>CM050519.1:13505720-16499470 GCA_027563665.1 Antrozous pallidus | reverse complement strand
CTGCCACTATTTCTAATGGCAGGAAACGGCACCCATAGCACAAGCCCTCACCTCTCTCAGCCTCCCCCTCAGTTATCTCAGTAATGATGGTCAATTAGAAATCCACAACACCCCAGAACAGTAGATTGGATGATGGTTGCTGTGGTTCTGTGGTCGCTGGTAATGGTGATACAGGACCCCCAGAGATGTGTCCCTAGTGACATTCCACTGCTTCCTGCTCTGCTGGTTGGAAGTGAGATCAAAGATTCCCTAACGGCCTAACTGGAAGTCCCAGAACTAGATACTCTGTGCTGGAGTTCTGTTGTTTTGGCCTACAGACCTCCGGCACAGAGTGTCTACACTACAGCAAATGTTTCATCCTCAGCTACTGCACCTGGCTATGCAGTAGCCAAGGATGAAACGTCCTTCTTAGCATGCGGCCCCATACTTCTCTGTATTCGAGCATATGCGGTTGTGTGTCATCAAAAATGGCTACGCGTGTCAGTGCTGACACGCATGTCATAGGTTCGCCATCACGGCTCTAGGGTAATTTGAGCCCACAGTTTCCTTTTCCAAGAGGAGAACTGAAGAAGCCAGGTTCAAAGCTACATATTGTATGATTTCACAGAGATAGAAAACAGATCAGTGGTTGCTAGGGGCTAGGACATGAGTTAGGAGTTGACCACAAAAAGGCACAAGAAATGTTTGGGGAGGCGATAATGAAAATGTTTTGTAGACTAATTACGATAGCCTTGAGACAATTGTATACATTTTTCAAACTCATTTGATCACACACTTAAAATTGGCAGATTTTACCACTTCTCAATAAAGTTTATTTAAATATATGTACATAGTTGTTGTTCTTTATTCCCAAAAGAAAGCTAGCTGATGAATCTGAGCTAAATTTTTATTGTATAACTTTTTGTAAGAAACTGTGGAACCTGAATTTATTCAGTTGTTCAAACTTCCCAGCAGGGAGGTTTTCTGCAGGTGGCCACTGCCAGCTGATCCACTGTGTCCAATGGGAATGTCCTGAAGGGAATTTTCAGGCAAATGCTTCTGTGGCCATTTAAATAAGAAGCTAATTGCTAGAGTTACCTTGGCTTCCTGCCTCCTCTCCCAAAATTTCAGAGGTCATACTGTGTATTCAGTAGAAACATTCATCTGGAAAATTTCCTAGGGCCAGATTAAATATAACATCCCTGTTTTTAATTTATATCTCACATGACATACCTGTCTTTATCTTCATATCTTGCTGCATTTTGAAGGCCATACCTGGTCTCTATGTTTAGCTTTCAATGACAGGGGAAAATCCTTCTAAAAAATACTAAATGTTACAGCTACCACCTGCCTCAAAAGGCTTGGCATAGATTAAAATTTAGCGTTTCAGTAAGACTAACTACACCAGCCTTGTTAATCTGTCCATCCAGCTCTAAATCACTCGTCCCCTCCACCTTCTCTTTGATAAAGGTACTCTCTCCCTAGTATGGCCAGTAAGTCCCTTTGCTTACTGTGCAAGACCTCCTGTTTGGGAAAGATCCAGAGGTTCATGACCCATGTAAATAGCTCATTTGGAAAAGGAACATAAGCCACACAAATACAGTCTAACATTGGAAATAATCGGATCACTCATGCAAATTAATAAGTACATAAGGTCATATCCCAACAGAAAAGAGTGCAGTCTCAGACAACAGAAGCTGCCAGAAAGAATGGATTTTAAAGGGAAATGAAAAGACCAGCCTGACTTTGGACTCCTTTAAAAGCTATTAATGCTATTTGCCGTCATGTATATGATCTCCCAGGCTTTGTTGTTTGGGAGGTAGCCATTCTCTGTACCTCACAGCAAAGTAGGAGCTATCTTATTTAAGAGTTTTTTCTAATTAAATTAAAAGAGTAAATAAAACAAAAGATAACAATTTTTTTCAAAGCACATGTTAATCATTTATTTAAAAAAGAAGAGTACAGCATTGAAGGAGACAGTTCTGGAGAGTAAAACTCATGAACATTAGGGGAAAATATACCAAGACCAGATAATAAAGCCTCCAAAAGCAAGGTTTTCAAACTACATTGATTGAAGATGTATTTGCAGCAGGTTTTCTACATTTCTTCCTCAAAAAAAATTTATTTCCTTACAAGTTTCAGTCTTAAACAAAGACAAAAATTGCATGAAACAATTGATATGACTTCATACAAGTCTCACATATGCTCCAAGGACCTTGTTATATAACCAGACATGCGGCCATTTTATTTCTGCCATCTGATTTTCTTATAGTCTTAGAGTCATGTAAGTAACATTCATGATGAGGGGAGAAAAGGTAATTTATCTCATCTGTGTTACATGAAAAAAATTGGTTAATTTTTATTTTAAAATGAAGATGTAGGAAGTTGGCGGGGGGGATGGACAATAATTGCTTGGCAAATCTATTTCTAATCTTTCAAGCTATCTTTGGGTTCTACTTATTCATATAAGTAGACAATGGGGAGAAATAATCCAGAGCCTCTTCTGCAGATAGATCCACATGGGGTTGATTTTCAGTGTATGCTTCAATATACAAAAAGAAAACTCAGAGGATTTTACAGATAAAATATAAGCACACTAAATTTACTTATCTGTTACATGCAAAACAAGGACCCCTTTCAGGTTCAAGCAGGAAAACAAAGTTAGAGATTTGATCCTTCAAGGAGCTTCAGGTATTCCTTTGCATAATTAGGTCCCAGGTTTTTATCAGATATGGAAGAATTATTTGGGCTACATGGAGGAGACTGGTCACTAAGCCTCTCGACTGTACAAAGAACCCCAGAAACCATACAGAGTCCTCTTTAAGTCCCATCATTTCCAGATGTCACTTCACTGGAAGCTTTTTAGGATTCATAATGTCCCTAGACCCCTGACAACCCCACCCTGGAAGAGCCTTATTTCAGGAGAGAAATACATCCTAAGAGGCAGACAAATCAGAACAAATATCTTAAGTCTCTAGTGTGGTAGAAGTATGCTCCCAAATATTAGTACTAAGAAAATATACTTCTGATCCCCTTACAGGTATCTAAACAAGTGAAGAATAGCATTAACTAATATTTTATTTCTCTCTTGCGCTAATACCTAAATAGTTTAGCGGGGTTCCTGGTCAAAGATAAGATCGTAATTCAGAAGGTAACCATCATTATAGACAAAAAGTTTCTGTTCAAAAGGGTGATAATTAATGCTCTGTACTTTTTCCTGCATCTTGTGCATGACAATGTTTAGGTTGCCCTCTCTCCCTGTGTTTGTGTCATAGTAGTAGAAAATCTCCTCTGTTCTGGTGTTCAGAGTACGGGTGGCATACAGAACCCCACAAACCATGAAGGCGTTAGAAACAGATGGTTTATACTGCTTGGTATGCCAAGTTTCTAGCACCACGAGTGTGGTGTCATTGAGCTTACTAATCACTATGTTACCAGTGCTGGCGTCTGTTGAATAGATCACCCACAATCCATTCTCATCTACAGCCAAATCAATATCTTGCCAAGCAACGTTAGCATATGAAAAGCGGTTATTAAAGGCAGCATCAGGGAGTGTTTGAGTCACAGCAACTGTGTTGGTGGTCAGGTTAACTTTGGCAATGCTGCGGCTGCTGTACCAGTTGATATACATGTTGTTTTTGTAAACTGCTGTACCACTACCTTGACCATACAGAATCCGGTACTCTCGGGCATTTACATACAATAACAGATCATCCAGTGTGTTATAGAGTCTGTAATATTCCAAGTATCTCCCATCTGTATTCAAAGGTGCCACCCAATACAGCCCTTTGTCTGGATTCTGGGGAGAATAATCCCGACCCCAGGCACCATACTTGTAAGCAAACCCTCTCCAGTTGAGCTGAACTATAACAGGTCTGCTGATGTTCACCACACCACCATGAGCACATGTCCCTAAACAAACAAGAAAACAAAAGGGCATTCTTAGAGAAAATGAATGACAAGATACAAACAGTTCATTATCCTAAGAACTAAAGGGAGGCATATGTAGTTGTCTTGCTGAAATTCAATGACAACAGTGGTTCTAATGGAGAAGAGCCAAACCCTTCTCTTGGTTTCAGTCTCAGTGCAAACCTGCTGTCAGCTCCACAGGGAACTTACCTTTTATTTCCATGGATTGGCTCTCAATCTGGAAAATGGGGGTAATGAAACTGCCAGGATTAGAGGGACAGTCCAAAGACAGAAACAAATGCAGGATTTGGGAAATTTAATATATGTTCTCCTATCAGAGAGCATTTTGCAAATGTATTTTATTTCCTTTTTCTTATAGAAAAATCAAGAAAGCAGGATCATCCCAGAATCTTACCCTGTTCTCATAAAGTCAGAAGATAGCAGGTTCAGGAAGAATGTGATAGAGGAGAAGATTGTCCCAGGCCACTCTCCTTTCCCTTCACCTTTTTCCCTTTGCCTGCGACTGCAAGTGCATATCCATACCCAGTACCACGGCTGCCCCAAGCTAATCTTAATTGAAGAATTTTTAAATGTAATATTTTAAAGATTCAGAAGGATAGTTCTATAATGGTAGGATTTCAGCCTTGAGAAGCCATGGGAGTTATTTTAGGGCAACACTGCCTGCTCTGTGCCCAAAGCATAGCCCATCACATAGATCACTTGGTGATTATCTTGCTGCAAAGGAAGGTCTTGCTGTTTATCACCTGTGTTCTGCTACACCATCGGTTGCCAACCAGTGGTCTGCGGACCACTGGTGATCTGTGAGGTCCGAAAGGTTGTCGACCACTGTACTACACCACAGAATGCCTCATCATTCCTAATCTATTCTGTCCTCGTCACAAAGTATACAATCAAGTGGGACCAGACGCACTGGTCCACTGAATTTATATCCCCTGTAACACTTGGGTGAATGACTCAGGCTGGGTAAATGGCCCTTCACCTTGCATTTCTTCTAAAATGCCTGTGAGCTTTAAACTGTTTTTGAGCTATAAAATCTGTATGCAACCCTTATGACCTAATAACTGGAATGACTGGTCTATGGGTCCTATGATGCTCAACGCAGGAGCTGTCCCCTGGTGATCAGTGTGCTCCCACAGCGGGAGTACTGCTCAGCTGAGCTAGCGGAATGGCGGCTGCTTTGGCACTGCTACATCCCTCAGGGGGATATGGGACTGCTGGGTTTCTGCCCCATTGGGCCAAAACCTGGCAGTCTGACATCCCCTGTTGGGATCCAGATTGAGAGAGCGCGCAGGCCAGGCTGAGGGACTCCACCTGTTCACAAATCCATCATATTTTTATAATAATTATTCAAAGAGTTGAACACATATTTTCTGGGCTCTTAATAAATACCCTTAAAAATGAGTGAGATTGTTTCTTGGATAACACACAAAAAATACAACTTCAAGTATGTTTTAGGACATTTTGCTGCCTGGAACAGAGCAGGTGGGGGAGGAGGGAGCAGAACCTGAATTGCTGGCTCTGGCTTTAAATGCTTGGAGGAAATCGGGGAGCTTTGGAGAACATATGAAGTGAGCTGAGCTCCAAAGAATTGCCTGAGGTTAGCATTGGGTGGGGGTAGGGGGAGTAAGAAAAACTAGGCATTGTTGCTAATACTACAGATGTGCCTCTGACTCTCTGCTCCTGACCTATTCTTATCCTTGCTAAATGTCTCTCCCTCTCCCCACTGATCAGAGGTGAAACCAATACTAGAAATCCTGCTTTAGTTTTTCCAATCTGCTGGTGCTTTTTGGTCCCAGAATTAAATACACGCTCCTTAAATGCTCTCATAAATCTGCAGTTGGTGGGAAAGTCAGCCAACCATACAACAGGTAGAGAAATAAAACCACTCTGTACCCAACCTCAAATAATTTTGCATATCATTAAACAGAATGCAGTCATAGGTTTATTTTAATAATGCATGCACCATTTCATAAATAAAAAAGCAACATGTGTTTAGCCAAGAGACTGCTCCCACTAAAGAAACAATAAATAAAATTATAAATTATTATTTCTTCTCCTAAAAGTGATCTCTCAGATGAATGCTTGTTTGCTTTTGTTTATGAAACAATGCATAATTATTAAAATAAAGGTAGCGGTGTGTTCAGTTTAATGATAACAAAAAGTATTTGAGTTTCCATATGCTACATACTGGATTTTCTAGTTAAAATATCTTCCTGAGAACTTATTTATTTAACTACCTTTCACTCTGAAGAAATGAAAGAAAGTCACTTTTTTCTTGCAGGTTAGAAGACTTAGGAATTGTTTACTTAATTGAATCATGCCTGCCTGGAAAGGGAATATTCCAAGCCAATAGCCACAAAATATTTAAAGCAAATTTATGATGCATATAACTAATTCAATCATCACCATGGGGTTAAAGATAATAAAATACTCTGTCCTAGATGTGGAAATCCTTGTATATGAAGGAACCAAAATAATATTTTCTTTAAAATCACTACTAGTGCTACTAGCACTAATAATAGTAACGGCTCATCGCTTCACATGTTAGCCAGGAAATTAAAATTATATCTGGTATAAATATTAAAACTGTATGAACTTAAATATCTTTTCCTCACCTCCCAACCATTCCTAAACAGTCTACTGTTTGTTGTTTTTGTTTTGTTTTGTTTGCTACCTTTATTTTATCCTCTGTCTCCTTTGGGCTGATTTTAGGATGCTGGCTCTGGTGAAAAGTGAATGCAAAGGGAAAACTAGGCATTGTTGCCAATACTACAGATGTGACTATAGCCCTGCAAAGCTATGACGGACTTCCCTGGTTCCTGGAGCAAACAGTCTTGGAAACAATGCTGAAACTGACAGCCAGTATCCACTGCTCATCCAGCCCCAATCCTGCCCCCACCTACTCACCTAACCTAAGCTTCTCTCCATCCCTCCTATATTGACACCCCCCCCTTCCAGGTCACTTCCTTCACTTCAGGAGGATGTTAGAGATATTCCATTCCCTTCCTTACCCCTCCCTCCCAACTTTATCCTGCTACTGGCATAACAATCCATAGCCCAGCCATGACATAATATCTATGAAAAAAGCAATGAATCATTTTGCATTTTCTGCTAGAAGAGAACACAGCATAAAACTGAGAGCAAAAGTGCCCCTTTAGCTCTTCAACAAGTAAGGAAGAGAAGGTAATTTGGCATTAATCTGGTTGGTGAGTTGCTAGAACTTTCTTGTCATTCCAGGAGTCACAGGTGTACCTTTCTTTATTAGAGCATCTATGGAAGGCAGCCTGGCACAATGAAAACATTACCAAGCAGATTTCAATTCAGTCCTGACCCCAGTACCTACTAGCAATGTGTCCTTGAGCAAGTTACTTAACCTCTAAGAAAAATACTAATACCCACTCTGCAGGACTGTTTGAAGAAATAGAGAAAAAGTAGGTATATGTAACCTAGTGAATGGTAACTATCATGTTACCATTGAAGGTCTATGTGACTATCTCCCTTTTTGGATATTAGTTTTATACCCATCCTGGTAAACCCAGTACTTAAAACAGGACCAGCCCTACAGTGTTTGAGGAATATAAGGGAATAAAACACCAATCAAATCTCTCAAAACCAGTTTATCTACCCTTATTTATAAAATATCAGCTCTCTCTTTTGCTATATATCTGAATTTTTTAAAGACTCTGGTATTCACTTTCTAGAACATCATACAAGAACCTCTACACAATGGTAGCCTTGATTGGCAACCTCTTCACCATGTAATTCATTAGCTATTGCCATGACATTCTGAAAATATCCTGGGAAGCCACATGATGAAACTTTAAATTCTATAACTTGGCTTTTTTAAAGTATCATGGTTAGCATTTTTCTTTAAAGCTGAAGATTATATACCTGCAGAGGAAACTTAATTTTAGATCTATCAATGTGCTCTCTCACCTGGACAAGTGAACTTTGAGCCAAAAGGAGAATACAATTGACTTGTGGAAATTAGGCAATTAAAATGGTAATAATTATAAAATAATTAAAACTAAATTGACTCTGAATTATTGGACATATGTTACCCAACTCTCTGCTCTTCCCCTAGGCTTGTGATTTTGGCAGGTCACCCCAAATCTTTCACACCCTAGTCAGTCACCAACCATTTACTGAGCACCTTCCTGTATCAGCACAGAGCCTAGTATTTCTGAGCACAATGGTGATCAACCCCTGAACATTTCCATCACATTTTGCCTACGCAGTCATTTAGATTCAGGGGGAAACAGAGAGACAGAGTCAGTTGTTTTCAGGAAGGAAAGTTAATGAGCAGAAGGCCAATTATTTTAGATTAGGAAAGTCTATGAAATAAAGCAGAAAAAGATGCCATTTGCAGCATAAAGCAAATGTAAAGTGCACTTTATTGAACCCTCACTGCATGTTCTTGTTCTAAGATCAAGCTGACCACGGGGATAGCAAAACACAGCTGCAGGAAAGGACCAAGAAGGCGCAGAAAGACTTCAGAGCTGAGACTTGCATGCAAGCTCTTTTGTTCAGTGCAACTCTGCAGTCCAAACAGCAGAGAGGCCAGATTTTAAAGTCCCATAATAGTGAGGAACTTTAATTAAAGTCTCCACAGGCTCACAACTTGGTGGAGCTGGGGATTTTTCAATTCTGCATTATCAACCAATCCAAACAGAAAGAGAGCAAGTGAAAGAAATTGATTTAAAAGCATGACAAAAAGTCAGTTTAATATAAACATCATAAATATAATATGAACAAAGCTGAAGGAGGGCCAAGTGGCTTGGCTGGGATCCAGATACAGCCAAAGCTGTAAGAAAGTGAGAGGAAATCTGGGTCCAATTTGCTTAAACAACACAGCTGGGCTGGGTTGGCTGACAAAAGTCTAAGTGTGAGGACTTAGGGGAAAGTCCTGGGATAAAATATTCTAACAAAAATAATCCAATGGACTCACTTGTTTCTTCCTTAGATACTAAGCAGAGTTCTTTCCCCCCATCACTGCCCTTGAGTTATTGATGCCCGGCACTGTTGGTCCTGAGATGACCAGGAAGCGGAAGGCCTTGCATTTTAGCCTCAGCTTTGTCACTACGTATGTGGCCTCGGGAAAAGCAGCATCCTCACCATCTAAGTTCCCTCCTCTGAGAAATGATGGGCCTGCATTAGGTGACCTTGAATGTTCATTACTGCTCCAAAATGTCCTCAATCTAAGGGATGCATAGGAAACTGTGCCAGAAAAATCTATTCTCTGGGGAAGATTTGCTGAGGTTAAAAAAAGAAAAAGAAGAAAAAGGAAGAAAGACTTGCTCAGGTATTATCAGGGGGTATCAATGCTTCCACTCTTGCTTTCAAGGAGCCCTTGGTGGCCTAGCACAATAAACTCTCATTTACAATGTATCTTGACACCACTGATCCCAGACCCAATTGAGTCTCATTTTGTGACAGAGGCCAGAACGTGGCCTTTCTCCTAAACCTCCTCTGTATGTCATACTGCTACAGATTCCCAACAGCAGAAGGAACAGGACCAAGAGACTTAAAGCTATGGCAGCATCTAATTAAAGCCTTAAAGAAGCCAGCCTCACTGCAAGGATCCAGAAACTCAGGGCCTAAAAGGAAACAGGTTTGACAATAGGAATTAATGAAAATAGCAAAAGTTGACGATTTGATGAAAAAATACAGTTCTCATTTAGACAGAGATGCTCATAGCCCGTACCAATTGTTTCTCTATGACAAGGTGTCTCTAAAGGACAGGACTGACTGCTGCAGCAGAGGCTGGCCTCAGTCCGCCCGGAGGGATGTGCTGAAGTGCACAAGGACCTGGCACTGCCTTTGTTCTTAGCAAGGTTTTCATTTCAATGATCCTCATTAGTAATAATAACAACCGCCAGTGTTTAAGTGCCGATCATAGAGCTCTGAGCTCCTCAAGCGTTGTATCATTAACCCTCACAACAACCCTGCAAGGCAGGCACTACTGTTCTCCCATCATGAAGTGAGAAGATTAAGGATCTTTTCACTGTGGTCACATAGATGGGAAGTTCAGGTCTTTGGGGACCCAAAACCATGCTCCAGGCCCCTACACTCCACTGCCTCCATTCACATACATGGGGTACTTATGGAGCACCCATCTCTATGCTATACTTGACACCCAGTGTGATTCATTAGAGAGATGCCACCTCTGCCCTCCAGGAACTCAGTCCAAAAGGGACAACAGGAGACACCCACAAGTACAGGACATGTGGGCCACCTGTTAAATCCTCACTGAATCCCAGGACACACTATAGAGCAGGTATTCAACATGCTCTTAAGAAGAGCACAGAGAGCCCTGGTCAGATGGCTCAGTTGGCTGGAGCGTCATACTGTATCCTGAGAGGCCTGACTTTGATTCCCCGTCAGGACACATACCCAGGTTACAGGTTTGATCCAGCAACTGATGAATGTTTTTCTCTCTCTCTTTCCCTTCCTCTCACTCTAGATTCAAGTCATAACTGCAGCTCATCAGCTGAAGGAGCTAATCAGGCCTTACAACCCACAGAGAGTGAGGAGGCCATGCAGATTCCAGACCCTTCACAGGCCCCCTGATAGCAATTCCGTCACTGAGGGATGTTTGTCCTATTTGTAAATGCAGAGGGGATATATATAACATGTGGATTTTGCTTTAAATCAACTCATTGTTCGTGCTTTTCCTCTGTGAGCTCCAGAATGTAATAGTTTGTAAAGTTATTAGATCGAAGACATGGAAGGGTAAACTCAGGACAGCAAATGCCCATTTCTTGCTTAGGGTTACAATCCAAATCCCTTCCCCACCCCAATCTAGGCTCCTGGGGATCTGGCTCAAGTGGTAGAAATGTGACATGCTTACCTGGAGCAGGAGGAGGGGGGCCGACAGGGATGTGTTCATCTTTAGAGGCTTCACATTCCTTCAGCTTGTTCTTCAGCACTGCTATTTCTCGGCGAATGCTAAGGACATTGTTTTTGTCTAGGGTCTCTAGCTTCTCTACCAGGAGAGTCATATTCCTTATCTAAGGAATAAAAATTTAGAGTAACTTTATATTATTGTGCAATTTCTTTCATAAACATTCCGAATTTGTCACTTAGTGAAACATCGCTAGAGAATACACCCGAGATTCTCCTGAATGGTTTCATTTGGAAGAATACATTTTATGGTTTTGCGTGAATGCCTGTCAGATCTCAGGCAGATGTGTGTGACAAGAAGAAAACGGCAAAGATTTTAACAGCTTCAATAATAGAGCACAGGCTCAGTCTAAGCACCCACAAATGTCCATTAATGTTCATTTCTAATAACCTTCTCCTGTAAACTCGTGTTTACTCCTGTCGTATCATAATTAAGTTTTTAATGAGTGGAGAGAGCCAGAAAAAAACTAAAATTCTAAAATATGTAAGTAGAATGCTCAATTATAGCCTATATCATGACTGTGCTAGTAAATTCTCATTGATATAAAGTACTCAACCATGGTCTTTATCCACAGCGTTTAAAAGGCTTCTTTAAAACATACTCAGAAGAACCTCCCTTAAAAAGGGTTGCCAGTATGTAGAAAGAAATTCCAAGAGGGATAAAGGATTACTTCATCATCTAAAGAAAGAAACAGATCTAGTGGTTCAAAATCAGGTAATTTGTGGCTTCTAGTCCCTTGAGGATAAAACCAGAACAGAGAAGACACTTAGTCTATGTTGTCCGCAAAGTTGTTTTATGTCATCTCCTTTCTAGAGACATGTAAATGCCATTGGCTCTGGGACAGGACCCTGATTATTAGTTGACACCTACTCCTCAGTCAATATGTCCCCCTGGTGTTTAACTTACCATCTAAGCAGAACACCAGGATATGTGACCTGATCATGAGAGAGTGCAGAGTTAGAAGTCGGAAGAAAGAGATCTGTACATCCTCAATCTACCACTGATAACTGAGGACATTTATTATTAATACACTGAGAAGTGAGTTCACCACTTACCTCTACTTCTAGTTGGTCAACAATTACTGAGCTTCCATCAAAAGTGTCCTTTAGCCGGATGATCAGCTTCTCCATCTCCTTTACTTCTATCTTGATCAGTTCAAAGTCCAATTCAGTGTAAGAAATAGAATCTTTTTCCATGATCTCTACTCGGACAGTTAGGTTTGAGAGTTTCTTTTCATAGATACTGATTAACTGGACATACTCCTTGACCTAAAATGAAATAAAAAAATCTCAAGTCAGTTCTCAGAGTGGGATCATACAGTCTTCCTTTACTACCACATTCTTGGGGGCAATTTGATTGCTGTTAATCATTAAAGAAACAGATAAAAAATATATTTCACAATATATTTTTTCATCTAGCCAAATCAAAACTATAAAAAAAATATTACTACATTTGGAGAGGTGGATTTTTCATTTATATAGACTAAAAATAATTTTGTTTCAGAATCACCATTTGCAAGTACATTTTCATCTCTGCATTAATATTTGAAGATATCAGCTCTCCAAACTAAACTGTTTGAATCAACTCTCCCTTCAAAGCACATGCTCTAAATTCAGGGTTTCCTAGCCTCAGCACTATTGACATTTGGGACTAGATCTTTCTTGTGTATCACAGGATGTTTAGCAGAACCCCTGGTCTCTAGATGCCAAAGGCACCCACCCATCACCCAGGTATGACAACCAAAAATGTCTCAGAGATTGCTAAGTGTTCCCTGGGGGCAAATTCACCTTCACCGCCATTTCCACCACCCTTTCTCCATTTAGAACCATTGCTTTAGAAGAAGAAATGCACTAAGTACAATTCTTTCTTTGGCCACCATATGCAATGAGTTTTGAGCCCCTCTGCCTTTTATAAAATGGCATGAAGACTTAACTTACTACATAGTATATGAGTGTATGTGCACATTTCATTAAGTGTACCCATATTTATTCCAAAGACTGATAATTGCAATCAGCCCTTAAAATTACACATTTGTTGCATATATTTAAATGTCTGATCATTAAAATACTTCCAAAAATTCCCTTGATATTTTAATGTATAATTGGAATTGCCAACTGGATATTTCAATAAACACAGTTGGTTTTTTCTGTGTCTGATCTCTAAAAGAAATGCCATGGTTTTGAGGGTTTTTTTAAGGATCTGCTCATTATAAGTTACTGGTTTTAGATTCTTTTTAAAAATTTGAACATAAGTGATACTTTTCCCCAAACCATGCTAATGTCAAGTAGCTGATCCACAGTGCCTGGATGAATTCAGGGCCAGATGTTGGCCTCTAATCCCTGTAATACTAAAGGCAGCCCTAACTTCTGTCATTTTAGCCCTTCCACTTAACCCCGCTGTGCAAATTAGTATAGACTCATAGGCTGCAGACCTAAAGAGCCAGGGCTTCAGGCAGAGAGGATTTTAATGAAAGTTGAAAATGCAGCCGTTGGCACTGCTCATGTATCTCCTCGGGCAACTGATGCTCACGGCCATCAGATGTGCCATCACCCAGGGGATGATCAGGCTGGTGATATTTTGGCAGATAAGGAGGTTAAATATATACACATATATATGTATGAAACCTCCAAATAATAAGCGACCCTCCAAGTAAAGTGCCAATCCATGGCAGAAATGAAAGTTTGTGAAATGAGTATTCCTGTTGGCATTTGGCCTTGCCAGCTCTTAGAACAAATGAAACACCCTCTGCTTTCCTGGAACATTTTGGTGGCACGTCGCAGCTGTTGTTCCACAAAAATGAATGACTCAACTGTCATCTGTGCTAAATAAAATGCGGCTCTCTCTGAAAACCAAGGCATAACTTGGAGTTTGTTTGCTATGAGAATGTGTGGTGTGCCGGCACTATTTCAGCCACTAAATGAAAGGTCTCTGGAGATCTGTTTGGGGAAAGTTTAGGTTCTTTCAGCTGAGACTGTGTTCAGGAAAACTGGAATCACCCATGGAGCTCTGAAAGACAGGGGAGAATTTGAGGATGAGCCAGAAAAACTTCACAGTTTGAACTTTACTAATCCAAGTGGGTTGTTAGTATAAAACTTTCACATGTACAAATCTTTAATGCTAAGATAAAATGGAAAATTCTGAGAACATCCCAGCTCTCTGGAAGCTACAGTCTTAGCTGAGGCAGCCCAACTTGCCCTAGGGTGTGTGGAAGAATGTGGGTCTAACCTTAAGGAGATATATCCCTGTGTCAATATCTCTACCCAAGGCCCTTCCTCATCACTAAAAGTTTGAGCTTTAGAAGATTTATCTATCCTGGCCTTCAATTCACAACCTAACATTTACAGCATCCATGCTTATATTTATTGTACACATATTATGTCATTGATGGGTTCTAAGAATCAAAGTTTGTTTAGGGATTTGTTCTGGAATGTTTGTTCTGTACAGTAAATGTGGTCCTGCAATACAGCAGGCTATTAACTAAAGAATTAGTCTGGCTTGTGTTTCTACCAGTTCTTCAAAATCTGTGATTAAACTATGGCCAGATTATTTGAAATAAGTAAATGTAGTTTGCAGCATACTCTTATTTCAATACTAGGGGGATTGTTCCTCAGCCCGGCCTGCACCCTCTCGCAGTCCAGGACTCCTCAGGTATGTCCTTGCACTGCCACAAACGCAGTAGAGGCTCCTGCCACTGCAGCTGGGCTTGCCAGCCATGAGCCCAGCTTCTGGCTGAGTGGCATTCCCCTCTGTGGGAGCGCACTGACCACTAGGGGGCAGCTCCTGCAATGAGTGTCTGCCCCCTGGTGGTCAGTGTGCATGCATCAGTGACTGGTTGTTCTGTGGTTCAGTTATTTGCATATTAGGGTTTTATTAGATATGATGATATCTTTCAAAATAATGCAATGAGATTAAATGAGCTCAAATTGACCATCACAACATATGAAGCACCTCAGCGTTATACCCACATGAACTCTAATCTGACCAAATCACTTAATTTCTCTAAGCTTTAGTTTCTTCCTATAAATTGGGGATAAAGTTATCAAGATACAAAATTATTGTGAAGACTAGACATAATATGTATTAAGTGCCTAGCATAATGGAAACCCAATAAATTACAGCAATTATTAGAGAAACAGTGATTTTGTGTTTGTGTTTTTTTCAATCTGACCTTCAATTTATTATATTTCACTGCACAAAACATTGCTCAATCAATGTTGCTTGTTTATGAGTTGCCTAAATGTCTTGCAGGCTGCTTCAACTTTCTCCTGCATAAAGAGCTATTAGTAAATGCTTGTTATTAAATAACTTGCCCCACAGAACATAACATTCCAGAGAAATAAAATCCTGAGCTGCCTTTTGTGTCATCCCCTCCCTAAGTATAGTCACAAGAGGATGTATCATAAACAACAGAGAAGTATAAAACGCTTTCAGCATCTTAGACAGAGACATAAGTCTTTTCTGTATACTGCCAGATAATGAATCAATGTAAGGCAATAAAAACCCTTTTCTACTGGCCTGCTCAAATAGGCATTCCTCCAGGCCTCCAGATAAACGGTGATTTCCAAGGCAACCTAGGGACAGCTATAATAATTCACCTGGAAACTCAAAAGCCCTCAGCTGAAGAGATAACTTTGGATTTGAAGGCATTAGTGACCTACTGCCTCCCTTCTTGGGTCTGCACTGGAGAATGGTAGCAGTATAAGAGAGAGGAAAGAGAACTGGGATTAACCAGCCAGCGAGCAATGAATGACCTTTATTTTTATGTCTGTTTACCTTTATGAACCTGATTTTCCCTCCCTAAAATGGGAAGAAAAGCATGGGCCTATCTGCCTTGAGAGTGGGACAGAAATGGGAGCATTTAGAAAAACACAAACATAACATTAACATTATTTTTGTTATCAACTGTCACACCTATTTGATATGCAAATCTCAACAGGCAGTAGTACTATTTCTTTCTTAGGCCTTAATCACAAATATTTTTAGGACAACTTACTGACATTTTCAGAACTCAAAGTTTTCCCATCTACTCTGAACTCCCTCCCTGCCAATTATTAGCAAGGCAGATGCCACCTGCCCCTCTCACAAAATTGGAATTAAATGCCCACATTCACAAACTGGCAAGCTCTCTGGAGCAGCAGGAGCTTCACACTGCCCTTCACACTCCTGCCAGCAGAGAAGACATGCAAATCAGGAGCTTGCACTATTTCAAAGCAAATGACTCTTACTGAAGAGATCTTTACCTAGGATTTTCCTCCACTTGTTATGTTTTTATGCATAACTTCTTATCTGTACTTGATTATGCTAGAATAAGACTATGAATATTAATGGTTAGAATTTATAATTTAGTGCTATGTCTTTTCTGCTGATTAATTCAAGGACATTTTATTTCTTAAAAAGCTAGGTTCCTGGAGTTGTCAAACACATTTTCCTGGACACTCATTTAAATTTAGAATATTTACCTACTATTTCAGGCTGAAAGCAGGATGCCAGCCTCACCATAATTTTTGTCTTAAAGAATAACTATGCTTGATATTGTGGTAGCTAAACTGAAATGTCTCAGGGAAACTTATTTCGAATCTTGCAGGTAGGCGAGAGCTCCTTGAAAATTAATGGGTTTGTAATTAATAATGTATAATGTGATAATAGCCTAGCGTGAACTTCACCTGTGCAGAAAATGGGAGCCTTTCTAATTGATTTTTAAGTTGGCTAAAAAGGTAGAAAGGGTCAAAACTTGAATGCCAAAAGGTAGAAAGGGTCAAAACTGGAGTCCCATTGCTCCAGCCAGTTCAGAAGAAGCCAGGCCCTGTAAGACCACCTCCTCCATTAAAGGAGAAAAGGGCTAATCAGGAGTGGAGTCAAGGTCTCTACTCAGGCTAAGTGACCTTTTGATTCAGATTCCCAGGGAAGCCTTAATTTTTGGTCTAATGCTGGACACATGTAATGTACTGTTCCCACTGCAACAATAGATGATAACCACCAAAAGGGGGAGAAGAAAAACAAGTAAATTGAAGAGGAAATAAAAAAGTAAATAAAAAGCTTAAGAAAGGAAGGAGCATAAGAGGCAGAAGATTTGGGGGAATGAAGGAGGAGAAGGAAGAGGAATAGAAAGAGAAGGGGCCTTCCAAAAAGTAAGAGGAAACCAAAAAGAGTTTTTAAAAATTAAGGGAAAGAAAGATGTGGAGGAATGGACAAGGAAAAGGACTGAGGCAAAGAGAGAAATGTTTTTTAAAATGGGAAAGGAGTAAAGGAATAAGAATAAAAAGTAAAAGAAAAGGAAGATAAAACATGAAGAGGTTAGAGGAGAGGAAAGAAAAGAAAGCAAAGTTGGAGGGAAGACCAAGAAGAAGACCAAAAGGAATTAAAAGCAATGAAACAAAGACAATTGTAGACTTGGGTTTTGCAGGGAGAGCTCCAGGCCTCTTTCCAGCCGCATGAGCACCGCAATCCTGCTGTGAGGGTATCGATGGCATGAAGAATCCCCATCCTGTGTCTTCCCATGCTCTCACTCCTCCTCCTGTAAAGAACTCCACAGGTGTGCTGTAAACAAATGCTAAAGCCTCTGGAGGGGGCAAACATGCTGTCTGTGATGCCGTGAAGAACAGCTGCTTAGAAAATCCTGAATAAAAGTATTTTGTGAACTAAAGCAAACTCAAAGATACAGACAACAGAATGGTGCTTCCAGAGAGAAAGGGGATGGGGGTGGGGGGGAGGATGAAGTGGGTAAAGAGGGTCAAATATATGACAATGGAAGGAAACTAGGCTTCAGGTAGTGAGCATGCCGTAGAGTACACAAATGTTGAATTATAATGTACATCTGAAAATTACATAAGGGTGTTAACCATTGTTATCCCAATAAATTTAATTTTTAAAGTTTTCTGTTTTGTTTGTTTGTTCTTATTAAGATATTGTTGGGAGGAGGAAAATGCTTACTTTAGAAAGCTCTTTCTCGAACCTCTGGGAGAGGATGCGTGCTGTGAATTCCAAGTGTTCCATTCTTTCCACGGGAAATGTGGTGTCTGGCAGGGTCACAGAGCACAGGCAGGTACCACGGTCATCCTTGGAGCCGGTGAAATTGGAAAACTATAAATAAAAATAAGTTCAATGTTAGTAATAAGCTGAGAAATGAGCTTTTTGGTAACTGGAGTGACAGAAATTGGCTTGTCAAAAGAGTGCTTAGAGGCAAGTAAGTGGAGTCCAATACATAACTGAATTGAATCATAGAAACAAGCTAAAACTGCCATGAGTCACAGGCAGTAACTATACTTAGCATTTTCACCACATTCCCTGTTGGGCTAAACCACTGTGTTAGCCACCTTTATCTAAAAGGAGATTCTCCTTTCTTGAGGAGCCTTCAAGAAAATTATTACTGTCCCTATGTAAGGAAAGGGAAATAAAGAATGAATGAGAGTCCTAAATTTAAATTCCAGTTCTACCACTTATCTGGCAGGACTATGGGGCAATATAATCCATAATGGTCATTGTGAGCTTCCCCACACACGAGAGCAAAGGACCAGAAAAAAAGGTTTCTGGACACCAGGAGTCAGACCAGACAAGGAATGGACACTGTTCTAAAGGCACCTGATCACACATCTGCACTCCATCCACATTCCATTCCCGCACCCCCACCCTCACCCCATTCAGCCCCAAACCCACTGACTGCAAAAGTTTCCCGCCAATGACTGCATATAAGGATGAAACTCTGGCTCCTGGCTTCTGCCACCATCGACCCAGTGTCTCTCTGGCTCAGTGCTCTGCAGCCCTTCCCTTGGATATCCCATTCCCATCCCCTTTCCCTAAATAAAGTCAGTTTTTCTTTAGTCACCATCTAAGATGGCTATTTAGCCTACCACACATGTCACTTCCCTCTTTAAGTCTCCGTTTCCTCATCTGTCAAATAGAGATAACCTACTTCCCAGGTTGTCCTTCAAATTAATTGTGTAATGTAAACCAAGTCCCGGGCACATGGTAGGTGATCAGTACATGTTACTTTCCTTTTCCTTCTACTTACTTATTTTCTTTTTCTCATCTTCACCCAAACCCCAACCCACCCACCCACCCCCCAGGAATGAGGAAAACATCAAGGTTATGAGTTATAGTGAAAATATACAATGCAAATTCATATCCTCTCTTCACCTGGGAAATGGTATAATTAACAGCCTTCAAAGTGAAAAGAAACCAGCCATTTGTTAAAAACTGAACAATGTATGAGTTTGAAGGTCTTGTGCAAATTTTTTAAGTTTTCCAGCTTACCACTTTCAGAAAAGCCATTTTAAAATATTTGATGTTTCTTTAAAATATTCAGGCTCACACTTCGTTGCCACTGCATATTTTAAAATGACAGGTTTGAAAGATGTGGTTTTTCTTTTGTCCCTTTTGAACTTCCCCAATGGGATCCTGCCACAATTAACATTTTTTTATTGCTGCTACTGCTCTACAGAGTAACTCTTGGTAGCCATCTGGCTGTGTCTTTCAGCGATCTCACCTGCCCACCAGCCCAAAGCTCACCTGTGAACCTCAACCCAAAGTATCTGTTTGTGAAACTATCAAGAGGAGAGCAATGGTTTGCAGAGTGTGAAATAAATCCAGGCTATTCCTCTCAAAGTTTAGGAGGTCAGCTGGCTGCAGTTAAGGTTGTCAGTTCTGTGCATTTAATGTCCACCAACCTCCATGATTCCTAAGCAAGCTGGACCTAGATGCTTCTGTAATCAAGAGTTATTCCATCAGTGATCTGTCTTTTGCATATATATTTGTACCCCAAACTCCCTATGCCAAGTAAATTCCTGACAATCCCTCAATTTCTTTTTCCCAATCACACCCACACCTACAAAAACTGAAGAATAAGGAGGAAGGACAAGAAGGTTCATGCTGAAGACCAGGGCTAGGATGCGGGGGGGTATTGAAGGATCTTTGCCAGGATGAATAAGGACTGGACAAGCCACACTGGGAACCTGTCAGAGAGGCCAGCTTCCCTTGGAACCAGCTTTATAATTCCCTCTGAAGATAGAAAGACTCCAGCTCAAGCATGCCAAGCCTTTTACAGAAAGACCAATATATCATGGGCTTTTGAAGAAATAGCTTATTATAATAACTGTGCCAATAAAAAAAGAAGTCTTACATTGCATTTTGACAAGAGAAGGTTAATTAGCAGTACAAGGCAAGGTTGGACCATTTTTCGAGTTCTGTGAAAAGCTCTGTCAACTCAAAAAACACTGCAGGTCATCAAGCAGTCTCAAACAATCAACTAGAAAGCACTAGCTAACAACTTTTCATCCTGAAGTTCACCTGAAAGGCAGGCAAATAATTATGAGCCCTGCTGACAGTCATTCCACCAGCTTCTATTGAACATCTCTGTCCCAGTGCTGCAGACTCCCCGGCTGCCATCCTGCTTATCATCAGCCCAGTGTGCTCAGCTGACATCAAAATGGTCCATAAGTTTGATCAGTGTCTCCCATTAGAGATATTTTTGCTCCTCGCATTCAAAGACAATGAAGCTAATGGTGATGGGTCTCTCTCTGTGGTGAATCCTTAAACTCTATGTGTGTGTAATATGGAGAATGGAAGACAAAGGCAAGTGCTTGTCCCTTTAGTTATTGGGAAGGAATGTAATTCCCCTTGTGGAGGGCAAATAGGACCCTGAATGCCCCACAAGACACCTTATGCTGGTAGACCCTGACTCAGCATGTGTTCCGTTAACATTTACAGGTGTCTACAATGTGCCAGGTTCTGTGTTAGAGGGATAGACAAGGGAATCAGGCTCATTTTCATGGTGAAAGCCTTCGTTTTTCAACAGCCTCTTAGACTGATGACAAAAGTACATGACTTATTCCGGTTCTGACTCTGCCAGTTACTGTGTGAAGCAAAGCATGGAACCTTTTCTCATCTGTGAAATGAAGACCCTGATGGCGGCCCCTTCATTGGAGGGCGGCACCTGAGTGGTCTGAGCACTACAGCAGAAGGTGCAACTCACATTTGTGATTTGAGATTGCAATTGGCTCTAATTAGCAGCCAAGTCTAAGTGCCTGTGAAGATTCAAGGCATAAAATAATGGCACTCAACATTTTCAAAGTACAGAAAATGATACATTTGGAATTTGCTCAATGACAGTTATGAAGGGGTTTTCCATCATTTTCCAAAGAGCTCATCAAGCTGACAGCCAGCCCTAGAAAACTGGGTTTACAGTGGAAGTAACACCTTGCTGTCTGCTGTAAAAAAAGAAGTTGGCATTGTAATACTGACTCACCAGAGAAAGATAAGCAAACCAGGAAAGAAATTAAAACCTCTAACCACAATTTAACTACCATTTCTTATCCACTTTTAAATATTCATCTCCTTATCAGACAATAGGTGTTTTAGATTTCTCTGTTTCTTGACCTGCATTTTATTTTGTTATTTTAGCTAATCACCATACTCAAATGTTGATTTCTGATTGGCAGTGAAGTTTCAAAATAAATTATTATTGTTGTCTCATTTAAAAAATGTTGTTATAATTATCTTCATGAAAATCATTTAGTTAAATGAAATAAAATGATGCATCTGATTTCTGGCTACAAAGAATATTTGTGCATAATCTTGATTCCCAGGGCATTCACCTCTTAAAAATAAGCAGTTTTCATCTATGTGTCTTGAAAATACAGAAAGCCGCATAGAGAGAGATGATGAGGAGCATGGGAAGACAGTTTGAGCTACAGAACTTGATTGCTTAGTGACCTTAGACAATGGCTTCACCTCTATCAGCCTCATTTTCACATCTCTACAATGGGAACATTGATTTTCTATACCTGTTCGGGTTAAATAAGATAATCCTATCTAATAAAAGAGCAATATGCAAATTGACCGTACCTTTGCTACACCCGCAAGCCATGCCCACCAGCCATGCCCACCGGCCAATCAGGAGCTGGGGTGGAGCCAGCCAGCAAGTGCAAGGCCCAGGCTATGGGGGCGGGGCCAAGGCAGCCAGGACCATGGGGGTGGGGCCAAGGTGGCCACCGCACACTGGCCAGGGAGAAGGCCTGGGCCTGGGGGACGGTGCCGAGGCCTGCACTATCCAGGCATGAGCTGGCTGGGGCAAAGGCCCGGGCCGGGAGGCAGAGCTGAAACAGAGCCAGCCATCAGCCCCATTGCAGGACGATGGCTGGGTGCCCAAGGCCTAAAGCCTTGGCCAGAGGTTTTAGGCCTTGGGCAGTCTGGGGGTGAGTGATCAGTAGGACATCCCCTGAGAGCTCCCAGTATGTGTGAGGGGGCAGGTTGGGCTGAGGGATCACCCACCCCTAGTGCACAAAATTCGTGCACCAAGCCCCTAGTATATAATATGCATTTAACATAGTCTTAGCATTTATTAGGCACCCAATGAACACCATTGCTGCCATTTCTATCTGGGTCTTATCCTAACTATTTTTTATTCAATAAATTTGCATTGCCTATATTAGCCCTGGTGGCAAAACAAAAACCACAAACAAAAGTCTTTTCCTCCCCTTTTCCCATTGGCCCTTCCATTCAGACATGATCACATAACACCTGATCTGCGAGTAAAGATCACAGAAATGCAGAATGGGCTTTGAGGGATTTAAGACTTCCCCATCCCAATTCACAGGAGCATGGAAAGCCTAGGTTTTGCAAGGCTCAGAGCTGATATAGCAGAGAAGTGAGGAACTGCTTCTTGCCCTGTCATCACTCACCCCACCATGCCTCTTTCTATTTCTTTAAAGAAGATCCTTAGGCCTCATTCCCCAAAGAACTGAGCTCACTATGTGTTCTGTGATGTAGACTCCAGCTGGACCAGTTTCTTTCTAGTACATGGTTTGCTTCGTTGCTACTTCTGTTATTTTGAACTAAAAATGGCTCTAAAAATTCCCTATAAGGAAGATTGAAAGAGAACTATTATTCGTCTGGGAAAATATATGTGTGTAATAAGACTTTCCTAGAGACCAATGTCTCCTCCCAGTACTTCCGTTGCCCATCTCCTTTACAAACCAGGCTCAGAGAAACCGTCAGGGCTCCAATGAGAGCACTGTGGCTCACTCTCCCTCTAGGGCTCTCCTCACCATCCACAAGGGCCCTGCTGGGCAGTAAATTAATTGGACAAGCTTTCCTGGAGCTACACAGGCCAGGCCAACTTCCCTAACAGTTCTCACCGAAGATAGAACCTGGGCATCTCTGCTTTTGGAGCGCCCCTCCTATCCCTCCTCCCACCCTAAAGTGCAGCCAGGTCAGAGACCCTCTTTAAAGCTTAGATTGTTTCCTGAAAGTCGCCTGCTGGAGAACCCAGATGTCATCTCTCTTGCTAACAATTTAATTATTTCACCCAGGTTTTAATTCATTTCCATGGCGCCTACAGTTAACAAAGGGAGTCATAAATCTTTTCAAGTGCTCAGGTCTAGCCATCCATGAAATTATATCCAGGTCCCCAAAAAGTGAGAGGAAGGGAATGAATGCAGCTCTCAGACTCTGGAGCCTACTCACCTGGGACACGGAGCCAGAGCCAGAGCTGAAGCCTCCTCCGCTGGAGTGACCCCTGGAGCCACCACCGAAGCCACCACCGTAGCTACCACTGCTGCTACCCCTGGAGCTGGAAGCACGGAAGCCAGAGACAACATTAGAGGTGAAGTCAGCGAGGGGCAAGGAGCTGGGGCTGGGGCTAGAGGTCCCCAAAGCCCCTGAAGCTGGGCCGAGGAGGAACAGAAGTGCTGCTAGGAAGGGGAGGCCAGGCTTCATCTTGTACTGTTGGCTGGAACAGCTGGCTTCTGCATGGAGTCCAGGGCCTTCTTATAGTGCCCAGTGGGGATTTCCCCAGGGTCAGCTTGTGGGGAAAGAGGAAGCCACCAGGGAGCACGTGACAGCCCTGGGAGGGTCAGGACACCCAGGAACCTGAGTCACCTCCACACCTTGTCTCTGAGCCCAGCTGCCCCTTGATCTGGGTATCTCCTTTCAAATATCAATTCAAATGTGCTTTATCAAGCCTAATTATCTCATTTCCAATGTGCTACTTCCTTGAAAGAAGGCGTATTAAAGTAGTCTTTGTGGATAAGACAAAGCTGGAAGGTCTCTGGAAGGAAAGGCAACCCTCAGTCCTCTGCCTGAAGTCACGTTAGGGGCCCCTTTCACTGAATGCTGCTCTCCAGAGACAGGTGGGGAACTCGGTGAGAAACTGTGACTCTCCCCAGGGTGTGATTCCCTCTTCAGTTGCTACTGCCCAGGTTCTCTGACCTCTCCTTGGCAGTATCTGTTCTAGATCAAGTTCTCTCAACAGGCCACACTGAAGGAGAGACCAACAATGTTCCGCTCCCTGGAAACTCAATTGGGGCTCTGCATATGAGGCACTCACCACTGTGGCCCCATGCAGGAGAGAGAACCCCAAGAGCAGGCTGCCCCAGACCCAGCAGTTACTCTCTCTAGAGGACCCTATCTGAGCTCCATTGTCCCTGATCCTTTTGTGAGCTGGCCAGGTGATCAAGGGCTAAGTGCTTATTCGTCATGAAACAGAGAGATGGAATGGTCTTTAGGCTTCATTTGTACCTCTCCAACATTTCACACATCTCTGTATCCTCTGCCTTCCTCCCTGCAGAGAAAGGTGTTTGGCCTGAATATTAAAAACTAGCTCCATCATTCAGTGACCTTTGCAAGTTCTTTAGCCTCTCTAGTGTGGTAACAATTTTAAATTGTTAGAATTAAATAAAATATTATATGGAGATTTGCTCAGAAGCTTTGAAGTGTTATACACATGTCAGATTTTTGTGCTCCTTTGTTGTTGTTTTGCTTTTAATTTTCTAAAGCCTGGTTCAGTATGTGAGGTTGTTGGGTTCAAAACAGAGAAAGAAGGTCCCTTCCCACTTGATCTTTGCCTTTCCCAGGAGCATTTGGAAGACTAGTTTGAAGGATTCTTTCTCCTCATGGGATCTACAAGCTCTCACAATAAACACTTCTAATGTGAGAAACAGTCTTAAATCCTTCGTAAACTATTCAGATACCAAGGGAAAGGAGCAAGCAGGAAAATAAGAATGAATAAAACAGCGAGAAGATAGAGAGGAAAGGATGGGAAGAAGGACAAGTCTCTTTTTTGAGTGTACCCAAGGTGCATTTGGGCTGCATTCCTCTTTATGTGCTCCACCCTTCCCCCTGACCCACCTAAATCATTCTCCCAACCTTTTTTTAAAAATATATATATTTTATTGATTTTTTTTTTACAGAAAGGAAGGGAGATGAGGAGAGCGTTAGAAACATCGATGAGCGAGAAACATAGATCAGCTGCCTCCTGCACATCTCCTACTGGAGATATACCTGCAACTAAGTTACATGTCCTTGACTGGAATTGAAACTGGGACCTTTCAGTCTGCAGGGCAACGCTCTATCCACTGAGCCAAACCAGTTAGGGCAATTCTCCCCAACTTTAAGGTCTACATTTTCCCAACCATCGAAGCTGTTATTGTTGCCTCCACATTAAAACATACCTTCAAACCCCACAGGATAGCTTCTTATACCAATATTACATCCATTTTCAGCTGGGTGTGGTCATTAGAGGTGGTAAGAGTAAACCCAAGAAAGACAGTAACACTCTCCCAGCACCTTTCTGGAAACAACAGAGTCTACCTACATGTCTGCTCCAAAGTTAATCTGTGGTGAAGACTGAGGTCAAGGACAGGTAATCCATAGACAGCTCTTATAAGGTAGGAGGAGTATTTTGAAGCCCATCTCTCATATTTTGCCCTAAGTAGGGTTACCAGATTTAGCAAATAAATATACAGGACAACCAGTTCAATTTGAATTTCAGAAAATTACAAATCATCTTTTTAGTATATGTCCCATGCAATATTTGTAACATATTTATTATACTTGGGCAGAGCCTCCTGGGGCAGGATGTGAGCCATGAAATGCACTATTCCCTATGGGAACAGATTCAGCCTTGGCCTCTTTGGCTGAATGTTCTAGCCACTTAGACGGCCAGTCCAAGACAGGAAAAGCATGTGTGAGAATGAAATATGGGTATACTGCATCTGTCATCCTGTAATTGAATGCTATGAATATGGATACAGGGAGGAGAGTACTTCTCTCCCTCCCATCACAGTTCCGCTTCTTCCTCTTGATTCTCAGCAAAACAAAGCAAAGGGAAAAATCTCACCTCATCCGTTAGTAGCCTCTGTCTATGCTATAATGAATTTTCCTTGTCCATTTTTTCAAGGAGCATGTCAGTGTCCTTATCAGAAAAAAAATCTCATTAACAATGATATCCCACAGTTACCTTTAGAAGACCTCTAAAGGGGCTGCATTCCTGCAGGAATGAGGCAGCAGTTCTCCCAAACACAAGTGTGCCCCAGCCAAGAAAGAACTAGTCCCTCACCCCTTGCTCATAAGCTTCTTTGTTCCTGTATGCCTCCATTATTTTCAGAATAAAACTTTAATCTATTTGGTAGCCTCCAATGCACAAAAACATTGGTGATGCCTCAGTAATGAGATGATTAATAATAATAATGTGATCAGTTTCTCTGCAAATACCTTTGTCCTAAGAAACAATAAGCTTCCTGGTTATTTGACAGCCTCAAAGACAGGAGGAAATTATCAGCACAGCAAAGCAAACAGTGTATTCTCCACAAAAATTTGTTCCCACACTGGGCTCCCTCTAGAGTAAGGGGGTCACTGAAATTCACTTGAGTAACAGCATTTCACTGACAGCTTGAAGGAAAGTTACTGTTTATGCACTTCATTAGGGGAATTCCCTAATGCTGTACTTCCCTAACAGTTGCAACATAGAGAAAAGATACCCAGATAGATGGAGCCTGCATTTAATGCTGCTGTCATTAGAAACCAATGCCAAACATACTGCGGTACTTTGAGAAGGGAGTGTCTGGAGGTATCTGGTGAATAAATGGACAATAGAGGCTGTGTTTAGTCTATAGATGACTTAAAGTTGCTATGTTGGGGTGATCCTTTTCATGTCTGTTGAGCCTGTCCCCCAAACCTTTCCAATGACTGTTAACAATACCAATAACCATGTGTAAAAAAATAACTATCAATTGACAACATTCATGCATCCTGGAAAGAAGGAACATTAGCAAAGTGTTATTGGGCCCCATTCTCTACAAAATATCAGAATGTACAAAGAGTTATACTAGGAAAGAAAGAAAGAAGAAAGAATAATTTTTACTAATAAAAATGACTAGTCACTCAGGGGAAGCAGGCCACTTCAGAGAATATACTAAGAATAAAAACAACAAATTGATTACAAACCAATTACATGAATATTAGAGAATGACTGGACAGACTGTGCTGGCCCAATCTGGGTAGGATGATGTGAGAATTCTCTAAGTACTGAGCTTCTTGGGGATGGAGATGAAGGCTTTACTTATTTTGAATCTCCAGCAGCTAGCTCAGTGCTTAGAACTTATTACCCAATAAATATTTGCATGCTGAAGAAATATCATCATATCTAATAAAAGAATACTATGCAAATTGACCATCACTCCAACAAACAAGATAACTGCCCCTGTATGGTCAAAGATGGCTGCCCCCATGTGGACACAAGATGGCCACAACAAGATGGCCAGCAGGAAAGGGCATTTGGGAGGGACCAGGCCTGCAGAGGAGGGAAGTTGGGGACAATCGGGCCTACAGGGAAGGGTAGTTGGGGAGTACCCAGGCCTGGAGGGGAGAGCAGTTGGGGGGGACCAGGACTGCAGGGGAGGGTGGTTATGGGCAATCAGGCTGGCAAGGGAACAGTTAGGCATCAATCAGGCTGGCAGGGGAGTGGTTAGGGGAAATCAGGAAGACAGGCAGGCAAGCAGTTGGGAGCCAGCAGTTCTGGATTGTGAGAGGGATGTCCCAGATTGGAGAGGGTGCATTCTGGGCTGAGGTACACACACACCATGCACGAATTTTGTGCACCAGGTTTCTAGTATTTAATAAATGTATAAATGAATGAATGAGTTGATTAGATAAGAATTATTAAGAAAATTCTTAAACTAGTATTGGAGAAAATACTAATGTTTTAAATTAGCATTGCATGAAAAGGAGTAAGTCCCAAGCAAGAGAAATTACATGAGAAAAATCCTAAAGTAACCTGAATTTTTTCCAGGGTCATGATGATGCCCATGCTCCTGAAATGTCATGTAGCTAACACTAGCAACTCATCCTTGGATCAAAGTTTCTAAGGCTGTTCCTCAGCATGACCCAACCCCAAATCAACATTCCAATTTCCTAGGCATATTGTATATCCAGAGCTACCTAGACTTAGCCATCCATTATGGTTTAGCAGATTCAAACCCCGAAACACATCATTTTCTACCAAATACTTTTGTTCTTCAACCTTCAGTAAAATCATCAACACTGTCAAGATGCAGAACCACGCTAACGAAGAGCACAAAAACAGTGAAAATTTCTGAGCAAATTCTGAAAAAAATAACAATGACAAAAAAGTGTTGAATGGTAACATATATTGACTTCTTAGAGAAAAAAAAAAGCTTTACCTATTCTAAGGTAAAATTTGGACTAATGAAACACAGAGGGCTCAGAAGTATTTCCCTTATGGATTTCAGTGTGGACTCAGGAGACACTGCCACCACCAGAGATAGAGGGATTAAGGAGACACCAAACTGCAGACTTATCTCTGGACCCCACCAGAGAGAGTCTCTGCCCAGAGACCTAACAACTCAAGCTGCCCCTAAATTTCTCTTGCTCTCTCCTGACCACTACATTAAGGCACACTCTCACTGCATCCCCACCAAAATACTTGAGTTTTCTACATCTACTGATGTTGTAAATCACCCAGTCCTCCCTCAAAACCCAGTTGAGTTGGTTTCTTCAACCAGAGGTGAAGATGGTCCTTCCTCATTCTTACCTGCCCCATGGCAGCAGTTCTGCCTGCCTCCCATTCCACCAGCTATCAGTGTTCTCAGCTGGGCCTGTTTTCCCCTAGTTACTTGCACTTGTCTAGCCTCATACATCTCTCATTGTGAAAAAGAGGCAAACTTTTTCTGCATCTGTGAGAAGTTGTCACCTGAAAAGTCTAAATATGATCACTGTAACTATTGTAGCATTTTCAGATTTAGTTACATCTTTTATCTTTCTGTTTCCATTACTTCTCAGTATGAATCTTCTCAAACTTTGCAAACTCCAAGTTCAAGCTAGATGTCAAAATTCTGTAAGTGAGAAGGACAAAGAGGCCAAAATACTGAGAAAAACTGTTTAATCTACCAAATTCCTGTGTGACATTAGGTATATAAGCACAGCAGAACATATCAAACCTGAGCTTTCCAATATGGTAGCTACTAGTCATATGTGTCTATTGAGCAGTTGAAGTGTGACTTTGAGTTGTTCACTCCAAAATGTGTTATAAGTATAAAATACATATCAAATTTCAAAGACTTAGTATGAAAGAAAAGAATGTATTAATAATTTTTGTATTGATAATTTTGTATTGATAGAATGGTAATATGTTAGACTTACTGAAATAAAATATTTTATTAGAATTAATTTCACCTATCTTTTTTATTGATTTTTTTTAGAGAGAGAGAAACATCAATGTAGAACTGAAATGTTAATTAGCTGCCTCCTGCATGCCCCCTACTAAGGACTGAGCCCACAATTCGGGCATGCACCCCTACCAGGAATCTAACTAGTGACCTCTAATTGCATGGGATGACACTCAACCAACTGATCCAGGACTATCTTTTTTTTTTTCAATGTAGCTTATAGAAAAATTTTAATTATATGTGTGGCTTACATTATATTTCTATTTCACAATGCTATGGTGAAGCATGCAGCATTAGCTATGAAGCAGAAGATTCTTGAGATTACTGGCACGGGAAATTGTACAAAATTGTTCTTCCCACTGACAGGAGATTAGCTAACCAGGTGGGTTGCTGTCAATGGATTTCAAATTTAACATTTCTTCATAAATGTTATTGTTAAATGTTACAGAAATTCTCTCTTGAAACTACAGATAATTTTTTCCTTTATTGTAAAAAGCTTATCATATAAGAAAAAGAAAAACTATTTCAAAGCTATATGGAACAAAGTGAAGGGATGATGGTACAAATTACCTCTATAAGAGGGATCACATGGTGTTTTATTTGAGCCTACATTTTCAAAAATCAAGAGATTTCACAAAAATTTCTCTTTGGAAATTCTTTGGAGACAAAGAAAAAAAATCTGATAACAACAAACCTACATTGTCATATCAATGAGCTAGACCTGGGAAACAGCTGCCCTTTTAAACCACATACATACACCCCAGCTGGCCTCATCTCTATCATTCACACCTAATCTCTTTTCTTTATGTGTATGACCTGTCTAGTCTTTATAGGCCTTTTGGATATACAATTAATGTTCTAAAGATTTAAAATTCAAAAAGCCAGCTTTTCAGAGGCAAGAAAAGTTTGCAAAAAAAAAGAAAACAAAAGAATATAGCAGTTTGGATATTGCATTTCCCCTATTTTGTTTCCTCTATTTCATCAGAAGAATGGTATAGTGTTAACACTTATTACAAGAATTACATGCCATATCACTAAACTTATGAGTTTTGGAAAACAATCAGAATACAAAGAAACAAATTTTAAAACTGCTATTTAAATAGAACAAAATTTACTTATTTTTAAAGTTTTAAATCTTTCAAGAGGAAGGAACACTTCCAAGCTTCTTTTACAAAGCCAGCATTCCTAATTCCAAAACCAGATAAAAACACTAAAAAGAAAAAAACTACAGGTCAATATCTCTGATGAACATAGATGCTAAAATCCTCAACAAAATATTAGCAAACCGGATCCAGCAATATATGGAAAAAATCATACACCATGATCAAGTGGGATTTATTCTGGGGAGGCAAGGCTGGTACAATATTTGTAAATCAATCAATGTGATTCATCACATAAACAAAAGGAAGATTAAAACCATATGATAATTTCAATAAATGCAGAAAAAGCATTTGACAAAATCCAGCACCCATTCATGATCAAAACTCTCAGCAAAGTGGGAATACAGGGAACATACCTCAACATGATAAAAATCATATATGACAAACCTACAGCCAACATCATGCTCAGTAGGCAAAATATAAAACCATTTCCCTTAAAAACAGAAACAGACAAGGATGTCCGCTTTCACCACTCCTATTCAACATAATACTGGAAGTCCTAGCCACAGAAATCACACAAAAAGAAGAGATCAAAGGCATCTAAGTTGGAAAGGAGGAAGTTAAACTGTCATTATTTGCAAATGACATGATTTTGTACACAGAAAATCCTAAAGACTCTACCAGAAAACTAATAGACTTAATAAATGAATTTGGTAATGTAGCAGATACAATATTAACATTCAGGAATTGCTGCAATTTTTATACACCAATAATGAACTCTCAGAAAGAGAAACTTAATAATCCCATTTACCATTATAAGAACAAAAAATAAGATACCTAGGAGTAAACTTAATTAAGGAGGTAAAAGACATATACTTATAGGAAATTTGGGGTGGGGGGGAATGAAGATACAAACAAATGGAAGAATATACCATATTCATGAATTGGAAGAATTAACATCATTAAAAGGTCTATACTACCCCAAGCAATCTACAGATTGAATACAATCCTCATTAAAATACCATCAGCATACTTCACAGAACTTGAGTATATATTTCAAAAATGTATATGGAACCATAAAAGACCCCAAATAGCTGCAGCAATCCTGAGAAAGAAGAACAAAGTTAGAGGGATCACAATATCAGATTTCGAACTATACTACAAAGCCTGCCACTAGCACAAGAACAGTCAGATAGATCAATGGAGCAGAACAGATATACCAGAGATCAACCTAAAACATTATACTCAATTAATATTTGACAAAGGATGCAAGATCATACAATGGAGTATAAACAGTCTCTTCAATAAATGGTGCTGGGAAAATTGGACAGGCACATAAAAAGATAAAACTAAACCACCAATTTACACCATAAACAAGAAAAAACTCAAAATGGATAAGTCTTAAATGTAAGTCATGAAACCATAAGGATCCTAGAAGAAAACATAGGCAGTAAGATCTCAGACATCTCACATAGAATTTTTGCTGATATATCTCCTATGGCAAGAGAAACAAAGGAAAAAATCAACAAATGGGACTATATCAAAATAAAGAACTTCTGCACAGCAAAAGAAACCACAATCAAAATGAAAAGGGACCCACTATATGGAAGAACATATTTGCTAATGATACATCTGATAAGGAGTTAATCTCCAAAAATATAGAAAGTACTCATACAACTCAACAAAAGGAAGACCACCAATCCAATTAAAAAATGGGCAGAGGACCTAAGCAGACACTTCTCCAAAGAGGACATACTAATGGCAAAGAGATACAAGAAAATGCTCAAAGTCACAAATCATCAGAGATGCAAATGCAAACAACAATGAGGTATCACCTCAGATCTATCAGAACGGCTACCATCAACAAATGACAAGTGCTGTTGAGGATGTGGAGAAAAAGGAACACTAGTTCACCGATGGTGGGAATGCAGACTGGTGCACCCACTTTGGGAAAGAGTATAGAGTTTCCTCAAAAAATTAAAAATGTAACTGCCCTTTTACCTAGCGATCCCACTTCTGGGAATATATTCTGAAACACCCATCAGAAAGAATACATGCAGCCCTATGATGATACCATTGTTATTTACAATAGCTAGGATCTGGAAAGAGCACAAGTGTCCATTGAAGATTAGTGGATAAAATCCTGTGGGACATTTACACACTGGCATACTATGCAGCTATAAAATAAATAAATAAATAAATAAAGATTTCTTACCCGTTAGGACAGCATGTATAGACCTGGAGACTATTATGCTAAGTGAAATAAGCCAATCTGAGAAAGACAAATAGCACATCATCTCAATCATTTGTGAAATCTAATTAGGAAAACAAATTGACCAACAAGACTCAAAGCATGGAGGTATGGAATAGACTCATACCTTCATGTGGGGGGAACGAGGAGACATAAACCAAAGAACTTATATGCATAGCCCATAGACACAACAATAGAGTAGTGAAGACCTAGGGTGATTGGTAGGGGCTGAGTGGAGGGGTAAAGAAGGTGGATGGGAGACATTGGTAATACTATCAACAACAAAAAAAATTAATGTACCAAATAAACATACAAATCAAATGAGATACTGTGTCTGGCTGACTTTGAAAATTATGAAAGCACTATGCAAATGAGAACCTTCATCTGTTGTGGTCTAAGAAAATGGCTTTTAAAATGTCAGACAGACTCAAGAATTTCTGTGCTCAACTAAAGCTTTTCCACCTTAGGAGACTGTGTTCTCGCCACACTGATGTCTGTTCCAAGCAAAGAGTAAATCTTAAAAACACTAAAGATCAAAGACTAATCAGTGATAAGCATGTTCTATTAAACCACCTTCCTAACTTGGTTTTACAATCAGTCCACAAAGTACAGGATGAGGAGAAAAGTTCAAGTTCTACACACAAAGGAAACCTAGTTACTCTTTAAAAAATGGGTTCTTTGTTCTTCGGGGTTATAGAGCCTTGGAAAATTCCCAAGTCAGTCAATATTTCTTGCTTGTTTATAGTATCAAGATACAGTAAAATAAGAAATTTCCAGTAAAAGTGTTTCAGCAACTGTTACTGAGAATGCATGCCCCAGAGGTATCAAAGAGTGTTATAATTGTTCAAAATGAGTGTCTGTCCTGTTCCCAATTCAGGATGTCAAATTAATAGTTTTTTCCTAAAGTATGCACAATGGGCCTTGCAGGACTGGCTCCCTGGTCTTATGGCAGGGTCCTCCACCACAAATTACTCCATCTCTGAAGGACCCAGGCCCATAGACCACTGAGAGCAAGGCTACCCAGCATAGGGTACTCATACCTGGAGCAAGGCCAGCACCTAAAGCAACATTAGCTGAGGCTGAGGTGGGAAACCAGTCCACTTACCCTATACTATACATCTATCTACCAGTTCATTTGTTCAATAGATGTGCCAGGCAATACACTCTTGGCCAGCACACTCCAATAAAGGTATGATGTGAGCCACAAGTGCTTTAATTTTTTTGTTACCACATTAAAAAGACTAAAAAGAAATAGGTGAAATTAATATCATTAATATATTTTGCTTATCCAAGTATACAACTAAAACTTAGCACCCCAACACTTATCATTCCAACAAGTAATCAATATAAAAATTATTAATGAGAATATAAAATTAGCTTGCATTTTTTAAGTCCTTAAAATCCAGTGTATATTTGACACTTCCAGCACATCTCAATTCAGAGTAGCCACATTTCAAGTACTCAGTTGCCATCTATGGCTAGTGGCTACCATTGTGGTCAGTATAGTTCTGGACACTGAGGATGCCCCACAGTGAACAAATCACATGTTGCCTTTAAAATGCCTATAGACTATTAGGGATAAACTGGACTCAGACAAGTAGGAGGCTCTTAGATTCATGCCAAAATAGAGATAAAAGCAGTGTGATAGTGGCCTGTAAGAAAGGAGCACCTAACCAGATCTGAAGGGGCAGGGTCAGAAAGATTACTTCAAGAAGAGAACTTTTAGCTGAGCCCCCAAAGTAAGAATCAAGGAGAGAGGGGGACAGAAAAGGACACATGAAATGTGGTGAAGACTGGGAAGCATCATCAGCAAAGTCCTGAGAATAAGAGAGAATGTGGCGTGTTCTGAAAGCTTCCAGTCATTCATTACTGCCAAGTCTGAGGAGGAAAGTGCAAACAAAGCCTTCAAAGTAAAGAACCAGATCATACAAGGCTCTGTGAGCCATAGTGAGGAGGGTGGGTTTCCTCCTAGAGGTGACAGGAGTCCTTAAAAACTTCTAAGTGGGGATTCTTGGTGGCCCCAATTTCTAGGTCCATCTCCTTTAAGCCCCTCTTTTTAATGAAGGAATGAATAGTCCATATAGATGAGGGAAGCTGCTTAGAGCTCCAAGATGGTTGGTAGCAGAACCCTGATTGTGATCCCAATCCCACTCCCACTGCTCAGATGTGTCTGAGCAGAAGGGTAAATGTCATTGCTCCACACAACAGGCAGCTAACAGTGCTGAACACACCAAAGGTGGGGCAAGAAGGCCAGGGACTAACCCCAGGGGAAGAAAAGGGAGAAGGGTGATTTCCAGGAAGGAGAGTGGTGACTAGTTCCAGCTCTGCTCACCTGCCTGAGCCTGAGGTCTAGGTAAAGGAAGAAGTCCCATCTAATGAGAAGAGAAAGTGCAAATGAGAGCAAGGCCAGCAGCCTTGGAACCTGCTGTCTGTAACTCCCAGGCCGCCCAAGTAACAGGGGTGAGAGCTGACCCAGCCCAGAAACTCAGCAAGTGAGACAGTGAGTCTGAAATGTGCCCATTTGGTTTTAATATAGAAACAGCATTTTAAAGGGGAACTGAGTAGCTGAGCCTACCAAGCACCTAGACTGGGGAACCCTTACCCTCAGTGTGGCAAGCCACAGGGTTAATGTAGCACATCTTCCAGTTGTGTTTGTTTTAAATACTATTTTTACATAAAACAAAAATAAATTATTTTCTGGCTTCTAAAGGCTACCTGCATTCCTTGGCTTGTGGCCACTTGCTCCATCTTTAAAGCCAACAGTCTCGTCAGGTCTTTCCCAGTCCACAGCATTCAAACGCTGGCTCTTTTCCTGCCTCCTTCTTCCAGTTTTAATGAGCCTTGTGATTACATGGGCCCATGTGGATAATCTAAGATCATCTCCTCATCCAAGGTCAGCTAATTAAGCAAGCTTATTTCCCCTTTGCATGTAACATAAAAGATTCATGGGTTCCAGGGGATTAGGACATGGACATCATTGGAGGGAAGAGGGGCATTATTCTGTCAACCACATGGAGGTTAAACACTCAGATATAAAATTAAATTCTAACACAAGACAAGAGCCACACAGATCCGAAGTGTAGCGAAGTTCAGGAAGGGAAAGATCTTTCTGCTAGGATCTTCAGGAAAGGCTTTCCAAGCCAAGGGACTGTGCGGGGTGCAGGAGGTGCCTGGGTAGCCCGTGAGATCGGGGGCTTGATCTCTGTGAGCCTGCTCAGCCATCCAGTGCTAAAGTATTATGTCCCACAGCAGCAGCAGCAACAAGAGCAGCAGGAGTGGGAAGGGCTGAGCTGTGGCTGAAGGTACCTGGGGAAATCATAGGGTCTCTGCTGAGAAGAGTTTCTGGGGACATGTCACGGAAGACTGGAATGCCCAACCACCGAGTGGGGCTTTGTCCCAGAGGCACTGAGCAGCTTATCAAAGGCTGATGATGACCCAGGAAAAAGAGGGATGGAGAGTGATGAGGCAGGAAGGGCAGCATTTTAATAAGCCACACATAAGTAAAAAGGGGGAGAATGAGGGTGGTGGCAAGGGAACTGAAAAAGCGTCACAGGCACATGGGCACCTTGCAGGCAGAATGAAGAGGATCAGTGAGCGGTGGAGAGCTGGGCAAGGAGAATAGCACAGTAATGTTGGGGGAGAGAGAGGGGCCTTTTGGAGCAGGAGTCTGAGGCATGGGCAAGATCTCCAGGAGGAAATGGTTCAGTGGGCAGTGGAAACGCAGGCTGGGTTCTGGGGAGATGCCAAGGGTGCTTAGAGGTGTGGCAGGAACTGGTAACTATGATCAAGAGCAAGGTAACAAAGAGAGGGGCATGAAGATACAACCTGGGGTAACATCCTATTTAAGGGTCTCTATGAGGAAAGAAGCTACTGAAGAAGACGGGCACTAATAAAACCCATGGGTTGCCCACTGAGGCACAACTGCTTGGTGCTTTATGGCATTATTAAGATATGACCATCTTTATCAGAGGGGTAGTGCAATAAATTCTTATCAACCACAGGGCTTATCAGCAATTAGTCCATCAGAAAATCACAGAGAACAAGTGGGTCCTGAGTGACAGAATGTTCTAACCTGGGCTCTGCCAGAAAGGAGAAGTTCAAAAAAGTGCCGTTTCTCCATGGGGCAAATCAGAAGTGCCGCCCTCACAGGTCCCAGTGAGAGGACACTAGGGGCTTAAGCCAGTTCTGAGATTGCTGGGCCCCTTCCTGGTTTCCCCACAGAGGCTCCAGGTTGCTGTTCTGTAACATCTCTTGGGCAACTGTGTGTACCCACAGCCTCTGGCACAATATCCCATGTGTAGTAAACCAACCATGTTTGTGATTGCAAGGACAGTGGGAAGAAGGAGACAGAGCCACTCAAAGTATTTTCCATCATATTTTTCCACACAAAGCTATGCTATGATGAAAGAAGACACTGGGTTGTCCCAGTACACACACAAAAAAAAAACACTAATGTGTGGTGCTTCAGATAGGATAGAGGCAACCCTTGGAGCTGGGGAGTAGCGACAGGGGTGGCAACATGAGGGAGGCTTTTGCTTTTTGCTCTGGGGCCCATTACATAAGGCTCACATGGTGAAAATCTGTCAAGCTGTTGTCTTACGTACGGTATGTGCATTTTCTGTATGTACATTACATATTTATGAAATAGTTTGCTTTTTAAAAATTCTATTGTGGAAAAGGGCCCTGTGCTCCTGAGAGGGAATTAGGAGACCTGGGACAGGAAAGAGGGGAAGTGATGCCAAGGAGAGGAGGAGAAGGAGCACAGAAAGAAACCATGGCCATTTTGCAAGGACCACACTTAAGTTTTTCTCCAAAAGAGGGACTCTGGCAGACAGAGGAAGCTGCCAACTGGGCAAGCCCACCAGGCATGGTCAGGGCAAGAGGCAGCTCTAGAGTTCACTGTTTGTCATGTGAAAAGGCACTACAGAGTCCACTGTCAACATGACCTTTGGTTTCTGTGATGGTCAACTTTACATGTCAACTTAGCTAGGCTATGGTGCCTAGTTGTTGACTCAAAAACCAGTCTAACTGTTACTAGGAAGGTATTTTTTAGAGGTAACATTTACAATCAGTTGACTCAGGTAAAGCAGATTACCCTCCATAATCTGGGTGAGCCTCATCCAATATATTGAAGGGCTTAAGAGCAAAGACTTAAGGTTTCCCAAAAAAGAAGGAATTCTGCCTCTAGACTACAACATAAAAATTCTGCCTGAGTTTCCAATCTTCAGACTCAAGACTACAACATCAACTCTTACCTGAATTTCCAGCCTTCCCTACAGATTTCGGACTCAACAGCCCAATAATCATGTAATCCAACATGTAGAAGTAGGTCATATGGTTTACTATATTAGTTCAGTTTCTCTGGAAAACCCTGACTAATACAGTTTCCAATAGGCTGTTCTCCAGGATGCCAAAGGATCTTTCTCAGGCCTCCCGTAAGGGCAGAAAAGGCTAGGGAAGCACTTCTAATAAAAAATAAAAATAAATTTAAAAAAAGAAATCCACAGTCAGAATGAGGATCTGAATGCTGGCTTTTTCCTCTTGACTCTTAAATCAGTGAATGTCACCAGGCACCTTTGTTCTGCTAGCACTGAAAAAGAGGAAGTGCTGTAAGAAGGAAATATTGAGAGAAACCGGCATGTTTTCAGCTTTTCCTGCTAGGGTCACTTATGTGACTCTTTCAGAGGGTGGCCAGAAACTCCAAATAAACACCCACCTTCCTGAAGGTGTTTCCAAACCCCTCCAAACTCTGACCCAATTAGATATAAAACAGAAGCTGGGCGAAACAAACACAAAATCTTTGCAGGAATTTAATCTTCTCCAAACACTGAAATATTGTTGAAATGTTTTATCTTCTATTGCACATGGAGGAGATTAAAAAGCCATGATAAATGGTGTGCTCTCTGGGAGGGAATGCCATATATAGGGCAATACATAATTTCCTGCTTCTGGTTTCTTTCAGGATAATTGTTCTGGTAACATGAAAACAGGAGGGATATTAATTTAAAGATTAAAGCACAATTATAAGCCCTGTCATACTCTTAATTTCTTTTAAATGTTCTTCTGAATAATTCTATCTTTCCAAGATGGAATAAGCACACAATTAAAATCTGCATTAAATAAATGAATAAATACTTAATGAATAAAAAGAACTCTGAAAATAAAATAGGCCATGTAAATTCTAAACAATAATTTTAACAGTGAGCCAGATCTTAATCCTTCAGATCTTTGAAGGAACAGCATTTGGGTGCATATACTAGATAGCATCTCCCTCTAGATTTAGCTCTCAAATAGCTGTGATCTTGGTTCATGCACTCCCAAGTGATAGCTTTAGGTGAAAGCACTTCAGGCAAGGAACATAATTGACCAATCTCAGCACCATCCTACTTTTCCAACCTTAACACCATTGTCTACTTTATAATGCTTGAAATTCTATACTTTCCTTTGCCCTCTAGCCAGAAATTCTACCTGGGTAATTCCGCCATTGATTAGGAATTCTGATAGAAAACGCAAATTATTCCTCTAAACCTTAATGATGAATCATTCATTAGCACATTGCTATGAATCAATTTAATCAGATTGCTTTCTCCCAATACCTAATTGAAGCCAACCTTTTGGGGAAGTGGGATGAGGGAGAGAGGAGTGGTATTTTGCACCAAAGGGTATTATTATAAGAGTAGACTGACAAAGGTAGAACTGCCCAGTGGAGGGGTGTTCTGGAAGCCCAGGGAAGGTGAAAGAATAAGACTCCATATGAGCCTTCAATACATGCCTGAAAAGAAGCTAAAACTTTAAGGATGAGCCTTATGGATGAGGCAGGAAGGGAGGGTGGGTTCTACCAAGTAAGCTTGCCTTCTGTGTGCTTAATGAAAGTCAGTATGATTACTAGTATATGCGTTTTACCAGTTGAGGAAACTGAGACTTAAAAATAACCCAAGACCACATAGTAATATGATAAATGGGGGAGAAGAAATTAAAACCTTCCTCCATCTGACTCCAAAATCCACACTCTCTCAACTACATCACATTTCTTTACAGCAATTCATGAGTTGGCTATGATTCCCCCATCTTTAAAATAAGCAAATCAAAGCTTTTGGAAACTAAAGAAGTGGAATCCTTCAGTAGTTCCAGGTATAAAAACATCGGGCATGTTTAATAACTTCAAATACTTTGAGTGTTGTACTGCATGTTGGAATGGCACAAGGCAATGCTGAAATGTTGCAGGTCAGATTTCGGAAACAAGGAAAAACCACTAAGGCTGCCAATGTATGTGAGTCAAGTTTAAATCCTAGCCTCTAGGCTCCAACAGGATGTTCTGACCTTGAACTAAGTCAAGTTGCCAAACAAGGAAAAGAATCCAAGTTACACCTGAAAGCATTGTTTTCACTTCAAACTGTCTTGCCCTAACCAGCCATTGATAAGAGCTGCAATTAGCAGGTCTGTTATCAGAAGTGAATTACCAACATAAAACCTGGCAATTATCAAAATTATCACTTAGTCTTTGAAAAGATTGTGAAATAGCCCTTTACATCTGGTGCCAGGAAAGAAGGAGAGAGCCCTGGGCTTGGGAAAAGGCCTGTAACTCAGGCACAGGTATGTTTTCACGAGGCCACTACAGGTATCAGAGTCCAATACCTCCTGGGTCTCCTAGCCTCTGTGGCTCTTTGCTTGCCTAGAGGGACCCCTTGGTTTTCCCAGTTTCAGCTCTCTCCCAGCTCCCCCTGCTCACTGATATCCTTCTCCCCAGGGGATTCTACCAACCAAGCTTCCCAAACCCAGCAGATCCCCTCTTTCCTCATCAACCCCTAACCCCTCACTCTGCCTTCATCGGTGTCCATCTCCCCAATCTCTTCCCCCTTCCAGAGCTAATTTAATAAGCTCATTCATAGTCTGGCTACACCTTACTTTAAGCATTTGTCATGCATGCCAGGGGTTGTGGTGGTGCCTGTCTCCCATCTGTTTATTATGTTCCCACTATGTCCCTGAAACTGTGAGGTGCCAGATATCCAGTGGTGAACAAAAAGGCACCAACTTGGCTCTTGTAGTCAAACACCTCTGAAGACAAGGTCAAGTTGTATGTATCTATGTAATTCCAGCTCCTAGAAAGGTACCTATACATAGTAGGTAGTCAAATAACAATATTAACACTAACAGGTATAATTATAGTTCACCAAGGTTTTTGCTAGTATTAACACTTAAAATGCTTAAATGTTAATAGACAAACAGAATCAATAGGTTTTTCCATAGCAGATAACATATTTACATTTTAATAAGAACCATTAATCCCTTAATCATCACTGTTCCTCCCCTCATCAATTCCCCATACCCCAATGGTTAGGATTTCAGCTTCTGGAAGTCCATTAGAGAAATATTTGAAGAAGAAGTCCCTTTAAACTACACTAAATCATCACTATACTGGAAAAATAAAAATACTAGTATGCCTTGGTTATCCCATCTGGACTTTCTACACAACAGCTGATAAATTGCCCTACCTCACATTTTTCAGAAATCTAAAACTTGTGGCTAACATCAAATCTAGCCCACAGATATTTTTGTCAGGCTCTACATGGTTTCATAAAATTTGAATTTTACAGAATGCATTTCTCAATGTGCCAGAGACCTCACCATTCTCTATTATTTTATATCTGGCCTTAATCAACATATATATGTAATTTTCTTAGTCCCCAGCCAAGCCCAGATGCATTTGGATGCTTGACTCTTCTAATATATAACACTTTAAAAATAATTTGATGCCAACAATAACCTTTAGCTAATTAGGGGGTGTTATTATTATTCCCATTTTCTGGTTGAGGAACCTGAAGTTCAAGGAAGAAGTAAATGACTTCTCCATTTTTAATTGTTTCTTTCTTTCTTTTTTGTGTGATCTATGTCAGTTTGGTTTGTGGGGTTTTGATAGTTTAGGTCAACAGCAATCACCAGTGGCTGCCTCTAAGGCAGTGATGATCTCTAAAGTCCAACTTCCTTCAGGGATTCTTAACCTTGCCTCCATGTACCGCTGGAGGTTCTAGAGATGGGATGTAGGGTTCCACCAGCTCTTTAAAATACACAATTTTGGTGGACATGCATACACTGTGGGAAATACCTGTAGCTTTCATCACCTCTCACGGAATGTGTCACAGGAGTGTGAGGCGACCACCTGGTTGGCAATCATTTCCTGGAGAAGAACTGTTTCCTGCTCATAATGTGCAAAGCCATCTGGAGGGCCTGAGATGTTCCTGGAGGTTTACAGTTAACCATGTAAAAGAATCATTATTTGTTCCTGCCATTGGTCCCCTGGATTATCTTGATAGCTGAAGGGTAAGAGGGTAGCAGAGTGAAGGGGTCTAGCTGGCCCTTATGAATGTCTCACCTGGAAGGAGTCCAGGCCTTTCTGAATGATCTGCCACTAACAGCAACATAAAATATTGCCCAGGAACAGAGGAAGGAAGATATAGCGTCTCAGCAAAATTTACCAAAACCAACAGGAAGTTAAGGTAGAAAGTGTCCTGAAGATGATGAGGGGGACAAAGCTACAAAGCAAAAATGACTATGCAATACAAATCCAACAGGCATCAGCAAGACTGCCATCCGAGGCCCTCCTCTCCTGCTAAGGCTTTTCCCTGGACCTTGTTTCATTTCCCACACTCAGGATCCAGCTTCTTTTCCTCCATCCATCCCAATGTGGGGCTTAATAATATCCTACTGTGCTTAGTTCTTGTTTTATAGATAATGAAATGTTAAGTCAAATAAGTGAATATATACCTGAACAATTTCTGATATCAATCCCTCAATAGGTTGGAGTAAGATGTAGCTGTTGCCTTTGTGCACACATTAGAAAGGCATGAAAAAGGGCAAATATAGAAGACCTGGACCTGTTCAAGAGAACAATTAAATTTCTTATATATTGGGATTTTTATATGTTTCCACTTAAAGAAAATATTTCCTGTCTTTTAAAAGCAGAGAAAGTTAAACCCTTTGTTTTAGATATCTCTAAGGTCCTTTAAATATAAAAATTTTTTAAAGAAAAAAACGAATGAAACTAAGAGCTGGTTTTTGGAAATATAAGCAAAATAGATAAACATGTTCTTGTAATTACCAAGAAAAAAGAAAATGGATTTAAATGAATAAACTTAAATTGAAAGAGGAGACAGTACAACTGATACCACAAAAATCTATAATAATGAAAGAATAATATGCTAATTAGACTGGACAACCCAAAGAGCTTCCGGACATCCTCCCTGATGATCTTCCAAACAAAGCCGGGGCTGCGAGGCCAAGTTCTTTGCATGAATTTTGTGTACCCTAATATGCAAATTGACTGAATGGCAGAAGAACCATTGGCAGAAGGACCATTCCCTATGATGCGCATTGACCACCAGGGGCTAGACACTCAATGCAGGAGCTACCTCCTGGTGGTCAGTGCACTCCCGCTGCTCAGTCAGGAGCTGGGCTCATAGCTAGCGAATGCAGTGGCAGTGGCAGGAGCCTCTCCTGCCTCCATTATGAGCAGACAGTAAGGAGCAAGGGGTCCGAGACTGCGAGAGGGCACAGGTCAGGTTGAGGGACCTCCTCCCTCCCCCAGTGCATAATTTTCATGCACTGGGCCTCTAATAGAGTCATAAGGAATTTCAAAAGAGACTACCATGAACAATTACAATTCAATAAACTGGACAACCTGGAAGTAATAGATAAATTCCTCAAAACATACAAGTTACCAAAACAGAATCATAAAGAAAATCTGAATAGACCAATTACTTGTAAGGAGATTGAATCAGTAATTAAAAACCTCCCAACAAAGAAAAGTCCAGGTCCAAATGGCTTCCCTGGTAAATTCTAACAAACATTTAAAGAAGAATTAATGCCTATCTTTCTCAAACTGTTCCAAAAAAAATAGAAGAGGGAGGAACATTTCCAAAATCATTTTACAAAATCTCCATTACCCAGATAAGAAAACCAAACTGGGATACCACAAGAAAAGAAAATTATAGGCCAACATCTCTGATGAGCATAGATGCAAAAATCCTCAACAATATACTAGCAAAATGAATGCAACAGTGCATTAAAAGAACTATAGACCGTGATTAAATGGAATTTATTTCAGAGTGCAAGGATGTTTCAACATTTGTGAGTCAATTAATATAATCTACTACATTAATAAAATGAAGGATACAAATAATATGTATAATGTGATGATTTAATATATGTACACATTGTGAAAGGATTCAGAAAATTTATTTAACAAAATTAGAAATTCAGTGGTAATAACTTAACAAACTGGGTATAAAGGAAATATACCTCAATATAATAAAGGCCATATATGAGAAACCTACAACTAAAATTATACTCAACATTGAAAAGCTGAAATCTTTTCTCTAAGATCAAGAATAAGACAAGAATGCCCATTCTCACCACTTTTATTCAACATAGTACTAGAAGTCCTATACAAAGCAAGTTGGCAAGAAAAATATATAAAAGGCATTCAAGCTGAAAAATAAGTAAAATTGTCTCTATTTGCTGATGACATGGTATTATATATAGAAGACTAAAGATTCTAACAAAATAACTATTAGAACTAATGAACAAATTCAATAAAATTGCAGAATGTAAAATTAACATACAAAAATTAGTTGCATTTCTTTACAGTAATAATATTACCAGAAAAAGAAATTAGAAAACAATCCCACTTAAAGTTATAGCAAAAATAATAATAAATTTAACCAAGGAAGTGAAAGATTTGGACAATAAACTATAAGACATTGATAAAAGAAATTGAAGAATATACAAATAAATGAAAATATATTTCATGCTCATTGATTGAAATAATTAATATTGTTAAAATATCCATTATTACCCAAAGCAATATACAGATTTGAGACAATCCCTATCAAAATTCTAATGGCATTTTTCACAGAAGTAAATAAAAAAAAAACACTTAAAATTTGTATAGAACTACAAAAGACCCCAAATAATCAAAGCAATCTTGAGAAAGAAGAACAAAGCGGAGGCATCCCACCTCCTGATTTCAAACTATATTGCAAACCTATAGTAATCAGCAGAGTATATATTGGCATAAAAATAGGCATATATGCCAATAAATAGAAATCCCAGAAAGAAACCCATATATGTATAGTCAATAAATTTATGGCAAAGAAGCCAAGAATATACAATGAAAAAAGCATAGTTTCTTTAATATACAGTTTTGAAAAACTGAGCACTCATATACAAATGAATGAAACTGGACCCCTTACAACATACACAAAAGTCAACTCAAAATAGATTGAAGAGTTGAATGCAAGACCTGAAACCATCGGATGCAGTCTCCTTGACATCAGTCTTGACAGTAATTTTTTTGGATTTGACAAAAACAAAGACAACAGAAATAATAATCAACAAGTGAAACTACATCAAACTAAAAATCTTCTGCACAGCAAAGAAAACCATCAACAAAATGAAAAGGCAACCTACAGAATAAAATAAAATATTTTTAAGTCACAAATCTAGTAAGGGGATTAGTACTCAAAATATATAAAGAACTCATACTACTTAATAACAAAAACAAACAAAAACCAATTAAAAACTGGAACAGCCATTATGGAAAACAGTATGGAGTTTCCTCAAAAAATTAACCATGGAACTGCCATTTGACCTAGTGATCTCACTGCCAGGAAAATATCCTAAGAAACCTGAAACACCAAGCAGAAAAAAATATATGCACCCAATGCTCATAGCAGCACAATTTACAATAGCTAAGATCTGGAAATAGCCCAAGTGCCCATCAGTAGATGAGTGGATAAAAAAGCTATGGTTCATTTACACCATGGACTACTATGCAGTAGTAAAACCAAAGGAAATCTTATCCTTTGAGACAGCATGGAGGGCCCTTGCTGGGAGGGAGATTATTATGCTAAGTGAAATGAGCCAGTAAGAGAAAGTCAAGTCTCACATGATCGCATTCATATGTGGAATCTAATGAACAAAATAAACTGATGAACAAAATAGATCCAGAGACATAGAAGCATGGAACAGACTGACAAATCTCAGAGGGAAGGCTGGAGTGGGTAGAAAGAAATCAAACAATTTGTATGTATGTATGCATAACTCAGAGACACAGACAGTAGTGTAGTGAAGGCTTGGGGTGGGAAACACGGTCGGGAAAGAAAGTGAGGCCAGAAGGGGTCAATGAGGGGAAAAAGTAGACAAATGTAATATTTTCAACAATAAAGATTTTTTTAAAAAACTGGGCAGAAGAACTGAATAGAGATTTATCCCAAGATGACATACAAATGGCCAATGGTACATGAAAAAATGCTCAACATCACTAATAATTTAGAAATGTATAAACTAAACCACAATGAGATAGCAGATATCACCTCACACCTGTTAGAATGGCTATTATCAATACAACAAGAGATAAGTGGAGAAAAGGTAACCCTTGTACACTGTTGGTGGTAATTAAATTGGTACAGCCACTATATAAAACAATAAGGGTGCTCTGGCTGGCTGGCTCAGTTGATTGGAGCATTGTCCCATACACCAAAAGGTTTGGGTTTAATCACATGCAGGGGCACATGCAGGGAGGCAACCAGTTAATGTCTCTCTCTCTCTCTCTCTCTCTCTCTCTCTCTCTCTCTCTCTCTCTCTCTCTCTCCCTTCTCACTTCTCTCTTTAAAAATCAATAAAATATATACTTGAGTGAGAAAAAATAATGGTATGGTGGTTCTTCAAAAAATGAAAACCAAACAACCATATAATCTAACATTCCCACTTCTGAATACATATTCAAAGGAAATTAAAACAGAATCTGGAAGAGGTATCTGTACTCCCTAGTTCAAAGCAGCATTATTTATAATAGGCAAGATATAGGAACAACCTTAATGTCTATCAATGGGCAAATGGATTTTTAAAATGAGATATATATACATATGTGTGTGTGTATTTGTGTATATAATTCAGCCACAAGAAAGAAGGAAATCCTGTCATTTGCAACAATATGGATAAATCGATAAACCGGGAAAGTATTATGCTAAGTGAAATAAATCAGACAGAGGAAGACAAATATCACATGGTATCACTTATATATGGAGTCTAATGAAAAAAAAAGAAAAAAAGTCAAACTCAGAGAGAAACAGAGTAGAAATGTGGTTGCCAGGTACTGATGGTGGGGGAAATAGGAAGAAATTGGTAGAAGGTACAAACTTTCAGCTATAAGATGAATAAGGTCTGAGGATCTAGTGTAAAACATGGCGACTATAAATGATAATACTGTATTGTATAACTGAAATTTTCTAAGAGAGTAGAACTTACTTTTCTCACAAAAATAAATAAACAAGCAAACAAACAAAGTGATATATGTGTCAATGAATTAGATGTGAGGAATCCTTTCACAGTGATCAACAAATCCCACTGGTTCCACCTCCAAAATGCCTCTGGAACCTGACCCCTTCCCACCACATGCATGATTATCTACCTAGGCAAGGCATCACAACCTCTGATCTGGACCACCAAATCAGCTCCTAATTATTTTCCCTGACTCCAGTCTCTCCTCCTTACTATCTTTCTCCTCCAGCACTGCAGGAGTCTTCTGAAAATGTAAACAAAATTGCATATTCCCTGTGCTTAAAATCCATTGCTCTGATCCAAATTCTTACCGAAGCCCGAAAGACCTTATATCTTCCAACTCTTCCTTACTTCTCCATCTTTATCTCCCACCTGTATACCAAATCATGTTCTTCATTGTGCTTACCACTACCTGCAATTACCTTTTTCATTTTATTCAGCAGATACTTATTGAACACCTAAAATCTAGCTATCAGGGCCAAAACTAGTTGCTATGAATACAGAAAAAAACAAACAAACAAACAAAACAGATTTAAAAAGGAAACCCTGCCCTTGTAAAGCTTACATTCTGGTGGAGACAAATAGGAGGCTTTGTTTCACTGGTTTACTGACTATCTCTTCTGCTAGAATGCAAGTTCCTTGGGAACAGGGACCTTGACTATATTGATCACAGCTGTATCCCTAGTACTTAGAATTATGGCTAATAGTAGATGCCCAATAAATATTTAAATGAATAAATGAGAGAAATATTCTTTATTCAAGACTTTGTCCTGTGTTCAGAGCATATGTGATTATGCCTCACTCTGGAAATGTGGAAGATCATCTGAGGAGGAACTCATGCTAAGGTCATTCTCACATGGCCTTACCACACACTGGGATATTATGAGCTACAGTTGTCTGGACAAGAAGGAGAGAACTGACTTTTCCCAGTCAAGGTGTTCTGTCTGCTGCTCTTCTTTGTCTCAGTCATGATGCCCGCTCCCTTTCACACACACACACACACCCCCACCCTCCACTAGGACAAGAAGTCTCAGAGGAAGGGCCCTGTTGCTCTGGCCCAGGCCACATCTGCTCTCACTACTTTGGATTTGCTCAGCCGGCACCAAAGTTCATAGAAAGGTTCCCCTTCAGAAATGAGTAGATTGAATTGATGACTGTTTCTATCATCAAGCCCCCACGGCCACCACCACCCGACCAGACATTTTGCTATGAAGAATAGGTGGCTTCTACTGGGACTCCAATTAATGAGTGGAGATCCCTATTTCGTGAAATGGGTTAAAGAAGCTAACTTTAGAAATAATGCTTAGCACCTTAGTTCTTCCAGAGTTTAAAACACTTCATAGGTAGCATCTAATTAATCTTCACGCCAAGTCCCCAAGAGAAGAAAAAAAGAAACCTTGTATTATCCTCTTCTAGCAGCAGATGAAATATGGAGAATCAGCATTTTCTTCCATGGAGCAGATATGGAGCCAAACCACAGGGCTGCTACCTCCACAAGCCAAATTCTGACCATTAGAGCACCCCGCCCACCCTTGGAAGCCATGGGAGAGGAGAAGATACACAACAGAATGCGGAAGACCCCTCCAGCTGTATGGAAGAAGGTGCCAAAGTCATCCCATGTCATGCAGTTCTTGTCATTCTACAACCTTGTCTGTCCTTGGGAAGCACCAGCATGCTTTCTTTGAGATGAAACAAGCTTTCATACTGAAAGATTCTTTTTCATCTCCCTGGGAAGTTGAAATACCTGGAGACTGTGTTTTGAAATACATATATTGGCATCCAATTATACAGCTCTGCCTCCATGGTGTAACTGCCTTTATCAGGTCACTCTCTAGTGCCTCCTCTGATCTGCTCAGGCCTTCTTCATTTTCACTAGGATGTCTCTCTCCCTCTGGGGGTTTCTCAGTAGCTGGCTGCCCCCTGGGAGAAATGACTGAGCTTGGGAGGAGGCAGAAGAGGAGAAAGTGTCAGATTTATCCTGGATTGAAGGCAGTGAGGGGAAGGGCCCCGTGAGAGTGATTACACTAGGAAATCTCATCTCTGTTCATTGTTTGTGTCTCCTCTATCTGCTTCAAGTTGCTCCTCACATATCTCTCAGGGGAGAGATATACCAGTCTGCCTTTTCAATGTTGCATGTTCTATATGGGACAGGTTAAATAACTCACACCAACGTGGTCACAGGCATCAGGGACTGAATGTGATAGTCGAACCCAGGACAATTTAATCTGAGTCTCTAGAAACATAATATTCTAACCTGGAGATTCTGAATCTGGACTTCAGGAATTTATAAATTCCATAAAATTGCAGGCAAAATTGTATATACATGTGAATATGCCCATTGTTCTGGAGAAAGGGTCCACGCTTTTCATCTGATTCTCAAAAGATTCTGTTCCTTCACAACGTTAAAATTATATACTTAATAGAGTGGCTCTGAGGAGAAATTCTCCAGCACTCTGACCAAAAACACTGAAGAAATGAGAGACAAGCAGGTCCTTTTACCATTTCTTAATACTAACAGCAGTCATGCATGGATGGCTCTCCATGTGCCAAGAATTGCTGTAAGCATCCTCCATTTATAAACTTACTTAATTCTCATAGGAGCCCTACAAGAGCTACTATTACTAACCCCATTCTACAGATGGTCAAACCGAGGTACCAAGAGTCACAGTAAGCTAGAAGCAAACCTGCATTTAAAAGCAGGCAGCACGGTGGTGAAGTCTGTTCTCTCAGTGCAGCACAGGTGTGTGGCTGCCGGGCTGCCTGCCTCACAGTTGTGGGTTCCTTTTGGGGGCTCCTCATCCACTCAACACTGAACATTTGCCTCCAGGGCTGCAGAACAGAAATCTACATGCTGACTGTTGGGAAAGACAATGGCTTTGGCAAACTTCCTGGAGACAATACACTTGAGATGATCTATTATAAGCAAGTGCTTTGTAGGCTGCACAGTGCCATACAAATGTGAATTAGGATGACAACTATGGTCTACTTTTGCCTGATAAAGTATAATTTTAAAAAATCATCCCAAGTGCTTCAGAATAGTTCCGCCTGAACCAGTTTGCTTTCTTTGCTGTTGACTGCATTTTACACTCACTAGCCACTCTTCACAAAGTTCATTTAAATGCATAAGTCTGACACCCCTTTTTAGAAGTAATGGAAACATAAAATTCCCATATCTAGGACATCTGGCCTCACAGCAGCACAGATGTGTATGCCACATATTTAATGGGGCTTTTTTCCACTGCTTGCACACAGTGGGCGCTCAAATATTTTGTCAGTGTCAATGGTGACATTACAAGAAGGCATAGTTTTCCTAATGCTGTTCCACTTAAGTTTCAAATTTCAAAATTTCTAATATGATTCAATAATACAGGACTGAACAATAATCATTCAAATAAAAATCCTCTACATTTAATTGAAACTCTTTTGCACAAAAATCTCAAAACTTCATAGACATAGAGATTATAGCTTCAATCCAATTCACTGTATCTTACTTCCCAGAATAAAAACAAAACACCCTAGGCACTGTCCTAAGCTTTTGGGTTACATCAGTAAAGAAACAAGCAGATTCCAGCCCTTTGCAGAGCTTACATTCTAATGAAGGAGCCATAAAGTAAACAAAAAACATAACTGGATAGCATATCAAAAGGTAATAAGCTCTATAAAAAGCAGAGATAGGGGTATTTGGGGAGAAGTATTTGAGGGGTTTTGAGGAATTACAGTGTTAAATAGCATAGTCACAGTGGACTTCAACTGAGAAGGGAAGAGTAAGCAAAAACATGAAGTTGGTAAGGGATACCTGGGAAAAGAGTGATGCAAGCAGAAGCACTAAGGCTTCCAGAAACAGCAAGAAAGCCAGGTAGGCTGCCACAGAAAGAACCATGGATGTGGTAGTAGGGGGTGAGGTCAAAGTGGGTGGGTGGGAGAGAGGCGGCTGTGCAGGGCTTTGTGAGCCATGATAATGACTTTTGCTTTTACTCGGTGTGATATGGGCAGCCACTGATAGTTCGGAGCAGAGAGGAGGCAGGGTCTGCCTTTTACTATATTAAGAACGGATTGCATGAGGGTTCCCCTTTCTCCACATCCTCGTCAGGACTTGTTTGTTGATTTATTGATGACTAGAGGCCTCCCTCCCGTGTCCTCTGCCGCCCCGCGACTCCTGGATGTTCCCCGATGCTCGAAGCCCCTCAACTGCTCCGCGAGACTCCCCCGCATCCCTTGACTGCTCCTCGAAGCTTGCTGCCGCCCCACGAAGCTCACTTCTGGATGCTCCACAAAACTCCCGCCCTGCCACTGCTCCACTAGGCATGCAACTCCCCCTGCCCCGCTTCTCAAAACTCGCTGCCACCTGGGTGACTGCTCCACTAAGCCCACGGCCACCCAGCGAACAGCCTACCTCAGCCGCTCCACAGTCCCCAGTCCCGCCTTGCCACCAACACCCCCTCATTGTGAGCAGCTGGGGGCTGGGGGAAAGAGAGGACCAAGAAGTGCTCCATGTCCTTCATGGTGGCCAGTCGCCCGTTCAGTTGTGACGCCACCTAGCTCTTGATATATATTCGGATAGCCATTCTGACAAGTGTGAGGTGATATCTTATTGTGGTTTTAATTCGTATTTCTCTGATGACTAGTGATGGCAAGATCTTTTTATATGTCTACTGGCCATCTGTATGTCCTTTAAGAAGTGTCTATTCAGGTCCTTTGCCCATTTTTTAATTGGATTGTTTGGGGGGTTTTGGTGTTGAGTTGTATAAGTTGTTTTAAAAAAAATTTGGATACTAACTCCTTGCTAGATATGTTATTGGCAAATATGTTCTCACATTCAGTGGGTTGTCTTTTTATTTTGTTGATGGCTTCCTTTGCTGTGCAGTTTAATTTAATGTAGTCCCTTTTTGTTTGTTTGTTTCCCTTGCTCAAGGCAATATATCAGAAACACATGACCCAACAATTTTACTTCTGGAAATATATCCAAAGGACCCCAAAACATTAACTCAAAAGAGCACCCCTATGCTCATTGCAGTGTTATTTACAATAGCCAAAATTTGGAAGCAGCCCAAGTGTCCATCCATGGATGAGTAGATAAAAAAGCTGTGGTACATTTATACAATGGAATATTAGTTGGCCATAAAAAAGAAGGAAATCTTACCTTTTGTGATAGCATAGATATACCTAGAGAGCATTATGCTAAATAAAATAATCCAGTCAGAGAAAGCTAAGTACCATATTATTTCACTCATATGTGGACTCTAATGGACAAAATAAATTAACAAAATAAAAACAGACTCATAAAGAACAGACTAACAGCTGACAGAGGGGGTGGAGAGCTGGATAAAAAAGGTGAAGAGATCAAGCAACAAAAAACTCATAGACATAGTAACAGTATTGTGATTACCTGAGGAAAACGGTATAGGGGGACAAATAGTGATGAAAGGAGATTTGACTTGGAATGATAAACACACATCAATATATAGATTATGTATCATAGAATTGTACACCTGAAACCTATATAATTTTATTAATGTCACCCTAATAAATTCAATAAAAATTAAAAATTAAAAATTAAAAAATACATATTTTACATTTGTAATTGTTTTAGGGTGTTGTTGTTTTTTTTACTGTTATGTGTCTGTTTGTAAACAGACACATAATTTTATGCTACTTAGAGTTTATTGAGCTTTCTGTATGCATAGATTAATGTTTTTAAGAATAATAAATTCAGAAAGTTTCCAGGCATTATTTACTTGAATATTGTTTCTGCTCCTTCCTCTTTCTCTCTTTTCCTTTCCTAGTACTTCCATGTGTGTATGCCTGTGTGCTTAATTTTTTGCTTCTCTGTTTATTTTTCTTCATTTCTATTCTCTCTTTTTCTCAGATTGCATAAGCTCAATCAATCTCTCTTTAAATTGCTTAATTCTGTCTTCTGCCAGTTCAAATATACTGATGAATTCCTCTCAGTTTTTCATTTCACTTATTAAACTTTTTAAATTTAGAGCTTGTTTTTAGTATGTATATTTAATAAAATATACATATAACATGTCATAAAAGAATTATGACTCATATGGCAAAGACTTTTCATATGACAAAGATTCTTCATTTATGAAAACGTATACCAAAATTTAACTCTTCATTTACAATAACATTAATCTTACAAAAAAAAGTAAGCAAAGAGTTTATAAATATACTAGAGGCCCGGTGCATGAAATTCATGCACAGGTGGGGGGGTGGAAGAGGGTGTCCCTCAGCCCAGCCTGCACCCTCTCCAATCTGGGACCCATTGAGGGACGTCTGACTGCTGGTGGGATCAGGCTTAAATGGGCAGTTGGACATCCTTCTCACAATCCAGGACTGCTAGCTCCAAACTGCTCACCTGCCTGCCTCCCTGATTGCTCCTAACCACTTCTGCCTGCCAGCCTGATCACCCCCTAACCACTACTCTGCCAGCCTGATTGATGTCTAACTGCTCTCCTGCCAGCCTGTTTGTCCCCAATTTCCCTTCTCTGCTGGCCTGCTCACCCTTAACTGCCCTCCCCTTCTGGCTTGATTGCCCCCAACTGCCTCTCTTGCAGGCCTGATCCCTCCCAATGGCCCTCCCCTGCTGGCCATCTTTTGATGGTCATCTTGTGTCCACATGGGGACAGGATCTTGGACCACATGGGGGCAGCCCTCTTGTGTGTTGGAGTGATAGTCAATCTGCATATTACTCTTTTATTATATAGGATATGTGGGGGTTGGAAGAGAGAATCAGGATTAGAAGCAGGAAGACCATTTAGGATGCCTTGGAAGTTACTCAGGCAAAGAAAAGGTAGTGGCTGAACTAGGAAAATAGCAGTGGTGATAGTGAAATGTGGGCAAATGCAGAGATATTTTGAAAGTAGAGCCTATGTATTTCTTAATGGGTGAGATATCAGATACAAAAGCAAAGACTTAAGATGGCAAAGGTTTTTGCCCTGAGAAATTCATTATCAAAGAAAATCAATTTCTCAATTCTCTTAATGACAGCAGTGGGGGGCAGGGTTACACTTGGTATATAATGGCAGATGTAGGCTAACATCTGAGGGATAGTAGTTGGGATGTCCTTCTCTGCCCTCCACCACAAAGAAGGACCTTTTTCTTTCTGCCCTCCTCCTCATTCTTCTATAGACCAAGAGCAAGAATCCAAGGGTTAAAGAGTGCCATGCAGATCTATATTCAGTATTTCTTGTCTTTCTTTTTATGGTGGCATTTGTCCTGATCTTCATTCTTCAAGCTTCCAGGAGAGCTCAGAGTTCTGATCTTGTGGGAGTAATTAACAATTGTACTGTTCATGATTTAGAGATGCTTGTCTAATATCCTTTAACTTTCAACCCCATTGACAGAATGGGTTAAACACAAATTCCATGGATTAAGAACATTTCATAAACTGTTTCTAAACATATCTGAAAAAGTGGCTTAGTACGGTGGCATATCAATTACTATCTAACCTAGGCCCAGAGTTCATATTTGCTCTTTTTACAAAAAGCACATCATTAAATCACTGTCTAGTCCATAACTGACTTTATTGGGACATAAATTTATTTCACTAAACCAATAAATGCTAATTCTTCACCCTGGTGCTTCTAGTCAGTGTGGCTTTATCCTTCTCAAGCTCCTGAGGCTGCCATCAATTACTCATGTTTATATGTCATTATGGAATCACTTTTGCTAGAACTAACAGGAAGTGAAAGGACAATAAAGCTAAGCCTCATTCCAAAGAGAATATACAGAAAAGGGCATTCACCTGAACCCCATTATTCTTTTCTATAAATTAAAATATCCTGGCATTGTGCAGCAGCCATCCATTATATTTAGATTCTCTGTGAAACCAGGAAGGCGAGCGGCCCGTGCTAATGAAGGCCGCTGGAGGGTCTGGACTCAGCAAGGTTTAAACTCCAGACCTGCTTTGCAATATCAAAGCGTGTGACTTTCAGCCAATAGCTAATGTCACAGAGCCTCAGTCTCCTTGTGTGCAAATGGAGCACAACAATGCTGGTGTCACAATCTGGGGAGAAGCTCAAGACACCTCGGGTGGGGAGGGGTTTGGGAGAGGGGAACATCTAGCTCAGAGGTGCTCACTCTCTCTCTGTCTCTCCATTAACCCCAGTTTGCCCCAGCAGCCTTCCATTCTGATCTTAAACAAGTGATTTAACCTCTTTGAGCTTCGATTTTGCCACTTGAAAAATGGAGCTGATCCTATCTACCCTCCAGTTTGCCCTCACGAGGTACTGATATGGATCACCTCTGAACAGTTCTCAGCCTCTGACCGGAAATGGGGTCAGTGCTAGAAGACTATCACACCACTGAAGCAGGATTCCATTTTTAAAAACAAAGGCATTATCTCACCAAGTGTTCTTTTCTATGATGGAAGGTTTCTCTTTAAAGCCATCAGCTCTTTATTCCCGCTCAGATAGAAAATGGCTTCCTCTCTCAGAACCATATATAACTTCAGAAGCAAAGGGAGGAAAGCAGAGTTTGCAAAAAATAGAGGTGAATTGAATGCCTGTACATCCCATTCAGGATAAACTGCCCTTGGTGTAAAACAGTCAGTAACATTTTACAAGGGAAAAGTGCGAATAAATGACTGCAGTCCCAAGATGGTGCTCCTGATGACTTTTTATAAACCGTGCCTGCTGCCTGGATGCCTCTGTGCCTGCTCCCTGCTCCGCTCCGGGAGACATCATGAGAAGGTCTCAGCCAGCCAAGCGGGCCCCTCCCACAGGCTCCCTCCAGACCTCTTTCCATCTGCAGACCTTCCCCGGGCTGGAGCAGGTCCTACAGCCAAACTTAGACCTGGAAAGGTGGAGCAAGCCTTCGTGCCAGGTGCCAGGTGCTGAACAAAGGAGAAGCCAACAGAGACAGAAAGGAGGCAGGCATGGGCTCTGGAGTCACATTGGGAAGCCAGTTCTGCCATTTGCAAACATATGACCTTGAACTGTTTCCTCCTTCTTTAAAATGGAAATGTCTAAAACCAATCATTTAAATTGTTGGGAGGATAAAGTGCTATGACATTATGAATGCACTTAACATAGAATTGATACCCAATATATTTTTATCCTCTTCCCTAGTTACTGGGGTTGGTTCATTTAGTGCTCACAAGGATGCATCCAAGTAATGAGGAATTTGTAAAGAAGGAAACGGAGGCCCAAAGTGGCTTGCTCAATAGCTCTCTGCCCATCTCTGACTTCACACGTATCCACTACTGAAAGTTTAGCCTCTCTCTAATAAGGAAACAGAGACTAAGACAAGTGAATGGGTTAAATGACTTTTCCAAGATGCTCTGCAGATCCAGGTTAGGGCTACTGTTTACAATAGAATGTTCTTTGCATTAGCAGAGCCTTAGAAATCATCTTCATTTCGCAGATAAACTGAAGCCTAAAAAGGTAATGACTGACTCAAAGCCATACTCTAAATATTGACAAAGGACCTTGCGATCTTTCAGAACACTGTAATATGTCTTAGTGCCCTATGAGGCTGTGGCCTGTAGTTTTTAACTGAATTATTGAAAGCCTGCTATGCACCAGACACAGTCCCTGCTCTCGAGGAGTTAAAAGGCGACTGGGAGAAGGAGCCCATAAGCAAGGACACCTGAGTGACAGGCGCAACCACAGAGGTAAGCCCAGGATGGAAGGAGAATGTGGGAAGGACACCTAATCCAGCCTTGGGGGATCACAGTTGGTTTCCTTGAGGAAGTTACATCTAAGCTAAAGTATGAGTAAGAGCTAATCAAACAAAATGAAGAGTGTCCAGGAAGCAGAAGCAAGGTGTCAATAGTCAGAAGTTTAGAAAGCATGGCCTATTAAGAGAAGTTGAACACCAGATGAACTCAAAGACAAGGCTAAAAAGGTAAGTAAGCTAAATAAGGCCTTGTAAATTATTTATAGAGTTTGAACTAGGTGCTCTGAAAGGCAGCTATTGTTTGATACACAAGGATCTGTTTGGCATGCCTGGGCCTGGGAGGGCAAGACCTATATCACCAAGAGACAGCAAGGGCTTTGTCTGGTAAAATATTTATTTGGTTTCCCATCAAGTCCAAACTCCTATGAATATCAAACAGAAAGAAAAAAAATCAAAGTATCACATAATGTATCTTGATTTTGGTAACTCATTTCAATAGTACCTGATTTCCCTGTGAACAAGATGGAGAAATACAACAAATGCTTGAAAATAGAACTACTCTGTGAATAAATAGCTGGCTGGAGATTTTAATTAAAAGAATGGATTAAAGGGCTGGTGTATTACTCAAAAAAAGCCTTTACTAGCATACCACAAAATCTCTCTCTCCCTGATCCTTTTCTGATGGGAACATTTCAAAGCTATGAAGAAGAATGGGAAGTCATGTTTATCAAAATTGAAGATGACTTCAGGATAGGAAGAATACCTAGCACTTTATTAAAAACTATTTTTAAAATATCAATAACTTCATATCAATAAAATAAAATGTAGCAGGGACAAATGTAAAATCCTACATTTAACTCAAAGAATTGACTGCAATATGAGGAAGATCTTGGTAATAGTTTATATGAAAAAAAGTATTTTTGTTAACTCATGACATGATTTCTGAACAACAAAATATAACTAATGCAATTCTTTGTCGAAATAGAAAGAATTGAACAGATGAGCAAAATCTGGCTCATGTTTCCAGGCTGGGGAGGTCTGAGGAACAGATGACCCCAATAGTAGTTATGAGCAGCCTTTTTTCCAGTCACTGAATCAGGAATGCCTCACATACTATTCCAGATAGTCTGCCCCTTAAAACTTCTCTTGCTCCCAGAAATAATGGTGTAACTGCCACAATAAAGATGTGCTTACGGGAAGCTGCCACCTCTTGTACCTCCACATTTCACGCCATTGATATGGTTGACAAAGCAGCTTTGGTTTTTGCATTCAGTAATGTAGAGAAACTTCAGTAACTGGCTAACTCCTAGCACCCTCTGATGATGTCCTTTCCTAAGAGCCCACTGTCCTGCCAAACTGCTGCTCATCAAGGATTTTTTTATATTTGAGTGGGTGTTTTTTTAGGACCTCTTGGTCCCAATGTAAGTTGACCAAATGCAATTCTTTGCTAGAATAGAATGCCCTCCACACATGCTGGACTGGTCCGAATGCTCATCTCAGGAACTTGCCTGGCACACATGGCCTCTCTGCAGTAAGACTCTTCCCAGACCCAAAAAGGTGGTAACCCAGCTATGCTTCATGATGGTCAACCCATATCCCTTGGATGAGTGGTGAAGGTTCTAGAGACTGTACATCAGGAGAGATGGCTAAAGGACTTAAATGATTTGTCTTAGAGAAAAATTGGGGCAGGCAAGATATTTGTTTTCAGTCATCCCAGAGGAAGAAAAGTCACAAGTATATCTGTGGAACTCTAACACAAATAACAAGGTCTAACATGTGTCAGAAGCAATGAAACACATTTTGGTTCATGGTAAGACAGAGCTTCCTAATAATTTAAGCCATCCATAAATAAAATGAGCTGCCTAGAAAAGTAATGATTTCCTAAGTACTAGAGTTGTCCCAGCATACCCTGAGGCCATGGGGTAGGGGTGTTGGAGAAAATACTCCTACTTTGGTGGGAATGTTGTAACAGATGTTGGGTTCTTTCCCAATCCACAGTCCTGTAAGCTACTGGGGTGCTCTGTGGCTTCGGTGTAAGTGCACATACCCTTGAATAGGAAAGACAGAAAAGAAAATACTGGGTACTTGAGTTGTTATCTAGGCTATACTCCTTATTTTATTATATGAAGTAGTTGAGACTCTTGAAATTACATTTTTCCCTAGATTAACTATTCTAGTTTATATCCTTTATCAGAAAGATTTCCGTTTTCTCCTTCCTAAATCTCTAGGCCTAACTATTAAGCCCATTTCCTCTGGCTTGATGCTCAGTGAAAATGAAGAACAATCAATCATATCCCTCATTATACCAATTCACATAACTAAAATGTACTGCATAAGGCTTCTCTTCTCTAAGCTGAGAAGTCCCAGTTCATTTCCTGTTCCTTGTAAGTATTCTTTCTAATGATCACACCCCCAGTTCTCTAAAGCCTAGCCCAGAACTTATAACAACTCCTTGTTTTGTCAAAATAACAGTATTTCTCCAAATGTGTTCCATGCAATGTTAGTTAATATGTGGTTTTTAAGTTCCCTGTGATCAAATACATTTTAAACATTCCATACTAAGGAAAGTTAATCAGATTCCTCAGAGTTCTCAATATGCGTTTTGAATCTCCTGAACTGTGATACAGTACATAGCATCTCCCAAACTTATTAACAGAGCTCTTTTTCAGAGCATTTCAAAGGCTTCATGTTCTACCTAACATAGTTTGGGAAGTGGTCCCTCTGTAAAATGATGCCTAATGCCTACTCCAACCCCATACTGAACACACGCTGAAGTCCTTTTTTAGCCACATGACCAGGAATCCCTCTTGCTCCCCACAGGAAACATCCTCACAGACAGGCTCATCTCACAGCTTTATCTTCCCTCTACCACTCTTGTCAGCTTTCCCTTGGAGAGGATCCAAGCCACATCCTATCCAAACTGCAGTTCAGCTTGAGCTGAAGTAGTGTAATGGAGTGATGATGAGAGAGGGCGGTGACTAGAACTTCAAGCAATGCAACCCCTTCAAGAGACAGATGAGATGACTAAAAATGAAAAGGTTGGCTTTCCCAAGTCACCCAGCAGGCTAGAAGGACTGTGACTGAAGCTTCCAGCTCCATGCTCCTGAAGATACATGAATGGATGGATCAACAGGCCAGGAACTCACTGAACAAACGTATTTCGGGCCTCACTCCAAGCCTCCTAAATCAGACTCTCTTGAAAGCCTGCTTTCTTTAAAGCTCACAAAATGTCCTAACACCCTGCCAGGTTTAGGAACTACCCCATCACATGGCACCAGCTACCCAAGCAGAGCCACATGTGTGGTCAATCTGGTCCCTGCTCCCATTGGATTTACTAGTCTGCACAAATCAATTTATCTGAGCCTTGTTTCTGCATTGGTAGGATGTGTTGGTTGGGCCAGTTAACTTCTAAGATCCCTCTAGCAATTTGAATCTGTCATTTCTAAGTGCTGCTTTAGTTGTATTCAATGTTTATCCATCTATTCTGGCCTGCAATGTTCTCTCTCTCTCTCTCTCTCTCTCTCTCTCTCTCTCTCGAATCGGGGAATTTGCATAACTATAATTAATAGCTAAACTATTATACATATTCCATATTATAATGATATTTTGAGTGTCTCTAATATGGCAGGTGCTCTACAAAGTTATTGCTAATGCTTACAACAATCTTAACGGTACTAATATCCTATTTTAATAAAAAGAAAATGGATGGCTACAATGTGAAATAAAATTTTCAAGGTCATACAACTTTGAAGCCGTGGAACTGAATTTCTAAATCAGATCTGTCTGGATTCCAAATACTGTGTTCTGTCCATAATACCACACTGCTTATAATGTGAGTCATGTTTCCTCATTAAAGGCTCTCCTCATCATGCATCCCCTACAACACTGGCACCTAGCTGAGCATCAAGCAGCACTCAATAAATTAATTGTTGACTTGATTAGTGGATTAACTCTCTCCTTCTTCCTGGAGCACAGACCATATCTTTTCCACCTTGTTAAAAAGTGCTAAATGCAGAGCCCATCTGCAAGTTTTCAGTTAGCTCCGAGCAGAAAATTACATCTGCGTAAACTGCACCTGTAGATTTAATCTTAATTAATAGGCTTATCTTGGATTGAGTGAGTCAAAGATACAGTACCTTATGCAAAAGGCACTGGGGAATGTGTTGACTTCAAGGGGGTTGTGTTTCATTTCTCTTGTTTCATACTACTAAAACCATGTTAATGAAAATATATTACTGGTAGCAATAATAATAAAGATGAAAATCCTGCCTCTCCTGATTCCTTACAAATGTTGTTTTTCATTTTGAATCCTCAATCCTCCAGGGAGATGAGGGAGGGCGTGTCACAAACCCAGATAATGATTTCGGGTATTACACTGTTCATTTGGAGCTCTGATTAGCTAAGCGGACAGATGTTGGGGGAAAACATGTCTAGCTTGAAAACTCTCTGGTGGCTGCCCAGCTGTGGCTGCAAAGAGGAGTGAGGTTTCTCCAACAGAGCTTCACATTCATTTACATTCTTAATTTGCTATCCAGGATCGCCTTGCTCTAAAGGCAGTGATGTTAGGAATGGACTGCAGCCTGATTCCTTGAGGACTGCCCCCTGTCTCACCACACAGCTCACTCAAGGTCTTACCTTGACATTACTGTCACTGCTTATGCCCCACTGTCTGGACAAAATGCCTTTCTTATTACCAGTTACCATTTATATCAGGAAAAAAATAGCACCTTTGTGTTAACCACTATCATGTGACACTTCCTTTGTTCTCTCCCCAGAGCAGTTTAGAAGAGGAGAATATTTATTTCACCTTTAAATGATGCCAATTTCCCTAATGATAGTCTAAACTCATGTTTTTTCCAAAATAAATAGTGGTGAGGCACCTGGGGAAAGACCCACTCCAGAGAAACAACACAATGTGACTTTGAGTGTCTTGGATCTTAGTTTTCCCACCTGAAAAATGTTAAGTCATTTTCCATCCCAGAGGAGAAAATCTGCTAATCTACACTAATAAAAGAGAAACATGCAAATTGACCATCCCTCTGCTATGCCCACCAGTCAATCAGGAGCAAGTATGCAAATTAACCCAACAAAGATGGCAGTGGCCATGGAGCTGGAGGAAGCAGGAGGCTTGGATTACCCCCGGCAATTCCCACCCACCTTGGCCAATGCTGAAGGAGTTTCTGGGGGAAAAAATGAGGGGCTGGGAGCCCGGGTCATTAGGGAGCATGGCCAGCCTGAAAACGGCCCTCAGCCCTTTACCCAGGCTAGCCAGGCCCCCATGGAGTAAGAGTCCTGCTGGGGGACCTGGCCAGCCTGAAAATAGCCATCAGCCCCTTACCCAGGCTGGCCAGGCCCCCAACGAGGACTCCTACCCTGAAGAGGGTGTGGTCAGCCTGAAAACAGCCCTCAGCTCCTCACCCAGGCTGGCCACACTCCCATGGGTTGACGGTCCCCACTGGGGGGCTTGGCCAACCTGAAAACAGCCCTCAGCCCCTCACCAAGCTGGCTATACCTCCCTAGCAGGGACCCTCACCCCATGGGGGTGTGGCCAGCTTACAAACCACCACAGGCCAATTTCCCAGGCTGCCCCATGCCCTAAGGGACCCCCACTCTGATCTGGGACACCCTTCAGGGCAAACCAATAGGCCCTCACCCGTACACCAGGCCTCTATCTATACTAATAAAAGGGTAATATGCTGATTAGACTGGGAGACCTTCCAAGAGACCTTCTAGACGTTCTTCTGGACAAAGCCATGGTGGCAGGGCTGAGGCAGAGGTAGTTAGAAGCCAAGAGGTGAGGTCAGTTGTGGGTGATCAGGCCAGGATGGGACAGCAGTTGTGGGTGATCAGGCCAGTGGGAGGGGGAGGTATTGGGAGTGATCAGGCTGGTGGGAAATGGAGGTCAGTTGAGGGTGAGCAGACCAACAGGGGGACCAGTTAGGGGCAAGCAGGCCATCAGTGGGGGTCAGTAGGAGGTGAGCAGGTCAGCAGGGAGGGAAAGAGTGGGCAAGCAGGCCAGCAAGGGGAGCAGTTGGAGGTAATCAAGCTGGCAGGGGGGGCAGTTGGGGGTGATCAGGCTGGCAGGGGGGCATTTGAAGGTGAGCAGGCTGGCAGTGTGGGGCAGTTGGGGGAGAGCAGGCTGGCAGGCAGAGTGGTTAGGGGCAATCAGGCAGGTGAGCGGTTAGGAGCCAGCAGTCTCGGATTACGCTAGGGATGTCTGACCTCTGGTTTAGACCCAATCCCTGAAAACCAGCAGCAAAACATCCTTCAAGGGTTCCAAATTGGAGAGGGTGCAGGCTGAGCTGAGGGATGCCCCCCCTCCCGCACGTGCATGAATTTCATGCACTGGACCACTAGTTAAATATAAAGCCAAGGCCTGCTACTTCTCAGCAACAGTTGAGGGAGATCATCCCTTGGCCTCAGCTCCAGAGAACAGAAGTCAGATGAAGACTGCAGGAGGCTCCTTCTTGGTCTCTCAGCCACAAATAAAATACTGAGCTTGGACTTCAGAAACTCGTAGCACAAAATTTACTACAACTAAATGGCCAAATTTTCTTTCTGAGAAGCAGAAGCCTTCCCGTAATCTAGACTATGTGACTTAGAGCTTTGAGTGATCATCTTTATCACAAAGAAGAAAATGAGGGAGGTGCTTGTAAACAAAGTTAAGCTAATTTATAGAAAAGAAAAAGACAGCAATAGTCAATTTGTCACTGTAAATGAGTTCTAACCACTGGTCTCTCAGAAATACTAGTGTCTGAAACATTCCCTTGGGAATATAGCCTCCTCACATCTGAACCCTCTCCCCAAATAGATAAATACATTTGCAAAAAAAGGTTTGAAAAGATAATTTTGGTGAAAAAGGAATAACTTGGAAATAAATAATGCCACTGGGAGGGAAGAGCTATGGATAAAACCTTAATTCCAAGTCCCTGCCTGGGTCATTACCAAGATTTTGAGTTCTCAGACTCTGGGCCCAAATATTTTAAAAGTCAGCCATCTCATTTAGATGACATTAGTAGATTTGTAGCATTAGCATCAACTCTGCTATAATCTCATCAAAATTTACCTGTGTCTTGTTAAAAAATGAGAGAACAAATTATTACTCCAGGGCCAATTATCCATGAGAATGCCTAGAATCTGCATTGCACCTTTATTCTAAAAGAGCTTCAGAGTCATTAGAGGAAGGCATCTACATCTAATATAGCCCCACAAGATAATAGTATAATTCTTCCTTTCTCCCATCTTTATGAATCTAAATATAAAAACTCCTAAGCAGAGTTTTCATGTATCTTGCTCAAGGTCAACCAGGCCATTCTTTCACTCCTTCAACAGACATTTCTGGAACATCTTTTGTGCCATGTTCCAGAAATATAAGGATGACTAGAACTCTGTCCCTGACCCTACAACCAGGAGGGAAACATATTTATACAGAGATCGTCACAGGGAAGTGATCATTGAGATGTAAACAAGGAGCTATTGGAGGAGAGAAGAGAAAACTCCTATTTATATGAAGAGGGGCAAAATCTAAAATAGGACCTAAATTTTAAACAAAACAAAACAAAACAAAAAACTATCCTAGAACAGCAGTTCTCAGCCCTAGCAGCACATTAGAATCATAGACACATCTGGGAAGTTTTCCAGCCAGTGCTCAGTCCCTCCACTGAGTCATTAACTCAGGATCTCTGGTATAAGGACCTGATATGGACTGAATGTTTGTGCCCTCCTAAAATTTCATATCTTAAAATCCTAACCCCCAATGTGATGATATGAGGAGGTAAAGCTTTTGGGAGGTAACTAGGCCATGAATGTGGAACCCTCATGAATGGGATTAGTGCCCTTATAAGAACATGATGGAGAGTTTCCCTCTGTTCGTCTCCATATGAGGATACAACAGAAAGACAGCCATCTGTAAAACAGGAAATGGACTCTCACCAGACACCAGATCTTCTGGCACCTTGGTTATGGACTTCCAAGCCTCCATAACTGTGAGTAATAAGTAATTGTTGTTTAAGCCACCTGGTCCATGACATGCTTGCTATAGCAGCTCAAAATGGCTAACACAGAACCTGAACATGTATCTTCTTTGAAAATTTCTTGTGTCATTATGTGGTGCAGAATCATTAGAGGACCACCATGTTAGACTCGGATAAGGCCACCTCAATCAAAGCCTGTAGCTTACTTAATAATGTAATGTTGTTTGTCTCTTTATGTGTGTGCCTCATCCCATCTTCTAAATCATTAGCCCCTTTGAGACAGGCACTGGAGCTTTTAACTCTTCCACACCTTTATTCAATCCTCATGGGACCAAGTGTACCATAGTAACTTGATAAATATGCAACAAACACATCCACTTTAATTAAGAAGATAAAATGATGCTTGAACTTGTCCATGAATGTCTTATGTTCATAACTCAAGGCTGAGGCTGTGCCAACACAATAATGAAGTTTAACATGTAGGTTTAGTTCAGCTAGATCAGAAAGATGTATATGATTAAATCCAAAGACAATGATTGACTTGATGACAAGCCACCATCTGCTAATGAGTTTTTCCTTTGGAAAAGTGGAAAACAAAAATGTTGCCCAAGAGGGCACGCTGCCATTTATCAGAGGGCAAAGGATCTCAATTCCAGTGAAATGGAATTTTTTTTTAAGCAAGTTGACAGCATCCAGCTCTCAGCTGGCAATCAACAAATTTAGAGGGAAATGAATTCAGGCTTTTGTTGGATTAACTGCTGGCCTTATAAAATGAAAGCCACCAGGAAGCTATGCCAAGTTTGGGGTCCACTAAATCAGTCAGAAGTTTCCCGTGCTAAAAGTCTCCCTGACAGTGGTTGTCTGGGACCCCAGGACAAATGGAGGCTACTGGCTGAAGCCTAACTGGTGAGGTGCTGCTCAGTCAGGTGCCTACGCCAGCTCACTTAGTCTGTGCCCAAGACAGAGTGGAACTTTTCTGACTGAACTAAATCCTCCAAGCCTCATTAAATCACACTTTAGTACCACATTGTTCGGCCACTGCAGATCCCAGCGTTGTATGTCAAACCTGTTCCCTCACCGTCTCGGATAATAAAATGTTTTATGGTTTTGCTGGATGATTGCTCTGCATCCCTTTTATTTTCAAAATGGCACATAATAAATACCCCTGTGGAGGAAAAGACTGATTTTATAGAAACACTGCACTGGGTAGTGCCAAAAGCAATCAAGCTTGCCCAGAAAAAGACAGCACAGCTGGTGGGATTTTTGAGCCATGTCACTTGCAAATGTTTCCTCATCCATTCATGAAAAGCCACAACAGGACGTGGCTCAATACTCCCTCCCCCCCAAAAAAAATAAGTTAATAAGTGCCCTGCGACACAGTCAGTCCAGCTGATATGGACCTCTCACAAGGTGAGTTCCAACCAGGCTGCAATGACCAACCCTCAATTCAGCCAAAGACACCTGTAGAAAGACCCACAAGAGACAGGTACACTGTGCTAATGGGGAAGTGACAGGTCATGGTCACCTCAGGAGGACCAAGGAACTTGTCACTGTCCGCATATCTGTACCTTCCCTCTGATGGGTAATCCTTTGAATCCCATAATTGCCATTCTCTCAAAAAGTCTAACTTTATAAAGGAGGAACCTGTTATCTCCAGTTGAGAACATACAGACTGCTGATCCAGTTCAGTCTGTTATTTTGATATCCCAATTCAATTGTTTTAATAATACATAGGCTTGCGTTTCAATCCAACCTAATTTGTTCTATTTTAAAATATAAAACTTTGATGCCTTTTTATAAAAATTAGCACTTGGTTTTAAGTTCCTAAATTGGTGTGATATATAATGGGCCCTCTATATCTGTGGTTCTGCATCTGCAGGTTTAACCAAACATAGATCAAAAGTATTATTTTAAATGTTACATTGTTGTAGTTAGGCCTATGATGGTTGCATCTGAACTAAATATGTAGAATTTTCTTGTCATTATTCCCTAAAAATTACAGTATAATAACCATTTACATAGAATTTACATTGTATTAGGTATTATGAGTAATCTAGAGATGTCTGAATATGCAGGAGTATATGAATAGGTTATATGCAAATACTATGCCACTTTGTATGGCATATAAGAGATGTGAGCATCCCTTGGGCAAATATACCTGACTCCATTTTAAAACTCGCCCACCTAAACCCTCCATGCCATCCCATCCCTAACCCCGCCCCTAAGAGCTCCGGAATGTATACAGAGACCCCAGGTTAATGATGATCTGCATTAATCCTTTCTCCACCATTAGTCCTTCCTCTGGGGCAAGGCATCCTCATTGTTATTTATTTATCTTCTAACTCTCCCTGGCACCAGAGCCCCCAGTGTCTGGTCCCTTTGATCCTCTCTATCACTCCCTTCTGAGGGGGATGTAAAACAGGTGGCCTGGAGGTGAACAGTGCGGGATCACTTTATCCTGCAGCTGCTCAGGACTGTGTTTCTATAACTAAGCTCCCTACTAAAACTCATTAAAAACACAAGCTGGAGTTGTCTGCTTCATTCTTTGGCCTCTGGGCTTCTTCAGGTTTTGGGGACCGCTTTGCATATATGGTCTTTTCAGGAAACATGTGCAGATTTCCATATCTGCTTGGGTCCTGGAACTCATCCACAAATGGATACCAAGGGACAACTGAATTCTGCTTTGACTTTAAATCTTTCTCTAAGAGTTTTGTTATGGTCACACATTATCTGTAATGTCAACATGCTTGTGAATTGTGTCCTCAATAACATGTGCACTGCCAGTAGATTCTGCATGTAACTTAGCCAAAAGTTAGCTTAGCATTGCCTTCCATATACAGGCTGCAAATAGATATCTCTAGATATCTCTAGATATCTATTATTAAACTCAGTTGTACTTAAATGATTTTTTCTTGATTATTAATATGTAGAGCTCTGAGACAACCTTTAAGACATGTAAGTTAGCCGACGAACCATCTGTTTTGCTTCCTAGCATAAAATGCAAATGACCAACATCTTTGACAGATGAACAGATATACTGATTCATGGTCACTAATGGCCATCTTTAATCAATGACACCATCTTTTTAAGGAAACAAATGAGTTGAGTTTGTCTGTAAGGAGGAGATAGTAATCCATTCATGAGGTTATTGGTCTTCCAAGCCGGGACATTCATTAGCCAGCAACTGGTAAAATAAACTTTCTTTGCCAAGGTTCTATCAGTCAAATGAAAGCAAGTATTTTTTTGTCAAAAGTCTCATCTTCAATATAAAAACTTTCTTTAAAGTAAAAGAAGTTTATCTCAATGAAACCAGGTAGAGGCAGTGCAGTGGAGCAGGGGTGGGGGCACAGCTGCCTGAGCTGCTGGCTTGATTTAGAGAGCACTAGTACCAATCAACTAGGTCATCCCAGGACAGTATCTCTAGCCCTATGTGCTCTGGGTACACGGACGATGTAAACTAACCAGCCATTATCAGTGAAGAGGTAGGCATACCTCTCCAGAAAGCTTTCAAGATTCATTCAGAAAATTAAAAATAGTCACATTTGCATAATTTTCCCAGACTCTGCTCCACTATAAGAAAGCAAGAGAAAAGCCTGGAGATCTCAAAAACATTGGAGGCCTTGCAAGCCTGCTTTCTGCTGTGTTCACCTCCCCATAGGTCGAAAGGGGAACGATGGCCATGCTATGACTCTAAGATGGGCTCCCCCAGACGTTTTTATTATACTCACAAGCCATAAACATCTCTGAGTACACACTTCTGATAAGTTTATATTTATTCACTCATTTATGAATTAAATGCAAATACAATCCTATATAATAAAGAGCTAATATGCAAATTGTCATCAGGTCCTCGCACTCTCTCACCCTCATGCCCTCATGCCCTCATGCTGGGGCTCTGGGTTCTGAAGCTGGGCCAAGGGACCTGAGACCGCTCCACTGGCCCCAGCACCAAGCTGGGGACCTGAGCCTGTGGCCTCTGCCTGGCAGGGATTGATGGGGGACCTGCAGCCAGGCCGGGGAACCTAAGGCTGTGCCCCTCTCCCTGCCCAGAAAGGCTTGATGGGGGACCTGAGACTGTGCCAGGGAACCTGAAGCTATGCCAGGCAACCAGAGGCTGTGCCAGGGGACCTAAGCCTGTGCCCCCCAATCAGCAAGGCTTAATGGGGTACCTGAGGCTGCACCCATCACTCGGTGGAGCTTGATGAGAAACCTAGGGTGCACCTCCCACCCGGGGGGCTTGATAGGAGACCTGAGGCTACATCCCCCCTCCCCCCAGCACTAGGCTGGGATCCTGAGGCTGCGCCCCCAACCCGGCACAGGGCAAGGGGACCTGAGACTGTGTCCCCCCTCCCCTCTTCCAGCCTAGTCTAGTGGGGCTGGCTAGGTCTGGGTCTAATGCAATTTTGAGGTGTGTGCAGGTGGGCAGAGACATGACTCTGGATCCTGTGGCATGCCCCAGACTCTGGCAGGAGGGAGATTTTCATATATAGTTTATTAATTTTCTTTCATCTCTAACACTTCTATTATAGAGAAAGAGCAAATAGCAACATTAAAATATTTCCTCTAACTAATTCCCTTTGAATGTGCATGAATTCCATGCACTGGGCCACTAATTATATGAATAAATACATTGTGCATTTTAAAACTGATACATACTGTAAACATCTTATTAAAATGAGATAAAACATAAATATGAGAGTTGTTTCTGATGACAGGCAGACTAGCCATCTGGATCAATCCTTTCCTATGAAATTAATGTTGCTAGATACATATTTTCTTAAATCTATGTGAATGTGATGATGAACTGGCAAAAAGTGATAAAATTTGAGAGGCCAAAAACTAACTGGAAGATGGTATGCAGGAAAGTAAATAGAGCATGGAGGCAGCGTCCACCTGAGGGCATTTGCTTAATCTGATGAATTTAAGCTTCAGTTTTCATGACCTTGTGAATTGAAGGACACAAAAGATAAGGAGTAAGCTCTCTCCAAAAGTGAAGAGTCTAATGTAAGAGCCCATTAGTAAAGATGGTACCCCAAAGGGCTTCACACATCACACAGGGATAACCTAGAAATAAGTTCTCACCCCTCTACTTGGAGACAAGAGAAGAATTTGCCGGCTCTTAAACCTTGACGCAAGGTAGAAAAGAAAATTCCCTTGAGAATTTCTACCCATCAGTTAACCTTCACATTGCTTTTTAGTCCAAGTTCATTAAACCTCAAGTCAAGACTTTAAAGTGGTCCTAGGTAGGTAATGTCTCAGGTATCTGGTAAAAACAAACAAAGGATTCTCTGGAATAATCCTTCCTCAACTCAGGCCTTAAAGAATTTCAATTGACAAATTTCTAAGACATAGAATATCATAGAGAAAAAAAAATCACAAAACGCACTCTGAGCAAATGCCTATAGAAACAATTATTTACAGAATCAGTCTTGAAAAATCTTGAAATATTTGAATAATATGTATATATTAGAGGCCTGGTGCATGAATTCATGCATGGGTGGGGTCTAGTAAGCCTGGCTAGCCAGGGGAAGGGGACATGGGCAGTTGCCCAGCTCACCTGATGGTGGAACTCCAGGTCAAGGGGACAATTTGCATATTATTATATAGCATATACACTGAGTGGCCAGATTATTATGCATTCAGAGATCATAATAATCTAGCCACTCACTGTATATGTGTGTGTTTAGATATCTATTAAAGCAATATATATATATATATATATATATATATATATATTTTTAAAGCAATAAAAGGAAGATTTTGAATATTTTAATAACTAAACACATACTATCCTATATAATAAAGGGGTAATATGCAAATTGCCCCTAACAGCAGAACAACTGGTTGCTTTGATGCACACTGACCACAGGGGCAGATGCTCAACACGGAGCTGCCCCCTGGTGGTCAGTGCGCTCCACAGGAGGAGCTCCATTTAACCACCAGCCAAGCTGAGAGCTGCAAGCGCAGCAGTGGTGGTGGGAGCCTCTCCTGCCTTTGTTGCAGTGCTAAGAATGTCCAACTGCGGCCATCAGTCAGACATCCCCGAGGACTCCAGGACTGCTATAGAGATGTCTGACTGCCAGCTTAGGCCCCATCGCCCAGGAAGCAGGCCTAAGCTGGCAAGTGGATATCCCCTGAGGAGTCCCAGACTGCAAGCAGGTGAAGGCCAGGCTGAGGGACCACCCCCTCAAGTGTGCTGGGCTTCTAGTATATATGTATATGTATGTATCCTATCTAATAAAAGAGTAATATGCAAATTGACCATATATCCTTTATACCCACAAGCCATGCCCAAAAGCCAATCAGGAGTGAGTATGCAAATTAAGCCAACCAAGATAGGGCTGTGGCCACAGAGGAAGCAAAAGGCTTGGTTTCCCTAGTAATGGAGGAAGCCAACCTTTCCACACATCCTGGCCAACCTAGGCCTCCACTCAAGGATACAAAGTTTTAATTATAGAAGATAAATAAATCCCAGATACCAGGGCTTCCACTTGGGTCACGGGAGGGTGTGGCCAGCCTTCAAGCCACCACAGGACACTCACCTAGGCATCCCCATGCCCCGAGGGAACCCCCACTCTGATCCAAGACACCCTTCAGGGCAAACCAGTTGGCCCCCACCTGTGTACTAGGCCTCTATCCTATCTAATAAAAGAATAATATGCAAATTGATCATCACTTCAACACAGAAGATTTCTGTCCCCATGTGGTCAAAGATCCTGCCCCCATGTGGACACAAGATGACCACTACAAGATGGCCAGCAGGGGAGGGCAATTGGGAGGGACTAGACTTGCATGGAAGGGCAGTTGTGAGCAATCAGGCCATCAAGGAAGGACAGTTAAAAATAACCAGGTCAACAGAGAAGGGAAGGTGGAGGCAACCAGGCCTGCGGAAAAGGGCAGTTGGGGGTTACCCATGCCTGCAGGGGAAAGCAGTTGGTGGGGGGAGGGGGGAACCAGGCCTGCAGGGGAGAGCAGTTAGGGGTGACCAGGCCTGCAGGTGAGGGCATGTAGGGGTGACCAGGCATGTAGGGGAGGGTAGTTAGGGGCAAACAAGCTGGCAAAGGAGCAGTTAGGCACCAATTAGGCTGGCAGAGGAGTGGTTAGGGGGTGACCAGGATGGCAGGCAGAAGCAGTTAGGGGCAATCAGGAAGACAAGCAGGTGAGCAGTTGGGAGCCAACAGTCCTGGATTGTGAGAAAGATATCCAACTGCCCATTTAGGCCTGATCCTGGTAGCATCAGGCCTAAATGGGCAGTCGGACATCCCTCGAGGTGTCCCAGATTGGAGAGGGTGCAGGCTGGGCTGAGGGACACACACCCCCATGCACAAATTTTATGCACCGGGCCTCTAGAATATACATAAAAATTTAAATTATGTGTAACCCAGCTGGTGTGACTCATTGGTTGAGCATCAACCCATGAACCAGGAGGTCCTAACTTTGATTCCTGGTCAGGACACATGCTTAGGTTGCAGGCTCAATCCCCAGAAGGGGACATACAGGAGGCAGTCAATCAATGATTCCCTCTCATCAATGTTTCTATTTATTTATCTCTCTTCATTCCTCTATCTCTAAAAAAAAATCTATAAAAAAACATAAAAAATAAAATATGTGTAAACGAAAGGAAACTAAGTGACCAAACTTATTTGGAAAATTTACATGCAGAAGTGAAAATTTTATTTGATATTAAAACTCCATGGACATCTTCAACAGCTGATTAAACATAGATAATCCTATATAATAAAGACGTAATATGCAAATTGACCCTCATACCCTTGCACAAGATGACTGGCAGGGGAGGATCGTTAGGGGTGACAAGGCTGTCAGGAGAGGGCAGTTGGGAACAACCAGGCATGCAGGGGAGGACAGTTGAGGATGACCGGACCAACAGGGGAGGAAAGTGAGGGGTGACCAGGCTGGCAAGGGAGGGCAATTGGGAAGTGACCAGGCTGGCAGAGAAGGGCAGTTGGGGGTAATCAGGCTAGCAGGGGAGCAGTTAGGTGTCAATCAGACTGGCAGGGGAGTGGTTAGGGGGTTATCAGGCTGGCAGGCAGGTGAATAGTAAAAAGCCAGCAGTCCCAGATTGTGAAAGGGATGTCTGACTGCTGGCCTAAACTGGCAGTTGGACATCCCTCCAGGGGTCCCGGATTGGAGAGGGTGCAGACTGGGCTGAAGGGAACCCCCCGCCATGCACGAATTTCATGAACCAGGCCTCTAGTAAGATAATAATTAAGAAATCTTTAAAAATTATCTGAATTTCAGCCCAGAGAGACAAAAAGTCAGAAAATGCATGACACATTAAAAGCCAGAGAAGATAGAATGTAGGGATCTTCTATATGTTCAATCAGAGTTTCGGAAGAAAGAGAAAATGACTAAGGAAGAGAAAATAATCAAGACAAAATAGCTAAAAGCTAGGGGCCCAATGTGTGAAATAGTGCAGGGAGGCACCCCATGGGACATTGGGCCAAGAGGTGCTCCATGCACCTCCTGGTAATAGGTCATTTGGTCATTTTGGTCCTGACGCCTCTTGGCCTTTTATTATTATGACCAGAGACCCAGTGCACAAAATTCTTGTGTGTGGGGAGGAAGTGTCCCCTCAGCCCAGCCTGAACCCTCTCCAATATGGAACCGCTCTGGAAATGTCTGACTGCCGGTCCCTGGGATCGGGCCTAAACCGGCAGTTGGACATCCCTCTCGCATTCCAGGATCACTGGCTCCTAACTGCTCACCTAACAGCAAGCCTATTTGACCCTAACTTCCCCCCTGCTGGCCTGGTTGCCCCAATTCTTCCTCCCCCACCAGCCAAGTTGTCCCCAACTGTCCCCCATGCCAGCCTGGTCACCCCTTACTACCTCTCCTCCCCCCCTCCTCCCCCCCGCTGGCCTGGTCACTCCCAACTGCTGCCTCTATAGTCTGGTTGGCCCCTACTGACCCCATTCCAGCCTAGTTGCCCCCAACTGCCCACCCACTGGCCTGGTCACCCCACTCAGCCTGCTGTTCAATCATTTGGTTGTCCCTTACTAACCTCCAGCTGACCTTGTTGCACCATGCATCCTGCTGTTCGGTCATCCATTTGATTGTTTCTGTTGTGACAGCCCTTGACTTTTTATATATTAAGATATCCCAGAGTTGTTAAAAAAAAAATCAGCCTGAAATTCAGGATATTTAAGGAATCTCAAGCCTCAGGATAATTGTTTAATCATACCTAGATATATTATAGTGAACTTGCAGAATACCAAAAAAACGGAGATGATAGATATGCTGCCTACAAAGGAATAAGTATTAGACATACAAGCTGACTTCTCAACAGAAGACAAAAAGATATCACAATGCACTAAACAAAAATAAAAAGAAACCTAGAATTGTATATCCAGAAAAAAAAATATTTATCAAGATAAAGTTGAAATCAGAAGACAAAAAAAGAATTCCACAACAGACTCTCATTAAAATAAACCCTAAAGGTACTTCAGTCAGAAAAAAAATATTAGACTATCTTGCTGCGTGATGAAACAAAAAGATAGTGGCTAGGTTTTGGGTATCTTGAAACAATTCAATCTTTGATCACCTACTTGGATTGTTTTTCTTCTTTCTGAAAGTACTGTGAATGAAAAATGATGAAGAAAGAAGAAATTAAGGTATAATTTATATACAATAAAATTCACATATTTTTAATGTCCAGTGTAATGAACTTTGACAATTATATATAAGCAGATGTATACACCCAAAGAAGATATAAAATATCTCCCTCAACTCAAAAAAGTTCCTTCATGTGCCTTCTCAGTCAAATTCTCCTCCTTCCAGAAATAACCCCATTCTAATTTCTATAATCCTAAAGTATTGTTTGTTCTTGAACTTCAAATAAATGGAATTATATGAATTGTTCTCTTATGTTTAGTTTCTTTTGCTCAACAGAATGTCTTTGAAATTCACCCAGGTTGTGTACTGCTGAGTAGTATCACATACTTTAATATAAAAGCAACTTGTTTATCTATTTTCTTATTGGTGAACATCTAGGCTTTTCCCAGTTTGGAATTAATATTATAAGTAATATAATATTATTTATTATATTAAGTAATATTATATCCTATCTAATAAAAGAGTAATATGCAAATTTACTGTACCTCTGAACAGGCCACACCCACAGCCACACCCATCAGCCAATAAGGAGCAAATTATGCAAATAAACCCCAACCAAGATGGCTACGGCCACTGAGAGCAGGAGGGAGGCTTGGGTTTCCCTGGCAATAGAGGAAGCCAAACTTTCCTCCTGCCATTGCCAGCCTAGGCCTCCATTCAGTGCTATAAAGTTTCAATTATAGAAGATATATTCCAACAGAAATGGCAGCAGTCATGAAGCTGGAGAGAGCAGAGGCTAGGGTTGTCCAGGCAATGGAGGAAGCCAAGCTTGTGTAGCCCTAGTACCTAAGCCTCCACTCTATGCTACAAAGTTTCAATTATAGAATTTAAACAGAAATTGCTGTCACCAAAGATCAAGCAGAAGGCTTGGTTCCACTCCAGGCTACAACGTTTCAATTGTAGAACATAAATTAATCCCAGATCCCAGGGCCTCCGCTTGGGTCACTGGGGGGCATGGCCAGCCTGCAAATCACCATAGGCCCTTGCCCAGGCCACCCCACACCCCAAGGGAACCCTTAGCCTGATCCGGGACACCCTTCAGGGCAAACCAGCTGGTCCCCACCCATGCACCAGGCCTCTACCCTATCTAATAAAAGGGTAATACACAGATGACCATCACTCTAACACACAAGAGGGCTTCCCCCATGTGGTCAAAGATCCTGCCCCCATGTGGACACAAGATGGCCACCACAAGATGGCCAGCAGAGGATGGCCATTGGAAGATTCCAGGCCAGCAAGGGAGGGCAGTTGGGAGGTTCCAGGCCTGCAAGGGAGGGCAGTTGGGGACTATCAAGCCTTCAGGGGAAGGCAATTAGGGGTGACTGGGCCAGCAGAAGAGGGAAATTGGGGGCAAACAGACTGGCAGGGGAGCAGTTAGACATCAATTAGGCTGGCAGGATAGTGGTTAGGGGGTAATCAGGCTGGCAGGCAGAAGAGTTAGGGGCAATCAGGAAGGCAGGAAGGCAAGCAGTTTGAAGCCAAAAGTCCAGGATTGTGAGAAGGATGTCTGACTGCCCATTTAGGCCCAAATTTCGTGCACTGACCCTCTAGTTACTTATAATACTAATGGTGGTGGGGGGAGGTCCCTCAGCCCAGCCTACACCCTCTCCAATCCTGAACACCTCGGGCGATGTCCAACTGCTGGTTTAGGCCCGATCCCGGCAGTTGAACATCCCTCTCACAATCCTGGACCACTGGCTCTTAATCGCTCACCTGCCTGCCTGTCTGGTCACCTCTAACTTTCCCCCTTGCTTGCCTGGTCACCCCCCAACTCCCCCACCCTTTGCTGGTCTAGTTGCCCCACAGCTCCTGCTGTTCAATCATTTGGTCATTTCTCACTAACACCCCTGTCGACCTGGTCACCTCACGCAGCCTGCTTGTTCAGTCATTTGGTCATCCCTCACTAATCCCCTTGCCAGCCTGGTCATAGGCAGCCATCTTGTGAGGGCATGAGGGTCAATTTGCACATTACCTCTTTATTATATAGGGTTTTTGGAGACATACATTTTCTCTTGGGTAAATACATAGAAATGGATCTCGTTGGGTCATATAGTAAGTTTGTGAATATATAACTGCCAAACAATTTTCCAAAGTAATTAAGCCATTATACTCTTATCAGCAATGAATGAGAATTTCAGATGCTTCAACACTTGATACTGTTAGCTTTTCCTATTATTATTTTAGCAATTCAAGCAGGTGGTTTTCATTTTCATTTCTCTGCTGACTAATGTTATAAAGAACACTTTCATGTGCTTATGAGCAATTAATATATCTTCTTTAAGAATGCATGTTCAGTGCTCACTTTGGCAGCACATATACTAAAATTGGAACAATACAGAGATTAGCATGGCCCCTGCCCAAGGATGACATGCAAATTTGTGAAGCATTCCATATTAAAAAAAAAATGCATGTTCAAGTATTTTGTTCACTTTATTGGGATGTTTCTTTTTATTATTATTATTGTTGATTGAAAATAATCTTATGTTCTAAAATAGGAGTATTTATCATATGTAGACAGTCTGATTGATAATTTTTTAATTGTGATAAAGTCAAAATCAATGCATTTTTGGGTCCTGTCAAGAAATAATTGCCTACACCAAGGTCACAAAGATACTTTCCTGTTTTCTTCTAGAAGCTTTATGATTCTTTTTTTTTTAAATATGTTTTTACTGATTTGGGAGAGAGGAAGGGAGAGAGAGGAGGGGGGGAGGGAGAGAGAATGAACATTGATATGAGAGAGAAAGATCAATTGGCTGTCTTCTGCATATCCCATACTGGGAATCAAGCCTGCAACCCAGGCATGTGCCCTGGTCAGGAATTGAACAAGCAACTTTTCAGTGCTCAGAAAAATCCCCAATTAACTGAACCACACCAGCCAGGGCATTTTATGGTTCTTTTCTATATTTTAAGTTTCTGACCTATCACAAATTGAATGATGCGAGAAAGGATGTAACGTTTTTCTTTCCATATTAATATCCAGTCATTGAAATGCCATTACTCAAAAACACTTTCATTCCTTCCACTGAGCTGCATCAATGCATTTCTCAAAATTCAATTACACATATACATGTGGGTTTATTTCTGAGTATTATCCTAATTCATGATCTATTGGTATATCCTTATACCAATATGATACTATCCTTACATTGATATTAAACTGTCTTGATTATTATAGTTTTATAATGTCTTAAAACCATATGTGTAAATCCTCCTACTTTTTTTCTTTTTCAAAATTGTTTTGGTCCTTGTAAATCTTTTGCATTTCCATAAAAATTATTGATTCATCTTGGCAATTTCTTTAAAAACATCTGCTGGGATTTGAATTGCGATTTGATTGAATTAACTAGAGACCTAGTGGACAAAATGTGTGCACTTGTAGGGGAGGGGAAGGATCCCTGAGCCCAGCCTGTGCCCTCTCACAGTCCGGGACCTATCAGGGGATGTCCGTCTTGCAATCCAGGATCCCTCGCTCCTTACTGCCTACCTACTTGCTCCTGACACTTGGCTCATTGCTCCTTAACGCTGCCACAGGAGAGGCTTCTGCCACCACCACTACACTAGCCAGCCATGAGGCTTCTGGATGAGTGGCTGCTCCCCCTGTAGAAGTGCACTGATCACCAGGGGGCAGCTCCTGCATTGAGCTTCTGCCCCTGGTCATCAGTGTGCATCATAGCAACCAGTTGTTCCAGTCATTTTGCCTTAATGGTTGCTTAGGCTTTTATTATATAGACTAGAGGCCTGGTGCACAAAATTTGTGCACTTAGGGGATGGCTGAGGGAGTTTCCTCAGCCCAGCCTGCGCCCTCTTCCAGTCCGGGAGCCCTTGGGGGATATTCAACTGCCAGCAGTCAGATATGCTTAGCGCTACTGTGGAGGCAGGAGAGGCTCCCATCACCACTACTTTGCTTGCCAGCCATAAGCCCACTTCTGGCTGAGTGGTGCTCCCCCTGTGGAAGCACATTGACCATCAGAGGCAATCCTATTGAGCAAAATTGGGCTGAAACTGGCTCTCCAACATCCCCGAGTGGTCTTGGATTGTAAGAGGGCACAGGCCAGGCCAAGGGACCCACTAGTGCACAATCAAGGCTGAGGAGGGACCATGGGAGGGCTCCAGAGCATGACTGACCTGCCTCACTCAGTCCTGATTGCCAGGACCCCAACAGCAAGCTAATCTACCAGTCAACTGTCTGTCCTCAGCTGGTTGGTGCACATCAGAGTGACTGCTCAATGGGTCAACTGTCTGCCCCCTGGTGGTTATTGCATGTCATAGCAAGCAGTTGAATGGCCTTAGCATATCATGAGCATATTATGCTTTGATTGGTTGAACAAACTACTGGACGACTGAACATTTAGCATATTAGGCTTTTATCAAATAGGATAGGTCGATTGATATCTTAATACTAGTTATCCAATCTATTAACATTCTACCTGGACTTTTTTTTTTTCTTTTCTTTTCTTTTTTTTTTTTTCTTTTTTTTAATCTTTATTGTTCAGTTTATTAATTACATTGTCTCCCCTTTTTTATCCCCCTATATCTCCCCTCCACCCTGTACCTATCCCACCCTCCACCCTCACCTCCCCCTCCCCAAAGTCCTCTCCCATTGTTGCAAGATTTTTGTCCAATCTCTTGCTGTACTTCCCACAACCCTTTTCTCCCTAAGAATTGTCAGTCCATTCCCTCTCTATGTCCATGTTTCTGTTATATTCACCAGTTTATCTTGTTCATCAGCCTATCAATTCACTTGATTTTTATGTTCATTTGTTGATACATGTGTATTTGTTGTTAATAATTTATATTTTTACCTTTTCCTTCTTCCTCTTCTTAAAGAATATCCTTCAGCATTTCATATAATATTGGTTTGGTGGTGATGAACTCCTTTAGCTTTTTCTTATCTGCAAAGCACATTATCTGATCTTCAATTCTGAATGATAGCTTTGCTGGATAGAGTAATCTTGGTTGTAGATTCTTGCTATTCATTATTTTTAATATTTCTTGCCACTTGCGTCTGGCCTGCATCGTTTCTGTTGAGAAATCCGCTGACAATCGTATGGGTGCTCCCCTGTAGGTAACCAACTGTTTTTCTCTTGCTGCTTTTAATATTCTCTCTTTATCTTTTGCTCTTGGCATTTTAATTATGATATGTCTTGGTGTGGTCCTCTTTAGATTCCTATATTTTGGGGTTCTGTGTACTTCTTGGGCTTTTAAGTCAGTTTCTTTCACCAGGTGGAGGAAGTTTTCAGTCACTATTTCTTCAAGTAGGTTTTCATTGCCTTGTTCTCTCTCTTTTTCTGGCACCCCAATAATTTGGATGTTGGCATGCTTGAGGTTGTCCCAGAGGCCCCTTACACTATCTTCAATTATCTGAATTCTTTTTGTTTCTTGCTTTTCCAGCCGAGTAGATTTTGCTTCTTTGTATTTCAAATCTTTGACTTGGTTCTTGTGGCCCTATGGACTGCTTTTAGGACTTTGTGTAATATTTTTTATTTCAGTCTGTGTATGCTTGATTTCTAGTTGGTCCTTTTTCATATCCGTGAGGGTCTTGTTCATTTCCTTGTAAGTCTCATTCATTTCCGGGTTGGTCTTGTTTATTTCCTCGTAGTTCTCATTAAGTTCATCGGCCTTTTCTAGGAGCCTCTTGAAAAGCCTTATAACCGTGGTTTTGAACTCTATGTCTTGTCGTCTTTTCTCCTCCATTTCTTTCACACCTGATTTCTTTCCACATCTCTGCATGGTGGCTGCTTTATGTGGTAGATATCCTCAAAGGGACAGTGGCTCAGCCTCCCCAGTTACCTGAGGTGGGTACTCTTACTGCAATCCTTTATAGGGTGTACAGTATTTTTTTATTTAAACCCAGCTTGTTGTTGTTAACCCTAGGAGGGTTTGACCTCCAGGCCAATTGGCTGTGAAGGAAGACTGTGTTCAGGTTGGATGGGCGGAGTCTCTGAGCTGCGCAGGCAGCCTCAGTGTCAGCTAAGTCCTATGCAGGGCTCGCGCGCGCAGTTCTCTCTTGGATGGGGATGGCTGCAGACACCTCCAAGAGAAAGCCGCTAGTCTCTTCCCCTTGCCAGACAACTCTGCCTCTCCCCAGATGTGTCTACACATTCAAAGTCTAGCCCAGGGTTGTAAAATAGGTGGTTTCCGGAACCAGGAGATAAGTCTCCAGGGGGCAAGTCATGGGTTTGTGCGACCCTTGCGCGAAAACTTCTTTTCACCGCCTCCGGGTTTCTCGCAGACTAGGAGCCTCTGCCGTGCCCCGCTTCCAGGGTGTGTCCCCCGGACCTCAGACCTCGCCTGGCACTGGGGAATCTGTGCAGTGGGACGTCTCCACGTACCCCGGACCTCGGACCTCGCCTGGCGCTGGGGAATCCATGTAGTGGGACGTCTCCTCCCTCCCCATTGGTGAAATCCAGCCGGGGTTGCTGCTCCAGCCCCAGCCCGCGCACATGACCAGGACGGCTCCTAACCTGTTTCCGTCTTCAAGGCTGTGCTCCCACCGCTCCTCTGAGTCTCAGTGTCCCACCTTTACTCTTATTTGTGGAGTTTTCACTCAGCCAGCTTTCTGGCCATTCTGGGTGATGTCTGTTCTGCTGTTATGTTGTAGTTCTTAAATCATTGCGTGGGGCAGAAAAATAGGTGTTTACCTATGCCGCCATGTTGGTGTGCTCCTCTCTACCTGGACTTTTAAAAAGCTATTTATATTCATTTAAGGTTTTGCCAGTTAAAACTAACTCTAACTACTACATTAATAAGGGAATATAGGTAGAGTGTCCAATTTCCTGATTATAAGGGAGGAAAATGAAATCCTATCTAATAAAAGAGTAACATGCAAATTGACCATACCTTTGCTACACCCACAAGCCATGCCCACAAGCTATGCCCACAAGCCAATCAGAGCGATTATGCAAATTAATCCAACCAAGATGGCAGTTAATTTGCATATCCACACGCAGAAGATGGTGGAGAAGGAAACCAAGCACTGCAGGAGGGAGCAAAGCTGTGGAGAAGTAAGCAAGCGGGGCGGGGGAGAAGAGAGGGAGCAAGGCAGAGGAGACGAGAGGAAGGGAGGCAGCAGAGAAGGAAGTGAGGCAGTGGAGAAGGGAGCCAGCAGTAGAGAAGGGAGCGAGCCAGGCAGCAGAGAGAGCGAGGTAATGGAGAAGGGAACGAGAGCAGAGAAGGGAGGAAGCTGTGCTCAGGCCACAGGAAGCTCTATTCTTGCAGGAATCTTCCTGCAACAGGTCTCTAGTATATATATAAATTACTCAATCCAAATAGAGAAAAAAAATGAAAGAAGAAAGGAAGGAAGGAAGGAAAAATATATTAAAAAATAATCATCATTGAGAGACTAAAAGAATATTGTGGTAATAAATCAAAATAATAGCCATTATAATTAATATAAATGGGTGGTGAGATGGCAAACTAAAATGTATTGCTGGCTCCACCACAAAAAAAGCAATCACAGAGAAACTATAGAAGCAAGCGTGGAGAGTAGATTTCAAAAACCAAAAAAAAAAAAATAAAAAGAGAGAGAGAGAGAGAGAGAGAGAGAGAAAATTTGGGGGAATGGAAGTATGACCTAAATTGGTCTCAGACATTAGATAGGAAGATAAATGGTCATAGCCTGGGGCTGGGATCAGCCAGAGATAGGAGTAAAGTATAGATTTGTGGAAAGATTTAAGTTTTACTCTTGACTTCTCCCTGAAACCTCTTGAGATACACTGCTTGACTCTTCACTCTAGAAAATCAGTGGAAACAGCTCACACAAATTAATTTCTCCAAGGGGCAAAATCAGGGAGGTACATGTACCCTGCTAGTGTCAGTATTTGAGGAATAAAGGGGCTAACTGGCCATCTATCGAAAAGTTTTAACTCTTCCACAACTTCTTTCCAAAGCCCTTGACCTGAAGGATAACAACCTGTGAGGGCTGCCCTAACCCTCTTCCCCTAAGGATTTAAGGGTGAAACAATGACTCAAGGTGTTGCCTGGTAAAATGTCAGCAAACCAGAGTGGCCTATAGAGCTCCAAGTTTCCTCACAGGCCAGCCTTTCTCCTTTTTTTAAATTCAAACAGAACTGACAGATGGGAGCTTGGCCCCATTTCAATATGTGCTTCTGAATCCTCAAAGAGTACAACTACCTCTAAAGAAACACAACAACTTGGACTACATATGTGATCTGAAGCAGAATTACAAAATCTAATTTAAAAGAACTCAATGAATATATTAAGGATTCCTGCAATGGATTCCTATAAGGTTCCTACACAATGGCCCTTTAGGGCATTTGCTAAGTTAAATAAATCAGCAGATAAAGGCAAATACTGGGAGGAGTATGAGAAGATAGCTGCCGCTGGGAAGGCAGGATGCAAGATAGTCTGTGAGTGAGAGAACAAAAGGAGAGAGTGTGGACCTGCGGGGAGTGGCTATTTGTGAGTGAGGGACAGCTATATTCCAAGGTAATGTTGGGGACTGCCAGACTGGGTTCCCCTGACTGGGCAGCCCATTCTGCTGCTGATATCCCTCCCAGAGTGGCTGGCTCTGACACAGAGACCACGCCATCTTAAAGGAGAGAGTGGCTATGATCAGAAGGCTAGCCTTACCTTCAACTGGGAAGAACTTGGATATCTCCCGTGACCCTACAACCACAACACTCAGGGACTAGCTGCAAACCCATGAACACCAGGTCTCAAGCAGCATGAATACACAGAAATGGACAAGCCTGCACCTTCTCATGGAAAGATTAAATATTGCCTAGAGAGGTGAGTTCTGCGATCTAGGCTAGAGGGAGAAACGCACACAGTGGGATCTAGAGTTTCAAAGGAAGTCTGCATCCCACAAAATTTGTTGCCATTGGAGTCAGCATAGCCCGCGAATGTGGAAGGGGGTCCACAGGACTGCTGGAAGAAAGAAACTCTAGAAATCAACCCATAGCTGGGCTGGGCATAGAAAGGCAGCCAGAAGTTCTACCAGTATACCAGCTGCTCAGTGCCAAGAGAAAAAGATGTGCACAGGGACGCACGCAGTACTGGAGGGGGGGGGGGGGGGGGGAGTCATGAGTCCGCTTGTTTACCCTGGCTTTTTTTCCTCTTTAAATCCTTGTTTTTGATTACTAAGCCCAGTACACAGGATCTCCCAATAAAAAACACTCTCAGTGACTTCAGGGGAAAGTTGTTTTTGTGGAACCTGGGGAGAAACGATCATAAAACCAGCTCTGGGGCAGTACATTCCTCCAACTCAGTATTAATTAAGTGCAACAGGGAAAACAAAAACTAAACACTGGGTAGAGAGAACTTGTAGCCCCAGATGTCAATTCAGAAACACTGATACCCAGGAGTTTAATCACAAATTGACAGGGATCAGGCCTAAACTGGCAGTCATACATTTCTCTCCCAATCCAGGACCACTGGCTCCTAACCACTCACTTGCCTGCATGCCTAATACCCCCAACTACCTTCTTCTGCCAACCTGGTCATCCCAAACTTCCCTCTTCTGCTGGCCTGGTTGCCCCCAACTGCCCTCCCCTGCCAGCCTGGTCACCCCCAAAGGACCTCTTCTGCCAACTTGGTCACCCCAAAACAGCCCTCCCCTGTGGGCCAGTTCACCCCCAACTGCCCTCCCCTGCCACCCTGATCTCACCCCTAACTGCTCTCCCCTGCTGGTCTGATTGCCCCTAACTGCCTCTGCCTCGGCTCCCACCACCATAGCTTTGTCCAGAAGGAAGTCAGACATCCAGAGGATGGTCAATTGACCTGGCCTGATTAGCATATTACCCTTTTATTAGTATAGATAAATTATATAGAACTAGAGGCCCGGTGCACGAAATTGGTGCACGGGAGGCAGGGGGTGTCCCTCAGCCCAGCCTGCACCCTCTCCAATCTAGGACCCCTCAAGGGATGTCCAACTGCTCATTTAGGCCCAATCCCAGGCCTAAACAGGCAGTCAGACATCCCTCACAATCCAGGACTGCTGGCTCTCAACTGCTCACCTGCCTTCTTTCCTGATTGCCCCCCTAATTGCTTCTGCCTGCCAGCCTGGTCACACCCTAACCACTCCCCTGCCAGCCTGATTGATGCCTAACTGCTCCCCTGCTAGCTTATTTGCCCCTAACTGCCCTCCCCTACAAGCTTGATTGCCCACAACTGCGCTCCCTTGCAGGCCTCCCAACTTCCTTCTCTTGCTAGCCATCTTGTGTCCACATGGGGGCAGCCATCTTTGACACATGGGGTCAACCATCTTGTGTGTTGGAGTGATGATCAATTTTCATATTACTTTTATTAGATAGGATAGAGGCCTGGTGCACTGGTGGGAACCAGCTGGTTTGCCCTGAAGGGTGTCCTGGATCAGGGTGGGAGTTCCCTTGAGGCATGGGGTGGTCTGGGTGAGGGTCTTTGATGATTTGCAGGCCAGCCACGCCCTCCAATGACCCAAGCAGAGGCCCTGGTATCTGGGATTTATTTATCTTCTACAATTGAAACTTTGTAACCTGGAGTGGAGCCAATCCTGCTCGCTCTGTGGCCACAGCCATTTCTGTTGGGATTTATTAATCTTCTTTAATTAAAACTTTGTAGCCTTAAGCAGAGGCCAATGCAGGCCAAGGAAGGCAGAAAGCTTGGCTTCCTCTATCGCCAGAGGCAACCCTAGCCTCCTGCTCTCTCCAGCTCTGTGGCTGCCGCCATTTTTGTTGGAATTTATTTATCTTCTATAATTGAAACTTTGTAGCATTGAGTGGAGGCCTGGGCCAGCCAGAGTATGTGGAAAGCTTGGCTTCCTCCATCACCAGGGAAACCCAAGCCTCCCTCCTGCTCTCTCCATGGCTGCAGCCATCTTGGTTGGGGTTAATTTGCATACTTGCTTCTGATGACTAGTGGGAGTGGCTGGTGGGCATGGCTTGTGGGTATAGCGGAGGTATGGTCAATTTGCATATTTCTCTTTTATTAGATAGGATAGGGTTGCTTAAATGGGGTGGGGGAGCCTTTTTCAGCAGGAGGAGATGCTCTTGGCATACAAAAATACATAACCCCTATATCTGGACTGATAGCCAACCATATGCACCATACTGCCAAACCAGTCATTAAAAAATTGAACTGCTTTCTTACACCTTACACCAAATAGCTGTTGCTCTTAAAGCCCCTCTTCAGCTCCCACCTTAGGTTCTGCCTTCGCAGTTCACCCAGATTTGGTTCTGATTGGTCGGCTTCTATGCCAGTCAGCATCAAAACATCCACCTCCTAGGCAGCCAGTGGCTTACCCAGATTTGGTTCTGATTGGTCAGTTTCTATACCAGTCAGTGTCAAAAACTCCACCTCCTAGGCAGCCATTGGCTCCTCTGGAAAATCCAGAATGGCCCTGTCTTCATGTTGGCACCAGTCCTTCAGTTACATCCCTAGTCTGCTACCAGGTGTATCTCTAGCTGCTCTGAGAAGGAGCACCTCAGGTCTGTGCTGGTGGCAGTTTTGAATTCTCATCCCTGACCTAATTTTCATACAGTGCAAGCTCCGTGAAGGCAACCATTTGTCTTATTCATTATAGACTTTACCTGTGTCTATGCACCTATGCTAGCACCACATGGTGACCAGTCAAACATTTTTTTCGGTCATCACAGTCACTGCCTTTATATATAAATAGATAGATAGATAGATAGATAGATAGATAGATAGATAGATAGACCTTCTTTGCTGTTGCTTTAGCAAATAAGTTTATTTAATAGTCTAAATCCTTTTTTGCCATTTCAACAATCTTCACAGCATCTTCATCAGGAGTATATTCCATCTCAAGAAACCACTGTCTTTGCTCATCCATAAGTAACAACTCTTCATCATTCACGTTTTAACATGAGATTGCAGCAATTCAATCATATCTTCAGGCTCTATTTCTAATTCTCACTATTTCCACCAAATTTGCACTTACTTCCTACACTGAAATCTTAAGCTTCTCAAACTAACCCATGAAGTTGAAATCAACTTCTTTCAAACTCTTATTAATGCTGATATTTTGATCTGTCATTTCTTCTTTTTTATTTTTGATGTACAATTTTTAAATCATTTTTTAACTTTTCAATTACAGTTAACGTACATTATTATACTTGTTTTAGGTAATTAGACATTGAATCCCTTACTAAATCCCACCCCCATCTGACACCACACATGTTATTAGAATATTATAGACTATGTTCTCTATGCTGCACCTTATATCCTCATGACTATTCTGTAAGTATCAATTTATACTTCTTAATCCTTTCAGCTTTTTTTCACCACTCACCCCTCCCATCTGGCAACAGTCAAAATGGTCTCTGTGTCTATGAGTTTATTTTTGTCTGTAGGGCCTATTTTGTTTTTTTAGATTCAATTGTTGATAGATATATATTTATTGCTATTTTATTATTCATATTTTTATCTTTTTTTCTTCTTAAAAAAGACACTTTAACATTTCATATAATACTGGTTTGGCAGTGGTGAACTATAGTTTTTTCTTGTCTGGGAAGCTCTTTATCTATCCTTTCATTCTAACTGATTTTGGTAGAGTAATCTTGGTTGTAGAAACTTGCTTTAGTCACCTTGAATATTTTTTTTAAATACATTTTTATTTATTTCAGAGAAGAAGGGAAAGGGAGAGAAAAATAGACACATCATTGATGAGAGAGAACCATAGATTGGTTGCCTCCTGCATATACCACTCTGTAGAGATGTGGGCAGCAACCTGGGCATATGCCCTGACCAGGAATTGAACTGTGACCTCTTAGTTCATAGGTCTATGTTCAACCACTGAGCCATGCTGGCTGAGCCACTTTTAATATTTCTTGCTAATCCCTTCTGGCTGGCAAATCTTTTTGTTGAGAAATCAGCTGACAGTCTTATGGGAGCTCCCTAGGTAACTAACTGCTTTTCTCTTATTACTTTTAATATTCTTTCTTTGTCTTTAACTTTTGGCATTTTAATTATAATGTGTCTTGGTATGGGTCTCTTTGGGTTCATCTTGTTTGAAACTCTCTGCCCTTCCTGGACTTATATGTCTATTTCCTTCACCAAGTTAGGGAAGTTTTCTGTCATTATTTTTTTCAAATAGTTTGTAATTTCTTGCTCTTTTCTTCTCCTTCCAGCACCCTAATGAAGTGAATGTTGGTATGCCTGAAGCTGTCCCAGAGGTTCCTTACATTATCCTCATTTTTAAAAATATATTTTATTCATTTTTTTTTATTACAGAGAGGAAGGGAGAAGGATAGAGAGTCAGAAACATGGATGAAAGAGAAACATGAATCAGCTGCTTCCTGCACAGCCCCAACTGGGGTTGTGCCCACAACCAAGGTACCTGCCCTTAACCAGAATCTAACCAGGGACCCTCAGTCCACAAGCTGATGCTCTATCCACCGAGCCAAACTAGTTAGGGCTATCCTCATTTTTTAATTTTTTTTTCTTTTTGCTATTCCGATTGGGTGGGGGTTTGTTTTTGTTTTGTTTTGGGTTTTTTTTGGGGGGGGTTGTTTGTTTGTTTTTTTGCTTCCTCATACACCTAATCACTGATTTGATTCTCAGTTTCATCCACTGTACTGTTGTTGATTGTCTGTAATATATTCTTCATTTAAGTCAATGTATTCTTCATTTCTGACTAGTTTCTTCTTAATTTCCTATCTCTTTGCTGAAATTCTCACTAAATTCAGCTAATCTTCCCTGAATTTCAATGATCATTATGATAACCAGTGTTTTGAACTCTGCAACTGGTAGACTTTTTTTGTCTCCATTTTGGTTAGTTCTTTTTCTGGAGTTTTGTTATGGTCTTTCATTTGGGACATGTTTCTTTGTCCCCTCATTTTGGCTGACTCCTTGCCTTTATTTATATGTATTAGGTAGAGCTGCTATGTCTCCTGAGCTTGGTAGAGTGGACTAATGTAATAGTTATCTATAAGGTCCAGTGGCACAGCCTCCCCCATTCACCCAAGCTAGGTACTCCAGGTGCATCTCCAATGTTGGCTGAATACATCCTCCTGTTTTAGTTGAGCCTTGATTGCTGTTGGCACATAAATGGGAATTTACTTCCAGGCTGCTTGGCTATTAGTACTGAGTGAGACCACCAATACAGTATAGAGGATCAACTGTGCAGAGGCCCACCCCACAATGAAAGACTTAGTTCAGCATTTCCCTGGTGTCTGGAGAGTTCACCCTTCGAGTGTGTAACTTCTGAAGGTAGTTAGATGGCAGTGCTTTGATGTGGTCTGAAGCTGTCCACCAGATGCTCTGGATATGGGGTCTCCCAGGTGGTGCAGGCCAATGTCAGCCACCAGTTGCACTCTGCCGGGGGTCACACAGCATGAGCTACAAAGTGAACTGCAGGTGGCTGCTACTTGTGCTAGGTTTGAAAGTGCCTTGGTGAGGCCTAGCTGAAAACCAAGCTGCCATTAGTGCCAGTCCTGAGACCACTTAGCAAGAGGTATGAGAAACTCTGAGGCCATATGCTGCTTGTCTAAGAGATTTTGGAAAAATATTAAGCATGAACCAAGACAGTGCATGATAAACCACTGGAAACAGCTCAGGGGAATCTAAAAGTTGGGTGGAGTGGGTCCTTAAGGATTCACCAGGGTGGGGCAAACACTGTCAGCAAGATTGATGTATCTCAGATATGGTGCCTGCCTGCTATCTTTGATGGTTCATCAAAGGAACAATAGCCTCTGCCAGCACTTTTGTCTAAGAAAGCTCCCCCCGCTCCAACTCTTGTCCTGATGCTAAACAATTCATTTCCTTGCCATATGTCTCTGGTGCTTTTTAAGCACTGTTGCCCAGTTCTGGAACTCAGGGGGAGTGAATCCACATAAGTCCATGTGTGGGCCCTTTAACAGAAACTGCCTGAAACTCCAGAAGCCCTTCATCTTCCTGAGCCTCAATCCTTGGTTTTAATGCCCAGAAGTTATGAGGACTTCTCTTTCTGGCACTGGAACCTGGGCTAGGCAGGGGGTCCTCAGGAGGGACCACTGCAGCTGAAATTACACTCCCTATTTTTAAACACTATCCATGGGTGTGGAACCAACCTATTCTGAGTCTCTATCTCTTCTACCAGTCTCGGTGTGACTTCTTATTTAATTACATAATTGTAGGACTTCCATTCAGTCAGATTTCAGGCAGTTCTTTTTTATCTTTAATTTCTTTATTGATTAAGGTATTACATATGTGTCATCATCCTACCACTCTCCCACACACACTCATGCCCTCACACACACACCCCGTTGTCTGTGTCCATTGGTTAGGCTTATAAGCATGCAGACAAGTCCTTTGGTTGATCTCTCCCCCTTATTCCCACCCTCCCCTACCTTCCCTCTGAGGTTTGATAGTCTGATTGCTGCTTCACTGTCTCTGGATCTGTTTTTCTTCATCAGTTTATATTGTTCATTATATTCTATAAATGAGTGAGATCATGTGGTATTTATCTTTCTCTGACTGGTTTATTTCACTTAGCATAATGATTTCCAGTTCCATCTATGCTGTTGCAAATGATAAGAATTGCTTCTTTTTTACTGCAGCATAGTATTCCATTGTGTAGATGTACCACAGTTTTTAATCCACTCATCTGCTGACAGATACTTAGGCTGTTTTCAAAACTTAGCTGTGGTAATTTGTGCTGCTATGAGCATAGGGGTGCATATACCCTTTCTGATTGGTGTTTCTGATTTCTTGGGATATATTCCTAGAAGTGGGATTACTGGGTGAAATGGGACTTCCATAGTTAAGTTTATTCCTAGGTATCTTAACTTTTTGGTGAAATGGTAAATAAGATTGCTTTTTCAGTCTCTCTTTCTGTAAGTTCATTATTGGTTTAAAGAAATGCCATAGATTTCTTGGCATTAATTTTGTATCCTGCTACATTGCCAAATTCATTTATTAAGTCTAATAATTTTTATGGAGTCTTTAAGGTTTTCTAAGCACAGTATCATGTTATCTACAAATAGGACAGTTTTACTTCTTCTTTTTCAATTTGGATGCCTTTTATTTGTTCTTCTTGTCTGATTGCAATGGCTAGTACTTCTAGTACTATGTTGAACAGGAGTGGTGAGAGTGGGCATCCCTGTATTGCTCCTGTTCTTAGGGGAAATGGTTTTAATTTTTGTCCACAGGCAATTCTGAATGATATTTGTTCTGTAGTTTCATTATAATTTGGTGTGATTGTGGGAGGATGCGAGTACTGCATTTCCCTACACTACCATCTTGACTGGAAATCATTGACCTGTCATTTGTTCTTAATAACATCTATAATGGTGAATCTTTTCCCAAAATTTTCCATATAATTTTCCCATGATCATCAGAGAAATCACTATCTATGGCAGTTATAGCCTCACAAAATGTATTTATTAAAAACTAGAGACCCTTTGCACAAAATTCATGAACAAGGGGGGAGAGGTTCCCTCAGCCCGACCCATACCCTCTCCAATGTGGGAGCCCTTGGGAGATCGGGCCTAAACTGGCAGTTGGACATCCCTCTTGCACTCCGGAACCTCTGGCTCCTAACCATTCACCTGACTGCCTGCCCTAACCACTTTGTCTGTCAGCCTGATCCCCCTAACTGCTCTCCCCTGCTGGCCTGATCCCCCTAACTGCCCTCCCTTACCAGCCTGGTCACCTCCAACTGCCCTCCCCTACAGGTCTGGTCACCCGTAACTGCCTTCCCCTACCAGCCTGAACTTTTTTTTTTTTATCTTATCCCCTTCACACACAATTGTATTTGACTTCCTTATTGGCTTCTCCCTCTCACACAATTTTTCTCTCTCCTTTATGTAACACTTTTTCCTACTGACTCATCATCTATAAACATTTCTTTCCTCCTTATTTCCTACTTCTGTTCCATCATCCTTCTTCCCATCTTTCTCCTACCCTCCCTCCCTCCCCACATTCCTTCTTTCCTTTATCTTTACCTTTCCCCTCCTTCCCTTTTTCCTTCCTTCCCACCTTAATTTTTTTCTTCACTTTCTCCCTCTAACCTGCTTTTCTCCCTGCCCCATTTCTTCCTTCTTCCCATTCTCCTTTTAAGCTCTACTGGCTCCCCTGCAAAACCTTTCTTCCCTCCCTCTTTCTCTCTCATCCTTCCTTTCCCATACATTCTTTTCTACTTATTTCCACTGTTTTAATATCTATCTACCTGCCTAATTATTCACTATCATTTATCTTTTTTCTTTTCTGACTCTTACTTTTAAAATCTGACCCCAGTACACAACTATATTTGATTTTCATTATAGTTCCTACAGTTCACTGATACATCCTCTTTCCTTCTTTAGCTCTGCTCTCTACTGACTCCTTTATAAAGTTCTTCCTTCCCTTCTTCCCTTCTTCCCCCTCCTCCCTCATTCTTTTACTCTTTTTACAGGCTAATTGAAAGTTCTATGCTTTCCTCTCTGAGATGTGTAGCCACCTTTGTTTGGGCACTTGGGCTCTCTCACACCAGCTTTGAGGGTCCTAGCGATGATGCCTATGTGGCCTGTGCCTTTCCCCTCCAAGTTGGGGGAGGGTCCAGCCGGCCTGGGCTGGCATCCGTCATGGAGACTGCTGTGTTACCCTGTTTCCCCCCAAATAAGACAGTGTCTTATATTAATTTTTGCTCCCAAAGATGCACTAGATCTTATTTTGGGGGGGATGCCTTATATTACAGAAAGTAAGTCTTATTTTCAGGGGATGTCTTACTTTTGGGGAAACAGGATACATGCATGTGCAAGTGCATGCATACTCACACAAAGCTTTTCTCCCTTTGAGTGCTGAAGGGGGGGATGCAGAGCCCTTCCCGCCCCCTGGCATACCCATTGCCATGCCTCAAGTGGCTCTCCCTCCACTCCCCTCCAAAATTTGCAGGCGACGGGCATGCTTGGGCAGGCACAGTTGAGCCAGCTTGTCCTGAGGGGTCATTCTGCCCAGGATGCGAGCCCCTGTCCAGGTCAGACTGGGCAGATGAATGAATGGACGGATGGAGAAAGCTGTGGCAGCCTACACACTCTCTCTTATCATGCTGAGGCCCTTCCTTCATGGTATTGGATCTACACCCTCTCAATTTGCACGCATGACCCTTCCTGGGGGGTCACCACTGATGCACACAACCAAGGGTTGGAATCTGCCAACTGTGCCCCAAGAACCGGCCTTCTGCCATGTTGATGTCTCCCCTCAGCTCCCCCCATTTCAGGGGGCAGGAGGGTTGGTGGCATCCCTGAGCAGAGTTCTCTCAGATGGGGCACAATGTCACAGGGGTGTTTGTTGGATGTGTGCACCCAGGAGAAAAAGAGGACTCCAGTGCCGGGGACAGGGAAGCAAGCCTCTCACAAGTTCCCCTGCTGCCCAGACACCTCCTAGTCTGTCAATACGCAAATTGGTCGCTACTGTGACACTGTGATGAAAATTTGCATATTACCTCTTTATTATATAAACTAGAGGCCTCGTTCACAAAATTTGTGCATAAAGTGGGGGAAGGAGGGTTCCCTCAGTGCAGCCTGCACCTACTCCAATCAGGGATCCCTCAGGGGATGTACAACTGCCAGTTTAGGCCTGATCCAACTGGTGGTCAGACACCCCTATCACAATCTGGAACCACTGGCTCCTAATCACTCACCTGACTGCCTGCCTCATTGCCCCTAACCCTTCTGCCTGCCTGCCTGCCTGATCGCCCCTAACCTCTCTGCCTGCCTGCTCATCCCCAACTGCCCTCCCTTATTGACCTGATCTCACACCTAACTGTCCTCACCTGCTGGCCTGATCAAGCTTCCAACTGCTCTCCCCTATTGACCTGATTGAGCCCCCAACTGCCTGCCTGATCACCCCCAACCTCCCTCCCCTGCCTGCCTGATCTCACCCCTAACTGCTCTCCCCTGCAAGCCTGATCTTGCCCCCAACTACCCTGCTCTGCTGGCCAATTTGGTTCTGAATGGTCAGTTTCTATGCCAGTTAGCATCAAAAGCTCCACCTCCAGAGCTTTTGGCTCATTACATTCACCCAGATTTGGTTCTGATTGGTCAGTTTCTATGTCAGTCAGCATCTCTCAGCCTATCAATGGGGCCTGATCAGAAAGGCAGGGCTGATTAGCAGCCCTGATGGAGGCCTGGAGAGAATTGGAGGGGTGGCTGTTGGCCAGACCAGGAAAGAAATAGAGGCAAGTTCTGATCAATGGCTGCTACAGTGGCTACGGATCAGACTCTGCCTCTCTCTGCAGGCCTTTCTCCAGGCCTGATCTGCAGTCCCCTAGACAGTCAGTGCTGGGTCACCACAGCAACCCAGCACTGACTTCTGATCTGGTGGAGCCTTCGTTCCTAACGGTTGTGACAACCCTGGCTGTTTATTATTTGGATAAGACTTAAAAGTTGAAATTCCTCTTTGATCCATTTGCTGCAGAATGGATGCTGTGTTAGCAGGCATAAAAACAATATTAATCTCATTGTATATCTTCATCAGAGCTAATGAGTGACCAGGTGCATTGTCAATGAGCAGTAATATTTTTAAAGGAATTTTATTTTTTATGAGTAGCAGCTCTCAACAGTAGAATTAAAATATTTAGGGAACCATGTTGTAAACAAATGTGCTGTCATCCAGGCTTTGAATATTACATTTATAGAGCATAGGCAGAGTAAATTTAACATAATCCTTAAAGGATTTTCAGAATGGTAAATGAGCATGGGCTTCACTTTAATGTTATCAACTGCATTAGCTTTTAACAAGAGAGTCAGCCTATCCTTTGAAGCCAGGCATTTACTTTTCTCCTGCATAGCTATGAAAGTCCTAGATGACAACTTTTTCTAACAAAAGTCTGCTTCATCTACATTGAAAGTCTGTTGTTTAATGTAGCCACCTTTTATTAATTATCTTAGCCAGATCTTCTGGATAACTTGCTGCTGCTTCTACATCAGCCCTCAGTGCTTCACCTTGCACTTTTATGGCATGGAAATGGCATTTTTCTTAAACTTCTGAACCAATCTCTATTCACTTCAAACTTTTCTCACCTCTCTCAGCCTTTATAAAATTGAAGAGAATTAGAGCCTTGCTTTGAATTAGGGTTTGACTTAAGAGAATATTGTAACTGCTTTGATCTTCTATCAAAAGGCCAAGAAAACATTCTCCATGTCATCATCCATAAGGTGTTTTTACTTATTTATCATTCATGTGTCTCCTGGAGTACCACTTTTAATTTCTTTCAAGAACTTTTCCTTTGCATTCACAACTTAGCTAATTCTTTGGAGCAAGGGGCCTATCTTTCAGCCTATTTTGGCTTCCTTTTCTCATTTAAACTTTATCATGACTAGCTTTTAATTTAAAGTGAAGGAGATTTGTCTCTTTCTTTCACATGAATACTTAAAGACCATTGCAGGGTTATTAATTGGCCTAATTTCAATATTGTTATGTCTCAGGGAATAGGAAGGCCTGAAAAGAGGGAGAGAGGACAACAACCTATCAGTGGAGCAGGTAGAACACACACAACATTTATCAAGTTTGCCATCTTATATGGGAATGACTCATGGTACCCCAAAACAACTATAATAGCAATATCAAAGATTACTGACCACAGATCACCATAACAAATATAACAATAATGAAATAGTTTGAAATATTGTAAGAATTACCAGAATGTGACAGAGACACAAAATGAGAAAATGCCATTAATAAAATGGCATCAACTGTCTTCCTCAATGCAGAATTGCCACAAAACATCAATTTGTAAAAGACAAAATATGTGCAAAATGCATTAAAGCAAAGCTCAATAAAATGAGGTATTCCTGTAATAATAAATAAGTAAACTGTAGTTTGCTCAGGTGAGTAAACAATACATTAAATTATTGAATAAATAGCATCTGTTCCTTATCTAAACTTCAGTAATCATAACTAATCTTTTTGTATGATTGACAATACCTGCACTACTCATTTTCTATTTTCAATTCAGGTTATACTTTGGAACATGTGACTGTTTACAAGGTGAACACAAAAGTAAAATGTAAAGACAAAAGGAAGTTGGTGCATTCAAAAATATTATAAGATCACACTTAAATATCTGAAAGTAATTTCACTCAAGTATATAATACCTAACATCACTTGTTCAATACTATGTGGAAATATAGTCACTTATTAATTCATCAAATATTTAATGACTGCCCAATATGTGCCAGACAATGTGAAAAGGTCGAGGTATATACAGATATAAAGATATAGCTCCCCCTGGAGGAGATTGCTTTTTCATGATGAATTAGTCACTAAAGGGAAAGTCACCTGGAAAACTGAGGATGGGGAAGTTACTTAGACATTGTTAGGGTTGGATACATTCTTACAAATTTGGATAGTGAAGGATGTAATATAAATATTACCTAGGAGAAAGAAAGCCAGTTGGAAACATGGGGAAAAACCAACAGCTATTAACTCAAAAAAATTATTTTTCTGTAATCATGATACTCTGGCTCTGAAAAGTAATATATTCAAATAATCATAACAATGTAAATACTATTTCTCTAACTAAAAACAAAACTTGATTTGAAGAATGGAAGGGAAGAATATAAGTAAAGTGTGAGAAGTAAATGATCATAATAGAAAACCAATAATGTCTAAAGTAGATAAGCCAGTAAATAACAATAATTATGCAAAGAAAGCTAAAAACGTTCAAAGTGGATGCCTCTGTGAGGTGGGATGACAGATAGCTGTGAGTGGGACAAGTACTACTGCCTCTCATTATATGCCCCTTTGCACCCTTTGATTCATCATGTCCATTTATTACTTTGATCATTTTTAAATGAATTCTATTTTTAAAAGAGACTATTACAAAACAAGTTCTATATAATCTTATATGGCGCAACATATAAATCAATAAATAAACAATAAAAGATGTGCATAGCTTCATGAGGGATATACAATGGGGACTAGCAGGAAGGAAGCATGGGTCCATAACACACTGTTACAAACTCAGCCCAGTGGGTCCCTAAGGAGAGAAACGTGCTGTGGTCATTTCCATTTTTAGTGAGGGCCATGTTATTCCATTATCCCACTTCTTTCCTGTCTCGTGGGGCTTACAGGCCCAAGGCTCTTGGCATGGCTGCTCTGCTGCATTGTCATAATCGTGTGCCCACTCTGCACATTTCCTAAGCAGCTCTGAGGGCATTTTCCAAATGTGAAACACATGAGCAGCCGGGGCAGAGGGCTCTCATGTGAAACCGGCCACTTCTAATCTTGCTGCCTGTTCCCTCACGAGAAATCACTATACATTGCAGTTCTCCCACATTTTGTAGAATGATAAATGCACCATAAAAAGAAGAATGTAGGCTTTTTTGGGAAAGTCACTGCACATGTTCAGTTGCTCCAGAAAGTTCTCTTGGGAGAGATTTGTTCAAAGGGCATTTTCTTCTTCATGGAAAGAAAGGCAAAAATAAGCTAATTCTCAAAATGCTGATGGCCATCTCAGGCCCCTCCAGGGAGCAATGCAGTCACTCACTTGTCTTGGGGAAACGTGTACAGTTAGCGTGAATCTCTCTCCCGGATTCTATATAAGAAGTAACCGTTTACCTTTGGGTGACTCTAAAGTATCTATCACCCCATTCACCTTGTCTAGTCTATTCTATTTCCTCCAGGCCCAGAAGCGTTCATGGAAAGCTATTGATCATGTTGAGTGAAAGGCTGAAAAGGTTACTGAGAGTCAAAGGGACCCTGATATCAAAGGGCAAGAAAAGTAGCCAGCCTTCTAATTCAATCAAGGGCTTATCATCAGAGAAAGGGCTACTTCCACTGTTCTCAAGGAAAAGAAGGGTGATGACTGACTCGCCTCTGTCCAGTGCCTAAACTCCCCTATGAGGGGACCTAATGAGGGCTGAAAACATTTACTTCTTACTCTCTGTAGGTTTTAAAAGGTTAGCCAATCATTTTTTTTTACATTCAACCCCACTGTCTTCCAGTCCAAGTTTACTTTATCTAATGGACATCCAGTGAGGAAAACAGAAGAGGGGGGTAAGTGTAAGTCTTTCGGGGAGGGGAGGAGAGGTGGCCAAAGCCATCCAGATGGAGATAAAACTCCTTCAAAGATGGCAGAGTTTTAACATCCCAGGTTGAAAAGGGCAAGGAAAGATGCTTGACCTATGTTTTCTTTGTTCATCTCTTTTCAAAACACCTACCCATATTATTAAGGTAAGTTGCTAGAGACATAACAGGATTTAGAAGGAGAGGGCAATAAAATATGTGTATTAAAAAGAAATGAAGTTCTGTCCACTGTTGCTCAGTTGGTTGGAGCATAATTCTGTACACCAAAAGGTGAGTTCAATCTCAGTTGGGGTATGTACAAGAGGCAGCTGATCTACGGTTCTTTTTCACATTAATGTTTCTCCTCTCTCTCTCGCTCTCGCTCTCTCTCTTTCACACACACACACACACACACACACACACACACACACACACACACATCAATGCATGTCCTCAGGTGAGGATTAAAAAGAAAAGAAATGAAGGGAGTGAAATGCTCCATAAAGCACATGGATGCACCCAAGTCATAGCTTCACACAAAGCCCTTAGTGCTGGGAGGCCTTCTGTCGGGGAGGGGACTCTTCTCAGGACACCTTCTTCTATGGGTCACTCTTAGTCAGGGAATTGAGGTATTACCAGAAAAAGTGACTAGGTATTCCTATTTCAACTAACACTATTTAAGTCAGAGGATGGGGATGTTTCCTTACTTTCTCAATAACTGGCCAAAATATATTTTCATTCAACAATTATTCATGGAATGCCTTCTTCACAGATGCTTCCCTGCTTATTGATCTTCTTCTGCTTGTCCTGAAGACTCTTAAAGCATCACTTCCACCCTGGCTGGTTTGGCTCAGCGGATAGAGGTCAGGCTTTGGACTGATGGGTCCCAGGTTTGATTCTGGTCAAGGGCACAAACCTCGATTGCAGGCTCAATCCCTGGCCCTGGTTGGGGAATGTGCAGACAACAACCAATCGATATGTCTCTCTCACATTGAAGTTTCTCTCTCTGTCTCTCCTCCACCCTTCCAATTTCTCTACAAATAAGTGGAAAACATCCTCAGGTGAGGATTAACAAAAAATAAACAGACAAAAAAACCACACAAATGAAGCATTATTTCCCTCCAGAAGACCTAGCCACAGGTTAAAGGTAAGCACCTCTGATTCATGCACTGTAGCATCCCAAACTTCCCCAACTAAAAGTATTGCAATATTTGGTGATCTCTCCAGAGAGACCATATGTACCAGAAGTGGAATGATCATGCTTCTCAGTCAGGTCCTGGTACATTGTAGGCACAAAATGAACATTAGTGGAATGAATGCCTGTGTACTGCTGAATGATGCTATACCTGGCACTATCTATCTATACTACTAAAAGGGTAATGTGTTAATTAGACCGGGTTGACCAACCATCTTATTGATGTCCAACTTCCTTCTGGATAAAACCATGGTGGTGAAGGCCAAGGCAGAGGCAGTTAGGGGTGATCAGGGGAGGGCAGTTGGAGGTGAGATCAGGCTAGCAGAGGAGGGCAGTTGGGGGTGAGATCAGGCCAGCAGGGGAGAGCAGTTAGGGGCGAGATCAGGCCAGCAGGGGAGGGCTTTTGGGGGTAACCAGGCCAGTATGGCAGGGCCATTGGTGGCAACCAGGCCAGCAGGGGAGAGCAGTTGGGGGCATTAGGCAGGCAGGTAAGTTGTTAGGAGTCAGTGGTCCTGGATTTCAAGAGGGATGTCTGACTGTCAGACATCCCTCAAGGGGTCCCTGATTAGAGACGGTGCAGGCTGGGCTGAGGGACCTCCCATGCACAAATTTAATGCACCAGGCCACTAGTATACATATACAAAGCCAGCGACTGGAATGTTGTAACGACAAGAACAACCAGTCGCTATGATGCCTACTGTGGCCAGTCACCAGCCCCATCAGGGGGCAGGATCAGCCAGCCAACCTCCTACAGCTCCTCCCCTTGACTGGCCCTGCCCCTAATGGGCCCCCACCACCCTGATAAGACCACAGCCCTCCCTCCTTCACTGGCTCCACCTCTAATCACCCCCTCACCCCAATATGAGCAGGGTCAGTCAGCCAACCTTCTGCATCCCCTCCCCTACTGACCCCCACCCCCAGCTGGCCTCCCCACCGCAATCAGGGGCAGGGCTGGCTAGCCAACCACCCATGGCCCCTCCTCCAGGCTGCTGGGTCCTGCTCACCCCTCACCCCAATTAATTCAGGGACGGGGCCAGCCAGCCCACTACTTACAGCCACTCCCTATGATTGGCCCCACCCCCAATCAGTCCCCACCACCCTGATCAGCCCTCAGCCCCCCCCCCCCCTGCAGCCAGCTCTACCCCTGATCACCCCCCCCAACATACCAATCAGGGGTGGGGCTCGCCAACCAACCTCCCCCAGCTTCTTCCCCAGCTGCTGAACCCTGATCGCCCCCCCCACCCCATTCTTGGATAGGGCCAGTGGCCCACCACCCACAGTCCCTCCCCATGGCTGGCCCTGCCCCCAATCAGCCAACTGACCCCAATCAGGGAGAGGACCCGCCAGCCAATCATCCATGGTCCCTCCCTCCAGCCAGCCTGGCCCTGATCAGACTGATCAGGGCAGGCAGGCCAGCAACTTCCCTCTGTCTCCTCCTCCTGATAGGCCAGGCCCTGATCCACCCCAATTGGGACCAGGCTGGCCAGGCCCCACCTGTGCACAAATTTGTGCACTGGGCCTCTGGTAAAAATATATAAAGACAGATTATCTGAGCTTGGTATTAGGCAGCTAGAATGAGATATACCAAGCAAATATATACAGATCACTATATGCTAGATACTGATTTAAGTACATCTCATATATTAACTCATTTAAATCTCATATGCCCTAACAAGGGAGCTACTACCATTATCTGCATTTTTCAGATAAGGGAACTGAGCACAGAGTATCTAGCTAAACTCCTATAGCTGGTAGGTGGCAGATACAAGATAAGAGCCCAGGCAGTTGTCTCCTGAGTCCAATTTCTTAAACACTGTATATGTTGCCTCTCAGGTACCCAAATGAGGACAGTATACCCATCATGGGCTTAAAGTAAGGTACACAGTGATAAGGGAAACCAGAGGGAGAAAATCATCCAGTTAAGGAAATGTTTGAGATCAGACCTCAGTACTCCTCCCCCTCACTGCCCTATCCCCATCACCACCACCCCAATTTTGGAACCAAGTTCAAAGTTTCAGAACCAATCAACACCCAATCAAAAACAGTGCCTAAAATTGAAATGTAAAGTTGAGGTTCTAATTCTAATATATTTCAGCACTTGACTATAAATTGCTTTGTGAGTGAAGCTGGAAAAAATCTTGTACCTCTCAAATTAGAGAAAATTAGCTTGCTAAATATTATATATGGCATAACTTGACATAAAATATTTTTAAAAGAATGGCCTCTTGTTCTGACCCCTATATTTATGGGCTTAAAATTTGAAAAGCTTTAAGATGAGGGTTTTTTAATGTTTGGCTTTCTTGTCTTTCATCACTTTGAAAATAAAGTGGCAATTCATGGCCGTAATGGGTAATTCCACACTATGCCTCCTAGAGAATAAGGAAAAGGGAGCCCTTAGTATTCCGTATTCATGTGTTCCTGTGGGGCCAGAGCTCATGACCTCTGCGACCTGCAACTGCTAATGGGAAATGCCAGACCATTCTCCTCTAGCACAGTGGGCTCCCCCAGCATTTTAAAAGGACAATGAAAACATTCCTGGGCATCTGGTGTCCTGAACCCCATCCTAACAGCTCACTCTATCTTTGAAGAGGTCAAGATTTATTATTGTAATAGAGATAATTTTCATACTTTGGAGCAGGAGTATCTAAAGGAGCTTATGAAAGGGAATTGTGTTGAGTAGAAAAGGAGAGAGGCTGAATTCCATTAGGAGCAGTCACTGTGTTTGAGGGGCATAACAGGGGTCTCTGAAAACAATTACTTTAAGCACCTTTACAAAATAGAAATTTTTAAATTGAGACTTTAGACTTCAGGATTTCTAACAGTTGCCTTTCTTTCCTCATTAATTTGAACTTCAGAAAAGAGAAGAGGGTACTTATTTTCTCCTCCAGAGAAAAGGTGATATCCTCATGAAGCAACAAGCATGTACTTAGTGGAATTATAGCAGCATTTTGATACAGGGAAATAGCACTGGGACTTCACCTCAAACAGTCTCCTCTCCTCTCTTTTTCAGGGCAAGTTTCACCCTCTGAGAATTCTATTCCTGTTCTCCCAAAACCTTGCCAAGGAAACCTTTCCTCTAAACTTTCATTTTAGACAAGCAGGCAGAGACCATCATAATGCATGATATTCTTTAAAGAATCTCTAAGCATTCTCTTTCATTGTCCACTGAATTAATTACCTTCTTCCTCTATAAGTTGCTTTTTGTTCAATGCCATCATCACCATCATCTTCATCATCATCATCATCATCATCATCATCACAACTACCATTTGCAAAGTGCTGGGCCAAGAGGCATTATTTCCTATAGGCATTTCCTCATTCAGTACTCACAACAGCTCTGTAAAGTTAGAAACTTGTTTAAGATCACAGCTAAGAAGGAGCAGAGCCAGGCTTCAAACCCAAGACCACTGCTACCTACCTGCATCCTAAAAGCCTTCAGATGGACCTCAGAAGTCTGCACCTGCTCAGAGTATGATGGGGTGGAAGGGGAGAAGGTGATGTAGAACACTAGGATGGACAAAGTGGAGCCTGGTCTTCCTTCTATTGTAGAGAAGTAAGCTCTGGAAATTGGGGAATCGCAGATTCCTCAGGCTGGAAGAATCTCAGCATCACTTCATTGTACAAACAAATCATCTAGAGATCTTGTTAAAAGATTGATCTGATTTGGTAGGTCTAGGGTGGACCTGAGACACTGCATTTTTAACCAGCTCTTGGGTGATGCAGCTGCTGCTAACCTATGGACCACACACACTTTGAGTATCCAGACCTGTGAGGACGTCTCCTCTAGCTTCCTGCCCGGTGCGTGATTCCTCTGCACAGACCCCCAGACAGTGAAGAATCTCTGGAGAAAGAGGGGTGATGACCCAAAATCTCCTAGAAAAGCAGGGTCTTAGCTTCTGAAATTGAATATATTCCTACATCAGCAGGTCAATAAGGTAAAAATTATGTGCTATGAGTTTACTATGAATGGCAGTTATTCATCTGTACCCCAGGCAGTATCAAAATAGGACCAGAAATAGTGCCCAAAATGCATTTGGAAATGGAAAAACAACTGATCCTTAACTTGTGTTGTGACACATGAAGCTTTAATTATTTACCAGTTCTTAATGCCTGATTCATAATTAATTCCAGATGCACTTCTCTCCCTAGCTGCTCCTTGATTGCTGCCATGGCTATGGATTAGCATATCAAGATCAAATTCATCTTTTCTTAGGAAACCCATGAATATGTATCCAGCTTGTTGAAGGAGAAGCTTAGAATGCAATTTGCCAAAGCATTAAGGAACTAATAGGAAAGGAAATTGATAATGGTCACCTTCTTAATTTGAATTAATTTCATTAAATTTAAATTAAAAATTAATATAGCTGTAAAGTTTAAATGGGTCTTTCCCAGACTGATAAAATATCAAAATGTCTGCAAGTTTTAAAATCCCCCTTGTGAAATGATTTCAGCAATGTCCATAATAAGCATAATTTGTTAAAACATACAGATTTCCCTCTAAATGTTACTTTGTAGAAATCTGGAGTAGAATAGCCCTCATGAAAACTCTTCCCAGGGTGGGAGAACTCAGAGCCCTGGGGACCCAGCCAGTACAAACACTGCCTTTGTCCCTGAATCTGGCCTATAGGCAAGCTGCTTTAATCATCAGAACTAACTGAAGAGTGAAGAAGTAAGTATATCTGTGACCTTCTTACTGTGATCACCTCTCCAGGAAATTTGAAGACTTTTCTCAATAACAAGTAGAAAATTTAGCAAAACAAACATCATTAACTTAGGCCTCTAGTTTGAAATATGAAGGCAAGTTTTCATTCTGAAGGCTTAGCTGAATCATGCCCATATTTTTCTGCTCCTATTCAAAGTTAAATTGTAGAATTTTCAGTCTTCTAAGATTTCATCTCAGCAGCATATGAATTCAACATTTACAGACAGAGCCCCAAGCAAAAACAATGAAAGGAGGGGAGGGGAGGGGAAGGGAGGGAAGGGAAAGTGGAGGAGGAGGAGGGGAAGGGGAGGAGGGGGGCAGGGGTAGGGGAGGGGAGGGGAGGAGAGGGGAGAGAAATGGGAAGGGAAAGGAAGGGAAGGGAGGGAAGAGGGGAGGAGAGAGAAGAGGGGAGGGGAGGAGAGAAGAAGGGGAAGGAAGGGAAGAAAAAGGGAGGGGAGGGGAGGAGAGGGGAGGGGAAGGGAAGGGAGGGGAGGGGAGGGGAGGGGAGGGGAGGGGAAGGTGGTGAAGGGAAAAAAAAAAAAGGCTAGCCTCTATCCTTCCACATGCCCGCATCTACTCAGGCCATCCAACATGCCCACTTCCTCAGACCTCCAAGCCTCTGTCCATGCAGGCGCCTCTGCCTACATCACCTTCCCTCTAGCGTCACTCCCCTTCCTCTTCTTTTCCTCACCGTCCTCCAATTTAAATGCCTCCTGCCCTGTGGAACCCTCTCTACCCGGCCCCACTCCCACCCCTGACAGCCAGACAGGTTGGTTGCTCTGTGTCCTCTCACATTCCCTGTGTCCTTCCATTGTCATTGCCACCTCCACAAAGTGCTGAGCTCCTCAACAAAAGTTAGCACAGTTCCTGGCACCTAGAATTTAATGAGGGTTGATTGAATTAAACAACTGAAAGAATGACTGAATAAGTGACCAAATTGTTGGTCTAATTATTTTGGTCATTTTCTTGGACCAGATGAGGGTCCCTCTAGTCATGCAATTCACTGTGCAGCCATCAGTTGTTGTGACTGGGCTGTGAGCCCAAGGAGTGTACAGACTACAGTGACACTGTGTGTCTTATGCCTACACCTAGCATGTGCCTTGCACATCAGAACTGCTTAGTAAATATTTTCGAATAATTGGATGGATGGATAAAGAAGAATCAGCCCCCACATGGGTAGGAACAGAGATCCACCCTGCAGTGGTCCTCCCCAGCACCTCATGCTGCACTCGCCCCCTCTTAGGCTCTCCATCTTGCTGCAGCTCATCCTTTGCCTCTCCAAAGCATAGGGCTGGAGACTTCTTTTCAAGCCATTCACAAAACAATGTGGCAAGACTGAGAGCAGGCTGTGACCGCATTGCAGCAAATCACCACTTCTTCGGTTTCACTTCAGATCATTTCATTTTAACTGCCATCCAGTGCAGCCAATCCCAAAAGGTTCTCAGAAAATCCTGAAGGTGGCATTAAAAATCACCAGGACTGGCATGCATCAGAAGGAAGAGCCACTTTTAGGTTTGGGAGAGGAGGAGTCATTGCTTTTTCTTTTTTAAAAAAAAAAAAAAACTAATGGTGATGCACACAGGGCTTATCAAGCTGCCATTGCTACTGGCCACCAAGTTGTCCCCACTCAGAAACTTGACATTCAATGAGTTGATGACTCCCAGAGAGGAGTGGCCCACTTGGATCATCTCTCTGACAGATGTCCCTGACAACAGAATGCTTTGGGGTTGAGCCTTCTGTCTCTATCACTTGTATACTGGACTCTATCTTAAGAGCAGATTTCCTTTCCCCTCCATCAGAGAGCACTGCGAGGCTCTCCACTCACCACCAGCCAGCCTTGGAAAGCTGCTTCATCATCCTTGTCCCTGGCTCCCAGCTGCCCAGGAGAGGGAACCCCATGATCTAAGCAGCTCTGTGCATCTGGGAACGGTATGACAGAATCACCAGAACACACTCCCCCACCTTGCCTTGGGCTGCTGGGTCTGTGACAGCCCAGGACAAAGCACTTGCACTGCCAGTGCCAATGAGGCCATCCAGGAGTGCCACTGTCCAGGAAGCCATAACCAGGACATTTGTCCAAACGACTTCTGGGGCCTCTTCCGTGCTATGGCCAGGCCAAAGGACCATGACTCTAACTCAATTCAAAGGAATCCACCCTATGAAACCTTCCATGACCACCTACCTCCATCCCCACCTCCAGCCCCATCACCACTATAGCAGCAGAATTGGTTACTCCCTGTTTTATGCCCTCCTGGTATTCAGGCTAGCTTCTTGCTGTAATCACACTGTGAGGGGCTGGAGACTGACCTCTGAAAAACATAATCACAAGAAACAGCCACACTCTTCCCCATCAAGAAGCACACAGGGAGGACCCTACATGCTTGTGCAAAGCTTCACGTTTGATGCCTTTCCCCAGCCAGAAAGTCTGCCCTCCCCTGTCATATCTTGGCCTGGTCTACATAAAAGTACTACAGTCAGGCAGCATATAACAATGTTTCAGTCAAGGATGGGCCACATATATTATTATAATAGAGCTGAAAAATTCCAATTACCTAGTGATATCCTAGCTGTTGTAGCATAATAATGTAATGTGTTTATGGTGAATGCTGGTAAAAACAAATCTATTTCACTGGCAGTATATACAATATTTTTACTGTACCTTTTTTATCTTTAGATACAAAAATAATTACCATTCTGCTATAGTTGCCTATAGTATTCAGTAAAAAAAAAATTATATACAGGCTTTCAGCCTAAGAGCAATAAGGTATACCATATAGCCTAGATGTGTAGGTAGGCTATGCCATCTAGATTTGTGTAACTGCTCTCTATGATGTTCACACAACAACAGAATCATCTAACAATGCATTTCTCAGAATGTACCCTCATCATTAAGTGATGTCTGACTCTAGCGGAGAAAATAAGGAGGTATAGAAGCAGGGGAGAATTCTCTTGTCTTTGACATTACCTTGTAGGGAGGGCCCAGACCTAGAAATTGATTGGGGTTGTCTTACATATGAGACACACACTATGATTTTGTCAGCCCCTGTTTCCTACTGCAGAATGGATGATGAAGTTCAATTCATCTCCTAAGTGTGTCTACCAACAAACATTTCTCAAAGCTTATTATGGACCAGAACTGTGTGGGCAACAAGAGGGAAGAGAGCAGAAATAGACATGGTCTGTATTCACATTAAATTCCAGGGCAGATTGTAGGTGCAGTAGGAGACCAGGGGAAACAGAGATGGAAAAATCTTCATGAAGCAGATGGGATTTAATGAGCCTTGAAGAATGAATAAAATGTGGGTAAATGGGTGCTGAAGGGAGAGAGAAGGGTATTCCAAGTGGGTTGAACAGCATGCACAAAGACAGGAATGAGTCCAGTATGTACAAGGAACGGATTCACAGGCTTTGCCTTCATTGTCACTCTCCTTCGTGCATTTCTTCTATACGAGGAGAATAGAACTGTCTCTTCCTATCTTGCTCAAGTTACAATGGGGGGAAAAAATGTTCATCACAGAAGTCCCAGAAAACTGCAGAGTCATCAGGTGGGCCCAGATAGAGAAGGGAAAGAAGAGCAAGCAGCCTTGGGTGGACAGGCTGGCCACACGGGCAGTGGGCAGCGGACACACCGCTGGGGAAGCATCTTGATTCTGCTCCCGATAGGGGCAGAGCAGCCTTAGGTGTGCCTGGAGGGAGACACTCAGCAGCTTCAAGTTGTCTATTCCAGCCAGATGGCAAGGGGCGATTACATTTACAGCCCATCGAGGAGGATATTTATGGGCATGTATTTTTATTTTCTTTCTTGTAGGTTTGAGGAGATGGATAAAGACTTTGGTTAAAGCTGGAGCCCCAGCCTTGCTTGGAATCTTGCATTCACAATAATACAGCAGGGGTCACCAGAGCTAGTAAGGATTCTGAACCTTCTCGCTGCACACTGGAGAAGAAGAAAAAAATTTTTAAATCCAAGCAAGACTTTCCTGCAGTAAAAATGAGCACCCCAAAATGAATTCGCTCACACAAACCATTTCTCCTAGTTGAACATTATCAGCCTTTGGACCTTGGCTGAAACTGAGTCACTTTACCGTCAATTCACAAAATACAATTATCCGCTGTCTGGTTTTCTGATAGCAATTCTTTCGTAGGTGAAAAATGCAACTGTTGAGTCCACTGTTGAGAAACCTTGACACCAGAAAACAGAGGAGCCAGCAGCAGGCTGCTCATCAAACTCCAAACCTATTTTCCCATTGCCTTGGGAGTAAATTGAGAAATTTGCACTTTTGGGTGAACATTGGGAGATTAAACACTTAAATAATCATAATCACCAACACTGGGAGAGTGGGGGGAGAAAAGAAAAAGAAAGAAATGTGTTCGGCACAAATTCTTAAAACATCCTTGGGTTGCCACAGGGGATAGAGAGCCAAAAGTCAAGAGGCTTGGAAAGATTTGCTGCCTTTCTTTCCTCCAAATATCAAAATCCATTAATTATCTCATTTTCTTGGTTTACAGGTATGTAATTCCCACTAACAAGACTGGGAATATTGGGCCTCATTCTGCTATGAGCACAAAGGAAGAAATCCTCTCCCCAGGAGCCAAATGTTCATTTGTGTGAAGTAAATTACCTCTTCTGCAGTGCAAAATGGTTGGGATCCTACAGTTTGGGCCTAGAAAACACCCCTTGGGAGCAATCTGCTCAACCACATGTGATAAGTTCCTTCTATTTTTAAACTATCCTTTCTGGTGTGTCTGGGTGTGAGCCCAGGTGAAGAGAACTAGCCAAACTAAGTCAATCAAATTGATTGCCCCCTCTTTTTTGTAGGCTTCTTTCTAGGCAATATATTTATACACACACACACACACACACACACACACACACACACACACACCACCTCTTGTCCTTGTTCCTCAGTCTCTACTCCTTTCTCCTTAGTCTCTCCCTCCCCTCCTCTTCCAATCCCCCTCAGACTGGTCCCTAATATCCTTTCATTGGTCAGCAAACTCATTAGTCAACAGAGCCAAATATCAATAGTACAACAATTCAAATTTTTTTTGAGAGCCAAATTTTTTAAACTTAAACTTATTCTAATGCCATTTCTTCAAAATAGACTTGCCCAGGCCGTGGTATTTTGTGGAAGGGCCACACTCAAGGGGCCAAAGAGCCGCATGTGGCCCATGAGCCAGTTTATCGACCACGACCCTAGTCAATTCTCATATGACCGCTCCTCTCTCCTTTTTTTCTTTCTTTCCTCCCATTCACCCTTCCAGAAATTGAATCATGGTAAACAGAGAGCTCTGCCTTTCAGTACAAATAAATAGAAAGAAAAATTCATCAGGAAAAAAAAAAACAGGCTCTCTGCTTAATGCACGGTTTAAATCTTCTCAAGGCTTAATGAAAATTTGGCACTCTTATGGCATGTGAAGCTTGCATCTCTGCATTACAAATCTGACATCAGCTCATAGATATAATGATTTTGGCTCTTTGCCTTTCTAAAAGGAGACAAAATGTTTGCAGTCATTATTGGCATCACTGTCTAACAAGAGAAAGGAAGACTCTAATTATGACTAGACAAATCACGAGCAAGATTCATTTCACTGCAGTCCTGAGAAAACAATGCATTGGGGAAGATTAATGAGGGCAAGGGATAGATAAAAGAGAAATATCTTCAATTTGCTGAATGTCCTCAGCTACTCTTCCAACCAAGCCACCTGGACTGCAGGCTTCCTGGCCATGTTAATGACCCAGACTTTTCCTGTCTAAGTGTCCCCTCTGCTACCTTGAGAGTTTCCCTACTCACTCTATTGAGAAACATCTAAAAATGTTGTGAGCAAATGAGGAACACTGAAATACCCTAGGAAAGTTCATGTTTTACAGGACTCTGGAAGGAATCCCTTTTTTAGGTGAGTGGCCATATTCTCATTTATGGGCTTTATAAATTCTACTTCACATGCACCAGGTTTTCTCAAAATAGGCTTAATAGGTCACCTCTAAAGCCATATCTACATGAGCAAGTCAGCAACCTTCCCAAAGTAGACCTCAACCCAGCTAAACACCCATTCCTCAGTCTTCTCTAACTGCAGTTCCAATTTCCCACCTCTCAGAAGCCCCACACTGTTACTACCTAGACCCATCCCATCCCCACAGTGGAGATCTGGGAATTTGGAGCGATTTGGGAGGAGAAAGTCATAGTAAAGTCATAAACAAGAGGCACTGCCCTGACTTCAACCTGGGGAAGAACCAAAGGAAAGAAGGAAAGGGTGATAGGAAGCAGACATTTAACCCAATGGCCTGCCTCATTCCAACCCCCAAAATCTTTAGTCAATAAATGGAAAACATACAAATATATGGCACTGCCTCCAAAGACCTGGGAAGGCCCCGTTTTCTGGTGATCTACAGGATGCATTATAAATCCTGAACTGTCCGGGGTGATCATGAAGCTAAACATACAGCTACTGCTTATACATCTGTAAATTAGCCAGACCTCTGACAACCTGCCTATTATCACCCGAGGCACTGGCTAGATACCCTTTATTAAAAACCCAAATGACAGTGCTACCATCTGCTGCACTGGTTTGGTCTGATGGGGTGTGAATGGAAGGTAAAGTTGTCCAAGGTCACCTGCAATCTCACAGCTTCCCTGGGTCTCTTCAGCCGAGTCTCGCTCTGGCTAAAAGAACCTTCAGATTGAGTTCATCTGTCTGTGTTCTTGTTGCCAGTTGCCATGGATAATGAGCCATGGCTGTTTATTTACATAACTTCCATTTGCCTAGGGACCCATAAGCTTATTTATTCCAATAAGCAGACACTGTACACCTGTGTAAATGGAAAGAGAAAAATGCATGATGTTTTTACTGAAGCAGACAGGATTTTCCTGTTAATAAACTTACATGTGACAGTAGTAGATTATAATCAATATTGGACTTGGTGTTTCAGAACTGTGTTCTATTTGAAAAATAATAAAACCCTTATTAATTTGAAATGCCAAGGACCAGGAAAAACGTCACCAGCTTAACCCACTTTAGAGCAGCTAATATTTTTGTTCAAGGAACAGTGGGGCATCAGGCAGCTAAGGGAAAACAGTTGCTTCCAATCAAGCATGATTTTGAATAACCAATATTGATTTAATGAGGTTTTACTCCATATCAGCATTTCAGCCAGCACTATTATAGCTGCACAACCTTCCAAGGTCAAGCCCAGAGGTTTACCCCTTACCTGAGGTGGAAAATAATGAAATTCATTTCCCCCTGGGGAAAAAAATACCTATAAATCACATTTTCCACACCTCACGTGGCAGCCTCAAATGGCCCCACTATACAATATGTCTATCTGTCACTCCTTCGTCTGCCTCAAGGAGACTCCGCCAGCTCTGCCGAGAGAGGCAGCAGGAGGAAAATGACAACCTGGGCGTCAGACTGACAGTTCGAGCATGGGCTGTGCTGCAGCGAGGCTGGGAGTTTAGGGAATGATTCTCTCAGTATCTCAGGGTTGCTTTTTTTTCTCCCTGAATAAGAGTGAGCATGAACTGTGTGAGTCAGTCAGCCTAAAATGGGAGCAGCCTCAGAATAGAAAGGTTATTGGCTAATTGATGTCTCCAGGCTGATCTTTATTTTTATAAATCAGGACTGTCCACTGCAATTCACCACTTTGAACTATGTGTTCCCTCCTGTTGTAATTAATGCCGATATGTAACACATTAAAACCAATTGGTAGACTTCTCACATAAATTATGAATTACCCATAGAATTCAGGGTCATTATATTAGAATTGAATTCACATAGCTATGGGATATGTAAGGGACTCTGCCCTAAGACAAGAGAGAGGGAAAGAAGACCTTGGATGCTGAGAGAATATTTCCCTAAACGCCCAGCCTCAGTGCATGTAGCACAGCCCATGCTCAAACTGTTAGTCTAATGCCCAGATTGTTGCCAAATCCCCTCCACAATGGACCCAAACCCTGCCTGAGCCACACAGAGCATACAATCCTTGCACCAGGTATGCCTAGATGAAACAAAGTTAATGTTTTGTGAAATAGGATCACACAGGTTGTTGCCCTATTTCAACTCTGGAAAGCTGTTCCTTGACAGTTGTGCAACATCCTAATGGCCACTAGAGGATGCAGCAGAGACTGTCTGGGAATTGCCCTCTACTGGTAGTGCTGAGATAGGAAGAGACTCCCAGAAACCAGCTTGAAGGGCCAAGGCTCAAGGAGAGACCCAGCAACTGGGGCTCTGCAGAGCTGTGGTGCCTGAGTACTGACATCTTGGGGGAAGATGAAGGAAAGTCAGTATGGAAGTTCAGAAAGTAGAGATGGGGGTTGTAGCCAATTTAAAAATAATAACAACAACAACAACAACAACAACAACAACAGGCCTAAGGTTGCTGGTGAAGAAATTGCTATTATTGCCTCAAAACAGTTATTTTTTTTTACTTTTCTTGGTATGTTGGTAAAAAATATTTACACATACAACTATGTGTGCATTTTTGTGAATTATCCTAGATTCTCTATTATGGAGAGAAGGCATTTTGGGGCCATAAATCCTAGGATATCTTGACACACCATCTACCAACCAATTGTTATTTCTTTCTTGGCCCTAATTCTTCCTTGCCCTTCTCTACAACAAAGTCCTTATTCCCATTTACCTCAGTCTCATCCATCACCCTTCCACTCATTAAGCACTTACTATGTGCTGGAGCTTAGATTACAGTGGTGGGAAAAAGAAAAACCACAGTTCCTGACCTCAAGAAAATCAACATTTAACCCTCCTCCTATACCCCCTTTCATTCAGTTTGTAGGGGAGACATAATGTTAAGTATAATTTGAGAAAATATTTGGGGACCAGATAGTGAAAAGTATTAAATCTCATGCCAAGAATCTTAGATTTCATCCCACTGACAATGCACAGCAATGAAGGATTTTAAGTAGGAGACTTGGATCTAGCATTGAGTTTTCAAATCATTTGGAGGCTAAAAAGATACTAAACTTTCTTAGTAATTCAATTAAAACACTGATATGGCATTTTTACCTATTGGATTATTGTTCTTTTCTTTTATTTTTTTCCATCACCACTTATTTCCCCTATACCTTCTTCCACTTCTACCCACCACCCATCCCAAATCACCCCACTGTTGTCTTGTCAATTAGTTCTTTCTTTTTGGATTGTTGTTTTTCAACAGTTTGGGCAGGAGTTAAATTTGGCACAATCCTTGAGGTTAATTTCCCATATATGTAAAACACACAAAATGCATCCCCTTTGACCTGAGCATGCTACTAATCTAAATGAGAAATGAAAGAAGCCTAACAATCCAAAGTAGGGGTGGAGAGGTAGTGAAGGAAAAAATAGAAACTGAGAAGGGTTTATTCCAGAGTCAGAAGCCATAAAACTTAGTAACCAATTATACTGGGAATGATAAATAAAGAGAAGTATGACTCCATGGGTTCCTCCTTAGGCAACTACATCTACATAGACACTTCAAATTACAACAATTAGGACAAAAAGAGGGATACATTTCAAGAGGCAATTAAAAGTTAACTGTTGAACATTTGGGAGCACAGAGTGTGTAAGGGGAAATATCTGTGGGACACCCCGATGAAAGCCTACTTGGATATAAAGATTGCACGAGAGGGAAATTGGAAAGCATTTGTGATATTTAAGAAGAGTGTTGAGTGATGAAACTGAAAATAATATTGCAAAGACAAAAGAATAAAAGGCAAGTAAGGAAGTTGAAATAGAAAATAGTACATAGGATTGGGGTACTAGCCTGAAGGAGAATAAAATCAAGGGCATTATTTGTTTATTACCAAGAGTTTTCTGATGGAAGTACCTTAAGAAGGTTTTAAAACTGAGTGGGAGCAACTAGTGGAGGAGACACTGAAAAGGGGAACAGTTTTAAGGAGGCAAGGGTAGAGTTGCCAAATTTAGCTAATAAAATTGCAAATACCCAGTTAAACTTAAATTTCAGATAAATGGTGAATAATTTTTTAGCATAGGTATGCCCCATTGTAATATTATGGACATACTTGTGCTAAAAATTTGGTTCACTGTTTATCTAAAATTCTAACTTAACTGAGTGTCCTTGTATCTTAGGTAACTATGTTGAGGAAAGGACCAGGCACCTCTGAAGAAGGACAAGCTGGGAAAGGATGCAGGCCATGTCTGCTTTGACATGGGAGCAGAGAAGAACCAGTAAAGAGAATGCTGTTTCGGAGCAGGACAGAAAGTAAATTTAAGGAGCTCAGAAATCGCGCCCGCAGTCTCCTCAAAGATGGAGGTTGGGTCATCTGCAAGAAAGTGGGAGGTCAGAGGATAACATGGAGACCTGATGGCGGCACATAAAAGCTGGGGTAGCCAACTGCACAGGATAGAAGGGAGAGCCAGCCAGGGTGAGGGCCTCTACAGTGGCTTCGGAAATCATTAGTCTGTGCCAGACAGAGTAAAATAATATGGGGATCGAGGGGGAGCCAAAGACAGATCATGCAGGACATTAAAGGCCACCTCAATGAGTTTACATTTCAGTCATGGAAAGCCAAAGCAGGGAGAGGTTTTGTGGTTATTTAGGCACCTTCTGTCTACTTGTGGGAAAAATTAAAGTTGAACAAGAATGGATGGTGAGATATCACTAAGGAGACTAGAATAATAGTTCAGGAAAAAGATGGGAGAAACCTGAAGAGAGAGAAGGAAAAGGAAGGGAAGGGGAGGGGAGGGGAGGGGAGGGGAGGGAAGAGCAGGGGAAAGGAGGGGAGGGGAAAGGAGGGGAGGGGAGGGGAGGGAAGGGGAGGGGAGGAGAGGAAGGGAAAGGGAGGGAAAGGGAGGGGAGGGAAGGGGAGGGGAGGAGAGGAAGGGGAGGGGAGGGAAAGGGAGGGGAGGGGAGAGAAGAGGAGGGGAGGGAAGGGGAAGGAAGGGGAGGTATGGGGGGGGACTGAAGATAAAATAATCAAAATTCCTACAAATTGGATTTGGAAAAGTGATTAGGAAAAGAGAGATAAATGATAGATGTTCAAGATAATTGCCTAATTTCTAATACAAATAAGTAAAGGAAGAACACTGAGTTAAAGAAAACAAATGGAGAAACAGGTTTAGCAAAAGGGACATTATACCAGCCTTCCTCCCTGCCCTCTACTAGAGCAGTGAGAAGTAGAGATGGTATGGCTTGTGGTATCTACCTATTCTTTGAGATTCTCAATACTGAACCTTTCACATTCACATCTGAACTCTATAACAGTGCTATAGGATGTTATTATCCTTGTGCGGCAGTATAATATTTGAAATTATTCATTGGTTTTGTTTTTTCCTGGGTAGTTCATTTTTGTTCACATTTTCACTGCTCCCAATTCAAGCAGCTACACCAGTCAGTACTCTTCATGTTAGGGGGCAATGTAGAAAACAAACAAACAACTCACAAGACTCAAAAGGACCTTAGGCATGGGTTAAAAGCTTGAGTGGAGTGGAGTTTAAAAGCAGAGCTTTCCCTGTAGACTAGAAAAGCTTCTTTCTGGCCAGGGAGAGGGAAGACAAAGAGAAGGGTGACCGTGGATTTTGCTGGGCCCCAGAGAGGGAGTCCTGCATCTATTGACCAGCAGAGCCCCAAGAAAATGGTGAGGCCTCCAGACAGAGTGTATAATGAGTTGAGACAAGGGTACCTTAGCAGCACAACTGAGGTTTTTATAACCAACCCATTGTTGCCTGGAAGCAGCAAAATTATTGCAAGGGTCCATGCATACCATAAAAGTAAAAGAGAACCCTCGGACTTGATAGGTGTCCAGGGAAAAGCAAAGGCCACCTCAGGGGCAAGCTGAGGTTGATGGATGACCAAGACCCAGATGGGCCAAAGAGCACTGTGTTAGATTTTTGTGGACAGATGATAACAAGGACAAATGGACTCTCTCCAGCTTCCAAGAAAAAAGGAAGGGTCCCTAATCTGGCTGTGATGAACTTATTGTCATCACAACAGAATGGGGTTTTATAATAGATATAAATTGTTTTTTAAATATTTTGAAAGTGGAGACAACTAAGATGGTGGCATAGGTGAGCACCTATCTAGCTGTCCAAGCAACAATTCTGAAACTACAACTTAACAACGGAACAAACAATGTCCAGAATCATCGGAGAGCTGGCTGAGTGAAAATTCCACACATAAAAGTAGAAGTGGGATGCAGCGGTGACTCAGGAGGAGCAGCGTGCACAGCTTTGAGGTTCGGAGCGCGAGCGGTGAGGGACGGGCGGCAGACAGCAAGCCCGGCTGGTTTTCTCCAGCGGGGAGGGTGGAGGCCTCCCACAGTACCGACCCCCCAGTTCCAGGCGAGCTCACAGGTCGGGGAAAGGAGAATCCCAGGCACGACTGAGGTCTGTGTGTTTAGAGAGAGTGCACGAGTACATTGGAGTCTGTGACCAGGCAGAGAACGCACGACTCCCTCACTTGCTCGGAGACCACCATACTGCTTTGTTTTACAACCCTCTGTGAGACTTTGGCTGTGCAGACTCATTTGGGGAGAGGCAGAGTTGTCTGGCAACGGGGAGACCAGTGGTGGGTTTACATTGCCACCCAACACTGAGACCCGTGAGCCACATAGATAAGCAGATGCTGCGAGCCCCATAGACCTGAAGCGGTGCTCCACGAAGGGCGGACCTAAGGCTGACGCCGTGTGCTGCATAAGGAAGCTGAGCCACTGTTCCTTAGAGGATACCTATCACACACTGCTAAGGGACCAACTCAGGAAAGCAACCACAATGCAGAGAAAAGGAAAGAACTCAGCTGTGAAAGAAATGGAGGAAAAAAGACGACTAGACATAGAGTTCAAAACCACAGTAATTAGGTTTATGAAGAGGCTACTAGAAAAGGCCGAGAAACTTAATGAGAACTACGCCGAAATAAATAACACCTACAAAGAAATGAACAATGCCTACAAGGATATGAAAATAGACCAACTAGAAATTAAGCATACACTGACTGAAACAAAAAATATTATACAAAGACCTAAAAGCAGTCCAGACGACCGCAAAAACCAAGTCAAAGATTTGAAATACAAAAAAGAAAAATCCACTCAGCTGGAAAAGCAAGAAACAAAAAGAATCCAGATAATTGAAGATAGTGTAAGGGGCCTCTGGGACAATCTCAAGCATACCAACATCAGAATTATTTGGGTGCCAGAAAAAGAGAGAGAGCAAGATAATGAAAACCTACTAGAAGAAATAGTGACTGAAAACTTCCCCCACCTGGCAAAAGAAATTGACTTGAAAACCCAAGAAGTGCACAGAACCCCAAAATATAGGAATCTAAAGAGGACCACACCAAGGCACATCATAATTAAAATGCCAAGAGCAAAAGACAAAGAGAGAATATTAAAAGCAGCAAGAGAAAAACAGACGGTTACCTATAAGGGAGCACCCATACAATTTTCAGTAGATTTCTCAAGAGAAACTATGCAGGCCAGACGGCAGTGGCAAGAAATATTCAAAGTGATGAATAGCAAGAATCTACAACCAAGATTGCTCTATCCAGCAAAGCTGTCATTCAGAATTGAAGGTCAGATAAAGTGCTTCACAGATAAGAAAAAGCTAAAGGGGTTCATCACCACCAAACCAATACTATATGAAATGCTGAAAGGTATTGTTTAAGAAGAGGAAGAAGAAGCTAAATATATATATACATATATATATATATATATATATATATATATATACATTATGAACAACAAGTACACATCTATCAACAAATGAATCTAAAAATCAAGTGAATTAACAACCTGATGGTCAGGATAAAATGAGGAATAGAACAGAATCATGGACATAGAGAGGGAATGGACTGATAATGCTTGGTGAGAAAAAGGGTGCGGAAAGTACAGCAAGAGACTGGACAAAAATCATGCAACTATGAGAGAGGACGGGGCGGGGGGAGGTAAAGGCGGAGAGTGGATGGGTACTGGGTGGAGGGGAGCTATTGGGGGAAAATGTAATTAATAAACTGAACAGTAAAGATAAAAAAAATAAAGAGGTAACATGAAAAAATAAATAAATAAATAAATAAATGTTTTGAAAGTTATCTTTTTGCACAACTGCGTTGTGGGCTGAGATTTAAATATGCTGCTCACAGTTTGTAAGTGTAAAAACTCAGGTTGGGGAGTTACTTAACAGTTCCACCAAGTTGAGTAAGGACAGGAGTGGTTGCTTCCAAAATCACCCAAGTCCATCTTGCTCCCAAGCCTACCTGCTTCCCACCACCACGATTCATTACTCAGGGAGAACAGTTTTCTCCTTCTGTCATCTCTTTTTCTTCTTCAAAGTACTTACTTCATTACACATTAGACTCAGGGAAATGCTGAGAGTTGTCAATGCTCACCACCAGAAGGGTGCTAGAGATTCCAAGGGCTAAGAAGCCTTCCAAATCAGAAACATTCTCTCAACAGTCAGTTACATGGATATGGTGGCTGTCAGAATCACTAGACCAATGAATGCTGTAAAGACAACAATTTGCAGTCTTAAAGCCCAAATAATGCTGCCAGAAGTCAAACTGAGATTTTTATGCTTCCATTAAAGCAAAGTATCAGCAATTCCTCAGGGAGCAGGAAACCAAGAGTTCAAAGGACACATTAGTAAGTTTCTCAATTAAATGCCAAGCAGTAATATAACTTTGTTTTAACACCCTCTTACTTAGTCATTTAATTTTTCTTGAAAAAGAAAAGCAACCCTGGGGGTATCGAAGCTAATGCCTCCCTAAGTAGATGGAGCTAATGCTTTCTCAGAGCAGCTACTAAGCAATATATCTGATTATGTCTATTTCTGAACAGGAAAATTGATCAATTAAGAGAAAAGGAGGTTTGCAGAGCCAAGTACCAAAAAGAAAAAGAAAAAAGCTGTAGGCGATACTTCTGCAGGAAGCTAATGAAAGTTCCACAGAAGAAGCTAGATTCTAAACTGGAAGCCAGGGGGGCTGAGCTCACTTCAGTCAAGCCAGAGTGAGAGACCATGTTGGAGAAAAATTGAACAAGTATGGTTTTTAACTAGTTTATGGAGCTGATGAATAAGCTCACAGTGGGCCCTGAGCCCAGCTGTCCATGTAAAAATGTCAGTCCTCAGAGGACAAGAGATGATGGCTGTGTTATCTTGTCTTTATGGGCCCAGCAGAGCACATTCCAGAGCTGGATGCTTCAGAAATCACTAGGCCATGTGCCCATTTGGTACACAATGTAGACTAATGAACAGTTCCTTAAGAACAGAGGGAAAGATGCACACGTTGACACGATAGTCCACAAAATGTCTCTCCCAGTTGTTCCTTTGACCTTATAATAATGAATCAATAAGACTTAGAGCTAATTGAAAACCACTCCATCCCTGACTTCAAATACTCAAATCATTAATTATCTCTTTTCTAATGGGAGGTTCACACTTAAAGAAATATTTAATATTAGAGGCCCGGTGCATGAAATTTGTGCATGGGGGAGGGGGTATGGAGAGTATCCCTCAGCCCAGACTGCACCCTCTCCAATATGGGACCCCCTGGAGAGATGTCCAACTACCTGTTTAGGCCCGAGTAGGATCGGGCCTAAATGGGCAATCAGACATCCCTCTCACAATCCAGTACTGCTGACTCCCAACTGCCTTCCTGCCTGCCTTCCTGATTGCCCTAATCACTTTTTCCTGCCAGCCTGATCACCCCATACCACTCCCCTGCTAGCCTGATTGCCTCTAACTTCCCTCCCCTGCAGGCATGGTCACCCTATCTGCCCTCCCCTGGAGGTCTGGGTCCCCCAATTTCCCTCCCCTGCAGGCCTAGTCCCCCCCAACTTCTCTTTTCTGAAGGCCTTGTCCCCCCCAACTGCCCTCCCTTGTAGGCCTGGTCCCTCCTTACTGCCCTCCCCAGCTGGCCATCTTGTGGCAGCCATCTTGTGTATTGGAGTGATGATTAATTTGCATATTACTCTTTCACTAGATAGAATAGAGGCCTGGTGCACAGATGGGGGCCAGCTGGTTTGCTCTGAAGGGTGTCCTGGATCAGGGTGGGGGTTCCTTTGGGGCATGGGTTGGCCTGGGCGAGGGGCCTGTGGTGGTTTGCAGGTTGGCCACGCCCCCAGGTGACCCAAGTGGAGGCCCTAGTATCTGGGATTTATTTATCTTCTATAATTGAAACTTTGTAGCCTTGAGTGGAGGCCAGGGCAGGCAGAAAGCTTGGCTTCCTCCATCACCGGGGACAACTCAAGGCTCCTGCTCTCTCCAACTCTGAGGCCACCACCATATTTGTTGGGTTAATTTGCATACTTGCTCCTGATTGGCTGGTGGGCATGGCTTGTGGGCATAGCAGAGGTATGGTCAATTTGCATGTTTCTCTTTTATTAGATAAGACTAGAGGCCCGATGCACAAAATTTGTGCAAGAGTAGGCTTTGCTTTCCCTGACTGTCGGTACTGGCTTCCCTCCAGCACCTGGGACCCAGGTTTCCCTTGCAGCTCCAGCTTTGTCTGGAAGTACAGAAGGATGTCTGGAAAGGTATCCAGTCTAATTAGCTTATTACACTTTTATTATTATAAATAGATTTGATATCTGAATTTCTCCTGTATCAAGAACGATAAAACTGGGCTAATTTTTAAGACCCTGACCCCCAGTTTCTCTCCTCATTCTCAAGAAAGCAAAGTTGTCTCCTGCTTTGGAACACCTGTTTTTTTGTTTGTTTGTTTGTTTGTTTGTTTGTGGGGTTTGTTTTGTTTTTTAAAATATATTGATTTTTTTATTTTTTGATTTTTTTTTTTTTACAGAGAGGAAGGGAGAGGGATAGAAAGTCAGAAACATCGATGAGAGAGAAACATCAATCAGCTGCCTCTTGCACACTCCCTACTGGGGATGTGCCCCCCAACCAAGGTACATGCCCTTGATCAGAATCAAACCTGGGACCTTTCAGTCTGAAGGCCGAAGTTCTATCCACTTAGCCAAACCGGTTTCAGCGGAACACTTGTTTTTATTGTTTAGAAAGTTAATATGTATTAAACACCAGAGAGTGGAAGGTGCCCTCCCAAGCTCTAAGTTAGCAGCAGTCCCACTCCTCAGGGAGCTCACACACCAAGCCCTCTGGCCCCATAAAAGGGTCACGTTATAGGCCTAACATCTGTTGCAAGTGACCCACAAATTCCTTTAACTTTTCCAATGGAAATTTGAAAATTAGCACCAATCATGACATGGGACTTAGCAATTGCAAAGGACACAGGTTCACCCAAGGGCATTTTCCCTTTTAAATGAATTTGTGGGAAAGGCCTTCCTAGAGTAAGGACTGGACCCCCATCACTGAGTCCTATTGAGGTCTGGTCTGAATGAGCTGCCCACCCTTGCTGACCCCCACCCCTCTCCCAGCATCTGACTTCAGTTCAACAGTTTGTGGTACCATATGGCAAAGGTCAAGGTCAGACAGATAAAAACATTTCATTGAGCCAAAGAATGGTTAACAAATGCTTGAATGTAAATTCTAACACATTTTAAAACTGTGGCAAACCAGGCTACAAAGAGACTTGAGTTACAGCAGGAAATCTGTTTTTCAGCTCCACCCTGGCCCTTCCAGTTCATTACAGGCATTGTGGAGAGAAAATGGGGTTTTGTGTCCTCTCTTGGCAATCTGCACCCTGCTCTTCTGCCAGATTTCTAATGACTTTTCAATGATGATTTAAGAGGCTTTGTGTCTGCGGATTGTAAATGAGTTCAGCTCCACTCTGGTCTCCTCTCCCGTCCCTCCATCAAGATGCTTACACATACACTGTCCCCCATCAGCAGGACCTCCATCCGCCACCTTTGTCCTAGTCTCGCTCATGGCTTATAATGCTCTCTGAGGTCACTGGGTCAATCTGGTGGCAAGAGAGCTGCCCCCACACACACACACATACACACCCAGGGCTCAATGCTTTACACTATAATTGGACTCATGGCAACATAGTTGATGGCATGGCCACACCCACCACTCAAAATGAAACTCCTCATAACCCCAGGCAGAACTTCAAATTGAAAACCAACTTTAACTCTTCAAGCCAACAGCCATTACTCAACATTCTCTCTCTCTCTCTCTCTCTCTCTCTCTCTCTCTCTCTCTCTCTCTCACACACACACACACACACACACACACACGCACACACACGCACGCACACACACTATACATGCACACACACTCAATACAGAAGCCCCTGTTGCAATGTTCTGAATGCCTCTGCCCTCTCCTTAAAGGTCGAGAGTGTGAAAGTGTAGAGTTTTGAGAGAGTCCTAGGGGAGATGCAGGCTTGGGCAATTGAAGTGCTAGGATCACTCTGAAGCTCACTCAGAAATCTCTTCCTCCACCAGATACCCACCATTGCCCTCCCTCTCAGCCCCATCCTTCACCACTTAGTCAGGAGGTACAGTAAGTATCAGGGCCATCTCTAGCCTACATAAGACTTACATGCAAATTACAAAGAGTATCTTTCCCCAAGTCCAGCCTGCCTAATCTCACTGTATACCAAGGTACATGCCTTAACAAACTGCACAAACAGGGTTTCAGTCCCTACCCACCTTTTGGCCTGAATCCACTACAGGACTCCATGACTACAGGTACCCTGTGCAGCACACACCTCCCTTCTCTGCCACTTCCTTCTCTTCTCAATAAAATATTTTCCCTTGTGCCAGACTGCCTATTCCCCACCCCCATTGAACTGTGACACTCAAATGAGCCCTAGCTTCTAACTCTCCTGTATGTATGAGGCTGATGGAGACCACAGTGCATTGCTAAGACTTTATTTGCACATCAGGCTACCAGGAGTCACTGGGTCCTAATAGGAAGCCCATAGTTCACATTACATTTCATTGAATGTCTGAACAAGGGAATTCAACCCTTGATTTTTTCTACCCAAAAGTAAGAATGATAAAAATCACCATTTTTTTTTCATTTTTCTTTTTCTCTTCCAGAAATGACATGTTCACACCTGTCATTTTTCTTCTGAGCACACACATCCTGTCACCCACCAGTGACAGTTCTCTATATCCCAAGGGTCTGATACGTAACAGTGCATTTACTGATGAATTAAAATAACGGAAGATGGACAGATAATCAGTAAGTACCACTTGCCCCATGTTTACAGCAGTCTACTGGCACGTGTCCATTCTTTGTTGAGCTAAACCCTTTTTCTCCCACTAACTCAGTTCATGTTCTTAGATAAGGTATTTCTTCCACATTGTTTCCTCTTTTAAAAATTGAAGAGGTGAACAGGATTTTTAAGGTCAAATTTCATTCTAAAACTTTCCTACTCAATGACCCAAAAGTACTCTTAAATATCATGCAAGCAGCATATGTTCTTGTAAATATAAGATATGAAAAAGAATATATTGGCAACACCCAACATCAAAAGTAAAATAAGTGCAATCATTACACTGAGAAAAGAACTCACTCCTTTGTGAGACGGAAAAGGATGTGATAATAGATTTGATGACATCAAGATCAAGGTTCCTTTGCCCTAGTCCTCTGCCTTCCCTCACTTAGCAAGCCCTGGTTTCTAGGCAAACCATGACAATTACTAAAAGACACTTGGCTTTCTTTCTGTTACACACACACACACACACACACACACACACACACACATACACACGATTTGGGGCAATTGAAATTGATTGATTTCTTTCCTTGGGAAACTTCAAATTCTCTTACATTTTCTGAAAGTGAAAAAAGGGGGCGGGGAGAAATCCCATGAACATAAATTAAATAAAATAGCAAAGTCAACTCTTCCACCCTGTAACCTTGAAGATGAATTCTTTGAAGATCTACGTCAGAAATGAAGCATTATTGCAGGAATTTCTGGAGTCCCTGGCATATCTTATGAACCTCCCACACGTCACTTGAAACTGGTAAAGAAAAACATAATAATCCTAGGCTCCTGAGGTTAGCAGTGACAAGATCCACAAGTGGGGTTAGAGAGAAAAAGAGGAGGAACACAGTTCACAAAGCTGTATTTGGGGTGCAAATTACTTATAAGAAAGCTTGTGAAATGACTTTCTCGTTGCATTAGTGATACTTGAATAGAAATGGAAACTTTTCAACCTTTCAACAAGAAGCTTGGGACCTTTCTCTACCCTCTGGGTTTCTCCCGGACCCACCTCCTCACCCCCCGCCCCCATGATTGATATCTGAGGAATGGGTGCTGTGACAGTCTCTTTCTTTGCTTTTTTAGACTCTTTTCCTTCCTTTCTTCCCCACACAGGAGAAAAATAGGCAAAGGGCAATGGGAGGGGGTGACTGTTCTTTCAATTTCAAGCCTCAGAAAGAAAGCTTTCTCAGCAAGGAGTGGGGGATTGAAGTGTCAGTCAAGAGCACTTTGGAAATGTTTGCCTTGGCCTCCAGGGGTCCACTGATCCCAGCACTTCATTCCCCTCTCATGCCTTGGCCAAACCCCAAGGTCTATCTGGCTCTCCTCCCCTGCCTTGCACTGGCTGCCTGCTTCTTCCACTCCAACAGAAGGAGAAATAGGCAGGGTCACAAAGGAGGAAGGACCAGGAGAGGTCAGACTCTTTGCCATGGGCCAAGCAGGCCTGGAGGTGCTCTGACGGCCTGCAGGGACCTTCACAGAGAGCCGTGACCTGGGCACCAGCTGGCTGGCCACAGCTCCAGGAGGATGCACTAATATTATTGCAGTCTGCAATTAAAATACAGGCCTGCTATAAAAAGAACACTGCATTTAAAGTTTTGATAGATATGCATTAAGGATCCCTATACATGAAAGAATTCATAATGGCCAAACGACATATTTATGCCATGTACTTAGTTATGCCTTAGCTAACGCCATGATTCTAATTTATTTGCTGGTAAACACCATCCCTGCTGATGTGCTCTGCTGAGTATACTTCTGTCAAATACCTATTCAATAAACAAACAATGGGACACATAAATAACTAAGCCTATTGTGGAGAACAGCAATGTATTTCACCTTCCTGGCAACAGCCCGAGCTGCTGGTGCTCAGTGCTTGTTCCCCGTGTTGCTCTGTGGAAGCATCTCCTGAGAGATACCAGGCCTCTCCCCTCCTCCCTCCAATCTTTTACAATCTAACCTAACTTTTAGGTCATGGTCTTCATTTTCACTGATTTTATTTACCCCTCCAGCCTGACTTCTTTCAGGTTCAGGGCTCCAAGAACACACTCACCACTGAATTTAAGACATCCTCACCCCTAGGACTCCATGCACCATTGGCAGACAGCGTCTCAGTTGCCAACACCTACGAGCCAAGCTAGTGATCACAGCAACCAATCACTGAGCATGTGCCATGGATCACGGGCTTAAGATATGCTATTCCCTCCCATTGGGATAATGTTATGAATATCAGTGGCTCCATTTTCCTGATGAGAAAACTGGGCATTGAAAAGCTAAACATCTTACTCAAAGTTATGCAGCAGGGTGGTGCCAGAGGCAGGACTTGAAGCCCAGATCTGTCTGTCTCCAAAGCCCCTGTGCTTTACAGCCCATTATGCTTTCTCTATCAGAACTCAATGGCGAATAATAATTAATGGAGGCCTTCCCACATTTGTGCAACTTTTAAGTGCTTTATGTGTAATTATTCATTTAATTAATGAGGTAGTTATATCTCCATCCTACAGATGAGAATAAAAGCAGACAGCTCATGTGATTCCCCATGCTCAGAGTTCCACAGCTGGTTAATGGTGATGCCAGAATTTGAACCCACACAGTTTGCTCCAGGGCCCAAACTCCAGGACAATCTTTTGCTTGCCCTGAAGGCTACTAATCAGAAGAATCCAGTAGTTTCATCCAGAATTGAGAATTAGGACCCAGAAGAGAGGTGAAGAGAGGAGAGAGAGGTACACACAGATATGGGAAAGCACTCCTAGACATAAAGGAATGGTCTTGGAACCTTCTTGAAATTTTGTCTCTCCACCTACCAGCTCTTCTCCACATAAATTGCTGCTTCTTACCTTTTCTTTTTTCTACTCCCTGGAGTTGGACCAAATTTCACAGGTTAAAGATTCAGTCTTCTACCTTTTCATCAGATATCAATCACAATCTCCAAGGTCCTCACTTTTCATCAGCTGGCTACAAATTTCGGGATTCCCACTACTCCCTCGGGTTCGATGATTTGAACTTAGGTAAGTGTTGTTCTTATTACAGTTTTATTAGCAAAAAGATACAAGTCAGAACAAACAATTCAATCTTCAGTCCTCAGAGTTTTTACTGGGGCTTTATTAGGGAGGCACTGATTAATTGAATTATTGGCCACATGATTGAACTCAATCTCCAGCTCCTCTCTTTTTCACAAAGGTTGGGCTGTTATCACTGGCTCAAAGCTCCAAGCTTATCATGTGGTTGGTCTCTCTGGCATGGCAACCCACAACCTGCATTATCTCATCACTAAAAACTATCAGATGCGGTCCAAGGAGCTTACCATAAGTAATGAAAACAGTCCTATCACTTAGAAAATTCAATTGGTTTAGGGACCACCTCCAAGAAACCAGGGATAGAGACCAGCCAAATTCTTTATTACACACCTATATTGCAGATTGGTGTGCAAAAGATACCTCTCCATAAATCATGTGATCACATGCTGATAATAGAGCCAAAATGAGAATCCACATTGATTCAAATTGATAACTACCAAAGGGTCAATTCAATTCTTTAGGCCATCTTAACTATATTAGAAGGAACATACAGCAATCCAATCAGTTTCTCAGATTCTAATGTGCTTTAATCCAGTTACCTGTGGTATACACACTGCTGCATTGTAAACCTGAGAGATTCTTACCATTAATCTTCGCTTATGGACTCTTCCGAACTTCTCAAGGGAGAAAATCAGAGGAAAAGGGAGTTGGAAGGAATATGTGAGGATAAGTAATCCAACACTCTCCTTTTACAGCTGGAGAAAATGAGGACAAATGGCTTTAGGAGTCCAGCCAGCAAGCAAACTGTGATGCTGGGCAATTCTTCTGCATTTGAAATTCATTTGTCAGAGTTTCCTCTCCAGCTCCCACCCTTGAGAAAGCTAATATTCCTCAGCGGGCGAACAAATTTAAAAATACAGCAAATCAGGTGCCTCTTTAATCCTCAGTTTCCTGGCCATTAAAGTAAGGGGACCTAATTGGGGGGCGGGGGGGGCGCTCCTAATCTCAGGTGTATCTGCCTTATAGTAGATAAGTAACATGACTGATTTAAGACACAGTTGTGAAATACACAAGGGTGGGGCTGGGGAGAAATGAGAAACACACATTTCTGTTAAAAGTCTTCACTTTTGAACTTAAGAAATAAACCCAAATCCTTTAATAAAAGTTTGTAACCCAACCTCAATGACCCACCAGGTCCCATCCAGCTCTCTTATTCTGTTATTCTGTTTTGCCTGAGCACATTTTTTGTCAGATTGCTTTCCTCTATGACAGGCAGTTTGCTCATGGAATTAAGTGAATGGAGAGGCTTGACAGGGAGAAAGAAGGAAAGTTTTAGACCGAGGAAGGAGTCTTGGCTGGGCAGTGGTAGGAACATGAATAGCAGAACAAGAGGAGGGCACTGGGGAAGGAGCAAGGACACCATCACTAAATGTCACAGTTTTGCCCACATCTTCCCTAACTAAATAACCTATACAAACGAGGGTCACTGAAGGAACATCACCTCTACAAAAAGAACAAAGCCCCTAGAACTGCACTGCACACAGCCTGCACAACAGTGTGCCACAGCCCCCAGGGACCTGGCCCTTCACAAAAAGTGCCCAGACCTTCAAACTCCAGATGAAATGCTCAGCTGCTGCTGGAATGAATGCAACCATTAACCCAGTTTTCCTGCTTTCTGAACCACCACATTTTCTTTCTCCTAAACCTCTCTGCCTCGCAGGCATTTTGACACGTGTACCACTCTAGAAATAAAAGGTTCAAGAGAAAAGGAGGGCTCACTTCCTTACTCTCTCTCTCTCTCTCTCTCTCTCTCTCTCTCTCTCTCTCTCTCTCTCCTGAACAAGCTTCGTGTGATATACCCAGTATACCTAGTATGCCCAGCCCATTCAGCTCAGTAAAACAGAGAAGTACTCTGCAGGAATATGATCTCTTATCTCCCACTGAGATGGGAGGCATAAACATCCTTGAACCATCCTGGGGCCTGCTTTGCATAAGTTCCCATCTCTTGGCCGAGCTTCTGTCCCTTTTCCAAGATCTGCCACCATCTCAGAAACACTGTGTCCTCAGCAGTCTGCTCCCAGGCCCATGGGCCCTGATAGTTTCTCCCCAGAGCCAGAACTGGAAGGAGAGCAACCTTGTGAGGAGTCACGCCTTCCTCCCGCCGAGAGGGAGCAGGGCTTCTCCCTCCGTGGCTGCCAACACTCCTTATGTTATTGTGTACTGAGGCCCCCAAGACAGCTCAAGCAGAAGTGAATTAATAATTGCTGGCAACAGACCTCCTGCAGCAACCAGCTCCTCCCCTCGGGGGACTGACTGCTTGCCCTTTTTCAGAGAGTCCTCCACCACTGCTCTGCAAACTTGCTCCTGTGGAAACAAAAAGCTTCCAAGTATTGTGTATTCTTAAGAGTCCTCTCACTTTCTGAAGAGCTCGGGGCTAGGTGGCAGGACAGAGGCCTCTTGGCTGGCTGGGCCACCAACTGGGAGGTTAGCCTGAGCAGATCAAGTTTTCTCTGTGTCTGGCTTCCTTACCTATCCATTTCTAGGTTGACCAATCCAAGATATTATGAGCCATGACCCATTCCTGTCCTTACTGCTGTCACTGAAACCAGCCACCCTACTGCACCTGGGCTTTTGTGGGGAGATCATTGTTCCTGGGTTGACCTAGGGACAAAAACCAATGACTATCCTCATCTCAGCCCTCTCCTACCTTACATCCCTGTTTGTCCCAAGTGGTAGGCCTGTTTTCTCTACCCTCCACCTGGTCCTTTCTCTTTGAGACATGTTTGGGACTCGTGCTAAGTCCTTGCTCCTCCAGTGCCTTAAGCAAGAAAAAGATTTTGGTGCCTGCCTATTTAGTTCTATAAATAATTCAAAATTTTGCATTTTGGAAAGTGACAGAAATATATTCTAAAATTCTAATCTTTTTTTAAAAAGAGCTTCGGTGCCACTTGTTTAAAGCAGTTCATCAAGGCTGCATCTCTCACCACCACCCACCACCACCACACCAAATTAAAAAAATAATTTTTTTAAAAAGGGGCTGCATTGCTTGTCCAGCTCATGCCGCTGCCGGTTGAGTGGTGTCCCATATCCTCATTTGAAAGCATGTCTGAGCAGTTCAGCTTGTGAGCCCCTTAGCACAGTGGCTTAGATCAACTGTGGACCTGACCAGCTGAGCTGATCAGAATCTTGAGAGAGAAAAAGTCTTTAAAAACTAGAGGCTGACACAGTTAGGAGCTGGAACCATAAGGCTGGGGTCAGAATCCTTGCAGTGTGATGGCAGCCCAGGGTGAGCCAGGTTACGAAGGTTCACAGAGGAAGCCAGGCTAGTGAGGAGAGAGCAGATGTGCAGACAAGAGACCATGTGGCTCCAGAGAGAGAGGCTGTCACTGCTGACAGCTTGCAGGATCCCAGTTCTAAAGACGTGGAGATTCAGCCACAGTCTTGCTCTCAAATGCTGTGAGATTCCCATGAAGGCTGACAGCTAATCCCCTGTCCCTAATTTACTACCCAAAGTGTGGCCTGTGGACAGCAGCCCAGCATTGCCCTGGAATGTGTTGGAAATGCAGAATCTCTTGCCCTCCCCCAGATCTACTGCATCTGAATCTGCATTAAAAAGATCACCGGTGATTCCTGTGCACATGAGGAGGTTTTCTTCCCATTTAGACACCCTGATTGTTGCCCCCTAATCCTAACCAGGTCAGGGGCCTCACCCAGAGTCCCTTCTCCAGCTTTCCTGCTACAGCCTCACAGCCCTGGCACCACATCAGCCATGTAGCCCAGTGCCTGGGCCCTGACACCTGACAAATCCAGCAACAAGTAAATTAATCATTGCTAGCAACTGAGCCCTTGCAGCCAACCAGCTGCTTCTCTTGGGAAGACAATCTGTCCTTCCTCACAGAGCCTGCCACAGCTGTCTGCTGGTCTGACTCCCAGTGCTGCCTGTGTCCCATCACTGAGCTTCGTACTGCAGGGGAATCTCCCATTACAACTTGGGCTATGAATCTCACCTGCCCTTGGCTTGCTCAGCTGCCACCTCTAGAACAAGCTCTTGTGCCCATGCCAGTTTCCCCAGCCTCTCTGGCAAAGTGTCCCCATCCTTGTTAACCTACAGAAGTCTTGGAGCTCGGCTGCCAAAGGCCTGACCCAGTGACAGATGCAGCACCAGAGACCTCAGTAGGTAAAGTCCTGAAGCCCCTAACTAGCACCCCAAAATCAAGGACTCTAGGCTCTAACTTCTCTGCCAGCATCAGAGGTTCCTGAAAGGAGTGTGTAAGGCTGACGTGAACACTCCTATGGGCAAAGACAGTGGAATACCATGCCACAAAATCATACCCATATAGTTCCTCTAGGCAAAGTGTTCAGAATGTTCAATGGGTGGGTCTCCAGGCAATCTGGTTGGGTCAACAGACTCAGGGAAGGAAGCTCCACAGTCCTGATGTTCCAGCTGGTGCATAGACATATTATCCAAACATGGGAGGAGTCTTCCCTGAAAACACAAAATCATAATTGTCTACCAATCTGATGGCTTTTTGGGTCTTCTCTCCTTGGAGCCTCACAAGAGCTCCAAGTCACTCTAAAGGTGGATTATGTGGGCATGATCATTCTCCAAATGGGAAACAAGTCTCAGGGAAGGAAGTGGTTTATCCAAGATCACCGGGATCATGGTGGAGCTGGTGCTCAGATGAAGGTTTCCTAACCCTGGTCTAGAGCTGTAGTGCCCCAGTCAGATATATTTCTTGACCGAATTGCCTTTTCTTATGCTAGGTCTAATTTCCCACCTCTCACTCCCTTCTCAACACATTCCAGTCACCTTCTCTTATCTTGCCACAAAAACAGCTCTGTTACCAATGACCTCTGTTGTAGATTGAATTGTGTTCCTCCTAAAGATGTATTCAAGTTCTAACCCCCAGCCCTTGTGAATGTGAACTTATTTGGAAATAGAGTAATTGCAGATGCAATCAAGTTAATATGAGGTCATACTAAATTAGGGTATGCCTACCTAATACGACTAGTATGAAGGCACACAGGGGTGAGGGCCAGGTGGAGATTAAGGCAGAGATTGGAGTGATGTATCTACAAGACAAGAAACAATAAAGATTGCTGTCAACTATGAGAAACTAAGGATAGAAAAGGAAGAATCCTCCCCCCCCCCCCCCCCCCCACTCCTCGGAACCTTCTGAGAGAGCATAGCTCAGCTAGCACCTTGATTTCAGACTTCTGGCCTCCAGAACAGCGAAACAATAAACTTCTTTTGTTTTAAGTCACTCTGTTTGTGGCAATTTGTTACGGTAGGTCTAGAAAATTAATACAATATCCACATTGGTGAATACCATGGACAGTTTCCATTCCTCATATTATTAGGCATCCAAGACATCCCAAAAGCACCCAGTATTAGTAACTCTGCCCCTCCTACAAACAGATTCTTTTCTAGATACTGTGCCTCAGAGTTTCCTGGTTTCCATTCTCTGGCCACTCCTTCTCAGTCATCTTTATAGGCCTCCTTCCTCTATCTGGCCATTACTCACTGGCATTCATTATGGATGGGTCAGTCCTAGGTCCTTTTAGTTTCTTATTTTCTACTCTCTTACTAGCCAATTGCATCCAGACTACCACTTCATTCACTGCCTATTCACCAATGACTCCAAGAGTCACCACAAGTTCTCTTCCGACTGCCTATCTTGTTCTCCCAAAGGTTCATCAAACTCAGTGCGCCAAAAATGAAACTTGATATTTTCTCATTCATCCAACTGGGAGGAAAGATTACAGAAACCTAGGAGTTATCCTTAACATCTTTCTCACCCTCTGTCCAATCTCTTACCAAGTCCTGATTTATTTCAAAAATATCTTCCCTTTGCAATCAAGCTATTATTTACATACCACAGCCACCATGCTAGGCTGAGTCTTGGCATCTTGTACCTGGACCACCGTGATGGCTGCTTCCTTTGGCTCTCACCTGCCTCCTTTTGCTCCTCTGTAGCCATTCTCCATTCAGCAGCCATAGCAGTCTCAAAACACAAATCTTAATCATACCTCTGCCTGCTTCACATCTTCAATATTATCTGCCAGTGTCTCATATAGAGAACAAAATCCCTAAAAGAAACTCTAAGACTCTGAAGAGCACTGCCCCTTATCAATTCAGGGAAGTGACTTAACTTCTCTCTGTCTCAGTTTTCTCTTCTGTAAAACGAAACAGCACACCTTATGAGACATATCTGATGAAACAGTCAATGAATTCATACATATGTAGTCCTTAGTGTGGTACCTGGAACATAGTAAATCTCAAGAAAAAAATCATTTGATATTATCAATATTATTATTACCAACTAGAGGCCCGGTACACGAAATTCGTGCATGGGGGTGGAGGATGTCCCTTAGCCCAGCCTGCACCCTCTCCAATCTGGGACCCCTCAAGGAATGTCCAACTGCCTGTTTAAGTCTGGTCCCGGTAGGATCGGGCCTAAACGGACAGTAGGACATCCTTCTCACAATCTAGGACTGCTGGCTCCAAACTGCTCACCTGCCTGCCTCCCTGATTGCCCCTAACTGCTTTGCCTGCCATCCTGATCACCCCCTAACCACTCCCCTGCCAGCCTGATTGATGTCTAACTGCTCCCCTGCCAGCCTGTTTGCCCCCAACTTCCCTCCTCTTCTGGCTTGGTCACCTCTAACTGCCCTCCCCTGCAGGCTTGATCACCCCTAACTGCCCTCCCTTGCAGACCTGGTCCCTCCCAATTGCCCTCTCCTGCTGACCTGATAGCCCATTACTGCCCTCCCTTGCAGGCCTGAAACCTCCCACTGTCCTCCCCTGCTGGCTATCTTATGGTAGCCATCTTGTGTCCACATGGGGGCAGGATCTTTGACCATTACACCTCTTGTGTGTTGGAGTAATGGTCAGTCTGCATATTACTCTTTTATTAGATAGGATAGAGACCTGGTGCATGGGGACCAGCTGGTTTGCCCTAAAGAGTGTCCCAGATCAGGGTGGGGGTTCCCTTGGGGCAAGGGGTCGCCTGGGCAAGAGGCCTGTCGAGGTTTGCAGGCTGGACATGCCCCTCAGCTACCCAAGTGGAGGTCCTGGGATCTGGAATTAATTTATGTCTACAATTGAAACTTTGTAACCTGGAGCAGAGCCAAGCCTTCTGCTCGCTCCATGGCGGCAGCCATTTCTGTTTGAAACTTTGTAGCCTAGAGTGGAGGCCTAGGCAGGCAACTTCAGGGGGGAAGCTTGGCTTCCTCTGTTGCCAAGGAAACCCAAGCCTCCCTCCTGCTCTCAGTGGTGGCAGCCATCTTTGTTGGGGTTTATTTGCATAATCTGCTCCTGATTGGCTCGTGGGTGTGGTTTGTGGGTGTAGAGAAGGTATGGTCAAATTTGCATAATACTTTTATTAGACAGGATATTTTCACCTTATACTGCTTTCCTGCTTACTCTCCTCACCCAGACACACTGGCCTTCTTTACTATCCTTGACAATGCTGTGTCTCCACCTGCCATCTGGCCTTAGCACATATTTAGCATATACCTGTCAGAACTTCTACTTCATTGCCAAGTTACTTCCCACTCAACTTGCAAATTTCAGCTGAAGTGTCACCTCTTCAGAGAAGCCTTCCAGACCAGAGTTAGCCTTCCCATCACCACATGTTCTCTTAGTTACATTTGCCACTTTCGTGTTTTTGAGTGATTACTTTATTAACATATGTCCTGTTGACTAAGCCTCGTGTCTAATTTTCTTATTCCCAATGCCTAGCACAGTGACCCATGTCAACCCTCAAAGAATACTTGCTGCACATATAAGTGAATACTCTGTCCATCCAGCTAACAACCTCTAGTCAATCTCCCCTAAATCCTCCTCAGGTCCATGGTGCTGAAATTACCACCAAGATGAGTAAGAAGAATCACTCAGGTGGAGTGAGCAACCCTGCTCTATTCCAAGCAACAGGGAAGTAAACGTTCTCTGTTTTGCTCTGTCTCTCTGGGCAACCCATTCTAGAGGCATTAAAACCATCTATCATGCTGTTTATCACAACACATCCAGATGCTCTGAGCAATAAAACCATTCACAATACACAGTCATCCTCTTTCGGGAAAATGTTCCCAGTTGAGCCTTCCCAGGGGATCTTTCAGAAGAGGCGAGACACCCATCTGTCTGGAAAGGGGCCTGCTGTCTGTAGAGTGCAGTGGCATATGTTATGGGACCTGCCTTCGGAGCTTGCAGGTAGCAGACCCTGAAGTGAAGCCTTGTCCAATCAAGCTGACAGCAAGTTATGCATTTGTTCAGGGTATTAGAAAATGCCAGGCTTGAGTTGATTTTCAAGGAGAGTCTCCTGTTCAAAATAAAAAGGGTTTTTCAGGGTTTTTTCTCCTGCAGTCAAATAAAATCAAACTTTGCAGAAAAGGTTTCTGCTGGGAACAAAATCAAGGTCCAAAAAGAAAAGAAGCTTCAGCCTCCTGGATCAATGAGCCAAACCTAACAAGATGAAGGAATTACTTTAAGGTTCTCCACTTGGGTCCAGAAAGCCAGCTGATAGCAATGCAAGGTGATGGGGCTGAGCCGGCAACAGCCAGTGTGACAAAGATTGGAGATTTTAGTTGACTCTCTGCTCAACAGGAGTCATCAGTGGGATGTGGCTGCCAAGGAGCTTAGTAGTACTAATGGAAAGATAGGACCTAGTTAGACAGATATGACTGTCAGACTCTCTCTGTTCTGGTCATAGCACACTAAATGCTGCTCTTGGTACAGAGCACAGAACATAATTTTTACAAAATATGGTCAAGGTCAAGCTGAACAGCATTGCCAGGAGGGGAAGGAGGGGCAACCTCCAGAAAGATTCACACAACAGATCACAGTGTAGGGGTCAAGGAACCAGGGCCATTTGGCCTAAAGAGCTGGTGCCAAGAAGGGACAAGCTAGCAGCATTCAAACACTTTTGACATGTGGGGAAGAAACTAGACATTCTGCGCAGCCCCAAGTGATTCCCCTAGACCCAAAGGGAAATATAGAGTGAAGCAGATTTGGCTCACTATGTCAGTGTTGGCGCTGTTTTGTGTTTTATTTAAATTTCATAACTAACACAGGTACATTCTCAAATAAAAATCCAAGCAATACAGATATATTGCAAACTTGTATTTTACTGCTCCTCCCATGAGATGCCATATTTAAGTTTAGTATGCACCCTGTCAAACCCTTCACACACACACACACACACACACACACACACACACACACACACCAGTTTGCTTTTGGAGTTCTTCCATTATCACTGAGACCATACTTCAGTCATTGAGGAAGATTTGTGGGTCCCAGAGTTATGGGAGGTGGGCAGGTGAGGTGCTGTCTCAAGAGGGAGTGAGACCTCCTCCACTAGAGATGTTCAGAGTTCTTATAAAGGGAACTCAAGCTTTCTCTAGAGTCTTAATTCTTTCAAACATTAGCTTGAAGAAGACTCACAGAGGATATTTTCTTAAAATTCAGATTCCCAGTCCCAAATCCAGATAATCTGACAAAGTAAGTCTTGGGGCCATGAATCTGCATTTTCCACAAGCACCCCAGGTCACTCTAACACAAATGGCCAATGGGCCACACATTAGAAAATACAGAAACAGATGATTAGACCACTTGACCTTGGGGCCCTCAACTTGGATGGATCAAATTGGAAAGTCCTTCTCCTAAGGAACAGTCTGCAGTGTGCAGACTGCCATGATGTCCCTTTATCTAATGGGCTTTCTTTGCCTGACTTTCCTAGGTCCCCTGCACCCAGTGCTATGTCGTCACCTCATTCTGGAAAGTTAATTGATTCTTCCAGAGGGCTCAGCATAAACACCTAGCCCTTAAAGCAGAGGGAAGAGCACACCAAATCGGATCTGTATTCCCCCACCGCACCCCAGGATCTGTTTTGAGAAAGGCAGGACCCTGCCCTGTCCCAGGTGCCTTGAGAACAGCAAAGCAGACTGGTACCCAATGGAGGGCAAGGCCCCCAGGAGACATCCATCATCTTATGTGCCTTTTGGTTCTCCACAAACCCTGCAAGTGGAGTTTGGACATGTATTGGAGAGTCTTAACAGTCACAATGACTGGGGACGACACTACCATTCAGTAAATGAGACCAGGGATGTTAAACACCCTGCCATTTGAGAGAGAGAATCACACAAAGAAAAAAAGTGTGCCGTGACCCAGAGTAACAAAACTGACTTAACCCTCCTCCCCACACACACACCCATGCACGCCATCATCTAATGTCAATGTGAGCTATAGCCCTTGATTTTTATCTCCTGCTCTAAGATAATAGGATCCCGAGGATATCAGAAAAAAAGAGCAAATACCCTGCAGAAACATTGACAAAATGCATGGCCATCAGCAAGGTCTCAGGCCGTCCCCAGCTAATCCAGCCTCCAGACCTGAGAAACCCCCTCCTGATCAGACAGATATTTTCTACCAGGGTTGCAGTTCCTAATGAGGAACTGCCCTCAGAGCAAAGGCTACTTGTTTCCCAGGTCTCTCTCCGGAGGGCTTGTGCACAAAGAGGCTTGTTCTCACCTCAAGGTGCTCTTGGCTGGTTCAACAGGAGTGCTATGCACAGCAGGACCATGTCCTCAATTGGTCGAGGCCATTTGCTTTGTCAACTGACAAGTGTCATTTATCATTTGAGACAGAGATTGGATATTGGGGCCTCTGGCTGGTGAAAGCTGTTGAATTTTTTTCAGGATGGCTTAGCAAAAACTTGGCAAACTGAAATGTGTTGTTTTTTTGGGGGGAGGGGTTTTGGGGGGGTTGTTTTGTTTTGTTTTTTGAGCTGTAGATTTAAAGGCACAGTCTTCCTCTATAGAAAAAATATCAGCCAGATTTTTTTTTTTTTTGAGATGGCTAAATCCTACAATTCAGTTAAAAAACATGTAGCACTTAACTCATGCCCTGTCTCTTCTTCAAGGTACTTTCCCATTACTTTTTCTCACCTCTTCTAGTAATTTATAGGGGATGGAAGTCAAGCCTTTTTCTTCTTCTAACCCCCCATAGCACCTAGGACAATACCGGAATCATCTACTACACAATGCTAAAACTGATTATAAACTGACCATTACTTAACATGCCTCTAGTTTCCTTGTCTGGCCCAGTCATTCTTTTCCAGTCTTGTAAATTTTCCTCCCCAAACCAACTTGTAGCACAGGACATAACCTAAGACCTTCCTCAAGATGGCTTTTCTTGAGTTAATCCTGATCTTTCTCTTAATTTGCATTTTCCTGAATTTAAATGCAGAATCAGCTTAGAAAGATGCCTTTGTTTATGTGCTATGTATATTGTCTTTTCAACTACCCTACTGTTTACTTTAGAGTGGATACCACTTTCTCTACTGCATTTTTATCCCCAATTGAAATGTGTGCCATGCTAGGTTTACAACAGGTGCCGATCAATTAGTGAAGAAACAAAGGAATGAATTAACGAGTGCTTTGTTTTTATAAGTACGATCTTGAATAAAACTGCACTTTATAGTCTAGAATGCATTTAAGGACTTTTAACGTAGATTATCTATCACCTAAAGCTACAACATGGTAAGAGTGTTTTCTCATTTTATTAGGTGAGGAAATACCCACACAGGCTATGTCTTTCCCAAGATCACAGAACATGCAATCAACAAAGCCAGAACTCAAACTCAGGTGTTCCAATTCCAAATCCAATCATCTTCACACACAAACAATCCATTTTAGTGATCCTTGTTAATCTCGAATGAGTCTGATTTTGATATTTTCTCTTATTACCAAATTCATGAGGGTCAAAAAATACAACTTTAGCTATATTGCAGACTGTCTTTATTAACAATGCTCTGAGTGACTAATTTGAAGTTTATTACTTTGAGCCATGAACAACAAACAACAGCATATATAATCCATTATTTAGAAGAGTAGATTATGCTCTTGCCTAATTAGTATTTTAGGATTTGTTCACACTTTCACAGACTTTTCAATACTGACTCCTCCCTGGGGCTATCCAAGTCTTTGCACATTTTGGTTACTGTTGTTGGCCCTGAGGATTTTAGAGCTCTCTATACTTTGATTCATTGGCATAATCTTCCTGGGACAGGAACACAATAAAATAATAGCTAACATTTATTGAGCACTTACATTTTGCCAGGCATTGTGAAAACCACTCTACGTGCCTTATCTTATTTCATTTTCACAAAAATCTGTGAGGAGAGTACTGCTAAACAAGCCTTCAATATGATAAGTAACATTCTCAAGGTTATCTAATTCAATAAATGCAGAACTGGGACTCAAATTCAGTGTTTTTTGACCCAAAGCCCTAATTAGTAGCCACTTTATAGTAATGACTGTAACTGGAACCCAGGGACCTGGAGTATACATAAGCCTTCGCCACAACTGCATGACTTCAGGGAGCATGGGGGTCACAGAAAATCACAACCTAAGCAAACAATAGAGCGTTTTCAAAGGCATGAAAGTTGAAAACTCTCAGACTGACCAAATCACGGAGGCTCTACAAAGGTAAGCCCTTAGGTGGCAACAAGAGATCAGTAACATAAATAGGGGACCTTCTAAAATGTTTTTGGAATATGTTTGGAAGGCATGGTGAAACCAAAGAGGCATGAAAAACCCTCAAAGAGTGAGCAAATCTGATAAAGCCCAGGTTACCGTGGTAGCACCAAGCTTCAATGTCCCAGAGGCAGAGTCATGTGGCCTAGTGACTTGAGTTCCATAGTGTTGAGGCCATGTTCTTTAGAAAAATAAGTCCATGGCAACATCTTACCTGCCCCTGGTAATAGCATCCTCCTTTGTTTGGGGAATTCTTTCTCCCCTCTTATATTTTGATTGAGCTGTCAGTGACAGAAATTCTCCCCCTGACTACCAGTGTGGCCAAGTGCTTGAAAGAGGCCAATCACAGCCCTTCTCTGGGAATCTGAATCTTTGACAAGAAGGGGAGCCAAGAGGTCATCACTGCCACCAACAATCACACCCTAGAGCATTGGCTCAACTGCTGAGGTACCAGAACTACTGGGTGCCTGCCCCACCTCAGACCATGAAGGATGGGTCAGGTCACAATTGAACAGCTCTTTAGAGACTTGGTGCCCAGAGTTTTAAGAGGAACTGGCCATGTAGGTATCCTCTGCCAGCACATACCAAAATTCCAAATTCTCAGGAGGAAAACAGCTGATCAGTATAAACTGCATCACTTGCACAAAATGTTTAGGCACGGTGATGGGAACCCCCCTAAAATCTAAATTTCTAGATGCCAACCAAGGGCCAACCTTGTGAACAGGCCTTTTTAAAAACAGTAGCCTCAAGCCTGCTATATTTATTGCATATATGTGAGTTGGAAGGAATATCATACCATAGACCCTGAGTTCTGACTTCCTCAGTGGTTTTCAAGAGAGTCAAATAAAACAAACCATAAATACGGGGAAGTTCCAATAGGGCTTAACCTTGACCAATGGTGGTAGGAGTAGAAGGATAAATCCCACCCTTTCTCCTCCCAAGGACTGTTCTGAGACATCGGCTTTTTTGTCTGGTCTCTCTAAAGACATCCTGCATGGCTGAGCAGGTGCACCTGCTGAGCAAGTGGCTACAATTATTTCATTTGTTTGTTTGTTGTTGTTGTGTGTATATGTACACACATGCACACATATGCCATCATGAAGCAGGCCCAGTACAGTAACACATCACCCTGATTGGCTGCCTATCCTTCCCTGTCTCCTTCTCTTTTCCTGCACTTTCATCACCCTGGAATTGCACCTCCCGAGTGACACATTAGCACTGAAGCCTTGCCTCAGGCTCTGATATTTTTGGAAACTCTGCCCAGGACACCACACTCTGTTGGAAGTATATTGGCACAAAGCCAGTTTAGTTTTATCTTACTCTGGGATGGGCCACGCAAATAGGGAGAAATGGTCTGAAATCATGCCTTAAAGAAAGGTATGTTTATTCTCTACAACAGAGATTTTCAACTGGTGTGTGGCAACATGCAATACCTAACTATTTAGTCAGGGGCACTGACCTCTTTTCCCTTAGATTGTCAAATTTTAAAAAATGACAGTAGCCAACAAAACAATAGCTGTCCAGTGTGAATGAATCAAAATTATACCTACTTTTTGTCAGGTCAGTAAAAAATAGAATATATGTTTTGGTGTGTCACAGAATTTTAGTAATTAGTTTTTGTGTGTCATGAGATAAAAAAGGTTAAAAATCGCTGCTCTAGAGGAATTGGCTAGTCATTCATTTATAAAACAAATTACCATACACCAATAAAATGCAAGGCTCTGTAGTGGCCCTGGGGAAATGACAGTAAGTTGGGTAGGCAGGGCTTTGCCTCTGAGGATCACACAGACATGTGGAGAGAGTTGACTAAGCAATTACCAAAAACTGGGTAGGTGTTATGGCAAAGACCAGGGTGCCACCGAAACACGTGCTAGGAGACCTACCTTGGCTCAAATGAATAAATAAGCCTCTTAGAGCCAATGCAGCTTAAGTTCAGAGATGGTAAATGAGTAGGAATTAGCCAATGGACGAGCAAGGGAGAGCGAAAAGCTCATGGGAAATATCTGGGCTGGAGACATGAATTTAGGAATCTTCTCCATATATAAGTAATAGGAGCCAGGGGAGTGGTTGAGAAGGTACAGAGAAAAGAGTATCTGGCAATGATAAGGCGCTTAGAGATCTCTGCCTTTTCTGAAATCCAAGTAACTCTGAACTTTCTCAAACTTCTCAAAGCCCATAACAATTTTCTGGCACCTCATCTGTGAGGTAACATTTCATCTGCATGAGTCTTGTGTCTGCACCAGGTTGTGGTGACATTGAAAACAAAAGGAGCAAGAGCCTTGTGTAGCCCTGAAAAGAAGGTAAGGTCAAATGTTTGTCAAATTGCTCTCCTGAAAGGGGAGAATGTCTTGAGAGTTGATCTTCTTAAACTTCTGCATTTTACCTAAAAACAAACAAACAAAAAAACAGGATACCAGAGATATGAAAAATTTCACAATGTGCTAAGGTGAATTACAATGTGTACTTGCCTTATACCATAATTGTTCTGTCTTCTATGAAGCCACACGAAGGCAGGGCCTGGTCTACATGTTTGCTCTTCTATCCTAGAGTTATGCACAGTCCCCGGCACACAGAAAGTACTCCAGACACGTTCTTTGAACAAAGGATTAATAAAAAGCTAGTTTAGGCAACATTCAAGCTAGGAAGCATATTTTCTGACTCCTCTCTGTTCTACCCGTCAGCACCAGTCTCACTTCCCCACTCCAGATGAACCAGACCCAGCTTTAGGAGGCTGATAATTCTCTTGGAGCCCCAGGCACAGAGTCTGCCCCTGGCAATCTGAGTGTCAGAAGTATGTTGAGAAAGTGCTTTAGTTCAAGCACAACATCCAGCTCAGCCTGAAAACTCTGCTAGCACTATTGATTTGTAGGGGGTTTTGAAATAGAATGAGTGGCTGATTTTCTCCAAATGGCACATTTCATTCATGATGCATGATTATAATCGTCGCTGCCTGAAGCCTGCAGTCCCTGGCTCGGCAAAAAAAGAAAAATGAAAAAAAAAAAGAAATGGCTATTTTCTGGAGTGAATACACTGAAAGGGCAAGAAATCCATATTCATTTTCTTGCCTCTCGGCTGGACTCTATATTTCGCAGGCAGGTGGAACAAAAATCTTTAAATATCATGCTGATCCAGGAAACGCTCGGCAATATTTAAAGAGCTGTGTGTGCCTGCCTGGTGCCCCTCCTGTCTGTAGGCAGGCAGGCCCCTGTCACCCGGCAGGACAGCCATGGTTTCGGCTCCAGTGAGCAGGGTGCCAGACCCGGGTTCACATTAACTGGCGCATGACCTTTACCAAGTACTGTGGTTTATAGGAATGTTGAATTTTTCAGCAGCTAGGGAGGACCGACGCTAAAGGGAAGGGAGGAATGGGCAATGATTCCAGGCTATTTAAGCCTCCAAGGGGAGAAATGAACTCAGCTTCGACTTTAATTATGTCCCCCGCCTTCTGAGGAGCAAAAGGAAGACAATGGGCTGATAGCATTAATAATGATTCTCCTGTCCTCACCCGGGATAAATAACTTTAAGAAGGTCTTCAGAATATCATTTAGGTTCTCCTCCTCCCTCCTCCAGCAATGCTTTCCTTTTTCCTTAGCAGATGGGTGGAAATCTCAGGACTCCCAGTGCCTTGACCTCCTGCAGATGCTCGGCTCGGGATGGAGCAGGACCGACCGAGGATCATTGGAGGGCGGGGGGGGGGGAGAGAAAGAAAGAACCTTAATGTGCATAACAGGGTGAGTCATGGAGTGGCCCACTAACTGCTTTTTTATGATTGTCACTTACCGGCTCTGATTTACCCACATTAAAGAGTTGTGTCTGCAATTGTAGGGGGCCTCAAAGGGAGACTGATGCAAGAGAGAGCAAAGTATTATTGGGAGCCAGGTCAAATGGACAATTATGGATGGGGACAAACCGCCACCCATAGGGAGGCCGTAACAAACCAGACATTGATACATCATTTTCTGAGATCCTCTGACAGGCATTAGAGCTCCCCTAATGAGATTGTCATGCATTTCTCTTTATGTAGCTATTAAAGCCCTGTCTACATCTGCTGAAGTTTCCTGGGATAGGGTTTGAGGGGGCAAACAAGGGGGACCGTACTCAAATTTTTCTATTTTCTGCAGTTCATCGTGATATTCCAAAAAAGGCTCTGGCAAGGCTCCACAGCAGCAGACAGACCTTGCGAGGTAGCAAAGGTCGGGAAGTGGCCTAGGTTTGGAGGCATGTGCGAGAGGAGGGGTCAGCAGAAGTCTTCACAAAGGCTGCTCCTGATCAAAGAGTTTGCTCTGACTGGCCAACAAAATGCCGCTTGTCTCATCATTTCTTTCTCGCCCCAGATGGCGAAATAACATGCTCTGTGATTCTCTTTCACTCAAAATCCCTGGACATCAATGTGTGGGTGGTAACCCAGCCAATTCCATTTAATGCTGCTCAACTCAGACACAAATACTTCATTTTTTTCTCTGTAAGATGGCAGGAGGAAATACTGGAAAGCAAAGGCCCAGACACCTCTCTGATTCACTGCCATATAGGCTGTGGGTTTGGGGCCATTCCATGAGGATATTGGGGGGTGGGGGAGGGAGTGGTGACGACAGCATTGCAGATAGATCTTAACCATGCTGCCACTCAAGACTTCTGCTAAAGAACACTCTACTCCCCAGCCCATGTAAACTAGTTTCCCGGGAAGCCATCACCAAAGGCCCGCCAGAGACGCTCTGCCATGACTAGACCATTTGGTGCTCCCCAGTTCAGCTCCAAGATGTGTGAAATCTGCTGTCAGCACCTCAGAAGCAGGTCTCAATGTTTACAACTAGCTGGCTTCGAAATTAAAAAGCACTTGTTTTTACGATTTTTCCAAGAACCACCACCACCACCAAAGAGCACATTTAAATGTAAGCAGGGTGACTTGGGATTGGTACTAACATATCTCCAAAGGAGGGCTGGCCGTGAATGTGTCAGAGCAAATACAAGTGATGGCAGAGGAAGCCTCATCGCAGTGGATGAATACATTTTGGTTCACAATGCTTCACTGTCTGGTTTGTTTTAGAAAAGCAGGAGCTCCTTTTCCCTTTTTACAGACCAAATGCAACACAATAGAGCAAAGCCACATGAATCTATTATGTCTTATAGGGCTTTTAGCAGGACTATGACTGTTTAACCAGGCAGTGACATGAGAAGAATTACTATTAGGCACTCCAGCTGAAAGTAGAGATTTTATTGATTCCTCACACTGGCCTGCCTTTTTATCTTTGATTGAGTGGCTTTCATGAATCCAAAAAGGTAGCACCCTTGCATTGAAAGCAGCAGCAGGAAGCCCAACCCGAGCTGAAACCATCTGTCAGTCCAAAAGAAAGATGAAGGTACTTCCCAAAGTAGCATCTATCTGTGTTCCTCTCCCCACAGGGCCATCCATTGCCAGCCGAGTGCAGGACCCAGCCCTTATGCTGTACAGCTCCTCAAGACAGCTAATCTTGACAGACAGTTTACAGAAGAGATAAGCAAAATCCACCTTCGTATAATTAGGACACTAATTGCACCCTGAGACAGAGTAATTATGTCCCCCTTTTTAGGAAAGTACTTAGTTCTGCACATTCCTATTCTCTGGGTTTTTGTGATCATTATTTTTTATTGTTTTGGAGGTCTCATTTGGAAAACAATTGGATTTGTCTCTCTGTTTACTAAATATCAGACATGATGTACAAACATCATTCAATTAGGTGTTCTGCAAGGAGCCTGCTCTACTTCTCCCTATTTTAAACAGGACTCATTTGCATTCGTGGGAAAATTAGAATGCAGAAAAGCATATAAGCAATGTGCAGGTTTACACTTCAGTGAATATTCATAAAGTACCGATTCTCCTTGCAACCATTTCCCCGCAAATGGCCCTCCCACTATGTATGCTGTGTTGTCATTCAGGGGCTTTTTCATTTGTTTTAAAGTGCCAGGTTTGGAGACAACGCAAACGCATTCGGACAGACCCTGCAAAAGCCAGAATTGAAAGGAAATGGTATTTGTGTTTCATGCCACAACAGAGCACGCTGGGAATCCTTGCAATTGACGATGCTGCCTCCCTGTGCAGGTATGAGGGAAATAATCCAAAGTGACAAATGGATCAGGCCGAGGCTGGAGGAGAGACAAGCTCTTGTTCTGCAACACATGCTCTGATCTCCCAGCTTCTGCCAGGACAGGGTCCTCCGTGCACAGAACTCTGGGACTAGGGTCTCCTGCATGCCTTCCCAGCCCTGTCTTCTCCAAGGATAGGTCTACAGGGAAGGCATCACCTAGATAATTCAGACTTTGTAAATAAAAACCCACTTTTGCCTGCATTGTGTTGCTCAGATAATCTGTAAGGTAATTGCAGAATCTACCTCCAAATCAAATAATCCATTTGGTAAAATGCACGAAATCAATAGGAAGGAGAGAATAGGTAAAATTAAAGATAGAGGCTGTATCTGAATCACCTGTATCTGGGAATGCAGAGCACTTTTACACTGGAGCTCTGCTTCCAGTCCCTCCATGTCTGCACTTCAGGTGAGGAATCAGTCAGGTGAGCAGCAGGATTGGGGCAGAGACAGCCTGTGGGACAGAGAAAGGAGGGCCCCAGACAGACAGCAGGGCCCTAAGCCCTGGGAACACAGACTCTCCCCCTCCCGCTTCCTCCCAGAAGGGGCTTACTAATCAAAAGCTTCTACATGACTGGCGTTGGTGCTTACAACTTAGTCCCCACCCAAAAGGAATTAAAAGCAGGAGAGAAAAAATATATAAACATAAAAATCAGGGTGGGAAGAAGCCATAGGACCTGAAAGCACTGGGGTGGTGAGGTGCCCTGAGCGTCTGCCTGGCCGCCTCTTGGCACTCACAGCCTTTGTCATTCCAGAGGGTACAACCATGCACAGCTTTCATGATCTGAGGTCAATGACTCAGCTCCTTCCTTGGGGAAAATACACACTTATATGTTTTTTGACCCCTAATTGTCAATCAGCTAACCAGATTTCCATCTTGGGGGTAGACATTTGCCTCACTACAAAATCCCCAAAGAGAAAACCACTTCCCATGATGGCTTTCAACAATGGACAGAGGCCATCTTTTCTTAGAGCTTAATGTTGCACCATGCAGACTTCCCAAACTAGCTACCCCAGAGGTGTGGAAGCACCCTGAGTTTCCCGGTACCACACTTGGATTTGGCAAATGGTGGAGGAGAAGAAAGAAGGAGAGAGGAACCACAGACATAGAAATATAAACCATAGAGAGAAACCCACATACTCAGAATCCTCCAGACTCAAACGTGGATGAGAACATGTGAAAATGGGTGGAGTCACCCCACAGAGCTCTGATGCCATCAGAGAGTAGGGGGTTGTAAGGCTCTTTTGGGAGAAAGAGCCCCAAGATATTTTCTATAAACCCTTGTTTTTGCTTCCAAACTAACCAGCAGGATTAGTTGGCATTGGTATAGCTGGATCCTGCAAGCAGGGAGGTTTGTCCAATGTTTCAGAGCTCTTTTCCCGTGGTGAAGAGCTGTAGTGATCAGCCTACTCTCCTCCTCATTCCAACTGGAATCCATGCTCAGCCATTTTTACAATGTGCTTTTCCCTCCCCCCACACCCACCTCCCCCTGCCTTGACCTTCTGCAGTCTTCTCAGTCCTAGTGTCTGTCCTTTTTCTGCTCCTGCTTCCCTGTTGCTGAACAGGACTGAAAAATCAACATCTAAACAATAAAAGCTATGTTTGTCATTCCTGCTTAAAATCCCTGAAGTGGCTGATCCAAATGTCTTGCCTTTCTCTTGTCCCCAAATCCATTCCCAACACCCTTTCTCCCTGAACATGGCCTCGCTTCCTATGTTATCAAGAGACCATCTGACTCCTTTCTGCTGCAAAATTCCTCTTCTTTCTCACGTCTCTCCCAGGGAGGAAGTGCCCTTTCTTGCAGAGACTATCCCCTTACCTCCTCACTTGCTTATATTTTCAACTTCCCAGTCTCTAGCAGCACCCCTCCTCAGCCTCCAAAAGGCTAGGTCACTCTGCTTCTCTCTCAGGTCCTCTCCTTTTATTCCTCCCTTTCCTTCCCTTCCAAGAATATTGAAAGAGGCCTCAACATGTCCAATGCTCCATCACCCAGTTCTCTTTCAGTCCTTATTACCTGGTTATCTTCCTCATCTCACAAGGTTCGGAAAGACCTTTCCCACATTATCATGCTCCTGAACTCCATGAAACATTTGATCCATTGACCACACTCTCCATCTTCAAACTTACTTGGTTTTTCTGCTATTTCACCTTCCTGGGTATTCAACCACTCTTTGACTGCCCTTTTTTGGTTGTTTTTCACTGGTTTCTCTCCCTCACTACCTAAATCTGAGCACTCCACACTCAAGGTCCACCCACCATCCTCTTCTCTACCCATGCTCATTACTTCACCTCCTTGCAGAAGACCTATAATCTGACTATGCAGCCCTGACCACAGCCCCAGATTTATATTTTTAGCTGCCTTTGTTTAGCTATAATATCTAGAATGAAAGATATCCTAGCCAAACATACTCAAAGTGGCATGTATGGTGAGTGGAAAGAGATCAACCAAAAAACTTGTATACATATATGTATGACCCCTGGACACAGATGAAGTCCTGGGGAGTGGAGAGGGTAGGCTAGAAGGAGTCAATGAGGAAAAAGGGGGACATATGTAATATTTTCAATTATAAAGATTTTTTAATGGGCCAAAATTGTTTTTGGCTCAGTGGATTGAGCATCAGCCTGCGGACTGAAGGGTCCTGGGTTTGATTCCGGTCAAGGGCGTGTACCTTAGCTACAGGCACATCCCCAGTGTGCAAGAGGCAGCTGATCAATGTTTCTCTCCCATCAATGTTTCTGACTTTCTATCCCTCTCCCTTCCTCTCTGTGGAAAATCAATAAAATACATTTTTTTAAAAAGATTTTTTAATGAAATAAGACCTAAAAAGAAAAAAAAAGACATCCATGCAGGCAGCACGCTAAGCACTGAAAATATAAAGATTAGTAAGATTCCATCCTTTTACTCAAGGCCTTCATAATCTAGTAGAAGAGAGAGACATATAATCAGGTCATTGTGAAACAATGAGAAAATGTAGAAAGATAGGCACAGAAGATTATGCATTGAATAGAAGCACTTAAAAGGAAAACCCAACCCAGACTAGAGAGAGACTAGGAGACTTTTTGAAAGATAGGATGCCTAAATTGAGTACTGAAAAGTAAGTACAAAGGAATGAGTATGAGAAATTCTAAGAACTTAAAATAGCAGAAGTTATTGATATTATTGAATTGTTTGATTAGATGTTGGCAGTGATAGAAAGGAGAAGTCAAGCATGACACTCAAAATTTTAGCATCACCATTCTCCCAGGTACACAGTGCTCAAATTCTAAGTGAAATAAGCCAGTCAGAGAAAGACAAGTATCACATGATCTCACTCATATGGAATCTAATGAGCAAAATAAACTGACAAACAAAATAGATTTAGAGACATGGAAGCATGCAGTAGACTGATGAATCTCATGGGTAGGGATTGGCAGGAAGATATTAACCCAAGAACTTATATGCATATATGCATAACCTGACAACATAACCTGAACACAGATAATAGTGCAGTGAAGGAGGGCTAGAAGGGGTCACGGGGGGTGGGGGGGAAGACATCTGTAATAGTTTCAATACTAAAGATAAATTTTAAAATAATGGAAAGAAAGAAAGATCTCACAGCCATGTTGACTTTTTCTTACTCCCATCCCTTTCAACCAATAGTCTAATTTACAAAATTATACCCTCGTTCGTGTTGTCTCTAAATTCATTTGTATTTTGCTTTCTCACTGCCATCCTCCTAACTCAAGTTGCCATTGTGTCTTTGCCTCTTTCACTCCACAACATCTTAATACTGCTCTCTTGCCTCAGTAGCCTTCCTGAGCAATTGTCATTCCCTTTTATCCTTTTTTATTATGATTGTTATTTTTTTATCTTTATTGTTCAGTTTATTAATTACATTATTCCCCCTTTTTTATGCCCCTACAGCTCCCCTCCACCCTGTACCCATCCCACCCTCCGCCCTCACCTCCCCCTCCCCACTGCCCTCTCCCATTGTTGCAAGATTTTTGTCCAGTCTCTTGCTGCACTTCCCACACCCTTTTCTCCCCAAGAATTGACAGTCCGTTCCCTATGTCTATGATTCTGTTATATTCACCAGTTTATCCTGTTCATCAGATTATTAATTCACTTGATTTTTAGATTCATTTGTTGATAGATGTGTATTTGTTGTTAATAATTTATATTTTTACCTTTTTCTTCTTCCTCTTCTTATAGAATATCTTTCAGCATTTCATATAATATTGGTTTGGTGGTGATAAATTTCTTTAGCTTTTTCTTATCTGTGAAGCACTTTATCTGATCTTCAATTCTGAATGATAGCTTTGCTGGATAGAGTAATCTTGGTTGTAGATTCTTGCTATTCATCACTTTGAATATTTCTTGCCACTCCTGTCTGGCCTGCATCGTTTTTGTTGAGAAATCCACTGACAATCGTATGGGAGCTCCCCTGTAGGTAACCAACTGTTTTTCTCTTGCTGCTTTTAATATTCTCTCCTTATCTTTTGCTCTTGGCATTTTAATTATGATGTGTCTTGGTGTGGTCCTCTTTAGATTCCTATATTTTGGGGTTCTATGTACTTCTTGGGCTTTTAAGTCAGTTTCTTTCACCAGGTGGGGGAAGTTTTCAGTCACTATTTCTTCAAGTAGGTTTTCATAGCCTTGTTCTCTCTCTTTTTCTGGCACCCCCATAATTCGGATGTTGGCATGCTTGAGGTTGTCCCAGAGGCCCCTTACACTATCTTCAATTATCTGGATTCTTTTTGTTTCTTGCTTTTCCAGCTGAGTGGCTTTTGCTTCTTTGAATTTCAAATCTTTGGCTTGGTTCTTGCAGCCCTCTGGACTGCTTTTAGGACTTTGTGTAATATTTTTTATTTCAGTCAGTGTATGCTTGATTTCTAGTTTGTCCTTTTTCATATCCTTGAGGGTCTCAGTCATTTCCTCATAGGTGTTGTTCATTTCCTCATTGGTCTTGTTCATTTCCTCATAGGGCTTGTTCATTTCCTCGTAGTTCTCATTAAGTTCATTGGCCTTTTCTAGGAGCCTCTTGAAAAGCCTTATAACTGTGGTTTTGAACTCTATGTCTAGTCGTCTTTTTTCCTCCAGTTTTTCACACCTGATTTCTTTCCATGTCTCTGCATGGTGGCTCCTTTACTGAGTTGGTCGATTAGCTTTGTGTGGTAGATATCCTCTAAGGGACAGTGGCTCAGCCTCTTCAGTTACCTGAGGTGGGTACTCTTCCTGCAATCCTTTATGGGTTGTACAGTATTTTTGAATTTAAGCCCAGCTTGTTGTAGTTAGCCCTAGGAGGGTTTGACCTCCAGGCCAATTGGCTATGCAGCGAAACTGTTCAGGTTGGATGGGCAGAGTCTCTGGGCTGAGCAGGCAGCGTCAGCGTCAGCTCCACCCTATGTGGTGCGCAGGTCTCTGTGTTGGGTGGTAATGGCTGCACGCACCTCCAAGAGAAAACCGCCGCTGGTCTCCCCTCCCCCCCCCTTGCCAGACAACTCTGCCTCTCCCCAAATGAGTCTGCACACCCAAAGTCTCGCCCAGGGTTGTAAAACAAAGCAATCCGGTGGTCTTGGTAATGAGGGAGCAAGTCGCGCATCTGTGCTGTTGCGCACTTTACGGCAAACAGCTGTTCCAACGCGCACTCTCCTCAGACTTGGAGAGCTCTGCTGCGCCCAGCTTTTAGCGGGCGTATCCCGGATCTCGGACCTCGCCTGGCACTGGGGAATCTGTGCAGTGGGGGGGTCTCTGCCCTCCCCGTTGGAGAAATACAGCAGGGATTGTTGCTACCCACCCTACAGGCCGCGCGGGCCCATGGCTCCGAACCTCTCTCTGCGCATATCTTCAAGGCTGCGCTCCGTCACTCTTCTGAGTCTCAGTGTCCCACCTTTACTTTCATTTGTGGAATTTTCACTCAGCCAGCTTTCCAGTGATTCTGGATGATGTTTGTTTTGTTGTTATGTTGTAGTTTTGGAATCGTTGCGCAGGGCAGCACAATAGGTGTTTACCTATGCCACCATCTTGGTTCCTCTCATTCCCTTTTATTCTTTAACCCTTCATCAAAAATCTTCAGTGCATCCCTTTCACTCCTTGTCAAGCAAGGCCCTCTATAATCTGGTCCTAACCATTCATTTCTCACTCTCTGTCTCTCTCTCCCTCTTCTTCTCCCCTCTCTCTCTCATTCATCACATTGTTTGTTCTATTTATTCTCTCCTGAACACTCTCCATACTCTTGCATCAATGTGTTTCTGCTTATACACCAGTAAGCATACAATTTGTCTTCAACTCATAACCCTGCCAAAAATTACCTGTGCATGTTGCAGAATAATATGGATTGCATCATATGCCATTTCAGTAAAAACAGTTCCCCCTACTTTATATGTATAAATATATCCATGTGTTTGTATAGAATAGAACGAGATGTAGAAAGATAATAAGAGTTGATATGCAACAAATGCTTACTCTTCTAAGCACTGAGTTAACAATCCTTTGAAGTGAGAAACCTTTTCTCCATTTTAAAAATGAGTAAACCAACTCAAAGGTCACTAACTTGCCAAACATGTTGCAGGAAATAAGTGGAAGAGCCAGCATGTGAACCCCAACCACTGAACTCCCAGCCACTGTGCTTCTCATGAGGAAGAAGGGCAGCTGGGTCATGGGAGAGATCTTTCCTTTTTTACTTTATGTACTTCTATATTCAAAACATAAATATAGAAGGGAAATATGTTTTTATTTTTGTAATTGCAGGAAGGTAGGAAGAAGGGAGAGAGGGAAGAAAGGAGGGAGGGAAAGAAGGAAAAAGAAAGAAGAGATGAATGAATGAGAGATGAGAATAAAGGAGAGAAGGGATGAGGAAGAGAAGGAAAAGGAGTATATGTCTTTCCCATGCTGCTGTAGCAAATTACCACAAATTTAGTGGCTTAAATAACGCAAATGTGTTACAGTTCTGGAGATCAGAAGTCCAAGTCATCAGGGCCGCATTCATCCTGAAGGCTGTGCTGAGAAGAATCCCTTTCCTTGCCTTTCCAGCTTCTGGAGGCTGCCTGTGTGCCTGGCTGTGGTCTCACCTGCCATCTGGAAAGTCAGCCACATAGGATCTTCAAATCTCTCTCTCCCTGACCTCTAGCATCTCTCCTATAAAGTTGCTAGGATTTCTATTTAGGGCTTACCACATTAACCCAAGATAATCTCCCCATCTCAAGATCCTTAACTTAATAATATCTGCGAAGTTTCTTTTGTTATATGAGGTAATATACTAGTAGTCCTAGATTCTGGGGATTAAGACATGGACATTGGTTGGGTTCGGGGGTAATTATTCTGTCTACAGGGAAAGGAGGTAAGAGGGCAGGAAGAGACTATATCCAGACTTCAGGACTCCTGCTCCATCACATTTGTCCTGATTATTCAACTGGATATTCTCTTTTCCGATGCTGAATCCCAGCTGTTCTCTGCTGCCCGGCTCTTGTGGTTCTTAGAGAAGCTAGAAGGTAAGCTCCTTGAGGCAGGAACTGTCCCCTACTTGTCTTTGCCTCTGCAGCCACTCACAGTGCCTCGTGCTTTGCACAAACTCAACAGTATTTCTGGGACTGGATTGAATTGCTGAAAGCACAGCTTCCCTGCCTGGGCCTGCCCTGTGGCCTCGGCTGACAGCCTCAAGATTAACTGCCTAATGAATAAAGTTGCTGAGCCTGGCCCAGCTGTGCCTTTCAGAGTGTGTTTGGGTTTGCTTTGCCAAGTGTAGATTATTGCCCTTGTCACTTGCTTTTCAAGAACCCAAGCTGCCAAGCTGAGGCGGGAAGAACCCCCTGATTGGAGTTGCAGCTGCACAGGCAGCCAGCGAGACGTGGCTTCGGCCCACCTGCCTTTGAGTGACATGAAACTTAATGCTGGCCTCCAAAGCTGCCAACTGCAAGGCTGCAGGAGCCTGAGGCAGAGCTGCAGTGGCAATCACCTGGGTGATTTCAGGTGGCCTCTCCCCACCCCTATACCCCCATCCCCACACTACCACCGCCACACTCCACCCCCACACACCCACACTACCCATACCCACACCCCTACATCCCCCACTCCCACCCCCCACACTCTCCACACACACACACACTCCCCACACCCACACCCCTCACTCCACACTCCACCCCCCACCCTCACACTCCCACCCCCACACCCCCCACTCCCACACTCCCCACACTCACCCCTGTTTAGCTGGAACTGGTGGTATTTTAATAAAGATGTGACTATGCAGGCTCAGAGGTTGTTCGATGTCTTTTTATTTTTGAGTCAAGAATATACATAATTTCAGAAACATTAAATCGAATGTGACTGTGAGCCCTTAGACCAGGATCCTCACCATCATGTGAGGCCACAGTGGTCTGGCATGAGGTTCCCTAGAATCCAGCACATAAGTCCCAGGGAGGAGCTCCAAGGCAGGCACTGAGGTACAGGCCAAAGCGACTGCCTTCTTTGGAAGGGGCTATATGGAAAGCCCTACAGCACGCAGGAGGACCTGACAAGGACGCCCAGTATAGACCCTGTGACCCAGGGCACAGCTCCCAGGAGAGTCACAGAAATTCTGGCAGTGGCCCCTGGCTCTGAACCCACAGCAGTTCTTTTCCACACTTCCCTCTGCTCTCTGGCAGCCTCTATTCTTGACACACCCACCCCCCCACCCCCCCCACACACACACACCAACGGTTCCTCTCTCTCTCATTCCTCCTCTCCAACAATACATTCCCCCGATATCAGTGAAAAGCCCAAGTGAAATAGAGAGAAAGTGAAAAGAGAAACCAGATTTGGGAGCAATGGCTTGGCAAAACAGCCTTGTGTGTTTGCGGATTGTCCACTCATTCCTTCAGTAATTAAATATCGAGTACCTACAGTGAGACACGAGCTGTTCTGGGTGCTGGGGAAACGGCAGTGTATAAATCCTTGTCCCCATGGAGGGGAGACAGAAACAAACAAGATAAACAGGTAAACTAGATAGCACATAAGACACAATGGGTACTAAAGAAAAACATTAAGCAGAGAAGGTGGGTAGAAAGTGTGGAGGAAGTTGTAATTTTAGCTGGCTGTGGCCAGGTACAGGTAAGACTGCACTGACTAACCTAATTCTAAGCTTTCAGAATCTATGTGAACCTGTTTCACTTTGGAGATTCCTGAGTCCCACCGGTCCCAAGATTTTGCCTTTCTTCCCTGTTTCATGCTTGCTCCACCATATTCCAAAGTTCAGTAACTACTGAAGTTCAGTAACTACAAACAGCCTGTACTATTTGCAGAAAAGCCCTGCCCTCCCACCTGTCCTGAGAATGAGTCCCAAACCCAGAGAAGCCAGGTAGTAACTGGAGCCTTCCCTCCCCACCTCTTCACCTCCCCCCCTCCCCCATTTGAATAAGCCACTCAAGCCCAAAGCAAGGCAGAGGTCAATGCCTGAAGATGCTCACCACAATATTGAAAACCAGCAGACAATTAATGTTCTATAAAGGGAGGAGGGATGCTTAAGTAAACCAGGCATCCGCTCAAAGAACTATGAAGTCACCATTTTATGTTGTTACAGGGTTTGTCAACCTCAGCTCTATTGACATTTGGGGCTAGATAATTCTTTGTGGTAGAGGCTGTCCTGGGCACTGTGGAATGTTTAACAGCATCCCCGTCTTCTCACCAGATGCCAATAGCGCCATCCCCTAGTTGTGACAACCAAAATGTCTCCAAATATCTCCTGCAGGGCAAAATCACCCCCAGCTGAAAGTTACTGCATTATAAGTGTGAAGGCTATGTGAAAATATTTTTAAATGTATATAAAATTGCAACAGTATAACAAAGACTTTCTCCCTAATGCATGAATTTATTGCTATAGTAAAGAAAAACAAAACTTCACACACACACATACACAAGAAGGCCTCTAAACTGCCATAATAATCCCAATGATTATTATGATACTAGAGGTGTGGTGCACAAAATTTGTACCCAGGGGGGAGGGGTCCCTCAGCCCAGCCTGCACCCTCTCTAATCTGGGACCCCTCAGGGGATGTCTGACTGCCGGTTTAAACCAGCAGTTGGTCATATCTCTCACAATCTGGGATGGCTGGCTCCTAACCACTCACCTGCCTGCCAGCCTGATCATCCCAAACTGCTCCCCTGCTTGCCTGATCACCCCTAACCACCTCTGCCTCAGCCCCTGCACCTGGGACCCAGGCCCAGGCTTCCCTCCCTCTGGCCAGCTACAGGCATCTGGGACCCAGGCCAGATTTGCCCAGGCTGGCCGCAGGCACCTGGAATACCTGATCACCCCTAACTGCTACCCTGCCTGCCTGATCACCCCTAACTGTCTCTGCCTTAGCCCCCACACCAGGGATCCAGGCTTTCATCCTCTAGCCGGCCACAGGCAACTGGGACCTGGGGTAGAAGGCGGGGTGGTCCTCTCAGCCCAGCCTTCCCCTCTCACAGTCCAAGAGCCCTCAGGGGATGTCCTACTGATGGCTCCCTCTGTGGGAGGTGACTGGGCTGATTAGGAGAAGGCTCTGCTAAGGCCCAGCCACTGCTGCTGACTCTGGCCTCCCTTTGCAGGAGACAACTGGACTAATTAGGGGAAGGAGCCACCCCATCACCCCACTGCTGCTGCCACTGCCAGCCTCCATGGCTGCCCTTGGCACTCACAGCCACTGCGGCTTTGTCCAGAAGAATGTCTGGAAGGACGTTTGGAAGATGTCTGGTCTAATTAGCACATTACCCTATTTTTAGTATAAATAAAAACCTGAAAATAATTTAGTGTGTTGGGGTAGCAAGATTGTGGGTAAAATTGTTTTCTACTTCAATATTTTATGTTGTTATGAAATTATAAAGAACAGCAACTACATTTTTAAAATCTCTTTCAGCCATAACTCTCTCAGATAGCCACAGTGATGGAGAGCCATGTATTTGTCAAACACCTATGGGATTTTGTCAATGATGGAAGAATTCAGAGCAGGAAAGTCTGCCCTCATGGCTCCAGGGCAGCTCACTCCTCCAAAAGAACCACTTACCAGGTTGGGGGGCAAGGGGAAGTGTCAGGATTTAGCTAGATAAAAAAGAAATGAATGACACCACCATCAGAAAGACCTCCAGCTGCGACTCTAAAGGTGACTCTTCTAAACAAAGAGCTTATTGGAACTTTGGGATTCTATTTAAGGAATTGCACCTCTCTCCTGGACTTTCTGGCCAAATTTAATGTGTTTTCCAAGGAGGCACCTCAGCGCCCACGCTGTGACTGGCCCGGCGTTCACAAGTAACCTCTCTTCTGTATACTGGCAGCGTGGTGGCTCTGGGCTGGAACAATTCAAAAGGCTTAACTAATGAATGGAGATAAGAAAATGGAAAAGCACAAAGCATACAAAAAATCTAGGTCTTCTCTCTTACAAAATACTGCTTACTCCTTTTCACTTAGCAGGACACCATACACGCGCCTCCTTTCTGTCTCTCCTACATCATGACAGGCACCATCCCCAACACCACCACACAAGGGCCTACTCCTAAGCATTCTTAGACATCACCATTCTTCAGAATTCTAGACAAAAAGAAAGAGTTGTATCATGTTACACAACTCTATGAGTTACAGTCAGGTCAGGCTCTCCATCCTCATGGTTGGGTTCCTGACTAAGAATCTATCTCTTTTAAAATTAAGAGACATCAGGAATGACCTCACTATAGATGAAGACCTCATGGCTCTTACAGAAGGAGTCCCCCTGACATTGTGGGGATGTCAGAATACCACACAGCACAACCGTGGCACTCCACAAGAGATACACACACAGTAACAGCGTTACTGCTCTGCAGCAACCTGGAAAGTACCCTCACAGTATTCCTATGTACATGGCCCATCAATTTCTATCACGTTCTTGGGGATTTTACAAAAGTCTTAACTCTCATCCAACATAGCACCTGCAGAAATAACTTCTACAGATTGGCAGTGGATTAGTACATGGAGGCAGGATAAGGTGGAGCAGAGCAAGACAGTTCATTGTGCCTAGAGATAACCTGAGTTCAAATCCCACCATTTGTTAATTACCCAACTCTGAAAAAAATTGTTTTCTTGATCTATAAATTGCCGATTGGAATGGTGATGATGATGATATGATAATGAAGGTGATGATAGTAGTGGTGGTAATGGTGATTATAATGACAAGACAGTTGTAAGGAATTGTTAAAATAAATTATGAAAAGCCCCTAGCTCATAGTAAAGCACTCAAATACCAACATAATTAGATAACGCAACTTCGGAGCCAGTCCTTCCATTAACTTCTTTTGTGACCTCATCTAAGACGTTCCCCACCTAAGAAGTGAAGTCACAATCCTTATTACTTTGAGTTGACATAAAGAAAATTTTATTACAATTGTATTTAAACTCTCTACAATGAGCTCATAAATTTCACCACCTAATTGTCACTCTGAGGAGCCCTACAGAAGGCCAACAGTCTGGGTTGGTAACGGTGCTCTAGTTAGACACACAAACCTCATAGTAAGAGCCACCAAACTTTAGTCAGAGAAGAAATACAAACTGAAGCATAAACAGTATGTTGATTAGTCGTCTAAATAAAAAGAGTTTTCTGATACAACACAGTCAGAACAACCTCCCTATTTCATAGAGACTCAGTATGTTTTATGGCCATGGTTGATCATGTACACAACTGCCCATAGTGTCTCCATAACATCACCCAGCACCTATTACCCTATGATTAATGGGCCTTTGGACTCTCCTTTCAGAGAGGGACGAGTTCTGGGGCAAGCACCAAAACCATATCGTTGTACAGATATAAATCACAATAGAGTGGGTAAGCACCCAGGATTACCTCAGATCTCTTCCTGTCCTGGCTTTATAAATAAATGCTGAATTGTTTTCATCTAAGCTTGCCCCAAGATGCAAAATCTAAGATGTGCCACTTCTGTTCTCTGTTTCCCAGTTCCCTTTATTGCTTCAGATGAGCTAAGTTATCCCTGTATCATGTCACACGACTCTGAGTTACAGTCAGGTCAGGTGACACCTGTTGTGCTTTTGGGGTGCCAAGAAAGGGGCCATAGCAAAGGTAAAGGCCACACTCCAGCAGCACACTTCCCCTCCACTGTGAATGGAGGACAGCAGAAGCTGCTTCAGTTTCCCCCAGGCAAGCAGAAGCCCTGGACAACATGTAGTGTCAAGAAACAGGGCCTCTTCTGCTCAAGGCTCTGTAACCACAATAACACCATTGAAAGTTCACAGATGATTTTCCAATCCATCATTTCATCTTCTCCTCACAACTTTGGACTTGCCTTCCTCTCTATCAAAATAGTTGTGTGGATCATCCATCTACCATCCTTGACCTAAGTACCTGTTGCCTGCTATACTCACCTCTACCACTGGTCTCCATGGTTACTAACGGACTTTATCATCAATGTCACCTTCAAAACCCCTGATTACACCTAGAAAGGTATTTGATGGAGTAACTGGGGACTAACACCTAGCAAAGTTGACACATAAAACTGACCATTGCAGGAGACCCTAAATTTACCATCCAAACTGGGATTTTCTTGAAAGTGAAAGGGAGAGATAGTCATAATTATGCCAGAACAAGCAGCAACTGAAATAGTCACAGGCGAGTTTGGCATGTGGTCACCATATCCATGGATGCCTAAATCTGCCTTTTAAAAGATCCTCTGTGCCTTAACAAGTCTCGAGAAACCACCAAATATTTTCTCACATGGCAGAAAACATTGAAGCCATTTTATGTGAGCTACCAGACTTGGAAGGGTCTCCAACCCATAACCAGGGAGGCTTCAGCAGAAAGCAGATCAAAGGCCTAGGAGGGATTTCTAACACCTCAAATAGTACTAGCTCCTGTCTATCTTCTTCCCAATTGGTATGACTAAATGGCTCTCAACATTAGCAATGACCTGTATATAACTAGGAGAAAGCAGCATAAGGGATTGTTTCAGGATGGGAGAACCAAGATGGTGGCATAGGTAAACACCTATTGTTCTGCCCCACGCAACAATTCCAAAACTACAACATAACAACAAAACAAACATCACCCAGAATCACCAGAAAGCTGGCTGAGTGAAAAGTCCACAAATAAAAGTAAAGGTGGGACACTGAGACTCAGAAGAGCAGCGGGAGCGCAGGCTTGAAGATACGCATGGAAACAGGTTAGGAGCCGTCCTGGTGGCGCGCGCGGGCAGTGGCTGGAGCAGCAACCCCGGCTGGATTTCGCCAATGGGGAGGGCGGAGACTTCCCACTGCATGGATTCGCCAGAGCTAGGTGAGGTCCAAGATCCGGGGTACATGGAGATGTCCCACTGCACAGATTCCCCAGTGTCAGGCGAGGTCCGAGGTCCAGGGGATGTACCCTGGAAGCCGGGTGCGGCAGAGGTCTCCTAGTCTGTGGAGGAACCGGGTTGCTGGAAAAAGAAGTTTGTGCGCACATAAACTGTGCTCCCTGGAAACTTGTCTCGTGGTTCCAGAAACCACCAGACTGTTTTGTTTTACAACCCTAGGCAAGACTTTGGGAGTGCAGACTCATTTGGGGAGAGGCAGAGTTGTCTAGCAAGAGGAAGAGACTAGCAGCTTTCTCTTGGAGGTGCCTGCAGGCATCTCCATCCAACAGAGACCCGCGCGTGAGCGCCACATAGGACATAGCTGACACTGAGGCTGCCTGCTCAGCTCAGAGACTCCGCCCATCCAACCTGAACACAGTCTCCCTTCACAGCCAATTGGCCTGGAGGTCAAACCCTTCTAGGGCTAACAACAACAAGCTGGGCTTAAATTCAAAAATACTGTACAACCCATAAAGAACTGCAGTAAGAGAACCCACCTCAGGTAACTGGGGAGGCTGTGCCACTGAACCTTAAAGGACATCTACCACATAAAGCAGCCACCATGCAGAGATATGGAAAGAAATCAGGTGTGAAAGAAATGGAGGGAAAAAGACGACAAGACATAGAGTTCAAAACCACGGTTATAAGACTTTTCAAGATGCTCCTAGAAAAGGCCGATGAACTTAATGAGAACTACTAGGAAATAAACAAGGCCAACCAGGAAATGAATGAGACCTACAAGGAAATGAATGAGACCCTCAAGGAAATGAACAAGACCTCTGAGGATATGAACGAGACCCTCACAGATATGAAAAAGGACCAACTAGAAATCAAGCATACACTGACTAAAATAAAAAATATTACACAAAGTCCTAAAAGCAGTCCAGAGGGCCGCAAGAACCAAGTCAAAGATTTGAAATACAAAGAAGCAAAATCCACTTGGCTGGAAAAGCAAGAAACAAAAAGAATCCAGATAATTGAAGATAGTGTAAGGGGCCTCTGGGACAACCTCAAGCATGTGCCAACATCCGAATTATGGGGGTGCCAGAAAAAGAAAGAGAGCAAGGTAATGAAAACCTACTTGAAGAAATAGTGACTGAAAACTTCCCCCACCTGGTGAAAGAAACTGACTTAAAAGCCCAAGAAGTACACAGAACCCCAAAATATAGGAATCTAAAGAGGACCACACCAAGACATATCATAATTAAAATGCCAAGAGCAAAAGACAAAGAGAGAATATTAAAAGCAGCAAGAGAAAAACAGTTGGTTACCTACAGGGGAGCACCCATACGATTGTCAGTGGATTTCTCAACAAAAACGATGCAGGCCAGACAGGAGTGGCAAGAAATATTCAAAGTGATGAATAGCAAGAATCTACAACCAAGATTACTCTATCCAGCAAAGCTATCATTCAGAATTGAGGATCAGATAAAGTGCTTCGCAGATAAGAAAAAGCTAAAGGAGTTCATCACCACCAAACCAATATTATATGAAATGCTGAAAGATATTCTATAAGAAGATGAAGAAGAAAAAGGTAAAAATATAAATTATTAAGAACAAATACACATCTATCAGCAAATGAACATAAAAATCAAGTGAATTGATAGGCTGATGAACAGGATAAACTGGTGAATATAATAGAATCATGGACATAGAGAGGGAATGGATTGACAGTTCTTGGGGAGAAAAGGGGTGTGGGAAGTACAGCAAGAGACTGGACAAAAATCTTGCAACAATGGGAGAGGGCAGTGGGGAGGGGGAGGTGAGGGTGGAGGGTGGGATAGGTACAGGGTGGAGGGGAGCTATAGGGAGATAAAAAAGGGGAAACAATGTAATTAATAAACTGAACAATAAAGTTTAAATAAATAAATAAATAAGTAAGTAATAAAATAAATAATTTCAAAAAAAAGGGATTGTTTCAGGAAATGGGGTCTGGTGCCATGTTTCCTCAGTTCAAATCACTTACTGTGTGACTTTGGACAAGTTACATAAGCTCTCTGTGCCTCAGTTTTCTTTCTGAAAAATGGGGATAATGAGTTACACATTAGTGTGTTAGAGTAGTTCCCAGTAATGTTAACTGTCACCACCATTACATCTACCAGACACATTCAGTATTCATCCTGCCTCACTTCAGAGCATTTGGCCCTGTTAATCACAAGCTCCTTTTTGAAACACTCTCATTCCCTGGCTTACATAAAACAGCACTGTCCTGGCTTTCTTCCTAACTCTCTGGTCACTTCCTTTCAATCCACACTTTCTTCCCAAACAATCTCATCCACAAACATGAATTCAGTAACCATCTCCTGACTCTCAAATTTATATGTCCAGATGAGACCATACTTCCAACCTTCAGATCCATGTTTCCACCTGCTTACTCAACACTGCCTCTTGGATGTCTCAAAAGTTCTTAAATTCCACATGTTTAAGAATGAACTTCTGATCTTCTCCCCTAAAAATCCTAGGCTCTCTCTGTGGTTCTCCATCTCAGAGAATGCCACCATCATTCACACCCTCCATTAATCTGAAACAAAAGCTACGGTCCTCTCCATCACCCCTCCATCGAATCAACCTCCTACTTCACTCAGTTTCACCTCCTAAGTGACATGCAAGAGACATGCAAGAAATCTCACATGTATTTATTCCTCATTCTACCCACTACCACTTACCTAGCCCAATATTCTGCTGTGACTAATCCAATGCCTTTGACTGGTCTCTCCACATCCACTCTGACTCATTTATAGGCCTTGTGCACACACACACATACACCCCTCTACACACACATGCATACACACATACGCACATACCTAAACACATACCCATGCATGCACATGTATACACATATGTACATACCAGCGCCCATACTCATAAGTGCACACACCTAAACACATACACATGCATGCATATGAATACACATGTGCACACATGCATGCATACACCAAGTTTAACATCTCATTGCTATTAGGATAAACACCAAATCCTTATTATGGCCTGCAAATCCCCGCCTGCTCTGACTCCTGCTTATTTTTCCAGCATGCCCTCCTCCCATTCTCCCTTTAATATCTCAGCTCCAGTCATGTTGGCATTTTTTCAACCCCTTTACTAAAATGTACTGTGCACCCTGCCACTCCAGGATCTTTGCACATGCTATTTTTTTTTTTTTACTCTGACCTGTGGCATCTTTCTGATCCAAGTTCAAGTTTCTTTTCCTCAGGAAACCCTTCCTTAAACATTTTTCCACTCCAGCCTCTCTCCACCCTTTTATATAGTCCAATTCTCCTGCTCTACTCTCTAATAGAACCATACTGTTGGCCCTTAGGGAGAGCAATCACATATTCATTAACGTGATGACTTGATTGTCTCCCTCACTGGAATGTAAACTGCATGACAGCAGGGGCCATGCCTCACTTTGCATTTCGAGCACTTAGTGCAGTGCCTGCCAATAACAGTGAATAAACGAATGTATTAAAAGGAATGGATGAAGGAACCACAAGATGCAGGTCCCCACCACTGCCATTTTAGACTCAGGAAACTGAGCTGGATGTGAGAAGTGACTCACCAGTGAGCACATAGCTAGTAAGTGACAAAGCAAGACTTGAACCCTGTTCTTCTGATGTCGAGTCAAATATATCTTTGTCACTATACAGAGTAATACTTTTCTGAGAGACTGGTGGTAATGGGGAAATAGAAACCCTGAAAAGAGCTTTTTCTCTCTGAAAATAAAAGTTCTACTCTTGGGTACTGAATTTGTATCAATACATTCAACATAAAAGGTTTTCTTCTAAGAGGCAGTAATAAAGGCTCAAAGGATTCTTTCACTCAACAGTAATGTCTCCTTTCCTGACTTAAAAATAGCCCCTCTCCTTGGCAAGTTGGAGTATGTTTCTCTGTACTCTCTTGCTTCGTTTCCCTCAAAGCTTTATCAGAAAGCAGAGCTCCTCCATTAACTTCAAAAGGAACTTTGAGCTTCCATTAGCCACAGGAAGCAGGAACACAATGAAAAATGGGTAACCAGCACAGGCTAGCAGGAGAGCTCTGTGAGTAGGACAGACATTGAAGTTGGGCAGGCAGCTTGGCAACCCTGAAGGGAAAATGACACAAGAGTTACTGTAGGTCTCATCCAGAAGGTGATGGGGGGATTTCCCAGCCACTATCTCTAGAAAGGGGTGGGGCTTATTTGTAGAAATAGCACATCATCTGGTAGCATAGATCTATAAGTGTGTACAAAGAACAATGTTAAAGAGACCATCGTTCCAGACTTGGCTCTACCACTGACCCTCGAGCAGTGTTGCATAAACCTGTTCTGTTCTTGAGATGTTAGCTTTCTCTTTGTTTTAAGTGAGGCAGTTGTGATAGGATGGCCTCTAAGACTCCTAATACTAGTATATAATACTAATATCTACCCTCATGTAGTGGGCTAGAAGTATCACTTCTTTTGGCTTCAGAAAAGGATATTAATATTGAAATGAATTGTGAATTATTAAGAATTGAATTATTTTTATTGCTTCTGCATGAGTTGGAAACTTTCTAAAACTATCACAGATCTTAATATTTCACGTTTATGGAAAATTGAGAAATAGGAAATATATATATATCAAACTGATATTTTCCAACTTTCCTCCCAGAAAAATAACTTAGGAGAACAAAGATATGGAAAACATGAAGAATCACCTTTTGGGTGGACAGACAACAGGGCAGCGTGGATGCTGATACTGACCAGTCAGTCCTCGAAGGGATGATCCCTTCCAGACTCCTGGGCCAGGAAACAATTTGTCTGCGGACTGCAAGCCTTCAGGTGTTGGGTCCCATTTACCCACATTTCTGTAAAATACTCTGGTAGGTTGCTAATTACTTGCCATTGGGGATCATGTATTACTCCGATTTGCGTCCCTATGAGAAGACTGCCTTACAAAGGAAGTTGAGCTCAGTATATTGTTCATACTGTCACCAAAGTAATATTTCTGAACACAAACTTTATCATGGCACTTCTTGACATAAAACCCTATGATGGCCCCCACCTTTCCTAGGAGAGAGTACATGGGTATATGTACTTTATACCCATTTCACAACTTCCCTAAATGAAAAGAGAATTGTTACCCAAAAAAATATTCCCTCAAATATGACCAGAGTCTCTCTCTGAGTGAGAATTTCCAGGGAAAAGGCCTGGAGATCTGTTTGTGTTTATTGCTTTAAAATTTGTTTTCTTAATAAACCCTGCACTCTTCAACATGGCTTTTCATCATCAGGAAAACTGGAGGCTGTGCCTTAGAGAAATAAGGATAAAGATACTGTTTGCAACATCATTTTTCATGGCATAAAACTGGAAATAACCAATATCACTATCAATAAGCAAACAGATAAATAAAATACTGTACTCATAAAATGGGATTCAATGCAACAGTTAAAATAAATTGATCTATCAACATGGATAGAGCCAAAAACAACACTGAGGGGAGAAAAAAAGCAAGATATAGAATGACATATTATAGCATAATACTGATGTGTGTAAAATGTGCTTTAAATTATCTAAAAGGATAAATACAAATGAACAATCATTGCCTGGGGGGCGGGTATAGAGAAGAGTATTAGGCAAAAGGTACTGATTTAAATGTATCTATGGTGTTTGATTTCTTTTTTAAAGTTAAAATATGGTTAAACGCTAATGTTTGTTATTTGTTTGTGATTTTTTTAGAGAGAGAAAGAGGAAGGGAAAGGGAGAGAGAGAGAAACATCCACGTAAGAGTGCAACATGGATCAGCTGCCTTCTGCACACCGCCAGCAAGCGATGACACCCAGCAAACCGAGCCACACCCGCCAGGGCAATGCTGATGCTTTTTAATTCCGGGGCCGGGGTGGGGCAGAAACACACATATGGGTGTCTATTAAATTACTCTGCAGACTTTTTTAATTCTCAAAATTCAAGACAAAATACAAACTCCAACTTGACATAGAAACTCTCTGTAATCTGATGCTGCCTTGTATCATCTCCCCCTTTTCCTGTGTACACCCCCCATAGTCGAGCCATACCAAAATACTTCCTTTTCCCCTACGCAGTGATGCGAACAGCTCTTATGACTGCACACAAGGTTTCCTTTGCTTGTCCTGCATTCTTCTTCTTCTTCATCCACCAAGGCCAGTTCTCCTGCCTCCAGCCTTAGGAAGTATACTCCATCCTGTTCAAACAGGGGCAGGTGCTCTTTTCTATACTCCAGCACAGAGCTGCTTCTCTGAATGTCCAGTGTCTAACCCAGTGCATAGCAGTCTGTACGTTGTTAAATCCTTGGATAAATAAAAAATGAATGACATAGAACTTCCAGCCAGTTTCCTGCAAGCAAGACTCATCAGCATAAATACATATTAAATGCCAATTAAAAGAAACAAGCCATTTCAGGGACACATCACTCTCCCTCAGCTCTGTGCAACAGGCAAGAAAAAGGTAAGAGAAGGCCAAGGTAGCCATCCCAAAATATACAAAAGGCTTTGAATGGAAAACTGAGGATAACTCCACCATTTCCAACAAGCACTGAGATAATGAGCTTTGATTATAGCTGAAAAGATACTGATTAGATATAAGAATTTAATAAGAACAATATACTGTAGTAGGAAAAAGCATGGTTTGGCAGTCAAACAAACCTGGTAATAAATACCAACCCCCCGCTCGATGGCTGTTTAACTCTGGGCACATTATTTCATCTCTCAAAGCCTCGGTGCCCTCATTTCCAGAATGGACACAATAACACCTACCTTACATGTTACTGTGAGCGTTTCAAAGGCAGAAAATGTAAAGCCCTTGACACATAGTAGTTATTTCCCCTGAATCATGATAGAACTATAATAGGAAATCCCTCTCTCTTGCAACTTTTGAGGTTAGGTCACACAGTCGTTTAGTAGAAATCCTAGTTTGAAGGTGGAGGATGGATCCTAGAAACCCCACAGGGGCCTTTGATGCTTCGTGTCTATTATGTCATAAAGCCCCAAGAGCTACCCATGAAAAAGGGCTTTAAATTGCCTCTCTGGGAGTCAAACTATTCGGAACAATCAGTTCAGGATTTGAGGCCCCTGCTACTTTGCAGACCAGGTAAGTATTCTGCAGTGGCGTTTTTCTTTCATCTCTTTACAAAGATGCCATTTGTGATCCCGATAGCAGCCTAGGCTAAACTGTTTAGCATTTTCATTTTAAAAGGTGATACTTAAATTGTCTTAAAACTTTCATTGCAGAAGGTGATAGTTAAACTGTCTTCCTTCAGCCCTAACATCAACACCCTCCCCTGTTCCGCCCTGATAATAGGTCTGGGAATGTGCTCAAATTGCCTTTCTCCTCTTCTCCCAGTTGGTGACAGAAATGAGGACCTGCTCAAGACTCTGAGCTTCTTTTCTCTTCCGACACATTCATGTTCAGATCCTGACCTGATTCTAGCACCCCCCATTTATAATAAGATCAGTCTTTGCTCTAGCCTACTCTAAGTGGATAATATATTTTTGGACAATGAGATTAGAATTCATACCCAATTTGAAAATCACATAATCCAGGATCAAAAGGGCCAGCAGGGCTAGAATCCTAAGGCTGGGTTTAAATCCCAGTGTCCCCCACCCCATCCCACCTCCCTCCTGCCCTCTGCTCGTTCCTTCTCCCTCTCCCCTTTCTCCACTTATCCCTAGTAGAATAACAAAGAGAAGTATTTCCCAGAACTCCCAACAATATATTCTATAATTAATACAGCCCTTCCCCCATGGAATCATGGCTATGTTTACACTTGGCTTCTCAAGGAGCAACAGAGAAGGTCGTTATTTCCTTCATAGGATGTGACAGGGTTCAGCACATAATGAATAAAATGTCATAATAGATTGATACATGGAACAAGTAATTTTTAAAACTGTAAATGAAGATTCAAGTCCAAAGGGAAGAATCCCTTTGGATTTGTTGAAAATATATGTGTGTGTGTGTGTGTGTGTGTGTGTGTATATATATAATTTCAAAATTCAATTGAATAATATGGCTTTCCCCAGCAGCACTTGCACATATTAATTCTCATTTCAAGGCAACATGTTTATTTTAGTTCCAACCTACTTTTTCAATGGTGGGTAATTAGGGAAACTAAGAGTGCATATCTTATTGCTTAATTTAGAGTCTACCACTGTGTTCCAGGCCTTTCTTGGGATGTGTTTTAATGATACAGAATGAAGAAAGATTTTTATTCAACTTTAACTGCTTGAGAATAGCAGTGAATAAAAGTCAGGTAATATATATTCTGCTTTTTAAAAGAAACCTCATCCTATTATTTTAAATAGCAGCTTTTGAACATGCAGTCAGCTCTTGTGTAATAAATTGCACCAGAAATTCTCTGAGCTCCCAACACCATTGTGCTGGTCATCTCTCTGAAATCCAAACACTTTTCACATGGCTTGCACCTGTATCACCAATAAACATTGTGTTGGGTGACCATCTGGGAAGCCACAACTTTATCGGCTATCTCTCTACCTAAAGAGAGGTAAGAATCCACATCAGGGCCAAGAACAATTGTACAGAATCGCAAACTCCCAATGCTGCAAATTTGGAGCATTCCTACTCAATAAAAATACAATGAAAGCCCTGTATGCAATTGTACACTTCCTAGTAACCACATTTTTTAATCATGAAATTAATTTTAACAATAGACTTTATTTGACCCAATTTTTGCAAAACATGACTTTAATGTGTAATTAATACAGAAAATATTAATGAAATAGTTTACAGTCCTTGTGATAGTATTTTCAAATTCTGATGAGTATTCCACACGTACTGACGTGTCCGTTTGACTGCGAAATTTTCAATGGGTGAAGCGAAAAGCAGTCCTCCTAAAGACCCATGAAGTGTCTTTAATAGAAAGAATATTTTACACTGCTTTGGTTTTTTAATTCAATTTTTCCCTACAGGTTTATTAAGGCATAATTGTCAAATAAAATTGTGTATATTTAAAGCATACAATGTGTCAATTTGCTATATACTCATACACACACACATACACATTGAGAAATGAGTAAATGATTACCACAATCAGGTTAGTTAACTCATCCATCAACTCACATGGTTACCTTTTTGTGTATGGTGTGAGAGAATGCTTGAAATCCATTCTCTTAGCAAATTTCATGTATACAATACAGTATTATTAACTATATCTTCATGATGTACATTATATCCTCAGGACTTATCCATCTTATAATTGAAAATTTGTACCCTTTAACCAACATCTCCCCATTTTCCCTACCCCCTAAGCCCCAGCAACCACCATTTTACTCTGTCTCTATAAGTTCAACTTTTTTTTTTTTAGATTTCACATATAAATGATATAATAGTGACTTTTCTCTGTCTGGCTTATTTGCTTAACATAATACCCTCCTGGTTCATCCATGTTGTAGCAAATGGCAACATTTCCTTAATTGCTGAATAATACCCCATTATATATGTGATATAATACACCGTGTTTATCCATTCACTCATTGTTTCCATATTTCAGCTGCTGTGAATAATTCTGCAATGAACATGGGAGTGCAGATATCTCGTCCAAATACTGATTTTGTTTCCTTCGTATCTACAGCCTTAATTAGAATTAGCTGCACTAGCCACATTTCTAGTACTCAGCAGCCACGTGTGTCTAGACTACCATATTGCACCGTGCAACCCTTGAGGTCTTATAATCCAGGGCCACGGGGTGCAATAAGCTTGACCAAAGCATCACCGGGCTCTGACCCTGCCACCAATGAGACGCCCTTTCCTCCTGCAAAATGGCCTAGGAAGCTCTTCCTGATGTTGAGCTGAAAACTGCTACCCTGTCATTTCCATCTTCAGATCCTAGTTTTGTTTTCCGAAAGGTCTGTTCCCTGTCTGGAGGGTGGCGGGGGGGGGGATGGGGGGGGCGCTACAGTAGCCTTTAGAGGCCAGACAGGCCCAGCTGAGGCCCCTCCCTATGGCATCGGCCCGCCCAAAGGGCATCGCCCCCTTTAAGAGGAGTCAGACTTGTTGAGGAAGCCTCTTTCCTCCCTCTCCCCCAGGATCAGAACAGAGAGGACTCGAGAAGAGCAGTTAATAGCGGCTTTTCCCTGAGGCCAAATGGCCCTGCTCCTCCTCGCTCGGCCGTAAACCCAGCTGCGGGGCGGGCGCTGGGCTGCTGGCTAAGAGCCCGCACAGAGCAGCCTGCGTGCGGGCCCGGCGGGTTTCAGAGGACGCGCTTGTGGAGGAAAATGAGCAGCGTAGGGTGAAACGCTGAAACCTGAGGACAGACATAAATATGTGTTTTGCGTAAATGGGGTGAAATGCCGTTATCATGGACGCCTTACCCCATCTCATATCACCCCCCCCCCCTCCAACTCACTGTACGAACTCAGCACGTGTCCCAGATTTCCCTGCGAATTTACATAACCCAGCGCGGCCCCTCATCTCACCACAGAGCCCAGGCTCGTCGCGGTTTGTCTTTCAAAACTGCCATCTCAGGCACCCGCTCCTGCGCCTTGCTGTTCTCACTAACCCTTTCGGTCACGGGGAGGCGCCCAGCCTTCCCTTCCCGGCTCTCGCACTGAGCCCGCTTCTGCCCGCATCACTGGAGGCGGGCGGGAGGGGGGCCGGGGGCAAGACAGCGGGCAGCGGGCCCCCGCCAGCCTCCCGAGGCCTCCGGGCGGCTGGGGGGGGGGCGGGGGGGGGTGTTCTGCCAGCGTCGGCCTGGGTGCCTCTGCGCCCTGCACGGGCGCCCCAGGGCCCTCGCCTTCCACGTTCAGTGTTCAGCGTTGTGAGCATGCCAGCATGTTCTCCTCACCCCCGAGGTGGCGGGGGCAGGGAGGAAATTGAGCCGCAAGCCCATAATTGGAAACCTGACAGGCTTGCAGGTGTGAATGGAGCGCCCCTCACCAGGTGTGCCCAGTTGAAAGAAACAATTATGCAGCGACCCGGGGAGGAGGGCTCATGTGTCTTGGGAAGCCTTTACCCCCTTACCCGCTCCTCTGCTCACTTGCCTTCTCCCACCCCGCCCTCCGCCCCAGACCCAGACAGGGTGATGCCCCAGGACCCAGATCTGTCCTTCAGCACCATTTGTCCTCAGGAAAGGAGTGGGAACCAGGCTACCCAAAATGTTTCATGTGGCAACGCCTGGAGTACCACTGGAAATCATGGGGAAACGTTTCCGTCATCCATTTTTAATTGCTGCGGATTGTAATGACATTTTTCAGAAAATGAATACTTTAACCACCTTCCCTTAGATTTTTCAGGCCCAAGGAGGATGGTGATGTAAAGCTTTCAGTTAATAGCTTAGTTTATTCTGGTGTCATTTCTTTTATTTCCTTTCAGCTTGTTATTTATGGTTTACATTTTTTGCACCCTGGTGCTTGGCCTGCTTTCCTCAGGAGGATAATTAAGAAAAAGAATGTGGATATTCAGGCATTTTTTACCATTGGGCAGGAGGCAGTAGAAATGTTTAGGACGAGGGAGGGAAATGTGAGAGAAAGGAGCAAACACTATTGCAGTCAAAACCAAAACCCCGAAATAAAATCTCATAACTCCCCTATTTGCATTAAGGAGTGTTCTTGGCATTTGAGATAGCACAACCTATTATTCCAACACTCGGTAGGTTCCGTTAGGCAAATAGCTAAATGACAGGACTCTTGTATGTAGACAAATTATCCATAGAGCTCATCTGTGACCAAACGGTCCTGTAATTGAAATGGGACCAAGATTCTCCAAAGTGTGTGTGCCCTACCACTGACCCAATCTTGTTTCATGTGTGTGGGCCCGTAGACAAATGGGGTCAAGAATGAGAGCCAAGATAAAAATGGAAGAAACACTTCTCCTATTCCATAAAGAAGCTAGTGTTTAATTGGAAGGGGTCATGAATTGCAGCCTTCAAAATAAGATAGAGGGGGGGAAATAATAAAACTTTCTCCATGAGTGACTCTTCCTACCCTTGAAGACAATGATAATGAAACTGACAAATATACCTTGGAGGCCAGCTTCAAGAATCCAATCGATTTATTTAATAATTTAGGAATCACTTCCAGCCATCTCTCCCATTAAAATCTAAGGGGCATTGTATTCTCTATTTCCTTGGTTCCTTTCCCTTCTCTTAGTTATGCCTCACTGGCTTTAATAAATAAGTAATAGGAAGGAAAAACACTTATCTGGAGTGCCTCATCTTTGCCTTCACCCTGCAGGGCTCTCTGATTCCTCTCTACCTGTAAATAAATAGAGTCGGCACAATCTTTTCTTCCCCAGAGGCAGGGGCAGCAAGGTTGGACTAAAGTGTGGTCTCGGCAGCCCAGAGCCCAGGGCACTTTTGAGCCCAAAGAAGAACTGCAGGATAAATAACAGGTGAAGACAGGCGAGGGAGGCAAAGGCTCATTCCAAAGGCAGAGCGTGTGCAGCCGGCGACTTTCCAGCTAGTAAATGGCAAGAAACCACAGTGACTAGTAGGGGAATTCTGAAAGCATCAAAGTAAACTGTGATCATTTGTAGTTTATTGCTCCAAAGCGAGGGCTGCTGAACCCAGCTGCAGCTATATTTCCTCCTGATGCTTTGAAGGAAATGGGAAAGAGATTGCTATTATACTAGTACAATAGGCCTCAGAAAGCAAACTTGCTGACAGGGCAGAATTAGGGAGCCACTCAGCCGTAGTCCCTCCACTCTCCCACTCGGGTAAGCATAAGGTAATTTCTACAGGCTGCTGCAGGGTTCTTGGGCCCCTCAAACCACTGCCCATCTGCAGCAGGCGAGACCTTGCTCCCCAAGGAATCATCCAAATGATGGCACAGATACCCCAACTGGTCACTGACCGAGCAGAATCCATCCACCACCACACCCTCGGCCACTAGGACAAAACCCAGGCCTGTAGGCATGACCCGTGTCCACTCTCCGGTTTCTGGCTGATCCTCTCGGAGCCTCTCTTCTCACACCAGCTACTTCTATCTACAGGTCCTTCTCCAGGCTGCTGCAGGGTTCATCCCAATCGGAAAGTTTGTCCCCCCACACTTTTCCTACCCACCCTCTCTGGTAGGCTAAATTTTTTTCCCCTGTAAGACATGGTTTAGTCATAATCTCCACACACACACACAGGAATTTCCTCTCACTGCGTTCTTATGAATCATCACCCAATAATGTAATTATTTACATGCTTTCTTGGTTTTGCATCCCCAGATCTAGCAGATGCCCTGCGCACACACAGTAGGTGCTTAACAAACATGTGTTAACTAAATGCTGAGGGGAGCTGAGTGGGCTCACTGCTGCTAGTCTGGATTGCTCATTTGAGGGAAAGAGGGGGCTGAAGTGCTCTGTCTCCCCTGGAAACCAGTGTGCGCCTCGTCACCCAGCTGCCATTGCTAAGGTAATTTCTCCCTGCCAGAAAAGCACAGGCACTGAGCCACATAGCAACTTCTCTCCTTCTGCAAATTAATGATGATTCCGGTGTTAATTCCATAAATAATTCATGAAGTCAAATATAAGGTGTCTCTCAACCCTCACCATGCATACTGTGCAGCTTCATTCACAGGAGAAATTTAAAAACACAAACCTGGAAGTCTGTGGTTTGCAGGAAGTCCTGATATGGCTAAACACACGTTAAATGTAGCCAAATGCCCTTTGTTACATAAACACTCATTGGGTACCTGTCCATGCTAGGCGTGAGGCTGCGTGAAACCTAATAAAGAACACAGCCTCTGTAATAAAGGACACAGTCTCTCCCCTACAGTCAAATAGAAGAAGCAAGGAAACCTCACAGAGTGGTAAGCACTAGACAGACAACAAAGTGAGGCTGTATAGCACAGGGGGTCAGGCTCTATTCTCTGGAGTCAAACACACCTGGGTCCTAACCCAATTCCTCAGTGTGTAAACTGAAAGCAGTCCATCTCTCTCTAAGCCTCGATCTCCTCATTTTTTAAGTGGGCATGATGACAATGATAGTATCAATCTCACGGGGTTGACGTACAGAAGGAAAACAATTAGTGATAGAGAGTAACATTCATATCGTGATATATAATATACTCAGAGAAGGCTTCTTGGAGAAAATGAGTTTCAAAGGAGGTGCAGGGGCAAGAAATGTACAGGGGATAAGAGATGTGGAGAAAACCAGCTATATAATTTGCAGGGCCCAAAGCAAAGTGAAAATACAGGTCCCCCTTTTACAGAAAGTATTAAGATTCTTAAGACGTTGACAACAGAGCTTTAAAGCATGTGCAGAGTTCTTATGAGCAAAGGGTGCTGGGCAGCTGCACGGGTCCTAAACCTATGGAGCTGGCCCTGGAAAGAGGCATGTTCCCCACAACCCACAACACACAAGGATACTTGGGCTGCAGGAGTGGGGGTTTTGTCTTCCAAGGGACTGAAGCCCAAAGCCCTGGTATGAATGGGAGGAGTATCTGACTAACTACAGCCTCAGAAGGGACCTTACAGGGAGCAAAATGCTCTTGGCTGCTCTATCAAGTTGTGTGCACACAGGAAGTGACTTCACTGCTCCCCCCACTCCTCCAATACTGTCGATAAGCAAGAATATGCATGAGACTACTTTCCTAGGCCCCTTACTTGGCCTGACATTCCTGAAAGACATCAGTGGGATTCCCAGGGTCTGAGAAGCAAGAGTCCTGGGTACCAGCCCAGGCCCTGTTCAGGACAAGTCATCTCACATTTCTGCAGACCTGAGTTGCTCACCTGTGAACTGTAGAGAGTAGACTTACTGAGCTCCAGGGTCCCTTCTGGATAGAATATGCTGTGTTCCTATGCAGTACCAGCTGGAGGGAGAAAATAAAAGTATGCAAAGCCAGAGTAGAGTAATAATAATTTTAAAACAAGCTATATACCTGCTGACTTTTTAATATCTCATTTCTGGTCTGGAAAAAAACATATTATGCAAGATAAAATGCTCTTGAAAACTCACATAACATCCCCATGTGCATTTCATTTAGCAGGTGTGATATACTTCATGTCATTAGGCTTTGTGTAATAGGGGCTCTGAAGCCCAATCACTGATGACACTCTATTTAGACCACTCAGCATGGGGAGCATATATTTCCTGCACATCACTGGCTGGTTTTATTGCCTAGAACATTTGCATGAAGTCAAACAATTATCCCCAGAAGGTGGATCATTTGCTCCTTCTTTTCCTCACCCAAAGCTGTCATCTTCAAGCCCCTTTCTTAGAATCATCTCCCTGACTCACAACTGAAACCATCTTCTGACCAACACACTCCAGAAACTCGAGCAGACCCCAAAGCCTGCCAGGACCCAGGGCCCTTTCCTCTGGAAATTCACCTAAGGAATTTAGCGGCTTAGAACATTGGTTCTCAGACTATAGAATGCATGGCAATTACCGGGAGGGCATGTTAGACACAATTGCGGCTGAGGCCTCAGTATTTGCAGTCTTAACAAATTCCCAGACATGTTGATGCTACTCAGTTCCAGAACCATGCTTTGAGAGCCACTCCATTTGAGAGTGCAGAAGTCCCCCCTTATCTTGGGCAGATATATTCCAAGACCCCCAGTAGATGCCTGAAACCACAGAGAGCAATATATATATTATGTTTTTCCTATATAAAGTTTAGTTTATAAATTAGGCACAGTAAGAGATTAACAACAATAACTAATAATGAAATGAAACAATTATAAGAATATGCTGCATGAAAGTATGGGTCCCAGATTGGAGAGGGTACAGGCTGGGCTGAGGGACACCCCTCTCCCTCCCCGACCAGTGCACAAATTTTGTGCACTAGGCCTTAGTGTAAAATAAGAGTTCCGGTGACACTGTCACAGTATATCTGATAACCTATCAGCTTACTAATAGGAGGGAGCATCTATAGCATGGATAAGCTGGACAAAGGGATGACTCACACCCCATGTAGGATGGAGCAGGACTGCTCGAAGTTTCATCAAACTACTCAGAACAGCACACATTTCATGAATTATACTCAGACTAGTAGCACTGCATACAAATCCATATGCCAGTAGCTCTCTGTAGGGCCTAGTCGCTCCGTACCCACTGCTCAGAGGCTCTCTGTGGCCCAGAGGCCCATCCATAGCCAGGCAAGGAATGCTTGACTTGTTGCTAGGGTGACATCGCAAGCATTCTGCACCCTGGCATGGCCAGAGGCCTATCTGTGGCTGGGCACAGAATGCTTACATTGCCCACTCTCAGCAGCCACCCCTCCCCCCAGGACTGGGGCACTCTGGCAGGGCTGAGAGGACTGGACGTCACCATCTTTGTGACAGAGTGACAGTTAGTTTGCATATCACACTTTTATTAGATAGAATAGTTATACCCATCCATATTGCCATGTCCAGACCTATGGCAGCCTGATGTGCTTGTCCTGTCCAGGCCTGAAGAGGGGCTGCATAACTTATAAATTGTTTATTTCTGGAATTTTTTATGTAATAGTTACAGACTGTTGTTGACTACAGCTAACTGAACCCAAGGAAAGTGCAACCTCAAATAAGTGGTGACTATGGTAAAAGAAGAAGAAGAAGAAGAAGAAGAAGAAGAAGAAGAAGAAGAAGAAGAAGAAGAAGAAGAAGAAGAAGAAGAAGAAGAAGAAGAAAGTTTCTAGTTGACTGAAATTTTAAAATAAGATCAGCTGAAAGTTCTCATCTACATAATGAATGGAGGGAGAGGCAGTCAGAAATTCTCAAAGATTGGGCCTACTCTTAAGGGAGAATCAGTGTCTCCTAACTACATTTCAGCCTGTGCATGGAGAGATGGGTGTTTTCCTGGTGCCCATTCATTTATGAATATTTGGTTGGAGGTAGGGGGCCACTCGATGAAGATAGCTAAGTACTTGCTACTCACAGAAAGTGCCCAGACTGTTCTGGAAAGAGGCCTCACTCTAAGCCTCAGGTAGAAACACTTTCCCAAGGTCCCACTGCTCCCCAAATACTTGAGTAGCAACACGGTCACCTAAAAGCTTGTTGGAAATGCAAAATCTTAGATCCCCACCCTAGATCTCTTGAATCAGAATCTGCATTTTTAATAAATCTCCTAGCATTTCTACGCACCTACTCCATTGCAGGCAGTGTTATCATTACCCCCATTTTTCACTTGGGAAAACAGAAGCAAAGGCAACTCAAGTGACTTGCCCTCTAATTATGTAGCTAATAAATAGCAGAGTTGGGGTTTGGATCCAGCTACACCAGAGGCTCCTGCTGGGAAGGCCACTGCTAGGGGCCTTTCTCCTAAAGGCAGGGAGGAGAGCAGAACTTGTCAGGTGGTCCAAGATAGGAAAGCATATAATTTATCACCCAATCTAGGATGCATTTCAGAATTAAAAGTGGCACTTATTAGTAACTATGCTGGGACGATAGGTGTAAATCAAGACAGTCCCCAGCTAACTAGGTATCAGAGGACCCATTATAGGTTATTCTGATGAGACTGAGGCTTAAAGAGGGCCTCTGCCACGCTGATACAGACAGGTGATAAACAGGGAGGAGACAGGAGCTGAAAGGGGGGAGGACGGTAACCCTGCCTGAGAATCAAATCATCTAGTTGGCTATGATGGGTGTTTTTTTCCCTCCATTTCTACCTATTTTTCTTAATTGTCCACAAACTCCAGTTAAATGTGCCCCTCCCACTTCTCACCCCCTCCCCCGCCCCCAATAGTTAAGTAGAACTAACCAAGAAGAAGAACAGAATATGAAGCAGGGTTCAGTCTTCCCTTTCCTCTCCTCCCCCGACCATGGAAACTCTTCCCATTTCTGTCATCCTTGGAGGGTTGGGTCTTAGAGGAAGAAACTTTACCTAAAACCACAATTCCTCCTGAAAGTCTCTATAGTAAGGTCCTCATCCAGGAATCTGTAACTCTAGACTCAAATACCTTGATCATTTTCAAAGAGCTCTCACATTTTACTCTCACAACAGCACAGAAGCTAAGTTATACTGTCCAATTTTATACAGGAAGCTTAACAAGAGCAGCGACAGCAACCAATGCTGAACTTGAACCTGATGAAAAACTGGCTGATTGGGCTGGGTCCGTTAACTAGAAATAATTACCACCTCCATCCTTTAGTAACTCCCACGGTGACCACTGGTGGTTCCTCTTGAGCAAATAAAATGAGTGAGGAAGCCTTTTTGTTTTGTGTCAAACTGGCTTTAGGCAGCAGGTCCACACAAGTGAGCAGCCCCTGGGTGGTGCCTCATCCTGCCTCATCTTTATTCCTATGCAGCCACCAGCAGATGTCCTTCCCACAGCAGCCCCAGCCCCAGATGAGTTTGGGAGTCTGACTGTTAGCACTGATAGTGCATTCCAAAAGAAGAGAGCACATCAGGCAAGGGAGAAGATAACTCTTCTCTTTGAGGAGCCACCTACTGCTGTGTTTAGTACCATCTGTGCCTGAGAGAGATGACTGGAAGCCCCTTCTCACTCCAAGAACATCTGGAAGCCATTAACAAGGATGCTCTTGCCACTCACTAGGCCAACCCTGAAGACATTAGCCTCGAAGACTAATATGTCAGACAAGACCAAGTATTGGTCTCATGTGTGGCACATTAGAACTCATACTCGGCTGAGAAACCTGTTCACTGGAGTGACCACTTTGAAAATCTGCACATCATCCATCATCTAGGAAAGTTGAATATGCCCTTTTCCTGCAATTTCACTCTGAGAAATGTGCCCTACAAAAATGCATGCCCACATGTGCAAGAATACGTAGACTAGAATGCTCAAGGGTAGTGTGGTCCACATTTACCACAAACTCAAAACAACCCAAATGCCCATCAGCAGTAGAGTGAGTAAATAAATAAAGGCGATCAATGTCTTTACCATTGTTATTAGACAGCAATGAAAAAAGTCATCGTAATCTTGAGCAAAAACAATATGAAAGACAAAAGAGCATGCAAAATATGATTCCATTTTGATAATGTTCAAAATTTTCTAAAATCTCAGGAACATCCAATACCACCCTATTGTTTTAGGATGCATTTCAATGTGGTAAACATTAACATAAAGCAAGGAAATTATATCAAAATTCAGTATAGTGTGAATATGTCTGAGGGAAGGAAGGAATTGTGATGGGGTGGGAGGGGTTGGAAGTCACATAAGAAGTACAGGCAATATTCTATTCCTTGACTTGAGGGAGGTGCCTACACATGATTTTACTTATATGTATGCTTTGAATTTTTCTGTTAACATGTTATACTTCACACACACACACACACACACACACACACACACAAACACACCCTTACAAATAAAAAGGGGTCTCTCCCTAAGCCTGATGGCAGCTACCGCCTACTGGAACCAAGGGGCAGATGATGTATATTTGGTGGGTGGGAGAAGGGGAGGAGTATGAAAGGAACACAAGGGCTCTGGCCTCAAAAGAGTTGTACCCACATCCCTTTCAGAATTTTTCTAAGTTTTATTCATGAGATGGTAACCATTTTGTCTAGCAAATCAGTTTATCCCAATAACCTCTGTGGATGTGGCAGATGGCGCTAAAGACACTCCCCTGAATGCAGCTGTTTGCTCACCCTCTGGCGCAGGCAAGAGTGCAGTGCCCAGGCCTCAAAGAGTCTGAGATGGAGAGGAAGGGAGGGAGAGAGAGAATGTGTCAGCAACAGTGGAACCGGTGGGAATGAATATAAACATGGCCTTTAATCAAATAGCAGCCCAGAATTGAGCCTTTTCTGAGAAAGCCCTGAAAATGCACACAAATACTGAAGCCTGGGAAACCTGAACTGCCAAATATAATCCCTGGATCAAGAGCTAGGGGTGTGCAGGAGGAAAAAGCATGGAGAGCATGAATTGGTATGAAAATCCAGTGAGGAATTGTATGAGAGTAAGGATAACAGCCAAGAGACTCGAACCCTTAGCTCCCCCCAGGTAATCAATAGTCCCATCTGGGCCTTCCACTGCAGGAGAGAATCTGCAAATCAGAGTCTTTTCAAATCCTTGACAATTCCTCTGAAAAGGAAAAGCCAGAGCAGACGTTTTTCAGCAGCTTAAGTCCTGACAGGGACAGGAAGGAAGTGAGAAAGGAACTAGGAGATGTAGTTCTATTCTTTAATATTTGGTGAAATGCTAATGGGAGTATTCATTAAGTAGGTTAAAATGTGGTTTTCCTCTGTTGTCTAATGTTAGTCACAACCCAATTTAGTAAAAGAGAACACTTGTAGAGTCTGTGGGTCTGTGCTGTAAAATGACATTTTGCATCTCTTACCTTTTTTAATCTGAAGATAGTTAAACCTCCATATCTAACAAAGATCTCCCCACAGTTTCTGAAAGACTGAATCAAGACTTTTGAAGCCATCTCTAATTCATTGATTTGAAAAGGTTACCCCCAAGCCCAAACTTTCAGGAGGCTATTCGGATTCAAAAGTGACTTATAGCCCAGCCGGCATGGCTCAGTGGTTGAGCATCAACCTACAAACCAGGAGGTCATGGTTCAGTTCCTAGTGAAGATGGTTCAGGGCAGAAGCCCAGGTTATGGGATCTCTCTCCAGGGTGGGATTTCTCTCTCTCCCTCTCCCTTCCTCTCTTAAATCATATACACACACAAACACACACTGAGTGGCCATATTATTATGATCTCTGAATGCATAATAATCTGGCCACTCAGTGTATATCCTATACAATATGCACATTGTCCCCTCAACCAGGAGTTCAACCAGCAGGCTAGCCGGACCCCACACATGCACCAATTCATATATATATATATATATATATATATATATATATATATATATATGTTAGAGTGGCCCACACATGCACCAATTCATATATATATATGTTAGAGTGGCCAAGTTATTATGCATTCAGAGATCATCATAACCTGGCATATATATAATGACTTATGGATAGAGCATTGGCCTGCTGACTGAGGGGTCCCAGGTTCAATTCCAGTCAATGACACATGCCTTAGTTACAAGGTTGAACCCCTCCCTGGACAGGGTATGTGTGGGAGGCAGCCAGTCGATGTGTCTCGCTCACATCAATGTTTCTCTCCCTGTATCTCCCCCTCTCTTTCACTCTCTTAAAAAAAAAAATCAATGGAGCTGAAACCGGTTTGGCTCAGTGGATAGAGCCTCGGCCTGCGGACTCAAGGGTCCCGGGGTTCGATTCCAGGCAAGGGCATATACCTTGGTTGCGAGCACATTCCCAGTGGGGGGTGTGCAGGAGGCAGCTGATTGATGTTTCTCTCACATCGATGTTTCTAACACTCTATCCCTCTCCCTTCCTCTCTGTAAAAAAATCAATAAAATATATTTTTTAAAATCAATGGAAAAATATATGAGGGTTAACAAAACAAAAAATGATCTATATGAAATAGATTAAACACAACTCTTCATTAATTCACCAGATATTTATTAAGTGCTGACTCAATGCCAGGCTTAGAGTTGGACTCTGTCACTAACTATGGAGTTTACTGTCTTGTGGGGAAGGAGGGTGATGAGAACACAGTGTGATTGGGATATTCAAGGCTCTGAAGCAGGCAGTGCAGGGCACTATGGGAGCACATGGAAGGTGATTTTTCACAAGCTTAGGGCATCAGGGAAAGCTGCTCAGAGGGAGATATACAAACCAAGAGGTAGGGGATGAGTAGAAGTTGGCCAGGTAAATGGCAAAGCAGAGCAGTGTCTTAAGTGAAAGAAACAGCATGTAAAAAGGCCCAGAAGTAGGCATAAGAAGGTGTTCCTAAGATGCAGAGTGTGGACCTGAGGGATGGCGAGAAATGAGGTCCTAGAAGTAGGAGGCATCAGATTGTGAGAAATCATAAAGGCCTTTTAAGGAGTCAAACTTTGTAGCTCATGGGGAATCTTGGAAAGGTTGTGAGCAGAGGTCTAGATTAAAATAATTATGTTGGCTACTGAGTAGAGCCTGGTTTAGAGGAAAACAAAAGACAAGCATCAGCAAGAAGAGCTGGGTAACCACCTCAGTATCCTGATATGGAATGATTGTGAGCCAAACCAGGAAGTAAGGGTGGTATGGAGATACGTGGGTGGGTCTGAGGAAGAACTGATGGTTTTTGGAACAGGAAGGACCTGTATCTATTACATAACTTTTTTTCAGAGCAGAAATGAAGCACTGCAGAACACAGCAATAATTTCTAATATGAGCAATTGATCATTTCCTTGTAAGTGTGCTTGTGCACCTACTATGCATTAGGTGTGAACCAATGTTAGGGATTCGGCAATGCCAATAAGATGCTCAGCAATCATGCCAGCATGGTGCCATCTCACTGTAACAGGCAAGGATGCTGAGGTCAGACTGATCTGGGTTCAAATTCTGCTCCACTCGCCTTCTATGTAACCCAGGACAAAATATTTAATCTCTCTGAACTCATTTTCCTATTTATAAAGTGGGAGAGCAGTGCCTGCCTTCTAGGCTTGTTGGGAAAAATTAAATGAGATAACGTATGTAAAGAATCTAACTCAGGCCCAGCCAGGTGTGGCTCAGTGGTTGAGCAATGACCCCAGGAACCAAGGAGTCACTGGCTCGGTTCCAGGTCAGGGTATATGCCTGGGCTGCAGGCTTGATCCCTAGTAGGGAGTGAGCAAGAGACAGCCTGTGAATGATTCTCTCTCATCATTGACCTCTCTCTCTCTCTCTCTCTCTCTCTCTCTCTCTCTCTCTCTCTCTCTCTTTCTCTCTCTTTCTCTCTCCCTTCCTCTCTGAAATCAATAAAAACTGTTAAAAAAAAAGAATTTAGCTTAGTCCAGGCACAAAAGAGTTGTTTCATAAATGCAACTATTGTTATTACTGGTGATGATGGTAGTGGCAGTGGTGGCAAACTTTTTAGTATTGCTTCCATAGTTCAATCCTACAAATCCTATTTTATCACAGCTGGTGAACCTGTGCAGACATCTAAATATTGTTGCTTGCATTTTTCCTCTGGTTGCTATGCAAGTGAAAGTCCCAAGTGCCCAGCTGACAACTTAGCACAGTTCAAAAGAACATTGATCAGACACTTACAAGGGAGGGGACACAGCGAGATGCCACCAGCATCAGTATGGTCCCTTGAACATGATTGTGATAACATCTCTGATAACTCTTTCCTCTCAAATCCCATACCCCAAAAGATACACAAATGGGACTGAGCAGCTTCTCTGAGTCAGCACAAGGCCATAAACTGACAATAAGAGGACTAAGAGCACACCTCAGATTACACAAAATGCTCCACGCATGGAACTTGAAACATTCTCCAGGCACAGGTTGCTGAGAGCTGCCCTGAATGCTGTTGCCTAGGCAGCCAAGCATCCAATGATGGACTGTGGAACAAGGAAATAGGAAAACAGATAAGTGGCCTGACCTTTGGGAGACCAAAACACAGAATGAAGCCAGAGCTGCATTTAACTACCCGTTAAACAGACCAGGAATTGTGTCAAACTTTCTTCATGGCTTCGCTATTTGCCTCTTTAATTTTTTTTTTTAATTTAACCAACAACAGGTCAAAATGAAATCATCCTTGAATGCTCCGACACTTAAGCAAATCAATCTGCAATTCAGCCCCACGGGGCTAAAACTGTGTGGAGAATGCATATAATAACAGCACTGTAATGGAGAAATATTTAGAAATTTTTAACCAAGGTTCTCATGCTCTGAAATACCTTAGTTCCCTCTACCCACCTCTCTCTCCCCAGGCACACACTTCTGAATCCCACACTAAGTGCCTCAGGAAATGGATGGCACAACAAAAATGCTGAGAGAAAGAAAAAGTCAATTCTTGATTTCGGAATTTCAAATTTGAAACTCACAGCTGAGTGTAAGGCAAAGATTTTTGCATTTGAAAAGCGTAGGAGAAAACTATTGTCTTAACAGTCTCACAGAAAATGTGTGCAGGCAAAGAGATGGTAAAGGCCAAGGACACTGGGGTATATCTCCACCACAGTCCCAGGCAGGTGAAGTGGAGGGCCCAATAAAGTCACCCCTCTCCCCACAGGGATTCTAAGGGTTGAAGCACTTGCCAGGGGAAGCCAGCACAGTAGTTAGTGGTAGCCTGGGGTGGCTGAATGGGGACTGTAGGCACCCAGTCCAAGAGAGACTTTCAACACTCCCAGCATGATGTGGGGAACAGGCAGGTTTTCCAATTGTCCAAGAAAAGAGCGGAAATAACCACATAAAAGACAGAGCTGAAGAGGCCTTAAAGATGGGAGGAGAAAATGCAGCCTCCATCTTTGCTGACAGAAGCCCAGAAGGTTGATGGGAACATGGAAGGGGAAGCAGGCATGCGGCACAGTGACCAATGATCAAATCTCCCCCAGGAGGCCAGTGGGCTGAGATTCTGAATTGCTGGAGAATAAATTTCCTGGCAATCTGAATAGAGGTTTAAATTAAATTAAGGTATACAAAAACATTTTACATCGTTGCAAACCTGACTGTGTGGCATCACTGCCATTGATAGTGAGCATCGCAGCTCCCCCTTTGTAAATCACCTACTATGTGTGAGCCATTAAGGGTGGCACATGGTACCAAGCACTTTATAAAAATTGTCCTACATTTTTCTCTCAATAACACTCTCTCACTTTTACAAATAAGAAAACCAAAGTAGAGACTTAAGCACCTTGTCCAAAACCTCAGGGCTATTAACAGGCAGACCCAGGATTTTACCCAGGTCTTCCTCTCCATCGGGCCACAGCCAAGTGGTTTTTTCATGAATAATGAACCTTGAACAACCATTAGCAGCAGGGGTGGGAAAATGAGGTGCCAAAATTTCCTATCACACAGGGAGGCAAACTGCCAAGGCTGTTTCCAGCCTTCACCCAGGTAACTGTGTTAGCTTCCCTGTGGTCCAGCACTCTTCAGGATCAGTGCTGGGTCTCAGAAAGCCTCCTTCCTGCCTGCACATTAGATATGCGCACGTGCTAAGCCGGTCTGGAAGGAGTTAGGCCTGCAAGCCTCCTGATGTCCCCCACAAGACCTGATGACTCAGGCACCAGGAAGGGCAGATCCAACCAGAATTTTGTTTGTGTTTTAAGAGATATCACAAATCCCTGCTCAGTATGCATTTCGGAGTGATTTATCACTTGCTCAATGGGCTGATGGCTTCCTGCACTCTGATTTCAGACCTCTCATCCTGCTGGTGGTACTGCTGATGGGAAGGCAGCAGAGCCTGACAACGGGAGGGAAGGAGCTATTTCAAACTTTAGAATAAATAATTTTTTAAGTAACAGATTTTAGCTAAAGGGGAGTTTTGCCCCAAACAGGCTCATTTATAGATAGTCACCAGCTTCCATAATGCACATCTTCTCATCACAGAGTAGTATTCCAATTAGGAGGTGGTTTACCCTCCCACTGGGACACTGAAGAGCCATCTGAAGGTTGCAATTCAGACTGTGTGATTTCAGTGTTTAATTGTACTATATCTAACAGTAAAGCCCTTATCTTCCAAATTAAATCCTCCCTTCTAAATCCTAAAACCAATATCTTAAATCCTTTTTTTTCTTTTCCCCTCAAAATCCATACTCTGTTCATTCTTCCTTTTCAGTAATCCCCAGAAGTGTCCTTTCCCTGCTCCTAGTTAAACCCTGCATTCAAGTGTAAATCTCTCCCTGTAACAATGGGTCTGGCCTCTCTGGCCTGTCCCTCCCAAATTTCCTGCTTCCCTGGTCCTTTCCCTTTCCTTTTTTTTGTAGGGCCCATTCACCTTCCTTTAAAACGGTGAAAGCCCAGATAAGCAACCTGTTTTTCAAAAAAGCAGCAAATACTTCACCATATGCTTCTTCTGAATCAAATTCAATATGATGATTCACCTTTCAAACTGTTCTACTCCCTCCTGCCCTAGACTATGGATTTATTGTTGGTAAAGGAGATAAAATTTCCTCCATGATACATTGGGTCCAATAATTTCAGAAGCATTTATTGAGCTCCTTCTCTGTGCCAGACACACTCTGTGCATGATGCCAGGATGGACAATGGATTTTCCTAACTCTTCATGCCCGTCCACAAACATGTACACTTGCAGTAAGGCCAGTCAGGGAGGGATTAGGCCTACAAGCCTCTAGACACTTGCCCTCCATGCTTGCCTAAACATACACAGTCTGAATTGCAGCCTTCAAATGCCCCAGAAAAACCACCTCCTAATTGCAACACTATTCCTTTTGAAGAGAAGATGTGCAATATGGAAGCTAGCTGATGGCTGTTTACAAATGACCCTATTAAGGGATATAAAAATCCTATATAATAAAAGCCTGATATGCTAAGTGTCCAGTCAGCCAGTCAGCCATTCAACCAATCAAAGCATAATATACTAATGATACACTAAGGCTGCTCAACCGCTTGCTCTGACATGCTCTGGCCTACAGAGAGCAGACAATCAACCAGTCACTATGATGTGCACTGACCACCAGGGGGCAGATGCTCCAACCGGTAGGTTAGCTTGCTGCTGGGTCTGGCCAATCCAGACTGAGTGAGATGGGCCAGACATGCTCTGCAGCTGACCTATGGTCCCTCCCTGGCTGGTCAATCTCCTGTGTCCCTCGCCAGTCCCAATTGTGCATCAGTGGGGTCCCTCATCCTGGCCTGTGTCTCCTGCAATGGGGCTGAGGGACCCCTACTCCTCACCTCAAATACATGAATTTCATGCATCAGGCCTCTAGTAAAAATAATAAAACACAAGCTCACATTTAATTTGCAGAAGATGAGAATGTTCACAACAGTATATAAATAGTAACTCCAGCTATCAGCTCAGGAAGACAATCTTCCTCACCCCCTACTTGGATTTGCTCTTATTCACAGTGAACTGTAATTGACAGATAACTTATTCATTTCCCCCACTAGACATGAGTTCCTTGAAAGGAGCAACTGCTTAATTGACTATTGAATCCCCAGTCTCTGGCACTGTGCTTTGTTCCTGGTGTGGACCTTAAACAAATAGGCAGCCAGATATTTCTCCAGCAAAAGGCGTTTATTTGGGAAGAACAAAGAATTGTCATTTGGAACATATGGTCTAATGATGGACCACACACAAGTCTAAAGAAAGAGAAGGACACTCTTAAAGGCTTTGAAGAGGCTTGTGAGTGAGGAATTCTTTGGAGTTGTGGGTGGAAGGGACAACATGCTAACCTGAAGAGCTCAGGGAAGACCTACATAGCAGTCTCGCAAAATCAGGGACCTAAAGGAACCACAAAAGATGGTCTGAAATTAAACTTTAATTAAAGCAGTTATGGGAGGAACCAAGGTGGCGGCATAGGCAAAACACCTATCTTACCGTCAACCACAGCAATTTTAAAACTACAACTTAATGAAAGAACAAACACCTTCCAGAATCACCAGAAAGCTGGCCGAGTGAAAATTCCACAAATAAAAGTGAAGATAAGACACTGAGACTCGGAGGAGCGGCTGCGGACAGCGTTGAAGATTTGCACGAAGAGAGGTTTGGAGCGCACGCCAGCGGATAGGTCAGGCAGCTGAAAACCGGCCAGTTTTCTCGAACGAGGAGACAAAGACGTCCCACTGGACTGATTCTCCAGCTCTGGGTGAAGTCCAGGGAACCCACTATCATACGGGGTGAAAACTGGACAGTGGGAGGGCACGCCGAAGCTCGGGCACTGCAAGGATCTGCCGGCTTGTGGAGAAGGCAAGCTTGTGCGTGACCTTGGGAACAGCGCAGTTGCGCGGCCGCGTAGAGAGCGCTCGCGACTTGCTCTCTCATTCGGGAAACCGTCAGACTGCTTTGTTTTACGACCCTGGGTGAGACATTGGGTATGCAGACGCATTTGGGGAGAGTCTGAATTCCCCAGCAGCCGGTGGAGCTCCACAGCAGCTCTCTCTCAGAGATGCTGGCAGCCATTGCCCCCCCGGCACAGAGTCCCTGGGGCCGCATAGGGTGGAGCTAACACTGCTGCTTGGCTGGGAGACTCCGCCCATCCAACCTGAGCACAGCTGAGCTTCACAGACAATTGGCCTGGATGTCAACCCCTCCAAGTGCTAACAATGATTAACCTGAGCTTAATTTAACTTCAGCAAGACTGTGCAACCCATATCCACCTCAGGTAACTGGGGAGGCTGAGCCACTGTCCCTTGTAGGAAGTCTACCACACAAAGCTAATTGACCAACTCAAGGAAGCAGCCACCATGCAGAGACATGGAAAGAAATCAGATGTGAAAGAAAGGGAGGAAAAAAACAACTGTACATGGAATTAAAAACCATGGTTATAGGGCTTCTCAAGAGGCTCCAACAAAAGGTCGAGGCTTATAAGGAAATAAGCAAGACCGACAAGGAAATGAATGAGTCCTACAAGGAAATGAACGAGACCCTCAAGGATATGAACAAGACCTGCAAGGAAATGATCAAGACCAATGTGGAAATGATCAAGACCAATGTGGAAATGAATGAGTCCTACAAGGAAATGAAGGAGACCCTCAAAAATATGAAGGATACTCTCAAGGATATGAAAAAGGACCAACCAGAAATTAAGCATACACTGACTGAAACAAAAAATATTATACAAAGACCTAAAAGTGCTCTGGAGCACCCCAAGAACCAAGTTAAAGATTTGAAATACAAAGAGGTAAAATCCACTCAGCTGAAAAAGCAAGAAACCAAAAGAATCCAAAAAATTGAAGATAGTGTAAAGGGCCTCTGGGACAACCTCAAGCATACCAACATCTGAATTACAGGGTTGCCAGAAAAACAGAGAGAGCAAGATATTGAAAACCTATTTGAAGAAATAATGACCGAAAACTTCCCCCACCTGGTGAAACAAATTGACTTAGGAGTCCAAGAAGCGCACAGAACCCTAAACTATAGGAATCCAAAGAGGACCACAACAAGACACATCATAATTAAAATGCCAAGAGCAAAAGACAGAGAATATTAAAAGCAGCAAGAGAAAAACAGTTAGTTACCTATAAGGGAGCACCCATATGATTGTCAGCAGATTTCTCAACAGAAACGATGCAGGCCAGACGGGAGTGGCAAGAAATATTCAAAGTGATGAATAGCAAGAATCTACAACCAAGATTACTCTATCCAGCAAAGCTATCATGCAGAATTGAAGGTCAGATGAAGTGCTTCACGGATAAGAAAAAGCTAAAGGAGTTTATCACCACCAAACCAATATTATATGAAATGCTGAAAGATATTCTTTAAGAAGAGGAAGAAGAAAAAGATAAAAGTGTAAATTAGGAACAACAAATACACACCTATCAACAAATGAATCTAAAAATCCAGTGAATTAATATGAATTAATAAGCTGATGAACAGGATAAACTGGTGAATGTAACAGAATCACGGACATAGAGAGGGAACGGACTGACAACTCTTGGGGAGAAAGGGGGTGTGGGAAGTACAGCAAGAGACTGAACAAAAATCTGCAACTATGGGAGAGGACAGTGGAAGAGGGTGAGGGCGGAAGGTGGGATGGGTACCAGGTGGAGGGGAACTATAGTGGGGGAAAACAGGGGAACCATGTAATTAATAAACTGAACAATAAAGATTTTTTTAAAAAGCTGTTATGGTGCTCAGTTACATCCTAGGCTAGTATCTTCACTGACAAAGTCAACCTTTACCTTAATTGAGCCTATCTGTCTTTTTGCATCTATGATAATATACCCTTGAAATGTCTGGGTAACTTGTAACTTCCCTTTTTCTAGATTCTAGACCCCTTGGGGCACAACCTGATGTGCCTGGGCCCAGAGAGGAGGGATTAGGCCTATACCAGAAATTCTTTTATTGTTATCACGTTAATTGTTCCTGCACCCACCTAAGTATGTGTCTATCATTTTCCTTGTTATCCAATCCTAGGGGGGAACCCTCCCCACTCCACCCCCACCTCCACTCCCACTTTGCTTTCTCCTGCCTCTCTAGCCTATCACCAATGGATTTTATGTACCGCACCTAGGTCCCTTCCTTTGATTGCAATATATAAATACAGATTTAACCCAGGATTCTCCAGAGCATTATCTCAATTCGTTGAAGTTCTGCTTCCTGACAGTTTGGCTCAAATAAACTCACAAAGATTCTTTACAGGTTTGAATGTTTTTATGTTGACAGAGGAAACTGAAAGTTAAAAGTATAGTGACTTGCCGAAACCGGTTTCGCTCAGTGGATAGAGCGTCGGACTGTGGACTGAAGGGTCCCGGGTTCGATTCCGGTCAAGGGCATGTACCTTGGCTGCGGGCACATCCCCAGTAGGGGGCGTGCAAGAGGCAGCTGATAGATGTTTCTGACTCTATCCCTCTCCCTTCCACTCTGTAAAAAATCAATAAAATATTTTTTAAAAAAATAAAAATAAATAAAAGTATAATGACTTTTCGTTCCCTAAGTATGGCAATCTCCCATTGGCTGAGCTGTTACTGAGCAAGGATTAATCTTTTCTCCTAATGAGGTAGTTAACTAGAATCACTTCCTGTTCCAAATGCAAGGTACATGTTTTCCTGTTGGGGTGTGCATTGACACTTCTCTGAGTTCTAGCCTTCAGACTTCATTTTAAGTGAAGTTTGTTTATTAATTTTTACACTGGCAACAGTATGTGCTCAATGAACATTTCCTTTATTATTGAATTTATTGGGGTGACATTAGTTCGAAAAATCATACAGGCTGCAACTGTACAACTCAACAAAACAATCTTCACACTTAATGATGTGCCCACTGCCTCAAGCAAAGTCTCTTTCACCCCCAGTGTTCAGGAAAACCATCTCCTAATTGCAAACTACTCCTTGTGAGAAGATGTGCATTATGGAAGCTTTTGCCCACCTCTACCTACCCCCTTTCCCTCTAGATAACACTATACTGTTCTCCTTAGCATAATAATCTCCAGCTCCACCAATGCTGCCACAAATGGTAAGATTTCCTTATTTTTTACAGCTGAAAATTATTCCATTGTGTAAATGTATCTCAGCTTTTTATCCACTTATCTACTGATGGGCACTTGGGTTGTTTCCAGATCTAGGTTATTGTAAGTAATGCTGCTATGAATATAAGGGTGCATATATTCTTTCCGATTGGTGCTCCAGGATTCTTAGGATATATTCCCAGAAGTGGGATTGCTAGTTCAAAAAGCAGTTCTATTTTTAATTTTTTGAGGAAACTCCATACTGTTTTCTACAGTAGCTGCAGCAGCTTGCATTCCCACCAACAGTTCAGTGAATATTTCTCAAATGAATGAATGAATGAATGAACGAACGAACAACTGATATACCATAGAACAAGAGAGGCAGAGCAGGGAAGTCTTCACAGAGAAGATGAGTTCTACAAAGGTCTAGAGGTGTGAAAGTTATTTAGGCAGATAAATGAATGCAGGGGAGCTCTGGGCTGGTCAGGGCAGAAAATCCGTTTGGACAGAGAGATGGGGCCAAGTTGGAAAGGGCCTCATATGCTGAAGAAGTAGGATATAATCTTATGCAATGAGAACCCTGGTGCTTTCTCTTCCAGGAATCTGCCACCCATTTAAATTACTCTCTTCTTTTAACAAACGTATCCAGAGAGGACTATATCTCATTAAGGAAAAGAAGCAGAGATGGAATTTAAAGTTCCTAAGGTTTACTCAACAACAAACGACCTAACTTCACCGTTTTTTAAATGAGCCAAAGACTTGAATAGCCATTTTTCCAAAGAAGATACACAAATAGCCAACAAACACATAAAAAGATGCTCAACATCACTGATCATTAGGGAAATGCGAAGCAAAAGCACAATGAGATGATACTTTATACCCACTAGGATGGCTATTATTTAAAATACAAACACATAGAAAATAACAAGAGTTGGTAAGGATGTGGGGAAATGAGAACTCTTGTGAGTTGCTGGTGGGAATGTAAAATGATACAGCTGCTGTGGAAAATAATATGGTGAATACTTAAAATTTTAAACATAACTTCCGAGAATATATCCTAAGAATCCTGAACCACCAATCAGAAAGAATATATGCACTCTTATGTCCATAGCAGCATTATTTACAACAGCTAAGATCTGGACACAGCCCAAGTGCCCATCAATAGATGAGTGGATAAAAAAAGTTGTGGTACACTTACACCATAGAATACTACATGGCTGTAAAAGAGAAGGAGGTTTTAGCCTTTGAGACAGCATGGATGGACTTGGAGTCTTTATACTAAGTGAAATAAGCCAGTTGGAGAAACACTAATATCACATGATCTTACTTATATGTGGAACCTAACAAAATAAATTGATGAACAAAACAGGTCCAGAGGGAGGGGATAGGAAGAGATTAACCAAAGAACATATATGCATATATGCATAACCCATAGACACAGAAAATAGGATGGGGAAGACTTGGAGTGCGACAGGGGTTGGGTGGAGGGGACAAAAAAGGAGAAAATGATACTGTCAACAATAAATTTAAAAATTTAAACATAGAATTACCCTATGATCCAACAATTTTACTTCTGGATATATACCTAAAAGAATTGAAAGCAGAGGCATGACTATATATTATACACCCATATTCTTAGCAGTGTTATTCACAATAGACAACAAGTGGAAACAAGCCATATGTCCATCAACAAATGAATGGGTAAATAAAATATGATATATACATACAATGGAATATTATTCAACCTTTAACAGCATAGTTGAACTTTGAAAAAAATTGCTAAATGAAATAAGCCAGACACAAAAAGATAAATTTTGTATCAATTGCACTTACAAGGGGTATCCTAAATGGTCAATTTCATAGAGACTGATCTATAATAGGGGCTGGGAGGTGTGAATGAGAGTTATTGTTTAGCTAGAGGCCCTATGCACAAAATTCGTGCAAGAGTAGGCCTTCCTTCCCCCAGCTGCTAGCACTGGCTTCCCTTTGGCACCCGGGACCTGGGCTTCCCTCGCAGCCCTGGCTTTGTCTGAAAGGACATTTTGTCTAATTAGCATATTACACTTTTATTATTATAGATTGGTACAGAGTTTCAATACAAGCTAATGAAAAATTTCTGGAGATAGACAGTGCTAATGGCTGTACAGCAATGCAAATGCAGTTGATACCTTTAAAATATACACTTAGAAATAGTTTAAGTGATAATTTTTGTTATGTGTATTTTGCAAAATTTAAAAAATTAATTAAAAGATTCCTGAGTCCTTGATTTTCTTTTGAAATAGCAAATTTTAGGGACAGGGAAACATACCCTGGCTGCCAAATCCCCTTCTTTCTCTCACAATTATAGTGCTGCTGCATTGTCTCAGGTGCTCCCCCTGCCACCCACTCTTCTTCACCTCTTTCAAACTCTTAATGAATGTGTGTCTTTTCTATGGCACGTTCCAATCACTCCCAGACCTGAAAGACTTCCTCGGAGTTCACCAGGCTTCGAGAGGGAGTCACAGCATCTCTCCTGGTTAGGCCTGCCCGGCTCCCACCAATGTTTATACCAAAATTATTGCATCCACCTGGGAGATGCCAAGTCCTTGGCCCTTGGTATTTTTGAAATTGCAAAACGAACTGTCAGCAGCCCATAAATAGGAAGTGTGATTTGCCTGCCTGTAGGTGTGCAGGGGAGCTGTTGTGAATCATGAGGGAAGCCTTCAAATGTGTGAGAAGAAATGCCTGCCTCTTGTCCTCAAGAATACCATGTCTGACCAGTTCTCTCAGCAAGGCTCAGGAAAGCAGGAGTAAGACAGTGGTGGAGGCAAGCAGGGAGGCAGAGATGACCTCCAGGACCTTGGCACAGCACTTCCAGTTCTTTCTACTAAATATTAGTCAGTCCCAGGTAATCATTTGAAACATTAACTGGTGTTCGCCAGTATTTCCAACCATGCTTTCTGCCACTCAGGCAGATGAGAATTCTGCTTTTGTTTCCTCAGGGAAGGCTTAACACAAAAGAAAATGAGAGCAATAGTTTGAGGGGAAAAAAGAGTTTTAAGTTTCAAAAGCCTAGGACTTGGGGCATAAACAAAAGATTTGGAGTGAAATGTGATCAGTCAGAATCCATGTTTTCTGTTCCTGAGAGTTGGTGAAGTTGGCCCCAGCTAGCGAAAGGGTTCTCAGAGGTTCAGAAAACTCTGAGCCTCCAAGAAGGGCTCTGTCCCCTGCCGCTGTCCAAATCAACCCACACCAGGGATCCCAAGAGCCCAACCCTGCCTTGTGCTAGGAGAGTCCAATGGTGTGGCAAGGCCACCAAGTGCCTGCAGAAGCCAGGAGCACATGCCTACTCGGGTGTGAAGGGAGAAGGTCCTGGTAAGCTTTGTGAGTTTCCTGTGGCCCCAGAGGGACTAGGGAGCAACAATCATGCCCACGTTCCAGTGAGGGCTGAAAGCAGCTTAGAGAGAAGCAGACCGGGAAAGGATGTGGTTATGACCAAGTTCCAAGGAGTGATCCAACTGAACAGACCCCTGGCTACCACATAACATTAGAATGTCCTGGCAAGTGTGTGGGCAGACGGCCAATAGACCACATGCTTCCTCCCACTCCCCTGAGGACACAAAGCCTCTCTACCCACAGCCCAAACTTAGACCCTGATTCCAGGAGAGAAGAGACCCTGAAGTGATTCAGGCTAAGTTTCTACTTCAGTGTGAGAGAGATACAAATGAGAAATTCTGCAGTGATAGTGATTTGCTACATATCAGTGCGGTTGTTGCTTGTTAAATAATATCAAGTGGAGTCGTATTTTACCCAAGTGTTAAGTTCTAAAGAAAACCAAATCTCAGGTGTTCCCTCTGTTATCTATTGTTATCTTCACCTCTTCAAGCTCTTAATGAATGGGTGTCTTCATGACATATTACAATCATCAAGGGATAGTGACACCAACCCTGTGCAATCGAAAATCCACATGTAACTTTTTGACTCCCCCAGATCTTAACTATTGATAGCCTACTGCTTACCGAAAGCCTTACCAGTAACATAAGTATTTGATTAACACATATTTTGGATGTTATATGTATTATATACTGTACTAGAGGTCCATTGCATGAAGATTTATGCAATAGGTCTTCCTTCCCCTGGCTGCCAGCACCAGTTTTCCTTTGGCATCCAGAACCCAGGCCCTCACTCCAGCCACAGCAGAGAAGCCAAGCCTCTTCAGTTTTCAGTCTTCAGTCTTCAGTCTTTGCTCGGGCTGGAGCCTTCAGTCTTAGCACGGTGCCTAGATATGAAAATTAACCCACCATCTTTATTGGGTTAATTTGCATGCTCACTCCTGATTGGCTGGTGGGCATCACAGAAGTATGGTCAGTTTGCATCGTTCTCTTTTATTAGTGTAGATTCTTACAATAAAGCTGGGGAAAAGAAATCTTACTAAAAATCATAAGGTTAATCAAAGAACTTATCCTACATAATAAAGAGGTAATATGCAAATTGACCATCACTCCAACACACAAAATGGCCACCCCCATGTGGTCAAAGATGGCCTCCACAAGATAGCTGGCAGGGGAGGGAAGTTGTGGGCAATCAGGCCAGCAGGAGAGGGCAGTTAGGGGTGATGGGGCTAGCGGGGGAAGGAAGTTGGGAGGGGACCAGGCCTACAGAGGAGGACAGTTGGGGAAAACCCAGGCCTGCAGGGGAGGGCAATTTGGGGGGGACAGGCCTGCAGGAGAGGACAGTTGGGGGAGACTCAGGCCTGCAGGGGAGGACAGTTGGGGGTAATTGGGCTAGCAGGGGAGCAGTCAGGTATCGATAAGACTGATAGGGGAGTAGTTAGGGGATGATCAAGCTGGCAGGCAGAAGTGGTTAGGGGCAATAGGCTGGCAGACAGGCGAGTGGTTGGGAGCCAGCAGTCCTAGATTGTGAGAGGGATGTCCGACTGGGACATCTCTCTGATGGGATCAGGCCTAAATGGGCAGTTGGACATCCTTCTAGGGGTCCCAGATTGGAGAGGGTGCAGGTTGGGCTGAGGGACGCCCCGCCCCATGCACGAATTTTGTGCACCAGGCCACTAGTATGCATAATCCATGGGCACAGACAATGGTGCTATGAAGGCCTGGGGAGAACGTCAATGAGAGGTGGGGAAGAAGACATCAGTAATACTTTCAACAATAAAGGTAAATTTTTTTAAAATCATAAGTGAAAACACATTTATAGTATTGCATGTATTTATTTCTTTTTAATCCACTTTTAATTGGACCTGCACAGTTCAAACCCATGTTGTTCAAGAATCAACTGTACATTCGCAAGTACCCTTGAAAATCTTTTTATTTACTCATTATTCAATGCATTCAAAGCGACCAGCTTTTCGTCCAGCTTTGAAACAGATTGCTGGTTTGCATTTTTCAATCAAGCACCAAATATAGTAATTGGCTTTTGTTTAGAAGTGTGTTGTACAAAAAAAACAACAAAAAAAAAAAAACCCTAAAAAATAAGTATTTTATTTTCAAATGCTAAAGTCAGACCCATGTTATGATTTGATCACAGAGAGAAAGGGCAGCACCGAGCGATATATTCCCATCTTATTGGAAGACCCTCACAAGCGGTATGGGAGGGGAATAAATACCACTCACAACTTCAATTGCCACTTTATGTGTTTTAGTCAAGCAAACACTGAATTCACATGAGTTCTTTCCATTTGCATTCTGTGTATCTGTCAGCTTTAAACCTAACTTACTTAGTGATGGGACCTGTTTGAAATAAATATTCCGGAAACGATGTGTCAGTTGTAGCTTCATATAGCTGGAGGTAATCCCTCAGATTTCTTTACATTCACCGAAGGATTAGTCAGACATCTTTTCCAGAAGGTTCTTCAGGTGAGTCAGAAGAAGGGTTTCCATCATGCTGTGCACTGTTTCTGGCAAAATTCCCCAGTAGGCACCCTTCTCAGGCCTCCCTCTGCACCTTGCAGCCGTTGTGTCCCCTTTCTCTCACCACCATCTCCGTCCAGCGTTGCTTCTGGGCTCCCCACCTCCTCATCCGGGCTCTTTTCCTTCCCACATTTCTCAACTTCTCCACCTTTTGTCTACCGACTTTATCTATTCAAACTTACATCCTCCTGATCTTCAATCCAGTCAGCAAAATTCCACCAGAACCCACTCTCTTATAAGGTAAAGGATTATGTGTAACCATTCTTTCCCATCACACCTTAGCTCCTTACCAATACTCATTATGAATTCAATTCACCACCTTAACAGCTACTACTTATTAACGAGGTAATAGCTAAATATGATGAGCTAGATACTTTAAAAGTGTTACACCAAGTACTTCCTAACAGTAACCCCAGAACATTCTTTAAATCACAGATAGAGGAACTTGGGGTCAGAGAGGAGAAATCTATGTGTCCAAAATCACGTAGCTCAATCTAAAGTCCATAGGCTTATTCATCATACAACCCTACCTTTGTCTAGGGACAGTAAAATAGTTTTATTACTTAACTTTTCTTTGTCAGGGAAGCTAAATATCAGACTTGTCTATGCAGCCAAATTTTGTCTCGTGCAGCCAAATTTTCAAGTGAGCACCCTAGAGGGCAGGTAACTGAGGTCACAACCTCATTCCCAGGATCTTGGTTCCCAAAAAAGAAGTACAACAAAGACTGATCCAAACTCATCTATGACCTTCCAGTTAGGAGCAGCCATTTGACACAGTTCTAATCAATGAGCTATAAATGGAAGTTCTAGGAAGGCTTTTCAAAAGAGACAGACTGGCTGCCCCTTTCTTCTTCTTCCTGCCTGAACCCCAGGAGACACGTCCAGAGGCCCAGCAGCCACCCTGACAGAAGCCACCCGCTACAATGATCCAAGTGGGAAGATGTGAAGAACCTCAAGGACATAGTGAAGACACGTTTCAGCTGTGGACCACCTGCCCTATGGGAGAAAAATAAACTCTTTATTTGCTAAAACCACAATTCACAAGGCTCTCTGTAACTTGCAGTCAAATGCATTTCTAACTAATCCAGTTTCGGTGCATGCTTTTCAGTTAATAAATGGTCTGTCTCCTGCCACAGAACACACCTCAACCACACTCACTAGCCAACAACTGGCAAATGGTCTGTCCCACTCAAACAAGCATCTGCATCTTCCCTCCTCAATTTACAGTCAAAACTCTCCTACCTGGGGTGCAGAATGAAACTCATTTAGCAAAAATGATATCTGAAGGAATCAAAGTTATACAGGCCATACTCTTGGAGTGTGTGATTAAAAGAAGTAAAATAGTGATATGTTCCTGGGGGAAGTTCTTTTCATTTTTCCATAAATGTTGTTTTTAACGGCCAGATCCCCCTGGGTACGTGGTGTTTTTCCCTGGTCTCAGGAGGGCTGCTGAGGGACAATGAGCTCTGAACAGCAGAGTTAAAATCGGAAAGAGAAAAATCCTGCTGTGTCACTTTAAAACCACTAAATGGATTCCCTAATGATTCTGGGCTAGAAGTTTTAAACATCTAAAAACCAAAGGAGACACCAAGTCTGCCAAAAAGAAACCATCAGGTTGGCAGGTCGGCAGCAGTGTTCACCTCATGTTGAATGTCGGTGTTAATAACAACAACACGGGCCAGTGGTGGGGTCTGCTGCATTTAAACGGGCATTAAAGGGCCTGGAACAGCCAGCCCTTGGCCTTCTGCACCCTGCTGCCGCTCAGAAGCCAGGCTAACAGTGTCGGGGGCTTGCTGCATCACATTGAGGTTTATGCATATCAAAAATTTAGACATTAACCCCTATTTACAACACTTGTTCACAGCATACGGCCGAGAACCTTTTTAGTAAATCACTTGAGATAAGCTGTCTGGCCCCCAAATAAAAGATGTTTGCCAATTTCTTGGTAAGGCAGAAGAAGAGCTCTTTATCAGAAGCATATTAGCATATTTTGCCTCATTAATAACTTCACTGCAGCATTAATTTGCCTAATTATCACATTTGGAATTCAACATGGTATCTAATTAATTCAAAACTTGAAAAAAACAAGTCCAGAATTATAAAGCACACGAGCAATGCTTCTGCTTCAGCATTCCTTCTTCCCTTTGTGTGAGTGTTTGTGCAAATAAATGTGTGTGCCGCGGTGTCTGTTTGGTGAAATTATATTCTTTATCCAGTCCCATGTAACAAAAATTCATTGTTTTGATAAGATATTTTCTTCTAATGCGGTGATTCTCTCCAAGGCATAGCAGATGGCTTTCGAAGTTACGTTCAGCCTGCTTGCTCTCATTGCCTTTTTCCCCCGGCCTTTCCTAAGGCTTTCAGGAATATTTACTTCAAAAGCAAAAAGATCATGACTTTTTGGCTCACAGGACTGTCATCTCCTTTCTTTACCAGCTAATGCTTTCAGCACAAAGTAAACTAACAATATTTGTCCACATTTTCTCCTCCAGGAAAGTTGGCTGAACCAATTTTCAGGAGCCCGGAGTAAACATTAGTTTCACACTATCATAAATAAAAATCAGAGCATATCAGCCAAACCTTCCTGAAAGGTTGAATTTTTAGAAAATGAAACTGCAGAAAACTTTAGTTCAGGGCTCAAAACAATAGCTTTAGACTAGACAATATCCTTTCCATTCACCCATGGCCTCTTGCTTCCCACAAGAATATCTGATTGTAACAATAGACCATATGCTGCCGTTGTAGTGGAAAGGTACAGAAAAGGCTTAGATCTACATGACATTACAGGGGAAAAAAATAGTTGTTTAAGTAAATGGTCTCTCCACTATGCCAGCTTCGGGGCTATTTTTAAAGCATTGTTAAAGTTGTGGCTAAGAACAGTCAGATCAGGTCAATGTACTAGGAAAAGGCAGATTTTAAAAGGTGCTGTTAACCACCCAATGGGAAATGCAGCTCTGGCAATTTAAGATGTAAAATGTGGAGCCTGCCGTTTTCAGGTAATTCATTCTAACTCAAAGAACAGCTATTTATAGGTGAGGAGGTATCTTGTGCTATAGGTCAGATCCCCACCAACAATAGTCTACTTCCCTCAGCAGATAATTTCCTATACAAATGCATTTTTCAAGTACTTACAAGTTGTATACCAAGTGCTTTTGTTTCCTCTATATTATACTCATCGCCAAGAATAGTCCAGTCCAACAGTCTACTCCATGAATATCAGCAATGACCAAGGAAAAAATGTGGTTGCTCTGTTGAGTTTTTCCTTCTGCTATATCTGATGTCCATGTATCCTTCAACCTTCTGAGACCACTTCCAGTCTGCCCAAATGAACAGCCTTAAACTCAGTGGAACATTCACCTGCATGATCCTGAGATAGAAGGAAAACCTTCCTATGTCCTGATATCTTATCTTCCTATCTTAAGATCCAGGGTAGATCACAAATTCCAAGCCTTTGGGAAATCATGAGTCAATAAACCTTCAGCAGAAGAATTAATTTGTTTCAAGACAACTTATAAAATAACACCACAGTCACTGTATGCCTGGTACCAGAGACAGGCTGTCTTACCTCACTGACAAACACGGGTTTTGGTTAAATCATCAGCCAGAGGAGAGAAAATACATTAAAGGCTCTCCCGTGCTCCTCTGAAAATAGGCAGGAATCCACATCATAAAGCTGCCACACCATCAGGAAAGATTTACTGTTTATTCAGGAGAGACGGAGGCCTAGAATAACAAGGGTCTGAGGTTAAATGGCATCAGCAAGGAACTGTACAAGCCACTCTGGACATTCCCCACCCTGAATCCTCCCTTCTGTGGCCTGAGAGGCAATGAGCCAGGAGCCTTTTTTTTTTTTTTTAAGAAAAGGGGAAAAAAGCATTTTTTTAATCCTTCATGCTCAATAAAGGTTGTGCAGACATAAAATCCCTCAATTAAATGGCTACAGTTTTCATATAAAATGTATTATACAGGAAAAAGATTTTATTACCATTAAATGCTTGCTGTGATTCAACAACCGAGGAAACTGACCTTGATTCTGAATCTCCTGCCTTTTCCCTCTTTATTATCCTGACTGTTACTTACAAAAGATATTTTCATTATTTCCCTTCTTTTTTGGAAAAATAATAATTTTCCCGAGGAGGTTAGGAAGTATGCATTGTTTTCTCAAGACTGTTTTCTCAACAAACTATTTTGCAAAGAAATGCTTATACAAGAATAGAGACAAGGCTCTGGAGACCTAAGGAACTCAATCTTAGAAAATAATAGTGGAAACTGGCTTTCCCTGGGCTTGCAGACTTGATTTGAGGGGAAAAGAGGAAATTCAGAGAGCAAGTAGTAAGGCAAAAGGAAGGTGATAGGTGAAAAAAAAATAGTTCTTCTTAAAGTTAAAAATAGGAAATCCTTAGGGAAAAAGAAGAGACAAAAATCACCAGCACCCACCCTCTTCCACCTCCCATATGAACAGTCATTAATGGGAGCAACACTAAAACACTGACTCAACAGCACTAAAGTTATGTATACCTGAATCAGTCAAGGTCTCAGAAGGTAGCAAATGACACACTCAGACTGAACAATCCATCTATCTTAATGCAGGGGCTAATTTATAAAAGTGTGAGCATTGTGTAGGAAGGCATGAGGCACAGTGCAGCAGCCAGGGGTAGCACCAGCAGAGAGCTGTTCCCTAATGTTACCACCCCCAAAAGCCCAAGGGGTGAAGGGAGAGAGCTCCCAGAGAGGGGAGCTGCCTGGAGAGGGCTGCCTGGCAGGAGCTGCCACCTTCACTAGAGAACCCAACAGAGAGAAAGCTGGGGAAATAAAAACCTCATCCCAATTCCTCCCCCCTGCTGCCAATGCCCTGTTTGAGTCTCGCATTGTGCAGATCCAGCTGTAAACCAAAGAACAAGGGCACCAGCTCAAGAGCAAAGTCCAGAGTGGATCTGAAGGGACTAACAGAAGACATCAGCATATAAAGACCCGGAGTTCAAACAAACAAGAAGAAAGGGTAAACTCTGTCAAACCAGAACTTCATAGAAAGAATGGTAAGTGTGTATAAGCCTCTGAGGTCAGACAGCTCTAAGTACAAATAAAGCCCAGCTTTGTCAATAACTGTGATGCTGAAAATCTCACATGCTGAGCCTCAGTTTCTTGCCCTGTAAATGGGGATGATACCACACACCTACATGGTGAATCTTAGTAAGACAGAGCCAAGCATTTAATGACTCTCAGTAACTATGGGTTTCTCCACCCTCCCCACTTCATACTCCTTCCCTTTCTTCAGAGACTGTTAACTAAAATGTGTAACATACAAGACAGAAGAGGAGATGGAGTCACTTGTCTCTGTGGGTGTAGACACAGCTTTCCTATCCATTGGAGGACACAGGGCACCTCATCCCACTGTTAGGGTCTGTGATTTTTTCCCAGTAATCTGTAGCCAGAGAATGAGCCAGGAGTGGCCAAACCCAAAGCTTTGAAAGATCATCTGCAGCAGGTGCTCTAGGGCACTCTCCAAGGGCAATAGTTATGGTGAAGCTGCTGCCGGGCAGGTCATATGGTCAGGCAACAGTGGAGCTGGCAGATCGTCTCTGTCCTCGAGGGCCCAACTGTTCTTTGATTCACCTGGAATCAGAAACAAGAGAGCACTGTAACTGGCCAGGGCTGCAGAAATCCCTTATAGAACCTAGTGCTAGGCTCTTTTTTTAAAGAACAATGTCTGTTTCCTTTTGTCTTGGGAGAGAATGCCTGTCATTCCTCAGGGCGGGTCCCCCAGCACAAAGATCGCCTGCACTCCAGTTTTCATGAGACACAAGAAAAGAAACTTTACAGCTCCTCTGCACTAAAATGTAATAACTTTCTCCACACGGCTGCACAAAGGATTTCTCTGGGAACAAGAGAACAAGTTTCACAGTTGCATAAATATAAACTAAAGCAGAAATCCATCTCAGAGTCTGCAGGCACCATCAACGTTCCCATTTTTTTCAAGAGTCTCAAGGTCATTCTTCACTAGGTGTTCTTTCAGCTCAGCTTTAAAGTTAAGCTAGTTTAATAATTCATGACATCATACCCATTAAAATATGAGTATTTTCTTCCAAAGGAAACAGCCTGATGTTGTTTTTTCCCCTTTCACGGTGGAAGAGGCCCAGACGAGCCCCTGCATAGGAAAGCAATGCTGCTGTGCAGTCGCAACTGATGAGGTTTCAGAGAGAGGCTCGCAATTTTGTGTGCCGCTGCACACAACCAGTTTCATCATGAAAAGCCTGTGCCATATGCCAGAGGAGACAGGTTAAGCCTCTTAAATGTTCCTGACAACAATGAGCTTTCATTTGTAAAAAAGTAAACATCTGCCTCACGGGGAAGTAATCCACAAAACAATGGAGGTGGTTGTTTGTTTGTTTGATTTATTGTGGCAGCAGGAGGGGCTGGGAGCTTCAGGTATCTATGATGTGTCAAGATACAAACATTAAATGTTCTTAAACATTTAAAAAAATATTTTGAAACCTTTTAAAGACATCAAGGGAACACCCTGCATGCTATAGATACTTACAGGGGGAGGAGCTGATAATTTCAAGGATTAGGAAGACCAGAATTCTGCCTGGTCTAGCTGTGAATCTTGGGCAAATTTTTTAACTCCTCTAGGCCATATTTTCCACATCTATAGAAGAGGGTCAAAATGAAGTTTATGCTACTAAATCAGGGGTTATTATGAGACACCAATGATTTACGGTTCTACAAGTACTTTGTAAACTGTGCAGAAAAAACAAATGTTAAGGTGGTGGTTGGTATTAACAGACAAAAGGGACATTTGGCTCTACACTTTTAAAAGTCAGTAGGCAGAAGATTTATTACCTACATGGAGAAAGAAGTTTTCTCTTACTTACGGATCTTCCCTGGAAATGGCTGCAGTGCCCAGCATTTCTGAATTTGGCTCAGAGAGCAGGTGACAATGATCTGCTGTCTCCTGGGGGCAGGGAGGAGGGGAATGGGTTCCTGGTTATCTTTGGTGTACCTGGGATGAAGAAATGATAACAACACACATTATCAACTTTTATGGTTTGCAAAAATCTTCCTAGACATTTTTTAATATAACACTTCTATTAGTTCTAAATAGATGTACTCTTAGTCTTATTTAAAAATGAGAAAATTGAGATTCCAAGATATTCTAGATTATACATACGTGTCAAGGACAGTATGAAAACCCAAACCGATGAGAGAGAATTTAGTAATGATTGTCCATGCCTTCCTTGTGCCTCACTGGTCTCTGTACAAACATTGAGCATGGCACTTGTAACTTCCCTATCACTCTGTTTGCGTGTCTTCCCTCCCCTCCCAGGCTATAGATCCTTGAGGAAGGAACTGTGTCTTGATTACCTTTGAGGCCCCAATCAATCCTTAACACAAAACTTGGCACATAACAGGCACGAAAAAAATGATTTGCTGAATGAAAGAGAAAAGTAAGAGAGGAGAATGAGTGCTTTTCTTCTTTCTTTCTTTTCTTAACTTGTAGCAAAGTCTCTCTACTTCTCCTGAAACTCCTTAGGCTATGGGAACAGGCCACTCTCTTGGGCTCAATTATGGAGTCCACAGTTAGTTGGAGGAAGCATGTGAGAGCAAGAGAGATTCAGGGGGGCTCCAGGCATATACAGCTAGCCAGGGAGGTGGTGCAGAAAGGGGAGGAGAGCAAAATGCCTCCAGAAATCATTGCAGGAACCACTCAGGGAGATGTGTGCCAGTCTGACCAAGCCTGTCTATCTTCTAAACTGGACCACACAGAGCTTTACCAGTTAATATAAGCAGCCAGCACTGAATCCAAAATTGGTTAAATGAGCATTTTAGATACCATGGCCTTTGTTCAGAAGGTGCCATATGACTCACAACTTCAAGCGGATAATCAAATACATCCTGCACTTGATGACACTTCTAAAGGAGCAGAATGAGTCAGCTTAAGTAAACAATTTTTTTAAACATTTTTGCATAAAAGCCTGTTTTAAGACATAAACAAACTGCCACTGGCTTATCCCTTTTCCCCTACCTCAAACTGGGCACTCCTCCCACTTCATCTCCCAGTTTCATAACCTTGGTCATGTTAGATGTTTGTTTTTTGTTTTTTGTTTTTAATTTTTAAATTTTAAGTTGTTGAATATATACAAAAGTAGAAAAATCCATATACTATACCCTCATGTATTCATAACTTAACTTCAATAATTATCATCTCATTAGAAGTCCATTGCATGAAATTTGTGCATGGCAGAGGTGGAGGGGGTCACTCAGCCTGGCCTGAGCCCTCTCCAATCAGAGACCCCTTGGGGGATGTCCAACTGATGGTTTAGGCCCGAAACCACAGGGATCAGCCGTTGGGCAACCTTCTCACAATCCTGGACTGCTGGCTCCTAACTGCTTGTTTGCCTGCCTGACTGACTGACTAACTGATAGCCCTCTAACTGGCCCTCTGCTGGCCTGGTTGCCCCCCCAACTGCCCCCCTGTCAGCCTGGTCACCCCCAAGTGCCCCCCTGCTGGCCTGGTTGCCCCCAACTGCCCCCCTGCCAGCCTGCTCACCCCCAACTGCCCTCTGCCACCCTGGTTGCCCCCCTACCAGACTGGCTTCCCCCTAACTGCTTCTCCCGCCAGCCTGATTGCCCCCTAACTGCCCCCCTAACTGTCCAGAAAGAAGTTGGACATCCGAAAGATATCCAGTCACCTGGTATAATTAGCATATTACCCTTTTATTAGTATAAATGGTAAGTCTTGTCCATCTATAGCTCCACCTTCTCCCCACCCTCATTTCTTTTTTTTTCATGCTGCAAGAATTTTTATTATTTTTTAAATATTTTAATATTTATTGTTCAGTTTATTAATTACATTGTTCCCCTTTTTTTTCCCCCTATAGCTCCCCTCCACCTGGTACCCCTCCCACCCTCCGCCCTCACCTCCCCCACACTGTCCTCTCCCATAGGTGCATGATTTTTGTCCAGTCTCTTGCTGCACCTCCCACACCCCTTTTCTCCCCAAGAATTGTCAGTCCATTCCCTCTCTATGTCCATGTCTCTGTTATATTCACCAGTTTATCCTGTTCATCAGATTATTATTATTTTTTATCTTTATTGTTCAGTTTATTAATTACATTGTTTCCTTTTTTTTTCACCCTATAGTTTCCCCTCCACCTGCTACCCATCCCACCCTCCCCCCTCACCCCGCTCCACTGTCCTCTCTGATAGTTGCATGATTTTTGTCCAGTCTCTTGCTGCACTTCCCACACCCCCTTCCTCCCCAAGAGTTGTCAGTCCATTCCCTCTCTATGTCCGTGATTCTGTTACATTCACCAGTTTATCCTGTTCATCAGCTTATTAATTCATATTAATTCACTTGATTTTTAGATTCATTTGTTGATAGGTGTGTATTTGTTGTTCCTAATTTACACTTTTATCTTTTTCTTCTTCCTCTTCTTAAAGAATATCTTTCAGCATTTCATATAATATTGGTTTGGTGGTGATGAACTCCTTTAGCTTTTTCTTATCTGCGAAGCACTTTATCTGACCTTCAATTCTGCATGATAGCTTTACTGGATAGAGTAATCTTGGTTGTAGATTCTTGTTGTTCATCACTTTGAATATTTCTTGCCACTCCCGTCTGGCCTGCATCATTTCTGTTGAGAAATCCGCTGACAATCGTATGGGTGCTCCCTTATAGATAACCATCTGTTTTTCTCTTGCTGCTTTTAATATTCTCTCTTTGTCTTTTGCTCTTGGCATTTTAATTATGATGTGCCTTGGTGTGGTCCTCTTAGGGTTCCTATATATTGGGGTTTGGTGCGCTTCTTGGACTCCTAAGTCAATTTCTTTCACCAGGTGTGGGAAGTTTTCGGTCACTATTTCTTCAAATAGGTTTTCATTGTCTTGCTCTCTCTCTTTTTCTGGCACCCCTATAATTCGGATGTTGGTATGCTTGAGGTTGTCCCAGAGGCCCCTTACACTCTCTTCAATTTTTTGGATTCTTTTGGTTTCTTGCTTTTTCAGCTGAGTGGATTTTACCTCTTTGTATTTCAAATCTTTAACTTGGTTCTTGGGGTGCTCCAGAGCACTTTTAGGTCTTTGTATAATATTTTTTGTTTCAGTCAGTGTATGCTTAATTTCTGTTTCATTTCCTTGAAGGTCTCGTTCATATCCTTGAGGGTCTCCTTCATTTCCTTGTAGGACTCATTCATTTCCTTGTCGGTCTTGCTTATTTCCTTATTGGCCTTGACCTTTTGTTGGAGCCTCTTGAGAAGCCCTATAACCGTGGTTTTGAATTCCATGTCCAGTCGTCTTTTTTCCTCCATTTCTTTCACATCTGATTTCTTTCCATGTCTCTGCATGGTGGCTGCTTCCTTGAGTTGGTCAATTAGCTTTGTGTGGTAGACTTCCTCCTAAGGACAGTGGCTCAGCCTCCCCAGTTCCCTGAGGTGGATATGGGTTGCACAGTCTTGCTGAAGTTAAGCTCAGGTTAATCCTTGTTAGCACTTGGAGGGGTTGACCTCCAGGCCAATTCTCTGTGAAGCTCAGCTGTGCTCAGGTTGGATGGATGGAGTCTCCTGGCCAAGCAGCAGTGTTAGCTCCACCCTATGCGGCCCCAGGGACTCTGTGTCGGTGGCAATGGCTGCCAGCACCTCTGAGAAAGAGCCGCTGCCAAGCTCCACCAGCTGCCGGGGAATTCAGACTCTCCCCAAATGAGTCTGCACGTCCAACGTCTCACCCAGGGTCATAAAACAAAGCAGTCTGACGGTTTTCCCAATGAGAGAGCAAGTCGCAGAGCGCTCTCTGCACGGTCACACAGCTGAGCTGTTTGTGCAAGCTGCCTTCTCCACAAGCCAGGAGACCCCTGCAGCACCCGAGCTTCGGCGTGCCCTCCCACTGTCCAGTTTTTACCCTGTATGATAGTGGGTGCCCTGGACTTCACCCAAAGCTGGAGAATCAGTCCAGTGGGACTGTCTTTGTCTCCCCTGTTCGAGAAAACTGGCTGGTTTTCAGCCGCCCGCCCTCTTTGCTGGCGCATGCTCCAAACCTCTTTCCACGCGAATCTTTCAACACTGTCCGCCGCCACTCCTCCGAGTCACAGTGTCTTATCTTCACTTTTATTTGTGGAATTTTCACTCGGCCACCTTTCTGGTGATTCTGGACGGTGTTTGTTCTTTCGTTAAGTTGTGGTATTAAAGTTGCTGAGTATGACAGCAAGATAGGTGTTTTACTTATGCTGCCATCTTGGTTCTCCCCCATCAGATTATTAATTCACTTGATTTTTAGATTCATTTGTTGATAGATGTGTATTTGTTGTTAATAATTTATATTTTTACCTTTTTCTTCTTCCTCTTCTTAAAGAATATCTTTCAGCATTTCATATAATATTGGTTTGGTGGTGATGAATTCCTTTAGCTTTTTCTTACCCGCGAAGCACTTTATCTGACCTTCAATTCTGAATGATAGCTTTGCTGGGTAGTGTAATCTTGGTTGTAGATTCTTGCTATTCATCACTATTAAAACAAAAATTAATACAGAAATATCACAAAATCCAGTCTTCACACTGATTCACCCACAACATCCACTTTACAATCAAAATTACTAGACACACACTCCAAGGCAAAATGTAATGCATAGTTAAGAAAAAAAGCAGGTAGCAGGAACTAAACTAGAGGTGTTCTATATATGTAATTTATCCAATAAGCTGTTACAAATATATTTTTAAAAGCCAAAGGAAATATGTCCAAATCATAAAGAAAAATAGTTTTAATGAATGAAAAGGTATATCATCTCTGCAGAGAAAATGGAAACCATTAAAAATAGTACAATAATTAAACTGAAAATTTCAATAATTGAACTGAAAAATTTGCTGTATGGTTTTCAGCAAATTTAGAGTAGTAAAAGAAAATTTCAATGATCCCGAAAATAAACAACAAAAATTATCCAATCTAAAGAAAAGAGCAATTAAATAAAAGCCTCAGAGATCTAAGGACAATATTAAACACTAACTTAGGTGTAATTGGAGTGCCACAAGAAGAAGATAAGAATGGAAAGAAAACGTGTGAGGAAATGTCAGGAGTCCAGCTGTGCTGGAAGAGAGAGATCTGAGCTGTCAAGTGGAGTGGCAGATTAAAGCAACAAACAACAAAAATGAAAGAGTTAAGTCTTTAATCATTCAATGTGATGGAATAAGCAAGAAGCTAAAACTAACGAAAGTGCTAAGGAGTTTTATTTTTACCCCATAAAAAGGTTCACCAGTTGAGAGTCAGGTGCATCAGAGCAGACATAAGAATTGTCACACAGTTGAGAGAGCCCCCAAACAAAGGACTCCACCAGTTTTAGGTCCCTTGGAATCAGGGGCAAGGAGGTGGCGGGGCTTAGAGTGGAGAAGTACTAGGCACTGAGTCAGAGTGGGAAAAATATATTCAAGTTTTCTCCCTCTTTCCCCTCAGCCCCCCATACTTCAACAGAGGCATCTGAAGAAGTAAGAATTATGAATTTTCAGGTTTGAAATAGAAAATGAGAACTAGAAAGTGGAAAGTAGAAAGCAGTAATAATAGGGTCATGGAATAAATACTGAAAGCGTGACCCCACGCCAGGATGTTTGGAATTTACTAACAAGTAAATTCCTAATAAGACTTGAGACTCAAAAAGGTTAAATCAAAGGCTATGGGGGTCGAATTATGGAGTAGAAATCTCTGCCACTACCTGATGAAGTCACCCATACAGGTGATATATTGCTCAACTGATGGAGGTGTCCGGGCCTGACTCCAATTCTGAATATACCACAATCTTCAATTTACCAGAACTTCCTTTTCACCATGTTTTCTGCAATAAATAGAAATAGACTTTATTTTTACATTCTAATATAAATTGTTATGTATTCTATTGCATATTATTTGTATCTTGAATTCTGTTTTATTATAATGTGTTAAAACTATGCATATGGCCTTAGATGTCTTTTAATCCATCCATTGTATATTATTGTATCAACTATTGTAAATCAGAGCCTTTTTTATTACAGCTTTGGAAAAGAGGCCTGTAACAGAAATGAGCAGAGAATGGAGCAGTCCCAAGAGTCAGTACAGTGAAAAGGGACAGAAGAATCTTAATCAACCCTTAGATGCTAGGCCCTTCAGCAGGTCAATGTAAAGTGGAAGGAATAACATTGTCATGATTAGTAAACATAAACTCAAAATTTGAAGCAAAAATAAAGGAATTTGCTTGTCAAACATATAGAATCAGAGCAGAATGGTGGCTTCAGGGACAGGAGGGAGGAGGCAGTGAGGAGTGCTGATCAAGTCCTGGACAGGTTCTGAGCCGGCAGCCCTGCCCCAGCAGGGTGAGGGACCTCCAATCTCTTGATTTATGTAGGGAAGAATTTAAGAATGAGTCCAAGTGAGATTGAAAACAAGTTTTATTTAGATTTTTTAAAAGGGGGCTAGGATCTGCAGCTATGAAAGATGCAAAAGTACATATCCAAGTTGATGCAGAAAAACTCATGGGTTGCACACCAGGATTATCAGTTCTTGGGATTTTATATATTTTCAAGGGTAGAATGTTTATGAACATTATGGCACCAAATTCTGACTCTCCTTTTGGTTGTGATGGGGTTGATGGTCCGTTCAGGAGTGTCATTGCATGTATCCTCCTGAGCCCCTTTCACTTGTGGTCTCAGTTTTTATTATAACTGTGAGCTTTGGGGTCAGTCTCTGGTCAGTTTTTCCTCCATCTTGGATTAATCTGGCTTTAGCCAGTCCTTGCTGTTGTTGACTTCTTCCACCATGGGAGTTTCCTGCCATAAACTATTTTCCTTTGATCATGTGTGGAGGTAGGGGCTCTGATGAGAGAACCTAGTGCTGATTGGCCTCAGAGGTCCACTCCTACTTCCTCATTCCACTTGTTGGGAGTTTTCCCTAACTTCTTTCTATCTTATCCCAATCAAAGGGTTGAAAGTTTCAATTATGCAAGATAAATATGTTCTGAATAATCACAGGGCCTATGACTAACAGTACTGTATTGTTTACTTAAAATTTTTCTGAGGGGATAAATCTTATGTTAAGTACTCTTACTACTAACGGAAAACAACAACAACAACAAAGGAATGAGAGGAAACTTTTGGAAGTGATTAATGCTTATGACCTAAGATTGTGGTAATGGTTTCATAGCTGTATCCCAATCTCCAAACACATCAAGTTATATACATTAAATATCTATTCTTGCTGTATGTCATCATGCCCCAATAAAGAGCTTTGAAAACAGAATTGTAGGAGGGAAAAACAAGAATTGAAGTGAATGAATGCATGCATATATGCATGCATGCATCAGAGTTTACAATGACCATGTACCTATCAGTTAGTTTTGCCTCCTTTGTCTATCCGCCTCTTGTAAAGTTTGGAATGCAGGAAACAAAACACACAGAGAGTCCAGGCGATTAGAGGAGGCTTTAATCTTGCGTTCCCTGGCGAAATTCGCTGGTTCCAGGGTGGGCCAGGGAAGTTCGCGCCAAAAGGGGCCATCAGTATTTCTTTTATACAGCAGTTTAGTGCAGGGGGAGGGTGGAGGGCATGAGAGGTGTGGAATTTTTGCCTTGGGCCGAGGGTCTTAGGAAGGTGCCAGCTATCTCTGTGTCTCTGTCACTATCTACCTTGTGGATGCGGCTCTGAACACACACCCCCACACACACCCCATCCCCGCCTAATACCTCTGTCTCTATATCGCACTTTCCTATTCCCACTGCATTCGTTACCTATTTCACCAGTCTCTTTCTTGACATTCTCATAAGTGTCCTAAATCATTTCTCTGGGTTCCCTATAAACTCTATCCTCCTTTGGGGCCAGGCATTATTTATTTAGAGCCTGTAAGGTCTAAGTTTGTAATGTGACCCTTTCCACAGAGACCATTCCATCCCACAAATATAAATCTGCCATCAAGAAATGAAGATTTAAGCTTTAATCCTGCCATTTTATTGGGGGGGTTTTCCTGACTACTTTGTAATTTGGGTGAATTCTAGCAACAATACATGGATGCCATGGTGTGTTTGTTTTCTGATGTTCTAAAGCAGAGGTCGGCAAACTGCGGCTCATGAGCCACATACGGCTGGCTCTTTGGCCCCTTGAATGTGGCTCTTCCACAAAATACCACAGCCTGGGCGAGTCTATTTTGAAGAAGTGGTGTTAGAAGAAGGTTAAATTTTTAAAAATTTGGCTCTCAAAATAAATTTCATTCGTTGTACTGTTGTTATTTGGCTCTGTTGACTAGTGAGTTTGCCGACCACTGGTCTAGAGAGCTACAAGCAGTTTATAAATAGCCCACTTTGTTTTGCTGGCTCTTGGATTCCCCAGATGTCACGGCACCAGTTAAAATAATTTCTGATGGCCTGAACCTGTTATCACTTCAGGCCTCTAGCCCAGACCTTTGCAAATCAGTCAGCAGAGTGGGTGGTTTACTAGTCTCGCATTCTTAAAGCTTTCTTCTGTGGATATTGCTCGACTGGGTTTTCTTTTGCTGGAGAATAGGAGATCAGTGTTGATACATCTGACAACAGCTTTTCTTCATCGTCCCCAGGTGTCTGGGGAATTGATTGGGCAATTCTGTCTGTGTCTGCTCCCCGTTTCCACTGCTTTCTGTCATTGCCTTCGACTTCTCATTCCTAGTGCCAAGAAAGGCTGGGTGGGGAGAAGGTGGGTGAGTATATCCTTTTTCTTCTTATTTATTTTTTGTGCAGAGTGTCTACACCCACTTCTAATTCATTTTTAACTTTAGGTCAATAATTTCCTCAAATATTTACAGAGTGCCTTCTTCTATCACAGGCCCTGGGCACAGCAAATGAAAGCTTACAATCAAGTGGTGGAGGGCAGGGGGAGCAGACCTTAAGCAACTGTAATTATTCAATTAGTGATTTAATGACAATTGTGAGAAGTGTTAGATGGGAAAGATGCTCTGAGGGCCTGCAAGTGATGGCCCTGTCGTGCCCAGGATTGTCAGGAAGGGCTTCCATGAAGAAGTGACTCTGAGGTGAGTAGAAATTAAGCAGCAAAGAGGCTAGAGGAGGAAACAAAAGAAATCAGAGAAGCAGACCAGGAGGTGAAAAGGAACATGGCTCCTGCAGGCCCAGCAATAAGGCCCCACGGCGGCTGGGGTGCAGGGAGCAAGGGGACTGTGCCACACGATGCTGTGGTGAAGTAGGCAGGAGCCAGGTCATACTAAGGATTTGGGGCTCTATCTGGAGTAATAAAATGTGAAAGGTTTCCAGTCCTCCATATCATCAATTTCAAAGTCAGTCTGTAACCAAAGAAAATACATCCACAATGTCGAAACATTACCTAATCCCTAATGCCATTGACAATTTGTAGGAACTATAACCCTCCAGCAGCGCAGCTCTGAGGTTGCCCTGTCTGGCCCAGTAATGTGCCTGGTTACATCCCAATATCTGAAACAGCATAGTTGACTGCAGTTCTGCTAAATGGGCTTATCTGGTCCCACCTTGGCTGGAGATAAGGCTCTGCCTTCATGATAGCATTACCTAGCTATCTAGTGTACAGCAGGACAAGTATAGTTACTGATACAGTATTCCAGTACTGGGCACTGGAAATTTACTGCAAGAATAGATTCAAGAGCTCTCATCACACACGCACTGCCAACTAACTATGTGGAGTTGATATGTAAATTAGCTTGACTAGTAATCATTTCACTGCTGATACTGTGTAATAAGGAGGGAATATGCTAATTGATTGTCATGCCCTCAAAGATGGCAGCACCCACAGCCACAATATGGTGGTGCCCAGTCCCCTCAGCCCTGCATGGAGCAGGAGGCATGCACCACGGCTGGATCTGCCGCCAGGTGAATCCGGCTGCTCCGTGCGCCTGCCTCTAGAGTCCTCCAGTCTCCTCAGTCCCCCAGCACCCAGGCCTGCCCCAGGCACAGGCAAACCTCTGAGACTCAGATAACCAGAACAGGCGAGGCTTGTGCTGCTGGCAGTGGCAGCAGCAGAGGAGTGATGGGGTGTCGCCTTCCTCTGATCACTGGGTCGCCTCCTGCACTTGAGGGCTCCCAGACTGTGAGAGGGAGAAGGCCTGGCTAAGGAACAACCCCTCCAGTGCATGACTTTTCATGCACCAGGCCTCTAGTATGTATATAAAATCATCATGTGATATACCTTAAATATATGCAATTTTTATTTTTTAATTAAATTAAATATAAACAATGAGCCCTAACCAGTTTGGCTCAGTGGATAGAGTGTCCCAGGTTTGATTCTAGTCCTTGGTTACAAGCTCTTCCCCAGCCTGGGTCCTGGTCAGGGTGAGTACAGGAGGCAACCAATCAATGTATTTCTCTCATCCGATGTTTCTGTCTTTTCCTCTCTCTGCCACTCTCTCTAAAAGATCAATGGGAAAATATCCTCGGGTGAGGATTAACCAAAAAAAAAAAATAAATTTTTTTTAAATGGGTCTAAATCTTCTGCCTCCCATATGTGGGCACAAACAAGCATACTGGTTATTTTTCATAAATGATGCACAGATGGGTCATTGGACAGTCTGCACAGAAGAGCACCACTCCAAAGGCAAGTTCAGTGGGCGTCGGGTGATGGGTGGTCCTACTGGGCAGCAGTGAGGCCACCTCAGGCTACTTAGCTTTCGAGCAGCAACTTGGAAGAGGCTAGACAGAGACTGAGCTTTTCAGTGTCACTTTATACTCGTCCCATATCCCCCTCCTCCCTCAAGCCCTGAGTGTCCATGTCAGATGTCTTCCGTTCATCCCTTCAGATCTACTCTCCACGCCCTCCACCCAGCTCTGTACCCAGAAGCTGGACTATGTGGACCATATCCACAAGCTCCCTTGCCCTCCAGTGTTCAGTCAAAGTCAGCCAATGGGAAGCACTAGCAGGAAAGCAGAAAATGAGTGTGGGCAACTATTACCTCCACTGTCTTGCATCAGTCACCATGCACTGACTATACCCTTAATTGAAGATCACAGCTCTACAAGGTGTACTTCACCACGCTGCTGTCCTCTCTGCTGCCAGCAGCTGCTCCCTCCTCTGCTTCTCTGGGCCTAGGAGTGGTATGGGCTCCCAATATGGCTGACCTCTTGGGCACCGCACTTTCCCTTCTCACTTCGGTAACCTCTACCCTAACTTTGTAAGCAGTACTTTTATTAAACTCCCCCAGGCACCTAATTTAAGGGTGCCAAACTCTCTTCCCAGACCTGGCCCATGCAGCTCCAGCCTGGGAGCAGAGAAATCACAGCATTCTGTCCCCATCTCAGGCCACTGACTGCCTCTTGTCTTTTTGGCAGATTTTGATTCAGATTCCCTGATGACTGACCTGTGCAGATCCTCAAACATGCTGTAGGAATTTGGTGAGGAGAGACACATGGATGATGTTTACTCCTCTCCTTCCCGCAAAGGCCCTTCCTGATCTGCCTCCCCTCACCTCCAGCCACACTGGTCTCCTTGCTGCTCCTGAACACTGAGGCGCAACCTATAACAGGCTAACACTTCCTGTTGCTTCTGTTTGCAATCTCCTTCCCCCTGAAACTCACGCACGCAGCTCACTCCCTCACCAACTGCAGATCTGTTCCTCACATGCCACCTTTTCAATGAGACTTCCCTGCCCTCTCTATTTAAAATTATCCCCTTATCACCTGAAACTTTCTAATACACTCTTTTAGGTATTTATTATGTGTATTGATCACACATGCATACACACCCACTTTCACATGAATGCTTTATGAAATGCTCCATGAAGGCAGGGATTTTTTTTTTGGTCTGTTTTGCTCACAATTACTAGTATGTCCCCAATAACCAGAACAGACTTCACATGCTACTTGTTGAACAAATGAAATTCTGGATTGAAAAAGAGGGGGGTGGTATAGCAAGGACACCACACCAGTGACCATTTTGGTGCCCAAACTTCTGATCAGTGTCTAAATGTAGCCACTTCCTGCCAACTTCTATAGGCAGCAAATGTCCGTGGACTGCCCACAGAACAGAGAACTCTGCCAGGTGGCACCTCTGGCCACAGCTGGTTTGGCAGCATCCCTGGGGAGCTGATGCATAGCTCTTTCCTATCTGCATTTCAGAAGCTGAGAATCCATTGGAACAATAAAGCTTCCCGTCACCTGGGAAGATTACTGCCTGATCCCGGAGAAAGATCTACGCTTTGAGCAGACACATCCATTCACATTTTATTCATTTTGAGCGCTCCTACTACATGCTTGGCTTTGTGCCAGAGCTGAGAAAGCAAAGATGAATAGAAGATGGTCCTTCCTCTCTGGTGCTCTGACATATCATGCTGGACTTCTACAAATGAAAAGATGAAAACATTCGCTTCTGTAGTGAGGACTATGCCACCACTGGGCAGTGCGACAACACTGAGCTCATGGAGAAACTTTGCATACCCAGGAGAGCCTGACCTTGACCCTAAATCTCCAGGTTTGGTCCATGCCAGCATCTGAAATCCAGAGAAAAAGCCCAATGTCAAGATGAGTTACTGCTACACCATGGGACTGCAAGGACCTTGAACTCCCCAAAGTGGGGACAGAACAAAAATCATTCCTCAGATCCAGCTCCTGCTGAGTCCCTGGCAAAGAAATATATGTTGAGTGAGAGAATAAATGAATGAGTGAGAAAAATAAAGCAGCTGCTGGTAATAGCGGGTTAAAGTCATAGGTGGGCCCAATAGTGTGTGTGTGTGTGTGTGTGTGTGTGTGTGTGTGTGTGTGTGTTGCGTATCCCTCCTAAACTGTAACATCCACAGATCCACAAGTCTTCTGGATGGCCACTGAAACTGGTGGGCTAAAAGTCAGTGCCATAAGAGGGGTTCAACATTAGGAGAATAAGGTAAAGATTAGCAACAGAAAACAAATCAGTAAATTTAATTCAGACTTAGTATTTAGACCCTTAGGTGTCAGCTAAACATTGATTATTCATTAGGTAATGCAATTGCACTCAACAAAAGGCAGCACAGGAGCCCTGGGTGGTGTTAAGTAGCAGTGTTGGCTATTTGTACCCTTCAGGCGTGTGTGCTCTGTGATAATTAAGTGTAGTTTCTCAGGAATAATGCCCAGGCACAGCTTTCTAAGATAGCTATTGAATTGGCCCAAATACATCATTCTTTTCATGTGCTTTCCATTAAATTTCAGTTAACTGTTTCCACCAGGTTAGACTCCAAGAAGCAGAATCAAGGATGCAGGCTCCAGGATGGCCAGAGGGTGAGGTCACCTGAAGGCCTCTTGCAATGAATTAATTCTCTGAATGTTGGGCTAGGAGGCATGGCAGGACAGGGCCCACTTAGGAATTTGCACAGGCCACCTCCCAGCTATTGCCTGATGTTTCTGCTGTTCAGAGGGGCTGATCAATACTCTTGTTCCACTGCATCTCAAGGTAGCACCTGGAACATGGTTATAAAGCAGCTGAGCTTGGAAATGACAATTTTATGTGTGAAGCAGCTGTGTGCTGCTGCTGCCATTTTGGGGAATATGCAAAACTTACAGGGTGTCAAAACCTCAACACCACTCTTTAAAACACAGTACCTGTTCAAATTCCTAAAATGACAGTTGGCACAATCTTCATGCAATCGATCCCAGAAAGCTTCTATCAGCCTCTTTGCAGATGCTCTCATTCCTGAGTATTTCCAGAAAGAATAGCACTTTTCTTTGAATAGTCTGCCAGCTGGTCTGAGAAAAGCAGGTGCAGATCTTTTCAAATGCCATATGTACTTGCATAGTGGGAGAGTTCCCAGGTCCCCTACCTACTCCTGCTGCCACAATTTTGAGTAGGGGTTGTTTGGTGGTTGTGTTTTTGTCTTCTACGCAATTTTCCCAGGACTACTGTGGTCAACAGATACAATTATAAAAACAATGAAAAGTGCTGATAGTAGTGATTTTAACTTTCAAGTGGATTTTCAACATTTTCTACATGGAATCTTGCCCGAATTTGAGGATCTATCTAACCCACGATGACCCACTAAGGCTGTTTTGGAGAATGAAGAGGAAACTTGACCTCTACTTCATAGAACCAGCTGACTATGAATGACACTGTTGTTTGCTTTCTGTGCTCCTCTGTTCTCCTTAGAATAACTAAGGCAAGGAGCCGATAGAGTATTTCTTTGTTGTCTTGCCGTCACTGCCATCTTGCCATCCCATTTCATTTTCCATTTTGTGTAGGAATAAAAATAAAGTCTCAAGGCCCTATCTCTCTTTGCTACAAGCCTAGAATAGCAACTGGAGGAATAAACAGCTCCACCGCCTCACTCATTGCTCTTTCAGGTAGAATTCTATTACATTTAAAAATATCCTTTGAAATTCTGATTAGCCCAAAACCTTTGAGAGGAAATAGTTATGCCGCAGCCCAGCTAAAGCAAAATTCTCCAGCTACCTGGCAGCTCCCCAGCCTTTGACCCTACACCCTCTAGAAGCCTCTGATCAGCCTCCTCCTTCACAGCCAGATGTGTTGGAGCTCTCTGAGGTACAAGCCCCTCTGATAGGCTTCTGAAGCTGGGGACCAAGGGCAAACCGGTCATGTTAAGAAAATAGTTTTGCGAATCAATCTGAGAGAGCAAAAAGAACCAAAGTAAATACAACCCAAAGGATACAGCCTTCACTTATTCATTCATCCTGCAAACATTTATTGAGCATCTACTATGCACCAGGTGCTCTGCAGGCTGCTAAGGATACAGTGATGAGAAAAACATAGCCCTGCCCTCTGAGAACTTAGAGCCTGGTAGGGAAGACAGGCATCAACTAAATTATCCTATAAGCCTTGAACAGTAGCTGCCAATGACAGTGCCACAAGGAAGGTTCACGAGATCCTGAGGGGGTTGGTGAGGGCTTTGACCCAGCCAGGCAAGCCAGGAAAGGCTTCCAAGGAAAGCTTCGACCTGAGATCCAGAAGATGAAGATATGAAAGAAGGAAGCTAGAAAGGCCTTCACAGTCGAAGTTGTCCTGGTCCTCAATGCAATCCAGTCTGCACAGACACCAGAGCGACCCCAAGCTGCCTCACTTGGGCTGAATGTGTAAACTTCACATGGCTGATGGGATTTCATCCGTCATTTCATATATTCTGAGCATTTGTTCTGGATAAAACACTGTGATGAACATATTGCATCCATTCCTTACATCATCCCTGGCAAGTTGGCAGTATTATTATATATCCACCAAAACAAATAGAGTATTGGATTTGACTTATGGATAGTAGTTTTCTGATTCTTTGTCTGGAATGCATGTGTAATGGCTGGAGCGAGAGCAGCCATCTTGGACCATGAGCTGAAAGTACCTACTGAGGATGGCAGAAAAACAAGCTAGAAGAAGCCTGAGTCACCAGTTATCACAAAACCACCCACCAGTCCTCAGGGCCTGTCAGTTGCATGGACTTTCTCTTCTTGCCCCTCTTCATCCTATTGGTAACTAAGGCACAGAGCAACATGCCCCAGGCCAATCAGCAAGTGAGATACTGTGCCAGGATGTGAGCCAAGAGCTGAGTGATTCTGAAGTCTGTGCTTCTCTCCCCACCCAGCGCCTTATAAATCTGGGATTTGGCACCTTCACTTCAGCTTCCCAGTGGAGCAGTTCATCACTCTGAAGGCTAAGATTTTCTTCTTTGGGTCTAGTAAAATCTATGTCTTTTGTTTTGAAAGTAGCCTGTTCCTCACCCACCCCCCTTCACCCTCTGCTTTCCTGTAATACAGGCAATAATTTGCCCACAACTGTTTCATTAAACACCACACACACACACACCTTAAAATGCTTGAAGATAGTATGTGGGCACATCACTACCACTCTGCTTTCTCTTCTCCAGAAATAACAACCCCACAACTTATATAAAGCAAAGTCTGCCCCCAGAAGCAACTGCAGCATTGCTTGGGGAATGAGAAGAGTGGACAAGGCTCCTAGCAAGGAAGGGGTCAGCTGCAACATTCCAACTGCCAAGGGAAATGAAACATTTTTGGAATCAGGGCCAAGGTTTTTCATAGCTTTTTTCACAGCACCGTGTGATTCTTTCTCTTCGTGTCAGACTTCCATGTCCTATGAATTGGGCTTTGGATTTCCCCCAAGGAATTCAACAGAGTCAATCCTTTGGACACAAGAAACCAAATCATTGAAAGAATGCCACAGGTTCTCCCAATACTACTGTTTCTAGGGACAGCTTCCTACTGACAGCCAAAAAAGTGCTAAACTCAGTGCACTTGGATTTGCACCTTGTAAATCTTATGAGCATGTGTCAGAGCTGAGTGCCAGGGTGCGGAGCTGACAGAGGCTGCCTGCCCCCATGAAATGGTCCATCCTGCCAGTCCTCAGGGTCAGTCAGTTGCATGCACTTTCTCTGCATGCCCCTCCCCATCCTGTGGGTCTCATAAAATCAACAGCAAAGTTTTATTTGTGACCTTGCTTAATCAAGATGGGTGGAGAATTCTGGATGTATACAGAGTACAGAATACACTGCTGGAAAATGGCTGGCTCGTTCCTAGCTAGAGCTTTCACACCATAGTCTTCAATAGACTCCTATCTGGTGAGTTGGACTTAACGACACATGAATGGTATATTAGTCTGGATTAGGCTCATTTGCAACTGACAGTGGCTTAAGCAAGATAGAAAATTATTTCTCTCATATAAATGAAATCCAGAGGGCCCAGAGGGTAGCTCTGTGAACAGTGGGAACTCAGGGTCCTTCTAACTTATTTTGCTGCTATCCTGTATATGACTTCCAGCTCTTGGTCGAATACAGCTGCTCTCACTCCAGCCACCACCAGTGATAGGCAAAATACTACCCACAGCCAAATCCAATCCTCTACCTGTTTGGGCAAATAAGGTTTTATTGGAATACAGCCAAACCTGTTCATTTATGTATACTCTGTAGCTGCTGTCCAAGTTCAACAGCAGAATTGAAAACAAAATGGAAATCACATGACCCACAGAGCTGAAAATACTTACTATCTGGTTCTTTGCAGAAGTATTCCAACTGCTAGTCCAGACAAAAGAGAAAGAAGGACAAATAAGGTTATAGCAACCCAGGCCATTTCTCCAAAATAACATAGGATATCCATCCCATTGCCAGAGTTTAGTCTCGTAGCCATACCTAACTACAGGAAAGGCTGAGAAATGTAGTCTTGATTCCAGATGGTCACATGCCCAGAAAAAATTTCAGATTGTATTACTAATGCAGAAGAGAAGAGGGGGTTGGAAATCAATTTGCTATGGAGAGACCCTTTTGGGGCATCAGACTCAGGGCCTGGACAGAGACAGGTTGACTAGGTTTCTTGGTCTCTATCCCAGGTTAATGGCTGATTTTGGTCCCTAGATTTCAGACCCTCATACAGGGGGAGAAGGCATAGAACGTGACCTGAGTTAAGATGAGCCCTACACTGATCATGGCAGAACTCCTAGGCCAGGGCTCCATATTCCTGTGCTCTGAGCCACTCACCACTCACAACTGATGTCTGCTCACTTCCTAGAGAGGCCCACCTCTGAGGCAGACAATCCAGACCCATACTCTCACACCAGCCACAGAAGGAACAAGAAGCAGTCAAAAGAAGGTGAGCTGAAAGACAGAGGCAGAGATAGGAAGAGATCCAAGAGACCTGAAGAAAATTTTAAGGCAGGTATAAAACTTTGTAAATACCGATATGAAAAAAACTATTCACACTTTATTATCTTTAGTAGATCTAACTCTAAAACATCATCTTGCTGCCCAGCTGGTGTGGCTCAGTAGTTGAGCATCAACCTATGAATGAGGAGGTCACAGTTTGATTCCCAGTCAGGACATATGCCTGGGTTGTGGCCTCCCCAATAGGGGGCATGCAGGAGGCAGCCAATCAATTATTCTCTCATCATTGATGTTTCTAACTCCCTTCTTTTCTGAAATCAATAAAAATATATTTTAAAAAATAAAAATAAAACACTATCCTGCTGAACTGGTCAGAAATTCACAGTAATCAGTATGGGGGACCATCTCCCAGATCGAGCATAGGCCTCAGGGGATTCTGCAGATAACAAGTACCTAAGATACCATGGGGTTTCTTCAGGTGAGGCTGGGAGAGCTGGAGAACTGGACTCCCCAGAGGTGCACCTCTCTGAGGTCTTGCCCTCTCCCTAGGACATGGCCACCTGTTTTCTTCCTAACACAGGAAAAACTCGAGCCACACCCCAGAAATATACCTTTTTCTCTCTACCCACTCTGCTCTTCAAGCAGCTTCTATTTCAGCCCAATAAAAAACATCAGTCAAGAAAATATCAAGAATCTGACTACCAATTGGAATGGGAAATATTAAGAAAAAGAGTAAGATTTAATATTTGATGAAGTGATATAGATAGGATATAAAATCTGTGTTAAACATCTGCCAAGTTTAATTCTGTGTATCTCCCCTACCCTGTGCATGATTCTGTGGATACCTTTAGGTATTGACTCCATGCTGGTTTTCTTGCTTTTGGATGGCAGGGAGTGAAGTGGAGTGGATGGAGTAGTAAATTGGGTGGTTTGGGAAGAGGTGGACATCTTGAGCGACCCCTTGAAGTATGTCCAAAAATAGCTTGACCTCACTCTAATGATAATCACACCTAAATTTAAGCCTATGCTAAAGCAATCATTGATCTTGAACTCCTTGTCAAGAGAAATTGGTGATTGCTAAGTGGGAAATATCCAGACACTGTGGATGAGTGGAGTTGGACCAAGATCTGTGGAGAGTTCCTAAGAGTAGGATTAGCAGAGTTAATATTTAGCCTACACCAAGCTGTCCTCTCTCAAGGCTAACATGGACCAAATAAGCAAGGTTTAAGTTTATCTAGGCCACAAGAAACAACAACAAATGCTTCGATTTTCATAGAATTAAGTTTATTTGGATAGAGACATGCTGAATACAAAGAAAATAAATGAGTAATCATGAACATAAAATAATAGAACATTTTAATAAAAATTAATATTTTTTCTTGAACATTAATTTACCAGACACTGAATAACTGCACAAATTAATAAGTGTAATGCAAATAAACCTATTTTTCTTGTTCTCTGAAAGTGAAATATTTCCTGTTGCACACACCAAATAAGTCAGTCGAAGACTAATGACGTGACAATCGACTGCTAAAATATTCGCTGCTAGTATTAGTGAAGAGAAATGGTGCACCTGAGCAGAAAGCATGTAAGGAAAATGAATGCAACATAATTATAGTAATCAGTCATTAGCAATCATTGTGGTTCACTATTAATAATTATGTAAAACAGGATATTGTAAAAATTAAATTACAAAATTTTTATTAAAATGTTTCTTACATACCATTATATTGCTGGGCCACAAAAATACTTGTTGTGGGCCACATGTGGCCCACAGGCCATGAGTTTGACATGTTTGGCCTACACACACACCAAGAAGTCTGTGCCAGCTATTAAAATACTAAAACATTGTCATGCTGTTTGGTAAGCAACCACTGTTGTGAATTCCCAAGTGCCACCCTAATCTCTCTCCTGCTATCTCCTTAACTTCTCCCACCATCCTGCAATGCCTGACTCAGCAGAAAGCTTGTGGATTCTGTTCCTAGGTTAAGGCCAGTGTCCATTCTGATTGGTCAATGCCCATGTCAGACTAGTTGCAGAATATTTTAAAATTACCTTACATGAGAATGTTTTTCTTTTTGTTTTGTTTTGTTTTTAAATCTTTATTGTTGAGAGTATTACAGATGTCCCTTTTATCCCCCTTGCCCCCCATTGCCTCCCTCCAGCCGATTCTCACCCCAACCTAAGCCTTTGCCACTCTATTGTCTGAATCCATAGGTAATGCATATTTGCATATAAGATCTTTGTTTAATCTCTTCCTGTTCCCCATCCCCCTTCTCTCTGAGGATTGTCAGTCTGTTCCATTTCCATGCCTCTGATTCTATTTTATTCACCAGTTTATTCTGTTTATTAGATTTCTTATTTGTTTATTTTGATCTTTGGATTCAAGTGTTGATAGGTATGTATTTGTTGCCATTTTGTTGTTTATGTTTTTTATCTTTTCATCTTCTCTTCCTTTTTCTTCTTCTTCTTCTTCCTCTTCTTCTTCTTCTTCTTCTTCTTCTTCTTCTTCTTCTTCTTCTTCTTCTTCTTCTTCTTCTTTCTCTTCTTAAAGAATACCCTTCAACCTTTCATATAATACTGGTTTGGTGGTGAAGAACTCCTTTAGCTTTTTCTTATCTGTGAAGCTCTTTATCTGACCTTCAATTCTAAATGATAGCTTTGCTGGATAGAGTAATTGTAGTTGTAGGTCCTTGCTATTCATCACTTTGAATATTTCTTGCCACTCCTTTCTGACCTGCATAGTTTCTGTTGAGAAACCAGCTGACAGTTGTATCGGCCCTCCCTTGTAGGTAACTAACTGTTTTTTCTCTTGCTACTTTTAAGATTCTCTCTTTGTCTTTAGCCCTGGGCATTTTAATTATGATGTGTGTTGGTGTGGTCCTCTTTGGGTTCCTCTTGTTTGGAACTCTCTGTGCTTCCTGGATTTATAAGTCTATTTCTTTCACCAGGTAGAGAAAGTTTTCTGTCATTATTTTTTCAAATAGGTTTTCAATATCTTTCTCTTCTTCTGGCACCCCCATAATACAAATGTTGGTACACTTGAAGTTGTCCCAGAGGCTCCTAACACTATCTTCATATTTTTGGATTCTTATTTCTTTTTGTTCCTGTGGTTAGGGATTTTTGCTTCCTTATATTTCAAATCCTCTATTCTACTGTTGAATCCCTGTATATTATTTTTTATTTCAGTCATTGTAAGCTTAATTTCTGACTGGTCCTTTTCCATGTGTTTGGCATTCTCACTAAGATCCTTGAAAGTCTCACTAAGTTCCTTGGAGATTTCTAAAGATTCTTGAGTAACTTTATAACCATGGTACAGAACTCTATATTCAGTAGTTTGCTTTCTTCCATTTCTTATCTGTGACATGTTTCTTTGTCTTTGCATTTTGGCTGCTTCCTTATGTTTGTTTCTATGTATTGGGTAGAGCTTCTATGTCTCCTTGAGTTGGTAGAGTGGCCTTGTATAGTAGGTGTCCTATAGGGTCCACGGGCTCAGCCTTCCCAGTCATCTGAGCTGGGCACCTAGGTGAACCCTTTGTGAGCACAGTCTTGTTGTAGTTGAGACTTGATTGCTGTTGGTATCATTGGGAGGTATTGACCTCCAGGCCAATTTGCTGTGAAGACCAGCTGCCAAAGTAGTGGAAGAGTTGCTATGTAGGAGACACTCCTATAGAGCAGGACTTGCTTCAGTGGGGCTTTGGTGCTCACTGAGTCTGCCCCTTGAGTGTATCACTTATGGATGTGAAGAGCTGTAATCTGGTACGGTCGGTCTCGCACTGACCACTGGGTACACTGGCTCTTGGGTCTCTAGGGAGGTGAACTGTCTGGGGCCACCCAGCAGAAGTTACAGAGATATCTGCAGATTCTTTCTCTTCATATCAGAGTTGGAAGTGCCCAGACAAGGCCCAGCTGTGAAGCAAAGCAGGCTGGTGCTGGTGCTGGCCTTTGGGCCTTTTATTCATAGGTTTGGATCTCCCTTGACCCAGCTGCAGCTTATTTGAGATTTTCAAGGATAGGCCATTCATATACAAAAGCAGCTGCAGGAAGTTTGGGTGGGGTTGTAAATTGGCTGAGGTGGGGCCTTAGGGAATCACCAGGGTAGAACAAACAGAAATGGCTAAGAGTCATTTCTGCAAAGGGGGGAGGTCCCAGCACAGGAACAACGATCCCTGGGATTACCTCCATCTGGGAGAAAGCCACCCCCAAGTTCCTCCCCTGATATCAGACTAATTTGTCCCCCATAGCCTCACCCTGGTGCTGGAGCTCAGGAAGCAAGACCTTGTAAGTTCAGTTTGTGGTTCCAGCCTTTTAAGAGGAATAGCTGGGTCTCCAGCAGCCTCTGTGTCACTGAGCTCCAATCCACACTGGTTTTTACAGTCCATAGTTAAGGGAACTTCTTTTCCCAGCTCTAGGACCCTGGGCTGGGAGTCTGGTGTGGGACTGGGACCCCTTGCTTCTCCAGGTGGCCTCCACAGAGACTATCTCCCTGCCTATTGAAAAAGTGGCACACTGGGTGCTGGATCAGCCCTTTCTGCACCTCTGCACCTCCTACCAGTCTCAATGTGCTTTCTTCTTAACTTCACCAGTTGTAGGACATCCATTCTGCAAGCTTTCGGTGGTTCTGGATGATAGTTGTCCTGTATTTTAGTTGTAATTTTGATGCAGTTGTGAGAGGCAGTGAGTACAGGCATTTACCTATGCCGCCATCTTGGTTCCCCTGGAGGATATTTTGAAAGAAAAACACGAGGAAAGGAGAGGGTCATCGTGCACAGTTGTGCAGGTTGTTCACTGCACAAGCTCTCCCTCCTGCAGAACCAAATTCCAGGAATGGCTCTGCTTGCCAAGCCATGTGCCCTGCATTCCTCCAGAGAATACGTAGCCTTTTTTAATGTACACTAAGGTGCTATGCGTTCTAGCAGTTGGCTCACCTTATAAGCTTTTTTAATCATCCAGGCCCAAGTGGAAGAGGCCTGACCAACAGTAGAGACTATAGGCTAGGAAGTTAGAACTAAATGCAATTGGCATTTTAGAGTATAATGCAACCTTAAAATAAAAAACAAAAAACTGAAGACATTGTGCTACTGACAAAGACAGCGATCAGAAAAAAAGAACCAGTTGGAGAAGTGATAGGATGGATTTTGTTTTCTGCCAGCTGCCTGGGAAATTATAGCTTGGTAGCAAATCAAATGCCCCACTAAAAGGCATAGAATAGAGCTCAGGAGAGGGGTCAGGGCTGAAGATGGAAAAGCTAGAGTCCTGTAGCTTTGAAAACCTAGGAGGGCCTCTGAGGAAGAATGGAGGAACTGAAAGACCAGCTGGTTCCCTGGAGAGCAAGACAGTGGTGACGTTGGGGAAGAGCTTCACACCATTGAAAGTGCATGGGCTTTTGTACCAGTAGAATTGGATTTAAATTTATAATTGCCATTAGTCACCTATGACTCCTTGAAGACATTATTTAATTTTTTTAATTGTCATAATATCTATTTTCCAGAACTGATGAGAGAATAAGTATGTGAACTGCCTAGCACAATGTGTGGCAAAAATCAAGTGCTCAACACCTGTAACCATTTTTTTGGAATAGTTTTGTGATTATTATCAGGAGCAGACTGTGTCCTCAGCCTTGGACAATACCTTTAAACCGTGACAAGACAAGCCAGTCAGGACATATTGAAAGGATGTACGATAAGTAACAACCTTCCCAAGACGTGTGCTAGAACTATGTTCCTTTGTCCTAGAGACAGAATGTAATATATAAATGTGATTTTGACAAATGACATATAATACAAGCTTACCTGTAAATGAACTAGAATTGCCTCTGAGCTGGACTTGGTGTCAGAAGAGTTGAAGGCTGGGTAAGAGGAATGTCACAAAGATCCTGATGAAAAAAGGAAGATCTGCTGAAGCCCAGATGCTGAAGCTGGAGTTGAGCAGACAGATGATAGGCAGTCGGGCCTGACTTAGGAAACTGGCATCCTTCTGGGGGCTCTCAAGGAACAGGAGCCAAATGTTTATAGGTATGAACCTGGAGCAAGGAGAACAGGCAGGATGTCATTCCAATATGGGACTAGGACATTGTGTCTGTGGCATCATTACTTCCCAGTAGTGCTGTCTAAGTTGCACAGCTTCCTGTCTCAGCCTGACTGGTCTTGAGATGCCCATTGAGCTGAATCTTGGACACTGAGTCTGCCTGGCCACCTCTCTCAATTCACACTTACTAAAATTAACCAGAAGACTATCATCAAAAATCAACCATTATCAAGTGTTGGCAAGGATATAGAGAAAAGGGAATCTACGTGCACTGTTGGTGGGAGAGCAAACTTACACAGCCACTATGGAAAAAGATAAGAAGTTTTCCCAAAAAAAATTAGAAATAGAGATGCCATTCCACCCAGAAATTTCACTTCTGGGTATTTATCTGAAGAGAACAAAAATACTAATTTAATACATAATGACCCCTATGTTTATGGCAGCATTATTTACAATAGCCACGGTATTGAAGCAGTGCTGGTGTCCACTGATAAATAAATGAATAGAGAAAATGTGACATATATTTGCAATGGAATATTACTGAGCATTATAAAGAAAAATCTTGCTATTTACAATAACATGAATAGACCTGGGGTATTATGTTAAGTGATATAAGTCAGGTAGAGAAAGACAAATATCATATAATTTCTCTTACATGTGAAATCTAAAAAAATAATAATAATAAGCAAAACAAAACAAAAAAAATTCTATAGATATAGATAACAAGCTAATGGTTGCCCAATGACAAGGCTGAGGGATGGTTAAAGTTAAATAAATAAATATGTACATGCATACTGAAAAAAATTTAACCTGGAGTCTCTTGCATGTGTGTGCGGCAGGGAGTCTATATCATAACCCTGGTACAGCTGAAGGAGATGCTTATTTCAGACACATTCAATTAGTCCAACACACACTTATTGCTGACTTTTTTAGGGCAGGCACTGAGGATAAAGCAATGGACAAAGTCTTCTCTAACCCATGTCTAGCCTTAGCTCCTATCGTCCCCAGTTGGGCTGAGCTCTATCCTTCTTCCCTTTGCATCTGCCCCATTCACTTCAGATCTAGTCTTTCTCTAGCCTTTCAACAATTGTTCCAAGCTACTTCCCTTCCCTCATCATCTCCCACTCACCACACATCTGTAAAGCTGGCTCCATGTCCCTCTAGTTTAAGTATCCTATCAGCACTATGGCTGAGGTATATAATGTTTTATAGTCACGAAATGCTTCTGCATTTTTCAGTATGTCATAGAACCCTCACTTCAACTCTTAAATAGGTAGAGCAAGCACCTTCCACTTCATTTAACAAATTTGGAAGCAGTGTTTAGACCAGAATTTCAGCATCACATCCTGTCTCCTCAAATTCTCTAAAACTTACATGAAACTATTGTATCCTATAGAATAAAAGCCTAATATGCTAAGTGTCCAGTCATCCAGTCATCTGTTCAACTAATCAAGTGTAATATACTAATGATATGCTAAGGTCACTCAACCACTCACTATGATGTGCACTAACCACCAGGAGACAGACACTTCAACCAGTAGGTTAGCTTGCTTGCTGGGGTCTGGTGGATTAGGACTGAGTAAGATGGGCCAGACATGCCCTGGAGCCCTCCTGTGGTCCCTCCCTGGCTGGCCAACCTCCTGCATCCCTCCCTGGCCCCAATCATGCGCCAGTGGGGTCCCTCAGCCTGGCCTTTGCCCTCTTGCAATCTGGGACCCCTCAGGGGAAGTCAGAGATCCAGTTTCAGCCCAATCCCATAGGCCCAGCCGAAGGACCCCACTGGTGCACAAATTTGTGCACCAGGCCTCTCGTTATTTTATAATTACTTATATCCCATCTACATAAAAAAATGTGAATATTAGATCATATTCATATCTAACAGGCTATATTTTAGTCCCTCAGTCTTTTGGATATTGATAGTTATAGAGTTTTGGAGGTACACAATGGCAATTATGTCATCCTTATATTTAATCCCAAGTCCAATGTTTGGCCTAAAATAGCCTCCTCCTTCTCACAGTAAGTTCCCTAAGTCATCTTCTCCTTGTCTTAATGTGCTCCTAGAATCATATCCTCTCTCCTGGACATTTGTCACTAAATTTATCACTAAAGTTGTTGAGCTACCTTCCCCACTGACTATAATGTTCTAGAGAGAAAGCTTATATGCAGTGCCTAGTACTGTGTATGGCACACAGTAATGTACTAAGTCATCCTGGTTCCATTCTTCCTAAATATTGCTTATGATCTCTTCTCTACTGAATACCTGGGGGGAGGGGAGAGAAAAACAAACAAGCAAACATTTATTCACTGTGGGGGGCGCCCCAGGCAAGATACCTTGAGCATTCCTTAACTGTTTGTGGGCTAAATCCAAGGCATCTGGCTATCCCTTTCGTTCAGGTTTGGGATACACCCATTGCTCTTAGGCAGGCAATTCTAGTAACAGGAAGATTATTTTGTCAGTAAGGATTTACATGATTGTTTGATGGGGAAGCTGCTTTAATTAACAATGTTTTAGCTCTGACCTTTCAGAGCCAATTAAGATTGTTTACCAGCCTTCGGGGCTTCCTATCCACATCTTTTTATTGGTGAGACAGGGATTGGATTCAGGCACCTTTGTATTTTTGCTTTATAAATAAACTTCTACTGTTTGGGTGTCAGATGCTGTCTCTCTCTTAGAGAGAACAGACATCCCACCAGGCCCCAGCTATTTTTCCTATTACTGCATCTTTGTCTTCTATAATTTTATTTCTTAACTAGGGGCCTGGTACACGAAATTCGTGCACTGAGGGTGGGTGGTCCCTCAACCCAACCTGCCCCCTCTCACATACTGGGAGCCCTCAAGAGATGTCCAATTGATGGCTCACCCCAGCCTGTCCCAGGCCTAAAGCCGTGGGCACACAGCCATCGCCCTACTCAGCTCAGCCCCAGCTGCCTGCGACCACCCGGCCCCTGAGGCTGGGCATTCTCCACCACTGCCATTTCATCTCCACCCCCGAGGCCCGGTGCTCACGCCACTTAGCCCTGCCTCCACTCCTGATTGGCTGGTAGCATAGCCAATCAAGAGCAAAGGATAAGGTCAAATTTGCATGTTTCTCTTTTATTATATAGGATCCCCAGCTCCTCTACTCAGAAAACTGGACCCAATCTCTCTCTCTCCGCACTGGACATAAAACAGAGAGAAAAACACTCACAATTGGTGCACTGGACCAGGGATCTAAGTACGGAGGAAGAAGCGAGGGAGTCACTCCTAGAAGTGTGTACACCACTGACAAAGAATAAGGTAAGGTGTGTATTGTTGTGAATTTAAATTAGCTAGATGTAAAATATGGGTAATCTATGGTCTCAAAAAAGAAATCTCTCTACAGTTGAGGAGTGCGAATCTCTAAGAATGTCACCTCCTTCCTCTGCGCTCCCTCTCCCTCTTCCACCTCCATCTGTTGTTCCTAAAACTGTAGTAAAAAGAGGCAAACATCACCGGGAGTCAGATGATTCAAAAAATGAGGAGGATCTTGCTCACAGTTTTGAAAAAATGGCATTAGCCACTAGGCCTTTACGGCTAGAAGCAGGTGCACAGCTAAATATAAAAAGTAACTGCTGCGCCGATACTGTCCCCTTTACAGCAGACCTTACAAGAAGCCAGACGAGCTTCAGGATTTTCAATGTATCCGGTCATAGAGAGACCAGACGCTACCAATCCAGGGCAGATATTGCAAATGCATGAGCCTATTCCTTTTAAAACCTTTAAGGAGTTTAAAGCCTGTTTCCATGTATGGTCCCACTTTCCCTTTCGTTTTGAGCTTGCTTGACACTGTAACTAGTGAAGTTCTGCCTCCACTCGACTGATAAAAACTGGCTAAGGCATGTCTTTCCCCTGGAGATTATTTAATGTGGAAATCCAATTGGACTGAACTTAGTGCAGAACAAGAGGCTAGAAATCAACAACATGGTGTGCCTATCACGCTTGAAATGCTAATAGGAACCGGGCCATATCACAGCCCACAGGCTCAGATGATGTTTCCTTTGCAGGCTTATCAGCAGATAAATAGTTGTGGCACTAAGGTTTGGAGGGAATTGCCCAGTAAGGAAGAAAAAACCCTGGACATTGCTAAAATTATACAGGGGCCAGAGGAGCCCTATCAAGACTTTGTGGCACGGTTGCTACAAGCAGTAGACAGAGTGGTTCGAGACCCCAATGCAGGATCTCCACTAGTGAAGCAACTGGCTTTTGAGAATGCCAATAAAACATGTCAGGAGGCTCTACGCCCCTACAAGAAAAGGGGGTCAATTTCTGAGTTCATCTGTATTTGTGCTGAGATTGGGCCCGCTTACGTTCAGGGAGTGACTTTGGCTGCTGCATTGAAGGAGACTCTGCAGAGGGACCATTCAGGCAACAAAGAAAAAAGGACTTGTTTTATTTGTGGGAAACCTGGTCATTTTGCGAAGAATTGCAAGCAAAGGGCTGCCCCAGGGGACCAGGGGAGTTCCTCCCTAATTCCCCTGCTCAGCAGCCAGGTCTTTGTCCTCGCTGCCGCAGGGGAAAACATTGGGCCAATAACTGCCGCTCCCAGAGAGACACTGATGGTCAGCCTCTTGACCCATTTCAGGAAATGGCAAGTGGGGCACCATCGTTCATCCCGGCTCAGCCATACCATCCCGGCCAGCCGATCAACCTACTGTTGGGGAAACTCTACCACGCCACCCCAGGGAATGCAGGATTGGACCTCTGTCCCACTGCTAAATATGTACTAACTCCCGATGTGGGGCCACAAGCAATCCCAACAGGGATTTATGGACCATTACCTAAAGGCACTATGGGATTTATTTTAGGAAGAAGTAGCTTAACTATGAAAGGATTTCAAGTTTTACCAGGTGTAATAGATCAAGACTATACTAGTGAAATTAAAGTTATAGGACAGACAACAAATACCATAATTCAAATTTTTCCAGAGACTAGGATAGCGCAGATTATACAGCAGGAAAACTTCTCTCCACAGAGCTTGGGGGGGTGGGGGGGGGGGAGGAAGGGATTTGGATCCTCTAGTCAAATCTACTGGGTCAAGCTAGTTAAACAAGGGCACCCAGAGCTGAAATTAAAATTAAATGGGAAAGCTTTCCTGGGAACAATAGATGGGGGGGGGGGGGGGGGGGGGGGCGGGACAGACGTTTCCGTGATTGCCTCCAGGCACTGGCCCCCTGCATGGCCTCTTAATACAGCCACTACCAATCTACAAGGCATTGGCCAAGTCTCTCAGCCTCAACAGAGTACGCAGCTCATCAAGTGGGAAGATTTAGAGGGAAATGCAGGATATTTCACACCTTAGGTGCTTGATCATTTATCTATTAACCTCTGGGGAAAGGACATTCTAGAGCAAACGGGGGTATTACTAATGAGTCCCAATGCTGTGGTTACAGCTCAAATCAAGGATTTTGTCCTGTTAAAGGATTAGGCAAAAGGCAGCAAGGCAGATTATCTCCTATCCCCACGTCCACCCAGCAAGAGAGAAAAGGGGTAGCATACAGGGAGCCACAGCCTTTTTATTAGGGGCCTTGGTCGTCTCTCTGACCCAAAAGACTGCTGCAAAAATCACATGGCTCTCTGACGACCCTGTTTGGGTTGATCAATGGCCCCTAACTGGAGAGAAGCTTCAAGCAGCACAGTTTCTGGTTCAAGAACAGCTTGAAACTGGTCATATTGGACCTACTTATAGTCCTTGGAATACACCTATTTTCATAATCAAGAAAAAAAATCAGGAGGATGGAGACTTTTGCAAGATCTCCGAGCAATAAATAAGACCATGGAGGTTATGGGCCCTCTTTAATCGGGGCTTCCCTCACCTACTGCTATTCCTCTTAACTATGAACTACTCATTCTAGATTTAAAGGATTTTTTTTTCACTATACCCTTGCATCCAGATGACTTTAAACGCTTTGCATTTAGTGTCCCTGCAATAAACTTTAAGGAGCCGGCGAAGAGATACTGCTGGAAAGTGCTGCCACAGGGAATGGCTAACAGTCCTACGTTATGCCAGGATTTTGTGGATGCAGCCATTCACCCCATAAGGCAGCAGCACCCCCCAGGCATACATCATCCATTATATGGATGACATCTTGTTGGCTCATGAGAATGTGGGCACTCGTCATAAAGCTTTTGCAGACTTACAACACTCTCTCTTAATGATGGGACTGTGTATTGCACCGGAAAAGGTACAGAAAAGTTCTCCTTTTCAGTATCTAGGCAGTTTAATTGAAGGACATACTGTGTGTCCTCAATGCTTACAAATTCGGATGGTTTCATTAGTAACTTAAATGATTTTCAAAAATTACTAGGGAACATTAATTGGATCCATCCTTCATTAAAATTGACTACTGCAGACTTAGCTCCTTTGTATGAAATTCTTCAAGGAGATTCCTCACCATCTTCTCCTAGACAATTAACTACAGAAGTTGGTATTGCTTTAACCAAAGTAGAAGCTGCCCTTCAAGCTGCTCAGCTTATAAGAGTAGATTTAACTACACCCCTTCAGGTATTAATTTTCCCTACTACTCACATTTCTCCCGGGAGTCATTTGGCAGGACTCAGGAATAATAGAATGGCTTCACCTGGCCCATTCTTCAACCAAAGTATTAACACCTTTTCAGATTTGGTTTCTCAGCTTATAGCAAAAGCATGATACAGACTAGTTCAATTAGTAGGACAAGAGCCTTCCCTCACTGCAGTGCCATTCACCACAGCACAGCAAAGTTGACTATGGCTATACTCTGTTAATTTGGCAAACGGATCTTGCTAACTATCCTGGTCAAATTGGAAATCATTATCCTGCTAATAAGATTTTACAGTTTTTTTTTTCTGTTACAACTTTTATCTTTCCAAAAATAGTTAAGCAGCAACCTCTCCCTCAAGCACTAACCATCTTCACTGACGGGTCCAGCTCAGGGAAAGTCGATTTCATAGTATGAAGAGTTCTAAAGTAATTCAGACAAATTACTCCTCTGCACAACAAGTAGAAATCCAAGCTCTCATTTATGCTTTAGAAAATTTTGCCTCTGAACCTGTCAACATCTACAGTGACAGTGCTTATGTAGTTGGAATGGCTACAATTATTGAAACTGCTATCATTGGACATACAAACTCTGAAGAACTATTCTACCTGTTTATCACCTTGCAAAGAGGTACTCAAAAACAGCAATTTCCATGTTATATTGGCCATATTAGATCCCATTCTGGCCTTCCAGGTCCCTTGGCTGCAGGTAATGAGGAAATAGATCATCTTGTTGCCTCAGTAGAGGAGACCACTTCATTTTCCATGGCACAGGCCTCACATGCCCTGCATCATCAAAATGCCTCTGCCTTGCGCAAGGAATTCCATATTTCTCGAGAGCAGGCTGACCAAATTGTCAAGCAATGCCCTCAGTCTGTTATCTACCTCCCTGTGCCAGCATTAGGGGTAAATCCCCGAGGACTTAAACCTAATCAAATCTGGCAAATGGATGTTACTCATGTGTCTGAATTTGGCAGATTTCAGTGAGTCCATGTCTCTATAGACACATGCTCACGTTTCATTTTTGCTACTCCCCAAACAGGGGAAAGTGCAAAGCATGTAAATAACCACTGCCTAGTAGCTTTTCCAGTCATGGGACAGCCTCTGGAGATAAAAACAGATAATGGACCTGCTTATACTAGCTCCTCCTTTCAGCAATTTTGTAAGCAATTCCAAATCATGCATAAAACAGGAGTTCCCTATAATCCTCAGGGGCAGGCAATTGTAGAAAGAGTTAATTGAACTTTAAAAACTCAATGACAAAAACAAAAACGGGGAGAGAAGTATAATCCTACTCCACAGAATTAGCTAAATCATGCTGTTTACACTTTAAATTTTTAAAACTGTGACAATGAGGGTCGCACAGCAGCCAAGAGGCATCAAACTCCTGGTGCCGTAGCCTCTGCCGGTATAGCATGATGGAAGGATTTGCAAACAGGCCAGTGGAAAGGGCCAGATCCAGTAATGATGTGGGGGAGAGGATATGTTTGTTTTTTCCCAGAAGGTGCTTCTAACCCCATTTAGATGCCAGAGCAAGCAGTGCGTCATGATCATGGACCTGGGAGAACAACTCATCCCACCATTCAAGAACCTGAAGACCACACCTCTAGTGATGATGCCAGCTCAGCCACCAGCCTCAAATAAGGAGGAGAGGAAAAGGCAAAAAGCACACCTACTATCACTACTTGCTCATGGGAAAGGTGCAATAATGTATCTAAGACCTTGTCTATACAAAAAGAAATTGACAGCCAGTTTGAAAATTGAATTGCCATGGCCTAGAGCAAAGAATATCCTTACATGATATTATTCTACAATGTCATTATAATTTTTGCTATTTTAGAGCAGCATATTGTACATTTATCCCAAAACAAATTTACAAACTAATTCTTTGAATGTTTGGCAGCAATTTAAAAAGGACATTAAAGGATTTAATCCCTGCCACTGTGTGGAAGGCCTCTTGGATAGGCACTTGAGCATTCTATGTTGGCCCTTTTGCCAAGAAGGTACCCTCTTCTCACAATCTAATTGCCCACAGCTGTTGCCTGAGTTTTCTGTTCATACTGAGGTTGAAGCCTCGTGGTGGCTGGTACCATGGATCTGTCTCTTGCCCAATGGTGTGAACTGAGCCCTCCCTGGAGAAGAAACCTGGGTTCCCCAAGATATGTGATCAAGTGCCGGGGCCCTGCCAGGAGGTGAGGGGATCCCAAGGCAGGACTGGGCATTGAGGCCATGGGAGCATATGAAAGGGCAGAGCGGGACTGACTCCACTTTATACTGTGTCCTCCATCTTGTGTAACTGTGTCCCCTCTTCTGAGAAAAATGACAGGATGTGTCAGTTACTCAGCCCGGCCTTAATTCAGCCAATGGGAATACAAGGGGAACTAACCTAAGGCCAAAAGTATGCTGATCACATCCTGTCTTTGTGTAACCAGACCCTAGCCGCATCCTGCCTTTGTGTCACTAGCCCCAGCCCTCACCCAACCAATCAGAATTGGCCAACTCAGCAGTCCGAGTATGTCCCCCAACCCCCGACCCCTAACCCTAAAATCATTGTGCTTTTGAAACTCACCCTCTTTTTGCATCCTGCCACTGCATCGGTGGAGGCAGAGAGCCAAGCTCAAGCTTGAATAAAGGCTCTTTGCTTTTGCATTGGACTCTGCTCCCTGGTGGTCTTTGGAGATCTTGAAATCTGGGCATAACACATAGACTACCAAGGAGACAGAATTGAACCTCACATCACCCTGATTGGCCCGGAGGATGTCTGGTTAGCTAGAGACAGGTAAGATTCCTCAAGGGAGGAACAACCTAAGACAGGCACAGTTGCAGAGGGGCCATCAGGAGACAACTTAGGGGCCAAGAGAGGTGGGGCATAGAATCTCACCCCCCCTACATTGCAAGGGCTTAAACACTCGCCCCTTCTGAGGGAGGTCTCCTGCCCCATGGCTGCTTCACTTCCCACGCCCATCCCAGATTGGGACAGAGACTTGGCCCAGCCCAGATTGGGACTAAGGCAACAAACAGAAACTTGGCTAACAGCAGCTACTCTATATCTAGCACCAAGGATGCTCAGGGCCTACTCAAGAATGCAAACAATCCTTTCCTTAATATTTATAGGGTAAACTAAGATTATTGTTGGAGTACTAAATTTGACAGTAAATTGGCTAAATGAAATAAGTAAATATTCAAGAAAATTGTACTGCACAAAAGGCTGTTCTACAAGTATTAAGTTCTATTGGTAGTTCATCTCAGGGTAAAATTTTCAATGAACCTAAAACAGTCATATTTTTGTGCAAAAAAATAAAAATTATCAAGACTGCATTATAAAATTACCAAAAAGCTCTATTAATTCAAGGGATAGTAGGGTAATATCATGAAAAAGAAAAACATCCTGTAAGTAATTTACATCTGGAAGATTTTACTTTAGAAATTTAATTTTCATTTGTAAATCTGACAGCAAGACATCCTTGAAAAAAACACACATGATGTCTAAGTAAGCCAGAGAAAAATCGTTTAGGCAAAAATAAATAGGATCCCAAGTCAAAAGATTCCTTTATTAACTTTTGGTCGAGAATATGTTTGTGTATTTTCAGAAAACAACTCCAAGACAATGTGGATTCTTGCAACAAGAGGAATTGACGGTCATCAACAAGCTCCTGCGATCTCAAGCCTGAAGGCTCCAACTAGATGTCCACAAGCGACATTTTTTAAAATAAAAATGGGGCGGGGGAAGAGGAACCAAGATGGCGACATAGGTAAACACCTATTGTGCTGCCTCATGCAACAATTCCAAAACTACAACATAACAACAAAAAAACATCATCCAGAATCACCGGAAAGCTGACTGAGTGAAAATTACACAAATAAAAGTAAAGGTAGGACACTGAGACCCAGAAGAGCGGCAGAGCGCAGCCTTGAAGATATGCGCAGAATCAGAGGTTAGGAGCCGTGGCCGAGTGCGCAGGCTGTAGGGCTGGCAGCAGCAATCCCGGCTGGATTTCTCCAATGGGGAGGGCAGTGACGTCCCACTGCACAGATTCCCCAGTGCCAGGTGAGATATGAGATCTGGGGTACGCACGCTAAAAGCCAGGCGCAGCAGAGGTCTCTGAGTTTGAGGAGAATACCCGTAGCTTAGAAGAGCAGTTTGCGTGTGTAAAGTACGCAACAGCACCGACACGCGATGTGCTCCCTCATACAGGAGACCACCGGACAGCTTTGTTTTACAACAATGGGCGAGACTTTGGGTGTGGAGACTCATTTGGGGAGCAGCAGTGTTGTCTGGCAACAGGTGGAGACCAGTGGCGGCTTTCTCTTGGAGGTGCCTATAACCATTACCACTCAACATAGAGACCCACACGCTGCATAGGACTTAGCTGATGCTGACGCTGCCTGCTCAGCTCAGAGACTCCACCTATCCAACCTAAACACAGCTCACCTCTACACCCAATTGGCCTGGAGGTCAAACCCTCCTAGTGCTAACAACAATTAGCTGGGCTTAACTCCAACAATACTGTACAACCCATAAAGGATTGCAGTAAGAATATCCACCTCAGGTAACTGGGGAGGCTGAGCCACTGTCCCTTAGAGGACATCTACCACACAAAGCTAATGGACCAACTCATGAAAGCAGCCAACATGCAGAGATATGGAAAGAAATCAGATGTGAAAGAAATGGAGGGGAAAAAATGATTGGACATAGAATTCAAAACCACGGTTATAAGGCTTTTCAAGAGGCTCCTAGAAAAGGCCAAGAACTACAAGGAAATAAACAAGACCTATGAGGAAATGCACAAGACCTATAAGGAAATGAACAAGACCTACGAGGAAATGAATGAGACCTATAAGGAAATGAATGAGACCTACAAGGAAATGAACAAGACCTGCGAGGAAATGAACAAGACCTACAAGGATATGAATGAGACCCTCAAGGATATGAAAAAGGACAAACTAGAAATCAAGCATACACTGACTGAAATAAAAAATATTACACAAAGTCCTAAAAGCAGTCTAGAGGGCCGCAAGAACCAAGTCAAAGATTTGAAATACAAAGAAGCAAAATCTACTCAGCTGGAAAAGCAAGAAACAAAAAGAATCCAGATAATTGAAGATAGTGTAAGGGGCCTCTGGGACAACCTCAAGCATGCCAACATCCAAATTATTGGGGTGCCAGAAAAAGAGAGAGAGCAAGGTAATGAAAACCTACTTGAAGAAATAGTGACTGAAAACTTCCCCCACCTGGCGAAAGAAACTGACTTAAAAGCCCAAGAAGTACACAGAAACCCCAAAATATAGGAATCTAAAGAGGACCACACCAAGACATATCATAATTAAAATGCCAAGAGCAAAAGATAAAGAGAGAATATTAAAAGCAGCAAGAGAAAAACAGTTACCTATATGGGAGCAACCATACGATTGTCAGCAGAATTCTCAACAGAAACAATGCAGGCCAGATGGAAGTGGCAAGAAATATTCAAAGTAATGGATAGCAAGAATCTACAACCAAGAATACTCTATCCAGCAAAGCTATCATGCAGAATTGAAGGTCAGATAAATTGCTTCGCAGATAAGAAAAAGCTAAAGGAGTTCATCACTGCCAAACCAATATTATATGAAATGCTGAAAGATATTCTTTAAGAAGAGGAAGAAGAAAAAGGTAAAAATATAAATTATGAACAACAAATGCACATCTATCAACAAATGAATCTAAAAATCAAGTGAATTAATAATCTGATGAACAGGATAAACTGGTGAATATAACAGAATCATGACATAGAGAGGGAATGGACTGACAATTCTTGGGGAGAAAGGGGGTGTGGGAAGTGCAGCAAGAGACTGGACAAAAATCTTGGAACAATGGGAGAGGACAGTGGTGGGGGGAGGTGAGGGCGGAAGGTGGGATGGGTACAGGGTGTAGGGGAGCTATAGGGGGATAAAAAAGGGGGAACAATGTAATTAATAAACTGAACAATAAAAAAGAAAAAAAAGAAATCATCTGTGGAAAAAAATAAAAATGGGGGAGATGTGGGGGCCGCCCTAGGCAAGACACCTTGAGCATTCCTTAACTGTTTGTGGGCTAAATCCAGGGTGCCCCAGGCAAGATGCCTTGAGCATTCCTTAATGGTTTGTGGGCTAAATCCAAGGCATCTGCTTATCCCTTTCTTTCAGTTTTGGGATACACTCATTGCCCTTAGGCAGGCAATTCTAGTAAAAGGAAAATTATTTTGTCAGTAAGGATTTACATGGTTGTTTGATGGGGAAGCTGCTTTAGTTAACAATGTTTTAGCTCTGACCTTTCAGAGCCAATTAAGATTGTTTACCAGCCTTCCGGGCTTCCTATCCACATCTTTCTATTGGTGAGACAGGGACTGGATTCAGGCACCTTTGTATTTTTGCATTATAAATAAACTGCTGCAGTTTGGGTGTCAGATGCTGTCTCTCTCTCAGAGAGAACAGACATCCCACCCGGCCCCAGCTATTTTTTTCTATTACTGCATCTTCATCTTCTATGCTTTTATTTCTTAATCCCCAGCTCCTCTACTCAGAAAACTGGACCCAATCTCTCTCTCTCCCCACTGGACATGGGAAAGAGAGAAAAACACCCACAATTCACATTCATGTTGTTCTCAATATTTGTTTAGCTTCCCTGAGTACTTCCATCCCCATGATTGTGAACCCCTAAAAGTAGGTGATACAACCCAACTGTAAAGCACGCAGCAGAACATAGTTTCATACTCTGAAAAATGCTTAGTAAAATGTTTTTGATCCTGATAGTTGGTTGATAAAAGTAAAAGCCATCAGGACTCTGATTAATGAAGACACTTTTGTGCAAGTTTTTTCCAAATACAAGCAAGAGGACATGTACTCCCATTCCCAATAATCCATCTTTCACTCTTGGGGGGAGGGGGGATCATTCCTCACTAATTAGTCTAAAGCTGTAATTTAGCCTATACTTTAAGGAATGTGTCACATGAAAACACTTCTAACTTATTTTTGACCTTCCTTAAACTTAGAGACATGTGTACCTTTGACCAGGAACTCTCCCAACTGCTATTTTCTTGATGAAGAGGGGGGGAAAAAGTAATAGTTTGTCCAAAACCTGAGCATAAGAAAGCTCACAGAACATGCCCTAGGCATTCAGTCTAAGGGCTTTGTCCAGCTCTCAGGCTCTGTTCCCTTAAGCTTGCCTTCTAATGACTATTAGAATGAGCTCATTACCAGAACTTTGAAATGGAGAAAGAAATGTGAGCAGAAGTGACGTTTGTAATATCTGGGTGGAAAACTTTCAGAGCTAAAATACAATTTGCTGCATTCCCCCTTCCTTCTGCTGCAGCAGGAGAAAGTTGTAGATAGATGGTGGCTATTTCATCAGTCTGAGTCCCCAAATAAGGACAGCATACAGCACATCCTCTAGCCCAACAGTGATGGACATGCAGAGTGAGCAAAGGTACACTGGTGTTTTAGGTCACTAGGATTTGGCAGTTGTTTGTTACTGAAGCACAACCTGGTCCATCCAGACTGATACAATTGTCCTAAGTTAAATAACTCCTACTCAGGCTTAACATGCCCTATTTTACTATTGACCCCCTGAATTTCCTCCTAGTGGCCTACTCTAGAGTTGACCTCAGTGAACAGCCTTTCTGATCCCTAAAGATCCCATGACTCCTTATCATTAGATAGAATCCCTTTCCCAAATATTCTACTCAAAACATTCCACTCCTAGAAAAAGCCACTCCACTCATTTTCCAGAAGTCAGCAAAAAGCCTTCACTCGGGATTGATGGAAAGGTGTGTTATTCATCACACATCCTATATTGTTCCCTTCTCCCAGCTCCCAGCCCTGAAGGATGCAGGGCTCAACAGGGCCCCTTGCCACTGAGGGAATAGGAGTCACCAAGTTGCCATGTTCTGACAGCTTGTCACATTATTTTTCCCTGTAGGGGCTCTGATCCCTCCATCTAACCCTCTTTTTAGTCCCCTGAGACCATGGGCCTCTATACAAGGCTCCCCAGGCAATGCAAAGCAAGACCGATGCTTTACAAATGGGTGGCTGTGCTGGGAGGATTCTTGGTTCAATGCATGGAGCAGCCCATCCTTCCCCATCTTGGATTCCCACACTGGACACCAAAGCGAGGCCTTGGATCCAGAGCAGCAAGAATTCAACCTTTATTCATCCCCAAACACAAATGATCTGCCCCACTCCCCTAATCTCCCTATCCCCTAATCTCCCTGGCCCGCTCACCTCACCCCTTCAAAATCTTTCTGAAGTACCCCAGCCCTTCTTGGGCTAACAATATGTGATTACTGTCCTCTGGACAGAGAAGCTGAAATCAAGAGAGGATTCTAAAAGATTTGGGGAAAAAATACTCATTTAAATATTGGCCATGAAGCATCCCATCTTTTAGTTCCACATCCACCAATATACCTCTTGCACCTGGCCCCAGTTAAAGATGCAGCATTAATGCATCCCAGTTCCCTGCTTGTACAGGTAAAAGCCTGCTAAGGGTTTAGGCCTATGAAAAGAGCTTTGGGAACTTCCAGAAGCTGTTGAGCACTACATATAATAATGATTTTTATCTAAATTTCCTGAGAGGCATCCTGGCTGGGTAGTTCAGTTAATTAGAGTGACATCCAGATATACCAATGTTGTGAATATGATCCCAGTCAGGACACATACAAGAATCAACCATAACTAAGTAGAACAACAAATCTCTCCCCCCCCCCCTCAAAGCAATAAATTAAATTTTTAAATAAATAAATTCCCTGAACCATAGACTAAAGCACCTCTGAAAGACAAAAGGACAACTGTAAAATTACCTAAAAATAAACACTTCTAAAGTGTTCAGAAAAAAAAAAAAAAAACAGGTTGAAGGGAATTGAGAGGCCAATAACTAATCCATCAACTTATTTTTTTTACCCCACATCTAGACTTTCTTTCCCAAGGCCACAGCCTGTCACCATGCAGTTTATCAGCCATCACTCTATCTTGATGCTGGGTGACGTGAGATCAATGGCCTAAAACTGTTCTCAGATCTACAGAGAAATATATAACACCAGGCTCCACTGTGCTCTGACTGGGCCAGGGTCCCAGGACTCTGAGGATGAGGCTGCTGTGCAGACTGCATTTCCATTTCAAAAGTGGACTGTGACCCACTTAGATCAGAGAGTTCAACCATCAGATGCAAAGGAAGCCTGAATCAGAAGTCTTCTGCATGACACAACAATGACATTGAGAGAAGAAAAAAAAAATTAGACTAGTGAATGATTAAAATTATCTCTGTAAAGGCTTTCTGTTTTAATTTCCTTTGAATCATATGTAACAAAACTCAAAATTTTCAGCAACATGGTTTGAGCTCTGAAGGCAGTTAATCCACCCAGTTTATCCAACTGCAGAACTCCTGCACATAGTTTGAACAGAGATTTGCAGTTCTTTTGCTCCTTGCTGAGGGCTTCTTCCGTTAACTAAAACCTCCTTTTTCCACCAGGAACTCTGTAATCGAACCTAATTCTGCCTCAAAATGCCCATGAGCAGTAAGCAAGGTCCTAGAAGCCCAGGTCACATCCAATATCCCACACTTTCCAACCAAAGGGCTCCATAGAAATCTACCCCCCCCCCCCCCCCCATGAGCCATAAGCTCAAGCGATAAAGTAAATGCTTGCTCTCTGACCACATCCCCAGGCCATTGCTCGTTGTGGAACAGCCTTTTCCAGCCCCACCATGATTACCTTGGAAGACACCTAACCTGAGATACTGAGGTGACTCCAGAGTTCCTCCTGCTGGACCCAGAGAAGCATCAGCTTTCTGAGCATAAAGAAAACCCTTCCTCCCACTCCCATCCGCCTACATTGTCCTTAGAAAGACATCAAAGAGGAGGTGCCCGGAGAAACGGCATTCTCCAGAGGACTGGTGAAGGCTGCAGCATCACCTGCCTGCTCTTGCCACACTGCTGGCTTCAGTGCCCTCTGGCTAAAGGAGAACCGGGACTGACACATCAGGACACAGTCCTCTGACTGAATCCGCAAGAGGCAAGGGCCATCACAATGCAAGCCTCTTTGCCCTGGATCTCTTGGGGTTCAGCTGGACCCATCAACTAGCTAGTCACTGTTTCCTGATCAGTATTTTGAGAGAGTTGCCCTTCCCCTCCCTCTCAGGTCAAAGTCCACCAGTGCAGACTTTTTGTTCCACTTCCTTTCCCTGCTCATCCTTTGCCCTCCCTGTATCCTAATGCAGTGATTTTCAACTGGTGTGCCACAATAATTTTTAAAACATGCAACACAACTATTTAGTCAAAGGCACTGACTTCTTTCCCTTAGATTGTCAAATTTAAAAAATTACAACAGCCAACAACAATAGCTGTCTGGCCCTAACCAGTTTGGCTCAGTGGATAGAGCGTCAGCCTATGGACTCAAGGGTCCCAGGTTCCATTCTGATCAAAGGCATGTACCTTGGTTGCAGGTACATCCCCAGTAGGGGGTGTGCAGGAGGCAGCTGATCGATGTTTCTCTCTCATTGATGTTTATAACTCTCTATCCCTCTCCCTTCCTCTCTGTTAAAAAATCAATAAAATATATATTTTTAAAAACAATAGCTGTCTGGTGTGAATGAATCAAAATTATACTTTTTTCTGGTCAGATCAGCAAAAAATTAATTTTTTGGTGTGCCACAGAATTTTAGTAACTAGTTTATGTGTGCCATGAGATGCAAAAGTTTGACAATCGCTGCCCTAGTAAGCCTATTGATTTCAGGGGTGATATCCTTCAACAGCTCCCATTGCTTGAAGGATAAATCTAGAATTCCTTAATGTGGTGTGTAAAGCACCTAGCTGCTCACTCTAGCTTTCTTCACCCCTGTGCCCCTACCCAGCCCTTCATAACACCCTCCATCCCAGCCCTCAGTCCTTCATGCCCCTGAGGTTGCTGCTCCTTCAGCAGGGCATGTCCTGTTCATCTCCGCCCCTTTTCATCATCATCTGATCTTAACCAGAAAGTAGGGTACCCAAAAATTTTTAAATGACACAAAGGCATGAAAGTTACTTGAACCCTCACATGACCATTTTCTCCTTCCTTTTGTATCTATACACCTACCACTATATCTATTAGTATTTCTAGAAGGAGCGGAAATTACAAAGGATTCAGATGGACAGTTGTAACTACAGCAAAGAAACAATCAGGTAATGGGGGAAGGGGTTTCTTTCTGAACAAATGCCTCACTTATAAAATAAAAGGTTAAAATTATATGGCCACCAATGTTTCTTCCTTGTGCTTTAATAAGCGATAACTAACATGTGTTCAGGGCTTCCCAAACTGTTCCTGTATCTTATGTAGTCCTGAAGACAACATTACAAATACTATTATTATCTCCATTTTATACAGAAGAGAAATAAGATACAGAGAGATCAAGTAATCTACCCAAAGTCACACAGCAAGCCAGTGGTAATGATCATATTGGAACCCATGTTGGATGCTCCCAGTGCCTTGAGTCAACAGCTGTGCTTCCCCTTCCAGGCCAGTGAGCATCCCCCTCCTGCCCGCCCCCGCCCCCCCCCCCCCCCCATCGCATTCTGACACAGAGCACACAGAAGGCTGAGTGACCCCAGACCTGGGAAGAGTGCAGGGTTTTTGAGCATCTGGTGCTGGCATCAATCCAAAATTAATGATTGAATCAGTTAGTTACCTTCACTCCCAAATAGTTTCAATGTCTAAATGCTAATTAAGTTTGGATCCCAAGAGGATGCTGCACTGTGGTTTGGTGTAAAAGTTTAAAAGCCATTGTGTTGACAGCCAAGTAACAGTGGGGGTCACTTTTTAAAAATATATATATAAAGTGTTTGGAGTGTAGAAAAGCGCTTGGTTGCATTTCTAGAGAACAAACCGAAGTAAGCCCGCCACGGCTCAAACGAGTGAGCCTGTAGGAGGAACACCGACGGGCCCAGAACTCTTTGTTGCGTTAAAAGGTTAAAAAATAACCCCTCTCTCAATCCATCCTTAAGAATCGAAGTCTAGTTCTCTTTCCTAGCAGTTATAATCCTAATTAAAAATAAATTACATGCAGTGTAGAACTTGAAATGGAAAAGATAATCCTATTTCATATGAAAATATATCCTGATTTTCTCGCCCGCTAAACTGTGGGAGATATCAGATCAGGCTGAGCCCAGCCCTGTCGCCGCTTTGCAAACGCTGCTGAGCCCTAATCCGTCACGTGACGCCCGTGTCCGTCTCGGGGTCCGCACGCGAGTCTCACAAAGCGGGCTGTAGGCGCGGTGACAGACACCCCGCTCTGGGAGTCCGCAGCATTTGCATCCCGAGAAAAAGCCGGCCCTTGTGGGGCTGTGTCTGTTCTCAGGATTTCGAGACAGTTGCGGACGAGGTAGTTTAAAAAAAAAAAAATCGAGAGAAAGGGGCTGCTTTGAGCCCGCCTCGGCCTTTGGTGTGATAACAAGTGGATGTGAGCGGCCTTTGTGAGGCGGCCTCAGCCCCGGGGCGGGCGAGCTCCCCTCCCCGCCCCCACTCCCCCGACCTGCCTCCCGGGACAGTCGGCTTCCCCGGGAGTCGCTGTAGACGCCGGGGCGCTGTTTAAAACGGCGTTTCCTTAGCCCGGGGCTGCAAGTAAGGGGGGCCGCTGCTCACTCCGCTCGCGCGCCTTCACACCTCTGCAGCCGGCGGGGAAGAAAGGCCTCCGCGCCGCCCGGCTCCCCCGCTCCGGCTCCGCGCTCGCAGCTGCGGGAAGGCTTTGGACCCGCGGCCAGCCGCCCCACACCCTGCTCCCCCTCCTCACTGCCTCGTGCCTCCGCACCACTCTAACCTTCACTCCCTCAAAATACGCCCGGTTTATGTCAGTCTTGAGGACGTGGATGATGGCATGGAAGTGTTTTCAGTAAATATATTAGGTAGTTCCGAACCTCCCGCCGAATGAAAGAATGAATGAGTGAATGAATGAATGAACAGCGCTGAGCTCCCAAGGTCCAGTCCAGAACTGAGGCGCCGGGGGCAGGAGGCGCAGATATGGGTCCGGCTCGCAGCGACCCGTGGCCGGGCTCTTGACAAGGGCCTCGCCGTGGAAACAGCACAAAACATCAGTTCTCTGCGACTCCGGCCCACGGTCCTCTCTCTCCTCCCCGCTCGCCGTGTCGTGCGCTCAGCGGCAGCCGCGTGGCGCGGGCCCGACTCTCGGGGTTAGGCAATAGCAGAGGGGAGGCCGCCCTCAGGCTGGCGAGTTCTGAATCTGTTCGCGTCTGGGGCTAACCCGAAACAGGAGTGAGCAGAGAGGACGGGGCCCCGGGGGCGCCAAAGCTCACCAGCAGGCCCGGTGGGAAAGTTGCGGGGTTCAGAAAGAAGACAAAGTTCTTCCGGCAGCGCAGAACCCCAGAAAAACAAATGTCTCTGGAGGGGGGAGGGGGGGAGGAGAGGAGAGAGAGAGAGAGAGAGAGAGAGAGAGAGAGAGAGAGAGAGAGAGAGAGAGAGATATTAAATGGCAATTGGGAGGGGGAAATAGTGGAAGAGATGGCTGACAATTGGGCTCCTGGAGGGGGCGTCTCCTTTCCATGTCTTGTCCCTGCGCGGCTGGCTGGCCTGGCCTCTTTGCTTTTAGTATTTCCAAGGCTACAAAGTGGAAAAGGTGGGGAAGGGAACCGAGAGGTATGGCAGCTCAAAGGAAATCTCCAACAATCAATCCACTGCCCAACCCCAATCTCATAAAAGCTCTTTTTAATTGATGGTTAGGGCTGCATTTTTTGCTCCCTGGCAACTCCAAGCACCTCCTTTATCCTCCACAACCCACACTGTCCACCCAGGTCCCTGCTTGGTCTACTCTGAGGAGACTGCTGTATCTTTTCTGGGAAAAACAAAACAAACAACAACAGGACACATTCCCTCGAGTTTGAGAGATAGGAATCTGAGAACAGAACTGAAATTAGGATTCAAAAGATCATTTACTGAAGGAAATTTGCTTATCAAATCCAACGCCCTTTTTAAAAAAAAAAATTCTTCCAGTGTGTGACTTTTGCTATTACCTTTGCCCTTTCTAGCATATTTTCATAGCCTTCTCAGTAAAGCTCTTCAACAAGAATGAGCAAGAATTCCTCTTGTTCCTGCTTGGAGACCCATCTTCCTGATCTTTAGAGATACTGGGGGGGGGGGGGGGGGGAGAGTGGGGGGAGGATATCTATGGGGGGCAGCCATACCTGACCGGCTCAAGGTTTGGCAATGCCCAAGCTCAACACTTTCCTAGGCAGATGGTTATGTTCCCCAGGTTTCAACATCACGCTGTGATTTTGTTCTTCTGGAACGGGATGTTTCTTCCCAGAGCGGCCCTATTAGAACAAGAAAGAAAATCCTCTAAATAGGCGTAACAAGCATCAGGAGGGAAAGTTCTCTAAATGCACTTTAACATGAGCCTGGTATTGTGTGGAATTCGGCGCCCTTCACCCTTTAGCCAGAGAGTTATGGCAGTGATTGGGAATGAATAGAGGGACATAATGGATACATGTGGCGTTTGCTCATTATATTCAAGTTAGCCCAACTCCACTGTGGAAACTGTTCAGCGTTCTCTCCCCTTAGCTTGTCACCGTGAAATAATACAGACATTGGGTCCTCCAAAGGGATCGCCTGCCACGCCATTCTATTTCCAGTGCTAACGAGGGCTTCATAAGCCTTTGATACAGACTGATCTTTGAAACCTTTCCAAATCTCCTCAAGCTTATGCTAAATCCTATTTGGAACTTTTTTCCTTGCCTACCAGAGCCCAGGATTTAAGAAAGCCATTTGGACAGTGACATGCATACTAACACATCGCAGGGTTCTTTTCTGAAAGAGAAGTAGCAACTCTGACCACCGGGGCTCACAGCACAATTGCATATACAAATTTGAATAAAACCAATTTTCCCTTCTCCTTTGGGCTCCTAATCGAGAGGCTATTCTGGGCGCCGTGGGAAGCAGGGAGAGGAGGCGAGCCGAGCCTCTTCGGGCAGAGCTGGTCTGTGGAGAGAGGGCTGCTAGCGCTTGGAAGCCTCCGAGGTGCAAAACGCAGGGAGTGGGTGGGGGGTCCTGAGCTACCACGAAGAAATCCCGGCGCGTTTGCTCTTAGATCAAGCAGCCGGCGCCGGAAGGAAACAAAGAACAAAACCTGTGCTAACTCCTCTACACGCAGAAAAGCAAAAGCAAAAGGAGTTAAAGAAACAAAGGAAAGATTCCTAATTTTCCTTTCTTGTTTTCCCCTCTAAGCCTTTCTACATTAAAAGGATTGTCAGAGGCTGACGTAGGAGCGGCGCGAGGACGCGGTCGCCATTGGCTGCCTGGCCCGGGTTATTTGCATATCGGCGGCTATAAACACAGAGGCGGCGCGCGGCGGCGCAGCAGCAGCTAGGAGGAGGGAGGGAGGTGTGCAGAGTGAGGGCGGGTCCACGGGTCCGCCGCGCGTCCTCGGAGCCCGCCAGAGCCAAGAAGCTGCAGCCGCCAGACTTCTCCCGCAAGGAGCTGGCAAAAAGCGTGCTCCGAGGAGCCGGGGACTCAGGTCCAGACCTGCAAACCAGAGAGGAATCTTTTCTTCAGCATTTTGGAATAGAACTTGGGGCTGGTGGCATGAGTCCAGTAAGGCGCGGGGGTAGACCCTGCCTTTTACCTTTGCAGCTCTTTAGCCTCTGCTGGGTGCTCTCAGTGGCACAGAGCAAGACGGTGCGATACAGCACCTTCGAGGAGGATGCTCCTGGCACGGTCATCGGGACCTTGGCTGAGGACCTGCATATGAAAGTGTCCGGAGACACAAGCTTCCGCCTGATGAAGCAGTTCAACAGCTCGCTGCTACGTGTGCGTGAGGGTGATGGGCAGCTGACCGTCGGGGATGCGGGCCTGGACCGCGAGCGACTGTGCGGCCAGGCCCCACAGTGTGTGCTGGCCTTCGACGTGGTCAGTTTTTCGCAGGAGCAGTTCCGGCTGGTGCACGTGGAGGTCGAGGTGAGGGATGTCAACGACCACGCGCCGCACTTCCCACGGGCCCAGATCCCCGTGGAGGTGTCCGAGGGCGCGGCCGTGGGCACACGCATCCCCCTGGAGGTGCCGGTGGACGAGGACGTGGGCGCCAACGGACTGCAGAGCGTGCGCCTGGCCGAGCCACACAGCCCCTTCCGCGTGGAACTGCAGACTCGAGCAGATGGCGCCCAGTGTGCCGACCTGGTCCTGCTGCAGGAGCTGGATCGCGAGACCCAGGCCGCCTACAGCCTGGAGCTGGTGGCCCAGGACGGCGGCCGCCCGCCACGCTCCGCTACGGCGTCCCTCAGTGTGCGTGTGCTGGATGCCAACGACCACAGCCCGGCCTTCCCGCAGGGCGCCGTGGCCGAGGTCGAGCTGGCAGAGGACGCGCCGGTGGGCTCGCTGCTGTTCGACCTGGACGCGGCCGACCCTGATGAGGGCCCCAACGGCGAAGTCGTGTTCTCCTTCGGCGCCCGCACCCCGCCGGAGGCGCGCCGGCTCTTCCATCTCGACCCGCGCTCGGGACGCCTCACCCTCGCGGGACCCGTGGACTACGAGCGCCAGGACACCTACGAGTTGGACGTGCGGGCGCAGGACCGTGGCCCGGGGCCTCGCTCGGCCACCTGCAAGGTCATCGTGCGCATCCGCGACGTCAATGACAACGCGCCGGACATCACCATCACGCCCCTGGCCGCCCCGGGCGCGCCCGCCACCTCGCCCTTCGCCGCCGCCGCCGCCGCCGCTGCTGCTCTCGAGGGGGCGGTCACGACCTCGTCTACCGGGCCCGGGACACCAGAGGCCAGTGCTATCTCGCTGGTGCCAGAGGGGGCGGCGCGCGAGAGCCTGGTGGCTCTGGTCAGCACCTCGGACAGGGACTCGGGCGCCAACGGGCAGGTGCGCTGCGCCCTCTACGGGCACGAGCACTTCCGGCTACAGCCAGCTTACGCGGGCAGCTACCTGGTGGTGACCGCTGCATCCTTGGACCGTGAGCGAATTGCCGAGTACAACCTGACGCTGGTGGCCGAGGACCGCGGCGCGCCCCCGCTACGCACCGTGAGGCCCTACACGGTGCGCGTGGGTGATGAGAACGACAACGCGCCGATCTTCACACAGCGGGTCTATGAGGTGTCTGTGCGCGAGAACAACCCGCCTGGCGCCTACTTGGCCACGGTGGCTGCCCGGGACCCGGACCTGGGCCGTAACGGCCAGGTCACCTATCGGCTGCTGGAGGCTGAGGTAGGCCGCGCTGGGGGCGCCGTCTCCACCTACGTCTCAGTGGACCCGGCTACTGGGGCCATCTATGCGCTGCGCAGCTTCGACTACGAGACGCTGCGCCAGCTCGACGTGCGCATCCAGGCGAGCGACGGCGGAGTCCCTCAGCTCTCCAGCAGCGCCCTGGTGCAAGTGCGGGTGCTGGACCAGAACGACCACGCGCCAGTCCTGGTGCATCCGGCGCCGGCCAACGGCTCCCTGGAGGTGGCAGTCCCAGGGCGCACTGCAAGGGACACACCCGTGGCGCGTGTGCAAGCTCGGGACACGGACGAGGGTGCTAATGGGGAGCTGGCATTCGACCTCCTGCAACAGGAGCCGCGAGAAGCTTTCGCCATCGGCCGCCGCACGGGGGAGATCGTGCTCACCGGCGATCTGTCTCAGGAGCCGATAGGCCGCGTGTTCCGGGCGCTGCTGGTAATATCCGACGGCGGCAGTCCCCCGCTCTCTACCACTGCCACAGTCAGCTTCGTGGTGACAGCAGGCGGCGGGCGGGGGCCGGCAGCGCCGGCCGGTGCCGGGAGCCCGGAGGGCTCTCGCCCACCGGGTTCGCGGCTCGCAGCGTCCGGGTCGGCGCTACAATGGGATACGCCACTGATCGTCATCATCGTGCTGGCCGGGAGCTGCACGCTGCTACTGGCCGCCATCATCGCCATCGCCACTACCTGCAATCGCCGCAAGAAGGAGGTGCGCAAAGGGGGGGCCTGCCGGGAAGAGCGGCCCGGGGCGGCGGGCGGCGGCGCCTCGGCTCCTGGCTCCCCGGAGGAGGCCGCCCGGGGAGCCGGGCCCAGACCCAACATGTTCGACGTGCTCACCTTCCCTGGCAGCGGCAAAGCGCCCTTTGGCAGCCCCGCGGCCGACGCGCCCCCGCCCGCAGTCGCGGCAGCCGAAGTGCCGGGCTCGGAGGGCGGCAGCGTCACCGGGGAAAGCTCCTGTCACTTCGAGGGGCAGCAGCGGCTCCGCGGCGCGCACGCCGAGGTGAGGCCTTCTTCGGCTGGGCGCCCCGCTCCGTGCTCCACGGACAGGCTGGGGGAAGAGACTGGAGGGGTCTGGGTGGGCGTGCTAGATAGATGCCTAACCTGTCGCACATATTTTGTTTTGTTTTGTTGTTCCTCGCCCAACCCTCATTCCCATTCTCCCATCCCCTGCTGCAGCCCTACCGCGGCGCCTCCGGCTTCGGAACGGAGCCGGCGCCCCCTGTGGCGGTGTGGAAAGGACATTCTTTCAACACCATCTCTGGCCGAGAAGCGGAGAAGTTCAGCGGCAAAGATAGCGGCAAAGGAGACAGCGATTTCAATGACAGCGATTCCGACATCAGTGGGGACGCTCTGAAAAAGGACCTCATCAACCATATGCAGAGTGGTGAGGACTCCTCTTTCCTTCTAAATTCAGCATTCCTCCTCTCCCTCCCCTTTTGACACTTATTCCCTCCTCTCAATCTCTGTTGCTCACACCACTCCCTCTTCCCCACTTTTCTCAGACCTGGAGTTCCAGGCTCCCGAAGGCCCCATACAATGAATTTGAAAACGCAAGGTTGAGGCAGCTTCACCGTTTGAATTAAGCACAGCCCCACCCCGGTTGGCAGAGGCAGGGGTGATACTGGCGACTAAACCCACCGGTTTTTGTTTTGTTTTGTTTTGTTTTTTTGTGGGGAGGAGGCTTTTGCTTCCAGCAAAAGAAGCTGAGCCAACTTGGAGTTAGGTGGCTTTACAGCAACGTTCCTTTCAAATCTTCAGTCACTGGCATTCATCTTCACATAGGTTTTTCTTTTCAGCCACCCTAACCCTGTCTGACATGCTGAAGATGGAGGCATAACCAGTCTCAGTAATATTCATGCTCTCTCCCTCTCTCTTTTTTGTTAGGACTGTGGGCGTGCACGGCTGAGTGCAAGATCCTGGGCCACTCTGACCGCTGCTGGAGCCCATCGTGTGGAGGGCCCAACCCCCAGCCCTCCACACACCCACCAGCCCAGATGTCAACCTTCTGTAAGAGTACGTCGCTGCCTCGGGATCCTCTGCGCAGAGACAATTACTACCAGGCCCAGCTGCCCAAGACAGTGGGGCTGCAGAGCGTCTATGAGAAAGTGCTGCACAGAGACTATGACAGGACAGTCACTCTGCTCTCCCCTCCTCGTCCAGCGAGGCTCCCAGACTTGCAGGAGATCAGGGTCCCCCTCTATCAGTCCCCACCTGGCAGGTACCTGTCCCCAAAGAAGGAAGCCAATGAAAATGTGTAACCCCACGCTGCATGTCTTCACACATATACAGGTCACTCTGAGAAGCCCCTAAGTTATTGACCCGTTTCAGTGTTGTATATATAAATATGCAAGATGTGCCTTAAAATGAAGTTGTTGGGAGCTATTTCCAATCACATTAGTACTGTTTGGTATTTGCAAACAAAACAAATGTACTTAATGTAATTTTTATGAAATGTGTGCTGTATTTAATTTTTTTATCATGCTATTTACTTTAATTTCACTTGCAGCTTGACATTTTCTTAGTGTTTTTAACCTGTACATTGTGTAATGTAATGTTTGTATATAATGAAATTTTGTTATATTTTTATATAATAAAAGCTAAAGTGGAAGTTATTGCCAAAGGAAATGTCTGTAAGACAAAAAACAAAACATGTTGGAATTCCTTAATAGAAATTTGTCTTTTACCTAAAACCATCTAGTGTTTGAGAAGTTTTGCCTTGCCAAGTATAACTTGTATATCTTGAGTCTGTGGTAGATTTCAAGTTCAATGTTGTTTAATTACATTTGGTTTTCTGTAAACCGTGTCACTTATAAGCACAGTAATAAAGGATTTGTCATGTGTTTGAAGAATCTGCTAATTGCTTTTCATGAAGATGCCTATAGTGAGATACTCACAAATAATTTGAGTACCAAAATTAAATCTCAAGGAAAAAATTTTAAAAAAAAATTTAAACCTCAGATGGGCTGATTATTTGGGCACTATTAATATTAAACCTGTGGGATTCAAGTATTGGAAAACCTCATCAAAGAATTAAATATATATGTTGATTTTGTAAAACATGTGCATCTCCATAAACATTAGGAACTAAAAAATTTCTGCCCTTGCTTATTCACTCAACAAATATTTATAGCGCATCTACCATAAGTCAAAGAAAACTGTTTAGACTGTTTATTCACTAATTATGCAAACATTAGTAGAGCTTTTACTAACCATAGTAACTTCTAGGAGCTGGGGTTCAAGATTAGGAAGATATAGTCCCAAGAAGCTCTTAGTATATTATGGATGTTAATTAAAAAAAAAAAAGACACTTGAATTTATGTGTGAAATGACATGATGCTTAGAATTTGCTTTAAATTTTGCTAAATGAAATAAGATTGATAAATTATTGATCACTGTCAATACCAGCATGAGTACGTGTGGAGGGGGATAGGGGTAATTATACCGATCTATTTGTGTGTTTGTGTTTGAAAGAGTACATAATGGAAGGTTTTTGAGATCTATGCCTTATACTCTACACATTTATTTCACTTGAGTTTAAAATGATAATAATGAGAGCTAGCATTTATTGAACAAGCTTTCACATGTATGAAGCTCCTTACAAAGCACTCTGCATTAATGATCTCATTTAATCCTCAGTCCGTCCCCATGAGATGGGAACTATCATGCTCACCATTTCACCAATTAAAAACAAATGACAAAAAAAACAAACAAACAAACAAAAAACCCAGCCACCATGAGGTTATGTAAAATGCCAAAAGTCACATAGGTAATAAGTGGCCAGGATTATTCCAGACAAGAAAATAAATTTAAGCAGCTTAAGTTTTTTGTTTTGGCCCTCGCCAGTGTGGCTCAGTTGGTTGGGTGTTGTCCCATGCACTAAAAGATTGCCTCTTTGATTTCTGGTCAGGGCACATGCCTGGGTTGTGGGCTCCATCCTGGGTAGGAGGCATGCAGGTGGCAGCTGATCATGTTTCTTTCTCTGTCCCCCCTCTCTAATAAAACAACAACAAATAATTAAAAGTTTTTTGTTTTGTTTTGTTTTTAACTTGAAAGAAACAAAGTGTTAGGTGGAACAGTCCCAATGCATTGCCTTTACTGCTTGATTATTGTTTAGCCCTTTTTATTTATGACGTGCCTGTGCTCCTTTATTATTAACTAGAGGCCCGGTGCATGAAATTTGTGCACTGGGGCGGGGGATGTCCCTTAGCCCAGTCTACACCGTCTCCAATCTGTGTCCCCTCAAGGGATGTCCGACTGCCCGTTTAGGCCCAATCCTACCAGGCCTAAATCCAGGACTGCTGGCTCCAAACTGCTCACCTGCCTGCCTCCCTGATTGCCCCTAACTGCTTTGCCTGCCAGCCTGATCACCCACTAACCACTACCCTGCCAGCCTAATTGGTGTCTAACTGCTCCCCTGCCAGCCTGTTTGCCCTCAACTTCCCTCCTCTGGTGACCTGGTCACCCCTAACTGCCCTCCCCTGCAGGCTTGATGGCCCCCAGCTGCCCTCCCTTGCAGGCCTGGTCCCTCCCAACTGCCCTCCCCTGCTGGCCTAATTGCCCACAACTGCCCTCCCTTGCAGGGCCTGGAACCTCCCAATGGCCTTCCCCTGCTGGCCATCTTGTGTCCACATGGGGGCAGGATCTTTGACCACATGGGGGCAGCCTTCATGTGTGTTGGAGTGATGGTCAATCTGCAAATTACTCTTTTATTAGATAGGATAGAGGCCTGGTGCATGGTGGGGCCAGCTGGTTTGCCCTGAAGAGTGTCCCAGATCAGGGTAGGGGTTCCCTTGGGGTGAGGGGCGGCCTGGGTGAGTGGCCTGTAGAGGTTTTCAGGCCAGCCATGCTCCCCAGCAACCCAAGCAGAGACCCTGGAATCTGGGATTAATTTATGTCTACAATTGAAACTTTGTAGCCTGGAGTGGAGCCAAGCCTTCTGCTCACTCAGTGGCAGCAGCCATTTCTCTTTAAAACTTTGTAGTCTAGAGTGGAGGCCTAGGCTGGCAACAGCAGGCAGAAAGCTTGGTTTCCTCCATTGCCAGGGAAACCCAAGCCTCTGTTCTCTCCAGCTCAGTGGCTGCCACCATTTCTGTATCTTTTATAATTGAAACTGTAGCATTGAGTGGAGGCCTAGGCCAGCAATGGCAGGCAGAAAGCTTGGCTTCCTCTGTTGCCGGGGAAACTCAAGCCTTCCTCCTGCTCTCAGTGGCAGCAGCCATCTTGGTTTGGGTTTATTTGCATAATCTGCTCCTGATTGGCCAGTGGGGGTGGTTGTGGGCGTGTCTTGTGGGTGTAGCAAAGGTATGGTCAAATCTGCATACTACTCTTTTATTAGATAGGATTATAGAGTGTGATGTACTGTAATAAACAGAGGAGCCCTTAAAGCTGCCTGTTGAAGTCATATTAAAACCAGTGGTGGCTCCAAGCTGAACAGCAGGGTGGGCACAAACAAGTGCTTCACCACCCTCGACCTATGAAAAGTTTGGTGGTTTCTACAGGCAACTGAGCTGAACCTGTGCCTGCAAAGCTCAGAGTGCCCAGACCTCAGGTTCCAAAAGAAAACACTGTATGTGGCCATGTTATCAGACAATTCTAGAACCTGGTGACCAGGTCCCTGGGGAGCAGAGCTCCCATGCTTGTATATAAAGCTCACCCAGCCAGTGTTGCTCAGTGGTTGAGCACTGACTTAACATCTGAAGCTTTATTCTTGGGCAGTCCCATCAATTGCAGAGCAGAAGAATGAATAATCCCACACTGCAGTCTAAAAGTGTCCAATCTCTGAAGGTGTATGCCTGCTTTAGTCCTTCAAAAGTAAAATAATGTCATTGTCATTATTTTACTTTGTACTGTGCAAGCTATTTCATTATTCCAAAAATTAGGTTTGCAAAACCTCTATGATTTCATTGTCATATTTTTTTCTTCAAAAAATGGCCATTCAAAGATCTTACTTTTGCTTGGGACTTAAAAAATATCGAACACACTATTCAGTACTTTAAAAGTATTTTTAAAAACATAATAAAAAAGGGGGTGCATGAGGTTCTTCTCTTCTAGTGGTCAATAGCAGGAACCTTCAGAGAAACAAGAGCTATATAAAAGAGGCTTTCTGTTTTACTCCAAAAATGTTTATTATCAAATACATTTTTAAAAAACATATTTCTTTATTAAATTGAGATAATGTGTGTGCAGAAAACATAGGACAATGCCTGGCCTATAGTTGTAGCCATTAGATTCTCTCTTCCTCTTTCCCTGCCTTCCTTTGGAGCCAGGCTTTACCAGAACTGCCAGTGCAGCCCCACCCAGTAAGGAAGATGAAACCAAGATTAAATAGATTCAGGAAGTCTGGCCTTGCTCTGACACTGGTTTGTTCTCTTCACTTCTTCCATCTTCACTCATGCATAGTCAACACTGTACAAACAAGTGTGGCTAAAGTAAACATCGCAGGCAAACTCACCATGTTTAGACTATTATGATGGAACCACAAATACCTCTTTGGAGATACTTGCAACCCCTGAGCACCTCGACTGTGAGCAGTGGGATATGGAAGGCCCTTGAAGAAGTGGGAGGTCACCTTGAAAGAGGTAACTAAAGCCAGACTTTATTTTATATTTTTATGTCTGGCCCCATTGACTTGGATGTCCTATGATTCTTATAATAAAACTAGAGGCCCGGTGCACAAAATCCATGCACTGGGGTGGGTGATCCCTCAGCCCAACCTGCCCCTTCACCATACTGGGAGCCCTCAGGGGATGTCCTACTGACCCTTCACCCCTGGCTGAAGCTTTAAGCCTTGGGCACCCAGCCATCACCCTGCAATGGGGCTGATGGTTAGCTCTGCCCCAGCCACCTCGGTCTCGCCCACCCAGCCCTGGCCTTAGCCCCAGCTGCTGGCAACCACCCAGTGACCACCCAGCCCCAGGGGACCCGTGCTCGCCTGATGCTTTGGCCTCCCCCCTCCCCCAGCCCAGGCCTTAGCCCCGGTGGCAACTGCCTAGCCCTGGAGGCACCCCGCACTCGGCAGCCACATGCCTTGCACCATGCCCCACACCAGGATGGCCTCCCATCCTGCGCGCTGCAACCTTGGCCCCTGCCAGCCTCCCATCCCGTGCACCACAGCCCCCCTCCCCGACCTCGTGCCTCTCGATCCTGCCCCCCGCTCCTGATTGGCTAGTAGCTTAGTGAAGGTACAGTCATATTTGCATATTACTCTTTTATTAGATAGGATATCCATCAAAAACACCACTTCAAAAAATTAAAATAAATGGTTTCAACATCTACTAAAATTCATTGTAAAATAGAGCAAAAACAGGATGCACACCTCCAAATACAAATATATTTGCACATGGGAGAGAAAATATGGAATATATACACTGAGTGGCTAGATTATTATGATCTCTGAACACATAATAATCTGGCCACTCAGTGTATATTGTATATAATAAAAGGCTAATATGCAAATTGTCCCCTCTACCAGTAGTTCAACCAGCAGGCAGGCTGGCCAACTGCCCATGTCCCCTCCCCCTGGCCAGGCTGGCCAGACCCCACCCATGGACCAATTTATGCACCAGGCATACACTGAGTGGCCAGATTATTATGTGTTCAGAGATCATAATAATCTGGCCACTCAGTGTATAAAATCAGGATGAGTTCCATGGTATAAATAGCTAAATATCTGGCTTATTTCACTTGGCCAATATAAGCTTTTATCATTTAAAAATTCCATTTTAGTAAACAAGCATATTAACTTTAGTGAATTCAGTAACAATAGGATAATTGGAATGCTGTAAGTTTTGAAAGCAAACAGAAGTAAAGTAATACAATACTCAATGGGGCACTGTGCTTTGCAACAATTCAAAAGGGTTTTGAAAATACTGTTTAGTTTTCAATAGCTATGCAGTAACTCAAGAGAGTATTTATTATTCCCTTTCTTCAGAAAAAAAATAATCTACAAGGCAATTTACCCGTAGGTTTAAAGTCATCTAAAATGCGAACAGCATGTAGGAAAAGACAATAGGCAGTTCTAAAAGCCATCACTTAAAGCACCGGATTAAACATGCTCTTGTAGCAGAGGTAGGGGCGGGGCGGGAGGTTGGGTGGATCTTTACTCATTAACAGAGTACAGGTTTGGCCCCCACAAAACTCGTTTAAGGAATTCCAACATGTCAAAGTGAAGCCCACATAATTTAAAACAGAATTAGGGAAATTTCATTTGCCAACTCAGTATGACACCAGACAAGATCACGGATGTCTCAGATTTAGCATGTCCAAGTCAAAAGGATTTTCTTCTCTGCCACCATTACTCCCAAAACTACCCCTCTGGCAATTGTTTTAAACTCAATTAATGGGACCGCAATTGTTAGATCAAACCAAAAACACAAAAGTTTTCCCAAGATTTCACCATATTTCTTATTTTCACTAGTCAAGGTCTATTTTTTACATCCTATTTAATTGTCCCTTCCTCCACTATAGCAGATATGATGCTCTGCCTACGTTCCCAGTGTTGATCTGTGAGTTCACCCCAACTGCAATAGACACTTCCAGTTACATGGGGTCAGCCTCCATCTCAAGCTTCTATGTCTGCTGCTTGAGACTTGCTGAGGACTCGGCGTCCCACCAGAGTTGGGGCCACAGAAGCCTGTTTGGCCTATGAACAGAGCAGTCTGTCCTGGGCATTTAAGATCTGCAGAGCCATACCTCAATTAGGGGCAGGTGTTGGTGGATAAATACTCCAATTTTCCCATCCCTTGCAGGAACAATTTCTATCTCCTGAGGTTTTCAACTGACTTTGAGCCCCACTTGCCCACAGTAGCGACCCACTCAGTAAACCCTCCTCATTGGCTTTCCTCCCTCCCTCCCTGTCCCCCTTTCCTCACTGTGCTCCCAGGTCCTTGTTTCAGTGCCTGTTTGTACAGAGACTACCCACATCAGGATGGCTGCATAAGAACAAGAATAAGAATAAAGATGTCATTGTTCAGTGATGACTGCTTTTCAGGCACTGTACCAAGCATTTACAATTAATTTTCACAACCTTCCCAGATAAGTACTCATTGAGCCATCCTATATATGGGAGAGAGACTTGGAGAGGTAAGGTAACTTGCCATAGGTCACGCAGTTAATATTAGAAGGAACTGACATTAAATTCATGATCTGTCTGATACAGAATAAGGCCTGCTGCCTTATTTAAATTTTTATTGCTTCTTTCCTGGTCTCTAGCAAAAATCTCCTATCTGCCCTCCCTGGAGTCACCATTCCATCCTCCACACTGCTGCCAAAACGACCTTTTCTAAACATCTGATCTTGTCACTCTTCTGATTAATACCCTCATAACTTCCCATTGCCTTTAAGATAAAGTCCACAGTGCTGTCCATGGCATTCAGACCCGCTTGCTCTGGCTCCTGCCTCCCCCCACAACTTCCCTACCCACAGGCACACCTGGTGCTTCAGTTAGAAAGATGTACTTGTGTCTTACTTCTTCATCCTGGTCCTTCTGCCTGAAATAACATTCTGTTGCCTCTCACCCTCTCCTTACCCCACCCTTTCTCTTCTTTGGCCCTTTATTCTTATCCTATAAGACTGCTGAAGAATCACTTCCCCTTTCTTTCAGTCAACAGCCAAACAGGGCAGAGTGCACCTCCTGTGTGCTTCCTTAGCACTTACCAAACAGAAGATAATTGTTTTTCCACTTAGCTGTCTCCTACACTGACCCATAAAATCAAGGACTGCCTGTGTCCTTCATCTCTCTATTCCGACCACCTGCTACACTGGCTGATACATAATAAGGATTGAGTAAAAGCACTTGCTGAATGGAATGATTCACTGAGCCAAGCACTAAAGGTCATGGTTACACACCATGGCCAAAAGACTCTGTATCTACAAATCAACATATGTCCTCACAGAGAATTTGTGCTAAATATTCCTTCAAATCAAACATGACCAATAGATTTCAGCATCTCACCTACCCTAACTAGCCTAATGACTCCAGGAATGCTTGGAGGATGCAGAATTGGCATCAGCCATAAACAAGTCACCTTATCTACTGAAGGTTAAGTCCTCCTCATCTTCCAGTCTCAATGCAGCAGCATTTTTTTAGACCAAACTCAAGACATCTTCAAAAATCTGTGGGCACCATATATCTAGAGATGTGATATAGTCTAGTCCATTTTGGGTATCTGAAGCCACGTGGCTTAAATAATCCAAATAATTGTCAAATCTTTGCTTGTGTTCTTTAAATACAAAAAACCATTACGTTGATGAAAGTACCAAATTGCTTTCTATGTTAAATGTTGGCTATTAGTCTCTTATTCTATTAGGACTTTGTCTAGTTTGCCAAATCTTCTTATCAATTCTAGGAAAGTCGCTGTAGAGGGGTGAAGTTTTTATTCTAATGAATGTCACTAAATCATCAGAGAAAAGGCTGGGCTGTTGAAGGTGATGGGTAAGTGGGTAGGGATATTCAGCAACTGATTTTCAGCTACCACTTAACCTGGTTGTGATTAATTCTGCTTATTTGCCAAAAGCCCTCAATCATCCGTCTCATTGGAGGTCTGAGAATTCGAAAGATGCCGAAGTGCCAAGGACTAGGCCAGCATCCTCCTGTGCTAAAGAAATTTGATGACATCATTCTGCCCTGTGTTCCTCCCCATACATGTGGAAGGGCAATTCCCAGGCTATGTCTGCATATGAAAGTTAGTCAAAATCACATTCTACATGTAACTACCTAGATATTTTCAGATATCCATATGGGATTTGTAAGTCCTGCTCTACCTGATTCTCAATGATAGAAAGTTCTGCATGATAGCTTTTATTCCAGTTGGCTTGTAAGAGTACCCTCCAGTTTTCTGAGAAGAGCCATAATAATTCCTGCTTTTCTGGTTGGATGCTTGGCTGATCTAGGAGACTAGGTCTGTCATTTTCTCCTTGTATGGTATAAAGCCCAATGTCCCTGTGACAATTGCCTTTGATTTGTTGTAAGGTATTTTTCAAAGCACATTTTAAAGTAGACTGCTCACACTGACAGCCCTCTGAGAGCAGATTATAAGCAGGCCCATCTTACGGAAGGAAAACTGAGTGAAAAGATTATCAGAAGCAGGTAGTTTCCCAGGCCTTTCTTTCCCTAACCCTACCACCTCACCCCTCTCTCTAATGCTTATTAAATAGAAATATTTATTCAATACTAGAGGCCCTGTGCATGAAATTATGCACGAGGGGGGGGGGCACTCTCCCTTAGCCCAGCCTGCCCCCTCTCCAATCTGAGACCTCTTTAGGAATGTCTGACTACCCTGGTAGGATCCGGCCTAAGCGGGCAGTCAGACATCCTTCTCACAATCCAGGACTGCTAGCTCCAAACGGCTCGCCTGCCTGCCTCCCTGATTGCCCCTAACCACTTCTGCTTGCCAGCCTGATCACCCTTCATCCACTACCACTACCCTGCCAGCCTAATTGATGTCTAACTGCTCCCCTGCCAGCTTGTTTGCCCCCAACTTCCCTCCTCTGCTGACCTGATCACCCCTAACTGCCCCCCCCCTTGCAGGCCTGCTCCCTCCCAACTGCCCTCCCCTGCTGGCCTGATAGCCCACAACTGCTCTCCCTTGCAGGCCTGGAACCTCCCACTGTCCTCCCCTGATGGCCATATTGTGGTGGCCATCTTGTGTCCACATCGGGGCAGGATCTTTGACCACATGGGGGAAGCCCTCTTGTGTGTTAGAGTGATGGTCAATCTGTGTATTACCCTTTTATTAGATAGGATAGAGGCCTGGTACATGGGTGGGGACCAGCTGGTTTGCCCTGAAGGGTGTCCTGGATCAGGGTGGGGGTTCCCTTGGGGTGTGGGGCGGCCTGGGCAAGGAGCCTATGGTGGTTTGCAGGCAAGCCACGTCCCCCAGCAACCCAAGTGGAGGCCCTGGGGTCTGGGATTTATTTATGTTCTACAATTAAAACTTTGTAGCCTGCAGCATAGCCAAGCCTTCTCCACCCTCCATGGCCCTCCATGGCGATAGCCATTTCTATTTGAAACTTTGTAGCCTAGAGTGGAAGCCTAGGCTAGGGCTGCAGATGTTTGGCTTCCTCCATCATCCTGGCAACACTAGCCTCTTCTCTCTCCAGCTCTGTGGCTGCCACCATTTCTGCTGAGATTATGTATCTTCTGTAATTGAAACTTTGTAACATTGAGTGGAGGCCTAGGCTGACAATGGCAGGCAGAAAGCTTGGCTTCCTCCATTGCTGGGGAAACCCAAGCCTCCCTCCTGCTCTCAGTGGCTGCAGCCATCTTGGTTGGGGTTTATTTGCATAATTTGCTCCTGATTGGCTGGTGGGCATGGCTGTGGGCATAGCTTGATCGGAGGTATAGTCAATTTTCATGTTACTCTTTTATTAGATAGGATAAGTCTCCAGACTTAAGTTCATTTAACGTTATTAAGAATTGAGTCATTGTCTTTGTGTTTTGGCCACTCTCCTCCATTCACTCACCTAGACCCATGTTCTAGAATACAAAGCTGCTATGATTCATTTCTGTTCTTCAACTTTCACTAATCAGAGAAGCCCATTGCTCTTGCCATGAACTGAGTGATATAATGGAAATTCCTAGGCTGAAGGCATTAGTTTCAGATGCAGATAAAAAAAAAAAAAACCCTCAGGCTATCTGACACAGTAGCTGTGAAGAAGTAGGAGAAAAGAAGAGCAACACTGGGCTGTTTGTGCTGTCTCTTACTCCTGACTGGGGACACAGAGAACTGCCAGTTTGTTTGACCAAGTCATCCATGTGTGCACTGCTTATGTAACTCCCGCCCAACAAGGAGCAAAAAACAGGCGTGGGCAGTGTAGGGACAACCAGTTCATAACGCCCATCAAAACCCCATGAATGCCACTAGACTGGGAAATTACAGTTTCCAAAACTCCTCTCATAAAGAGTCCTGCATGAGGTTGGCATGTTAGGGTGGGGAACCTGAGGTGGTGTGGGAAACTAACTGCTAAACTGCCTTTGGAGCATCTATCCATTAATTGTATTGGATTTTGTTTGCTGAATGGGGCTGGCAAGGTTGGAGAAAGCTGAACTACTGGGAGGATGAGAGGGCAAGCATCTTTTTCTGCCCTTTCCTCACTGCCATTCTTCAAAATAAGTGTGAAATGATTATCTAAAGGATTTAGACTTAGGGGGCCTAAATCTTGCTGGTAATGTTTTATTTCTTTTATTTAAATAGATCTATAATAAATATGACAAAACATTAACATTTGTCAATTCTAGTTGGTGGGGCACACGAATGTTTGTTATTTTTACATTTTTTCCCACTAAAACAAAAGATTACAGCTTTGAAGAACCACTCCACTTATCAGCATGCCCAAGGCTCCCATAGGTCTTTACCCTACAATATTGTGACTGCACTTCTCATCCCCAGCTGAGCACTGCATGGGGCAAGATAAAGATCAACGTAGGAGTGGTGACCATAATTGCAGATATAAAGATATGAACATATGGATTTCCTGGTCAGAGAAAAGCATATGAGGGTCTTGGATACAAGAATAGTGCTTCTGGCAGCCTATTTCTCCCCCAGGAAGCACCTCAGGGTCAGCAACATCATGCACAGCTAGCTCATGTGAAGGGCATGTAGAGAAGAGAGAACAAAGCAGGGCACTGTTTATGGGCTCTAAGACAGCCCAGGATGGACCATCCCAACTGACTCCTCTTTATAAATATTGGTTTAATGATGTTCACACCCAGTCTAGTCTGATCATGGTCCTGCAAATACACATGGTTTATTTTTATTTTGAAGGACCTTATCCTTTTAAGCACCAAACATCTAGGAAAGAGACAGAAAAGGACATTCCTATTGTGGCTTTTGGTAGACCAGAGAGAGACTGGCCGTTGATCTACTGGGTCTGCGTGTAAGGATTCTGGATGGGCTTGAGATGATTCTTAGAAGGTATAGGGTTAAAGATGTGGTTCTCAGAGTATGGTCATTGGACCTCTGGAGGCCAGCTAGAATCTTTTAGAAGATCCACAAAGAAAAGAACTATTTTCATAATAATACCAAGATGTTATTTGCCTTTTTTATTGTGTTGACAATTGATCTGATGATGTGAGAGAAATGGTTGGTGCAAATACTGGTACCTTAGCATAAACCAAGATAGGGGCACCACTATACCCTTTGCACTTGCAGAAAAATAATGTCCTCAAGAATGACATTGAAGAAGCACAATTGTCACACTTATTAAATATTGACCATTGGGTGTATGTCTTTTTAATATTCTGTGTGATAAAATGGGAAGTACTTATAGAACACTTTCACTTCAAAAGAAGTATGATGATGCTCTTATGGAAAAGTAGTAGTGTGATTAAGTTACAAGCTGAATTAGTTGCTTTTTCATGGAGCACCATTTTTACTTGAAGGAATGATGGGCAAACAAATTATGGTTATTCACATTTGGGTATTTGTCAGACTTTTCAAAGATGAACAAAATGAAAAAATTGAGTCTTTATTTCAAATTTCAAGCTAAATTAGAACTTTGGAAAACCTGTGCATTTGACAGCTATCTGGTACTTAAAGACTTTTAAAAATGATATTGGTAATGATATTAACAAATGTCAATGTTTCAAAACTTAGATGATCAGCATAACACAGTGATCAATGGTATTGATCACTTGGCATTGATGTTGCTAATGGTTGAAAATTAGATTCTGTCATTTCAGATTACTCACTATAATTATTTTCCTCTTATTATCCCCAAGCCTTTTATAAGGTCTTATTTGATATTCCAAATTAGTCACAAAAGTACTGTAAGATAGTAAGGGACTGACATAAAAGGATAGTGTTAATGGAAAAGCAGTACCACCACTGCCACCACCACCTCCCCCCATCCCCCATTTCTGTGGAAGAAGCAATACAAATCCACCAAGAGCTCAGAAGAATTAGCTGGAAAGTCTAGTAGCCCCTCCTCTGGCAGAGATTTCCCTTCTATAGTCCATCTAAGAGGATTCATATTTTCTTTTGCTAAGTAAAATGGTAGTTTCCCTATACACAGACCCCAGTTCTCAAAGAAATAACAATCTAATTGAAGGAGCTAGAACAAACATATGAAACATAACCAGAACAGATGACAGTAACTAATTAAGTGCTAAATTAATATGAAACCAGATTGAATTTTTAAAAAATTTCTCTTAGATGATTCTTAAAATACTTTAGGGCCTGCAGTGCCTCTGGGTGCTAATTAAGAACAGTGATTATTATTGAAATCCTGATGCCACAGGATTCTGAGTTAAATTTTTTCATATCTTAATTTAATAAGTATTTTTCCTCTACTGGTGATCCTAGGATTGGTTCTCAGTTCTTCCCTACCCCCACAATGAAGTGCTTTTTCTCAGATGAGTCACACTGTGTTGCCATCAGCCACCAGCCTGGCACTAAGAGGTGCCATCAGCCACCAGCCTAGCACTAAGAGGTGCTTTTTCTGTGGGGGTCCAAGTTGTTTAGGATTTTCGTTAAAGCACACAGCTCTCTTTTTATGAGCAGTGCCTGTCACATCCTGGCACCAGCAATGACTGGTCTTCTCTGAGTTCCTAGACCAATTCTCTTTCATGCACATTGTACGTTCTGTGTCTGCCTAGGTTTCTTTTTTGTTTTCACACATAGATTTGTGAATAGTTAGAGTCAAGGCTGAGGCTGGCCCCTTCCAGGTGGTCTTTTGTTATACAGTTCTGTTTTGACCTCACTCTCAGCTTCTTTCTAAGTTGTTTGCTTTCTTCCTTTGTTCTCAATTGTATTGTGCTAAATTATATTTTAGTCATCCTTAAAAACTGTCATAAGTCCTTACAGAAATAAAGTCGATTATAAATAACTCTTCTGTTCTGCCACCACCTAGCAATATGGCCTTGAGCAAGTCCTTCAACTGTCTGGGCTTCTTATCTGTAGAACTAGAGGCCTGGTTCACAAAATTCGTGCACGGTCGTGGGTGTCCCTCAGCCCAGCCTATACTCTCTCCAATCTGGGACCACTCGAGGGATGTCCAGTTGCCCATTTAGGTCCGATCTCAGTAAGATCAGGCCTAAATAGACAGTCAGACATCCCTCTCACAATCCAGGACTACTGGCTCCCAACTGCTCACTTGCAGGCCTTCCTGATTGCCCCTAACTGCTTCTGCCTGCCAGCCTAATCACCCACTAACCACTCCCCTGCCAGCCTGATTGATGCCTAACTGCTCCCCTGCCAACCTGATTGCCCCTAACTGTCCTCTCCTGCAGGCCTGGGTCCCCTCTAATTGCCCTTCCCTGCAGGCTTGGTCACCCCCAACTTCCCTCCTCTACTGGCCTGGTCACCCCTAACTGCCCTTCCCTGCAGCTTGATCGCCCCCAACTGCCCTCCCTTTCAGGCCTGGTCCCTCCCAACTTCCCTTCCCTGCTGGCCATCTTGTGGTGGCCATCTGTGTCCACATGGGGGAAGCTATCATTAACCACATGAAGGCAGCCATCTTGTGTGTTGGAGTGATGATCAATTTTTATATTACTCTTTTATTAGATAGATAGATAGATAGATAGAGGCCTGGTACATGGGTAGGGGCCAGATAGTTTTCCCTAAAAGATCTGGGTGGGGGTTCCCTTGGGGCATGAGGCGACCTGGATGAGGGGCCTGTGGTGGTTTGCAGGCCAGCCAAGCTCCCCAGCAACCCAAGTAGAGGCCCTGGTATCTGGGATTTATTTATCTTCTATAATTGAAACTTTGTAGCCTTGAGTGGAGGCCAGGGCCAGCCAAGGCAGGAGAGTAAGCTTGGCTTTCTCCATTACGGGGGACAACCCAAGCCTCCTTCCTGCTCTCTTTGTGGCCACAGCCATCTTGGTTGGTTAATTTGCATACTCACTCCTGATTGGCTGGTGGGTATGGCTTGTGGGCATAGCAGAGGTACGTTCAATTTGCATGTTTCTCTTTTATTAGTGTAGATGCTCACTCTTAGGGTGTCTTCCATCTCAGCTTATGATTCTTAGCAGATGATGGAGAATTGGGACCAACAGGGCTTTTTAGGGCTAAGTTTACAAAGTAGTTGCTAGGTTTCTTTGATGTCACTCATCAACAGATATCTAGAAATAGATACAGAGTGGAAGGGGGAAACGCTAATGTTATATGCTTCCCTCTTGTCCTTACCTGTGGAGAGGACATTCTCACAACCTGATGAGCACCTGCTTTGTTCAACGCAAGATGTCAGGAGCAGGGATAGTAGGTCCTTAAATAACATTGTTTTGTGATAGTATTGATGAGAAAAATAAATAAGTTCCAGGCTGGGGCCATGGTGTAGAGTTTGCATGTCTGTGTGGGGTTTCTCCAGATACAACGGTTTCCTCTCACATCCCAAAGATGTGCACATGAGTGTCTACATTGTCCGGGTGAAGTGGGTGTGGGTGAGTGTGCCCTGCAATGGAAGGGCATTCTGTCCAGGGAGGGTGCCCGCCTGGCACCCTGAACTGTCAGGATAGGCTCCTGCACCTGTTACTTTGAACTGGAACAAGCAGACTGGAAAATAATGATCTGGCTTATTTTTTTTTAATATATATTTTATTGATTTTTTTTTACAGAGAGGAAGGGAGAAAGATAGAAAGTCAGAAACATCGATGAGAAAGACACATTGATCAGCTGCCTCTTGCACACCCCCTAGTGGGGATGTGCCCGCAACCAAGGTACATGCCCTTGACCGGAATCCATCCGTGGGCCTTTTAGTCCATAAGCCGAGGCTTTATCCACTGAGCCAAACCGGTTTCTACACGTTTCAACTTTAAATTTGGTCAACTCCCCCGATGCATTCTCATTTAATTATCAATAATTCGGTAATTATTCCTCTTCCCAGAATCTCCTAATTCTCAATCCTCCTCCCTTCCCCCTTCCCCCATCTTCCAGGACCCAAATCTAGTGCCATCTCTTCCGGGGAGTCTTTCCTGCTCTCCGAACACTTCTTTGATATGTAGCTGCACTCTTCTTGCGGCACCTCTTGTTTATTTAGGAAGCATCCAAGAGCTCCAAGAGCCAGTGAGTTCCCTCCGGACAGGGAAGGACACATTCATCTAAGTCCACCCCAACCCCTGGCCCTGCGGACAAGTGCAATAAACAATGTTGGGTCACTCAGTCAATAGTTCTTCCCGGAAACGAAAACCCAGGGCACAACTGCCCCCGAAGCCCTTTCCCAGGTGTGAAACAAGGCACCTACGAAACCACCTGAAACCACCTCGGATCACAACAGCTGTCCTGAGGTCCGAGGGCGGGCGGGCGGGGCGGGCGAGAACTGCTCTGAGTGCTGTGAAGCGCCTGCCCTAATTCTGAAGGTGGAGCCCGCCTCTGGCTTATTTTTACTAATCTTTCTTAAATATGTGTATAGCTCACATTTTTTCAATGTTTAGTATTGGAAGTGTTTTGGGGTGTTTATTTAGAATTTAAATATGCCATAGGAACTTAACTCTTAATTATATCAATTAGCCTATGGTAAAATTGGCTTTATCTGTGCTGTTTTGCTTAAAGTTGCCTTTTCCAAGAACCTATCAATGACTTCAAAGGAGGACTTACTGTAGATAAAATGTGGTCCCTGCAGTTGAGAAGCTTAGCAAGTAAGGAGATGAACTCTTAGGAAAAGAAAACAATTGGAAAGAGGGGTGAGAAAGGGGAGACATGCTAAATGAGGTCAGAGTAAAGGGCCAGCGCTCCTGGAGCTCCTGGGAGCACAAGCCCAGCCAGCTCTGACCAGGGAAGCGCTGGGGCCCAGGAGCCTCCTCACCCTGTCACAGTAGCAGCAGGAGAGGAGCCCTGGGGAAGGAGGCAGCTCCCCCTGCTGCAGTGCCAGGCTCCGTTCATGTGGAGCCATAATAATAATAACTTCACACGTGAGTTAGCTTGTCTTTCCAGGCTCTGCCAAGTTGATGTGCCAGATGGTCCTTGCTTCCCACATCTGATTTACTGGAGGGCAGACCAGCTGCGCCTCAGCCCAGGGCAGGCCCACATCTGGCAGCCAGTTGGTAAAATTTCTCCACATGACACTCGCGCCCTCAAATCATATTCCCCAGAGCAGTTCTCTTTCTGTCAAGGTTTTTTTTATGTGTTTCTCTTCTTGCCTTCTTTCTAGGACTGTTGAATATCTGTCAGCAACAGATATACTTAAGCACCTTTATGTCATAGAAAAGACTTCTACTGTGATAAGTAAATAATGATGCTACCATATTCTGCAGTAAAAACACCCGCAGATAAAGTAAAGAGGCAGGCATGGTTGACTGCATACCCAAGAGCCATCTCTCCCTTCTTCAAATTTTATTTGGGAGGGAACTTGCTTCAGGAAGGACCTCTGAGGCTCCTGGCTCCAAAGGATATGAACTGATTGCTTCAAGGTGACCCCATTCCTCTTTCTAGTAATTGGATTAGGGGTGTGAGGGTGACCCAGGACTGGCCAGCAATATATAAGTAAAAGTCTGATGGATGGGTGGGTAGATAGACAGACAGACAGGTAGCTAGATAATCCAAGAGAGAAATACATGTGCACACAGACTTGCACCTTAGTATTCATAGCAGCTCTATACATAATAGCCAAAACTTAAAGAAAAAAAAAAGCCCATCTGTTTGCCAGCATGTAAATGGATAAGCCAACTATGATATATTTAAACAATAGAATATTAATCTTCAGTTAAAATGGATGAACTACAGTACTGATCATGTGGCAACACTGATGAATCTCAGAATCACCACGCAGTATCAGCGTCTACACTGCATATTCCATTTCTCTGCAAATCTAGAAACTATCAATTTAATCTAGAGAGGTAGAAAACAGATCAGTGACTGCTAAAGATTTATTGGAAGGGGTTCAAAGAAACTTTTTTGGGTGATAAAGATGTTCTGTGTCTTGATTGTGTTGATACAAATGTCCACATTTGTTAACTCTTCTAATCATACACTCAAAATTTTAGAGTATGAAATTATATCTCAATAAACTTGAAAAAAATTTTAAATGAACTGATGAGAAAGCCTGTAGCTTCTTCCTTCTATGAACAGTGTAGTTAGTATATAGACATACATTTGAAACTGATGCAACCATTTTGCAATCACAGTTTTCAAACTATGTAATGAGACATACTGGGATACCACAGTCAACTCACAGAGAATTCATGAAGTAAAGTTTCAACGGAAACTTAAAAGCAGTGATACCCGACATCTGTCAAACATGGTGCCAACTACTAGATCGAGATGGTTCGCAGTTTCAAAGTTAGATCCCACTATGTTCCTTTGGGTGATGTCATATCTCTTTAAGCTAGGTTTCAGCCGCGGCTGTGCTTAAAGAAAAGTGCTGTGTGAAAGCAATGTGAGGGCAATGGGGAGGTGTGAGAAGTTGTGCAGTACACACGTCCCATTTGTAAGTAATTGTAGTTACTCACCAATTAAATGAAAGTAATTTTTCTTTCAACACATGTGTACTTTTTTTAAATGTCTTCTACATTGTTAGTACACAATTACTCGTTAAATTCTTTGGGTGTAACTAATCTACTATAAACAGGAATGTCAGATATTTCTTTTGGCCTGGTGCTGCCAGGAACAAAAATTCTAAAACACTAAGGGCACTGAGAACTGAGAACGTTTGTGAATGTCTGCAAAACTGAAGAACAACGAGCCCGCACTTGGAGGCATGGCCGAGCAGAGAGAGCAAGCGGAGCCCTGCCGGTGTCCTTGACTTGCTGCCCATACGTGCTCTAGAGTTCCTTCCTCCAGACTTTTTATGTGAGATACTTAAGTGTCTTTATTGTCTAAGTCACTATTGTAAGAAATAAAAAATGTCAAGCAAAAATTAGCGAGGAGAATCTCCATATTCCACCAGTTGACTCTCCTTAGAAGTGAGGCATGTACCCTCTGAGTTCCTTTCCTATGCATTTGCATGCAAATAGTTGAAGCTTATATGTGTGTTGATAACATAAATGTAGCATTTTTATAACAATTTTTTCGCTTACGCCTCAGAGGTTTTTTGAAACAGCTGCCGTGTATTGCATTGTATGAATATACCATTCTACGACTGATGGATATTTAGAGGGTATCCAATTTTGAGATAAGCATCATTGCGATAAATAGCCTTGTAAATGTCTCTTGTGCGGTGCGCCAGTATTTCTGTTGCATAGATGCCTGAAGTGATGATTCAAAAAATGTGCAAATTTCACATTTTGAAAGATAACAATGGCTGTGCTAATGCGTTTTCCCCTCAACCGTGAGAGTGCCGGTTTCCCACACCCTCCTTAGAGAGGTCATGGTGTTGACTTCCCCAGATGATGAGGATAAACCCATGCTCCTTTCCAAAGATAGATTTAAGGATGGGCAAGGGGCCCAGGAAGGGAAACCTGCCTGGAGAGGGTTCTGGAAAGGTTTCCTCTCTCCTAAAACGGTCACAAAAAAGGGTTCCTCTTTATTTGAAGCCCATCAGGACTGGATGTGGTAATTGGACCCACTTCAACCTTTTCATCACTATAAGAGGAAAACCTTGGGATAAAGTTTGCAGACCCAGGAGAGAGGAAGAACCTACATCATTACAAGCCTCTGAAGGTACTATACCTGGAGCTGCTATACCTCTTGACTTTGGGTTATGTCCGATAAAAAATTAACTAGCTCCTTAAGGTAGTTTAAGTCATGGCTTGGGGCTACATGCAGCCAAAAGCTTCTGTGTGCCACTATTGAATGGTTTCCATTTTTCAACACTTTTGTCTTATTATGGGTAAAAATTGACATCACATTTTTATTTTATTTAGCACTTCCATTTTATTAATAATGTTGAGTATTTGTTACATACATAGTGCCTTTTACATTTCTTCTATTGTGAATTGTCTATTTATATCCCTTGTCTATTTTTCTGTATCACTAGAGGCCTGGTGCATGATATTCATGCACAACTGGAGGTGGGCCTCAGCCCAGCCTGTACCCTCTTGCAATCTGGGACTGCTGGCTTCTAACTGCTCCCCTGCCTGCCTGCCTGATCTCCCCTAACTGCTCACTTGCCTGCCTGATAGCCCCTAACTGCCTCTGCCCCAACCGTGGCTTTGTCTGGAAGGACATCCGGAAGATCATTCTGCTGTCCAGTCTAATTAGCATATCATGGTTTTATTATTATACACTAGTTACCTGGCACTCGAAATCATGCTACCCTGCCCACCCACTCCCACCCTGTCCACTCACCTTGACACCCTAACCTCTCTACCCAGAGCTTGAGCAGATCTGGCCCCAACCCTAATGCCTCTGGCCTTCTCTGGCCACTTCTAGCCCTGCCCTTGGTCCCAAGAGTCACCTCAGGCTGGTCCCACTGCCTCCGGGTACCTCCCGGCTTCTGCCTTGTCTCTGAAGCAAAGCAGCAGCTCTGCCCTGCCACACATATAGCCTCCTACTGATTGGTCATTATGGTGCAAGGGCACCACAACAATTAGCGTATTAGCTCTTTATTATATAGGATTGTATATTGATTTATGAGTTCTTTAAGAATTATATACATTAATCTTTTGTGTTTTTATATTTTGTAAACATTTCTTCCTATAGACTAGTTTTTTATTTTGTTTGTTGTTTTATGAATCAGATTCATTATTATTTTTCTGTTCTGATTTTTTCAATCTGTGTTTTATATAACAAGGCCTTCTCCATTTCAGCATGATTTTTAAAAAGCATCCTATATTTTCTTTTTTAATCTTTTCTTTTAATTTAATAAATCTTTATTGTTCAGATTATTACAATTGTCTCTCTTTTTTCCCCCATAGCACCCCTCCACCCAGTTCCCACGCTACTCTCTGCCCTTACCCCCCCTGCACTGTCCTCATCTATAGGTGTACGATTTTGTCCAGTCTCTTCCCACACCCTCACTCCCCTTTCCCCCCGAGAATTGTCAGTACACTCCCTTTCTATCTCCTGATTCTATTATATTCACCAGTTTATTCTGTTCATCAGATTTTTAATTTACTTGACTTCAAATAAACATGCTACTGTTGGGTTTGAATTCCTGTCTCTCCATCAGAGAGAACAGAGATTCCACCCAGCCCCAGCTTTTATTTCAGATTCACTTGTTGATGGATATGTATTTGTTGTTCATAATTTTTATCTTTACCTTTTTTCTTCTTCTTCCTCTTCTTAAAGGATACCTTTCAGCATTTCATATAATACTGGTTTGGCAGTAATGAACTCCTTTAGCTTTTTCTTATCTGTGAAGCTGTTTATCTGACCTTCAATTCTGAATGATAGCTTTGCTGGGTAGAGTAATCCTGGTTTTAGGTTCTTGCTATTCATCACTGTGAATATTTCTTGCTGCTCCCATCTGGCCTGCATAGTTTCTGTTGAGAAATCAGCTGACAATCATATGGGTTCTCCCTTGTAGGTAATTAACTGTTTTTCTCTCACTGCTTTTAATATTCTCTCTTTGTCTTTTGCTCTTGGCATTTTAATTATGATGTGTCTTGAGGTGGTCCTCTTTGGATTTCTTTTGTTTGGGGTTCTGTGCACTTCCTGGACTTGTAAGTCTATTTCTTTCACCAGGTGGGGAAAGTTTTCAGTCATTATTTCTTCAAATAGATTTTCAGTATCTTCCTCTCTCTTCTTCTTCTGGCACCCCTATAATTCTGATGTTGGTATGCTTGAAGTTGTCCCTGAGGCTTCTTACACTTTCTTCAGTTTTTTGGATTCCTTTTTCTTCTTGCTTTTCCAGTTGAGTGTTTTTTGCTTCTATGTATTTCAAATATTTGACTTGATTCTTGCTGTTGGGTCTCTGTATAATATTTTTTTTATTTAAGTCAGTGTATGTTTAATTTCTAGTTGGTCTTTTTCATATCCTTGAGGATCTCACTAAATTTATTGGCCTTCTCTAGGAACCTCTTGAAAAACCTTATAACCATGGTTTTGAACTCTATATCCAGTCATTTGTTTTCCTCCATTTCTTTCATTTGTGATCTCTTTCTTTGTCTCTGCATTTTTTGCTGCTTTCCTGAGTTGGTAGGGTAGCTGTGTGTACTAGGTGTCCTTATGGTCCAGTGTCTCGGACTCCCCAGTTACCTGAGGTGGACACTCTTGGTGCACCCTTTTGTGGACTGTGTGTACAGCCTCGTTGTGGTTAAGTCTTGATTTTTGTTGGTATCACTGGGAGGAATTGACCTCTGGGCCAATTGAGGATCAGCTATGTCTATGCCTAGAGAGCTTCTTTGCTGGAGACAGCCTTATGCAATAGAACTTGCAAACTTGTAAAAGCCTCTGTGCTCAACTTGGATGGGGCAGAGTCTCAGAGCTGAGCAGACAGCCTTGGCTTCCTGTCAGCCCTGCCCTTATGAGGCCCCTGGGTCTCAGTGTTCCTCAGTAATCACTGCAAGCACCTTTGAGAGAGAGTCACCCTCAAGTTTTGCCCACTGCCAGACAGTCCAGTTTCTCCCCCAGTGAATCTTGCCCAGATTCTTGCCCAGAACTGGAGTTCAGCGCATTCAGAGCTTTTGTCTCCTTCCTGCTAGAGAAAGCCAGCGGCACACTCAACAGTCAGTCCTCTCTGTGCACACTCGCACGTGTGCCTCTAGACTTTTGTCTTTCATGGCTCCCCTGAATTTCCGCCTGATAGTCCAGATCCCCACCCCCAACCCTGTATGAGCCTGGGTCCCTAAGGTCTCACTTGGAACTGGGGTTCAATGCAGTCAGAACTAGGGTTCAGCTCAGTCGGGAGCTTTTGTCTCCTTCTTACTAGAGAAAGCCAGCCAGGCACTTAGCCGCCCATCAGCCAACCGTCCTCTCAGTGCGCGTCTCCATATCTCAGGCTTTTGTAGCTCCTCTGATTCTCCTTGTGCTTTTCTCTTTCCTTCTAGTTGTAAAATTTCCACTCAGCCATCTTTCCTGTAGTTCTGGATAATTTCCATTTTGTCTTTTAGTTGTAGTTTTGAAATTGTTGTGTGAGGCAACAGTTTAGGTGTTTACCTATGCCGCCATCTTGGTTTTCCAGCATCCTGTATTTTCTTTCAATGTTTTATATTTAGATTTTATGATTAGCTTTTTAATACATCACTAATTTACTTTTGTGGTAGTGTAAAATTGAAATTTAACTTTATTTCTCAAAATAAACAGGTAATTTTCTCAATGCCCTTTTGAATATCATTTCTTCACTAACTGAAATGCCATCTTTATCACAAGCAAGGGTCCAATAAATTGATTTATCTGTTCCTGGATCCTGTATTCTATATTACTAACCTACTTGTCAGTTTTTGTACCAACACCACACTATTTTAATTATTGAACTTTGGGAGTATATTTTGATATTGAATAAGCCAAATGTTTCCTCTTTAACATCTTAAAGTGTTTCTTCATTATTTTCATACATTGCCACCTCTACATATCAATTTTAGAATAGGTTTCTCAAAGTCTGGGATTTTTATTTGAATTGCACTAAATTTATATGCTGATATAGGAATAATTGTCATCTTTGCCAATATTCAGTTATTTCATTTAGGAGTGTCTTTCTCATTTTGTTCGGGGTTTTTTGTTTGTTTGTTTATTTGTTTTGTTCTATAATGTTTTCAGTATCATTTCATACTTATTTTTTTTCTTTATCAGTCTTACCCCTTAGTTAGATTTATCAAATCAGAATTCTTGGTGTTTTGTAGGTTCTATGCTATTGTGACTATGATTTGAATTTTTTATCCTTTCCATTTGAAACTGCTTATTGCTATTACGTAAAACCTTAATTTGTGCAGGTTAATTTTGTATTTGGTCACTCTTTTGACATCCCTTATCAGTTCAGTTAATTTGTTTGTATTTCCTACTTAGAAGGTCATCCTATCTAATGGAAGAGTAGTATGCAAATTTACCACACCTCCGCTATATCCACCTGCCATGCCCACCAACCAATCAGGAGCAGATATGCAAATAAACCCCAATCAAGATGGCTGCAACCACTGAAAGCAGTAGGGAGGCTTGGGTTTGTTTCCCTGGCGATGAAGAAAGCCAAGCTTTCCATCTGCCCTGCTTAGGCCTCCACTTCAGGCTACAACGTTTCAGTTATAGAAGGTAAATGTCCCAACAGAAATGGCTGACACCACAGTACAAGCAGAAAGCTTGGCTCTGCACCAAGCTACAAAGTTTCAATTGTAGAACATAAATAAATCTCAGATCCCAGGCCTCCGCTTGGGTCGCTGGGGGGCATGACCGGCCTGCAAACCACCACAGGCCCCTCGCCCAGGCTGCCCCATACCCGTAGGTCACCCCCACCCTGATCTGGGACACCCTGCAGGGCAAACCAGCTGGACCCCATCCATGCACCAGGCCTCTATCCTATTTAATAAAAGAGTATTTTCCAGATTGACCATCACTGCAACACACAAGACGGCTGCCCCCATATGGTCAAAGATTCTGTCCTCATGTGGACACAAGATGGCCACCACAAAATGGCCAGCAGGAGGAGGAAGTTTGGGAGGGTCCAGGCCTGCAAGGGAGGGCAGTTGGGGTGATCAAGCCTGCCAGGGAGGGCAGTTAGGGATGACGAGGCCAGCAGAGGAGGGAAGTTAGGGGCAAACAGGCTGCAGGGGAACAGTTAGACATCAATAAGGCTGGCAGGGGAGTGGTTAGGGGGTGATCAGGCTGGCAGGTAGAAGTGGTCAGGGCCATCAGGAATGCAGGCAGGCAAGCGGTTGGGATCCAGCAGTCCTGGATTGTGAGAGGGATGTCCGACTGCCCGCTTAGGCCCAATTCCATCGGGATTGGGCCTAAATGGGCAGTCAGACATCCCTTGAGGGGGGATGTTGGAGAGGGGTCGGGCTGGGCTGGGGGACACCATCCCCCATGGATAAATTTTGTGCACTGGGCCTCTAGTATAATATATTGTTCTTGATTTATTTGAATGCATTTGACCTTGAATTTTTTATCTGATATTAATCTATCCTACATAGTCCTACATAATAAAAGCATAATATGCAAATTAAATGAAGGGCAGATTGACTGGTTGCTATGATGCACACTGACCACCAGGGGGCAGACACTCGAGGCAGGAGCTGACCAGTAGTGGTCAGTGTACTCCCACACGGGGAATGCAGCACACAGAAGTGGTGGTGGGAGCCTTTCCCTCCTCTGCTGCAAGCGGGAGGTCAGGGTTCTGGACTGTGAGAGGCCTGGACTACAAAAGGGATGTCTGACTGCTGACATCCCCCAAGGGGTCCTGGACTGTGAGAGGGTGCAGGCCAGGCTGGGGGACCTATGCTAATGTGACCATACTGCCGCTACACTACCAGAATATCAGGAGCAGGGGCGGGGCCATATGCCACATAGCCCAGCCTCTCACGCCTCTGCTGCAGCTCCCTGGGGCGCTGCAGGCAGGCCGGGACCTCCAGCGCACAGCATCCACTCCCCAGTCCACTCCACAGGGTGCTGCGGGCTGGCAGGGACTCCCGGCATGCAGCGTCAGCTCCCCAGGCTAATGCTTCTTCTCCCTAGTGGGCTGCCTGCATATCTTTGGTGCCCTCAGCCCCTCCAGCCACCACTGCCACCTCCTTCCCCGCCGCCTCTGAACCAGCACCAGTGGCTCTGTAGGAGCCATTGGTGCTGCCACTGGATTCCGGCGTGCTGAATGCAGGTGGGGAAGGGGGCACAGGGCCCCCCAGACCCCATGCCCCAGTGAGCTCAGTCCAGGACCCGCCGGCCTCGCGGCTTCACTTTGGGGCCGGCGGGGAGGGTGGGGCAGGAGGGCTGGGCCGCCGGAGGAACGACAGAGGCGGCAGGGAGGAGGACAGCTGAAGGAAGCTAGGAGACAGACGGGGGTCGGGGAAGGAAGGGGACTAGGGCCGTGCTGCCTGGCTTCAAGGACGGGTGACCCTGGACCACAGGAGAGAGGTTCCGCACCGCCACCGAGAAAGGCCCCACCCCCTGAGGCTGGAGTGGGCCTGTGCAGAGTGTCCGCTACCCAGAATTGGGCTCTACAAATCACATGAAAACTGAATTTGCTACAAATAAAAGTGCCCTTTAAAATGACTATGAACACTGAAGTAAAATGTTTTCATTTTATAAGCCTATATTTTAAAGTATGCACATTTCACATAACACCCCAGAATTTATCTAGGTCAGGGGCCAAATGTCATTTTCATAAGAAGCCAGGGTGCAGCTCAACTTTCGTAGGCTATACATTGCCTTGAATACTCAACTTCTGCAGTCCTAGCATGCAAAGCCCAAAGGAACGGGATGGCTGTGTCCACTAAAATTTGAATTTCATATAATTTTCATGTCACAAAATAACATTCTTTTTTTCCTTCATTGACCAAAAATAGGCAGAGAGCCAGATTTAGCCCAGGGAGCATAGTTTGTTATCTTTGATCTAAGCCTGGGTCCCAGGTTTGGAGCAAGGCAGAGGCAGTTAGGGGCAATCAGGCCAGCAGGGGAGCACTTAGGGGTGATCAGATAGGCAGGCAGAGGTGGTTAGGGGTGATCAGACAGAGGTGGTTAGGGGCGATCAGTCAGACAGGCCAGTGAGCAGTTAGGAGCCAGTGTTCCTAGATTACGAGAGGTATGTTCGACTACCAACAGTCAGACATCCTTGAAGGAGTCTCTGATTGGAGAGCGTGCAGGCTGGGCTGAGAGAACCCCTCCTTCATGCACAAATTTCGTGCACCAGGCCACTAGTACATATATAAAAGGCTAATATGCTAAGTGTCTGACCATCCAACCAGTTGCTATGACCTGCACTGACCACCAAGGGCAGATGCTCAATGTAGGAGCTGCCAAGATGCAGTGTCTTGGCAGTGGAAGTTTTCTGGGATGTACCCCAAAACCAGAGAGGAGGGAGACAGATTCCATCTTCGGCCATTGGTTATGTTGTTGCTGGGGCACTGTCGTACCCAAATCTGGTTTACTGCACACTTGCCTTTGCATTCCACACCCTTTATGGCAGCAACTTTGTAGAGTGCCCTCTCACACTCTGGAACCCTCCAGGGGGATGTCAGAGAGCAGGTGTCAACCTGATCCTTGCGGCCCAGGCCAAGGGACCCCACCTGCCAGAGGAACTCTGCTCACTCCACAGACCACCTTTGAGCCCCAGCAGTGCCCCAGGTACAGCTGGCAGGAGAAGGATAGAGGAGATTGACTCTAGGGCATGTCTGGCCCATCTCACCCAGTCCCACCCCACTGGCCACCTTCTATTAATTTCCTTTCAATGCAGGGTTGGATACGTGCACTGATCACTAATTTTATCATAGTTGCCCTTTCTGTCAGCCTTTTCTTGGAAAATATTTCCCCATCTATTTTTTTTTACCCTAGTATATGTGCTTGTTAGATCTAGTTTTAAACAAGATTTATAAAAATAAAATCTTAGATTATCCATCCATCCATTCACTCAACAAATAGTTACTGAAGGACTCAGCAGTGAACTAACTCAGCACAGATCCTGGTCCTCACAGCTGTGCATTCCAGAGCATTTCACCCATTAACATTGCTGTGGTCCTCATACAAGAAAAATAACACAATTGCAGGTACCATCCCTGTAGTCATGTAACCCCAAAGAAAGAGAACGACTCCCCATTAACACGTAGAGAAAATCCTGGATAGGACCCTGAGTGAGACTTTGGGGGCCCCTGTCCACCCTGAGCTAATCACTCTAGCCATGAAATAGGATTCTTTAATTGGTCAGATCTGTGTCCTGAGCCTCTCCCTGGAGTCTAAGGGGTGGCCCTATGAGATTTATAGTCCCATCTGAATGGCATGGAGAGAGAAAAGATTCTCCTAAAAGAGAAAGAAAGAGAAAGAGAGAAAGTGAGAAAGGGAGGGAGGAAGGGAGGGAGGGAAGGAGGGAGGGAGGGTGGGAGGGAAAGAGGGAGGGAGGAAGGAAGGAGGAAGGAAGGAGGGAGGGAGGGAGGGAGGGAGGGAGGGAGGGAGGGAGGGAGGGAAAGAAAAGAAAATGGGTGTTCTTCCTGGAAGAAAGGATAAGGAAATGCAAACAAGAAGCAAAACTGTATTACCTTATCCACTATCGTAGATAAGCTTTCTATTCTCCCTAGAAGCTTTTCAGATTTTCCTTTATCCTCGGAATTATTCATTTTGCCAGAATTTTCTGATGTGAATCTTTTCGAATTAGTTCTACTGGCTTTCAGTGGCTCCTTTAAAATAGATGATTCTTGCCCCTCTTTAACTTAAAGAAATATTTCCTCAATTATTTTCTTCTTTCCTTTGTCCCTGTTCTCTGACTCTAGAATTCCTGTTCAATTGGAGTTTTGGGCCTCCTGGGATTGACCTTTTTTGTCTTTTAATTTTTCCCTGTGTTTTCCATCTCCATGTATTTTTGTTCTGAATTCTGATAAATTTCCTGAGACTTATCTTCCAGATCACTAGTTGGGCTTATTATATTGCTCAGTCCCTTTATTGGAAATTCCACGTTTAACTTTGTAGAATTATTCTTTGCTCTCTGGGTCTTTGTTTTTCAAGCAGTCTATTTTTACTAGTATTGCAACAGTACACTTCCCAGTTTGTTTTGTTTTGTTAACTTCACTTCTATTTCCTGAATTATGCCTTTTTCTCCCCAATCAGCAGTTTTGTTATATTTATACTTCTCTCTCATGTTGTTGGTTTTTCTCAAACATCTGATACCCATTGGTTGTCCTTGCATACCAGGATCAGTGTGGTAGATGGCAAGTGTTTTTTCTGCAATTGTGTTGATGGGTTTCTTCAAAAGACCTTCCCCTGACAGAGTTCTTTGTGAGGGGTACATCCCAGCAGAAACATTTGGGCATGGAGCAGTCAGGTGAGCTGAGGGCAGCTCCCCAACTGCCAAAGTAAGGAGGGCTGTACTCTAGCAATGAGGACTTACTCCTGGGAAGAAGGCCTTCCTTCTCTCCCCTTTGAATGTCTAATGAGGTCTAGAATGTCCTTGATGTCACCTTGGTTATTTCACTCCAATCGCTTGAGAAGTTAAATAGCCAAACTTGCTGTTTAGCAAGAGGTTAATGAGAGTTGCAATGAACTCTTGGTTTGAACCGTTTTCAATACAATTAGTAACAACTGCCCCAGAACCCTCTTTCTGTTCACAGTATTTGCTACAGCTGAGTTCAAAGTTTCTCCATTCTAAAGTAGTTTTTTTCTAGATGGATTTTGTATTATAATTTTCTTGGCTCTTTCCAATCCCATCCATTAGAGTCATTCCTCTCACTTTCTACTGTTAATCTCCTTTCACTGCATGAAGGAAATTGAAGAGAAAGAAAAGTGGCCTCCTATGTGTTGATTCACTCCTATATGTTTCCAAAGTATTCACTATGCAATTCTGTTGTATGTAGAACTCCCCGAGGAGCAGTAACAGGGAGGGGCTTGCCAGAATTTGATTTATATACTTGGGAGATGTGAGCAATCTTTTTTTCTGCTTTTAATGTGTAATGAGTGTCAGATACTATGCTAGTCACTTTATATACATTTCCCCATCTATGTTTTACTAATTCAAGAGAGAGGAAAATAGAGATAGAAACATCAATGATGAGAGAGAATCACTGATAGGCTGCCTCCTGCATACCCCCACTAAGCGATCAAGCCTGCAACTCAGGCATGTGCCCTGACTGGGAGTCAAACTGTGACCTTCTGGTTCAGGAGTCAACCACTGAGCCACAATGACTGGGCCATCTCCTTCTTTAACACAAACTAGACGTCATTTAAAAAATCTCTGTGAGCCAGAGACGAAGACTGAGATGGCGGCAATGAAGAAACTAATGATACACAGAGCAATCGTGTAATTTGGCCAAAGCTATAAACTTGCAAGTCACAAATACCAGCCCCAACCCAAATCCCTCCAATCTACAGACCCAAGAATACCAAATACTAGCAAAATACCTCCAAGCAAATGGCCAGGTTATTATATGGTAATGTAATTCTATCTATCTATCTATCTATCTATCTATCTATCTATCTATGTGCTTTACTTTAACTTATACTATACTTTAATTATTTGCAATAGAGCTTAATATATTCTGCCAAAGAAGACCATCCAATTCTCAATTATCCAACATGTAGGAGAATTGGAACATGCAGAGTGTTGGGAATTAAAAGAAAATTAATTTGTTTCTCCTCAAGGGTTTGCCTCTTTGATGGCATGCTGTCTTCTCTCTGCTTGAAATATTTTTAACACACCCTCCCCCCTCCTTTTTATGATTGGCTCCTTCAAACTCCACTAGGAAGTGAAATCCGGGAGCAGTTCTCTGGCAAGTGTATCTAAGATAGACCCCCCTCTCCCCATCTCTTCTCTTCTAACTCAGCAGTCTGTTTCTGCTCTCAACACAATGTGTAATTATTTTGTTTACTTGTTTTGGATTTTTTTGGTCTGTCCTTCCCACTAAATTTTGGGCTCCAGGAAAGAAACATATGTTTCTTACATCAGCCTCTATTTGTTAAACTATTGTTTAGACTATGGTGTTATTAAGAAGTACTAGTAAAGTGAAATATTTTTTCTTGGTTAAAGTTAGGAAAAGAGATGTAACAGCAAAAAATTTGGAAAATCTGTAAAATCACTTAACGATCAATAGTTAAATGTTGTACCAGAGATGTCCATTTCTCTACCCTCTGTACATTCTCTCTCCAAGAATCTGCTTCCCGGCCTCCTGCTGAGACCCAGCCAGTGAGGATTAGTCTAAAAGTGGTCACATGATTGGGCCAATTTGGCCAAATGGCCATCTGTAGGCCAATCTAATGGTCAATCAGAGTCACTTTAGTTGGGGGATTTGGCACTAGGACTCTGGGATTCCAGATAGATCAGGAAAGAGGCAGCAACCCCGGGTGCTATTGTGATTAAGAAAATCAGAGAGCCAAGGAGAGAAAAGTGAATCAGGCTGACAGGAAAGCAGAGACCCTGAGGCCCCACGAGTGCCTGCCATGGCTCCTGGTTGCTTTTCAGTTCCTGGATTCAGCCTCCCAGGAGCCCCACTGCCATCTCTCCTGGATTCCATGAGACAAATTTTCCTTTTTGCCAAAGTCAGCTTGAACAATTTGTGACCAAATGGTCCCTGATTTTAAGACATGTAAAATGATTGTTAGTCCTCAGTGTGTGTGTGTGTGTGTGTGTGTGTGTGTGTGTGTGTGTGTGTGTGTGTGTGTGTGTGTGTTGAGGGAGGAGTTATTTAACCCCATACCAAAGGCCTCCCTAGTCATCATATGAATATCAGAAAATTCTTTCTCACAATCAGGTCCTGTCTTATATACAAGCAACATAAGCTTCAGGGCATGATTTCTGAGACACCCCAAAAGTTCTTTGCCCTCCCCCAAACTTATCCCACTCTTAAAACTGTATCATTACTAGTGAATTCTTGGGCATAAGCCTTCTCCCCTGAAAATGAGAATACATCCACAACATGGGGGGAGGGGGGTTCTTATAAGCAGAGGCTGGCCCCATTCACGTTTGAGTCTTCACTTTACACAGGACGGTCCAGGAGTAGGACCCGGCACAGCCTCCTGCTGGAATAATGAATCCAGTGGAAAAACATGGGCAGGAAGGGAAGGTGAGGGCACCACACTCAGACATCTTCAAGCTCGCCATTTGGAGGGAGGTTAGTTCCAATCACAGGTGAGCTGTGAAATGACAGTTACAAATAATTGAAAAAATCCTAGACTGGATGGCAGACGCTGCCACTGTCTTTGCAGTTTCCATTTACTTTTACAAGCATTAATGCCACCTGACCAGATTCATTTGAACTGGGAGGAGCAGAAAGATTTACCTCTGCTGGGGGATTGAAGGGCAAAGAAGGGAAAAAATAAAGCAGATTGCTAGGCAAAGAGGCAGAGCTTCCTGAATCTCTCCCTCCTGCTTTCTCTTTTCTCCACCCTTGCTCTATGTTTTAAGTTTTATTGCCATCCTGACATTATGCAAATTGTGATTTGAAATTCATTCAAGCAAATTAACTCATGGTTGAATTTGTAAAATTTGGAAAAACAAATTTAATTTCTTTCTTTGGAAAAAATGCAGTGTTATAAATACAACCAAGGGACTGTTCATGTGCACCCAGTGACTGGAACAGCGGATGCATGGTTTTAATATCCATTTCCATAAGCCTGGAGGTTAGCTTCCCAACCGTACCCCACAGGATTCTGTACAATCTTTTCAAAGAGCTTCACTAATGAGCTGCCATCATCTGTGCAAACAGCCCTGTGAGAAGGGAGAAACTGTAGAAGTTCCATTAAGAATGAAACGATCGAGATCTGAGGAAGGGAGATGAGTTTTCCCAACTGCACAGCAAACCCATGGCAGGGCTCAAAGCCCTGAGCTCCCTGCCCTTGATCCCTGGAGCCAAGTTCCTACTTGAAATGAAACTCTCTCAGGCAATTAATTCTTAGATTATAACCTGGTATGGGATAGAATGGAGGTAGAAATTCTACAAATAGAGATAGACTTAAAACATATGTTATACAACATCCATGCATATATTCAAGTTAAATTATATATTTTTTCAGATGGTTCATGGACAAAGGTTTTAAGAAAAATCATGGCTGTGTCAGGAAGAATGTTTTTTCCAACAAACATGAGTGGAATTCCACCTGGATGGAGGGTCCAATGAGTATTTTTATATGCTATTTTGGTCTAGCACAGATGTAAATCTAATTGGAACTGTTTTGATTCACATCTGGAATTTTCCAATGAATGGCTCCATTGCCTAATTGGCCCCTTGAGTTAAAAAATGGTTGCTATTTTGATGACTGAGTTTTTCTATCTCTAAGAACTTTTTACTTCATTCAGTTAAACATACATTTATTGGGCAAGTAACAATGCTGGGTATTGGGCAAGGCAAGAAAGGAGAAAGGAGTTGAGACAGATAAGTAATATGCAGTCTGTTGCTTCCGGGAACATAAAGCCCAATTGAATAAACAACTAACTTAATTATAAGGCAAACAGAATTGGGTACTATAAAAGAGACAAAGATATCAGAAGACAAAGGAAGAAACAATGAATGTTCTAACAGGATGACAAAGGGCATGGAGAGGCAACTTTAAGGTTTCCTGAAGGAGGCAGCATTGAGGATAGGCTGTGAAGAATGAATAGAATGTCAATAGATGAAGAAGAAAAGGGCATTCCAGACAGAGGAGACAGCATAGCAAAGACACAGGTAGAAGTAGAAGGACAAGAGTGAGTAAGTCAGAAGTGTGGGTTAGGGTCAGATTAAAAATAAAGGACCTTGGATTTAGTTCTACTGGCAGTAGGGAGCTACAAGAGTTTTTAAATAAGGAGTCAAGAGCTGCCTGTCAAAATAACTGGGCTATTTCTAAGGGGAAAAAATGAACTATCTTACTTACATCACTGCATTTGGAGGCCTCTTTGGTATGTTAGCTTAGCCTTTCCCCAGCTAATAAAAATACCCTCATTTTACAAATGAGGAACCTGAAGTCTAGAGAAGATGAGTACTTTAACCAGCACTGTTACTGTTCTGAGGCAGAACCAGGATCAGATAAGAGAAGTAGGTGGGATATTCCACTAGTACAAAACATGTGATGGGGTTGATGATGAAGATGATTGTCATGACGCCAATAGTGATGATGGCAATGGTGATGATGGTAATCTCTCTGTATAAAAGCCTAAGCAATCATCCGACTGGTAGCTATAACGTGCAATGAGCACCATGAGGCAGACTCTCAACACAGGAGCTGCTGAGCTGTGGTGACTTGGCAACTGCTATTCTTGAGTGATGCACCTGGAACCAGAGAGGAGGGAGCCCAATTCTGGGGTGCATCACCTGAGAACTGCCCTCTTGCAATCCAAGACCCCTCAGGGGATGTCAGAGAGCTGGTTTTGGCCCAATCCCCACAGGTCAGGCTGAGGGATGCCACCTGTGCACGAATGCAAGCATTGGGCCTCTAGTATGATGATAATGATGCAGATTTTTTGTTTCAATAAACTGGGCTTTAAGGATTTAGATTTTGTATTTCATATTCTTTACTGTATTTAAAATACTAGAAGCCCAGTACATGAAATTCATGCACAGGTAGGGTCCCTAGCCCTGGCTGGCGATCAGGGCTGATCTATGAGGCAACTGGTGAGGTGACCGGCAGGCCCTCCACTGGCACCCGCCTTGGTTGACTTGGGCCTCCATTGAGCGTCTGCCCCCTGGTGGTCAGTATGCATCATAGCAACTGGTCATTCCACTGGTCTTTAGGCCAGTTAGTCAATTTGCACATTAGACTTTTATTATATAGGATGTTTTTATTGATTTGAGAGAGAGGAAGGAAGAGGGATAGAGAGAAAGAGAAACACATCAATTGGCTGCCTCCTACATGCCTCCTACTGGGGATCGAGCCTACAACCCAGAAACGCAGGCCTGTGCCCTGACTGGGAATCAAACACTGAGCCAAAATGGCTGGGCTACATTTTTATATTTTTAATGTAAAAACACAGAACCAATTATCCATGTAACCACTTTAATTGATTATCTATGGATGATAACTTCCCTCAAACTTAAAAGCAAAGTTGTTTCCCAGACTAACAATATTTTACAGCATCATCTAAAGCCACCTCAGAAAGACAGTTTATTAAAAATCACTAATGTCTGTGGAATTTAAGGATGCAAAGTGTTCATTTGGAGAATGAGAAATCAACGCTCATTGACTCTTGCTGTCTGGATTTGTCACGTTCTGTGTATGTGGGATGACTCACGTCGCTGAAGCCCAAATGTAATTAACATGCTCATTCTGTGGCGGTACTTTCATTCTAACAAATTAAATGTTTAAACAGCCAGTGCAAACATTTAGATCTGAGTCAAAATTGTTTGCACTTTGCCAGTTTAGGCATTTAATTTATTATAATCCTTCTGATAATACATGCCGTGAAAATCCTTTTTTGCACCGAAAAATATCATGAGTATTTCCACTGATGACATTGAATCTGATACTATCAAAATGTAATGTGAGAAGAATTTTGGACTACAGACAAGGACGCTAAGTGAGATAATAAATGAATCTTCATCTGTCCTGACTTCCCCCATTGACCAGGTGATAACAATGACAGGTGCCAATTCTGGGCCTAACTTCTGCTCCATAAATCTCTGCTCATATAGAGAGATGGTATAAGAAGATGAGACAAGGATCTCGCAAGGCTTTTAAACATTTCATCATAAGATCCTGACCTCTTCCTCCATGCAAATATTTTTTCAGAATATAGAATTTTGCTAGCTTTCAACAACTTTCCCTTGCCTGGGGCTAAAGAAAGTGAAATGCACCAGAATGAAAAATAGTAACAAAAGCTGCACTGAAGCAATGCTGGAATGCACTGATAAAGATCTCAAGCAAACAGCTAAAGAAGCCAAACAGACTGATGCCCCCAGTAATGACCCTCTGTGGCTGCAGGTGACCACAAGGTGGCAGTGAGGGTCTTCCTTACTCTGCCCATTGGCATCACCAATCCTCCAACCTCTGAATACAGATACCCTGCCTCCTCCCCACCATCTCTCAGGGAAACAGATAGGTTTACCTGGATCTAAGGAGCTGACACTTGTAGTAACGAAACATTTCTCTTTTATTGTGAATAACATGGAAACTGGGAAATGGTTGGAATTCCCCTCAATAAGTCTTGCTTGAAGAAAATGGAGTGCTGTGTTGGAACCAATAGGCAAATATCAAAGAGTAATAGATGCTGGTCATGCAAACTCACTAAATATCAGCTTCCTCATCTACAGGATGATGGGGCTGGTCCCTGTTATTCCTGAGCTTTTTCCCAGCAGTCCTTCCAGACAGAGTAGCATGGCTCAAACTCATTGAAGGAGCAGGTGGATGTAGGGAAGCACCCAGTGTGTGGCTGTGTGTTACCAAATCACCAGACACTGAAAACCTCGATTCATCTGCTCTCTGGCTCTCCGGGCTTCCATGTCCCGCTCAGAAGTCTTTCAAGGTCTTCCACAAAACATTCCAGATTATTCACACCTGGAGATTGAATGATCCAGAACCAAACTCAGTTCCAATTTCATAATAAGACTTTATCTAACTAAAAAATGACTGGTAGGAGAAGGAGGAAATAGTTGAATTCTGCCAATTTGTTATTTCTAGAAGCAATCAACTCAGCTCAATCCAGCCTTCTTTGTTTTTTCCAAATAGTTAGGATTGTTTAGACACATGAGAGGGTTTTAGAGAGAGCTTCAGGAACTACCTATTCAAAAGAGCTCTGTGAAATGAGAAAGGATGCCTACCTCTCATCACATGTTTATTGTTTAAACGCTGGGGGGTTAATTGAGACATAAAAGACAAAATTTTTTCCTCATTGAACATTTATGCTAAGGCATTTTACATTTTTTGTCTAAATATTGTAATTAAATGAGGCATTAGCTTTTTAAAAATTCATTACAATAATCATTAGCATTAATTACTTACTATGTGCCAGACAGTGTGTTAAGTACATTTTATGTGCTGCCTCATCAGTTCTCATTACAGCCCTATAAAGAAGAAGGTGACATTCCTCCCATTTTATAGAGGCAGAAACTGAGGTTTAGGGAGATGAAATCACCTGACAAAGATCATGCAGCTGAAAATGCATAACAGTTTCAAAGCCCCAAGTTTTTAAGGCCATTTATCCAACTCCACCTCTGTTTTTCGTTTTCTCATGATCCTCAGAATTAAGCCCTCTTTTTTTTTTTCTGGGTCCTAGAGAATTAAATTCATTTAATATTTATAAAGTGAAGCTAACTCATTAAACTTTGCAGTGGGAAGCTCAGACTTCTTATAGTGAAAAGAATTCCAAGGGTCACATAAGGTAGCTCTTGGCTTCCTTGCCATTTACATGAGACAGCTGCTGGTCCCAGGGTCTCCTTCAAATACGCCACTGAAGGAGAGTCCACACTCTTGGGATTAAGAAATCCACACTGTCTTAGTCCATTCAGGCTGCTATAACAAAATGTCATAGGCTGGGTGACTTATAAACAACAGACATTTATTTCTCACAGTTCTGGAGCCTGGGAAGTCCAAGATCAGGATACCAACAAATGTGATGTCCAGAGAAGGCCTTTTTCTGGATTGCCGACTTCAGAATTCTCACTGTATACTCACAGGACGCAGTGGGACAGAGCTCTGAGAGGTGCCTAAGAGAACAAATCCCATTTATGGCTTAAGCACCTCCCTAATGGTCCACGTCCAATTACCATCACATCGGGGTTAAAATTTCAACATGTGGATTTGGAAAGAACACAAACATTCAAATCATAGCTCACCCCAGCGGCCTCTGCTGCCATTTCAGTGCCTTCCCTCTTAACCTTCAATGGACACTGAGCAGCCAACTACCACATTCCTTCTGATGCTGAACTTGAGGACTACCAAGCAAAGACACAATTCTTGAACCAGATGTGATGTCAAGAGGTCTTCCAGTCCTGTCCTTTGCTTATTGATATAGATGGTCTGACAGAAAACAAATGAACTTACAAAACACGATTATTAAGGATAATTGCTAATGTTTCTGAACACTCACTAGATTGCACAGGGCTTTACCTGTATGAGCTCATTTTGCAGTAGGGGAAACTGGCATATAGAGAGACGAAGCTGGGAATTGGAATCCACTGTGCTCTAAATTCAGTTTGTTAAATCCCTGCCCCCTCTCCCTGGGCTGAGCTGTTGCAGGAAAGACCGGAGAAGCAATATTGGAATATTGGCGAAGTGCTGGAATAGGAGACTGCACATGTACCTGACAAAACTGGCAGTGTTTGTTCTAGGTGAGTCCCCTCACCTGGCTGGGCCTCAGTCACCTCACTCTTAAAATTATCTAGGAACACCTTTTCAACTCTGAAATCCTAGGACTTGGGTTCAAGGGGGATAGTTGAGTTGAAAAAGAAAGCAAGAATGTAGCAAGTTGGGAACAAATGGGCCAGCTGGTGGCAAAGGCTTGGCTGTGCTGCTGCAGGAATTCTGCACCAGCTGGGAACTTTATCTCCCCTTCTCCAAATTATGCATTCAGCATTAGACCTCTGTTTTATCTTCAGCATGTTAGTATTACACATTTATATTTTGCCAGTTATCTCTTCTATTAACCCGGGCACTCTGCAAAATGGCTTGTCATTAATAACGTGAACTGGCTTTTTCCGTTAAGACAGAAAAGGGAGATACAGAATTGAAGGAACTGTGTTATCTAATGCATTTTCAAAGAAGTGTGCTTGGAGAGAGAGCTTGTTAGAAATACCTAAGCAGAGAGCATCGCGTCTTTGACAAAATACATATTAGAAATATTGCTCAGAGGACTTATATGAATTAAAATCTACCAGAATGCGTTGCCTGAAAATTTCTGACCAACTTTTAGCAGCCTCCATTTTAGAATCATATAACCACGTTCATGAATGCCCTTTCCCAAGTCACAGGTGCCTTTGGATGTGAATATTGGGAGTACTTTTGTTCAGGGGGGTATTCTTGGCTTTGTTTGGTTGATTACTTTTATAAAAAGAAGCACAGAATTTTACAATCAGGTAGAGCCAGATAGATTACTCCAGCCCCACCCCCTGTTTCATGAGGAAACTGGACCCCAGAACAGCAGTTGCCTGGGTCAAACGGCACAACACACCACAGGTCTCAGAGCAGCTGCTTGGCCCCGGATCCCTCGCTTTCTCCATTATGCCAGTTGTCGATAGGACAGCTCCGGGAAAAAAGGCACATCAGAGGACAACTTCATCATCTAAGTCGCCTCTGAGCCTAGGGATGGGGGTTCCACAATGCTCATCAGCACCCAGAAAAGGGTAAGTAGATCTGATATAGGGAATCTCTGCAGATCAGGGCTGCTACTGGGGGAGGCCAAGCTGGTAACAGACACCTCAGGGGTGGAGAACAAGCCTGGTGAGCCCCTTGAACCGGAGATGTATATGGAATACCCCTCTTTCTACCAAGCTGGCAGGGCCTTGACAGGCAATTCAGTGGGAAAAGGATGGGATGTGATGGGATGTGGAGTCACAGGAACTCTGAGGTGAATTCTAGCCCTGCGTCTCACTCTCCCATTGCCTGTAACCTATCTCGCTTTGTTCCTCTGAGCTTCAGCACCCCCACTTGCATTTCTGGGTGCTGTACACGCCTATGAGTGTATACATTTTAATATTGGTTGTGGCATAACTTGTAAGCTTTTATAATGCAGTCAGCAAGCAACCAATCAACCATGTCTTGCCTTCTTTCCAAGAATACATCAGCAAACTGATTCAGGGAAACGGCCTGGGCTTGGATGCCTGCAGTGAGAGGTGGCCACAAATTATGCAGCGTTTGTCAGCACTCCCAGCCCAGCCTTCCATCCCACCAACCAGTGGCCCTGCCTGTGCTTGTTTAAATTAATTCAAGCACCATCCAAGCCAGGGAAATACACTGCTGCTATTGTAAGAGAGGCCCAAGGTTGGCCAAGAGAACGCACTAAATAGCCTAGCCTCACAGTGGCCACGTTCTGCGTGGGGAGGGTGGGCCTGCTTGAAGGAGCCTGTCATGGTGCTGGTCTTGGGGCCTCAGCAAAAGACAGCTGGATGCCCTTCCTGAAGGCACCCAGCCCTCTAGGACCTTGTCAAAAGGTCAGCTTACTCTGGAGGAGCCCAAAGAGGGCCTTTGAGAGATACACCTGCTTCCAATGTGACTATGTCATGTACCAGATCTGCTACCAAAACAGGGAAACCTCGACCACAGAGCCTATCTGAAAGCAGGTAATGAGGAGAAAAGAAGGCCAAAGGCAACAGAAAGCCCAGATGAAAGGCTCCGAAATTTCACAGACTAGGTAACCCCGGGTCTGTTGTGTTAAAAGATACATTGAAGCATATGAAAATTTTAAGAATTTATTTGAGGGAAAAAAAAAGGATTCAAATCAGGTAGCATCCAAACGAGCATATAGAAAGGAGCTTTGAGGAACTGTTACAAAATGAAAGGTTTTTAGAGGCAGAAGGGAGCGGGGATAAGGAAGTTTATCCGAAGCAAAAAAAGAAGGATGGTTATTGCAAAGGTCCTTCCTTAGGGGACAGCAGGGCACATGAGGCAATGACCTAACTAGTACTGATCAGGCAATTCCTGATTGACTGGCTTAAACTCTATTCTATTTCTGGAAGAGCTGAAACTCTAAGTTGAATTTCTATTTGGTGACATGGGGCTTATCATAAGCGACTCTATTTGGGGCCCATTGTCTTCTTTTTGAGTGTTATCATGGAAGGATCATTTCTCCGATGGTGGCAAACCTACAGTCCTGTCACTAAATGAATGGTTTAACTCTCTGGATCTCAGATTTATCCTCCTGAGCCTCAGTTTACCTACTCTGGCCTCAGTTTTTCTCATTAAAGGCAAGCCCGTGATTACACAATCTCTTTGTTTTCTTTCAGCCCTAACACCACAAGTTTCCCTAATTCTAAGTAGGACGAAACATGCAAAGAGTAAGCAAACTAAGTAACAAATAATGGTGAAATAATAATCATCTTGCTTTTCTTATTTTTGGTGACTGCTTCATCGGTCAGAGGCATTCATGTGGACGTGGCGAAAATTAGGAATGCTTCAGTGGGAATGTAAAAGGAATATCTTTTTGCTTTCAGAGTAAGCTTTTAGAGCTCAAAGTGAAGCTCTGAGGGAAGCCGGAGAGTTTGTGTCATAACGGCGACTTGAAAAGAAGAAAAGAAGTGGCCACTGGGTGAGGGCTACCTGGCCTGCCTTGGGACCGAGACACAGGATTGATGCCAGATGGAGTTGAGAGAAGACATAGGCCTGGTAGGAAAGGAGCAGTCGTCATGAGCAGGGACCAGACCCAGACAGTCTCAGGGAAGCCAAGCCATTCTTGACTCCTGTCTTCATTCATACTCACATGCTCTCTAGCAGGAAATCCTGTTCGACTTGCAACATGTACCCAAAATCTCACCACTTCTTCCCACCTCCACAGCAACCACCCTGTTCCCAGCCACCAGCATCTCTCACTTGTCATAATCGACCTCTCTTTGGGCCGCCATGTTGCTATCCTTGCTACCTTCCATCTATTTCCCACACAGCAGCTGGAGCTATATAAAACGTAAGTCAGATCATGTGACTCCTGTGCTCAGATTATCGGATGATCCCATTTCATGCACTATCAAAGCATCCCTTTAAGGCTGCCTTTAAGCCTGCTAGGATTGGACTCCTGTGACCTGTGCAACCTCCTCTCCTTGTTGTGTCCTGAACATGTCAGACACACTCTCACCAAAAGCTTTTGCACCAGCCCTTCCTTCTGTGGATGCTCCTCAGATATTCTTATGGCTGCCTGCCTTATCTCCTTCCACCTCTGCTCAAGCTCACCACCTCATCCTATTGTCAACTGACCCCCTCCCTTTCCCACTTCATCCCCGATTCACACACCCGCCTGCATAGTACACTAGCTTTTCTCTGACTTCTACAATATTCATTGACGGTGGAAAGACATTCAGAAAACACTGTATGCTAAATCTCTCTTAGAGACTCACAACACGCATTAGCATAGTAAAAGTCTATACCATCCTGCAGTCATGAAACCTGGGTAGTTCTGTGTTTCCGAAGTTTAGTTGACAGGAATATTTTCATCGAACACTTAAGATGCTGCCCTGTTAAATCCAGTGAGTTTGTTAGGACAATGGCTTCCCCAATAAAAGTTGACTCGATGCAGATGTTAGTGGGTGCCCTTCCACATGATAATTCAGGGCCCAGGTTACTGACATTTTATGGCTTTCTTCTTGCCTAGGACTCTCAAACTTCTGAATCTAAATGAGCAGATGGGAAGACAGAATGAAGACGCAGGCTTACCTCTTGACCTTGCCTTGCCTTCACCATTGATGAGGAGAGCCCATTACCATCCAGGTCCCAAGTAGAGTCAAAGGAGCTTGGGACATGCAGCCCCTTTCCTCCCACAAATCCTCTTTCTCCAATTGGTAAATTTCTACCCACCTCTGAAAGGTCAGCTTGCTCCCTGAGGTCTTTTTCTGACCTTGTCTCCATCTCTTTTCCCTGTGTACCTAAAAAACTCTAGAGCAGTGATTGGCAAACTGCGGCTTGTGAGCCACATGCGGCTCTTTGGCCCCTTGAGTGTGGCTTTTCCACAAAACACCACGGCCTGTGTGAGTCTATTTTGAAGAAGTGCGTTAGAAGAAGTTTAAGTTTTAAAAATTTGGCTCTCAAAAAAATTTTCAGTTATTGTACTGTTGATATTTGGCTCTGTTGACTAATGAGTTTGCCGACCACTGCTTTAGAGAATGGTCATCAAAACCCTATTTATTTACAACCTAAAAGGGAACCTCATATGGGCAGAATCTGTACCTCAGCCATCTTAACCTCCCCAGTGCCCAGAGCTGTCCTTGATCAATAGTAAGACTCAATAAATAGGAAAGAAAGGAATGAGGGGAGAGAAAGAGAGGAAGGGAAGGAGGGAGAGACTGTTACATATAAAGGAATACAGTGGGAAGAAGCTGCCCCCTCCAATCTGCTACTGTGTAATTAACAAGGTCAAGGGGGCTTTTTATAAGAGTTTTGCTCAGCTTCAGAGCCCAGGAGTTAAACATATGCCACTGTTGGCAATTCATGTTCTCATCTTTTTCTCTGAGTGTTTTTTATAGATGGCCTTTATTTAACAGCATGCAAATTAGAGTTCCTTCATTCTTTCCATCTCAAGATTGAAGCTAATGTAAACGGTAATTGAAGTTCCATATCTGGAAGATGCCTGGGTTATTGTTTTGGTCTGGATATACTCAGCCTGAATTTGATGGTATATAATTTAAAAACAAACCAGAAGAGGCACCTGACTTAGGTGTGGACACTGAAGAGGCCTTGCCTGCCTCAGTCCCCAAATGTCTGCGGTCAAAAAGACCTCAGGGAACAAGCTGACCTTTCAGAGGTGGGTAGAAATTTACCAATTGGAGAAAGAGGATTTGTGGGAGGAAAGGGGCTACATGTCCCAAGCTCCTTTGACTCTACTTGGGACCCGGATGGTAATGGGCTCTCCCCCGGGAGCCATGTTCTTTGTTAGAGAGTGGGAATTTTTGAGCACTCCAGAGAGGCCGTGGACTATGCCCTAGATAGAGTTGCCAGTGCTGAAACCAGGCCAGGCCTTGAGATATGGTCTAATGACCCCTTCCCAGCACATAGGCCTTGCAAGATAGAACACTGTCATCTTTCTGAAGAACAGGATGACCCTGTGAATAATATGGTCATCGAGGGCATGATCCTGACATAGCTTGGGAAAAACTGTTTTATCTTGGGTTGCTTGTTCTGCAAAAACAGGATGTGGTTAATGTGCTTAAAAGTGGTCCTACACAAAGGGTTGGACTCCCGCGTGGAGAATGGCAGAACAGTCGCCAGGCCAGCTAATAAAGGCTCCCAGTGGTTGTTCACTCGCATTCGCTTCACAACATTCTTGATTTAGAGTTCAGTGTGCACAGCTCAGGCAGCATTCGAATCCAGGGCCAGAGTGTAAGCTCTTGTCGGGACTTGTGCTGAGTCAATAATGAACAAATGTGCAAGTCCTAAGGAATTCCACTTCATCCAGCTGGGAGAACAAATCCAGCCCTGGTCCTGGTCCGGACTTGTCTCTAAGATACGACATAAACAGGTTATTTAATCTTTCTCACTTTCTTTTCCTCGTTTTAAAAAGGGAGTTAACTCTATCAGCACTTCCAAATATATAGTGTATTTACATCAGCCAGGAGAGGCCAAGGAGAGAGGAAGTGTTCAGATGTTCTTGCCACCCTGGGAGCTCTGTGCCTCCCAACAAGAGGAGCTGGACCACACTCACTCCCTATGGTAGCCCTTCTGGCACCTCAGTCATTGTCCATCCACATAAAAATGACCCATTCAGAGAGCTGCCATGCATAAGAGCTGGAGCCTAAACTGACTAATGTCCCCCAGGCTTGAGTGTTTGGCCAGAGTGTCATGTGGGATATTGATGATTGCCATGTTCTTAGTGCCTGATCCCTCATTTCACATCTTGACCCAGTTTTGAACAAAACCATCTCCTTAAAAGTCAGTTTGGTCTGATGCTCAATGCCTTGTTTTTAGCAGCTTCTCTCCCCAAGACATGCTGACTTCATTGATAAGTGATGCTTGTTCTTTATCTACATCATTTTAGAATAGGTTGCCAAGGCAACGGGATTCAGAAATGATTCTCATTACTGTACATTCCCTGACAAATGAGTGTCTGCATTTATGTGGTCTCAGCGTATTAGCTCTCCCTTCTCTGAGATAGAACAGCAACAATGTAATAGTTTGCCGCACACAACTCAATATGTAATTACATATTGTCTCCCAGTAATTACACATTGTCTTAGTGAACAACAAAGCTGTGGGTACCCATGCCAGCCCACATTAACACCTCCTTCACTAACAAGCACCTCCCTCACAGAGGGTCCAGTAATACACACGTTCAGATGCCATAAAGAATAATGAGATATTTATATGACTGTATTTATAGACTAAACCTACACTCTGATTCCTGACCTTACCTCAGTTTCCATTATGAGAAGTCCCATGACTCCCCGTCCTGGAATGGGCTACACTGCTATTGTTTTGTTTGAGCCATTGGCTTCCCTACAAGGAAATTTAATTACTTTCAGGGTAGCCAGGGTTTGACAAAGACCTGGTGAGCTGGTTCAAACTGGGAGACACATTCCTACATGTTTTCTAAAACCACGGACAGGAGTGAAGCCACAATGTCAAAACAGTCCCCAACTCCAATGTGGATGCTGTATTTGGATCATGTGCCTGCTCTGTACTCAGAACTATGAAATCCACCCTCTCCCCCTTGGAAATGTCACAGTGCTTTTCCTCTCCTCTGGGCTGTGGAGGAAATCCATGGTGACAGTAGGGCTGAAGAGGAAAAATAAAAAATGATTTTAAATCTCTATGTGGACTATTACACAGAGCTCTTCCCCCTCTTCCCTCCCCATCTCCGTTCCTCCTGCAGAAAAACAAGCTGTGAAGGAGATAACTGGACGACAGAAGGTCTGGGCTTGTGAGCATTGAGTTGCATCTTTAAAGAATTTGTGCTCCAGGTCATTTTAATCAAGTTACATGTCAGCTTGCAAATTTTCCAAATTAGCCGTTGCTGGAGGAAAGCTAGATGTTGTTTTTCTTTCCTAAAGAATGAAAGCAGATTGTTGTGACATGTTCTCAGTCATAATGACAGATTGGAGCTGCTATTTGTGGTACAAGTCAGAAAACAAAGCAACTTTTTTCCAAAAAATTGTAACACTTATTTGATTTATGTTGAGATTTCTGAGTGATGTTGATGGAGTTCACAAAAATCTTGAAAGCCAAATGCAAGCGCAAAAACTGATTTAAAACAAGGTTGATTTTCCCTGGGAAACAAAGCCTCTGGTCTTGAGGACAAGTTTTAGAATGCTCAGTTTACATGCTGTTCAAATGCTGCTCATTTGAAAAGTAAGGAGGATAGTGAAGTAGCCAACACTCCCCTACACAGGTGCCTCTCTGCTTCTGAAGCAGGACTAGTCCTGCCAGGCAGAAGTGGTCTCAGCCATCCTACAGAAGGCTGGCTCTGCTCATCACTGCCCAGCCAGGTTTGTGGGTCCCCCACCAGTCGGCCCTCATCACATCTAGTCAGAATGGCTGTGGCACAGACAACTGGTTTTCACAAACTGGCAAGAAGGGTTTAGAACTGTCATTCATCATTAAGTCAACCAATAAATAAGTCAACCACAGCTTAAGACTATGGTCCCAGAATCCAACAAAATATAATGTTTAATTAATATATGCATCATGTAAGGGAGGACACAGAAAGTCAGGAGATGAATAATTATGAGATGCACAGGAGCAACCCCTTAAAATGCCAAGAAGCCCCAAAATAAGCCAATTCTTCCCATATTGTCAATCTCAGTTCCCCTTACCAACTAATTCGTCTTAAACCCATTCCTCATCTGTCAGATGGGTACTAGATTTACTGGAATGATCACTTTGTAAGGTGCATAAATGTTTAATCACTAGGTTATACACCTGAAACTATTACACTGTTGTATGTCTACTGTAATTGAAATTTTTAAATTATTTTAAGTTAAAATTAAAATAAAAAATTCACTTCTTGTCCAAGTCCAGCCCTTTTATAACATACATGCCTTTAGTGGGTATAGAAAGCAAAGACTAAATCTCATGGGGAATTCAAAGATTTACCTCTTTGTAAATATTCATAGTGATCGATGAATCTGATGTTTTGATTTTTGGCTAAATTGCCAACAAATATTTATTAACATTGCACTGAGAACAAACATTGTGTTAGGTATTCTGGGGGATATAAGGAACCCAAGACCCAGTGAGGAGCTTCCACTACCCCCGAGGAGCTTCCACTTTTGTTGGGAGGCAGTGACTTCCCTGGCCAAATAATTGTATATGATTAAGGTCATGAACAAGACTTGGAGTGTGAGTGCCGCAGACATTTGCGTGTTGCAGAATTACCAAGAACTTTAAGAGACTACAAACATGAGGAGGGTCTGAAGGGTGAAGTGGAAATTAACACAGTGTGTCTATAGAACACTTAGTCCACCTAGAGCAGAGTCTTTGAGTGCGTGAAAGCTGAGAGATGGGATGGGAAAATGAGTTGAATTTAGACTGTGGAAATTTTTCTCCTATGACCAATAGTGAGTATGTGAATGACACATAAAAGAGATACTTAAAAGAGCATGACTTGTGCAGTAACGTACAGCCTGGATTGAGCGGAAGAGCCTAGGTATAAGGAGACCAGTTCAAAGCCAAACACATTCTCCCAGCCTGGGGCACCAAGAGCCTAGGTAAAAGGGAAGGACTTGGAAAAGGAAATGGGGAATGAAGACAGGAGGGAGAAGAGAAATATGTCCAAGGAAGCTCAAAAGCTTTGAGAACGTATGCTTAGTAACATTTATCAGACACTATTCTAAGAACTTATATTTTTTTCTTAATTATAGTATATTTTTTCCTCAATTAATCTTAATAACAACCATGTGAGGCCATTTTTATTATCCTCGTTTTACAGATGGAAAAACTGAGGCAGACAGAGAGTGAATAATTTGCCCTTTATCAGACAGTAAGGGCAAGGGGATGGAGAGGCAGCTTTAAACATAAACAGGCTGACTTCAGTGCATACACACTTCACCATGATAATTGTGCTTTGGATGAAGACAAAGCAGGAATCCAGCTTTGCCCACATCCCTGGTGAGATTTTGAAAGCCTACCCAGATAAACAGTTGATTGGAGTTGTTTGAGATGTAAGTCTAGAACTTAGAAATTAAGTCAACACTAGAGACACAGCTTTGAGGGTCACCCTGCCAATAGAGCTTGGAGACATGAGTTTTAATGAGAGTTTGAGAGTTAGTGAGTTTTCAGAGGAAGAATAAAAAATATTATTGATACAAATAAAAGAGTAATATGCTAATTAGACTGGGAGACCTTCCTGATGTCCTCTGGACAAAGCCGGGGACTTGGCCGGCCTGCAAACCAGCCCCAAAAGGAACAGGCCTCAACCCCTTGCCCAGGCCAGCCATGCCTCCCAGCAGGGACCCCCACCCCAGTGGGGGTGTGACCACCCTGAAAATGGCCCTCAGCCCTTGCCCAGGCTGGCCATGACCCTTGCAGGAACCCTCACCCCATTGGGGGCATGCCCAGCCTGCAAATGGCTATCAGCCCTTCACCCAGGCTGGCCACACCCCCAGTGGGGACTCCATCCCAATAGGGGCATGGCTGGCCTGCAAACCACCCCAGGCCCCTCGCCCACTCTGGCCCTGCCCCCCAAGGGAACTCCCAACCTGATCAGGGATCCCCTTCAGGACAGACCAGTTGGCCCCCACCAATGCACCAGGCCTCTATCTGTACTAATAAAAGGGTAACATGCTAATTAGACCAGGAGACCTTCCAGACATCTTCCCAGACAAAGCCATGGTGGTGGGGCTGAGGCAGGGGCAGTTAGGGATGATCAGGCCAGGAGGGGAGGGAAGTTGGGGGTGAGCAGGCCAGTAGGAAGGGCAGTTGGAAGTGAGCAAGCTAGCAAGAGGGGGGAAGTTGGGGGCAAGCAAGTCAACAAGGTGGGGGCAGTTGGGGGCAATCAGGCTGGCAGGGGTGTGCAGTTGGGATAAGCAGGCTGGTGGAGGAACAGTTGGGGACAAGAAGGCTGGCAGGCAGAGTGGTTGGGGTGATCAGGCAGGCAGGCAGGTGAGCAGTTAGGAGCCAGCAGTCCTGATTGCAAGAGGAATGTCCCAGATTGGAGAGGGTTCAGGCCGAGCTGCAGTACACCACACACCCCCATGCACAAATTTCGTGCACCGGGTCACTAGTCTATATATATAAAAGCCGAAGCAGCCGTTATGACCAAATGACCAGAATGACCAGTCACCCAGTTGCTATGACATGTACTGACCACCAGAGGGCAGATGCTCAATGCAAGAGCTTCTCCCTGGTGGTCAGTGAGCTCCCACAGCCAACCTCCCCCTGGCCGGCCAGCACCTATTGGCACCTGGTGCTAAACCATTCATGGAGTCTTGCTTCTAGATCAGGGTTTCCTACATAGTAGAGCAGTTCCCTTGCTTGAATCTATTGAAAGTCAGCCCTCGACACAAGGGTTTGTCTCACTCCCATCCTCTCCCTTCCCTGATGCCTGCCTGCCCATTGCAATGGTGGCATGGGAAGGAGGATGGGGGGAGGCAGGGAACCACACAGTGGCAGGGCACCGACAGCGGTGTTGGTGTCCGGCATCCATTCCTCCTGTGTCCAGCCTGTCACTTCCTTTCCCAGCCCCACAGGGACCTTTGGGCCCTGGGCTGGGACCAAGAACCAGGGGTGAGTGATGATAGATACAGCCCCTTTTCTAGGGGGGCTGAGGGCTGGTTCCCTCCTTGGGGCCAGCAGCCAACCGCCTAAGGTCCCTCCCCCCACCCCTTAATCTTGTGCACAAATTTGTGCACCCAGTCTCTAGTAATAATATATTGAGCCCTAACAATTGTGTGGCTCCAGGGGGACAAGTGGAAGGCACTTCAAGGGAATTAAAGACAAAACAGGTCACAAGAAGTGTGACAAGAGCTCAGAGGCCCACGGAGGAAAGTGTTTCAAGGAAGATGTGTTGTGAGAGCATCTGCATTCCAGAGCACAGAGTGATGAGCACAAAGCAGCTGGGCCACTGCTTTGACCTTCAGGGGTGCATTTGAGTAGAATCAAGGAGAGGTAGCCCCAGTGGTGAAAAAGCGGTGGCAATAGATGTGGGTGATTGGTTAAGCAGCTCACCAGTGAAAAGAAGTAGAAGTTGGCTTGAGTGCATGTCTGAAAGCCTGAAAGGAACCAGTGGAGAGAAAGGGAATGGAGAAAATCCAGAGTCCAGGCTAAAAGGATAGCAACAGAGGCTGGTTCTGTTAAAGAGAATGAATGTCCACCTCATCTTCTGAAAATGGTAAAATGGAGAGAGGCAGCAAACCAGAGATATATTGGTGTGGAGGGCAGATAACCAGAGGTGATTCCAGTGAGTTTCAATCTTCTCAGGAAAACCAAAAACATGACTTTTGTTGATTTGGGATGGGAGAGAAAGGAGCATGTCTTCATGGACCTTAAATGGAAGAGAGTAGAAGAGAAGAGTTTTAGCACCAGAGGCTGATGGTAAGAAAAAAATGAAGAATCAAAGTGAGCTAGATGAGAGAATAAATGCATTTAAAAACTTGAAAAATTAGCAGTGAAAAATATTTTCAGGCACTCTTTTTCCGTTCTCACACTGGCCTAAAATGAAGCCACAGTACAGCCAGCCCTCCTAACGTCCAATAAGATCAGCCATGCACACGCTGCTCCTCAGAGCTAAAGTCCTAGACTCAAGCCTTAATGAGTCACCTGCTCGATATTTTCCACTTCAGGCCTTTGGCTTTCTGGGACCTCAGTCCACTCAGCTGCAAAATTGACTTACGGGATCATGTCAATCGTTAGGTGCTGCAGAGCAGAGCAGAAGAGTTCAGCTTCTGCAGGTAAACCGACTGCCTGAAAGGAAATGAGCAGTGATTTCCCAAGGAGTCTCTCCTGCAAAGTCGCTATAATGTCAGATTTTGACAGCAAAACGATTTCAGTGGAAGGCTCTGGAGTGTCTCAAAGAAATACCTGAACCTTATTAAAATGATGTCAGTGCATGCTACATTTCATGTCTCTCGCGCATGAAAACCCCATGGTGGAAGAACTCGGTCTCTCAAACAAACTGCTCTGATACCTAGTCTCTGGTGTGCACTGGCTTGTAGTGTCCCCCACGACCTCTTCAGGGATTTCAGATGGCAGATGATCAATCTCAGTCTCAGAATCAGGCAGCCTGGAGGAGTTTTCTTAGCTTTGGTTCCACATGCCAGCATTTGTGTATCTATGACACTCTCCCATTCCCCCCACGTTCTTCTCCAGGCATTAGACCATGGGACGTAGTGCCTCCAGGGCTGGGTATTTTGTTGAAGGGCTTCTCTGTGACTTCTACTATAAGTTTTGCACATGTTTCTCATGTTATCTTCATGACCAGCCCACGAGCTTGGGTTTATCATCCCCGTTTTTATAGATGAGAAAACTGAGGTTCAAGGAGATTTGAGTTACTGTTCATGGTCACAGGGATGGTCAGCGAGGCATTGAACCCATGTCTGTGCTAAACAGCCTGCTCTTAACCACCACACTCTAGAACCACCAGGGCAGGGTAGGGGGGGAGAGGGGGGTTATGGACTATAACCTGGCTCCTGGAGGCCCATTCCAGCCAGGCTCGTCGGAGATTCAGCACTGTCTGCACTCCAGGAGCTCTGCAGCCTCAGCCAACTGATAACTAAAGGAAGGTCTTGTGCAGCATCTAGTAAGGAGCGCTGTACCTTCTAGCCAGGTTAGGCCAAAGCCATACTGTAGTAGAGGGCCCACCCACAGAGGGCAGCCTGTCTACCAGCCCCTGGCCTGTCACAGAGGCACTGTGTGGTCTGCACTCTCCCAGGCCCCATGCTGTCAGCACCAGCCCAGGGAAGCTGGCAAGAGGGAACAGATTTGGAGTCTGAGCAAGAGCAGTTGTTCATTTAGTCCTGAGGTACCAAAATAACTTTTCCACTGCCCTAAGCCTGCTGTGAGCAGCCCAGCCATCTAGACCTGGGTTTCCTGGATCATGTGCTCCCTCTCAGTTTATTCTGACCAGACTTGGGGAATGCTGCCCTGGAGCCTGGCACCTGTGTCCTCTATCTTCATAAAAACAGGGGCTGGAGGAGAGAGAAGAAAGCATCATGCAATGACATGCTGGAACATCACTCCTCTAATCTTCACAACAACCAGAAAGCTGTTGTCCCATCTTAATGAAGAAAATGAGACTTAGGGAGAGAGGATCACTTGCCCAAGGTCCCCCAGCTGGTTGGTGATAGAGCTAGGATTGGATCCCTCAGTTCTCTGGTTTCAAAGCCTAAGCTTTCAGGCCCCCGTTTTAATCGTCCCCATGGACCTACCAGAGAAGACAAGCTAGCTCAGAGTCTCTGTGCTCACCCTGGTCTTGGTGTTAGCCCTGTAGGAAACTAGACTGACCTGAGGTTTGCTAATTCAGTGTCTGCATCAACTAGACAACAAAAAGTATTTTTTTTAAAGTACCTTCAAGGCTCTGAGGGGATCCAAAAAAGTGAGGGTGTATTACTGCCTCTAAAGAGCTTACAGCCAAAATAGGAAGAAAACCTGCACTAGGGAAACAAAAACAAAACCAATTTCATCATGTGCAAGGCAGGGATAGGGGGATGGGCCAGAAAGCCCAGCAGCATTTGGAATGTGGAGGGTGGGGCATGGCCAGGAGGTGCTGTCAGGGCTAAAAGAGGTGGCATGACCCAGGGAAGGAGCTGATTCTGAAGGGAAGAAAGAGTTGAGGGAAATAGAATGGACAAAAGGTAAGAACATAAAAATAAAAGAGAGGTGAAGGTGGAGGCAAAGAATGGCAGAGAAGGAAAGAGAAAAATGAAGGAGGCAGAAACAAAAGGAGAGAGAAGAAAGGCCACGGTGGAAAAGGCACTGGGGTACCTGGGAGCTCCTAGCAGCTGTTGATTTTGTGTGCTCAGAACAAGAGAGAGGGCCTGGGGGAGCCTCACCCCGCCTTCAGAGAAAGTTGTCTCTGACTCTGAGCCTGGGAAACGTGGGCATCAAGGTGGAGGGATATCTGGACCAAAGTGATAGATACAAGCACTGCCCTGGCTGATGGACTTCTCAGCAGGCTGGGATGTGGAGCTGGAGGCTGTGCGTGGCGTCTTCCCCTGGGTCCCTGCCAGGCAAGACCAACTTTATGATTACTCAGTAGAACTAATAGGACCCCAGAAAAACCCGAAGAGACAAAAATTATGGAATACTCCTTGGCCAGCTGAAGAGCAGAGGAGGGTGAGGAAAGGGTGCGTGCCACGGGTCCCTTCTCTGCTCCTGGGGGACACGCTAAGGTGGGAAGTTCTGAGAGCCTCAGGCACCACTGTCCTGTCCTCCCCAGAAAACCCCAAGTGCAGAAGGGGAATTTCAAATGTGGGTGTGTGGAGGGAAGCCTCCGCTGTTCACGTTCATCTCTCCGCATCTTCTCTGCATCTCACTTCTTACACATTTGGAAGGGGATTAACAGACATGAAGACATTCACATCCCAAGGTCTCCTGGTTGGTGGCCTCCTTTTCTTCTGGGGAAACTTCTGACACATGAAAATATTCCCTCCATCAGGAATTCCCTCTTCCAGGAAAACTCCTCCCCAGAATAAGGAAATAATTACCTGGAACATGAATGGAGGGATGCAGGATGGGTGCCTTCCCCACTCTAACTTTATTAGCATTATTCCTATACTAGAGGCCTGATGCCCAAAATTTGTGCAAGGGTAGAACTTTGCAGCCCCAGCTGCCTCGGCCCTCTAATCCCTGGCTTCATCTGGAAGGTCGTCCAGATGGTCATCTGGACAGTGATTCTGCTGTTCAGCCATTCAGTCAATTTACATATTGCACTTTTATTATTATAGATTAATTAGGTTTAAGCTAAACCTCAAGACTAGCCTAAAATTCAAGATATAAAAAATGTAATATTTTGGTTTGAAAATTGCCTAAACTTTAATATATGCTGTGTGGCTGAAGGAAGAAAGGAGAGAGAGAGGGGAAAGGTGGAAAAGAGAAGATGATGATGAAGAAGAAAGAGGAAGAGGAGGAGGAGGAGGAGGAGAGAGGATTTTTTTCTTCAGGAAGAACGGGTAACATTTGTAGTTCTCCCATATCCCCATCTGCAAATGCTGACGTTGGAGCATCACTGCTTTGAAGAAGATCATTATGCTTAATAATTAGTACAGCCTGGGCACTGGCCACTCAGAATACACCTGGACCTGACAAGCACATGGCTATTCAACCACTTTGGCTCTGGCTGAATCCTGTTTACACACACACACACACGACACACACACACACACACACACACACACACACACACACACACGGCGCTCATGGCAGAAAGCTCTGCCCCACGCTGCTCATTGCAGAAGGACACAGGACTGAATACCAGACACATTTCCAGTCTAATTGAATGGGGCCTAGAGATGGTCTAAAATTAATGCTTCAAGTGAAGGTTCTTCAAAATTCTAGCTGTGATTCCTAGACACAACTCCTCTGACCTTTTCAGATTCTTGCTATACAATTTGCTTCTTGTTCAAATAATTTGCAATTACCAGACACTAACTGATTACAGATAAAGGCTAAATGTAAAGGACTAACAGTATTCACCTTCAAAATGGAGCTTAAGATTGGAGCAGTTACTAACAATAAGGGATCAAGGAAATGGACCCAAAAACACTAAGTTCAATTACCTCGGTGCCATCACAGCTTTTACACAGGGTTCCCAAGACTCTGTAAGAGAATTCAGCACTCACCAGTTTTCCAGATGGAAACTCAAATCTACAGGGATGTGTTCACCACTAGTTTTCCCTTAGAGCTACTAGACTAGAAGTTCCTCCTCCTTGTCCCCTTTCTCCACTTCCTGCTCCCCCACCCTCTCTTTCTCTCTCTCTTTCTCTTTCTCTCCTCTCTCTTTGTCAATAATTTTTCACCCATATTTAAAATGGGCTGGGCACTGTACTAAACATTAGAGATATGATATGAGAAAGCTGCTCTTGAGGAACTTACAGCCACTGGGAGAAGAAGACACATAGAATCTTTGACTACAGTGATGGGAAGTCAGAGCACCCCTGGAGCACCTAAGACATGTCCTGGTCAGGCGAGAATAAGATCCAGCTCCAGCATGAGAGAAGGCCCTTGACGAAGGCACCAGCCTGAGAAGGCTCTGGACAGCCACGCCCGAGCTGAGCGATCTGATCAGGGGCCCTGTGGCCTTGACAGATCTGGTGAGCAGGAGCAGGAGGCAGAGGTGCAGTCAGGAAGATGATTGGTGCCCTCAGTTTAGCATCAGAGGTGGGACAGGAGCTGAGTCCCATCAGAAGCAGCAGCCTCAGACTCCCTCGCCATCCCTGCCCAATGCTTCTACAAGGAAGCTCCAACCTGTCTGAGACAGCAGCCTTACTCATACAGGAAGATGAGAGTAGGCTTTGAGAACAAGCAGAATAAACCTCTAGACAGCTCCTCTTCTACCTGAAAGGAATGTCTGAAATACCACCATTCTTTGGGATATTAAAGTTTTTCATTCCTATTAAAGTGCAAAGTTCCCTAGAAAGCCTTGGCCTCAATAAGAGAAGGTTCCACCTGATGAGGTAAACAGCCGATGGCAGATTCCTGTGAGAGCCCAGGGAGGTCAAAGGTGCATGGGAAGGGTCCTTGGAGAATAGGAAGGAGCAGGATGTGCGGGAGCAGAAATATACCTTTGGAAGCCAAATGAAACCAAAATGGAGTGGGAGGGGGGAGAATGCATTTTCTTCTTCTATAATTTTGAGAGTAGTGGGTGGCCTTTGTAGCTCTCCCCTTGTCTCCATCTGAAGCAAATGTAGACACTTAAGGCTCACTGGTTTGGAGCACTTTATTATTTTATCCTGCAGACTTTATGGAGCACCCACTGTGTGCCAGGCTCTGTTCCAGGAGCTGGTGGCTGGGGAAGGAGAGGTGGCATCTAGGGGCTTTTCCTGCTCTCAAGACACTCGGTGAGATTGTCGGGGGTGGGGATCAAAGATGCCTGGCTGAGGACTGTGCCCTGCAGATAGGCACCTTCCAGTTGACCTCTCCCAAAGGTGTACACCCTGTAGAGAGGGCTGGACAGCCATTGGATGCATCACACACAGCATGTTGTAAAAAAGGCTTACCTGGAGCCCAAAATAAACCAACATGTGAAATGAACATTATAGTAGCAACCTGCCAAGCCTCTTAATCTGTCACTTAAATCGAGGGCTTTTAGCTATAATTGAACATCCTACTGTGACTATTATGAAGAGGAGGAGGCGGAGGTGTTGAAGTTGTGGTTTACGAGGGCAAAGGAAAATAAATTTCTCTTCAAAACTAGTCAATAACAATGCATTTGTGTTAAAGGAAGGGAGTGCTGGCTACTCACTGCAGAGAAAAACAATACATCCAGAGCACTTAGGAGTCACTGGCCAAGCCACCAATATTCTATGCAAGTCCAGAGGACCATTGAGAGGCCGCCGCCAGACTAAAAAAGCACCTCTACATTTTTAAAAACTTGAAAATAAATGCCTGGTAGATTATTGTAAGTGCATTACCCTAACTGCTCAATCTTACTATAAGAAGAAAAGAAAGGGAGGGAGGGAAAAGGGAGAAAAGGAAAGAAGTAAGGAAGGGATGCTCCGTATCATATAACATCGACGAAATGCAAATTAAAATAAGATACCCACCCTGGTTGGTGTTGCTAAGTGGTTAGAGCATCAGCCCTTGCACTGAAAGGTCAAGTGCTTTTACTTAGGTTTTAGGTTTGATCCCTGGCCCAGGTTGGGAATGTGTGGGAGGCAACCAATCGATGTGTCTCCCTCACATCTATGTTTCCACCTCCCTCTACGTACCCCCCCTCCCATTCTCTCTAAAAATCAATGGGAAAAAATATCCTCTGGTGAGGACTAACAACAACAATAATAAAAACACGATATACCACTACACATCTATTAGCATGCCAAAATCCTGATCACTGAAAGAAAACACCAAATGCTGGTGAGAAGGAATTCTCATTCATTGCTGGTAGACATGCAAAAGTGGATGCCACTTTGGAAGACAGCTGGCAGTTTCTTTCAAAACTAACTATATTCCCACATATGATCCAGCAATTGCATTCTTTGGTATTTAGCCAAAGAAGTTGAAAATTAATGTCCACACGAAAGCCTGCACATAGGTATTTCTAGAAGTTTTATTCATAATTTCCAAAACCTGGAAGCAACAAGATATCCTTCAGTAGGTGAATGGATAAACAAACAGTGGTTCAAGCAAAGAACAGATTTTTACTCTGCAAGAAAAATAAATGAGTTATTAAGCCTCAAAAAGACATGGAAGAATACTAAATTCATATTCCTAAGTGAAATAAGCCTATCTGAAAAGCCTACATTCTATGATTCCAACTATATGACATTCTAGGAAAGGAAAAACTATGAAGACACTAAGAAGACCAGGGGCTGGGTGAGAGGGGAGCAACGAGTAGGCAGAGTACGGATGATTTCTTAGACAGTGAAAACGCTCTCTAGGATACTAAAATTTGTCCAAATCTATAGAATGTACTACACCAGGAGTGAACCCTAAGGTAAACCAAGGACACTGGGTGATAGGATGTGTCAATGTAGGTTCATCAACTGTAACAAATGTACCACTGGTGCGGGTTGTTGCTGATGGGGGAGTCTATGCATGTGTGGGGTCAGGAGGCATATAGGAATTTGCTGTACCTTCTTTTCAATTTAGCTCTAAGCCTAAGACCGCTCTAGAAAAATATATAAAGCCTTTATAAAAAAGAGAAGGGAGGAAGGGAAGTAAAAAAGAAAAACTCTCAATAGAATGTAGCATCAAAAAGTCTATTTATGAGCTCAGAGAAAATCACAGTGTCTGAGGATGATTTTGTGAAGATCAAATCCTTTCAGGTTAATCTCACTCAGCCTCGTGGGAGTTCAAGAGGGAGCAATTGTGCCTCACCTTCAGGAATGAGAGAAGACCTTCAAAATGCCCCGTCCTTCTGGAAAGGCACTGTGATATAAATGCAGGAGGTGGTATGGTGTCTGTATTACTATTATTATTGGACTGAATTGTCTTTGAGAGAGTGTTCTCCTGACTAAGAGAGAAATTAGACTGAGGGCGTAAACTGTTTCTCCAAATTTCTTCGTTAGAGAAACCGGGTTCCTAGGGTCTGAAGAGACACTGGAGTGAGGGTCTGGCAGGTACTTCAGTGGGCAGACTCGTCGCATACTAATCTTCACGGAGCAGCAACTTGAGCACTGGCTGTCTGACCTTGTGAGAAGGTGGTGGAACTTAATTTGCTGTAACTCTCCAGAAAGGATCAAACAATATTGAATTCTTCACATCAAAGCACCAAGCAAGAGCCACTTTTCCTGCCCATCCAGAGTCACTGCTTTTAAAGTAATTAGAACAGATCCCAAACCCTCCTGCCTTCAAGAATCCTGGTCTGACACAAGGCCAGAGGAGCAGTGGCCGTCTTCAATCCTCCTTCAGATAAATGTGAGTCACTCAGAACACTTCTTCACTCATCATGCGAGAAGTACAAATGTTCATGATTTGTAGGCAATTTGAATCTCAATTCTTATGCATTATAACATTTCATTGCCCACCCCCACCCCCCTTGCCTCGCCGTCAGGGGATGAGGTGCTCTGTGAATGTGCTGTGTAATGTAGACTTACCCCTTAAAGCACTGAATCATAAAAATAAACAAGAAGACTGGTTGTATTGCTTACTTTCCCTCTGAAATAAATAGTACATTTCATATTTGCAATTTTATAGTTCAAACCATCTCATTCTCTTGAATGAGAATTATATTGTGTGGTTGTAAATTATACGTGGTAGGTAATAAAACGTTAAAAGAAGTAGTGATTTCTGTCTGCCTGGCTGATAACTTTAATGTAACAGGATTTCTGAGGTATTACACCTTATTAAATTCTTTTCTGTTTGTCTGTTCCAGTTTCTTCAGGGTTAATGAAGGAAGTGTTAAAAAGGCATGGGCTCAAGGTCAGAAGGTCCAATACAGGGATTAGAAACTGTTAGCAATACGTTCCCAGCATAGTTCTGACCAAGGAGACCTAAATAAATGTTCTTTTATGTGATGATGGTGGCGACCATGATATGGAGGGACAATATAAGAGCTAAGATTCATTGGGGTAAGCAACAGATACCAACTCTGAGTAACTTGAGCCAGAAAAGGGATGTATGGGGAGGGTCCCAGTGTTGATCATGATTGTGGTGGTCTCAGGAAGGACTGAATGAAGGCTACTCCAATGAGCTTTCGATCCTGATGCTCCAAGACCCCTCTCTACTCAATTCCAATGTCTGTGTGTCTCCTCTCAAGAGTCAATTCTTGGGAAAGAGATGGTATAATTGGCCCATTGTGGAGCATATTCTATCCCTGTGGCCAAATGGATAGAATCCTGTGATTAGCAGCTCCATAAAAACCACAGAGGATGAAAAGGGAGCATTTCCCCCTAAGAAAGAAGTGTTGGGTGGCAAAACAACAACAACAGAGGGCCACTAGAGAGACTCAATAATCCAAATCTACACACAGTCATGTTTCCTAATGTCTGGGTGCTCCTGGCTTCATATGAAAGTGCCTTCCTGTTTGCCTATGCCTCTCCCCGCTGAGAGGCCCTGAGAGGCATAGTGCACTCCCTCCAGTGAAGACCCTGCCCTAATCCCCGGACTCTGTGAATGGGAGACTTTGCAGATGTGATTAACATAGCAGACTGTAGAGTGAGGAGACTAGCCTGGTTTATGCATGCAGTCCTATTGTGGTTAGAGAGATACAGCAGAATGGGAAGGTGGGGAAATTCTAAGCATGAGAGACTCAATCCCCTGTTACTAGAGGGAGTCATATGGAGAATTTGAGAAGGAAGTCAAGCAGCCCCCAGCAAGAATCTCTAGTAAAGACAGGCCTCTGACTGACAGCCTTCAAGGACACAGGGACCTCAGTCCTACAACTGCCAGGAATTTAATTTAGCCAACAACTGAATGAGCCTAGAAGTGGGCCCATACCCACAGTTTCCAGAAAGGAGCCCAGCCTTGCCCAGCCCTGTTTCAGCTACATGAAGCTCTAAGCAGAGGAACCAGGTGAGCCATACTGTGTCTAGAATTCTGAACTACAAAATTGCATAGTAATATACAATTGTTCTTTGTTTGTTTGTTTTGATTGATTTCAGAGAGGAAGGGAAAGAGAGAGAAAGATAGAAACATCAATGATGAGAGAGAAACATTGATCAGCTACCTCCTGTGCACCCCTACTCTGCCCTAACTGGGAATTGAATCATGACTCCTGGTTCATATAGATCAACGCTCAACCACTCAACACAGCAGCCAGGCAAGTTTGTGTTGTTTTAATTTATTCTGGCAGTAATAGAAAACCAATTAGGGGCCATAACCATTAAGACCAGTATCTTTTGATTTTTCTATTTTTAAAAAATATTTTTGATTTTTTTTTCAGAGAGGAAGGGAGAGGGATAGAGAGTTAGGAGCATCATTGAGAAAGAAGCATCAATCAGCTGCCTCCTGCACACCCCCTGCTGGAGATGTGCCCACAACCAAGGTACATGCCCTTGACTAGAATCAAAGCTGAGACCCTTCAGTCCCCAGGCTGACACTATCCAGTGAGCCAAACCAGCTAGAGCACTTTTGATTTTCTTGCTCATCATCTGGGAGGATAAGCTCTCTGAGTTTATCCACCTGACCATAATTCTTCTTCTTCTTCTTCAACAATAACAATAACAACAACAAAAGTATTTCTTGAACATCTACCATATGGTAGGTACATTATAACCATTAAGTATACAAACTTCACCCCCCAAAAAAACTATTTTACATATTAAAAAGCTCTTCACATGATTGCATCCTAGGACATAGGGAGAGTAATAATGTCTACTTCACCAGACTTTTCTCATGATTGAATAAGAGCAATAATGTTGCACAACTCACCCAAATTCACAGTAGTAAGTGATAGAGCTGGGATTAAAACGCCATTCTGTCTAATCCTAACCCACGCTCTTTCTAGCATGCCACAGTGCCTCAACATCACCACCACGAAACACCCAAGATGGCATGTAGTGAAATGGACAGCTAGTAGCAGCACTTCATTGTCTCCAGATTCTCCAGTGTCTCCAACACAGGGCACTAGACCAGGAGTCACCTGGCCAAGCTCTCGGCTCACTGCCAGTAGATCCGTGTGGGGGTCAAAGAACACATTGAAAGTTACAGCCAGATCTCAGTTCTCCGTGGTTCACAGTTTTCTCAGGGCTCCCCTGGGTCAGCTCCATGCACAAATAATCAGCCAGTTAGTCTGGAATACATGGAGAACTTCTTCAGCCTCCTTGGAGCACACTCTTGTTTCCAGGACTTACCCCATTACATTTTTGGCTGGTCCACCACTCACTCCAACCAAGAAGGAAATCTTAAGGTAGCAAAGTCTCATTCGTTCCCAATTGTGCCCTTTGCTCTTAGCCAGCAAAGCCACAGGTTTACACACACACACACACACGCACGCACGCACGCACGCACGCACGCACACGCCAGATTGAGTTGAGTCTGCCCATTTTGGCAGCAAAGTTGCTCATTTTCATGGTCAGCCCCACACTTTTAAAATTACTGTTCTGGCCAATTGAGCAGGTGGAAGGGCATGGAAGCAGCTCCTGGCAAAGATGCCACGGACTCCTGCTGTTCCTACCCAAAGCTCCACAGTGGCAGTCGTTTTAAAGAATAAAACCTCAATTTGTTGTCTGCCTTCGGTCAATTTACATTGCTTTGAAGTGGCTGTTTTTAACATCTTTTCCAGTTCTCTGCTTGTTTTGTGGAGAGGAACCGCCAGCTTTTCATGCTGCTCCCACCAGAAGCCCCTCCCACCGACTGCTCTCAGGACACAGTGGGAAGCAGGGGGAACTCTCCCTCCTCTGACACTCTCCTCACTGACCAGACCATCCAAACCGCCCCCCAGGGTCGGGTGCCCTTCAGAGGTCTATGCCCTCCAAAACCATCTTCCAGAAACTCTTCTCTCTTCCCACATTTCCCAGCTCTGCCTGGGGATGGGCAAAATGAAGTCGAAATTTTACAACTTCAGTCTGTTCCTGTCATGTAAATATTATCTTATGTCAGAAAATGCACAAGTCTGGCTGCCGCCGCTCCAGGTCTGACTGGCACTCTGTGTTTTTCACTGCAGTTAATGAACCAGAACTGCCTCCAAATTCTTTGGCTCTCAGACTGTTGGAGCCAACATTCCTAACTGGGTATCAGTTACCATTACATTTATATGAACGAACAAGGAAGACCTTTGTTTGTGTAGTTTGGTTTTGTGTCTTTCTACTCAAACCTCGTTCCTTGAAGCTGAAAGCCAAGGAGCCATTTTGGAGAAAGGACCAGAATGTTTTAGGCTGCTGCTCCTCTCTGTTTTTGCTACGTTACCCCTACATTAGCTCCCTCCTTTTGGGACTTTCAGAAAATAAAGGAAACCGCCCGCCCCCTCCCCCTGCCATAATCATGGATATGGCACTCATCTGCTAAGGTGGTAAAGGTGTTGCAAGGTCTTCGTGAATCTAAATGCTATCCAATCATCATTTGAAGTCTGAACAAATAATATAGGTACAACCACTTTTCAACCACACCTCCATTGTAAATTGCTGGTATTTTCTAACATTAGCACATTAGCTATTGTATCTATAACTTCTATGGCATACTGGAAGGGGACAGGTCTATGAAATGCATTGATGTTGAAAAGTATTCCTCATTCTCAGAAAAAAAATTGGGAATCACTGCCCAGAGAACCTGACTCCCTAGCCTACAGCATCTCTCCCTTTTCTGACCTAGAGATGGGGCGATGTCAGGACAGCATGTCCTCCCCACCACTACCTCTGGCTCATGCTCATGACATTGGCCAGCTGTTGGGTGTGGTGCCCTTACAGAATAGGCAAGATACTAGTATTGAAAATCTTGAATCCCTCATCTATATTCTTGGGCCACCATTTCATCTGTAAATGATATCACTAAATAATGCGAAAGAACCTTGCAGCTCAGTCATCCTTTGACACAACACATTGTAATTCTAGGCACCTTGCACACATCATCCTATCATAAACCCTAGAATGGCCACAGACCTTTTACAGATCATTTCATGTCCCAGTTAAGTGCTAACAGCCTTTGCACTTGACTAGTGATCATAAAACAAAATGCACCTTGCCCTGTCTCAAAGGCAGCCACCATTTCCCAATCACTTACTATGTGCCAGACACACTGAAAAGTACTGTGTATGTATGAAATCATTTGATCCTTACAACAACTTCATGAGGCAGCCTGTTATTTATCACCCTTTACTGGTAAGGAAACCCAAACCCTGCACTGATCTGAATCTACATTTTATTTGCAGCCTTTAAATCATCTTCCCCTTATAGAGAAATAAGTTATGTATTTGTTCTTAGAATCCTATCTAATAAAGAGTGACTATGCTAATTGACTGTCATGCCCTCAAAAAGATGGAGGTGCCCACAGCCAATAAGGAGGGAATATGCTAATTGACTGTCATACCCTCAAAGATGGTGGCCCCTACAGCCATAGATGGTAGTGCCCAGTCCCCTCAGCCCCTCCAGGGTGGCCAGCCCAAGGCACAGGTAAGCCTCAGATGTTGGCTTTCCAGCCACCCAGGGTGCACCCAACACACAGGCAAGCCTCAATAATGGCTGCTCAGTTTCACCCGAGGCTCAGGTAAACAGAGCCCGCCAAGGCTTGCCCTGCCAGCAGTGGCAGCAGCAGAGGTGTGATGGGGGTGTCGCCTTCCCTTGATCACTGGGTTGCATCCCAAGCCCTGAGGGCTCCTGGACTGTAAGAGGGGGCAGTCTGGGCTAAAGGACCCCCCCCCCGAAGTGCAAGCATGAATTTTCATGCACTGCACCTCTAGTGTAGTGCATGAATCTATGTTCATAAACACATAAGCCCATCACCATATGGGTTCCCATCATGAAACACAAAATAAAGGGAAGAAAATAAAAGGTTCATTTAGCTATTGTCATTTAATATTTCCTTCTCTGACAGAAGTGTCAAATGTCTATGCAATTATCCTTAATGTTCACTGGGAGCTGGAAGCATTCAGTGATTCAAAGTTTGCTACTCCTTCTAGTTCATCTTAAAGAGAAAACAGGGAGGAAGGCTTAACCTGGATGAAGTTCTTGGCAGCTGAAGGCCTTGAATGATGAGAGAAATTATGACTTCTACAATTGAGTAAATTAGCCCCATTTCTGACCCTGTTGTTATCTCACCAGCATCCAAACCAAAAAAACAAAAACAAAAACTGGACTCTCCCTCTATACACTAAATTTGAACAAATATATGCAAAGAATGATAAAGTACAGGGTTGGTAACATTGCCATATAGAATCCTTATATATATTATATATGTATGAATATAGATTGGTGCAAAAGTTCTGGAAAACAATATGACAAAATTAAACAATTCACAGCTGAGTGTCCATCCATAGAAAATATCTTAATAAAAACAAGAGTCATACATTAAAATGTCCATTGCAACATTATCTACAATAGCAAAACACTGGAACCAACGTAAATATCTACATGCACAAAGACAGTTTTTTTAATTTCATAGGACATTTATGCCATGCCTCAAGATAAATGTGGCTCTCCTTGAGGAATGTGCTGAACATTGAGGCTATTTTGCTTTGTTTTCATCTGTTTACTTTCAACAGTTAGGAGCACTCTTTTCTAGGTCTCCTGTATGTCATAAGGCTGGAATATTAATGACTACATGGTATCCAGGATCTTGGATGTGATTTGCATTCTGCCAATGGAACGTGTTTGCATGAGATTTGGAAGGCAGAAGAGAGGCAAGAGGAACTATTATTCTCCCTTCAGCACCAACAGTGAACACATGGGCTTTGTCAGGTGTAAGTTTTTGCAGAAACCAGCAAAGCTCTTACCAACCATCCACATGGGTATTGTGGGCCGCGAAGACTGTTATCGCAGTTAGCTACATATTAATAAGAAAGAAGCAAAAGGAATCGGGCATTGTTGAACCTAATAATTGAGCCTGTTTGCTTCACCAGGAAGCTACAGCTGAACCTTCCTTCCCCATGTAAAAAGCAGCTCGCTCTCCCTTACAGCCTGGGGTAGGGGGGCAGAATAGAAGGAGGTAGTAAGTGGGAAGGGGAGGTGCTTGACCATACAAGCCTATCAGTCTACCCTAGGAAAGAGAGCATTGGCTAGGAGATGGACCATAAGAAGCCCCAGAAAACTTGGGAAGATGACTGATTATTTTGAAAAAACTACTGGTTAAAACCCCAGGGGATCAAGAGCTCTTTCTCTGGCCCACCCAGTAACACACTCACCCATTTCTTGAGGGTTCTCTTACCCAAAAGCACAAGACCATGCGGTCTAGCAGCAACCAGGGCCCGCAGACCATGTGGGCTAAGCTCCAATTGGAAGCGGAAGGTTGGACTTTTTCCATGGTGTGACAGAGATGGGACATTGGGAACCCAGGAGGGGAATGCCTTTGATTTTGCCTCACAAATAAATTATCTTTTTCATGATTCCTTGTAAGAGCCTTATTTCTAGCAGCATTCTCTTATGTTTTCTGACCTCTAATCTGAGTATGCATCCTTTCAGAGTCTCTGAAAGCCAGTAGTCAACCTGAAAGCTGAGGCCCACCCTCACATACCTGCTGCTGACTTTTGTTCCTCCAGCCCTAGTTTTGTAAGCACCTAATTCCATGTGTTAAGTCCCTCTCTTATCAAAATACCTAGAGTAAGATGTATTTTCCTTGATTCTAACTTATTGGGAAGAGACTACAATCTAGAGCAGCACCATCCAGTTGAAAAATCATATAAGTCACACAAGCAAGCCACACATGTCATTTAAATTTTTCTAGCCACACATGTCATTTAAATTTTTCTAGCCACACATGTCATTTAAATTTTTTAGCCACATATGTCATTTAAATTTTTCTAGCCACATATGTCATTTAAATTTTTTAGCCACATATGTCATTTAAATTTTTCTAGCAGCCAAATTAAAAGGTGAAATTAATTTAATAATATTTTTATTCAACCCATTATATCCAAAATATTATCATTTCAACATGTAATCAACATAAAATATTAATTATACCATTTCCTTTTTGTACTGTCTTCAAGATACAGTGCATATTTTATACATATAGCCCTCCTCGATTCAGATCAGCCACAATTCAAGCACTTTCTAGCTACCTGTGACTATGGCTCCCATTCTTTATAACATAGGTCTATTTAAGAACATATGGCACAGTATGATCGCAGACCATGTTGCTGCTGTTTAAATGAACTTGGGGGCTTGCCCGGGGATTTTGTTTCTGCTACTACAGTTGGCTTGCTCTCCACCTGATCCTTTAGGTGTCAGTCTAGTGCAAGCTGACTCATGCCCAGGTTGAATTGAAGGCAGCCTTTTGGATGGGGAAGAAGGAGATCTGTAAGCACCACAGAAATCATGGAAAATTCCATCAGACAAGAAGGGGACAGGTCCCAGGGTGCTGGGGAGACCTCAGCTGCAGGGTAGGAATGGGGCTGCTCCTGAGCAGTGTAGCTCTACTGAAACAGCAGACACACTGGCCTGAGCCCTGCCATCATGGTCACCAGGAGTGGGTGATCTGACAGAAGAGAGTCAGTGACTTGTTTGGAGGAATGCTAGGCATGCCCAAAAGCATAAGCAATTAGACACTCAGCTTTGGAGACTATATCTTACCAACTATGAATCTGAATCGCAGACACACACACACACCAGATGTAAGGATGGATTCTGGAGAGACAATACTTACCAAGGTCAGGTCAAGCCAGGATGATGCATGTGATTGTGGACTACAAGAACATATTGATGACCCAGTAACTGGAAGGCAGGGAGAGATGGATAAGCCAGGTATGCCTGCCCAAAGGCTAGAATGGACTATGGCCTATGGCTACAGATAGCTGTTTCTGCTGGCTGCCTTTTGTATAGTTTCAGTCTAAAAGATCTGTGCACCGCTGACACATCAAAATACCTAATAGCTTATTTGTGAGTTTTTACGACATAACAGGCACAGCGACAAGAACTTTGCACACAATAATCCAGATTTCATTCTCCCTGAAGCCCTATGAGGAAAGTACTATTCCTAGCTCCATTTTAGAGACAAGAAAACTAAGGGACTCGCCTTACCTGAGGACATAAACTTAGTAAATGTTGAAGCTGCAATTCAAACTCAGCAACCTTAATCTGGACCCAGTGCCTAAGCACTAAACTATGCTGCTTCAGTAAAAGTTTGCTGCTGACTTTACCTGAACTGGAAAAGAAAAGATGTAAAGGCAGGGGATAAGCTGTTGAAGCCCAATTTTGCCAAATTCACAAATATTGTGTTGAGGTTGGACCTGGATAGGGGACGGAGGGAAGCAGCAGGAATGACACTGTCAACAGCAGCAATGGCACCCTCCACACCCCCATTCCAGAAATCATGCCTGTGCACACAGGGACCCACTCACAGACCTGGGCTGAGGGCAGGGGGCGGGTAGTTGCACACGGCGCATTACATCTGAGAAAAAGAAATTCTTAGTTAGAAGAAGGTGATGTTGCTATGGCAACCACAAAATTTTTGGCCCAGTCTGAGGAGGGTAGTTTGAGTGCTAATTCGGAGAGTCTTGGTTTTCAGAAAATATAATAAAAAAAGAGTCAGAGTGTCCCTCGATCACAGCAGCCTTCCACAATGGGGCAGTGTCTCTGCCCGGCTCAAAACCTAAGCAGATCCTGAACCACAGTGCCAGCAGGCTAAGGAACAGCCCGGTGCCCAGGGTGAAGCGCCCTTTCATACCTGAAGTGCCGGGCTGGGGCCTGGCGTGGGCTGACCAAGGCGGCTGCCAGAGTAAACACCGCTCGCCCTGCCGCCCGGACCCACATTCCAGGCTCGGGCCTCCCGTGGCAGCCCGCAGTGGGCCCCTCACAATGCTGGCTTTTTCCCTCCCAGCCAGCCCTCATTTACCGGACCACGCCAAGTCCTGGCAGCTCTGGGTCCTTCCTCCTCCGTCTCCCTCAGTTCTGCCTGCAAAAGCCCCTCACCCCCACCCCATTTAAACAGAGGCTAGGCTGTAATTCCTCTCCGAGGACAGCACGCTCATTCTGTCCCCCACTCTGGCTGTTCACTGTCCCCTCCCCACTGGCCGGCACACAAACGTGCACTGTATGCACATCTGGATGGGCACACCGAAGTCCTAGGACCTCCCCTCCCGACGGGCTGACCCACCACCATGTATCCACCACCCAGAACTTGTATAAACCAGGTCCTGCTCTTCCATTCTCTACCCCTGCACTGAGGTGCAGCTAAAGCACGCTGTGGGAAACAAACAAACAAAAAACTCCTATCCAAACTCTAAACCTTCCTGAGCCGCAGAAGGGGTCAAAAACGACAGAGCCAACTAGTTAGAACTCATTGACAACAGTTCCACAGTGCTTTGTCTTTACATTTTAACTCATGAATGAATCACTGAAGCATTAAACAAAATTCAAACTAAATGAAAGAAAATGTTTATCCCATTTTTTGGATCCGAATGGGGTAAACTATTTTCGTGGGTCTACATTCAGCTGCTGTTGTGTTTTCATCCAGAGAACTTTTACAATTATATTTCATCTGAGGTTTAATTAAGCACCCGAGAAGAACAGAGCAGTCATTATAGACCCACATTCCATAAAAGAAGCCCAGACAGCCGAATCAAGGTCAGGGGCTCAGCCTTTCTCTCAAGGTCAGAACCAGAGCACAATCTGAGTGAGTCTGGGGCCCTATCCAGCTTCTCGGGATGTCTTCAGCAGGCTCCTGTCCTAGGTTGAACCCAGGCCTGAGTGGATTGAGGAGATAGGTTTACGCTCATAACCAGTAACACGATTGCCTCTAGGAAGGGGAACGAGGCGGCTGAAGGGGAAGAGGATACGTTCTTTTCACTGCACATAGCTTTGTGCCTTTGCACTATGCCCCATACGCATGAACCAACCATTCCGAAAATAACTAACATTTCATTTTTAATGTTAGTTATTTAAATTTTAAATTTCCCTTTATACATCCATTTTACTTTACCCTCAAATTAATGGAAGTGAAACATACATTGTAATTATTTGATCCTTAAGTAATAAGTTAGAGCTATGCCTGAATGGGCCCACAGCCAAGTTCAAAGGAAATAGACTTAGAAAGGAGGTGCTGGACACACCGTTACTCCTCTACGTGCAATAAAATAAAATAAAATAAATAGCCAGGTTCTGATTATCTGTGTTAAGGAAGGAAAGCGATGGGAGTAGGTAGTCTAAAATGTAGGTGAAGATTTAAAATTATATCTAATTTATATTCAGCATTGGAATGTGCTTATACACTATGGAATATGGATCTGTTTTATTCCATGAACTTGCAGCACTGCAAACTAAATAAATCCAAAACACAAAGTATTTGGGAAACTGTTTGGATTTTCTCTCTGTATCTATTCTATTGCTTTTGGCTACAGGAAACAAAAAAACATGACTGAAACTGACTTAAATAATAAGAAAACTCACTGTCCCACAAAACTGAGAGCCACAGATTGGGATTTGTTGACCTAGCAACTCAGCCTTACAATCAGTCTCAGATCCTTCCATGCCTCTGCTCTGCTGTTCTAAATACTGGTTTCATCCTCAGGCTCAAAGCAATATGGCAGCAGGACTTCCAGACATCATCTCCAGACATGACAAGATAGAGGGGAGAATGAAAAACCATCTCCACAGAACAAGGAAACCTCTCCAGACATCACTGCATACCTCACTTCATCACCTGCCATTTCAAAACCAATCACTATCAAGGGAATATAATAACTACAATGGACTTGGACTAATCAATGGGAGGAAAATGGTTGTTGGTCAAACAAAAGATCCACTGCATACACCACCATTCCCCTCAAGAGGCAGACCCTTCCTGCGGCTACTTTGTGAGAGGCATCACCAGGGAATAGACAAAGTTTTTACTAACACTGAGCATCAGTGTTACAAAGAGATGCCTTCCTCCCACCTCCTCCCTTTCAGGTTTACTCCTTCTGAGGAGTGGTGAGAAGCTAACTGTGTGTTTTAGTTTCAAGTTCTTTCTACCTATGTGCTGTATGTGACAGAATAAGTATAAACAAAGATAATGTTCCCATCACTAAAAGACAGTTTTGACTGAATAAGTGGGAGTTCAGTAAGCCATTAAAAGAAAGAGTCACCATGAGGGAACACAATAATCAGCAGCCAGCCCATGTTCAAGGTGACTATGTCTATTAGAATAGGTATCATGTTCATTGTTGTCATTTCCAGAAGTCTACCTGAGCCAGAGGCATTTTTCAACACTAACGATCAGATAAAGTGTAGAGGATATGGGTGTCAGGGAAAATTCCCCTTGACTCAAAGGTTCCTTGTGCAAAGGTTTCGTCCTTGACTTCTGCACCCAACCCAGCAGCTCAGAAGTAGTTACTTGAGGAGAATTCTTATTAAAGGCATGTGATCCCCCAGGAGAAGAGACGGGTTGATGTCACTAACTTGCTGAGATAATAACCACCTACGCTGCACAAAGCCCCAGTTGGAGGTTAGGAAGAGAATTGCCTACAAGCAATTTACACAGAGCCGCTAAGAAATAAAACACAGTGTCAGATGTGCCTCTGAAAACCAGGGTGGAAGTCTGTTCCGTTTCCCTCCCCCTACCCACCCCTGGAAAGAAACAGGAGGTACAGCTACTGGCTACATTTACTTTCGGAGCATGGAGAAGGGTGAAGAGAAATACATAGAAAACATGTAGACATGTGGATTGATATGCTTCAATCCGGGAGAAAAATATCCATCTCAACATGTCAGAGTTAAAGAAGGGTCACAGACTCGTGATCTTGCCATCAGAACAGCATCATTTGCTCTTGCTTTTTTAACAGCAGAAAGGGGAAAAAATTTAGGATGGGATTATTTTGGACTAAAAATTTGACAAAAAACAAATGCTTGGTTTATCTTACACAGCCACACTGTGTTCTAGAGCAGTGTTTTTCAAGCAATGATGTCATGTGAATCACCTGGGGACCTTTTTCAAATGCGATTCTGACTCAGAGTGTCTGGAGTGAGGCCCAAAATTCTGCATTTCTTCATCAAGCTCCGAGATGATGATGCACAATTTGAGTAACCATGTTCTAAGCTATATGTGATAGAGCACAGGGTTTATTGAGTTAGCATAGGTGTGGTTCTTATGTGGTTTTAAGATGTATAAATGTTAAAACAAGAAGGAACCTTCAGAAAGTTCAGATAACAAGCATAGTATCCAGAGTGTATGCATACTCCTACCGTGCTACAACAAAAACAATTTTTAAAATGTGCAAAACTTGAATTGAAAGGATACATTCAGGAAAATATGTTGAGCATCACTAATCATTAGGAAAATACAATCAACCACAATAATGATATATGACTTCACATCTATTAGGGTGGATATTATAAACAAACAAAAATAATAAATATTGGCAAAAATGTGGAGAAATTGGAAATCTTGTGTATTGCTGTCAGGAATATAAAATGGTACAGGCTCTCTGGAAAACATATGGCTGTTTCTCAAAAAATTTAAACAGAGGGTTCTGGGTGATGACAGAGTAGGAAACACAAGGAATTTGTCTCTCCATCAAGACAGCAATTTCACTGGCAGAATCTATCTGATATAACTATTTTGGAACTATGGAATCTATCGAAGGCTTGCAAGCCTCGGGGGCAGACTTGGATGGTAAATTGCAGTTAATTTCTGTCCACTTCAGCTCTTAGCAGCTACCTATTCCCTAACCCCAGCCACCTAACAGACAGCTATGCATATGTCCCTGGAGCCATTGCACACAGCTTGTTGGAGTCAAAGTGGGTAAAAAGGACCCTGTCCTCCAAATATCTCCAGGGGTCTGTGCTATGATCACTGATTGATGTTTCTGAGCAGAGGTACAGACAAAGAGGCAAGTAGCCATTGTTGTTGCACCTCCCCCCATTGTTGTAATCCCCTTCCCCTCCAACTAAAGTGACATCCAGAGGATCTAAAGGACCAATACTCCCCCCACCCCCCTCCTTCATTTTTATCTTTTTTCCCCATTTGGAACTCCAGCATTATAAACTAAGACTTTTTTTTAAACGTCATATGGGGGGAATTAGAAAGTAACCACTTATGCCCAGGGAAAAACTCAGAAAAGACATACAAAGTTTTAAGTTTACAACTTCAGCACAGAGAAAGCCTAGACTTATCAAAAAATAAAACAATACCAACCAAAAGCTACAGAAAACCCTGGGCAAGAGGGGAAATATGATTTCTAGAATTATCATATTATTAGATTCAAATGTCTGGTTTTTCTCAAAAAGTCACAGTGAACACAAAAAAACAGGAATATATCACCCATTAAAAGGGGGGAAATATCAACAGAAATTGTTCCTGAAACAGACCTGATGGCAGATAGGCTAGACAAAGGTTTTAAAACAGCTGTCTTAAAGTTGTCCACTGAACTGAAGGAGATTAACAAAATAATGTCAAGAAAATAATGTATGAATAAAATGAAAATACATCAACAAATAAAAGCTAAAAAGAAACCAAAAGAAAATTCTGGAGCTGAAAAGTACCAGTGAAATGAAATTTTACTAAAAGAATTCAAAGGCAGATTTGAGCAGGCAGAAGAAAGAATCAGCAAACTTAAAATAGGACAACAGAATTTGTTAAAGCCACACTGATTGTTGTGGCTCAGTGGACTGGGCACGTCCCATGCACCAAGGGGTTGCCAGTTCAATTCCCAGTCAAAGCACATTTTCTGTTTGTAGATAATATGATCAGATATATAGAAAATTCTAAAGATTCCATAAAAACTATTAGTTAATAAGTTAATTTAGCAAGATTCAAAGTCAACACACACAAAATCAGTTGCATTTTTATACAATGAATAATAATAAGCAATCTATCTATACTAATAAAAGGGTAATATGCTAATTAAACTAGATGTCTTCCAGACAAAGCTGCAGCGGTTGCTGCTGCAAGGGCCAGGCTAAGGCTCAGGCAGCTGCAATGGCTGTGAGGGCAGAGGCTCAGGCAGCCATGGTGGCCGGCAGTGACAGCAGCAGCAGCATGATGGGGCATTCCCTTTCCCTGATTGGCCTGGTCACCTCCCACAGAGGGAGGCCAGAGGCAGCAGCAGCAAGGCGGATATGGGGGTGATGCCTTCTCTTGATTGGCCAGTCCCTCCTGCAGAGGGTCTAAGCTGTCAATAAGACATCACCTGAGGGCTTTTGTACTGTGAGAGGGGGCAGGCCAGGCTGAGGGATCCCCATCCAGTGCACGAATTTTCATGCACTGGGTCTCCAGTCTACACTAATAGAAGAGAAAAATGCTAATTGACCATACCTCCGTGTGTTCACAGCCAATCAGGAGTGGTATGCAAATTAACCCAGCAAAGATGGGTGAATTTGCATATGTAGGTGGGGCAGGGGGCAGCGGCCTATGCCTCCAGTGGGATCCAAGGGGACCTGAGCAGGCGGTGGTTGGCAGCTCCCTAAGCCGCCCGCCAGGTCCAAGCCACCTGTGATCATCCTGCAAAGAGGCCAGGCTGAGAAGAGACCTGCCATCAAGCCGAGACCCGCCATTGCCATCACAGAGCAAACTGGACAGGCAGAGCCCAGACCCACAATCGCAATCATGGGCCAAACTGGACAGACAGAGCCGAGACCCTTGATCATGGGAATCAGGAGAGGCAGACCAGCCCCACAATCCCAGGCAAAGAAGCCACTCTGCTAACCAACCTGTGCTAGGGACCTGTTTGGGTGGGTGGTGTGGAGTTCAGGGCCTGTAGCCTGCAGCCATGGGAAGTCTCCCTCTCCCCAGAGTTAGGAGCACCAGCCTAGCAGTCTGGTCCTGACTGGTGGTGCTGGCCCCATTCCCACCTGCTGCTGGCACCAGCTCCAATCACTCCACACCATCAGTGAGTGTGAGCAGGACCAGCACCATCAGTGCACGGGAATGGTGGCGGTGGAAGCAGGGCTGCCAGTAGAGGCAGAGAGGGAGCCGGGGGCCATGGTGGGAGGGCCTAGGAGGGGGCATGAAGGAAGAGCTGAGACCCACCCCAGTGTTCACCACAGCCTTTCGGCCACAGTTCCATTCAAGGTGCAAGAATTCATGCACTGAGCCCCTAATCTAATAAGAAGATTACAAAAAACAATTCAATTTATAATAGCATAAAAAATCCTATCTAATAAAGAAGAAATATGCTGACTGTCACACCCTCACAAAGATGATGGCACCCACAGTCAATAAGAAGGGAATATGCTAATTGGCTGCCACGCCCTCAAATATGGCAGCACCCACAGCCACAATATGGCGGCACCCAGTCCCCTCAGCCCTGCAAGGCAGCATGCATGCAGCACGGCCAGGCCTGCCCTCAAGAGGGTCTGGCTGCTCTGCACACATGCCTCCAGAGCCACAAGATGGTGGCACCCAGTCTCCTCAGCCCCCCAGCTGCCCAGGGCCGGCCCAAGGAGCAGGTAAGCCTCTAATGGCCAGCCCAAGGCACAGGCAAACCTCAGATGGCAGCTGCTCAGCCACCCAGGACCGCCTGAGGCTCAGGTAAACAGGGCCGGACAAGGCTTGCGCTGCTTGCAGTGGCAGCAGCAGAGTTGTGATGCAGATGTCACCTTCCCCTGATTGTCAAGTTGCCTCCTACCCCTGAGGGCTTCTGGACTGTGAGAGGCGGCAGGCTGGGCTGAGGGACCCCCCATTCAATGCATGAATTTTCATGTACCAGGCCTCTAGTAATAAAATCGTTAAGAATTAATTTGACAAAGAAGGTGAAAGAATTATACTATGAAAACTACAAAATATTGCTAAAAGAAACTGAAAACATAAATAAGTGGAAATATCCCATATTCATGATTGGAAAACTTAATATTGCTAAAATATCAATACTAAACAAAGCAATATAAAATTTCCATGTAATCACTATCAATATCTCAATTAATTTTTTTTGCAAAACTCATTCTAAAATTCACATGGAACCTCAAGGGGTGCTAAATAGCCAAAACAATCTTGAAAAATAAGAACAAAACTAGAGAACTCACACTTTCTGGTTTCAAAACTTTCTACAAAATTATAATAATCAAAATAGTCTGTTACTGACATAAAAACTAACATGTGGGAGAATAGAATAGAACGCCCAGAAATAAAACCTTGCATGTGTGGTCAAATACTTTTTGACAAGGGTTCCAAGACCATTCAATGGGGAAAAAGGTAGAAGTTTCAACAAATTATAGAAAAACTGGACCTTATCTAATATCATGTACAAAGGTTAACTCAAAATGGGCCAAAGACCTAAATGTGAGACCTAAAACTATAACTCTTAAAAGAAAAAATAAGGCAAAAGCTTCATGACATTGGGTTTGGCAATAATTTCTTGGATATACCAAAACGTAGGTAACCCTCTCCCCAAAAAAATACAAGTTGGACTTTATGAAAATGCTAAAATTTTGTACATGTAAATGCAACCCACATAATGGGAGAAAAAATATTTGCAACTTATATATCTGATAAAAAATTCATATCCAGAATACATACTGAACTCCTAAAACTCAACATCAAAAAGACAAACACTAAAATTCAAAAATGGGCAAAGAACTTGAATTTCTCAGGTTCTTTGGAAAATGGTCAATAAGCACATGAAAATATGTTCAGCATCACTAATCATTATAGAAACTAGAGGCCTGGTGCACAAAATTCATTCACTGGAGGGGGTTGTCCCTCAGCCGAGCCTGCAACCTCTCCAATCTGGGACCCCTCCAGGGATGTCCAGATTGGGCCTAAACTGGCAGATGGACATCCCTCTCACAATCCAGAACTGCTGGCTCCTAACCACTCACCTGCCTGCCTGCCTGATTGCCCCTATCCACTTCTGCCTGCCAGGCTGATCGCCCCCCAATGACTCCCTGCCAGCCTGCTTAACATCTAACTGCTCTCCTGCCAGCCCAATTTCCCCCAACTGCCCTCCCCTGCCTGCCTGATCTCGCCCCCCAACTGCTCTCTCTTGCTGCCCTGATCACCCCCAACTACCCTTCCCTGCCAGCCTGATTGCCCCTAACTGCCCACCCCTGCAGGCCTGATCTCACCCTCAACTGCTCTCCTCTGCTGGCCAATTTGATCCTGATTTGTCCGTTTCTATGCCAGTCAGCGTCAAAAGCTCTGTCTCCTAGTCAGCCATTGGCTCCTCACACTTCACCCAAATTTGGTTCTGATTGGTCCATTTCTGTGCCAGTCAATGTGTCTGGGCCTATCAACGGGGCCTGATCAGAAAGGTGGGGCTGATCAGCAGCCTCAGTGGAAGCCTGGAGTGAAATGGAAGCATGGCTGATGGCCAGGCCCAGAAAGAAAGAGAGAGACAAGTGCTAATCAACAGCTGCCATAGATGCTATGGATCAGACCCTGCTTCTCTCTTCAGGCCTCTTTCCAGGCCTGATTTGTAGCCCCCTCAGCAGTCAGTGCTAGATCACCATGCTTGCAGCCTTAGCAATCAGGGCTGGGTTGCCATTGCAACCAAGCACTGACTGCAGGACTGACTTCCGGTTGGTCGAGCCTCTGGTCGTTGTGGATGTGGTAGACCCAGGGTTTTTATATATTAAGATGCAAATCAAAACTACCGTGAGGTACCACCACACACTCATTAGGATACATACTGTTTTTTAAAAAAAAATCAAATATTGGTATGGATGTGAAGAAATTGGAACCCTTGCACACTATTGGTAGAAATGTAAAATGGTATAACTTCTGTGGAAAAAATATAGAAGTTCCTCAAAAAATTAAAAATAGAACTACCATACAATCCAAAAATTCCACTTCCTGGAATATACCCAAAAGAATTGAAAGCAAAAACATAAACAGATATTGTACACTCATGTTCATAGCAGCACTATTCACAATAGCTAAAATGTGGGAGCAACACAAGTATTCATGAATAGATAAATGGATAAGCAAAATGTGATATACACATTCCATGGAATATTAGTCAGCCTTAAAAAAGGAGGGAAGTCTGCAATATGCCACAACATGGAAAGACCTTGGAAAAATTATGCTAAGTCCAATAAGCCAGTCACAAAAACTATATGCTTCCATTTATATGAAATACCTAGAGTAGTCAAATTCATAGACACAGAAAATAGAAGGATGGTTGCCAGTGGATAGAGATGTAGGAGGATGGGGAGTTAGTGTTTAATGGCTACAGAGTTTCAGTTTAGGAAGATGAAAAAGTGCTGGAGTTGGATGATAATGGTTGCACAACAATGTGAATGTACTTAATGCCATTGAGCTGTACAACTAAAAGTAGTAAAAGTGGCAAATTTTTATGTTTATATACTTTACCACAATAAAAATGTCATCTAACTTAACCTATCTGGTTTCATATATGAAGAAGGTTAGACAAAGGATTCACTTATGACTAAGCAGAGAGGCATAGTTGACTGGTAACGGAGACCAGATGGAACTCCTGAGACCTAGCTCAACCTCAGAACTCTGATGCCGCGCTGGTCTGGAATGTGAGAAATTGTGCATCGAAGAGAGAAGAGGAAGCCTAGATTCTGAGGTAGAGTTCTGCCAGGGCTCGCTGTGATACTTTAGACAAAACCTTGACTTTCCTGGAATTAGTCCTCTTGCCAGTAAAATGTGGAGATTGGCAACATTCTCATGAGTATAATAAGGAGAATGTCTCCCAAACTACTTTGCTTGGAATATTGGTCTCAAGAGATATCTAGGGAGAAAAGAAGGACATGGTTTTGTAGTCAAATATTTAGGAAATGCTGTAGAGTGTATCTCCTTCTTAAAAAGCTGAAACGCACATCCGCATGTTAAAGTCTCTGGAAAGTTCTGGAGTAAAGAAATATGTTCATGGTTCTTTACTCAGTTATCTTATTTGGGACTCCCCATGCAGATGCTGAGACAAGGATTTGAAGACAAGTAGTTGATGTGGGAAGTAAAAGGAAACATGGTAAAGAAATTGGGAAGCAAGACAGGGAAGGGAAGGCAGCTTGGAAGGGTGCATTATTAAGCCAGCTGCCCCTGGGCACACAGCTGACGCTTAATCCACTGGGGAAATTGCAAGAACCAGTGTGGAGCACAGGCCTCAGTTATCCCTAAGAGGGGCGAGATTGCTGGGATATGTATTATGCATTCACTCTCACCAGTCATCGTTTAAGGACTGTTCAGGGTGGCTGTCTGGCCCCTGGCACCCTTGAATTGTTATGTAAGGACAGACTGACCCTCTATGGCTTCAGGAAGGGATTATAGACACAGGCTGCCAGGAATCCATCTCTGTGCTGAAGTGAGGCACCAGCAGCATCTGCTACATCCTTTACTTACCAAGTTTACATAACCATGGGATGGCCTCCTCCCTTATTTATAAATGCCTAAAACTATCCTGCCAAGTTTGGGGAACTAGACAATCTCTAAGATTCTTTCTTGTTCCAATATCCTAATGTACTTTGATTTTAAGCCACTTAAAATGACGTATGATGATACAATGGGGAAAGACAGTCTCTTTGTAAGTGGTGCTGGAAAACTGGAGAGCCACGTGCAAAGAATGAAGCTAGACCATTATCCTACACCACGCTCAAAATTTTACTCAAAGTGGATTAAAGACCTGAATGTAAGACCTGAAACCAGAAATTCCAAGAAGAGAACATAGTAAGTTCCTTGACACTGATCTAAGGGGTTTGTGTGTGCGTGCATGTGTGCATATGTGTGTGTGTGTGTGTGTGTGTGTGTGTGTGTGTGTGTTTGTGTGTGTGTGTTTTATGACTCCATAAGCAAGGGAAACAAATGAGAGAGACCTCAGCAAACTTAAGAAAGCTTCTGCACAGCATAGGAAACCATCAACAAAACGAAAAGTCAGCCTATTGAGTGAGAAAAGATATTTGCAAATCATACATCTGATAAGGTGTTAATAACCAAAATATATGAAGAACTCACACAACTCAACAACATAATAACAAACAATCCAAGACCTGAATAAATATTTTTTCAAAGAACACATACAGATGACCGATAGGCACATGACAAGATACTCAACCGCTCTAATTGTCAGGAAAATGCAAATCAAAGCAACAATAAGATACCACCTAACACTAGTCAAAGACTATTATCAAAAAGACTAGAGATAATGCTAGTGAGAATGTGGAGAAAAGAGACCCTGTGCACCGTTGTGGTGAATGTAAACTGCTACCACTGTGGTGGTAACTGTTAAGAGTAGAGTTACCATACAACTGGCTCTCCCACTTCTAGGTATTGATCCTAAAAGATATTTGCATCTAGGGATTATTTATAATAGTGTTGCAGCATTATTTATACTAGCTAAAATATTAAAACAATTTAAGTTCCCTTCTATGGATGAATGGATAAAGAAAATGAGATAAATATATCACATTTTCTTTCCTGTATGTGTGTGTGTGAAAATTACTACTCAGCCATCAAAAATAAGAAAATCTTGCCCTAGCTGATTTTGCTCAGTGGATAGAGCATCAGCCTGCATACTGAAGGGACCCAGGTTCAATTCCGGCGCATGCCTGGGTTGTGGGCTTGATTCCCCAGAAAAGGACATGCAGGAGGCAGCCAATCAATGATTCTCTCTGACATCATTGATGTTTCTATCTCTCTTCCCCTCTCTTTTCCTTTCTGAAATCAATAAAGATTTATTTTTTTAAAAATAAAGAAAATCTTATCAACATGGATGGACCTCCAGTTTTTTACGCTAAATGAACTAAGTTAGAAAAAAGACAAATACTGAGTGATTTCACTTATATGTGGAATCTAAAAAAAACAAACACACATACACAAAATAATACAAAAACTAATTAATAGATACAGAGAACAGATTGGTGATTACCAGAGGGGAAGGGGACTAGACAGAGGGTGAAATGGGAGAAGAGAATCAATTATATGGTGGTGGTGGTAACCATATTTACAGTGGTGATAAATATCTATACTTATAGAAGGGTAATATGCAAATTAGACTGGACATCTTCCGGATGTCCTTCCTGACAAAGCCTGGGGTGTAGCCAGCCTGCAAACCGCCTGAAGCCCCTCCCTGAGGCTAACCCCACTCCCAGTAGGGACCCTCCTACCCCGATTGGGGTGTGCAAACTGTCCCCAGCCCCTCGCCAAAGTTGGCTTCACCCCCCATCCCCAAGCTGGGACCCCCACCTGTACACCAGGCCTCTTTCCTATATAATAATCCTATATAATAAAAGAGTAATATGCAAATTGACCCTAATAGCAGAATGACCAGAATGACCGCTGGGCCAGTTACTATGAAGCACACTGACCACCTTTTGGTCCCTTTCCCCGGCCGGCAGGCTCCGATCCCCCGATGGCGAACGGGGCACTAGCGGTGGATGGCAGCAGAGGGCAGGGCCAGCTGCAGGCAGCTGGGAAAGATTTACAACCTTCCCTCCCCCCTCCCCCCCATTTAACCATATATCATGACTATCTTTCCATGCTATACCAATTTCATTTTCTTCCACTGCTCCATTGTGAGGGTGTCATAATTTATTTCACTCTCCCCTATGAAAGAGCATGTAGGTTGTTTCCACTTCTTGGCATTTCAAAGTTGTCGTGAACATCCTTGACCTTATATCTTTGAATCCTCATCAAGTCTTTTTCTAGTTTAAAAACATAAAAGTGAAATTGCTAAGTCCAAAGATACAATTTACATGTAATAAATGTTGTCAGATTAGAGAGGAAATTTTAAATTGACCTTGAGGATAAGGAGGAAGAGGGGAATGGGTTTTCAGACTTAGTGCATGAGAAAGAATGGAGCCCTAGGAGTAAGCAGCAAGCTGATTCCTATGACCTACACTTTCAGACAGAGGCAGATGAGGCCAAAAATGTAGTTTGGAAGCTGATTGCATTTGGAAGACCCAAGAAGCCACAGATCCTCATTGCATCTGTTTCCAACCCTGTGTTTTTCCCTCAAACTCATACCCATTCTGAGGACAACGTGTGAGGCTATGGCCTTGTGTGATGTAGTTCTCCATTCATGAGGAAGAGCCCACACCAATCCCTCTACCTAATCCTGAATCACCATTCCCAGAGGACTGGCCCTTGGCTATCCAGCCTACACCAGAAGGCAAGGGCTTGACTTCCGTTGCAACACTCACTTCCAGTGTGACCTTAGGCAAACGATCTCCCTCCTCTGTGCCTTGACTGATAGATAAGTGAGATAATGATTACAGCACACTCTGCAGTGTTGCCATGAGGATGAAGTGAGGTCGCACCTATAAATCTTTCAGAAGAGGGCCTGGTGCCTGCAAGCACTCCAGGATTTTCGGTTCATGTGACTGTTATTATTTCATGGCAGGCCATCCTCAGCCTCTCTCCTTTTTCAGGCAGTGATTCAACACCTTTCATTGTAAGGTAAAGGGGAGAGCATGGGCTTCAGAATCCAGTGGGCCTCAAATGTAAAATATAGGTAATACTGTTTAGCTTCAGGGTTGTTATGGAATGTAAGATGAGGTGTGTGAAGGCCATTGCACCCAGATGGAATTCAATAGCTATTCGCTGTTAATATTACTATTGCCAGTTATTGGGAATGCCCCTTTGCCAATACACCTGCACCCATGTCTTCAAAGGGCATGAATTCCCGGAGCCTCTCTGAGGCGGCAGACAGAACCAAAGTCTGTATGTGATGACGATGATCAAGCAACACAGCCAGCAGTGCTACAGGTGGGCAGGAGCAGTCTGGAGTCTGTGATGGGACAGAAGTGGAGGTAGTAGAGGTATAATGATTACTTTCTGTGTGTGGACTTGACTGGGCTAAGGGATACCCAGATGGCTGGTAAAGCATTATTTTTTTTGGGGGGGGGGGGGGGGGAGGGAGAGAGATGTTTCTGGAAGAGATGGGCATTTTAAATTTCTTCAGTGCAGGTGGGCATCCTCTGAGAGCTTGACTAGAACAAACAGGCTGAGGAAGAGTGACTTTGCTCCCTCTGCTTGAGCTGAGACATCTTCTCCTGCCTGCCTTTGGACACTGGACATCGGCTCTCCTGGATCCTTAGACCTTTGGATTCAGATCAGGGGCTCTCGGCCTTTGGATTTGATCTCACTCTCCCGGCTTTCCTGGTCCTCGGCCTGCAGAGGCCAGATCATAGGATTCCTCAGCCTCCATCCTCTCAGGAGACAATTCCTATAATAAATATCCTCTTGGCCTTTCCATACCTATATAACTATATTATTTTGATTCTGTTCTCTGGAGAGCCTAATACTAAAGACGGAAACGATGGAAACAGAGTTAACAGAGAAGATGTTGAGAGAGAAAGGAATGCCCTCAAGTGCAGAGAATGTGAGGCAAACGTGTGTGGAGAGCAGCAGATTGGGGAGCCTGAGCCCTGGGCTATGCAAGAGCTTTCCAAAGAATATGTGGACACAAAAGATTTGGAGGGAATTAACTTCCATGTCTCCATTTCCATGAAAAATCTGTCCTAGAATGAATCTGCCTGAGAATATGTCTATGGCCAAGTGTTTTGGAGATTTTCCTTCCTCACCTCCTTTTCACATTAATCTGCCTCCCATTGTTTTGTTGTTGCTGTTGTTGTTTTTAACCATTCCCTAAGTGCATATGTTTTCTATATTGGGGCACAATTTTACCGATAGGGGAGTCTTACATGACTCCTATTGGGAAAGCAAGGGAAGAATCCTCTCTGTAAAAGTCAAGAAATCAGAAGAGGCTCTCAGACATCCTGTACAGTGAAAGACAGATCAGAGCTTTTGTTGCATTTTGTCTGATCAGTGTATCTGAAGGGAACCCAACACGTGATGTGCTGTATTTTATAATCGACGGAAGTTGTCAAAAATGATTTTTAAATGAATTGCTTAGACAACATTGGGCCTTGAGAAAAATTGCCCTGTATTCAGAAAAAAAACTTATTTTTTTGGAGAGGCAATTTCAGTAGCTAGATATTTGAAAGTAGTTAAATATTTATAGATTCACAACATTAAATAGACATATGTTATATATCATCAGTCATAGCTTCACAGATTCAGATATCACTCATACCTGCTTCTTTAGTTATTCTTTACTAGAGGCCTGGTGCACAAAATTTGTGCATGGGGGTGGGAGGGAGGGGGAAAGGTGTCCCTCAGCCCAGCCTGCACCCTCTCCAATCTGGGACCCCTCAGGGATGCCTGACTGCCCATTTGGGCCTAAATGGGCAGTCGGACATCCTTCTCACAATCCAGGACTGCTGGCTTCCAACTACTTGCCTGCCTGCCTTCCTGATTGCCCCTAACCCCTTCTGCCTGCCAGCCTGATCACCCCCTGGCTGCCAGGGGTTCAGAGCAGGGAGGGATGAATAGGTAGGCCATAGGTGATCTTTAGGGCAATGAAACTGTTCTGTCTGACACTACATTAATGGTACATTTGTCAAGACCATAAGATGTTCAACACAAAGAATGAACCCTAATTAATGTAAACTGCAGATTTTATTTTTGTTAATAATGTGTTGATAAAGGCTCATCAATTGTAATAAATGTATCACATTAATTTAAGATGCTAATAATAAAAGAAGCTTTAATGTGGTGTGGCCGGACCTGGGGGCAGCAGCACGGGTCGGGACCCCCTACTGGCTCTGGGGCTGCGATTGGACCCCCGCTGGCCCAACAGCCACCTTAGCCTGCTGGCACAGCAGCGGCCCTGCCCCTCATGCTGCCCCTCGCCTCCTGTGCACCTCAGCCCCGCCCCCTGCTCCTGGTTGGCTGGTAGCATAGCGAAGGTCAAATTTGCATATTACTCTTTTATTAGATAGGATGCCCTTTCAAGTCATCGAGTTGCTTCCATTAATGACAAGGCCTGGCTTGGAATGTTCCATGCCTAAAGCTGGAATTAGTCTGGAACTATAACCTTCCCTGTAGTTTGGTCTTTTGCCTACCCCACTCCCTGCTTCCAGCATCACCACTAACCATCACCAGCCCCAGCCTGAGTTCTCTGCTACTTGTTTCTCCTGAAGTTCCTACTCTCTGCTCCACCTGAAAAAAGAAGGGTCAGGCTGCCCTTGTAGGTCTCCTTCCACTGCAGGAGCCAGAGGACACCCTTAGGGGCTCTGGAGATTGTCTTATAACAGTTTGGGTCAAATGTAGTAGGACTGCCCTGGCCAGTTTTTCTCAGTGGTCAGAGCATCATCCAGTGGATCAAAGGGCCAAGAATTTGATAGCTGGTCAAGATCACATACCTTGATTATAGGTTCGATCTCTGGCACCAGTCGGGGAGTAAGCAGGAGGCAACCAATCAATGTGTCTCTCTCCCCCTTCTCCCTCCCTTCCACTCTGCCTAAAACTCAATGGGGAAACATATCCTTGGGTGAGGATTTTACAAAAAGTAATAAGACTGAGATTGTCATCCACTTAATCACATTATTTAATCATATATGACCCAAATAAGTCCTCCCACACACCTTCATCCTCACAACTCATCTTCCTACCCTGATATTAAAGATAACTCCCAGAGAGAAACAAAGTGAGATGCAAATAATATCTGCACAGAACAAAGAGCTGTGGATTCCAGTCCCTGAGGTCCTGGAAACTACCCTGGTTTCTTCATCTTCCATGTTGCAAATTCATATCCTTTCAATCTTTTTCTTTTCAACTAAGCTGCTTTTAATTGGGTTTCTGCTAATACATGGCACACTATAATAATCAGTGGGTGTGTATGTAATGTATAAACTTAGATTCCTTTATAATCACACTAGTAAAACATCTAAGGAGCTTTAGTTTATTTTTTCCATAAAATAATCATGCTCCTCTGATGTGTATTTCCTGCAGGAATACACAAATGAGTAAGGTGCTCATTTACCAGAATCAGCAGACCTTTTTATTAAGTACCTATGTAAGTCACAGCCCACATGAGCTTACTGTCCAAAGAAGCTACTCGCAGCTAATTATGACAACTGTCATAAGAGAGGAAAATAATATTTGCCATAATGGTTCAGGATGAGGACAATGATATTCCATTCTGGGTATAGGAAGAGCTTTACAAAGGAGGAACCATCTTAAAGCCTGAAGGATAGCCAGGGTTCCAGCAGGTGAATATCATGGAAAGGAGCATTCCAGTCAGAGGACTAGAACAAGGGAAAACAGAAAAGCAGTAGATCCCAGTTGTTGTTGCTCAGTGGTTGAGCATCAACTTATGAACCAGGAGGTCATGGTTCCATTCCAGGTAGGGGCGCATTCCAGGGTTGTGGGCTAGATCCCCAGTTAGGGATCATGCAGGAGGCAGCCGATCAATTATTCTCTCTCATTAATGATGTCTCTTTCTCTCCCTCTCCCTTCCTCTCTGACATCAATAAAAAAACTTATTTTTAAAAAAGAAAGTAAAGCAGGAGAGTGCTGGGCAAGCTCGAATGTTCAGTGTGGGGTGTGTACATGTGAGCTGTGGAAGAAAACTCAGAGATTGACTGCTCTAAAGGATGTGGGGCTGGGAGCTGGGGAGGGAGAAAAGTGTGAAGGCGCAGCCACACAGCATGGGGACCTGCCTTGCAGGAGGCCAAGAGTGTTCTCTTAATTTAATAGACAACAGGAAGAAGTCACAAAATTTTTCTGAGCCAAAGAATGACATGGTCTGAGCTATACTTTAAGAAGATTAGTCCAGCAGTCTTACGTGGAATGATTGTAAAGACAGAGAGAATGGAGCATAGAAACTAGTAAGAAAACAGATACAATCATCTTAGGCAGGAGACAGTGAGGGATTGGGCTCAGATGGTAAAGATGGGAAGGAAAGGATTGATGGCTGGGACAGATACTGCAGCAGTAGAAAACTGACAGGATTTGACAACTCTAAGTATAAAATTCCCCACAGTAGTGTGTATCATTCTTATTTGGTGTTACTGTAGGTAGCCAAGATTTGCAGACCATCTGTCATTGATGCTAAGAAGTCAAATTCATCCCCATTTAAAGCAGATTGGCAGAAACCTCAGGGACCCCATACTCACAGGACAGTGTGGTTGAAGAATGTCACAGAGCCAGGCATTGTGGAGCCAGTCACCCACTTAGTGCAATGCCTGAGACAACATCAAGCTCCTATACACCCCACAACTCCCTAGTGGAACACCTCAGTAGGTACCTGAACTACCACGTTGTTCTTGAGTTGCCCAGGGGTCTAGTAGGACTGCACTGAACTTGGGGACAAACCTTCAGAGCTCCTGCTGGGTGGGTAGGGACAGAGGATCAGCCTCAGAAGACAGTGCTCAGGGCTGCCTGCTTCTCATCTGCACCCTCAGCCCCGGCGTGGAGTTTCGCATGTAAGTACACAGTAAATGGACGAAGGAACGAGTCAATACAGAATGAATTACAGGATTTCCAAAGTATCCAAGCATTCATCCTATTGAGGCCCAGCTTCTGCCATCCCTCTCCCTCGCAGTCCCTGTTCCTCTTCTGAGACAGAAAAGCTGAGGTCTCCTGGCTGCGGCTACAGACTGAGAGGGGGTGGGGCAGAGAATGACCCCCACTTTGAGGAGAGGAGAAGCAGGGGCCAGGTAAGGGTGGGAGAGGAGGGCCTTGCAGAGACATGGATCCAATGCTACTCCACCCCCAACAACTTGGAAGGCACAATGCTTACTCTCTCAAGAGGAGACAGAAAAACTGACTTCATTAAATAATCATTTTTAATTTAAGTCAGTAAAGCACTTGGGAATATCAACAGTGTAACAACTCTCACAAATAAATAACATTCAAGGAACCCACCACAGTAACTTCTAATGTCTCAACACTTGTTTCCCTCCTTATCATCTCTCTATTGCTTCAAGCCATGATTTGATGAATTTCTGTGCCAGAAAAAAAAATCTTATTAAAATTATGTTGTCAAATTGTTGTAAATTTACTTTACCTTACTTTTAGCTCTTAAAAGAATATTCCCTTCCCAGCCTTAAGCTTGGAAACAACACTTGCCTCAGGTCCTTCTGGTTTTTTGTTTTATTTTGTTTTGTTTTGTTTTGTGCAAACAGAAGTGTTTCATATAATATTAGGGTCTACAAAGGTCCAGAGAGAGAAATCTCTTGCTGTTCCCCCCTCCTCTGACTATATGTGTGAGGCATTCTGAGATGGAGAAATTAAAGCAACCAGAATCCTGCCTACCCCCAACCCCCAATACACACACACACACACACACACACACACACACACACACACACACACACATACAGTCAGTCAGTCAGGCAAAAGCTTTGACCTCTATTGAGTTGTGTCAGTGATCTTGGTCCTGCAAAAGAGCTAAATAGAAGAACTTCAGAAACTTCTATTGTGATCCCATTCAATCTTGATCCATGGAAGGTAGGGGCCTGCCAATCTTATTTATCATGGGGTGATGGTGCCCTCCCCAGAGATCAAGTGGCCACTGGTGAGCCTTGGCCTTTTGTCTTTGTGATCAACGAAACTGAAACTAATGCCGAGGTGGGACCGGCCTCAAGAACCAGCTGGTGAAAACACCTCTGGGAAACCTGCCAGCCACTGACAGGAACAGAAACAAGAGGTTTGGGGCTGTGTGAGTGTCAGCAGCCAAACTAGTTGATGACCGAACTTTAGTGAAGCTAAGATGAGGAATCACCACTCTGACCACATTTGTCTCCTCGACCACTGTATTTCTGTTATTGCCTTGGGTTTCTTTTCCAGGCATTACTAGTAAGATGCCTTTGGGGAAAGCCCAACTGCTCTGCAGCTGGATGAAGGGATGAAGGATGCAGACAGCTGGACCAGTTAGCAATAGCAATCAAGCCACTCCCCGGCCACTGGGAGCAGTGTTGGCCTTAGCAGCATCTCAGATGGAAGCAAGGCAGGCTGGGTATGAGAAAAGAGCAAAATGAGGAACCTGGAGGCTAAAGACCATGTGCCCCTGGGTGCTCCCTCTGACCCACTTAGTCCCTCTAGTCTTTCATCTTCATTGACTGCACTAAAGGATGTGGGGCTGGGGGCTAGGGAGGGAGAAAAGTGCGAAGATCAGGGACTTTGCATTCAGAAAGAATTGGACTCAATGACTAAGCTATGCCACACTTGACTAAGTGACCTTGCACATCATATTGAATATTTCTAAGCCTCGTTTTTTTTTTCATTTATTGAAAGGAAATAACAATAGTATTTACCTCATGGTAGATGTTGCTGGAGTTAAATGAGATAATGTATGTAAAAGTTGCATCAGATTTTATTGTTCAGTCAGCTCATCACCCCCATCTTCTCTGAGAAAAGCACCCTCACACCTTCAAATGGCAGCTACATCGGAGTTACTACTTTTTTATATGGCCTTGACCACCGTACATGATCAAGAGGTAATCACCTCTTCCAAGGTGTGCTGAGTACAGTAGACACCCCACAAGTACAGTCATTGCCCAGGGATGGGCATGTGTCTTAAGTACACCACTGGGATGCCTCACAAGGAACAGGGAGGTGGATATTGACATCCCAGTTTCAGTCACCCTGCCCTTCTGTGGATTGGCTATATGCTAATTCAGATTGTGTTTGCATCACAAGCAACCAGAAGAATCTTGTATAACCCAGAAGTGGGATTTTTAAAGTAACAGATCCTAAAATGTGGCACTGGCTGAGTTAAGCTCAGTATGGTGATTCTAACATATGCCTGCAACTTCTTCCATCAAAATGTAGAATCTGATCCCTCCCATTGAAACTTGGCAGGCCTTGGTGGCTGTCTCAAGGAACAGAAATGTAGTGGAGCTGGCCAGTGTGACTCAGTGGTTGAGCATCAACCTAGTAACCAAGAGGTCCAGGTTCAATTCCTGTCAGGGTACATGCCCAGTTTCAAGTTTGATCTCCAGTGTAGAGCATGCAGGAGGTAGCCAATCAACGATTCTCTCTCATCATTGATGTTTCTATCTTTCTCTCCCTCTCCCTTTCTCTCTGAAATCAATAAAAAAATTTTAAGACATGTGGTGGAAATGACACTGTATAATTTCTGAGATTAGGATAAAGCTTCTGCTAGTTTATCTTGGGACACTCATTCTGAGAGCCCTCAGCTGCCATGTAATAAGTTGAGATCTCTGAGGCTACCATATGGAGAGACCAAGAAGGGGGAGAGCTGCCGAGGAGCCCCAGAAGTTCCAGCCCCACCCATTGGAGACTTTCCAGCCCCAACAACCTTTCATGGGATAAAGAAGCCTTTGAGCAGACCCAGCCCCAGCTGCTGTCTGAGACACGAGTGAGAACTACCTAGCTAAGCCCAGTCAACCCCGGAATCAAGAGCAAAATAAAAATTACTGCTATTGTCTTAACCACTATTTTAAGGTGGCTTGTTGTGCAGCAACAGATAACCAGCATAACACATAGAAAGCAGTCAAGATCCCTTCATTCTGATAGCAACCTTCAGTAAGAACCAGTTAAACTATATGTTAAATGATCACCTGCCATGACTGGGGACTCGGCCCACTGAGACCAAAGCTTCATGGAGTTGGGTGAGATGAGAAAGGTTAACTGTTCATATTGCCTAAATGTTGTAGAATCATAAGAAGCTACATCTGGAACTGATGAAAAGGAATGGATGTCACTAAAGATGCAAAATTGTATCTAAGAGTTGGACATGACTTTGGGACTCTTCAGAATGCTGAAGAAATAAGCATGTTTGTGATTTTGCACAGGTTGGCTGCATTATATTTGATGAGAGATTTAGAAAATGCCTCAGAAGGAGAGAGAGAAGCCATGCACAAATGCGTGTGGGTGTGCGCATGTGCACATCTGTGCCTAAGAACTGAATAGCCAAGGGAGTGAACTGTAATGGATCTACTTTCCCCCTTACCCAGGACCCCTCCCTTTTTCTGAGAAAAAACACTCTCTCCCTCCTCTCTTAGGAGAACTATCCCTTCCTCTTTGCTATAAGGTCTGAGGCCACTATCATTTCACAATAACCCACGTCGCTATCATGATTGACCAGGAGGTGAAAACCCAGGCCAGGCTAGTCACTGTGGGCCTTCTCCAGCACTGTTCATACTTGAGCTGGACGGGGAAAGTGGGGTTGGAAGGAGAGACCCTTCATCTCTAGACTAGAACCTGGAAAGATGTAAGGCAAAATCTGACAATGAAATGGTCTAGCCTCATAAAGAATGACACCAGCACACAGAGAAAAGAATTGGTAGAAGATCTGGGTGGGGGGTGGCACTGAATGGCACTCGAGTCTCTGCTTTTTCCACTATATTGACATTGGGAGAAGATGCCCTGCCAGAGAGGTTTGATTTCATCACCTTAACACAGTTCCAGGGACATAGAAGACAGCCAATGAATGCTCTCCACCTCAGCCATTTCCCACTGCTGTGCAAGAAGGAGAGAAGCCAGCTGTGCTTGAGAAAAGTGTTCAAAGCCACACTCCACTGGGCCTCCGTGGGCCAGGAAGTCTGGTTCACCCCATCATCTTACTGGGAAACCTTGAAATGTAGGAAATCTTAAATCCCGCTCAGGCTCCTGAATGTGAATCTTTAGCTATAGGGCCTAGATTCCTGTATATTGTTAAAATTCCATGCACGGACTTCTGATTTAATAAACACAGGTATTTATCTCTACTTCCTCCTAAACCTGATGAAATGACAGCAAAAGAATTAAAGAGCTAAAAATACACCAAAGTAAAAAAAGGGAGGGGGGTGGAAATGAGAATAACAGATGAGAAATCTCAATAACATTTTGTGACATGGAAACTATATGAGATAGACAACAAACAACAGCTGGGTCTCAGTGCCTGCAGGGGAAGACACCAGAGGCAAGCCTGTTTATGCCCCAGGACTCCAGAAAGGCTTAGGACTTGAAAATATTAGGTCCCCTGAAAGGCAGAGGTACACAGTAGGGCTGCAGAGGGAGGACTGATTGAAAGTCTGTAAAGAAGCAGTTCGTGCCCAGGTGCCTGCTTCATCCATGTAGCCAAGCAACAGCCTCGACCTTGCCAGAGTGAAGATAAGGTTTATTTCTGAAGGATCAATAAGCCAGATGCTAGAAGCTGGAGCTGAGGCACAGGTAAGGACAAGACGAGGTGTTTCTAAGAAAATGAGAACTAAAGAAAATACTGTGCGCTAAAGGTTAGAAGCTCCTGCCCCCTTCCCTTCTTGCTCACAAATGCTGAAACTAAAGTTCAACCCTTAATACAAAAGTATATGGAGAATTCCACTCTGAGAAAACTAATAAGGCCCTAGGAAGATAAAATTATCTGGGTGTCCCAACATGGAGCCAAGCCCCCATCTGTTGACTTCACCATTCCTACTCCCGCCCATGCACACAGAGATGTTTAGGGCCTCACACTTAAGTGTCAATGACCGCCAAGGATCCCAGACATTGAGAAAACCATTGCAGGAAAAGGAAGACCAAAACCAATACATAGGAAAGGGAAACGTGGAAGAAATAAAGACAATGCAAGGAATAGAAGAAAACTTCTTTTTTAAATATAATTAAAAGCTTCACATATATAACAGAAGATATTACATTAATGAAACTAGAATAAAATACTATTTTTAAGAACCATTTGAGCCCTGCTGGTGTGGCCCAGTGGTTGAGCATCGACCTATGAACCAGGAAATCATGGTTCAGTTCCAGTTTGGGGCTTAAACCCCAGTAGGGGTTATGCAGGAGGCAGCTATCAACATTAATGTTTCTATTTCTTCCTCTCTCTTCCTCTCTGATATCAATAAAAATATAACTTTTACAAAAGAAACAATTGAGAACCAAAAAATATAATAGCACATTAAAAGAAGGAGAAGACAACCTTGTGAAAAACTCCAGAAATTAGAATTTTTTAAGTGAGAAATAAAAGAGGAAAGATGAACAGCCATTCAAAAGATATCCCAAAACATAAAAACATGGGAAAGAAATTGACACTCCCCCCCAAAAAATATATATATATAAGAAAAAAGTTTAGAACTAAAGGGCACATGTTTCCCTTTTCTGATGGTTTGAAGGCAGAAAACCCAGTCTCTAAACCCAAAACACACTGGATGACTGCTCATTTTCTCTCTACAGTACTAATATTCACTGGCAATACATTACTTACTTAGGGCTTGCTCTGTGCCAGAAAGCAGCTGCATTTTACATGCTTTCTGTCTTATGTAGTCTTCATGGCAAACTTTGAGGTAGATACTATAATTTTTCTTACTTGCAGATGAAAAAAAAAACACCTAAGCCTCAAAGAAGTTAAGTAATTTTGGAGGCTATAAATTCAGGCCAAGACCGCCTCTCCTCCTAAACACTATGCTATTCTGCCCCTTGTCTGTTATTGCCAATGGCAATATGCACATGCATACACACACAAATTCATGTACACTCACAAATCCGCAACATCCCCTTGCTTACTTCTTGGATAGCTATTAACAAGTTTTATGTTTTGCCCGTTCTGGCTGTTAGTCTACTTTTCAGAAAGACTTAGTCCACTGAACTGCTATACATTCTCAAATTTTAACTAAATTGATCGTTTTCTGTTTTTCATTTTGGATACTTTCCATACAGAAATGTAGAAAATAGGTCAGTCCTTGGAATTGTCACCAAGCTCCTATGGCCCTTTGACCTCCCAGTTATTCTTTGTAAGTCATGATCTCCTAGGAAAGAAAAAGCCCTATTTGATTAAGTAAGGACGAGCTAAGGAAGGACTTTGCAGAGATGTGGAAGAGTAGAGATACTTGAACTTCACATCCTCTGTCAAATGTAAAGATCAGCTTGGAAGCCAGTACTGATAGATCTTGGAATAGGAACAAGACCACCTTTCACTGAAGAATGTTTTATTTGAAATTGCAAAGATAATGTCAACAGTGTCTGTCTTTGGGCTTCTCTCTAAAGAAAAAGTTATAGATTCAGCGAGGCTGAGCCAACCATCCCTGAATAAAGGCAAGGACAAAAACTTTCAAGATATGTTGGCTCTTGTAAGAACATTACTTGTAAGAACATTATCATACATTGGTTCTAAAAAGCATCGCAAAGTTCATAAAAGAACTCGAAGGCTGCACAGCAAGAAGAGGACTTTCTTCAAACAGGCACATCTTACAATTTCTTATGTTCTGTCTCTCCATCCAGGTGTTCTGAGGTGTCTGTTTCCACTGTGCCTCTGAGGTGTCTGTTTCCACTGTGCCTCTGAATCCTGCGCTGCGAAGATTCTGCATAACCAATGCCTAACTGCTCGCAAAGGTCACCTCCTCTGGATCTCAAAAGGTGAAAAGAGCACTGAGAGAATCACAGTTGGCTCCAGCCCAACACGTGCCAGCTGTGTACTGCCGAGGCAGACAACAGAGAGACTAGAAATAGGGGAGTCAACAACAGCAAAAAGAGAAAGGCAGGTACAATGATGGGCCAACTTTCATCAGAGGAGTGTCCTGTGAAGTAGTTCAAAACAATACTGTTTGCTAACATGAGAACATTATTTTCTTAAGCCACCAAGTTCTAATTATGCCATTGACTACTTAAGAGATTACTAGACTCTTAGAAATCACCTAAGGATTGAATGAAACAAATGGTAACATTCAACCAGGCATAGAAATAATAAAATCATTCCAAAGTGGATAACACTTGGGACATTTCACTTGAACCTTTTAAATTAATTTTTATAAGCTGGCAAAATAATAAAGTATTTTGCTATCTACCCAGTTTTTTCACATCATTTCATTTTGAACTTTAAGGTACCTTTATGGAGTGGATAGGTTGCCATTATCCTCCCCATTTTACAAAGAAAGAAACCAAGATCAGGAAAGCTAAGAGGTTTGTCCAAGGCCCCACAATTAGTAAGAAGAATTTCTAAATTAATATACTGCTTTATAAGATACAATACAATTTTAATAAATCATATCCCATGGAACATTGCTGGAACTCTTGTGAGGATAATGTTATTAGTAGGCCCATTTCTCAGAAGTAAATTGAGGCTCTGAGAGGTGATTTTTTCACAGTTGCTGACATTGTTCCATTCAAGACCCACATCCCAAATTCCAAATCTCACCCTCTTTCAGCTTGAATTCAAACCCAGATCTATTAATTACAAATCCATCGTACTTTCTGCTGACCTACCTGCCCTTGAAGAAGAGGAATAAATAAAGTCTTTCCCTTCTTGATTGGTAACTGTTGAGCCGGATATTTTGAGAGCCTTGGCATCTTTAGGCTCTATGTTGATTCTTTTTTCTTTAATATACTTTTTATTGGTGCCAGAGAGAGGGAGAGGGGAGAGAGAGAGATAGAAACATCAGTGATGAAAGAGAATCATTGATGAGCTGCCTCCCACATGCCACTTACAGGAGATCGAGCCCACAACCCGGGCATGTGCCCTGGACCCTTCAGTCCGCAGCCCAACACTCGTTCCACTGAGCCAAGCAAGCGAGGGCTCTGTGTTGATTCTTGCAGCTCAGTGAATGTTAGAGCAATGGTCTACCCAATAAAGTTAATTTAAATTGATTTACACGTAGAAGATGCCCTGGAAACTATAGAAATCTTCATATGTCCATAGATAGCACAATATTTGGCATTTTAAATCCAGCCAAGAAAGGCCATGGCTTTAGGACAAGCAATGTGTCTTGGTGGCCTGTCACTAATCCCTGAATGAGGCCAATGTATTTGAAAATATGTAGGTAAGGTCGTATCAAATAATGTGACACTCGGGCCGCCATCTACAAAATGTCCAGGTGTCCTGTACACTCTAAACACCCCCCTTTCAGAGTAATCTAAGTCAGGGTTCAGTGTGGGAGAGGAGAGTATATCTACTAACAAAGCCCAAAGGTTATTAGCCTTCACTTGGCATTCTGTCACTTCTCATTTTTCCATTCAAAGTTTACCTTATTTTGGCATTGATTTTGTTGTCTAATATAATTTCACTTTTCAAGCAAAATTTAAAGACTGTCATTTCCACACACTTGCACCCAATGAGAAACAACTTTGGTGACAACCTTTTTTATTAAGTTTCCTCATGACCAAACAATAGTGTTTCATTCATCTGAATTGAAAGACAAGGTTGTCAGAAAAATCTGTACTCTTTCCACACAAATCCCCCAGCGCTGTGACTAGAGCTCTGTCCAGCCCCTCCCAGCCTGGCCTCAGCACAAAACGTGGCTCCGCAGGCTTCACAAAATCCACCTTCAGACGCCGTAAACGCCCAGCGGGTTTTGTGTTGACTCTGAATTTACCATACCCTGTATTTAATCTTTTCATACGACATGCCCATTAGTTCAGTTTCCACATTCCTAAAATATTAGAAGTTTCTTGTGTGCTCAGAATACTTTTGAGAAATCAAAATGGCTTATTGCTTTAACTGTTTTATACAAAATAAGTACTACTTTTCCTTTCAACAATTTCACTTTCCTAAATAAAGTGAAGGCAGGGATGAGAAAAGAAAAACTTAACATTGGGTTGCAAAAGTTCACCTTTTTTCTGTTTGAATTTATTAAATTATTATATAACTGTCCCTGGCCAGGTAGCTCGGTTGGTCAGAGCATCAGCCCCATAAGCCAAGGTTGCAGTTTCAATCACAGATCGATGTCTCTCTCTCAATTAAAAAAATGTAATTCTTATATAACTATGAAGATGGTCTTTGAATTAATACTGAATCTTGATGTCAATTGAAATCAGGGTCCCAAGAGAACTGCTGGGGACTTAAAACAGAAACTAGTTGATAGGATGCATGTGGCTGCCATGAATCTGGGACGCAGCTCCTGAGGGAAAGTTCCCTTTGAACTCGCAGCATGAAAGGCTGGTCTGGTTTTCACCGACAGGATCTGGAATAAGAAAGAGCAGGTACAGCAGGAGCCTGTGGTGATTCTAAGATTATGCATTTGAATTTTTGCAATTAAATAAAAAGTTAGGAGCCTCTTAATTGCTCACGTTTGTTTTTGTTATAGCTGCTCCCTGGAGAAGCAGTATTTTCGCACCTGTAAATTGGCAGTAGCCCAGCTTGTCTCCATGTTGCCCCCATGTTACCAGCAGTTTTCTATTTCTCATGCATTCAATATGCTCCTTTAAATCTCTGGTTGAAACTAATATAGTATTGTATGTCAACTGTAATTGAAGAATAAATAAATAATAAAAATAAATAAAATAAAACTAATTTTTCCTGAGCTTCTGGGTGTTAAGTCCTCCAGCTTGCTTTGGTCTGCCACTACTGTGTGTCTCCATTTCCCTTTACTTCAGCACCTACTACATGACCGCTCATTTCCAACCTCTCAACAACCTTCAGGGATAGATTGTTTCTATTCTCACTGGAAGAAAGAGATGAGAGAGAGAGAGAGAGAGAGAGAGAGAGAGAGAGAGAGAGAGAGAGAGAGAGAGAGAGAGAGAGAGAGAGAGAGGGAGAAACATGGATCAGCTGCCTTCCATACACACCTGAACTGGGGATTGAACCTGCAACCCAGTGATGTGCCTGGACGGGAAGTCAAACTGGCAACCTTTCAGGGCACTGGGCGACGCTCAATCTACTGAGCCACTCTGGCAGGTCCAGGGATAGGTTTTGATGTCCCAGTTTCACAGATGACTAAACTGAGGTTCAGAGAGATAAAAAGTGACTCGTCCACACTCACAAAGCCTACCAGTGAGAGAACTGGGATTTGATGGGTTCATCCCAGGGTGCTGTTCCTTAAACCATGTACCACCTCTGCCTGGAGCAGGAGAGGGCTATGAACAGCTAAGAGCTTCAACCATGTTGTGTGTGAAGGTCACGTGGACTCAGATTCAACAGGCCCTCGACATCATCTAGTTCAAACATCTACCGCAATCAGTGATTCTACTACAGTCCAGCTAACGTTCCCCAGCCTGTGCTTGAGTTTTTATTGTTTTGCTTTCCTTGTGGTAAATGGCTGTGGATCACATTTACGTATAAATATTCATCCAGTGGTTGGGTTTCCACAGCAACGTTCTATTTGGTAACAACTGTGCAAACAGCTGTTCTCAGTTGGATCAGAGTATTCCCACCAGCAGCGCCAGGCACCCAGGAGAGACCGCAGTGAGGTGTCACCAGGAATTGCGTTCTTGTTGCTGTTGAGGTCCCTTCCTGGGACTGACAGTCTTGAAAATGGTCCCCAAAAGGGTTGATGGCGTCCTTTTAGGCTGTACAAACGACATGAAAAACATAACAGAAATTCAGAAAGAAGAGAAATCCCTCACAATCCAATCAGCAGAACTAATTATCTGTTTTCCTTTTCTTGCTTCCTGCTAGTCCTTGCCCACATGTAAACATGATTTTTAGAGTTGTAATCAAGTATCTATGCAATTTGGTATTCTGCTTTTGGTGCTTAACATTATGTCAGAAGCATTTTCTGTTGCTATACAGTATGCATGATTATAATTGTTAGCAACTATATGTTAGTCCATCAAATTGACACAACATAATTTACTTAAGTACTCACACTTAAATAGTTCCTAGTTTTTCTTTATTATAAACTAGAGGCCCAGTGCATGAAATTCGTGCATGGGAGTGTGTGTCTCTCAGCCCAACCTGCATTCTCTCCAATCTGGGACCTCTCAAGGAATGTCCGACTGCCCATTTAGGCCTAATCAAGATTGGGCCTAAATGGGCAGTCAGACATCCCTCTCACAATCCAGGACTGCTGGGTTCCCACTGCTTGCCTACCTGCCTTCCTGATTGCCCCTAACCACTCTGCCTGCCAGCCTGGTCACCCCCTAACCATTCCCCTGCCAGCTTAATTGATGCTTAACTGCTCCCCTGCCAGCCTATTTGCCCCTACCTCCCCTCCCCAGAAGGCCTGTTCACCCCTAGCTGCCCTCCCCTGCAGGCCTGATCACCCCCAACTGTCCTCCCCTGCAGGCTTGATTGTCCACAACTGCCCTCCCTTGCAGGCCTGGTCCCTCCCAACTACCCTCTCCTGCTGGTCATCTTGTGTCCATGTGGGGGCAGCCATCTTATATGTTGGAGTGATGGTAAATCTGCATATTACTCTTTTATTAGATAGGATAGGAAAGGCCTGATGCATGGGTGAGGGGCCAGCTGGTTTGCCCTGAAGGGTGTCCTGGATCAGGGTGGGGGTTCCCTTGGGGCATGGGACAGCCTGGATAAAGGGCCTGTGGTGGTTTTCAGGCTAGCCACACCCCACAGTGACCCAAGGGGAGGCCCTGGTATCTGGGATTTATTTATCTTCTATAATTGAAACTTTGTAGCCTTGAGTGGAGGCCTGGGCTGACCAGGATATACAGAAAGCTTGGCTTCCTCCATCACTGGAGGCAACTGTAGCCTCCTGTTTGCAGCCATCTTGGTTGGGTTAATTTGCATACTCTCTCCTGATTAGCTGGTGAGCGTGGCTTGTGAGTATAGTGGAGTGGTGGTTAATTTGCATATTATCCTTTTATTAGATAGGATTAGCCCACAATGACCACTCTTTACTTTTATTGACTTTTTCCTCTTCTTTTGAATTATTTCCTTGGAGTCAATTATTGGTATATTTAAAAAATAAAGTTGGTGGAAATAGATTCTATTTTTAATTTTGTGATATACGAATACCCAATTCCTTGGAAGAATTAACATCAGGTGTGGCTGTTCTTTCACATATTACTTAGTATTTAGATGTCTAACAACTTTGTGTCATAAATAGATAAAATTCTACTCCCAAGGAGGTTACTTTCTAAAGAAAGTAAAAAGTAGTTGTTTTGATTGTTTTTTGTTTGTTTGTTTGTTTGTTTGTTTTATATTTACAATTACAGTTTTATAATGACATGAATGAACCAGCCACAAGGACCATTGCATAGGGTGAGATCTGGATGATACCAAACACAAAGCTTTCATGTCCTCTCCCTGTGAATTCAAATAAAGTTTTTTAAGAGTAAAGCAAATTTTCAAGTCTGCCTCCCAAAGAAAGATTTTTTGTTTTTCTGTGGAGTTTTTCGTTTTTGTTTTTTGGTTATTTTTCCTTTTTTATGTCTGCCATCTCCCTAAAAATCTTCAAATGTGAGTTTTCAGACAGGAGGTTGGGGTCACTGGATATGTTATTCAGACAGATTACATTGGCCCCAACATGGATGGTGGCCTGGTCAGGGTACAGGAGTAGCAAAGGTCCAGTTAGGAGACCCAGCAATAGTCTAGGCAAGTCAGGTGAGGCTCTGAGGTATTGTGGCAGGGGGTGCAGGAATAGTCAGAAGGGACTTTTTAGAATGATCAGGGCTTGAAGATCAACTTGGTTGAGAATTACACAAGTGCACTTATTTGCCAGCTCTTTGAATATTTTCAGAAAAATAATCCTGCCCGTGCTTAGGTGTAGGAAAGATAGACACCTGCCAACTTGGAGTCCTTTGAGGTACTCCAAAATTTCTGTGCTCACCTGCCAAAAATGCCACCGTACATGGGTAATTCATTTAAGTTGACATCCTGCCTCTCCACCAGCCTCCAGTTACAAGATGACCTTCTCCTGAATGATTGGCACATTATGACATTATCCACAATGTGGTACAGAGGAAAGGGCACTGGTAGGGAGTCAGAGAGCTGAGTCCTGGTCCTTGCTGTGTGGCCACGGTAAGTCACTTGACCTTGTCAACCCTCAATTTATTTATCTGTAAAATGAGGATCGTAATGACTATTCAGCCTTTTCACAAGCTGGTTTTGAGGATCATGTGAAATCACATATGTGAATTTTCTTTGTAAAGTCTGAAGTACTACACAGATTTTGGAGGGCTTGGGCGGAGCAGAGGGGAGGCAAGAAGCCAATCACATCACCAGTTGCTGCTGAATGGGACGCAGGGTAGTAAATGTGGATGACTGCACCTCGAGGGTTGCCTTAGTGTGCTTGAACTGCCATAACCAAACCGCACAAACTGATGGTTTAAACAATAGACATTTATTTTTCCTAGTTCTGGAAGCTGTTCCCATATTTGACTCCTGATAAAACCTACTTCATGGCTTGCAGATGGCCCCCATCTCACTGTGTCCTCACATGGTGGAGAGAGGTCTGGTCTCTCTAAGATCCACTTTTATAAGAACACGAATCCCATGATTCGAGCCTCACCCTTACAACCTCATCTAAACCTGATTGCCTCCCAAAGGCTCTACCTTCATATATCATCACACTGGGAGGCAGGGCTTTGGCATATATGAACTGGGAGTGGGGAGCACAACACTCAGTCTATAACAGAGCACTGGGGAACAGAGCACTAAAAGGAACAAACCTGAAAGGGAGGTTGTCGGGGCTCTGAGAACCCAGAAGAAGGTTCTTGAGGATGGTGGTAATGAGGGTGTGAATCCTGGCTCTGTCACTTTATAGAGCTGAACAACACAGAGAGGTTACTAACTTTGCCACCCCTCAGCTGCCTCCTTTAAAATGAAGAGTTATTCATTCATTGGCCAGATATATCAAGTAGCTAATGTGTGCCAGGAACTGTTCTAGGTGCTGGGGGTAAAAAAAGGTGAACAAGACAAGCCAAGTCCCTGCCCCCAGGGAGTGTAGGTGCCTGTTTGTAGACAGCGCCTGGGAAGGCAGATGGGCATTCTTTAATTATTGTCAGCTGAACACAGTGGCATTGGCAAAGCCACACCCTGGGAACACTCCTTGTCAAAAAGGCAAGGGTGTTGTCAGCTTGACCTTCATTTCAGCCCATGGTGTGGGGAAGTGGTTTTGATATCTAAATCCAGCCTAGCACCAGGAATGCTCAGGGCCTACTCAAGAATGCAAATAATCTCCTTTTGTCTTGACCTTTAGGTGAAACTTCCTGGTATTTGGGATATAAAATAAACTCACTGGATTAGCTCTGGGTCCCTCTCTCCATCAGAAGAGGATGGTGGTCCTACCCAGTCCCAGGTTTTCCTTCTATCTCTGTGTCTTGTCTGTTTCTTTTATTTCTCAAACCCCAGCCACCCCTACTCAGGAACTGGACCCGGTCTCTAGCTGCACTGGACAAGGAAACAGAAATACTTACACCTGTGCAATGCTAAGAGCATCGGTGAGTTTGCTCTGAGGAGTGCATGGCATAATCTACATGGCATGGTGCAGAATATGTACTCTAGCATTGTTAGCTGCTATTACCATCTGTTTCACCATTTTTTTTCAGAACTGGCCCTGTTAAGATACTACATGAATAGAGCAAACGAATAGAAATCAGGGGCATTAAGGCAGAGGTTCATTCATGCATCGCATCTGTTGTATTTGCTGCTGTGGATAGAACTTCCAGGGTCACCCCACACTGCTCATGGGAGAAGAGAGCCATTTAACCATTTACCTATGCTGTTTAACCGTCCTCTGGGCTCCCTTCTCTGGTAAGTTCAGAAGAGCATTGCTTATTTAGGAAATCACAAGTTCCAAATTATTAATACATTCCAAGTATTAAAATTTCAGTTGATGCACTAGAAAAATTATGGCCAGATCATAATTTAGGGAGACCAGGTGGCTAATGAATGCCTGGTGCCCAGGAATATCTTGATTCCTCTGCCCTCCTCTCTCAATTAACAAAAGCACTGATGATCTCAGGACTGTTTCTGGCCAGCTGGGATAAATCAGCCAGCTGGCAGCTGCCCAAATGATGTATTTTAAGGGTACAGGCCATGTGGCTCTCTATTGGAAAGCAATTGGGGTCACTGTGTTTGCATATGGATTAACTTGCTGTGCAGGGATCCTACCCACTTACTGTGTCTACCTCAGGTTGACATGCAATTGTTACTCAGTAATGATAAAGAGGGGCAGACCTAATGACCCTTCAGAATGCCCCATCTTCATTTCTCTCCATTCCTATTTTTATTGCTTTCAGCAGAGAATTTAATTAGCTTTCCCTCTCTATTTGCACAGTCCCTGTTCTTTGAAGTAATTTCCCACAATTGACAGGAAAAGGTATCTGGATGCATATGGATGGAGAAAAACATAAAAGCCCATTAAAGAAAGAACTTGAACATTATCAGTGTGGCCCATTTGCCTTAGCGATTCCAAGGCAAGATGCTTCAAAGTTATAGTTATTTTTAATAAATTGTTAATTGGGTGAGCTGTTCTCTGGGGGAAACCCAGGACAAATTCTAATGTATGGGGTGGGTGGTCATTGCTCTGTCATGAATAGTGTCTAGAAGTTCTTGAATATTCTGTCTCCCTTCCCTTGAGCAATCTTGTGCAACACCAAGGAGATAACTAACTTAGTCCCTATTCAATCATTCAATAGGCATTAACCAAGGACCTGCCATGTTCAACACACCATACAGAACATCCAAAGTGTCCAAGATGGAAAACAGTCTCTGGCAAGTGTTGGTGTCTTACAAGAGGAATTAGGAATTCACAAAGTAATTTCAACAAAATGTCGGTTTAGATGCCTACTGCCCTTTGATGGGTAATCTGGGATCTGGGATCACTGGTCCTAGGTTTCCTGCACTAGTTCTAATACTTCATTCCCCATGTCACTGTCCCTGCACATCATTAAAGTCCTCCAAGTCACAATCCAAATGACTTTTCTCAGACGACTTACTCTACCTGAGAGCAATGCAAAAATCCTCTGTCAACCCAGGAGTTCTGACTTTCAGCTAAAAATGAGGGTCACCGACACATGAGTAGCTCATGCCATAAAGTGACCACTCACAATTCTGCAAAGGCAACTAACAAGGAGCACGAGCCTTTTCAGGGAGTTTTTTTTGGGCAGATGTTTTTAATGGCCCCTGCACTGCTTTTGATTTATTAATTAATGATGCACCTATCCAAAGAAAAACAGTGACTAAGACACTGTCCTGACCTCCCAGAAACGTGCATGACCATCTGGTGGGGAAAACGACAAGTAAATAAGCAAAGAGGCAACTGGGAAAGTGGCCAGACCTTCAGAGGTGCTTTGGAGGAGTGTGGACTTTACTCGGATGGCCCTGAGGGGTCTCAGGCAGGTAGAGGGAGTGAGGCTGGAGGGAGGCAGGCAGGCAGAGGGGACGTTCTTATGTTATCTCAGGGACTGGGGCCACATAACACTCTACTGAGGAATTTCAGTTCTGAGAGAGGCAGGGTCAGATACAGCCAACAGGCCATCTGGAGGGGCACAGAGGCTGCTGGAGCTCCAATGATTCATACGCCATCTGCATGGCTACACTCTGTACGCCCCTGTACATGCCACCATTCAGCTGAGAAGGAGGCAGCGTAGGGACAAGTGGTCAAAGGCAAGTTAAAGTTAGTCTATCTTGTGGACTGACATAAATTTAAAAGACTCAAATCAGCTAGTCTAAAGGGAAGAAATCCTGCTTTGATAATCCCCAAAGGCAAATAATAAACGAATCTGTGCTGTTTAGTATTGGAAGGGGACTTTTTTTCTGAGGTGTATCTACCATAAATGCAATGTTTTTCATTTTGCCAACATAAAAATATTCTCTGCATTAGCTCCAAACTGGCTGGACAGCAAGAAGTGGGAACCCATACGCCAGTCCATGGGCATGGGATGCAGGGACTCTGGGAAATGCCGAGGCTGTTAATCACCTGTGGCAGCCCATGTCAATGCACTTAGTCTCCTGCGTTGTGGGCTTCAGTGTCACCATCAGAAAGGTCCAGGAGGACCCCAGCTGCCTGAGTGGAGGCACTGTGTGTTAGTAACCCTGGGATCCCCTCTCTTTTTTTCCCAATTTATTGAGAAACAATTGGCATACATCACTGTATAGGCTTATGGCATGTAGCATACTAGTTTGATTCACATATATTGTAAAATGATTGCCACAATAGATCCAGCTAACTTTTATCTTCTCAGATAAACACAATGAAGATAAAAGAAAGAAGACAAGAAAAAAAGGAAAAAAATGTATCCTTGGGATGAGAGCACTTAGGACTTACTCTCTTTTATAATATATACTAGAGGCCCGTTGCATGAAGATTCATGCAAGATTTTCCTTCCCCTGGCTGCCAGGACCAGTTTTCCTCTGGAACCTGGGACCCAGGCCTTCCCTCTGGCTGTTGCCTTCCGTTTTTGTTTTGGCCGGCTGGAGGCTTCACTCTAGCTGGAGCCTTCAGTCTTCTCTGCTCTGGCCGGAGTGCCATGCTGCCACTGCCTCGTCTCCACCCCCGGGGCTGGGCCAAGCACCGCTCCTGATTGGCTGGTAGTGTAGTGAAGGTACAGTCAAATTTGCATGTTTCTCTTTTATTATATAGGACTAGGAGCCCAGTACACAAAATTCATGCACTGGGAGTGAGTGGTCCCTCAGCCCAACCTGCCCCCTCTCACATACTGGGAGCCCTCAGGGGATGTCTACTGATAGCTCACCCCCAGCCTGCCCAAGGCTGAAAGCCTCTAGCCAAGGCTTTAGGCCTTGGGCACCCAGCAATTGCCCTGTGATGGGGCTGATTGCTGGCTGGCTCTGCCCCAGCCCGGCCTGGTCTGCCCAAGGCCAGAAAAAGTCTCAAAAAGCCTCTTGGCAAGGCTTTTTCTGGCCTTGGGCACCCAGCGATTGCCCTGCCATGGGACCAATCCCTGGCTGGCTCTGCCCCGGCCCCGGCCTGCCATGGGCAGCAGCCAATGTGGCTGGGTGTTAATTTGCATATTGCTCCTGATTGGCTTGTGGGTGTGGATTATTGGGTGTAGTGAAGGTATGGTCAATTTGCATATTATTCTTTTATTACATAGGACATTAAAGGAAATAATTTAATATTGCTATTTGCCTTTTCTCTATAATAGAAGTATCAGAGATGAAAGAAAATTAGTAAAATGTATATCAAAACCTTCATCCTGTCAGAGTCTGGGGTGCACCACAGGACCCAGAGTCAAGTCCCTACCCACCCACATGTGCCTCAAATTGAGTGAGACCCAGACCCAGCTTCCCCCCATTGGGCTAGATCCAGACCCAGCCAGTTCCACCCTTGTCAAGCCCTACTGGGCAGGGTGTATAGCCTCAGGTCCCCTAACCAAGAACCAGAATGGGGGTGTGGCCTGAAGTCCCCCAGCCCAGATTGGGGTGGAGGCATACATTGAGGACCCCTGTCAAGTCCTGTCAGATGGGGGACATGACCTGAGTTCCTCCAGGCAGGAAGGGGTACAGCCTTAGGTCCCCCAGCCCAGCACTGGGAAGGGGGCATAGTCTCAGTTCCCTATTCAAGCCCCACCAGGAGAGGGGTGCAGCCTCAGGTCCCCCATCAAGCCCTGCTGGGCAGGCACATGGCCTGAGTTCCCTAGACCCAGCACTGAGGGTGTACCTTGGGATCCCCCACTGGGTAGGGGGCATGGTCTGAGGTCCCCTGTCAAGCCCAGCCAGGCAAAAGGATACAGCCCCAGGTCCCTTGTCCTGGTGCTGGGGTGGGGGGTGTGGCCTGAGGTCCCCCATCAAGCCCCACCGGTTGGGGGTTGTTGCCTAAGGTCCCCTGTCAAGCCCCACCTGGTGGGGGGCATGGCCTGAGGACCCTCGGCTTGGCTCTGGGGCAGGGAGAGCAGCCTGAGGTCCCCTAGGCCAGCACCAGGACAGGAAGCACATCTTGAGGTCCCCCATCAAGCCCTGATGGAAAGGGGCATGGCCTTCATTCCCCTGGCCTGGTGCTGGGCGGCAGGTGTGGCCTTACGTCCCCTGTCAAACCCTAAGGGGCAGGAGAGGGCGTAGCCTCAGGTCCCTGCTAATTGCTCATTAAGGCTCCTTATGGGAACTTGGCCTCAGCTGGGGGTGCAGCCATCTTTGTGATGGAGTGATGGTCAATTTGCATATTCCCTATTTATTATATAGGATATATATATATTTTTTATTGATTTCAGAGAGGAAGGGAGAGGGAGAGATTGAAACATCAATGATGAGAGAGAACCATTGATCAGCTGCTTCCTGCATGTCCCCTATGGTGATCGTGCCCAAAACCCTGGGCATGTGTCCTTGACTGGAATTGAACCTGGGACTCTTCAGTCTGCAGGTCGACACTCTATCCACTAAGCCAAACCCACTAGGGTAGGATTTACTCTCTTAACAACTTTCCCATGTATTATAAACCATGATTTATATTACATCCTTATTACTCATCCTATAACTGGAAATTTGTATTTTTGACTACTTGCCTCCAATTCCTCCTCCCCTACCCCTTGCCTCTGGAACCATAAATCTGATATCTTTTTCTATGAGTTTGATTTTTGGTGTTTTGCAAGTTTTTTCGGATTTTACATATAAGTGAAATCCTACAGTATTTGTCTTTCTCTATCTGACTTATTCACTTAGCATAATGCTTCCAAGTCCATCCATGTTGTCACAAATGGTAGGATTTTCTCTTTTTTATAGATGAATAATGTTCAAACTTCTTTATCCATTTATCCATCAATGGACACTTAGGTTGTTTTCAGGTCTTGGTTATTGCAAATAATGCTGCTATGACCATAAAGGTTCAGATATCTTTTGAGTTACTGTTTTTGTTTTCTTTTGGAATCCCCTCTTTTATTCTTTAACCACTTTCTCCTTAAGCTGGCCCCCTTCTCAACTAAATGCTGGGGTGTACAAAAGCAGTCATGATAGAAAACTGTATAAAAATAGTTACATTAATGGTACTAATATTGGAACTCTACAGTGATTCTCCCTCCCTCCCCCTGGAAGGGATGCAGGGGACTCTGTGCATATAGGTCAGAGAAAAGAAGCTGTCCTCCACTGTCCATTCCACGTCTTGGTCTCACCTCTTGGAACAAAGTTTACACAACCATTCATACTCCGGAGCACCATGCAGAGCATGCTCCCATTTTCTTCCACAATTTCTGCAGTTCGCTCCTTTCATACTCCGGAGCACCATGCAGAGCATGCTCCCACTTTCCTCTACAGTTTCTGCAGTTCACTCACCATTTTTCTTTCCATCACATCCCTATCATGCCCCCCTCAATTTCAAAATCCACACTGTTCTGATACCCTGACCTCGATATCCTCAACTCCTGTAAATGGCATCATCTTCACCCCCTTTTGTCATTAAAAGGCCATGTTTCAACGCAGAACCTGTCCACTTCTAAGATCTCAAATTCTGGATTTCCCCTCTGATTACAGCCTCCACAGCTTTGCTTCTCCTGCCCCTTCAGGCCATCACCATCACACCACTCCTTCCCTCTTCTCCAAGCTCATCCTACTTCCACGAACTTCCTTCCCAGCCCTGACTCACCCAGCCCCTGCCCTTCTTTCTGCTCTACCCAAGACCAGATTCAGTATCCAATGTGAAGGTTATTTTTTCCTCTTCCCCCACTCCCAGCTTTATTGAGGTATAATTGGCATATAAAATTGTAAGATTATTTGAAGTGCACATTATAGTGAGTGATATAGATATATAGATATAGATATAGATATAGATATAGATATAGATATAGATATAGATATAGATATAGATATAGATATAGATATAGATATAGATGTAGATGTTCCCCCCATCTAGTTAATGGTTAATTTTTTCTAATGTACCTTCATTGATTTCAGAGAGGAAACATCAATGATGGGAGAGAACCATTGATCAGCTGCCCCCTGCGCAATCAGGGATGGCTCCTGCAGCCTGGGCATGTGCCCTGACTGGAAATGGAGCCATGACCTCCCAGTTCATAGGTAGATGCTCAACACGGAGCCACCAGGGCCGGCATGGTGATTAATTTGGTGTGTTAATTTGACTGGGCTCCAGGAGGCCAGACGGCTGTTAAAACACTGTTTCTGAGTGTCTGTGAGGGTGTTTCCGGAAGAGATTAGCATTTGAATTGATAGACTGAAAGAAGATCGCTCCTCATCAGTGTGGGTGGGCATCTCACAATCTGTTGAGGTCCAAATGGAACAAAAAGGTGGAGAAAGGGCAACTTCCCTCTCTGGGTAAGTGGGGATGCCTACCTTTTCCTGCTCCTGGTTCTCTAGCCCATTGGACCCCAATCGGGACTCACACCATCTGCTTTCCCGGACCTCAGCTTACCAGCTTACAGATATAGACTGTGGGATTTCTCAGCCTCCATAATCCTGTGAACCAACCCCTCATAATAAATATATATATTCTTTTGGTTCTGTTTCTCTGGAGAACCCCAACACACCCAGTCACCTCCGACATCACCCAGGGCGCTCTGTCCTGCTCTGAGTGGTCCAGTGCAGTGGAGAGAATTTGAAGCTTCATGTTCTCCAGCCCAAATGGTCACTGCTCTTGTAAACTCCATAACCTATTTCTCAGACAACTACTATGAACTCTTGTCATGCTTCCCAGATCCTCCTCAGTCCCCGGACCTCTCTGTCTCAGCAGATGGCCCTTTCTTCTTTTTCACGGACAACACCGAGCACATTGCCACCTGACCCCTGCCCCTCCCACATGCCTCGTGCTCAGTCTCCAGAGTGTGTTGATTCTACCTCCAAGGTAGATCTCCGACCCATTCATCCCTTCCAGTCTCCCTCATTTACAATTTTCCCCATTCTGACTACCATCATCTGTCACCTGGTCCACTGCAAGAGCCTCCTGAAAAACCCACCCCTTTCATTCGTGTCTCCTCCAGTTGAATCATTTCACCCAACAGTGGCCGAAATCATGTTTTTAAAATGCCATTTTATGATCAGACCATTTCACTATGTCAATGCCCTTGATGACTTCCCAATACTCTGAGGAAACATTTTTAAAAATCCTTACCCTGGCCGAGACCCCATTTGCAAGACACTGCCTCTCTGCAGCCTCATCTCCCGCCTTCTTTCTGTGGCTCCTTCTTCCTTCCAACGGCAAGCTCTTTTCCACCTCAGGGCCTTCTGACACACGGTTCCTCCGTATTCTCCCATCCGGCTCTCATGTCCGCCTGGAAAACGCCTGTTCTTTCGGTTCTCAGCCGAAATGGCACTTCCTCAGGTGCTGACCCTTCCCTCCTGGGGTAGATTCCATCTCGTAGGACAGGGCACCCTGTGGATTTTCCTCCTGTCCTTTATCACAGGTGCAGGGAAACCCTTATTCTGTGACCATCTGTTAATGCCTATCTCCGTAAGCTCCTCAAGAGCAGGTACCATGTCCCCCACCGGTGACACAGAACCTGGCATGAGGATTCTGACCTCTTGGGAGTGAGCTCTGGATTGGGTCCACCCAGAGAGTGGGCCGAGGGGAACAAGCTGTGACATGGGCACCCTTCGGTGCTCATTGTACGTGGGCCTCCCGGCTTCCTTGCTGTTCTCTCGTTTGTCTTTTCATCTCTTACTGTCACCGTGGAGATATATTACCTTAAAATCGTTGAAAATAGGCCGCTTTAAGAAAATGTGCTCAGAGGATGCATCTGGTCTCCCTGTCCGGCCCCATCCTTGTGCCCCATCAGCCACTGCTGTGTTCTGGTCCACACACTGTGCCTCATTTGTTGTCTGAATGAGGCAGAGTCCTGCGTCTCCCACATTTCACCTGCTCTTCGATGGCCCTTTCCTCAGGGTCCGTGGGTCCCTAAAGCATATCATCACTTACCCCCTCCAGCCCCTCTCCTCAAAGTTAATCTTGCTTGCTCTGAGTCCATCATGCCCCCGACCCCCACATACACACTCACCCCACTTTCCAATTTGTTGTCCCTGCCCTTCTCCCCTTAGTTTTCAAATGTCTTTCTAACCTAAGGATTTGGGGGGAATTTCTTTGGCCCTCCAACTCGTCCTTGATCTATTATCCCTTACATTCTTCTTCCCCTCAATGTCAAAACTCTTGAGAGAACTGTCTCTGTTTGCAGCATTCACTTCCTATTCAGTTACCCGCTGATATTTATTATTTTAATTCACTCCCTTTTGAGTAGTTAGTACATGTTCATAATACAGGGTTCAAAATGTCCCAGAAGGTACACAATGAAACATCTTCCTTCCATTGTGTCCCCTGACCTCCCCCCCCCCCCCCCCCGCCTCCCGAGGAAAGCTGCTACCGCCACCCCATGTCTCTTTCCAGAGCGCATATGCACACACATATTCTTGTTTGTGTGCTTTGTTTTGCTTTACACAAATGGAGATGTTTACGCACATTCCATACGCTTGGCTCTTTTCACTTAAAATATCGTAGCGAGTTGTACATGAGTGTATCCAAAGTGGCTTCATTCTTTTCAATGGCTGCCAAGAGTGCTCTGAGAGGATGTACCATACATTCTCCCTGTGGACACTGGAGATGCTTCTGCCCTTTGTTCTAGCAGCCATGCTGCAAGGACTGTCCTTGCACACAGGATTTTTCCACCCCTGTGAGTGCATCTGTGAGCTAAGTCCACAGAAATGAAATTGCATTTGCATTCTGGAATTAAATTGCTCTCCATAACAGTTGTACCCATTCACCCACCACGGCAATGTATGGGAGGGTTTCATTTCCCATCACACCCTCGACAGATTATTTTAACGACTGTTTTTATTTTTGCCAGTCTGATAGCTGGGAAAGAATATTTTCAATTTGCCTTTCTTTTCATAAATGAGGTCAAGCATTTTCCTTATGTTTAAGAGTCATTTGAATTTCTCCTGCTGTGGATTGTCTGTTCCTATGTTCTATTACATTGTTGGTCTTCTAAGGATTCCTAAGCACTCTCTGTTTAAGACAATTAGTTCCTTGACTGTGCTATGAGTTGCAAATATTTCAGTCACTCTATAACCCTTTGCAATATGTCTTCTGTGCCAATAAAGCACGTGAAATTGCGGTCCTGGTTCCTGTGCATGCCCAACCCTAAAACCCAGCGGCCTTCTTGCTTTCATTTGTCTCAGCATTTGACACCGCTGACCCATCCTTCCCGAGCTCTTCTTTTTTTCTCTCATCGTGACTTTGTCCTGGATCATCTCCCAACTCCTCTGTGACTTCCCTTTATCCTTCTGAAATTCTCCTGACAAGTGCCATGGGGAAAGGAAGTCTTTGAACTGCCCTGGCGGTGCCCTGGGCACCACCCCTTACTGAGTCCTCATGGAGTTCCCAGCATCTTACACCTAGTGGGATGTGCACATTAGTGTCAGCTGGTCTGAATCCAAGGCAGATTCAGCACACCCCGTCACCTTCTCTCCCCCTTCTTCTCTCTTTACCCCTCCCGGGCCGCCAAGGATCAACATGTCTAAAACCAGTCTTACTGTATCCACTCTCTCAAAACTGCTCCTCACAACATCCGAATATCCACTGGATTCCTATGACCGGCCCAATCCTCCTAGGGCTTGAGGGGGAGCAGAATTAGCCACTCCAAAAGATGTCTTTTGAGATATTGATTATTTTAAATTGGTTGTTTTCAAGAAACAAAAGACTCTAGGAAAAAAAATTTACCCTTCTGGCAGCCTAAAAAACAGAGCGAGAAGGTCTGCTCCAGTAAGGGCAATATCCCCATAGATAACTATAGTTTAAGATAAACTAAGTATGCCGAGACCGGTTTGGCTCAGTGGATAGAGTGTCGGACTGCGAACTGAAGGGTCCCGGGTTTGATTCCGGCAAGGGCATGTACCTTGGCTGCGGGCACATCCCCGGTAGGGGGCGTGCAAGAGGCAGCTGATCGATGTTTCTCTCTCATCAATGTTTCTGACTTTCTATCCCTCTCCCTTCCGCTTTGTAAAAAAATCAATAAAATATATTTTTTTTAAAAAAAAGATAAACTAAGTGTGGTAGTGTGGGGGGAGAGGGGAGGCTTTTATTTTATTTTAAAGTTTACGCTTTTTTTTTTTTTTTTTTTGTGAATCCTCTCCCGAAAATATTTTTCCATTGATTTTTAGGGATAGTGGAAAAGAGAGGGAAACACAGAGAGAAACAAGGATGTGAGAGAACCCACCGATTGGTTGCCTCCTGCAGGAGCCCTGACCATAGCCAGGGGAGGGGCCTCTAACCAAGGTGCATGCCCTTGACAGGATTCAAACCCGAAACTCTGGTCTGCAGGCCGATGTTCTCTCCACTGAACCAAACGGCTAGGGCCATCAGGCCCTTTTAATCAAGTCCTCTCTGTGTCCCATTGTTCAAGACCGTGCTGCAAACGTGTTTAACATTTGATTTTCCATCTCGGAATGAATAGCCATCCTGCCCTTTTGAAGTCACAAACCACAACATCACACACACACACACACACACACACACACACACACACCTTAGCTCCAGATGGCATAGAAGCCTCAACTGTCCCATCTCTCTTCAGGGCTAATATTCTTATGGAATCCCCGAATATGCAGACATGTTTTAAAAAGTGGTTATTTTCTCCTGATAATCTTTCTCGTATTCATTTGATTATTAGTCAATCCAGAAGAACTTAGAAATGTGGGAGGAAAATTAATTTTCCTAATTTTCACTGCCTGAAACCTCAGTATCCCCAGCTCGGTGCCTGCTAAGTCTTCCCCTTTGTCCCACCCCAGTGTCATCCTGCTTGTCACCCGTCCTCCCTCTCAACAGCATCCACTCCCAAACAACACCTCCTCCTGCTGCAGTCCTGCCCACCCAACTCCCTCTGCTCAGGAAACAGCCCTCCCATGCACCCCACCCACCCCCTTCCTCATCAGCAGCGGACTTTGCATGAAGCCAGAGCCAGCCTGAACTAATGAAGCGTAGGTCCAAAGGAGGTACCTTGGCCTCCTAGTGTGGCAGATGGCATCTCCTGTAATATCCAAAAAATATATATTGAGTTATTCCTTTGGACATGTCAGTGTTTGGAGAAAGGGTTCTGCCTTTGTTATTTGTTTAACTTAGACAATCAACCAGAATGCACTCTATTCTGGTCTCCCCACTCCTTCCCTCTACTTGGCCCCCATTTTTGCTGCTTCCCCTAAACCTCTTAGAGAATCTGGTGACCAGGGGCCATCTCTAAGATGTTCTAATCCCAAGGGCCACCCAGCCATTCCAGGCTGGTGTACACCTGGCACACGTTGGCCGGCGCCCCTGTCCACCTGCAGGACCCTGCTCTCCCCTCTGTCCTGTCTCACCAGCTTCCCAGCACCGGTACAAAGACATAACGGGAAACGTGGCCCACCAGGTGCACCCCGGAGCCCTCGGACATTTATTTTAGGAGATCCTCGGACGGTGGAAGAGTCCTGGCAACTTAGCATCTGGTGGAGGTGCACGCAGGACACGGCACCCTGGTCTACGCACCCGCCTAACCCCCACCCCCACCCCCACCGGTGACACATTCTGGTTTGCTAGGATGTGGTTGTTTGGGGGAGAGAGGGGTCAGTAGACAAGGAAGAGAGGTGTGTCCTGAATGCAGGCACGGGCTCTCACTGCTGCCCGGGCGGGGAGAGGAAGGGGGGGGGGGTGCTCTGCAAGGGGTGGGCACCGCTGGGCTGTCCCGGGCGGACGCGGGCGCCGTGTGCGCGCGCGTGGGGAGTTGAAAAGCCCTGCACGTCGGGGCGTCGGGACAGAGCCCAGGGCGTGCGCCGGCCTCACCGCGTCCTCTGCTTTGGCCGCAGCCATGACGGAGAACTCGGACAAAGTTCCCATCGCCCTGGTAGGGCCTGACGACGTCGAGTTTTGCAGTCCCCCGGTGAGTACCGAGGGTCCCAGGCCACCGCCCGGTTAGTCCACTCTCCGGGTGAGGGCGTCAGGGATTTGTGCCACCGAATGTGGAAGGTGGGAGCAAGGTGGGGCGGCCCGATGTGGACGTGACGCCCCACGCGAGTGTGTGTGTGTGGGGGGGGGGTCGCGTGTGCAGGAGTCACTGGATCCACAGACGGGTGTGAAGGGGAGGGTGAAAAGGGTGTCAGGAGGGGGCGTCCTGTGGCCGGCGGCGAGTGCAGATCAACGGGGTGGTTGGTGGCCCTGCACCGCCAGAAGTTGGCTTCTCGGGCACCCACGCCTGAGAGCCAGGGAGCCCGGAGGAGCTCGGGGTGAGCTGTCTCCCACCCCGTCTCCCGATCCTCTGGGGGCGCTGCGCGGGGACCTCCGGGTGCGGGCAGCACAGATGGGATCCGTCCCCCTCCGTCCCGCCTGCAGGCGTACGCCGCGGTGGCCGCGAAGCCCTCCAGCCCCGCACGGCTGCTCAAGGTCGGAGCTGTGGTCCTCATTTCGGGGGCGGTGCTGCTGCTCTTCGGCGCCATCGGGGCCTTTTACTTCTGGAAGGGGAGTGACAATCACGTAAGTCCGGGAGGGTGCGCAGAGCGGGGAGGCGCGCAGGACCCCCAGGCGCGCGGGGAGATGGGGTCCTTTCTGCCATTCGCTGACTCCCCGCTAGGTGGCGCCAGAGCGCGGGGCCGCGCGGGGCCCCCGGGACGGCTGGCAGGCCCTCCAGGCCCGGCATCTGCTTGCCTCTGGCTTCCGGGCACCTTCTGCCTTCTGCCTTCCAGCTCCACCACGCCGCTTTCTGCTCTTAGGACACTGCAGAAAAGCAAGGCAGGGTTTTAAGGGACAATATTACAACGTAGGGCAGCCGAGTAGACAGGGTACGGTTCGAGGAAAGCCCCTTCTGCAGAACAGCCTGGCGCTTCCTGAGCAGCCGTGTGACCTTGGCTAAGGCAGTCCCTCCTCTGGCCCCGTCGGCTCATCCTCAGGGAAGACATGGAGCAGCCTCTCTCCGCTGAGGAAGGCTGTGACTTGGAGAACCTGGGACACAGATAGTGAAGACCTAGTGCTGGGAGCGAATTTGACCTGCCAGGAGTTTTTGTTTGCTTATTTCTTTGCGTGTGTCCTACTTGGTAACGCGCTTTTGCACCCTGCCCTAAGGTGTGTGTGTGTGGGGGGGGGGGGGGTAGGAGAGAGGGTGTAACTTCCTTAAAAGTGGCAAATCTCTTTAAAAGTCCACTCTGGCCTCCTGGCCTAGTCACGTGTGTTTTAATGGTGACTTTTTCACGGGCCGCTGTGCTACTTTCTTTGCTTGCAACTATTTATTTTTAAAGCTCCAGGGCCCTCGAGGAGCACAGAAGGTGCTTCTCACTTGACCAGGCAGAGTTACCGTGTGTTCTCCAAGCAGTCCGAGTTGTGTTCACCTGTGGAAAGGGGGGCGTGTTACCTCGATGGCCACCGCCGGGGCTGGCGGACGCTTATCTGGACTAATGGGAAAGAACGCCGTCTCTGGGACACACACAAAGGGCGGGTTCTTAATCATCGCCCTCAGAGGATCTGTGACTGCCGTCCCCCCTCTCCCTCCGTGAAATTCAAAGCGTGACCGAATTCCAGTACTTAGAGAAAATGGTGCTGGAAGCAATTCAACCATTTTACACATAACATCTCCTGCAGTCACCGCCTAATTTGTATTTTTAACTCGAATGCCTAATGTAGATAAGCATGCCATTTAGCGCAGAGTCTGTTTTAGAGGCTATATCAAATTTGTAAGATCAGAATTGCACAGGATTTTGTGTGTATTTGAAAAGTGCCTTAATGTATTTGTATTTTAAATATGGAAGCTGGGCCAGATGCTCATATTTGAAAGCAGCAACTGAACATGGGAATGATTTCAATATCTACATCTCCATTAATAGCAGAGTTTAGATTGTCATCCCTTGGGAAACTGTATGGTACTTGAATGTAGTTGCTATTTTTTAGATGACAGAAACTCAGTGCTACGAGTCACTTGGGGATAAAAATAGCTTTGGAATTTTTTTTGTGGTTTTATTTTTATTTATTTTTATTTTTTGGTAAAGATTTTGGTCATGTAATATATGTAAATAAATATCTTTGGCATTCAAGGCAAACACAGCTAACTGACAAGCTTCTAAAAAGAGAGATTGAAAGATCTTACTGAATAGTTGGGCTCCCTTTTTTCATATCTTTTACTTTCTTGCAAGATGGTTGATTATCTGGTTCAAGAGAGCAGAATTAAAGTCTAAGAATACAGAGAAATAGTGTAATATTTTATTGCCAACCATCAAAGTTAACGCTATTTCCTAGACAAGCAGGAGAATGAAGAACACTGCGATAGTTTGTTTTCCTTTGTTTTGTTTTTCACTCCCAAAATATTTGAAGCTGAAAAACATCATAAAATACTAAATACAGCAAATTTGGCATCATCGATGTCCAGCACATGTATATGTCTGCTTTCCCTGAATACAAATCTAAGTAGCCCAAACAAAATATAATAAACAAAGGCATCTCTCTGTCAAACAGAAAGACACTCCCAATCAAATGGACTATGCAAGCTTTGGAGATTATGTGTACCTCTGCTCTTCTATTTTGTTTTTATTTTTTTTTTTTTTTACTGATTTCAGAGAGGAAGGGAGAGGGAGAGAGAAATAGAAACATCAATGATGAGAGAGAATCATTGATTGGCTGCCTTCTGCACACCCCCTACTAGGGATTGAGCCTGCAACCCAGACATGTTGCCCTGCCCGGGGATCGAACCCAGGACCCTTCAGTCTGCAGGTCAACACTCTATCCACTGAGCAAAACCAGCTAGGGCTGCTTTTCTATTTTGACTTAACCAGCTGTAATTCACCTCCTATCCCTTCCATATGGGTAAATCTCAGGAGGACAGGTTTACATACTTGAAGTCAGCTGGAGGACTATGAAGTATCTGAGTGCTAATAATTAGGGACAGGTGTCTGGGTTCAAATATTGAGGCCATGTTTCTAACATAGAACATTATTGTACATAGAACTAGGCATTGAAATGTGGGAAATTCCCACCAACATGAGAAAGCTGACAACCCTACCCTGTGGGATAGGGAGTGAGATCACTACTGGGGCCTTGTTTCTCAGACAGACTTTTCTAGACATTGTCCTAAACATTATGTAATTAGTCTCAGCGAAGCCAGGCTTTATTAGAAACTCATTAGCAAGTATCCTTGGCTGCAAAAGGCACCATATCGAGCAGAATTTTGGCAAATAATAAACTTCATTGTACTTGGATAGAAATAGCCTTAGGTGCCAGCAGCTCCATCAGTTTAGAGGAAATAATGTGATTACTGCTTCATCAGCCCAGCCTCCTTCTGAGCTCGGGGCCCAGTACTTTGGAAATAATTTCAGACTGTTTACCACCACTGCCCCATAGCCTCAGGGGGCACAGACCTCTCACTGCTGCCCCACACAGGCTGTGGGCTGCGTATAAAGGATGGACTGGAGCTGCAGGAGAAAGGATGCAGTGCCTGTGCGTGGTCTGGAAGCCTTTGCTGGGAGAAAGGTGGCACAGGTGGTGGTGGGGGGGAGTGAAATTTATGACCACAAGCCATTCTTCTAGTGTTGAAATCTTCTCTTCTTCAGACCTGCTAGAAGGTGACATCATTGATTTCTTCAGTTTTGCATTGCTTCCCTAGTGAACGCTTGTGTGCAGTGCTTTCCAGAGAAAGAGCCTCGTGGTGCCTGAGTGAAGGACGCCGTGCTGGCAGGAACTCACAGAGTGCTGTCTGCCCTGCGCCCTCTGGCAGTCGCAATTGATCCATGTGAATACTAGCTGCTCAGAGAGCACATGGACAGGACGAACTGCTATCTAAACCTGAAGAAAGCACTGGCTCAGCCAAAAAAAAGCAGGTTTCCCAAACAGGGCTGAATCGCACAGGCCACCTGAGCTGCACAGTGAAAGCGGGCTGAGGGCTGTGCTCCAGCTGCACTAAATCAGAACCCCAGGAAGTGGCTCTCTCCTCAGGCCAGCCTGGGAAACCCTGGGCTGCAGGGAGGGGGCTCCGTGGTGGAGCTAATGCACAGTAGCTTCTATGCTGCTGAATGAAGGCTGCAGCCTGGAAGGCTATAGACTAGCAAAGCCATCTCTGCATCTCCACTGAGAAAATAAAAGCATGGCCTGTGGGTCTTGTAATAATGAGTTTTCCACAAGTCATGATCCAATAACAGCAGATCCTTTCCCAGTGTTTGTTCATGTAGCAGTCATTCTTCATAAGGAGAAAGAAAATCAAACTTGAATTGAATCTGAGCTATTTGTGGTAATGACCTACTGACAGTAGCAAATGTCTTTCCTCAGTTCTCATTCCTCCCCGCTTTAAAGAACTTATATATTACATCCTATATAATAAACACCTAATATGCAAATTTCCCCCTCTGGTGGTCATTCCACTGGGAGTTCAACCACTCACTATGATGTGCGCTGACCGCCAGAGGGCAGCACAGAACATGGAAGGCATCAGTGACAAGGTGCTGGCAGCAGGCGTCAGTGGAGGCGCTGCTGACCCTGATGGGCCCCGACAAGAGGGGGACCATGGCAGGATGGTGGAGCAGGTGAACAGGTGGTGCCAGACCAAAGCAGGTGCAAGCAGGGGCCCAGGTGCTGCCCAGAGCCCAGAGGACAGCTGGGACCAGCCAAACCATGCTAGACACTCGCACTTCAATCGCCAGCCAGGCCTAGGGACTGCACCCATGCATGAATTTCATGCACTGGGCCTCATATAAGAGGTATATTATATATAAAATACATATACATATATATGCCTCTAAGTCAGAAAAAGTAAGGAAAGAAGAAAAGAAATCCACCTACTATCCCACAACTCAGAGAACGTTCTAGCAGGCAGCAGGAATTATTTTTTAAAGTGAAGTGCTACCAAGACATCTAAACCAAGAGAGCCCTTGGGATCATCTAATTTAGTGGTAAATTTTTTTTTAATTTAATGGCAAAATTTTTCATAAGATTCTACTCAGAACTCCAATACGTAAAACAGAAGCTGAGTGGCTCTGCTTAAATTGTAGGTGGGCAGGAAGAAAGGAGACTCACAGTCCCACCTGCTGTGCCACCCTTAGCTCCGGGCCACCTCTGAAACCTTGGAGCTTTAAAGTCATAAATGAAAAACCACCTATGAGGTCCAACCTCCTCATTTTACTCTCAAGGCGACTCCAAAGACCCAGGGATGGGTGGTGTGGCCACCAGTCTTTCTGATTCTTGGACCAGTGCCCATCTACAGTGCCAAGCCTTCCCCTCTCCCTCCTCGTGTCTCATAACAAAATGCCTTCCAACCCCATACGCCCGCACCATGGAGTCATTGAAATGTGTAACTCCCATTTTGAGCTGAAACAGATATGCACATTGACCTCGCTCTCTGCAAATGCTGCTCTATATGAGGCAATCCCAGTCTGGTCTGAAGTCCTTCCTATATACCACATTCCATGCCAATCTTAACCAAAAGATTTTTTTAAAAACTTTCAAATTGAGGTACCTCTTCAGACTTGTTCACTTAATAGCCCAGTTAACTCTCTACCTCGTCCATTTCCATTTATCCATCAACTCTAGCTACATAGTGGAATTTTCTTTAAAGAGAGAGAGAGAGAAAGAGAGAGAGAGAGAGAGAGAGAGAGAGAGAGAGAGAGAGAGAGAGAGAGAGAGATCTGTGCCCAAGTCCTAACCCTGTAGATTCTGATTTGACTGGTCTGAAGGAACTCCAGGCATGGTAGCTGGAGATTCTACTCAGATTCTTCTACGCAGAGCCAGGATTGTGAATCACCAAGCTATCTGAATTAGGATCAAGACTGTCAAAGGTTTTACTTTTTTTAAAAGGTGTTCTCTGTGATTGTTTAAAAAAAAAAAAAAACATGAAATTTACTTCACGAATTTGCATAGGGGCCATGCTAACCTTCTCTGTGTCATTCCAATCCTATATAATAAAAAGCTAATATGCAAATTGTTGTCATGCCCTCACGCTGTAACAGCTCAGACACTCAACACTGGGGAGAGAGGAATGGGGACCAGCCAGGCACAAATGAGCTTGTGAGAGAGGAATGGTGAGCAGCCAGGCTGTGGCCCAGAAGAGGGACAAGCTACCCGCCCTGCGGTCCCCTGCAGCCAGCCCGGACAAAGCCAGTCAGTGTCCTGGGTGCCTGCAGCTGGCCAGAGGGAGGGAAGCTTGGGTCCTGGTACCGATGACTGGCCAGAAAAGGGAATCCTGGGTCCTGGGTGCGGGGTGAGGTAGAGGCGGTTAGGGGCAATCAGGCCAGCAGGGGAATAGTTAGGGGCAATCAGGCAGGCAGGCAGAGGTGGTTAGGGGCAATCATGCAAACAGGCAGGCAAGCAGTTAGGAGCCAGTGGTCCCAGATTGCAAGAGGCAGTCAGACATCCCCTGAGGGGTCCCAGATTGGAGAGGGTGCAGGTCGGGTTGAGGGACCCCCCCCCCCATGCATGAATTTTGTGCACCAGGCCTCTAGTTTTAGTATATGTGCTGCAGCAGCAAGCACTTTTTTTTAAAAATATATTTTATTGATTTTTCTACAGAGCAGAAGGGAGAGGGATAGAAAGTCAGAAACATCGATGAGAGAGAAACATCGATCAGCTGCTTCTTGCACACCCCCCACTGGGGATGTGCCCGCAGCCAAGGTACATGCCCTTGACTGGAATCGAGCCCAGGACCCTTCAGTCCGCAGTCCAAAGCTCTAGCCACTGAGCCAAACCGGTCTCAGCACAGCAGCAAGCACTTTTTAAGATGTTCTTAAAGAATTCATTGTATTAAATTATTAGTATGTAGGTAAGTCCTCATATACAAGTATGTTACTCTCAAGGATGATTCGGTGTGTCTCTGAGAAATATGAAAGCTACCTCACTTACTTCAGGTCCAGGGGTAATCCCTGAATCGCCCTAAAAGGAAAGCTCACTAGTCATATGCTCACTTCCAGATTTACAATGTCCATTACACCATGAGCATCAATGGAAAACTTCAAGATGGGTCAATGGAAATAGATGCTGGGAACAACCTGGAGACCTTTAAGATGGGAAGTGGAGCTGAAGAGGCCGTTGAAGTCAATGATTTCCAGAATGTGAGTATAGTGCATGCATTTAGAGAGTTTGACCAGACAGCCTGGGGCTTTTCTCATCCAGGGAGAAGCATCTCTCACACACATCCCATCAGTAGCAGGTTCTCATGGCAGATTCTCTCTGAGAGAGGACTGCTCTTTGTTTTTAATATTTTCCAAATGAAAAAAAAACAAACACTTTTGCATTGAAAAGAACAGTTCTTGGAACTATATGAAGTCTTGGCAGAACCACATACGAGAGCTATTTCTTTCCAAGCAGTTATCCACAACATAGTGAATAAAGTATTCACACTATCCATGAGTGTCAAACTCTTTTTTTGAACTTACGGAGAGGAGGGAGATTATAATGACCTAATAATCAAATACAGGTAGGGGCCCATCCTATGCTTTTCTCAATTTTGCAGTTTTCGCATTTAATCTAGAAAATTAGCATGGAGAAATTCCCCTATTACATCATGTATTTTCTGACTACTGCCTATTACAGATAGCACATTCTGATTTCCTTTGAAAAAGTCAGCCATGTTTGTTTTTCAAAAATTCAGCTTACAGGCAATTTGAGACACTAAGCTAAGCATCGATGCTTCGATGTCCATCTGCAAACTAGCATGTCACTGCAGGCCGACGTAGATACCGTATTCTCTTTCATGTTCTAAGATAAGGAAGCGTGTCACTATTTCTGCTCTCCTGTTAAACCTGCAGCTGGAATAGGTGAGTCTTCGTAATGAAGAAAAGGCACTTGAAAAAACAATGTTTCTTCTTGATCATTTATTGGCTCACAAACATCTCACCCAACCATCTTCTTCTGATTGATAAGGAAAGCTAGAGGTGATTTTCATCAGAATGAAAAAACTTCCCTTGTTGATACCAAAATACACTTCACAGACCCTTCTGAATACCACACAGATGCTGCATTAGAGCTCACTGAGGTTAGATACTGTCTGATAACGAGAAGCACTGGCTGCGTTCAGGCGGCTCGGCCCTGGGACAGCACCGCGGCTGTGTGGGCCCAGCTGCACCTCGTCCAGTCATAGCTTTGCAGTTGGTTCTGGTCAGTGCACAGGGATGATTTCTCTGGACCTGTTAAAGGCTTTTACTGCAAGACACAGAACAAGGTAACAGCAGTTTTCTTTCCATTAGTCAATCTAAAATTATAAAGCGTGACTCCCACACACACATCATTCAATTCAAAGCAAAACTGAATACCTATGATGTGCCACAATACCAAGATATGCAAAGGTAGCTACATAGCTGAATAAAAAGGGATCCATCTCTATCAAGAAATGTATATATCAGGAATAGACTTTTTAAATATTTTAATCTGAAACCTACACCTCTGTTTTATAATCCTTTGGTTCTAATAATGGTACTGATGTGTTTTGTTCTCCTGGGCCAAAAGGGCCAAACATATTTTATAAACTGATCAATTCTGTTGGATAGCTTCCACATAGCTCCAGGTCAGAACTGGTGAGTAGAACATTTTTATGATGGATAGAACCTCTTCTGGGTTTAAACAAACTTGTTGCTGTAGTTAATCCTCACCTGAAGATATTTTTCCCATTGATTTTTAGAGATAGTGGAAAGAATGGAGTGGAGGGATTGAGAGAGAGACAGAGACAGAGACAGAGACAGAGACAGAGATGTGAGAGAGACACATCGATTGGTTGCCTCTTGTACACACCCAACAAGGGCCAGGGATTGACATGCAACCTAGGTTCGTGCCCTTGAATGGGACTCAAACCTGAGACCCTGTGGTGTGCTGGCCACTGCTCTGTCCACTGAGTCACAATAGCCAGGGCAAGCCTGGACTTTGGGAAACACATGCATCCACCACTGTGGTAGCTGCATAATTCCCCTCTATTTTAACTCACATTCAAGAAACATTTATTGGAACCTACTGTGTGCAAGGGATGCAAAGATGACTGATACTCGTCCCCCCCCCCCCCCATCCACCCCACCCTCAAAGACCTTCCGGTCCAGCCCAGGAGGCAGATACCCACGCAGAAGTGGCCAGGGAAGCACACTGAGGTGGAGCAGAGAGCTGTGGAGAGCAGAGGGGAGGCGATCACTGCTGATCAGGGGCTGGGCCAGGTTTACAGAGGGGGTGGCTGTTGAACCAGGTCTCGAAGAATGACTGGGATCTCAGCCAGCAGAAAAGGAGGGGCAGGCCTTCCAGGCCTTGGAAAGAACATTGAATACAAATTCACAGGCCTGCGCTGGAGTTCTAAGTAGCGATGTGACTGAAGGTCGGGGAACGGGGGAGAGTGGATGGGATGCAGGTGGGATAGATTGGAAAAGTTCTGAGTTGTAAGTGAAGGGCTCCCCACCGGCATTTTAGTAGAACTGGTGGTAAAGGGAACAGCGTGGAAGAAAGGGCTGCAGGTTCTGCGCTGTTTAAGAAAAAGCGACTCAGGACATTAGTTAGAGAAGGTGAGGCAGTTTTATTCAAGGAGAGCTACTGCTGTGAGGTTTGTAGTGGAGGAGAGGGATTGGGCTCAACTCTAAACACAATATAGAAAAATCAGATTTACAGCCAGAGTGGGAGTGTTGGTAGATGGAAAATTACTAAGAGGTAGAGTAATTCTTTCCCAAACTGACCTAACAGGATTTTCTGCTAAAGGCAGGCCAGGCTGATCAGATATCAAGGGTGCTCAGACCCAGGCTGACTCGGCAGGATTCTGGCAAAAACTGGAATAAGCAGGCCAAGACAGAGCCCAAGGTCAGCTCAGGGAGGACTCGGGAGCCTGGCAGGAGCTAGTCAGGGAGTCTGACAATGCGGTTAGTTCATCCCCGGGAGTTCTGTTCCAGAAAGTTAGACCCTCAACAGCATCAGTGCTGTTGGTTTACGCCAGTCCTCTCAGGCCTGTTTATGTAACAAAGATCCTGGTTAGAAATCAAGACAGAATAAACTGATGGGTAAACATAGGTGTTCACTATACAATTCCTTTAACTGTATGATATTTGAAATTTTTATTTAAAATGCTAGAGGAGATTAAAAGATAAACTTCCTACCAGGTTTTATTCAAAAATCATTATGGCCCCCATCGATAAAATAAAGAAAAATAAAATGGAAGTCATGTTTTTGTTCTGAGAGTTGAATCGCTGTCACTACCACAGCTGAAAATGTGTGCTGGCAGATTAAATACCAGGTAATCTTTTCAAACTGTGAACAAAAACACCGTTTTCTCTCTATTTTCACAGTAATTGCATCCCCAGGAAAGCTATTGTACATTAAAACTATGTCAAAAATCACTTTGTGCTAATGTGTAAAACTGTGGTAGGTTCTAGGCACAGATGCTTCCAATCAGGTTTTCACCAGGACCAGGGCCGTTACATTAGTTCCTCCAGATCTTCGGGCTGTGCTTGGGGACCAGCATCCCTGGCCGTGTTCACCAAAGGCCTGGATTTCTATAGTCCCTGGAGGGTAGGACCCCTTGCCCTCCTTGGGAACTTCTGGTTTAAGCCACAGAAATAGATGAGATCCCCTAGAAAGAAAAAATATGTGGCTAATAAGAGATTACCTGACTCTTGATAAAGAATGTTAGGGCAGCCCTGGCTGGGTGGCTCAGCTGGTCAGACTGTGTACCAAAAGGTTGCCGGTTTGATTCCCAGTTGGGGCACGTACAGGCGACAGTAGATCAGTGTTTCTCACATCAATGTTTCTCTCTCTCCCCTCCCCCTTCCTCTCTCTAAAATCAATAAACATATCTCTGGTTGAGATAAAACAAAGCTGGTAACTGGACTCTTCATTCATTGTCTTTATTAGCAAATTTCTTCATTATCACCAGCCTTATCTGTTTGCAAAAAAAACAAAAGATTTGCTTGGCTTTCTTGTGCTTTTCTGTTCCCTCTGTTTACTCTCCTGTTATATCTGGCTGTTTGATAAGGATTTGTAGCTAGATGTGTGGTTATTATGTGCGAGTCCCCTCCCACAGAGCCCTCCCTAAGGGTTTCAGTTCTCTTGCCCGCCGCAGACCTCAACAGTCCAGCCTGGGAATCCTTCGGCAGAATCAGCTCTCTCCTTTGGGGACAGGGCAATGGCTCTGTGGTGTTGCGTTTGGCCCACCTCACACTCAGAGGACATGAGGGTTTGCAGTGAAGGGGACATGTGTGGAAGTTCTCTCCCTCCCCTGCCTTCTGTTTTTCAAACCATGCGCCCCAGATTTCCAAGCAGAATAAGAGCAGTAGACCTTCAGGACAGGTCCATGAGAGCAGCGGTTCTCAGAGTGTGTTCCTTAGGCAGCAGCACGGAATAGCTTGTTAGAAATGCAAAGGTGAGCCCCCACCCCTGACCGAGTGACTGAATCAGCTCTGAGGGTGGGGCCCAACGCTGTTTCATTTAACAAGGCTGCCTGGTGAGATGGGGGCATGGGAAAGTTTGGGAGCAACTGGTACAGAAGAAAGAGGGATCCAAAGGCTGTGTCCTAGTCCATTAGAGGGGCTGTAACAAACTGCCACAGACCGGACTTCTAAACAAAAGTGTTTCTCATAGTTCTGAGGCTGGGAGGTACAAGCTTAAGGCGCAGCAGATTGGGTGTCTGGTGAAGGCCTGGCTCCTGGTCCTCTTTCTCACTGTGTCCTCACAGAACAGGTCCCTGTTATACGGACCTGAATCCTACCCATGAGGACCTCACCTCCCAAATACACCACCTCCAGATACCCCCACATTGAAGGTTAGGTTTCAACATATGAATGTGGGGGTGACATGAACATCAGTCACTTAAAATGTTATTCCCCCGAACGCGTTCCTTGCCCCTGAACGGGTGGTCTGCAGCTTGGCTGTGCTGGTCAGCACGCGGGCGCAGCAGGGCCTGGGGCACACACAGCCAATTACACGGGCACCTCTGGGGAGAGGCCCAGTGTTTGAATCCTCTCCAGGTGACTTGGGTCCAGCGAGTTGGAAACCTCTGCGGTCAGCCTCTGTGACGTGGGCATCAGGCTGCCCCCTCGGGGTGAGAGGTGATGCTGGGAGAAATTAGGGACATGTGTCACATGTGGGTACATGACCAATTAAGCCCCAAGGCAAACCCAGGAGGAGACGTAGGAAGCCTGAGCCTTTCCCTCTCTGTTCTCGGTGCGCCACCTGCCAGCGTCTGTGGGGCTGCTGGCTCTGAGGCCACAGGTGTATTCCCATGCCTGACTTCCTTCCACTCAGCTTCTCTCTTCACTGGAGACAGCTGAATTTCTAAATGCTGATCTTCCCCCCACTCCTTGGCACTGACATCGGGACAAGTTCTTATCTTCCTGACATTTGTCTCAACTCAGCAGGATGCTGAGATGTGCAGATTTGGGTTGGTGTCTACATTATTATGGCAAAAATGTGTAGACTTTTAATGCTGTTCTGGCCACTCGCTAGTCCTGAAGTTGACAGCAGGTGAAAGCCAACACTCTGGGGACAGTGCTGAGCTGCCCCACGGGCTCCAGGGGCGTCAGCGCTGCTGTCAGACCAGACTAAGCCTGGGCTGAGGCGCCCCCTGAGGCCGGTCCCCAGGCAGACGAGGACACACTGCTTATATCTCACAGGGGACGAAACAAAACATCTTCGTCGTTGGTTAAGGACTAGCAGCAAAGCTGAGCTCCTGGTGTTGTAGAAACCTTTGCTATTTACACTGGGCTTGGTAACTTAGGAAAAATCCGAATTTGTGGAATTAATTCACTGGACCAACAGCTTTTGAGAATCTTTGTGAAATCACCCAAAGAAAGAGCTAAGATTCAGATAGCGATCTCAAGAAGCTTATTCCTGAGATGACACTGACAGGGAGTTACCGTACAGGCACTGAGAACTAAGCGCCAAGGGAGGGGTGAAGGTGTGGGGGCTGAGAGCCCCCGGAAGTCAGAGGCAAAGGAGCCCCCTTAGCCTGGGATGGTGGGAGAGAGCTGCCTAGAAAGGATGGCCTTTCACCTGAGCTGGAGGGAAGGATGGAGCAATTAACACACTCCATCGCAGCTCCAAGGCCGCCCTGCGGAGGCCTCCCTGAGCCCGCTGACAAAAGCCCCTTCCGGTCAGCCCTCTCTCACACCTGCTTTATTTTCTCCAAAGCACTTTCCACCTGACCATCTCAGTTTCATATTTTTGGTTAAGAATGCTAAGAGTTACGCTCCATGGGGGCAAAGCTTCCGTCCGCTTTGTTCAATTCCTGTACCCAGTTGGCCTGGAACAGTGCCTGGCTCGCTGTAGACACGCACTTCATGGAAGAAACGTACAGGTGGATAACTGGATGGGTCAACTTTTATTTCCTTTCCTAGGGTATCACAGGAATCCGTTTCGCAGGGGGAGAGAAGTGCTACATCAAAGCGCAGGCGAAGGCGCGTGTCCCTGAGGTGGGCGCCGTGGCCAAGCAGAGCATCGCCTCGGAACTGGTGGGTACCAGCGGCCCAGGCAGGGGGGGCTTGGCAGATGTCGCTTGAAGGCACAACCCTTTCTGTCTCCAGTTCCTCGATAGGTTTGAGACCACAACATAAATTCCAGCTCCTCTCTGCCAGAGGAACTGAAACTATTCTTCTTGTCCTCCCCGTTAGTTCTAAGTGGTCATTCTTACATGATGTACCATATTTAATAGTTTTGGAAAATCGTATTTTAAAGTGCTTAACGGGGATGGTTTCACATGGCCTGTATTTGCCTGATGATAGGGGACTATCCAATCAGTGATCAAGAAAACATAAAGGGCTTCACATGTTGGAATCTTTACCAGAGGGGCCTTGGCTCCTCCGAAAATCCCAACACTTGACGCCCCAGCCTCTCGCTCCCTACCTGCGTGTCAGGCAACCTCCTGGGAGGTAGTTCCAACATTTTGAGCTCAAGTGCTTCCCCCACAACTTCTTCCCATTGGTTCAAGTTCAACCCACTGAAGCTAGATCAACATGTATCGAATTTCTTTTCTATGTGTCAAATTTGTGAGGTTTTTTTAAAAATGTAACTCTCCCATTTGTTATTAATAGTTTGCCTTGTCCGACCTTGATTTTATAAACATTTATTTATTTTAAGGATTGCACACAGAGTTCTAAAGACACATTTAACAATAATAGCTTACGTTTATTTGATACCTTAGGGTATACAAAGTGGCCACATTCATGATTGTCTTCCATTTGAGTTGTGGCAGCGTCTGGTGGAACAAAAATGGACTTGGGCACCAGAAAGATGTAGGTTCACATCGGCTCTGACAGGCTGTGGCTTCACCTCTGTGAGCCTGTTTTGTCATCTACAAACCAGGGGTACGCATACCGTCCCCACGGCCCTGGAACTACTAGGTAATGAATAGGTGGCTGCTTCTATCATGGTTAATTTTATTATGATTGCCTTTGGTCCTCCCAGTCTCCCTGAGAGGGAGAAGCCAGCACCAGCTCCCTCAGGCAAAAGGGGGAAAACAAGGGTAAGCAAAGTGCCTGGAGACTGGCCGGCCCCTTGCCCTCAGAGGAGCCGCAGCGGAAGGTATCTCAGACCACAGAACAAAACAAAAGCGCAAAACAAACGGGTGAGGTGTAAAGCTCGTTAGCAGTCCTCGGTTTTCTCCCCGGTTCCCCAGCCATTCGTCCTGTGAGGTGGTGCCCGGCCTTCATGGCTCAGCCCCTCCCTCCGAGCTGCCTCGTGTGCTCTCAGGAGTCCTGCCGCCCACGCCCCCTGCAGAAAGCTGTGCTCCCACTGCAAACTCCCAGTGTCAGTGTAACCATGACACCAAGACCTTGTTCTGCCCTTGAACTTCTTGCCACACTGCCGTTCCCTTAGATCACCCTGTTTCTGTTAGGAAGCCTGTGGTGACTGTGATCCTCCACACCATCCCCAGTTACATGGAACCTATGCTCTGCTGCCTTCCATAAGCACCAGACCCCTCGCTGTACGTTTGCCGTACATATTCTGGGGTTTTTTTAAAACAATTTTTGAGAACCAAGATGGCAGCATAGGTAAACACCTGTACTTACTGCCTCCCACAACCACATCAAAATTACAACTAAAAGACAGAACAGCTATCATACAGAACCATGTGAAAGCTTGCTGAGTGGAAGTTCTACAACTAGAGGGGTGAAGAAGAAAGTGCATTGAGACTGGTAAGAGGTGGAGAGGCACAGAATGTGCTGGCACCAGGGTATGCTGCTTTTTTAATTGGGAGGGAGATACAAGCTCCTGCTTGCTCTGAGCTCCAGTGCCAAGCCAGACTCTGGCGGACCCAGACACATACAGGGAGAAACTGGACTGTCTGGCATTGGGGCAGGAACACGGGGTGGCTTTCTTCCAGACAGAGGTGCTGGCAGTGGTCATTGTTCCTGTGCTGGAACCTCCCCAGTGCAAAGCTGACTGGCAGCCACTGCTGTTTGCTCCACCCTGGAGTTTCTCTGAGACCCAGCCCCACCCAATTTATATCCCCACCCAAGCTTTTGCATATGATTGGCCTGTCCTTTCTCAGCCTAAAACCTGTTAAACAAGCTGCAGCTGGGTCAGGGAGCCCCAAACCTATCAATAAAAGGCCCAAAATCCAGCACCAACACCATCCTGCCTTGCTTCACAGCTGGGCCTCATCTGGGCACTTCCAAACCCATACAAAGAGGAGGAATCTGCAGATCTCTGTAGCTCCTGCTACGTGACCCCAGGCAGTGGCTGACTTTCCACCTCCCTGGAGACCCAAGAGCCAGTGTACCCAGTGGTCAGTGTGAGACCATACCAGATTACAACTCTTCACATCCATAAGTGACACCCTCAAGGGGCAGATTCAGTGAGCACCAAAGGCCCACTGAAGCAAGTCCGGCCCCATAAGGGTTTCTCCTGCACAGCAGCTCTTCCATTGTAGACACAGCTGGTCCTCACAGCCAATTGGCCTGGAGGTCAATTCCTCCCAGTGATACCAACAGCAATCAAGTCCCAAGTACAACAAGACTGTGCACATAGCCCACAAAGGGGTGCACCAAGAGTGTCCTCATTAGGTGATTGGGGAGGCTGAGCCACTGGGCCCTATAGGACATCTACTACATAAGGCCACTCTATCAACTCAAGGAGACTTAGCAGCTAACCCAATACATAGAAACAAACACAGGGAAGCAGCCAAAATGTGGAGACAAAGGAACATGTCACAAATGAGAGAAATGGAAAAAACCAAAGTGGATATAGAGTTCAAAACCACAGTTATAAGGTTACTTGAGAATCTCTAGAAACCTTTGAGGAACTTAATGAGACCTTCAAAGATCTTAGTGAGCATGCCAAAAAAAAAAAAAAATGGAAAAGCACCAATCAAAAATTAAGCATACACTGACTGAAATAAAGAATAATATACAGAGATTCAACAGTAGACTAGAGGATCCCAAGAAGCAAGTCAAAGATTTGAAATACAAGAAGCAAAAAACACCCAAACGGAAGAGCAAAAAGAAAAAGAATCCAAAAATATGAACATAGTGTAAGGAGCCTCTGGGACAACTTAAAGCATACCAACATCCGAATTATGGGGTGCCAGAAGAAGAGAGAGAGTGCAAGATATTGAAAACTTAGTTGAAGTAATAATGACTGAAAACTTCCCTTACCTGGTAAAGAAATAGACTTACAAGTCCAAGAAGCACAGAGAATCCCAAACAAAAGGAATCCAAAGAGGACCACAGCAACATACATCATAATTAAAATGCCAAGGGCAAAAGACAAAAAGAGAATCTTAAAAGCAGCAAGAGAAAAATAGTAAGTTACCTATAAGGGAGTATCCATAAAACTTTCAGCTGATTTTTCAACAGAAATTATGCAGGCCAGAAGGGAGTGCAAGAAATTTTCAGTGATGAATAGCAAGGACCAACAACCAAGATTATTCTATCTAGTAAAGCTATCATTTAGAATTGAAGGTCAGCTATAGCACTGCACAGACAAGAAAAAGCTAAAGAAGTTCATCAGCACCAAACCAGTATTATATGAAAGGTTGAAGGGTATTCTTTAAGAAGAGGAAGAAAAATAAATAGGTAAAGATAAAAAATTATGAACAACAAAGTGACAACAAATACATATCTATCAACAAGTGAATCTGAAAATCAAATGAATAAAAAATGTGATGAACAGAATAAACTGGTGAATGTAATAGAATTAGGGACATGGAAATGGAGCCAACTGACAATTCTCTGGGGAAGGGGGTGTGGGGGTGCAGGAAGAGATTGGACAAAGAGCTTATATGCATGTACTCAGTACCTATGGACGCAGACAGTGTGTGTGTGTGGGGGGGGGGGTGCGAGGGCCTGGGGTGAGTTGGGAACCAAGTGGAGGGGAGCTATAGGAGGGGAGGGCAGAGAGGAACATCTATAATGATCCGAACAATAAAGATTAAAAAATAATAATAAAATTACAAAATAATAAAAACAATTTTGTTCGCATTTTTAAAAACAGTACTTTGGCCCTCGCTGATGTGGATCAGTTGACTGGGCATTGTCCTATGCAATGCCAGGTTGCTGGTTCAATTCCTGGTCAGGGAACAGTTGTGGGCTCAATCCCCGGTGGAAGGGGTGTGCAGGAGGCAGTAGGTCAATGTTTTGCTATCACGTTGCTGTTTCTCTCTACCTCTCCCTTCCTCTCTCTCTTTAAAAATCAATAAAAAAATATTTTTAAAAACCTCACATTTAAAAACAAACAAACAAAAAAAAAAGTACTTTGTCATTATAGAAAATTTGGGAGATACATAAAAGAACAGAGAAGAAAATAACCCACAATTGCATTATCCACAGATAGCTAATGTTCACATTTTGCTGAATTTTCTTCATGTGTGTGTTATTCTTTTGCTGTGTAGTTTTTTGCAGTAACATAATTACTGCATGAATCTTTCTCCTAATTAATTTCCTTTCAGTGTGCTCTAATCTGTGCACCGGGGCACTCGTCTGACTATAATTTTAGAAGTCGTTTGTTCAGCTATCTTCAATTTTAACCAATTAAAATAATAATCCAAAAATAATTTTTTGAATACATAATTCACTGTGGTGAATAGTTTGTGTTTAAATCTTTGTCTGCATCTGATTTTCTTCTCAGACCATAGGATTGAATTATTTTCTTGTGTTCGATTTGTTTATATTTGTTTATATTTGTTTATATTTTTGTCCCCTCTGATGGACAAAACCAAATTCAGACAATATGTTCGGGTGACTCAGAAATGCGTTAGGCTGTCATTAACAGAAAACGCAGAGTAACTGAAAGAAGTAAGGATCTGTTTGCTCCATAGTAAGCAATGTGAAGGCTCAGGAACCAGCATCTCTGACTATTTCGGCCTTTCCTTCCAGCTCCAAACATCATTCATGACATTCAAGTAAGAACATCAGGGTGGGGCTGAGCAGCGCCAGCACCCGCCCATGTGGGCCTCATAGTCTAGAACTGCTCCATCGGCGCCCACAGCTTCTCCTAAACCTGGAGGGTCTGGGAAAGCAAGAGTCTCTGCTGGAACCAGGCCCACTGCTGCCTCCAACCAAAGCAGACTGTGCTCCCCGAGAGGGAAGGAGACAGGAGACTGGGGAGACAGCTGTGCCACATTGTGTAACATTCCTCGCTTGTAGGATGCATCTATATGCATTGTCCCCTCACCCCACGTTCCCCCACACACTGTCGATTATGATGGGGTGGATGTATGTACCACTTGCTCTTATAAATTTTTCATCAGTTTTGTGTAACTTTGAAAAGCTATCACACCCAACGAGCATTCATTTCCTGGATGGAGCCATTTAATGTAAGGTAAATAACTAGATTACCTGGGACTGCTTCCTCCAGTAACTCTGAGTTGTTCTAATGCAGCCATAAGCCTGGGGGGAAAAGCATAAATGAAGCGCTGCTTTCGGCTCAAAATAAAGAGAAAACATTTTAATTTCTCCAAACTATTGCACACTAATAAATACATGAAAGGAACAACCTGGCAAAATAAATTGGTCTCCTGGGCTATTAAACCTTTCTCAGCACCGCGCTGCAGCAGGAAACACAGGGCTTAGCTTTGAAACCTCAGTGGTGTGCTCGATGTGAAGAACATCTGAAATGTGTTTTGTTAGAGCTGGGGAAGGGAGAAACGGTTTATGTTAAATAACACTTTGAACTGATGACATTAAAGAACCAATCGCTTGCTTTTTCTATTGTTGTTCAGTACAAAACCCCAAAGAATTTTCACTCCAAATGGAGCGTTCCTCAATCCTTTGTAGGATTCCAGGGCCATTCAATTGCTTTTCCTCAAAAACATCTTTGATCAAAAACATCAGATTAACCCAAAGCTCAAAGCCTGTATCAAGTAATTTTCACTTCTACTCAGAATACTATATTCACACATTCCAGCTTCCAAAGGCAGGCCGGCAAGGCACGGGAAGGTGCTGAATACTGTGGAGAGAGCTACAAAGAGGAGAGATGAGAACCTGAAAGTGTGTTGCTGGGGAGTGGGGAAGGGTAAGGCAGGCATACACATACACCCAGAATTCTCGTTAAGTTTTTACAAAGCTGAGTAATCTTTTACCACCACCACCACCACCCCCCGCCCCCCCCCCCCCCCCCCCCCGCCCCGGGAATCTCAATACTCAGCATGCTCAATGCATTTCATTTTCACTTACAGGAAGGCAAGATCATGCCGGTTAAGTATGAAGAAAGTTCTCTCGTCTGGGTGGCTGTGGGCCAGCCCTTGAAGGACAGCAGCTTCTTGAGCGCCAAAGTCATAGAACTCTGCGGGGACCTCCCTATTTTCTGGCTTAAACCAACTTATCCAAAAGGTAACTTTTCAAGACTCTTAATGCTGCGTGGAAGGTTGCCGGTCCGTGTGAGGTCCCTGGGAGCCCCTCACGGGCCTGAGCTGTGGCGAGAAGGGGATCAGGGTGCACGCGCAGGTCTCAGTCATGGGCCCGAGAGCTCGGAGAGAAGGAAGAGCCACCTGAGGTTGCAGGGAGGCGGCAGCAGGACCGGCAGGAAGCGACCAGGAGTCCCAGCCTGCTGCAGGGCCTGGTCTCTGTGACACTCCCACTTCTTCCCACTCTGCCCCATCTCAGTTGTCTGCCCTTTGCGATTTTATATTTGTCCCCCTAAGCTGATTTTATATTTGTGGCACACTGCGGCTTGCGAGCCACATGCGGCTCTTTGGCCCCTTGAGTGTGGTTTTTCCACAAAACACCACGGCCTGTGTAAGTCTGTTTTGAAGAAGTGGCGTTAGAAGAAGTTTAAGTTTAAAAAATTTGGCTCTCAAAAGAAATTTCAATCGTTGTACTGTTGATGTTTGGCTCTGTTGACTAATGAGTTTGCCGACCACTGCCCGAGGCATAGAATCCAGGGACTGAGACGCTGACTCTTTATTATGTTCAAACCTAGAATCACGGGACAGCCAAATGCAGCTGTGAGCAGAGGTTGAGATTCTTTAAGTTCTGGGCTCAGGATTCAGCCTCAAGTTCCATGAAAATGAATGAAGGGTCCTGGAGAGAGGTTGGAGCACACCTTGCAGCTATTTCTGGGTGGGGAAGGGCAGATGAGCCCCGCAGCCTGTCCCCTTCGTTAACATCCCCAGGGCTGTCCTCACTCTTGATTTCCACCACAGTCACCTCCTCTGGCCTCCCAAAGTCCGGCTCTGTAGCTCTGGCTCAAGTGTGGATAAAAGGCCTTTCCTCTAGCACAGCTGAGATAGGTATGTTTTCTAAAAGATCTTACTGAACATCAAGATAAAGCAGCATGGAAATAATAATGAAAAAATACAGGCATTGAAACCAGGCTTGGGGGTAAAAGGGGCAGTTTTGTTAACCTGTGCAGAGTTTCAGTCCTGCAAGATGAAAACTGTTCTGGAGATAGATGGCTGCATAGCAATGTAAATGTACTTTACACCACTGAACTTGACCCTGAAAAATGGTAAATTTTTAAATGGTAAATTTCATGAATATTTTAACAAAATTTATTTATTTATTTTTCACAATTTATTTTTTAAAACCTCGCCAAGGATGAGAAAATCCAAACTTCTGATTCTGCCATGGCTGACTTATTCCTACAGTTCACAAATCTTAGTTTGTCCCAAAGCTCAGCAAATAGGATTCAGTTTATGCATCAGTGGCCACAGCAGCCTGAGGGTGGGCTAAGCAGGACCCTGAGGCACAGGCAGGCTTGGAGAGAAAGCGCACCAGGAGCAGTGTTTGTCACACTGTTGGGGGCTGGAGAGGGGGTGCCAAATGCACAGCTGCTTTTGGCATCCTGCTTTTGCCCAGTGGGTGGCCAAAACTCACAATTTTGTGGCTGCTTGCCAAGTTCTCACTTTCAATTCCCCACCTGCCTCCACATGGAATAGGCCTTCTTGCTTTCCACACCCAGGAACGACTTCTCCAATACCTTGTCACCTTTTCCAGGCAAGGGCAAAGTCTGCAACTCTGCAACCATGGATGATAACCCTCCCTAAGCACTTTCTGTTTGTGGGCAAGCCTCTTACCTAGAGAGTTCATTCATTCACTCACTCACTCACTCCTTCGGCAAACATTTACTGACATATTTATCATGTACCATTTACTTGTTCCAGGCACTTGGAATGCATTGGGGAACAGAACAGACAAGAATCCCTGCCCTCAGGAGTGTTACATTGTTAGAAAGGGGAAACAGTAATAAACACAAAGTTACAATAAGAAAATCATATGCCAACATGCAAGGTGCTGGGGTAAAATCACAGCAGGACGGGGGTGGGGTGTGTTTGGGAAGAGGGTGCTATTGGCAATGCTAGGGACAGCCCGAGTTCCTGGGGAAAGAGCTTGTTCTCTGCACCCAAGATGTGGTGTGGCCCCTCCCAGCCCAACAGCATGACCACATCGTAAGTATTCAATCATCACAGCAGCCATATGAGAATCACATACATTACGTCCAACACGAGAACAATGGGAATCACCAAAATGCCCTCCAGATTTGAAAAGAATTGAATCAGTGTTGATGTAGCCATAGGATGGAATATCATAGACATTAAAATGAGGGGTTTTATGTATTAACTATGTACAGTAACAGTGGTTAAAGACTTATTGTGGTGATTACTTCGTAAGATATGTAAATGTTGAATCACTATGTTGTATTCCTGAAACTAATATAATACTGTCAATATAATTAAAAACAATTTTAAATGGGATTTTTCCAATCTCTTATAAATGCAGTCATGTTTTAGAATAAAATTAAGAAAAAAAAAACCTTCCCTAAGGGATCTCTCCCACTCCCCATCACCTGATTCTAAGCCCCCCAACTCCGGGGGTCCAGTACCCCCAACCTTGGATCTTGAAGCTGGCAGGTCATCAGCGTCACATAGCTGTATTATCAGAGACACCGGTAATGGTGGCTAGACAAGTTCAGAGAGAAGGGTGACAGCTGATGTCTGCTGAGCTTTGGCTGTGTGTCCTCACTTGATCTTTACCAACAACTGTCTGTGTAATTACTAATGGTCCCATTTTATTAATGAAGAAACTAAGGTTCACAGCGATTAAATAACTCACCTAAGGTCATTAAGTTAAAAGAAGAGGAGATTCTAATCCAGCTTTCCCTGATGCATTTTCAACCATGCCTCAGAAACCAAGAGGCTAGCCCCAGATATGAAGCACATCTAAGTTTTCATAAATAACATAGCATGATATAATCACCATCACTTAACATTTGAATGCGTATTATATGAATTCCTTGGGGAAAGAACTATGCTGAAATCCTTCAAATTGTTCGTTAACTCTGTCACAACCCTGTGAGATCAGGTAGATACTAACCCCATTTCACAGATGAAGAAACTAGGCTCAGAGAGATGCCAAAGTCCACCCTGTGTGCTTTTCTCTGTTGTTACCCGGCAGCCGAGGGCCATGCTGCAGGGCCCACCACAGGCCGTGCAGTGAGCTAGAGCACGGGGTTGGAAGTCAGAGTTTACCTTCAGTTCCTGTCTCTGCCATCTATTCTGTGATCTTGGCTAAGTCCCTGGGTGTTTCTGGAGCCTCATGCTCTCATGCATAAAAGTATCTGCTTTTTTTATTCCATGGGATTTCTTATAAGATACAACCAAGATAATAAACCCCCTGAAAACTATAAAGTTTTATACATATACTACAGGCCTGGTACATGAAAATTCATGCTCTGGAAGTGGGTCCCTAAGTCCGGCCTGCCCTCTCTCACAATCCAGGAGCCTTCAGGGGCAAGAGGCAACCCAGCGATCAGAGGAAGGAGACAACCCCATCACACCTCTGCTGGTGCCACTGCCAGCAGTGCAATCCTCGGCTGGCCCTGGTTTACCTGAGCCTCTGGAGGCCCTGGGTGGCTGGGCAGCCGCCATCTGAGGCTTGTCTGCACCTCAGGCCTGCCCTGGGCAGCTGGGGGGCTGAAGGAACTGAGCGACTCCAGAGGGAGATGCGCGGAGCAGCCAGGCCTGCCCTGGGCCCGGCCTTGTCATGCATCTGCCATCCTGGTGGGACTGAGAGGACTGGGCGCCGCCATCTTGTGGCTGTGGGCGCCTCCATCTTTGAGGGTGTGGCAGTCAATTAGCATATTCCCACCTTCTTGGCTATGGGTGCCACCATCTTTGAGGGTGTGGCCGTCAATTAGCATATTCCCTCCTTATTGGCTGTGGGTGCTGCCATCTTTTGTGACAGTGTGAGGGAATATTAACATATTCCCTCTTTATTAGATAGGATAATCACTCCATTATGAATGTATTGGGCTGCAGCTAACGGAAAACCTGACCAGCAGAGGTTTCAGCAAGTACACGTGGGATGTTTTTCGTATAGCCAGAAGTCTGGAGATATGTTCTGGCATTATCAGCTACTCGGTGATGTCATCACACCTCTTTCTAGCTTAGCATTTTTCTTCCCATGGCATGCTGCGCATCATCCTGTGCCTATCACCTCTGGTCACAGGTCTGCTCCCTTACATCACATCTACAGTCAAGAAAGGAAGACAAGACATAGGAAGCCATATCTGTCCCCTTTTGCCAAGAAAGCAAAAGCTTTCCACAGAACTGCACCAGCGCATTCTGCTTGTGTCTCACTGGCCAGAAATGTGTGATGGGGGCACTCCTCGCTGCCAGGCAGGCCCGGAAATGAGTGCTATTTTACTTTCCTAGCTCCCATTGTAGAGGCAGGCAAAGAAAACGGGATTGTGGGCGGATTTTGTCAGCTACCTTACAATATCTACCTCAGGTAGTGGTATAAAATCAAATTTTAGCTACCTGTACATTGAACTAACTCGGGACTAAAACCTGCTTTATTGTTATAAAAATCATCAGTACATATGTAAGTGGTATGTACGTGTGTCTGTGTTTGGGTGTCCTTTTGTCTTTTGTCCTGATAAACACAGACCTTCCTTAATTATTCATGCAAAGGGATTAACTTGCAGCATTTATTTTCATTCATTCATTCATTCATTCATTCATTCATTCATTCATTCATTCCTATTTGCAGAAACTCAGAGGGAAAGAAGAGAATTGATAGCGCAAACTGTTACAACTACCACCAGAGGCCCTCGCAGCGGCCCACGGGGCAACCCCGGGCCCGGGAGGCTGAGTAACAAGACCAGACCCAGCGTGCAGGAGGACTCGGAGCCCTTCAACCCGGACAATCCCTACCACGTGCGTAGGCCGCTTGCGCTGCTGCTCAGATGAATGCATTAACCTAACACCGGAGTGGTGGTGTTTCTAGAGGTTTCAAACAAGCATTTGGCACCTAACTGAGATGTTGACTCGATATTTTAAAAATGCGTCTTCGTTTGCGTGCTGCGGGGCTGGGAAACGCGGTGAGAACACGCGGGCGTTGCCTCTGTGGCGCGAGCCCGGCTGGCGCCTCCTTCAGCGCCGCTTTCCGGGCTGTGCTCTCCGTTTCTTGAGTCACAGGCAAAGCCGCAAGACAAGGTCATTCCAGAAATTTATGTTAAAATGTTGTCTGGGGGCAGCACACAGAAGGAAAGCATTCTCTCCCCGCTTTCCATCCACTTTGCCCACCCATTCAGCAGACGTCTGGAGAGAAGGTGCTTGCAGGACCCGTGCCCACGGGCAGGCGGGCCTTCTGCCTGCACTCAGCCCCTCTGCAGGCAGGTCCCGACACAGATACAGCCCTTCAGAATCCTGCTTGGAAGGACGGCGTTTGGAAGGATACTAACATGCTAAAAACCTATCAGATCTTCCACAAAATATTATCTACTAAGACTGCACTTTGCAGGAAGTAGAAAAATATTTATTCTAACTAGTGTTTTAATTGACAAGAAATACATGCATATACTTTTTTTTTATTAATTTTTTTTACGGAGCAGAAGGGAGAGGGATAGAAAGTCAGAAACATCCATGAGAGAGAGACATAGATCAGCTGCCTCTTGCACACCTCCTACTGGGGATGTGCCCGCAGCCAAGGTATATGCCCTTGACCGGAATCGAACCCGGGACCCTTCAGTCCACAGTCCGACGCTCTAGCCACTGAGCCAAATCGGTCTCGGCTACATGCGTATACTTTTAAAAAAACATTATATCAAGGGTATACAATGAACAGTGAGTTTCCCTTCCATCTCGGACACCCTTTCCAGAACAACCTATTAACAATAGCAACTTGCCCGGTTTCTTTGCATTAGTACACGCACACACAATTTGAACACGAAAGAGCATACAAAACTCCTGTACCTTGCTTTCCAGTTACAGTACGGTATTTTGAAGATTGTATCTCCTATCTAGACTACCTCCTCAATGCCCACATTGTATTACTTTGTGTGGATAGATGTACAACTTCACTAGTTGTACTGTGGTGGACGTGTAAATTATTTGTCTTTTGCTGTTAGAAATACTGTTAACAGCGCCCAGCCTTGCACACACGCGCCTTAGGGGTTGTGGGAAGGTGAAAGAGGTGAAGCTCCCACTCCACACACTGTTTGCCACATGGTAGCCATTAAATTGCTCGATTTAGCTACTGCCCAACTTGTACACAAGGGAATATGTCTTTAAAATAAACATTGACTCTTGGGTCTGCTGAGTCAATGCAGATAGGAATTTTATGTTTTAATAGAGGTATCATTTTGCCTTCCAAGAAATACTAGCTACATGTGTTCAAATAGTAATAAAAGGCCTCTATTATCAAACATAAAAATTATCTTTACCAGTTGAGAGTGTAAAATTTATCTGTTTTATCATGCCTGTCTTTAATTATATGCAAGATCCAACATATTTTCGTATACAGATAAGCCATTTGTGTATATTTTTCCTATGCAACCTCTTCAGGCCTATTTCATTTCATGTGCTGCAGATATATTTTCTAATTTATTTTAGATTAATATATTTTCCAAAGACTTAGAGTAAAAAGTATTTTCAAATAGCTCAAGGCTTATCAGAAAATTCAGGATACAATAGTACTTCGTTCCCTAAAACTCAAATAAAAAAGGAAATAAAATCTGAATCAGCAAACAGAAAATTTAAGATAGTTTATTCCCCAGATAGCTGATTAGATAAATCTGGTTCAAGGGGTAAGGGCATCAGCCCCTTTCTTTACAAGGGGGGGGGGGGGGGGGGGCGCGGGGCGGGGAGGACTATGTCTACCTGGCTTCCAGGCTTAAGTGTCCTTATTCCTTTAAAAACTACAACTACATCAGTTTTTCCCTTTGCTTTGTGTTCACCTTTAAGCAGACACCTCTCCATGAGCTCAGTCCTTCACATATTTCTTTAGGGTATCTTAGAGCAACAACCTGAGATTCCCTCGCAACATTTTAATCTAACAAGGCTTTGCTGAACCCTCAAGATTAAAAAATGTCTCAAACATCAGGCTTTTTGCCTCTCTGCCCTAGAAGAGTCAGCTACAATTAATGAGATGGGTTTCTTTTTTTGTCCCAGATGAACCTATTTCAAGAGATAAGCCAAAAAGGCTGGGGCGGGGCGGGGGGGGGGGGGGAATCTGAAAAATTAAAGTATGAGAGTAAGACAAATATTTTGATGACAAAAATTTAACAGGAAAGTTAATTTTGTTAGGTGTGATAATGGCAGTGTGGTTGTGTAGAAAAATATTCTCTTATTTGGGAAGTAACATTCTAATGTATTTATGGGTCAAATATATCACAACACTGAAATGATTTTTAAAGATGGGGGGGGGGAAGCAAGCAAATTTAACAAAAATTAGCAACTGTCAAATCTAGATGATGTTCAGTAACAATTTTCTTCACTTCCAGTATGTTTGAATCTTTCATAATAAAGATTCTCCATCTCCCTCCAAAAAATGTGAGACTTTTATACCAGAACAGGTGGCAGGTGCTGAGTTCATGCGGCCCACGCCTGTGTTTGGTGCTGCATCTGCCCACGTTCACCTCCAGGAAAGAGGCTCACATTGAACAGAGGATTTACTTTAACAATAAAGGCTTCTGAGCAATGAAATGCAGGACCATATTAAAGAAGATACAGAAACTATACCCCTAGATGTCCATAAAAAAGAAAGCCAGCTATGTAAATTTGGCAGGGGGCCAAGTTCCTTCCAGCACTGTGCTCTCCAGTGGTGAGAAAACGCTGTTTTGTAGGTAATTCTTACTTCATCAATGTGACGTTATTTCGATAACTCTAATGATGGCACACAGGAACAAGAAGGCAGTTTAAGGTCTGGAATTTTCACACATTATGTGGTGCCTTTTCGAGTGTTACAGACCCTTACGTTGATGTAAGGGCAGGAGCTAAATGACTCCACGGTGTCTTCAGCCACTGCAACTGGAAGGCTGCCTTGCTGTCAGTGAGCACCGAAGTGAGCGCCCAGGGGCCTGAACACCATCGACACAGGAAGGCCGAATTCCTGCCGACTTGATTAACAGTGGCAGACACGCTACTTGTGAATAATGACTCCTTTTTGTTTGCCTATTTAAAACAAGATGAGTCCCCACTGAGTGGCTATCATGGCTCATTAAAGCATGGAGAACCTTCATCAATATTTATAAAAAAACACCTTCCTGCAGTGACAGATTAGGCAGGTGAAGTTCCTGGGTGTTAAAAGAAACTCTGAACTATATATAAGGTTATAATTGAAAACTACAGAAAGTTATGCTGATTTCTTTAGTTTTCCTTTTATGCTAATTTCTTATAGCAATGAACATTCAGGATCTTATTTTTTTAAAATGTGTTAACAAACTTCTCATTATGAAGAAAACCCACATAATTCTTTTATTTCACAGCAGCAGGAAGGGGAAGGCACGATGACATTCGACCCTAGACTGGACCACGAAGGAACCTGCTGCATAGAATGCAGGCGGAGCTACACCCATTGCCAGAAGATCTGTGAACCCCTGGGAGGCTATCAGCCATGGCCCTATAATTATCAAGGCTGCCGGTCGGCCTGCAGAGTCATCATGCCATGCAGCTGGTGGGTGGCCCGCATCTTGGGTATGGTGTGAAATCAATTCATATACCAGGTGCTGTAAAGGAAGAAGTAACTCAAGAGACAACCAAAGTATGAAAACTCTCGATGCTAAAGAGACCACAAAGTAGTTTATACTCAATCTGAGTAATATTCTTTGAGACACTGTTAGCAGAATATTTCTTCATTGCTTTACAGAACTTTATCCAGAATACGCAAATGTACTGAAAGAGTAGACTAAAATGTCTTAATAATCCTTTTATTACTTTCTATTTTTCATTTGCTTTGCTCATAAGGCCTGCTCATAAGACTTCCTTCCCAAGCCATTTTGAAATAAACATGAAAATTTACAATTTGTCAAAGTTCTCATGTACACTTGAGTCCCTTTTCATCAAGTCACTAAGTTTTCGGTTATTTGTATAGAATTCCTCAATTGTTCTTAACCTTTACTGTTCTTCCCAGTCTTGCAAATGTGCTCCCAGAGCCCCCAGAAAGAATACAGACAAGCCCGGGGCCAGTGTGCCTCAGTTGTGCGGGCACTGAAAGGTCTACAGTCCCACTCCCAACAGGGCACATGCTGGGTTGTGGGCTGAATTCCTGATCAGATGCCAGCTGGAGGCAGCCAATCGATATTCCTCTCTCTCTTTCTCTCTCTAAAATCAATAGAAACATTAAAAAACAAACCACAAAGAAGGAAAACATAACAAATAATGGAATTTACCTGAAAGTAAACATTATAAACCTCAGTGCGGTAGCTCATGGGAAATTCTTGAGCTGGCATGTGACTAACAGGTAGCTGCCCTATGTTAGGAGTCAGTTCCTGGAAAAGCATTAGGCTAACGAGGAAACGTAGCCAGAGATAAATCAGACCTGGGAAGAGGACTTTCATTGACATTCTGAAAAGACATCTTCCCACTCTTTTCAGTAAGTGCTCACTGGCATGAAGAAGCGTAATGATTTCTTCCTCTGGAATACAAATCAGGCTGCTGATGTAGTTCAATTACCAATTAGTTACTCTCCTTAGTAATAGGGCTGGCTGCAGCTTGGCAGATACAGCTGAGGAAGAATAGCCTATCCTATCTAATAAAAGGGTGATATGTAAATTTGACTGTAACTTCGCTGCACCAAGCCATGCCCACTAGCCACGCCCACTAGCCAATCAGGAGTGTGGGGCGTGGCTGAGGTGGCCCAAGCCTGGGGGTGTGTGCTGAGGTGGCCTGGGCAGTGGGAAGGCATGGCCGAGGTGGCCTGGGCTGCGGGGGGGGGGGGGGGGGCCATGGTGGAGGCAGCCTGGGCCTGGGGGGCGTATCCAATGCAGCCTGGGCCTGGGGGGGGGGGGGGTGTCTGAGGCAGCCCAGACCTGAGGGGATCTGGGGAGCGTGTCTGAGGCGGCCCGGGCCTGGGGGGCCTGGGGGCATGCGTGTCTGAGGTCCGGGCTAGCTGGGGGCGAGCTGCCTGGGCCTAAGGCCCTGGCCAGAGAGGTGGGGGGGTGTGGCTAGGATGGAGCCAGCCATCTGCCCCATTGCAGGGCGATGGCTGGATGCCCAAGGCCTAAAGCCTCGGCCAAAGGGCTCCCAGTATGTGTGAGGGGGCAGGTTGGGCTGAGGGATCACCCACCCCCAGTGCACAAATTTTGTGCACCTGTCCCCTAGTTTATTTATAATGACATAGTCTCTTAGGAACACTGACAAGAAACAAGGGCTGACTTTAGACAATGAAATATTCAGATCAGGAAGAGAAGCAGGTATTTCATATTTTTGACATATTAGTTCTGAATCCCACAATCTGAGAGATAAAGAACTTTCTTAAGGAAAATCAGTTTTCCAAAACAAGGATTCAGAGAGATGACAGGTCTTGATACCATGATCTTATTACAAGGTCTTATATACTAAATACACCTTAGTAGTGCACACTTAGTATTTTCCAATCTGTCTGTAAGATCATACAGAATTTTAAAAATCTGGTTATCAGATGAAAGCTCAGATGCTTATATTTAAGGAAATACAAAGGCAGGCTTCTGGAGAAAAAGTTATAAAGGGAAATACACATACTGAATTACATGTAATGGCACAGTGTTCTCAGCTACTTCCTGCACAGTTATGAATTTTACATGTTTAATCTTTGAAATGGTTAATGGCTGTCATTCTATAAACCAAGTATGTGCCAATGGTTCCACACACCATCTCCCACCTCATTGCCCAGCAATCTGTATACTTGCTTCTACAACTAAATAAAAAGTTAAGAAAAAGGCTGATCCCAACACAGAAGAGCCTGTGTGGTCTCGTAAGAGATACAGTCAGGACTCAGTACACAGAAGGCCTTGATAAAGATGGCAGCACTGGGCATCTTGGAGAAGATGACGTCTTTCCTAGAGCTTCAGTGATCATGAGTTGGCCTTGTGAAAGTGACAAAGGGAAGCCATTCGAGGCAGAGGGAGCGGTCTAGTAAAGCCAGAGGTTTTAAAGTTAACTGATTCACCGAGGGGGAAGGAGGGAATTGTGGGGTACAAACAGGCAAATGGAGCATTCATGCTGAGGTAATATTAAGATAGAAATGTAGGCAAAAACTATATCTTATATTGCATGTTATTTTGAATTCATTTATTTATTTGGTAGGTCAGAAATGGGGACTCAATCAAAGGTTTCAGGCAAAGAAGGGGCAAGAAGAGGGCTGGTTAAGTTTACATTCTAAATGGATCACCTTAGTAGCTCTCCATGTGAGAGCAGGTGCCGGAGTTGGCAAGGAAGAAAGCATGTCATTAGAAAAGAAGGATGCCTCCTGAAAAGTGTTCCCTTTTCAAAGCCCCATAATCAAATGAAAATCTAGTAGATAATTTACTTCATAAGAGATAAAGCAATTATGTTGTGTTCTGAAAAGCACTTAGTACCCAAGGAAGGCAACTTAGGAAAAAAAAACCACCAATGTTTTAAGGGATAGGGGAAACTCAGGTTTGGCTTAAAGGTAGGAATCACTGAAGATTCAAATTTTGTTCAAAGTAGAAAATTAAAGGCTTGCTTTGAAAAAGAAGAATCCTATCTAATAAAAGAGTAATATGCAAACAGTCACTCCAAGACACAAGATGACTGCCCCCATGTGGACATAAGATGGCTGCAACAAGATAGCCTGCAGGAGAGGGCAATTGTGGGCAGTTAGGGGTGACCAGGCCAGCAAGTGAGTGCAGTTGGGAGGGACCCAGGCCTGCAAAGGAGGGCAGTTGTGGGCAATTGGGCAAGAAGGGAGAGCAGTTAAGGGTGACCGGACTGACATAGGAGGGCAGTTAGAGGGGACGAGGCCAGCAGTGGAGGACAGTGAGGGGGGACCCAGGCCTGAAGGAGAGGGCAGTTGGGGGGGACCAACCCTGTAGGGGAGTGCAGTTGTGGATGATCAGGCCAGCAGGGAGCGCAGTTAGGGGTGACTGGACCAGCAGAGGCGGGCAGGTGGGAAAGACTAGGACAGCAGGGGCGGGCAGTTGGGGGGCACCAGGCCTGCAGGGGAGGGCAGTTGGGGGTGGGGAACCAGGCTGGCAGTGGAGGGCAGTTGAAGAGAACCCAGGCCTACAGAGAAGGGCAGTTGGTGGGGGGAACAGGCTAGCAGGGAGGGCAGTTAGGGGCGACTAAGATGGCAGGGAAGGGCAGTTGGGAGGAAACAGGTCTTCAGGGAGGGCAGTTGGGGGGTACCAGACCTGCAGGGAAGGACAGTTGGGAGGGGTAGCCAGGCCTATAGGGAGGGCAGTTGGGGGAGGACCAGGCCAGCAGGGAAGGGAAGTTGGGGCGGAACCAGGAATTCTGGGGAGGGCAGTTGGGGGTGAGGCCTGGCCTGCAGGGTAGAGCAGTTGGGGGGAACCAGGCCTGCAAGGGAGGACAGATGGGGGGACCAGGCCACCATGATAGGCATTAAAGGTGACCAGGCCGGCAGAGGAGGTAAGTTGGGAGACCAGGGGAGGGCAATTGTGGGCAATCAGGCCAGTATGGGGAGGACAGTTGTGGGGGACCAGGCTGGAGGGGAGAGTAGTGGGGAGGACCAGGCCTGCAAGCAGAGCAATTGGGGAGGACCAGACTGGCAGGGGAAGGCAGTTATAGGTGACTAGGCCAGCATGGGAGGGCAGTTAGGGGCAATCATGCCAGCTGAAGAACAGTTAGACATCAATCAGGTTAGTAGGGAGTGATTAGGGCTGATCAGGCTGGCAGGCAGAAGTGGTTAGGGCCAATCAGGCAGAGGCAGGCGAGCAGTTGGGAACCAGCAGTCAGGGATTGTTACCGAGTGATGTCCAAGTGCCCAGTGGGATCTGGCCTAAATGGGTGGTCAGGCATCCCTCAAGGAGTCCCAGATTGGAGATGGTGCAGGCCGGCCAGAGGAACACACACACATACCCCCACCCCCCAGTGCACAAATTTTGTGCACCCAGCCTCTAGCCTATATATATAAGGCTAAATGGCTGTCCAGCCATCAGACTGGTAGCTATGACACACACTGACCACCAGGGGGCAGATGCTCGACAAAGGAGCTGCTAAGCTGCTGTGACTTGATTTGGTTCTCAGAACCAGAGAGGAGGGAACCCGATTCTGGGGTGTGTACCCCTAGGGGGGATGCCAGAGAGCCAGTTTCAGCCCCATCTCCACAGGCCACCCTGAGAGACCCCACCTGCTAGCGGGACCCCGCTCACTCTGCAGAAGCCCCTCCAGCCCTGGCACCGTTCCAGGTGTGGCCGGCTGGGGAGGGACCAAAGAGGTTGGCTGGGCATGTCTGGCCCATCTCATCCAGTCCTGCCCCGCTGGCCACCTTCTAATTAATTTCCTTTCAATGTGCATGAATCCATGCACTGGGCACTAGTTAGTGTATAAAGGAAGAGAGGACACTGCAGAATACAAACTTTTCACAAAAGGGCACTAATCTACAGATTATGTTTTACCAGGCCAGTCAAAAAGGGCAAATGTACCCCAGTTAGCTGTGTTGAAAACTGTATTTGTTCTAGTATACTTATTTCTTTTTTAAAAAATCATTATCCAAGGATAGATTGGTTGTCTCCTGCATGAGGCCCCAGACTGGATGGGGGTCAAAGCTGCAACTGAGGTTTGCCCCCTTGACTAGGAATCGAACCTTCAACTTCTTGGTCCATGAGCCAATGCTCACTCCAAGCACTGAGCCAAAACAGGCAGGGCGATTCCATTTAATTTTAGTGGTGTTGAAAAGAAATCCCTATGGACATCACAGGTTGATTTTCAAGGTCTTAGGTCTGACTCAGATTGGAAGGGCTACTGTGGTCTTACATGTAATAGTTGTAGTGTAAGCACACAGAAAATGAAAAAGTGGTTTTGCTGGGTTTTATTATGTACTAGAGGCCTGGTGCACAAAATTCATCCATGGGGGGCAGGGAATGTCCCCTTAGCCTAGCCTGCACCCTCTCCAATCTGGGACCGCTTGAGAGATGTCCGACTGCCCGTCTAGGCCCGCTCCTAGGATCAAGCCTAAATGGGCAGACAGACATCCTCACAATCCAGGACTGCTGGCTCCAAACTGCTCACCTGCCTGCCTCCCTGATTGCCCCTAACCGCTTCTGCCTGCCAGTCTGATCACCCCCAAACCACTACCCTGCCAGCCTAATTGATGTCTAACTGCCCCCCTGCCAGCCTATTTGCCCCCAACTTTTCTCCTCTGCTGGCCTGGTCAACCCTAACTGCCCACCCCTGCAGGCTTGATCACCCCCAACTGCCCTCCCTTGCAGGGCCTGGAACCTCCCAATTGCCCTCCCCTGCTGGCCATCTTGTGTCCACATGGGGGCAGGATCTTTGACCACATAGGGGCAGCCCTCTTATGTGTTGGAGTGATGGTCAATCTGCATATTACTCTTTTATTAGATAGGATAGAGGCCTGGTGCACAAATGGGGGCCAGCTGGTTTGCCCTGAAGTGTGTCCTAGATCAGGGTGAGGGTTCCCTTGGGGTGAGGAGCAGCCAGGGTGAGGGGCCTGTGGAGGTTTGCAGGCCGGCCATGCCCCCCCACAACCCAAGCGGAGGCATTGGTATCTGGGATTAATTTATGTCTACAATGGAAACTTTGTAGCCTGGAGCAGAGCCAAGCCTTCTGCTCGATCAGTGGCAGCAGCCATTTCTGTTTGAAATTTTGTAGCCTAGAGTGGAGGCCTAGGCCAGCAACGGCAGACTGAAAGCTTGGCTTCCTCCGTTGCCAGGGAAACCCAAGCCTCTGTTCTCTCCAGCTCAGTGGCTGCCGCCATTTCTGTTATCTTTTATAATTGAAACTTTGTAACACTGAGTGAAGGCCTAGGCAGGTGGAAAGCTTGGCTTCCTCTGTTGCTGGGGAAACCCAAGCCTTCCTCCTGCTCTCAGTGGTGGCAGCCATCTTGGTTGGGGTTTATTTGCATAATCTGCTCCTGATTGGCTGGTGGGCGTGGCTGTGGCTTGTGGGTGTGGTGAGGTACAATCAAATTTGCATATTACTATTTTATTAGATAGGATAAATGTATCTCACTGAAATATAACAAGAAACTTTTATTCAATTTTAAAAACCTGTTAACCTAATCCTTATACCTCCTTCCTCTACCACTTCAAATAGCTGTTGATACTAAAAAAGCAAACATATTCAAAATATTCACTTAACCCACTCAACAGTTGATTTCTTATACCAGATTTATTACACTCTGAAATACAAGCTACATTTTTACAGAATAGAAATTCCTGGCGAGAGGGCGGGACCAGGCGCCGGGCCCCCCTTGGCCGCTGCTGCAGGGGCAAAATCTAGGCGGCCCCGGCTAGCGGCGACAAGCACTTCTGCAGCTGCCAAGTGAAGCGAAGGTCACGGGGCTCATGTCGTTCTTCTCTCCACCCCCCAGGAGGGGCGAGAGGGAATCGCCATGGATGTCAGAAATACACTTTTGGGAAATGGCCTCTAAATCTTGGCTGAATTTTTTAATCTTCCTCTGTGGATCAGCAGTTGGATTTGTTTTATGTTCTCAGCTATTTAGTATTTTGTTGGGAGAACTGGGTGACACCCAACCTAAGATTCTTCATAATGATCCTCATGCTAGGCACTCAGATGATAATGGTCAGAATCATCTAGAAGTACAGATGAACTTCAATGCAAATGCTAGCCAACATAAAGATGAGAACACCGACATGGCTGAAAACCTCTATCAGAAGGTTAAAATTCTTCGCTGGGTTATGACAGGACCTCAAAATCTAAAGAAAAAAGCTAAACATGTCAAAGCTACATGGGCCCAGCGCTGTAATCAAGTGTTGTTTATGAGTTCAAAAGAAGACAAGACTTCCCTGCTGTGGGATTAGAAACCAGGGAGGGCAGAGACCAGCTAAACTGGAAAACCATGAAAGCTTTTCAGTATGTTCATGATCACCATCTAGAAGATGCAGATTGGTTTATGAAAGCTGATAACAATACATGTTATACTAGACAATTTGAGATGGCTTCTCTCAAAGCACAACCCTGAAGAACTCATTTACTTTGGGAGAAGATTTAAGCCCTACATTAAGAGGGGCAATGAGTGGAGGAGCGGGATATGTACTGAGTAAAGAAGCCTTGAAGAGATTTGTTGATGCGTTTAAAACAGAGAAATGTACACATAGTTCTTCCATTGAAGATTTAGCACTGGGAAGATGCATGGAAATTATAAATGCGGAAGAGGGAGATTCCAAAAATACCATTGGAAAAGAACCTTTTCAGCTCTTTGTACCAGAGCACCACTTAATCAAGGGTTACCTACCTAAAACATTTTGGTACTGGAATTGTAACTATTAACCCCTGTACAGGGTCCTGGTTGCTGTTCTGATCTTGCAGTTTCTTTTCACTATGTTGATCCTACAACCATGTATGAGTTAGAATACCTCGTTTATCATCTTCATCCATATGGATATTTATACAGATATCAACCCGCCTTACTTGAAAATATACGGAACGAAATAAGTCAAGCATACAAAAATGAAGATCCAAAGTAAAATTTGGGAAACCTTGAAAGAAAAGCATAAATGAACAAAGGTAAAATGTCCAACATTGCACTGAAGAAAAACTTCTGCATTCTGATGTAGAACACTGGAAACCCAGTGAAGAATTCTAAATGAACATTCCGTATTAGAAATCTTTCATATGAACGCTATAAACTGAAGCTTTAATAAGCTGTGAAGTCTGTTAAAACGTGTTTTGATACAGTAATACATATATGAAAAACTTGTGTTTTTATAATGTTGGCAAGGCAGAGGGGCTAAAAAGATTTTGTTGCCTGTTTCTGACCGTATGTATTATTTTCATTGGGAAGTTAAAACAGTTGCTGAAACTACACCATATTAGTAACACACATGATGCTTAACAGATCTGCCTTAAAATTTTAGAAGGAAGTATTGTTGTTCAGTGTTGTTAACCATTCTTGGATACCATTTTCAGCTATTAATATTTACTCAAAGCTTTAAAGCATTTGATTAAGTATTTTGTTCACATTAGAAAATCCACAATGCTTAAACAAGCTGAAATATGTCAGGTATTAAAAGACAAAATACTTATTTTATGAATAATATCTAAACTTGATGCTGACTTCTGAACAGGGTGGGGCAAAAGTAGGTTACAGTTGTTTGTATAGAAAGTAATACAATAATTAATAAATAATACAAGAGTAAATGCTATTTTGTCCCATCCTCTATTTGGGGATAATTGTGTTGCTGATGGATAGATAATTGCAACTGAGCAGAATACCCATTCAAAACTGTCATCTAAAACACATTCATGAATATTTTGTTCTTACTTTAATGACCCTCTATTTAAAGAGCTTCTAAAAGGGAAAAAAAATTTAATTTTTGTTCTTTAGCAATATTACCTGAGTGTATGATAACAATATTTTACAAACTTTCTGTAAGATTATCATAAATGGCACAAGTGATTTATATTTCTCTTATATTTATTATGCTAATTTTACATGGCTGTCACACCATTGACTCTGCTGTTTAGCTAAATAGTTTATATTTATTGTGCCAAAATATGTCAAAACCATGACCTCTTTAGATGGTATATTTGAGAGGCTACTTTGTCTATGTAGTGAAAACTCACACCAATTTTTACCTATTAAATTATTTTTTATTGTTTTCATGATGGTCATCTGCCAAAATTTCAAGGCATTCGCTCTTTTCTTGAACAGCTCTTCACTTTGATGTGGATATGAATTTATCTGAGTCCATATTTGCCACTTTTCTGTACTAGAAGCATAGTTTATTACAAACATTCAAAAACCTTAAAATTTACTCAAAGGAAATGAACATTGTGATAAATCCTAGGGTCCTGAGTTAGACTACCTGGGTTTAAATTCTTGCTTCATCACTTACTAGTTTTGTAACCTTGAGCAATTTCCTTAATCTCTCTATGCCTCAATTTCCTAATCTGTAAATTAGAGACAATAACACTACCTACCTCACTGGATTTTTATGAGGATTAAATGAGTGAATAAATGTATGGCTTTTAGAATACTGTCTTGCCAAGAGTATGAAGCAATAAATATAAGGTTTTAGTCTGTAAAAAAAAAAAAAAAAAAAAAAATTCCTTAAGTGGAATAAATCTTATTTCTGTATAAGTTGAATATGCTGATTTGTTTTATGAATATTTTTATATAAATGGTCATAATTTTTTTAAGTTAATTGATTTACTGAGGAAGGAGGGAGTTAACAAAAATCTACATGCATAGATAGTCATAGCAGTGTATCTCAAACATAGAGGTATGAATCCGAGAGCCAATGATGCCAACTTTAGCAAAAATATTTTACAAGGAGAGTGAATTTTGGTGTTTACAAAAGAAAGCTGAACTCCTATTAAAGGACTTTTGTACATATATGCATGCTCATATTCTATATGCATATATACGTTTCACTTTTTAAAAAATATATATATTTTATTGATTTTTTACAGAGCGGAAGGGAGAGGGATAGAAAGTCAGAAACATCGCTCAGCTGCCTCTTGCACGCCCCCTACTGGGAATGTGCCCGCAGCCAAGGTACATGCCCTTGACCGGAATCGAACCCGGGACCTTTTATTCCGCAGTCCGACGCTCTATCCACTGAGCCAAACCAGTTTCGGCTACACGTTTCACTTTTTAAAAGCCCAATATTAGAATCAAACTTACAGAACATGTTAACTGACTTTTAACAATAAAAGGACTCACCACAGCTGTTAAACTGCTTACATTAAAAAGTAATTAATTTACATATGGTTTTCGGGTACTTACTATGTATGTAAAGGTCAGTAAGTATATCTGTATATACATTTGTGCATGTATACCATAAACCTAGCAAATAGCTAATGTTATTTTCAAGCTTGGCTGACTAAACCTTTTCTACATCTTAATTGCTTTTAAATCAAACATATGGAAGTCAGTATTCATTAAGCTATGAGTGATGAAAAGAGGTAATGGAAATAGTATACCCACTAAGCTATAACTTAAGTCCCTAGATTTAAACACCAAATTATTAAAAAGCAACATTTGTTCACAAAGTTCTTTCTAAGAGTTTAGTAACAACTTTACAGATGTTATGTTACACTCCTGTTCTCTTTGGGCCTGCTCCTTTACAAACATTCTCTTCCTATCAAATTCTATAATTGAACCAGAACCCTTTATTCTCAGCTCATGGCTATACAAATTTTAATGGCAACTGGAGATCTTGGAAGAAATAAAATCTACATACATACTTAAAAAAACACACAGTAGCATTTGCAAATTTAATTGCAATTACTTTAAACACAAACACACACCACCACCACCACCATGATTTCTGTGGCTTCCTGGCCTAAGGATTTAATTGCTGCAAATTTCCTTTTCAAATGCCTACATTCCATTATCCTAGACTATTATACATCTCTTTATAATGAACTAGTGGCCTGGTGTATGAAATTCGTGCATGGGGGGGGGGGGTCCCTCAGCCCAGCCTACACCCTCTTCAATTGGAAACCCCTTGGGAGATATCCCTCTCATAAACTGGGACCACTGGCTCTTAATCACTGACCTGCCTGCCTGATGGCCCCTAACTGCCTCTGCCTGCCTGCCTGCCTGACGGTGCTTCCCCTCTGCCTGCCTGATCGCCCCTAACTGCCCTCCCCTGCAGGCCTGATCTCACCCTCAACTGCCCTCCTCTGCCAGCCAATTTGGTTATGATTGGCCTATTTCTATGCCAGTCGATGTCAGAAGCTCTGCCTCCTAGGCAGCCATTGGCTTCTCACAGTTCACCTAGATTTGGTTCTGACTGGTCAGTTTCTAAGCCAGTCAGCATCTCTGGGCCTATCAACGGGGCCTGATCAGAAAGGCAGGGTTGAACCGCAGCCCTGGCAGAGGCCTGAAAAGAAATGGAGGTGCGGCTGCTGGCCCAGTCCAGAGAGAAAGAGAGAGGCAAGTGCTAATCAACAGTTGCCACACAGACTACGGATCAGACCCTGCTTCTCTCTTCAGGCCTCTCTCCAGGCCTTATTGCATCCCCCTCAGCAGTCAGTGCTGGGTCACTCACCTGCAGCCACAGACGACAGTGCTGGGTCACCACAGCAACCCAGCACTGACTGCAAGGCTGACTCCCAATTGGTCAAGCCTCTGGTCATGACAGACCCAGGGTTTTTAAATATTAGGATTTGCTTTATACTGACATCGCCAAAGGACTGGAATAAGTCAAGCATGAACTTTCTATTACCACCACATTGCTTTTAAAGGCAAGTGATTTCTTTTCAATTAAAACCATATTTCTACCTATTAGTTAGTGAAGTACAACTATGCAGTAAAAAAGATGTATCCTAACACAATTTACTGGACCTACTCAACCAGCACCAAATTTTTAATATTCACTTAGCACCTATGTGTAATTACACAAAGCAACATCTGAGAAATTCCAGTTGCTAACAAAATGGTGTCTCATTTTGTACTGTGCCATGGCCCTCCATAAACACGGAGCATGCCAGTATCCTCTGCCCCATTTTAAGTAGTATCTCGGCAGTGATAAACTAGCATCTTGTCCAAATATTCTCAATTTTTTTCTGACTAAAACATTTTCTTTCATTGCGCAGTACCACATAGTTATATGGATTCAATGTCTTTATCATAATGACCCTATAGTCTAATGACAGAGGAACAAAAATAATTGTAATCATCTATCCTCTGCCTTTACATCTATGCAAGGGAGAAACAATTCTTCAAAGGAACAAGTGACCAAGCAGCTGGTTACTCTTTTCTAAAATTTATTGGAAATGAGGCATTAGAGATTAATGCTAACTTCTATTTATTCTCTCCTTCACTCCTTGAAATCAGTGGTTTTTAAGGACAATGTCCCATGTCATTGCATAAGTCCATATCACCAGTCATGAAAAACAGATTTACTGGGCCCTACTCCAAACCCACTGATTCAAAAATCTCAGAAGGGAAGCCTGTATTAAAAACTTCCCAGGTCAGGGTTACTCATCATTAAGTTTGAGAATCACTATCCTGTAGCTTACACAACAGCATATGTGCCCATACTATACAATTTTAAGTTGCCTGATAAGTGGGGTCACTGTCAGAAGATCAGTACAAGATTAGGGTAAATAAGTTTTAGGTGAGTTAGATTATGATTCTATCACCAATTATCTGTGTGAGTTTTGTTAAAGAATTGTTATAAAGAAAAAAGTAACAAGAGTGCTTGGGGGGGGGGGGGGGCAGGGGAATGGATCTGTGAAACTAAAGGTATTTAAGGTTTAGTCCAGCTCTAACATTCTGATTTTTTTTGTTGTGCCTCCTTATATTGACAGGGGATGGAATGCAAATATATGCTAAAGGTAGTAATAGGTACCAAAGCTACTTTTAGTCTTAGCAGATGGCCCATAAAAGCATGCCCTGCTGATCTGATTTTTACAATTCTATTAAACATAAAATCCTAAGCAATACTTATTTTGAAGTCCCTTTTCAGAACCAGTTATTCTATTTAACCCATTTTTGTCTCAGCATCTATTCTGCTGCAATTGTACTTATATTGCAGAATAAGAAATAGCTTTGCTAAACAAGTTTACACTAAAATGTGATATTACCTGTAGTTTAATGTGTAAGGAGGAAAAGGAGTAAGGTGATTATTGAGACTGAGGGCTTCCCACATACCCATTAACTCATATTCCATAACTGAAATTCAGTCACATGAATACTATCAGATATTCTGAGTAAAACTACATTACAACCCATTAGATTAATAAATGACTTGACTATATGCATATTTGATAAAAAGTAGCAAAAGGAAAGACAATAGATAAAATTATTACTGCACTGAAGACAAAAGAATTTTATATTAAGCTGGATCAAGCTCTGATCTTGGCTACCACCAACTCATCTATATTTCTTGGCAAGGACCTACATAACCTAGGCCCCTTACACTACCTGTCTCATCATCAGTGATCTTGACCCCTTGCTCACTCCTATATCTGGCCTTCCTTTGCTGTAGCTTCTGCAGGGAGTGCTCTTTCTCATGTATCTGCATGGCTCATTCCTTCACTTCCTGCAAGTCTATTCAAAGGTCACCTGTTCAACTGAGTTCTTACTTAGTCCCTATCTCAAATTCCCAACACCTTTTGTCCTCTTTGCACAGTGTTCTTCTTTAGCACTTACCATCATGTAACATACATCCACTTACTTCCCCCATAAACTAAGCTCCATAAAGGCAGTGACTTTTGCTTTGTTCACCAGTGGCCCTAGAGCCTAGAACAGTGTCTAGCACATATTTGGCACTCAATGTTGATCAATGAATGGGTATAACATGAACTATTTTTCACTTATCTTTATTATTCTACTAGAGGCCAGGTGCACAAAATTCGTGCACGAGGGGCGGGGATGTCCCTCAGCCCAGCCTGCACCCTCTCCAATCTGGGACCCCTCGAGGGATATCCGACTGCCCGTTTAGGCCTGGTAGGATCGAGCCTAAATGGGCAGACATCCTTCTCACAATCCAGGACTGCTGGCTCCAAACTGCTCACCTGCCTGCCTCCCTGATTGCCCCTAACCGCTTCTGCCTGCCAGCCTGATCACCCCCTAACCACTACCCTGCCAGCCTAACTGATGTCTAACTGCTCCCCTGCCAGCCTGTTTGCCCCCAACTTCCCTACTCTGCTGGCCTGGTCACCCCTAACTGCCCTCCCATGCAGGCTTGATCACCCCCAACTGCCCTCCCTTGCAGGCCTGGTCCCTCCCAACTGCCCTCCTCTGCTTGCCTGGAACCTCCCAATTGCCTTCACCTGCTGGCCATCTTGTGGTGGTCATCTTGTGTTCACATGGAGGCAGGATCTTTGACCACATGGGGGCAGCCCTCTTGTGTGTTGGAGTGATGGTCAATCTGCGTACTACTCTTTTATTAGATAAAATAGAGGCCTGGCGCATGGGTGGGGACCAGCTGGTTTGTCCTGAAGAGTGTCCCAGATCAGGGTGGGGGTTCCCTTGGGGTGAGGGGCGACCTGGGCAAGGGGCCTGTGGAGGTTTGCAGGCCAGCCACGCCCCCCAGTGACCCAAGCAGAGGCCCTGGTATCTGGGATTAATCTATGTCAATTGAAACTTTGTAGCCTGGAGTGGAGCCAAGCCTTCTGCTCGGTAAGTGGCAGCAGCCATTTCTGTTTGAAACTTTGTAGCCTAGAGTGGAGGCCTAGGCCCGCAATGGAAGGTGGAAAGCTTGGCTTCCTCCGTTGCCAGGGAAACCCAAGCCTCTGTTCTCTCCAGCTCAGTGGCTGCCGCCATTTCTGTATTTTTTATAATTGAAACTTTGTAACATTGAGTGGAGGCCTAGGCAGGCAATGGCAGGAGGAAAGCTTGGCTTCCTCTGTTGCTGGGGAAACCCAAGCCTTCCTCCTGCTCTCAGTGGTGTCAGCCATCTTGGTTGGAGTTTATTTGCATAATCTGCTCCTGATTGGGTGGTGGGCATGGTTGTGGGCGTGGCTTGTGTGTGTGGCAAAGCTATGGCCAAATTTGCGTATTATTCTTTTATTAGACAGGATTACCTAAAGTGAAAACTTACTCCAAGAAAAAAAAGTGTATGACTTTAACCCAGCCAGTGTGGCCCAATGATTGAGCACCAATATATGAACTAGGTCACTGTTTGGGCAGGGCACGTGCCTGGGTTTCAGGCTCGATCCCCAGTAGGGGGCGTGCAGGAGGCAGCTAAGCATGCACTGAGTATGCAGAGTTGGTGGGTTAATTTGCATATACAGGTGCTGAGCAGCCAAGGGCAGGGTGGGACACTTGCGTCATCACCATGGTGACGATGCAGGTGATCCACACTGCCCCAGCTGCTCCAGGTCTCTAGGCAGTGTGGGAAGGAGGAAAGGCGGCTCCAGGATGGAGCAAAGGCAGAAAGGCCGCTCCAGCTGGAGCGAAGGCAGTGCTGGCAGCCAGGGGAAGGAAGGTCTATTCTTGCACAAATCTTTGTGCATCGGGCATCTAGTATTTTAACAAAAAGTATATGGGCCAAAACAGGTTTGGCTCAGTAGACAGAGTGTCGGCCTGTGGATGAAGGGTCCTGGGTTCAATTCCGGTCAAGGGCATGTACCTTGGCTGCAGGCACATCCCCAGTAGGGGGTGTGCAAGAGGCAGCTGATCAATGTTTTTCATCGATGTTTCTGACTTTCTATCCCTCTTCCTTCCTCTCTATAACAATCAATAAAATATATTTTTTTAAACGTATATGGCTTTTGACAAAAAGACTTAAGAAATAAAGTACGCAACCTCATCAAAGAGATTCACTTACTAATTCAGTATCTCAAAAATTTGGGGGGATTTTCCAGAGAACATGTACCAGACTAGTAAGCAGTTCAAATTCTTGCCAGAAGTTGGAATGCTTATAAATGAAATTGCTTGACTCATTCTTGATTTCCAGACTTTTCCATATGCCCAAACCAACTGCATGCCTGTCTTTGTAAATCCCCAACTTCCCTCGTCTACCCAAGTTCCTTGGGCTCAAGATTTCTTCTAAAAAGATGAATAAATTTTAGTCCTTTCTTCTCTTTTCTTTTCTCTTATTGTTTTCAGAGAGGAAGGGAGAGGAAGAGAAAGTTAGAAACATCAATGAAGAGAGAGAATCACTGACTGGCTGCTTCCCTACTAAGCATCAAGTCCACAACCTGGGCATTTGCCCTTGACTGAAATCAAACCCAGGACCTTTCAGTCCCCAGGCTGACGCTCTATCCACTGTGCCAAACCGGCTCAATTTTAGTCCTTTTTTTAAGGAAACACACACATTTTGGTTTTAAAACAATTAGGGCCAAAAAAGGTGGTAGAATAGAAAGGAAAATTACATAGCAAAACAACAGATGGTTGGATATTACATTGGTTTTGATTAGTTGTATTAATCGCTATTCTCTCTAATACTATAAGAACAAGCCAGACTTAGGTCTTATGGCCAAGGGTTAAAAAAATACTTAAAAAATTACTATTGATGAATAAATGAGCAACTTCAAAGGCATGATATAAAAAAGTAAAAAAAAACAAAGCAAACTTTTTTAAAAAACTAATTTTTAAATTTGGAGTAAAGTAACAGTTCTAATAGTTGAGTATCTATGATGTGAAAGGCACTGTGTTCTGTATTAAACATCCAAAGCTAAGTAAATAACATTGTAATGGAGCAGGACACACAAGGCAAAACAGACACCATTTCTAATAAACTTAAAATTACTGTGGCATAATAAAGGCATAAAAAGAGTGAACATTACAGCTGGAGTGGCAAAGAATTCCTGTAGCATGCATGGAATGGGAATTTTGGAAGAGTATTGACATTCTACTGTGGACACTTAACCATTTGTACACCATAAGTGTCTATAGACACAAGCGGTGGACCTTTTTAAATTCAAAATATCGTGGCAGTTAACTGGTTAAAAAACAAAACAGAATAAAGGCATTCTTATCACTGTAAGCAAATGCATGCTTCCATCATCAATCCATCAACCAAATTTGAGGACCCATCCCAGTCAGTCACTGCCGCCCCACTGCACCCCCACTTCTAAGAAGCTCATGAGAGAAGAAATGGGTCAACTGTAGTGACATGCAAAGAGAGAATAGATCACTCTCTTAAACATGCTCATGAGATATTGTGTTTTGGCATAACTTTGTTAAAGGATCTATCAAATATCTCAACAATTAGCAAATAACCAACTGCTACAAAGTCAGCCTCTGACCGGAAAACAAGATTCAACAGCTTTCCTGGAGGTGGCACTAAGTTCAGTTTTGATATATCAACAGGAAGCCGAACCTTCTCAGGTTGGGTAGAAGAAATGAAAATGCATGGACTATTCAAACAGAGCAGAGGTCTGCTAAGTGAAAATAAGAATATGCAACAGAGACTATATGTGGACCACAAAACCTAAGTATTCCCTATATGGCCCCCTTATGGAAGACGTTTGCCAACCACTAGAGGATTCTTGCGTGGCTACAGCTTAGGTTACACAGTGAAGCAGAAACAGCTGAGACTAAACATTTTCTTGAGGCTGAATTATGAAAGCACCAGAATAGCAGATATTACCAGTCAGATTTGTTATTCTTCTTTCAGGAATGCCACTACTCAACAGGAGCGAGAAGAAAAAAGAAATCAAGGACTTCATATTGAAGTAATGTTTATTGGTCACATACTTTGAGTCAGGACTTAAGTCAAATCCTCACAATCCTGAGAGGTAATTATCCCAGTGTTATAGAAAAAAAAAGTCAGATGGGTTAAGTTACTTGTCCACAAAATACACCATTATAAAAATGTCAGTACTGGGAATTTAAGATTCCAGATTCACATGTTACTATCCTTTTCACCATAAAACAGTTGCCTCGGTGGTAGAGTAGAAATGAAAGAAATTATCATTTTGTAACTAATAAATAGAGTAAAACGAAGAAAATGCATTTAATTTCTTAGCATATTTCATGGACACTAAATATACATCCCTAGCCTAAGCTAGCTAACTTTATGAAAGTGTTCATATGTAGTCAATTATGTCACAGAAAAGGTCAATGTTTAGAGTACAAATTATCAACAAAAAGTGGTAATGTGGGGAGAATCCCAAAACCAAGTCCACAGGATGCCTGAACATACTTATCTGTTTTTGTGTGTGTGTGCTTTTAGGGTGGTGAACTTAATTCTTGCAAAAAACATCTAGTAGCTTCACTACACTGATGGAAATATAACAGAATTCATGGTTTTCAAGAGAGTGTTTTGCATCTTGTTTTTATAAACCCTAATAGTATTACTGTTTTGAGATTTAACAATTTTAATTTTAATTTTTAAATTAAAATCAGAGAATTTCTGAAAGGAAGTGCCTTAACATCCTACATAAGTTTGTATCTCCTGATACCAGTAACACTTTATGATTCTTTTTAAGATACTGATGAAAATACTTTTAATATTTAAGCTCTATGAACTCTATGCTTTTAAAGCATAAATTTTAAAAACTGTATTAACAAATTTTAACTAGCAGATATTGTTTCCTCATACAGAATCCCGAATCTTGAAGGACTCGATTTATTTATTTACTTATTTATTTATTTTTAAATATATTTTATTGATTTTTTACAGAGAGGAAGGGAGAGGAATAGAAAGTCAGAAACATCAATGAGAGAGAAACATCAATCAGCTGCCTCTTGCACAATCCCTACTGGGATTGTGCCCGCAGCCAAGGTCCTTGCCCTTGCCCGGAATCGAACCTGGGACCTTCCAGTCCACAGGCTGACACTCTATCCACTGAGCCAAACCGGTTTCGGCTTGAAGGACTCAACTTATATAACAGAAAGGCTTGCCATAGGATTTAAACCTCCCAGTCGAAAAGCTTATACATAAGCTGATGCTGTCTATCTGTAGCATGAAGCATTGCTCTTTACATAGACAAGTACATAATTCTTTCAAATCCCTGGAGCTATGTGTTTCTAAATTCAGAATTTTGTTTCTCAGAATACAGGTATACCATTTATTTTGTAAACACTTCAGTAGGATCTGTGCAAAAATTCTGTAATTAAAGATAATTATGTTTCTGCAACAAAATATGACTACTCAGGTTCTAGGTTCACACCAGATTTTGTACCACAGTGTCATATATACACACAAATCTGGTTTTTACAGCTTCTGGATTGAAAGAAATATTTGTGGGTTTATATTATCTCGCCGAGACCGGTTTGGCTCAGTGGATAGAGCGTCGGACTGCGGACTGAAGGGTCCCGGGTTCGACTCCGGCAAGGGCATGTACCTTGGCTGCGGGCACATCCCCAGTAGGGGGCGTGCAAGAGGCAGCTGATTGATGTCTCTCTCTCATCAATGTTTCTGACTTTCTATCCCTCTCCCTTCCGCTCTGTAAAAAATCAATAAAATATATTTAAAAAAAATATTATCTCATCCTACCTAATAAAAGAGTAAAATGCAAATTAACCGTACTGCTGATACACCCACAAGCCACACCCACCAGCCAATCAGGATCAAATTATGCAAATAAACCCCAACCAAGATGGCTGTCACAACTGAGAGGAGGAGGGAAGCTTGGGTTTCCCCAGCAATGGAGGAAGCCAAGCTTTCAGCCTGCCCTTGCCGACCTAGGCTTCCACTCAATTCTACAAGGTTTCAATTATAGAAGAAACATAATCCCAACAGAAATGGCAGCAGCCATGGAGCTAGAGAGAGCAGAGGCTAGAATTGCCCAGGTGATGGAGGAAGCCAAGTTTCTGCAGCATTAGCGCGTAGGCCTCAACTCTAGGCTACAAAGTTTCAATTATGGAATTTAAATCAACCCAAACAGAAATGGCTGTTGCCACGACGTGAGCAGAAGGCTTGGCTCTGCTTCAGGCTACAGTTTCAATTGCAGAACATAAATCAATCCCAGATCCCTGGCCTCCAGTTGGGTTGCCAGGGGGCGTGGCTGGCCTGCAAACCACACAGCCTCCTCGCCCAGGTCCTGCCATGCCCCAAGGGAACACCCACCCTGACCCGGGACACCCTTCAGGGCAAACCAGCTGGCCCCCCACCTGTGCACCAGGCCTCTATCCTATCTAATAAGAGAGTAATACACAGATTGACCATCTCTACAACACACAAGAAAGCTGCCCCCATGTGGTCAAAGATTCTGCCCCCATGTGGGGCACCACAAGATGGCCACCATAAGATGGCCAGCAGGGAGGGCCATTGGGAGGTTCTAGGACTGCAAGGGAGGGCAGTTGTGGGTGAAGAAGTCTGTAGGGGAGGGACCAGGCTACAAAGGGAGGGCAGTTGGGGGCAATCACGCCTGCAGGGGAGGTCAGTTGTGGAGGAGAACTCAGGCCAGTAGAGGGAAGTTGGGGGGGACCAGACCTGGAGGGGAGGGCAGTTAGGGGTGACAAGGCCTGCAGGGGAGGGCAGTTAGGGGCAAACAGGCTGGCAGGAGATCAGTTAGGCATCAGTCTGGCACTGGGGTCCCAGATTTGAGAGGGTGCAGGCTGGGCTAAGGGACACCTCCCTTCCCTCCGCATTAATTTCGTGCACCAGGACTCTAGTTTAACTCATAACAGCCCATTTTTATACATAAGAAAACTGAGGCACAGACAACCAATACCTGACCACTGTCACTCAGCTAGGAATACAATGCAGCCAGGATTTGATCCCAAGCAACCATTAAGCAATACTGTCTTTTCATGCACTTAACAGAGCATTAAGCATATAGTATGTGCAATAGTTTACTATTATTAGAGTATGTTTTTTTATAGCCAATATATAGGCATTTTGATATAAAAAAATTGCCTTTGAGTAAATGGTATTGTTTTTAAAGCATCTTTTTGTGTAATGAAATCCTATAATCATAAGAAAAAAATAGTCAGTGTGATTAGTATGAAGTCTCAATGCAAAGAATTAAAATTCAAATTTGAAGGCACAGCAATGACAACATTTAGAAGATTCTGGGCATGCTAAAATTCAGAGTATATATACAATGCTAACATGATTGGAACAAAGGGACTAAACCTGAATCATTCCAATTTATTGAAGCAATCAGTGATACAATAACCCTAATATATGTATTTAAGAAAAAACAACCTTAGCCTTTATTTGTACAATAAAAACTAGTGTGAGAGTATCCACATTTAAAAAGAAGTTGATCAGCATAACATGCCAGTCTTCTTACATCTATAGGAGTTATAAGGGTGCCTTTTTCTCTTAATTATCTGGATTTGAGAAAAATAGCACTTTCAACACAAATCAGGACTACCTGAGGTAAGAGGCAAAATAGTTACATTCTTAATAAGCTTTCTTACTTAGGAAACTTATAATATTCTAAACTTCAAGAATATACCTTTTCACCCCAGGTACAAGAAAAAACAAACAATTGCACATTCTCTGCTTCATTGTAAAAAGCTGATTTATTAATAAAAATTATTCTACACCCAACTCATTTGCCTAAAGTGGGAGTCAGTTGCTAAATGCATGAGCATTGGAGTCTGACAGACCTGGATTCAAATCCTAGCTTCCTCCTCACTTATCAGTGGAATGATTTGGGGCAAAGAACTTTAGCCTCATTTTAAAAAATATGTACTAACAGCATGATAGTACAATGCTTTCATAAATGAGGTAGAGTATATAAAGCATTTAGTGACACCTGGCACATAAAAACTTCTAGTACAGAATAGCTACAGTTATTGCTCTAAGGGGTTAGCAATACATATGATTTTAACTGTTTGGGGGAGGCGAGGCAAGTTCACTGAGGTAGGAAGAGAAGCTAAGAGTTAAATTAATTTCAGAAGCAAATCACAAGGATGACTCCAAATAATAACATCTGTAATTCAGTATCTCCAATTTGTCCACAAGTTCTCAGACATTTCCAAAATAAAAGCTCTTGGTATAGAGATTACTGTGTACAAAATGATCTTACAATAGAACACACAGAGTTGGAGACAAAGGAAACCAGATCCATGTTGATGATCCTGCTTTTCAAAAAGGAGAAGAAAGTGTCCTGGCGGGTTCAGCAAGGTGGTTAGAGCGTGGGCTTGTGGACCGAAGGCCACAGGTCTGATCCCGGAGCAGAAGGCAACCGACTGATGTATCTCTCTCACATCAATGTTTCTTTATCTATCCCCTCCCCTCCACTCTCTCTAAAAATCAATGGAAAAAAATATCCTCGGGTGTTGACTAACCAAAAACAAGAAGGAGAAGAGATTAGTAAGTGCAAACTGCTAGTTATAAAAACAGTCACAAGGATGTTGAGTACACACACCGTAAGGAATATAGTCAATAATATTCTAGTAACTATGGTATTGGATGGGCACTAGATTTATTGAGATAAATAAATTATATAAATGGTTAATCTCTATGGTGTACACCGGAAACTAATATGATATTGTATAGCAACTGTAATTGAAAAATAAACAAAATTATTTTAAAAATAACAATTAAAAAAATAAAACTACACATGACGCCCTGGAACAGAAACCATTATTTTTTCCTTTTAGCTTTTATTATTACTTTTTCTTTGGTTCTTCCAAAACAGAGATAACCAATATCTATATTCCTATGGGACTATAAAGCAGGTATGAGTATAGATGTAAAATTCTTTAGGGCTGGTTACAGAGAAAAGTAGCTCTTCTAACAAAACACACACAGACACCACCCAGAAACTTTCTAACATTTTTGGAAACATCAGTAATAGCTACCAGTCAGAGAAATGCACATTAATGTGAACTAGGAAGATCACAACAGAATTAAAGTGCACTGGGCAGATCACACAGTAAGTTAATACTGCTCTGGGTCAGTGATGTATCTCAAAGATCATGGCATAAAGTGATAATATTCAAAACTGGAGAAGAAGGAAAAAAGATAATATGGGAAAGGATAACCAAATATACAATTATTGAACTAAATTAAAATTAAATTTGCCTATTTATAACAATAGTAACTTATTCCTATTTTAAATGTTTGTTGAAATTTATCTAGAAGATTTATATGGGACAGTCCAATTGTTTTCTTTCTTGTCCTATACTAGTAGCCTACTAAGAAATCCTCTCCCAAAGTCAGGAAGAGAGTAACCATAATAACTCAATGTTCTGCAGTTAGTGAATATCAAAATCTGAAGCATAAAAATCTAAAAAAAAATTGTAGTTAATGCAAGCCATCCTTTTCCCGCATTCCATATAAAGATAGAGAAAGCAGGTTATTTTTGTAAGTGACCAGTAACTGCCAATATTAATAAGTGAACTTATTAGTTAGCAACCATTACAAATGGGTTAGGATACAAGACAGAATTACTGAAATGGACCCTGATGTTTCAAACCTAGGTTATAGCCAGCTAAGAGATTCCTTGATAGCAGAATTCAAAGTAGATTATTCCATTCTTTGAAGATAGTGGGAAAGTTCTGAGAAATCATCAAGGTACAGGTAATTACAGAAATCAGGAGAATAGCCGAGACTGGTTTGGCTCAGTGGATGGAGCGTCGGACTGCGGACTGAAGGGTCCCGGGTTCGATTCCGGTCAAGGGCATGTACCTTGGCTGCGGGCACATCCCCAGTAGGGGGCGTGCAAGAGGCAGCTGATCGATGTTTCTCTCTCATCGATGTTTCTGACTTTCTATCCCTTTCCCTTCCACTCTGTAAAAAAATCAATAAAAAATATATTTTTTAAAAAATTAAAAAAAAAAGAAATCAGGAGAATGGATGAAGAATTTAAGATTAAGGAAAAAAAAAAAAAGGCTTCCAGAACTGAACCTCAAAAAGAAATACTAAGTGAAAAACATGTACATTTAAAAGAAACAAAAGATTAACCAAGAATGCCAAAAGAACAAAAATTGAGAACTGAAAATAGGAGTCTAGAAAGAAAGTGATGCCAATTAATAATAGCTAAGATAGTAGAGAATAAGGATAAAGATACAAAGTTCAATGAAGTTTTAACTTTCTGGAGGCTTACAAATATTCATTATGTATAATGGGGAAAGAGAAGCAGTACTTTAAGACAATAGTCTAAACTACTTCAAATTCCTTTTTTTTAAATAATAAATCGAATTCAGGTACATTTTATAATTTTTTAAAATTATTATTTTTTAATATTTTTTATTTATTTCATAGATGAGGGGAGGAGAGGTAGACACATCAATGATGAGTCCTAGCTGGTTTGGCTCAGGGCATAGAGCGTCAGCTTGTGGACTGAAGGGTCTTGGGTTCGATTCCAGTCAAGGGCACAGGCCTGGGTTGTGGGCTCAATCCCCAGGAAAGGCTGTGCAGGAGGCAGCTGATCAATGATTCTCATCATTGATGTTTCTAAATCTCTCTCCCTCATCCTTCCTTTCTGAAATCAATAAAAGAAGAAGAAGAAAAACCAATGATGAGAATCACTGACTGACTGCCTCCTGCACGCCCCACACTGAGGCCAGAGCCCACAACCTGGCCCTGTGCTCTGACCGGGAACAGAACCATGACTCCCTGGTGCACAGGTCGACACTCAACCGCTGGGCTATGCTGACTGGACCATATTTTATAAATTTAACAAACCTCACCAATAAACACACTTTATATATAATGTATCCTTTAAAATACAAGAAAAACTAGTACTAAATTAAAAAAACACAAATTTCTATTATAGTAGCGTCATTCCTAAGAAAAAGGTTATTCTTAAATGACAAAAATGTTTCTGTATTTAGAATCATGGGCTTCTACTTATAACTCTAAGACCTATAGATGATTTACAGGCACAGAAACTAAGTCAGAAAGACTAAACCTGTTGAAGATTATAAAGCCACTTGGTGGCAGAGACTTGCTAGAACTAAGATTCTTATCTCTGCTGTAGTGCTGCTATTGCTATATTCTTCCCCGACATCACCTTTGCCGCAACAGCCTACCAATCCTTACGACTAATGGTATTGAAAAAATTGAACACAGAAAATGAAAAATTCACTAACAGTTTCCTAAGGGGAAAATTTTAGAATTCATACAATAAAGAATTTACTTGTACCTTTAGCTTCAGTGTTCAATAACAACAACAACAAAATGCAACCTGTAGCTCTATATGGGCAAAAAGGACAAGTAAACACTTTGACATTCCCTTCTCCCCCCATGCTTAAACAGTTATAACATCAGGTTTGGGCATACTCTGGTATCACTCCACCATTTTCCTTATGAACAACCCTAAACTTTATATCAAATGACTAGAAGAGGCTAAATTCTCACTCTTTCAGAGGCTGTAATGATGGCAAATTTTCCTTCCATTCATCCTATCCTCAGCTATGGAGACAGAGCAGTGCCTTACCACAAAATGTTACTAAATAATACTAAGTAGGTACATATTAATTTACTCTCTTAGCAGCTATCCTCAACCACTGAAACCAATATGAGAAGGTTTTCTAATAAAGAAAGAAAGAAATCATACAAAAACCAACTAAAGGAATCCTGGTAAGGCAAAAACAGCACAAAGTGAAGCTGGGTTTCCTTAAAATCACTCTGTTCGCATCTTCACAGGTTGGCTCTCAGTACAGTTAAATCTGCAGCATGTTAAACTCAGGTGTCTGTGTTTTATACAGGAATTTGGAAGATAAGGATCAAAATCCCAGTGCAATTACAAAGACTTCTCATAAAAAGAAACAAATGGGAATTCCCTGTGATAAATAATTTCTCAAAGTTCTCATTAAAAACTTAAGAAAAAGGTAAATAAGCCAAACTTCTTCACAGAAAAAAAAATTGTATTTACAATTCAATTCAAAAGCAATTTTAAAGCAAACAATATAACACTGAAGTTGAAAAATCTATGCTCACCCGAAGTTGCCAAGTCTGATAAATTATTAACAGAACACTGCATCAAAAATAAGGCAATAACCCAAGATACCCAATGAACAATTTCTCCATTCCCACAACTAGATAGAACTAATCTATCTAGTAGCAAATGATACCTCACTCCATCTCAGCAAGTATAAAATCCTTAAGGACAGAGTGATAAAATATGACCTATATTCTTCATTAGACTCTTTGAACACTTGAAGGAAAATAATTTCTAAAGCAGAGAGGTAAAGAGGTATAATTGTTGAAAAAGATACTCAGTGTTCAAAAGTCAAGAATGCAATATTACTAATACACAATGGGCATTAGGTGAATGTATGCAATACAGTAATAGCAAATAAATTTATTTAGTACTTTTTCCATTCCATATCATCAGGAGGATTGATTTCAACTTTTCTTTTACCTACATCAGACCAGTTGGTACTCAAAACTGTACCACCAGACTCCATCTGCAATAAGAAATAAAAATAGATTAATTTTAGATCATATAATCAAAATATTTTTCTAAAAATCTTTGAAGCAGAATCCCAAATATTAGCAATATGTGGCTCAATAAAAATGCAAGACCATATTTTGATTTAATCTTAAGCTTTCCAGAGAAGATACCATGTTCTGTAAAATCTGAGAAGTCTAGAGTACGTAAGTAGAAGCATCATGTTCACATATAAAACACCATGTCTCCCTTTCCTAATCAGCAGAGTTATTTGCGGAAAAACTAACTTCAGATGAAAATAAAATGGGCTCCCATAGAAAATTATGATATACTGTAATCTCTTTTTCAAGGAAAGTAAAGACCAGGCAAAATAAACTCTTTCTACAATACTTGGACAGAACTTATTTAAGAGCCCTTTCTTAATGCTCTCTCTATACCAAATATATGCAAGTATGTGCTGAAATTTATTTTTTAGATGAAGGTGCACACACGGGTGTTTCAGTAAAGAACTGGTTATCTATTTAGCATCTACTGAATATACTACCCATTAACCCCTGCACACTCATAAATACCTTAAAATTTTTTCTGGGCATTTGTTATCTTAAGGCAATACAAATTCATTGACTTGGATCACAACAAAGAACAGTATGAATTATTAAAATCTAAATATTTAAAACTGATTAGCTGTGTAACTGACAAATGTGTAACATTACATACCCTACTATTATACTGAAACCTCACTACAGCCGCTGCCCCACACTCTCTGCCAAACTCCCTTTACACGGGATGCTCTTTTTCATCCCAGTTCTTTATATATTTTTAGTTATGCTCCAAACACACCATGTTAGCATTTCTCTGTTACCTTCTTTGACCCTTATTAGGACTCTACACTTGCAGAATTTGTCTTCTGTATGAGCATGATTACCATAGATAAAACATGTATCACACTGCACTGTTACAACTTTAAGGGTCTGCCTTCTATCTGTTTCCTATCCTTGGCTCCAACTAAAGCTCCTAAAAAAACAAGGAGTATATTTTCCTAATACTCATATTCTAGACCTAAGCACAAGGACCTGGCACCTTGTAGGCTTCAAATAAAATACTGAATAAAACTGAGCAAGTCTACATCATGAACTATTTTTTTAATATATTTTATTGATTTTTTACAGAGAGAAAGGGAGAGAGATAGAAAGTCAGAAACATGGATGAGAGAGAAACATCAATCAGCTGCCTCCTGAACAACCCGTACTGGGGATGTGCCTGCATGCAACCAAGGTACATGCCCTTGACCGGAATCGAACCTTGGACCCTTTAGTCTGCAGGCTGATGCTCTAGCCACTGAGCCAAACCGGTTTTGGCCATAAACTACTCTTAAGAGGACTGAAGGAAGCATATTTAGTTTACAATATGATCATATTCATTGATATTTATTCCTTCTCTTTTTACAGATTATAGTACAATTTAGCATTTTCCTGATTATATTGTACATCAAGCATGTCAAACTCGTGGCTTGCAGGCCACATGTGGCCCACAACAAATATTTTTGCATTTCACCAAATATAAGGGTATGTAAGAAATGTTTTAATAAAAATTGTGTGACTTAATATTTACAATATCCTGTAAAACATAACTAGAAGCCCGATGCATGAAAATTCATGCAAAAATGGGCTTTCCTTCCCTGGCTGCGGGCACCACCTTTGTTCTGGCCCAGAGCTACCTTTCCGCCTTTCTGCCTTCCCATGCTGCCCAGAGGCCCAGGGCAGCTGGGGTGGTGGGGAACACCTGTGTTGTCACCATGGCGACGACACAAGCCTTCCCCATTCCCCCACCACTCCACACCTATGTATGCAAATTAACCCGCCCTTTTTTCCTTTTTGTAACCCACCATCTTTGTTGGGATAATTTGCATACTCTCTCCTGATTGGCTGGTGGGCATCAGGAAGGTATGGTCAATTTGTATCTTTCTCTTTCATTAGTGTAGATTATTAAACACTAACTACAACATTTGCTAATGATTGATTACTATAATCGTATTGAATTCATTTCTCTTAAGTACCTTACACTCATGCACATCAATTCTCTCCACTAATACTAGCAGCGAATATTTTATCAGCTGATTGCCACACCATTAGTCTTGGACTAACTTATTTGGTGTGTGCAACAGGAAGTATTTCACTTTCAGAAAACAAGAAAAGTAGGTTTATTTGTGTTACACTTATTAATTTGCGCAGTTATTCAGTGTCTGGTAAGTTAATTTCAAGAAAAATATTAATTTTTACTAAAATGTTCTATCATTTTATGTTAATGTTACTCATTTATTTTAGCCCTTTTTATTCAGCATGTCTCTACCGAATAAACCTATGTTTCTATGAAAATAGAAGTTTTGGGGTTTGGTTTTTTTTTTTTTGCAGCCCACATAAACTTAAACCTTGCTTATTTGGCCTGTGTTAGCCTTTGAGTTTGACATGCTTGTTGTACATGATGGTCTTTTTGTCCCAACTAGGCTGGAAGGTCATACATGATAGACCCTATTTTGTTTATTTTGTATTCCCACAAGGAAAGAAGCAACCCTAAGTATGTTCCAGGTCAATGCTGGCAAATAGATGGCTTGTTTAATGGGTGTACATGGTTCAACTACAATTAGCAAAGTTTCTGTATGAAAATGGGTGTAGCTCCTGTAATCTATCTTAGAAACTTCACACACTGCTACCTTGTCTGGCATGCTCTTGAAAGTCAATACTGAGACTGACTTGTCCTTCTTGTGCTCTTTCTTATTGTTCCCATTAAGTACAACTAAGAACCTTGAAGATAGAGATAGAGATAGATAGAGAGATAGAGAGATAGTGAGAGGGAAAGGGAGAGATCGAGGGATAGGGAGAGGGAGAGATCGAGGGAGAGGGAGAGGGAGAGGGAGAGGGAGAGGGAGAGGGAGAGGGAGAGGGAGAGGGAGAGGGAGAGGGAGAAACATAACACTCTAACAGGCAAAAAGAAGACAACAGATCAACTAGAAACCAGAGACCTTGGGACCCAAGGATTCCTCGGTTTCCTTTCTGCCTCACATCCTTGAGTTAAAGCTAAAGAAACTGGAAATGCCAAAGGGTGAGAACAGCCACAAAAAGTCCCAACAAGCCTGACCTCTGTAGCCAAAAGATGAAGAAAAACAGAAAGACAGCCTAGGAAGACAGTAGACAATCATCACTCTGCTCCAGCTAAGCACCACTAAAAAAACCTGTGGCCCCATCCCACCCGAGACCAATAAAGGCTGAGTAGGGAGCCTAGACTTCCACCCATGCTAGGCTGTCATGAACCTACCTTCTCTGCTGCCTGCAGTGTCAATGGAAACATCTGGGGAGCTGGAACTCCTACTCCCAGCAGTGATAAGGAGATGCCAAGTGTTTAAGGAGACCAAGTGAGATACCTGAGTATCTATTTCCACTTGGTAGCAATGAGGCAGTGCCTTCACTTTCCCTACCAGACTGGTTGTGAGATAAATCCAACTAAAACTGAGGGTTTAAACAAAATTTAGAGTCCCACAGCTTAACATGAAAATGTCCAGGGTTCAACTGAAAACCACCTGACACTGGTGAAAAACACTGACAAAGTACAGACGTTAGATTATATTTTGAAAAAGAGAAAACAACAGATATTAACTTTAAGGTGAAAGAGATGTTAAAATCATCTGAAAAAGATTTTAAAATAGTCATGGTAAAAAATACTTCAACAAGAAATTATGGACTTGCTGGAAAATAAATGAAAAGGTAGAAAGCCTCAACAAAGAAACAGAAGATAAAAAGAAGAACTAAGTGGGAAGTTTTAGAATTGAAAAATACAATTGAAATTCAATAAATGGTGTTGGAAAAATTGAGCAGATACATGCAAAAAATTAAAATAAATGAAAGCAGACCACCAACTCACACCATACCAAAAATAAACTCAAAATGGATAAAGGACTTAAACATAAGATGGGAAACCATAAAGATACTAGAGGAATCCACAGACAGCAAAATCTCAGACATACGCCGAAGCAATTTCTTCACTGATACATCTCTTAGGGCAATGGAAACTAAAAAGAAAATAAACAAATGGGACTACATCAAAATAAAAAGCTTTGCACAGCAAAAGAAACCATCAACAAAACAACAAGAAAGCCCACTGCATGGGAGAACATGTTTGCCAATCTTATCACTAAAAGAGTTTAATCTCCAATATTTACAGGGAACTCATACAACTTAACAAAAGGAAGATAACCCAATAAAAAAATGAGCAATGGACCTAAATACTTTTCAAAAGAAGACATAAGGAAGGCCAAGAGACATATGAAAACACGCTCAAAGTCACTAATTATCCAAGATATGCAAATCAAAATGACAATGAGGTACCATCTCACACCTGTCAGAATGGCTGTAATCAACAAACAACAAGTGCTGTCCAGGATTTGGAGAAAAAGGAACCCTCGTGGACTGCTGGAAGGAATGCAGCCATTGTGGAGAACAGTATGGAGTTTCCTAGAAAAACTAAAATGGAACTCCCACTTGACCCAGTAATCCCACTCCCAGGAATACATCCCAAGAAATCAGAAAGAATATATATATGCACACCTATGTTCACAGCAGCACAATTTACAATAGCTAAGATTTGGAAACAGTGTAAGTGCCCGTTAGCAGATGAATGGATTAAAAACTGTGGTACATCTATACAATGGCATACTATGCTGATGTAAAAAAGAAAGAACTCTTACCATTTTCAGCAGCATGGTTGGACATGGAGAGCATTATACTAGGCGAAATAAGTCAGTCAGAGTAAGATAAATATCACATGATCGTGGAATATAATGAACAACATAAACTGATGAACAAAAAGAGATACAGAGACAGAGAAGCATTGATCAGATGCTCAAACCTCAGAGGGAAGGTAGAGGAGGGTGGGGGTAAGGGGGAGAGATCAATCAACCAAAGGACTTGTATGCTTGCATGTAAGCATAACCAATGTACGCAAGACACTGGGGTGCGGGGAGGTGAGGGCATGTGCTGGAGGATAGGGGAGGCTGGGGGAAGGTCAATGGGGAAAAAAAGGAAACATATGTACTACTATTTGTAATACTTTAAACAACAAAATAAAATTTTTAAAAAAGAAAATCAGCAATGATACAGAGGAATTCAACAAAAATATCAACCAAAAGAATCTAATTGATAATTATAGAACACTACCTTCAATACCAACAGAATACATTCTTTTCAAGTGGAAGTTTAGTTAAAAGAACAAATCCTGGGCAATAAAACAAACATCAACAAATTTAAAAGGATGTAATTCATATGGCACACATTCTCAAACCACAATGAAATAATTAGAAATCAGTAATAGAAAGACAACAGGAAAATCTCTAATCACCTGGAAACTAAACAACATACCTCTAAACAATCCATGAGACAAAAAGGTCTCAACTGAAATCAAAATACATGCTGAACTGAATAAAAATGAAAATACATAAAAAATTGTGGTAGTCAGCTAAAACCCTGCTAAGGAATCCTAATAATAAAAGGCTAATATGCAAATTGTCCCCTCGACCAAGAGTTCCACTGGAACTTGACAGGGGGGATGGGGAAGGGCAGCTGGCCAACTGCCCATGGCCCCTCCCCCCATAGGCCTCCCCTACCCAGATTGGGGGTGGGGTTGGCCAGCCAACCTCCTGCATCCTCTCCCCCAAGCCAGTCCAGCCTGATCAGCCCCAATTGGGATTTGCTGGCTGGATCCCACCCATGCATGAATTTGTGCACCAGGCCTCTAAAGTTTATTATATAAATCCATACAACAAACAGAAAGGAGAAAAAAAGAGTCAAACCAACATTATAAATTCACATGTGAAGAACCCAGGAAAGCCCTAACCAATTTGGCTTAGTGGATAGAGTATCACCTGCAGACTGAAGAGTCCCCAGGTTTGATTCCCATCAAGGGCATGTACCCAATAGAGGGTGTGCAGGAGCCAGCTGATCGATATTTCTCTCTCATCAATGTCTTAACTTTTATCTCTCCCTTCCTCTCTGCAAAAAATCATTAAAAAAAAAAAAAAAAGAAGAAGAACCCAGGGGAAAAGGGGTGGGGGACAAAATACACCAAAGCAAGCAGAAGAAAGAAAATAACAAAGAACAGAAATCAACACAATTTAGAAAAAAAATAGCAAAAAAGTTTTAAACATCAAAAAGAGCTGATTATTTGGGGGGTGAAATCAACAAAGTTGATAAACCTCTAGCAAGACTGATAAAAGGAGGGAGGAGGAAGGGAGAGAGGGGGAGGGAGAGGCAGAGGGAGAGGCAGAGGGAGAGGGAGAGGCAGAGGGAGAGGCGGAGAGAGAGAAAACATACACAAATTACCATTATAGGAATGAAATAGAATATCACCACAGAGATCCTGCAGATATCAAAATGGTAACAAGGGACTACTACTGACACTATAAACTTAAGCAAATTAGACCAATTCCTAAAAAACACAAACTATCACAAGTCACACAATATGAAATAGATAATTTGAATAATCCTATATGCTATTAGATAATTAAAATCATAATTTTTAAAAAATATGTTTTTATTGATTTTAGAGAAAGGAAGAGGGAAAGAGGGATGAAACATCAGTGATGACAGAGAATCATTGATTGGCTGCCTCCTGCATGCCCCCTACTGGGGATTGAGCCTGGAACTGGGGCGTGTGCCCTGGAAGAGAAAAGAGCCGTGACCTCCTGGTTCACGGGTCAATGCACAACCACTGAACCACACGGGCTGGGCTAAAACAATAATTTTAAATCCCCTCAAAAGAAATGAACACGCTCAGATGGTATCACTGGTTTAAAGATGTTTAAAGAATCTAATGAACCCCAATTTTACCCAAGCTCTTCCAAAAACAAAAGTAGATGAAGAAGCACTTCCCAATCCTCTTATAAAGTATTATCCTGACACCAAAACCTGACAAAGTAAAAAAAAAAAAGACTACTATAGACCAATTCCCTCATGAATATGGACACAAAAATCCTTAACAAAGTATGTGAAAATAGAATTGAGCAATATATAACAAGAATTATACATAATGACTAAGTGGGATTTATTGTAGGGCTGCAAGTCTGGCTCAACAATAGAAATCAATCATATTAATCATATAGAGCTAAAAAAATCACATTATTACATTGATCAATGCTGAAAAAGCATTAAAAAAATCACATTATTACATTGATCAATGCAGAAAAAGCATTCAACTAGTCAACAGCCATTCATGATATAAAAGCTCAGTAAAAAATAGGAATAGAGCAGAACCTCAACTTGGTTGAGCATCTAACAAAATATGTACAACATACTTAATAGTGAAAGACTGAAGATGGGGATGTCCACTCTTATTCAAACAGTGCTAGAAATTCCAGCCAGTGCAACATATCAAGAAAAGAAGATAATAGGAAAAAATAAAATAGTCCATGTTTGAAAATATAATAGAAAGCAGAAGGAATCTATTCTTAGATGAAAAGAAATCTATGCTAAAATCTCCTAAAACTAAGTTCAACAAATTCACAGAATATAAGGCAAATATTTTTTAAAAAGCACAACTGTATTTCTAGATATAAACAACAAACCAATATCGAATGCAATATTATTATAATCACTCAAAAAAAAGAATTAAATACTTAGGCACATCTACCAAAACATGTACTGGATTTATATGCTGAAAACTACACAATGCTGATGAAAGGAATCAGAGAAAAACTAAATAAGTGGGTTGGAAAATTCAACACAGTAAAGATGTCAATCTTTCCAAATTGATACATAGTTCAATGCAATTCCTAAAAGGATTTTTTGTACATATAGACAAAATATTCTAAAATGTATATGGAAAGGCAAAGGAACTAGGGTAAAACAATTTAAAAATGAAGACTAAAGTAGGAGGAATAAATCTGCCCAATTTCAAGACATATAGTTATAGTAATCATAACTATATATTAACAAAGGGAGAGACACGTAGATCAATGGAACAGAGAACCTGGAAATAGACTCACGCAAAATGCTCAACAAATTTTTAGGAAAGGTGAAAAGAAATTCAATGGAGGAAAGACAATCTTTTCAACAAGTAGAGTAACAGAATATAAACAGGTTAAAACAAACAAATAAACAAAAACCCTTAATCATTGTCTCACATTTTAAGTCAAAATGGATCATGGACTTAAATGTAATACATAAAACTACAAAACTTTTACTTTTTAAAAATGTGGAAAAAGTATCTTTGAGATCCAGGACTAAGTTTTAGATTTGACACTAAAAGCATGATCTACAAAGGAAAAAACTGCTAAGTTAAACTTCACCAAATGCAATGCTTTGGCTTTGCAAAGAACATGAAAAAAGCGACCCAGCCAGCTTGACTCAGTGGCTGAGCGTCAACTGATGAACCAGATCACAGTTCAATTCCCAGTCAAGGCACATGACCCGGTGGCCTGCTGGCTCACCAGGGTGGGGCATGCAGGAGGCGGCCAATCAACGACCCTCTCATCATTGATGTTTCTAATTCTCTCTTTCCCTCTCCCTTCCTCTCTGAAATCAATTTAAAAAATGCATGTATTTTTAAAAATGAGAAGACAAGCTACAGGCTGTGAAAAATATCTGCAGACTACATATCTAACAAAGACTTGCCAAATTAGTGGTTGTCAGGGGTTACGAAGAGGTAGGAGTGAGAGAAAAGTGGGTATGGCTATAAAATGATAAGAAGGGATCCTGTGGCAATTGAAATGTCCTGTACTTTAACTGTCAACATCCTGGTTATAATGTTGTAAAATGTTTCAACTGAGGGAAACTGAAGGATATAAGGAATATTCCTCATTTTTTACAACTGCATGTGAATCTACAACTATCTCAAAATAAAGATTAATTAAAACAAAATTTTTTTAAGTCAACAGCGAAAAGCACAATCATGACTAGTTACCATATAGTAACTTATGTGGAGTATCTAAACCTCAAACATACTGATTACCTAAATGTTAATTAGTAAATGTTAATTTTAACATTCTACTGTAAATATAAATGCCTTAAAAGAGTTACAACCCTGGCCAAGTGACACAGCTGGTTGGAGGCATCATCTCTTACACCAAATGACTACGGATTCCATTCCAGGGTGCCTACAGGAGGCCTACAGGTACCTACGGGATCGATGTTTCTCTCTCACATCAATGTTTCTTTCTTCTCTCTCTTCCCCTTTCCCTCGCAAAAAAAACAAACAAAAAAAACATACCCTCAGTGAGGATTTAAAAAAAAAGTGTTACTTTTACTACTGCTAAAAATCAAAGATTACATCTTCAAGCAAAAAATGTACATAATTCTACAGTGGTTGTTAATCAGATCTCAGAACTTGAGCCCTAATACAGACAGCATTTATGCTGCCTTGGCAAAATCTGAATTTTCTTAATATTTTTTGAGAAATTATTTTAAAAAACGATGAATACACGCACTTTCACTTGCCAAACACTGTTCTGGAAGTTTCCCTTCTGTATTCTTCATCTCTAATATTTGGATTCTATACAAGATTCTACAAAGTAAATAATGGAAGCTCATTCAGCTATTCTGATAAATCTAACCGGAATAACCCTGTATCACCCACTGTAACCTTGGTATTTCTTACGCCTTTCCAGTTCTAACTCAATGATAAAAAATATTTGGTGTAAACCACTTGTTTCTTATCTCTTCCACCAGTTTCTGATTTCATCAGTAATTATTCTAAGAAATTTTAGAGCAAAAAGAAATGTTCAGACAAAGCTTATTCAAAAAGATCTCCCAACTAAAGTACATGCAATCTGAACTCAAATTTTGATCTTATTATTTTAAAATTTCTAAAATTTACTACTACAATATATATTTTTAAAGTTTATATTCTTACAAATGATTTGTTCATGGCACGTTTCACTTCATCAGAACCATCTGAATAGATCTGCTGAAATAATTTGTTTAAAGCTGCATCTCCCTCCAACTTCTCATTCTTTTCTTCTTCCTTGATTTCTCCAACCAATTTATCCCAATTTCTTGTATAAAGAGATGATGATGGATATAGGTTCTTTACATCTACAGAGTAAAAAGAAGTGATTAACTGTGCTGATTATGCCAAGAATATATAAACTTTGTGACCATGATGTAAAGAGCACCTTAGCAAATTAATAGGTGATTGAATTTCACTAAACTTCAAGTTTGAAATAAGTATCTTTCTGATAGACATTAATAAGTAAATTTACACTTATAAAAACAATCAACATAATGTAAAATATTATGAACAAAGTAGTTCCATAAAATGTAAACTTTTGATACATTATGCAAAATTAGATTAAGAACAGATTCTTCATGTTAATACGGGAAAAACTAAGTGAAAAGTGTATACAAAGTTTTTTATATTTACAGAAAAGTTGCAAAGAGAGTACAATTATAAAATTAATGTTTTTTTTAAGTTGCTTCATTCAGAAATTTATCTTATAGACAAGACTTAATGTTAAAAATGTGACATTTCCTAAGGTATTTATATATCTTCCAGAGTAGAAATAAGCTACAAATGTAAATAATTATCCATCATATTTGGCAGTGAGTCAATTCATCCATTCTCTCCCCACATTAAAAATATCAGAATATTTCAACAGGAGATAATAAGTATCAGGTCCATAATATTGAAAAATACTATATGGGATGACCTATAGTTCAATGCCCACACTATGCACACATAGCAAATAATAGTATTTATAGGGGCACACTGGGAAAAATGGAAGCTGATTACAGGAAGACAGACACCAGCCCAGGGACTCAGGGCTCTGTCAAGGCTGCCCCAAAGATCAAAGGAATCAAAATCTTGGCACACAAATAATTTAAAAGCAACTAACCTACCCAGTAGCTACAAGAGTAGTTCTGTTCACTGTCCAATCTACACTAATAAAAGAGAAAGATGGAAACTGACCATACCTTCACAACGTCCACCAGCCAATCAGGAGCATGCATGCAAATTAACCCAACAAAGATTATGGGTTAATTTGCATATGCAGGCACCGAGCAGCTGGGGACAGGACACTTGTGTTGTCGCCATGGCAATGACACAGACGTTCTGCACCGCCCCAGCTGCTCAGGGCCTCTGGGCAGCATGGGAAGGTGGAAAGGCAGCTCCAGGTTGGAGCGAAGGTAGTGCTGGCAGCCAGGGGAAAGAAGGCCCATTCTTGCACGAATCTTCGTGCATCAGGCCTCTAGTGTAAATATAATGCAAGCCACATATGTGAGCCACATATATAATTTAAAAATTTCTAGCAGCCACCTTACTAGAAATAATCAGGTGAAATGCACTTAAATAATATATTTATTTAACCTAATAAATACAAAATAGTATCATTTCAACATAAAACAAAAACTTTATGGCATTTTTTTTTTTATCTTCAAAATTTAGTATGTATGTTACACTGAGAGTACATCTCAAATCAGGCTAGTCATATTTCAGGTGCTCAATAGGTACATGTGGCTAGCAGCTACTATATTGGACAATGCAACTACAGAAATTTAAAAAAAAACTGATGCAAAGATTTCCTATCAATACAGTAGAACACATTAATACTAATCTAAATGTCCTCCTTCCGGTACTGCCTCTCCATGTCCCTTTCCTCAAAATAAATGAGAAAACTACTAACTGTTCATTCTATTTTTCCATCTTTTCTCTTCACTGGTAAATCAACTTTCTCCCTACCTATCTTTGTCTCAAAACAAAACAAAACAAAAGTACAATACACCACACAGTTTTATTCAGGTCAAGCATACTATTTTTCAAACACTACCTACCTTCCTCTACTAGTAATCTCCTCTATCTCTATATATTATCACTAGTAGCCAAAGAAAAATTTTAACTTCCCATGAAAATTAAGAGTCTAGGAAACATAGATTTAATTAATCCTAATAGACTTCCCAGAAGATGGGAACACAGGTTCGAATCTCCACTGCCCACATAGGTTAAGCAATGTGCTCTTATCTACAGTCTGCAGCTTGCAGTACAAAGGAATCTGACAATCATATTAATTCCTTACAAAAATATAACAGGACAGGAGGAATAGCATCTTAATGAATATGCAAAGCATTTACTTTAGAAAAAATTTGCAACACTAAAAATCCTTTATAGTTGATCTCAGAAAAATTTTAACACCTGTAGGTAGTAGATGAATTACTGAGAATAAACTAACTTCCTTGCTCATCTTATCTAATAGACAAACGTAAATTAACTGTACCTCTGCTACGCTCATAGCCAATCAGAGTGAGTATGCAAATTAACCCAACAAAGATGGCAGTTAATTTGCATACATAGGCACCCAGGGCCTGTATCCTGAGAACATCCTGGCACCTGGGTCACTGTGAGGTAAGCCATCAGAGCCAAGGGGGCAGGAGCAGAGCCAGTGATGAGGGGGCTGAGGGTCCCCTGCTAGAGCTGGGGCGGAGCCAGCGATCGATGGATCATAGGGCACTGGGGTCCCTTGTCCAAGGCCAAAAACCTTGGCCAGAGGCTTTCAGCTGGGCAGGACAGGGCTGGGCAGAGCCAGAGATCAATCAATCAAAGGGTGCTCAGGATCCCCTGGGCAAGATCCCCTGCCCAAGGCCGAAAGCCTCTATAAGCCGTCAATAGGACATCCCCTGAGGGTTCCCAGTATGTGAGAGGGGGCAGGTTGGGCTGAGGGATCACCCACCCCCAGTGCACAAATTTTGTGCACCAGGCCCCTAGTCCTGTATAATAAAAGGCTAGTATGCAAACCACCAATTGCTATGATGCGCACTGACCACCAGGGGACAGATGCTCAACACAGGAGCTGTCCCCTGGTGGTCAGTGCGCTCCCACAGGGGGAGCATCGCTCAGCCAGAAGCTGGGCTCATAGCTGGCAAGCACAGCGGCGGTGGCAGGAGCTTGTCCCGCCTCCACAGCAGTGTTAAGCCCAGGGAAGCGGGCCTAAGCCGTCAGTCAGACATCCCCCAAGGGCTCTTGGATTGCAAGAGGGTGCAGGCCAGGCTGAGAGACCCCCCCCCAACAAGTGCACAAATTTCATGCACCAGGCCTCTAGTTCACTATAATATCAAATAACTGCAAAGATACTCATGTCAGCAGAGACTTTTCATTGTTAGAAAATGCAGAAACAAGCAGTAAAACATAGGAGGTTAACAGAAGAACCAAACCCAGACTCTGAAGACCTGGGTTTAGTCCTAGACAATAAAAAATACTAGGTGATCTTAAAACAAGCTGGTTAACCTTTCTGAGCCTATAAACTAGGAAAAACAATACCTAGGCTGCCTACTACATAGGGCCATTGTTAGAATTAAATGAGATACTACAGTTCAAGTGTTTCTTTTAAAAATGCTTGGAGTTATAATCAGCCCCAAAATCTATGGAAGTCAGCCCTAAGAGAAGCACATAATATTTTACTATGTCTTTCAAATAAAGTGGAAAACGGATGCTTAAATAGCTTAAAAACCAAGTCAGAACCTTCATAAGACGAGCCAATTTGTATTCATTATAGAGCAACCTTATGATACTCGATGTGTCTTATATTGGGAACATAAATAATGGAAAAAAAAAGCTCATTACTATTTAATTACTATTGAATTTAGAGCTCATCAAGGCCAGAAAACAAACCTGCTCTGCACTGTTTTGGCTTAGGATCTTCTCCTTCTCGCTCTAGCTTTTCCCATCTCACAGCCTCTGACTTTTTCATTTTAATTTCAATCTGCAGAAAACACAAAATAAAATCCATCATTCAATGTAAAATAGACCAAAAAATGCAATTCTCTTAAGTCATTGAAGTTTTATAATAATTAATAGTGTCCTTGAGATAGTTTCCTAAATTTTACAAGGTTAAATTTGAAGAATTTTGAAACATTTCTTTTTACTTAAAAGCTCTTCAAAAACATACACACATTATAAAGTAGAATTAAGAAGAATCTGAAAATCCTAATGCTTTTTTCTTCTAAAGCAGTGTTCACAACCAGGAGTCATACTGATCCCCAAGAGACATTTGGCAATTTAAGAGATTAAGAGACACTGTTGGTCTTCACAACTGGGGTGAGGATAAGGAGTGCTACTGACATCTAGTGAGGAGAGAGTAGGACAGGTTAAACCATACAAGGCAATAATATCCCCATAACAATTATCTAGCCCAAAACAGAACCGTGCCAACCACCAAGAAACCCTGTCCAAAAGGAATTAGTACATGTGTATATACGTTAACCTGTTTTACAGTGGAGAAACTTCATTCCACTGTATAAAAAACTAGAGGCCTGGTGCATGAAATTTGTGCATGGGGGACAAGGGGTGTCTCTCAGCCCAGCCTGCACCCTCTCCAATCTGGGACCCTCGAGGCATGTCCAACTGCCCATTTAGGTCCGATCCTACTGGGATCGGGCCTAAATGGGCAGTCAGACACCTTTCTCACAATATAGGATTGCTGGCTCCAAACTGCTTGCCTGCCTGCCTCCCTGATTGCCCCTAACTGCTTCTGCCTGCCAGCCTGATCATCCCCTAACCACTACCCTGCCAGCCTAATTGATGTCCAACTGCTCCCCTGCCAGCCTGTTTGCCTCCAACTTCCCTTCTCTGCTGGCCTGGTCACCCCCAACTGCCCTCCCTTGCACGCCTTGTCCTTCCCAACTGCCCTTCCCAGCTAGCCTGATCGCCCACAACTACCCTCCTTGCAGGTCTGAAACCTCCCAACAGCCCTCCCCTGCTGGTCATCTTGTGATGGCCATCTTGTGTCTACATGGGGGCAGGATCTTTGACCACTGGGGGCAGCCCTCTTATGTATTGGAGTGATGGTCAATCTGCATATTACTCTTTTATTAGATAGGATAATACAATATCAACATTTTCACAATCTTTCATGCAACATTTATTAAACACTCACTATGAGCAAGGTATAGTTTTCAGGGATATGAGAGATTTTTTAAATATTCAAGACATGTTCTTGACCTTCCATGAAAGTTACTAAAAAGGCAAATAAATGTTCTAAAAGTTCAGGAGACATCACACCTATATGTGAACAGGTAAGGTTTCAGGGTACCTGTGAAGAGCTGTGAGAGGAAGGAGTATTTTCTATGGTGGACAGGGTAGATTTCCAGAAGCAAAGAGAACAGCCTAAAAGTGGAGCCATAATGTGTGAAGGGACATCAGGGAGTGCATCAGGGAGTAAGGAGAAAACCAATTTGCTTCAAGACCAGGACTTATGTTAGAGCAGTGAAAGATATAGATGGAGGGAAAAGGTGTAAGGCAGACTATTGAACAACTCCTGAAAGCTAAACTTAAGTCACTTATTAAAATAAAATGCCAACATTATTCTAAAGGCATCTTTTACTCTCTAATCAAGGCTTGTTCCTAAAATCTACACTTACCCTAACATACACTCACATACCACTTATATCTACCCTTTTTCCTTATTCAAATTAGTGCCCTCACCCTCATTTTTAGCCTAGCAAAAATCAGCATTTATAGTGATGGTCAACAGTAATAATTACTATGCAAACAGTTGAAGAATCAAATTAGATTAAAATAACAGTAATAATAGTAACAAGAACCTAATAAAAGAATCAAATTAGAGCCATGGGAGGTTTGGATCAGTGGTTAAAGTGTTGGCTGAGGTCACAGGTTCGATCCCCAGCCCAGTCCGGGGCTTATGTGGGAGGCAATCAATCCATGTGTCTGGCACTGATGTTTTTCCCCCACCCCATGCTCTTTAAAAACCAGTGGGAGAAAAAATATCCTCAAATGAGGAGTAACAAAAAGAAAAAAAGAATCAAATTAGATTTTATATTCTAGCATTTTTTTCCTGAAAAAAAGATTACTTTCATTAATAGAAAAAATTTGCCCAGCTGGTGTGGCTCAGTGCTTGAGTGTCAACCATGAGCCAAGAGGTCACCAACTTGATTACAGGTCAGGGCACACGCCTGGTTTGCAGGTTCAGTCCCCAGTAGGGAGCAGCCAATAGGTGATGTTTCTCTTTCTTTCTCTCTATCCTTCTCCCTTCCCCTCTTTCCCCCCCCAAAAATAATACATATATATATATATTTGTATATGTGTGTGTGTGTGTATATATATTTTGTGTGTGTGTATGTGTATATATATGTATATGTATGTATATATGTTTAAAAGAGGGTAGATTTAATAATAAGAAAAGCCTGAAGAGGAAGATGGCGGCATAGGAAACACCTATCTTGCTTCCATACACAGCAATTTCAAAACTACAACTTAACGAAAGAACAAACATCATCCAGAATCACCGAAAGCTGACTGAGTGAAAATTCCACAAATAAAAGTGAAGATAGGACACTGTGACTCAGAGGAGTGGCGGAGGACAGCGTTGAAGATATGTGCAGAGAGAGGTTTGGAGCAGTGCGCGCGTCAGTGGATAGGGCGGGCGGCTAAAAACCCGGCCGGTTTTCTCGAACCGGGGAGACAAAGACGTCCCACTGCACTGATTCCCCAGCTCCGGGCCAAGTCCGGGGAACCCACAATCATATGGGGTAAAAACTGGACAGTGGGGAGGCACACTAAAACTCAGGCACTGCAAAGGTCTACAAGCTTGTGGAGAGGGTGAGTTTGTACAGAGTACGCATAAACTTGGGAACAGCAGAGCTGCGTGACCGCGCAGAGAGGACTCGTGACTTACTCTCTCGTTCGGGAGACCACCGGACTGCATTGTTTTACGACCCTGGGTGAGACGTTGGGTGTGCAGACTCATTTGGTGAGAGGCTGAATTGTCCGGCAGCGGGTGGAGCTTGACAGCAGCTCTCTCTCAGAGGTGCTGGCAGCCACTGCCACCCAGCACAGAGTCCCAGGTGCCGCATAGGGTGGAGCTGACACTGCCTGCTTGGCCCAGAGACTCCGCCCATCCAACCTGAGCACAGCTGAACCTCACAGCCAATTGGCCTGGAGGTCAAACCCTCCTAGTGCTAACAACAATAATCTAGGCTTAACTTCAACAAGACTGTGCAACCCATATCCACCTCAAGTAACTGGAGAGGCTGAGCCACTGTCCCTTGGAGGACATCTACCACACAAAACTAATTGACTAACTCAGGAAGGCTGCCACCATGCAGAGACATGGAAAGAAATCAGATGTGAAAGAAATGGAGAGAAAAAAATGACTGGACATAGAGTTCAAAACCAGAGTTATAAGGCTTTTCAAGAGGCTCCTAGAAAAGGCCGAGACCTACAAGGAAATGAACAAGACCTATGAGGATATGAAAAAGGACCAACTAGAAATTAAGCATACACTGACTGAAATAAAAAATATTATACAAAGGCCTAAAAGTACTCTAGAGGACCACAAGAACCAAGTTAAAGATTTGAAATACAAAGAAGTAAAATCCACTCAGCTGGAAAAGCAAGAAAACAAAAGAATCCAAAAAATTGAAGATAGTGTTAGGGGCCTCTGGGACAAACTCAAGCATACCAACATCCAAATTATAGGGGTGCCAGAAAAAGAGAGAGCAAGACAATGAAAACCTATTTGAAGAAATAGTGACTGAAAACTTCCCACACCTGGTGAAAGAAATTGACTTAGGAGTCCAAGAAGCACACCGAACCCCAATATATAGGAACCCTAAGAGGACCACACCAAGGCACATCATAATTAAAATGCCAAGAGCAAAAGACAAAAAGAGAATATTAAAAGCAGCAAGAGAAAAACAGTTAGTTACCTATAAGGGAGCACCCATATGACTGTCAGCGGATTACTCAACAGAAACGGTGCAGGCCAGACGGGAGTGGCAAGAAATATTCAAAGTAATGAATAGCAAGAATCTAAGATTACTCTACCCAGCAAAGCTATCATGCAGAATTGAAGGTCAGATAAAGTGCTTCGCAGATAAGAAAAAGTTAAAGAACTTCATCACCACCAAACCAATATTACATGAAATTGCTGAAAGATATTCTTTAAGAAGAGGAAGAAGAAAAAGTAAAAATAAAAATTATGAACAACAAATACACATCTATCAACAAATGAATCTAAAATTCAAGTGAATTAAAAATCTGATGAACAGGATAAACTGGTGAATATAATAGAATCATGGGCATACAGAGGGAATGGAATGACAATTCTTGGGGAGAAAAGGGGTGTGGGAGGTGCAGCGAGAGACTGGACAAAAATCATGCATCTATGGGAGAGGGGAGTGACGGGGGGGGTGTTGAGGGCAGAGGGTGGGATGGGTACCGGGTGGTGGGGAACTATAAGGGGAAAAAAGGGGGGGAACAATGTAATTAATAAACTGAATAAAGATTAAAATATTTTTAAAAATAATAAAAATAAATAAATAAATAAAAGATGCTAGAACACTACATGAATCTGGCATGGTAAAAAAAAGAAAAGAAAAGAAAGCCTATTCATACTTTAGTTGACTCCTTTAGATGAGATGCATCATTTAAATTAGTAATTATTGCCGAAACCAGTTTGGCTCAGTGGATAGAGCGTCAGCCTGCGGACTAAAAGGTCCCAGGTTCGATTCCAGTCAAGGGCATGCATGTACCTTGGTTGCGGGCACATCCCCAGTAGGGGGTGTGCAGGAGGCAGCTGATCGATGTTTCTCTCTCACTGATGTTTCTAACTCTGTATCCCTCTCCCTTCCTCTGTAAAATATCAATAAAATATATCTAAAAAATAATTAAAAAAAGCCGAAACCGGTTTGGCTCAGTGGATAGAGTGCTGGCCTGTGGACTGAAGGGCCCTGGGTTCGATTCCTGTCAAGGGCATGTACCTTGGTTGCGGGCACATCCCCAGTGGGGGGCGTGCAGGAGGCAGCTGACCGATGTTTCTCTCTCATCGATGTTTCTAACTCTTTATCCCTCTCCCTTCCTCTCTGTGAAAAATCAGTAAAATGTATTTTAAAATAAATAAATAAATAAATAAGTAAGTAATTATTGGTAATCGTTCTACAACCTGAATTTAGTGTGAAAATCCTTAAAGTATGCATTTTAAAATACCTTAACAAAACATTTATTGCAGAAATACACCTCAATATTTTAATCATGAAGTGATGATATGGAATGTGGCTTCTGTGTAATCTAATTTTTTTTTCCACAACATAGAAAGGAACAAAAAATTGTTATATAATGAAAAAACATAAAGCAAATGTCACTGGGAAAGGAACAAAAATTATAGTATTCTTAATTTAACATATATGTTTAAATTATACATAAATAAAAGCAATTATTTCATAAGAATCTCTAGAATTCCCTAAAATAAACTATGATTCATTTTTATAAAGTAAAATATCACCAACATTTTCTCATGCACAGTATTACACTCTGGTTATTTTAAATTATCATTGCTGATATTCACCTAAAAGAGACAGAAATCAAATAGCTGACAATGACACAGCAGTATCATTTTAAAAGGTTATTAATATTATCCTAAACTTTAAAATTGCCATCTTACTCCTTTAATTTTTGACTCACCTGGAAATGAAGACCTGGCAAGCAGAGTATACATAAATTCTATCCTTAACTAGCCTCTACCACAGGGCACCCTATATTCGAACCTCATGTTACCATGCTAAGCACTATCTATAAAAAGTTCCTTGTTTTTCCCAAAAAGCAAAACATACTAGCACTAGCATCTACTGAAAGCCACTATAACCTAATTGTGCCATCCAAACAGAGAGGCCTTTATAAAGCTAGTCAAAGCTTGTAGTAACAACCTGATTCAACTGAGGATCGTTGACCTGAACTTGAAATTATACTTAGTCCATTCATTGAAATAGCTGCACATAATAAACCATATAAAGTAGTTTTTTAAAAGGTAAAAGGGGGTTGGGGAAATTGTCTATGAATTCTTTTTTACACCTACTTCACTTCTGATGCTTTAAAAATGAAGTTTAAGTCTTCCGATTTGGGCAAATAATTCTAGAATCGCCACCAATTCAATTTCAGATATTTTTACTGCAACCATTAACAAGTCATTCTATTTTCATCTCAGGCAAAAATAATTTAAAGAGGAGTTAAGATGGCAGCCAGCAGGACGGCAGTGAGGGACACGTGTGCAGGGTGCGTGTGTGTGTGTGTGTGTGTGTGTGTGTGTGAATGAATGAGGGACAGTTACATTCTACAGGAGACTCAGGGGTTGGCAGACTGGACTCTACTAAACAGGGAGTCCCTGCTGCTGCTGCAAGGATTCCCAGGGCAGGTGCTCTTGCTCAGAAACCATGCCATCTTGAAGGAGAGAGCTCCTGTGACTGGAAGCCCACTCTCACCACCACCCAGACTGGCCTCAGACAGCATCCCAGACCCTGTAGCCACTCTAGCCAAAGACATGCTACTGCAGCTGCAGACACACAGACCCGGGACTCTGAGGTCACATGCCCCTGTGAGCCCTGGAATGCACTCCTCTCCCACCAACCTGCAGCTTAGGCATAGGCCACATGTGCAACTCTGGCACTTGGGCACTCTGGTGAGGCTTGGAATGCACAACCCTTCAGCCAAACCCGTCGCTTCAGGCACAGGCCCCAAGAAACTCAAAGCCTGGACACTTTAGTGAGAGCAAAAATGGGGAGACAAAGAACCTCAAAGGAAAGAAAAGGAGTCACCAGAAAAGGAACTAAATGAAACGAAAAAAGAATTCAGAGTAAGGGTCCTACAGTTCCTAAACTGGCTGGATGAGAAAATCAACAACTTATGTAAGAATCTAGAGGAAATGAAGAATGCTTTGGCTATAATAAACACATTGGAGCCTAAACCGGTTTGGCTGAATGAATAGAGCGTCAGCATGAGGACTGAAAGGTCCCAGGTTCGATTCCAGTCAAGGGCATGTACCTTGGTTGCAGGCACATACCCAGTACGGGGTGTGCAGGAGGCGGCTGGTCAATGTTTCTCTCTCTCACTGATGTTTCTAACTTTCCATCTCTCTCCCTTTATCTTTGTAAAAAATCAATAAAATATATTTTTTTAAAACACACATTGGAAGGTTTCAATAGTAGACTAGAAGAAGCGAAGGACCAAATTAGGGAGTAAGAAGACAGAGCAAAAAAACACACCCAAGCAGAATCGCAATTGGAGAAAAAAATTAGAAAGCAGGAGGAAAGCCTAAAAGAGCTTTGGGACAACATGAAACAAAGCAATATATATATAAAAGGGGTGCCAGAAGGACAAGAAGAGTATCAACACCCTACCTGGTTTGGCTCAGTTGTTAGAGCATTGGCCTGCAAACTGAGGGGTTCTGAGTTTGATTACAGTCAAGGGCACATACCAGGGTTGTGAGCTCGATCCCCAGTGTGCAGGAGGCAGCTGATCGATGATTCTCTCTCATCGTTAATGTTTAGGGAAAAGAAAAAAGTCACACAAGCACAGAGAGTCCCAAACAAGAAGAACCCAAAAAGACCCACACCAAGACTCATCGTAATTACAATGGCAAACGTTAACAACAAAGATGGAATCTTAAAGGCTGCAAGAAGAGAGAGACAGGGAGTTACCTACAAGAGATCTCCCATTAGATTATCAAATTATTTCTCAACAGAAACACATCAGGCCAGAAAAGAATGGAAAGCAGTATACAAAGAGATGCAAAGCAAGGAACTAATCCAAGAACACTCTATCCAGCAAGGCAATCATTCAAAATTGAAGGGGAAATCAGGAGCTTTGTAGACAAAAAAAAAAAAAAAAAAAAAAAAAAAAAAAGGCTAAGGGAGTTTTGTCACTACCAAGCCAGCAATGCAAGAAATACTATAGAAGAAATAGAAAGGGAAGGAAGAACACAAGGCATGAAGAATAAAAATGGCTACAAACAAGTACCTATCAATAACAACCTTGAACATAAATGAATTAAATGCTCCAATCAAAAGGCAATAAGTGACTGAATGGATAAGAAACATGACGCATATACATGCTGTCTATAAGAGACCCACCTCAGAACAAGAGATGCACACAGACTTGAGAGTGAGGAATGGAAAAATATATTTCAAGCAAATGGAAGTGAAAAAAAGCTAGGGTAGCAATACTTATATCTGGCAAAATAGACCTCAAGTGAAGGCCATAACAAGAGATAAGGAAGGCCACTTCATAATACTAAAGGGAGCAATCCAACAAGACCATATATATAACTCTGGTAAACATATATGCAGCCAATGCAGGAGCACCCAAAAACTAAAGAACTCCTGGAAGATATCAAAAGAGAGATAGACAGCAATACAATCATAGTAGGGGGACTTTAAAACCCATTGACATCACTGGATAAATTCTCTAGACAAAAAATCAACAAAGAAACAGCAATTCTAAACAACTCACTAGATCAGATAAACTTAATTGACATCTTCAGAACATTTCACCCCAAAGGTACGGAATATACATTCTTCTCAAGTGCACATGGGACATTTTCAAGGACCACATATTGGGTCACAGGCAAAGTCTCTTCAGATTCAAGAAGACTGAAATCATATCAAACATCTTCTCAGATTACAATGGCATATTAGAAATTAACTACAATAAAGACAATAAAAAAAGTAAACACTGTGGCTAAATAGCATGTTATTAAATAACTAGTGACATAGTACATGAAATTCATGCATATTAAAAGGGAATTAGAGGAAGTGTTTCAATATTGCTATTGGCCCTTTCTCTATAATAGAAGTGTCAGAGATCAAAGTATATGAAAATCTTCCTCCTGTCAGTCTGGGGCACACCACGGGAATCAGAGTCAAGTTCCTAACCACCACGTGCAACTCAAAATCACACGAGACCCAGGCCCAGCCAACCCCACCCCCAACAAGCCCCATCGAGGGGGGCGGGGGAGTATAGCTTCAGGTCACCTGGCCTGGCACCAGAGCAGGGCGTGCAGCCTGAGGTCCCCCATCAAGCGCTGCCAGGGGAAGGCGCAGCCTCAGGTCCCCCAGCCTGGGGCAGGGTATGCAGCCTGAGGTCCCCCGGGCCAGGCTGGGGCATGGGGGCTCGCCTTGAGGTCCCTGTCAAGCCCCACCAGGTGGGGGGGCATAGCCTCAGGTCTCCCATCAAGCACAGCTGGGTGGGATGGGGGGAAGGCATGGACTGAGGTCCCGTCAAGCCTTGCTGGGCACGGTGCACAGCCTCAGGTTCCATGACCCAGCGCCAGGGCAGAGGCTGCGGTCTGAGGTCTCCTGGCCCAGTGCTGGGGCAGAGGGTGTGGCCTGTGGTCCCCCAGCCTGGTACCAGGACTGGGGGCATGGCTTGATGTCCCCCGGCCTGGTGCTGGGGAAAGAGTTGCGGCCTCAGGTCCCCTGTCAAGCCCCACCTGGCGGGAGGGCACAGCCTCAGGTCCCCTGCCCTGGCCCAGTGCCACGCAGCCTCAGGTCCCTGCTGGCTGCTGGATAAGCTTCACTACGGGAACTTGGCCTCTAGTGTGGGCGCAGCCATCTTGTGTTACGGAATTCCTGCCTCCGATGTGGGCACAGCCATCTTGAGCATCACAGCGTGATGGTCAATTTGCATATCCCCTCTTTATTAGATGAGATGATTGGATTATGAAAGAGATCAAAGAAGAAGAAAAAATCTTGGAAACAAATGACAATGAGAACACAACAATCCAAAAATCTATGAGGCACAACGAAAGCAGTCCTGAGAGGGAAGTTCACAGCATTACAGGCCTATCTCACTCAAAAAACAAGAAAGAAAAACTGGTAATAAATTATCTAACTCTAGAACTTAAAGAATTAGAAAGAGAACAAGAAAGATAGCCCAGAGTGAGCAGAAAGGAGGAAATAATAAAGATCAGAGTAGAAATAAAACATAGAGACAAAAACAAACAAACAAAAAAACCAAGAGCTGGCTCTTTGAAAGGTTAAACAAGATTGATGAACCTCTAGTCAGGCACACAAAGAAGGAAAGAGAGAGGATCCAAATAAAATCAGAAATCAAAGAGGTAAAAAATAACAACAAACCCCACAGAAATACAAAGGATTGTAAAAATAACAAAAAAAAAAACAACATACTATGAACAACTCTATTGCAACAAACTTAACAACCTAGAGAAAATGGACATGTTCCTAGAAAAATATGACCCTTCAAAACTCAATCAGGAAGAATAAAAACAAAAATGTAAATAAGCCTATAACTATGGAGGAAATTGAACCAGTAATCAAAAAACTTCCAGCAAACATAAGCCCTGAGCAAGACAGCTTCACAGGGGAATTTTACCACATAGTCAAAGAACTAAACCTATTCTTCTCAGACTTCCAAAAATTCAAAAGGAACACTTCTAAGCTCTTTCTATGAAGCCAACATTACCCTAATCCCAAAACCAGATAAAGACACTACAAAGAACAAGAATTACAGGTCAATAACCCTCATGAACATATCATGCTAAAATCCTCAACAAAATTCTAGCAAATCGATCCAGCATTACATTAGAAAGATCATACACCATGACCAAGTGGATTTATTCTGGGGATGCAAGGATGGTACAACATCTATAAATCAATATATGTGATCCATCACATAAACAAATTGAGAGATAAAAATCACATAATCGTATCAATTGATATGGAAAAAGCATTTGACAAAATCCAACACCCTTTCTTGATTAAAAACTTGTAGCAAAGTGAGACTAGACGGATCATACCTCAACATAATAAAAGCCATATATGACAATCCCATAGCTAATATCATATTCAATGGGCAAAAACGAAAACCATTTACCTTAAGAAGAGGAACAAGTAGGGAGCACGCCCACTTCCACCACTCATGTTAGACATAGTACTAGCCATAGCGACCAGACAAGAAGAAATAAAATCCAAATTCTAAGCCAAATTAGAAAAGAAGTAGAACTGTCATTACTCACACACTAGAAGCCTGGTGCACGAAAATCATGCCTGGGGGGAGGAGGGGGGAGGGGAGGGGATTGTCCCTCAGCCCAGCCTGCACCCTCTCCAATCTGGGACCCCTTGAGGGATGTCTGACTGCCCGTTTAGGCCCGATCCTGGTAGGATTGGGTCTAAATGGGCAGTTGGACATCTTTCTCACAATCCAGGACTGCTAGCTCCAAACTGCTCACCTGCCTACCTCCCTGATTGTCCCCAACTGCTTCTATCTTCCAGCCTGATCACCCCCTAACCACTACCTTGCCAGCCTAATTGATGTCTAACTGCTCCCCTGACAGTCCCAACTTCCCTCCTCTGCCGGCCTGGTCACCCCTAACTGCCCTCCCCTGAAGGCCTGATCAGCCCAAATGCCCTCCCTTTCAGGTCTGGTCCCTTCCAACTGCCCTCCCCTGCTGGCCGAATCACCCACAACTGCCCTCCCATCCAGGCCTGGAATCTCCAACTGTCCTTTCCTGCTGGCCATCTTGTGGTGGCCATCTTGTGTCTACATGGGGGCAGTCATATTTGACCACATGGGGGCAGCCCTCTTGTGTGTTAGAGTGATGGTCAATCTGTGTATTATTACTCTTTTATTGGATAGGATAAAGGCCTGGTGCATGGGTGGGGACCAGATGGTTTGCCCTGAAGGGTGTCCTGGATCAGGGTGGGGGTTCACTTGGTGTGTGGGGTGGCCTGGGCGAAGGGCCTGTGGTGGTTTGCAGGCTGGCCATACCCCCCAGCGGCCCAAGTGGAGGCCCTGGGATTAATTTATGTTCTACAATTGAAACTTTGTAGCTTGGAGCAGAGCCAAGCCTACTGCTCGCACCGTGGCGACAGCCATTTCTGTTTGAAACTTTGTAGCCTAGAGTGGAAGCCTAGGCTAGGGCTGCAGAAGTTTGGCTTCCTCCATCGCCCCAGCAACCCCAGCCTCTGCTCTCTCCAGCTCCGTGGCTACCACCATTTCTGCTGGGATATATGTATCTTCTATAATTGAAACTTTGTAGCATTGAATGGAGGCCTAGGCCAGCAAGGGCAGGCTGAAAGCTTGGCTTCCTGCATTGCCTGGGAAACCCAAGTCTCCCTCTTGCTCTCAGTGGCAGCAGCCATCTTGGTTGGGATTTATTTGCATAATTTGCTCCTGATTCACTGGTGGGCATGGCTGTGGGCGTGGCTTGATTGGAGGTATGCTCAATTTGCATATTACTCTTTTATTAGATAGGATGATATGATATCGTACATAGAAAAGACTAAAGACTCCATCAAAAAACTACTAGAGTTAATAAATGAATTTGGCAATGTAGTAGGATACAAAATTATCACCCAGAAACTTATGGCTTTTTTATATACCAACAATGAGCTCACAAAAAAGAGAAGCTAAAAAAAAATCCCATTTACCATTGTAACAAAAAATTAGAATAAACTTAACAAAGGATTTAAAATACTTCTCCTCGGAAAACTACAGGACATTGAAAAAAGAGAGGAAGACATAAATGAAAGAATATATCATCTTTGTGGATTGATAGACTCAACATCATTAAAATTTCCATACTACCCAAAGCAATCTAGATTCAATGCAATCCCCATTAAAACACCAACAGCATATTTCAGACCTAGAAAACACTCTCCAAAATTTCATCCTATCTCAAGTGGTCAGAAAACTGCAGCTTGCTGCTCTGTTGACTAATGAGTTTGCTGACCACTGCCGTAGGGAAAAACACTTAAAAAATGTTTTAATAATGTACTAATGTCTTTAACCTCAAGTCAATCTTCTGGGTATTGTAATGCCTTATGCAGTGGTCGGCAAACTCATTAGTCAACAGAGTAGCAAACCATGGCTCACAAGCCACATGTGACTGGCAAGCTGCAGTTTGCCGACCACTGCCCTATCTAATAAAAGAGTAATATGCAAAGTAACCATCACTTCATAATAAATATGGCAGGACCCACAGCCAATAAAAAGGGAACATGCAAACTGATGCGACAAAGATGGTGACACCTGCTGGAGCCATGGAACCAGCCGGTGCGGGTGGGAGGCAGAGGCTTGGCTTCCTTTGTCGCCCCAGCCAGCTCTTTGGCCCCCACCCAAACAAAGCCATAGTGGCAGGGTGGAGGCAGTTAGGGGCAGTCAGGCCAGGAAGGGAGGGCAGTTGGGGGTAATCAGGCTGGTGGTAGGGGAAGCTGAGGGTGAGCAGGCTGGTGGGAGGAACAGATGGGGGTGAGCAGGCCAGCAGGGGGGTATCAAGTGGGGCCAAACAGGACAGCAGAAGGAGGTAGACAGTAGGGGGCAAGCAGGCCAGCAAGAGGGACCAGAAGGGGGCAAGCAGGCTGGTGGGGGGGCAGTTGGGGCCGAGCAGGCCCGCAGGGAGGCAGTAGGCAGGGAGCAGGCTAGCAGGTGGAAAAGTTGGGGGTGATCAGGCCAGCAGGGGGGAGCCATTGGGAGTGATCAGGCCAGCATCGAGGGACAATTGGTGGCGAGCAGGCTGGCGGGGGGACAGTTGGACGTATCAGGCCAGCAAGGAAGGGCAGTTGGCAGTGAGAAGCCCAGTGTGGGGGCAGTTGGGGGCGAGCAGGCTGACAGGCAGAGTGGTTAAGAACTATCATGCAGGTAGGCAGGTGAGCGGTTAGGAGCCAGCAGTCCCGGATTGCGAGAGAGATGTCCCAGACTGGAGTGGGTGCAAGGCTGAGCTGAGGGACACCAAGGCCACCCCACCCTCCATGCACCAGGCCACTTGTATGGAAAAAAAAAAAACACGAATAACCGCAGAGGAAAGGTGAGGTTTAGCGGGAGGGGGTGTGTGTTGGTTGGGGTGGTAAGAGATCAATCAAAAAACTTGTATGCATGCATATAAGCATAACCAATGGCACAGACACTAAGGGGGTGAGCACATGTGCTGGGGGGCAGGAGTGCCAGGGAGAGGTCCATGGGGGGAAAGGAGACATACGTCATACTTCAAACCAGCGGTCCCCAACCTTTTGGACCTCTCCAACCACTGGTTGGCGACAGCTGCTTTAAGCAATAAAGAATCAAAAGAAAATAATTCAAAACCCAAAAACAAATATCAAAACATTACACACCTGAAACTAATATATGTCAATTATACCTCTACCCCAATAAATAATAGATAAATATACATTCATGAATATATTCAAAGAAAAAATCTGGGAAATACAAAATATTAGTACAGAATATTAGCAGGCCTCTGAGTAATAGAATTACAAGTGACATTATTTTCTTCTTTATATTTTTAAGTATTTTCTGATAATTTTTCAATGAGAATAAATTAGCTCTATAGTCAGAAAAAAAAGTCTACTAAAAATAACTCTGATGGGCATTTTAGGGGAGATTAATCTATGGTCCCTGAGAAATAATAGCAATGTCCATGTGTGTAGTCATGTGAAAGGGGAGATTATTCTATGGTCCCTGAGAAATAATAGCAATGTCCATGTGTGTAGTACATGTGAAAGGAACCTATTATGTTTGATACAGCCCCACTTGCAAACTACATGTCAATTAATCAGTTATAAGCATTTGTCAAACTTGTACATGAGAATCATAATACTGCACATTGTAGGAGAATAGAAGAAATTGAGTGTGTCTTAAAAGACCTTATCATCAAGTGAAGAATGAAAACATACCTAATTTTTACTACAAACTAGTAAGAAATGTAAAACTTGCTAACTTATGTTCATGGGCCAGAAGGAAGTTTAGCTACTTGCTGAACCAGTTTCATGTTTGTGCACAAGATGAAGTTGATGCACATCTCCAATACTTAGTTATCATTTAAAATTTCTGATTTTATAGGCATCAGTGTCTTAGGATCTGTTGGACTCTACCACACCAAAAGCTAAATTTATGATTTATTGTTTTTCTCTCCTACAACAATGGAGAAAAGCTCTCAGACTTTGTTAAATATAATTAACATTTTATTCCAATCACCTGAAAATGTAACATTCTTATCTAAATTTTCACAATGTCCAGAGCTTACATTTTTAATTTTACCAAAATATTCACAAAGTGTAATCCTTCCTTCTTAAATATATAAATAAAATTTGAAAAATATAATTTCAAAGTTAACTTAAAACTTTGGTATTGTGCTTGAATGTTGTTCTCAAATGCCCAGGGAAGGCTTTCAATGCATAATATCCCAAAGCAATATTCACAGGTTACTAATAAGAATTCCTGCTGTTATGGATTTCCAGTTTTCTATGTGTACTATCAACCACCTCTAAGGTCTTCTTTGCACAGCAGAGAGTTTGATTTTTTCCAATGAAAGGAACTTAAGATTTAAAGAGAAGCCTTTACCCCATGGGGTAACCAGGCACCATCTTCTTAAGAAGTGCTAAGTAAGGTTCCACTTAATGCTACAGCCTGATAGTTAAGGGCTCTTCCCAAGACTTAGAGACTGTGCAGTTTACCAATATATTACTTTTTTCTGACAAACTTTTGCTTGTTAAGTAATTGTTCCCCTAATATTCAGAATGCAATTTTCCCAACGTTTTCTTACTTAGCTCTTTGCACATTTAATTGCTGTATTAAACTCCTCTGTCTGATAACAGAGTAGCTCAGCCTTCCTGAGACAGAGTGCATATCTGGCTTCTTTACTTTCACACTCAAATAATTTTATAATTATTTTTTTTAATGCAACAGATGGTAATGAACAAAGAGGAAGTGAAAATCTCCAAGTTCTAATAACTCAATTCAAATATACTTAGTGCCTACTCTAAGCTAGGCACTACGCTAGTACAAAAGGTCACAGCCTCTGTTCTTCTTTTAAAAAAATCAATCAGGAGACATTTCCCATAAACAAAAAAGTCCAGTACTGCAGTTATCTGTAGTAACAAAGCCAAGTATTGGAAAATATCTAATTGTCTGGAAGTAAGTATGTCAAAATTTCATCAGTAGTAAGACCAAGTGATTACTTTCTCATCTCCTTTGTATTTTTCTGAATTTTCTATGACATACATCTATTGCTTCCATAACTTGACTAAAAATCTAATTAGGATAATAATAGTAATAATATTTATTGAGCACTTATTTTATATCCTGTGTACAAAGTGCTTCACATATATCATCTCAGTCAATGGAACAATACTATAAAAGCTTACCATCCAAATTTTAGAGATGAGGGAGCCAAAAGATATAACTATTTGCTGAAAGTGTCTTTTACTGTTAGAAGTTTTACTTATTTCCTCAGAAATAAACAGAGGTTGAAAACAAGACAATAACTGTTATGTTCAATCACTTGCTATGACGTGCACTGACCACCAAGGGGCAGCACCAAAGGAAGAAAGGCCCCAGCCAGCAGCCAGCAGCTGGGGAAGGGCCCTACCTGTGCATGAATTTTGTGCACCAGGCCTCTACATATTTATAAAAAAGTCACCAACAGTGCAACTTGTTGGATATATGACCCTGAGCAAGTAACTAATTTCACTGAGCCTCACTTCCTCCAGCACAACAGGATTAAGAGGTCCTACTTCATTTAGGATTCTTATGAGGATTAAATGACATCACAAATGAAAAGAAAGTAGCACTATGTCTGACAAATAACTTGAATGTTCTATCCATCTCTTTATCATCATTACTAAAACATCTGGGTATATTTACTATCTCTGGGTTCAGTTTCCATACTTGTAAATTGGCGATAAATATAACTATACTACGCAATAAATTATGAGGATTGGATTGGTTAATTCACAGCTGTCAAGACAGCTATCTATATACTATCCTATCTAATAAGAGTAATATGCAAATTGACCATACCTTTGCTATACCCAATAAACCACGCCCACCAGCCAATCAGGAGTGATATGCAAATTAACACCAAGCCAAGATGACTACTGCTCATGGCAGGGCAATCGCTGGGTTCCCAAGGCCGGAAAAAGCCTCTGGTGAGGGCAGGCTTGGGCCAGGGCCAGCCAGTGATCAGCCGCATGGCAGGGTGATCTGCTGGGTTCCCAAGGTCGAAAAAAGCCTCGGTCTTGGGCGGGCTTGGACCGGGGCTGGGGTGGGGCCAGGGCCAGCCAGTGGATCGATCACATGGTAGGGTGATCCACTTGGGGCGGACTTGGGACGGGGCTGTGGCAGGGCCAGCCAGTGGATCAGCTGCATGGTGGGGGGTGATCCACTGGGTTCACAAGGCCGGGGGGTTTGGGACGGGCTGGGGCAGAGCCAGCCAGCGATAGCTGGATCACAGGGCGATCAGCCAGATTGTAGTGCGATAGCTAGCTGGTGTCCCCTGCCCAAGGCCGAGGCTTTCAGCCTTGGGCAGGATGGGGGTGAGCTGTCAGTAGGACATCTCCTGAGGGCTTCCAGTATGTGAGAGGGGGCAGCTTGGGCTGAGAGACCACTCACCCCCAGTGCACAAATTTTGTGCACCAGGCCCCTAGTGTATATATCTATAATAATGAAAGCATAATATGCTAATTAGACAGAATGGCCAAACAGCGGAATGACTGTCTGGATTACCTTCTGGACAAAGCCAGGGCTGCAAGGGCCAGAGGCAGCTGTGAGGGCCGAGTCTCTTGCATGAATTTCGTGCATTGGGCCTTAGTATATACATGTAATAGAGAAATATGCTAATTAACCAGGACGCTGTAAGGGGTCAACCAGATAGGAGGTACTTGCATAGGCAGCATCCCAGGTGGGGAGGAAGGGGCCTCTCCACATGCCTGCACTGGGGGAGGACCTGATCAGCAGCAGCCATGGCTGGTCTGGGCCCAGGGAGCCAGCAGGGTCGGACGTGGCTGCTGTGGGGCCCAGGGAGGGAGGCAGGGCCAGACCAGCGACTCAAGGGTGGGCAGTGCTGCGTGGGCTCCTAGTCTACTATAATTCTCCACAGTTCACTCAATAGGAGACTGGCTAAATAAGCTACAGTAAATGTATACAATGAATACTTTACTACAGAATATTTAAGGGCATGAATAAATAGTCAGAACTCATTTCTTGAATGTCCTCCATCTCAAACAATTCGGTTCTCGACCAAGTTGTTCACAAAGAAAATGTCTCAGTTGTTGACCAAAACTTCCGTTTTGCACCTGACAACCCTTTCATGTGGATACCTCAGCAAGACAAAAAATGTCTCTCGGACAACAAACAAAGGAAAGAATGCTTCTGTTGTTGGGTAAATCGAGGATTAGCACAATTTATAAACACAGAGAAGCCATCAAGAGTGCTAATGTTGCTAATGGTGTAAAAGTGCTCATAAAACACCAGTCACAGGCAACTGAATAAGCAGAAAAACTGCTGTTGGTGGGATAAACGAAAAGCAGTTAGCCAGTGATAGCATTTCAGAGGCAGTGACAGAAATGAAAAATTTGCTTCAGGCTAGCAGGGGGTGGTTCAATAAATTTAATAAGTGTTTATTTATAGATTAAACAGTACATTAGACATGTACTGTATGTATATTAGAAAGGTTAAAACTGAATCATTTGGGTTCTGGAAGGGATTATTTCTAATGGGAAAAAATGATTTGGCTTTCAAACAAATCGCTTCTCAGTCTTCTGGTTCCACTGTACCTGTATTTTTATTTTAGTAAAAATAATATTAATGCATAGGTAAGTTTAAAAAGACAGCAACAGATAGCATGCATAGTAAAATCCTTTTCATTAAAAATATATAAATATACATTAATAGAAAAAGTGGCAAGAATACACTCTAAGATCTTTAATTTGTAAACACCAGCAACTAATGTTATTAAAAAAAAAAACAACCCTCACTATTATCACCACCACTGTATCAAAAAGATAAAACAACAACCCCCAAACCCCCACCTCTGTGTATTTAAAAAAGGAATAGCCGCCCTAGCTGTTTGGCTCAGTAGACAGAGCATAGTAGGCCTGCTGGCCAAAGAGTCCAGGGTTAGATTCTGGTCAAGGGCATGAACCTCGGTTACAAGCTCCTCCCCAGCCCAGGCCCTGGGGCTCTTGCAGGAGGCAACCAAGCAATATGTTTCACACACTGATGTTTCTCTTGGTCTTTCCCTTCCCCGCTTACCCTAAAATCAATGGAAAAATATATTGGGTAAGGATTAACAAAAAACGACAACGAAAGGCAGTAGCAGTCCTAGACACAGCCACTCCATCTCATCAACATTAGGATTCTATGAATATTAAAAAATTCACTCTGAAACTTCTCAAATTTTAGTGAGTTAATAAGGGAGAAGGGAGCTATTTGTCTCTAATTAAAGACACCCATTTTCATTTCCCACGTTTCCAGTTAAAAGCCATTATATTTTATGTTGATATAATATAGAGAAATTACTTTGACTAAAATAGGAGTACAGGAACATTTCCACAAGGGAAAATTCATTCCAAAAGATACTGAGAATTTTAATTTTTTACTTAGAGGAGATGAGTATTAATCTTTAAAATTATTTCACAGCATAGCTGTTACTGAAGTTATTTATAATCCTGTGATTGTGACCAGAGAATATTGTCATGAAATTAACAAGATGAAACAAAAGAACATTACAACTTCAATAAAGAAAATTCAATTAATAGGCAGATACGTGAAAACTGGTAATCAGTAAAAGGTAGAAATAATTATCAGAGATACTCGAAAATATTGAATTCTGTCTTGGAAAACCATTAAATTGTAAAATATTTAGTTAATAAGTGCTATTTCATTAATTTAAGAGTTCTAGTTCTTGCCCTAGCCGCTTTGGCTCAGTAGATAGAGCATCGGCCTGTGGGCTGAAGGGTCCTGGGTTTGATTCCAGTCAAGGGCACATGTCTGGTTGTGTGCTTCCTCCCTAGTAGGGGGCATGAAGAAGGCAGCCGATCAGTGATTCTCTCTCATCACTGATGTTTCTATCTCTCTCTCCCTTCCTCTCTGAAATCAATAAAAATATTTAAAAATAAAGTGTCCTAGTGCTTATTTTCATTGCGAATTATATTAATTTTTCACTTGAATGAATAACACTTAACCAATGGTTATACATGAATATGCAACATTCATTCAATCTAGAAGGTGGGAAAGAAAAAACAAAATTTTCAAAAGAAAAAAAAAACCCTTTAAACTCAGAGTTTACAGAATCTCTATTTTTAAGCAAATTCTTCTGAGTAAAATGCATCCTTTTCACAATTCACATAAAAGATTCAAGACATTTGAACACATATGAAAAGCAATTAGTTCACTATCTTTCCCTCTTAGTGTCTTTAAGTAACTCCCAGTAACCCAGAGAAAGATTTTATTTTCAATATTTTAACACTGTCTCCCTCTTCCGTATGAAAAAGGATTCAAACTTTCATTTCCCTTAAGATATAATTATGTATGACAGGCCCTTGAATAATGTCATCTCCTTTGACATCATCTTTTTTTTAAGGCAATTTGTTAATATTGAAATCTTTTTTTATTAATCCTCATCCAAGGATATATTTTTATAGATTTTTAGAGAGAGTGAAAAGGAGGGGGTGAGACAGAGAGAGAGAAATATTCATATGAGACACATTGATTGGTTGCCTCCCTCACACTCCTGACCAGGCCAGGGATGGAAACTGCAACCAAGATACGTGCCCTTGACTGGAAATTAAACCGAAATTGAAACGGAGACCCTTCAGTTCACAAGCCGATGCTCTAACCCCTGAGCCAAACTGGCCAGGGTCAACATAATTTTCTTTTTAAATATATTTTTATTGATTTCAGAGAGCAAGGGAGAGGAAAAGATAGACAGAAATATCAATAATAAGAGAGAATCACCGATTGGCTGCCTCCTGCACCACCCCTACTGGGGATCAAGCCCGCAACCCAGGCACATGCCCTTGACCAGTATCCAACCCGGGACCCTTCAGTCCGCAAGCCAGAGCTCTACCCGCGGAGCCAAATTGGCTAGTGCAGTGGTCGGCAAACTCATTAGTCAACAGAGCAGCAAACCGTGGCTCGTGAGCCGCAGTTTGCCTACCACTGGCTAGGGCAACATAACTTTCTTATAATTTGTTTATAACAGTATATCAATCACTAAAACAGTTTCATTAGGCATTGTTTTCTTTAAAGTCACAGAACCTTTCAATGACCTTAGCTGAGTATTTACTGTTCAATTCTTTCAATATGGTTCCCATAAAACAGAATTTAAAAAGTTGGTAGTCTAATAGAGTAATACATGTTATCCTTCAGAATACATCCAATCTTATCAAAGCAGCACTAGGTTTATGGAAGTAAAAACATCCCTCCTGGCCAAGACTGAACGATTTAGTAACTGTGTGAACTTGAGAAAAGCATTTAAGGCCCATGAACCAGTGTTTTTTTCATCTGTAAAACTAAGAATGAAAACACTCTGCTAATTTCATATGGTAACATCAGATTCCAACTTAAATTCATTCACTAAACAATTAATTATCAAGCACCCACTCTGTACAATGCACAGGGCTTGGGTTGACAAATTTAGCAAATGGAACATACTTGTACTAAAAAAATGACTCAATGTTTATAAAGTTAACTGGGCATCCTGTACTTTATCTGACAAGCCCACCTGGAGCATATACAAAGACACTAATGTGGCATGCTACTTATCCTAAAAAGACTTAAGTGCAAAGGAAATAAAATGTACACATAAATTAGTATGCAAGAAAGAAAGGTAGTTATGTAGCATTTTTTAAAGAGGGAAAAGGAGAAAAAAAAAAGGCAAATTAGGAACAGAGTAAGGGGTGTTGGGGAAAGGTTAGAATCAGCAAGCATTGACAAGGTTCAAAACAGAAAAAACTGAGAGATGACAATGCTTAATTACATCCTCAACTCTAGGCACACAGACTTGCCAAACACACTATTCTTGTCTTTTTTACTTATTTTCAATTATAGTTGACATAAATATTATATTAGTATAACATAATGACCAGAATTTCTATTACTTACAAAGTGATGATCCTGGTAAGTCTAATACCCATCTGACACCACAATTATTACAATGCTATTGACTGGATTCCCTGTGCTGTGCTTTACATCCCAGTAATTATTTCTATAACTGGCAGTATGTATTTCAATCCCTTCAACCATTTCCACTTATCCCCTCAAGTCCTCTCCCATCTAGCAACCTTCAACCAATCTGTTCTTCATATCTACCTACAGAATATATGTAGTATATGAAGTAGCTTGGCAATACAAAATTTTAAGCCATTTAATTAATACCTACTCATACCAATCTAATTACTTAAATAACTTGAAAAGGACATGCATTGACAATCTCTTAATAAAAATATGTACAAAAATGCCGAACTCCTAATTATCTGACCAGTATCCCTCCCAAATCTAGCTAGTTTTGTGCTTAATTACTTCACCCTATATTCTTTTATTAAAACAAATTCTACACCAAGCATGTCAAACTCTTGGCCCATGGGCCAAATGCAGCCCACATGGAACAGCCATATAACAGTACCTAAGAAATGTTTTAAAAATTGCATAACTTAATTTTTACAATATCCTGCTTTATATAATTATTAATACCTAAAAATTTCAATAATGATTGATTACTATAATCATGTTGCATTCATTTCCCTTACGTGCCGTGCCTTATGCTCAGGCACACAGTTTTTCCACTGATACTAGCAGCAAATATTTTAGCAGCTGATTGCCACATTAATTAGTCTTGGACTGATTTGTTTGGTGTGAGCAACAGAAAATATTTCACTTTCAGGAACAAGAAAAATAGCTTTATTTGTGTTACACTTATTAATTTGTGCAGTTATTCAGTGTCTGGTAAGCTAATGTTCAAGAAAAAAATGTTAATTTTTATTAAAATACTAGAGGCCTGGTGCACAAAATTCATGCACAGGGGGTGAGGGGTGTCCCTCAGCCCAGCCTATACCCTCTCCAATCTGGGAGCCCTTAGGGATGGATGTCCAACCACCTGTTTAGACCCCATCGCATTAGGATCGGGCCTAAACTGGCGATTGACATCCCTCTCAAAATCCAGGACTGCTGGCTCCCAAATGCCCCCTCCCACACCCCCGCTGGCCTGGTCCACCCAACTGCCCTCCCCTGCAGGCCTGGTCCCCATAACTGTCCTCCCCTGCAGAACTTGTCCCCCCACACACACACAATTGCCCTCCCCTGCAGGCCTGGGTCCCCCCGAACTGTCCTCCCTGATGGCCTGATCTCCTACAACAGCCCTCCCTGGCAGGCCTGGTCCCTCCCAACCCCCAACTGCTTTTCCCTGCAGGCCTGGTTTCCTCCAACTGCCCACCCCTGCATGCCTGGTCCCCCCACAAAATGCCCTCCCCTGCATGCCTGGGTCCCCCACCAAATGCCCTCCCCTCCACGCTTGGTCCTTCCCAAATGCCCTCCCCTCCATGCCTGGTCCCCCCAAACTCTCTCCTGCTGACCTGGTTACCCCCACTGCCCTCCTCTGCTGGCCTGATCACCCCCAATTGCCCTCCCCTACAGACCTGGTTCCCCCCAAACTGCCCTACCCTGTAGGCCTGGTCGCCCCCTTCCCCTGCAGGCCTGGGTCCCCCCAACTGCCCTCCCTTGCTGGCCTAGTCCCCTCCAACTGCCCTATTCTGCTGGCCTGGTGCACCCCTAACTTCCCACAACTGCCCTGCCCTGCAGGCCATCCTGTGGCAGCCTTCTTGTGTCCACATGGGGGCAGCAATCTTTGGCCACATGGAGGTGGCTATCTTGTGTCTTGGTGTGATGGCCAATTTGCATATTACTTTTATTAGATAGGATTCTTATCATTTTATGTTAATGCTTACTCATTTATTTCAGCCCTTTGTATTCAGCATGTCTCTACTGAAATAAACCTACATTTCTATGAAAATTGAAGCTTTTGCTGTGTTGTTTTTTTTTTTTTTCCTTTGCAGCCCACATAAGCTTAAACCTTGCTTATTTGGTTCATTAGCTTTTCAGCTTGACAACTTTGTTCTACACTATGTGGATGGATGGGGCCAGTAAGACTAAGATTTTATCCCTTTTCTGACTTTCTATGGTCTAAGCAACTCTGTTTCCTTTCTCCCCAATAATCATACAGCTTTGTACTTTGTAATCTTCAAATAAACAAGTAGGCAAATCTTTTTAATTAGATGCGAAAAAAAAAAAAAAAAAGAAAGCTTACGTTGGCCCTGACTAGTGTGGCTCAGTGGATGGAGCATCGGCCTGCAGACTAAAGGATCCAGGTTCAATTCCGGTCAAGGGCATGTACCTTGGTTGCAGGCACATCCCCCATGGGGGGTGTGCAGGAGGCAGCTGATGGATGTTTCTCTCTCAATGATGTTTCTAACTCGCCCTCTCCTTTCCTCTCTGTAAGAAATCAATAAAATATATATATTTTTTAAAAAGCTTACTTCATACTACCTGTTCCAATCCTCCTCAGGTGTACTATTCTTTCTGCAGGCCCAGTTACCACTCTTCATGTTATAGGCTGACCCTAATTCTACTCTATAATAGAAAAGTCACATGTTCTTAGAACTTAACACTCAATAATTAACAACACAATATAATTGTAGGATGTATATAAAGAAGATATAGTAATGAAAAAACTCTATTATATCATTTATTGTCATTAATTTATATACCTTCATACAATTTTATAGACAAAAGAAATAAAGCTCATTTAGTCCACATCCCTCATTTTTATAGATGAAAATTTATAGTAATTTTGTGACTAGGTTAAATTATAGGACAAGCAAAGAACCAGTCAGATTTTTTAAATTTTCAGTTCATTATTTTTCTGACTAAATTATACTACATCTACATCTTTTGATTGATATTTAAAGTATCTGCTGAATTTTAATTCCATTGCATAGTTTACTTACTTTTAAAAATATAAAAATATCTGAGTTATAAACACAAACTGCTATTTAGACTGCTCATTAATCCCTCACATCAAAGTAATATAAAATTTAGTTCAACTAAAAAATAAAAGAGCAGACTCGTCTTTATAGTAGTTTCTATTTTTAACTGTACAAGGTAGGGTGAGAAAAGTATTTGTTTATCAAAACAAGTTCAAGAGAAGAGTTATTGTCAGTATCAAATTGAAACAGAGGCTATTATATCTTTTTTGAAAACCTTTTTATTGAGAAGTATTAAAAGTATCATAATAAGTATACAAATACACTGAAATTAAGTAGAATTTTATGCTCTATTAGAGGCCTGGTGCAAGAAATTCATGAACGGGTAGGGTCCCTAGGCCTGGTCAGCGATCGGGGCCCATTGGGGCCTTCTGGCTGCTGGCCAGGGCCTTCCTCCGCTCCACACTGCCCCCTGTTGGTCAGTGTACATCATAGCAAGTGACCAAACTCCCAGTCCAACTCCTGAGGGAACACTTTGCATATTAGGCTTTTATATATAGAGATAGATTGTCCTAGAATTTAGGAAGGGGAAAATTGTTACTCAAACATTATGGTTACTGCCCCAGGCAGTGTAGTTCAGTGGAGAGAGCATCAAACCACACATGGAAGGGTCTCTGGTTCGATTCCTGGTCAAGGAAAAAACATACCTAGATTGCAGGTTCGATCCCCAGCCCCAGTTGGGCGTGTGCAAAAGGCAACCAATATATGATGTTTCTCTCCCTCTCCCTCCCTCCTTCCCTTTCACTCTCTAAAAATCAATGGAAAAAAATATCCTCAGTTGAGGATTAACAAACAAACAAACAAACACACACAAATTATCATTATTTACCGGTCCCTTTTAGAGATATGTAACTGAAAGGATTTACAAGCTTATAATCACGAGTAATTAGTTGACCAATGTCTCTATATTTTAAAAATATTACTACTTGACAACCCTTTTTAATTTTCTTACCTTTGTTGAAAGTACTTTAAACACACTCTGTTCTGGTATTATAAAATGAAGAAGCCTCAGATTCAAATTGTAATCCTCTTCAGCAGGAAGTTTCACCAAAGCAGACAACTAATGAACACAAAATTAGCAGCACATTTTATAAATTTATATAATGAAGGGTAAAATACTTAAACTAAATACAATTACAGAACTTCAATATGTTGCAGAATATTTTAAACACAGACTTATGAACCTCAAAATAATCCATTTTTAAAACCTGGTATCCTTCACATGGATTTCATATACACTATTAAGTAGCAGAAAATAATGCTTCAAAACACATACTTCGTATTTAAATCTCAAGGAAACAGAAGATAGTGAGCATAATGACACAGTATAATATTCATATGCAAAACATCTACTTCTACCACTAACTCTATCACAAAGTTTTCTACTAAGTGCTGAGAAACCAATATATTAAAAGTCGTATTCATTTAATATAGTTAATTCTAAGATGTATACATTACACAATAAGTAGATCTTTCTTCATGAAGTAAATACCACACAAATATAAACAAATCACATCTTAGTAACATCTTTTATATTTGTCAATCAAGTTCTGCTTTGAATTAAAAATCTGAAGAACATACATCTAACTATAACCTGTGTACATACTCTTATCTCAAAATTTAAAATTATGCAAATTGAAAGCAATACGTTAGGTTTCCATCAGCATTTTCCACATAACCTCAGAAAAATATGACATATATGATAAACTGCGATAGATTACTCTGGAACATACTATATTTGTAAATTAAAGTATTTATTCTGAACATAAAAAATAGTTCAAAGACTAATGACCTCTTTTTCTGAAAATTCCACATTTACGTCATTCTTCTGAACATTCTTAATCATAAGTGTAATGATTACTTGAGATTCCGTTTGATACCAGTCATACCTATTAAAAAAGAAAAAAAACTTAAAACAGAAATTCTAATTTTCTTATTGTTGCTTATCTTTTGTCAAGAAAAAAACTACAATCTGATAAACAATAGCTCCACCTTAAGGAACAAACTAGCACAGCAACTGAAGATACACAAATAATTTTAAGAAACTAATTTCCTACGATCTGTGGTGATAGATGGTAATGTACAGGATGCCCCAAACCTTTCCACTGGATTTAAATATTTACAGGATTTTCAGGGCTTTCACTTATATGTTTAATTGTGTTGTGCTTAAGCTAATAATGTTAAAGAGATTTATCCTAAACAGCTAACAGTTATTATACACCATCAATAGTTTCAAACTCTGATTCCAATCTAATACAAAAAGAAACACTTCTAATCCCAATTTTACAGATGAACAGATACAAGTTCAGAAAGGTGAAGCAGTCAGTCAGTGGAAGTTGTTACACTGGACCTAGATTAGCTTCAATGATCTCTTAACTGAAGCTGGGAACAAAGAGCCCTGAGCACAGGGAAGCAAAAGCAAATGAGCTAAAATTAAAGTAATTTAAAGTTTAACTCATCCCACCAAGCATAACATTAAATACATTATCTTTTTTCAATCTCAAGGGATATGAGAAAACTAGTGTGCCTAGAGATTCTGCAAATCTTTCCCACTGAAAGCTCTAAAAATAAAAGAATCCTCACATTCATATTAAACTAGATTATAAACTCCCTCTTCTGCTGGCCCGGTCACCCCGAAGCTATGTATCTATTGTGCCACTATTATTTTCCCAGGACCAAGCACAGTGCCTGGTATGCAGTGTACTTATTAAATCAATATTGGACTATTTTATGCTCCAAAAATCATTATTTGATGTTCTTGCATACTTGGTACTTGGAGAATCATCCTCTTTCTGCCCACAAAGAACATGAATTAGCCCTGGCCAATGGTTCAGTTGGTTGAAGTGACATCCCATGCAAAGGTTGTAGGTTCAATCCACAGTCCTGGCACATACCTAAGTTGTGGGCTCAATCCCAGTCAGGATACGTATGGGAAGCAACAGATCAATGTTTCTCTTTTACACTGATGTTTCTCTCTCTCTACCAAATCAATAAATATATCCTGGGTAAGGTTTAAAAAAGTTTTTTTAATTAAAAAAAAAGGAATGTGAATAAATTATTTTAACATTTCCAAACCATTTCAGGTAATGAACTTTAAGCGTCTCAGTTTCCCTCTGAAATTCAGTGAAGATGCAAAGCTCCAAATCAATTCCTTGTGTTTCTGTTACAGTCCTTAGAATACAAGTTGTACACAGGGCTAATAAATAATTTAAAATAAACTCAAATACTAGTTAGATGCTTATTCATTATTATAATCAAGTTATTTTCAACTTATAAAAAATTTACTCCAAATATAAAAGGCAGGTTAAATACCTCTGTATTAATAACTTAGTTGGAAGAGGCTCTCCTTCATATATGGAAAGGGACATAACACAAAACAAATTTAAAGCAGACAAATGATCTGAGTTTAACCTTATGTACTAATACTAACCAGTAAACACCCTTAGAATTAGTTTTTCCAGACTATGATTTTATAATATTATAAGCATTATAATATAATATGATTATAAAAATCACAGGGTAAAGACTTGCTTATTATTGAATAACGGGATTTTTTTTTTTCTCCTTGGGCATATTTATCATGCACTGTTTTATGAAATAGAAACACTTACTTGATTTTTGACTGAGGAGTCCTCTGGGATACAGACTGAGGCAAGGTGAAAGACAAAAGATTTTTCCAAGTTAGCTTAGCAACTGTATATCAAATGTACATATTATTAATTTACCTAGTGCTATAGTTTGATATGGAATAAACTACATGAGAAATTCCTTCAAAGGCAAAGCTGGGTACCATAATTATTAAATAACACTAGGTTTTACCCAAAAATTAGAATAATTCAGCATTTTTTAACTTTATGAGTTTCAATTTTAAGAAATATTTTTCTTTTAAAATTTTAAAAAGCATACAAAAACAACTTTCTAAAGGTATGATTGAAAAAGGTTACATATAAAATGTCAAGTTCCAAGACTGAGTAACTCTCTAAACTGAAATAGTAATATTAAAAAGAAAAAAATTTTTTAGCTCTAGTTGGTTTGGCTCAGTGGATAGAGTGCTGACTTTCAGACTGAAGGGTCCTCAGTTAAATTTCTGTCAGGGGCACATGGCAGGTTACTAGATCCCCAGTAGAGGGCATGCAAGAGTCAGCCAATCAATGATTCTTATCACTGATGTTTCTCTCCTTCTCCCTTTCTCTCTGAATTCAATAAAAATATATTTTTAAAATTTTATTTTAGGCATAACAATGGCAACACTGCTCTGGAACATATGAAGCAACACTTACATGGTGCCCTCCAGATAATATCTTACTCCATTTATGGAGTCTCTACAACAAACATCCTACCTTGCCCATCAAGAAACTAAGTGAATCTTCACCAATCCATACTTCCCTAAACGTATGTAACCAGTTAAGACTATGTAAAATCGAAAGAACTTGCCCTGTGTTATAGGTGGCCTCTAAGTTGTCCCTAAATAAAAAGATTCATCTTAGTACCATATAAAACTAGATTGAACTACAGCAGTAATAACATGCACTGTGACTAAGCTGTTTGTTTTACTAGCCTGTCTGTTATTCATATTCCACTGTGTTGTTTTCAGACACAATCCCAATTCCAAATATTTTAAGACTTGGGCAAAAATACTGATAGGTGAAGAAAGCCAACTTTTAAACAGCTCCTTCAATCCATTCCCTACCTACTCATCATCCCTAAAAATATGAACAAGCCTAGAGATATAAGAATAGCCAGATATCACTCACTTTTGGTGATGTTCAAAAACCTAGTCACTACATATGCACATAACTGGCCTAATGCACACAATAGCCTGCCTAAGTAATTAGCTCTATGAGGCCCCAGTATACACATGAAGAAAGCTCAGAGGGTAAGTGACTTTCTCAATGTCACAGTATAATTCTAGAAGACAGAAATGTAAATCTCCCTTTACTGATGAAAAAGAAGTGCTCTAAAAGGTTAAGTAATTGCCTATGAAGAGTTAGGACTGCACACATATCTCCTAACTCTTTGTCATTTATTTCTTGACTAAATATGTAGACTATCACTCCTAAAAACTATTAGCCATATATAAAAGCCCAAGTTGGTTAAAATAAAAATTGAACCACTCCACCATAATTTTTAATAACAGAAAAAACTTGAATATTTTCATGTCCAAAACAACATAAAACTGAGTTAGACAGAGATAAACATTTCCAAATTTTAATCTTTGTGTTTTAGCATACCATAAGCCCTGCAAGTACAGAAATTATCTAACCTAAATTGTTGCTTTTCAGCAGAGAAAACAAATAATCATCCTGATCATACTAAAATATACCGAATTAAATGCCTTAAAAGAGCCCAATAATTTTCACGACTATAAACTCCTATATTGCCCTGGCTGGTATGGCTCAGTTGGCTGAGTGTCATCCCATGTACATAGAGGTCATGGGTTTAATTCCCATACAGAGCAATGTTCGGGTTGCAGGCTCAATCTCTGGTAGGGGGCTTGCAGAAAGCAGCTGATCCATGTTTCCCTCTCTCTTCCCCTCTCCTCCCTCCCTACATCCTCCCTCTTTCTCTCAAACATCTCTAAAACCAATAAAAACAATTAAAAAAAAAAACTTCTATACATTTTTCACCAATGTTATTTCAGTTACTAAATGAACAAGTATTTAAACTGTATTGCTTAATATTTAACTAAGAGAATGATCATTCTGAACTTTATCCTGTCTCAAATATGCACGGCAATAATGTAATTAAGTAAAAACATGAAAGATAAAAACCTTGGACTTACCGCCATTGGGTGTAACTCTATTAAAAAACATAAAAAAAAAACATTTTCAGATAATTGCATTTATAGGTAAAGTTATGTGCATGATTTCTATGGCACACACATACTGATTAAGCAAACCAATTCTCCACACATTCTAAATTTTAAAAAGTGGTTTAATTTTGCATCCTGGTTTAATTTTAATTCCTTAGTAATTGCGTACCAATGATGCCATTGCAACACAAATTCATCCAGATTTTCCTTCAACATAACAAACTCAGAATACCTTTGGAAGAATTCCAGTCCAGATGGCAATGTAGGTAAATGCAGTACTCATCTACTCCCACAACCACATCAAAATTACAACTACAGAACCACCTGAAATCTGGCTGAATGGAAATCCTACATCTGTGCCGAAACCGGTTTGACTCAGTGCATAGAGTGTCGGCCTGTGGACTGAAAGGTCCCAGGTTTGATTCTGGTCAAGGGCATGTACCTTGGTTGCGGGCAAATCCCCAGTAGGGGGTGTGCAATAGGCAGCTAATCGATGTTTCTCTCTCATCGATGTTTTTTACTTTCTATCTCTCTCCTTTCCTCTCTGTAAAAAAATCAATAAAATATGTTTTTAAAAAAAGAAATCCTACATTTGGGGAATTAAAGAAGCAGCTACATCAAGACTGGCAGGAGGAGTGGACACAGCAAATAGGTTACTCCCACAACTACATATAGCAGATAAAAATTGGGAGGAGCATCTCAGCTGCAGAAGTCCCCCCTGAGGAGCAAAGGGTCCCACAACCCCATACCAGGACCTCCAGCCCAGAGTTCCAGTGCCAGGAAGAGAAGTTCTCATAACTTCTGGCTGAAAATAAACTGGCAGAAATTGACACTAGAGGGAGATGAGGGCTGCTGTAGCCCCAGGCATTTCCTCTTAAAGGGCCTGTGCACAATTACTGGGACTCATTCCCTCTAAGCTCCAGGGCAGCAGCTTGAAAAGCCTCACAGCACCAGAGACTTATGGGAAGGAACTGAACTGCATGGCAAGATGGGGGGAGGGGGGGGGGAGGAGAAGGGGGAAGGAGCATCTATCTCCCAGACTGAACTGTTGGCAGAAACCATTATTCCTTTGATGAGCTCTTCCTTCACAGATCTGGCAAGCAGGGACCACATCTGAGACTCTGTTAACCTGGTTCTCACTATTTGCTCTCCACTAGTAATTCTCTGATGCCCTACCTACCCAACTTTCTGGCCCACCCAAGCTGTTTCCATTGACTTTTCCATACGAATGACCTGTCTTTGCTCATGTTTCAGATTTTCCTAAAATCTCTCAAACAAGCAGCATCTTACTTCTGTGAGCCCCATACCTCTTGCTAAGTGGTGCCAAGCACAAAACTAGCAGAGGCCAGCTTGACCTCACCTCGGCACCTCCAAACAAAGCACAAGTAGCAATATCTAGGTATTACTTTGTAGCTCATACCAGGTAACCTCCAGATAGAACACAGGTGGTGGTTAACCTTAGTCTGCACCTCCTGGAGGCCCCAGAGCCACTACACCCACTGAATAGCTTCAGACCATGTTGCAGCACTACCACCCAACCACCTCCAGACCCAAGGAAGGGACTGTGCAGGCATCAGAGACCTACTGCACAGCTGATCCTCCACCATGATCAAGGTCGCAGCCAACCCTAATAGCTGATTGGCCTGGGGGTAAATCCCTCCCATTGACATGTCAACAGCAATCAGATTCAACTACAAGAGGAAGGTATATAGTGCCCACAAGATGAGTGCACCTCAAGTGCCCAACTTAGGTGATCAGGGAAGCTGTGCCACTGGACTATACAGAAAATCTATTATGTTAGCCCACTCTACAAAGCTATAAAGACTCAGCAGCTCTATCTAATACATGGAAACAAACACAGGGAGACAAAGAAACATATCCTAAATGAAAGAAAAGATCAGAATGCCAGAAAAAGAACTAAACAAAATGGAGACAAGGAATCTACTAAATGCAGAATCCAAACACTCCTTATAAGGATGCTCAATGAACTTAGGGGAAGAGGAGATGAATTTAGTGAGCGCTTCAACAAATATGAAACTTTTATGTTTGAAAACTTTTATGACAGAAAAATATAAAAAAAATAATTGTAAGAAATAAAAAAAAATACATTAACTGAAATGAAAAATACATTACGGGAAATCAAAGTGGAGTAAGAACATCAGATTTAGTTGAGGAACATCAGATTTACAAGTCAAGAAAGCAAAAAATAATCAGAACAGTAAAAGAAAAAAAGTATTTAAAAAAATGAAGATACTGTAAGGAGTCTCTGGGACAGCTTCAAGCATACCAATGTCCACATCATAGAGGTGCCAAATTGAGAAAAGACACTAAGAACTTGAAAACCTATTTGAAAAAATAATGACAGAAAACGTCACTAACTTGGTGAAGGAAATAGACATACAAGTCCAGGAAGCACAGAGAGTCCCAATCAAGATGAACCCAAAGAAGCCCACACTAAGACACAAAATTAAAAGGCAAAATGTTGAAGACAAACAGGAAATCTTAAAAGCTCAAGAGAAAAGCAGTTAGTTAACTACAAGGGAGCTCCCATAAGACTGTTAGCTAATTTCTCAACAGAAATATTGCAGACCAGAAGGGATTGGAAAGAAACATTCAAAGTGATGAAAAAACAGGGGCCTAGAACCAAAATTACTCTACTCAGCAAAGCTATCATTTAGAATCTATGGACAGATAAAGAGCTTCCCAGACAAAAGACAAAAATAAAGAAGTTCAAAGAAGTTCAAAGAAGTTCGAAGAAGAAGTTCGAAGAAGAAGAAGAAGTTAGAAGAAGAAGAAGAAGAAGAAGAAGAGATCAAAATAGAAACAATCAACAATCATCTATCAACCATTCAATCTAAAATACAAACACTCCTTATTGACATGTCAACAGCAATCAGCAGAACAGATTAAATAAATAAGCAGAACAGAAACAGATTTATAAATATAGAGAACATTTTGATGGTTGCCAGATTAGAAGGTTAGGTGGCATTGGGCAGATGGGTGAAAAGGGTGAATAGGTTACAAAAAGCAAATCAGTTGTTACAGAATAGTCATAAGGATATAAAGTATAAACTAGAGAATGTAATCAATAATACTCTAATAATATGCATGGTGTCAGATGGATGTAAGATTTATTGGGATAATTATCTAGTAAGTTATGTAATGCCTAATCACTGAGGTGTACAACTGAAACTAATATAACAATGTATGTCTACTATAACTGAAAAATTTTTTAATGATTAAAAAAATAGCTTTAGCAAAAACCAGCTTCTCAGATGCTCCTTGGGAGAGTAGGAGTCAAATGACCTGGGCATTGTCAGGGACATACTGAAGGGAATTAGAGAACCTGCTCAAAGAAACAGGGCCCAAAATGTGTGGGTGTATGACAACCCCCAAGAGGATGCAACCTATCACCAAAGAGAGAAGAGTCTAGCCTTTGCAGGTTATACCTATTTTTTAAGTTGAATACTGGGGTAAGTCAGGTAGTCACTGAAACCTGAACCTTGAAAATATTATGCTAAGTGTAAGGAGCCAGTCACAAAAGACCATATACTGTATTATTCCATTTATATGAAACTAGTGGCCCGGTGCACGAAATTTGTGCACATTAAAAGGGTATTAATAGAGGAAATAATTTAATATTGCTATTTGCTCTTTCTCTATAATAGAAGTATCAGAGACTAAAGAAAATTAGTAAAATGTATATGAAAACCTTCTTCCTGTCAAAGTCTGGGGCACACCACAGGACCCAGAGTCAAGTCCTCACTCACTCACTTGTGCCTCAAAATCATGTGAGCCCACACCCAGCACCCCCCCCACACACACATTGGGGTAGATCCAGACCCTTCCAGTCCAACCCTTGTCAAGCCCAGTAGGGCAGTGGGCGTCCTTGGGTCCCCTGGCCCAGCACCAGGATGGGGGGTGTGGTCTGAGATCCCCCATCAAGTCCCAACAGGTGGGAGACACGATCTGAGATCCCCTGTCAAGCCCCGCTGGGTAAGGGGCATGGCCTGAGCTCCCCCGTCAAGCCCCACCAGGCAGAGGAGCACAGCCTCAGGTGCCCTGGCCCAGCACCAAGAGGGAGGCACAGCCTCAGGTCCCCTGTCAATCCCCACTGGCACAGGGGCACAGGCTCAGGTCCTGACCCTGTGAAGCCCTGCTGGGTGGGAGGCACAGCCTGAGGTCCCCTGTCAAGCCCAGCCAGGCAGGCGGGGCACAGCCTCAGGTCCTCTGGCCTGGTGCTGGGGCAGAGGGTATGGTCTGAGGTCCCCCAGCCTGGTGCCAGTGTGTGGCTGCAGCTTGAAGTTCCCTGTCAAACCCTGCCAGGTGGAGAGAACAGTCTGAGGTCCCCTAATCCAGCACCAGGATGGGAAGCACACCTTGAGGTCCCCTGTCAAGCCTTGCAGGGTTGGGAGTGTGGCCTGCAGTCCCCTGCCAAGCCGTACCAGGTGGGAGGCATGGCTTGAGGTCCCCCAGCCTGGAGCTGGGGTAGGGGGGGCAGCCTGAGGTACCATAGCCCAGCACCAGGGCAGGAAGCACACCCTGAGGTTCCCTGTCAAGCCCTGCTGGGTGGGGGGAATGACCTGTGGTCCCCTGTCAAGCTCTGCCCAGCAGGGGGAACAGCCAGAGGTGCCCTAGCCCAGCACCAGGACGGGAAGTACACTTTGAGGTCCCCTATCAAGCCCCACTGGGTGGAGGACATGGCCTCAGGTCCTCAGGCCTGGTTCTGGGGCGGGGGTCCAGGCCTGAGGTCCCCTGTCAAGCCCCTCTGGATTGGGGGAGTGTATAGGCCTCCTGTCCCACTGCCATGACCACCTCACGCTCTCTGTGAGCAGATATGCATAGGGAGGGCTGGGCCAGGATAATTGGGAGCAGGTGATGGGGGCCAGCATCCTGGGTGAGCTGGGCCTCACAGCCTCTCTGCTTCAGCTCCCAGCACCCTGGACCTAAGGAGTAGAACTTTCACAGGGGCCTGGCAAGCACTGGATATGGGGATGCCTTAAAAACAGAAGAAGCCCCTTTAACTCTGGCTGGAAGTGCATTGGGAACTTATGGTCGGAGGAAGCAGCCCAACATCAGGGCTGAAATAAGACGTGGGTAGCCTCTGGAGGGGGCAAACCAACAGTAAAAGGCATCTCTGAAACAAAGACATTTGAACGTACAGTGGATATTAGGTGATATTAAGGAATTACCTTAACTTTTCAAGGTGTGACAATGGTTGAATATTTACTTTGTTTTTAAAAATACTCATCAGAGGATATTTAAGTGGGAAACAACTTGCTTTGAAAGTATGGTGTTGTCCTGGCCCAGCCCTCCCCGCACCACAGATGCCTCAAGGACTGAACCTCTCCCACTTGCTAGGCTCCCGAAAGCACAGCTCACAGAGGCGTGGTCCGTGCTTCATTCCCCGCCCCCACCAGCGTGAAGTCAAGTGTTCCCAGATGGCACCTGTGTGAAGCAGTGCTTCATTTCCCGCCCCCGCTGGCATGAAGTGCTTCCTTCCCCGCGGGCACCTGCGTGAAGGGAAGCAGCTAGGCGCGCCATGGCCACGTCCCCAGCCACATACCCCGCTCCTGATTGGCTAGTAGCATAGCCAATCAGGAGCCAAGGTATGATCACATTTGCATTTTACTCTTTTATTAGATAGGACTAGAGGCCTGGTGCACAAAATCCTGCATGGGTAGGGTTCCTAGGCCTGGCCGGTGATCAGGGCCAATTGGGGCCTTCTGCTGCTGGCCACAGCCTTCCTTCATTCTGCACCGCCCTCTGGTGGTCAGCGCATATAATAGTGAGCAGTCAAACTCCTATTCGAACTCCAGAGAAAACACTTGCATATTAGCCTTTATGTACATAGATTTATATATATATATATATATATATAGATGTCCAGAATTGGCAAAGCCATAGAGGCAGAAAGTGGATTAGCGCTTTCTTAAGGCTGGGGAGCAATAGGGTTAGGAGACAATGGAGAAGAAAGAGTGCTAAGGTTTATGGGATTTTTTTAGAGGGTGATGAAATGTTCTAAAATTGATTATGGTGATGGTTACACAATTTTTTTTTGATGGTTGCACAATTCTGTGAATATACTAAAAACCATTTAATTTTACATTTTAAATGGGTAAGTTTTATAGAATATGACTTCTATTTCAATAAAGCTGTTACAATTTTTTTTAAAAGAATACCTTTGGAAGTTCCTATCTAAGGGAACGTGCATTATTTACAAGTTATAAAGTAAAAACTAAATTTGATTAAATAAAAAATGTTGACCATTTACTTCTTTTTAAATTGAAAGACCATGAGAAACCTACATACTTACCATTCTGAGCTTCCTGACACCTTTTAATCCAAACAATAAAATCAGCATCCGCACCTAGAAAGAGCAAACTGCCTGTAAAATCACTCATCTGCAAATGTAACATTTAATTCAAAAAATACTTATTGACTACTATGTTCCAAACAGTGTTCTAGGCCCTGAGGATTCAGCAGTGAATTAAACAGACAAAAATACCTATCCTAACAGAGCTTGCAGCAATCCTAATGTTATAAATATACCAAGAGGCTTAATATTGAGCTGTTCATCCTGAAGAATTCTAATTTTTTTAAATTAAATTTTAACCAGTCAATGTTACCATTTCCCAGATATAACCTACATTTTCCCTCACCCTTCTCCTCTTAAAGGAGCTTCTTCCTCTCCCACAAAGCAAAATCAGACCCAAAGGAGATTACCAACGTGTTAGGATGAGGGTGGAGGCTTAATAACCAGCAGCTGGAATGTGTTCTAGAAGCCTCTCTCAACCCCAGTTTGCTCTCCAATGAAGCTACCTACCTATTCTGTCTACTATTTTCTCAGTGGCTCTACTCCTTACCATGCCTATCCTACCAACACCAAAAGCATTTTTTGTACTTTGTGAAATTTTTTCATGCCAAGTTCCAAGGCAGCCAAGAACTATCTACAGTGAACTGTGTATTTACAGAGAGCAATGTGATCATGTATATAAATTATTCACTTTTGAAGGTTCAGAACAATGACAATCTCTAAAATCATAGAATCTAATACAATGTTAGGAAAATTTATTAAAAGTACTCTTTAAAAAATTTTTTTAAACTATTTTATTTTTAAATATATTTTTAATGGTTTTTTACAGAGAGGAAAGGAGAGGGATAGAGAGTTAGAAACATCAATGAGAGAGAAACATCGATCAGCTGCCTCCTGCACACTTCCTATTGGGGATGCGCCCACAACCAAGGTACATGTCCTTGACCAGACTGGAATCTGGGACCCCTCAGTCTGCAGGTTAATGGTCTATCCACTGAGCTAAACCAGGACTTAGAAGGACTCTTAAATAAAAATTTACTAACTCAAACTAATTGCAGGCAAGATAATTCTGAAAAATAAGAATTAAAAAATTTCTTACAATAAAGTTTTCTAATAATTTCTAATTTCTGTAATTTAATTTCTAAGTGGAATCCAACTATATAGGTCTTAATACACACCCACACATTCATTCTAGTGGGGAATAATTACATCAAAATACTAGATTTAAATAACCTTTTATTTAAAGTAATCAATAAATAAGCCAGACTTCCCACCATATTATGGGGAGCGGGGTTAATACTGTGAGTCACAGCCCTAGCTGGTTTGGCTCAGTGGATAGAGCATCAGCCTGCAGACTGAGGGGTCCTGAGCTCGATTCCGATCAAGGACAAATGTCCCATAGTAGACATGCAGAAAGCAGCCAATCAATGACTCTCTTTCATCATTGATGTTTCTATCTCTCTCTCCCTCTCCCTTCCTCTCTGAAATCAATAAAGATATATTTTTTTAAGTAGTGAGTCATAAATGTCTTATCCTCTCTGATAATAACAGAAGCCTAATATTTTTTTCATAGAATTTAATTAAAAGACTAATTTGTTTTTAAATTAAATATCCTCAATAGCAATTTTACCAAAGAGCAGCAACTTCTTCTGGGGCTACCTCTGAAATAATTCTAATATAATCAAAGCATAATTTATTCAAAGAAGGAAATTTAGGCAGAGAACTTTCAGTTGCTCTAAGAAGAAACAGAGCTTAGAAATCTAGATGATGAAATGACTCATGTTTCTTTAGGGTTTTCAAACACATGCCAAGGCACTAGATAACTTTACTCTTAGAATTTGTTGAGTGATATGCTAATTGACTAGCCAGCCATATTATTCACATACCACACTTGGGATAACCAAGTTTGAGAATAACTCCTATTGCCTAGATCTCTTCCTTCCTAATTTGTAGGTTTCAAAATCTGGCCTAATGCCGTTTCTCAAGTAGGTATACAACAGAAAAATATTCAAAGCAGTACAGAGTAAATTTTTAAAAATATAATTACACAATACTTGAGAGCAGGGTTTTTCAAGCTCAGCACTACTAATATTTTGGACAAGATACTTCCTTGTTGTGGGGGACTGTCCTGTGCATTGCAGGATATTTAGCAGCATCCTTGGTCCCTACTCACCAGATGTGAATAGCACATTCCCTATCCACTTGTCATGATAAACAAAAATCTCTCCAGCCGAGGCCAGTTTGGCTCAGTGGATAGAGCGTCGGACTGTGGACTGAAGGGTTCCGGGTTTGATTCCGGTCAAGGGCATGTACCTTGGATGTGGGCACATCCCCAGTAGGGGGCGTGCAAGAGGCAGCTGATCGATATTTCTCTCTCATTGATGTTTCTGACTTTCTATCCCTCTCCCTTCCGCTCTGTAAAAATGAATAAAATATATTTTTTAAAAAATAAAATAAATAAATAAAAATAAAAATCTCTCCAGACAATTGCCAAATGTTCCCCAGGGAGCAAAATCAAAATCAGGAAGTTAGGAACCATTGTTTTAGAGAATTGTGATAACACTCTATTGTAAGATGAAGATAAAATGACAGTACATTATTAAGGTTATGTAGTCTACAAATGATCTATGAGATTACTTACAATCACTGTCTTTTAGTATTTTGCAGATTTTTTGTGTGTGGCTCTTATTACTTCTACTAGAAGCCCGGTGCATGAAATTCATGCATGAGGGGGTGTGTCCCTCAGCCCAGCCTGCACCCTCTCCAATCTGTTTCACAAAAAGTGAAAACAGCATTCACTGTTTCTTTTGCATGAGCCATTATAGAAGGTAGTGTGCACCCCAAGGAGCGAGAGTGCCCTCACCAATCACCTTCCCCAGGAACTACAATCAGCATCTCAGCATCAACCTTCCATGGCTTTAAAATATGTCTGTACACATCTGTGTATCTGTTAGCAAGATGTATCTTAAGGTATTAGAAAACTCTACGAGAGCTTATAAGGGTGTTTTGCACTTAGCATAATACCGAACATAATTAAGGATGTTGTGACCAACAAAATAAAGACATTCCATATACATTGAACCTGCCTGTGTCCACCAGAGAGAGAGAAAGAAACCTGAAAGGTGCCAAAGTGACTATTGGTTCTGCTAATAACAAAGTAGCTGGCACCCAGTAATAGATGAAATGAAGTCTATTGCTTGAGTGATGTACAAAGTGTGGTGTTCTGTTATCATATACTTCATGAGAAATCAGTCAAGTCTTTTAATAAGTGAAACTACAAAGCACAAATATTATTTCTACCTTCTACAGAACACGTATTTACCTTATCATTGCTGCTTTTACAATATATTACTATTATTTTAGGTTGTATGTGTTTTTGGTATGATTTAGTAGGTTATTTTTTGGAATTGGATATACTCAAAATTTTTGCATATATATCAATGACTAGAGGCCCAGTGCATGAAATTCGTGCACTGGTAGGGTCCCTAGTGGCTGCCGGCTGCCAGCTGAGGCCTCCCTCCCTTCCCTTGGCTGGCCCCACCCCATGGCCAAACTTCTCGAGGATTCCGCTGGTTGAAGGGACAATTTACATACTACACTTTTATTATAATTACTTATTCACTTTCCACCGTTTTGGCTTATAAAAAGTTTCACAGGGATGGTTCTACTTTCAAACGGCAGGGAAAACCTGCATCTCTCAAAAAGATAACCTTAGCCCTAGTCAGTGTGGCTCCGTTGGTTGGGCATTGTTCTGGATACCTAAAGACTGCTGGTTCGACTCCCAGTCAGGACATATGCCCAGGTTCAAGCACCAGTAGGGATGTACAGGAGGCAGGCTTTCGTATGTTTCGCTCTCACATCTATGTGTTTGTTTTTCCTCTTCCTTCCTCTCAATCTCTTAAAATATAAATTTTAATTTTTTTTAAAAGACATGAAATGCAACACTCTCAAAGCTCCCTGTTTCTTCCATGCCCTGTATGTATCACAATTTACTTAAACTAACACTTCACATCTCAATCTTTGTTGTAAGATTTCTTATCTCAGTAATCTGAATGACACTTAAAATAAATAGGCTTCTGCAGAACGAATTAAACTTGCACTTGTCCATTAGGAAAAAATAGCTTCCAATGGTAAAGTTTATCAGGGATTTAAATACAAAAGGCCAATTTAATCAATATTTAAGTAAACCCAAATTCTGCAATCAATACAAAATACCACTAAAAGGAAAAATAATGGAATTGGGTTTCTATAATTGAGACTAGAGGCCCGGTGCACAAAATTCATGCACGGGGGGGGGGGGGGGTCAGGGGATGTCCCTCAGCTCAGCCTGCATCCTCAATGGGGCCAATATCTGGCTCTGCCCCGGACGCCTTGGCCCTGCTCCCCCAGCTCAGGCCTTAGCCCTGGCGGCGATTGCCCAGCCCCGGGGGCACCCCACACTTGCGACGGCCAAGGGGTGAGCTGCCCAGAGCCTAGTCACTGCGTGGCACTGTGGGCGCAGGCGCTGGACACAGAGCACTCGGCAGGGAGTATCCAACCTTGACCACAGAGATCAGCGGGACTCAGGAGAAAGGCACGTGGGTCTCTTGCCTTCTGGACCTTCAGGCCACGTGTCTGCCTCTCCCTGCGAAGGCTGCCCTTTGGAGGGCCCTGCTACGCATGCAGCACCTCCCCAGTTCCCCAGCTCCCATTCTCCCGCCTTCCCTGCCATGCCCAGAGATGCTCCGCCTCAGACCCAGGACCCCTTAGGGGCCTCTTCACATGCCTCTGCCAAAGCACAGCACCTGTACTTTTCCAGCTCCTTCTTTCCCTCTTGAAATTCAAAGTTATTGAGGTCGCTCAGGGTTGTTGCTCCGGCAGTTTCCTTCCCTACCCTCAAGTTTCTCCCGCCCCCATGCTCCCTCCCCTTCCCTCACCCCATCTTTTCATCCCCACCCCGTCTTTTCATCCCTCCTCCCTCCCTCCTCTCTTCCTCCTCTCCTGTGGGGTTCTCCTGGCAGCCCAGCTCCACTGGAGTGGCTCCTGCTCTCGAAAGGCAGAAGCAGCTCTCCAGCACCCCTTGGCCATGGCTGCAGTGCCAACAGTGCTCATTACCCAATGCTCCCGGAGCCTCCACCTCTACAGCCTCTGACCCCCTGGGGCCACCGCCACCGGCTCGGACCCCACCCGTGGCTACTGCCACCTCGCTCGCGATGCTGACAGCCACCCTTGTGGAGCCTTGGCGGCTTGGGGCTTGGATGCTGTGAATGTATAATAGTCAGTTTCCCTCTCTGCCCTACCCGTTCCGCTTGCCAGCCCAGCGTGCCCAGCAGATCTGCGCACAGAAGTTGTGTCAGCTGCTCAGGGTATCCCCCACTCTCCATGCACCTCACACCTACCTACATTTCTAAAACATTCGGCATACTCATCCACCACTCTCGCCCCCCGCCCCATCTCGTGCACGCCTTGGCCCCACCCCACCCCTTGCGCCACTTGGTCCCGCCCCCCGCTGATTGGCTGGTAGCATAGCAAAGATACGGTCAAATTTGCATATTAGTCTTTTATTAGATAGGATACACAAACAAAATTCAGCTACAATCTTTAAGAAACAAGAGAAATAAATGGATTAACTTAGTAACATATAATTCCAATACTTACTATCTAATTTCTGTCCTTCTGTAAATGTTTCCAGAGCGGCAGCATAGTTTTTTTTATGGTATTCACATATCCTGTACGAACATATTAAAAACAAATGCTACACACGCAAGACTATGAAAAATAGCATTCTTAAATATATCCTAGTATTGTTTTCTAAAATAATCTAACTCCCAATTCCCACTAACATCCAATTTTAGAATCCGTGTCAGAAGGCATTTCTTGATTTTAATTGTGTACACTTGCTTATTCCAAAACATAGTTATAAAAAGGAATTAAAGAAGTTTCTTAATTAAAGAAAAGTCCCATCAACAGAAGCAAGGTGGATACAAAAATAATACACAGATACAAAGTTTTCATAGCACTAAATATAGCCTCGTGTCCAGCTTGGTTGAGGAATAAATGTTCTCTAGTCAAAGGCAGTAAATTCCAAATAATGAACAGTTTATCTATATCTTGCAGTTACTTCAATCATCACTATTTAAATATAAACTAAGTATACATCTCCTATCACATACTGTTAATACAATAGAAACGTAAATTATATTTAAAATTGAATCCTATCTCAGCTATACAATGTATGAATACAGAATTTACAATTTATATAAAGCTTACCACTAATTCATTCAACAATTTAAACATCTATTGTCCAGATCCAATAAAAAGAATAGTTACTACATACCCTTTTCTCATCATAGCAGTGGCATTATTTGGATTAAATTCAAGAGATTTCTTTGCATCAGCAACAGCATCTATATATTAAAAAAAAAAAAAAAAAAAAAGTTTTTAATCAGCTTTTTACAGATCCTAACAAATATTACACATAAAATTTGAATCAGGTTTAGGTTTTGAAGTTGGTAAAATGGACAAGTGGTTTTAAATTAGGAAAAGCTAATTTAAGATATAATCCAATAAATATTACGCTCATATCTTCCTATTAGCCTAGTATTTAACTTCCTTTTTAAAGCTCTCAGTCAGTGAATAAAGCTGTGTGTTACAAAGCTCACCTAATTTTTTCATTAATATCATTCATGCAGTTTGATTCAAGGTATTTAATTTTTCCCTACCGAGATTTCCTATCCAGACTAATTAAAGTTAAACAATAACGAAATAGATTCTTTATAAAAATGCAAATAAAAACATTTCATTTAAATACTCTGCAAAACAGTAAATATGATGCTAATCTGTTAGCATATCAAATAACCACAAATGAAATCTGTATAAATTCTCTACCCATTGAAGGAGGGATATCCATAAAACTTAAATCGGTATTGTTTAACATAATGTTTGTTACATTTCAGCTACTTCACCTTGTATGAAAGACCAATTTAAAAATCCTCAAAGATAATCTCTATTTTACTTGACTCATTGTATCGTGGGCAAATTTTGTAAGTAACACTTAAAAGAAGAAACAATATAATTTAAAAGAAAGTTACCAGAGTAATTGCCAAGGAGGATGTGACAGTAAGCTCTTTGACAATAATATTGTGCATCATCTGGTTTCTGTTCCAAAGCCTTAGTCAGCTCCTATAAGCACAAACATATTGAGTGTAAGTAATCTGTTTTTAAAAAGTCACTGAGTTCTAATTAAACATGATTTGTAATCAAATAAACTACTGCCATGAGCTATTTGGAGCAAAGATAACAGAAACAAGCCAGGAGCTTTTCTTTGCTAGAGGATCAATATCTACCCCTCTCCTGTCCTTTCCCCACTAAGCTTACAGTAGAAACTCAATAAATGGTAATTATCACCTCATTTATTCTGAAGAGTTTAGCTGATATACACCGACCATCATAGATTTTTCTCCTTCTAATGTGGAGAAGACTCAAAATCATACAGAATTTGAATTGCTTAGAAAATATGAAGCTGTCCAATAAAATAAAATAAAATAAAATAAAAAAGAGCCCTAGCCAGGTGACTCATTTGGTTGAAGCCAAGTCAATGTGTGGCTATTGAAATAGTTTAACTAGAATGGAATATGGGTGCCACTCCTAATCAGGGCACATATCTAGGTTTTGGGTCCAGTCCCTGGTTGGAGAGTGTATGGTAGGCAATGATCGATTGTTCTCTCACATCGATATTTACTTTCTCTCCCTTCCTCACTCTCTAAAATCAATAAAAACAAATGCTCAGGTGAGGAGTAAAAGAAAAAAACCTGAAAGTTTAATCTAGAGATCAGGAAGGTTAACAGAATCAATAAATATACAATTAAGTTTAGCTGGCTCTTTACTATCCATTATCAATGCAGATAATCCTCCTAAGAAATTACAGTATTCAGTTGAAAGCCTAGAAATAATATCTCACATTACCAAGAGATCAAGAATTGATAATAGAGAGATTAAAGTTTTTGTCACCTTGAGCATTCAATATATAAATAGTAGCTGGAAAAATTATGGGAAGTATAGTATGGTTAGTGGGGCCAAAACCAAATGAAGGCAAACAGGAACAATGTGATTCTCTACCCATTACTCACCTATCTTAGGAATTTGGTAGTCTTCTTAAAAGTTAAACTATTTTAGTAAACACACACTGGCTTTGCTTTAACCTAATAGTGTGATGATCTTCACAAAACAATAAATTCCATACCTGGTAATCATATCCATAAAATCAAATACACCTAAAATCCAAATCATTTTTATCATTTTCACCCTTATTCCCCTGATTCAAGCAGTAAGGAATATCAGATCCTATTACTGGGTCTCTTGTCAAAATTCTCAATGTCTTCCCAGGTAACCCAGAGAAAAAGCCTGAGTCCTTCCAATGACCTAAAAAGCCATTCTTGATATGTCTCTGACATCACCTCTTACTACTCTTCCACTCGGCTCTTCCAATCTAGCCCAATGGCTCCTTGCACTTCATACAGGACTCTGCACCTGCTGCTCCCTCTCACTAGAATGCTCTTTCCCCAGATGTGCACAAAGCCATTCCCTCACTTCCTAATTATTGGCAAGACTATGCCAAAGTCAGGATTCAAATCCAGGTCTCTCTGATTCCAAATTGGACTTTAACCACTAAAAAGCACTGCTTCTTGGTAATGTTCCTTTACTCCAAGTTGTCTTTCATATGCCATCTGATCTATGTATTATGTTTTCTAATACTCTGAAATTCCTAAGTTCAATAATACCAACATGCACTAAACTTTCAATTTTGAAAACAGCTGATAGCTTCTTACTGACCTCTACTACAAACCTCTCCTCAGCAAAGCAGACATACTACATACAAGTCCAAAAGGCTGTTACAGATTATATCATCAATTCAAAAACTATTTCTAAACACACATTATGTAACAAAGACAGACCAGACATTGCAGGTACAAAGAAATTAAGCATACACAAACTGAAATAAAAAGGAAATTACAAAGATTCAACAGTAGAATAGAGGATTCTGAGAATCAAATCAACGTTTTGGAATATAAGGAAGCAAAAAAGACCCAATCAGAAGAGCAAAAAGAAAAAAAATCCAAAAATATGAAGATAATTTAAGGAGCCTCCAACAACTTTAAGCTTACCAACATTCGAATTATGGGGCTGCCAAAAGGAGAAGAGAGAGAGCAAGAAATAGAAAATCTATTTGAAAGAATAACGACAGAAAACTTCCCCTATCTGGTAAAAGAAATAGACTTATAAGTCCAGGAAGCGCAGAGTCTCAGACAAAAGGATCCCAAAGAGGCCCACACCAAGACACATCATAATTAAAATGCCACAGGTTAAAAACAAAGAGAATCTTAACAACAGCAAGAGAAAAGCAGTTAGTTACCTATAAGGGAATGTCCATATGATTGTCAGCGGATTTCTCAATAGAAACTATGCAAGCCAGAAGGGAATGGCAAGAAATATTCAAAATGATGAATAGCAAGAACCTACAACCAAGAGTACTCTACCCAGCAAAGCTATTATTCAGAACTGAAGGTCAGGTAAAGAGCTTCACAGATAAGAAAAAGCTAAAAGAATTCATTACCACCAAACTGGTATTACATGAAATGTTGAAGGGAGGAGGAGGGGAGGGGAGGAAGAGGAGGAACAGGAGAAAAAGATAAAAATTATGAACAATAAAATGGCAATAAATACATATCTATCAACAACTGAATCTATAAATCAAAATAAATGAACAAGAAATCTAATGAACAAAATAAACTGGTAAATAAAATAGAATCTGAGGCATGGAAACATGGGCCAGACTGACAAATATCAGAGGGAAGGAGAGGGGAGTAGAGGAGGAAAAAGAGATTAACTGAAGATCTTACATGCATACATGCATTACCTATGGACACAGACAACAGGTTGGTAAAGGCCTGGGACAGGACAGGAACCAGATGGAGGGGTGCAATGGGGGACAAAAGAGGGCCATCTGTAATACTCTCAACAATGAGAGTATTTTTTAATGAAAAAATAAATTAAAATAAAAAGAGAGGACTATTAAAAAATACAATGTCACCCAATAACTTGAATTAAAAAAATAAAATAAAATGCTACTCACAGGTAAACAGTTAAGATTAAAAGCAAAAGCAGTCTTGCTCAGATTGACTGAAAGTTTGAAGACCTTTAGCTTTAGGTATCCCAATTTGATTCCATTTTCTCTTTTCTTCCAGCCACAGCTAATCCCCATTTGTGGATGATAAACAATTATCAACCCTTCTCCCTTCCTAAGCTATGATGGAGAAAAACCACATAACCATGCAGAACTGGTACCAATGCATGCTTATGCTAACCAGCTATGCTCTCAACAAAGTTATCCTTGGTCAGCTACTTGAAAGTCAGGTATCAAACCTTTCATTGTATCATGCACCCTCAATCCTACCATCTCCTCCAAAAGATAACCCTCATATATTGAACCCAGAGATTTATCACTTCTGAACCATATAACCTTGAGCAAATTAAATCTCTTTAGCTCCCTTGTTAATGCAAATATTCACCCCACAGTTGTTGCAAGAATTATGGTAAGAGTAATTAGCACATTTGAATACCTCCCACCTCCCAGGCACTACACTAAGAACACAATGGTAGTAAACAAGATACACAAAATCCGTGCCCCCTCACCCTTTTATTTTGAAAGAGAAAAACATCGATTTGTTGTTCCACTTACTTATGCATTTATTGTTTGATTGTTGAATGTGCCCTGACCAGGGGTCAAGCCCAAAACCTTGGCACATCAGGAGAATACTCTGAGCTATCTGGCCAGGGAAAATTTCTGCTCTCTTGATGCTTACATTAGGGCCCAAATTAAATATAGGATGGTCAGAGAAAACAAGAAATCTAAAGTGATAAGCATTCCAAGCAAAACATGAGATAGATCAGGAGTGAGTGAGTATATTTCAGGCAAAAGGAACTGCCAAGTCCAAAGGCTGCTCAACAGAATTAAGCAAATTCAAGTAACAGAAAGAAAGCCAGTGTGGTTAGAACAGAGCAAAGAAACTACAATACCTACCTCAGGGGCCCCAAAATGTATCTTACATTACCTATCTTCATAAAAAAAAATTTCAAAGGTCCTATTTTGTTCCAATTTATAGAGGAACTGGGATTCAGAGTGATAATAGGAACTTTCCTGAGGTTACAAAGTTATCATGAAACCAGGATTTCAAACCAAGCAGCCTCATTTCATGCCATTATAATACATTGTGCTACATTTATACAATGGAATACTAAACAGTAATAAAAAAGAACTAGAATTCACACAATATGAATGTATCCCACGTATGTTTAAAGCAAGACAGAGTGCCTATAGTCAACTGAGTACCTAGTCTACAATCCTGTTTATGTTAAGTACAAGAACAAGCAAAACTAATTGATGGTGATGGAGGTCACAATAAGGTTTGTCTCGTGGCAAAGAATTATTGGCTGGGAAGAAGGAGGACAGAATTTTGAGGATGAAAGTATTCTATTATATACGTAGACGTGAGTGACATACACATATGTATGTAAAACACCACTAAATTAGCTGTGACTTTAGATTTGTGTTATGTACATATGTCATGCTTCAGTAAAAAGTAAAATAAGCCCTAGCCAGTTTGGCTAAGTAATTAGAACTCCTGCCTGCAGACTGAAGAGTCTCCCATTGTATTCTGGTCAAGGATGGTACCTTGGTTGCAGGCTCCATTCGCCGCCCCATTGGGGCGCATGCAGGAGGTAACTAGTTGAGGTGTCTCTCTCACATTGATGTTTCTCTGTCTCTCCCACTCTAAAGAAAAAAATCAATGGGAAAAATATCCTCAGGTGAGGATTAACGACGACAACAAAAAAGTAAAACAAGTGAGATAAAGACATCAATAGCCTTTAAAAGCAACTTTCCAAAGGAGGCTCTGTTAGGAGGACCATAACAAATTCTGAAAATAACTAGCTGACATAAGGAATTGTGGAGAAAAACTCTCAGACCTCCTGAAACATATTCTACAATGATCCCAGAGGCCTCACTGGGAAATATTATAGTACAACCGATTAATCAACCACTTTATTTGAAGGCCTTCATATTCAGAAAATACATACTCTGCTCTAAGAGGCACCAAGGGACCTGGTTCGGGTTTCCTTTCCACCTCATCTCATACTTTTTTCACTCCTCTCTAGTGGAATGGGCCTTTTTGCTGCTCCTCGTACAGACCGGCTTCATTTCTACATCAGAATCTCGGCATTGCCTGAACACTTTCTCCAAAGTTCCCCAGCTCGTTCCCACAGGTCTCTGCTCAAACCTCACTCCTCAGAAAGGCTCTACTACCACGTGGCAAATTATTTTTAGAAGCTATAGGTAGGAAAAAGATTCTCTCGCCTCAAACTGCTAATCTTAGGTATGTTAGAGTATAACAAGAGAACAGGGTGTGGTTTCTTTTCCTAGTGTTTCCAAGCAAGAAACCCCTGGCTCAATTTTGTGACCCACTGGCTTGTATATCTTTAGCTTGGCTCTCTTTATTACTTTGTATTATTTAACTCTTGCCCTTTTACTTTCTTCTACAGCTTTATAGTCTTGCACTTCACATAAACACAAAGTGCTTTTTTAACTCAGTTAAATATATAAATACGACTTTAATCAACAGCAATCGGCGCCTCGCACACATCAATTCCAAAAAATATTGTTTTGACGAACAAATGAGTCAATAATGAACAGTGGCAGGGCATACACACCTTGCACATCGCCTGGTGCATAAGAATGGCAAGGATGAGTGTCAACCGAAAAAACGAAATAAATATTATCAAGTTTAGATTTCACTTCGTCTAGTGTCATTTAAAAAAAAAACAACAACAACAAAAAAAAACACCTTCCCGGTCATCTATAGATGTCAACTTCAGAAATAGACAACGTTTTTCTAAAGACCTGCGAGGGTGAAGAAACGGACTAGGAATGGGAGGGGCAGAACAGGGGTCTGGGTTAACGGAGTCTCCAGAGAACAGAGGAGGAGGAGGCTGACTTTGTCTACAGGAGGGCCGACACACCGCAGGAACAGGTGTTCGCCGCTTCCCCAAAGGAGAGTAGAGGAGGCTGAGCCGGGTTCTCTCACCTCTAACGCCGCCTGAGGGTCCTCGTCAATCAGAGCATCTGAGAAGCTCCGGCAAAACCTGCCAAGAAAGCAACGACTTCAGCAGGGCGCACTAACCAAGGAAAGGGAGACAAGGGATAAAAATAACTAGCAAAGGTAAGAAAAAACACGTACCTTTGGGCTGTCGCGGGCCCAGCTGCAGCCGCCGCCATCTCTACTAGTCAATGTTGTGTTGCTGCAGCTGCTACTACGGGGGTTACCAGCCCCGCCGCCGCCCACGGGGGAAACTTCTGGAGACACCAACCGAGCTTCCGCTCTAAGTAGCCAACGAGCAGCCACGCTGCGTGCTGTGGAGGGAGAGGACCGGAGGGGAGTAAAGGAGGGAGGGAGAGAGGCAAAAAGTAGGCGCGGGGCACGCCGGGACGTTGGAGGACCAAGTCTCCCGGCACAACCCGCTTCCGGTGACCAGCACTCCTATTTCCCGCCCCCCGAAGCCTCGGTTACGGAAGCCTCGGCGGGTCCCCTTACGCCACGCGCCCGCACTCCGACCGAGGCCTCTGGGATAGCTTAAAGGTACTTTGGTAAAATACTGTCATCGCTCAGGAATGTGTGGCATTTGGGGGCGTTTAAATGTCTTAATAACAAGCCACATCGCGCTCCATTGTCACAATTCACCACACACTCATGGTTACTGGAGACAGACAGGCCTTCCAGGCCCCGTGAAGTCATTTACTGTTACGCGGAAGTTCCCGGATGGCGACGGGTCACTCCCAGGATCCGTGCGGGGAACCCTAAAGAACTCGCCGGAAGTCGTCCTGCCCCTCCGAGGCTAGACAGACCAAAGTCATTTGGTTCCGGGGCGGAAATGTTCCATTTCCCTGAATGCCACGGGCGCAGCTTTCCTTCCCAGTTAGGTTCCCAGATTAAGAAGAAAGACTTGTTCCTGTGGAAGACACTAAAAGGAAGAAGTGGGCTGAAGTCGCTTTACTTCCCAACCTAGTCGGTTAGGCTCTGCTCCTGGTCTTTGTCCCTGGCGGATCAGGTAGAAGCTTCCAGCAATTACTCCGGCCAGGGGTGGGAGGAGCAAGAGGGAGCAGGGACCAAGCGGCTCAGCCAGTAGAGTTCAACAAGTAAATGAACGTGAGTGTTAGTACACCCGAAGTCTAAACCTTGGGATTCAAAGATGTTAAAGCGCTCCGCAAACTTAAACCATTGCTGTTCTAAGTCGTGTGATAGCAAGGTGGGTCACTTAGGGGAACATTAAATACAGGAATAGATTTCTCAAAGATGTGGAATCCTATGAGCCTCAAGAGATGAATTAGAATTAGTTGATGATGGAATTGGAAAAGGTAATCCAGAATAGGATTAGTGTTATAACTTATAATGTGAGCTCTGTTTCAGGTGGGGGTAAATTGCTGGCTCAATCCCTAGTTGAGAGTCCAATCCCCAGTAGGGGGGTCTGCTGGAGGCAGTCAAGGGATGATTCTCTTTCATCATTGATGTTTCTATCGCTCCCTTCCTCTCTGAAATCGATAAGAAACTTTTTTTAAAAGAATGATGAAAGGGGTTCCCTCTGCCCCACCGCAGCCCAGGAAGCTGCGGGGGGGGGCGCGGGGGGCCGGGGGGAGAATGATTAAAGAGAAAATGAGAACAACTGTTGGGAAACCATTCCTGTTTCACTAGGGTGGGGAAAGGGGGGAAATACCACTTTCTTTCCTCTAGTTCTTTTGGCTGGCCAAATCAAATTAACAGGAGGCAGATTGACAGAAGAAAATCAAATTTAATATGTGCATGGGAACACCACATACATCAGCGAGAGAGACCATGCCTACCTGACAGATTCAGAGACAGAAAGGAGGACTAAGGTGTATAAGACGTCCTGAGCTAAGGATGAAATAAGGTGCCTTGGGGACTGCAAAAGGTCATTGCAGGGCGATGAGAGAAGACGTTCAGTAATTAGTAGTTTGCCCTAACCTATACTAGATAGTTCAAAAGAAGTTACCTCTGATATAATAGATAGGCCAATAGAAGTTATCTCTGATAATCTTTCATGAGTAAGATGTCTAAATCAAATTCTTCTAGGTACTTGGGGTAAGAGGGCAGAATTTTCTCTTGAGCCTGAAGCTAAAATTGCCTTTACCTTAAAGTAATCTACATACGACTGCGGCACATCTGGGGGTGGCGTGTTCTGTAACATAGGCCAGAGTGACTCGTAAATAGCTCAGTGGTTGTAAGAGTGGAGAGGAAGGTAACAGTTACAGAAATATTTAAGTTAAAACGTTCTGGTTTGTTGATCTTTTATGATTAATGCTGTTTGTATCACATGTAATAAAGCTTTGCCTATGCCAAGGCCATGAAGGAAATTATGTTTTCTTCTAGATCCTTTATTATTTTACCATGCATATCCAGGTCTGATTTACCTCAAATTAATTTTTGTAAAAGGTAGGAGGTTGAAATCAAGGTTTACCTCCCCCCACCCCCCACCCCCACACACACAGGGATATCCAATTGATTCTGTCTTATTTCAAAACAACATCATTTGCCATGTCCCCCAGTATATTCATTTTAAATATTTTTTATTTCTCAACTAGAGGCCCGATGCATTAAATTTGTGCAGGGGGTCCTTTAGCCCAGCTTGCACTCTCTCCAATCTGGGACCCCTCGAGCAATGTTCGACTACCCTCTCACAGTCCAGGACTTCTGACTCCCAACTGCTCTCCTGCCTGCCTGACTGCCCCTAACCACTTCTGCCTGCCAGCCTGATCACCCCTAACTCAGTGATGGGCAACCTTTTGAGCTTGGTGTGTCAAAATTCACCAAAACACCAAGCATAACTCTGGTGGTGTGTCACTTCAAAGAAAAAAAACCATAATTTTGCAATATTTATAGTTTAAATAACAAAAATGTATAATTGTAACATATAACTGTATTTAATAAACCAAAAATGAATTATTTCACTTACCTGCTTAGTGACTTCATTGTTCATCCATCAGTCAGTTTCTTTTGTTGGTCTTCATATTATTTAACTTGTGTGGGGTGCTGTGAACTAAGGTAAGTGAGGGGAAGGGGGAATTCTTTAACTAACCTGCCTATTAGTGACTCTTGTTGCTGAATTTCATTGGCTAAACCTTCAATTGAAGGTTAGTATTTTGTATACTTCAATCCCAAGCAAGCACTATTAACTTCATCTGTCAATCTGTTTCTTTTGTTGGTTTTGATATTATTTAACACTGAGAATAAGGTCTCACAAAAGTATGTAGAGGGAAAAATTGTGAGTAGAGCCATTGCTATATTTTTCAGGGTGCTAAAAGTGTCTGGTAATCGGTTCCAGGCACTCCAAATTTCCTGATCGTAGTGGCACTCCTCTTGATCCTCCAAGCGGCACCTTTCCAGATTCTCAAGCTTTGACTTCAAATCCACAAACACCTGCGCCCAGATGCTGTCTTGAAATTCTGCAAGTTGCATCTCCAAATCAATTTGCATCCATTGGAAACCATTTAATTCCAAACTACTGTAGACTACTAGTTTATCAGGATACTTAATTATTTTTATGGTCTGTTCTAGGCTTCTAAATTGGTTAAATCTATCACTGAACTGGTAAAGTAACAAGTCTAAAACATGCTGGTACTTTTTATGCAAGGGTTCCATTTCATTTTGTACAGCTGCACTGGCCTTCTCAAAATACTTTGTTACTCGAGGAAAATACTTACAAGTTTTAGTTTCTACATCTCGCTTAAAAATTTTAAGTTTACTTTCAAAAGCTGTTATGTATCCAAACATAACGTCAATACTTTTGCCAAAACCTTGTAACTTTAAGTTCAGTTCATTAATATGAACAGAGATCTGTAAAAAAAATATCAGGGTGTTGACCCATTTATCATCATTGAGCTGAGAAAAGTTTCCCAGATCTTTATCCTCAAGAAATACTTTAATTTCTTCAAAGCACTCCACAAAGCATTCAAGAACTTTTCCTCAGCTCAGCCATCTTACATTATTGTACATCAGCAGGTCCACTGTAGGTGGAATCAACCTCCAGTAAAAGTGCAAAGAATTCTCACTTGTGAAAGGGGCCAACAGCTATTAAATTAACTATTTTTGTAACAACTGACATTCTTTTAAGTTGGTGAATCCTGCCTTGGCACATAAAACCTCCTGATGGATAATACAATAAAAAGGCACAATCAGATGTCCAATAGCTTCCATAAACAATTTGACAAATCCAACTTTTTCCCCCACCATGTTTGGTGCCCCATTTGTGGTCACTGATACAACTTTAGAGATATCAATGCTTAGGCCACAGAACATTCGTATAACAACCTTACATATTTTGCTTCCTGATGTACTTGTTGGCACTGATACTAACTTCTCTCATTGTGAGACCATCAGAATATCGATCAATAATGGCCAACGGAACATGTGATCTGACATCAGAAGTTTCATCAAGAGAGATCGAAAAATATTTACAATTATGTCTCTATGTTGTACATTTGTGTTCAGTCTCATTATTTGGTCTTTTATGATATTTCTACTGAGTGATAACTCAGATATTATCTTAATAATTGCATCTTTATTCTGCATATCGTAAAATAGAATTGGTGTACATCTTAGGAGAGTTTAATAAATTCTCACTGAGTGCTTTTCCATGCTGAGCTATGGAGTGAGCAATGCTCAAACCTGTAGAAGTTAAATTTGTAGAACCTTTTATAAATTTAAGGATGGAATTAGACTGGCTCTTATAAAGGTGAAGCTGCCTGGAAATGTATTCCTTCCTTTCATCCTCACTTTCTTTTAAGAGCTGGGAATGATTAGTTTCAAAATGTCTACTTATATTCCATGTTCTGCTTACTATCATTTCAGTACATAGAACACAAAATGATCTGCCATTTTTTTCTATAATGCCATACATCTTGGTCCATGTCCCTTAAAAGGGTCATCTCCTGCTACTACCACTACCTTTACTTAGTCTTGGTTTTTTATTTTTTGGGTTCTCCATTAGGGGGGGGCAGTGACAGAAGATAGAATTATAGCCTGTTAGTCCTGCAGGCAGTTAGAGGTTAACTAGCCTAACTGACTACAAGATGGCACATGTAACTGTCTTTTAGCAAAGGGCAGGGTTAATAAGCAGAAATAGGGGTTAATAAGGATGCACAACAGTAATGGTGGTGAAATGGAGTCTGCACTGTGCTGCAAAATGATGTTCATTATAAAAATTAAAATGGCTGCCGTTATTTCTAATGGCAGGAAATAGCACCCATAGCACAGGCCCTCGCCTCTCCCAGCCTCCTCATTACTTATCTTAGTAATGATGGTCAATTAGAAATCCATGACACCTCAGAAAAGTAGATTGGATGATGGTTGCTGTGGTTATGTGGTTGATGGTAATGGCGATCACAAGGCCCCCAGAGATGCATCCCTGTGGCATTCCGCTGCTCCCTCCTCTGCCAGCCGGAAGTGAGGTCAAAGTTCCCCTAATGGCCTAACTGGAAATCCCAGAACTATATGCTCTGTGCCGGAGTTCTGTGGTTTTGGCCTGCAGACCTCCGGCACAGTGTCTACACTACTCTACAGCAAATGTTTCATCCTTCTCTGCATGCAGCCCCATACTTTTCTGTATGTGACTGCATGTGCCTGCGTGTCATCGAAAATGGCTATGCATGTCAGTGCTGACACGCGTGTCATAGATTCGCCATCACGGCCCTAACTACTCCTGTGAAGGCCTGGTCGCCCGCAACTGCCCTTCCGTCCTAGCCCAGTCCCACCTAACTTCCCTCCCTTGCTAGCCTTGTCCCTAAGTGCCCTCCTCTGCTGGCCTGGTCACTCCTAATTGCCCTCCCTGCTGGCCTGGTTGCCCCCAACTACCCTTTGTTCAGGCCTGATCCCCCAAACTGCCCTCACCTGCAAGCCTGGTCCCTTCCAAATGCCCTTCCCTGTAGTCCTGCCCCCTCCAAAGCCCTCCCCTGCAAGCGTGGTCCCCACCAACTGCCCTGCCCTGCAGGCAGGCCTGTTTCCCCCCAACTGCCTTCCCCTGCAGGTCTGGTCACCCCAACTGCCCTCCATGCTGGCCTGGTCCCCCCAACAGCCCTCCTTTCAGGCCTGGTTCCCCCCAACTGCCCTCCTCTGCTGGCCGTCTTGTGGTGGCCATCTTATATCCCCATGGGGGCGGCCATCTTTCACCACATGGGGGCGGCCATATTGTGTGTTCGTGTGATGATCAATTTGCATATTACCTCTTTATTATATAGGACTAGAGGCCCAGTGCTTGCAATTTGTGCACAGAGGGACAGAGGGGGTGTCATTCAGCCTAGCCTGCACCCTCTCCATTCTGGGACCCCTTGAGGGATGTCCAACTGCCCATTTAGTCCTGATTTCAGTAGAATCGGGTCCAAAGGGCAATCAGACATCCCTCTCACAGTCCAGGACTGTTGGCTCCCAACTGCTCACTTGCCTGATTGCCCCTAACTGCCCTCCCCTACTGGCCTGATCACCCACAACTGCCCTCCCTTGCAGGTCTCATCCCTCCCAACTGCCCTTCCTTGCTGGCCATCTTTGACCACATGGCGTAAGCCATCTTGTGTGTTGGAGTGATGGTCAATCTGCATATTACTCTTTTATTAGATAGGATAGAGGCCTGGTGCATGGGTGGGAGCCAACTGGTTTGCCCTGAAGGGTGTCTCGGATCAGGGTGTGGATTCCCTTGGGACATGGAGTGGCCTGGGGGAGGTGCCTGTGGTGGTTTGCAGGTTGGCCACATCCCCAGCGACCCTAGGGGAGGCCCTGGTATCTGGGATTTATTTGTCTTCTACAATTGAAACTTTGTATTCTAGAGCAGAGCCAAGCCTCCTACTCAGTCAGTGGCCGTAGCCATTTCTATTGGAATTTATCTTCTATAATTGAAACTTTGTAGCCTTCAGTGGAGGCCAAGGCAGGCCAGGGCTCCAGAAAGCTTGGCTTCCTGCATTGTCGGGGACAACCCTAGCCTCCTGCTCTCTCCATCTCTGTGGCTGCTGCCTTCTTGTTTGGGGTTAATTTGCATACTTGCTCCTGATTGGCTGGTGGGCATGGCTTGTGGGTGTCATGGTGTAATGGTTAATTTGCATATTACTCTTTTATTAGATAGTATTATAATTTAGGTACATTATATTACATTCAGGTGTACAACTGAGTAATTAGACATAACTTATAAAATTATCACCCCAATAAATCTAGCACCCATCTGACACCATACATCGTGTCAATATTATTGACTATATTCCCTAGCTATACTTTGTATCCCTATGACTATTTTGTAACTATCCATTTGTACTTATTAATCCACTCACATTTTTTTCCATCCCCCCACAAACCCCTTTCCTGCTAGCAATCATCAAAATGTTCTCTCTATGTTTGAGATAGTTTCTGTTCTGCTTGATGGTTTATTTTGAGGCTTTTTAGAATTCACATAGAATTAAATCATATGGCATGTCTTTTTCTACCTAACTTATTTCATTCAACACAATGCCCTCTAAGTCCATCCCTGTTCTTGCAGATGACAAGATTTCATTCTTTTTTATGGCTGAGTCATATTCCATTGTATACATGCACCACTTCTTCATTATCCATTCACCTATTGATGAACACTTAGGTTGCTTCCACATCTTGGCTATTGTAAACAATACTGCAGTAAACATATAGATGCACATGTCTATTCAATTTAGTGTTTGGGGTTTCTTTGGTTACGTACCCACAGTGGAATGGCTGGATCATTTTTTTGCCTTTGGTATAGCCTTTTTCAAAAAGTCTATTTTGTCTGATAAAAGTATTACTATCCCAGCTTTTCTTTTCCATTTCCAATTTTATGAAATATCTTCTTCCATGCCTTGACTGTCTTGACTGTGTCAAGATCTGACACAGCATATGTAGACAGCATATGTAAGGGTCTTGTTTGTTATCCATTCAACCGCTGTATGTTTTATGATTGCCGCATTTCATCTATTTGCATTTAAAATAATTGTTGATAGATATGTATATTTTGCCATTTTATTTATATTTTTATCTTTTTTCTTCAAGAAGACCTTTTCACATCCTATCTAATGAAAGAGTAATATGCAAATTGACAGTATCTCTGCTACACCCACCAGCCACACCCACCAGCCAATCGGAAATGAGTATTCAAATTAATCCCAACCAAGATGGCTGCAGCCACGGAGAGAGCAGGAAGGAGGCTTGGGTTTACCCATCGATGGAGGAAGCCAAGCTTTCCGTAGCCCTGGCCGGCCTTGGCCTCCACTTAAGACTACAAAGTTTCAATTACAGAAGATAAATAAATCCCAACAGAAATGGCTACAGCCACTGACCAAGCAGGAAGCTTGGCTCTGCTCCAGAATACAAAGTTTCAATTGTAGAAGACAAATAAATCCCAGATACCAGGGCCTTGGCTTGGGTTGCTGGGGGACATGGCTGGCCTACAAACCACCACAGGCCCTTCCCCAGGCTGCCCCACTCCCCAAGTGAATCCCCACACTGATCCAGGACACCTTTCAGAGCAAACCAGCTGGCTCCCACCCATGCACCAGGCCTCTATCCTATCTAATAAAAGAGTACTATACATATTGACCATCACTCCAACACACAAGATGGCTGCCCCCATGTGGTCAAAGATCCTGCCCCCATGTGGACACAAGATGGCCACCACAAGATAGCCAGCAAAGGAGCGCAGTTAGGAGGGATGAGGCCTGCAAGGGAGGGGAGTTGTGGGTAATCGAGCCTGCAGGGCAGGGCAGTAAGAGGTGAGTAGACTGGCAGAGGAGCGAAGTTGGGGGCAACTGGGCCAGCTGGGAAGGGCAGTTAGGGGTGAACAGGTATTCAGGGGAGGGCAGTTAGGGACAAACAGGCTGGCAGGGGAGCAATTAGGCATCAATCAGGCTGGCAGGGGAGGGGTTAAGGGAGTAATCAGGCTGACAGGCAGAAGCAGTTAGGGGCAATAGGAAGGCAGGCAGTTGGGAGCCAGCAGTCCTGGATTGTGGGAGGGATGTCCGACTGCCCATTTAGGCCTGATCCTACCAGGAGCGGGCCTAAATGGGCAGTCAAACATCCCTCAAGGGGTCCCAGATTGCAGAGGGTTTAGGCTGGGCTGAAGGAAACCTCCCGCCCCCTGGTGCACGAATTTTGTGCACTGGGCCTCTAGTTTCATATAATACTGATTGGGTGGTGATGAACTCCTTTAGCTATTTTTTGTCTGAGTTACTCTTTATCCTTTTATTCTAAACCAGAGGCCCATTGCAGGAAGATTTCTGCAATAGGACTTCCTGCCGCAGTCTCCGCCACCTCACCTGCTTCCCTCCCTTCTCCCAAACCCCACCTGCTTCCCTTCCTTCTCCACCGTCTGGCTTGCTTGCTTCTCCACAGCTTCCATCCCTTCTGCAGCGCTTGGCTTCCTTCTATGCTGTCTTAAGTCTTCACTCTGCTCCTGGATATGCAAATTAACCACCATCTTGGTTAGCTTAATTCACTCCTGATTGGCTTGTGGGCGTAGCTGAGGTATGGTCAATTTGCATGTTTCCCTTTTATTAGATAGGATGATAGCTTTGCTGGTAATCTTGTTTTTAGGTCCCTGCTTTTCATCACTTTGAATATTTTGTGACAATCCCTTATGGCCTGCAAATTTTCTGTAGAGAAGTCAGCTGACAGTCTTATGGGAGCCCCTTTGTAGGTAACTAACTGCTTTTCTCTTGCTGCTTTTAAGATTCTCTCTTTGTCTTTAACTTCTTGCATTTTGTTTATTTTTAATTAAATTTTCTTTTCAAGTTAGAACTAGCAGGTTTTAATAGTAGATTAGATATGGTGTGTGAGACAAAAAGAAGAGTTTAGGATGAGTCCAGGGTTTTGGGGAGATTATGTTTTGTTTTATTTATTTTTTCATCTTTATTGTGGAAAGTATTACATATGTAATAAAAGGGTAATATGCTAATTAGACTGGGAGACCTTGCAGGAGACCTTCCGGATGTTCTTCTGCACAAAGCCATGGTAGCAGGGCCGAGGTAGAGGCAGTTAGAGGCCAAGAGGGAAGGGCAGTTGTGAGTGATCAGGCTGGTGGGGAGTGGGGCCGTTGGGGGTAAGCAGATCAGCAGGGGGGCCAGTTAGGGGCAAGCAGGATGTCAGTGAGGGTCAGTTGGAGGTGATTAGGACAGTGGGGGCGGTGCAGTTTGGAGTGAGCTGGCCAGCGGGGGGGGGGGGGCAGTTGGGATGTGAGCCAGCCAGTGGGAAGGGGAGTGGGGGTGAACAGGCCAGCAGGGGGGACAGTTGGGGGTTAGCAGGCCAGTAGGCAAACAGGTGAGCAGTTAGGAGCCAGCGGTCCAACTGCCGGTTTAGGCCTGATCCCTGTAAACTGGCATAGGACATCCTTCAAGGGGTCACAGATTGGAGAGGGTGCAGGCCGGGCTGAGGGACACCCCCCCAATGCACAAATTTTGTGCACTGGGCCACTGATTACATGCATACCCCTTCCATCCTCCCTCCCCCTGCCCTACTGACCATTTCTAAACAACCCCAATCCCAGGCCTTCACCAATCTATTGTCTGTGTCTATGGGTTATGCATATATGCATACAAGTTCTTTGGTTGATCACTTCCCACCCACCTTCTTGCATTTTAAATATGATGACTTGGTGGGGGCCTCTTCAGGTTCATCTTTTTTGGGAATCTATGCTTCCTGGACTTATTTTTCTATTTCCTTAACCAGGTTAGGGAAGCTTTTTGTCATCATTTTTCCAAATAGGTTTTCAATTTCTTTCTCTCTCTCTCTTCTTCTTCTGGTACCCTATGTGAATGTTGGTACACTTAAAGTTGTCCCAGAGGCTCCTTATAATATCCTCATATTTTTTAAAAAAAATTTGGACTTTGTAAAACTTTCATTAAGAGTGAACCAATACCACTATTCATAATCTGTAAAACAATAGGGAACTGAAGTAAATAGTAGGAAACAGTAGGGATCCTAAATAATAGACAAAAATCTTTAAGTTTTCTTATTGCTTATATACATCAATGTGTAATATTAAGTGTCACTGAACTCCTTATTAAGAAAACATTTTTGTTTCATATGCTGCTGACTTTTCTTTATCTTTCTGTTCCTTTATCTTTTGACTTTCAGCAATCCTACCTGAATAGCTTTATCTTCTGGTGCTATCTCCTGGGGCTTCTTTTTCCTTTTTAAAAAAAAAAAATATTTGTATTGATTTCAGAGAGGAAGGGAAAGGAAGAGAGAGATAGAAACATCAGTGATGAGAGAATCATTGATCAGCTTCCTCCTGCACAGCCTCCACTGGAGATCAAGCCTGAAACTCGGGCATGTGCCCTGATTGAGAATTGAACCATGACCTCCTGGTTCATAGATGATTGCTCAACAACTGAGGCACACCACTGGGCAATTTTTCTTTTTAAAATACTTTGAAGGGCATCGAGGATGATTTAGATAGAAAGGACTATGAGGGAACCTTCTTGGATGCTGGGTGGCACTTCTATCAATGTGTTCTGATGTAAAATTTTATCAAGTTTTACACTTAAGATTTGTGTACTTTATGCTTCAATAAAATAGTAGGGAAAAATTAAAAGAAAGAAAATCCAACAATCCATTTGAAATTTTTAAAAATGTGACATTTACAGTAGCATAAAAAATGTTAAGTACTGAAAAATAAATCTGACACAGCATTGCAAAATGTAAACATTGAGACTTACAAAACATTGATTAGAGAAATTAAATAATACTTAAATGGGGAGACACTTTATGTTCATGAGTCCAAAGACCAACTCATGTTGGTTCTTCCCAAATTGGTTTATTCAACATGATCCCATGCAAAATTGAGGTTTTTTTCATTGTAGAAGTTGAAACAGACTCTGAAATTCAAATGAATATGCTAGAAATTTAGAATAGCCAAATAAACTTTGTAAAAGAACATTTAAGTAACTAACACTACCCGATTTCAACACATCAACCTTCTGTATTATCACAAAGATAGGCAAATCAGTAGAAGAGAGTCCATAAATAGACACATACATGTATGGACAACTGATTTTCAACAAAAATCCAAAGGCAATTCCTGATAGAAAGGATATTCTTTTCAGACCTTTGGATATAAAAAAGTAAGAAAGTGAACTTCAGACATACCCTGCACCATATAAAAATTAACTCAAAATGGATCTTGGATATAACTGTAAAACTCAAAACTATAAAACTTCTGGAGGAAAGAAAATTGCTGTGACCTTGGATTAAGTAAAGTTTTCATGGACATGACACCAAAAGCCAAGTCTTTTATGATCATAAAAGAAGTTGATAAATTAGACTTTACCAAAATGTTAAAAGTTTCTGTACTTTGGAAATATTTGCAAATCACATCTGATGAAGAGTTTGTGTATCAGAGTGAAATGCCTGGTCTCTCTGAGTCCATTTTAAGTTCCCATGACCTTCAGGCTAACATCTTCTGCTTTAAACATGCTAATCATTATAGGAATTCTGCTTGGGGGTTGAGTTTTTACAAAAAGAACTCTATTTCCCCTTCCCTTAACATAAAAGGAGCCTGGACTCTGTACTTTCTTAATATGGATTTCAGGACTAGATGTCCCATCTTCTTGGTTGGTGCCCACATGATCAATAAACCTCTCCTTATTCCAAATTGATGTTTTGAGTTTTAGCTATTTGAACTGTCAGGCACACAACTTAGAACCAGTAACACTTGTATCCATGATTTATAGACTTCTCAAAACTCAGTAATAAAAAAAACAACAGGAGAAAAATCAAGATGGCAGTATAGGTGAACATCTAAACTGCTGCCTTGCACAACAATTTCAAAACAACAACTAAAAAACAAAATGACACCATCCAGAAGTACAAGAAAGCTAGCTGAGTGGAAATTCTACAACTAGAAGGAACGAGAAAAGCACATTGAGACTCAGAGGAGTTTCAAAAGGCTGGGGTACAGAGACCTGAGTGCAGGAAGAGGACTGGCCGCTGAGTGTGTGCCTGGCTTTCTCAAGCAGGAGGGAGACAGAAGCTCCCAACTGAGCTGAACTCCAGTTCTGGGCGAGAGTCTGGAAACCCAGGCTCATTTGGGGAGAAACTGGACTGTCTGGCAGCAGGCAAAACGCGAGGGTGGCTTTCTCTCAGAGGTGCTTGCAGCAATTACCGAAGGACCCTAAGACCCAGGGGCCTCAGAAGGGCAGGGCTGACGGGAAGCCAAGGCTATCTGCTCCACCCTGAGACTCCGCCCCATCCAAGCTGAGCACAGAAGCTATTGTAATTTTGCAAGTCTTATCTCATAAGGGTGTTTCCAGCACAGAAGTTCTCCCAGCAGACACAGCTGATCCTCATAGCCAATTGGCCTGGAGGTCAATTCCTCCCATTGATACCAACAACAATCAAGACTTAACTATAACAAAGCTGTGCACACAAGTCCACAAAGGGGTGCACCAAGAGTGTCCACCTAAGGTAACTGAGGAGGCTGAGCCACTGTGCCCTAGAGGACACCTAGCATACAAAGGTACTCTGCCAACTCAGGGAAGCAGTGAAAATATGGCGACAACAGATCACAAATGAAAGAAATGGAGGAAAGGAAACAACTGGATATAGAGCTCAAAACCACGGTTATAAGATTTTTCAAGAATTTCCTAGAAAAGGCCAATAAATTTATCAAGACCCTCGAGGATATGAAAAAGGACCAACTAGAAATTAAACAGACAGTGACTGAAGTAAAAATAGTATACAGAGACCTAACAGCAGACTAGAGGAACGCAAGAATCAAGTCAAAGATTTGAAATACAAAGAAGCAAAAAACACTCAACTGAAAAAGCAAAAAGAAAAAAGAATCCAAAAAATTGAAGATAGTGTAAGGAACCTCTGGGACAACTTCAAGCATACCAACATCAGAATTATGGGGGTGCCAGAAGAAGAAAGAGAGCAAGATACTGAAAACTTATTTGAAGAAATAATGACCAAAAACTTCCCCCACCTGGTGAAAGAAATAGACTTACAAGTCCAGGAAGCTCACAGAGCCGCAAACAAAAGGAATCCAAAGAAGACCACACCAAGACACATCATAATTAAAATGCCAAGAGCAAAAGACAAAGAATATTAAAAGCAGCAAGAGAAAAACAGTTACCTACAAGGGAGCACCCATACAATTGTCAGCTGATTTATCAACAGAAACTATGTAGGCCAGAAGGGAGTGGCAAAAAATATTCAAACTGATGAATAGAAAGAACCTACAACCAAGATTACCCAGCAAAGCTATCATTCAGAATTGAGGGGCAGATAAAGAACTTCACAGATAAGAAGAAGCTAAAGGAGTTAATCAACACCAAACCAGTATTAAATGAAATGCTGAAAGATATTCTTTAAGAAGAGGAAGAAGAAAAAGGAAAAGATAAAAGTTATGAATAACAAATATACATCTATCAACAAATGAATCTAAAAATCAAGTGAATAAAATATCTGATTAACAGAATAAACTAGTGAATATAATAGAATCAGGGGCATAGAAAGGGAGTGGACTGACAATATTTGGGGGGAAAGGGGTGTGGGGTGCAGGAAGAGACTGGAAAAAAATTGTACATCTATGGATGGGGACAGTGGCGGGGAGGTAAGGGCAGAGGGTAGGGTGGGAACTGGGTGGAGAGGAGCTGGGGGGCAGAGGAACAATTGTGATAATTTGAACAATAAAGATTTATTAAATTTTAAAAAGCAAAATTTTTTAAATGGGCAAAAAAAAATTTAACAGTCACTTCATCAAAGAAGATATATGGATCAGAAAAGAAACACATGAAAAGGTATTAAAAATCATTAGTCATTAGATAAATGTGAATTAAGACTGACATGTTGGAAATATAAGGAGCAACTGGAAGAAGCATGTATTCCTGGTGGGAACGTAAAATGATATATCATATGCCATAGCCAGACCACTGCAAAGGTATTTACCCAAGAGATATGAAAATACATGTCTACATAAAGATTTGTACAAAAATATTTATAGCAGCTTTAATCTAATAGCTAAAAATGAGAAATAATCGAAACGTCCCATTAACAAGTGAATAGAAAAACACAGTACATCCATGTAATGGATTACTCTGCAATAAAAGGAATGATGTATACTACAACATGGATGAATATCAAAATAATTATGATAGTGAAAGAAGCCAGATAAAAATATTAGATACTGCCCTGGCTGTTTTTGCTCAGTGGATAGAGCATTGGCCTGCGGACTGAAGGGTCCCAGGTTTGATTCTTGTCAGGGTTAATGTACCTTGATTGTAGGCACATACCCAATAAGGGGTGTGCAAAAGACAGCTGATCAATGTTTCTTTCCCATCAATGTTTCTAACTCCCTATCCCTCTCCCTCTCTATTAAAAAAATCAATAAAATATATTTTAAAAAATAGTACATACTATTTAATTTCATGTACATATAATCCTAGAAGATGCAAACTAATATATAGTGACAGAATATATAGCAGATCAGTGGTTGTCTGAGGGGTGGAATGGGCCAAGAGCAGGGAGGAACAGCAAGAAGGGACTGGTTACAAAGGGGCACAAGGAAACTTTTAGGATAAGACCTCACCAAATATATAGATAGCTTCACTGTTTGAGTATAGTGATTTCATGAGTTTGCACTCTTTAAATATGTGTAGTTTATTGTATGTCAATTATAGCTCTATAAAGACATTTTTAAAACAAGTTCAATGCTGAGTAAAAATTGATAATCATCAGCATACAGATAGCATTAGCAATATGAGAACATGAGCATGAAAATAGGCAAAGAGAATCTACCTAATAAAAGATTAACATGCTAATTGACCATACCTTTTCAATGCCCACCAGCCAATCAGGAGTGAGTATGCAAATTAACCCAACAAAGATGGCAGGTTAATTTGCATATGCAGGTGATGAGCAACCATGGGCCAGGTGGGATGCAGGCATTCTGCACCACCCCAGCCACTCCAGGCCTCTGTGTGTGGAAAGACAAAAAGGTGGCTCTGGGCCAGAGTGGAAAGGCTGCTCCAGCCAGAGTAAAGGCAATGCTGGCAGCCAGGGGAGGGAAGGCCCATTCTTGCATGAATCTTCATGCATCGGGCCTCTATAATAAAAGGCTAATACGCAAATTGTCCCCTCGACTGGAGTTCAACTAGAGGGCGGGGCCAGCCAGCCAACCTCCTATGTCCCCTCCCCCTGGCCAGCTGGGCCTGATCAGGGTGAGCCAGCCAGACCCCATTCATGTACAAATTTATACACTGGGCCTCTAGTATGTAGTATAGTTACATATTTATTGAGTATTGGGTGCCTACTATGTACAGATATTACACTTCAGAATCAGGGCACTAAAATAAGTATAACATTTGCTCTTTATAATCTAGTTTTGGGATGACACATATCAGCAGGCAATTATTTACTGTCATATGTGCCCAAATGGGAGAAATTAAAGGACTTATGACAGCAATGGCAAGGTTTGAAGAGCTCAGAGAAAGCTCTCAGAGGAAGTAATGTCTAAGCTGGGGCCTGAGAAACAGGTAGGAGTTAGCCAAATAGAATGAAATAAACTGTGCCAAGCAGAGTAACAGCAAACACAGAGGTCTGGAAAATAGAGCACAGGGAGTTGAGAATTACAGCCTTAGAGCTGTTCATTTGCATAAACTGATCAGACCCTCTAATTTGGTATCCCAATTTTCCTAAATAAGTCCCCCTTACACACCCAACCACCAAATTGCATAAATTCAGGTCCCAAAAATCTGAATTTGCCCTTACAGAGGACATTGATCATTCTTTTTAGGTAGCAAAGAACCTAAGTCCCCTTCCATGTTGGGGGGAAATTCCCTAAATTTTAGTTCTCACTGTAGCAACTTCGTCTATAGAAGCTTAAAAGCCAAACTAGTTGAGAAATTGAACTCTTTGAACTTCCCTTGGAGTTCAAGGGCTGGACACTTGACCTAAATTCTGCCAATCACATAAATTAGTAGCTAATTGACACAATGCATCAAAAATGACTGTGGTTAATTCTATGTAAAAATAAAATTTCTTTTGCAATAGAGAAAGAGGTACAAAACCCAGTATTCATTTATTTATTTTAAAATAATAGTTAATTGGTTTTTTAGAGGCAAAGAAACATCAATGTGAGAGCAGAACATCAATCAGCTGCCTCTTGCATGCCCCCACACTGGGAATCAAATTCCAAACCTGGGCATGTGTTCTGACCTAAAAACAAAACAGCAACCTCTCTGTGCACAGGATGATGCCCAACCAATAGCGTCACACTAGCCAGGGCCAAAAATCAGTATTTAATGCTTGCCAAGAGTGGCTACAATTTCCTCACCAGAGCAGTTGTGCAGTATAATTTTGCAATTGATTTTAGCTTTGTGACTCATATTGACCCTGATTCTCTAGTCCTCTTGTCTATTCTGTGCGCTACCCAGTATTCTATAGCTGAAAACCAGAATCCATCACTGTCCTATCTAATAAAGAGGGAATATACTAATTGACCCTCACGTTGTTCAAAAGATGGCAGCAACCACAGCCAATAAGGAGGGAATATGCTAATTGACTGTCATGCCCTCAAAGATGGCAGCAGCCAGTCCCCTCGGCCCCACCGGAGTGGCAGGTGCCCAGCAAGGCTGGGTCTGCTCCAGGTGAGCCCAGCCACTCTGCGCACCTGTCTCTGGAGTCCTCCAGACCCCTCGGGCCCCCAGACATCCAGGGCCAGCCCGAGGCACAGGCGAGCCTCAATGGTGGCTGCCCAGCCACCCAGGGCTGACCAGGGCTCAGGTAACCAGGGCTGGCCGAGGCTTGTGCTGCCTGCAGTGGCAGCAGCAGAGGTGCGATGGGGCATTGCCTTCACCTGACTGCCGGGTCGCCTCCCGCCCCGAGTGTTCCCGGACTATGAGAGGGGACAGGTCATGCTGAGAGCTGAATTTTCATACACTGGGCCTCTAGTTGTTAATGACCAAGAACCTAAACTGGTAGTATAATAGGCCAGGTGGAAGAGGCAGAATGGAAGGCCATTCTAAGGATGGATGCAATGCTGGGAAAATGGGGACCCTGAGACAGGGCATAAAGTTTACACCATTAGGTAGTATATTCTAAAGCTGAGAAGCCTTGGAAAGTATTCTTCCTAGTGCTCATACTAGATAGATGTGGTTGTGGAGGACAATAAACTAGGGAGCCATAGCTAATTTGAAAAAGCAGACTTGCACATCATCTTGATAATCCAAGTCATGAAAATGGATCAAGTAATTGAGCCTTTGGCTGATCTCTCTTTGGGAAATACATGTTTCCCATAGGCATGAACATTTTTGAAAGTGTACCAGTATATATATAGAATGATGTGTATGGGTGATAATAGGTTGTATCATTCCACCCTTATTCCTTATGATGGAACCCCAATTTTGTTTGCTGTCCATCTTATCTTTCCAACACATAATTAAGTCATTTATTATTCTGTTTCTTTGGCCAGTGATGACCAATCCAGCCAATAAACTGTGAAGAGATGGCTGCTCAGGATGATCTGGGAACGGCACTCCTGTTGCACTGAGAATAGACTGGAGGGGACAAAGTAAAGCAAAGAGGATGAGAAGAACATAAAATTGAAATTAAAATTAAAGGGAGCTCCAACCTTTGAAAATGTCTCTCGAGAAACCCAAGAGGAACACAGTTATGAAGGCAGGAGGAGGGCAGGAAAGAGTTGGGTATTAAAGTGAAGACAATAGAGAGTTTCAAGAAGAGTGAGTTATAAAAGGTTGTCACATGCTAGAGAGATCAAGGAAGAGAAGGACAGAAATCTGCCAATATGGAAATTGATTACTAATTAGAGCTCTTTGCAACAGTAATTTCAGGGTAATAGGAAGGGCAAATGCAATATTAAAGAGGGTTAAAGAATGAATGGAGAGTGAGGAAAGCAGCAGGATTATAGATTAAGGATAGTGACAGTAACATCACAAGTGCTTCTCCTTAATAAATACATATTGAATCAATGATTTGATGCTCAAAGGCCAAGTACTGAATGAGAGCTATGCCCCTATTCAGGGTTCAGTATGATGAGATTATGGTGAGGGATGCATGCCTAAAGAGAGTTCCAGGGGAGGGAAAAACTTTGCTCAAACTTCTTAGTGTCCCTAACTGGGCCTAAAAATCAAATTGATAAAAAACAGGCTAAAGATGAAAAGCATGCAAATTTATTTAATAGAAGTTTTATGTGATATGGGAGCCTTCATAAGGAAATGAAGATTCAAAGGAATGGTTAAGCATGAGTGTTTTTATACTAAGTTTGATAAAGAGTGAAAAATTGTGGGGAAAAAGAAGAAACGGACTTGAGCGAAGGGTTATAAACTGGGAAAACTCAGAAAGGGTTGTTCATTGAGATCCTTCTCAGCATCTCTCCATTTCAGAGATAATAATGCTCCTTTTAAAATGATATTTTGGAAGAATATTACCTGGCATGAGAAAATCCATAAGTGAAAGTAACTTCTGGATATAGAGGTATAGGATTGAAACTGTAATTTTCCTATATTTTCTGTTTCTTGTATTCTGTTCTGTTAACCAATTAACGTCTAATTTCCAACTAGAAATTAGGAAACTTGTTTTTTAAATTATGTTGAATATTATTGCTGAGAACATTTTATTGTTTTCTAATTTCTGGAAATTTGTAATCCATTGTGTGATGTCTGGAAACTGCCATTTGGCATGGCAGAAAGGAAAAATGAGAGGATGGCATTCTGCAGTTCTGACTAATGAAGTCTGTTACATGAGCATTTACTGACACTAAAAATACTAGCAACATTTTCTATATACTTGTTCTAAAGAAACTTTTGCTTGAAAACACGAGAATTTTTATATGATTTATTTAATAATAAACCAATTGCAGATACAAAAATGTTGAGGATTCCAAAATTTAAACTTTTGTTTAAATACAAAGTCACTCTGTAATATGAAAACATGTAACATTAGACCTCTAAAGAAAATGATTTTTTTCATCTACAAAAATTTATCTTTCCTATACTAGAAAATATGCTGAAAACAATTTTTCTTGTGAAATTAAATGTACATTATTTACAGTTGAAAAGTAATCTGAATTTATTTCAGAAACATGGATATACATATATATATTATCTTTGTATGCAATTCCCCCCTACTCATTTTTAAAAAGATACAAAATAGAAAGCAATTGTGCTTTTATAGTAACTGATCATTTAAAAAGATTAACCCAAGGCTTGGTTGTTTTCTGAGCCTTTAAGAAAGAGTCTAGACTCTCTCAGAACAGCAGTGTATCAGTTAGTACTTAGCAATGTATGGGCCACAGTGCACAGGGGCCTAAAGAGTTAATGAAGAATTCAGGTTCATAGCAATCTTACAGATAGAAGAAATTTTAATTTCTAGAGCCATTTATTTTTCTGCGATATTTTTTGCTATACTTACATTAGGAAATAAGCTGATGTTTTAATTGATATAATTCTAAAATATAGGAGTTGGAATCATAAATTTAGAACTATAAAGGAAATTGAAGATCATCTAATTCAAATGTATTCCTTACTTTCATGAAAGAACTGAAGCCCAGAAAGAACTGTGGCTTGCCCAAGGTTACAAAACTAGTTAGGAGAGCCACTCTTGGATTGACGCTTTCAAACTACCCTGCTTCTGAAACAGGTTCAGCCATTATCATGGGCATATTTCAATTTTAATGTTATATTTTACATTCATAGTTCAATATACTGTGCAGCCAACTAAAAGTCAATATAGTGAAATCATAATTTTAACAAAGCATAAGGAAAGTGTCTTACAGTTGAAAGAGTCAAGACTTAACTTACACAAGTGGAATGAAAATAGTTCCTACATAAGTTTCCTGTTGTCTTCTATTTAAGTACTGTATTTACAACAGAATCAGAAAAGACCAGACATTGTAAAATTTTAAAAGCAACTTTAAAAATGCTTAAGATATAGCAACTGAAAAAAAAATCTCAAAAGAATGTCTTCATAGTATAAAATGCCTGTTCTTTCACAACTGAATTCTGAAACATTTGGCGAACAAAGAGAAACACTTTGATTTTCCTCCCTCATCTAATAAAGTCAAGACTAACTTATTATTTTTTAAAACTACGAAAAGGAACATCTTTATAATTTTGTCTTAGAATCGGATGGTTTGCATTCAATTGGAAACGTTAAATTACAAAACAATCCGTAATTCTTTCGGAATTTTAATTAAAAAGAGTTGGGTTCCTGCAGTTCATTTTGTTTCATAGCTACCTGAGAAGTAAGTCCATTGGAGCTGGAAACCACCATCACGTAAGGCTGTGGCTGTTGCTCGGTTTCCTCAGTGTCTTCTTTCAAATCATCTTCGACCTCCTTTTTCTCTACTTCCTGGGTAAGAGTTTTTGTGTCTTGAGCTTTGATAACTGAAGTGATTACAGTGCCAGGTGGGTGGGCAACCAGCTGTGAACTGCGAGGAGAAAATGTCACCACAGGTGTAGGTGGAGATGAAGCCACGCTGACGGTTCCATTGCAAATGGACTGGACATTACTAGTAAGAACCTGCTGTACCTGGGCAGGACTCAAGACAATCGAAGGAGGAGAGCCTGGCTTCGGAGACTGTAACACAACATTTTCTTTCAGTACTGTCATGGGCTGTGATGATGGAATGGCTTGTAAAATAAATTTCTGAGACCCGGCACCTGACGATGGATCTGTGCTGGCTATGACTGTTGTGATTGGCACTGTCTGGAGTGTTACTGTGTGCAAATGCTGATTCCCAGGAGACACGACCACTGGCACTTGGGTTGGAGCCTGTATAGTCCTATTGAGATTAAGGAATAAAAGTGAGAAAAATGCCATAGTCTACATCATTTAAAACATTAACACTGACAAGTCATTTTGACGAAATAAAGAGCTATGTATTTCAAATGCTACATCCCATATTTTCATTACAACATAGCTATCATGCCAGACTTTGCAGTAAACACTGTATATACAGAAATACCCAAGAATAGCATTAGATAAAATTAAATAACCAAGACATATTAAATAGTTAACCAAAAGTTAACAACTGCCAGATTATTACAGGTAAGTTTTAGTAAATTATAGTCATGTGGCCTGCCACATATGTGAGAAATGAAATTGTGGAGTAAAAAACAAATGTGTTAGGTAGAAAAGTGAAAAGAAGACTCAGTACAACTCAGAAGTTCAAAGGAAGTGGAAAGACACAGGGTGACTCAGACCCCACCTACACAGGTAAGATGATGGATTCCCAAGTTCAGATTGCCACCAAAGTCACCATGGTTAGGATCAGTCTACAGCAGGATTTTAGCAGCTCTTATGAAGAATAGAGATAGAACAGAATATAAGTTGAGTAATCAATTTTTAATAGGTGGGGAGGGTGTGTCGAAGAATCAAGGCCAGATGTACTAATTATTGGCCGGGCAGGGATGAGTTAGAAGGATATAGAATAACTTTGGGAGCCAGGAAACTTTTTCAAAATGCACTGTGCTTCCCTTCTCCTCCTGTCCACCTGAATCAGGATAGCTCGTGTGAGATCTGAGCCTGTGTATGGTACCTGACCTTATAGTTAGATATCACTTTAAGGTTTCCTGTATCAAGTACATGTACGTATTGATAAAATAGTACTTGGCATATAGTAAGCATACCAATTGTGTCTATAAATATGTATAGCCTGCAGCTCTGTAAGTACTATCCCATTTTACATATGGAAAAATTAATGCACAGAGATTGAATAGTTTGTCTAAGGTGACCAATTAGATAAAAAGCCATCCGAATAGCCTTTGTGCTTGACCATTCAACACATTGTCATTTCCTAAGTCCTTGAATAGCTTCAGCTAAAGATGAATATTTACTCTTTTATCTATTACTAGAGGTCTGGTGCATGAAATTCGTGCATGGTGGGGGTCCCCTTAGCCCAGCCTGAACCCTCTCCAATGCAGGACCCCTCAGATGTCCGACTCCCAGCAGTTGGACATCCCTCTCACAATCCTGAACAGCTGGATCCTAATTGCTCACCTGCCTGCCTGGTTGCTCCTAACTACTCCCCTCTTCTGGCCTGATCACCCCTCACTGCCTCTCTGTGCCAGCCAGGTCGCCCCCAACTGCCCCCTCCCACACCAGCCTGGTCACCCCTTACTACCCCCCTCTGCTGGCCTGGTTGCCCCAACTGCTCCCCCCAACCGCTGGCCTGGTCATCCCCAACTGCTCCCCCTCCTGGCCTGGTCATCCCCAACTGCACTCCCCTGCCAGCCTGGTCACTCCTAACAGCCCACCCTACTGGCCCGGTTTCCTCTTACTGGCCCCTACCAGCCTGATCACCCTCAAATGCCCCCCTCTGCCAGCCTGGTTGCCCCAAACTGCCCCCCAGCTGCTGGCCTGGTTGCCCCAAACTGTCCCCCTGCCAGCTTAGTCATCCCCAACTGTACCCCTGCTGGCCTGGTCACCTCTAACTGCCCCCCAACTGGCCTGGTTGCCTCTTACTGGCCCCCCCTGCCAGCCTGGTCACCCCAAACTGCCCCCTCTGCCAGCCTGGTTGTCCCCAACTGCTCCCCCCCGCACTGCTGGCCTGGTTGCCCCACACAGCCTGCTTGTTCAGTCATTGGTTGTCCCTCACAAACCCCCCTGCCAGCCTGGTCATAGGCAGCCATCTTATGAGGGCATGAGGGTTAATTTGTATATTACCTCTTTATTATATAGGATGGCTGTGAACAGTTACAACATTTTAATACACACCCCTTCCTCCTTCCCTCTCTTAGGTGTGGCACAAGCAATAATGTACTTGAAAATTTTCCATAATGCTAAGCGGGGTTAATACTAGACTTTGTTCAAATTAGGAAAAAATGTTCTTTTATTGAAATACCTGACTGCCATCTGCCAGAAAATATTCTTATCTATGATGTAAATATATTGGTTTATTTAGACAAATTGTAAAACAATTCTCACTAATAAAAAATTCAGAGATTAAAAGATAAAATATCCCTAGGCAGTTTGGCTTAGTGGATAGAGTGTCAGCCTGTGGACTGAAGGGTCCCAGGTTCGATTCCAGTCAAGGGCATGTATCTTGGTTGCAGACACATCCCCAGTAGGGGGTGTGCAGGAGGCAACTGATCAATATTTCTCTCTCATCAATATTCCTAACTCTCTATCCCTCTTCTTTCCTTTCTGTAAAAAAAAAAAAAAGAAAAAAAAATTATGCATTTTTTTTCAACCACAGGAATTTCTAATATTTTTCTTTCTTTTTTAAAATATATTTTATTGTTTTTTTACAGAGAGGAAGGGAGAGGGATAGAAAGTTAGAAATATCGATGAGAGAGAAACATCTATCAGCTGCCTCTTGCACACCCCTTACTGGGGATATAGTCACAACCAAGATACATGCCCTTGACCAGAATTGAACCCAGGACCTTTCACTCTGCAGGCCGATGCTCTATCCACTGAGCCAAGCTGGTTTTGGCTCTAATATTTTTCTTAGTTAATTATTAAGCTGTCAGTTGTGTCTGGTGAAATTACATTATTAATAAAACAATAGTGTGGTGAAAGCCTGAGGCAGAGGCTGGGGGTGAGGGAGTGGGTGCAAGATAGAAGGGTTGATGGGGGAAAAGAGGAACATATGTAATAATCTCAATAGTAAAGATAAATTAAATAAACACGTTATATTATAGTTAACTACTTTTTGAAAATCGAAGCTTTTTGTAACCAGGATAGATACTGGTATTTTAAAATTTGTCAAATTTGACAGGGATATATTCTGAGAAATGCATAATTAGTCAATGTTGTCATGTGAACATCATAGATTGCATTTACATAAATCAATGATTTTCAACTGATGTGCCATGGTATGTCACAATAAGTTTTTTTTATTTGTTGACTGATTTTAGAGAGAGGAAAGCAGAGAAACACTGATTTGTTGTTCCACTTATTTACATATTCATTGTTTGCTTCTTGTATGTGTCCTGAGCAGAGATCAAACCTGCAAACTTGCCATATCAGGACCATATTCTAACCAGGCAAGCTACCCAGCCAGAGCCCACAAGAGTTTTTAAGACAAACAATACCTGGCTATTCAATCAGGGGCACTGGCCTCTTTTCCCTCAGATTATCAAATTTAAAAAATGACAACAGCCAACACAACAATAGCTATCTGGTGTGAATGCTCTGTCTTGAACCATAAATATTTTTGTCATATAGTAATAGAGTTGCATCTTTAAATACACACACACACACACACACACACAATTGATTTCAGAGAAGAGAGAAAGATATAAACATCAATGATGAGAGAGGATCATTGCATTGATCAGCTGCCTTCTGCAATCCAGGCATGTGCCCTGACCAGGAGTTGAACCATGGCCTCCTGGTTCGTAGGTCCACACTCATCCACTGAGCCATGGGGCTATAGTTGCATCTTACTGGTCACGTTTCATAATAAGGTTGTGTCCGATTGGTTAATTCTTGGTACCAGATATCTTTATATACCAGTATAAGTACCTGGTGTGCTTTTTTTAAAGTCACTTTGGAGCAAAAAGGGCAAGTAATTACTTTTTTTTTGTCAGATCAACATAAATATATTTTCGATGTGCTAAAGAATTTTAGTAATTTATGTTTTCCATGAGATGAAAAAGGTTGAAAATTGCTGACATAAATCTAGATGGTACAGTCTACCACATACTTAGGGCTTTCAGTATAGCCTATTCCTCCTAGGCTAAGAACATATATACTGCATATTACTATATGCAACTGAATACTATAAGCAATTGAACACAATGTAAGTATTTGTGTATCTGAACATAGAAAGGTACAGTGAAAACATGGCATCAGAGAAAATGGTACATCTGTATGGGGCACTTACCATGAGTGGAGCTTACGGGACTGGAAGTTGCTCTGGGTGAGTGACTGGTGAAATAATGTGAAGGCCTAGGACATTACTGAACACAACTAAGACTGTATAAATAATGTCCCACAAACCCTTCCCCTACTTCTTTCCAACAGAGTCAGAAATAGAGCACTGAAACTGTCAATGCTACTCCATGAACAGAGAGGTAGGCCGGATTGACTGGAAATATTGAGGAGAAATTTGCTGAGTAAGGCATAGATAACTGTAATAGTGACTATCAGGAGGGAGTGAAAGGTGGCCTGAGGATCAGTAGGAATATGAAATTAAGATGAAGAGATAAAGGAACATAGGGGATTATCATGGCAACATAGTTTTGGCTATTGTGGTCAGATTAAGAATCTTTGTGGTACACACACACACACACACACACACACACACACACACGAGGTTGTTTAACATGAAAAGAGTGTAGAACTGATGACTCAATATTTTGACTTTGTGTTTTTGGTTCCATGACCCTATTTGGTACAAAAAGCTCTCTGACATTGAACTAATGGAAAAAATAAAACCTATCTATACTTTTCATCATTACAACCTGAAAACACTTCCGAAGCACAGGTACAGGCTGGCTCCACACTACTACAAAAAGCGTTTTCCGAAGTGTCAGTGGCACTTAATACTTGTTAAGGTAGCTCCTGTGGACCTGTGTCCTTGTGCAGGATATTAGGTCCTCAACAAAGAACTTACAGTATTCTGAAATGATCAAGCTAGATTTGGGAGGATTATAGCATTGTGGGTATAGACTTCTCTGTGCTATAAAAGGTCAGTGGCTGTCTACCTGGACTATAATTTATACTCAAAATTGAGGGAATATATTGCCAAATCCTTCAAATATCACTGCTACCAGAGGACAATAATTCTTCCTGTACCACATATCTTTCCATTTGTTATAGGAAATTCAGCTCCATTATAATCTTACTAGTGGCCTGGTGCATGCATGCATGCACATTGGAAGGAAATTAATTAGAAAAAGTATTTTAATGTCGCCATTCACCCTTTCTCTAAAATAGAAGTGTCAACCAAATTCATGATCAGCAATGACAGATTGAAACACACGCTTGCAATTGGCACCAGTGAGAGTTTTATATGTATTGTGCATGAGCGAGTCAACTTAGCCTTTATACTATATACAGAATAAACTTGCTTAATTAGACCTGCTTTCTGATGTAGCTAAACTTTTTCCAGCCCAATGAAATACCCCAACTTCTCTTTCAGGTAATTGTGAGCAACACAGCAGTAAATATCAACACAAATCAGATTATTATTGTACATCAAGCAGGGAGAACAAAGGGTAAAATATTTAACTGCAGCAGTGTTTGATTATTCTGCACAATGAGAGGTCCACCATGTAACCAATGGGATCTGGAGGAAAATAAAACATTAAAAGGAAATAGAGAGCTAAATAATTACTTCTTTAATGTCAGTTAGAGATGTGTCATTCCTGTCCAATTTCTTCTTTTCAGTTGAATCAAATTTCTGAACTTCTAAATTTCCATTTTCTGGCTAATGAGAAGAAAATAGGATTCTACCGAGTCTCCTATCTACCTACTCCAGGACTTCTATGAGGCTCAAATGAGATGAGGCAAGGGAAAATGCTTCACAGACATTTGATTAAAGTGTCAAATGTTTGCACTTGGCTATAAAGCAAGTCATGTTCCTGGGCTGAAGAAACTCCAAGGAGGCTAGTTGCTAGGGAGAAGAAGCCAAGTATTGCTACTTAACATCATTACCCGGTGCCGACAACGACTGTTTCCAGGCTAGGCTGTGGGCCACATTTTGTGCCATGGGGTCTCAGCAGCGTCAGCTGTGATTTGGAGGGCTATCGCTCCAGGGTGGTGCTGGAGCCTACGTCCCACCTGAGGGAAACTGAGTGTTGCTTTATGGGTGCCGGGTCCGCAGTGCTCTTAAATTTGTAAATGGCCAGTGCACGCGCGTCATGGCAGCTCCTGCATTGAGCATCTGTCCTGCTGGTCAGTGCATGTCACAGTGACCAATTGGATGGTCAGAGGGACACTTGGCACATTAGCCTTTGATATATACAGATGGATCCACCATCATATATGCGATCCATCTTTGGCAGAAATGTCGTTATGTGGTACATGACTATGTAACAGCTTTTGTTGAGTATCTACTCAGATGTTAGGAGGTGTCTTTTAATTGTTATAACTATCTGTAAGGTTAAGCATTACCACATGTATTTTGTGGGTGAGGAAACAGACTCAGAATAGTTAATTAACATTATGCAGTGTCACATCTAATATTTCACAAAGTTGGAGGGCTCCATTACACATATACAATTGTAAAGGCTAATCTATTTAAAAGATCCTAAAACCAACTATTAATTCTTGAATAAATATTACAGAGAAAGAAGTTATGGTAGGTAAGTATATGGACTCATGTCTGGTATTGAGTCTTATTGAGAAACTGACATTCAGACTAATAAAGTATCCAAAAGGAAACTTTGATTACAGATGCTAAAAAAAACACACCAATGAATCACTCTAAGAAGTGGGTTCTGGTGATTAGCTGTGGCCATAGTATATTTCTTATCAATACAAATACATACAATGATGACAAAGGGCCTAGAAACCAATGGAAGGAACCCCATATTTTCAATTATATAATCAGTCATCACATGTAAGCAATGGGATCTGGAGGAAAATAAAACATTAAAAAAGGAAATAGAGAGCTAAATAATTACTTCTTTATTGCCAATAAGAAATGTATTATTCCTGTCCAATTAAAATGGAAAAAGTGATCTTTTTATTCCTTGCAAGTCCACTAAAGATTTAAAAGAATCCAATTTTCACAATGTTAAAGGTTTAAATGGATCACATAAGAAAGACTGAACCACCTAAATCTATTTTGATCCTAGATAATGTTTGCTTACTTCAAGATCAACTGAACAAAAACCCAGCGTTTATATTCTGGAATATAAGACTGAAGTTGACTAATAAAAGTAATCAAAGCCCTAACTGGTTTGGCTCAGTGGACAGAGTATCAGCCTGTGAACTGAAGGGTCCCAGGTTTGATTCCAGTCAAGGGCATATACCTTGGTTGCAGACACATCCCCAGTTGGGGAAGGGGGGTGCAGGAGGCAGCTGATCAATATGTTTCTAACTCTCTAGCCCTCTCCTTTCCTCTCTGTAAAAAAATCAATAAAATATATTTTTAAAAAGTAATCAAAGAATATTTTTATTAGATTTTGAGGGACTCCTATGTCATGTTATAATTTATGTACTGAAAATTTATGACAGTAGAAACAGGAAATGGAGTATTACCTTAATTTTCTCCCCCTCTCCATTTTCCCCATTCTAAATCAGCCAAAACAAGCCCCATATATCTGCAAAAGATCACTCTGAAGCAGATAGGGTTTTTTAAGTCAATTTGTTGTTTCATATCTTTCCTGAGACTATGAAGCAAATTTGGTTTGATTAAGCCAACTTCGGCCACTTTGCAAGCCTGAAAAAGAGGACCTTAGCTTTCTACCTGTTGGAACTTTGTAACTAATTGTTCCATAATAGGATTTCCCAAGGAATAATGTTTATACCTTGGAACGCAATACATTCCAAAAGGTCATGATATGTCCATTTTTGTTTAATTTGTGTAACAGCTGACTCTGAAAATAGAACTGAAATCCTTCTCTGGGTTTTCTTATGTGTGGATCCCTTATCATATAAATTAATCCAGTTATAAAAGGTATAGTGGATTAGACTTAAATTGATAGAATAATATCAAGTAATATCAAAGTGTAAAAATAAAGGAAACATTGATACAATCAGGTCTGATACAATATGTTGACCAAACATTCTAGCTTGAAATCTGCATCATTTTTAAGACCCACTTAATGAATAATGGCTCTGGATCAGGAACATCATATAATAGTACACATTGGTAAATTTTAGTTTTCTCACCTAATACTTTGAACTGAAGAATTTAATGTTTCATCTTGCACACAACCAATTATGGCTGCTTCTCCTTCTGGGACAGTGTGTACTGGCTGCACTATATGAACAGTCCGGAAGAGCTGGGTAGAATGTGCAGATGGTGTGGGCTGCACTGTCCTCCGAACCTCTGATGGCTGTGCAACTTCCACAGGATCTTTGGTTTTAGTAGCTTTGGAACTCCCTGGTTTTAGAACTGTAGTGGCTCCTCCTTTTATCCCTGGACTTGAAGAGACTCTTGCTCGGGCTGCTTGGTTCCTGCTTGAAGTGGTTGTTGCTGACAGTGACGGATCTGAAGATTCTATGCTGGAACTCGGATCCTCATCATCTATATAAATAAGATCTTTTGGCATGTCCTTAAACTGATACACCAAGCGCTGGCCTTCTACTTTTGCCAGAATACCCCTTTGGTAATAGTACCTATTCAAAGCAGACAATTCCATCAATATTTTATTCTATTAAATATAAATGAAAATAATATTCATCAAAATAAAAATTTTGTAATTGTGAAGTTTAAAGTTGGAAATAAACAAGTGAGAGAAAAGATTTTCTACGTGAAGGGAAATGATTTTATATAAGGTAGTGTAATTAAAAACATTATTTTTTAACTATATGTAAAATACACATTTACTCACAGAGAGCAAAGTCCTTATTACCAACTGAATCTAAAGCAATTTTAATTAGGGGATTGTTAATAAAGTATATGGATTATTCTAACCTTCACTTTTCTTCCTTCCTCTACCTTTCTGTTAACTTGCTGGAGTAATCCAATCTTGTACCAAACCCAAGAAACTATTTCCCTTCCATAGTTTCCTGTAATGTCTCTACCAGTTTAAATTTGATTCTGTAAACTTAATTCAGTTTTCTATATAAAATTTAATGATGCACAAATAGAAGGGATTCAAATTTTGTCAATTTAAATTGGATTAGTAAGCAAAAGTATGTTAAAGAACTGTAATTAAATACACAGTTCTAGTTTAAGGTTATCAAGTTACCACATCATTGCTATTTTTAATAAATTTTTCTCAAATACACGTATATATTGAAGAATAAACGATAAGACCACAGAGAAACTAAAGTGAGTTAAAGAATAATATTATATCCTAGTTGAAAATTTTGTCTAATCTTATCCTTAAAGCAAAGATTTATTCTATCCTAAGATATTACAAATCATACTTGAGGTTTACATTTTAAAAATGCACCCCTTAACCTCCTACATCACCACTACTGGTATTTTGTGCTGAATTTAAGTTTAATGGCTTAAAGCAGGTCTGGCCTGTGGTCAATTTATAATATCTGTTAATATTTCAACACTTTCTGATCCCTTTATAAATAAAATATGTTGTTTACATTAAGCTTTTTTTTGGAAGACAAACTTTTCCTAGATTGAAATAAGATTTCAATTTAAGTGCACACTGAGTCTATAAACTTTTTAGAAGTTTTATATATATATAAATATATACTATAAATATACTATATATATACTATATATACTATATATATACTATATATATATAGTATTTAGAAAATTATATTCTTAACATAATAAACTATAAAAACTTCACATACCTGAGAGCTCTTCCCATGGTCTCATAATTCATATCAGGTTTATTTTTGTGCTTCCCCCACAACCTGGATACTGCTTTAGAATCTACCAATTTAAAAATGCCTTTTTCTCTCTGGGTCCATTTGATGTATTTAGGACAAGTAGCTTTGTCCTGGAGCAGTGCCAGTAAAAACTCCCAAAGATAAATTGTGTTTCCTGAAACAAAAGCAATTTCTTTGACCAAAATTTCATTTGAAAGTGCACAATAAAACACAACTAATAGCTCAATCTGAAATTATACAAAGATAATACATAATTCATTAGTATTGATAATAATAATGATTATAATTTTGGGGCCTAATATAGGTATTTTACTTGCCCCACATAAGGTATCTCAACAACAACAACAAAACAGGAATGGAGAGAAAACCAAGATGGTGCATAGGTAAACACCTGAACTTGCTGCCTCGGACAAGTACTTCAAAACTACAACTAAAAGACAAAACGGACATCATCCAGAACCACAGGAAGGCTGGCTGAGTGGAAATTCTACAACTAGAAGGGAAGAGAAAAGCACACTGAGACTCAGAGGAGCTGTGGAAGTAAAGTGCAGAGGTACAGAGGCCTGCGTGGAAAGAGCTGGCAACTGAGTATGTGGCTGTTTTTTCAATCTGAAAGGAGACACAAGCTGCCGACTGCTCTGAACTCCAGTTCCAGGTGAGACTCTGGGGACCCAGCTTCATACAGGGCGAAAGTGAACTGTCTGGCAGCGGGCAGAACTCTAGGGCGGATTTCTCTCAGAGGTGCTTGCAGCAATTACCAAGGGACACTGAGAACCAGGGGCCTCTTAGGGCAGGGCTGACAGGAAGCCATTACTGTTTGCGCCTCCCTGAGACTCCACTCCATACAAACTGTGCAAAGAGGCTTTTCCATATGAATGGTCTAGTCCTTTGAAATCTAAACTTACCTAACAAACTGCCGCTGAGTCAGAGAGACCCAGAACATCCAAAAGAAGGCCCAAAGCCCCACAGCAGCTTGTATTGCTTCACAGCTAGGCCTCATCTGGGCACCTCCAAAACCCAAACAAAGAAGAGGAATCTTCAGATCTCTCTGTAGCTCCTGCTGGGTGGCCTTAGGCAGAGGCTAAATTATCATCTCCTTGGAGATCCAAGATCCAGTGTACCCAGGGGTCAGAGTAGGACCGTTTAGATTACAACTCCTCAGACCCATAAGGGACATACTCAGGGGGCAGACTCAGCAAGCACCAAAGCCCCACTGAAACAAGTCTTGTCTCATAAGGGTGTCTCCAGCCCAGAGATTCTCCCATCATAGACACAACTGATCCTCACAGCCAATTGGCCTATAAGTCAATTCCTCCCAGTGATACCAACAACAATCAAGGCTTAACTACGACAAGACTGTGCACACAGCTCACAAAGTGTTGCACCAAGAGTGTTCACCTCAGGTAACTTGGGGAGGGGGAGCCACTGGGCCCTAGAGGATACCTACCACACAAAGCCACGTTATCAACTCAGGGAAGCAACCAAAATGCAGAGACAAAGAAACAGGTCACAAATGAAAGAAATGGAGGAAAGCAAACAAGATATAGAGTTCAAAACCACAGTTTTAAGGTTTTTCAAGAATTTTCTAGAAACTGCCAATAAGTTTAGTGAAAACCTCGAGGATATAAAACAGGACCAACTAGAAATTAAGCATATACTGACTAAAATTAAAAATAATATACAGAGATCCAACAGCAGAATAGAGGAACACAAGAATCAAGTCAAAGATTAAAAATACAAAGAAGCAAAAAACACCCAACTGGAAAAGCAAAAAGAAAAAAAATACAAAAATATGTGTGTCAGGGGCCTTAAGGACAACTTCAAGCATACCAACATGCAAATTATGGGGGTGCCAGAATAAGAGAGAGAGCAAGATACTGAAAACCTATTTGAAGAAATAATTGGAATGCAAGGATGGTACTATATTAACAAATCAATAAACGAGATATATCACATAAACAAATTGAGAGATAAAAATCACATAGTCATATCAATTCATGCAAAGAAGCATTTGACAAAATCCAACATCCTTTCTTGATAAAAACTCTCAACAAAGTGGGACTAGAAGGATCATATCTCAAATATGATAAAAGCTATATATGATAAACCCACAGCTAACATTATACTCAGTGGGCAAAAACTAAAACCATTTCCCCTAAGAACAGGAACAAGACAGGGATGCCCAAACTCAACACTCCTGTTCGACATAGTACTAGAAATATTAGCCATTGCAATTAGACAAGAAGAATAAATAAAAGGCATCAAAATTGAAAAGAAGTAAAGCTGTCCTTATTTGCAGATGACATGATATTGTACATAAAAAACCCGAAAGACTCCATCAAAACAATAATAGACTTAATAAATGAATTCAGAAATGTAGCAGGATACAAAATTAACGCCAAGAAGTCTATGGCATTTCTATGCACCAACAGTGAACTTACAGAAAGAGAGACTTAAAAAGCAATCTTATTTACCATTGCACCAAAAATATTAAGATACTTAGGAAATAACTCAACCAAGGAGGTAAAAGACCTATACATGGAAAACTACAACACTGAAAAAAGAGATAGAGGAAGATGTAAACAGATGGAAGAATATACCATGTTTATGAATTGGGAGAAGCAATATCATTAAAATGGTTATACTAACCAAAGCAATCTATAGATTCAATGCCCTCCCCATTAAAATACCAATAGCATATTTCACAGACCTAGAAAGAACTCTCCAAAAATTTATCTGGAATAAAAAAAGACCCCGAATAGCCACAGCAATCCTGCGAAAGAAGAACAAAGTAGGTAGGATCTCGACACCAGATTTCAAGCTGTATTACAAAGCCACTGTTCTTAAAACAGCCTGGTATTGGCACAAGAACAGACAGATAGATCAATGGTATAGAACAGAGAACCCAGAAATCGACCCAAATCAGTATGCTCAATTAATATTTTACAAATAGGGCAAGAACATGCAATGGAATCAAGACAGTCTCTTAAAAAAATGGTGTTCGGAAAACTGGACAGATACATGCAAAAAAATGAAACTAGACTACCATACACAAAAATAAATGCAAAATGGATTAAGGACTTAAACACACGACAGGAAACCTTAAAAATACTAGAGGAATCCACAGGCTGCAAAATCTCAGACATATGCCGAAGGAATTTCTTCACTGATAATGCTCCCAGGGCAATGGAAGCTAAAGACAAAATAAACAAATGGTACTATATCAAAATAAAAAGCTTTTACACAGCAAAGGAGACCATCAATAAAACAACAAGAAAGCTCACTGTATGATAGAACATATTTGCCAATGATATCAACAGTAAGGGTTTAATCTCCAACATTTACAGGGAACTCATGAAGCTTAACAAAAAGAAGATAAACAACCCAATCAAAAAATGGGCAACTGATCTAGATAGACACTTTTTGAAAGAAGACAAAAGGCCCAGAGACATATGAAAATCTGCTCAAAGTCACTAATCATCAGAGAGATGCAAATCAAAACAATAATGCAGCACCATCTCACACCTGTCAGAATGGCAACCATCAACAAACGACAGTGCTGGCGAGGATGAAGAAAAAAAGGAACTCTCATGCACTGCTGGTGGGAATGCAGATTGGTACAGCCACTGTGGAAAACAGTATGCAGTTTCCTCAAAAAACTAAAAAGGGAACTCCCATTTGACCCAGTAATTCCACTTCTAGGAATATATCCCAAGAAACTAGAAACATGAATCAGAAAGAATATATGCACCCCTATGTTCATAGCAGCACAATTCACCATAGCTAAGATTTGGAAACAGCCTAAGTGTCCATTAGCAGATGAGAGAATTAAAAAACTGTGGTACAGCTACACAATTTAATACTAAGCTGCAGTAAAAAAGGGGTTCTTACCATTTGCAGGGGAGTGGATGGAGATGGAGAGCATTATGCTAAGTGAAATAAGTCAGGCAGAGAAAGATAAATATCACATGATCTCACTCATTTGTGGAATGTAATGAACAACATAAACTGATAAAGAAAAATAGATCCAGAGACAGAGAAACATCAATCAGAACATCAAACCTCAGGGAAAGTAGAGGGGTAAGGGAGAGAGATCAACCAAAGGACTTATATGCATGCATATAAGCCTAAGCAATGGATACAGACAACAGGGGGGTGCAGGCATGAATGAGAGGTGGGAATGGAGGAATAAGGACATATATGTAATACCTCAATCAATAAAGAAAAAAGAAAAGTATTTAGCATTAACAACATAATTTTAATGTCCAATCAAGGTCAATAAAAGGAGCTTTTGTCTATGTTTGTAAAATATTTTAAAAAATTAAAATGCCAAGAGCAAAAGACAGAGAATATTAAAAGCAGAAATAGAAAAACAGTTAATTACCTACAAGGGAGCACCATACGAATGTCAGATGATTTCTCAACAGAAACTATGCAGGACAGAAGGGAGTGGCAAGAAATAAAGTGATGAATAGCAAGAATCTATAACCAAGATTACTCTACCCAGCAAAGCTATCATCAGAATTAAAGGTCAGATAAAGAGCTTCACAAATAAGAAAAAGCTAAAGGAGTTCATCACCACCAAACCAGTATTATATGAAATGCTGAAAGGTATTCTATAAGAAGAGGAAGAAGAAGAAAAAGGTAAAGATAAAAATTATGAACAACAAATACATATCAACAAGTGAATCTAAAAATCAAGCGAATAAAAAATCTGATGAACAGGATAAACTGGTGAATGTAACAGAATCAGGGGCATAGAAAGGGAGTGGACTGACAATTCTCTGCGGAGAAAAGGTGTGTGTGGGGGTGCAGGAAGAGACTGGACAAAAATCATACACCTATGGATGACAGTGGTAGGGGAGGTAAGAGCAAACGGTGGGGTGGGAACTGGGTGGAGGGGAGCTATAGGGGGGAAAAAAAGAGGAATATTGTAATAATCTGAACAATATTTATTTTTTAAAAAGGTATCTCAACAGACCAATCTTGCCAATTAGAGTTGACATGGGTTAGCGAGAAAGCCCATTGAGATGATTTTTTCTTCAAATTTAGGAAGCAGTTATTAAAATAGTAAAGACCCAGTGCACGAAATTCATGTGGGGTGGGGGGTCTCCTTCAGCCCAGCCTGTACCCGCTTCAATCTGGGACCCCTCGAGGAATGTCTTACTTCCCTTTCACAATCCAGGACTGCTGGCTCCCAACTGCTCAACTGCCTGCCTTCCTGATTGCCCCTAACTACTTCTGCCTGCCAGCCTGATCATCCCCTAACCACTACCCTGCAAGCCTGATTGATGTCTAACTGCTCCCCTGCCAGCCTGTTTGCCCCTAACTGCCCTCCCCTACAGGCTTGATCTCCCCCAACTGTCCTCCCTTGTAGGCCTGGAACCTTCCAACAGTCCTCCCCTGCTGGCTATCTTGTGGTGGCCAGTGTTCACATGGGGGCAGGATCTTTGACCATATGGGGGCAGCCCTCTTGTGTGTTGTAGTGATGGTCAATCTGTAAATTACTCTTTTATTGGATAGGACTAGAACCCCAATACAACGTAATAAAATGTCTATAAAATGAAAACCTAACCTGGCTGAACTCTTCTAAGAGACTCGTTATTTTATGAATGAATGGATTATTTGGATAGATGAGTGAACATCTTTTAAAAGGATTTCTGTGCTACATTATTACCATGCTCTTTACAGAAGTGGCAACTGTATCTCATAAGCATGTTGCAGCAATAAGACCCATTTTAATATGTTAAGAAAGCTAGCAGTTTCTGTTTACAATATGCAGACATTTTAAAGCAATCTGAATGTTATTTGACCTGTAAGTATTATAGAAAAATTACAATAGTACTTACCCTTCCCATCTTTGTTTTTCTTCTTCACAGATATGTTTGGCGTAGTGGTTGGGGAATCTGGTCGTGGTGGTTTAGTTTTTCTCCCTGAAATCAGAACAGCTCTGCATAAATATTTGCCCTCAAAAGTGTGAGTGAACAATTTAGCTCAAAGTTCTGTTTTGTCCTTTATCCTAAATTTTAAGTGCTAAACACCTTCTATACAGATCTCATATATTGGTCTTTTTAAGTGCTATTTACTGAAAAATAATTTGAGTGAAAACTTAACCTTGCTGTGGGTTAGATCACAAATATGTTGAAAATGATATTTTGGCTCATTTGTAAACATAAGGTCAAGTTTAAAACATTGCATCTTGTCTTTGATTTGACAATACTGACAGTGCTTTCTTAAAATTCCAAAGGATATTCTTGATTCTGATAAAACTTAAGCTTAAAAAAAAAACCATATAGGTTTCTAAGTTTTTAAGGCAGGAAAAGTAAATTTTTAGCTTTTCTCTCTTTTAAATATATTGCTGGGTCCATTTGATATATTTAGCAGAAGCAGATTTGTTAGTTCTGCATAGTTAGTTCTCAAGTTGAAAACTTCCCCAAACTCTAGATATAAAAAATTTTGGTGAACCACAGTAAACTTTTTATTTTCCTGTGTATTTTTAAACATCTCATTTTTCTGTACATTTTCATTTATAGCAAACAAACTTTACAGTTATCCATTATCCAATTTTCAAACAAGTCCATTCCAAAAGTAGCATTAAACTGTATTTTGTGCAGCTTTAATCTGGATCAACCATCTACCCTAAAGCCTTCTTGTAATTCTCTTTTGCCACTTATCTAGAATCACAATTGGTTGGCAATGTTGCCTGTGATTTAGGTAGAAATGATCATGCTGTATCATTCAGTATATGAGTAACAATAAGGATCAAGCATAATTGGATACTTAAGTTAGTACATCTTACTTCAGCATTCTCGAGGCTGACTCTCTCAAGGGTGAACATGAGTCAAAGAGATGAGTGTCAAAAATGTCATTCTTCAGACCTCTTTTAACACACCAAATGTATAAATGTGGGAACCTAGTCAGCCAGGTGTCTCAACTTCCATCACTGCAGACATCTGCAGAGAACCCATTCATGAGGCAGACACTTCTGGTTGGTTGTGTTAATGAAAACAAGTATTAGAAGCCAAGAATTCTGTTAGCTCCTATCTCTATCACTCATTTTAGGCTTCTTATTTACCTGTGTTTTCTGATACCATTTTCTTTCTTTTTTAAATGTTTTTATTGATTTCAGAGAGGAAGTAAGAGATAGAAACATCAATGAGCCGAAACCGGTTTGGCTCAGTGGATAGAGTGTCAGCCTGCAGAGTGAGCGGTCCCAGGTTTGATTCCGGACAAGGGCATGTAACTTGGCTGCGGGCACATTCCCAGTAGGGGGTGTGCAAGAGTCAGCTGATCAATGTTTCTCTCATCGATGTGCTGACTTTCTGTCCCGCTCCCTTCCTCTCTATAAAAGTCAATAATATATATATACATATATATATATATATATATATATATTTTTTTTTTTTTTAAAGAAACATCAATAATAACAGAATCAATGATCAGTTGCCTCCTTCATGCCCCTGACTGGGGATGGAGCCAGCAATCCGGGCATGTGCTCTGACTGGGAATCCAACTGTGACCTCCTGGTTTATAGATTGATGCTCAACCACTGAGCCACTCCAACGAGGCTAGAATTTTTTCTTAAATATATTTTATTGATTTTTCACAGAGAGGAAGGGAGAGGGATAGAAAGTCAGAAACATCGATCAGCTGCCTCTTGCACACCCTCTACTGGGGATGTGCCCAAAGCCTAAGTACATGCCTCTGACCGGAATTGAACCCGGGACCCTTCAGTCCGCGGGCTGACGCTCTATCTACTGAACCAAACCAGGTTTGGCTAGAATTTCTTTAATTGACTTTTTTTTAGAGGGAGGGAGGGAGGGAGGGAGGAGGAGGGAGAGAGAGAGAGAGAGAGAGAGAGAGAGAGAGAGAGAGAGAGAGATACTGGTTGCCTCCTGCACGTACTCCAAATGGGAATGGGGATCAAACCTGCAACCCAGGGAACGTGCCCATGACTGGGTTTTGAACCCACCTTTCAGTGCAAGGGCTAATATTCTAACCCCTGAAGCACACCAATCAGTGCTCAACAGGGTTTTATTTGAGGAGATCCTATGTAGCCTGATTTAAATGCATAATTTGCCAGAACAATTTTATTTTATATTTTTTAATTTTTTAAAATCTTTATTGTTCAGTTTATTAATTACATTGTTCCCTTTTTTTCCCCTATAGCTCCCCTCCACCTGGTACCCATCCCATCCTCCGCCCTCATCCCCCCTCCACTGTCCTCTCCCATAGTTGCATGATTTTTGTCCAGTCTCTTGCTGCACTTCCCACACCCCTTTTCTCCCCATGAGTTGTCAGTCCATTCCCTCTCTATGTCCGTGATTCTGTTACATTCACCAGTTTATCCTGTTCATCAGCTTATTAATTCACTTGATTTTTAGATTCATTTGTTGATAGATGTGTATTTGTTGTTCATAATTTATACTTTTATCTTTTACTTCTTCCTCTTCTTAAAGAATATCTTTCAGCATTTCATATAATATTGGTTTGGTGGTAATGAACTCCTTTAGCTTTTTCTTATCTGCGAAGCACTTTATCTGACCTTCAATTCTGAATGATAGCTTTGCTGGATAGAGTAATCTTGGTTGTAGATTCTTGCTGTTCATCACTTTGAATATTTCTTGCCACTCCTGTCTGGCCTGCATCATTTCTGTTGAGAAATCCGCTGACAATCATATGGGTGCTGCCTTGTAGGTACCTAACTGTTTTTCTCTTGCTGCTTTTAATATTCTCTCTTGGTCTTTTGCTCTTGGCATTTTAATTATGATGTGCCTTGGTGTGGTCCTCTTAGGGTTCCTATATATTGGGGTTCGGTGCGCTTCTTGGACTCCTAAGTCAATTTCTTTCACCAGGTGTGGGAAGTTTTCAGTCACTATTTCTTCAAATAGGTTTTCATTGTCTTGGCTCTCTCTCTTTTTCTGGAACCCCTGTAATTCGGATGTTGGTATGCTGAGGTTGTCCCAGAGGCCCCTTACACTATCTTCAATTTTTTGGATTCTTTTGGTTTCTTGCTTTTTCAGCTGAGTGGATTTTACCTCTTTGTATTTCAAATCTTTAACTTGGTTCTTCGGGTGCTCTAGAGTACTTTTAGGTCTTTGTATAATATTTTTTGTTTCAGTCAGTGTATGCTTAATTTCTGGTTGGTCTTTTTTCATATCCTTGAGAGTCTCGTTCATATCCTTGTAGGTCTCATTCATTTGCTTGTAGGACTCATTCATTTCCACTTGGTCTTGACCATTTCCTTGCAGGTCTCGTTCATATCCTTGAGGGTCTCGTTCATTTCCTTGTAGGTCTTGCTTATTTCCTTCTAGGTTTTGGCCTTTTCTACGAGCCTCTTGAGAAGCCCTATAACCGTGGTTTTGAATTCCATGTCCAGTCGTTTTTTTCCCTCCATTTCTTTCACATCTGATTTCTTTCCATGTCTCTGCATGATGGCTGCTTCCCTGAGTTGGTCAATCAGCTTTGTGTGGTAGACTTCCTACAAGGGACAGTGGCTCAGCCTCCCCAGTTACCTGAGGTGGATATGGGTTGCACAGACTTACTGAAGTTAAGCTCAGGTTAATTGTTTTTAGCACTTGGAGGGGTTGACTTCCAGGCCAATTGTCTGTGAAGTTCAGCTGTGCTCAGGTTGGATGGGCGGAGTCTCTGGGCCAAGCAGACAGCATTAGCTCCGCCCTATGCGACCCCAGGGACTCTGTTCTGGGGGCAATGGCCGCCAGCACCTCTGAGAGAGAGCCACTGCCAAGCTCCACCGGCTGCCGGGGAATTCAGACTCTCCCCAAATGAGTCTGCACACCCAACGTCTCACCCAGGGTCGTAAAACAAAGCAGTCTAATGGTTTACCGAATGAAAGAGCAAGTCGCGAGTGCTCTCTACGCGGTCACGCAGCTGCGCTGTTCCCAAGTTCATGCACACTCCGCACAAGCTCGCCTTCTCCACAAGCTGGCAGACCCCTGCAGCACCTGAGCTTTGGCGTGCCCTCCCACTGTCCAGTTTTCACCACATATGAGAGTGGGTTCCCTGGACTTCGCCCAGAGCTGGAGAATCAGTCCAGTGGGACGTCTTTGTCTCCCCCGTTCGAGAAAACTGGCCGGTTTTCAGCCGCCCGCCCTATCCGCTGGCGTGCACTCCAAACCTGTCTCCGCGTGTATCTTCAACGCTGTCCTCAGCCGCTCCTCCGAGTCACAGTGTCTTATCTTCACTTTTATTTGTGGAATTTCCACTCAGCCAGCTTTCCTGTGATGCTGGATGGTGTTTGTTCTTTCGATAAGTTGTAGTTTTAAAATTGCTGTGTATGATGGCAAGATAGGTGATTTACCTATGCCGCCATCTTGGTTCTCCTGCCTGAACAATTTTACAAGAGCTTCTGTTTGATGTCCCAAAGTTATTGCTAGTGTGGGTCACTTTTATGTAATTTACTTGTTTGGGAAATCCTAAAGAAATTGATAGTTTAAAATCTAATTATAAACTTAGGTTAAGGTAAGCCTAGGATTATGAATTTTTGAAGGAAGAATTCCTTCCCTCAGAGCCATCGCTTCCTTGGTATCTGTCTGTGCCAATAGGCATACTGGTTTTCTCTTGTGGGTATAGCCTTTCAAGGACTCCAGTTACATGCTGTGGTCTCTATCCCAGACCCCATCTTGCACTGGACCAAGACTTAAGCATCTACCTCTGTAAGGGCAATAAAACCCAATCCACCTAAATACCAAGCCTGACATGTCCTTCTTAGCCCTTCATAGCCATGGCAGTGCTAGCTCATTCTTACTGTTTTCATTGTCCTCTTAATTTTTAAAAAAAATAAAATTTAAATATATTTTTATTGATTTCAGAGAGGAAGTGAGAAGGAGGAAAGAGATAAAAACATCAATGCTGAGAGAATCACTGATCGGGTGCCTCCTGCACGCCCCTGACTGGGGATCGAACCCACATCCCAGACACATGCCCTGACCAGGATTTGAATGAACCATGACCTCCTGGTTCTTAGGTAGAAGCTCAACCACTGAAACATGCCAGCTGGTTCCTCTTCATTTTTGGCTCTAGGAATTTTTCCTTCTTTTTCATGAAGTGATGTTACTTGGTAGCTGGTAGTGATGCCATTAATCAAAATATTAAACTTAAAATATTAAACAAATTGGAGCAGAATCAGAATGAAATAAAATGGAAAGAATGTTAGACTTTAAAATGTAAGAATGGTCCTAAAGTTAAAAATTCCCTTTAACACATTCTAACATTTTCTTTTTCAATTACTTACCTGCTGCTGTCCAACTATATTTTTCACACTGGAATCTTATATTGGAATCTATGCTGGTGGTTTCCAAACTATGTCCTGTGGGAGTTAGCTGACCTGCCCCTATCTCCAAGCTCTTTCTGAGTGTGGAAAAGGGGTTTAGATAAAAGATTGAGACTTTTCTGTAGGATAGACCAAATATTTTAAATATAATCTAACTTTTTACAAAAGAAATCTAATGTGAAGAAATACCTCTTAGTTTATATTTAGTACTCTCAATTTCTTATGTAAGTTTTAATTGGTTTAGAAGTATCTTTAAACAAACATTATATTTAGATTCCACATCAAGACTTTCTGGTTTCCCCTAAGTGAATTAACTGCTCACCTTTCTTCCTCTTAGGTTGTTCTGGTGAGGAGGCTCCTGGTGAGTGTGCATATATCTCTTGAACATGCTGAGTTTCCATCACTTCAGGAATCCCATCTAATGTGACGGATACATGGGTGATTGGGGCAACAACAATGCCATCTTCAGGTGAACTAAAAACATTATTATCTAATGGAAATAAATTATCATCAACTTTGTATTACAAATCAAAATAATTTCATAAAATAATTGTTTCTATAAGAAATAAAGTAGAAATAAAATCTTTAAATCTAGTCCCTGCTTTTTATATCCTCTGCCTGAAATCAGATATCCTATACCAGCACAGGATTGACAGAACTATTTCAATGTCTCCCTTACTTAACTTCCTATCACCAGTCTCTCTCACTTCTCTTTTCCACTCTTCACAGTGCTACCAAAGTTATCTTTTGAAACCCAAGTATGATCTCACCATACTATTCTACTCTATAAAAACTTTACACCGAAAAAAAGAAAATTGACATAGTATGCCATGCGAAGCTTCTCACAGTCTAGATCAGTGATGGGCAACCTTTTGAGCTTTGTGTGTCAAAATTCACCAAAAAACAAAACAAAAAAATGAGCATAACACAGGTGGTGTGTCACTTCGAAGAAAAAAACACCATAATTTCGCGATATTTATAGTTTAAATAACAAAAATGTGTAATTGTAACATATAACTATATTTAATAAACCAAAAACTACTTTTTTAACTTACCTGCTTAGTGACTTCTTTGTTCATCTGTCAGTCGGTTTCTTTTGTTGGTCTTGATATTATTTAATTTGTGTGGGGTGTCCTGAACTAAGATAAGTGAGGCGGAGGGGGAATTCTTTAACTAACCTGCCTATTAGTGACTCTTTTGTTGCTGAATTTCATTGGCTAAACCTTCAATTGAAGGTTGGTATTTTGTACACTTCAAGCCCAAGCAAGCGCTACTATCAATCTGTTAATCTGTTTCTTTTGTTGGTTTTGATATTATTTAATGCTGAGAATGTCTCACAAAAGTACATAGAGGGAAACATTGTGAGTAAAGCCATTGCTATATTTTTCAGGATGCTAAAAGTGTCTGGTGATTGGTTCCAGGCACTCCGAATTTCCTGTTTGTAGTGGCACTCCTCTTGATCCTCCAAGTGGCACCAAACCAGATTCTCAAGCTTTGACCTCAAGTCCACAAACACCTGAGCCTAGATACTGTCTTGAAATTCTGCAAGTTGCATCTCCAAATCACCAATTTGGAAATGTGAAACCATTTAATTCCACACTACTATAGATTACTACATCAGGATACTTAATTATTTTTTATGGTCTGTTCTAGGCTTCTAAGTTGATTCAATCTATCACTGAACTGGTAAAGTAACGAGTCTAAAACATGCTGGTACTTTTTATGCAAGGGGTTCCATTTCATTTTGTACAGCTGCACTTGCCTTCTCAAAACACTTTGTTACTCGAGGAAAATACTTAAAAGTTTCAGTTTCTACATCTCGCTTAAAAATTTTGTTTACTTTCAAAAGCTTTGATGTTTCCAAATTTAACGTCAATACTTTTGCCAAAACCTTGTAACTTTAAGTTCAGTTCATTAATATGAACAGAGAGATCTGTAAAAAGTATCAGGGTGTTGACCCATTTATCATCATTGAGCTGAGAAAAGTTTCCCAGATCCTTATCCTCAAGAAATACTTAATTTCTTCAAAGCACTCCACAAAGCGCTCAAGAACTTTGCCTGGGCTCAGCCACCTTACATTATTGTACATCAGCAGTACACTGTAGGTGGAATCAACCTCCAGTAAAAGTGCAGAAAATTCTCGCTTGTGAAGGGGGCGAGCATCTATTAAATTAACTATTTTTGTAACAACGGACATTAAGTCTTTTAAGTCGGTGAATCCTGCCTTGGCACATAAAACCTCCTGATAGATAATACAATGAAAAGGCTTCCATAAACAATTTGACAAATCCGAATTTTTCCCCCACCGTGTTTGGTGACCCATCTGTCGTCACTGATATAACTTTAGAGGTATCAATGCTTAGGTCACGGAATGTTTGTATAACAACCATACATATTTTGCTTCCTGATGTTCTTATTGGCACTGATACTAACTTTATCAACTCTTCTCTCATTGTGAGATCATCAGAATATTGACCAATAATGGCCAACTGAGCATGTGATGTGACATCAGTAGTTTCATCAACAGAGATAGAAAAATATTTACAATTACTTATGTCTCTCTTTAATTGATGTACTTTTGTATTCAGTCTCATTATTTGGTCTTTTATGATATTTCTACTGAGTGGTAACTCAGATATTCTCTTAATAATTGCATCTTTATTCTGCATATCATAAAATAGAACTGGTGTACAACTTAGGAGAGTTTCTTTAATAAATTCTTCTTCACTGAGTGCTTTTCCATGCTGAACTATGGAGTGAGTAATGCTCAAACTTGCAGATGTTAAATTTGTAGAGCCTTTTATAAATTTAAGGATGGAATTAGATTGGCTCTTATAAAGGTCAAGCTGCCTGGAAATGTATTCCTTCCTTTCATCCTCACTTTTTTTCAAGAGCTGGGAATGGTTAGTTTCAAAATGTCTTTTTATACTCCATGTTCTGATTACTGCCATTTCAGTACATGGAACACAAAATGATCTGCCAGATTTTTCTATAATGCCATACATCTCGGTCTATGTCCCTTGAAAGGGTCAGCTACTGCTATCACCACTTCCTTTACTTAACCTTGGTTTTTTATTTTTTGGGTTCTCCATCAGGGGGGCAGTGACAGAAGACAGAATTATAGATAGCCTGTTAGTCCTGTAGGCAATTAGGGGTTAACTAGCCTAACTGACCACAAGATGGCACATGTAACTGTCTTAGGAAAGGGCAGGGTTAATAAGCAGAAATAGGGGTTAATAGGATGCACAACAGTAATAGTGGTGAAATGGAGTCTGCACTATGCTGCAAAATGGTGTTCCTTATATAAATTAAGGTGGCTGCCACTATTTCTAATGGTGGGAAACAGCACCCATAGCACAGGCCCTCACCTCTCCCAGCCTCCCCCTCACTTATCTCAGTAATGATGGTCAATTAGAAATCCACGACACCCCAGAGCAGTAGATTGGATGGTGGTTGCTGTAGTTATGTGGTTGCTGTACCTGGCCGTGCAGTAGCCAAGGATGAAATGTCCTTCTCGGCATATGGCCCCATACGTCTTTGTATGCGACCTCATGCGGCCACGTGTCAGTGCGTTTGCCATCACGGGTCTAGATCAAACCTACTTTTCCAATTTCATCTCCATCTCAGCTATACCAAAACATCTTTATCTATATCTGGTTCTTTCTTACAGGTCTGTGTGTTTGGCTCAACCCACTCCTTCTACTTTGAATACCCTTTCCTGTTTCCTCTAGCCATTAAAAGCTTATTTGTCCTTTACAGCCAAGGTCAAAGCTCTACGTCCATAAAGCTTTCTCTGGAGTTGTTAGCTAGAGTTTGGTCTCCTTCCAGAAAACATTGTTATCTCTTTAATGAATTTTATTTTTGGTTTTTGTAATTATTTACATAAATAACTGTTTTCAAAATTAAATTCTAAGACTGAAGAAAGAGGCTATATCTGTTCATTTGTATAAACACTATTGTCTAGAATATCCAGTGAACATCTTGAATTGCTTTAATTTTCATTGCTTTAGTATTAATTAATTTTGAATTTAAGTACTTTCTTGTCAGAAAAGCCCCAAGAGAACATGAATTTAAAAGCAGGTAGATCAGATTGTTTGTGGAGGGATAAGGAGCCCGCCCACACACCATAGAGAACTTCGAGTGGCAGAGGTGGCGACATAAAATGGGGCAGATGGAGAACTCGACTGAGAAAACACAAAATGATCTGCCATTTTTATAGGAACCTCTGAATGTGAACTTGGCAACCAGAATTTGAAGTTTCACGATTCCCCTTGGACTCGTGCTGACATCCTGATGTTTGTGGTCATTAGTGACCCCTTGACTTTCCCCTTCCCTTGAAATAAAAGAAGCCAAATTCAGCACTTTCTCAAGTTGGTTCTTTAGGACTCTAGTCCTCCATCTTCTTTGCTTGTTGGCTTTCCAAATAAACTCACTTTTCTTGCCCCCTTTTCCTGCCACAATAAATAAAAGCAGATCAAATGTAGCAATGAATTTTATGCCATGAAGTATTAGGAAACTTTTCAATGGATGTTTGCATATTCACTAATGAATATCCAAAGAGATCAGTAAATAATAATAGCTTGGATCTGAAACATCCTAATACTTTCACCAATGAGGTTAGGCGAAGAAATTTATATAACCTGCTATTTTACAACTATATAAATTACTTTTTATTCCTAAAGGCCTTACTCCCCAAATTTTAAAAAAATGTCTTGTTTAATTGAACATTTCTGCAAAGGTGCCTCAACTAGTACTTTACCTTAAAATGTCATTGGGACAAAAAAGTATAAAATTTTCTTAATATTTTTCACCTAATAGTGATAGCAAGAATAACTTGTCAAAGTTTATAAACATGAATAATCATAACACATCACCACTCACTCATTCGTTTTTCATCCAGCATAGGGCCAGGAGAATCCATATTGAGGAGTGCTTCAGCAGCCTCAATAGTTTCAATTGTTTCATCCCCATTATGACAGGAAGCTTCAACTATAACACATTGAAAGAAAATAGAATTAGCATAAGCTACCTGTTGCTTTAAAACCCATAGATTCTTATGTCTTGAACTAGGGTACATTCACTTAATACTTGGGCTTATATACTTACTTTATATCAATATATAAAATTTATATTTGACTATTAAATACATGTCTATTTCTTTTTTATATATATCTGTAAGATGTAAAAAACAAACAAACAAAAAAACCAACCCCAAAACCCTGCAATATATGAGGCTTTTGGGTAAAAGAAACAAGCCCTGGCTGGGTGGCTCAGTTGGTTGGAGCATCATCCAACATACCAAAATTGTTGCAAGTTCAATTCTCAGTCAGGGCGCAACTGAGGTTACAGGTTTAGTCCCTGGTCAAGGCAAGTCTGGGAAGCAACCAATCAAAGTTTCTCTCTTGCCCGGCAGGTGTGGCTCAGTGGTTGAGCATCAACCTATGAACCAGGAAGTGGAGGTTCAATTCCCAGTCAGTGTACATGTCCAGGGGTTCGATTTCAGTCAGGGGCATGTGGCTTGGTTGTGGGCACATCCCCAGTGGGGCATGTGCGGGAGGCAGCTGATCCATGTTTCTCTTTCATCAATGTTTCTGGCTCTCTATCCCTCTCCCTTCCTCTCTGTAAAAAATCAATAAAATATATTTTTTTAAAAAAGAATGTATAACAATTTTGTTGCCTATCGATTAAGAACAAAGAAGAATGTCAAAGCATTTAACTGTCAAACTTTTTAGAATGAAAAATTTCAAACATATACAAAAATAGAGAAACTAATAAAATAGCAAGTCTAATAAAAATAGTTTATTTTATTAGTTTCAGCTTAATATCTCAGGTTATTTTTAATTTTTAAATTAAAAAAATATGTGTTTAATGATTTTTAGAGGGAGAGGCAGAGAGAGAATGAGAGATAGAAACATCAATTAAAGAGGAACTCCATCAATAGGCTGCTCCTCTGGGGGTTGATCTACAACTCAGGCATATGCCCTGAGCAGGAATCGAACCAGCCTCACGGGTGGGGCTCATGGTTTGTTTGTAAAGTTGATTTGTTTAAATTAGGATCCAAACAGAGTTTGTGCATTACCATTTGGTACCACATACTGCCTTCATCTTTTTCTTTTTTTTCCTTTTTGCTGTTTATCAGAGAAGAAACAGGATCATCTGTCTGTAATTTGCCACATTTTAGATTTTGCTGATTACACCTCTGTAGTGCAACCTACCAATAAATTGGTAGTTATATCTAAAAGTTTGATTAAATTCACATTCCATTTTTTGTTTTTGCAATTATACTTCAAAGGCAATGCTGTGTTATTTGAAAGAACAAAGCAGAGCTAACTATCCTCCATCTTGTAGAGCTGGGTCCTCAGCCTGACCCCGCCCCCTTACTGGGAGTGGCCACAGGAATGCCAGAAATGTCCTAACTCCCCCAACCACTGCCTGAGTGGACCAATGAAGCTCCGGGAACACAGCTAAGGTCCTAATAAGGCTATACACAGGATGCTCCCTATGCATCGCTGTTGACCAATCAGGAAATAGTAAGGGAGGGCTCAAACCTCAAAATGTGTTGGTCACTTCCTGACCATTGTGCCGTAAAACCCTGAAATAAAACCCTGACCAAAGTGACCAATCTCTGTAACCCACGTCACTTACCTAAGCCCACCCAAATGACTAGCCATATATAATCTTTGTTCTCCTGAGGCTCTCTCTCTTGCCCTGCTGCATTGGTAAGGAGGCTGGAGGAGCCAAGCCTGGGCTGAATAAAGACTCCTTGCTTTTGCATTGGACGTGGCTCCCTGGTGGTCTCTGGAGATCTTGAAATCTGGGCATAACATTATTCTATGTGCCTCCTAAAGTAATGCTATAAAATCTAACTGTATTCCTTTCAGTATTTCTAAGATTGAGAATCAGAGTAGAGGGCTGTCAGACTGATCTTTCCATTATAAAATTCTCCACTAGCCTTTCACCTAATGGCTTTAGCAGTTATCGACAGTTGCCACTATTTCATTAGAGATTCCAAAATAATTCTAATCCTGTCATTCCTCCAGCATTCATTAGCTAGACTTGCCTATAAAGAATAACTTTCCTTCATCAATGATCTGGTTACCTTGAGGTATGGCTCATACAACAAAGACAAATGCTTAATTCAGAATGATAAATGGGCTCCTAGCATCTTTCAAAAGTGACCACTGAGTTACTTTGTTAGTATCACTGAAAATACCTAGATTTTAACATATTTGATATTCTTCAGTCCTTGTGATTGTAATACACAATGCTCCTCCAAATACCCCATTGTTGGCCATTGGTAATACTAAAATTGCTTCCTGGGTCTTTTAGATATGAGCTGAGTAATTTTTAATAGCTTCTGTGCCTTTTGAAATGGTAAGATATTACAGGATGTTCGTGTACATTTTCTGCCCCAAATCTAGAATCAGGAGTTTCTCCCAGGTATTGTGGTATCTTTAGTGGAAAGTGCATTAAAAGACCATTACTTTGTATACTAGGGATATTCATTACTGCTGGATCGTTCATTACTTCTAAGCCTTTTCAAAGGTCAAAATTGGAGAATTGTTTGATTTCCTAAAAATTATTTTATAGGATTTTAAATACAGTCAAATGTAAACAGAATAATATAATGAAGTCCTATATGTATCCATCACCCTGCTTTGACAATTATCAATTCATGGTCAACCTTATTTTGTTTATAACTATGTACTTCCCCACCTTCATATTATTTTGATCTGAATTCTAAACACCCTAACACTATGTGGTAAATGTTTCATAATGTCTCAAACAAATTATTATTCCTTCTTAATTTATGAGCTTAAATATTACTATAAAGAGAAATTTCTCATCTAATAATCTAGATACTCAGTGACATAGTTCATATGGGGAAAAGAGAATACATTTGATTCTTAAACTTAATTTATTAGTTTTCAAAATACCAATAGCATCGCCTATTGGTAACCATTTTGGGGGTGAAGTATCATTATGAGATCATGGATTTGCCATATTAGACATGCTTCAATCCATAAGTGGTTACTGTCCTCATTGATATTCAAGTTGTCCCATGTTTGACTACAAAGTATTTTTATAAATAATAAAATACATGATGAGTTCATACTAGTATTTTCAACTCAAATTTAGCATTATAGAACACATTTTTAGAAATACATGAGAGGAGGAACCAAGATGGCGGCATGGGTAAACACCTATCTTGATGACCCACACAACAATTCCAAAACTACAACTTAATGACAGAACAAACATCATCCAAAATCACTGGAAAGCTGGCTGAGTGAAAATCCCACAAATGAAAGTAAAGATAGGACACTGTGACTCAGAGGAGCGGCGGAGTGCAGCGTTGAAGATATGCGCAGAGACAGAGGTTTGGAGCCGTGCGCACACACTAGCGGAAAGGGCGGGTGGCTGCAAACCCAGCTGGATTTCTCCAACTGGGAGGGCGAAGGCGTCCCACTGCACTGATTCCCCAGTTCCAGGCGAGGTCCGGGGAACCCACACTCATACGGGGTGAAAGTGGACAGTGAGAAAGCATGCTGAAGCCCGGGCATGGCAGACATCTGCAAGCTTGAGGAGAGAGCGAGAGCTTGTGGAGAGGGCGAGCTTGTGGAGAGTGCGCGCAAACTTGGGATCAGCAGTTTGTGCACAAACTTGGGAACAGAAGTGTATGACCACACAGACAGGACCCGTGACTTGCTCCCTCATTCGGGAGACCACCAGACTGCATTGTGTTACAACCCTGGGCGAGACTTTGGGGGTGCAGACTCATTTGGGGAGAGGCAAAGTTGTCTGGCAGAGGGTGGAGATCGGCGGTGGCTTTCTCTTGGAGGTGTGTGGTACATTACCACCCAGCACAGAGATCCAGGTGCCACACAGGGTGGAACTGACACTGCCTGCTCAGCCTGGAGACTCCACCCATCCAACCTGAGAACAGCTGACCCTCACCGTCAAATGGCCTGGAGTCAAACCCTCCTAGTGCTAACAACAAGCTGGGCTTAACTTCAACAATACTGTACAACCCATAAAGGACTGCAGCAAGAGTATCCATCTCAGGTAACTGGGGAGGCTGAGCCACTGTCCCTTAGAGGACATCTACCACACAAAGCTAATGGACCAACTCAGGAAAGCAGCCACAATGCAGAGACATGGAAAGAAATCAGATGTGAAAGAAATGGAGGAAAAAAGAAGACTAGACATAAGAGTTCAAAACCACGGTTATAAGGTTTTTCAAGAGGCTCCTAGAAAAGGCCGAGACCTACAAGGAAATGAATGAGACCTACAAGGAAATGAACAAGACCTACGATGAAATGAATAAGACCTATGAGGATATGAAATAGGACCAACTAGAAATTAAGCATACACTGACTGAAATGAAAAATATTATACAAAGACCTAAAAGCAGTCCAGTGGACTGCAAGAACCAAGTCAAAGATTTGAAATACAAAGAAGCAAAATCCACTCACCTGGAAAAGCAAGATGCCAAAAGAGGCCAAAAAATTGAAGATAGTATAAGGGGCCTCTGGGACAACCTCAAGCATACCAACATCTGAATTATAGGGGTGTCAGAAAAAGAGAGAGAGCAAGATAATGAAAATGTACTTGAAGAAATAGTGACTGAAAACTTCCCCCACCTGGTGAAAGAAATTGACTTAAAAGCCCAAGAAGCGCACCAAACCCCAAACTATAGTAATCCAAAGAAGACCACACCAAGACACATCATAATTAAAAGGGCAAAAGATAAAGAGAGAATATTAAAGGCAGCAAGAGAAAAACAGTTAGTTACCTATACGGGAGCATCCATACAATTGTCAGTGGATTTCTCAACAGAAACTATGCAGGCCAGACAGGAGTGGCAAGAAATATTCAAAGTGATGAATAGCAAGAATCTACAACCAAGATTACTCTATCCAGCAAAGCTATCATTCAGAATTGAAGGTCAGATAAAGTGCTTCGCAGATAAGAAAACGCTAAAGGAGTTCATCACTGCCAAAACAGTATTACATGAATTGCTGAAAGATATTCTATAAGAAGAGGAAGAAGAAAAAGGTAAAAATAAAAATTATGAACAACAAATACACATCTATCAACAAATGAATCTAAAAATCTAGTGAATTAATAATCTGATGAACAGAATGAACGTGAATATAACAGAATCATGGACATAGAGAGGGAATGGACTGACAATTCTTGGGGAGAAAAGGGGTGTGGGAGGTGCAGCAAGAGACTGGACAAAAATCATGCATCTATGGGAGAGGACAGTGTGGGGGAGGTGAGGGCGAAGGGTGGGATGGGTACCCGGTGGAGGGGAGCTCTAGGGGGGAAAAACAGGGAATATAATTAATAAACTGAACAATAAAGATTAAAGAAAAGAATTACATGATCCTATATAATAAAGTGGTAATATGCAAATTGACCATCACTCCAACACACAAGATGGCCGCCTTCATGTAACCAAATATGGCCAGCAGGGGAGGGCAGTTGCGGGGGACCAAGCCTGCATGAGAGAGAGGGCAGTTGAGGGCAACCAGGCCTGCAGGGGAGGGTAGTTAGGGGTGACCAGGCTGGCAAGGGAGGGCAGTTAGGGGCAACCAGGATGGCAGAGGAGGGCATTTGTGGGCTACTAGGCCTGCAGGGGTAGGCAGTTGTGGGCAACCAGGCCAGCATTGAATGGCAGTTAGGGGTGACCAGGCTGGCAAGGGAGGGCAGTTAGGGGTGACTAGGCCAGCAGGAGAGAGCAGTTAGGGGCAACAGGGCCAGCAGGGAAGCAGTCAAGTATCAATCAGGGTGACAGAGGAGTGGTTAGGGGGTGATCAAGCTGGCAGGCTGAAGTGGTTATGGGCAATCAGGCAGGCAGGCAGGCGAGCAGTTGGGAGCCAGCAGTCCTAGATTGTGAGAGAGATCCCAGATTGGAGAGGGTGCAGGCTGGGCTAAGGGACACACACACCCTCGTGAACAAATTTCGTGGACTGGGACTCTAGTTTATTTATATATTTATTTATAGAATTACGGAATCTTTACTTAACCTTTGCAACTTAATGTTTGTATCACATTAATAGTTTAATATATAAATCTTGGCTTCTTAAGGCATTAACTTCATTATTTATTTGATGTTACCCTAATATCCCTCTCAGACACATAAAGTTTTAAAATAACAATAACCATATTATTACTAACAATGTAATTACTGAAAACAATTTAACTTTTCTTCTCAGTTTTTTTTTTATATATATGTTTTATTGAATTTTACAGAGAGGAAAGGGATAGAGAGTTAGAAACATAAATGAGATAGAAACATCCATCAGCTGCCTCCTGCACACCCACCACTGGGGATGTGCCCGCAACCAATGTACATGCCCTGACCGGAATCGAACTCGGGACCCTTGAGTCCGAAGGCCGACACTCTATCCACTGAGCCGAACCGGTGAGGGCCCTTCTCAGTTTTAAAAAATATATATTTTTATTGACTTCAAAGAGGGAGAGGAGAGAGAGATAGAAACATCAATGATAAGAGAGAATCACTGATCGGCTGCCTCCTGCATGCCCCCAACTGGGTTCAAGCCTGCAACCCAGGAATGTGCCCTGACCAGGAATGGAACTGGAACCCTGTGGTTCATAGGTTGCCACTCTACCACTAAACTATACCAGCTGTGTCTCCTTCACAGTTTTATTTTTACTTTTTAGGCTATATAGAGCCCAGTGGGAAATGTAGACTCTTAAAAATAACATCATTTTTTTGTCTTTTTAAAAAATATACCTTTTATTGATTTTTTAAAAGAGGAAGGGAGAGGAATAGAGAGTTAGAAACATCGATGAGAGAGAAACATCAATCAGCTGCCTCTTGCACATTCCCCACTGGGTCTGTGCTTGCAACCAGGGCACATGCCCCTGATGGGAATTGAACCTGGGATCCTTGAGTCCACAGGCCGACGCTCTATCCACTGAGCCAAACTAGTTAGGGCTAAAAATAAAAATAAATACCTTTCGATAATTCTCTGTATGATTATCCCAACAACTCAATAATTAGGTTCATTTGTTTCAGTTCAATTTTAGAGATCGCTAATTTTCTTGCTTTTGGATTTAAGAAATAAATCAGTGCTTAGGTTGGGAAATGCAAAATAAATTGGTGGATCTCACACAAAACAGAAAATACCCCCCCTCCCCAAATGCAGCTAACTTTTAAAATATATATATATTTACAAATAAAGTCATCATGATTATCTTCCATTTGTGGAAATATAATTTCTACCATGTACTTTAATAATTTTACTTTTAGATCCTCAAAAACTGGTAATGAAAGAAGAATCTCCACATAAATAAGAGCTCATGGTCAAATTATTTCCAAAAATTTTAAATAACACCTTTTTTCAAAAAAAACCTTTTGTGGCACTTCAACATATAAATAGATGAAGGTGGTATTTTATCGTTGTACATTTATTTTGTAGATTCAAATTTATTTCAAACTTGATATGAAAGAAATCAATGATAAAAATAAAAGTATTTTGATAAACATTAACATTTTAAATCAAGTGTTATAGACAAACAGCTGCAATCATTAACATCAGTTTCAAACCCATAAAAATAATTTTTTTGTTATTGAAAATTTCAAACAAAATCAAAATTATGGACTATAATATAATGAATTCTCACATACCTATTCTTAACATCAATCATTATCAACACATGGTCCATCTTCTTTCATCTTTATGCTACTCACTGCCCTAAAGGTTTACTTTGAAGGAATCCAAAACACCATATTTTACCTCTAAATATTTTAATATATGTATCTAAAGGATAAGGAATTCAAACCCAATGCTGTTATCATATTTTAAAATACTAACAGTAAATATTAAAAATAATTCCTAAATATAATCTGCAGTGCTACCTAGGACTCAATATGTATAGTTTATGAAGTGTTCTATTCCCATTTCTCTCTTTCCCTGTAGTGTTTCTAAAGTACAGTGCTCTTCCCTCTCCCACTCTGGACTAAGGAGGGATACTACAAGGTTCTTTGCTTTCTCAAGACATTGCTCAAACCAGGTTGGAAAAGTTAAACAAAGCTGGAAAGTAAGAAAGTGGAAGGAGAATAAATATGCAAAATGCAAATCTGTTTTTCAAGATATGTTTTGATTTACGGATCCATTCCATACCAGTTCTATTTTTCAGGAAGGAAGGAACCTATCTGTACCTCATCATCAGCTATCTTCAAATCTAAGCCCAAGAGAATAAAGCATTAAAAGGAAGAAGCACTTCCTTCTGCTTTCGCAGGCTCTATTTCTTCTTTGAGGACTAACATCTTTCCTGATGACTAAAACCAGGAAGACCCTAGTTCAAAACCTACAAAGAGTAGTATAGCCTTCCCTTAAAACATCAACAATTCAGAATACACTGCAAAAATGTCACTAGGTACACAAGAGACATATGCATAGTGGTGGTCATTCAGTTATACAAATCCGATACATCACAGCTAACAATAAATAGAAACCTCTAACGTGTTAAATATAATTCCCTTATTCGTAAAGAAGAAACAAATTTAGATTTACAAAAAAACTTACACTGCGTTTCTCCAAACAAAAAATATGAATATATATTATAACATGCTTTATACAAAATAGACAAATTAAGTGTTGTTCATCAATGGGGGCTCAGTCACTTGGCCTGTGACTTCAGGCAAATCATGTAATTTAACCTCTCTAATTTCAGTTTTTTTCTGTTGTGAGAATTAATTGAGACAGTGTATTTTTTAATCAATCATATTAATACTAGAGGCCCAATGCATGAAATTCATGCAAGGGGCTTGGCACCTGCCTGCCAGTTTCGTCCTGAAGGTCGTCCAGAAGGACATCCAGTCTAATTAACATATTGCACTTTTATTATTACAGACTAGGGGCCCGGTGCACAAAATTCATGCACTGGGGATAGGTGGTCCCTCAACCCAACCTACCCCCTCTCACATATTGGGAGCCCTTAGGGGATTCCAACTGATGGCTCACCCCCAGCCTGCACAAGGCCTAAAGCCTCTGGTGAGGCTTTAGACCTTGGGCACCCAGCCATCACCCTGCTCAGCTCAGTCCCGGCTGCTCTGACCACCCAGCCCCGGGGGTTAGGCGCTCACTGCCACTTCCGCTCACAGCGCCCAGGGGCCAGGCGCTCGCCGCCACCGCCGTTTCATCTCCACTCCAGGGGCCCGGCGCTTGTGCCACTTGGCCCCGCCCCCGCTCCTGATTGGCTGGTAGCATAGCCAATCAGGAGCGAAGGTATAGTCAAATTTGCATGTTTCCCTTTTATTATATAGGATGATACATTGGGGAAACAATGCCATTTTGGTAATATTGTTGCCCAAAATACATTTATCTCATTCTAATGAAAACACATCACACAAAATTAAGAGATATTCTACAATGTCTAACCACTTTCTCTCAAAAGTGTCAATGTTTTGAAAGACAGAGGAAATCATTACAGACTGGAAGGGACAGAGAAGAAATAACTAAATTCAGTATTAGATCAGAAATAAGACCCTGGAACAGGAATAGAACATTAGTATGAAGTGCGTAAATAACTGATAGATCTATATTTAATTAATAATATTGTGACTAATGTTAATTTTGCTGTTTTTAATTTAAGAATACTTAAATAACTTCTGCTTCTAAACAATTGATTTTCTCAAATACTTCCAACATCTTTGTATGTAAATCCTATCTAATAAAAGAGTAATATGCAAAATGACCCATACCTCTGATCAAGCCATGCCCACAAACCACACCCACAAGCCAATCAGGAGTAAATAAACCCCAACCAAGATGGCTGTGGCCACTGAGAGCAGGGGGGAGGCTTGGGTTTCCCCGGCAATGGAGGAAACCAAGCTTTCCACAGCCCCGGCCTGCCTTAGCCTCCAATCAATGCTACAAAGTTTCAATTATAGGAGATACATTCCAACAGAAATGATGGCAGCCACAGAGCTGGAGAGAGCAGAGGCTAGGGTTGCCTGGGCGATGGAGGAAGCAAGCTTCTGCAGCTCTGGCCGGCCTAGACTTCCACTCCAGGCTAAAATGTTTCAATTATAGAAGGTAAATATCCCAATAGAAATGGCTGCAGCCACTGAGTGAGCAGAAGGCTTGGCTCTACTCCAGGCTACAAAGTTTCAATTGCAGAAGATAAATTAATCCCAGATCCCAGGGCCTCACTTGGGTCGCTGGGGGGTGTAACAGGCCTGCAAACCACCACAGGCCCCTCGCCCAGGTCGCTCCATACTCCAAGGGAATCCTCACACTGATCCAGGACACCCTTCAGGGCAAACCAGCTGACCCCCACCCATGCACCAGGCCTCTATCCTATCTAATAAAAGAGTAATATGCAGCTTGACCATCACTCCAACACACAAGAGGGCTTCCCCCATGTGGTCCAATATGGCTTCCCCTATGTGGGCACAAGATGGCCACCACAAGATGGCCAGCAAGCGAGGGCCGTTGGGAGGTTCCAGGCCTGCAAGGGGGGGCAGTTGAGGGCAATCAAGCCTGCAGGGAGGGCAGTTAGGGGTGACCAGGCCGGCAGAGGAGGGAAGTTGGGGGCAAACAGGCTGACAGGGGAGCAGTTAGACATCAATTAGGCTGGCAGGGTAGTGGTTAGGGAGTGATCAGGCTGACAAGCAGAAGTGGTTAGGGGTAATCAGGGAGGCAGGCAGGCAAGCAGTTTGGAGCCAGCAGTCCTGGATTGTAAGGATACCTGACTGCCCATTTAGGCCCTATCCCAGTAGGATCAGGCCTCAACAAGCAGTCGAACATCCTTTGAGGGGTACCATATTGGAGAGGGTGCAGGCTGGGCTGAAGGACACCTCTCCACTCCCCATGCATGAATTTTGTGCATCGGGTCTCTAGTGTATAATGATAACAGTGCATGTACTGATTTCTAAAACTGAAGGAAATAGCACTAGCATAGTGAACTCTTCAAGTTTGAAAAGTTCTCCTAGTTTGGACTGAATCAGAAGAGGAATCTTCTTTAGTAAACCTCAGCATCTTATCCTACATTTGGATCAACAGCCTCCTATTTTGCTTTATGTGATGGCAATAAAAAAACAAAAGAAAACCACTTTCCTTTTCCCTACTAACAACTTTTCATTGTCATCAGGAATATAGAGCTGGGTACATAGTGCTCAGGGAAGACTTGATGAATTGATTTGGTTTAGTTCCTCTTGCATGTATCTATATTCTTCTCAATATACTTAGGGGAGAAAGGGGAGGAGAGAAAGCACTAAGAAACATGGGCAGATGAGAAAAAAAAGGTTAATTTCTTTTTCTCTGCAGGGCTCTAGCTTCTGCAGGTAATAGTTATTCAAACCAAGTTAGGAACCTTGTATCCCCCCCCAAATTATAGGGCTCAGATGCTGCCTAAAACTAGGCTGAAGTAAGGTGCTGCCGGAGGCACACACACCTACCTGTAAGGGTGATGTTGTCATCATCATCATCTATGATTTCTTCTTCAGCAACATCCAGGGAGCTCTCAGTAATCATGTCATTGGGCTCTTCCACACAAGCCAGACCCGCATAACCATTGAGAATATCAGCACCGGGAACATGCTCCACAATTACGGCAGGAAAAATAGCTGGATCACCAAGCTGAGAGGGGTGAGGGAAAAAAGGGATCAACAAAAATTTTCTTTTGTTAAATATAACCAAAATTTATTTTACACTGAACATCAATTTAGTTTTTACATCATTAACTACTTGTACTTGACAATCCTTCTAGGCTGCTGTGAATATTAAGACACATAAACTTTCATTATTAATCTTGAGTATTAACAACTAAGTTTTCATAGGAAAAGTATACGTTTAAACCACATTAAATTTATCAATATCATTAACGCATGAGAAGTTGCATACAAATGTCTGATGAAATAAAATCTCAACAAAAGGTTCTTTGAGAGAAAAATATCTGTGAGTTTAAATAAGTACTAGAGGCCCAGTGCATGAAATTTGTGCACAGGGGCTGTGTGTCCCTCAGTCCAGCCTGTACCCTCTCCAATCTGGGATCCCTCTCACAATCCAGGCTCCCAACCGGTCACCTGCCTGCCTGATTGCACCTAACTGCTTCTGCCTACTAGCCTGATCCCCCCCTAATCACAACCCTGCCAGCCTGATCAACACCTAACTGCTCCCCTGCTTGCCTGATTGCCCCTAACCACTTCTGCCTGCTAGCCTGATCACCCATAACACTCCCCTGTCAGCCTAATTGCCCTTAACTCCTCTTCCCTGATAGCCTGGTCATTGCCCCTAACTGCCCTCCCCTGCAGGCCTGGTCACCCCCAACTGCCCTCCCCTGCTTCCCAGTCACCCCTAATTTTCCTCCCTTGCCAGCCTGGTAGCCCCTAACTGTCCTCCCCAGGGATTATTGGGATGATCACTTAGCAAGTTTTATAATATCTAATCACTGAGTGTATACCTAAAATGAATATATTGCATGTCAACTGTAATTAAAAAAATAAAAAATAGCCCAACCAGTGTAGCTCAACGGTTGAGCACCAACCTATAAACTAAGAGGTCAAAGTTCGATTCCTGATCAGGACACATGCCCAGTTGTGGTTTCAGACCCCAGTGAGGGGCATGCAGGAGGCAGCTGATCAATGATTCTCTCTCATCGCTGATGTTTTCTATCTCTCTCTCCCTCTCCCTTCCTCTCTGAAATCAATTAAAAAACATATTTAAAAACAATAAGAGTAAATTTTATAATATGTGAATTATATGTCAATAAAGATATTACTTTTAAAAAGAAAATGGGAAGACTACTCTTATCACAGGGTGATCTGTCATAATCAAGGTGCATGTGGAGAAGACTGTAACATAAAAGGACCTACAAAATGTTAGGCAGTGTTATTTCAAGACTAAAGCAGGTAGTATTTTCTTGGCAACATCAGGGTATAAAATGTAGGTGCTTCTATCAATCACTTCATTTCTAAATGGTTCTCTGTCTTCAATATGCTTGGTTTTTATAACTTATGTACCTTCTATAAATGTCATGATATAGATAAATATGTTACAGCCAGTGGCTTTTTATGTATATGGGGAAAATGATTCAAATATCTGGTAATTAACATAGTCAAAGTACTTCCTTAATCTGATTAACAAAAATTCTGATATAATAAAAGGCTAATATGCAAATCAACCAATTGGTGGAACGACCAGCCACTATAATGTGCACTAACCACCAGGGGGCAGACACTCACCACAAGAGCTGCCCCCAGTGGTCAGTGGACTCCCACAGGGGAAGCGCTGCTCAGCCAGAAGCTGGTATCACAGTTGGTGAGTGCAGCAGCATGGCAGAACAGCAGTGCATGTCCAACTGATGGCTTAGGCCTGCTCCCCATGGAATATCCCCCGAGGGCCCCTGGATTGCAAGAGGGTGCAGGCCAAGCTGAGGGACTCCTCCTTCCGAGTGCATGAATTTCGTGCACTGGGCCTCTAGTTCATTATAATGCTGTATTAAGTGTCCTTCCTGTCTTATCTCTGAGACTTCTTTAATATAATATTCCAAAATAAAATAGAATAAAAATAAAATAGCATTGGCAGTGGTGACAGTGGTGCTGATGATGATAAAAGTAGCTACTATGTTAACTAGTTCATATAGTTTATCCCCACCACAATATGCTGTTTTGTTGGCACTGGTCAACCAGCTAGGAAGAGGTAAAGCTTCTGCACCCAGACAATCTTACTCCAGAATCCACATGCGTAACTACTACAATAGACTAGAAGTACTGATCCTACAGATAATTACAGTCATCACAAAAGTTTCATCTTAGTTAAAAGCTTGGGTTTAAAATTATACATATGTTTGAACATTATATTAGAGCTACAGCTGAAAAATTTTACTCTATTTCTGTTGTTTCCAATGGAGATAAGTGTTTCTGAAGAAGCTGGCTTCTCTCTTGCACAGCACCATGAAAAACAGAAAGGACTTAGTGATATGGTCTTTTATCCAGACTTTCTCAAGATAATGTTAAACTGTAAATCCCTGAGGAGTTGATTTAGCTGAATCTAATCCAAATTTAGCTCTTTAATGACAACTAGCCTTCTTTAGTCTTTGCCCAGATTTTTCCTTTTTCAGTTAAGCTAAATTACAACTTGGCCATGAATTTCAATAAGTAAAGTAATCATTGAAAACAATCTTAGTTTTGTTAATAGAGTGCCTACTTTAAAAGTTCAATATATTGTTGGTTGCGTGTGTGTGTGTGTGTGTGTGTGTGTGTGTGTGTGTCTGGATAAGTATGAACAGGATCAGTTATGAGGTTAAAAGAAAAAGGTAGATTTTGGGAGGTATAAAAATTTTTATATGTTTACTTACAAACTAACATCATAGCAGTCACTACCAGATTGAAAAATGTTTTTAAACATGAAGATTCTATAACAAATTGTTAAGTTCACAATCAAAGAGGCAATTCCTACTTCTAAAAGATGAACTTTGACAAGAATCTTAAACGAAATCATTGAATATGTACGAATCATTAAATAAAATATTCAGCAGAATATTCCTGAATATAGGTAGTTCAGTTACAACAAAGTCTTTTCCAGAATGGAAAAGTCATACTAGCTCATCGATCATAGGCAATGACTTAAATGAATCATTTTAAAAAGAAAACCTAACAACTCCATGTCAAACTATGTCAAAACAAAAACATGTTATAATGTTAAAGGAGAATAATCCCTCACAGAATGAATCTGCAAAAATTTTTAAATCTTGAGTGACAAGTTTATTGGCTTGTAGAACCAAGGAAGTCATTTTCAAATGTCAGAAAAAAAGAATTAGAAAAGAAAAGCCAAATGATTTTGTCTGATTTTATAATGAAGATATAAAATTTGCCTTCCTTATCTCACATATCCAAAACAATGAAGTAATATAAAGTACATAACAGTACACGAAACACTTACTTTTTAAAATATTTCATTAATTTTTCACAGAGAGGAAGGGAGAGGGATAGAAAGTCAGAAACATTCTATCAGCTGCCTCTTGCACACCCCCTACTGGGGATGTGCCCGCAACTAAGGTACATGCCCTTGACCAGAATCAAACCTGGGACCTCTCATTCCACAGGCTGATGCTCCATCCATTGAGCCAAGCCGGTGCCAGCACTTCCTACATTTTTTAATTTAACTCATCATTACTACAGTAACTGCCACATTTATTTGTTTTTAAAAAAATTTTATATATAAATATATATATATATATATATATATATATATATTTTCCCCCCCCCAGAGGAAGGGAGGAGAGAAAGATAGAAACATCAATGATGAGAATCACTGATCAGATGCCTCCTGCACACTCCCTACTGGGGATCAAGCCCCACAACTTGGGCATGTACCCAAATGGATCTTGAACATTGATTCAATGATCCATAGGTGGACATTCAACCACTGAGCAACAGTGGCCGGGCAGCTCCCACATTTATTGACTACTTCCTTTGTACTAGGCTCTTGCTAATGCTTTACAAAAATATGTAAACCTCATAAACTTGGAAGATAATTCTTTCATTTTTGGTGGAGGAGATCGAAGTTAAATGAAATTTAAAATCTTGTCTGAATTCACAAAGCTAGTAAGTGGTGCCTCGTTCCCAACTTCCCATTCCTCATGCCACATCACAAAGACTTGTAAATCAACAAGAAATATCAACTTTCAGAATTCAATAATATGTCAAAGAACAAATAAGTAACTTGAAAAAAAATCCCAGGTTAATCTTGAATACCAAATTATTTTTTAATGCACTTACAAGCTGGGGCAGGGAAGAGGGGGAGGGGTTACCAGTTACTTGAGCTTCCTAATAGCTGCTTTCTTAAACATAAATGGAATTTTTCCCAAATGTTCTTGTTTAGTTTTATTTCCCATATCAGGAGAAAAAGTGTAATGGGAAAAATGCACAAGTCATACAAAACTATAAAATATAATAAATCTTGAAATTGTCACCTAAAATATCACCTTTAAGAAAGGAAAATTCTCTTCCCTAACTCCAATCCCCACAAAGTGTAGGCAACTTGCCTGAGCCTGTCTCATACCTTCAGTGCTCAGTGTCACATTAGGTGGGAACAGAGGAAACATATTAAGCTTACAAATGTATTACCAGTCACTACATTATAATCCTTCTTCCAAAAAAAAAAAATAGAATTGCCCTAATATTAAAAAACATGGCTACTATATTAAAAAAATCTTGCCTGTATGCTAATTTATTTAATATTATACATATTACATTTATGAATATTATTGGCTTTCACAAGTGATGTCCTCACTCTAAGATTAGCAATTAGTTTTCTTTTTACTTCACTAAATCAAAGGACCTTTTTTCTCAACATTCTCTGAATAGTGTTGAAAGTGACCCTGGCTTTAAAAAATGTCAATAAAACAGTGATACCCTATCTAATAAATGAGTAATATGCAAATTGACTACACCTCCACTACACTCACAAGCCATGCCCACCAGCCAATCAGGAGTGATATGCAAATTAACCTCAACAAGATGGCTGCCAGTCACAGAGAGAGCAGGAGGGAGGCTTGGGTTTCCCCAGCGATGGAGGAAGCTAAGCTTTCCACCTTCCCTTGCCAACCTAGGCCTCTACAAAGGCTACAAAGTTTTAATTATAGAAGATATATATATCCCAACAGAAATGGCAGCAGCCACGGAGTGAGCAGGAGCCTTAGCTCTGCTCCAGGCTAAAGTTTCAATTGCAGAACATAAATTAATCCCAGATACCGAGGCCTCCACTTGGGTCCCTGAGGGGCGTGGCTGGCCTGCAAACCACCACAGGCCCCTCACCTAGGCTGCCCCATTCCCCAAGGGAACCGCCTCCCTGATCCAGGACACCCTTCGGGGCAAACCAGTTGGCCCCCACTCATGCACCAGAACTCTATCCTATTTAATAAAAGAGTAATATGCAGATTGACCATCACTCCAACATACAAGATGGCTGCCCCCATGTGGTCAAATATAGCTGCCCCCATGTGGACACAACATGGCCACCACAGATGGCCATCAGGGGAGGGCAGTTGGGAGGGACCAGGCCTGTAAGTGAGGCAGTTGGGGACAATCAAGCCTGCAGGGGAGGGCAGTTAGGGATGACCAGGCTGGCAGAGGAGGGAAGTTGGGGGCAACCAGGCCTGCAGGGGAAGGTAGTTAGGAGTGACCAGGCTAGAAGAGGAGGGAAGTTGGGGGCCAACAGACTGGCAGGGGAGCAGTAAGACATAAATCAGACTGGCAGGGAAGTGGTTAGGAGGTTATCAGGCTGGCAGGCAGAAGCAGTTAGGGGCACTCAGGAAGGCAGGCAGGTGAGCTGTTGGGAGCCAGCAGTCCTGGATTGGGCCTAAATGGGCAGTCAGACCCTCAAGGGGTCCCAGATTGGAGAGGGTGCAGGCTGGGCTGAAGGACAACCATACCCTCCCACCCCCCATGCAAGAATTTCATGCACCAGGCCTCTAGTTGTTTATATAATAATTTATACTTTAGGTATTATGTGTTAAAAGAAATGGAAAGGAGGCAAAATTTTTAAGATCACATAACTAAACTGAGATGCATCAAAAACATACTAATTTCCTATTTTCCCAGAAAGGCTACTCTAGGTGATTGAGAGAAAAGAGAGTTTGAATTGACCAACACAGTCCTCATTAAAAGAATAGTATTTGAGGGAAGATATACAGAACAAATAAATACAAATATTGATTCCCTTCTCTGAGCCTCACTTTCCTCTTCTATCAAGTGAGATACAGAGTACCTACTTCATCAGACTGTTGCAAGAATTAAAAAGGAAAATCCCTGTAAAGCACGTGGCACATCCTAAAGGACAAAATCTTCAATAAACACTAGTTACTAAAATTCATCACTGAATGTTTCTGGAGCCTTTCTAGTCCATGTCCCACCTCTATACAATGACCTCATCCATATTCTCTTTAAGACATTGTCCTAGGGCCTCTGTGTGATGGCGAGGGAACATTAAAGGAAGACGCTGCAAAGGAAATAATAAAATTTTCCAACTATTCCCCTCACCAGCTAGCTCCTCCTTCATAACAATCATCAGCTTTCTTGCTGCCAACAGTCAGCAGGGAGATAAGCTGGGCCAAACACTAGGCCATACATAACCTGACGAGTGCCACAGGCCTTATGCAAAGTCAGACTTTTCCCAAAGATAAATCAGGCTTGTGATAGGGGCTCTATGACATAACTCACATGATGAAGGCTTCTCCAGATATACAGAAAAGAAACAAGTGATCTCTGTATGTTAGTTTTATAGGTGGCCAAACTTTTAAAGGATTTGATAAACCTAATTTGCTAAGATGAAAAAAGAGGGCAACAGGCACAAGTAGAGTAGCCTTGCTGGCCCATAGAACCTGGAAGTATCCTAACTAGGATCGGGCCTAAACAGGCAGTCGGACATCCCTCTAGGAGTTCCCAGATAGGAGAGGGTGCAGGCTGGGCTGAGGGATATCCCCCACCCCCTGTGTACAAATTTCATGCCCTGGGCCTCTAGTATATAAATAACAGAGAATCTACTGTGTCCATGTATAGGTTAGTAGCATCATTTCAACTACTTGTTCTCCACACCCGGTGCTGAACAAGTTACACATAGAACATCATCAACTCATTCCTTCTACTCTAATCTTGAGATACACATAATTTCTGTCCTAACAGAATTTTACCATTCCAGCTGAAAAATGGCAAGTTGATGTGATCTATATTCTTACAAATATTTTCTCAGTCTACAGAATACAACTTCATTCTCAAGATGCAACCGTGTGAAAAACTCCCTCTGCAATTTGAAGGAGTTTCCTAGTAAATAAAAAACTCTACATGGAGGTTAGTTTCTCTCTGATTTGTTGTTGTGGTTAATCCTCACCTGAGGATATTTTCCCATTGAACTTTAGAGAGAGGAAAAGACAGAAACATTGGATGTGAGAGAAACACATCGATTAGTTGCCTTCTGCATGCACCCTGACGAGGGCCCTGGCTAAGGGAGGAGCCTGCAATCAAGATACATGCCCTTGATCACAATAGAACACAGGACCCTTTGATCCACAGGCCCACATTCTATCCACTGAGCCAAACCGGGTAGGGCTCTCTGGTTTAAATACACACACACACACACACACACACACACACACACACACATACACAATTTCAATCCACAACAGAGTAGATAGAAAATAAATGCATCCATGTAACTACCAACCAGATCTGATAAATGTGATGATCACTGTCATTTAATGGCTTTTACTTATTTATAATTTCAGTAACAATTTTTGAAAATTATTTTGAGGTGGATTTCACTAAACATGTACAGTCTTGGAACTATAGTGATATGGTCACATGCCCATGCAATAAGTGAAAATGTAAAGAAATAGCTCCCAGAAAAATATACAGTGTAGTCAAGAGACTTGTGGAACAGAACATCACTTCTCATCATTCAAAAGTCTTCTGATACAATATGGCCATAACTGAGCACATATATATCCCACATCATTTTACCAAGAGGAAGAAGAAAAATCTTTAAGAGGACTCAACTAAAAAATGTATTATAAGTTACTAGAGGCCTGGTGCACAAAATGTGTGCACTGGGGAGGGTGTCCCTCAGCCCAGCCTGGACCCTCTCACAATCCAGGACCCTAACTGCTTCTGCCTGCCAGCCTGATTGACATCTAACTGCTCCTCTGCTGAACCGATCACCGCAACTGCCCTCCCTTGCCAGCCATCTTGTGGTGGCCATCTTGTGTGAGGGTGTGATGGTCAATTTGCATATTACCTCTTTATTATATAGGACAGTGATTGGCAAACTCATTAGTCAACAGAGCCAAATGCTAACAGTACAACCATTGAAATTTCTTTTAAGAGCCAAATTTTTAAAACTTAAACTTCTTCTAACACCACTTCTTCAAAATAGACTCGCCCAGGCCGTGGTATTTTGTGGAAGTGGCACACTCAAGGTGCCAAAGCGCCGCATGTGGTTCGCGAACCACAGGTTCCCAACCCTGGATATAGGATGTTAAATGTTTTGAGAGATATTAAGAGGGAGAAGGAACTCCCTTTCTTCAAGTAGTTGAGCACTTATCTAGGGAAATTAGTTATATATCCTATTTAATTGACTCTCACGCCATTGCAAAGATGGCGGTCCCAACAGCTATTAAGGAGGGAATGTGCTAATTGACTACCCCTCCCTTAAAGATGGCGGCACCTACAGCCACAGATGGCAGTGCCCAGTCCCCTCAGCCTGCCAAGGCGGCAGGTGTGTGGCAAGGTTGGGCCTGCCTTGTGTGTCTGCCTCTGGAGTCCCCCCATCCCCTCCATCCCCCAGTTTCCCAGGGCCAGCTGGAGTCACAGGCAAGCCTCGGATGGTGGCTACCTGGCCACCCAGGGCTCCCTGAGCCTCAAGTAACAAAGACCAGCTAAGGCTTACGCTGCTGGAAGTGGCAGCAACAGAGGTGGGATGGGGTGTTGCCTTCCCCTGATCGCCAGGTCGCTTCCTGCCTCTGAGGGCTCCCAGACTGTGAGTGGGGGCAGGCCAGGCTGAGGAACCCCCCACTCCAGTGCATGAATTTTCCTGCACTGGACCTCTGGTAACTATATATATAAATAAATGTAATGTGGAAAATGTGTGACATTGATAGTAAGTAATACATGTACAAAAGGATAAGGTTAATTCCTAAAAGGATAATTTTAGAATAAAGTCCTGGGACAAATATGTTTTGTCCTAATATCTTGAAAGATGGATCAGAACTTTAAAAGGTAACAGTATGAATGTAGAAGATCAAACAATACGGAAACAGTAAAGTATTTGGGAATATTATACTGTAGGCTGGCAAAGTTAATGTAGAAAAGAAGAAAAGAACAGCCCTGGCAGGTTGCTCAGCTGGTTGGAGTGGCATCATGTATACCAAAAGATTGTGGTCAGGGCACATACCTAGGTTTCAGGTTCGAAACCCATTTGGGGTACATATGAGAGGCAACCAATCAATGTTTCTCTCTCACAATGATGTCTCCCTCTCCCTCCCTCCCTTCCTGTCTTGCTAAAATCAATAAACATATCCTCAGGTGAGGATTTAAAAAAAAGAGTGATAGTCACACTATGAAAAGCTTCTAAGCATAAGTTAAGGTATCTAGATTGATTTTATGTCAAGAGAAATCCATCTAAGTTTTGGTACATTCTACTGCTCTATAACACTTCTTCATTTGCTATATAAACTGAATGTTCCTTCAAGTTCAAATTTAACTTCCCTAAGTTGCAAAGCAGTCAAAGACTCCATTCTTTGAATCCACAGCACTCAGGACTTACCTGTGTCACAATGAGTTCTAATTCCCAAACACTGCATGAGAATTATTGTGAAGCTCATTAAAACACACACACACACACACACACACACACACACACACACACACACACACAAACAAACAACAATAAAAAAAAACAAGGCACTATTTACCTTTTAGTCCCTTTGCAGTCTGACCAAGCCAATTTGTATCTGAAGAAGGAATGTCATAAGACCACCTTCTTATATTGTGATAAAATTCTATAAAAATATTTGTTTTTACTTTCCCAAGCATGTCATCAAGCTTTTCACAAGTGAGCTAAGTCTGGTAAGCATAAATAACTGATTTGCTAAGATATACTTTTAGAACCAAAAAACATGATATATCAAAATTATGAATGATATATCAAATGATATATCAAAATTATAAAAAGCATTAAATAATCAACTGACTTTCATTAAGTGAAATTCTGGAATATTTGAGCATATAGTCAAGTTTCCTTGTCTCCTTAGTCTTCAGCTTTCTTATTCTCATACATTCACCAGGCATACCTTCAATAAGGTCAAACTGAGGTGCCTTCAAGTAAAAGTTTACTACAATTCAATTCTGATGGCATTGCTTTCCACAGAAGTACCTCCCTCGTTCTCAGTTACAAATATTCCCAGTTCAGAATAGATAGCAAAAACAGATTTTTAAGTGTTGTCAGTAACAACGTTGACATTTCCTTTTCAAACACCCACCCCCCAATCCTTGCCCAAAGGAGTTTTTCCAAGCAATTTTGAGAAGAATATGAAATGATTTAAAAGAAAATGATCAAGGTGGTGGCAATCACCCACATCCTTTCCCCCTGGCTGGCACAGCCCCAAGTGGCCCCAATCAGGGCAGGCTGGCCGGACTCCACCCATGCATGAATTCATGCACTAGGCCTCTAGTTTAGTATATAACAACGGTGGCAGCCTAAGTGTGAAAATCACAAAACATCCAATAAATGGTGAAGGGCCAATATCTCCATTTGTGGGATAGTCCTCAGATCCCTATATCTTTTCTGTACATATAAAAGCCTAATATACAAAGTGTCCCCTGGGGAGTTCAACCAGGAGACCGTGAGTTTGATCGCTCGCTCCGATGTGTGCTAACCACCAGGGGCAGCATAGAATGGAGGAAGGCCCCCAGCCGGCAGCCAGGAAAGGGAAGCCCCAGCTGGCAGCTGGCAGCCAGAGAAGGCAGACCCCAGCCGGCCCTGATTGCCAGCCAGGCCTAAGGACCCTATCCATTCATGAATTTCATGCACCAGGCCTCTAGTATTCTATAGAAGTAGATTTCATCTGAACTGAGGAGTAAAACATATATGATATACTAGAAGAAAATATTAAGGGGCTATCTAATAATTTTGAGCGTGAGGAAAGCTTAATAGAAATCAAAAATGGTAAATTTTATACCATAAATATTTAAAATTTCTATAGGGAAAAAGATATGTTAAAAGATGGTAGGGACAAAATATCAGTCTCATATCACAAAAAGAGTTAATCACTGCCTGTACAATAAATTAGTTAGAAGACAATGATAATAATATAATAGCTTTGCAACTTAGGGAAGTTAAATTTTTTATAATATATTAAAAATTACTGGGCAAAAGGATATTAGTAATTTGAAAGACATTTAAATGAAAAGTATTTATAATTAGCAATTCAACAACTTCACTGCTAGTAGTCAAGGAAATGCAAATTAAAATAGTAAACTGTAATTATCACCAAAAAAAGACTAACCAAAAAGAAAATTTCTGATAGCGATGGTTTAGGAAATATACTATTAGTGGTAGTAAAAATTGATACAACCTTTTGAAACAATGACTTGATAATATGTTTATTCTTTTAGTAAACTTAGTAAATCTACTTTTAGAAATCCTATAGAAATAATCATACAAGTGTTGCAATAAATTTATACTATTGCTAGAAGCCCAGTGCATGAAATTGGTGCACAGTGCGATCCCTAGGCCTGGCCAGCAATCGAAGCACAAATGTCTGGCAAGAAAGGGCAGGTCCCAGCTAAACTCTGGGCCCTCAGGTCCCTAAACACTCCCTTCCACCTGCATCATGGCACCACGGCACCTGAGTTCTCACGTGGATGCGGTGAGAGTGGCTGGAAGCTGCGGGATGGGGCGCAGCCCAGCAGCGCAGCACAGAATCCAGGCATGCAGTCACCCTCTACCAGCCAGCCTCACAGACCAGCTCTTTTACAAACCCACAGGGAGCACAACTGGCCCCTGCGATCCCAATGGCTGCAGCCTGGCTCACCTGGAAGAGGCCACATAAGTGTGGGGTGGGCTCATGGGTGCCAAGCACCTGAGCACAGGGGCATTCTTGGCATGCAAGCCCTGGTATACTGGGGGAGGTTAGAAGGATAAGTGAGAGCAAGCTTGGCAGACACCCTGCATTCCCACCGCACCTCCATCCCCATCACCCCTGCCCCCAGGCAGCTAGCAAGAGGTCACAGCCCCAACCTGGGCACTGCGGGAAGTTGATCAATGCCATCCACCCCCAGTTCCCTGTCCCAGCCTGGGGCCTGGCCCCAATTGGGCAATTAGGGCCTGCTGGCCACTGGTCGCCACCTGTGGGGCAATCAGTTGGAGCTGGGTCCCCCCACCCAGTTCCCTCAGCACCTGGGAGCCAGGTGGCGGCCCCACCCCTGACTACCCCTCCCCCCCACCTACACTGGTTGCCATCTGCGGGGCAACCAGTGCCCACCTGGGCCAGCAGCGCCCTCCACTGCCACCCACTACCAGTGCCACATTGCCAACACTCTCCTGGTGGTCAGCACACATCACAGCGAGTGGTTGAACTCCCAGTCGAGGGGACAAATTGCATATTAGGCTTTTATTATATAGGAAGTATATAATTATACACACATACATAAAGTTGCAATAAAAAAATGATAGTACTGGGTAAATACCAGCTATGTGCCAAACATGGTTCTAAGAGTTTTACATACATCAATTCACTTCATGCTCATAACAACCCTATAATATTAGGTCTGTTATTATCATCTTCATGTTGTAGATAAGAAAACCAAGGACCAGAGAGGTTAAGGAACTTACTTAAAGTCATAGATGTGGCACAAGGATTCAGACCTAGGTGTTCTGACTGCAAAAACTGAGATTTGAACAGCAGCCAACCTAGGATGTTTATTTTAATATTAAAGGCCTAGTGCATGAAATTCGGGCACGGGAGGGTGTCCCCTCAGCCCAGCCTGCACCCTTTTCAATCCAGGACCCTTTGGGGGATGTCCGACGGCTGGATGTCCCTGGGATCAGGTCTAAAGTGGCCGTCAGACATTACTCTCACAATCCGGGACTGCTGGCTTCTAACTGCTCACCTGTCTGCCTGATCACCTCTAACTGCTCCCCCCACCAGCCTGATCACCCCTAACCACCTCTGCTGGTGGGCCTGATTGCCCATAACTGTCCTCCCTGCCAGTCTGGTTGCCCCTCACTAACCCCCCTGCTGGCCTGGTCGCCCTACGCAGCCTGCTGTTCTAAGTGTTACTATTACTGTAAAGACATCCCAGACAATTTGCATATCCCTCTATCATTAGTATAGATTGTTTACAATAGCAAAATACAGCACTGTTAATAGCCAACTGTACATGATCCATCTGTCATGTGAAAAATAAATGATATATTAAGTACAAACAAATCACAAAAATGACTTCACATACTTTCATTTGTATCTTAAAAACAACTTATGTGTGTAGGTTTGTATATACACATAGTATTCTTTCGTTTAGGCCTTTGTCTAGAAAAATTAAACATCATATAATCAATACTAATATCTTTTAATCAAATTAAGGACTGAGGAGGAAGTGAGACTGGCACTCTTTTACATATTTTCATATTAGGTGTCTTTGTTTTATAATTGGCATTGTATTATTTATTTAATTAGAAACAAATTTAACAAGTGAACAAACAAGCTAGTAGAAGCTAGTTAGATAAGATGCTAATAAGACCGACACTGCTGGATCTACCCCCAGGTGAATCAGTTAAGTTTACTGTACCATAGATTGAAGAACTCTAAATCTGGCCAATTGTTCCAAACATTTTACACTGATTATAACACAGTAAGATTGGCTTATATCATTGCAAGTGTGTACAATATCCTTAGTGAGAGTCAAATTGCTGGTTCAAATACAGTTCCACTATTTACTAGCTGTATGGCTTTAGGCAAGACTATGAACCTCTCTCCATGTCTCGATTCCTCATTATAATAAACATAATAACATTTGCTGTATATGGTTAAAATATTTGTCAAGTTCTTGTAATAATACCTGCACAAAACTAAAATATATTCCTTTTGTTAGGTAAAAATAAGTAACTTCAGACATGTGCATTCAGATGTTAAGCTGAAAGTATCATCTCCCAACCCAAAGACATCAGTAACCGCTTCAAGATGAACTAAAGCGTACCACACATAATAAAAGGAAATAGTATTTTACAAAACTTCTTAAGGCTATGTAGCTATATGTATGAATACTGTACCATAATATAAAATATGTTTCTCATAGTCAAAAGTTGTCAAAGCTACTGCACTGGAGCACACCAGTGAGTGGCTAGAGCTTTATCATCTGCAACCACATCCCGAGAACAAACCTCACCACATCAAGCCTGGGATCTTTAATCTAAAAGGGCTGCACAGTGAACACTATTTTCAAACCTTAACATACATAAAAATGTCCTGCTTTAAAGCAAATTCAAAACACTTTCTCTTCCTAAAATATCTTTTCTATTATCTCTAGATTAAATCCAGATAACTATTAATGTTTTAAAATATATTTTTATTGATTTCAGAGAGAAAGGGAGAGGGAGAGATAGAAACATCAATGATGAGAGAGAATCATTGATTGGCTGTCTCTTCTGGGGATTGAGCCCACAACCTGGGCATGTGCCCTTGACTAGAATCGAACCTGGGACCCTTTAGTGTGCAGGTCAATGCACTATCCACTGAGTCAAACTGGCTAAGGCAAGTATTAATATATTTTTAATTGGGACCAATCAATCCACTCCCTCAAACTTTCTGCCTTTCTACCCAAAGCTCATTTTGATTTTAAGGCCTTAATCCAAATTCCGATCTTTTGTAGGTTTATTTATAATTTTTAAAATTCTGTCATTTCAAGACACAATTCAATCAGCTAAGAAAGTATAATGCCCTGCCGAAAGTAAGAATATATTTTATTACCTGTAGTAACTCTGCCTGTAGAATAAAAACATGATATAATTGATCTATTAAAGTTAGGTACTTGAAATTAGGTTTATTTTAGTATATAAATCAACTTTATTAGGCATATTTTAAACCTACCAGTCCTCAAAATATTTTCCCCAGTACACTTGAGTCTCTCTTACACCATTTCTCTCACATCACAGCCACATAACCTGTTTAAAATGAAGTAAATTATAAAGTACCAAGAACCCCTAGCCTACCCCTACCCAAAAAAGGAAGGCTAGAATTAACTTAGATGCTTTTTCTTAATATCTTCTGGATCCTTCTTACATTCTAGAAACAATAATTTGTGCATATATTGTATAAAATCAGTAAGAACCAACTTAGAAATTATTCAGTTCAAACCCTTTACTCAAAAGATTATGAAATCTAGATCTAGAGAAATAAAGTAACTTCCTCAGAGACACATGCTTTGGACTGAAATGACATATGATTATAGGACTGCTAACATCTTTTCATCAGCTTGAAAAAGTAGCCTAGGGTTATAAATATTAATTAACCATATACATTAAAATTACATAACTACAAGCAACTATTACACTACATGATGTACTATTAAATATTTTACACGTTTTGTTAACGTCTTCTAGAACTTTTCAAATAATTACTTAAGGTATTTAAATCTCATTTTACAAAAAACAAACAAACAAGCTTAACTCCAAAAGTAATATTTCCCTGTTACCACATCACAATTAATGTTAAGATTCTTTAATGAATTAACTAGTACTTAAAATATAAGATCACAATTACTTCCATAATTTAATATCTAGATTTCTACATTAATAAAGTGTCTCATATTCTCATTTAAAATAAGTAATTTCTAATACAAATGAAGAAATCACAACAATAAATTTATTAAAATCCAATTTTTTTCTGGGTCTCATACCTGTTGTTCATCCTCCATGACGTTACTAGCAAATTCAAATACTAAGTCGTTCTGTTGGACAACAGCAGCCATAATAAAGCATTCCCCTTAGATGCACATGAGAAATATTCCAAACAGGTTCAAGTATCAGGCAGCAGAATCCAGTGACAATTTGAGTAAAAAATAATAATAATAATAAGTCTGTAAAGTTCTTGTATACACAGGTTTTCTTTAAGAAAGGAATTTCAAATTTTCTTGGTTTCTTTAGGAAAAGTGCTTCAAATTTTCTGATATGCTATTCAAACTGAGGCAATTTTTCTGAAAATTTTCTTCTCCAGAACTTCTTGGCCTGAAAAACAGAAGTTTAAGTTAGTTACAAAATCATACCCACTTAGAATATAACAATTGATAGATACCAAGGGCAGTGTCTCCAAAGTATTTTTGTTAACATTTTAAAACAAAATTAACATGACTAATGAATACACTTTTTTTTAAGTTAGGTAAATAATTTCTTTGAAGATTTCATTCCTGCTAAGATAAAATCACCTCTCATTACTGAAAATAAAGCCATTCTCTCCACCCCCAGTTAAACTACTGTTAAAGTACCAAATATTTAAACATTACATATTCAACAGCTAGGTTTATAATTATAATAAAGGGCATATAACCAATTTTCTTCTTTCCACTAACCCAGCAAATCACATTGGAAATGCTACTCCATGAGTAATTTTATAATGTATTATTTTCGCCTTAATAGAAGCATTCAGACAGTATCTCTATTAGATCTAATATATAAGGATTTAAAAATCTGCCTAATACATGTAAAGTTTGGTAAGTACTATTTTAAGAGCTTTTAAAAAATAAGCAGAAATTAAAGCCCGCTCTGTTCTTTAAAAAGATTTCTGATAAGTAGAATGCTTTACCATGCTTAAGCCTGTCTTCAGTGGCTTCTTTTTAATGCACTGAAATGTATCCTTATCTCTAGCGCAGGCTTGCAAGCAACAGGAAGGAAACAGCACTTGACCACGTCATGGCAAATTAGAACATGCAAAGAACTGCACTTTACAATAGTAGAAAAACAGAAGCACAACTTGAAGAGTGAAAACAATTTCACAGCAGAGGAAGAAATGCTTAAAAAGTACTGTCCAAAGATGTTTGCCTGTTGTTGGTTTTTTTTTAAGTATCACTATTAACAAAAGTAAAAGGAAATTTTTAATTTAAAAGTTTATTTTAATTATATTAAATATTATATCACATGCTTATAGCCATAAATGAAAGTGAAAAGACAAAGACATAAAAATATATCACATTAAATTACATTTAATTTTTTGAAACAGCATTTACAATTTAATTTTAAAGGGACAAGTTCAGGAATAAAACCGAGTTGCTGAATGAGTTTCCCTGAAAACTTAAATCCAACTAGCATGTGCTAGCCAAATCATATATTCAGTTTCCTAATTTCAGTAAAGCCAATTCTCTATATATCTGGACGCTATAGGTCATCATAGATGACTATGTTGTCCCTAACTAGGTACTAAAATAAAATAAGGGTTAATAATTCAATTCAGGTGATATTTTCACTGACTAAACTGAATTCTAACCCAGCAGCTTCCCACATTCACCCATCCCACCCCTTTTAATAATGAATTAACTCTAACATTAGGTATTCTTAGCACATTTAGGTAGTTTTTCAACAATGTACAAGAGGGGGAAAAAGTGCTTTGACCTAAATTGATCATAGACAGACATACATTAACACTAACATATGATCTTAGACAAACATTACTTATAATTTTCCTTTAAATTACCACCCAACCCAATTCCTCTATACTGGGCTTACCCCTCCCAATGGTCCTCCACAAAGAAACTACAGGACTTCTTGCCTCCCTTCTCAACTTCTGATAGTCCCATCCCAGGAACACCTCTCCCATTTCTCAGCACCCATTCAAGTCTTTTCCATTCTCCTCAACTGAAATACCATTTCTTTCACAAACCTTCCTAACCTCTGTGTCTTGACTGATATGGACCTTTAAAAATACAGCACTTACTGACCATGCCACAAGGTTAACATTAACTATACATTGTCTTATATTTGAAAATTATGTCCCCCTAAAATTAAACTGAATAAATGTTTCAGTGCCTACTATTTGCAAAGCAATGTGACAGGTACCAAGATAATTAAAGAAAAACTTCTCTTGATTTTTTTTGTATCTGCCAAATTGTGTACCCATAGTAATAACAGAATTATATTAACAACAGATACTGTTTTAAAAATCAATCATTAGATATTTAAGCTATTTCTATATATATTTGTTATAAACAATGACTGCGGTACTTTTAGTAATAAAGAAACTATTATCCTAATAAAAAAAAGTTTCTGTAAAAGGTTAAATTCCAAAATCTATTCCAAAATCCATTTGTTCACAAATACAAACGGACACTGTGCCAATGACAAATATGAACACATCTATGTAAAGTTAAGTTTCACTTTCTTTTCCACTGCAAAAGTTTCACTTACTTTTTCTTACTAGCACTTCCATACTACTACTATGCTTTAATGTTTTTAAAAATCTCTAAAATAAGGATAAGCACTCAGCATACACCTTACAGTACCCACTAACAACAGACGGTAATAAACTAAAATTGAAATGGACTGCCCATTTTCATTAAGCCATGTTGGGATAGAGACACCTTTAGTCTGGTCAGTATCTTTTGTTCATCTATAATAATAAAGCATAATATGCTAATTAGACCAAACAGCCAAACGACCTTCCAGATGTCATTCTGGACATCCTTCTGGATGAAGTCGTGGCAACAGAGGCCAAGGCAGAGGCAGTTAGGGGCTATCAGGCAGTCAGGCCAATGGTTAGGAGCCAGCGGACCTGGATAACGAGAAGGATGTCCGACTGCCAGTTTAGACCTGCCTGATCCCGCAAGGATCCCTGTGAGATCGGGCCTAATCTGGCAGTAAGAGATCCCCTGAGGGGTCCAGGATTGTGAGAGGGTGCAGGCTGGGCTGAGGGACACCCCCCCACCCAGGCACAAATTTCATGCACCAGGTCTCTAGTTTAAATATGAAAATTCATGAACTGAAAATGTGTCAGTAAAGAAAAGCTCTTCAACTATTTTATTAGATTAGGCCTTTGATCCCCTTTTTTCATTCCCCTTTATTTCTCTTCCTCTTCTCTGAATAGTTATTTAACCTACACCAAAGGTATCACCAGAGGTATAACCTATACATATTATAGGTACTTAAATAACAAAGCCCTTAAATAACAAAGGCCCTGTGGATTAAAATGTTTTTGGTAATAAGAATGAAAATCTAGAACAATAATTCAAGTTTTGATGAGTAAACTGAGTCTCTGTGCCCAAAGTCCCAGTATGAAAGCACAACAGAACTACAACTAGAATCCTCATCCCCCAAATCAGGACTCTGTCCATGACTACAATATAAAGCCTTGCCTCTAAATCTACACAAATCTTTTATGCTTAGTAATTTAGAACACAGATTTCTAAGTAAATACAGATATAAAATGGAGAAAATATAAAATTCCATCTCAATTTCAGCTCCTGATCTCAAAATCCACTCACTGAGTGGGTATCCTATCTAATAAAAGACTATTATGCAAACTGACCATACCTATGATCAAGCCATGCCCACAGCCACGCCCACCAGCCAATCAAAGGCAAATTATGCAAATAAATTCCAACCAAGATGGCTGCCGCCACTGAGAGCAAGAGGGAGGCTTGGGTTTCCCTGGCAATGGAGGAAGCCAAGCTTTCGGCCTGCCCTTGCTGGCCTAGGCCTCCACTCAATGCTACAAAGTTTCAATTATAGAAGATATATCCCAACAGAAATGGCAGTGCCACAGAGCTGGAGAGAGAAGAGGCTTAAGGTTGCCAGGGCAATGGAGGAAGACAAACTTCTGCAGCCTTAGCCTAGGTCTCCACTCTAGGCTACAAAGTTTCAAACAGAAATGGCTGTTGCCAATGAGCAAGCAGAAGGCTTGACTCCGCTCCAGGCTACAAAGTATCAATTGTAGACATAGATTAATCCCAGATCCCAGGGCCTCCACTTGGGTCGCTGGGGGGGCATGGCCAGCCTGCAAACTACCATAGGCCCCTCACCCAGGCCATCCTACATCCCAAGGGAATCCCTACCCTGATCCAGGACACCCTTCAGGGCAAACCAGCTGGCTCCCACCCATGTACCAGGTCTCTATCCTATCTAATAAAAGAGTAATATGCAGATTGACCATCACTCCAACACACAAGAGGGCTGCCCCCATGTGGACACAAGATGGCCAGCAGGGGAGGACAGTGAAAGGTTTCAGGCCTGCAAGGGAGGGCAGTTGTGGGCCATCAGGCCAGCAGGATAGGGCAGTTGGGAGGGACCAGGCCTGCAAGGGAGGGCAGGTGGGGGCACTCAAGCTTTCAAGGGAGGACAGTTAGGGGTGACCAGGCCAGCAAAGGAGGGCAGTTAGGGGCAAACAGGCTGGCAGGGGAGCAGTTAGACATCAATTAGGCTGGCAGGGTAATGGTTAGGGGTGATCAGGCTGGCAGGCAGAAGCAACCGATTAGGGGCATCAGGGAGGCAGGCAGGCAAGCAGTTTTGAGCTAGCAGTCCTAGATTGTGAGAAGGATGTCCGACTGCCCATTTAGGCCCTATCCCTAAACGGGCAGTCAGACATCCCTTGAGGGGTCCCAGATTGGAGAGGGTGCAGTCTGGGCTGAGGGACACCCCTCTGTGTCCCCCCTCCCCCATGCACAAATTTCATGCACGGGGCCTCTAGTATTATGTAAATCCACCTCAGTGTCCCCTCAAAGTAATGTGTCTAATACATGTCCAAACTGAACTTACCATTTCATTCCTCAAAATTGCTCTTGTATGAATGTACATGGATATTCAAAATGAGGAGAAATAAAGGCCTCCACTTTATTCTACAAATTATAAGGTCTTCAGTACATTTATAATTTGTTTTAATTTACTAACCACTAGCTATATACAGTATATCTGTGAACACTCTGCTGTGTTAATAGTTTTCAAACACATTTCATTTTCAAAGGGTCACTTAAGTCTTCAAAAAGTAAGAAAAAATGTAAGTGAAAATTGTTTATTCAATGCAGAGACATAAACAGTTAACTTATTTGCACAGTTTTGCGAGGTTATCTAGTTAGGCATCTACCTGGTAATAAAAACTTTCCTATCTGTCTCTTTGACTTTTAACTAGGTCAGGACCATATTCTTATTCTTCAAGGAGATATGCCAGAGAAATGTCTCAGCAATATGGTTCCTAACTTCTTATCTCCCCCCCCCCAAAAAGCTTCAGATTTAAGGTAAAATACTACAGCAAGCAAATCAAAAGCATAAGCTCGAAAGTCAGACAACTTGGGTTTGAAACTTTTGCACTGTGACAAGTTAATGCGATCTCTTTTGTAAAATAGACATGAGCCATAGTTGCCTCATTTTGCAAAATGGATATAATAGGTAACACCAAAATCTAGAATTGAAAAGATAAGATGTGCAGAATGCCTGGCATATAAATTTCACTCAATAAACATTAGATTCGTTATAGTCTAAGTATTGTGCAAGAGATGTAACAGGTGCATTCCAGGTAACTATTCCTTAAGTTTCATTTCCACACTTCCTGGGAGTCTTCTTTACCACAGCTATTTGCCAGACTCCAACAAAGAACATGGGAGCCCATTACCAACAAAAGTATAATTCTAGGAGGAACCAAGATGGTGACATAGGTAAACACCTATCTTGCTGCCCCACACAGCAATTTCAAAACTACAACTTAATGACAGAACAAACATCATCCAGAATCACCGGAAAGCTGGCTGAGTGAAAATTCCACAAATAAAAGTAAAGATAGGACACTGTGACTCAGAGGAGCAGCAGAAGGCAGCGTTGAAGATACGGGTGGAGTCAGAGGTTTCGAGCCCTGAGCACGCACACGAATGAACAGAGAGGGCGGGCGGCTGCAAAGACAAAGGCATCCCACTGCACTGATTCCCCAGTTCCAGGCGAGGTCCGGGGAACCCACACTCATACAGGGGGAAACTGGACAGTAGGGAAGCATGCTGAAACTCTGGCGCTGCAAAGGTCTGCGAGCTTGTGGAGAGGGCGAGCTTGTAGAGAGGGCGAGCTTGTGGAGAGGGCGAGCTTGTGGAGAGGGCATACAAACATGAGAACATCAGAGGTGCAGGAGCACACACAGAGGACTCCTGACTTGCTCTCTTGTTCGGAAAACCACTGGACTGCATTGTTTTACAACCCTGGGTGAGACTTTGGGTGTGCAGACCCATTTGGGGAGAGGCTGAATTGTCTGGCAGTGAGTAGAGCTCGGCGGCAGCTTTCTCTCAGAGGTGCTGGCAGCTATTATCATCCGGCACAGAGACCCAGGTGCCACAAAGGGCGGAGCTGATGCTGCCTGCTCAGCCTGGAGACATCCCCACCCAACCTGAGCACAGCTCACCCTCACAGCCAATTGGCCTGGAGGTCAAACCCTCCTAGTGCTAACAATAATCTAGGCTTAACTTCAACAAGACTGTGCAACCCATAAAGGGCTGCACCTAGAGTATCCACCTCAGGTAACTGGGGAGGCTGAGCCACTGTCTCTTAGAGGACATCTACCACACAAAGCTAATAGACCAACTCAGGAAAGCAGCCACCATGCAGAGACATGGAAAGAAATCAGATGTGAAAGAAATGGAGGGAAAAAAACGACTGGACATAGAGTTCAAAACCACAGTTATAAGGTTTTTCAAGAGGCTCCTAGAAAAGGCCAATGAACTTAATAAACCCACAAGGAAATGAACAAGACCTATGAGGATATGAAAAAGGACCAACTAGAAATTAAGCATACACTGACTGAAATAAAAAATACTACACAAAGACCTAAAAGCAGTCCAGACGACCACAAGAACCAAGGCAAAGATTTGAAATACAAAAAAGCAAAATCCACTCAGCCAGAAAAGCAAGAAGCCAAAAGAATCCAAAAAATTGAAGATAGTGTAAGAGGCCTCTGGGACAACCTCAAGCATACCAACATCCAAATTATAGGGGTGCCAGAAAAAAAGAGAGAGCAAGTTAATGAAAACCTATTTGAAGAAATAGTGATTGAAAACTTCCCACACCTGCTGAAAGAAACTGACTTAGGAGTCCAAGAAAGCTCACTGAACCCCAACATATAGGAACCCTAAAAGGACCACACCAAGGCACATCATAATTAAAATGCCAAGAGCAAAAGATAAAGAGAGAATATTAAAAGCAGCAAGAGAAAAACAGTTAGGTACCTACAAGGGAGCACCCATATGATTGTCAGCGGATTTCTCAACAGAAACGATGCAGGCCAGAAAGGAGTGACAAGAAATATTCAAAGTGATGAATAGCAAGAATCTATAGCCAAGATTATTCTACCCAGCAAAGCTATCATTCAGAATGGAAGGCCATATAAAGTGCTTCGCATATAAGAAGAAGCTAAAGGAGTTCATCACCACCAAACCAGTATTATATGAAATGCTGAAAGATATTCTTTAAGAAGAGGAAGAAGAAAAAGGTAAAAATAAAAATTATGAACAACAAATATACATCTATCAACAAATGAATATAAAATTCAAGTGAATTAAAAATCTGATGAACAGGATAAACTGATGAATATAACAGAATCATGGGCACAGAGAGGGAATGGACTGACAATTCTTGGGGAGAAAAAGGGTGTGGGAGGTGCAGCAAGAGACTGGACAAAAATCATGCACCTATCGAAGAGGACAGTGCGGTGGAGGTGAGGGCGGAGGGGGGATGGGTACCAGGTGGAGGGGAGCTTTAAGGGGAAAAAAGGGGGAACAGTGTAATTAATAAAATGAACAATAAATATTAAATTATTTTTAAAAAGTATAATTCTATTCCAGTGCCTAAAAAATTTGACAACTATTTGATAAACCCCAATGCTTCAGGGCTAGGAGCTCACCCTGTCTGGCAAGCTTCTCTTAACACAAGAGTTCCATTATGCCTGTTCCAAACAAAATAAATTTACGGGATTGTAAACACAAAACCTTGAGCCACATTAGCTACTATAACCAATCAAGTAGTTAATTTGTATTCAATGTGTTATAAAAGATTTCAGGCCTTATAAAAACATATGATGGGCCCTAGCTGGTTTGGCTCAGTGGATAGAGCCTCGGCCTGTGGGCTGAAAGGTCTCAGGTTCAATTCCAGTCAAGAGCACATGCCCAGGTTGCAGGCTCAATTCCCAGTAGAGCACATCAGGAGGCAGACAATCAATGATTCTCTGTCATCATTGATGTTTCTATCTCTCCCTCTCCCTATGTCTCTGAATTCAATTAAAAATAAATTTTAAAATAATATGATTGTCAAAAGTCAGTTTTTAATACTTCAAATACTTGTCTTCTTAATACCTGACTGAATGCAAATTTAGGTTTTCTGCAAAAGGTTTTACACACAGGCCAAGGTCTAAAAACCCATAAATTAATAACTATATTAAAAATTACTGCTACTCTTTGGAAGCAACTAAGCCACCAACTCATTATACTCAACATAAAAATTGATAAATAAAAAGAACCAAACAAACAAAAAAGCAAAAGGGTTTTATCTAAGACAGTTATGGTCCAAAAAAGGTAAAATTCACCAGTTTAGAGCAAAAGGAATGACTGCCTTTAATTTGAATGACTTCCTCTCATAAAGCATTCAGACAGTGTTTGTGTTTATGTGTGTGTGTGTGTGTGTGTGTGTGTGTGTGTGTGTGTACACATATATATGTATATATTTATAGGGTTGGAAGTATCTAGAAAACTGGAATTCTGTAATAACCCCAGATGCTATGTATCTGAACAGAAAGTATTTTCACATTAAGTGGTAATCTAATAAATAACCCTTATCACAATATAGATATACCTATTATAAGTAGGTGTATTTGGGAAAAAACATTACATTGAAAGAAATGCAATAGAAATTAAAGTAGAATAACAAAAGTGAGAAAAAAGAAGCTATGAAAATAAGAAGCAATAAACTATAAACTGTAATGACTGGAATTCTTGTATAATAGACTATAGTTAGACCTTTTTGTTTATTTTCTAACTTGGTAGCATGCTTTATGAAAATAATAAATGAGTGGTATCAAAATAAATTCTGTACACCCTTCCAAGGGCCTGCCTATTCTAAAAGTATAGAATCACACAATTTTAGAGCTGGAAAAAAATCTAAGAATTACTTAGGACAATGCATTCATTGAACAGCTCATTAATTTGGACTGGAGTATTGTGATTTACCCAAGGTCAGACAGACAGTTAATGGCAACAAAAGCAATAGAGGCTTTAATTTTTAGCCATGCCCCTTTCTCTACATGAATAGAATTTCGTTAGTATTAGAATATCTGGTAAAATAAGAATTCCCTTACACAAGTAAATATAGCAATGATTTCTACAATATTTCATGCAACCTCTTGATTTCTGTTAAATCATTTTCAATCATATTTTTACGTGAAAAAACTGAAGGAGTTTGCAGATTTTTCTAATATTGCTTTAAATCTCAACATTTTACTATTATTATTCTTTTCCAAGTACTATCATATCAAACCATCTTGCTTTACATTGACTCAGCCTAAAAAAATGAAAAGGAAACATTACTAAGCCTTTTTATAAAGATACCACAACTTAGTAACTCTTTAAAATACTTTAAAATTCTAGTGACATTTTTCTTGCTAGTTCTTTACACATTACTGTCACTTACATTTAAAAATGTGTGCATATGGAAAAAAGACAGCCATACCAAAATGTGGTTATGAAATCAGATTTGAACTTCCCCAAAGAGGATAGTCTCTCAGTTCCTACTAAGGAAACAAACAAAAAAAGAAACTAGTTGTAAAATAAATCTCACTATATAGCCCTCTCTAAATCATGTGCTCTATACACAAAATAGAAGAGGAAAATAGAAGTTAATGTCACTAGAGAAACAAATCACAACTTAATTAAAAAAAATGTTTCTATACTCCAACCTTTAAATTAAAATTAAAATTATTTTAGATATTCAAGGAATTTAAGAAAAAATTAATGTTTTAAAATATGTTCTTGGAGTACATATATTATCACCAATATCTTTTATTTATTTTTAAAGTACATTTTATTGATTATTTACAGAGGAAGGGAGAGGAATAGAAAGTTAGAAACATCAATCAGCTGCCTCCTGCACACCCCTGACTGGGACTATGCCTGCAACCAAGGTACATGCCCTTGACCGGAATGGAACCTGGGACCTTTCAGTCCACAGGCTGGCGCTCTATCCAGTGAGTCAAACTGGTTTCAGGTCCACCAATATCTTTTAAGTAACTATCCTGCTTTAAGCATCTTTCATGACAAGGGTGGGGGGCAGGTAAGAGGAAGTAAAAGTATCTAGAACTTTTTCAAAGGTAGTTTTATTTTTGTGTGAATGACACACAAATTTATGTTTTTTAAATAGGAAGTCTCAGATAGGCTTCTGGTGACATGCAAAACTGAAGCAGGTCTTGAAAACCTGAATAAACTCACCTTTTTTCAACCATGTTAGAAATTAAAAACAACAACAACAAAACCCCACAAAGTCAATATGACTTCTCTCTATGCTTTCTTCACCTTTACGCTGACTCCCAGATGAACAGTTCCAGGGCTCTGAGGGCAGACCTGAAATTCCAGTTCTTTCACATTGTTCTCCACTTTCCATCATTGGCCACTTGGGCCTCCCTGGTGTCAGATTACACTCTGGTAGCATTTATAGCACTTGCAGCACAGCCAAACAGATCACATACCTAGACCTGTCCATACCTGTGGTCTCAAGATTAACCCTTCTTTTAAGCATGTTCTCAAAACAAAAGAATTTAAAACCAAAGAGAAATACTGAATGGTAAGCAGATACTGCTTTAATTTTGGCCATGAAAAAAGTTTAACTTCTGAAAAGGTTGAAAATGATAATTTTCACAATGTTACTAATTGGTGCTTTTTATTTTGCAAATAAATTGACTAAAGAAACTCTTCTCTCTAGCACCCTAAATCAAAAACACACCTATCAAGGAAATACAGACATGGTAAAATATGCTTATCAACAAAACCTATATGCGTATTTAAAAAGTTTCTCTCTATAACATACAAGAATCAACCTAGAAGGAAATTGTTTCATTTCTATGGTTATTTCCCTTTTGAATATTTTCATTTTCTTAGAAGATAAGCTCTAGTGCAGTGGTTTTCAACTGGTATGCCATAAGAATTTTTAAACCATGCAATACCTGACTATTTAGTCAGAGGCACTGACCTCTTTTCTCTGAGATTGTCAAATAAAACAAATGACAACAGCCAACACAACAACAGCCATCTGTTGTGAATGAATCAAAATTATGGTTTTCTTATCAGATTGGTAAAAATATTTTTGATGTGCTACAAGATTTTAGTGATTATGTGTGCCATGACATGAAAAAGGTTGAAAATCGCTGCTCTGAGTACAATGGTTCCCCATCTGAGGGCACAGCAGATTCTCATTAGTAACAGTGTTGCACTCTGGCCCCAGTTGAAGGGGAAAAGCTAGAGATACACTGTTCAAGTCCCCTAGGAGATTTTGCTACATAACATAACTCTCCCAACTCCCATATTACACAATACTCTTCTAGAAGAAACTCTATTATGTCATAAGATGTACCACTCTTACAAAGAAACACACCATAAACTGAAAGCAAAATATGAAAGTTATATAAATAGCTTAATGGCCATGGATTCCCATTATTAGGTGATAGCTGCTATTCCACGTTTTCAATTGATGGGTCCTTAACTACTTTTACTCTAGCTCCCCTTCAGTGGCTCTTCGCCCTATAGGAAGTAATTCACCGAAAATGAAAATACAATAAACTCACTCCTATACTTAAAGCTAATCAGTGACTTCCACTACCTATTGGAAAAACTTCAAATCCATTAATAGGGTTCAAGTGGCTCTTCATGACGTTGCAAAAGGTATGAGAAAAACATGTCCAGCCAGATTTGTAAACAGGATATCTGAACATCTAGGCTGTAAAAGTGGACAGGAATCTTCTTTAGAACAAGCTTAAAAATGTCACAATTTTAATGCTCTTCATTTCCATCTCAAAATCAGGTATTACAACATTTCTGTATTTTATAGTTTCTTGTGGCCTTAACCCCATCCCAGTATTAAAGAAATCAAAGTCAGCCTTGCCCCAGTTTCCCCTAAAACGCTGTATATAGTGCCCCTTTTCCCAAGTTTCTGTCTGTGCTCATTGCCATGTTCAATCCAGATTTCTCCATGCATTCATGGATGATCATAATCTTTTTCTGTGATCATAGAGTTCTCTTCCAAATCATAGTGGGACCAGAGTTAAGGATATAAATTCCAGGGAAGCAAAACATTTTCACCTTTTCCCATGTTACCAACAACTTGGATAGGCTTTAAAATTCCTTGTGCACAAAACTTTTGGTACCCCACACATGAAAATGACCTATTTCAGAGTGAAACCCTTTTCTTATTTAAATAATAAGCTATTGTCCTAGTTGGTGTGGCCTCAGTTGGTTGGAGCACGGCCCCAGACACCAAAAGATGGTGGGTTCGATCCCAGTCAAGGCAGGAGGCAACCCATTGATATTTCTCTCTCACATGGATATTTCTTTTTCACAGTGATCTCTAAATAAATAAAACAAAAAAAAACCAAACAAATAAATAAAACTATCCTATATAATAAAGAGGCAATATGCAAACTGACCATCATTCCAAACACACAAGATGGCTGCCACCATGTGGTCAAAGATGGCCAGCAGGGGAGGGCAGTTGGGAGTGACCAGGCCTGAAGGAGAGGGCAGTTAAGGGTGAACAGGCCAGCAGGGAAGGGCAGCTGGGAGTGAATCAGGCCTGCAGGGGAGAGCAGTTTAGAGGTAACGAAGCCTGCAGAGGAGGACAATTAGGACCGACCAGGCCTACAGGGAGGGCAGTTGGGGGTGCAGCAGGGGAGGGCAGCTGGGGGTGACCAGGGGAAGGAAATTAGGGGGTGATCAGGCTCGCAGGCAAAAGTGGTTAGGGTCAATCAGGCAGGCCACCAAGTGGTAGGGAACTAGCAGTCCTGAATTGTAAGAGGGATGTCCGACTGCCCATTTAGGCCCGATCCCAGTGGGCAGTCGGACATCCCTTGAGGGTTCCCAGATTGGAGAGGTTGCAGGCTGTGCTTAACTACTTTTACTCTAGCTCCCCTTCAGTGGCTACACCCTATGCATGAATTTCATGTACCAAGCCTCTAGTTTTACATAAGTTTTCAAACAATTTCTGGTGCTCCATGTGAAGATCCTTAAGATGGGATTCTTCCTATAATCATCTTCACAACTCTTTGGCACTTACCTAATATTATAAACTCAATGGCACCAAAAACTAGAAGTACTGAAACTATAACAAGACAGATGAAAAGGAAAAGTAGAAAGCAGGACTAGTATTATAACACATACTTATTACAATACAGACATGTAGTAATTATAAATTATACATGTTAAGTATATTTTCCTATTGCACAAATCTTAGAAGTAAACATTAAGTAGTATTCATAATATGAAGATTTATAATACAGAATAGTTAAAATTTTAGATCTTTAATTTTTCATATAATTTCTCAATCAATTTTTTAATCATTTGAATCTATTTCAGTTACTATTAACTAAAAAGTGTGTCAACGTCCCTAGCCTTAGGTTTTCTTTCATAGAAAACAGTTTTATTATACTGAATTGATATATACCAAGAGCTAATCAAAAGATCCCACAGTATCCATTTTCTAAAGCAACTAGGCTTCTACTGATTGGTAAAAAGTTGATGAATATTTATTTCACTTCCCCTCAGCTCAGTACTATGGTAGAAAAGAGAGAGAGAATGCATGAACTTATTACCATGAAGTTTAAAATGTATTTCAGGAAATAAGACTAAGACAGACGATTTAATATAATGAAAGCTAGCATTTCATTAAATGCTAAAGCTGGTCAATCCTGCCAGCATTTCAGAAGAGGGGACAGTCATACAGGCCAAGAAAATACTTTCCAGATAAGGAAGGGCCAAAACTCAACCTTAAAAGAAAGTAGGATGTGGATAGGTGGATAATAGAGAAAGTAGGGGATGAGGGAGGGGGGGGGGTTGGTGGTAGAGAGAGGGAGTGGTAGGGAGGACAGGAGAGATTGGAGATAGTAGCTTGACAAGAGCTAAGAGTTGATCATGAGAAATAGTAGAAAACGTGGTTAAATAAGTAAAGCAAAACTAAATTATGGAGAACTTTTAAAGTCAGTGGAATTTAGGCTTGCTTGGGAATTGGAAAGTTCCTGGTGGGTTTCAAATCAGATTGCAACAGAGTGTGGTCCCTATGTTTACAAAGCCCATCGCAAGTCACATATGTGGGGATCTGGTAACTACCATCCAAAAATGATCAGAACAGCTTAAACAAACATTCCATAGCTTTATTGCTACCCTAATAGCTTCTAGCCACCAAGTGTATACTACCCTCCTTAAATTCTTCATTAATTACTTATAATAGAAACTATCAACAATGGCTTTAAACTGCCCAGAGCAGGGAGAATTTATTTAAAACAAACAAAAATAACTAACTTAATTTACGTCAAGTTTTTGTTCTTTGCCTATAGATTAGAAAAAGGGAGACACAGAAAAATAAGATTTTCAAAAAGATATGATTCATTACTATGTAAGCTTTCTTACAGGTTATTCAACTGAACATCAAAATTGCCATACATCCCTTTGGATACTAGTGAAACTGAAATACATGAACTAGTTGCATCTATACATAATTATATCTTGTCATTTCATATTAAATATTGTGAATAGATAATGGTGATATAGTTACTAGTACTCAATGAAAAAGATGTGATATCCATGACAAATAAAAGTTTCTTAGTCACTTAATTGAGATTGCTATCACTAACATTCAAGGAATTTTTACTTTCTTCCAGGATGATGTTTAGAGAGATGAAAATATCTAGTTGATCAATTAAGGCTGCATTAAACCTGATGCTTCATTAGGGGCATTTCCTGCTTTATGCCATTGCCTTATTCTTGGATAATTTAAGAATTCAAAGTTGCCTTTGTAGATATAACCAGCACTAATTATATTGTTAAAAATACTTCAATATAAAGACAGCCCCAGAAATTGTACAACAGCACAATAAAATTTACTTATGTTATCATTTGTTAGTAATACCTAATGTTTAACATGTGTTTTACAATTTACAAAGCAAAACTTATACACTACTTTAAGAACCACTAATGTTTTTGCAAATACAAAAAACCATGACATCCTTAAGGAGCTTAAGTAAGAGATGATATGTAGAAGTAACAGCTACTATTTGCATGTGCCAGGCCCTACACCATATATGTCATTTAATCTTCAGATCAATAATGTCCACCTCACTTTGTATATATGAGAATATAAGGATTGAAAGAGCCAACAAAATGAGGTCAGGGACTTTGTCATGGTCATCATCATACTTCCCCCTATTTTACACAGATGGTCCCTGATAAGCCTCTGTCAAAGGAATGTATGTACAAGGTGTTCAGATAGAGTTTGGGCACTTGTCTAACTTCAGCTGACGCTCATTCATTTATTCACCTATTCAACAAATACCCACAGTGCCTACAATATGCCAGACTCTATTCTAAATGCTAGAATACAGCAGTGAACTAAAAGGACCAAAATTTCTCCCTTCATGGGGTTTCTAATCTAGTGAGCCTATTCAGAACAGTATTTCCCCCTCAAAATATTCTGCATTTAAAATGTGGAGTTCTCAGGCAATACAGATTGTTATCTCACAACCTATGAATATAAATTTCTGCCAATCTCCTTCCATGTCTATCTCCCACAGCCTCTTAAACACTGACAATTGGACACAGAAATGTGACCTTTTCTACCATGGTGGAGAGAAAGAATTGTGGGGAAAATGCTTTACCTTTCAGACAGCATGTAAGTACATAAGGAAAGGGGAAAAGGAAATCTGGAGAGGTGGAATATATAAAGCTAAATCCAAAGGCAGATTTCCTCCAGGCAATGCTGATTAACCTAGAGGTACCTCAAGGTCCCCATTTCACTTTAATTTGTTTTTGTTGTTAATACTTACCTGAGGATATTTTTCCCATTGAGAGAGTGGAAGGGAGGAAGGGAAGGAGGGAGAAGCCTCATTGTAAGAGACACACTAATTAACTGCCTCCTGCACAGGTCCCCACCGGGGCCGGGATTGAACCTGCAATCCAGTTACATGCCCTTGACTGGGAATCCAACCCTCAACTCTGTTTCAAAGCCAATGCTCTAACCACACTGGCCAGGGTTCACTTTAATTTTTAGTTAGACTCTGAATGAATTGAAATTTAACAACAAGAATTAAGAATATTAGGAGTTTTAAAATCCCCTTTACAAATGTAAACACATCAAAGAAGAGAAAATTCTTCCTGTATTTGTTTTTTCCTATATTAAATGGCCTTCAGAAAATCTTTATCTGTGCTGTTTATATTCCTTTATTAATTTAGCAAGTGCTCACGAGGGACCTGTCTACCAGATAGGAAAGGGATAGTGGCTAAGACATACAGAGTCTTTCCATATGGGCAATCACAGTCCATCACATAATACAGCAGAAGTGAATACAAAGCTTATTCTCCCATGCTATTCAGTAATAATTTACTATGCCCCATCTCAAGATTATAAACTTCTTGAGAGGAAAAGACATTTACATATTTTCTATACGTTCATTATTATCTAACATCATTTAAGAGAATATTAAGAGTACATTGTGTTGAAAGACAAATAAGGCCACATGATCAAAGGTCATTACTTTTGTTAATAAAAAATACTTATCAAAATTCTTAATTAAAATGGCAAAAGATTCCTGTTTTCAAATATCTTTTTAGCATTTTATAGAATTTCACATGATGTACTCACTTGCTAGAACCAACGGATTCTAAGTTTCACTGACTATCCTCAACTGACACATGCACATGTATTTTCTTAATTAAACAGAGAAATTCATCCACACCACCATCAAATGGCACAAAAACAGTAAGCTCACATTTAAAAAGGCACTCAAAAATCCTTATGAACTATTTTCCACATGTCTAGCCAAAATCAGGCTTTAATAAACAAAAGAACTACTTAGTTTACTCTTTTAAAACTCCTTAAAAACGAAATTCATATAGCTTTATAATTTTTACTTCAATCTTTAAAAAGCAGATTTAAGTCCTTAGATTTGATTTTACTTTTCATTTGATCATTTAAATTTTATTTTTAAAAATAAGATAGTAACATATCATTTTCAGCTGGCAGAACTATTAATACATGAACTTTTTAAACATATATCTAGAATAGACAAGTCTGAAAGTCTTTCTTGCAAAAAAATCTTGCTCTGTTGATAATAAGACTGCAATTTACAAGCCAAAAATCACTGAGGTACATAAGACTTAGAAACAAGAACAGAGAATAATCTAGGGAGAAGCAAAAGGTGTTAAAGGGAATCATTCCCTCTATTCAGTGAAGAAATCAGAACTACAATGAAGATCTAGGCATTTTCTTCAGATTAATCTAAAGACAAAAGACTTTTTTGATGCTCAGCTACAGTTTTTCAATGGGCCAATATATAGAGTGTCCCCCCAAAATATATACACACACTTTGAGTAATTATAAAGGTAGTGTTTAGTAAAATACATTTCATTTTCAAAATTGAGCTATCAGCTGTCAAAGTGTATACACATTTTGGGGGATACCCTATAAAATCGCCATTTTTAACTAGGATGGTTAAAAGTAATAATTTCACTAAGATAATTGACTTCTATAAATAACAAAAACAAATGGGGGAGGCAGAAGCAGGAAAGAAATCAAAATGATATTATTTCTTACAATTAAACCATAAAGGAATACTGTAGAAAAGAGCCACATTATAGTTCTTTAATCAGCCTGTCAATTTTAAAATGAAGAAAAGCAATTTGGGTCATGTATTTAGTCATCCATTAAGTATTTATGAAATCTACTATACGCCAGGTACTTGGTATACAAAAATAAAATAGTTCATTGCCTAAAAAAGAAAAAAATATGTAAACAAATAACTACAGAACAATGTAAATAAATAAGTCAATCAAGTAATGAAGGAGTAAAGAGAAAGGAAAAAATACCTGTGCGAATTTGATAAAACTTTTCAAAAAAATTACATGTGGGCCATTTCGTTAGGGAGAAGTAACATTTATTTTTTCTAAGGAGAGAGGATGTGAGGTGGAAGTAGTGGAGGCATGGGAACATTCCAGATAGAAGGAGCAAAGGTATACTTAACAGCTTAAATTGCTCAATAATAGATGAAATAGCAATTTAATGAAAAACAAACAAACAAAAAACCTCCCACAAATCTTTCTTCCTAAAAGAACACAAGCTCTAGCATCAAAAGAACTGCATTCAATCCTAGGTCTGGCCCGTCAGTGTGGCTCAGCTGGTTGAGCATTGTCCCATGCACCAAGAAGCCACTAGTTTGATTCCAGGTCAAGGCATAAGCCCAGATTGCGAACTCGACCCCCACCAGGGGATGCACAGAAAGCAGCCAATCAATGTTTTATTTCATTGATGTTTCTATCTCCCTGTCCCTTCCTCTCCCTCTAAAAAAATCAATAAAAACATAATTAAAAAGAGAGGGAAAAAAAGAAAATCCTAGTTCTGCCATTTACTAATTATATTTTTTTGTCTAAGTCAACCCCTATGACTTCCTTTCATTACCTTAAAGTTGTACCATAAAATGCTTTAAAAGTATTAAAGAATCTTGATGCACCCAAATACAAAAATAAATGCTTAGAACACTAAAATTTCAAGATCAAAATATTAGCTTATCATCAATTGAACCTATACCATATACAAACTGCCAATCTTTTACAGCCTATAAAAATCTCACAAAAGTAAACACATTCTGAATTATGCAAGTTATATTTTCTATATATAATACATCTAATTGTAATCTATACATTCCATAGAATACAAAATAAGCCTAAAACATACCCAGAATTAACAAGTGACAAAAGTTTAATGAAACAAGCTTTATACTTAACTGGTCTCACTAATGGGAAATTAAAGCAGCAAATGTACATCTGTGTCTCTGTTCCTTTCATCGTGGTTTAACTGACAGGAAGCAAAGAACAAGATATGGTATACAAACGTCAAGTATTTCCTGCCTTCTCTGCTACATCTTTTTGTCTTGTTTTATAAATAGCCCAATAGGTTATGTGAAAATGTGTCAAAATATGGTGTCAAAAACACAACATACAAATGGTGAAGAGTGTTTATGAAAACAATAAAAAGGTATTTTAAGGTTGGGATCCAAGTTCATAAGGTACACAAAGATTCAGTTTAATGAAAAAGTATCCTTAATGTAAGTACCTGACAAATAAAGACTTGAAAATCATAATGATTGAGTAAAAAAAAAAAATCTAATGTCTGAATAGAATAATCCAACTGGTTAGATAAGTAACACCTGACCACTCTCCCAACCCCTGCTCCTACCTCTCAAAAAAGATAAGTACCACCCCCACCTGCCATCCCTTCCCCCACAAAAAAGCCACAATTGACAAAGAAAAGCAGGACAGATAGCTTGCCTCTTTGATCTTTGGTCATTTTTACCATGGCTTGTCAGCACTCTTCTGATGATAATTTGTATCCCCCCAAACAAACTATATCTCTACTCTTTTGCCCACTTTTCTGTGTATCCCAAACTTGACTCACATAATTTATTCACTTATGTTCAACTTTCAACTATACACAAACCAAATAAACCTGTTTTCAAAAGGTGAATAAATCATGGGTAATGTAAAACATGGTGACCACAGTCAATAATATTGTAGTGAATATTTAAAAGTTGCTGAAAGTAAATCTTAAAAGTGCTCATCACAACAAAAATGCTTTGTAGCTTTCTATGGCAACACATGGTGATTTAGACTTGTTGTGATGATCATTTCCAGTGTATACAAATATCAAGTCATTAGGTTGTACACCTGAAATACTATGTTAAATATCAATTTTTCTTCAATAAAAAATAAAATTAAACTTAAACATTTTTAATTTAAAAATATTTAAATGAATTCTTACTATTAAGGCATTTTAAGTAAACTTACAATTAATTACAACTAAAACAGAGGTGCTCATTTTTCATTATGCTAGCTGCCTCTCAAACTAATAATTTTTAAGAAATCATCTCAATTCATCACTTATGCCTCATAATTCTATAAAACTTGGGAACAATGCAACCACATTCTCCATCCATTCTGGTCAATTCTTACCTAAACTGTAAGTTGCAACAATTATAATTTCACCAGGTTTAGTGCAATTCCTCTCTTAGTCAATATCCAAAAAATGAATCAATATTTTACTGAACCTAGCTGAGCTTCCTGTGACCTCTCTTTTCTAAACAGAACTTAATACACACCTAATAATAATCTTTAAGAATGGCACCACCCTCCTAAAATGAGTAACATTTCTTAATTGAATAGCTTGGAAAATAATTTCATTTTTACCTAATAACTTTCAATGGAAGGATCTAATTCATTCTTTTTAAAGGCATAAAAGTTATTACTATTACTAGTACCTTCATAGCATATCTTTAGAATACTTCCTTCTGCTCATACTTTTTACATCAACTGTCCCAAATCTCTAGGAATAAGTGTTCCTAAACCCTGAGGAAAGTAGGGTTTACACATTGGTTCCTTCCCTCTGCCTCCAGTTCCAATGGGGTGAGAAGTCTCAGAACAGTTACAGAACCTGTGTCCAACACGTCTCAAAGATCAAATATGCTAACAATGGTGTGCAATTATTGTATTCTGTCAAGGATAGATAAGTACTACATCTTCCTTTCAGTATATTCCCCAAACTAACAGGCTGTAAATTATCCTCTAACAAAACACAAATTTGTCTCTGATTTATAGATCTAAAGATCAAATATAATGTCCAGTTAAGAAAATTCACAAAAAACATTTTGAATAAAACTATTTACACAACAAATCTGTTTCTAAATACAAATTATTTCAAACTAAAATACATATAACATTAGTCCCAATTAATTATTCTAATTTAAATATAAAACCTTTATATTATTTTTCTTTATGCTTTAATACATAAGTGTGCAAGTATATTTTTGCATGGTATATTTTAAATTTTATATAAACAGTATTATACTGTATATATTCTTCCAGCATACTTGAACAAGTTTCCTTAAGACGTAAATTTTTTAATACAAACATCATTTTGGAAAGAAAGTAAACATTAAACATTCTCTATAACTTAGTGATTAGAAAAATATTATTACTAAAGATAAATCATGATTATTAGGCTTCTCTTATAAAAAGAAAAATATCAAAGATGCACAAAGCAGACTTCCAGTCAAGATGGCAAAGTAGACTACAACAAAATTATAAACTACAGAATAACCATCAATGAGAACTACCTGAAGTCTAGTTAAACAGAACTACTATAACTAAGAAAATACAGAAGCCACGTGGAGACTGGTAGGAGAATTGGGGACATGGCAGAGCTTATCCCACACCCACAGGCAGGGGTTAAATATTGGGGGAAATATCTCAGGTGTGGAGGTCCATCCTGAGGAGCCCCAAACCAGGAGGCATAGCCCTGGTTTCCAGTGCATGAAAGTCCCTATACTTCTGACTGTAAAAACTAGCTGGGATTGTGGCTGAGTGAGACTGGGGCCACTGGAGTCCCAGGCATTCCTCTTAAAGGGCCCTTAACAGATGTACCTGCTGATGGACTCACCTGTTCTGAGCTCCAGCATGGAGGCAACAGCTGGAAAAGCATCAGGGATATATGAGGAGAAATTGAATTGTCTGGCATCAGAGCGAGGACTGGAGGAGCAACTTTCTCCCCAACGAAGTGCTGGCAGATGCCATTATTACTTGTTGAGTCCTTCCACCACCCAGCTGGCTCAGGCAAGTGCCAAATCAACCTGGTTTATACCATTAGCCCCACCTTGGTGATTCCCTAAGACCCGCCCCACCCAACTTTCGTGCCCACACAAGCCACTTCCTGCAACTTCTCCATACAAATGGATAATCTTGGCTTCTGCTGTGGACTTTCCTAAAATCTCTTAAAGGTTCACAAACCCAAGATAAGTGGTGACTGGCCTGAGCATATCTCCTACCTCTTACTACACAGCCACATTAGTGGCAGCCTGCCTCGATTTGCAAATTAGCTTCTCCCAGGCATCTCTTAAGCCCAGCACAAGCAACAACCCTTTGCAAATCAGTTATAGATCACATAAGGTGGCCCGAGCTGGGCACAAGTAGCAGCTGATCTTGGCTTGTACCAGAGCAGCTCAAGAGGTCTGAGAAACAACATACCCAGTGGCCAGCTTCAGACCAAACCAGAGTACCACCTAACCACCTACACAAACAACACAATCAAAGGTTAGACTTGGCAGGCACCAGAGCACTGCTAGAGCAACTCCTGGTCCATGGAGTCAGACCCTGCCCAATAGCTCCTCCACTACAGTCGCTCAGCGTAAAGGTCAATCCCTCTCACCAAAGTGCCAACGGCAATCAAAGCTCAACTATAACTAGAGGGCACACACAACCCACACAAGGGATACACCTGGAGCACCCAGATCAGGTGCCAAGGGAGACTGTGCCACTGGGCCCCACAAGATACCACTATACAAGGCCCCTCTACTAAGACCAGGAAACACAGCAGTTCTACCTAATATATAGAAACGTAGAAAGACAGCCAAAATGAAAAGATACAGAAATATGACCCAAATGGAACAAAAGAAAACTCTAAATAAAGAACTAAACAAAGCAATCTACCAGGTGCAGAGTTAGAAACTGGTTATAAGGATGCTCAATAAACTTAGGGAAAGACTAGATATATTCAATGATTACTTTAACAAAATTATAGAAAGAAAAAATAGAGCTAGAAAACATTAAAAAAGAACCAGTCAGAAATGAAGAATACAATAACTGAAATGAAGATTTGATTAGAGGAAATCAACAGATTAGATGAAGCAGAGAACTGAATCAGCAATTTAGAAGATGAGGTAGTGGAAACACCCAATAAGAACAAAATGAAAAAAGAGGATAGCTTAAGGAGTCTCTGGAACCACATCAAGCTCACCAACACTTACATCATAGGGATACAAGAAGAAGAGAGAGAGCAAGGAGTTGAAAGCCTATTTGAAGAACTAATGACTGAAAACTTCCCTAACCTAGGGCCGGAAATAGACACACAGGTGCAGGAAGCACAGAGTCCCAACAAGATGAACCTAAAGAGGTACACACCAAGACACATCATAATTAAAATGCTAAAAGCTAAAGACAAAGAAAGAGGCTTAAAAGCAGAAGGAGAAAACCAGTTAACTACAAGAGAGCTACCATAAGACTGTCACTAAATTCTCAACAGAAACTTTGAGGCCAAAAGCGATTGGCAAGAAATACTCAAAGTGATGAAAAGCAAGGAGCTACAACCAAGATTACTCTACCCAGCAAAGCTATCATTTAGAATTGAAGGACAAAAAAAGAGCTTCCCAGACAAGAAAAAGCTAAGAGATAAAGGAGTTCATCACCATCAAACCAATATTATAAGAAATATTAAAGGGATCTAAGAAGGAGAAAAGTAACAATAAAAAATATGAATAATAAAATGGTAATAACTATATACCCATCAATAATTACTTTACATGTAAATGGATTAAAATGTCCCAATCAAAAGACATAAGGTACCTGAATGGATAAAACAAGACTTGTATACTGCTTAAAGAGACTCACTTCAGATCTAAAGACACATAAACTGAGAGTAAAGGGATGAAAAAAGATATTTCATGCAAATGAAATGAAAAAAAAAGAAAGCTGGGGTACCAATACTTATATCAGACAGAATAGACTTTAAAACAAAGCTATTACAAGAGACAAAGAAGGACCCATGAATTTCACTTTTGAGTATTTATTCTAAGAATCCTAAAATATTAATTTGAAAAGACATATACATCCATATGTTCATTTCAGCATTATTTACAACTTGAGGCCTGGTGCACAAAATTCGTGCAATGGGGGTGGGGGGGGTGGGGGGGTAGGGGGGAGGGATGTGCCCAGCCTTCACCCTCTCCAATTTGGGATCCCTCTCACAGTCCAGGACTGCTGGCTCCCAACTTGCTCACCTGCCTGCCTTCCTGATTGCCCCTAACAGCTTCTGCCTGCCAGTCTGATCACTCTCTAACCACTCCCCTGCCAGCCTGATTAATGCCTAACTGCTCCCCTGCCAACCTGATTGCCCCTAACTGCCTTCATCTGCAGACATGGTCACCACTAACTGCCCTCCCCTGCAGGTCTGGTCACCCCTAATTGTCCTCTCATCTCCCCCAACTGCTCTTCCCTGCAGGCCCGGTTGCCCCCCCCCCTCTCAATTCCCTCCTCTGCTGGTGTGGTCCCTCCCAACTGGCCTACCCTGTAGGCTTGATCGCCCCCAATTGCTCTCCCTTGCAAGCCTGATCGCCCACAACTGCCCTCCCTTGCAGGCCTGATCCCTCCCAAATGCCCTCCCCTGCTGGCCTGATGGCCCACAACTGACCTCCCTTGCAGGCCTGGTCCCTCCCAATTGCCTTCCCCTGCTGGTGATCTTGTGGTGGCCATCTTGTGTCCACATGGGGGCAGCCATCTTTGACCACAGGGAGGCAGCCGTCTTGTGTATTGGAGCGATGGTCAACTTGCATATTAGTCTTTTATTAGATAGGATAGTCAAGATATGAATGCAACTTAAGTGTCCATCAATAGATGAATAGACAATGAAGATATGGTACATACGCTATACAATGAAATATTACTACTCAGACATAAAAAGGAATGAAATCCTGCCATCTGCAGACAACATGGATTGACCTACAGGGTATTATGCTAAGTGAAATATGTCAGAAAAAGACAAAAACTATTTAATTTCACTTATGTGTGGATTCTAAAACACAAAATAAATGAACAAGTAAAATGGGACAAAAACTCATAGATACACAGAACATTTTAATGATTGTCAGATGAGAGGGAGGTTGGGGGCATGGTGAAAAGAGGAAAGGGATTAAGATGTGCAATTGCCAGTCATAAAAACAGTCACAGGGATGCAAAGTACACATAGGGAATATAATCAATAACATTGTAATAACTATGTATGGTCTCAGACGGTTACTAAACTTATAAGGGTGACCACTTTATAAGATATAAAGATGTCTAATCAGTATGTCATATACTTGAAACTAATATATGTCAACTGCAATTTAAAATAGAAAAAAATTTAAGTAACATGCACAAAGCACCCTATGTTCAATGATGCCTCTCTCAAAAAAATTTTCTTTCTGCAAAGATAGTTCACTTTAGAGATGCCATATATGGAGATCTTTTTTAAAAAAAATTTTTTTTATTGATTTCAGAGAGGAAAGGAGAGGAAGAGAGAGACAGAAACGTCGATGAGAAAGAATCATTGATCGGCTGCCTCCTGCATGCCCAGGACTGGGGATTGAGCCCCCAACCCACTGCCCTGCCTGGGAATCGAATCAAGACCTCCTGGTTCATAGGTTGATGCTCAATTACTGAGCCACACCAGCCAGGCCATATGCTAGTATGGAGATCTTAGCAAGAATACTGAGGGCCTAACCTCATCAATCTCTTTTTGACTGCCTAAAAGGTATCATCACCACTGACACAATGATGGTTCCATCAGCATAAATATGTTCTAAATTTCCATAAGAAAATTTCTGGCTAAGTTTGTTTTATAAATTCACTTCTTTAATTCACTCCAAGGCTAATGAACATACAGCAACTCAAAGTTCTTCCAATTAAGAAGAATAATATAATAAAAAAAGGAAATCCTATAATGTCTAATGAGGAACGCAAGCTACAGAAAGACATTAATTGGAAGGTATACGTCACCTATTACTATAAAACATATAAAAATTATTGAAACCATGGCCAATTCCTTTTACTGTGAAAATTAAACTTCAAAGTTATTGCACAGAAAGCCCATAGACTGGAAGAGGCCAGTAACTGCCTTCTTCCGCCTTTTAATTTCCCTTTTCTTAATCACAAAGTCACCAACTGTATGGAAATAATGAGGCTCAAAATGGACATTTTCACTTTCTTTTAGAAATGTTGATTTTCTCAGTAGACAGGCATCAAAAATAGAAAAATACTGTATAATAGCTTTCACGTAGCATAAACTTTAATAAAATTATATTCTAGCGCATAATTGTGTGGAAGTACCATCATTTACTTAACCAATTACTATTTTTAGACATTTGGATTATTTTCTATGTTGCACTATTATAGTGTAACATTGTAATTCTCTCACAATGTGATCCTCAGGAAATTTATGAGGTTAAAGCTATTTTCATAGTAATACTAAGGTTCCCCCCCCCCTTTTTTTTTACCATGTTGATATTTCCACTGATGGTACAAAAGCAAACAAAAGCTTTTGCCTTAGTATGAATTGAAGCTGTGTCACCAAACCACACTAGTCATTGTATTACCAGTAGGTAAGCACTTTTTTAAAAAGTAGTTTCACTTTTTTTTTGTTAAATCTCAACCATTAAATACACCTTTTAATATTCTTATAAAATGTAAAGTACAATATACATAAAGTATTTCTGTCAAATACTAAAACGGAATTGTTGTCTTAAGGGAAAGCACTAATGCTATTATTGTTAAACCCACTTCAAAGAATGAGTTTGCTGACCACTATCCTAGGCGACCATGCTAATGATTCTCAACCTGAGGGTCGCGACCCACAGGTTGAAAACCACTGCTGTAGAGCCTAAGACCATCTCTCTCCCCTTCCCTTCCTCTCTGATAATAAAAATATTTTTTTTAAAATTCCACATCAAGTTTATAGTAAAAAAATTCAAAAACTCTTAAAAGTTCAGGAAAGCAAGAGATAACATATTTGCCAATGTTATAGCTGATAAGGGCCTAATCTCCAAAATTTATAGGGAACTCATACAACTTAACAAGGAAAATGAATAATGCAATCAAAATATAAGCAAAGGACCTAAACAGACACTTTTTGAAAGAGGACATATAGAAGGCCAAGAGACACATGAAAACCTGCTCAAAGTCACTATTCATCCAAAAGATGCAAGTGAAAACAACAATGAGGTATCATCCCAACCTGTCAGAATGGCTATCATCAACAAATCAAAAAACAAGTGCTGGTAAGGATGTGGAGAAAAAGGAACCCTTGTGCACTACTGGTGGGAATGCAGACTGGTGAACCACTGTGGAAGACAGTATGGAGTTTCCTCAAAAATTTAAAAATAGAACTCCCACTTGACCCAGTGATTCCACTTCTAGGATATATCCCAATCAGAAAGGATATATGCACCTCTATGTTCATAGCAGCACAACTTACAATAGCTAAGATTTGAAAACAGCTTAAGTGTCCATTAGCAGATGAATCGATTAAAAAACGGTGGTACACGACACCCACAAGCCACGCCCACCAGCCAATCAGGAAGGAAATGCAAATAAACCCAACAAAGATGGCGGTTAATTTGCATATACAGGTGCTGAGCGGCCTGGGTCCCAGTAACATACTTGGGACCCAGGCCACTCCTAGCCTGTAGGCCCACACTTAGGCCCTAAGTGGCAAGTGTCCCCAAACACCCCCAGCCACTGTGGGACTATGGGTGCAGCAGCCAAGCGGCTGGGGGTGGGGATGTTCCCGCCCCATCCCCAGCAGCTTCCTGTGCTCTGATGACAAGCAGCGATTCGTGTCTATGCCCCCAGCCTGGCGCCCACGACAGGGAGCTGGCTGCTGGCCTCTGGAGGAGACCCTGGTGGCCCAGGAGTCCCTGCATGCCCCCCAGCCCGGCGTCCACAATGGGGCTGGCTGCTGACCTCTGGAGACAGAGATGTTCCCGCCAAGCCCACAGCCGTTTGTGCGTGCTCCAGCGCCAAGCAGAGGCAGTTCGGTCTACACCCCAGCCCGGTGCCCACGATGGGGATGACTGGGGGGAGGGCGGGCTGGCTTCCAGTCTCTGGAGTGTGTGGAGACCCCGATGGCTGCCACCGAGTGGCAGGGACATCCCCCTAGCCCAGTGGATACAATGCAGGGATTGCATGAGCTGCAAAGGAAACACCATTTAAAAAAATATTTTTTATTGCTATTTTTAGAGAAGAGGGGAGAGGGATAAACAGTTGGAAACATTGATGAGAGAAAAACATCGATTAGCTGCCTCCTGTACACTCCTCACTGGGGATGTGCCTCCAACCAAGGTATATGTCCTTAACAGGAATCAAACCTGGGACCCTTCAGTCTGCAGGCCCATGGTCTATCCACTGAGCTAAACTAGTTCCAGCATAAACATCTTTATCTGACTGCTCATTGGCTAAGTTCCTGTACGCCGCCACTTGCAATGTTCTTGGTAACCTGGGTTATAAGAACCCAAGAAGATGATGTAGGGTTTTTCCACCACACTCCTGGAGGAAAAAACAAAGGTCCACTGCTGGAGGGGCTAAGAAATGTCATATCCTGCCCTAGCTGGGTTGGCTCAGTGGATAGAGCCTTGGGCTAATAACCACAGGATCTGGGTTTGATTCTGATCAAAGGCATGTACCTAGGTCACAGGCTCCTCCCTGGCCAGGGCTCAGGTCAGGGCTCATGCAGGAGGCTACCAATCAAAGTGTCCCTCTCACACTGATGTTTCTCTCTGTCTTTCCCTCTCCCACACTCTCTAAAAATCAATGGAAACATATCCTCAGGTGAGGATAAAAAAAGAAAAATAAAGAAATGTCATATCCTATGAAAGACACATCCTGAAAATGCCTAAAGAAAGTTGTCATTTTGCCGAACCAGTTTGGCTCAGTGGATAGAGTGTCGGCCTGCGGACTGAAAGGTCCCAGGTTTGATTCCGGTCAAGGGCATGTACCTTGGCTGCGGGCACATCCCTGGTTGGAGGTGTGCAGGAGGCAGCTGATCGATGTTTCTCTCCCATCGATGTTTCTGACTTTCTATCCCTCTCCCTTCCTCTCTGTGAAAAATCAATAAAATATATTTTTAAAAAAGAAAGTTGTCATTTTTTCACAGTGAAGGGACTAGAGTTCATGTTGATGAAAACACCTTGGCGGCTGCAGTGGCTGTAGCAGCAGGGTAATGGGGCTGGCACCTTCCCTTAACCAGCCCAGTCACCTCCCACAGAGGGTGGCCAGACTGATGGGGAGCAGGCCTCAGCCATCAGTAGGACATCTCCTGAGGGCTCCCAGTCTGTGAGAGGAGGCAGGCTGGGCTGAGGGAACCTCCCCCCTGCCCCGTGCAAAAATTTTGTGCACTGGGTCACTAGTGCTATTATAAAAAAGAAAGAACTCTTACCATTCGCAACAACATGAATGCACATGGAGAGAGCATTATGCTAAGTGAAATAAGGCAGTAGGAGAAAGATAAGTATCACATGATCTCACTCATTTGTGGAATATAATGAACAACATAAACTGAAAAGCAAAAATAGATCCAGAGACAAAGAACCATCAAACAGATCATCAAACTTCGGGGGTGGGAGGAAAGGTGTGTTGAGGGTGGGGGGTGGCGAATAAGAGATCAACCAAAGGACTTGTATGCATGCATATAAGCACACCAATGGAAACAAACACTAGGCGGGTGAGGGCATGTACTGGCAGGTGGGGGTGGCTGGGGAGAGGTCAATGGGCAGAAAAGGAGACATATGTAATACTATATGTAATACTTTAAACAATAAAGTATTAAAAAAATAAACTTTCAGTTAGAATCAGAAATATCAAGCTATGATTTTAAAAATGTTTCTCATTTTGTTCTCACTATCATGTTTTTAACCCAAAAAGGTATTTTGTACTGTTAACCAATAAAATATTCAGAAACATTATTTTTTCTTAAAGTTCAGGAAGGAATTACTTTGGTTATAGTAAGAATCTTAAGGAAACAAGATGAAACACTGATTATGTCAATAAATTTGGTTAGATGCAAAAGTCCAATGTGGGGAATTAGCTACTTAAAGTTTACCAGTGACAATATATTGTTTCATCCATTTTTTTGTTCTAAAATATGTTTTTAAATATTTGAGTGTGGGATGATTCTAAAGACTAAATTATTTCTAGCAAATTGTAGCTCTTAACTTGTTAATGGATCTCAACTGGACGTTACCCATCAGAAATATGCCTAGAGCCATTTTGTTTGTTATATGGGACAGACACACAATCTTACATAACTTAGTACTGAATCTAATTAATCACATTCACTGTAATACACAATTAACATTTTTACCAATATAGAGTTTATTTACCATTTTTTAAATCAACTTTATCAAATTAAACATTATTTCTGTTATTATGTGAAACAAAAAAAATTTCTAAGCAAAATTTATTATGAAATAGTTCAACTGAAGAGAAAGAATACATTCTCATACCCTTCACCCAGCTTTACATTAATATTTTGCCATATTTTGTCTCACAGTCTTAAGGGAAAAAAAGTCATATTTAGTTAAAACCTCCTATGTATACCTCTACAATCTCATTTTATCTCTCCTATATTCTAAAATTGACGTTGCCCCTGTCGCCCACCTTTACTACATATGTATTATAAGAGTATTGTTTTATGTACATAATTTGGACTATATTGTATCTATTTTAGTTTTTAATTTTTATTGAAAATTATGTTTGAAATAATTGAATCATAGTTAACAAATGACAGACACTCAACTGTTTGGTGGTCAAATATATGTGTGCCTTCAACTTACTGTGAAATGTATCAACTACCCATCTATTTCGGGTTCTGAAGGGTTTTACTCCCCTCCCCTAGGGCATTAGAACAGTAAAATGCCGAATGGGTAAAAAAGTCCTCAATAGTGGGCATTTTGTTCCTAGGTAAGATAACGAAAAACTAAATCATCATAAGCTACCCATTTTCTCCATACTCTTTGTAAACTCTTCACATACTTCAGTGTGATAACACTGCCCTAGAGAACTCTTGTACATAAGTTGCAGCAACCAAGTGCAAGAATGTTCCCAAACTGGAAACAATCTAATGTAATCAACAAGAGACAATGAATACACTCTGGTATAGACAGACAATGGAACACAGCACTGCAATTAAAATTAAAGTCCCACAGAGTTGAACGAAAGTTACTACAGAATATATTATATGGTGTGATTCCACTAACAAAATTCAAAGGGTTAATGAGTTGTCCCATTATATTAACATGCATTTAATATTTTGATATAAAAATGTGGATGCATATAAACTAACAATTAAGCCAACACCTCATTTTTATAGTTTTACTACAAAATTTTTCAGTTTTACTGTTATAGGACTATTTTCTAAAACACAGAAAATAACCAAATTTATTTCATTTAGATTTTTTATATTGTACCATACAATTTTGCACAACCACTATATGACAAAGCATCCATCACATAGATAATGAACTTTACATGGCTTTACATCATGTAAGCTCATACTGGTTCTTGCTATCTTGAAGAACTTCAAATGTATAGGGTAGAAGACAAGACAAGGATAGATCCAAGAAAACACAAATTTTATAAAATAAAAGAACTTATCTAAGAAGTGGCTGCCTCTAAGCAGCAAGACTGAGAGTAGGAAGGGATAGAGGAGAAAAGCCACTTTCTATTAGATTTTAAACAAAGGCACTTCTATTAGATTTTAAATGAAGTATACACATCACTTCATAAATATACTAGAAGCCCAGTGCATGGATTCGTGCACCATTTGGATCCTACAGCCTGGCCTCAGGGAATCAGGCCAAAACTGGCTCTCTAACATCCCCTGAGGGAATCAGGCCAAAACTGGCTCTCTAACATCCCCTGAGGGAATCAGGCCCAAACTGGCTCTCTAACATCCCCTGAGGGAATCAGGCCCAAACTGGCTCTCTAACATCCCCTGAGTGAATCAGGCCCAAACTGGCTCTCTAACATCCCCTGAGGGAATCAGGCCAAAACTGGCTCTCTAACATCCCCTGAGGGAATCAGGCCAAAACTGGCTCTCTAACATCCCCTGAGGGAATCAGGCCAAAACTGGCTCTCTAACATCCCCTGAGGGAATCAGGCCAAAACTGGCTCTCTAACATCCCCTCAGGGAATCAGGCCAAAACTGGCTCTCTAACATCCCCTGAGGGAATCAGGCCAAAACTGGCTCTCTAACATCCCCAGAGGGGTCCCAGATTGCAAGAAGGTGCAGGCCAGGCCAAGGGACCCTACCTGTGCACAACTGCGGCCCAGGAGGAACCACAGAAGGGGTCCAGGGCATGTCCGGCCCATCTTGCTTAGTTTAGATTGGCTGGACCCCATCAGCAAGCCAATCTTCCTGTGAAACATCTGCCCCCTGGTGGTCAGTGTGCATCATAGCAATTGGTCAAACTGTCAAATGAAAGGTTGGACACTTAGCATATTAGGCTTTTTTTTAAATATAGGGGACATTTACATTTATACTTTATTAATTTCAGAGAGGAAGGTAAAGGGGGAGAAAGAAAAACATCAATAATGAGAGAGAGTCATCCATCAGCTGCCTCCAACATGCCCCTCACTGGGGGTCGAGCCCAAAAGCCCTGCCTGGGAATTGAATTGTGACCTCCTGGCTCTGAGGTCGACGCTCAGCCAGGCTAACTTTTTTTTTTTTTTAATATATTTTATTGATTTTTTACAGAGCGGAAGGGAGAGGGATAGAAAGTCAGAAACATCGATGAGAGAGAGACATCGATCAGCTGCCTCTTGCACGCCCCCTACCGGGGATGTGCCCGCAGCCAAGGTACATGCCCTTCCCGGAATCAAACCCGGGACCCTTCAGTCCGCAGTCCGATGCTCTATCCACTGAGCCAAACTGGTCTCGGCCAGGCTAACTTTTTAATGTAAAAATTATTAAATCAGTCTTCATATAAACTCCAAGAAGCATTCATATTGTTTATAGCTCCCTTTTTTTTTTTTTTCATGCTAGCAATCAAACTCAGGCGACAAAGTGAGTTAAGAAAGAGCTGATACCATACTGCTCAGCAATTAAATGAAAAGGAAGTTCTGAATTCCTATAGGGGGAAGAGAATGACAGTAAGAAGAAAAGTTTAGGGACAATTTTCTGATTATGAGGATGGCTTTAATTCAGATATTTCTAAGTGGAAGAAAGGAAATCAAAATGGTTCTACCCAAAAACCTATACCAACAAAGCTCAGCTGCATAATTTCTTACTCTCTGACAAGAAAGCAAAAAGAGTGGGATGTCTAGACATTGTAGTATAGATCAACAGTCATTTTTATTATAGTACAGACCACTGAACAAGACACAAAGATAGAGATGGCACAAAATATTTTTCTCTTTAATAGGTTTTCCACACTAATGGGAGAAAAAGATTGCGCTAATAGTCCAAAACTGCTCCAATCATGTAAGTTGTCTCAGTGGTATCACTAATTTTTTCCAAGCAAAAGAGCAAAATACTCTGATGGGAATACAATTCATGAAAGCATTAATTACTTTCAGACCATTCAGTTGATGAGACTCTTCTTCCCACTCCTATAAGAGTTTGTGAGTACCTATGTCCCATTAGATGAAATGTAATGTAAGTCCAATCTACAAATATGCAATCTGTGATATATTTAAATGTCCAAAGAAATCTTAAAAATTTTATCCAAGCATCACAAGGGGGGAAATATTACTCCCTCCCAGACTCAAACAATTACAAATAATAACAGTGTATTTCCCTGGAGAGAAGGTTTACAAAGACTATAAATCCTATCATGAATCAGGAAGGAAAATTTTTCCCCCTAGAACCCCAAAGATAAGGAAACAGAGACACCATACACCAAGTAGAATTAAAAAACAACAAACATTGGCAGAATGATGGTTCCCCGAGATGGAGAGCAGTCAATTGCACTGGAAAAACAAAAATAACTAGTTTCATGGTCCATATGGCAGCAGGTTGGGGAGCAGGAGGGCGAAAGCAGAATTACAGAAGAAAGGACAGCCAAGAAGGTGAAAGACACAGCCAGCATCCAATGAAATAAAAGGGATAACAGGTAGGGAGAGCAGGTTAAATAAGTCCTAATATTGATGATAAACTACTGCACTCACTTTTCTTACCAGGGGCTGTGGGCTTCAAAATACAAGGGTGGGCAAAAGTAGGTCTTCAGTTGTTCATATGAAAAAATATATAAAACAAGAATAAATTCTTATACAATTTCAAAACTATAAACCTACTTTTGCCCACTCCTGTACTGTTGCTTTAAACTTCAAATATTACAATGCTAAATAACCGATTAATCGCTCTTCCTAAACCTGTAAGTTCTTTTTCTGAAAATGTGGCCTGTATAACAATCATAGAGTAATGATTTAAAAAGCAGATTAATAAACCAAATTCTAGGCCTAATGAATTGAATGTCTTGAGTTGAAGCCAGTTGATTGTTACACCAAAGGTTGAAAATTACCACTTTAAAAAGTTTAATACCAGGTAGGTATTTTTACTTTGATAGGTTACAATGTGCAGACGCCAGACAGAGATTAAGCTGAGGGTCACATGCCTTTTAAAGTTTGCCATCCTTAAATTTAGGCATCATATTAAACAGTATTTGCCCTCCTAAAATTAAAGCAGAAACAAACCTGCCTTTGTATCTAGAAGTTCAAAGTAAATTCCCAACTTGTTATATTTTCACCTCCCCTAGCCCCAATTTAAATAAGCAATGTCACAAAACAATGTTCCAACTATGAAAAAATTCTAATAGTGAAAAAAAAGTTTGCAGAAATTAAACAAATGTATCACCTCTCTGAAAAAGAAAACTAGTTTGAACACATTTTCAAAATCATTGGTTAATTTATTTGGTTGCTTATCACCAAGTAATTTAATTAAGGCTTTATTTAGTCTTAAGGAACTACAGATCATTTCAAACAAAGCATTATTTGTTGGAGTGGACTGGCGTGAGCAGCTCTGCATTAGCACAGCACAACCTTGAGCAAGTCACAGGACCTCTTTGGGCCTGCTTCTTCAGTTATAAAAGTGACGAAGTTGGGCAATCTCCAACCTTTTCTGGTGCTAAAGTTGTATAAATTGGTAATTCTAAGTTTAATTCTGATGACTCAGTTTAAACTTATATTCAACCTTATGAAAGGAAATAGTGGGTAGGGGACTACCTAATAAGTTTTAAGGACCTGTCCTTGTGTCCATGCTTTCTTTTTCCTCCCTTCTCCTTGAAGCCTCATCTCAGCCTTCTTTACATAATAAGAAACTGAAATAAATTAACAGTATCTTATTTAAGTTGCACCAGCATCTTAATTTTAAAAAACGAAACTCTTGTACTTCTCTTTAATAAATGAAATCTTAATTATTTGCTTATTTGTGTGCCCCTTGATTTTTCTCTGAGGATCACTGACTTTTAAAAAGGAAAAAAAATTTCTTAAGGCAAAAAAGTTTCATTAGATTTTTCACACAAATCAGACAAGAAGTAAATAAAGCCTTGGCAATATGCAAAGATGACAGCAAGTGGCTAAGAGTAAAATGTCTGCAGTGCCTTTCTAATAGAACCACAAAATTGATCTGTTAATGTCAACAATCCTTTTAAAAGATTAAGAAGTAATAACTGACTGCCTTTCTATCTCCCTTTCATCTGACAGGCCTTCAAGCACTTAGAAAGTTCATAATAGCAAATTCCCAAAGAGCTAGCTAAATATAATCAGAGTGGAAAATAAGAAGACTTGGCAAGTTTTATTTCCAAGAACTTTATTCATAATCATTGCATATTCTAACTTTACTTTTAAATTTTAGTTTCACAAATAACTTTAATAACTAATATACTACTATATCCAGCTTCTCAGAGTACCTAGAACCTCAAGGCATACCAGAATGTACACTTGCCAAAATCTCATAATTTCAATACTTCAGGAAAAGACTGGACAATCTTTTCTTTTATGAAGAATATTAATTTTTGTGTATTTTCATATTTATATTTTTCCATTGAGAACTATTTATATTTTCTCTTTTTTATCATCATTTGTCCCCCACCGTCCTCCTCCTCCACCCACTCCCTTCTCCTTCCCAAACACTGTTGTCCCTGTCCATGAGTTCTTTCTCTCTTTTTTCTTTTTAAAATACAAAACAAGCAAATTTTAAGAACAGAAGGAAGGCCAATACTTTTTAAACAAATTGAAATACTATGTTTTCTTAATAGCTAGTTAGGCTTTTAAGCCTGTTACTCCAAACAAGTTTCCAGTATGAATTTAAAAACTTTTATTTTTTTCTAATAGTAAATGAATCATTCTAGTATTTGTTCCTTTTCCTTTGAGTAACTTTTACTTATTAACTAAATGGCCATTTATATTACTTAAACTTCTATTTTGTTTTTAAAATTAAGTGTTTCAGTATTATTTCATTAACTTAAGAAGAAGAAAATGATAGAACAGCGAAGGAACAACATCTATAACAGTTGTCGCAAAACTTCCCCTTAACTAAATGCCAAAACAAAACCATTGTTCTTGATTTTTTTTTCTTAACACCCGTATTACACATAAGTACAGTTTCCTGAATTGTAACTTCTTGCTACCCTCAAAATACACCTGAATTTTTAAAAATTAAAATATGACCTACTTTGCTTTGTGATCTAAAAAAAAAAAAAAAGAAAGAAAAATCTCATTTATTCTCAATCATACAGGAGGAAGGGGGAAATCACAGAAAATATAAAGAAAGCTTTACCAAAAAGTCCTATAACTTTCCAGAATTCCAATGCTTTGTTTCCCCCTAGTAGTTAAGTATAATCAGGCATGTGACTGACTGACTACATTTTTTCAGAGAGCTAAGAACACACTCAGCCATGTTCTTCGACAGGTAAGAACCACCCTGTTTACCAGCTCAGGAAATAGCCAGAAGCAAACACCCAAAAATATAATGTTACCTTCAAATATTCTCATTATCTTTAGATACTGTCCTTTGGGCTTGAAAATAAAAAGCAATCCGGCAAGTTTTATGCTGTTAAAATGGCTCCTGTAGATTGGGGAAGTGGTGTCTGTGCTTCAGCTTATGAGTCATACATGAAACTAAGTGTTTCTAAGGGAGGCACGCCCATGTTGCTGTGGGCCCAATTATTCTGCTAGGTCAAACATGCAAATCTACAGGTAAAAACGGGGGAGTAAAAAAAAAGAGCAAGGTAGAGCAAAGGAGCAAGATCTACCTTGATTAAACCATTACTCAGCTCATGCTAATCACCACTGCAATAAAATCACATTTATAATAAAATGCAACCAGTATCTACAAGGAGGCAAAGTTAAAAACATCATTTGTTTTAAAAAAGAAAATATCAATTTTAAAAGTAATTTTAATATATCAAGCAAAAAAATTATGAAAGAAAAAAAAAACATGGGAGGAAATGAAAGGGAGATAGCAAACTATCTGACTTTTAATGTAACAATGAACTGGTGAGTCTAACCTGGCTACTCATTAACCCTTATATAAAGGGGTATATTACTATGTAATCTGAAAAAACTAGCAGACTGCAATATCAGATGTACCTTTATAAGTTCGCTAGGCAGATAATATCCACTAGAAAATTCAAAGTTCAGTGGAAAAATAAGTGGGACTTAATCTAGTTTATAGTAAAAAAATAAATAATAACTTCTGGGTTAGAAAAGAAGTTCAATAGAACAAAATGATTTTAAACTGCAAACTTGATAAAACCCTATTTTAAATTAACAATAAAATCATGGTTCATAATTCTACTACTTACAAGAGATAGCCAAAGTTTCCTTTACAAAATTCTACACAAATAAAAGCATACCATTTACCACGCACCCTACTGTACCACACATGTCTAGCTTGAGGATGTGAACAAAAGATGTGGCTAGTGAAGTTTTGCTCTCCAAGCCACCATGCATCTGACTAGGTGCCCAAGCTGAAACATCACTACAATTAAGTACCCTGTGCCCTGGGTAAACATTTAATTTATTCTAAGAGCTTAAATTGATCAAAATGGCTTGAAAGCTAATGCTTTCCAAAACTGCTTTAAATGACCAAGTCCAAGTCACTAGCTAGCCTTCATCTTAATATTTTACAAAAAGTAAATGGGATTTGGCAAGGTGGTCTCCCCTTTAGTTAAGTAGTTGGAAGTGATTATTCTGCTTTAATAGAGACACAGCTGACAGGACAAGCTGTCACTGACTTAGGAACTTTAGAAACTCCTATGAAACATGACAATGAACCTATTTATTCCATTCTGAACACTGCTTGATTTGCTTCTTTTGATTAAAATAGTCCCTGTAGTTAAATAATTTATTAATAAAATTATGCTAGAAAGAAAAAAATCATTTTTCCTATTGTCAAATGTCATATTTGGTTTAATTTTAGCTCATTTATCCAGAATGACTACTCAGTACCCAAACACCAAGAAAAAGGTCCTCTGAGTGGTCACAGAAAATGTTCACTGGAAAACCCAAGTCATTTCCCAGAGCTGAAACTTAATTTACACAATATTCATATAAGCCTAGTAATTTGATTATCTTTTACCTAATTAGAAATTATAGGGAGTGAAGAGGGAATAGAGAATAGATGATGTCAAAACAAACAAGTGGCAAAAATTATAATGAGAGAGCAAAATTTAAAAAACCTATCCTATCTGATAAAATAGTAATATGCAAAATAACCATCACTCTGCTACACCAACAAGCCATGCCCACAAGCCAATCATGAGTGAGTGTGCAAATTAACCCAACCAAGATGGCTGCAGCCACAGAACAAGCAAGAGGCTTGGGTTTCCCTGGCAATGGAGGAAGCTAAGCTTTCCATACACCAGGCCTTCACTCAAAGCTACAAAGTTTTGATTATAGAAAATAAATAGATTTCAACAAAAATGGCTGCAGCCACTGAGCAAGCAGGAGGCTTGGATCCACTCAAGGCTACAAAGTTTTGATTATAGAAGATAAATAAATCCCAGATAACAGGGCCTCTGCTTGGGTTGCTGGCGAGCGTGGCCAGCAGGCAAACCACCACAGGCCCCTCACCCAGGCAGCAGGCAAACCACCACAGGCCCCTCACCCAGGCAGCAGGCAAACCATCACAGGCCCCTCACCCAGGCAGCCCCATGCCTGAAGGGAACCCGCACCCTGATCTGGGACACCCTTCAGGGCAAACCAGATCACCCCCACCCATGCACCAGGCCTCTATCCTATCTAGTAAAAGAGTAATATGCAGATTTACCATCACTCCAACACACAAGATGGCTGCCCCCATGTGGTCAAAGATGGATGCCCACATGTGGATACAAGATGGCCACCACAAGATGGCCAGCAGGGGAGGACAGATGTGGGTGATTAGGCTAGCAGAAGAGGGCAGTTGGAGGGACCAGGCCTGCAAGAGAGGGCAGTTGGGGGCGATCAAACCTGCAGGGGAGGGCAGTTAGGGGTGACCAGGCCGGCAGAGGAGGGAAGTCAGGTTTGAAAAAGGCCTGCAGGGAATATCAGTTGTGGGGGGAACCTGGGCGTGCAGGGAGAGCAGTTGAGGGGGGGAGACCAGGCCTGCAGAGGAGGACAGTTAGTGGTGACTACTCAGTACCCAAAGGGAGGGCAGTTAGGAGCAAACAGGCTGGCAAGGGAGCAGTTAGGCATCAATCAGGCTGGCAGGGGAGTGGTTAGGGGGTGATCAGGCTGGCAGGCAGAAGTGGTTAGGGGCAATCAGGAAGGCAGGCAGGTGAGCAGTTGGGAGCCAGCAGTCTAGGATTGTGAGAGGAATCCCAGATTGGAGAGGGTGCAGGCTGGGCTGAGGGACACAATCCCCACTGACAGTGCACGAATTTCATGTACCAGGCCTCTAGTAAAACTCTAAATAAATACAATGTAAAAAGTACTGAGATCTGAAGCTACATTCTCCCTAAGTATATCACCATATAGATAAGTGCCTCAAAGTCAGCATAAATTATGATAAAGGTTTTTAAAGGACAAAGTGAATAACATCCAGTGTGTGAAATTTTTTATGAAATATCTATACTAATAAAAGGGTAATATGCAAATTGGTCAGGATACCCTCACAGTAATGACTGAACAGCAGGCTGCTTGTGGCAACAAGGCCGGCAGGGGTGTTAGTGAGGGGTGACCAAACGACTGAACAGCAGGCTGCGTGGGGTAACCAGGCCAGCAGTGGGGGCAGTTAGGGGTGACCATTCCAGTGGGGAGGGAGCAATTGGGAGCGACCAGGTCAGCAGGGGAGCCAGTTAGGGGCGACCAGTCTGACGGGGGAGGGCAGCAAAGGAGGCCAGTTAGGGGCAACCAAGCCAGCAGGGGGACAGTTGGAGATGACCAGGCCAGCAGTTGGGGCAGTGGAGGTGACCAGGTCAGCAGGGAGGGGGGCAGTTGGGGGCGAACAGGCTAGAAGGGGTGGCAGGGGCAACCACCTGGCAGAGGCAGTTATGGGCAACCAGGCTGGTGGGGGGGAATTGGGGGTGATCAGTCTAGCAGGGGGGCAACAAGGCTGGCAGGGGGGGAGTTAGGGGTGATGAGGCTGGCAGGAGGATCAGTTAAGGGCAATCAGGAAGGCAGGCAGGTAAGCAGTTAGGAATCAGCAGTCCAGGATTGAGAGAGGGGTGTCTGACTGTTGGTTAAGGCCTTATCTCGGGAACATCTGACAGTCGGACATCCACCGAGGGGTCCAAGATTAGAGGGTGCAGGCTGGGATGAAGGGACCCCCATCCCCCTGCCCAAATTTCATGCACCAGGTCTCTAGTAGATACATAAAAGGATAAGCTTCTGCTACTGAGAAAATCAATTTATATAAAACACGTTACTTGATAATAGCAGATATTTGGACAGTATTTAAAAGAAGTATTTTTGGCCACACATATACTAGTATGTAAGTGAAGTTAAAGACGGAAAGAAAAAATAATTACTCCTCTTCAATAGAAACAAGTATTTTAGCTGTCCCTAAGGAGATTATTCCAGAGTAGCTATTAAAATATGTTGCCCCTTTAATGAAGAGCATCCCTATTAGCATTATTTTACCACCCACAGGAACTAGAACTTGGTTCTATTCAGAGCCCCAACAAATCAACCCCCATAGCAAAAAAAGCAATACAAAAACAAATAAAAAATGGCAAAGCAGCACAAGCTCTAGAGCCAGTCTACTTGGGTTCAAATCCCACTCTGTCATCTATTAGCTGTGTAATAATCCTGGGGATTACTTAACAGCGCTGTGCCTTCACCTACGTAGTACCCACCTCAAAGAATTATTGGAAGAATTAAAGTCAGTCTATGTATTACTACCCTATGTAATAAAAGCATAATATGCAAACTGACTAAACGACCAGTGAAACGACCAGTCACTATGATGCACACTGACCACCAGGGGGCAGATGCTCAATGCAGGAACTGCCCCCTGGTGGTCAGTGCACTCCCATGTAAATTGACCATACCTCCACTATGCTCACCGCCAATCAGGAATGATTATGAATATTAACCTGACAAAGATGGTAGATTAATTTGCATACACAGGCTCTGAGCAGCCTGGTTCCTGGGAACATCCTTGGGACCCAGGCCGCTCCTAGCCTCTAGGTCAGGAGCTAACACGCTAGTATTACCAGAGATTAAAGAAGAAAAGATCAAAATGTTAAAATTATTCAATTTTTATTCTCCACTATCTAAAAATAAAATTTAAAAGACTGAGATTTATTGTTATAAATCTTTCAGTGGGACAGAACTAATTTTGTTGACATTAATAATTCTCAAAGTGTAATCCCAGGTTCTGAGAAATGTGTAGCATTTCCAAATGGGAGCTTAATGTAAAACAGTTAATTCTCTATTATCTATTGCTCACTTTATTCAACAACACCTCATTTCTGCTTCTGCACAGGTTATTAGGACCAATCCATAAGGAAGGTCCTCCTGCACACGAGTGTCTGAGAGTTTTAAGGAACATATCAAAGGCAAAAAGGGCCACGGCTCTGTCTGGTTTTGCTCACTTAGTGATGTGACCCAACACATAGCAGAAACTCAGAGATTCACATGAATGAATAACTTTCCTAATTGATGGTACAATTATATTATCTATGATGCTCCTAAATAATATGCTGACTGCAATCTCAAATTTTTTCATATAGGCATGACATTTTATCTTATATTCTATTTTAAATTCAATACTTAAAGCAACATATCTTTTACTTCAATGGATTGTAACCAATGATGCACTTCTGAATTATCTAGAGAAGTTTTTTTTAGAAGATACATGCCTACTCCTAGAAATAGTGGGAAGAGCCCGGAATTATAAGAACCACTGCTCTGTTGCTCTGTAGTCATCGTACCTAATGTAGTTTGTGCTCCTCACACAGCAGCCACTCTTACTACTGAATAATCCCTAAATGTTATGGAAAGGAAATATTAAACTCCTCCTTTGCTACTCTTCAGATAAAAGCATCATATACAAATATAATGTCACAACATCCTAAATGTCCCTTGCCTTACTACTACCTACTTTCAATTCACCTTTCACTCTGCTATCAGAGAAATTTTCCTAAAGAACAACTCTGTGAGAGATGTGATTATCACTCTGCTATCTGTGAGAGATATGATTATCACTCACGGCTAAAAAATAAACTGATTCCCTGGAAGCAAAATAAAAAGCTAGAGTATTTATCATGATTTCTAAGGCTTTCACAATCTGACCTCAATTTGACCATATTCCAGCCCTATCTTCCCACTCCTCACCTCTCCCCATTCTCTGCTCTCATAGGTCATCTCTCTCTCTTCTCTCTTCTCTCTTCTCTCTCTCTCTCTCTCTCTCTCTCTCTCTCTCTCTCTCTCTCCCTCTCTCTCTCTCTCTCTCTCTCTCTTACACACACACACACACACACACACACACACACACACTCCAGCCTTCTGAAACCTTCTGGATTGCTCCATTTCTATTTGTTTGCCTTCCCAGGATTTGGAAAGTACTTATTTCCTATCTTATCTCTTCTCTCTGCCTATTGATCCATCCTTCATAGTCTCAAGTCACATGTGTTTTCTGCATGAAGGCTTTCCTCAACAGCCCCACTTATAGGGAAAGGAGGTCTGCATAGAAAGAAATGACTTCATCAGAGTCAAATTAATGGCTGACTTGAGGTAATCCTATGTACTCACTCATTTAAATATTTACTAAGCACCTACTATATGCCAGGGACTATTCTAGTCCCTTGTTATACAACAGTGAACAAAACAGATACATTGACAAATGATCCCTACCCACATTGGTGCCTATATTATAGCAAGGGAGACAAATGTTATAAACTAAATATAATATCTACATATATATATATACATATATACATATATAGGGGGGGGGGAGAGAGGGAGCTAAGTGACCGACCAATTAGCTGGTAACATATGATGCACACTGACCACCAGGGGGCAAATGCTCAACACAGGAGCTGCTGAGCTGTGGTTACTTGACAGCAGTGATTCTTGGGTAATGAACCCCAGAACCAGAGAAGAGGGAGCCTAATTCCTCTCACGGCCACGCGATTCCACCTTCAGCTATGGGTTATGTTGTTGTTGGGGCACTGTGGGCCCCGAAACTGGTTTACTGCTGAGCTGCAGTTCTACTAATTAATTTCTTTCAATGTGCATAAATCCATGCACCAGGCCACTAGTGTTAATTATAAATAAGAGACAAAAATATGTTAGTGATAGGGACAAAAAAGGAAAAAATGAAAATAGCAGAGGAGATATGACCTTTTAGATAAAAAAACCAACTAGGGAGGACTTACTTTTACCAGATCACTTTTGAGTAAAGACCTGATTGTGTAGACATATCTAAGAAAGAACATTCCAGGCAGAATAAAGCTTGTGCAGCCCAACTGGTGTGGCTTAGTGGTTGAGCATCTACCTATTAACCAGGAGATCACAGTTCAATTCCCGGTCAAGGCTCATCCCAGGTTGTGGGTTCAATTCCCACTGCAGATCATACAGGAGGCAGCCAATCAATGATTCTCTCCCATCTCTCCCTTCTCCCTTCTTCTCTGAAATCAATAAAAATACATTTTTTTAAAAGCCAATGCAAAGAGTTTTAAAAGGAAGCTTGCCTGATATGACATGCAAGGAAAGCACAGAGGAAAGTGAAGTTCAAATAGAAAAAATAAGGATAGTAACAGGAGGAGAAAAGTACTGAAACTAATAGAGAGCATCACTGTTTAGAGATTTTAATTGGAAAGTTTTGAGTAGATAAGTCGTAAGATTTGAATGCTGTGTTAAAAACAGACAGCAGTGCCCAGGCGGTGTGGCTCAGTGGTTGAGCACTGACCTATGAACCAGGAGGTTGTGGTTCAATAACCGGCGAGGGCACATGCCTGGGTTGTGAGGTTTGATCACCAGTAGGGGGCGTGCAGGAGGCAGCCAATCCATGATTCTCTCTCATCATTATGTTTCTCTCTCTCTTACTCTCTGGAATCAATAAAAATACATATTTTTTAAAACAATGATAATAGCAGAGAGGCAACAAATTTATGTTTGTCTCTCTCCCTTTCTCTCTAAGAATCAATTGGGGTGGGGGGAGAGAAACATTACCTGGACTTGTATTGTGAAATCTTTCTGAAAGAGAAAAAAAAACAACCAATAATAAACTAGCCTGATTTAGACTATGTCTATATTTGTTTGATATTTATTGTTTATCTATAAAACAATTAAAACCCCTATTTACAAGGAGATTAAGAAAAAGCTGTGTTGCCATTTTAATTTTTATAAATGGATGCACTCAATATTAATTCGTAATTGAAGGTGCACTGATAATTTACTTATTTTGGCTTTTTGCTTTAGGACTGAATCACAGAATGCCTAGCCTTAAAGACCAAAACCCACCAATATGAAAAAAATACTTTGCTATTAGTATTTTTGCTCTCTAATAAAAAGAACCAAATACAAACATAATAATGGGGGAATTTTAGAACGTTAAAGAAACAAAAAATTCAATTTCTTTTAATTACACTGTTGAGCAAAGCAGATGAAGAAAGTAACATTAGCAACTAGCCACACAGTCCAATGGTTAAAAGTCCAATTGGTTTTAGAGTGGGTGCCCTAGGTTTGAGTCCCAAGTTCACTGTTAATCAGTTGTATGACCTATAACTCTAAGCTTCTTTTAACTTATGTAAAAGAAATAATGATAATCCCTATTTCACACCAAAAGAAATAACTTAAATTGCTTATTATAGTACAAATATAATGTCTTTGCAACTACTTATCAAAAAAGAGGAGATGAACATACTAGTAGTGTATCCATATTCAACAATAAAATGGGATGAAATGATAAACACAACTTGGATGACTCTCAAAAGCATTATGCTGAGTGAAAGAAGCCAATGTCAAAAGGTTATATACTATATTAGTCCATTATATGACATTCTTAAAGAGATAAAACTGTAATGATGGAGAACTGATCAGTGGCTGCCGGGATATGAACTACAGAAAGGAGGTGACTATAATCAAAGGAGAATACCAGGGACTTCTGAGGAATGGTGGAATTATTCTATATCCTGACTACGGTGGTGACTATACAAATTAATCCATGTTAAAATTCACAGAACTGTATAACCCTACCCCACCCAAAAAAAATGGTCAATTTTACTTTATGATCATTTTAAAAACAAATTAAAAACAATTCTAAAATATTTCAATATCCCCAAAATCCATTACTCCAGTCCATAATCACTAGCAAAATAGACAAAATCATATTGAGGGACATTAAACAAAATATCAGACCAGTACTCTTCAGCATCAAGGTAAAAAAAAAAAAAAAAAAGACAGATTTTGAGAGGATTAGGGAAATAAGACAACTAAGTGCAATGTAGATATATTCTGGATGGAAACATTAGTAAAAAACAAACAAACAAAAAGACTATGAAAATCTTAATAAAGTTAATAGTATTGTACCAATATTAATTTCTTAGCTTCATTAATTGAACTGTGACTGATGTAAGATGTTAACATTAGTGGAAGCTGGATGAAGAATATACAGGGATTTTCTACAGTATGTATCCAATTCTTCTGTAAGTCTAAAACCATTTGAAATAAATTTTTAAAAATTTAAGTGCCAGAATCTTTAAGAAAAAATAAAGTTTGCAGTAATTTATAAAGCAAAAATACATTTTTTCTCTTTCAAGAACAAACCAATGCCATCCTGCATATTTTCATTACCTCAAGTATAAGTTTGATTAGCTAGTGTAGATTTACACCTACACTAAGATCAAATATATAATCTGAAAAAGATAAAACAGGCTCTATGATAAATTACATGACTTATTACTCAAGCTTGTGCCAATATATATGTTATGACTTTAAAAATCCTATCAATATTTGATTTCTCAAAACAAATAGCAGATAGCTGCTACTTGTGCTAAGCTTGAAGGTGGCCAGGTAAAGCCAAGCTGTGAAACCAAGCCTGCCAGGTTGATAGAGTCTAGGATATGGTGCCCACTTGCCAAATTTGTCGGGGGAGGGCTCAGAAAAGGAACAATGGCCACTGCCAGCATTTCTGTCTGGGAGAAAGGCTCCCCCACCACCACCATGGCCCACTGTGGCCCTGATTTTGGACAATTCCACATGTCTCTTGAGCCTTTCAAGCTGCTGCCCAGCGCTGGAGCTCAGTTAGTTCATGCGCAGGCCCTTTAAGGGGAATTGCTTTAAACTCCAGCAGCCCTTCAGTTCCTTCAGTCTAAATCCCCACTGGTTTTTACAACCAGAAGTTATGGTGACTTCTCTTACTAGCACTGGAACCCTGGTTTGGGGGCCTGGTGTGAGGCCAGGACCTCTCACTCCATAGTAGAGGGAGACTTATGCAGTTGAGCTATCCCTCCCAATTTTTAAGTACTAAATGAGAGTGTGATACCAGCCCATTCCACATCTTTACTCTTCTACCAGTGTTGATGTGACTACTTCTTTAATTCCCCAGTTGTAGGACTTCCATCTAGCTAGATTTCAAGCAGTTCTGAATTATGGTTGTTTTGTAGTTTTGTTGTAATTTTGTGGGAGGACGCAAGTACCACATTTACCTACACTATCATTTTGACCTTATCTAGTGAGACAAGTTTTAATTGAATGACCTCGGCCATTTGTGACACAGTGGTATCAACACCAGATCTTCCTGGGAATAGTCCCTTGGCTCCTGAAAGTGTTCTGGTATTCAAGTTCTGGTTATGTCCTGATCACTAAACAGGACAGGACCATTTTGAGTTGGTTCTGTGGTTACATAGGTCAAAATGGAATTGCTGGATCATCTGATAATAATATCTCTAGAACTGCCATACTGTTTTCCATAAATAGCTGTACCATTTACATTTCCATGAACAGTACATAAGGGCCCCAATTTCTCCACATCCCCACCAACACTTTTTATTTTCTGTTTTTTAATAGTAGTCATTCTAATGAGAATGAAGTGGTGGATTTGCTTTTACACAAATTTTATGTGCTTTATTTTTCCCACAAACACGTGGTAAAAATAGCCCTCTTAAAATACAACCTATAAACTAACAAAAGACATTTGATAAGGTATTGAAAATGGAAAAAGAGGTTGAGAAACCAAGATGATGGCATAGGTAGACACCTATCTTGCTGCCCCACACAACAATTTTAAAACTATAACTTAACGACAGAACAAACATTATCCAGAATCACCAGAAAGCTGGCTGAGGGGAAATTCCACAAATAAAAGTAAAGATAGGACACTGTGTCTCAGAGGAACGGCGGAGGGCAGCGTTGAAGATATGCACATGGAGTCAGAGGTTTGGAGGCGTGCGCGCGAGCGGATAGAGCGGGCAGCTGCAAACCAGGCGGCTTTCTCGAACAAGGAGGGAGACAAAGGCATCCCACTGCACTGATTCCCCAGTTCCGGGCAAGGTCCGTGGAACCCACACTCATACAGGGTGAAACTGGACAGTAAGGAAGCACACTGAAACTCGGGCACTGCAGAGGTCTGCGAGCTTGTGGAGAGGGAGCATAAACTTGGGAACAGCAGAGGTGCGCGACTGCGCAGAGAGAACTGGTGACTTGCTCTCTCGTTTGGGAAACCACCGGACTGCATTGTTTTACAACCCTGGGTGAGACTTTGGGTGTGCAGACTCATTTGGGGAGAGGCTGAATTGTCTGGCAGCGGGTAGAGCTTGGTGGCAGCTTTCTCTCAGAGGTGCTTGCAGCCATTACCACCAGCTGCCACGTAGAGTGGAGCTCACAAGAAATCAAGGCTGCCTGCTCAGCCCGGAGACTCCCCCACCCAACCTGAGCACAGCTGACCCTCACAGCTAATTGGCCTGGAGGTCAAACCCTCCTAGTGCTAACAACAATAATCTAGGCTTAACTTCAACAAGTCTGTGCAACCCACAAAGGGCTGCAGCAAGAGATCCACCCCAGTTAATAGGGTCATCTGTGTGTATCTCAACATAAGAAGGTATCAGTGATAGACACTGATATTTGGAAAGCTGGGGTAAAACTAGTCACAACACGACTTTGAAAGCTTGAATTAATTAAATCCTGAAACAGATAAAAAGCATCACACAAAGCAAGATATCAATACATCCTAAATCAGAAATGTATCCTGGTCATGGTATATTGAATCCAAAAGAAACTTTAACTCAACTAAAATATTAAACTACAATAAAGACTTAAGGCTTCAATAAAGACTTAAGTCTCGAAGAACTCTCTGGATCTAGAAGTCATTAGCTAAGTACTTTTTCTAAGTACTAGAGAGCTAAAATAAAGCAAAAATAAATGTAAAAAAACTTTTAAATCAAAGGTATTTATTTAATAATAGTTTGCATTTAATTAAAAAAATAAAATAAAATTTGCACACATAAACCCAACACACATAAAAGTTATGGAATAGTTGTTACTATTTTGTCAAAGTTCAAGTCATGTATGCTGCAATTACTTTTCAAAGAACAGAAGGTTTATATTTCTACTAGAGGCCCGGTGCACAAAATTCATGCATGGGGGGTGGGGAATGTCCCTTAGCCCAGCCTGCACCCTCTCCAATCTGGGACCCTCAAGAGATGTCCAACTGCCTGTCTAGGCCTGATCGTAGTAGGATCGGGCCTAGACGGGCAGTCGGACATCCTTCTCACAATCCAGGACTGCTGGCTCCAAACTGCTCACCTGCCTGCCTCCCTGATTGCCCCTAACTGCTTCTGCCTGCCAGCCTGATCACCCACTAACCACTACCCTGCCAGCCTAATTGATATCTAACTGCTCCCCTGCCAGCCTATTTGCCCCCAACTTCCCTCCTCTGCCAGCCTGGTCAGCCCTAACTGCCTTCCCTTGCAGGCTTGATCGCCCCCAACTTCCCTCCCTTGCAGGCCTGGTTCCTCCCAACTGCCCTCCCCTGCTGGCCTGATTGCCCACAACTGCCCTCCCTTGCAGGGCCTGGAACCTCCAACAGCCCTCCCCTGCTGGCCATCTTGTGGTGGCCATCTTGTGTCCACATGGTGGCAGAATCTTTGATCACATGGAAGTAGCCCTCTTGTGTGTTGGAGTGATGGTCAATCTGCAAATTACTCTTTTATTAGATAGGATAGAGGCCTGCTGCATGGGTGGGGGCCAGCTGGTTTGCACTGAAGAGTGTCCCAGATCAGGGTGGGGGTTCCCTTGGGGTGAGGGGCGGCCTGGGTGAGGGGCTTGTGGAGGTTTGCAGGCCAGCCATGCCTCCCAATGACCCAAGTGGAGGCCCTAGTATCTGGGATTAATCTATGTCAAGAATTGAAACTTTGTAGCCTGGAGTGGAGCCAAGCCTTCTGCTCGCTCTGGGCGGCAGCCATTTCTGTTTGAAACTTTGTAGCCTAGACTGGAGGCCTAGGCCCGCAATGGAACGTGGAAAGCTTGGCTTCCTCCATTGCCAGGGAAACCCAAGCCTCTGTTCTCTCCAGTTCAGTGGCTGCTGCCATTTCTGTATTTTTTATAATTGAAACTTTGTAACATTGAGTGGAGGCCTAGGCAGGCAGAAAGCTTGGCTTCCTCTGTTGCCAGGGAAACCCAAGCCTTCCTCCTCCTCTCAGTTGATGGCAGCCATCTTGGTTGGGGTTTATTTGCATAATTTGCTCCTGATTGGCTGGTGGGCGTGGCTGTGGCTTGTGGTGTGGCAAAGGTATGGTCAAATTTGCATATTACTCTTTTATTAAATAGTATTTGTGAAAATGAATCCAAGTGTGAAAAGTAAAGGGAATGCTAAGCACCATTAATCCTAAATCCCCATTCTAGCACAAAAGGCAGCAACTGTGTGATTAAAAAGTTTCTTAAGTATAGGCTAAATATTAGACTAAAACTTCTTTCTAAGTTCAATGGCATTTACAGATTTTTTGTTGTTGTTAATCCTTACTCTAGGAAATTTTTTCCATTGCTTTTTTGAGAAAGTGGAACAGAGGGTGGGGAAACAGAAGCAGAGGAAACATTAATGTAAAAGAGACATAGCGAATGGTTATCTCCTGCACACAGTGAGAATGGAACCTGCAACCCGGGTACATGCCCTTGACCAGGAATCAAACCCACAACTTAATGGTGATTGGGCCGATGTGCTAACCACTGTACACCGGCTAGGGCTACAGTTTAAAAATAATATGACAATGAAACCATTAAAGAAGGTTAGAAAACAAATATAACTCTAACTTTATTGGCTCCTAGTTCTAGTATTCAGGAAAAAAGCAAATAGACCATGAAGTATTTTGAAAGTTACTTTTTTTAAACAATACCTAAATAATACTGTTTTTTATGTGGCAAAGCTTATGGGCCTACCTAAACATTTGCATTTTCATAATTCATAGTATACTTAGCTTAAAATTACACAGTATACATCAACTATAGAATATAAGATATATATGTAGCAAAAAATAATTTAGAAAAGTCACTCACAATCACATACATTAACTTAGAAAAGGATAAACCAAACATTCAAAGTATATTATCATATTTGTCATGCTGCACTTTTGAGAAAAACTCAGAGAAATATTTAAATATTTAAAATAATTAACATTATTGGAGGTAAAAGACCTGTACTTGGAAAACTACAGGAGAATGAAAAAAGGGACAGAGGAAGACATAAACAAATGTAAGAATATACCGTGTTCATGGATTGGTAGAATCAACATCATTAAAATGTCCACATCCAAAGCAATCTATAGATTCAATGCAATCCCCATTAAAATACCAACAGCATATTTCCCAGACCTACAAACAACTCTCCAAAAATTCATATGGAATTAAAAAAAAAAAGACCCCAAATAGACACAGCAATCCTGAGAAAGAAGAACAAAGTTGGAGGAGTCACAATGCCAGATATCAAGCTATATTACAAAGCCACTGTTCTCAAAACTGCCTGGTACTGGCACAAGAGCAGACATATAGACCAACAGATTGAACAGAGAACCCAGAAATCGACCCAAGCTATCATTCTCTATTAATATTTGGCAAAGAAAGCAAGAGCATACAATGGAGTCAAGAAAGTCTCTTCAATAAATGGTGCTGGGAAAATTGGTCAGATACATGTAAAATAATGAAACCAAGACTATCAACTTACATCACACACACACACAAAAAAAAAACTCAAAATGGATAAAAGACTTAAACGTAAGATGGAAAATCATAAAAATCTTAGAAGATTACATAGACAGTAAAATATCAGGCATATGTTGTAGCAATATCTTTACCTAGGCTCCTAGGACATTGGAAACTAAGGAGAAAATATACCAATGTGAACTACATCAAAATAAAAAGCTTCTGCACAGCCAAAGAAGCCATCAACAAAACAACAAGGGAGAACATACTTGCCAATGTTATATCCAATAAGGGCCTAATCTCCAAAATTTATAGGGAACTCATACAACTTAACAAAAGGAAGATAAACAATCCAATCAAAAAATGGGCAAAGTGCCTAAATAGACACTTTTCAGAAGAGGACATACAGAAGGCTAAGAGACATATGAAAAATACTCAAAGTCACTAATCATTGGAGAGACGCAAATCTAAACAACGAGGTCCAGGCTGGTTTGGCTTGATGGACAGAGCGTCAGCCTGTGGACTGAAGGGTCCCAGGTTCGATTTTGGTCAAGGGCACATGCCAGGGTTGTGGACTCGATCCCCAGAGGGTGGCGTGCAGGAGGCAGCCAATCAATGATTCTCTCTCATCACTGATGTTCCTATCTCTCTCTACCTCTTCCTTCCTCTCTGAAATCAATAAAAACATATTTTTTTAAAAACACAAAACAATGAGGTACCATTTCACATATGTCAAAATGGCTACCATCAACAAACCAACAAGTGCTGGCAAGGATGTGGAGGAAAAGGAACCCTCCTGCACTGCTGGTGGGAATGCAGACTGGTGCAGCCACTGTGGAGAACAGTATGGAGTGTCCTCAAAAAATTAAAAATGGAACTCTCATTTGACCCAGTAATCCCACTTCTAGGAATGTATCCCAAGAAATCAGAAACACCCATCAGAAAGGACATATGCATCCCTATGTTCCTGGCAGCACAATTTACAACAGGTAAAATTTGGAAACAGTCTAAGTGCTATGCTCATCAGCATATAGGTGGATTAAAAAAATAGTTGTACACCTACACAATGGAATACTATGCTGCTATAAAAAAGAAATAACTCTTACCATTCACAACAGCATGAATGGACCTGGAGAGCATTATGCTAAGTGAAATAGCCAGTCGGAGAAAGATAAGTATCACATGATCTCACTCATTTGTGGAATATAATGAACAACATAAACTGATGGACAAAAATAGATCCAGAGACACAGAAGCATCGAACAGACCATCAAACCGCAGAGGGAAGGCAGCGGGGAGGTAATAAGGGGCCAGTGATAAGAGATCAACCAAAGGACTTGTATGCATGCATATAAGCATAACCAATGGACACTAACAGTAGGGGGAGTGAGGGCATGTACTGGGGGTGGGGAGTGGCCCTACCATATAAAGGAGACATATCTAATACTTTAAACAATAAAGAATTTAAATTACAATAAATAAAAAATAAAATCATTAACATTATATCTGAAAAATCTCTCCATTACCAAAATGTAAAGGTTTTAAGGTGAAATACCAGGTAATTTAAGGGACTAGGAGTTCAGTGGATACTCATCCATTCTCTTCCTCAGCCTGGATATCACAATTAGAAAGAACATATAATTGCTGACATTAGAATGCTATTGTAGCCCATTTCTGCCCAACTGGTAACACAAATTTCAAATGCTAAATCCCCACCCCTCCTGACACCTCGGGGAATACAAGTGCGCAAGCCACTTACAACATTAGGCTATAAATACAGCTCATCTGTTGGGAAAGTTTTGTAGAACCACTTCCTGAATTGCAGAGAGCAAATAATTCTTTCACAATCACCATTTCAGTTTTTTGGTTTCTTAAAAAATATACATTTTATTGTTTTGTTACAGAGAGGAAGGGAGACGGATAGAAAGTTAGAAACATCGATGAGAGAGAAACATCTACCAGCTGCCTCCTGTACACCCCCCACTGGGGATGTGCCCACAACCAAGGTACATGCCCTTGACTGGAATTGAACCTGGGACCCTTAAGTCTGCAGGTCGATGCTTTATCCACTGAGCCAAACTGGTCAGGGCCACCATTTCAATTTTTTAAAAATATTTTTATTGATTGATTTCAGAGAAGAAGGGAGGGGAGAGAGAGAAACATCAGTGATGAGAGAGAATCATTGATCAGCTGCCTCCTGCACACACCCTACAGGGGATAGAGCTTCAATCCAGGTATGTGTTCTGACGGGAGTCAAACCATGACCTCCTGATTCATAGGTCACATTCAACTACTGAGACACACCGGCTGGGCTCACCATTTCATTTTGATTTAAGCTGGTTTATCAGTTAATTTCTTAGAAGACTGCTCTTCTATTTAAATAACATAATGAAATCCGATTTGTTTACATAATTACAATTTGAGTTCACCAAATCATGGAGGATTTTCTTTTTATTTACTTACTAGAGGCCCAATGCACAACATTCGTGCATGGGGGAGGGGGTTCCCTCAGCCAGGCCTGCACCCTCTCACAGTCCAGAACCCGTCAAGGGATGTCAAACTGCCAGCTTAGGCCTGAGCAGGCCTAAGCCGGAAGTCAGATATCCCCTGAGGGCCTAAGCTGGCAGTCGGATATCCCTTAGCATTGCCATGGAGGGGGGAGAGGCTCCCACCACTGCCACCTAGCAGCTGTGAGCCGGCTTCTTGCCAAGCAGCACTCACCCTAAGGGAGTGCACTGACCACCAGGGACAGCTCCTGCATTGAGCGTCTGCCCCTTTGTGGTCAGTGCAGTCACAGTGACCCGATGGTTCCATCAGTTGGTCAATTTGCATAGTAGGGTTTAATTATATAGGAGGACCTTTATTGTTGAAAGTGTTACAGATGTTTCCCTGGCCAGTTGCTCAGTAGTTAAGAGTGTCAGCCCTCAGTCTGAAAGGTCATGGGTTCCATGGGTCAAGGGCATATATCCTCAGTTGCTGGCTCAATTCCTAGCCATCAGGAAGAACGTGGGAGGCAACCAATCTCTGTGACATCGATTTCTCACTCTGCCTCTTCCCGTCCCTTCACTCTCTCTAAAAATTATTGGAGGAAAGAAGTATGACATTTAAAAAACATCCTTGACTTTCTTTGTAATTTTTAAGCTATTGATTGTATTGAAATCCTGTTTACTTAAACGCCTCAGAAAACAAACTAATTTCAACTTTCCCTTTAATGAACATATCTACATATAGAAGAATCATATGCAGTTGAAGAACCATAAGCAGTTCTAAAATAGCGAGTTTCAAATGAATGAAAGTGGTATTATAATTTTGAGGGGTTTAGTTCTAAATTATATTATCCAAAGGGTGGCAAGTTCACAGTCTTAACTTTGTCTCTAAATTTAATGTACAATTACAGTGTTCAAAAAGCCACATACACACAGGTGAGCAATAAAAATTTACTGTCTGATCAACCCTAGGAATGAAAATTGCCTGTCCTCTAAAAATTAAAAATCAAAATCTATTTTGTAACTTCCTTATTTCTTTTAGGAGTGTTTACTGACATCTTAAATTTTTCTTAAATGTATCTCCTTTGATCCTTTCTATTTTGCTGCGACTACCTTATTTAGGAAGAGATTAGAAGAAATAAGAGCTGTTAGATTATTACTGTACTACAGGAGACCCTGACTTTGGTTGAGGCCTAACTCAGGGAGAATGAGAGCAAGAATAGGAATAGGAAGATGGGAGAGGACACCACAAAATCCTTCCACCCTTCAGTTCATCCTGCACACCACCACCAATTTAATTTATTAAAACACTTATAATATTACCGGAAATCCCTTCTAGCTAAGTAAAGTCCTCATCCACAAATTCAAGTACCTTCATAATTAGAACCTTCCAAAATCTTCTATCTAAATGCTCTGCAAGAGTCAAGGGGATTTGTAAAATAAACTTCACTGTGAATGAACCTTGCAAATTCCTGGCTTTCATTCATTAAATATTTTCTAAATTCTCACGGGTGCCAAGCACTGTTCCAAGTGCTAATGATACTGAGGGGCACCAGGCAAAGCCCCTACTCCAAAGTTATACTCCTGACTGGTCAGTCTTGGGTTGAGAAGTTATTGTGGAAAGGAAATAAGCCCCCAGACATTGCCATTTCCTAGGTATGGGCCATTGGAAAAACACTAGAGATTGGGGGATAACAAAAGGACACCAGAAATCTGCCAACAGTAACACTGTCTGCTGTAAACCCGAATGTATTTTGCAGCCTTAATTCCCATTCCCACATTATTTGTTCCCTCAGTTCAGCCAAAATGTGCTAAGCTAGCAACTGTTAATGTGCCTTTGGCTCCTGCCTCACCTCCTACCACCTCCACCAGCTAAAGGCTAACCTGACTCCAAAGCCCACCTCAATGCTACTTTCTAAGAGACCCTTTTCCATTCCCTTCACACAAGTCCAGATTGTGGAGACCTTCAAACTCTGTAACCAACCCTTAATTTAGTCCCCTCTGAGCATTTATCCCACTATGCACTGTATCATAATTAAAATACCTGTTTATTTTAACCTCCTTCAGTAGCTATTTAATAAGCACTTGCTACATTTCTGAACTATCTAGGAGCTACAGTGGCAGGACTAAATTATTCCATATTTATTTTTAAATATGTAATATCCAAATGGTAAATGTAAAATGTAGAGACAAATATTCTACATGCTTTTTATTGCTTCAATCTTTTTCAAGTTTTGAGATATAATCTACATATCATAAAGTCCTCCCTTTCAAAGAGAATTTAAATGTTTTTAGTATATTTACAGAATCATGCAGCCATCCAATCTAATTTTAATCACCCTAAAAAGAAACCTTGTCCCTATATTAAAAGTCACTTCCCATCCTCCTATTCCGGCCCCTCATACCCCCAATCCTAGATAACCAAAATCTATCCTCTTTCTCTACAGATTTGCTATTCCAGAATTTTTATTTAAATGATACCATAAAAGATGTGGTATGAGGCTTCTAGCATTTGTAGAGTTTGAATCTTATAGAATAAGAATAATCTCACCATACTTACCTCAAGAAATTTATATCCCAGTGGAATAACACAAAAAATAAACATAAAAAAGAAACATGTCACCTTTAGATAATAATAAAAAGGAGGGGGCCAAATATATGGTGGCAGAAGATGATCTGACTTCGGGTGGTGAGCACACAATGCAATATATTGAACACGTACCACAGAAGTGTATACTTAGAACTTACATAATCTTATTAACCAATATCACCCCAATAAATAAAGTAAAATAAAATAAGAAAAAGGAGAAAATAAAACAGGGTAAACTGAACAGAAAGTAAACCAGAACAAAAGGGAGTCTCTAGATAGGGTGATCAGAAAAGACCAATCTGAGAAGATAATGTTGACCTAAGATGTAAAGAGCTGGAAGGGGAATATTCAAGGCAATGGAAACAGCAAAAAAATAAAATAAAACTGAGAAAAGAACAAGTCTGGCAAGTTCAAGGAACAAAAGGAAGTCAGTGTGACTGAAGTATAATGAAGAGGCAGAGAAAGTAGAAGATGAAGTTGGGGAGGTAAGCAGAGGCCAGATCATCTTGGACCTGAGAGCCATACTAAGCTCTTTGGATTTTAAAATGCAATCACTTTTAATACCTTATATTTCTTTAAATACAGGTGTCCATCTATGCAAACACTTGTTGAACTTTTACATATCTTCTATCTACAACTAATAATAGTAAATATTAAAGAGACTACTTGGCTAAATCCATAGCATTTAATTAGTTATCACTTTATTTTATGACCCAAGATAAACACCTGAAACATGAGTACCAATGGTGTTTTGGTAGTCCTGCATATGAATTACAAGCATATGAACGCGTCCTTATACATTTATTACCTAATCTTAATCAAGTAAGGTGTATGCCTTTACTGACAGTAACTAGTAGCTTTATCTTAGAATATTAAGGTCATTTTCAAAAAAGCAAGCTAAGCCAAAATCAGTTGGGTTCAGTGGATAGAGTGTTGGCCTGCAGACTGAGGGGTCCCAGGTTTGATCCCGGTCAAGGTCATGTACCTTGGCTGCGTGCACATTCCCAACAGGGGTGTGCAAGAGGCAGCTGATTGATATTTCTGACTTTAGATTCCTCTCTGTAAAAAAATTAATAAATATATTTTTTAAAAGCAAGCCAATAAAGACATATTTGCAATCGATCTCATAATTTAAACCTAGGTTTCATTTTTTCATTGAATTCTAATTAACTGACTGCTTTTCTCCACTCTACTAATTAAAAATATCCCATTGCTAACCATAAAACCTATGGACACAAAATATTCTACATGTTTTTAATCTTTTAAAATAAGCATTTTCACATACTACTTCTACATTTGTTTTTTTCAAAGAGACAAAAAATGTTCTTAAAACTCTAGAGAGTTTTAAATGTCACCTTTGATAAAAGAACATCTTATCTAGTCCCAACTTCATCTCTATGGCTCTGCCTCCAGGCACTGTGTGCTCCTGCAGAACCAGACTACTTGCTAGTCTCATACTTGTTCCCTCACCTCAGTTTTTTTATTCACATTCCCCACTTGGAGAAATCCAACCAGTTCGTCCAGGTCCAGGGCAAACATTCTCCCTTCTGTATCTCTTTTCCAGTCCCTGAGTAGAACTGATTTCTCACCTCTGTGCATCCACAACTCAGATGCAACCTTACTGGGTGCTGCCTGGTACGCAACTATATGAGTCTGCATCCTGGATAGAAATATTGTCACCAAACTACACCCTTCAGCATACTCTCAAGTGGACAAACATAGTAAAGCTTTTTGAATTAGTGGATTTCAGTAAAAAGGTGCCACATCTACTTTAGCACCATTTGGTGCAATATGATACAAGTCATTACAAAATGCAAGGTCCAGAATTAAGCCCTATCCTATCTAATAAAAGAGAGACATGCAAATTGACTGTACTTTTGCTACGGTACCAGCCAATAGGAGTGAGTATGCAAATTAACCCAACCATGATGGCGAGGCCCATAGCAGCTAGGTGGTGCTGGGGCTGCTTGGTGCATGGGAGACACAAACCCAAGAGAGGTCATCATCCAGCAGCCCCAAGCCCTGCCATGGCGGTGCTGGGGCGGAGGGGTCTGGATCGCAGCCACAAACCAACAGGAAGGTCATCCGCCCCAAGCCCCAACATGACAAACCGGGGGCTGGAGGGGTGGGGAGGGTGGATTGGAGACACAAACCCGCAGGCCTGGCACCCAGCAGCCTCAAGGCCTGAGGCGGACGCGCTTGGGTTGCTGAGGGGGCATGGGTTGGGGTAGCAGAGACACAAACCCGCAAGAAACCTGTGGAAAGGGAGATAAACTATCCTAACTTTATCTCCCTTTCCACAAGATGAGAAAACTGTCCCTGGATTATTTAGTGCTATGGCCAAAACCTTTCTACAAACACAGGGTAATGTTATGATCACACCCAGGAAGGTCAGAATACCGTCTTCAGGGAATAATGCTACTGTGGCAAATCATCTAAGAGAGGAAACAAGCTTTTGTTGGGTTTATTCTGAAGGTCAGAGAGCATGCCACCCCAACATATGCTGTATTGTTATATTGATGATCTTGAGCTGTAGATGCTTGAAAAACAGCAAATACATGCAGAGGATTTCACTGAAGTCTTCTGATCTCCCTAAAATCAGACCCCCCTCCCAAAAGAGCTTAAATGTCATAGGTCCCCTTGATGGGAGAAGTGTTATCAGGCAGAGAAGACTGACTCCTGTCACAGGACAGGAGAGTAGAAGTTGACATCACACCCAAACTTTGTTACAAACTATTTCCCTTCACCCCATTCATCTTTCCTAAATATCATTTACTCTCCTCTAAGAGGCTACATCTCCTGCCTCTTTCCCTAGGAAGAAGGTATTTAAATCTGCATTCTAAGCCACCTTAAGGATCTCCCACATATACACAAGGTACACGTTAACGAACTTTCGTTTTTCTCTTGGTGATCTATCTTTCACCACAAGGGCCTCCACTAAGAACTCAGAAAGGTAGAGGAAAACTATTTTTCCTCCTCCATAATTCTGTCTTGGGAAATCAAGTCCCCAGCAGAACAATGAAGTTGCTCAAGTACCAAGAAGTCCCGGCTGATAGGAGGGAAGCTTCTAGGGAGAAATCAATGATATTGACATCAAAGTGAGATGGAGGGCACACCCACGGTTGCTGGTGGGAGTTTAAAGAGGTTCAACATTTTTGGAGGATAATTTGGCAAATTCGATAGAAATGTTCAAGGTACATCCAAGAGTCTTCTTCTAGGAATCACAGCTGCTGAGATAAAGCACAAGCGCATAAGCCCTGGTCAGAACCCAGGATGCTACTGCGGGCTCCCTTCCATGATAGGAAAACCTGGGAACAACCTGCATTTTTAGGAGGAGGTGGCATCTATACTAATAAAAGGGTAATACACTAATTAGACTGAACATCTTCTGGATGCCTTTCCAGATGTCCTTCCAGACATCCTTCCCAACAAGCCAGAGCAGTCTTTACTTCCTTCCAAGTTTGGACATAATTTTTTAGTAAATGGTTTCTTAATAAACACACAATCCCACTATTTAAATGAGACTTTTCTATCTATTTAAGAACTGTTCAACAAAGTGTGTGAGTGTTATGTATTATCAAGAATTGATAGCTTTAAACCCAGAGCACAGAAAAGATGAAAGAGCTACACAAGTCATACAGCTAATCAGAAGGGCTAAAATGTGATTCCATCCATATTCTATCCACTGCTTCCTAACATGAAGGACCTGAATGAACACCACTAACTGTCAAAAGCATCTAGTTATGCTTGATATAAAGTACATGTTCAAGTATTCGAGTTAATAAAGATAATTTAAAATGTCTTTAGTTGTGGAGGTTTATTTACAATGTAGACATAATTAATCATTAATCATGCAGATCATATTAACAGATTATTTCAAAGCATACTAATAACAAAACTTCTGTTCTTAGGAATGGCACTGACCAGAAACCCTCCACAAGAGCCGCATTTTCCTTCTTCGTTTGTTCCCAGAGGCACAATAGATTAAATATTATACAGCTCACCCCATTTTCTAATTTCAGCTTGCATTTAAGATAAAGCATTTGTTTTATTTTCAGCTCTCATGCTGCTGACACAGCTGCCCCTTCTTCGAAATAAACACAAGGCTTCTATATTTTAAAAACACAGTGAAACTTTGTTATAGCATCCCCTTCCCAGTCTCGGCCAATATTCTCTTCTAAGCCCCACCTCCACCCCAGGATTATCTGTCATCGGTGCTCCAGGCGCTATACTCTTCGGAAAGTCAATTTTCTTTTTTAAACACATCTCGTCGTAGTGGAATTTCTCTTCTCAGCTCGTGTGTGTGTGTGTGTGGTTTTTTTAAGGAGGGGAAATAAAGGATTCCCTTCCCACGCAAAAGAATCTGAGGGGAGGTGAACCGCAGCCCGTGCCCCGATATCCAGTTGGGACGAACTCCCCAGCTGGGCTCGGGATCCGCGGGAGACCCCGAGGCTGCGTGGCTGATTCCACGGTGACTGGCAGCTGCGCTGACAGCCAAGCTCACCCGCGGGCACCCGGGCTAGTCGACCCGCCCGCCCCGGGCGAGCGCCCCCCAGGAGGCTGCGTGGTGCTGGGAGGGGGTGTCGTTACCAGCCAGCGATGAGTTTACGTGGGCGCCTCGCTGGGCGCGGGCTCCCCGACCGACCGGCCGAGGGCAGAGGCCAACACGCCCCGCGTCACTCGGGACTGTCGGAAGGGGGCGGCCGAGGAGGGTGTGGGTCGGAGAGGCGTGCGGGCAGGAGGCGAGGCGAGGCGAGGCCGGAATTCATCTTCCACCTCACGAGCCTTTGGAAAAGGACGGCTAGGGGCCGGAGCGGCGGGAGAGTAGCTCCAAGGAAAGTGAAACTCCTTCCCGGCCGTTCAGCCCGGCCGGCCCGGGCGGGAGGTGAGGCGGCCGAGCGCGCTCGCCCTGCAGCCTGACGGCGCAGCACTCGTGACCTCCACAGCCCAGCCCAGGGCAGGGCGCAAGTAGCAAGTTCACTAAATCTCCTTTTCCCACACCCTCGCCTGGTGAGGAGAGCCAGTCAAGGGAAATAAAAGAAGTTAGTTGCCCATGCCTCTTAGTAAGGAAAAAAAAAAGATGAAAAGACACAGGACGTTCCCATACCGGGAGTCGAACCCGGGCCGCCTGGGTGAAAACCAGGAATCCTAACCGCTAGACCATATGGGAAGCGCTGCTGAGGGCGCCGCAGTGACTCACCTGACGAGCAAACGCGCCGCGTTGCCTCCCCTCCACGTCTTGCCGCTGCGGTTCCCGCCGCTCCTGCGCCACTCACGCCGCTCCCTCGGCTCCCCACGCGCTCCCAAGCCCGGGAACCAGACCGGTGCCGGCACGCGGGCGTCGCGGCGGGGAACGCGGCCGGACCGCCGCCTCAGGAAAGTTCTGAGGCAAAGCCCGCAACTCGCGGCCACGAAACCAGCGGTTTCACCTTTCCTTTTTTTTTTTTTTTCTTTCTTTTTTTTTTTTTTTAACTCCGCCAACGGCCCCTAGCCTACAGGTCCAGGTTGCTCCGCCGGTCAAAGTGCGTGCGGAGTAGTTGGCAAAGTTGAGGGCGGTGACGTCTCGGGGAACAGCTGTTTGTGTTCGGGGCGGAGGCGGCGCGCGAGCTCCCTGGCCGCGAGCCCGCGAGCCTAGAAGGGCGGAGGTTCTGGGTCCCGGGGGCAGAGAACGGAGGGGTGACGCGGTGACTGGAGGCTTCGGGTCAGCGCCCTTCAGCTTAGGTCCCGTCGCGCCTTGCCCCTTCTGGGCGACCTCAACCCTTTTATACCCACCCCGCCTCCCGGGAGCCGGAGTACCGCCCCTGGGGGGGAGGGGACACGGGGGGGGGGGGGGGACTCGGCGCGCGGATTGCGTCCTGCGGGCACCCGTAGTTGGGAACCGTGGAACCCTGGTCCGGGGCGGGAGGGCGGTGTCTCAGCTCGGAGGCTGCGGTGGGCCTCGTGCCGGCTGGGCTGCTGCTCGCCCCGGGAGGGGAACGCGAGTGTGGACCGGACCCGCGGGCGACGCGCGGAGCGGCTGGTCCAGTCATGTGAGTTGGGTCTCCGGCTCTAAACAAGGACGTGTTGTTCTTCCGGGCGGCCCTTTCTCCCGCCCGTCTCTCCTCCGCCTCCGTCCCCGTCCCCCCGCCCCCGCCCTTCGGTTAGAGGCGGGATGGACGCGCCATTAACTCGCTGGGGACCGGCCCGACCGGTTCTCCGGGCCGGGTTTGGAAACCCTGCGCCGTGGAGCGCCCTGGGGGCGCGGAGGAGCGGCCCTCGGGAGGGAGGTCGGCGGCCAGTTGCAGTCGGTCGGACGGCCGCCCGCGGAAGGGGGCGTGCTCCCGCCTCCCGCAGGCGGGGGTCGCCGCAGCCTTCTGGGCTCTCGGGGCTTGAGCCGCGGGACGTTGTGAAACGGGCTGGACGGCGGCCGCCGCGGAGCCCGCCTGCTGCAGCGGCCAGCCCCGGTTTCCTCCCCGTGGCTGCCCGCCGAGAGGCCCCTGCGTGTTGCAACTCTCTTGCCCGGAGGCTCAAGAACAAACTGCGTTAACTGATGGTCTCGGGGGAGCCGCAGCCTCCCACCGGAGGAGCCTTGTGCTCTGTTTGTTCTTTCGGCGCCAATAACTTGATTTAAAAAGCAAGCTTTATGAACTTACTCAGACCTCCATCACAGCAACCTCTCAAAATGCCAGAAAGGGAAGGAAAGACGAATCTTAAGATGTTACTGATTTCTTCACGCTGATGACATTAACAAATGGGGGACGACTTTTTTAAGCTGTTTCACCTAAGGGGGGTTTAAATCTTGTGCAGACTTTTCTACCTGAGTGGCAACACTTGCAGACAAATAATGGAACGGTGCTATTATATATGGCAAGACAAGATTCAGTAGCAGAGGCTTGTATTTCAAATTCTGAGATGTAAAGCATGCAAAGTTTTACCTTTTTAACTTATAAGTAAGCTTAAGCTCATTTTTTTCCTTTTTCAGGGCCGACTACTGGAAGTCACAACCAAAGAAATTCTGTGATTACTGCAAGTGCTGGATAGCGGACAATAGGCCTGTATGGCAGTTCCACTGATAGAGATTCTAATGTATTTGTGTGAAGTGTTCCTTTTTCTTCTTATCTAAACTTGTAGTTTACAAAACATTTTCATATGCATTGCTCTAGGTGTTTCAAAACGTTGAAAAAAATTCTATTATCTGTTTTTGTTGTTAATCCTCATCCAAGGATATTTTTCCTTTGATTTTTAGAGAGTGACAGGGAAGGGTGGAGAGAGAACCATCCATTGCCTCCCCCACGCACCCTCGGTCCACTGAGCAAAACTGGCTAGGGCTTCTCTTATCTTTTCATTCCTTGTGTGCCTTCTTCCTTTTCACCGGCCTAAATTTGTATATAACTACTAAACCCAGTTAATTCACTGTGGCCCTTCAGTCACCTTTAGGAAATGAACATTGAGTAGGGGTAATCTCAGCCGTGTCTTTGAAACATCCAGTTATGATTGTGTTGTTTTTAACACTGTCACATACAAAGAAAAAAAAAAGTGGAAAGCCCTTAATATGTAAGAAGAAACATTGTAGTTTTTCCCATAATTTTTTTTGTTTTAGAGATAATTAAATATATTGGATGCATAACTTTATGTCTATAAATACTTAAATTTGAAAAAAACATCATTACCTTTGTCATGGAATATGGAAGTGGCAACTCTGTTAGGCAAATTATATTATTGTGTCTCTTAGTCCAGTTTTAGCTTTTAAGACATGAAACAAAAAGCAGCACCATTGTCTGTTTTTCCGACTTCTCTCATGCATGTCATAGGACTGTGTACATTAAGCATGTCAAACTCAAAAGCTCACACAGGCCAAATAAGGTTTAAGTTTATGTGAGCCACAAGAAAACAAAAGCTTAAATTTTCTTAGAAACGTAGGTTTATTTTGATAAAGATGCTGAATACAAATGACTGAAATAGATGAGTAATCGTTAACATAAAATAATAGAACATTTTAATAAAAATATTTTTTCTTGAACATTAACTTACCGGACACTGAATAACTGCACAAATAAATGAGCGTAATGCAAATCTATTTTTCTTGTTCTCTGAAAGCTAAATACTTCCTGTTGCGCACACCAATCAGGTCATTCCAAGACTACATTAGGTCCTCGGGTTACTTCGGAGATCCATTCCTACGGCGCTATGTAACGTGATTTTCACTGTAAGTCCGAACCCCCCTACATAAGCACCTACATCACTCACATAGAGCACATACACAGCAGTTATGAAGTGAAACAGTAAAAAAAAAAAATTTAAAAGATAATTCCTGACCTGCACTTGTGTTAAATAAATAATAGAAAACATAAAGCACATACGTCATAGAAAACATAAAGGACTTTTTTTATATGTATAAGTAAATGGGAGATGGCGATTTAACCATGAAACAATGTATGTCAAGTGCGAGGTAACCTGAGGACTACCTGTAATGACGTGGCAATCCGCTACTAAAATATTGGCTGCTAGTGTTAGTGGAGAGAAATGAGCCTGGCATAAGGTGCTTAAGGGAAATGAATGCAACACAATTATAGTAATCACTCATTAGTGAACATTGTAGTTCGTTATTAATTATAACAGGGTGTTGTAAAAATTAAGTTACAAAATTTTTATTAGAATGTTTTTTACATACTGTTATATTGGCTGGGCTGCAGAAATACTCATGGGCCAAGAAGAGTTTGACATGCTTGCTGTTCATAGTACCTATAGGCTTGGGTATTTTAAAAATATATTGCATATTCATATCCTTTTTCCTTGGTAGAGTTGGATGCACAAAAGAATAGTAGCCCTGTCTGTAACAATAGTAGCCCTGTCTGTAACAATGTTGTATTTGTTTAGTAGACACTTATTTACTATTGTCTGCAAAAGACAGAAACATCAATGTGTCTACAAGGAGTTTGAGTTGTCGTTTAGGTTTTGTTATTTTTGGTCTTTTTGAATAATTGCTAAAGTTCTTAACTATTTGTGTGACTTAGGCCAACCTACACAAACCATTGATAGTGTCTTCCTTGGAGGTAAACCAGTTCAGTGAATTCCATCAGTTATGTAGAATAAATAATCTCTCTAAGATAGTCTTTCTGCATCTCCTTGAATTGTTAATACACACAACTTTAACCTTTACTTAGAAGCAAAATTAATTTATTTTAATGGGCCTTTAACAGTTTTTGTGGTGTATAATAAATTTTAGAAAAATTAATACATGAAAAATAAAGGATGAACATTTGCCTTAAAGAATCACATTTTTAAAGAAGAACTCACAGTACTTTAGAATAGCTCATTTAATGTGTTGTGTACGATTTGATTTACAAAACTTATTTTGCAAAGTTTAGCAGATAATTCTTATTGTGTACAACCATAGGGAGTATTTCTGGCTGTTTTAAATATGTGATAACATTCAATCATCCACCTCTGTTATTCGTCCAAGTTACCACCATTCCTCATAGGTTATCACTTTTCATTTTCTTGTCTAGCCTTCTGTTGTTTCTGTATGTATATAGGTTCTTATTCTAGCGAACATAAAAGGTGACATACTATATTGTACCATAGTTGTTTTGTTGTTGTTTTTGTGGGTTTTTAAAAAAATATATATTTCTATTGATTTCAGAAAGGGAGAGAGATAGAAACATGAGAATCATCAATTGGTTGCCTCCTGCACGCCCCCTACTGGTATCGAGCCCACAACTCAGCATGTGCCCTTGACCGGAATCCAACCCTGGACCCTTCTATCCACTAAGCCAGACCAGCCAGGGCATTTTATTTTACTTTTTAATTGAACAGTATATCCTGAAGCTCTCTCCACATTAATTTTTAGGGAGCTCTAATGTAGCAGTTTAATTTTGATAGATTGGTCCAAATTGTTCTGCATAGGAATTTCACATTTTGTACCATTACCACATTATATATGAGTATTTGTTTATAACTAAGATAAATTTTTTAATGTCTGCTTTTCTCCCAATATGGAGAAATACAGTTCTAAGGATCATTGGTTATTGTCTCTTATCTAATGTGGCAAGTGGAACAGTGTAAATTCTAGAGACTTACTGGTTTTAACACTACGCTAAGAAGTGTTTCTTAAAGTTAAGATTTTTTCCCCACTCCTTTTGGCTTCATGTCTTGTTTTGAGTCCTCATTATAATCATAGTCACTAGATTAGTCATCAAGTGTTCCTTGTATTTTCCTCCATTAATATGGTAATCATAGCTATTGTTTTAAGCACCAAAGGAGACCTTGTCAGAAAGCATAATGATAAATAATGTAGTTCAATTCTATAGTATCACTTGATACTATAGAGCCAATTTGCATTCAAGTTACTTTGTATCTTTTCTGCCAGTCATTTTAGTTTTAATTTTGTTATATTCCATTCCCAAATTTACTGTTAATTGAATGTGAACGTTATGATGTTTATGTAATATTTCTTTGTATTTTCTTTTTTTTTTAATTTTCAAGAGTGTTGAATTTCATGAAAGAGGAAAGAATCATAAGGAAAATGTTGCAAAGAGGATCAGTGAGGTAATTTACTTTGTTTCTTTTTTTTGCCAGTTTTTCTATGTAAATATCAGTCTTTTATTTAGCTTTCCCTCTTAAATGTGTCTTATGAAGATTAAACAGAAAAGCCTGGATAAGGCAAAGGAAGAAGAAAAGGCATCAAAGGAGTTTGCTGCAATGGAGGAAGCTGCCCTGAAAGCATACCAAGAGGATTTGAAAAGGCTTGGCTTGGAGTCAGGTAAAAAAAAGCAACAGCATGTTTTAAAAGTAACACCAGAGGTCATGCTAAGTTAGCTTTTATTATTTCCATAAAGAGGTTATACACTCAGGGTATAATACTACTAGTGTTTTTCTTATGCATCATAGCACAGTTTAGATTGTGGAGACTTGCTCATGCACTTTTGTTTTGCTTTTAAAGCTTCAGATTTTAACATCTCCATTCACAACCATACTACCTGGGTTGTTACCTAATCATAGCTATCCTAGGTCAGTGGTTCGTTTCAGAGACATTTGAGTTTTCTAGGTATTCTAATTATTTGGCTAAAAGGATCTATTCATTAAAAAGAAGGTATCCTACATAATAAAGAGCTAACATGCTAAGGGTCGTGATGCCCTCACACTGTAACGACCAATCAGCAGGGGACTGTGTGCATGGCAGGCGTGGATGGGTGGGGCTGCATGTGCGGCGAGGTGCACATGGGTGGGCAGGAAGGTGAAGCTGCGTCCCCGTCTCCCCCTCCCCCACCCCTAGCGCGGCTTGACAGGAGTGGGGCTAGCCAAGTCTGAGTCTTGCCCAATGGGGTTGGAGCCAGCCAGGTCTGGGACTCTTCTCTTTTAATGTGCACGAATTTCGTGCATGAGGCCACTAGTTGCATTATAACTACATTTCACTTTATCCATATGGTGAAAACTGAATCATGTTTATATGTTTGAATTACAGTGAATTAGCCTTTTATGGGCACATTAACTGATTATTGCTAGAATGTAGATACTTCTTTTCTTTTTACTTTTTCATTGAGTATATTTGACATAAACATTGTATAAATTTAAGGTGTACAATGTGTTACTGTGATACTAATCCTATCTAATAAAAGACTAATACGAAAATTGTCCCCTCGGGAGTTAGACCGACTGGAAGTTCAACCGCTTGCTATGATGTGCACTGACCACCAGGGGATGATGCCAAACAAAGGAAGGGCCCCGGCTGGCAGGTGGGGAAAGAAGGCTCTGGTCGGCCAGACCTAGAGACCCTATCTGTACACAAATTTTATGCACTGGGCCTCTAGTATGTTATAATCCCATTAGAGGCCAGATGCAGGAATTCGTGCACAATGGGGTTAGGCTGACCCCACCCCCAATTGGGGTTTGGCGGGACAGGTCGAGGGGAAGAGCCATGCGAGGTTGGCCGCCAGCCCTGCACCCAAATGGAGGGGCAATTGGGGTTGGGGACAACGGGAGGCTGCAGGAGATTGGCCAGCTGGCCCTGCTCCTGATGGGGAGGTGGCTGCAGGCAGCTGGGGGAAGGGCCGCAGTGTGTTGGCCAGCCAGCCCACCCCCTGGTCAAATTCCATGTTGAGGGGATAACTTGCATATTAGCCTTTTATTATATAGAATTGCCATTGGAGTGATATTTATCACATTACATAATTGTAGTACAATATTTTTATCTATATTCATTACTGTATGCTGGCAATTTTCCAACTGTTTTTATCTCGTGGCACACATAAACTAATTACTAAAATACTGCAGCATACCAAAAATACATTCTATTATTTTGCCAGTCTGAGAAAAACTATAGGTATAATTTTGATTCATTTACACCAGACAGTTATTGTGCTGGCTGTTGTCATTTTTTATTTGACACACTAAGGACAAAGATGACAGGTTTTCCATATTTTAAAATTATTTGGGAACACTGGTTGAAAAATCACTGCTCTATGCATTGCAGCCATCACCAACCAATGGTCTGTGAGGTCCGAGAGGTTGACCGCTGCATTAGAGCTCTGTGGATTATTTACTACTCATTGAGAGTTTGTATCCTTAAGTAGCATCAGTCTTCTCTCCCACCCCCCATTTCCTGGTAACCACCATTTTACTCTCTGTTTTTTATAGTTTGACTATTTATTCTGTTTCTTTATTCTGATGCTGTAACCAGAGAGCCACACCAATGAGGGCTAGATTTGACTTTTTTTAGGTTCCACAAAGGAGATATACAGAACCTGTCTTTCTCCATCTGACTTATCTCACTTAACACAGGGTGCTGAGGGTCCATTCCTGCTGTCACAACTTGCAAGATACCCTCCTTCTATGGTCAAATAATTCCCTTGTGTATATATACTACACTAGGGGCCCGGTGCACGAAATTTGTGCACTGCAGGGGAGGGGCCCCTCATCCCAGCCTGAGCCCTCAGGGAATGTCCTGCTGATGGCTTAGGCCCTTTCCCCATGGGGAGCGGCCCTAAGCCACAGTCTGGCCTCCCTTTGTGGGAGGCGATCAGGAAAAGGCACCAGCCCCATCACCCCACTGCTGCAGCCACTGCCAGTCACTACAGCCACCAAGTTGTTTTCATCAACCCAGACTCTGGTCCCTTCACCATAAAAAAATGACAACTTTCTTTAGGCATTTTCAAGATGTGTCTTTCATAGGATATAACATTTCTTTATTTTTCTTTTTTTATCCTCACCTGAGGATATGTTTCCATTGATTTTTAGAGAGTGTGGAAGAGAAAGGGAAAGACAGAGAGAAACATCAAAGTGAGAGAAACACTGATTGGTTACCTCCAGCATGAGCCCTGACCTGGGCCCTAGCCAAGGAAGAGCCTGCAACCTAGGCACATGCCCTTGATCAGAATATAACCCAGATCCTGAGGTTGGCAAACCTAGGCACTATCCACTGAGCCAAACTGCCTAGGGAAAGGATATGATATTTCTTAGCCCTCCAGCAGCAGTCCTTTGTTTTTTTCTCCAGGAGTGTGGTGGAACAGCCCTAGATTACTTTTTTGGATTCGTATACCCAACTTACTAAGAATATTACCAGTGGTGTACAGGGAGCTTAGCCAATGAGCGGTCAGAAATGGTGTTTCCTCTACAGTTCACATCTATCTCCTCTGATCTCCGGCTCCACCCCTGCCAAGGCCTAAAGCTTCTGGCCCTGGGCGGGGGACCCCCAGTTAGCTGCGATTGCCCTGCTCCACCCCGGCCAAGGCCCCAAGCCTCTGGCCAAGGATCTAAGGCTCGGGTCTAGGGCAGGGGACCCCCAGCGCACTTGATCACTCTGCTCTGAGGATGGGACCTAGGGCAATTGACCCCCAGCACGCGCAGTCGCCCTGCTCCGCCCCCAGCCAAAGCCACAAGCCTCTGTTTGAGGCTCGGGCCCTGAGCGGGGGACCCCCAGCGTGTAGGATCGCCCTGCTCTGCCCAGGGCCAAGGCTGCAAGCCTCTGGCTAATGCTCTGAGGCTGGGGCCCTGGGCAGTTGACCCCCAGCAGGCGCAATCACCCTGCTGCCTCTGTTTAACGCTTGGGCCCTGGGCAGTTAACCTCCAGCAAGGGCACGCACCCCGCTGCCCACCACCCCTCCCAGCCCTCTCTGCCCAGCCGCCCCTCACCCCCTCGATCCTGATTGGCTGGTAGCATAGCGAAGGTATGGTAATTTGCATGTTTCTCTTTTATTGGATAGGATGTTTTTTAATCCATTCATCTGTTGATGGGCATTTAGGTTTCCACATCTTAGTTATTGTGAATCTTTCTATCTAATAAAGAGGTAATATGCAAATTCGCGATCACTTCAACACACAAGTAGGCTTCCCTCATGTGGACACAAGATGGCCAGCAGGGGAGGGCCATTAGGAGGGACCAGGCCTGAAAGGGAGGGCAGTTGGAGGTGATCAGGCCTGTAAGGAGGGCAGTTAAGGGTGATTTGGCCAGCAGAGGAGGGCAGTTGGGGGCGACCAGGTCTGGAGGGAAGAGAAGTTGGGGGGGACCAGCCCTGCAGAGGAGGGCAGTTGGGGGGGGGGGGGGCAGGCCTGCAGGGGAGGGCATTTGGGAGTGACTAGGCCTGCAGGGAAGAGGAGTTGGAGGGAACCAGGCCTGCAGGGGAGAACAGTTAGGGAAGGGCAATTGGGGGGGAACCAGGCCTGCAGGGGAGGACAGTTAGGAGCAACCAGGCCAGCAGGAGAGGGCAATTGAGGGCAATCGGGCCGGCAGGGGAGCAGTTAGTCGTCAATCAGGCTGGCAGGGGAGTGACTAGGGGTGATCAGGCTGGCAGGCAGAAGCTATTAGGGACAATCAGGCAGGCAGTCGGGAGCGGTTGGGAGCCAGCAGTCCTGGATTGTGAGAGAGATGTCTAACTGCTCGTTTAGGTCCGATCTCACCAGGATCGGGCCTAAACCGGCAGTCGGACATCCCTCAAGGGGTCCCAGATTGGAGAGGATGCAAGCTGGGCTAAGGGGACACCCCTTTCTGCCCCCCCCCCCCCCCGGCATGATTTTCGTGCACTGGGCCTCTAGTACTACAATAAATACAGGAGTACATATATCTCTTTGATATCCTGTTTTTATTTCCTTTGGGTATACCCAGAAGTTGAATTATTAGAATCTATGATAAATCTATTTTTAATTGTTTTGAAGAACTTCAATATTGTTTTCTATAGTGATTAGACCAATTTACAGTCACACCAAGAGTGTATAAGGGTTTCCTTTTCAATATACCTTTGTCAACAAGAAAATAAATAATTTGAGGATTTAAAGATACTCGGTTCCAGCCAGGACCGGTTTGGCTCAGTGGATAAGCATCGGACTGTGGACTGAAGGGTCCCGGGTTCGATTCCGGTCAAGGGCATGTACCTTGGCTGTGGGCGCATCCCCAGTAGGGGGTGTGCAAGAGACAGCTGGTCGATGTTTCTCTCTTATCGATGTTTCTGACTTTCAATCCCTCTCCCTTCTGCTCTGTAAGAAAATCAATAAAATATATTTAAAAAATAAAGATACTCTGTTCAGATAAAAAGCATTTATCTAGCTCAGTCGGTGTGGCTCAGGGATTGAGCATCGTCCTATGAAGCAGGACATCACAGTTCAATTCTGGTCAGCGCAGATGCCTAGGTTGGGGGCTCAGTTCCTAGTAGGGAGCATGTAGGAAGCAGTTAATCAGTGATTCTGTGTCATCATTGATGTTTCTGTCTCCTTCCTCTCTCAAATCAATTTTTTAAAGCATTCATCTATCTTGTTATTAAATTTAGGCTTTAAGTAGGAAACTTTTTGTGAGAGTTTTTTTCCATGACAGATCCATTGCCCTTAAATTAGGCATATTGCAAGTCACAGTTGTTGATCTTACATAATGGTGTGGTATTCAGCATGGAATGGTATTCTTGAATAAAAACTGCTTTCAGTTAAGTTTTTAAGCAGAATAGCAGTTAATTAACATTGTCCTCATAAAATAAAAACAGTTGTAACCAGACTTTAAAAATGTTATCTTGGATATTGCTATTTAAAATGGGGAAAGCATTATTTTACAAAGATAAAGCTATCTATACTAATAAAAAGGTAACATGCTAATTAGAGCGGACGTCTTCCGGACATCCTTCTGGACAAAGCCGCAGTGGCTGCGAGGGCCGAGGGCAGGCAGCCATGGAGGCCAGCAGTGGCGGCAGCAGTGGGGTAATTAGGGCGGTGCCTTCCCATGTTTGCCCAGTCACCTCCCGCAGAGGGAGGCCAGAGGCAGCAGCAGTGGCTGGGGTGATGGGGGGGAGTGCCTTCCCCTAATTGGCCTGGTCACCTCCTGCAGAGGTGACCTTGTGGAGTGGGCCTAAGCTGTCAGTAGGACATTCTTCCAAGGGTTCCCGGATTGGAGAGGGTGTAGGCTAGGCCTCTAGTATGTTTATAAGGGGTAAAAAGATGTAGTGTTGGCATTCCTGCAGAATTAAAAAGTAATAGTCATCTCATCAACTATATGCCTTGGGACAATTCATAATTTTTGTGGTTTTTCCTGAATGAGATATATTCCATCAAAAGTACAATTAAGTCTAAAAAATTTTTAAAATAAAGTTATACATTTTATGTTATTGTCTGTTTGGAGATTGCTTTATTTTTTTCTTGCAATATGTCAAGTACATCTTTTCTTTTGAATAACTAAGGATGTACAAAGTTGTTAAGAGCACAGTTTTCAAATCAATCAGAATTATCTCTTATTAGCTATACAACCTTCAATTTTTATTGAAATTAAGTAGTAAAGTAATACAATGGTATAAATTGCTTATTACAATGACACTTGTAACAAGTGTTTAATCCTATATAATAAAGATGTGATATGCAAATTGACCTCACACCCTCCCAAGATGGCTGCCTACGACCAGGCCGGCAGGGGGGCTAGTGAGGGACGACCACACGACTGAACAAGTAGGCTGTGTGGGGCAACCGGGCCAGCAGGAGGGTTAGTGAGGGACGACCACACGACTGAACAAGTAGGCTGTGTGGGGTGACCAGACTGGCAGGGGAGAAGTTGGAAGCAGTTAGACTGGCAGGAGGTAGTGGTGAGGGGCAACTAGGCTGGTGAGGGGGGAGTAGTTGGGTGCAACCAGGCAGGCAGGGGGGGTAGTTAGGGGCAACCAGGCCAGCACACAGAGGCAGTGAGGGGCAATTAGGCTGGCGGGGTGGGGGTGGGGGAGCAGTTAAGTGCAACCAGGCAGGCAGGTGAGTGATTAAAAGCCAGTGGTCCAGTATATGTCAGACTGCCGGTTTAGGCCTGATCCCAGGGATCCCCCAGGGGTCCCGAATTGGAGAGGGTGCAGGCTGGGCTGAGCACATCCCCTGCCCCTTCGTCCACAAATTTTGTACACCAGGCCTCTAGTAAAGGGTATAAAGTGCCAACATTTATTTAACTAATTTCTTCGTGGTTAACATTTAGGTTGTTCAGAGTTTTTCATTCAAATGCTTCAGTGAGCATCCTTATGTGTGAGTGTTTTTGCATTTATCCCTGTAAGTTTACTTTCTAGAAGTAAGATTGCCAAAACCAAACCTGAATATATTTTGTAGATTGATAGTTAATACTCCAGAAATGTCTGCAACATTAACACTTTTGCTAGAAGTAAAATTAATATATTAATTGGTATTAGGAATGACTGGCTAATCTTTAGAAAAAAGTAAAACCATAAAAACTACCTGTTTTTTCATACCCATAGATTAGACAGACTAACACTGGATTCAGTCATTCTTTTCAGTACTTGTTGATCTAATACCAATTTCTTTGAATATTACTGAAGATAAATGTTAATTTTCTGAATTACCTCTGTATTTTTTGCCCATTTTCTATTACAGTATTGGATTTGTAAGGGATTTTTGTTAGGATCATTAGTCCTCTGTCATATTTGTTATAAATATTTGTCATTTGTTTTTCCTGTATATATGTTTTTGTTTTTATTTTTGCTATATGCAATAATTCTAATTTGTATGTAGTTAAATCTAACATTATTTTACTTTGTGGGGTTTTTTTAATATCTTTCATCTGAAATTTATATTGATGTAAAAACATGAGAGATATTAAGGAGAGGTAAACAGCTTAACTTTTTTCTAAATAGTTAGTCCAACATAATTTATTAAGTGATCTCTCTTCCCCTATAATAGGAAACACCAAGAATCTGCAGTTGGATCTATTTCTGTACTGTTCTGTTTCAGTCATATGTTTCCCTATTCCTGGGTCGGTTTTATACTGTTTGTCTTTTTTACCATAGTTTTAGAATAAGTTTTAATACCTGATAGTACTGAATTCCTCTTTTACTTCTGTTCAGTAGTTCCCCTGGATATTGGTACATGTTTAGTTTTCCATATAAGCTTTATAATGATGTGTCAAGTTCCCAAAAGAATCTTAGCAGGTTTTTTATTTTAATAATATTATTTATGTTTTATTGGGGGGAGGGGGGGTTATATTGTCTACTTCACCCTTCTCTCATCTTTCTTCTAGAAATTTCAGAGCCAAGCATATCACCAAAAACCAGCACTGTCCCACCCATCTCTGCATCAAATCAGCAGAAAGAAAAGAAGAAAAAGAAAAAAGATCCTTCAAAAGGCAGATGGGTAGAAGGCATAACCTCTGAGGGTTACCATTACTATTATGATCTTATCACAGGAGGTAAGTCATGTACGCATAGAGCTGCGGAGTATGACTGACAGTATATTCTGTCTTTAGATAGATATCTAGTTAATATCGGAATATTTAAACAGTGAAATACTATAACTTTACATTTTTGCCACTAAATAGTAAAAAAAAACAAAACAAAAACATGCTCTTTAAAAAGGTAACCTTCTCATAGTGACTTAGTTAAAGCTTAATATTGGGTTCCTTACAAATAAACTAAAGCTTTATATTTTTTCAATAGAATTTCTAGAACAAAGAGCTACATGTAAATAAAGCATTTTATGTGGAATAAAGTTATTTCAGATTCACTTCACAAATTGCAGGGATTTTTTAAATAAAATATTCTGTGGAGGAGATTTTCTATCCAAGAGCATACTGAGAACCAGAAACTGATTTCTTTTTTGTGTAGCTATCTTGATTGACTTAGTAAATTACTTCTCCATGAATGTTTTGGATATCAATTTCTAATAAAATGCACATCTTTTAATGTTTTCTTTAAAATGAAATGTATTTGGTATTTTTATTTCATGTAAATTCTGGCATAAATAAATGAATTTGTTATACATTTACTCTTCAAAACCATAAAATTTAGTACCAGAAATAAACATTTAAGTGGGATACAAGGAAGAATTTTTTAAGAGCTATAATATAATAGATATGTAATTAAGATTATATGGGAGCCAAAATGGTGAGGAATTAATTGTGACTAGGTGGATCTGAGAGATTGCCACTGAAATTACTTATGAGCTGATCTACAACTTAAAATGAGGATGTCAAGAATGATGTCATCATACCATTTGTATTCCTAGCACTTAACGCAGTGTGCCTGACATGGTGCAGATACTCCGTTGGTATTTTGATTGGAAAAGATTACAGTAGTTTATGAGGCTACAGCAGGTATTCCACACAGGTAGAACAATAGCTATACTAATAATAGAGAAATATGCTAATTGTCATACTGTAACATCACAACTGCTCAGCAGGCTGCGTGTGCAGCATGCCCCAGTAAGGCTGCTGAGGCTTTCATCTGTCCCTTTCTACACCAGAGATGACAGGGTTCAAGGAAGAACCCTCCAACTGGGTGTTTTCTCAGCACCCAGCTAGGAGGCCCCCCTGGGGTAGCTCTCCCCTCCTAGCCCTGCACAGGCGGCACTCCGGCCCGGGAGTTCCGAGGGGAGGCAGAGTGAAGTGCTTTTCCTCCAGGACCTCACTCTCCCTTAGAGTCTGGCACAGAGGGCACTCTCCCTGGGAACCTGGAAATCCACCACCCAGGGCAACTGTACAGCAGCTGGGCCAGGCAAGCTGTGGAAAGTTCAAACTACCCATTCGGTTGTGTACACTGACAGATGCCATGCAGCTGCCATAGTTGAAGTCGTCCTTGATGGAGAAGTGGCGGTAGCGGGGATCAGAGTTGCCCATGTTGGCAATGGAACCCCAGCTCCCTGCTGGATAATGTAGAGCACACGGACCTCAACAGTCCTTGGTCACTTCTTGAGCAGCAGTCAGCCCTGATCGGGGATGAGACCTGAAACCTAAATAGGTGCCCTGACAGAATGGAACCCAAACCTTTGGTTTGGCAGAGGAACTCTAGCCCATAGCAGGGGCCAGGGAACACCAGAGGGGTTTTGTTGAGGGACCCTGACAGGAAGCCCACAGCACAGTGGGTTAGAACCTCCTCCTGCAGCAAGATTGCGAGTTGGATCCCTAGTCAGCAGGGCACAGACAAGAACCAACCAAAGAGTGCATAATAAGTGGAACAATACACTGGTGTTTCTCTCACAACCTTTCCTCTCTCTAAAATAATCATTAAAAATTAAAATAAAAAGTAAACCCTCTGGCTTGCAGAGTTGCTAAAATAGAAAGTGAAGTCCCATTTCTTCCCATTCATTCAACAAATACTTTATATACTACTTCAATAATCACACTGGAGATGGATGTTTGTTTGTTTGCTTGCTTTAGTTAATCTTGAGGACATTTTTCCATTAATTTTTATTTTTATTTATTTATTTTTTTAAATACATTTTATTGATTTTTTACAGAGCAGAAGGGAGAAGGATAGAAAGTCAGAAACATCGATGAGAGAGACATCGATCAGCTGCCTCTTGCACATCCCCTACTGGGGATGTGCCCGCAGCCAAGGTACATGCCTTTGCCGGAATCGAACCCGGGACCCTTCAGTCCGCAGGCCACCACTCTATCCACTGAGCCAAACCGGACTCGGCTAATTTTTATTTTTAAAGAGAGTGGAAGGGAGGAAGACAGAAACTAATGGGAGAGACATCAATTGGTTGCCTCTTGCTGAATCCCTGACCAGGGCCCCAGATTGAGCCTGCAACCCAGGTATGTGCCCTTGATCTGAATCCAACCCAGTGCCCTTCAGTCGCCTGCAGAAGCACTATCCACTGAACTAAATCACCATTTTTTCTTTTAAGTCCTCCTCTAAGGATATTTTTTTCATTGATTCTAGAGAGAGAAGAAGAGAAAGGAAAAGAGAAAGAAACATCAATCAGTTGCCCAAGCAATCTGAGAGGGATGGAACTCACAATCTGTGTAGGTGTCCTCACCTGGAATTGAACCCATGACCCTTTGGTGCGTGGGAGTACACTCTAAGTACTGATCCACGCTGACTAGGGCTTGGAGGTATACTTAAAAAAATTTTCAGATCTGCCCTGGCCAGGTGGCTCAATTGGTTGTCATTTCAACCTGTACACCAAAGGACTTCCTGTTGGATTCTAGGTTAGGGCACATACTTAGGTTTAGGTTAGATCCTGGTGAGTCAGCAGGTGCAGAGGCAGTCTACCGGTATTTCTCTGTCACGTGGATGTTTCTCTCTAAAAATCAATTTTAAAATCATCCTCAGATGAGAATTAAAATATATATATAGTATATGCATATATAAATATTTAAAATTTTTCAGATCTAAAATTTTATTTGTTTCTTTTTTAAATTTCATTTTTCATTTGCGGTTCACATTCAATATTCTATATAATCTATATAATAAAACTCTAATATGTGAATCAACCAAGCAGTGGAATGACTAGTCTCTATGAACTGACCACCAGGGGGCAGACATTCAATACAGGACCCAGAAGCTGGGCTCAGAGCTAGCAAGTGCAGTGGCAGTGGCAGGAGCCTCCGCAGCAGCACTTAGGAGCAGCAAGCAGGTGGGCAGTAAGGAACAAGACCTGGACTGAGAGAGGGATGTCCACCTGTGCCAGCTTAGGCCCACTCCCTGTATGGAGCAGTAGGGAGCAGCAGGCAGGCAGGCAGACATCCCCTGAAGTGTCCCAGACTGTGAGAGGGCACAGGCCAGGCTGAGGGACCCTCCCCCAAGTGCACGAATTTCGTGCACCAGGCCTCTAGTCTGTGATGATAAAAGTGTAATGTGCAAATTGACCAAACTGCAGAATGACCTTCCGAGGGAAGCTGGGGCTGCGAGGGCTGAGTAAGCTGCAGCTGCGAAGGCCTACTCTTGCACAAATTTTGTGCATCGGGCCTCTAGTGACTATAAAAGGGTTGAGCCCTGTCTGGGTGACTCAGTTGATTGGAGCATTGTCCCTTGCACCAAAAATGGTTGCAGGTTCAACTTCCACTCAGGGCACATATCTAGGTTTCCAGTTCAATCCCCAGTCAGAGGTATATAGGAGGCAACCAATTGATGTTTCTTTTTCTCCCTCTAAAAATTCAATTAAAAAATATCTTTGGTTGAGGTTTTTTAAAATAAAGAAAGCTTGAATGTTTGGGAAATAGTTATCTGGTTAAGATTCTTTGAAGATGACATGGTGGAAGAGCCTGAAAAAATATATTTGGGCCATATCATGGAGGGCTGAGGAGATGATGCTTCCCTTTACTGAGATATGAAATACGGAAACATAAGTTTAAGTGCGATGGTAATTAATTCAAATTTGGGTGATGTACCTATAGAATATTCATGTGGCAATTTTCCTAACTCCCAACTCTAATTGAATGGAAGGCAGGAAATGAGATCAGAATTAATCATGAAGAAAATCTTGGGCTATCGGTAGTAGTATCATTATGTTGATCTTTAAAATCATAATCAGTTCCAGATTATATAGAAATAGTAATAATCAGTTTGCACTGAGCTATAAGTGAAGTGCACGTGATAGTTTAGCAGTGAATCATAAATTATATGCTAAGGATTATACATCTTTCAAATTTATATAAAACTATTATGTCTTTTTTCCCTTCTAGTGCCCACTGCTTGCTTCCTTTTTTCACCATCCTTCTTTATATACTCTTTCTCAGCAATACCTGTTTTTAATTCCTGCATACTTCATCTTGTTCCTCTTTTGAGTCATTTTTTCTGTATCTTACTTTCCCCTCCCAAGATGTCAAAAGGCTGTGTATGTCATTCCTTCCAGATTGTTCAAGACTGAATTTCATGAAGTCTTTAAGAGAAGCCCTACCCGGCTCTAATAATTCCTGTGGAAGTACCAGTCACTTATAATGATTCTGTCCTTCCTTGGTTATGTAACATTCACATGTATTGTTCTGTACAATGCTACTGGATGCATGTTGGTTCTTTATTTTTCAGTAATGTTTTATCTCTAGACCTTAGTGTTTTGTACATATAGAATAGCTTGTAAATTTTTGCCCAAGTGAATATTTTGGAAACTTTTTTTAAAGCAAAAGGATTTTATAAATGCAATGTATTTTGTTTTAAGCATCTCAGTGGGAGAAACCTGAAGGATTTCAAGGAAACTTAAAAAAGGTAACTGAAGTACGTTAATAATGTCTTTGATTTATTCTTTAAAGTGATTGGCTTCTGGGGGTTTGGTAGAGTTTTATTAAGCAAATTTACTTTCAAGTACCCTCCTCAGCCCAACTCTTTGTTCCTTTTCTTCTGTAATTCTTTTGTTAGTAGGCGGGGTAGAGATTAAAAGTGATGTCTATTCAAAAACTCTATATAGGGTAAATATTATTAGTTGCCATTCACATGTCCCTATCCATCTGTGAAAAACTGTTCCTAGCTTTCAGAGGTGAGACATTCTCTTGCTGAAAATTGGCTTCTGATTAACATAAACCAATCTTCCTGGCAGTGATCTGTACCACCACCCCTAACTCCCAGGTTTTAAGAGAAAAGGAAAGGGGGGCTAATTCTGCCTTAGTTATCTAATATATAACTACATTGTTTTTTATTTATGCTGGGGTTTTTTCCTTCTCATTAGACAGCAGGAAAGGCTGTTTGGATAGAAGGTTTAAGTGAAGATGGTTATACCTATTATTATAATACAGAAACGGGAGGTAAGTATTACCTTTGATCAACCTAAGTGTCTAAAATTATACCTGAAACTGCTTCTTAGCCTATTGATAAATCATCTAAACTAGGGAACGTTAGTACATATAGTGATAAGCATATTTTTACAACAAGTGTGCATTATCTCTTGTAATTTAGAAAAACATTAATTCTCATGGAAAAAAGGATTTATATATAACATACTGCAATATGCTATATAATTCTCAGTTGACACTGCATTCATAAATTCTAAAAATTGAATCATTTTTACTTCCATTTTTACTAATTTTTATTTTGATTACTTTAGAAATCATGGAAAGTACCTTAAAGATAACTAGTCAACTTGCCTTTTTCAAAAAACAAAACTGATCGTGTTTTTGCAGGAGCTAAGGTTGTCAAATTTTCACTTTTATCAGTTTAATAATATCCCAGTTATAAAAGTATTTACAGAATATGCCTAATGTTAACTGTTACATTTTTCATATTAAAAATTTAATTTCATAAAACTGCCTTTCAAGTAATGGTACTTGATTTCTCTGCAGTTAGTATCAAAATAGCTATAATATCAGTGTAACTTAGATAAGTTTTTGTTTTGTGTTGTTTAATTCCTACTAACCAAAGCCTTCTGCATAGCATTAAATCTTGTAGGAGGAAAAGGTCTTTTAATCTTTAGTGAAAAGCTAGCCTGCCCAAGGATAGCAATGGTTCTATCTTAGTTGAGATACTGAATCTTTATAGAGATTAAGGAATATATAATGTAGCTCTAGAGTAAACTGAGTTTAACACACAACTTCTTTCCTTACCAGGTATATGATTGTGGGCAAGTCGTTGAGCCTATATGTCCTCTTAAATAGAATAGAGACAATCACTTATTCTATGGGGTCATGTTTATCAGGTGCCTATAAAATTTCCAGAACAGTGGCCTTGTAAATATTATATATAGAGAAATTATTTACTATTTATTTTCTGGAGATTCTCTTTTTATTTATGTGAAATAAGAGACCAAAAAAAGTAATTTAAAAAAATTTTTTTATTGATTTCAGAGGGAAAGGAAAGGGAGAAAGAGAAACCTCAGTGATGAGAGAGACTCATCTACCGGCTGCCTCCTGCACGCCCCACACTGGGAATGGAGCCCTCAACCCAGGCATATGCCCTGACCGGGAATTGAACTGTGACCTCCTGGTTCATAGATTGAGAATCAACCACTGAGCCACACCAGCCAGGCAGTAATGTTTTTATTAGAGCTTGAAAGTATTCTATATTTAAAAGGGATTGTATGTATTGATTTGTCCTCAAAAGTTTTGGGTTATGTCTAGACCAGTGTGATTATTAACAGAGCCTTTCCACTCTTTTTTTTCCCCCCCTGTTTGTCACATTCAATTCTTTTATTATCATAGTAATGCACAAAATGTAGTCTCACACTTGTGGAAAGATGAAGAGTCAACTTATCTATGTACTCATGTGGTCTCCATTAACTTGAATAAAATATATTGATGAGCAATTAACCCCTTCTATGCTCATAAAGAATCATCTTTTTCATAATTTTGTAAAAACTTTGCAATTAATTCTCAACCTGGGTGCAAATGAGATTGTTTTAAATGCTCCTATGCTAAAATAAAACAAAACACCATCTGTAGCAAAATATCCAAATAGATTATACATTTATGTTGATCATATGGACCTCAACAAATTAAAAACATATTATTGAAGTTAGTTAACAAGATTTGCATTGTAGATAGGTTAATCGAGCTGGTGCAAAATCAATTTATTAAATAGAAAATTATAGATTTATCTGCGTAGGCAGATAAATCAATTTTATATAAGGAAATTTGCCAGAATACTGAGTTTTAAAAATGGTCAGCTCGAGTGGTCAATAGCTGTTCTGATTATGCATAGAAAACACCAACAGTATCAGTGTCTAAGCTCTATTTCACTGGCAAATTTATTTGGGCATTGATTGCTGCTGTAATTAGGTAATTTTTTATTTTTTTCTTCAATGTATATTTTTTTATTCTTTAAAGTATTACAAATAGTAGTACATATATTTCCTTTTTTCCCCCATTAATCTCCCCCCAGCCTCCCCTACCGCCCAGCACGTGCCCTCATCTGTGCCCCCCCCCCCCCCAGTGTCTTGTATCCATTGGTTATGCTTATATGCATGCATACAAGTCCTTCGGTTGATCTCCCATAGCCCCCGCCCCCCACCCTCGTGAGCCTTTCCACTCTTAAAGCTCTCCCAATTGGACAGCAAATTTTAGGATCCCTCTCCCTTTTTTAAACTAAAAATATAGACTAACTGCAAGATAATTAGAAATGCTATCATTTCACTAAAAGCCCAATAGACCACTAGGTGGCAGTAGAGTTCAATCGAGGTTTTTTCCCAACTAGAAAAATAAATTATATTTATTTAGATTTTTACAGTATGATTTCTCTTTGTAAAGATTCTAGGAAATTTTTGTGGTAAGTAAGTTTCAGGAAATCTGATGTGAGCACATTATTACGTACATTTCCTGAAATCAGTGTCAGTTAAGTTGTGGTAATCCTTAGAAAGTATTGTCTAGTTCTTGGGCCTCTTTCCTTTAGAGCTGTAGTTGATACATCTATTGCAGTTGACTAAACTCATTAGTCAACAGAGCCAAATATCAACAGTACAATGATTGAAATTTCTTTTGAGAGCCAAATTTTTTAAACTTAAACTTTTTCTAATGCCACTTCTTCAAAATAGACTCGCCCAGGCCATGGTATTTTGTGGAAGAGCCATACTCAAGGGGCCAAAGAGCCACATGTGGCTCTCGAGCCGCAGTTTGCCGACCACAGATCTAGTAAATCAAGGTCGTTTGAAATAAATTTCTAAAAGATACAAGAGTAAGAGCTAACAGAATTCTTATTTCTTATTATTTTTTTGACCGGTGATGGTATAAAATAGCTGCCAAGTTGTCGTTTAATAATATAAGTGATGGGAAGCATTATATTGGGAATTACTTCTAAATTGAGTTAGTAACCAAATAACATGACTACTTTAATGTGTTGGATAGAATCCAGATGGGAAAAACCTGATGATTTTATTCCACACTCTGGCGATCTGCTTTCTAGTAAAGTCAGTGAAAAGTCACTTGGCACCCTGGAAGAACCCAAATCATCAAATTCACTTAGTGATTCTGATGGGGAACAGGAAGCACAAAAAGTAGAGGTCTCTTCCGAAACACCGAAGCTAAAAATAAAGTTTAAGGTAGGTTCTGGATTTACTCTTTACAAAAGTTTATCAATTTATAAAAAGCTCTTCAGGCTTTCTTAAATTTTTGGTAAAAGATAGACATAAAACCAAGACCTGTATTTTGGTAACTGGTTAAGTTGCTATATCATTTATTGTTATGTGTTTGGTAGTAAAACAATAGATTTATTTTTAGACCTCCTAAACTTGAGCTGCCTCTGTAATATTAAGAGAGAGCTGTCTGGCCGAAACTGGTTTGGCTCAGTGGATAGAGCGTTGGCCTGTGGACTTAAGGGTCCCAGGTTCGATTCCGGTCAAGGGCATGTACCTTGGTTGCAGGCACATCCCCAGTAGGGGGTGTGCAAAAGGCAGCTGATTGATCTTTCTCATCGATGTTTCTGACTTTCTATCCCTCCCCCTTCCTCTCTGTAAAAAATCAATAAAATATTTTTTTTTTTTAAAAGAGAGAGAGAGCTGTCTGAACATGCAAATCAGAATGTTTAGGCTACAGCCCAAACTGGTTTGGTTCAGTGGATAGAGTGTCGACCTGCGGACTAAAAGGTCCCAGGTTCGATTCCAGTCAAGGGCATGTGCCTTGGTTGCGGGCATGTCCCCTGTGGAAGGTGTGCAGGAGGCAGCTGATGGATGTTTCTTTCCCATCGATGTTTCTAACTTTCCCTCTCCCTTTTTCTCTGTAAAAAATCAATAAAATGTATTTTAAAACAAAAGAATGTCTAGGCTACAAATATTGAGTATCATTAAAATACTGGTAGTAATTTAAATTTCAGAATGGGTGCAGTAATCTAGGAAAATAACCTTGGAGAATATTAAACATTTAAGTGGCAGAGAGAGAAAAAGGAGCCCACAGGGAAAATGAGAAAAGAGTGATTAGGAAGGTGTGCAGAGAAGCAGAAGCAGAAGATTTTATCCCAGAAGCCAAAGGAATAAAGAGCATCCAGGACAAACTATTTATAAACCAATCATATATACCATTAGGTTGCTAAATACAGGCATACCTCATTTATTGCACTTTGCTTTATTGCACTTCACAGATGTTTTCGTGTTTTGCAAATTGAAGGCAAGATCTTCCACCAGCAAAAATATTTACAAGGCTCACTTTATTGCGGTGGTCTGGAACTGAACCCGCAGTATCTCTGAGGTATGCCTGTAGAGTGAAGATCAAAATCATTGGTTTTGAAATTCAAAAAATTGAGGCTAAGGAGTTTTTAAGCTCTAGGATGATAAGAGTTTGAATACAGAACATAGTGTCAGAGTTGCCACAGTCATCAGTGAATATAGAGTAGTGGTCAGAGGTTCTAGATCAGATAAGGAGGAATGGAAAAGAACTGTGTAGATGGCGGTATTGTGAGTCTCAGAAGAGGAGACAATTATTGCATGAGAATAAAAGTCAAAATATTTTATTTTTAGTAAAAAACATTTTATTTCTAAAAAGTCATAGCCTAAAAGCAGTCAAGATTGCTAAGAGAAAGCAGGTGCTAACTTCTAGCTCTATGATACCAATAGCATAAGGCCGTGGTCGGCAAACTAGCTCGTGAGCCACATGTGGCTCTTTGGCCCCTTGAATGTGGCTCTTCCACAAAACACCATGGCCTGGGCTAGTCTATTTTGAAGAAATGGCGTTAGAGAAGTTGAAGTTTAAAATTTTGGCTCTCAAAAGAAATTTCAATCATTGAACTGTTGATATTTGGCCCTGTTGACTCATGACTTGGCCGACCACTGGCATAATATCCATTCAAAGAATTACAAACAAAACAATATCCCAGGACTGCCACCCATAGTTGTGCAGTTGCAAAGAAATCAAGTCCATAGTCTGCTTGCTAAACTGGATCACAGTACCTTGTGATGAAGGGGTGCCATAAAACCACTAGCCCTATCTAGGGACTACCATGGGAGCTTGTTCCTCTAGGGTGTGTCTTCTGATTCCACATAGCTTCCAGTTGCATAGGACACTGAAGTTCTGGCAATGTAGTCAACGTAAAGTTAAGACTAATAGGTTAGGGAGTTCTTTAAATAGATAGTGGGTATAAAAGGGTCCAAGGACATGGCAGTAAATTCAAAAGGAGCACAGTATAAAGGAAGATCAATGTTGGATATATAAGTAAGGAAATAAAACACAAAAGAAAAGAGAGGATAAAAAAAAGCCAGTGTATGTTTTTAATTGTAGAACAATAGAATCATGTCCTATTTTAAAAAGCAGCCTTGGCTGTGGTGTGATAATATTTTAGATGTGATGAAAAAACCTATTGACCATTAAAGTTTTTTTATGTATATTTGTTGTGTTTTGTGCAAATTTGAACTATTAAAAGAGTAAATGTATTATTACTTAGAAATCAATAATAAGATTTCATTAAAGAAATTTTGTTTCTGTCCTAGTAGTACCTTATTTCTTGACTTTGACATTTCAGGTAAAAAGTAAAAGTAATGATAAAGGAAATGAACCTGAAAAACAGAAAGAAACAAATATCAAAGAGCAGAATTCATCAGGTTCAAATGAAGAAAAATCTAAAGCTCATAAAAAATCAAACCCATATGGAGAGTGGAAAGAAATTAAACAAGAAGTTGAGTCTCAGTAAGTACCTGAAATGTAATCCCATTGTTATTACAAGTATTTTATATAGAGTACTTCGGTAAATTATAGTAACTACTTTGAAGGATAAAGTGCTCATTAAAAGTGTAGCTCATTTATTTCTGGAATTTTTATTTTTAATATGAGTCAGGGGTTATTTTAAAAAGTAAGCTAGTGATTGTTTTCATTTCTTCCAAAATATGACATTTCTTTTGAGCACACATTTACATAGTAACTCGATTATACACACATGAGCATTCTCACACTCAGGATTATTATTCTATCAGAGAAACAAATATCTGCATATTCAACAAATACTGCATGTAATACACCTGAAAGCAAGAAAAAAGTTCTGTTGCTGTCTTCAAAATGGCTTATGACAAAAGTTTTTAAGCCAGTTTTAGAATCGAAGGACAGATAAAGAGCTTCCCAGACAAGAGAAAGTTAAAGGAGTTCATCACCACCAAACTAGTATTACATGAAATGTTATAAAAAGGTCTTTAAGAAGAAGACAAAAAATATGAATAATAACATGGCCATAAATACTTAGCAATAATTGAATCTAAAAAACAAACGAACAGAAACAGAGTCAGATACAGAGAACATTGTGGTGATTGCCAAATGGGAGGGTGTTGTGGGGATGGGTGAAAAAGGTGAAGGGATTAAGAAGTATAGATTGGTATCTGACCAGTATGGCTCAGTGGTTGAGCATCAAACCATAAACCAGGTCAAGATTCAATTCCTGGTTAGAGCACATGCCTGCGTTGCAGCCTTGATCCCCAGTAGGGGGCATGCAGGAGGCAGCCAGTTAATTCTCATTGATGATGTTTCTGTCTCTCCCTCTCTCTGAAATAAATAAAAATATATATTTGTAAATCCTTTGAGAAAAGAAAGAGTAGATTGGTATTACAGAATAGTCATGGAAATATAAAGTACAGCCTTTGTGATAGTCAATAATATGTGTGTGTGTGTGTGTGTGTGTGTGTGTGTGTGTGTATAAAATAGAGAAATATGCTAATTAACCTGGACACCGTTATGGGTCAACCAAACAGGAGGTGGTTGCACGCGCAGCATTGGGGGGGGGGGGGGGCAGGGGCCTCCACACACCTGCGCTGGGGTTGTGCCTGATCAGCAGTGGCCACAGCTGCATCAGTGGCCGGAGAAGAAGGCAGGGCCAGACCGGCAGTGGACTCAGCTGCTGTGGGGCCCGGGGAACAAGGCAGGGCCATTCCGGTGACTCAAGGATGGGCAGCACCGCACAATTTTGAATCGCATGTTGAGCTCCTAGTATTGTAATAACTGGTGACAGATGGGTACAAGATTCATTGAGATGATCACTTAGTAAGTTATATAATGTCTGGTCACTGGGTTGTATACCTGAAATTAATGTATTACGTCAGTTGTAACTGAAAAACAAAAAATTATTTCAAGTAAGATAATTTTACTATCATGAAATATTGAAATTGTATATATTAAATATTAGGAAATGTGTATTTAATATATATTTAATACAGGTACCATGATAAGTAAATTGTGTATTTTGAAGTTGCAGAAATAGTAGACTGCATTACTTCAGACCTAAGTGATTTCTTAAGTGACTTACAATAGGAAAATGGTCCTACTGTAATAATATCTACTATACTTCAAAGTTGAGATTTCTGGTTTTGAGTATTTATTTTTTTGTGATAACTATATTCTAAAGCCATTCTTGTTAAATTTTAATCACTAAGCCAGTTTAATATCTGATGGATTGTATCTGACTCCCTAAGTAGATTATCCTAATTTCTTAAGGATTTATTTTCCTCTAAAAATAACTTACATATTTATTATAAACTAGTGGCCTAGGGCACGAAATTTGTGCACAGGGGTCGGGGGGGGGGGCGGTATGCCTCAGCCCGACCTACACCCTCTCCAATCTGCAACCCCTTGGGGGATGTCCGACTGCTGGTTTAGGCCCACAGGGATCAGGCCTAAATTGACAGTTGGACATCCTTCTTGCAATCCAGGACCACTGGCTCCTAACCACTTGCCTGCTGGCCTGATTGCCCCTAACCACTCTGCCTGCCAGCCTGATCGCTCCCAACTGCCCCTCCTTCCAGTCTGATCACCTCTAACTGCCCTCTTCCCCCCCCCCCCCTTGCTGGCCTTCTTGCCCCCAACTTCCCTCCCCTGCCAGCCTGAATGCCCCTAACAGCCTCTGCCTCAGCCCTGCCACCATGGCTTATTGGGTAGGTCTCCCGGTCTAATTAGCATATAACCCTTTTATTAGTATAGATTTTTATTAATACCTCCCTGTCACATTGCTCCTCTGTTCCTTCTGGCACCCAAAAAAACACAACTTGATGCCAGGTCTTCATTTAATGTAGTGAATTTGAGAGACAGGTGAGCCTGGACATGTAAGATCCAGTTACTAAGCACTGATTTGTAAGCACCGGGACTGTCCTGGTGATGTTACACACATCACCTTATTTCATCTTCACAGTATCTCTCCAGTAGCAGTGGCATGTTGCCTGTTTACCGATTTGGAATCAGAGGCTTAGAGGGGCTTCAGTAACTCTGCAAGCAAAGTAGTCTACCCAGGATTGAAACTCAGTTTTTGTCTTAGTCCTGAACCATTGCTTTTACTCCTATGCAACATCACTTCCCCTGTAACTTGGCCTATTTCAGAAATCAATTTATCTTGGAATAAGCAGTTTACTCTCCTAGGTGTTATGACCTATTTTCTATATATATTTGTAACATTGCCAGGTAAATTAAGACTGTGTGTGATTTTTGTTTTGTCTATATGTCATTGCTACTGTTACTTAAAGCAAATGAACAATACCAAAGATCAAGTAAGCAGGAAGCTAGCCTGCACATAGGAAAAAAGCCTGCATATTGCTCCTATTGGCTGGTAGTGTAGCGAAGGTATGGTCAAAAGTAGCAGTGCTAAGTGAGTCATCTCTTCACCTGGTGTCATCTCTCCTCTTGGGCATATCCCTTGGAGCATTGGGGCCTCTGGGTGCTTTTTATTGCCTTAATTGTTTAGCTCAATAACTGTTCCCTTGAGCTTTTGCAGTAATGTGCATCTCTTTAATAGAAAGGGATGAACACTGTATAGTATTGAGGTCATGTAATGAAATCCTGATTCAAAAAACCACATGAACGTCAATATTGACTGGAACTGGTGGATAAACAAATAGTTGTTTCATTATTTTTTTGTTTGTTTTTTTACAAATGTGAACATTAAGGTCCAGACCACCTGCTGGGCCTGGGGCTGTGGCGATCAGCCACCGCCCCAGGCTTGCCAGGGCCAGGCTTTGGGTCCAGTTGCCATCTTGCTTGGGGTTGATTTGCATATTGCTCCTATTGGCTGGTAGTATAGCAAAGGTATGGTCAATTTGCATGTTTCTCTTTTATTTGATAGGATTAGATAGGAACATCTTTTTAAATGAAGAAAAGTATAAAATATCCTATTTTGTTAAAATTTTACAAATGTTATTTTAAGTTGCCATATAATATGTAATCATTTAGGTGTGCATTGATTTTATTCAGCCATTCTCTTTCTGTTGACATTTAGGTTATTTCTACACTTTTTGTTTTTATGACTTACTTTGATTATTATATAGATACTAGAGGCCCAATGCACAAAATTCATGCAGTGGGGGGAACAGGTGTCCCTCAACCCCGGCCTGTGACCTCTCACAATTCGGGACCCCTTGGAGGATGTCTGAACCGGCAGTCGGACATCCCTCTTACAATCCGGGACCCCTTATTGCTGTGCTCACCATCTGTGAGCCCAGCTTCTGGCTAAGCGCACTCCAGCTGTGGAAGCACTTGACCACCAGCAGGCAGCTCCTGTGTTGAGCGTCTGTCCCTGGTGGTCAGTGCACATCATAGCGACCAGTCATTCTGCCATTCGGTTGATTTGCATACTAGGGTTTTATTATATAGGATATAGGATATTACTCTGTGCATGTTACTGACTAATTCTAGGAATGGAATAGCTGTTTAAATATTAGAAGTATCATACAAATGTATACTTTATTAGCAGTTTCTGAAAACTCCTCTTCCATTGGACCCTCTTAGCAAAAACTGGCATGTATTCAGTATTATATTGTCCATCCAAAAATGTTGTATCTCTCCTTTTACTAAAGTCATCATGTATGATTTTATAGGTTTTGTAGCTGCCTCTATGTATGTCTCACATTTGCATTTCTTGAATATAAGCTAGGTAGCCACTTAGTCTAGTTGGTTCACTGATGTAACCCCCGAATTAAAAACAGTGCCTAGCACATAATAGATGTTTAGTAAGTGGTTTTTAAGTACATGAGAAAATCATTAAATTGTGGATTTTATACATTTATTATTTCTTTAATTAGTAAATATGGTATGAAAAAGCTTATGTGTCTAGTTGTGCTGCTGAATTTATTTTGTTATTTATAAAATTACTATTCTGAGTCATGGGTTTTCTATGTGCAAACTTTTCTCCAAATACTTTGTGATTTTTTTCTCTTGACTTTACTCATTTATTTCATGTCCTATTCACTTTAGATTTTTAAACCCTCTTGACTTGTTCACATAATAGTGATGACAATGGGCATTCATGTTTTGTTTCTGATTTCAGTGGAAATGTCTCAAATTTTATTGAGGATTATATTGACTGTTGATCTTAAGCCTGTTAGGTTATTTTTACTATGTTAGGATGTGTGCTTTATTTCTAAATTCTTCAAGGATTATTATCAGAAATTGATTTTGATAAATTTCAGTAGTCATAGCTTTGATGTGGGGAACAGATTGGGAAATGGTGGTCTGTAGTTTTGTTTTTCTTTGTAAAATGAGTGATATCTTTATCAGGTTTGGGTATTTGACTTATGCTAAATAGAATGTTAAATAGCTTTTCCATATTTAATGTTCTTGAATAATTTAATAGTTCCTCTGGTATTAGAAAGTTTAATAGAAATTACTAGTTAAAGCTAGTCCTGGAGTTCTAGGAGGGAGGTAATTTTTTTTATATCTTTCTTTAGTCTCTTGGTTACTATCTATAACATTGGACAAGTTGCCTTATTTTGTTGAGCCTCAGTTTCTTCATTTGTAAAATGGGAAAGTAATAGTTCCCAACTAATTTCTAATTTGCTGTGTGTAATACATTAGAAAAGACAAATTAACACGTGTAGGACATTTGTAGGCACTTTGCACCTAGATCGTCTGATGTTTCAGTTATTGTGTACGGCAGCTACAGTTTGGGGGGAAGACCAGGGGGTGGATTTTATAGCTTCAACTACTTATTTTTGAGTACTAGTCAGTTTCAGTCACCTATATTTCCCCCTAAAATCTTGTATTTCATAAAGACTTTAACATTTAAAATGTATGGTAATACAGTAAACTTTCTATAATTTTTGCCACTGCTTTTTGAGACATAGTTGACATAGAACATTGAGTAAATTTAAGGAATATAGTGTGTTGGTTTGATACTTTTATATATTGCACAATTATTACCACCATAGGGTTAGCTAATAGTTCCAGGATGTCACATCATCTGAAAACAAAGTTTTACTTCATTATTTCCTATTTGGATGCTGTTTGCTTGTTTGTTTGTTTTCCTTTCTGATTACTCTGGCTAGGACTTCAGTGCTGTGTTAATAAGAGTGATGAGAATGGGCCCTCTTGACTTGTTCTTGATTTTAGAGGAAAATCAACCTTTCACCATTGACTGATGTCAGCTATGGGTTTGCTCTATAAGGCCTTTGTAATGTTGAATTATGATTCCAAATACCAAATTTGCTGAGCATTTTTACTTTAAAAGGATGTATTTTTATCAAATACTTTTTCTACATCTGTTGAGATGCTCATGACTTTTATCTTTTATTCTATTAATGTGGTATATCACAAATGATTTACAAATGTTGAGCCGTCCTTGCATCCCAAGGATAAGTCTCACTTTGTTATGATGTATGGTCCTTTTAATGTGTTGTTGAATTCCATTTGCCATTATTTTGTTGAGGATTTTTTGCATCTACTAGTATATTCATCAGGAATATTAGTCCATGGTCTTCTTTTCTTATATTGTCTTTATCTGCTTGACATCAGGGTAAGGCTGGCCTCCTATAATGAGTTTGGGAGTGTTTTCTTTTGCCCAGGTTTTTGAAAGTGTTGAAGGGAAATTGGTGTTAATTCTTTAAGTGTTTGGTATAATTCACCATTGAAACCATCTGGCCCATGACTTTTTTGCGTTGAGAGATTTTTAATTACCGGTTCAGTATCCCTAGTTGTTAGTAGTACGTTCAAATTTTCTTTTTTATCATCACTCAGTTTTGGTAGGTTGTATCCTTTTCTTCTAGGTCAGTGGTTCTCAACCTTTCTAATGCTGCAACCCTTTAATACAGTTCATCATGTTGTGGTGACCCCAACCATAAAATTATTTTCATAACTGTAATTTTGCTACTGTTATGAATCATAATGTAAATATCTGTGTTTTCCAATGGTCTTAGGCGACCCTGCTAGCGGTTATGAACCTGTGAGTCGCCTAAGACCATCGGAAAACACAGATATTTACATTATGATTCATAACAATAGCAAAATTACAGTTATGAAGTAGCAATGAAAATAATTTCATGGTTGGGAGTCACCACAACTTGAGGAACTGTATGTAGTAAAGGGTCACGGCATTAGAGAGGTTGAGAACCACTGTTCTAGGTTATTCAATTTGTTGGCATTTAAGTGTTTATAGTAGTCTATTAGTATCCTTTGTATTTCTGTGGTATCAGTTGTAATGTCTCCTCTTTCATTTCTGATTTTATATGAGTCTTTTTTTTCTTAGTCTAGCTAAAGGTTTGTCTAATTATATTTTTCTTTTCAATAAACTAGCTTTTAGATCAGTGATGGGCAACCTTTTGAGTGTGGTGTGTCAAAATTCACCAAAAAACCAAGCATAACTCTGGGGATGTGTCACTTCAAGAAAAAAACCATAATTTCATGATATTTATAGTTTAACAAAAATGTATAATTGTAATTTATAACTGTATTTAATAAACCAAAAACTATTTAACTTACCTGCTTAGTGACTTCTTTGTTCATCTGTCAGTCGATTTCTTTTGTTGGTCTTCATATTATTTAACTTGTTGGGGTGCCGTGAACTAAGATAACTAACCTAGCGATTAGTGACTCTTATTGCTAAATTTCATTGGCTAAACCTTCAATTGAAGGTTAGTATTTTGTACACTTCAAGCCCAAGCAATCACTACTAACTTCATCTGTCAATCTGTTTCTTTTGTTGGTTTTGATATTACTTAACACTGAGAATAAGGTCTCACAAAAGTACGTAGAGGGAAAAATTGTGAGTAAAGCCATTGCTATATTTTTCAGGATGCTAAAAGTGTCTGGTAATTGGTTCCAGGCACTTCAAATTTTCTGTTAGTAGTGGCACTCCTCTTGATTCTCCAAGTGGCACCTTTCCAGATTCTCAAGCTTTGACCTCAAGTCGACAAACACCTGAGCCCAGATGCTGTCTTGAAATTCTGCAAGTTGCATCTCCAAATCATCAATTTTCATCCATTGGAAACCATTTAATTCCAAACTACTGTAGACTACTACATCAGGATACTTAATTATTTTTATGGTCTGTTCTAGGCTTCTAAATTGATTAAATCTGTCACTGAACTGGTCAAGTAACGAGTCTAAAACATGCTGGTACTTTTTATGCAAGGGTTCCATTTCATTTTGTACAGCTGCACTGGCCTTCTCAAAATACTTTGTTACTCGAGGAAAATACTTATACGTTTTAGTTTTTACAGCTTGCTTGAAAATTTTAAGTTTACTTTCAAAAGCTGTTATGTATCCAAACATAACGTCAATACTTTTGCCAAAACCTTGTAACTTTAAGTTCAGTTCATTAATATGAACAGAGAGATCTGTAAAAATATCAGGGTGTTCACCCACTTATCATCATTGAGCTGAGAAAACTTTCCCAGATCCTTATCCTCAAGAAATACCTTAATTTCTTCAAAGCACTCCACAAAGCGCCCAAGAACTTTGCCTTGGCTCAGCCACCTTACATAATTGTACATCAGCAGTCCACTGTAGGTGGAATCAACCTCCAGTAAAAGTGCAGAAAATTCTCCCTTGTGAAGGGGGCGAGCAGCTATTAAATTAATTATTTTTGTAACAACTGACATTAAGTCATTTAAGTAGGTAAATCCTGCCTTGGCACATAAAATCTCCTGATGGATAATACAATGAAAAGGTACAATCAGATGTCCAATAGCTTTCGTAAACAATTTGACAAATAGGACTTTTTTCCCCACCATGTTTGGTGCCTCATCTGTCATCACTTATACAACTTTAGAGATATCACTGGGTTTCAGTGTCCGCAGGCAATTGCTGCAAGCACCTCTGAGAGAAAGGCACCCTCGAGTTTCACCCGCTGCCAAACAGTCCAGTCTCTCCCCCAGTGAATCCAGACTCCCAGTTCTTCACCTGGCACTGGGACTCCACGCTGTCGGAACTGGATTTTAGCGCTGTCCGGAGCTCCTGTGTCCCTCCCACCGGATCAAGCCAGCAGCACAGTCAACAGCCCGCCCTCTCTGCAGGCACTCGTGCGTGCGCCTCTGGAGCTCCGCCTTTAGCTGTTCCCCTGAGATTCCGCCTCACAATCCAGATTCCCCCCGTAAGAGCCCCCAGGTCTCTCCCAGAACTGGGGCTCAGTGCAGTCAGAGCTGGCTGGGTTCAGCGCAGTCTGGAGCCTTTGTCTCCTTCCTGCTAGAGCACTCCAGCCAGGCACTCGGAGGCCCCTTCCTCTCCTGCCCATCCTCTCCGTGCGCACTGTCTCTCTACCTCAGGCTTTGCAGCTGCTCTGATTCTCCGAGTGCATTTGTTTCCTTCTAGTTGTAGATTTTCCAGTCAGCCAGCTTTCCTGGGTTCTGGATGATGTCCGTTTTGTCTTTTAGTTGTGTTCTTGATATTGTTGTTCGTGGCAGCAGCCTGGGTGTTTATGCCGCCATCTTGGTTTCTCCTCAGTTGTCACCAGCTAGCCCAATTTTAATGCATTTGTTTTTTAACCTTTATACTAGAGTTAAGTAATTAGCACACAACCCTAATAGAGTCTATGTTTATTCTGACTATATGCTTTGTATATTCTGACTGTATACCATTTTGGGGGTATATTTTTATATTAGTACTTAGCAGCCTTTCATTTCAGCTTAAAAACTCCTTTCTTGTAAAGCATAATAACCTCAGGGTTTTTTTGTTAGGGTAAGTTTTTATTGCCTTCATTTTTGAAAGACACATTAACGGCTAAGTAATATTGATTAGCATTGTATTCCTTTCAATACTTGGAATCATCACATTCTCTTCTGGCTTGCATTGTTTGCTGAGATATTCTCTGATAGCCTTATGAAATTCTCTTTATGAGTAAAATTTTCTTCACTTGCTTTTAAAATTCCCTTTGTCTTTGATTTTAAACAGTTTTATTAAAATGTGTTTTGAAGATCTTTTTGGATTACAATTATGAAGTGACCTATATTAGCTTCACTTGATGTACAAATCTCTCCCCACTTTTGGGAAATTTTCACACATTATTTGTAAGTTGTGGGAGGGGCAGGAATTGATCTGGGCCTCAGGAATTACTGACCAGGCCTAAAACATTGGCAGAATTCTCCATCTTCCATCTCTAATCTCTGTAGAACTCATTTCTCTAAATAGGGAGGATATGTAGTTCCCAGCAGTTTTTATACATCTAGCCGCTAAAAAATGAAACAATGATCATTCTGGTCCATGTTCAAAAAGCTCAGGAAATGGAATGATGGGTTTATTATGCTCATGATAAACAGGTATGACTAGTCAACTGAATATTTATACTAATCATGTGGATGGTTGAAGGGCTAGTTCCTTAGTAAAAGGATGCTAGGCAAACAACCGCATGGAGTCTTTACTACACTAGGACATTGAGATTCCATGGTTTTCATCTTATGCTGTGTGAGCCCCTATGGGTCTCCTCGGTCCGTGGCAAAATCATTTTTCATAAATACGTCTCACTTATTCACTCATATAACTGTACTGTTAAGCATACATAAGCACAATCATTTCCTTAAATGACATAAGTTTTGTGCAAAAGGAATAAAATAATAGATAGGAGTTTTCCTGGTGTATCCAACTAAATAATTGTTTAGTATCTTAAATAATTTATTTTAAGATAGTTTCCTACTCCAAAATGGCTAACTTCCCACTATTAGAAAGATGATCTTGGGGCTTTGGTGGACCCACCAGTTATGTGAAAGTTTGTCTTACTCTTTGTCAATTAATGGTTTTATTTTTATTTTCTATTCCAGTGAGGAGGTAGATTTGGAACTTCCAAGTACTGAAAATGAATATTTATCAACTACAGAAGCTGCTGTTGGTGGGGAACCCAAAGTAGTTTTTAAAGAAAAAACAGTCACTTCTCTTGGAATTGTCGCAGATGGAGTGGCCCCAGTATTCAAAAAGAGAAAAATGGAAAATGGAAAATCTAGAAATTTAAGACAACGAGGTGACGATCAATAATTGGAAAAGAGCTTTTGGAGCAGGATGCAGACTACACATCTTAAAAGCTTCTCTCTGTTATTTCTAAATACTTTAATGCTAAAAATTTAAATTCTAAATGTATTTTATGTGAATTTAAAATAAATCTTTTTTTTATGTGAAATTTATTTTTGTTCCTAAAATGGAAGCCTACCTACCACCTTGCAGTGTATTACAGTGTATTATGTTCAGTGTCTAAAAATGCTAATTTTCATAATATTAGATGCTATGTATCTGTTATTTGAAACCTGGAAAAGCAAGGCATTTATTCCATTTTTACTCATTTGAACATATTTATCCTGCACTGAAATGCATTACTCTCGTACACTGATATTAACTGTTGTCCAGGAAATAAGAATCGGACCCCAGAAGAGAAGATTCACAGTCCATTGATAGATTCAGTTCTGAGAATCCTGTCAAAAGGCTGATGTAGGAGGTATATGCATATTGCCTAATGTTACTCAACTTAAGGTCAAGGACCAAGAAAAGGACTACAGCTCAATTAGAGTGCAGATTGGACCACAGGTACAAATGAGTGAGTGACTACTTCATTTCAAAGCAACAACCATTGCTTGAGCATTTTTACTTTGAGCTCGGTTTTATACTAGGACCTGGGGATATAAAAATAAGGCATATCTCTGTTCACAACTTCACATTCTAGCAATAGTCCTTTCCCCCAAGTCATGTACTCTGTTTAGCAGTCTTATATGTACTGGAAAAACCTTTTTTTAAGGTTTATTTAAAACTAGGTAGATGAAGGCTTGATCACAAATAGTAAGGTCTCACTCAGGCTTCAGTAAAAGATATTAGTGTTTCCTTAGACAAATTAGACATTTCTTGTTTTCTAGTTTCTTAAAAAATAGAGTATTTCTTATTTAATCAGTATGAAATAGATACCTTCTCTATTATTCCAAATTCTTGAAATTATATTTTTATAAATTGTACAGTATTTAATGTTTGGTAGTAAATATTTGTCTTTTTAAGGTTACTAGTATACATGTAAGAAAATTATAGCTTATTAAAAACTTTATGAAAGCAAATTAATATTGGGGTGTTTGTTTTTTTTCTAATGTCAGAGTCAGCATGGAAAAGTGAATATTTGGAGATTTGTTTTTTCACTTGTTCAATTTACTTATTTGGGCATTTCATGATTGTAGAGCATTATAAAGAAGTATTTTACATTCTCTGTAGCCCATTTGTCATCTAAGTAATGTATTTTGTTGCTTAACATCTCAATTGGAAAAGATGGTAAGACTATAAATGCAATACTGCTATATTTTACTCACATTTAGCTTACTCAAAATACACAAATGAAGTCATTTTTAAAACTGTATTATGTGAAGTGTTTCTCTTTGATGCATTCTTTTTGTTTTTATTATCCTCACCTAATGATATGTTTATTGATTTGAGAGAGAGAAACCGATGTGAGAAAGAAACATCATTCAATTGCCTCCCATATGCATCCTGTCTGGGGATCAAATCCACAACCTAATAATGTATCTTGACTGGGAATCAAACCCACAACCTTTTAGTGCACCAATGCCCCCACCAACTGAGCCACCTGGCCAGGGCTTTTTGATGGATTCATTACTACTTTACCTTGTAACAAGACGGTATTAGAAGTTTGAAGGTAAACCTTAAACAAACTGGTTTTAAGGATTGCTTAGAAAAGACTTAAAAAAATTTTAGTAAGATTGTAAAAAATAGTACTTTTATATTTGTTTTGAAAGAATAAGAAAACCTATCAACTTACCTAGAATTTTTCGTAAGTAAAACAATTATGTCACTTCTATTTTATATATATTTGTATATAGGTACAGATGGGAGGTTATATATTTTTATTATAAATACAAATAATAGTGAAATAAGCTTTTTTAAAGTCCCAATCTCTCACCTCCTTCCGCATGACTACTGTGGATGTTTTCCCCCCTAAGCGTGTTAACACGGTACATGTGAGCAACTATTATGACACTTGGGTTTATAAAGTCTACTCTCTGAATGAAATATTTAAGTAGCAGGATCCAAACATCCAAAAGTGATTTTTGGTTTTTAAAGCAGTTTTTATAAATTCTAAAAACTATCCTGAGGGAACAATCCTATCTGGTTTTTAAGTATTGAGAAAATATAATTAAAATAGTATGGTACTGGTTTATATAAGGGCATCATATATAAACTAGAGCCTGTTCATGGTTGCCCCTGTGCCGTTACCACACTGACTTCACTATTGCGTTTCTATAGTATACTAGAGGCCCAATGCACAGATTCGTGCACCAGTGGGGTACACCACAGCTTGGCCTGCAGGGATCATACTGAACCAGCTCAGTGCACAGATTCATCCAGGACGTGTCTAGTCCTTCTCACGCAGTCCCAGGCTGGCTGGCTGGGAAGGGACCACAGGAGGTTGGCAGACCAGGGATGGACCAAAGGAGGACTCCAGGGTGTGTCTGGTCCATCTTGCCCAGTCCAGATGAGCCGGACCCCAGCAGCAAGCTAACCTACCAATGGGAGCATCTGACCCCTAGTGGTCAGTGCATATCATAGCAACTAGCTGAACAAATGGTCAGACACTTAGCATATTAGATTTTTATTGTATACTAGTAACCCTGTATACAAATCCATGCACCAGTAGCTCACTGCTGCCCTCCGTAGCTCTCCACCCACTGTCCCGCCCTCCTGTAGTTCCCCACACCTCCTCCCACCTGCCCCCCTCATAGCTTGCTGCTCTGCCCCTTTCTGTAGCTCTCCACTGCCCACTTGTAGCTGCCCAAACCTCCTGCTGATCCGTGATCCAGTCGTTACACAGTCAAAACTTCATGGCGTAATTACCATTTGCATATTATATCTTTATTATATAGGACTAGAGGCCTGGTGCACGAAATTCATGCACTGGGAGGGGGGAGAGGCTGTCCCTCAGCCCAGCCTGCACTCTTGCAATTTGGGAGCCCTTGGGGGATGCCAGCTCCCTGGGGAGAACAGGCTAAGCCATCAGTTGGACTTCTTAGCATTGTTGCAGAGGCGGGATCAAGAACTGGCCATCCCCTTTGTTCCCCCCAGCCAGTCCTGCCCCCAGCCAGCCTGCCTCTGATCACACACTCCCACTCCAATAGAGGGCAGGGCCAGCAGCCAACCTCCTTCAGCCCGTCCCCCTACCTGGCCTCACTCCAGATTGGCCCCCCACCCCAATCGGGCAGGCTGGCCGGCCAACCACCCATGGTCCCTCCCCATGGCTGGCCCCAACCTCATTCGGCCCCCCAATCCCAATTGGGAGCAGGGCCCACTGGCCAATTGCCCATGACCCCCAGACCAATCAAGGATGGGCCAGCCACCCAATCTCCTACCATCTCCCAAAAGGCCTATCCCGAATCTACCCCGATTGGGGCCAGGCCAGCTGAATTTCACCCATGCATGAATTAATAATCTATAAAGTCAATGCAAGAAAACTCATTTTCAAAAAAAGGTTGGGAAGAAGTATAACAAATTGAAAAGTGTACTGAAATCCAACCAGAGCACAAAAGAAATGTGTAAATATGAATTCATAAAATCCTGAGTTGTTCCAGTTATTAGATGAAAGCCAGAATCTTGGTTAAGCTCAAAACACATAGTTTTAATCCAAAAGAAGATGATCTTCAAATCTAGTGAGTGAACGAGTGACCAAGAATAGACTGAAAATGGCCCTGTCTTGTGTGGCTTAACGTGGTTAGAGTGTCAGCCTGCACACCAAAGGGACAAGGCTTAGATTCCCAGTCAAGGGCACATTCCTGGGGTTCAGGTTCAATCCCTAGCACCAGTCAGGGGACACATGTGGGAGGCAACTGATCGATGTCTCTGATATCTCTCCCCTCCCCCCCCCCCCATTCCTACCCTTCTTCCATCTCCGTCCCTTCCTCTCTCTCTAGGAAAAAATATCCTTGGGTGAGGATTAACAAACAAAAAAGGGTAGACTGAAAAATGCATGGGTATCTTGCTTTGAGAGGTTGTTTTACTGTCTTTGAGTAGATTGTTAAAATACATAAAGTAATCCTAATCATGCCTAAAATTTAAAGGCATATTAAAACTTGTTACTCCTGTTATGCCCAGATTTCATGATCCCCAAAGACCACCAGGGATCTGAGTCCATTGCAATAGCATAGAGCATTTATTACAAGCTTGAGCCGCAGCAGTAGGAAGCAAAAGAGAAAGAATATCCCGAGAATGACGATTTTATAGGGAAGTGGAGCCAGCCGCAAACCACTGAGTTGGCCGATTCCAATTGTTTGGGTGAGGGCTGGGGCTAGTGATGCAAATAATCTCTAATGCACGTGACCTGTCCTGTCCTTTGCTCTTGATTGGAGCTCAAGCACACAGTCTTTTGCGATTGACTAACTCAAAGGGAGGGGTTGGTCTTTGTGATTTCAAGATGGCAGCCCCCAGGTAAGTTTACATATGCAACCTACATGGTGGCTGCCAAGTCACACAGTCCAAAATGGCAGCTGTCTAAATTGTTCTTTGCAGTCCCGCTCTGCCCTTTCACTCCAAAAAGAATCTGTATAATCTATTTCTGAACTTAGAAAACTCCCATAGGACCTCTCCATTCTTCTTAAATTAAATCCATATTTCCTGAAGTATAGCATTAAAAAATAAATTTAAAACTATTGTATAATACTCTTAGTATTTCTAATTTGTTTTGATACAATAATATTTCTTCATTGCAAAGTACAATATGTTTACTTCATTATTGGCTCTTGTGCTTCAAATAGGACATGACCTCAATCCCGAATTATCACTTACAGCCTACCAGTATTATCATGTACTTATTTACATTATGGTTTATAATTCTGTTGCTTAAAAACAGAGGAAAAGCATTATCAGACGCAATTGTTTCATGAAGTCTTTGCTGATCTGATTTTTTCACTAGATGGTATAGCTAATATCTGAACAATTGTTAGTAGATGACATTGACAGATAGTGTAGTAGTCCCAGACTTATTTTCAGGGGATATGTTCTAAGACCCACAATGAATGCCTTTTCACTTAAAGGAAGCACTTTGTGGCCATTATTAAGTAAAATGGGGATTACTTGAATTTCAGCATTAGGATACAATGATAGTCAATCTGATCACTGAGAAAGTTATGAAGTGACTAAGATAGGTAGCTGTGGAAATGAAACTAGCAAAACTGGTTGGTTGATTTTTTTCAGGTAATTTTTATTCTAATGTGGAGTCAAAGAATAATGTGAGATAAAATACAGAGAAAATTTCAATTTAGTTGGATAACTAACTGCAATTTAGTGATAAAGCAAAAAGAAACATCACAGATAATCCCAATATTTTTAGACTAGAATGTGGGGAAATCGTGATTTTATATACAGAAGTGAGAAAATTCCAAAGACTTGAGAATAATAAAACACATTAGGATTAGAAATGTCCTTCCAGATCAAGTTCTGTTCCTGCCAGCACAGTATATAAGAGAAAACAGAGTGAAAAAGGCAGAACCCTGCTCTCATACAATCTAGTGAGGATACAGACAATTTGACAGGCAAGTATTAATATACGCATTGCCAGAGAAAGCCCTGGAGCCCATGAGCGCTCATCCAAAGAGCACCACCCAGAAGTCAGGGTCAGGGAAGGCTTCCTGGAGAAAACGATGTCTGATCTGGGAAGTGAACAGTGAGCCAGAGTTTGCTGGGCCATGAGGTAAATCATAAAATATAAGAGAAGACGGTTACAGGACAAGGGACATGTAAAGATCTGGAGGGGAGGAAGAGGAAGGGCATTTTCAAGGTTCTAAAAGTAATTTACATGATTTACAAAGTGTGAGGGTGAGACAGAGGTACAAAGATGGGCCAGAAAAGCAAGCAGTGGCAATGCATTAAGAAACTTATAAGCCATGTTAAGGAAATTGGACTTTTATCTGAAGGCCATAGACAGCCAATTAAAAGTGTTAATAATTGCTCGGCCAGTGTGGCTCAGTGGTTGAGTGTTGACCCATGAACCAGGAGGTCACAGTTCAATTCCTGGTCAAGGCACGTGCCTAGGTTGCAGGCTTGTTCACTGGTAGGGGGCGAGCAAGAGGCAGCTGATCAATGATTCTCTCTCATCATTGATGTTTCTGTCTCGCTCTCTCCCCCTTCCTCTTTGAAACCAATAAAAATATATGTATTTAAGAGGGTTAATCAGTGAAAAGACATAATTAGATTTGCATTTTATAAAGATCACTGGCTGCAGGGTTTTTAAATGTTATTTATTTATGACTTTATATATTTATGTATCCCCAAATTATAAATTATTGTTGAAAGAAATTAAAGAATACTTAAATAAACAAAGGAAATCTTCTATATTCATGGATTGGAAAATTCAATGTTAAAACAGAAATGTTCAGTCCTGATTGGTTCGGCTCAGTGGACTGAGTGTCAGCCTGTGGTCCAATTGCAATCAAGGGCTTGTACCTTGGTTGTGGGCACATCCCAGATAGGAGGTGTGCAGAAGGCAGCTGATCAATGTTTCTCTCTCACCGATGGCTCTAACTATCTCTCTCCCTCCTCCCTGTAAAAAAAATCAATAAAATATATATTTTTAAAAACAGAAATGTTCACCAAATTGAATTAGTTTCAACACAATCATTATAAAATTTCTACCTGATCCTAAAATTTATATGAAAATGTAAGTAATCGAGAGTAGCCAAACTCTAATGGTTTGGCTCAGTGGATAGAGCATTGGCCTGTGGACTGGAGGAATCTGGGTTCGATTCCAGTCAGGGGCACATGCCCGGATGATCCCCAGTGGGGGGGATGCAAGGAGGCAGCCAATTAATGATTTTCTCTCATTACTGACATTTCTATCTTTCTCTCTCTTGCTCTCTGAAATCAATAAAAATATATTTAAGACAAAAAAAACAGAGTAGCCAAAATAGTCTTAAAATGGAATAATCAAGTTAAAGGATTCACATGTCCTGATTTCAAAATTTACAAAGCTGCAGTAAACAAGATGAAGACGGTGTGGTGCTGGCATACACAGAGACAAAAATTAGTGGAATAGAATTGGGATTACAGAAATAAGCCTTTATATTTGAATTTTCACAAGGGTGCCAAGACCATTCAATAGGGGAAAGAATAGTATTTTCAGCAACTGAATGGCCCCATGCAAAAGGAATGAAGTTTGACCCCTTTGTAACACCATATACAAAATTTAAAATGAACCATAAACATAAATGTAAAACTATAAAACTTCTAGAGAAGAAAACATGGAAATAAATCTTCATAACCTAAAGTTAGAGAAAGCCTTCTTAAGACATATGCCAAAAGTACAAGTGATGAAAGAGAACTTGAATGATGGAGTATAGGATTCAAGGAATGAAACTGTGTTACATTCCATTGAACATCCTTTAGTTCCAGATTTACCATGAATACTCTACACTACCATTTGTTTGCTTTTTCCCTGGGATCCCTGTTTTTAGTCTTAAAGAGAAGATATGTCTATGAAAACAAAAACAAAAAAATACCCAGCCGGTGTGCTCAGTGGTTGAGCGTTTGTCCTATGCACATGACTGGGTTTCAGGCTCAGTCCCCAGTGCGGGCATGCAGGAGGCAGCCAATTGATGATTCTCATCGTTAATGTTTCAATTTCTCTCTTCCTCTCCCCGAAATAAATAAAAACTTAAAAAAAAAAAAAAGAATGTTCAGGGCAAATTATAAACCAGCTTCTGAGTTTGTAAGTCTTCCAGTCAAGATTTCTAGATGTAAGGCCCAAAGTATCTTTTGTGGTTTGAAATGTTTCTGATGGTGTCTTCAGGTGCTCAGGTGAACTCACTGTGTGGCTTACAAAGCATCAATCACCGAGATTGCTTAAACATGAGCTGCTGTGGCAATTTTCTGAATTTGATACCAAGCTGTGCATTTTTAGCTTGCATGGCTTTAGAAAAAGACAGTTTAATTTATTTTTTAAATATGTTTTTATTGATTTTTAGAGGAGAGGAAGGGAGAAGGATAGAGAGAGAGAAATGTCAGTGAGAGAGGAACATCATCATTTGGCTGCCTCCTGCATCCCCTCTCCTGGGGATGGAGCCTGCAACCAGATGGCCTCTTGGTTCCTGGGTTCAGCTGCTGACACTCTAAACACTGAGGCAACATTGGCCAGGGCCAGGGCTGTGTTCTTAATTTTTAAAGCTCTAATTTGTTCTTTGCATATTGCTCTTATAGTTTTCTGTTTTTATATCTTAGGTCTAGTAGTTTTTCTTCAATCTCTGGGATAATGTAAGCTTCATGAGGCCAGAGACTTTTTTTGCTTTTTTCATCACATTATATTGAACTAGGGGCCCGGTGCACGAAATTCATGCACTGGGGGTGGGTGGTCCCTCAACCCAACCTGCTCCCTCTCACATATTGGGAGCCCTCAGGGGATGTCCAACTGATGGCTCACCCCCAGCCTGCCCAAGGCCTAAAGCCATTTCTAGTGAGGCTTTAGGCCTTGGGCATCCAGCCATCACCCTGCTCAGCTCAGCCCCAGCTGCCTGCGACCACCCGGCCCCAGGGGCTCGGTGCTCACCACCACTGCAGTTTCATCTCCACTCCTGGCGCCCGTGCCACTTGGCCCCGCCCCCGCTCCTGATTGGCTGGTAGCATAGCCAATCAGGAGCGAAGGTACAGTCAAATGTGCATTTTTCTCTTTTATTATATAGGATGACTAGAACAATGAGTGCCTAGTTTAATAGGTAGTAGGTGTTCAATAAATATCTTTGAGTGAGATTTAAAAAAGAAAAAAGAGTTCCTGAATTCTGAAGAGATAAAATAGGGAGGAAAAAAGTTTCAATTCTGTTTACAAAGGTATAATTTAACAAACTGCTAAGTTATAGTAGTTTAAAATAAACAAGTTTCCTTTTATCTAGAAATAAAAGATTAAAAATCAATAATATTTTAAACAAAAATTCATAAAAATAATAATTATTCTCAGTTCACTCAGTGCCACATAATTCTTGTTCATTTTGATCACTTGCAGCATTTCATGAATATAGTTATGCTTTGGAGTTCTATAAATCTTTACTCATTTTATGATGAATCTCAGAGGGAAGGGGAGGGGGCACAGCTGGAAGAAATTAACCAAAGAACTTATATGTATATATGCATAACCCATGGACACAGTGAAGACCTAGGGTAGGGCGGTGGAAGAGGTGGAGGGGGTCAATGGGAGGGAAAAAAGGGGGCATCTGTAATACTTTCAACAATCAATATTTTTAAAAATTTCTACCCATTTTAAAGGTATGATTTGAAAGTTTATTCTCAGAGGCTTATATTTTGGAATAAATTAGACTCTTCCCTATCTTTCTGAAGATAAAACATATTTGCAAAACTATTAAAGTAAAATAATGATGGTCTGTAAGTGAAAAAAACTTAAAATGACATGGTTGTAGATCTGATTATAATGCAATGGAGCAATATTTGTTTTTCTCTGTAACATAACATTTTAAGAAACCTTCTAGATTTACAAATAAATATATCAGGACATTGCAGACTCTTATAAGATTATAATCTCCTGAAAATTCATTTTTAGTTATAAAAATACTAATATATACATACAAATACAACACAGTTATTATTTCTTTATTTAGCAAAGCTTTCCATGTAATTTTAGTATATCAAATTGGCCTAATAAGTTTAACTTTTTTCTTTTATAAAGAGAGAGAGAACAAATCTCTCTTTCCAGGGGCCCACTGAAATAAACCAAAGCTATTTTCAGGTTTAAAAGCAACCTCCTTTTATATCCTGAACCCTGGGAAGTTTGTCAAACATGCTTGAGCAAGAAGATTATATGTCATTATGAAACAATATTAAATTATTAATAATTTAAATATAGGATATTTAAATTATTCAAAGTGAAAATAAAAGCTGTCAAACATAAATACAGATCACCTGGTATCATCAAAGCCTAGTTCTTAGGACTGAGAAGATTGTTTTCTTGAGTAACCAAGTATCTCATTAAGAAAAAATTTTATTTATTTATTTATTTATTTATTTATTTATTTATTAAAGATGTGGCCTCACAGTAAGGAGAAATAACTTTATTGGGTCAGAGAAGAATAATGTTTTTTTTTTTTTAAGAATGTTTTCTTTTAAAAAATATATTTTTTTTATTGATTTTTTACAGAGAGGAAGGGAGAGGGATAGAAAGTCAGAAACATCGATGAGAAAGAAACATCGACCAGCTGCCTCTTGCACGCCCCCTACTGGATACGTGCCCGCAGCCAAGGTACATGCCCTTGACTGGAATTGAACCCGGGACCTTTCAGTCCGCAGTCCGACGCTCTATCCACTGAGCCAAACTGGTTTTGGCAAGAAAAAAAAAAACTTAAACACAAAAATTTTTAAACAAAATATAGAATCCTTGCTAACTAGGTAGAAAACTTCTCATTTTTTCTGCAGCAAAACAATATAGGAAAACATCCTTTTGATAGGGTGAGGCTTACTTTAGATACTTAAATTAACTTATTCAATTAAATTTGTTTTCATCTGATTCAGCTTGACTATACATAAAATTTCCTTTCCCAAAGAACTTCTACAACTATCCTAATCCCTCTTAATTTCTCTTTTCTTATTAAAATAGCCAACCTTATTTTATTTTTAAAAGATATATTTTTATTGATTTCAGAGAGGAAGAGTGAAAAGAGAGGGATAGAAAATTCAATGATGAGAATCATAAATCAGCTGCCTCAGGGATTGAGCCCGTAACCCTGACCGGGAATCAAACCATGACCTTCTGGTTCACAGGTCAATGCTCAGCCACTGAACCATGCCAGCTGGGCAATAACTAACCTTATTTTAGAACAAACCACTTCCTTTTAATTCCTTCAAAATGTATTTCCTTCACTGAAAACATACATCATTTCTTTTCCTATTAATTAGAATAACCCTTAGAACCTTAATTTTTTACTGACAACTGAAATATAAGTAATCAGCATTCTGTGGATTGGCAAATTTATGAATCCATTTCATAACCTTTAGAAACATAGGTTCTTTTATTGGCAAAGACAAACATTTTCATTAACAGATCTAAATTTATTTTTTAGTTTTTCTGTAATAATAGTTCAAAAGTAGGTAAACTTAGACTTATCTAGCAATTAACATTTCAGTACTTCATGTTATTTAGAAATATCTAGATATTCAATTTTTTTAATCATTTCACTTAATGTAGTAAAATTCTAAAGTTTTAAGTTAACAGAAATATTTATAATATGCTGCTATAAAAAAAGAAATAACTCTTACCATTAGCAACAGCATGGATGGACATGGAGTGCATTATGCTAAGCGAAATAAGCCAGTTGGAGAAAGATAAATGTCACATGATCTCACTCATTTGTGGAATATAATGAACAACATAAACTGATGAACAAATATAGATCCAGAGATAGAGAAGCATCAAACAGACCATCAAACTTCAGAGGGAAGGTGGAGGCAAGAGATCAACCAAAGGACCTGTATGTATACATATAAGCATAACCAATAGACACAGGCACTGGGGCGATGGGGGTATATCCTGGGAGTGGCGGGGGGGGGGGGGGGGCATATCCTGCCCAGGGAGGGGTCTATGGGAGAAAAAAGAGACATATGTAATATTTTAAACAAGAAAAATAAATAAACATTATAATGTGTACACAGAATTTATATACATTGCTTGAACTTGTCTAAAAAAAAAAATGTTCTAAAAAAAATCAGTTAAGTATACATACAATATAATTATTGCTAAAGAGTTAAGTTAGGCCAAAACTGGTTTGGCTCAATGGATAGAGCATCGGCCTGCGGACTGAAGGGTCCCAGATCCAATTCCGGTCAAAGGCAAATCCAATACCTTGGTTGCAGGCAAATCCCCAGTTGGGGGTGTGCAAGAGGCAGCTGATCGATGTTTCTCTCTTATCGATGTTTCTGGACTTTCTATCCCTCTCCCTTCCTCTCTGTAAAAAAAATCAATAAAATATATTTTTAAAAGAGTTAAGTTAAAGTAAACCTTTTATTTCATTTATATTAATTTAATTTCTCCTAACAATTAAGTTAATTCTACATAAGTTTTATTTTACCAAGCTATTTTTCTTTCTGACAAATTTTGCAAAAGAGATAACATAAACTTGCTTAATTGACTAATAAACTCAGGAAAAATCAAAGTATTATTTAATGCTTATGAGTCTAAAGATATGACTATTTAACCAAACCAAACTCAGCTTTAATATAAAATATTTTCCCAAATCATGTGATTCTGAAAAGCATTTGGGCTAGCCTGTTCTATTTTGTTTTTTAATATGGAATGCTTCATGAATTTACATGTCATCCTTGTATCAATCTTCTCTGTAACAATCCAATTTTAGTACATGTGCTGCCAAAGTGAGCATAGCCTATTCTATTCTTTTAAATGTTTTATCACTCAAATTAGTAATTTTTTTTATTGATTTCAGAGAAAGGAAGGGGAAGTGGGAGAGATATAGAAACATCATTAATAGAGAAACACCATCAAAGGGCTGTCTCCTGAATGACCCTACTAGGGATGAAGCCCATAACCCAAGCATGTGTCCTGACAGGAAATGAACCTCCTGGTTCCTGGGTCATCCCTCAACCACTGAGCCACACCACGAGGCAGTCTGTTCTATCTTTGAGCGTTCACACCAATAAAATAGAAAGATGCAAATTGACCATACCTCCACAATGCCCACCAACCACTCAAGAGTGAGTATGCAAATTAACCCAACAAACTGATGGGTTAATTTGCATACACAGACATGGAGCCAAGGCTGAAGGCTTGACCTCTCTGAAAGCTGAAGGCTTGGCCCCAATGTGGCCTGGGTCCCAGGTGCCGGAGGAAAACCAGTGCCGGCAGCCAGGGGAAGGAAGGCCTATTGCATGAATCTTTGTGCAACAAGACTCTAGTTCTTATATAAGTCCTTATTTGTTTAAGCCAATTTAATATTACAAATTAGAATTCAGTGGTAGAAATATGCTACACTTAGACCAAACATACTAGTACATATACATATATAAACATACAGATAAGCATAAATAGAGATCTCATAGTTGTCATTTTAAATCTCTAGCCTTTGTGTTCCAGGCACAATTCAAGACTCAGAGGAAAACTGGATCCAGATTATGTTTCTGATAAGTGAACAAATTTAAGATTCTACTTGGATGACCAAAGCTTTGTATGCTGTAAAACAAATAACATCGACAAACAACATATCTCATGCGCATTCATACATTTCCCCTCAAATTTAATTTGCTAGCTCTAGACTAAATTCAAAACCAGTTTCAAGTTAAAAACAAAATTAAACACCTGAGTTGAGACACAGATTAATCAAATAACTGATATTCTAGCAATCAATCCTAGTTGCTAATTGCAACCTCTCAGGATCCTTTTCCTAATGCAACCAATGGGGGATCCTCAAACCAAGTCAAATGAGTTCCTCAAGGACCCAACTCAAAGTAACAGGGGAGTGTCCTTGGGGTTTTTACCTACTTATCAGTAGATGTCTTCTAAACCAAGTACCCACTTTCTCTCACTACGAAATGAAAGCGCTGTTGGTCAGCCATGCCCAGTAAATGGTGAGCACTGTAGACCTGTCCCTGGAGAAATCAGTCCAGGCAGGTGCTCACATAGAACTTGGAGCAACCACTAGCAGCCAGAGGTTGCTGAACTGCAGGCAGAAAACCCACTCAGGGCTGGGTCCCAACAGAATCACCATTTGTGTTAAAGGAACAACAAGAGTTTGTTCAGCAGACACTAGCAGAGCCAAACACTAGACACCAAGATTACAGTAGAGAAATATTGGCTAATTTATTACAAACTAGAGGCCTGATGCATAGATTCATGCACTGGCGGGGTCCCTTGGCCTGGCCTCCAGGAATTGGGCCAAAACCAGTTCTCAGACATCCCCTAAGGGGTCCTGGATTGCAAGAGGGCATAGATGAGGCTGAGGGACCCCACTGGTGCATGATCAGGGATGGGGAGGAACCATGGGAGGGCTCCAGAATGTCTCTATCCTGTCCCACCCATTCCCCATAGGCCAGACCCCTGCAGCAAGCTAACTTACTGGTCAAAGCATTTGCCCCCTGGTGGTCAGTGTGCATCATAGCGACTTGTCAAATGGTCAGACACTTAAAATATTAGGCTTTTATATATATATACTAGAGGCCGGGTGCATGAAATTTGTGCATGGGAGAGGGAGCATCCCTCAGCCCAGCTTGTAACCTCTCCAATCTGGGACCCCTCAAGGGATGTCTGACTGCTCATTTAAGCCAAATCCCAGTAGAATCAGGCCTAAATGGGCAGTCGGACATACTTCTCACAATCCAAAACTGCTGGCTCCAAACTGTTTGCCTGCCTGCCTCCTTGATTGCCCCTAACCAATTGTGCCTGTCAGCCTGATCACCCCCTAACCACTACCCTTCCAGCCTAATTGATGTCTAACTGCTCCCTGCCAGCATGTTTGCCCCCAACTTCCCTCCTCTGCCAGCCTAGTCACCCCTAATTGCCCTCCCCTGCAGGCTTGATCACCCCCAACTGCCTCCCTTTTAGGTCTGGTCCCTCCAAACTGCCCTCTCCTGCTGGCCTGATGGCCCACAACTGCCGTCCCTTGCAGGCCTGAAACCTCCCACAACCCCCCCCCCCCCCCCCCGCTGCTGGCCATCTTGTGGTGGCCATTTTGTGTCCATGTGGGGACAGGATCTTTGACCACATAGGGGCAGCACTCTTGTGTGTTGGAGTGATGGTCAATATGCTTATTACTCTTTTATTAGATAGGACTCTTTTATTAGATGGGATAGAGGCCTGTTGCATGGGTCGGGTCCAGCTGGTTTGTCCTGAAGGGTGTCCTGGATCAGGATAGGTGTTTCCTTGGGGTGTAGAGTGGCCTGGGAAAGGGGCCTATGGTGGTTTTCAGGCTGGCCACGCCCCCCAGTGACCCAAGTGGAGGCCCTGGGATCTGGAATTAACTTATGTTCTACAATTGAAACTTTATAGCCTGGAGCGGAGCCAAGCCTTCTCCACCCTCTATGGTGACAGCCATTTCTGTTGGAAACTTTGTAGCCTAGAGTGGAGGCCTAGGCTAGGGCTGCAGAAGTTTGGCTTCCTCCATCACCCTGGCAACCCTAGCCTCTATTCTCTCTCCAGCTCCACGGCTGCTGCCATTTCTGTTGGGATTATGTATCTTCTATAATTAAAACTTTGTAGCATTGAGTGGAGGCCTAGGCCAGCAACAGCAGGCAGAAAGCTTGGCTTCCTCTGTTTCTGAGGAAACCCAAGCTTCCCTCCTGCTCTCAGTGGTGGCAGCCATCTTGGTTGGGGTTTATTTGCATAATTTGCTCCTGATTGGCTGGTGGACATGGCTGTGGGTGTGGCTTGATCGGAGGTATGGTCAATTTACACATTACTATTTTATTAGATAGAATGGTACCACACAGGAGAATGGGAAGCTAATGTTTAAGTCTGAACTCCCCAATGACCTGTGGTTTATATATCATACAGGGGAAGAAATCACAACACACTTGTGGTTTAGGGGTTAGGGGTTCTGTTGGGAACTCATTGATTGGAGGTAAGGTAAAGGTAATAAGTTATTTCTTCAGGTCTTGAAACAGCTCCAGCATCTCTTGGAAAAGTAACAAGGAGTTCATTTCACCTTAAGGTCTCAGGACCTTCTGAAGCATTTCTTAAGTCAAGATGTTATCTTTAGCCCTGGCCAGTGTTAACCAGTGGTTAGAGTGTTGGCCTGCACACCGAAGGATCTCAGGTCCAATCCCCACTCAAGGGCATATACCTGGGTTGGAGGTTTGATCCCAGCCCTGGTTGGGAGTGTGTAGGAGGCAACCAATCGATGTGTGTCTCTCTCACATCAATGTTTTTCTCTTTTCTCCCTCCCTCACTTTCACTCTCTCTAAATATCAATGGGGAAAAAATATACTTCAAGTGAGGATTAACAAAAAAAAGAAAAGGAGAGAGAAAAAAAAAAGATGTTATCTTTAGCCTGCCAGAGGTCAGGACTCTGTGATGATTAGTTAGGTGGGGGCTACTGTTTTCTGCTGCCTCAAGGGTTGCTGATTATTTTGGGGGAAAGGCTAGGTCCCTGGGGGTGGCAGTGGTGGGGAGGAGAGGTGATTTCTAAAGCTAGGACTTAAAACAAAACGTAATCAACATCATAAAGACCCTCAGTTTTACAAACACAATAACATTTAGACATGCTGGGGATTAAGCCTTCAACACATAATTTAGTCCACCATCTAGATCCCAAAAATTCACATCCATCTCACATGCAAAATAGATTTGCCGCAGTCCTAACAGCTTAAATGCCTGAACCTATTCTAGCATCAGCTCTAAGTCCCAAAGTTCAACTAAATATAATCTAAATCAAGTGTGGAAGAGATTAGAGCTATGATTCATTTGAGGCAAAAATTGCTCTCGGGCTGTGAACCTGTGAAAACAAATTATCTGCTTCCAAAATATAATGATGGGACAGGCATAGGATGAACATTCCCATCCCAAAGGGAAAATTTTGATTTTAAAAAAAGGACTCATGGATCCCAAGCAAGTGCAAAATTTACCAGGGAAAATTATATTAGATTGTTTTTAAATTTATTGAGAGAGAGAGAGAGGGAGAGAGAGAGAGAGAGAGAGAGAGAGAGAGACTTTGATTTGTTATGCCACTCATCTGTGCATTCATTGGTTGTTTCTTTTATGTGCCCTGACCAGGGATCGAACTGGTCTGCAACCTTGACATATTAGGACAATACTCTAACTGAGCTATCCGGCCGGGCCCATTAGATTTTAAGTCTGAATAATAATATTCTTTGGCATGATACTCTATTCTCAGGCCCAGTGGGGTACCAGCCCTACTCTCTCACCTTGGAAGGAAGCTCTGAGCAGCCTGCTGAAACTGAGGAAGGAACGACTTAACAATAAAAATACAACCCAATTGAAAAATGGGCAGTAGATCTGAGAAGATATTACTCTATATGAGATATGAAAGTGGCCAAGAAGCACATGAAAAAAATGTTTAACTTCATTACCCATTTGATAATAGGGAAATACATGCCAAAACAATAACGAGAATGCACTTCATATAATAGGATGGCTTTAATTATATATATATAAAAAGATATAATAACAATTTTTTTACTGTGGAGAAACTTTAACTTTCCTACATTGCTGATACCATTGCAAAATGGCATACCAGTTCTGGAAAACAATGTAGAAGTTCTCAAAAGTTAAACATGCATATATCCAAGAGAACTGAAACAAAAACTTATAAATGTTCACAGCAGTACGATCCATTATACCCAAACTGTCTAAAAAGTCCTAAGGTCCATGAAATGAGAATGGATAAATAAAATATGGTACATTTATGCAATGGAATATTATCCTATATAATAAAAGGCTAATATGAAAATTGTCCCCTTGGGAGTTCAACTGACCAGGAGTTTGACCAACCGGGAGTTCAACCACTTGCTTTGACATCCAGTGACCACCAGGGGGTGGTGCGAAATGAAGGAAGGACTTGGCTGGCAGCTGGCAACAAGGGAAGGAAGGCCCCATGCACAAATTTTGTGCACTGAGCCTCTAGTTAGACCATAAGAAGGGATGAAGTAATGATATATAACACAGCATGAATAGACCTTGAAAACATTATGCTAAAGAGTGAAGCCATATAGTGATAGCAGAAGATTTTACTTTGGGTGATGGGCACATGGTACAATATACAGATCTTGTATCATAGAAACCCACACCTGAAACCTATATGATCATGTTGACTAATGTCTCCCAATAAATTTAATATTAATAAATAAATAATAAGTGGAAAAAGTGGGACACAAAAGACCACATGTGAGACAGAGGGTAGACTAGTGGTTGTCCAGGTTTGGGAGAAGGGCATGAAGGTGAGAAAAAATGGGAAATAACTGTTAATGGATATAGGGTTCTTTTAATATATATATATATTGATTTCAGAGAGGAGGAGAGAGGGAAGGAGAGAATCATTTATCAGCAGTCTCTTGAACATCACCCACTGAGGACTAGCCCACAACCAGGCATGTGCCATGACTGGGAATTGAACCATGATCTGTTTGTCATGGGTCTACACTTAAGCACTGAGCCATATCAGGTGGGCCAGGGTTTCTTTTTAAAGTAAAAAAAAAAATTGGAGGAAAAAAAGGAAACATATGTACTATTATTTGTAATACTTTAAACTATATATATATATATATATATATATAATATTCTTTAGCTTTTATATCTTTTAAAATTGAATTTATTGGGGTGACATTGGTTAATAAGATCATATAGGTTTCAGGGGTATTCTATAATACATCACCTGTATATTGTATTATGTGTTCACCACCCCATGTCAGAAAAAAAATTTAATTGATTGTGGTGATGGCTGCACAATTCTTTGAATATACAAAAATCATTAAATTATATACTTGAAGTAGGGGAATTACATGGTATGTGAATTACATACTATTAGGTCCCAGCTGAGTGCTCAGTGGCTCAGTGTTTGCCTATGAACCAGGAGGCCATGGTTGGATTCCTGGTCAGGACACAGGCCCAGGTTGCAGACTCGATTCCCAGTGGAGGACATGTAGGAGGCAGCCAATCAATGATTCTCTCTCATCATTGATGTTTCTGCTTCTCTCTCCCTCTCTGTTTCCAAAATCAATAAAAAATATATTAAATAAATAAATAAATCTATTAGAGTCACATACAAAAACAATTATTCTAAAATACAGTTATGAAAATATTTTTAAGTATATGATTGTATTATATATGCTTCTTCACATTTAAATAAAAAGATTTAGCAGAGGGTATTATTAATAATTATCATATTTCTTTTTTAGAATATATCTTTATTCACAGTGAACACGTTCAGAGAGGAAGGGAGAGGGAAAGAGAGATAGAAACATCAATGATGAGAGAGAACCATTGATTGGCTTCCTCGTGCACGTCCCCCAATGGAGATCAAGCCAGCATCCCAGGCATGTGCCCTTGAGCAGAATCAAACCTGGGACCTTTCAGTCCACAGGCTGGTGCTCCATCCACTGAGCCAAATCAGCTAGGGCAATAATTATCATATTTCAAAAAACTAATAAATATAAATGAGTTTTAGATATTTGCAACAATATAATATGATATGAAAATACTTATGATTTCCTTTGGTAATAAAGTCATTGCTTACATTCATAAAAAAGAAATACTAAGATTTAGGTACAGATTAGTGAAAATAAAGATATAATTTTTTTCTCCAACAAAATTCATGAATTATCTGAATTCAACCCACAAATACTATGGGGTCTGGATCAGAGAACAAACCTGCTGGAAGACTATCACAGAAGTCTATGCTATATACATATGGACTATATTAATGATAGGTTGGATGGAGGAAAGTGGGTAAATTATAACTGTATTTGGGGAACTCAATAGGATTCAGTAATCGAATTTGATGTGAACAGTGGTGGAAATACGGTGCCTGAGCTGTTGCTTGGGGAACCAAGTGGAGAGTAAGTAATCCATGGAAGTGGGAAACAGAATGTGGAATGAGAAACAACTTGAGTGAAGTAAGATTGGTTGAAGATAAAGTGTTCAGTTTGGAATGTGTTCACTGTGAACATAAATGAAACAAGACAACTGGATATATACGCTGGAGCTCAGAGGAAATGATGGACCAGAGATACAGATTTGGGAGTCATCAACATCATAGCAGGATTGGATGCGATGGCACAGCGAGAATGTGTGAAGAAGGAAGATGGCCAAAACAGGACCAGAATGTTTAAGGGAAAAGCAGAAGATTAGATTACAGTCATTATTTTATACACTGTATTTATAAAATACTATGCTTTGGGATTCATATGACTTTTACTTTTATAGTAACTGTTGTTGTTTTAATTACTGAGCTTAAAACTAAAATGTGAAAGATTTTTCCTGAGTAGCAAATTGAACTGTGAGCTGCTTTGGGGCATCTTTAGGAGTCAGCAATGTGGCAGAAGACATCAAGACCAAAATCAAGAACTATCAGACTGCTTCCCTTCAACAGCAGCTTCCCCAATCAGAACCAGACCAGGACCTGTTGGCATAACTACCTGGACTTCCACCTCTGTGAGAAGGCAATGACTGCGAAAGAGGTGATGTCTCCATGTGGGAATGGTACCAATAAGTATACAAGGCCCTCTTCCCCACATCCTGGGGTTGGCCAGGATAACCACCTGACAGAAGGCACATATCCTAGGAAAATCTGAACTAGCTTCACCCACCTCTTCTCTGTCCTCCATCTTTCTCCCAGGGAGATGAAGGGGATGTAGGTACATCCCACCCAGAGATCCTGAATCATGGCTTAACTAATAATAAATACTTCTTGGAAAATATTTTATAAAAAACTTAAAATTTAAAAATGTCACCACATTATTGATCCTAAGAAGCTGTTTTCTTTTACCAACTGGACTAATAAAATTTTAAAAACCTCTATTTTAAAACTATGTTTATCGCTTTTAGTTTATTGGCTAAGATCAAGTGTAGTATATGTTCTTACAGCTTTTATATCTGACTAGAGGCCCATTGCAGGAAGATTCCCGCAAGAACAGAGCTTCCTATGGCCTGAGCAAAGGTCCCTCCCTTCTCTGCTGCCTTGCTCACTCCCATTTCCTCTGCCTCACTCCCATCTCCATTGCCTCGCTCCTGTCTCCACTGCCTCGCTCCCCTCTCCTCTGCCTGCTTCCCTCCCTTCTCCCCTGCCTCGCTTGCTTACTTCTCTGCAGCTTTGTTCCCTTCTATAGTGCTCCTAGGCTGTCTTCTATGCATGGATATGCAAATTAACCACCATCTTGACTGGGTTGATTTGCATGATTTGTTCTTAATTGGTTGATGGGTGTGGCTATGGGCATGGCTTGATCAAAGGTATGGTCAATTTGCATATTACTCTTTTATTAGATAGGATAATGCCTTTATTCTGGGAAAATATATTAAATAAATTTTTGGAGTAGAGAAATGGAATAAGGGCTTGCTCTGTCCACTCTGCACAACTACCCTGGGATTGTAGTACTTCTAGGAATTTAAGGAAAAAAATGTTTTCATAATTTATTTTTATTTTGGTAAAATAGAAATAACAAAATCAACCATTTCAACCACTTTAAGTGTACAATTTAATAGCATTAACTACATTTACAATGTTGTGCAACCATCACCACTTTCTATTTCTAAAACATTTTTTACCCTAGACAAATTCTATAACCATTAGGAATAACTTCCCATTGTACCCAACCCCAGCACCTTATATCCTCTTGTCTATTTTCAGTCTTTATGAATTTGCCTATTCTAGTGTGCAGGAGGACCAAACTTTCCTCTAGTCTGAAGGTTCGTCTGGCTGGTCTAATTATCAAATGGACATGAGAAATTAACAAGACAGGATGTGAGGGCAATCTGACTGTGACATCTGTTACCCCATTGATTGCCAGGGTTGATTCGGCTGATCTGGCTGGGTAGGCGGGTGTCCCCCTCCTCCCTCACTGATCCGTGTTCGTCCCTCCCGAAGCTGCGTGCTCGGTCAAAGAGGACGACCTTCCCCCCAGAGGACAGGACCGGTCTTATACGAGTAGCTGCGCTCCCCTGCTAGAACCTCCAAACAAGCTCTCAAGAAATTAACAAGACAAAATAACCAAATTTAATTCACACATACATGAGAAGTCAGAACCCATATGAATGCGAGGTTCAGAGACAGAAAGGGTGACTGAGTTATGTATGACACACTGAGCTAGAAATGACGCAGTGAAGCACCTTGGAAACTTCAAAAGATCATTGCAGAATAATAATAAGAACAGAGGTTTAGTAATTAGAAGTTTTCTCTGCCCTATAGGTAGGTAAAAAGAAGTTATCTCTGATAATAATTTATATGAACCAGCCCCCTAATTCAAATTCTTCTAGGTTGTTGGGGGTGGAGGGCCATAGGAGTTTCTCCTGAGCCTTCAGCTCAAAGTAATCTGCATACCACTGAGGCACATCTTTGGGTGACCTGTTCTGGACCCCACACTATATATTTCATACTAGGGGTCCAGTACACGAATTTGTGCACTTTGAAAGAAACCGTGGACTGTGAGGCTGCAGGGGGCACAGGGGTGGGTCTCAGCCCATCCTTCGTGCCCCCACTCAGCCCCTCCTGCCATGGCCTCTGGTCCCCAGTCTGCCAGCAGCCCCACTCCCATCATTGCTGTTCCCATGCTCTGCTCACACCTGCTGATGGCGCGGAGTGATTGGGGCTGGCCCCAGCAGTGGGTGCAAGCACCAAGTGAGATTGTGGTGTGTGGGAGCAAAGAATTTTTAATAACCACCAGAGGCTCATCCCGATGACAGCGACCAGCACCCCACCTTGGTCTGGCACCCCCATTCAGCTGCTTCATCGTGCCACGGCCAATTCCTGCCATGTTCTGCACTCTGCTGCCTGCTGCTGAAGCCCACCATGTTCCATGTGCGGCCCCATTGGTCAGTGCACATCATACTGACTGGTTGTTCAGTTGTTCAGTTGTTCTGCCATTTGGTCTATTTGCATATAAGGGTTTTATAGAGAGAGAGATAAGTACAATTATATAATACTAGAGGTCCCATGCACAAAAGTCATGCAAGAATAGGCCTTCACAGCCATGGCTGCCTGAATCCCTCCCTCGTAATATTAGCCTATTATGCTTTTATTATTATAGATTTATTCTTTAGTGTCTGGCTTATTTCACTCAGCATGTTTACAAGGTTCACTCATGTTGTAGCATGTATAAGCACTTCATTTTTTATAGCTGAATAATATTCCATTGTGTGTGTGTGTGTGTGTGTGTGTGTGTGTATCACATTTTCTTTAGTCATTCAGCTGTTGATGAACACTAGATCATTTCAACCTTTTTACTACTGTGAATAATGTAGTGGACGCTGGCAAACAAGTATTTGAGTTCCTATTTTCAGTTCTTCTGGGTATATACCTAGGCGTGGAATTGCTGCTTATATAATAACTAGTGGCTTGGTGCACGAAATTCATGCACCAACCTGTACCCTCTCCATTCTGCGACCCCTTGGGGGATGTCCGACTGCTGGTTTAGGCCCACAGGGATCAGGTCTAAACCAGCAGTTGGACATTCCTCTCGCGATCCAGGACCGCTGCCTCCTTAACCACTTGCCTGCCGGCCTGATTGCCCCTAACCACTCTGCCTGCCAGCCTTATTGCCCCCAACTCCCCCCTCCTTCCAGTCTGATCACCTTTTATTGCCCCCTGCTGGCCTTATCACCCAACTACCCCCCTTGCTGGCCTGAGAGCCCCTAACTGCCCCCCCGCCCCCGCTGGCCTGCTTGCCCCCAACTGTCTTCCCCTGTGAGCCTGATTACCCCTAACAGCCTCTGCCTCAGTCCTGCCACCATGGCTTTATCTGGAAGGTTTCCTGGTCTAATTAGCATATTACCCTTTTATTAGTATAGATTTTATGTTTAGCTTTAAGAGGAATTGCCAAACTATTTTCCACAATGGTTGCACCATTTCACATTCCCACCAACAGTGTATGAAGGTTCCAATTTTTACCACTTCATTTTCTTTTTATTACTATCATCATTAGCAGCAGCAGCATCGTGATCATCTTAATTATTTGAAGTGATATCTCATTGTGATTTTTATTTGCCTTTCCGTAAACACTAATGATGTTGGCCATCTCTTCATCTGCTTGTTAGCCATTTGTGTATTTTGGGAAAATGTCTATTTAAATCTATTTTCCATTTTTAAGTTTGTGTCCAGCTTCATTCTTTTGCATTGAAAATTCAGTTGTTTCAGCACTATCTGCTGAAGAAACTATTCTTTCCCATTGAACAAGCTAGCATCCTTGTCAAAACCAATAAGCCATACAATCTATGGGTTTATTTCCAGACCCTCAATTCTAGTCTGCTGATCTATATGTCCTTTCTTATATCAATACCATACTGTCAACATAAAAAAACCTCCAAACCTGTAGATAATTTCTGTAGGACTTTCTAATGATGGCATATGCCAGAGAGCAAGATCTCAAATGCTTTAAAGAATAACAGTTTTGTAGTTATTTTATGCATTTGAAATTAAGGAGGAGATATAAAGAAGATTGGAAACAGCAAGGCAAGGATTGAATTACAGGATAGTTAACAAGATTACATGCGCTATTGAGGGTTAATAACCCCTCCAGGAGTATTACTTCTGGTATGTCAAAGGTGTGTTAACTTAGACGCACAAGAATGGACAGGAATGGTTTCACTAAAAAAGTTATAGGTCTGGGTCCTACTCCCCGAGACATGCTCAGTTATGAATTTATTATCAGATCCCTCTGTGAGGTTAATTTCTACAGAATCCCCTTTTTCATCCACAATACTGTCCTGATTAATATAGTGTTGTAATACTCTTTTAAATTTTATTTCAAAGAGAAAGGAAGGGAGAGAAGAAACGTTGATTTGTTGTTCCACTTATTTATGTATACATTGGTTTATTCTTGTATGTGTCCTGACCAGGATCAAACTTGCTATCTTGACATATCAAGACAATGCTCTAACGAACTGAGATACCTGGCAAAGGTTAAATACATTTTGTAATCAGGAAACGTGATATCCTGTCTCCCATGAATATTGGACAACACAAATATGTGCTGATCAGGTTTCATCATATCTATTTACTCTGTTTGAAAGATATATTTTTCTCCACCACCACCCCAGATTTATTGAGATAAGACTGACCCCAAAACTGGGTTATTTAAAGTGTACAGTGTGCCTGGCTGATGTTACTCAATGGTTGAGTGTTGACCCATGAACCAGGATGTCATGGTTTGATTCCCAATCAGGGTACATGCCTGAGTTTCCAGCTTGATCCCCTTGGGCAGTTGATTGATGATTCTCTCATCAGTTTTTATTCATCTGTTTGTTTTCATATTTTTTATTAATATACTAGTGGTCCGGTGCATGAAATTTGTGCACAGGGCAGTGTCCCTCCAGCCCAGCCTGCACCTTCTTCAATCTGGGACCCCTAGGGGATGTCCAACTGCCGATTTAGGGCCAATCTGTGGGACTGCTGGCTCCTAACCACTCACCTGCCTGCCTGCCCTAACCATTTTGCCTGCCAGCCTGCTCACTCCCAACTGCCCCCCACCCATCAGCCTGATCGCCCCAAACTGACCCCCACTGACTGCCTGCTCACCCCCAACTTCCCCCCACTCGCCAGCCTGATCACTCACAACTGCTGTCCCATCCTGCCATGATCACCCACAACTGACCTCCCCTCTTGGCCCCTAACCACGCCTCAGCCCCGCCACCATGGCTTTGTCCAGAAGAACATCTGGAAGGTCTCCTGGAAGGTCTCCCACTCCCAGTCTAATTAGCATATTATTCTTTTATTAGATAGGATAGAGGCCTGGTGCATGGGTGGGGGCTGGCTGGTTTGCCCTGAAGAGTATCCCGGATCAAGGTGGGGATTCCTTTGGGGGGCAGGGCAGTCTGGGCAAGGGGCTTGTGGTGGTTTGCAGGCTGGCCACACCCCCATTGGGGTGGGGTTACTGACTGGGGACGGTGCCGGCTGGATGAGGGGCTGGGGCAGTTTGCAGGCCAGCCATGCCCCCTTCAGGTTGGAGGTCCCTGCTGGGGGCCCTGGATAGTCTGGGTAAGGGGCTGAGGGCCATTTTCAGATTAGCCACACCCATTCACCGTGGGAATCCCCACTGGGGTGCCTGGCCAGCCTGGGTCAGGGGCTAATGGCTGTTTGCAAGCTGGCCATGCCCCACAGTGGGACCCTCACCCCGATGGTGGAGTGGCCAGCCTGGGTGAAGGGCTGAGGGCTGTTTGTAGGCTACTCCCTCTGCGACCGGCCCAGGGGGCCCAAGCCTCCCTCTCGCTCAGGCCTGCTCCATGGCTGCTGTTCACAGGCCCCTCCTTCGGCGGCTGGCCCAGGCAGGCAGGAAGCTTGGCTTTCTCCATCGCCAGGGATGACCTAAGCCTCCCGCCCACTTCAGCTGGCTCTGTGGTCACCACCATCTTTGGCCTGCTAATTTGCATATCCCCTCCTAATTGGCTATGGGTGTTGTGGAGTGATAATTACCATATTCTCTCTTATTACTATAGATTTGATAGTATTATAGATGTCTTCTGTCTTTCTCCCCTTTACCCCCACCTCCCAACCCCTACTCTCCCTCCAGATCTTTATCACCTTATTGTCCATGTCCATGGGCTAATCATATAAATATATAAGTTCTTTGGTTTATCTCTTCTTGTCCTCCTAAGCTCCACATAGAGGTATGTCAGTCTGTTTCATGCCTCCATGCTTCAGGTCTTGTTTTGTTGAATTAATTTTGTTCATTAGATTTCACTAAGTGAGATTATGTGATATTTGTCTTTCTCAGAATGGCTTATTTCACTTAGCATAATAGTCTCCAGGTCCATCCATGCTGTCCCAAAGATCCCTCTTTTATACAGCTGCATAGTATTCCATTGTGTAAATGTTCCAACACATTTTTATCCATTTATCTACAGATGGGCACTTGCGCTGTTTCCAAATCTTAGCTATTGTAAATAATTCTGCTATGAACATGGGGGTGCATATATTATTTCTGTTTGGCATTTTGGCGTTTTTTGGCTATATTCCCAGAAATGGAATCACTGGGTCAAATAGAATTTCCATTTTTAGTTTTTTGAGGAAATTCCATACTATTTTCCATAGTGGCTGCACCAATCTGCATTTCCACCAGTAGTAAACTAGTGTTACCTTTTTTCTACATCCTCACCAGCATGTGTTGTTTGTTGACTTTTTGATGGTGGCCATTTGGACAGGTGTGAGGTGATATCTCATTGTGTTTTTAATTTGAATTTCTCTGATGATTTAGTGACTTTGAGCATTTTTTCTTGGCCATTTGTATGCCCTCTTTGGAGAAATGTCTATTTAGGTCTTCTGCCCATTATTTGTCTTTCTTTTGTTGAGTTGTATGAATACTTTATATATTTTGGACACTAACCTCTTGTCATAAGTATCATTGGCAAATATGTTTGCCCACGTAGTGGGTTCCCTTTTCATTATGATGGTTGCTTCTTTTGCTGTGCAGAAGCTTTATATTTTGATGTAATCCCATTTGTTTGTTTTTTTTCTTTGTTTCTCTTGCCCTAGGAGATATATTGGCAAAAATTTTGCTATGTGAGATGTCTGAGATTTTACTGCCTATGTTTTCCTCTAAGATTTTTATGGTTTCATGCCTTACATTTAAATCCTTTATCTATTTTTAGTTTATTCTTATGTACGGTGTAAGTTGGTGGTCCAGTTTCATCTTTTTGCACGTGTCTGTCCAGTTTTCCCAAGACTGTTTGTTGAAGAGACTGTCCTTACTCCATTGTATGTTCTTGCCACCTTTGTCAAATGTTGAGCATAATGGTATGGGTCAATTTCTGGGGGTCTCTGTTCTGATCCATTGATCTTTGTGCCAGTATCAGGCTATTTTGGTTATAATACATTGTAATATAGTTTGATGACTGGTATTGTGATCCCTCCAGCTTTGTTCTTTTTGGGTTTTTGTTTTTTGTTTTTTTTTCAAGATTGCTGTGGCTATTTTGGGTCTCATATGGTTCACATAAATTTTTGGAATATTTTTCTAGTTTTGTGAAGTATGCCATTGATATTTTAATAGGGATTGTGTTGAATCTGTAGATTGCTCTGGGTAGTATAGACATTTTAATGATGTTAATTCTTCCAATCCATGAACATTTGCTTGTATCTGCCTCTCTTTCTTTTTTCAATGTTCTATAGTTTTCCAACTACAGGATTTTACCTTGTTGGTTAAATTTATTCTTAGGTGTCTTTGTTGTTGTTGCAATAGTAAATTGGAATGCTAACTTAGTTTCTCTTTCTGAGAGTTCATTGATATATAAAAATGCCTTTGATTTCTAGATGTTGATTTTATATCCTGCTACCTTGCCAAATTCATTTATTAAGTCTAGTAGTTTCCTAGTGAAGTCTTTAGGGTTTTTCTATGTACAATATAATGTCTGTGATAATGACAGTTTTATGTCCTTATTTCCAATTTGGCTGCCTTTTATCTCTTCTTGTCTGATTGCTTGGCTAGGAATTCCAGTTCTATATTGGATACGAGTGGTAAAAGTGGACATCCTTGTCTTTTTCCTGTTCTTAAGGGAAATGCTTTTAGTTTTTCCCTATTGAGTATTATGTTGGCTGTAAGTTTGTCATAGATGGCCTTTATTAGGTTGAGGTATGATCCCTCTATTCCCAGTTTACTGAAAGTTTTTGTCAAAAAAGGGTGCTGCCCGACCGGCGTGGCTCAGTGGTTTCGCATTGAGCTTTGGACCATGATGTCACAGTTCACTTCCTGTAAGGGCACATGCCTGGGTTGTGGGCTTGGTCCCCAGGAGGGAGCATGCAGGAGACAGCCGATCAATGATTCCCTGTCATCATTGATGTTTCTATCTCTCATCCTCTCTGAAATTAATAAAAATATTTTAAAAAAGGATACTGAATTTTGTCAAACATTTTTTCTGCATCTGTTGATATAGTCATGTGATTTTTATCTTTCATTATGTTTATGTGATGTATCACATTTATTAATTTGTGAATATTGTACCAATCTTCCATCCCCTGAATAAATCCCACTTGATCATGGTGTGTAATTTTTAAAAAATATGTTGCTGGATTCGATTTGCTAATATTTTGCTGAAGATGCTAGCATTTGTGTTCATCAGGGATATTGGCTTGTAATTTTTTTCTTTGTAGTGTTTTTCTCTGGTTTTGTAATTGGGTAATGTAGGCTTCATAACAAGAGCTTGGAAATGTTCCTTCCTCTTGAGTTTTTTGAATTAGTTTGAGGAGGATCGTTAATGCTTTGAATGTTTGGTAAAATTCTCCTGTGACTCCATCCAGTCCAGAACTTTTGTTTGCTGGGAGTTTTTAAATTACTGCTTCAATTTTATCAATTGATATTGGCCTATTCAGATTTCTAATTCTTCCTGAATGAGTTTTAGAAACATTCTTCCAGTATTTTTCTAGGAATTTGTCCATTTGCCCAGGTTGTTTAGTTTGTTGGTATATAGTTGTTCATAATATTTGCTTACAATCTTTTGTATTTCTGTGACGTCAGTGGTTACCTCTCTACTTTCATTTGTTTTATTTACTTGGGTCCTCTCTCTTTGTTTCTTGATATGTTTGGCTAAAGGATCATCAATCTTGTTTGTCTTTGCAAAGAACCAGCTTTTGGATTCATTGACCTTTTGTACTGATTTTATAGTTTCTACGTCATTTATTCCCACTCTGATCTTTATTATTTCATCCTTCTACTTCCTCTGGACTTTTCTTATTGTCCTCCTTACAATTCATTTAGTTGTAGGGTTAGTTTATTAGTGCTTTTTCTTGTTTCTTGAGGTAAGTCTGTAATGCCATGAACCTTCCTCTCAGGACTGCTTTTGCTGTGTCCAATAGGTTTTGGGTGGTTATGTGTTCATTTTCATTTGTTTGCAGGAAGTTTTAAATTTCTTTCTTGATCTCATTGGTAACCCATTCATTAATAACATGTTATTTAGCCAAAATGTAGTTGAGTATTTTTGAGTGGTTTTTAATATTTTTATTGATTTCAGAGAAGAAGGAAGAGGAAGAGCAAGAAATAGAAACATCAATGATGATGTTTCATTGATCCTCTGCCTTCCGGATCAAGTCCACAACCCAAGCATGTGACCTAACTGGGAATCAAACCTTGACCTCCTGGTTTATAGGTTGATGCTCAACCACTGAGCCATGCCAGCTGGGCTATTTTTTAGGGTGTTTTTTTTTTCATATTGTAGTTGATTTCTAACTTCATGCAATTGTGATCCAAGAAGATGCTTGGTATTATATCAAATTTCTTGAAATTGTGTAGACTTGTTGTGTCCTGACATGTGGTCTAAGGATGTTCCATGTGTGCTTTAGAAATATGTATATTGTTGCTTTGGGGTGAAGTGTTCTGTAAAATCAGTTAGATCCATCTGATCTAGTGTGTCATTTAAGGACTTTGTTTCCTTATTGATTTTTTGTCTGGAAGATCTATTCATCGAAGTCAGTGGAGTGTTAAAGTCCCCTACTATGATTGTATTGCTGTCGATCTCTCCCTTAATGTCCATTAAGAGTTGTTGTTGTTTTTTATGTATTTGGGTGCTCCTGTATTGGGTGCATATATGTTTACAAGGGTTATATTTTCTTGTTGAATAATTCTCTTTAATATGCAGTAGTCTTCTTTGTCTCTTGTTATGGCCTTGGTTTTGAAGTCTATTTTGTCTGAGATGAGTACTATTCCCCCAGCTTTTTTTTTATTTAGGTGGAATATTATTTCCATCCCTTCACTCTCAGTCTGTTTGTATCTTTTGTTCTGAGGTGGATTGCTTGTAGACAATCATATACACTGAGTGGCCAGATTATTATGATCTCTGAACGCATAATAATCTGGCCGTTCAGTGTGTGTGTGTGTGTGTGTGTGTGTGTGTGTGTGTTTTAGAGGCCTGGTGCAGGAATTCAGTGCATGAATTCCAGCCTGGCCAGAAGAAGGGGACATGGCAATTGGCTGGCCTGCCTGCTGATCAGACTCTTGGTTGAAGGGACAATTTGCATATTAGCCTTTTATTATATAGGATATACACTGAGTGACCAGATTATTATGTGTCAGAGATCATAATAATATGGCCACTCAGTGTACTTACAAAGTGTTCCTCTGATGTTGCCAGTACCTATCTGACATAATTACAATATTATTGACCATATTCCCTATGCTGTATTTCACATCCCCATGACTATTCTGTAGCTACTAAGAAAACATGGGTCATGTTCTCTTATCCATTCAGTCACCCCATCCATGTCTTTTGACTAGAGTATTTAATCCATTTACATTTAAAGTTATTATGGATAAGTATTTATTTATTGCCATTTTTATTTTCTTTATGCCTCTCTGCTTTTCTTCTTCTCCCTCTTAAAGCAGTCCCTTTAACATTTGTTGCATTGCCTGTTTGGCGATAATGTATTCTTTTAACCTTTTTAAAAATTGGTCTGGAAGCTTTTTATTTCACTTTCAATTTTAAATTATAGCTTTAGTGGATACAGTAATTTGGATTTAGTCCCTTGCTTTTCATTACTTTGCTTATTTCAAGTGTTTCTATTGAGAAGTCAGCTGACATTCTAATGGGAACTCCTTTGTAGGTAATTTTCTGTCTCCGTTTGCCAGTTTAATTATGATGTGTCTAGGTGTGAGTCTCTTTGGGTTAATCTTGATTTGGACTCTTTGTGCCTCCTGAAATTGTGTGATACTTTCCTTCATCAGGTTGGGTAAGTTTTCTGGCATTATTTTTTTAAACAGGATTTTTTTGTTCCTTGCTCACCTTTTTCCCTTTATAGTATTCCTATAATGTGGATGTTATGTTTCATGTTGTCCCAGAGCTTCCTTAAGCTATCTTCCTGCTTTTTAATTCTTTTTTCTATTTGCTGCTCTAATTTGGTATTTATTTCTAAATTGTCTTCCAAATTAGTGATTTGATCCTCTGCTTCATCCAATCTACTTTTAATTACTTCTATTATGTTCTTAATTTCAGATATGTCATTCTTCATTTTGCCTGGTTCTGGTTCCTGGTTTATATTTCCTTTTTCAACTATAGTAGACATTTTAGTGATGTGGTGACTTTGTCAATCAATTGTTGCAAGATCTATATAGCTGAACATCTGATCCTCGCCCTGGTAAACCTTACCTTCTGTTATGCTATTTTCAAGTTTTAATAATAGGCATATATCTAGGTTTGGCTAGCTCAAAGGTTTGACATATGACCTAATGTTTATGTAATATCCAGTGTTTATTTTTTTCATTGCTTATTTAAAAGAATAAAAATGCATGGAGATTTCTAGAAGACTAAAAGGAAGTTCTTAAAAATATATAAAAAGTTCAGGTAACAAAATCTTTAATCTTGACACACTACACACTATACCATCCCTTTTTATCTTTTTCTTTGTCCTCCTGACAATGTCCCCATTATATATTGTTTTTAAATTTTTTTCCATTCAATATTATTTTATATCAGTACAACATAGTGGTTAGACAATCATATACTTTACAAAGTGTACCCCCAATATTGCCAGTACCTACCTGACACCATACCAACCTGCACTTCTCAACCTCTTCACCTTTTTCACCCAGTCCCCCAATCTCCCTTTCCTCTGGCAACCATTGGTCTGTTTTCTATATTTTGTTTCTTTCTGTTCTATTTATTTGCTTATATTGTTCTTTAGAATTCACATACAAGTGAAGCTACATAGTATTTGTCTTCTTCTGAATGATTTATGTTTCACTCAGTTATATATTATTTATTGAAGTTGGTTAAATTTATTGACATAGTTACTGTTTTTATAATGTCAAAGCTCAGGTAAGTTAATTGCAATATAATTTATTTTAGATAAAGTATGCAATTGTTTCCTAGTGGGTACTACAATTGTATGAGAAAAACATTAGAAGTGCACAGAGAAAAGGTATAATGAAATATTTGTTATGGGATCTATCTTGGACCTGGGTAGTGCCTGACTCTCCCCAGTATATGTGACCGAAACCTACAGAAAAGAAAATACAGCATAACATGCACGTAAAATCACTCATAGACTCTTCCTTTTAAAAACTACACTCATGGCTGATTGAATGGCCCAGACACACCCTGTTTTATTATACTGATAACAATGAGTTTTCTATGATAACTAATCCAGTTTAATAAAACCTTCCTGCCCTTAAAATGTGTATGGAAGGAATAGGGGAGTGATGTACCTGATTTTGAACCTTTTCAGAGCAAATCTCAATTTTTGTAACACTATTATTATTTGCTGTTTTAACATGAAATTTAATAAATGAGCAAGGAGGAGAAAAAGACAAAATATTTCAACTATAACAGAGCACTTTAGATGTATTGTAGCAATAAGCTTTCAAAACTTCCTTAAAAACATAGCCAAAAACCCAACTGAATTCACAGATGCTTATGAGAGGTTGGAACTTGAAGGAATATAAAGGGTTGAGAACAGAGATGTGTATCATACCTCTATTTCCCCTAGTTTGCATTGATTTGAATATATTTACTTGCTAATTTTCCATCATCTTTATAAAAGACAGAGAAATGTATACTTTGAAAAATGTGATTTAAAATAGCATCATTATCCCATAATTGAAAACACTGAGTGTTTGGTAGTCTGGCAAAATATGCCCATTAGAAATAACCTGTAGCTCAGGAGACCACAGGGTTGCTATGACAACCAAGCAAAAGAGTTTAATAATAGCTCTCCTTCAAAGCTGGAAAATTGATAGAAAGATGAAAGCTCTAAATGCAGTGGCTTCTCATATAAGTGCAAGCAAGCACCAAATACATTATTTCTTTATTCAATAAATATGCATCAAATGCCTCTGTTGTGCCTGGCACTATGTTAGGATCTGTGGAAAAGGTAGATGTGGTACATCCCTCCATTATGGAGTTAGTTCAGGAGACAAAGAATAAAGAGCAAACAAACAAACTGAGTAATTCCAGCATGTTAGAAGGCCATACAGAAAAGAAAGTAATGGGACCATAACACTAAATAAGCAGTATATATACAGACTATGGAGAAGAACCCAGTCATAGTATATATTAAAAATCTTGTCGCCTGGCTGTCATGGCTTAGTGGTTGAGCATCAACCTATGAACCAGGAAATCAAAGTTTGATTCTGGGTCAGGGCCTATGTCCAGGTTGTGGGCTCCACCCCCATGAGGGGCATGCAGGAGGCAGCTGCTCGATTCTCCCATTATTGAGGTTTCTACCTCTCTCCGCATTTCTCTCCCTTTCTAAAGTCAATATTTTAAAAATCTTGGAGCATTCCATGATATAATGACAAGACTAGACTTTGGCTCATGATCTAAGGTACCAGTATGCAATTAGTTTTGTTATTTAACCAGAACAAGATCAACTGCCCTTGCCTTTTCTGTACAGAGCAACAGTAGGAGCCCAGGGAGTTCCCCAAGTCTTTGCAGGGTGGGAAGCCTGGTGTATGTTGCGTCAACTGCAGTAACCGCTGAGATGGTGTTATCTTTTTGGCTGCCATGTGATAAAATCTGGACTGACACATGGTTAAATAGCCATGTCAGATGTCTATTTAACCTAATAGTCTTTCTCCCCGATTCTATAAGAAGGAATCCCTAAATTTTAACTACATACATGTTGACTCAAAATAAAAACTGTGCCTCCCATGCACTTTTGCAACAAGTTGTGGCCATTGTAGGTAACATTTGACCAATGTCCCGTGACCAGAAGGGATGTGTACAACTTCCCTCATAGGGAAGTGTCATGCCCTCTCCTTCTTCCTGATGACTGGAATATGAACATGAGGTTGAACCTGCTTGTACCATGTAGACCAGGACAACACTCTGAGGATAGCAGAATAGGAAAACTGGAAAGCCTGGTCTTAGATGACTTTCTAGATCAGAGCCAATATAATGGATTGAGTTTTTATATCAGAAAAGTCTGTCTTATTAAAACAACTACAGGCCTCTGTATATATAACCACACCTGAATCCTAACTAATGTATAAGGTCAGAGAAAGCATGTAATATCTTCTCTGTACAAAGAAATCCCTGAAACCACTGAGATTCTAGTTCAGGCTGTGCCTGGAATGAGTGCCATTGCTGGACTTTTTCAGCTGTAATGAGCAAAAAATTCTATTTTACTTTCTTAAGATCTAAATTAAGGTAATATTGCTTAAAACTGAGAGTCCTGGCTCTTCTCTTTCTTTAAGGCAAAAACACATCTGTTTTGGGAGAAATACTTTGCCTGACATTCACAGTAAGTCCTTTTTAACTAATGTTCCCAGAATTAAGAAATAGTGTTTCAAAATAATATTTCTAATTAAGATATGGTAGCTGTAAGCAGCAACTTTAGCTTTGAAGTTAAGAATGTAAAAGTTTGACTCCATTAGAGTTAGGTGACACCCCACAGGGTAGATTGTTTTAAGAGAAAATATATTTTAGATATAGATGAAATGTTATATAAAACATCTGTTCCCCACTCTTCCTGTGCCTAAGACCACACTGAGTCTCCAAAGTTAAAGATGTGAGGAATAGAAGTTTGATGAAACAGACCCAGACTACAACTGGCTCAGAGTCAGGGAGGGGGTCCTTCTTCTTATTCTGCATAAAACCTATTGCCTCTATGGTATTATGAGGTTTGGCAGTTTTTGTGAACAGGATCTTTTGTTTTGTTATTATTAAATTTTTAAATATTTTTATTAAATTCATTTTTTACATTATTATTAAACTATTAAACCCTCTAGGTTCAAAAAATAACATTCTCTTGGGATTCTAGTGATAGCCACATTTTCTATAAACAATTCTGCCTCTTAATACTATCCTGCTTTATAAAATTTACTAAAATAAATGTTCCTTTAAAATTAATTAAAATGATGAAAAGGGTGTAGAAGTTTTTAAGCAGGCATGGGAAGAAGAGATTGTCACAAGTGCTCTTACTTTGAGTCTGATGAGCTTCAAACGTGTCATAAATAATTGAAAATTTAAAATTATGTATATATACCTTTGGGGGGAATGGATCAAAAGCTTTCCCCAGAGCCCTGGCTTGTTTTTCTCAGTGGTTAAAGTGTCAGCCGTGTACTGGGTAGGGGGTTCTATCCTGGTCAAGAGCATGTGCCTCAGTTGAAGGTTCTATCCCCGACTCTGGTCAGGGCATGGGCAGGAGGCAACCTGTCGATGAATCTCTCTCTCTCTCTCTCTCTCTCTCTCTCTCTCTCTCTCTCTCTCTCTCTCTCTCTTCCTCTCTCTCTCTCTCTTTCTCTCTCTCTTTCCCTCCCTCCCTCTCTCTAAAGATAAATGGACATCCTCAAGTGAGGATTTTTTAAAAAGCTATCCCCAGATTCTTAACTAGAACAGGTGTAGATAATTTTTTAATTCCAGCTCAATTAAAAATGATTAAAAGTGCTATTTAATCTCACTCTCTAATTCATATATGGACAAGCTTACTGCTAAATTAATTTCTACTTCATCCTTTTGGAAACTACAATGCTCTTTATTATTTGAACTAAAAAAAAAAACCTTGCAAAAATTTGGGCTCTTTGAGCTTTTCAGATTATGGGAACAGATTAAAAAATAATTACCATTACTCTAAATCTTATAAATAGTAATCCTGCAAACAACATTATATCAAGAATTTGCTAAAAGACGTGATGATTAATTGGAAAACTGAGACAAAAATGCTTTTCTGTCAAAAGGGATTTCAACACTGCTAGTTAAGTCATTCACTGCACAAGTAAGTATTGAATACATTCAGCAGAAACACTGAATTAAAAGTCAGAAAATCTAGGATTTAGTACCAGTTTTATTTGTTACTAATCACATACAAATCACTTATCTATAAAATAAAGATTAACATCTATTCCCTAATTCACAAATATATCACGAAACCAAAATTCTTCCTAAGAAAACCTCTTTGTAAACAAAGATATCACTACCATTTAGCTTAGGTTTAACTGAAAGGTTGAAAATGGCATCCTGGAGAATTTGTCTTATATAAACTACAGATGAATAATTTGGATGAAATATCCACTGTCCTATTTCAACATGAAAAAAACAGCTATCAAAAGAAGTCACTGGTGAAGAAAAGTTGGGGGGGAAAATAACCTACTGAGAAAGAGCTTTGTGTTAAGTACAGTGCTTAGGACAACCCTGATATCAAATGAACAAAATTTAGACTTAGGCAACAGAAAGCATATCTGACCTTTTGAAAGAACACATACTGCTAAGACAAGCATCTTATTTCACCAAAAATAAACAGGAATGTTCTGTAAAATCTTAAAATGACCCATAAAAATGCCTCCAAATACTTTTTTTTAAAAAAACCTTGCATGTCTCCCTCTCTTTATTTTCATATGATAGTATATCATTCAAAAATTGTTTCCCACCTGAGAAAGCACATGCCTTAGTATTCTGCCCCGGTATATGAAATGTTAGCATTCTGTCACTAGCAAATAGGAATTAGCATGTTATTAAATAAAGATTTAGGAAGATAATGCTAATTGGGTATAGGTAATTTTATACACTATAAGCATCTGGTCATTTATTATGAATAATGACAACCATATCTAGTAAATCTTAAGAAGTAAGCATTTATATTTTCTGATATTTAACAATGTCGGTTTTATGTAATTTAGTCTACTTCTGGACTTTTCCTTACATAGTGACAGAAACAAAGACTAAAGTGTCAATTCACAGAGAAACTTAGAGCAGATACAAATACCCTAATAAAATAACCATATATATACCACTACTTAGGGAAATATTTTAGATGAACATACTTCACTATGGCCCCAAAAGCCATCATCCACATATGTTATTTAACTGTAAACTTTTAATACAAAAATACCTTTAAGCTACTAATAACATTTAGTGACTTACAAAACTGACAGAAATTTCAGTGCTACACAAAACAATTTTATACTTAAAACTTAAAGTTTTAAAGTTCTTTGCTGGCACTTGATTTTATAGTTGATAGATACAATAACTACTAATCAATAAAATATTGTTCTTAGCTTATACATATTTTTAAAACCAATATTACCTCACAAAACAGTAAATAATAATTATACATCTTCCTGACAAATCTTGTAAGATGAACACCAAAACTATACAGTCAAAATATTTTAAGAATCACAGTAACTTTTTAAGACAATGGATAAAAATTTTCACAATCACATCCAATGGACAAAAGATTTATTCCTTTGAATCAATGAAGCATGTACCAAGAATAGATAAAACACATGAACCTACAAAGCAAGTTACTGGGGTTTTGTTTTTGTTTGTTTTTTGTTTTGTAGATAATTAGTGACACTGTTAGAATGGAATTTGTTTTAGATGGAACTTGGTCACTATTTGCAAATACACATTTTATATTACAAATTTAAAACTGAAATTTCTTTTCCAACAGTAGAATCCTGTGGGGATTTGTTGTTGTTGTTGTTTTTCCTAGCAGTGAGTTTACGGCCATTCTGTACAGTATTACATTCCTTCATATTATAAATAACCATCCAGTCACATTAGACATATATGCAACTTTTTTCTTCATGAAAGGGGAGGAAATAACTAAAATTTAACAAATTATATTTAAGTTAAAACACACATTGTATGAACATACTAGTTTAAAGTTTTGGAATTCTATTACACTGTTCTGAAGAAAAATATATACTTTCAAAACCCTATCTAGTAATCCCTATCCAGTTTTCTATTTTAAAAATTAAAATTCCAGTTACTGTCCTTTAAACAGAAAAGAAGGCAAAATTATCATAATCAAATATAGACATATTAAATAATCAAACAATATTGGATCTTTAGAACAGTAAATTATTAAATAGATTTATTTTTGGAGTGCTTAAATTCTCTAACCTTAAATTATATTAGTATTTCAAATAATACCCTTTCTAAAGAAAACCTGAAATTAATCAACTTTTTTCTCCAGTAAGGGGAAAGGGTCTATCTTTTAGATACTTTCCAAAGCAATAAAAACATCTTAGTGTTTCAACCTATCTATAACAAACTCTGCTGCTCCTATACATTTCACTGAGGTGCTACCTGTACCCACAAATCATCATCAGATAAAGAACTTGAACTTCCTGACTCAGAATCTAGCTCACTGAATCCACCTAAATCCCATTCAGTACTAGATTCACTTGGTATTTCCTCTTCCTCGGTGAGGAAACTCTGACCAGGCTCAAGACAGGAAGGATAAACACGAGCTGAGAGGCAGAAAAAGTTAGAATCAAATTGGAAGAGGCCTAATGTAGTACCTATATTAATCCACTGGTCTCCACTAATGTCATATTCATACACGGTCACTCGGTTCTTTTTCCATTGTGGGGTGCGTGAGGTAATCAGCAACAGTTTTTGGTCATGATTAATGATCCGGTAGTTGCTGGTCTCTGACACCAAAGGAATATTATTAATCTGCCTCCATTCGCCTCTGACTGGATTGTAGACCTTCATGACGGGGATGTCACAGATACAATAGATCTCATCATTGAAGACACAGGCTTCCTGAAAGTCATGGCGCTTAAGAGAAACACACTTCAGCCACATATTGTGGTTAGGATCATAGCAGAACATGCGCTTACTGTTGAGAGCGTAAAGATAGTTCTGAATGACCATTAGGTCAAAGGAGATAAAAGAATGGGGTAGTGGAGCCACCAGGGCCCACTGGTTCCTCTGAACACTGTAGCATTCCACTTCCTTCAGTTTAAGTCCAGTAATAGGGTCTCGCCCACCCAAGATGTAAATGTAGCCATTGAGGTAGGCCACATCCATGCCCTCACGACAGAGCAAGCGATCTGCAAGTTGCTGCCAACTATTCTGGGCTGGTTTATACACCCAGAGGTCTTTTCTGGGCTGGGCAGCTAGATAGATGTCATGGTCCGGAGAGATACAGACGGCTAAGGTGGTTACAGTTCTAGTGTGAGCAAGGCAGGTCAAAGGTGAGGGCACTTTGTAAATATCCCCGGAATACGGGTCACAGCACAGAAAGGGATCTCTAGGGTGACCAAAGAAAATCACCATCTTCTTGGCACACACACCCAACCTCTGAGGTGGATTTTCTGCTGCATATACAACAGAGCTGCTGCTGCTGCTGCTGCTGCTGCTGCCGGCTGGCTTTGGCACCACAGACTTGTACATCATGTCACCATATCGCATCTGCAGAGCCCCTTCAATAAGGTCCAGACAGTGCTTCTTCACAGTGGTATTGGTTAGCAGCCCTTTCAGGTAATCCTGATCTTCATCCGCGAAGTGTACCCAGCGGACACACTTGAAGACTTCTGCAGCGCTGGGACCCCGCTCCTTGGGAGCCGCCTCCAACCACTGCATGGCAACGTGACACACTGTCTGCTCATGCTCTATGTTTAGACTATCCAGGCGCAGGACAGCCAGCAGCTGGGCCAGGGTCAGATCTGCCAGAGTCTCCTCCCGAATCGGACCCATCTGGCTGAGCTGCTTGAAGTTGTGGGCTATGAAGGACTGGGCCTGTGATCGCAGCTTGCGATGACCAAAAGCATCAGCGAACTTGAGGATGGCGGTGCAGTTAGCCAGGTCAAGGCGGCGGGCTAGGAAGGAAGCGCAGGCTTCCCGCACGTACTCGAGCTGTAACATGTCTGAGGCCGCGTAAAGGCGTTCCACATTGGCTTCACTCAGGGACACGCGACCGGTGTAGCAGTATTCGACCAGCACCTCAAAGGACTCGGCATCCACGTCGTGCATGGTCACATTCGCCTGCTGGCTCTCGTACATGCCGCCCGTGAACATGCTCTTGAAGTAGGGGCAGGCGGCAGCCAGCACGTTTCGGTTGCAGGAGAAAAGGCGGCCAGTGCCAGGCCCACTGCCAGGCGTCACCACCTCGATGGTCACATCACAGAGCAGCCGGGAGTCGTAGAAGGACTTGAGCTGGGCCAGCAGGGCTGCGGAATGGGCCGTGTCCTTGAGCTCCTCCGGGCCCGTGAAAAAGGCCGAGACGGTGGGCTTATGAATCCTCTTGGGCCGTTTCCCACCACGGGGACTGGCGAGGCGGCGGGAGCGCGGAGCGTCTTCCGGGGCCTGCATGGTGGAGATGGAGGTGGGTGCTGAGGGCGAGAACGGGCGCTAGGCTAGGACCGGGTTCTGGCTTCTCCTCACCCTGCTGTTGCGGCCTCAACGATAACGGTGTCTCCGGAGAGACAACCACACGAGTCCATTTACTTGACTCAGCCCTGTGCCAAGGTACCACCTGCCTTTATCGCGTAGACCGCACCAACTCACCCGTTCCCAGTTCCACGCCCTTCCTCCGCCTCAGCTCGCCCACACGGAACCGCTGGCTGACACGGAGAGCCGCCGCCGCAGCGCTGGCATGGCAGTACCTCCAGGAGAACTACGATGCCCAGGTGGCCTTTCGCGCCTCGAAGCATGCCGGGTCCTCTAGACCTACAGGCTCAAGTGCAGAAGCGGCTTGGCATGTCGGGAGTAGTAGTTTCCATAGTATCGCGAGATTTGTCTGCCGTTCATTGTTTCCGCTGACAAAATTAAAAATAACTAATTTTTTTTCCGATTTCGATTTCGTGTTACGATAGAACTTTGCGTTTGGAATACAAATTAGGCTCCCGTTCTAGTACTTATTGTGTGCCTTCTCGCTCGCTGTTAGTGTTCTTTTAAGATTAAATGAGCCCGGCCGGTCTGTTTGTAGACCCGGCTGATTGTAGACGGGGCTGATTGATTGTAGACGCGGGAACCAGGAAGTCCAGTTGGATTCCCGGTCAGGGCACTTGCCCAGGTTGCAGGCTTGATCCCAAGTAGGGGGGTGCAGGAGGCAACCCATTAAGATATTTCTATCTTTCCCCCCATTTCCCTTCCTCTCTCTAATTAAAAACATATTTTTAATATACATTTTTTTCTTGATTTCAGAGAGGGAGAGAGATAGAAATATTAATGATGACATAGAATCATTTGATCGGCTGCCTCCTTCATGTCCCTGACTGGGGATCGAGCCCACAACCCAAGCATGTGCCCTTCACCGGAATCCAACCTGGAACCCTTCAGTCTTCAGGGTGACTCTATCCACTGAGTCAAACCAGCTAGGGCTAAAAACATATTTTCTTATAATGAGAAAAATTGCAGAGGATATATAGGATTCTCTGAATACATATTTGTTCTTAATTATTATTAGAATAATAAGTACTTGTGCAGTTCCTAAAGCCTAAAGTTTCCGTGTTTTAGCTTTTCTTATAGCATCTATGAAAAATGAAGTACCCACTCATTTGAAAGCATTGGTCTATAAGGAAAAAATATTTTTTTAAAATTAATCCTCACCCAAGAATATTTTCCATTGATTTTTTTAAAGTGTGGAAGGGAGGGGTTGGAGAGGGAAGGGAGAGAGAGGGAGAGAAAGGGAAAAAAAATTGATGTGAAAGAAACACATCGATTGGTTGCCTTGGATGGGGGCAGAAGATCAACCCTGCCAGCAAGCCCTTGACTGAAATTGAATCTGAGACCCTTCAGTCCACAGCTACTGCTCTGTGCCCTGAGCCAAACCAAGTAGGACTGGTGTGTAGTCTTTTAAGATATCTTCTTTCATTTAGCAACTCATTTCAGGTTCCTCTTTTCTTTTCATGGCTTGATAGCTTATTTCTTTTTGTTAGTGAGTAATATTCCATTTTATGGATATACTACAATTTACTTACCCACTCACCTACTAAATGGCATTTTGTTTACTTTGAATTTTGCAATTGTGAATAAGTCTGTTATAGACACTCATGCACTCTTTTATTTCTGGACATAACTTTTCAACTCATTTTGGTCAATACTAAGGCATGTGACTGAAGGATCCTATGGGAAGACTATGATTAGCTTTGAAAGAAACTGCCTAGAGCCATCTCTTGGTTTGGTTTTGTTGAAACTTATTGTTTAATCTTAGTATTATAGGAAACTTTCAACCCACTTTTCGAGGGTGTTCAGAATTCTCACCAATCTATGCTTCACCACTAAGGTGAAAATTCATATTATTATCTCCAAAAAATGCCAGGATTTTACTGAGGATAAGTTACAACTTGTCCATTTGAGATCCTTGGAATTTTCCCAAGCCTGCCTATTTATAAGGTGCCCTCAAATCTCAGTGCTCTAAGATCTATTCTCATCAATTGTCATTTTATTTTACTGGTATGAGGAGGCTGAAAATAAAATATCAGTCTAGCTCAAACTGTACAGTCTCTTAAAGACTGTCTCTCTTACCCTCAGTCCATAATATTAGGACTCTGTCCTCACCTGAACTCACCATGTGATCAACCACGCCATTGCTCCTACCCACCATTCCTACTTTTCTGTGGATTCTCCTTTTCTTCCTTCAGTCTATTCTTCTTTTTACCCCTCCCTGCCTCCATGAAAGTACTTTGCCCCCAACTTCCAATAATAAGAATCCTTATTATTAGACCTTCCCAACCTGTAAGAGAAGGTCAATGACCTGAGCACCTACCTGAGCAGGTATTCTTTAATCCTTTGTGGAAGGATAGTAAGAAGCAAGGAAAATCCCTGGGTAAGAGGAATAGGGAAACTGAGACAAGAAAATTAAACAAGCCAATTTGAACAACTTTCAGCCAACTAGTAAATAGCAAGATCTTACCTCCTCTAACCAAGGACACTTGAGAGCCAATGGTTTATACTGCCCCTCCCTAACCAGAGAAAACATAGCTTAAATCATCCTCATCTTGGAAACAGAGAACAAAGACTCAATCAATGCCATTTGTGTCAGCTAAACCTAAGGACAAATAAAGTCTGGGTAACAAATTAAAAAAAACAACAACATTAGAGCCATACAGGCCCATGATAAAAGTAAAACAGACCAAAGAAGAATCCAAACACTCACCTATACACTCATTTTGATGCACCAGCATGTTAAAAATGCACCTGGAAAGTTGATGAATATTCTGCTAAAACCCTCCCCTAAGATTCTCACCTGCAAGGGGAAAAACAAAAAAAAAACAAGATAAAAGTCCTCAGGACAAAGACTCAGTATAAGTCTAGAGCACTCCACGCCCCTTTTTGGGCTTGAACTTTTTACTTCCTCTGAAACTCTAATGACCCAAGGAGACTTGCAAGCAGGGGAGCAGTGGGCAGTGGCAGCTCGTCCCAGATTAACCCCCTGACCCTATTTCCAAGACCCTCTTTTCTCTGACTTCCCAGTCAGCCAAAGCAACCCAACCTAAACTCATTCCTTTCCTATAACATTTCTAGAGAGCCAAAGCAGAGCACCGCCCAGGCTCTCTCCCATTGTTCCTTCTGTCCTAAGTCCTTCCTTTGTTTCACTGTCCCTGTTTTAATAAACATTCTCTTGAAATCACCTAGACTCATGTACCGAAATCTTTCCTACACAAAGTCAATCCCCACACACTACAGGCCAGTACCTTGACCTCACTCATATTTACATTTTATTGTTAAAGTCTTTCTAGACCTCCATAAAAATAGGGAAGAATCTAGTAATTAATTCAAGACTGATCTTCAGGGTATATTCTCTTGGGATCCATGATTTATAACAACTTGTGCCACTATTAATGGGGCCCAGAGATCCCACTTTATTATTTGAAAAGCCAAGTGGGCCACTCTTCAAGAGGAACTTCAAGAAAGTAGAGCATCGTGAGGCTTACATACAGGCTAACACCTTAGGGGAAAGGGCTTAGAATCCATTCCCACTGTCTTCCTTCAAAAATTGATTTGTCAGCCCTGGCCAGTTTGACTCAGTGAAGAGTGTGTCTGCCTTTGGCCTGAAGGGTCCCAGGTTTGATTCCAGTCAAGAGCACATGCCCAGGTTGTGGGTTCAATCCCCAGTGCGGGGTGTGCAGGAGGCAGCCAATTAGTGATTCTCATATTGATGTTTCTATCTCTCTCTCCCTCTACCTTCCTCTCTGAAATCAATAAAAGTATATATTTTTTAAAAATTGATTGGTGAAAGATAAAAGATTGCAGAATACAAAGAGATTAATCTGTCTCTAATTTCAGAAAAAGTTTAGAAAATGTTTGGAAGGACTACTCTGGTCTGACTCTAAATGACTGAACACTTTCCACCTTAGTCACTAGCTTCATTAAGGCTATGACCAGAAATTAGAGTATTCAAAATATTTTATAGCCCTACTCAGTTTGGCACAATGGATAAGCATCAATCTGTGAACTAAAGGATCCTGGGTTCCATTCTGGTCAAGGGCATGTACCTCGGTTGCAGGCTTCTCCCTGGCCCAGGCTCTGGTTGGGGTCCATGCAGAAGGCAACTATGAAGGAGGCAGCCATTCGATCTGTTTCTCTCACATCGATATTTCTCTCTGTCTTTCCCTCTCTCTTCCACTCTGTCTAAAAATTAATGGAAAAATATCCTCAGATGAGGATTTTAAAAAACATAATATAAATTAGTGAGGTGATCTCTCTCTGAAATCATACACTAGCTCAACATCACAAGGACTCTGTGGCAAAAAGGTCAAATCAAAACAATGCAAATTCAAGACTTTACAACTTAATATGAAGGAAACAGGCCAAGACAATCTAATCCCTCTAAAATTTTCATAGATAGACATAACTACAGATAATGTAAAGAAAAGGGATATAAGACTTTATATTAACCAATCTTAAATGCAAAAGCAAAAAGGAGACCAAAAATTCATCTCTTAATGACTTTTCTCAGAGAAGCCCTCCTTTTTGGGGAGACAACTAACTCACTCTTTTAAATCACAGTTGTATAATAAAAGAAATATGCACATTGACCATACCCCTGCTACACACAAGCCATGCCCACCAGCCACACCCACCAGCCAATCAGGAGTGAGCATGCAAATTAACCCAACCAAGATGGCTATGGCATCAGAGAGAGCAGGAGGGAGGCTTGAGTTTCCCCAGCAATGGAGGAAGCCAAGATTTCCACACACCCTGGCCGGCCCAGGCCTCCCCAAGTTTTAATTATAGAAGATAAATAAATGCCGACAAAAATGGTGGCAGCCATGGAGTTGGAGAGAGCAGGAGGCTAGGTTTGCCCCTGGTGCTGGAGGAAGCCAAGCTTTCCACAGCCTTGGCCAATCTTGGCCTCTGCTTAATGCTACAAAGTTTCAAATATAGAAGATAAATAAATCCCAACAGAAATAGCTACGCCATGGAGTGAGCAGAAGGCTTGACTCCACTCCAGGCTACAAAGTTTCAGTTATAGAAGGTAATAAACCCCAGATACCAGGGCCTCTGCTTGGGTTGCTGGGGGGCGTGGACAGCCTGCAAACCACCACAGGCCCCTCACCCACCCCACGACCCAGTTAAGCATCAATCAGGCTAGCAGGGGAGTGGTTAGGGGGTGATCAGGCTGGCAGGTAGAAGCGGTTAAGAGCAATCAAGAAGGCAGGCAGGCGAGCACTTGGGAACCAGCAGTCCTAGATTGTGAGAGGGATGTTTGACTGCATTCGAGGGATCCCAGATTGGAGAGGGTGCAGGCTGTGCTGAGGGACACTCCCTACCCCCATGCATGAATTTTGTGCACTGGGTCTCTAGTAATATTATATTAGTTTCAGATTACAATATAGTGATTAACTCTTTGTAGAACTTATCAATTGATCACTCTGATAAGTCTAGTATCCATCAAACACCATACATAATTTTTATAACATTATTGACTACTAGAGGCCCGATGCACAAAGATTTGTGCAAGAATGGGCCTTCCTTCCCCTGGCTGCTGGCACCACCTTTGCTCCAGCCCGAGCTGTCACCTTTCTGCCTTCCCACACTGCCCAGAGGCCTAGAGCAGCTGGGTGGGTGCAAAACGCCTGCACATGGCGACAATGCAAGCATCCCACCCCACCCCTGGCTACTATGCCTACATTGTATCTTCTACAATTGTTGGGTTAATTTGCATAATCACTTCTGACTGGCTGGTAGGCATTGATTTGCATCTTACTCTTTTATTAGTGTAGATAGTTTCTATGCTATACTTTACATTCCCAGACTATTTTGTAGTTACCAAATTGTACTTCTAAATCCCTTCACCTTTTTCACCCATCCCTCTAATCCCTCTCCCATTAGGCAATCATCAAAATGTTTTCTGTATCTATGAGTCTGTTTCTGTTCTGCTTGTTTGTTTATTTGTGTGTGTTTTTGGATTTGACATGTTAGTATAATCAACAACTAATTCTTACTGTGCAAAGCAGAAGAATCATTAATCAATCTCTTACATCAGATACAGGGTTAACAGTTTCACCTTTAACACCATTATTCCTCCAGAATGCCTACTAGTATATTGAATCCCTAACCCCTCATAATTCAGACTGTGACCTTATTTGAAGATAAGGTTTTTTACAGAGGTAACTAAGTTAAAATTGGGTATTAGGGTGGGCCTTAACCAAGTATGACTGGTATCCTTATAAAAAGGGGAAGTTAGGACATGCTTAGAGGGAAGATAATGTGAAAAGACAGAGAAAACATGGCCATCTACAAGTTAAGCAAAAAGGCCTAGAAGCTCTCTCACAGACTTCAGGATGAACTGATACCTCGATCTTGGACTTTTTGCTTCCACAAGTGTGAGATCATAAATTTCTTTTGTTTAAGCCACCCAATCTGTGGCACATAACAAATGTCAGCCCTAGAAAACTAATCCAGACAGCTTTTCTTTTCCCACTCGCCTGCCTGCAGTGGGACAGGATCATCTACATCTGACTTGTCTTTATCTAAATCTTTTTGCCTCACTAGTGCTTCCTAGTACGCTTTCCAGTAATCTTTCTGAAAATAGATTTACTTCCCTATAGAAATACCAGTGTTTTTTTTTCTCTCCCAAGTGCCTCACCCTTGAAGTCCCTGACTCCATACCTATGTAGCTTTGCCTTTTTATGAATCTCCTTGAGCATCAGGCTTTTTTTGCTCCTATAAAAAACCATAAATGATTAAGTTCAAACTATGTTAATTAAAATTCCCGACTCCCTCTGGACTGCTCTTTCCCCTAGCACTGTGCTGGTGAACCTATGACGCGCGTGTCAGCACTGACATGCACAGCCATTTTCCATGACATGCGGCCGCATGCAGAGAAGTATGGGGCCAGATGCCAAGAAGGACGTTTTATCCTCGGCTACTGCATGGCCAGGTGCAGGAGCCAAGGATGAAACATTTGCTGTAGTGTAGTGTAGACACACTGTGCCGGAGGTCTGCAGGCCAAAACAACAGAACTCCAGCACAGAGCGTCTAGTTCTGGGACTTCTGGTTGGGCCATTAGGGGATCTTTGACCTCACTTCTGGCCAGCAGAGCAGGGAGCAGGGGAATGCCTCAGGGGGATGCATCTCTGGGGGCCCTTTGATTGCCATTACCAGCAACCACAGCAACCATTATCCAATCTACTGTTCTGGGGTGTCGTGGATTTCTAATTGACCATCATTACTGAGATAAGTGAGGAGGCTGGGAGAGGCGAGGGCCTGTGCTATGGGTGCCATTTCCCACCATTAGAAATAGCAGCAGCCATCTTAATTTATATAAGGAACATCATTTTGCAGCATAGTGTGGACTTCATTTCACCACTATTACTGTTGTGCATCCTTATTAACCCCTATTTCTGCTTATTAATCCTGCCCTTTCCTAAAAGACAGTTACATGTGCCATCTTGTAGTCAGTTAGGCTAGTTAACCCCTAATTGCCTGCAAGGTTAACAGGCTACCTATAATTCTATCTTGTCACTGACCCCCTGATAAAGAACCAAAAAAATAAAAAAACAAGATTAAGTAAAGAAAGTGGTAGTAGCAGTGGCTGACCCTTTCAAGAGACATGGACCAAGATGTATGGCATTATAGAAAAAATAGCAGATCGGAGACACCAAGATGGCGGCATAGGTAAACACCTATTGTTCTGCCCTGCGCAACGATTTAAGAACTACAACATAACAGCAGAACAGACAGCACCCAGAATCGCCAGAAAGCTGGCTGAGTGAAAACTCCACTAATAAGACTAAAGGTGGGACGCTGAGACTCAGGAGCGGCGGGAGCAGAGCCTTTCAGACGAAACAGGTTAGGAGCCGTCCTGGTCACGTGCACCAGGTATGGGGCTGGAGCAGCAACCCCGGCCGGATTTCGTCATACGGGGAGGGCGGAGACTTCCCACTGCATGGAGTCCCCAGCACCAGGCGAGGACCGAGATCTGGGGTACATGGAGACGTCCCACTGCACAGATTCCCCAGAGCCAGGCGAGGTCCGAGGTCCGGGGAATGCACCCTGGAAGCGGAGCGCGGCAGAGGCTCCTAGTCTGCGAAAAGAAGTTTTCGCGCAAGGGTCGCGGAAACCCGTGACTTGCCCCTTAGAAACTTGCCTCCTGGTTCCAGAAACCATCTATTTTACAACCCTGGGCTAGACTTTTGGTGTGCAGGCACATTTGGGGAAAGGCAGAGTTGTCTGGCAAGGGGAAGAGACTAGCGGCTTTCTCTTGGAGGTGTCTGCAGCCATCCCCATCCAACAGAGACCCGCGCGCGCGAGCGACCCATAGGACGCAGCTGATGCTGATGCTACCTGCGCAGCTCAGAGACTCCGCCCATCCAACCTGAACACAGTCTCCCTTCACAGCCAATTGGCCTGGAGGTCAAACCCTCCTAGGGCTAACAACAACAAGCTGGGTTTAAATTCAAAAATACTGAACAACCCATAAAGGATTGCAGTAAGAGTACCCACCTCGGGTAACTGGGGAGGCTGAGCCACTGTCCCTTTGAGGATATCTACCACATAAAGCAGCCACCATGCAGAGATATGGAAAGAAATCAGGTGTGAAAGAAATGGAGGAGAAAAGACGACAAGACATAGAGTTCAAAACCACGGTTATAAGGCTTTTCAAGAGGCTCCCAGAAAAGGCTGATCAACTTAATGCGAATTACCAGAACTTAATGAGAATTACCAGGAAATAAACAAGACCAACTAGCAAATGAAAGAGAATTACAAGGAAATGAATGAGACCCTCAAGGAAATGAATGAGACCCTCAAGGAAATGAACAAGACCTCTGAGGATACGAACCAGACCCTCACGGATAAAAAAAAGGACGAACTAGAAATCAAACATACACAGACTGAAATAAAAAATATTACACAAAGTCCTAAAAGCAGTCCAGAGGGCCACAAGAACCAAGTCAAAGATTTGAATTACAAAGAAGCAAAGTCCACTCATCCGGAAAAGCAAGAAACAAAAAGAATTCAGATAATTGAAGATAGCGTAAGGGGCCTCTGGGACAACCTCAAGCATGCCAACATCCGAATTATTGGGGTGCCAGAAAAAGAGAGCAACTTAATGAAAACCTACTTGAAGAAATAGTGACTGAAAACTTCCCCCACCTGGTGAAAGAAACTGACTTAAAAGCCCAAGAAGTACACAGAACCCCAAAATATAGGAATCTAAGAGGACCACACCAAGACATATCATAATTAAAATGCCAAGAGCAAAAGACAAAGAGAGAATATTAAAAGCAGCAAGAGAAAAACAGTTGGTTACCTACAGGGGAGCACCCATATGATTGTAAGCGGATTTCTCAACAGAAACGATGCAGGCCAGAAGTGAGTGGCAAGAAATATTCAAAATAATGAATAGCAAGAATCTACGACCAAGATTACTCTATCCAGCAAAGCTATCACTCAGAATTGAGGATCAGATAAAGTGCTTCGCAGATAAGAAAAAGCTAAAGGAGTTCATCACCACCAAACCAGTATTATATGAAATGCTGAAAGATTTTCTTAAGAAGAGGAAGAAGAAAAAGATAAAAATATAAATTATGAACAACAAATACACATCTATCAACAAATGAACATAAAAATCAAGTGAATTGATAGGCTGATGAACAAGATAAACTAGTGAATATAACAGAAACATGGACATAGAGAGGGAATGGACTGACAATTCTTGGGGAGAAAAGGGTTGTGGGAAGTACAGTAAGAGATTGGACAAAAATCTTGCAACAATGGAAGAGGACATTGGGGAGGGGGAAGTGAGGGTGGAGGATGGGATAGGTACAGGGTGGAGGGGAGATATAGGGGGATAAAAAAGGGGAAACAATGTAATTAATAAACTGAACAATAAAGAAAAAATAAAATAAAATAAAATGCCTTCAATCGTGAAAAAAAAAGAAAAAATAGCAGATCATTTTGCATTCTATGTACTGAAATGGTAGTAAGCAGAACATGGGATATAAATAGACATTTTGAAACTAATCATTCCCAGCTCTTGAAAAAAACTGAGGATGAAAGAAAGGAATACTTTGCCAGGCAGCTGCACCTTTATAAGGGACAATCTAATTCCATTCTACAAATTTAACATCTGCAAGGTTGAGCATTGCTCACTCCATAGCTCAGCAGAAAAAAGCAATCAGTGAGGGAGAATTTATTAAAGAAACTCTCCTAAGATGTGCACCAGTTCTATTTCATGATATGCAGAATAAAGATGCAAATATTAAGAGAATATCTGAGTTACCACTCAGTAGAAATATCATAAAAGACCAAATAATGAGATTGAACACAAACATACAACATCAATTAAAGAGAGATAGACATAAGTAATTGTAAATATTTTTTATCTCTCTTGATGAAACTACTGATGTCACATCACATGCTCAGTTGGCCATTATTAGTCAATATTCTGATGGTCTCACAATGAGAGAAGAGTTCATAAAGTTAGTATCAGTGCCAACAAGTACATCAGGAAGGAAAATATATAAGGTTGTTATATAAACATTCGTGACCTAAGCATTGATATCTCTAAAGTTGTGTCAGTGAGGACAGATGGGGTACCAAGCATAGTGGGGAAAAAAGTCGTATTTGTCAAATTGGTTTTTTTTTATCTGTAAACATTTTTTATCTTTATTGTTCAGTTTATTAATTACATTGTTCCCCTTTTTTTTTCACCCTATAGTTCCCCTCCATCTGGTACCCATCCCACCCTCCGCCCTCACCCCCTCCACTGTCTCTCCCATAGTTGCATGATTTTTGTCCAGTCTCTTGCTGCACTTCCCATACCCCCTTTCTCCCCAAGAGTTGTCAGTCCATTACCTCTCTATGTCCATGATTCTGTTACATTCACCAGTCTATCCTGTTCATCAGCTTATTAATTCACTTGATTTTTAGATTCATTTGTTGATAGATGTGTATTTGTTGTTCCTAATTTACACTTTTATCTTTTTCTTCTTCCTCTTCTTAAAGAATATCTTTCAGCATTTCATATAATACTGGTTTGGTGGTGATGAACTCCTTTAGCTTTTTCTTATCTATGAAGCACTTCATCTGACCTTCAATTCTGAATGATAGCTTTGCTGGATAGAGTAATCTTGGTTGTAGATTCTTGCTGTTCATCACTTTGAATATTTCTTGCCACTCCAGTCTGGCCTGCATCGTTTCTGTTGAGAAATCCGCTTACAATCGTATGGGTGCTCCCTTACAGGTAACCATCTTTTTTTTTTCCTCTTGCTGCTTTTAATATTCTCTCTTTGTCTTTTGCTCTTGGCATTTTAATTATGATGTGCCTTGGTGTGGTCCTCTTAGGGTTCCTATATATTGGGGTTCGGTGCACTTCTTGGACTCCTAAGTCAATTTCTTTCACCAGGTGTGGGAAGTTTTCGGTCACTATTTCTTCAAATAGGTTTTCATTCTCTTGCTCTCTCTCTTTTTCTGGCACCCCTATAATTCGGATGTTGGTATGCTTGAGGTTGTCCCAGAGGCCCCTTACACTATCTTCAATTTTTTGGATTCTTTGTTGTGTTTCTTGCTTTTTCAGCTGAGTGGATTTTACCTCTTTGTATTTCAAATCTTTAACTTGGTTCTTGGGGTGCTCCAGAGCACTTTTAGGCATTTGTATAATATTTTTTGTTTCAGTCAGTGTATGCTTAATTTCTGGTTGGTCCTTTTTCATATCCTTGAGAGTCTCCTTCATATCCTTGAGGGTCTCGTTTATTTCCTTGTAGGACTCATTCATTTCCACGTTGGTCTTGATCATTTCCTTGCAGGTCTCGTTCATATCCTTGAGGGTCTTGTTCATTTCCTTGTTGGACTCATTGATTTCCTTGTCGGTCTTGCTTATTTCCTTATAGGTCTCAACCTTTTGTAGGAGCCTCTTGAGAAGACCTATAACTGTGGTTTTGAATTCCATGTCCAGTCATTTTTTTCCCTCCATTTCTTCCACATCTGATTTCTTTCCATGTCTCTGCAAGGGGGCTGCTTCCCTGAGTTGGTCAATTAGCTTTTTGTGGTAGATGTCCTACTAGGGACAGTGGCTCAGCCTCCCCAGTTACCTGAGGTGGATATGGGTTGCACAGTCTTGCTGAAGTTAAGCTCAGGTTAATCGTTGTTAGCACTTGGAGGGTTGACCTCCAGGCCAATTGTCTGTGAAGTTCAGCTTTGCTCAGGTCGGATGGGCGGAGTCTCCGGGCCAAGCAAACAGCATTAGCTCCACCCTATGGGTCCCCAGGGACTCTGTGCTGGGGGCAATGGCCACCAGCACCTCTGAGAGAGAGCTGCTGTGGTGCTCCACCGGCTGCCAGGGAATTCAGACTCTCTCCAAATGAGTCTGCACACCCAATGTCTCACCCAGGGTTGTAAAACAAAGCAGTCTGACCGTTTTTCGAATGAGAGAGTAAGTCACGAAGCTTTCTACTAGGTCAGGCAGCTGTGCTGTTCCCAAGTTCACGCGCAAGCTTGCCTTCTCCACAAGCGGCAGACCCCTGCAGCACCCGAGCTTCGGCGTGCCCTCCCACTGTCCAGTTTTCACCCTGTATGATAGTGGGTTCCCTGGACTTTGCCCAGAGCTGGAGAATCAGTCCAGTGGGACGTCTTTGTCTCCCCGTTCGAGAAAACTTGCAGGTTTTCAGCTGCCCGCCCTCTCCGCTGGCACGCACTCCAAACCTCTCTCCGCACAAATCTTCAACGATGTCTGCTGCCGCTCCTCCGAGTCACAATGTCTTATCTTCACTTTTATTTGTGGAATTTTCACTTAGCCAGCTTTCTGGACGAGTGTTTGTTCTTTCGTTAAGTTGTAGTTTTAAAATTACTGTGTATGATGGCAAGATAGGTGTTTTACCTATGCCGCCATCTTGGTTATCCTCCTCCATTTCTTTCACATCTCATTTCTTTCCATGTCTCTGCCTTCTCCACAAGCCGGCACACCCCTGCACACCCGAGCTTCGGCGTGCCCTCCCACTGTCCAGTTTTCACCCCGTGTCATAGTGGGTTCCCTGGACTTTGCCCAGAGCTGGCGAATCAGTCCAGTGGGACGTCTTTGTCTCCCTGTTCGAGAAAACTGGCCGGTTTTCAGCCGCCTGCCCTCTCCGCTGGTGCGCGCTCCAAACCTCTCTCCGCACGAATCTTTCAACGCTGTCCGCCGCTGCTCCTCTGAGTCACAGTGTCTTATTTTCACTTTTATTTGTGGAATTTTCACTCGGCCAGCTTTCTGGTGATTCTGGAAGGTGTTTGTTCTTTTGTTAAGTTGTAGTATTAAAATTGCTGAGTATGACAGCAAGATAGGTGTTTTACCTATGCCGCCATCTTGGTTCTCTGTATTTGTCAAGTTGTTTACGGAAGCTACTGGACATCCGATTGTGTCTTTTCATTGTATTATTCATCAGGAGGGTTTATGTACCAAGGCAGGATTCACCGACTTAAATGACTTAATGTCAGTTGTTTCAAAAATAGTTAATTTAATAGCTGCTCACCCCCTTCACAAGTGAGAATTTTCTGCACTTTTACTGGAGGTTGATTCCACCTACAGTGGACTGCTGATGTACAATAATGTAAGATGGCTGAGCGAAGGCAAAGTTCTTGAGGGCTCTGTGGAGTGCTTGAAGAAAGTAAGGTATTTCTTGGAATAAGGATCTGGGAAACTTTTCTCAACTCAATGATGATAAATGGGTCAACACCCTGATATTTTTTACAGATCTCTCTGTTCATATTAATGAACTGAGCTTAAAGTTACAAGGTTTTGACCTTATGTTTGGATACATAAAAGCTTTTGAAAGTAAACTTAAAATTTTCAAGCAAGCTGTAGAAACTAAAACTTATAAGTATTTTCCTCGAGTAACAAAGTATTTAGAGAAGGCCAGTGCAACTGTACAAAATGAAATGGAACCCTTGCATATAAAGTACCAGCATGTTTTAGACTCGTTACTTGACCAGCTCAATGATAGATTGAATCAACTTAGAAGCCTAGAACAGACCATAAAATAATTAAGTATCCTGATGTAGTAGTCTACAGTAGTTTGGAATTAAATGGTTTCCAATGGATGCAAATTGATCTGGAGATGCAACTTGCAGAATTTCAAGACAGCATCTGGGCTCAGGTGTTTGTCGACTTGAGGTCAAAGTTTGAGAATCTGGAAAGGTGCCACTTGGACAATCAAGAGGAGTGCCACTACGAACAGAAAATTTGGAGTGCCTGGAACCGATTACCAGACACTTTTAGCATCCTGAAAAATATAGCAATGGCTTTACTCACAATTTTTCCCTCTACGTGAGACCTTATTCTCAGTTTTAAGTAATATCAAAACAAGCAAAAGAAACAGATAGACAGATGAAGTTAGTAGCGCTTGCTTGGGCTTCAAGTGTACAAAATACTAATCTTCAATTGAAGGTTTAGCCAATGAAATTCAGCAACAAAATTCAGCAACTAATAGCAAGTTAGTTAAAGAATTCCTCCTCCCCCTCACTTATCTTAGTTCAGGGCATCCCACACAGGTTAAATAATATGAAGACCAACAAAAGAAACCAACTGACAGATGAACAAAGTCACTAAGCAGGTAAGTTAAATAATTAGTTTTTGGTTTATTAAATACAGTTATATATTATAATTATACATTTTTGTTATTTAAACTATAAATATTGTGAAATTATGATTTTTTTCTCAAAGTGACACATCATCTGAGTTATGCTTGGTATTTTGGCGAATTTTGACACGCCAAGCTCAAAAGGTTGCCCATCACTGTCCTAACATAAGCCAAACCTGGGAGACTGAGCCTCTTGAAGTAGAAACAGACCCTTCCATGAAACTCCCAAGATTACCATAGCATACTTAAAATGAGAAACCCACCAAAATTTTCAACCTATGATTCAAAGCCTTATCAGTACATCCTGTAATACTCTGACCCCCACAGAAAAGAATCCCAATGGCAAGGGATAGTGACTAGTCCAACACTTGCAACCCATAAAATAAACACAGGTTTCCTTTAGTTTCTAACCCTAATACCATTCTGGCTTATATCCCAATCCAACATCACTCACTTCACAGTCATCAATTTATTTTCTGGTTTTCTTTCTTTTTTTTTTTTTCCAATACACCCCAACAAAATTCATTTTGCATTCACATGGAAAAATCAACAATGTTCATAGACTGTCACACCTCAGGGGTTTATCGCCATGCCTTAGGGATTAATTATTTTTCTAGAACCCTAAATGTAAACCTGAGAAATTAACCTTTCCTTGCACCTCTTTCCTTATCTAGTATGTAGATGATCTCTGTTTACCTGAGTTTGACAACTCTTTTGCTCTAAGCTTTTGCCTACAATAGACAAAGTTTCTAAAAACAAAATGCAATTATTTAACCCCATCAAGAGCATGCTGTCTCCCTTGAAGGGAAGACTTTGTCCCCTACATGTATTAACACCATCATGAGTGCCCCATCCCTCAGAACAAGATAACTCAGTTTCTAGGAGTCGCTGGCTACTGCTGGAACTGGATTCCTAGCTTTTTCACTATTGCCTCTCTCTATATGCCTTGACTAAGAAAACAGCAAACTCTGATTAAGACTCTCCTTCCATGTGTGCATTTCAAACCCTGAAAACCTCTCTATGCTCTTTTCTTGCTTTTGGACTTTCCAATTACTCATCACCATTTTGCCCTTTTGTATACAAAAGGGAAGGATAGGCATATTCTTGTTTTCAGGATAATTAGAAGCTTTTCTCTGCAAACAAGCTACTGCAACAATTGCAGCTAAGCTGCTACCGGAAAGCATTTTCCCCACTTGGGGATCCCTTTGCTCCTCTCTGGTGAAAGAGGAATTCACTTCATAGCCTAAAATGTTACTATCTTTACCACCTTCAAGCCTCTGGAAAAATAAAACAGGCAAACAACACTCTTAAATTCAAACTGGCCACACTCTGTGATGATTCAGCATGCCCAAAGCCTTGCACTTAGCCGTGATGATCTTTGAATTCTCCACTCCGGTCAACATTGATGAGTCCCTTATGAAAAAATACTGGCAGGCTAATGAGGATTCTTTACCTCCTTTGGTATTTAGGTGACTCTAATTTAATCTCGTCCAACATCTATTCTTAAATACTGCAAAAGGCATGTTAAATATGCTCCCATTTATCATCAGCAGATCTGGTTTCCTTCCCCGCCACAGCCCTTACATGATCTTCAAATTGATTATTTGATTGACTGGAAAAGATGCCACAAAAGACCAGTCTTGAATCCAAGTGCAAGTGGTCTGACACTGCTACCAAACTAAAGAGGCACAACATGTACATATTTCATGTTCCATAATTTAAAAATGCAAGACAATTCTGGTTTTGCATCTTGGAAGTTAGGAGCTTGGAAGTCACCACTCATCCTAACAACAAGTACAAAGCTGAATGGCCTGAAAATCAACAACTCTTCTTAGATCTGTAAGCCAGGTGACAACATGGCAAACAGCTGCTCTGCTCCCAAGATTGGAGAAACAGACAGGAGAATACAGGGAGTCAGACCTGGCTGGAGCAGAGACCCAGGAGCAGAAACTGCCGCAGGAACACGCGCCAAGGTAGGAAAACCTGAAATACAAGTCTACAAATTGCTGGAGGCTCAGTGCTGATAACTCTGGAGTTAAATATTCCAGAGGACCAAGTGATATTCTGGGATTTACCTGCAGGAGCTTGACAAATTCTCACAATAAATATGGGAGAAAAACAAAGGGAGGAAATGGGAAAGACACCATTTTTAAATAAGCCAAGGCACTCTGTTCTTAACAAGGCATGCCCTCAGGAGAAACTAGTTAACCAGATCCTAACCTGCTGGAGCCTGATCAGAGCCTACCTTCCCTCTAGCCTTCTAGTCACTCTCTCCCAACTCCACCCTCCTAAGGGGAAGAGAAACAATCCAAACAGTTCAGAGGCATAGGCTAAGGAAAGGATTGCCACAGAGCCAGAGGACACAGGACCTTTCCTCTACCCCACATCTCACCACCACATTACAACAGTTCCTTTTACTGGGTACATTACACTCGACTATCAAAACATTAAAGGGCAAAAGCACAATTTGAAAGAATAGGACAAGCATCAGAACCAGACATGGAAGGGATGTTGGAATTATCAGACTAGGAATTGAAAACAACTATGAACAGCAAGCTAAGGATTCTAAAGGATAAAGCAGGCAGCATATAAGAACTGATGGGCAATGTAAGCAGAGAGTTGGAAAGCCTAAGGAAGAACCACAAGTAAATTATAGAGATTCTGGTTTAAGATGGCAAGATCCTTAACCCACATTCTCCCACAGACACACTAAATTTACATCTGTATATGGAGGAATTTCCTCTGAAAAGAAATTAAAAACTGGTGGACCGACCCATTCACCTTGGGCAAATGAAAGGGAAATCACATCAAAACCGGTAGCAAAGGCTGAGACATAATCTGGCCAGAAATCCCACGTCTGGTGCTGGGACCCACAGTGGGAGGAAACACCTGGAGCTTCACCCTGAGGAGTGAAGGGTCTGTAATTCACTTTGGGCATCCCACTTTTAAGACCAGCACCTGAGAGACAGCCCCCAAACACCTGGTTTACGCACACACAAGATCTGTGAGCTGAGAAAAAGCTCTTAAAGGGCTTCTGATGCCCGCTCACCTGCCTCAGGGTGTAACCCAAAAACAGTCCTTGGAAAAGTGCCCAGGCTTTACCTGAGGGGCAGGGACCTGCTGGGAAACTCTCCAGGGACAGGAGGCTGGTGGCAATATCACTGTAATTTACTAGTTATTACAGAAAAGGAGCACAGGAAAAGCCAACTATTATAGGCCTTTGGGCAAGCAGTCATTTGGGCAGCTTCACCAGGAAGCTAAAGCTTTACATTCCCCAGGGAGCTACCAATCTGTTCCCGGAAGATCCCTGAGGGAAGGGCTGAACAGGGAGGAGAACAGTCACATGCCCAGTAAAGTTGGGGGACATCGGGAAGGTATTTGCTGGGAACAGGTAATAGAACAGAACAGGTGTGGCCACTGCAAGGGTGCGAAATTTTAGAATATTTATGCCCCTAAACAAAGGAGTTAACTCTCTTGGTATCTCTTGGCGTGTTGTACTTGACTCCTGGCTGGGGGGTTCTTTTGCCCCTGCTTCCCTGGCATTCGCCCATGGCATTTCTTGATTAGTTCTAACAATTTCTTTTTGTGTGTGTGTGTATAGTCTTCAGGGTTTTCTATATATAAGCTCTGCATACAGACAATTTTACTTCTTACTTTCCGATTTGGATACCTTTTATTTATTCATTTTTTGTCTTGTCTAATTGCTCCAGCTATGACTGTCGATGCTATGTTGACCAGAAGGTGTGAGTGTGAGCACTCTTGTCTTGTTCCTGACCTTAAAGAAAAAGCATCCAGCTTTTTGCCATTTGGTGATGTTAGCTGTGGACTTATAGATAGCTTGTATTATGTTGAAAAGCATTCCTTCTACACATAATTTTTTTTCTTTTTTTGAAAAAAAAATTTATTAAGGAGGGGAGAGGGAGAGAGATAAAAACATCGATGAGAGAATCATTGACTGGCTGCCTCCTGCATACCCCACACTGGGGATCGAGCCCACAGCCCAGGCGTGTGCTCTGACCAGCAATTAAACCGTGACCTCGTTCATAGGCTGACACTCACTAAGCTATGCCAGCCGGGCTACACCATATTTCTTGAAAGTAATTGTGAGAAGATGGTGAATTTTGTTAAATATTTCTCTACATTAATTAAGATCATATGAGTTTGAAATTTTTATTTTAGAGAGAGGAAAGGAAAGAGAGAGAGAGAAACATCAATGTGGGAAAGAAATACCGATAACCTGCCTCCAGCGTTTGCCAGACTGTGGATCAAACCCGCAATGTGGGTGTGTGCCCTGACTGGAACCTGCACTCGCCACCTTCTGATACACGGTACGAGCCGCCAACCAGCTGAGCCACGAAGGCCAGGGTGACCCTTCATTTCAGTCCTTCACTTTGTTCAGGTGACGTATCACATTCATTAATTTGTTAAACCAAACTTACATCCCAGGAATACATCCCACTTGATTTTTATTTATTATCCTTTTAATGGGCTTTGAATACAGTGTGCTAATATTTTGTTGAGGATTTTAAAATCTACATTCATAATAGATATTGGGGTGTAATTTTCCTATTATACAGTATTCTTACCTGGCTAGTTGAGACGAAAGGAAGACTCATACAATGAGTCTGGAAGTATTTTCTCCTCTTTAATTTTTGGAGGAGTTTGAGAAGGATTGGTGTTAATTCTTCTCTAAATGGTTTAAAGAATTTACCAGTGAAGCCATCTGGATGTGGGATTTTCTTTGTTAGGAGGTTTTTTTTACTACCACTTTAATTTTTCAACTTGTTATTAGTGTGTTCAGATTTTCTTTTTTCTCCATAATTCAACCATAGGTTCTATGTCATAGATTTAGTCATAGTTCTATATATCTAAGAATTTATCCAGTTCTTCCAGGTCACCTAATTTGTTGACATATAATTATTTGTATTAGTCTCTTATGATTTTAGTTTTTCTGTACTCATTTTTCTTTTCAGTCTAGCTAAAGGTTTATCTTTACCTTTAAAAAAAAAAGACACAGCTATTAGTGTGTGTATATATATATATATATATATATATTAATGAAACTAAGCTATCTGAAGACAAGTTTTGCTGAAATTTGCCGAGAACCAATTCCAGCATGTAATAATTACAAGAGTTCCATCAAAAGGTTGATGGGACTTGGGGGACTCAATAGGGGTGATCCACACGTGTAGTTTACCGGTTGGAAAGGGCTAAATGGTACTTTCCCCAAACCTGAATAGGATAATAGTTTGCTGCCAGACAGCTCAGGGCATTTTATTACCTCCTGTTGGCCAAACACCTGAACAGCTGTAGGCTATTCCCCAAACTGACAATGCTTCTGTATATCCTTTGATACCTTACCCTTTGCGGTGTATATTTCCACCTTGCCTTGGAACAAATTGTAGTAATAAAAGTCGGGACCTGAGGGAAGGAGGAGAGTCTTCAGGTCCTTTTAGCTGAAGTTCCTCTGACCCCTAATGCCTTTCAAAAATATCTTTCATCTTTGGACTCCCCTTTCTCCAGAATGCTGAACCCTTTGTAAGGCTGGGAAAAGAACCCTGGCATTATGACCCCTAATGAGGGACACCAACAAAATTTGTACATTTACTGCATTTCTACACAAAAAACAATTTCACTTTATACTTTCTATCAAAATTGTGTATTAGCCTGTTTTCAACATGCTTTCTTCTTATCTGTAGCCATTCAGTCGTCCCCTCAAATGAACTCTGTCCTTTTCTGCCTCTGCGTAGGTGCGTTCTGCCTCCCAGCTCTCCTCCTCCTCTGCCTGTCCAAAGTGGTGTTCTTTGTGAGCTCCCTCCCCGCTTGACTACTCCAACTAGAAATTACCTCTCTTCTCTTTGATCCCAACCATTTATTGTCTGTGCCATTTATCTGGTAACTAATCCAATATTACCTGGTGGCAGCTTTTGTTTTATTAAAATGAACTGTCCTTTAAAAAAAAAAGATTGTGTTGTTGTTTTTTAATATATTTTATTGAATTTTCACAGAGAGGAAGGGAGAGGGATATAAAGCTAGAAACATCAATGAGAGAGAAACATCAATCAACTGCCTTCTGCACACTCGACATTGGGGATGTGCCTGCAGCCAAGGTACATGCCCTTGACCGGAACTGAACCTGGCTGGGATCCTTGAGTCCGCAGGCCAATGCTCTATCCACTGAGCCAAACCGGTTAGGGCAAAGATTGTGTCTTAAGATTTCCATTTTAAATAGAACTCAGCATAGTAATTAATCTTTCAATTTTACATATCCCAACCTTGGGAAAAAGAGGGTGGAATTCTGTTCAATATTTTACTGAACTTACACCAGAAATCATATTATTGATCCACCTCCAAATTTATTAAATTAATCATAAATATATCATAAAAGCTGTCCTCTGTGCTCTCTGAACATTGCCATTTCATAAAAATTTACAATATTTAAACAACCAAATTGCTGATTCACAGTTAATGACATACTGATAATAGGGTAAAAACTTAGTAATAAGTTTTTACTATATATGCTCTCCCCCTCCCCCACAACACATATAAAATATATATGATGCCCCTTAAAGAATTAAATTACAAAGAAAAGAAATAATCAGAGAAGATATGCAATCTTAAAGAGGCAAAATAGGTCCCACTCCACAGATTTGCTATTAATTTGATTAAGGACATGATGTAGCTACAGAAATAAATTCGACGGGGGGAGGTGAAATGGTAAAAGAAAGCATGTGACAACCAGAGGATAGAGGGAGGAGTTCCAGGATGGAAGCTTAGGAAAGACTTGACCATATCATTCTGGGCATTGTAGTTCCAGCTGTATTCAAAGAAATTGTCCTATTCTTTGGGAGAAAAGGGGTGTGGGAAGTGCAGCAAGAGACTGGGCAAAAATCATGCAACTATGGGGGAAGACAGTGGGGGGGGGGGTGAGGGTGGAGGGGGGGATGGGTATCAGGTGGAGGGGAGCTATAGGGAGGAAAAAAAGGAAACAATGTAATTAATAAACTGAACAATAAAGATAAAAAAGAAGTACATTATATAAATAAATACTGTAAGATTTATTTTAAAAAAGAAAGAAATTGTCCTTTCAGGTCTAATTCTGCAGTGAAGGCAAATGCACCTGCGTCTCACACTGCCTTGACAGTGGTCATCAAAATCATCCAACTTACTACGTAAATTCTGAATCCAAGCCCATGAAACATTCTCCTCACAGTGACTCGTCTTATGAAGATTAGACCACAAGAATATGTGTTGAATATATCTATCTAATCTATTTGAAAATTATATTTTCTAATTATAAGTTAATATATCAGATAATGGCTTTTGGACATTTGATTCTTGATGGTTTGATTAATCTGACTCAGTACCTAAACCCAAACACATGAAGGTGTGGTTATAATTGAATAACTAAACTTCTAAAGCAAAGAATTAGGCCTGGGATGCAGTCGCTCTATCAAGCATCCCTTGTAAGATTGTATAGTTGGACATCTGATCCTCCTTTCATTGTTTTGGAGACCAAGTGTAAGCTGACAAAGTCCTTGCATCTGAAGGGGCTGATAAAATCAGCCCCCCACCCACACAGTGTCCCCTGACTTGTTTGGATGGCAATTTCCAGTTGTCAGCAGAATGCGAGTGACCTTGTATTGTTTACCAAAAAATTGTAACTATTTACTGAGATATGCTGTACCAAGAATTTGGCTTTCTGCTTTATCTCCCTTAGAGATTAAGAGGAACACAGAGTACATTCCTCGTGACTGAACTCCCAGTCAGTCTTTGCATATAAAAGGTATCACGCAGTTAACAAAGCTGCTGAAGTCTGTCAATGGCTTGCAGTCCTCCCGATCCCGCCTTCTTGTCTTTCTTTTCTTAATTCCCACCTCCCTACCTCAGGCCAGTTCATCTGTCAGGCTGGAACTGATACCTTTTAGTGGGCCATTTTCAATATTTATCAATAATCAAATATATAGATACTAGAGACCTGGTGCATGAATTTGTGCATGAGTGGGGGTTGGCACGGTGGAGGGGCCCCTGGATATTGGGGGCTGTTTGGGGACAGGGCCAGCCAGGGGGAGGGATTGTGAGTGGTTAGCCAGCTGGCCCCACCCCTGATCAAGGTGTTGGGGGCTGATTGGGGACCAGGCCAGCCAGGAGGAGGCACCAATTGGGCCCGAATTAGGCTCATTGGCTGCTGCAGTGCATGTCATAGCCACTGATCATTCCAGTCATTCTGGCTGTTCCACAGTTCTGGTCGCTGGATTTTTATACATAGATAGCTGTCTCAGAGGTTTGAAATTTGATCAAGTGTTGTGTAGGATTCAGTGCTTATTTAAAAGAATAGAAAAGTATAAATATTTCTAGAAGACTAAAATAAAATTTTTATAAATATGTATATCAAAATACCTCAAGGGTTCTGATGCTAAAATCTGCCATCTTGAGATTACATGCTATACTTTCCTTATCTTTATCTCTGTCCTCCTGAGAGCATCTCTTCTGTGGGTTATTAAAGATGGCTGTCTTTATTTAAGAGGTTACTGTTTTATAATGTCAAAGCCCGGCAGGTAAGCTAACTGCAATATAACTTCTTTTTAAAAAAATATATGTTATTGATTTTTTACAGAGAGGAAGGGAGAGGGATAGAAAGTCAGAAACATCAATGAGAGAGAAACATCGATCAGCTGCCTCCTGCACACCCCCCACTGGGGATGCGCCTGCAGCCAAGGCACATGCCCTTGATTGGAATCGAACCTCGAACCCTACAGTCCGCAGGCTGATGCTCTATCCACTGAGCCAAACTGGTTTCAGCAATATAATTTCTTTTAGATAAGATAATGGTACTGCTTACTAGTGAGTATTACAACCCTATGTATCAGAAAAGCATTCAGAAATGCACAGAGAAACAATGTGGTGAAGGATTGAATGTAGGATCTACCTTGGGATTTGATGGTGCCTGACTGCCCCTAGGACAGGTGACCAAAACCTACAAAAGAGAAAATACAGCCTCGCACACATATATCCATCACTAGAAAATAGACCCTGACTGCCGAGACTGGTGTGGCTCAGTGGATAGAGCGTCAGACTGCGGACTGAAGGGTCCCGGGTTCCATTCTGGTCGAGGGCATGTACCTTGGCTGCAGGCACATCTCCAGTAGGGGGTGTGCAAGAGGCGGCTGATCGATGTTTTCTCTCTCATCGATGTTTCTGACTTTCTATCTCTCTCCCTTCTGCTCTGTAAAAAAATCAATAAAATATATTAAAATGTAAGAGTTCCTTCTTAAAAAAAAAGAAAAGAAAAGAAAATAGACTCTGACCTTTAAAAACTACATTCATGGTTGGTGGAATGGCCCACATAAACCTGTTTTATTGAACTAATAATAATGAGTATTCTATGTTGATTAATCCAGTTTAATAAAACCTTTCTCAGTTCCTTTCCCTGAAATGTGGGTGTGGAGGAGAGATAGAGAGTTGTCTTATATTGGGCCTTCTCCATGAAAATCTCAATTTTTGTAAGACTATTATCATTTGGTAATTTAATATGAAAATTTAAACAACAGGCCACAAGTAGAAAATATTTAGGATGTAACAGAGCTCTTTAGAGTTTGTTCTTAACAATTACCTTTCAAAACTTCCATAAAAACTTGTATAGAAAACCCAACCAAACTCACAGATGCTTGTGGAAAGGTGGTGTACTTGGAGGAAATATGAAAGGTTAGGCGTGGAGATGTGTGTCATACTGTTTTGTTTTTCCTAGCATTTATTGGTTTGAAAAGATCTGTTTCCTTTCTAATTCTCTACCATCTTCATAAAAGATAAAAACCTCTCAGTGCCTCAATGCCGCTTTATTGTGTAAGAAACGTGACTTGTAATGGCGTCATTATTTCATAATGGAAAATACTGTGGTCTTCCGGGAAAACAAGTACATCAGAATTAACTCGTAGCTCTGGAGACCAGTGGGTTGCTATGACGACCAGGGGAAAAAAAAAAACACAATAATAGCTCTTCCTCAAAGGTAGATAACTCACTAAATGATGTCATTTATAAATGCAGGTGTTTGTCATACAAATGCAAACAAATACCAAATACATTCATTTATTTCTTTTTTTATGAATACCAACTCCATGTCTGGCACTATGCTAGGAACTGGTGAAAAAGATAAACATGGTCCCTTTTATGATGTAATGAACATTCTAGTGAAGGAGAAGATAATAAAGAGCAAATAAACCAATGCACTAAATAATTCCAGCACGTGAGAAAGGCCCCACAGGAAGTCAAACATGGGCCCTGACACTGGAAAGAGCAGAGAATGGCTGTTTTAGGAAAGAATATGAATATAGCATAAATTTGACTTTAAGGGTATGTGAGCTTTAGTAAAGTGAAGGAGTAAAGACTGATGTCTTACAATCTTTGTTAATAAACATAATTTTTTTAAAAACCTGCTAACAGGAGCATTATTATTATTACTAGAGGCCCAAAGTACGAAAGAAATTCGTTCAAGAGTAGGCCTTCCTTCCCCTGGTTGCCGGCAGGCGCTTCTCTCTGGCACCTGGGACCCTGGCCGGCTTCCCTCCAGCCGCTCACAGGCACCTGGGACCCGGGCTTCCCTCTGCCCCCGGCTTCATCTGGAATGACGTCCAGTCTAATTAGCATATTACCCTTTATTCTTATAGATTATTATGGCTTGAATTCCTCTTGAATTGAGTGGATTCAACATGCAAATAGAGGTTGTTTGTGTTGTACAACAACAATCACCATTAATTCCAAAACATTTTCTGTCTCTATGGGTGTGCCTACTCTGGACATTTCACATAAATGGAATCATGTATTTTCTTCTGTGACTGGCTTCTTTCATTGAAATCAAGTTTTCAAGGTGCATGATGTTGTAGCATGGATAAGAACTCTATTCCTTTTTAAGGCCAAACATCCCATTGCACTGGTATTGCTAGTTTTTCATCCACTTACCAGTTAATGGCCATCTGGGTTTTTGTTAGTTACGAATAATGCTGCTACTGGTACACATTTGTGTACCAGTATTTTCTGGACGTGTTTTCAATTCTCCTGGGTGTGAATCTAGGAGTGTGAATTTGGGATCATATGCCAGCTCTGTTTAATGTTTTGAGGAACTACATACTGTTTTCCAAAACAACTATACCATTGTACATTCCCACCAGCAAAGTATGAAGATTTAAGTTTTCCCATATCTTTGCCAACACTTGTTATTTTTTGTTTTCTTGTTGATGATATTGTTTGTTTTGTTTCTTAATATAGTAATCCGAGTGGATGTGAAGTGGTATCTTACTGTGGTTTTGATTTGTATTTCCCTGCAGACTACTGATGTTTAGTATCTCTTCATGCATTTGATGACTATTTGTATATCTTTTTTTGGGAAAATGTCTGTACAAATCCTTTCTTCATTGTCAATTGGGGTGGGGTTTTTTGTATTTTTATTATTGAATTATATGAGTTTTTCAATATTCTAGACACAAGCCCCTTATCACATATGTCATCTGTCAATACTTTTTCCTTTGTAGGGGTTGTCTCTTCCTTTACTGACATCATATAAAACACAAAAGTTTGATTTTATTAAATCCAATTTATCTACTTTTTTCTTTTGTTGTGCCACTTTTTCTTTCATTTGCTTTTTTTTTTTTTTTTTTTTTAGAAATCTCCTGTATATCAAGCTGTTTTCACAGAGTATATTCTGAAATAGGCCAAATAAAGAAAAGTTCTGATAATTGAGCTTGTCAGACAGGTCAACTCCTGACAATTCTTTGGGGACAGGACTTTTGGGGAGCTCCACATCCTGTCCCTCCAGTGACTACCGAGCTGCTGTTTTTCGTAGCTAGCTGTGAATTCCATGACTCACATGGAGCTGCAGATTCAGTGTTTGTTGTTTTTAATATTCATATATTTTTTATTGATTTTAGAGAGAGGAAGAGAGAGAGATAGAGAGAGAGAAACATTGCTCAGCTGCTTCCTGCACATTCCCTACTGGGTATGTGCCCACAACCAGGGTACATGCCCTTGACCAGAATTGCAGCTGGGATCCTTGAGTCCACAGACCAACACTCTATCCACTGAGCTAAACCAGTCAGGACAGCTTTTTTTTTTTTTTTTAATAATAAACATGATCTGGAATGTTGCCAGCCTTTAGTTAATTTCCAAAGTTCTACCATATTTATTTTGAGAATTTTTGCTAGTGATGTCATTGCTTTAATAAGGAGCAAATTGGGGGGAGGGAGTGTTATTATGGTACCATTCAGAATGTCTATATCAAGAATTACTGATACAGCCAAAACCGGTTTGGCTCAGTGGATAGAGCGTCGGACTGCGGACTGAAAGGTCCCGGGTTCGATTCCAGTCAAGGGCATGTACCTTGGTTGCGGGCACGTCCCCAGTAGGGGGCGTACAAGGGCAGCTGGTCGGTGTTTCTCTCTCATTGATGTTTCTAACTCTCTATCCCTCTCCCTTCTGCTCTGTAAAAAATCAATAAAATATATATATTTTTTAAAAGCCATCCTCTCTTTAAAAAAAAAAAAAAGAATTACCGATACACAAGATAACTTGGATAAGTCTCAAAAGGTTATATAATATAATACTCTTTAAATAATTAGGATTACAAACTATGGGTTAATAAGGGCTAGAGAAGTAAAGGCAGCAGCTGTGGTTATAAAAGCATAGTCTTATATGTGATAGAACTGTTTTGTATCTTAATTGTACTGATGTTCTAATTTCATGGGACTAAATACACACACAAAAAAAATGAGTGCATGTAGAAGTTGTAATATATGAATGTCAATGATTTGTAGCAATATCAGTGTCTTAGTTATAATATTGTACTATAATTATGCAAGATGTTATCACTAGAGGATCCTGGTGAACAGTTTATGAGATCATTCTCAATTATCCTATATAATAAAAATCTAATTTGCTAAGTGTCCGGTTGTCTGGCCATCCATTCACCTATTAAAGTATAATATACTAATGATATGCTAAGGCCGTTCAACCGCTTGTTATTATGTGCACTGACCACCACGGGGCAGACAGTTGACCAGCTGACCAGTCGCTATGACATGACTGATTACCAGGGGGCAGATGCTCCAACTGGTAGTTTAACTTACTGCTGGGGTCCGCCTGATCGGGACTGAGCGAGATGGCTTAGACTTGTCCTGGAGCCCTCCCGTAGCTCCTCCCTAGCTGACCAACCTCCTGCAACCCTCCCTGGCCCCAATCATGCACCAGTGAGGTCCCTTGGCCTGGCCTGCACCCTCTTGCAATCTGCAACCCCTCAGGAGATGTCGGAGAGCTGGTTTCTGTCCAATCCTGCAGGCATAAAAGGCTAATATGCAAATTGACTGAACAGTGGAACAACCGGTTGCTGTGATGTGCACTAACCACCAGGGGGCAGGCGCTCAATGCAGGAGCTGCCCCCTGGTGGTCAGTGTGCTCAGCCAGGGGGAGTGCTGCTCAGCCAGAAGCTGGGCTCATGGCTGGTGAGTGCAGTGGAGGTGGCAGGAGCCTCTCCTGCCTCCACAGCAGTGCTGAGATGTCCCCTAAAGAGTTCCTGAAGGACAACGCCCCCCCCAGAGTGCACAAATTTCATGCACTGGACCTCTAGTTACTTATAACTGCAGGTGAAGATAGAGTAATATCAAAGTTAAAAAATTTAAAGCAAAAAAATATAGTTGTTCATAACGGAAATTCTAAATATGAAAGTTATATCACATACTGGAAAGAAGCAATTATTCAAAATATTCTGCAGCTTTTTTGAGATTTTTACAAATACACAAAAGATACTGTAAGTATATTTCAAATATATGATGATTCCCTGATTAATGTGAAGTCAGCACAAGAACTGGGCAAGCAACTAAGTTACTTGGGACCATAAATTATTATGGTCAATAAGCTGGGCTTTAAGGAGTTAATAAGTAGATTACATTCACATAGCACTGCAAGAATAATTCAGGCACAGAAAATGCTGGAATATTGGTATGTAGCCTTACTTTTGTGAGACACCCCTTTCTGAAACATAAAATTCATATAGGTGAGGCAATTTTTGGTATTCTTTTATAATTGAATTGTACAAACATGGGTGTTTCTAAAAATATAGGTATAAATCATGCTGGGATAAGCTGAACAATACAAAGTTTTGTTAAGGAGCTCTGGAACATGCTGGAACTTCGTTAAAACTAACTACAGTATATTTCTTATCCCTCATATAATTGAAAATAAAAATTGGATATTCTGCGGTCTGTTATCTATTCTGAGAAAAATCTCAAGGTATTGCTCATAAAATGTGTCCCCAGCATGGTGTAACAAACAATTTAATTTGATTTTGTCATACTTACTTTCAAGGCAAAGTAGATCCTATATATTGCCTTGTAAAAATGTTTTATCCATCCTGGGTGGTTTATCTCAGTGGTTAGAACCAGCACTTATTATTGGCCCATGGAGATTAAAAGGTCACAGTTTCAATTCTCAGTCAAGGGCATGTACCACAGTTGCAAGCTCAATTTCTGGTCCCAGTTGAGGTAAGAACTGGAGGCAACCAATCAATGTTTCTCTCACATCAATGTTTCTCTAGCCCTCCCTCTGCTCTCCTCTCCATTCTCTCTTTAAAAAATAAAATAAAATAAAATAAAAAAATATATATATCTCCTTGGGTGAGGATTGAAAAAAAAAAACTATATATATATATATATATATATATATATATATATATATATATATCTCCTTGGGTGAGGATTGAAAAAAAATGTTCTAATGTTTTATCTACTTATCTAATAAAGATGGAATATGCAAAATGACCATCACATCATCACAAATATGGTAGCGCCCTCAGCCAATAAGGAGGACATATGCTAATTGACTGACATACCCTGAGAGATGGCAGAGCCCACAGCCACAAGTGGCACCTAGTCCCCACAGCCTTGCCAGGGTAGCAAGTGAGTGGCACAGCTGGGCCCATCCCCAGGTGGCTCTGGCCACTCCAAGTGCCTGCCTCTGGAGTCCCCCAGTCCCCTCAGCCCTCCAGCTGCCCAGGACCAGTCCAAGGCACAGGCAAGTCTCAGATGTCAGCTGCCCAGCTGCCCAGGGCCCCCTGAGGCTCAGGTAACCAGGGCCGACCAAGGTTTGCACTGCCAGCAGTGGCAACAGCAGAGGTATCATGGGGACGTCGCCTACCCCTGATCGCCGGGTCACCTTCGCCTCTGAGGGCTCCCAGATTGTGAGAGGGGGCAGGCTGGGCTGAGGGGCATCCCCTCCAGTGTATTAATTTTCATGCACCGGGCCTTTGTCTACTATAAGATCTGAGGAATGTACATACTAAGGAAAATTTAGAGGAATTACATATTTAGAGGAATTCTTGTTTTATTTTTTGTTTTGTTATTCATTGATTTACTTTTTAGATTCCACATGTGAGTCCATATAGCATCTGTCTTTCTCTGATTGACTTATTTCATTTAGCATAATACCCTCTAGGTCCATCTATGTTGTTGCAAATGTCAAGATTTTATGTCATTTTTATTGCTGAATAACATTATACTGTGTGTGTGTGTGTGTGTGTGTGTGTGTGTGTGTGTGTGTGTGTAAAATCTTTATCCATTCATCTATTGATGAACATCTAGGTTGCTTCTATATCTTAGCTATACTAGTAATGATGCAATGAAATAAGGGTACCTAAATATTTTTAGTTAATACTTTTATTTCTTCAGATAAATACCCAGAAGTGAAATTGCTGGATCATTAGCAGCTCTATTTTTAATTTCTTGAAAAATCTTCACACTGTTCTCCATAGTGGCTGCACTATTTACAATCTCACCAATAGGGTCCCTCTTCTCCACATCCTTGCCAGCATTTGTTATTTGCTTATTTACTGATAGCCATTCTGATATAAGTGAGGTGATATCTCACTGTGGTTTTAATTTTTATTACCCTCATCATTAGTGATGTTGAGTATCTTTTCATGTCTATTGGTATTTGTATGTCCTCTTGGGAGAAAGGTCTATCTGCTCATTTTTCAATCAAATTGCTTGGGTGTTTTTTTCTTTTTCTTTTTGTTGTTGTTTTTGGTATTAAGTTGTATGAGTTCCTTATATATTTTGGATATTAAACCCTTATTGTATGTATAATTGGTTAATATCTGCTCCCATTCAGCAGGTGTTTTATTTTGTTTTGTTGATAGTTTCATTTGCTGGGTAAAAACATTTACACTGTGTGTGTGTGTGTGTGTGTGTGTGTGTGTGTGTGTGTAAAATCTTTATCCATTCATCTATTGATGAACATCTAGGTTGCTTCTATATCTTAACTATACTAGTAATGATGCAATGAAATAGGGGTACCTAAATATTTTTAATTAGTATTTTTTAGGTTTTTTTTTTATTTCAAGAAAACGATTTTAGCCCTAGTTGGTTTGCTCCGTGGATAGAGCACTGGCCTGTGGACTGAAGGGTCCTGGGGTTGATTTCAGGCTGCCACAGGGACCCGCTCACTCTGCAGATGTCCTTGGAGCCTCCGCACTGCCCTAGGTACAGCCGCCCGGGAGGTGGGCTCCAGGTTGTGTCACCCCATCTAGCCCAGCCCCACCCACCCATCTCGTCTAGTCCCACCCCTCCCACAACCTTCTAATTAATTTCCTTTCAATGTACACAAATCCGTGGACTGGGCCACTAGTATTTTGTCCTATTCTGGCCCACACAGTTACTTCTGTTTCTGCAAATAATATCACTATTTCCCCCTAGTTGACATATAAAATTGTGTAGGTTTAAGGTATACAAACTTATTGATTTGATACATTTATGTAGTAGTGTTACCAAATACCACTATCACATCACGTAATTGTCATTTTTTTTAACACTCAGTATCTAGTCTCTTAGCAACTCTAAAATATTTAATACAGTCTTCTTGACTATAATCACTATTCTGTGCATTAATTAGATCTGTATAATTTATTTAGTTGCAACTTTGTGCCCTTTACCTCACACGCTAGCCCCTGGTAGCCACCATTTCATTCTGTTTCTACTAGTTCAGCTTTTTCAGATTCCACATATAAGTGATACCATTCAGTGTTTCTCTTTCTGTCAGGTTTATCTCAGTATAATATTCTCAAAGTCCATTCATGTAGTCACAGTGACAGAATTTTCTTCTTTCTCGTGGCTGGATAATATTCCATTGTGTACATGTACATCTTCTTACCCATTCTTCTGTTGACAGACAGATAGTTGGCATACCTTGGCTATTGTAAATAATGCTGCAATGAACATGGGATTGTAGATATTTCTTTAATAACCTGGTCTCATTTCCATAGTGGCTGTCCCAATTACATTCTCATTAATAGTATTCAAGGGTTCCCTTTTCTCCATATCCTCCCAACACTTACCCCATATTCTCGATAACAGCCATTCTAAAAGGTGTGAGGTAATATCTCATTGTGGTTTGATTTGCATTTCATTGATGATTAGTGATATTGAACATATTTTCATGTACTTATTGGCCATTTAGATGTCTTCTTTGGAAAAAAAATTAAAAGGTCTATTCAGTTCCTTTGCCCATTTTTAATTGGATTGCTTATTTTCTGTTTCTGAGTTGTATGAGTTTAGTGATATATTTTGGATATTAACCCCTTACCAAATATACAGTTCACAAATATTTTCTCATTCCATAGGTAGCCTTTTCATTTTTTATACAGGAGCTTTATAATTTTTGCTTTTGCTGCTTGTACTTTTGGTGTCATATCCAAAAAGATCATTGCCAAGACCAATGTCAAGGAGCTTCTTTCCAATATTTCTTCTAAGAGTTTTATGGTATCAGGTCCTATGTTTAAGTGTTTAATCCATTTCAAGTTATTTTTTGTGAGTGGTATAAGCATGCTTCCTGATTTCAAACCATATTACAAGGCTATACAGTAATTAAAACAGTATGTATTGGCATAAAATAGACATAGTTCAATGGAATAGAACAGAGAGCCCTAACCCCCCACATATAAGGTCAACTAATATTTTACAAGAGAGCCAAAAAACGACAAATGGGGAAAGGATAGTCTCTTCAACAAGTGGGGTTGGAAAAACTGGATAAACACATGCAGAAAAATGAGTAGAGCCTGGTTGCATGGCTCAGTGATTGACTGTTGACCAATGAACCAAGAGGTCATGGTTTGATTCCTGGTCAAGGCATCTGTCCCGTTTGAGGGTTCAGTCCCCAGTGTGGGGTGTGCAGAAGGCAGCCAATCAATGATTCTCTCTCATCATTGATGTTTCTATCTTTCATCCCTTCTCCCTTCCTCTCTGAAATCAATAAAAAATATATTTATTTAAAAAATAAATAAGTATTTTTTAAAAAGAAAAATGAGTAGGATCCCTATCTTTTATTTTTATTTTATTTTATTTTATTTTAGTCAGAAGGCTCAGGTTTTATTTTAAATAATATAATTCAGCAATTATTTCAATATTCTTCCCCCCGCCCCTCCCCCCTAGGATCCCTATCTTATAGGGATCTTATTTTAAACACTGGGCTGTGCCTCATCTCTCTCTAAGTCTTCTGAGACTCCTGACAAGCAGTTCAGTTGACTGATACCAGTTCTCTTCTCTTAAAGATCCACAAAGCCAGTAGACAGCCAACATGGGAGAAAAAGGACTTGAGATCCTAGAAAATCAGAATTGAATATATGAAGAATCTTTGACATTTCAGAAACCTCAAGTATTATTATATCATACTAGAGGCCCAATGCATGAAATTCGTGCAAGAGTAGGCCTTCCTTCCCCCAGCTGCCAGCACCAGCTTCCCTCTGGCACCTGGAACCCGGGCTTCCCTCACAGTCCCAGCTTCATCCAGAACATTAGGCCTAATTAGCATATTATGCTTTTATTATTATAGATGACAACTGTAAGGTTGATGCAGCTCTTTTTCAAAACTTCACAGCAATAAATATGCACAGATATTTTATAAGTTTAGATTGCATTTTGAAATAAAATATGACTTGATCATTTCTTTAAATTAGAGGTATAATACTATGCAAATTGATTCAAATTTAGAGCAATGTTATTACTCCTTAACTCTACATTCAATGGGAGAATTATAGAACAGAAGTGGTATTTGAGAAAGTACTAGTACATCTTGACATATTTAATATCATAACTGAATTTACTTATTTTTTTAATAATATATTTTATTGATTTTTTTACAGAGAGCAAGGGAAAGGAATAGAGTGTTAGAAATATCAATCAGCTGCCCCCTGCACACCCCGTACTGGGGATGTGCCTGCAACCAAGGTACATGCCCTTGACTGGAATTGAACCTGGGACCCTTCAGTCCCCAGGCCAACGCTCTATCCACTGAACCAAACCAGCTAGGGCATAACTAAACTTAAATAAGAACAATTTCGATATTTATTAAGTTAGCTCAATGCTCTGATTTAGAGATTACTTTATCTGAATTAAAAGGGTCAAAATATAATACTAAAAATACAAGTAGTAAAAATACCTAATATAATACTAAAAATAATATTACATATTTTAGTATATGAAAACTTATCATTTGATCATTCATATTTTTGGAGTTTTATTTTGAACTAAAAACAATTTTTCATTTCCTTTCTCAACTGTATTAAGATGACTTTGCCTCAAGTCAGGCCCTCTCTTTATTCAGAGTTCTTAGCAAGTAGTGCAGTAATTCCAGACTCGGTGACCTAAGGCACATCACTAAGTTAAAGAGCCAAATAAAGCTCAAGCAGAACAACAGCAATTTTACTCTGAGTCACATGTTTGAGATCATGTTCACGTTGAGAAAATGGTGTAGATTTCCTCATAAATGCTATGCGGGAGGCTGAGGGCATACCAGAAAGTGCCTTGATTCAGACAGGAAACACAGTTCTAATTATGATTTTGCTAATAACTAGCAGTGTGACCATTGTATATTATTTAAAGTATATTATTTAAATTTTGTTGGGTTTAAATAAAACAGGGCAATATTCTATTATTCTTAAAGACAAAAAATCAAGAATTATCTAGTAATCAAGCACAATATACAGAAATTCAAGCCACTTAAGGATTATTTAAAAAATAGAAATTATATGTGTGTGTGTGTGTATGTATGTATGTATATGTGTGTATATATATATATATATATATATATACATATTATATATATACACTAGAGACCTGGTGCACAAAATTTGTGCACGGCAGGGGGAGGGGGGAGTGTATCTTAGCCCAGCTTGCACCCTCTCCAATCTGGGACCCATCAAAGGATGTCCGACTACCCATTTAAACAGGCAGTCGAACATCCCTCTCACAATCCAGGACTGCTGGCTCCCAACCGCTCGCCTGCTTGCCTGGCTGATTGCCCCTAACCACTTTGGCCTGCCAGCCTGATCACCCCTTAACCACTCCCCTGCCAGCCTGATTGATACCTAACTATTCCCCTGCCAGCCCAATTGCCCCCAACTGCCCTCCCCTGCTGGCAATCTTGTGGTGGTCATCTTGTGTCCACATGGGACAGCCATCTTTGACCACATGGGGGCAGCCATCTTTGTGTTGGAGTGATGGTCAATTTGCATATTGCTCTTTTATTAGATAGGATGTATCTTTCATTATTGTGATCTAGAATATAAGCAGTTCTATTTTATAATAACACTACCAGTCTTAAATATTTTTCAACTCTTTTCAAGACCCTTTGATTGGTGTTATGAGATATAAAAATGGAGTAAACCCCTATCCCTCCTGCTCGCACAAAGTTTACCAGTTAGTAGGTTCACCCTCTCAAGCATCTTTCCCCCGATGCTTCTTTTCTTTCAGCAGAAAACTATGCAACCTAATTCAAATAAAGAATTAAGTTTAGAGGTATAAGCTACCTGAAGTCCAAAACCATACCTATGAACTCATCTCCATCTATATGGCCTTCCCCTTCTTCCTCCAGGTTTGGAAAAAGAAGGCTCCTGGCTCCTGTCCAAGTATAATTTGGCCACTTGTGCTTCGGTCCATCTCCTCGCTCCCCCTGAACTTCTAGGTTTAGGCCCCTCATTATTCTAATGAATGTCTTTCTGCCTGAGCCTCGTACAGTGTTTAAGACTCCTGGATGCCGAAACCAGTTTGGCTCAGTGGATGGAGCAAGGTTTGATTCCGGTCAAGGGCATGTACCTTGGTTGCGGGCACATCCCCAATATGGAAGGGTGCAGGAGGCAGCTGATCAATGTTTCTCTCTCATCGATCTTTTTAACTCTCTATCCCTCTTCCCTTCCTCTCTGAAAAAAACCAATAAAGTATATATATAAAAAAAATTGGTAGCCACATTTTCTATAAACATTTTTGCCTAATACTTTCATATTTGTTTTATCATATTTGCTATAATGAATATTCTTTTAAAGTTGTAATGATGAAAAGGTTTTGAAATTTTTAAGAGGTTATGAAAATCTCTCGGGGCCAGGACCTCAGGGTTCCTGGACTGAGAGAAATTATTTTAGTTTTAGGGAAAAGTCAAAATAATCTTGGTCTATGCTGTCTAATATAGTAGCCACAGAAAGCTATTAAAACATGCTCATGCAAAATGAGGTGTGCTATATATAGTATGTGTGAAATAGAGTCTCAGACTTAGTATGAAGAAAGAATGTAGAATAGCTCATTTTTTAAAAAAGATATGGTTACAAGCAGCTAAAATTGCTTTGGAGATGAGAATATAAATTGTGATTGATGACTTGTTAAAATGATAATATTTTTGATAAATTGGATTAAATAAAATAGGTTATTAAAATAAAAAAATAAAAAAGCTTCAGGAGATACCTGATGAGGACAGAGGCGAAGTAAAACAGCTCAGAAGCATGCAACATAAAATGATTCCAAGAGTTCATCATATCTAAAGCAGGTTATAGAGGTCTACATATCACACTTCAAGACTACAAGACAAGGAAGCTTTATCCCTGGCCAGGGTGCTGCGGCTGAGCATTGTCCCACGCACCAAAACGTCATCAGTTCAATTCCTGGTCAGGGCGCCTGCCCGGGTTGTGGGCTGGTTTAGTCCCTGGTTGGGGTACATACAGGAGGCAACCTATTGATGCTTCTCCCTAACATCAATGTTTCTCTCTCTCTAGATAGATAAAAATATATTTTTAAAAGAACAAAGACAAGTAAACTTTCTTTTAAAGTTCAGGGGACTGACATATTGCTGCAAACTTTTTATATTTCCAGTTTATGAACATTAAAACAAATTTGTACTGAAATGAGAAAAAAACATAAAACAGGATGAATGAGTTATAAATTATAATTAAATAATTTCAGGCAAAAACTGGTCCCTAGTTTAATGAGCAAACTAGGCAAACTACAAGTTTAATCCTAAACTCAAACATATTATTTGCAAAAACAAACAAACAAACCCGTTATTTGCTAAATTAGTCTTTTTACCCTTTTAAAAACACCAAAGCCATTTATTGTTTGAATTTTTAAAGTACTGAAATAATTAGAATTCTCTAAGGTTTTCAGACTAGAGGCACACAAATATAAAAAAATTAAGATAATTCTAAATGTTAGAAATAGTAGTCCTAAAAATGACATTGAGCATTTGTGTAAAAATGTGCCAATTAATTGTAAAACTGAGATAAAGGTGCTTTCCTGTCAGGAAGGGATTTCAACACTTGCTAGTTGTGTCACATCATGCATAAATAAGAGTTTCACACATTTAGCAGAAACACTAAATTAAGAGATCAGATAGCCTGGGTTCTAGTGCCAGTTTTATTTGTAACTAATCATGTACAAATCACTTATCTTTAAAATAATGATTAACATCTACTCCCTAATTCACAAACATATCACAAAACCAAAATCCTTCCCAAGAAAACCTCTTTATAAACCAACATATTACTACTAATTAGCTTATCCCTAACTTAAAGGTTGAGAATGACAACTTAAGAGAATTTGTCTTATCAATTAGTTGCAAACCTTAATTCTGCAGATGGATAATATGGTTGAGATAAGCACTGTCCTATTTCAAGTTTACAAAACACAGTTAAGCCAAAAAAGTTGGCAAAAAAAAAAAAAACAACACTATAGTGAAATCACTTTCTGTTTCAAAACGATGCTTATACACATCTGTTATCAATGGAACAAGTTAGCCTTAGGCCACTAATGCACGTTGCTTTATTTCACTAGAAATAATGTTAAGCAGGAATGTTTTGTGGACTCATCAAATGGTCAATAAAAATGACTAAGAAGAAGAAGAAGAAAAAAATTGACTAAGAAGTATGTTATTTTGTTTTAACCGTTTTTCTCTCCCTCTATTTTTTTCATTCAAAATTCAATTCCCCATCCAGAGCTCCTCAGTAATCTGTCAGGGTATAAGAAATATTAGCATTTGGTCACTAGAGAATTAACAGAGACAGGGAATTAGTACATTAATGAACAAAAATTCAAGATAATTCTTAGGGGGTATAAAAAATGTATAGACCATACGCATCTGTATATGTACACCATTTACCATGATTATGAAAATTATATGTATGTACAGATGCTCTTAAGAGGTAAGCACCTATAATTTTTTTGTATTAACAACGTCAATTTTGTGCAATTTAGTTTCTACTTCTGGATTTTCCCTTACACATCATGGTGACTCAAAAAAATAAATAAATAAATATGAAAAACAAAAATCCAAGACTGGAGTGTTAGTTCACTGAAAATACAGAATAGATATAAATACCCTAATAAAATAACCATATATATCACTGTTTAGGGAAATATTTTAGATGAAATATACTTTCACTATTGGCCCCAAATGCCATCATCCACTTATATTCTTTAACTGTCAACTTTTAATATAAAAATACCTTCAAGCTGATAATTATTTACAGTAACTTACAAAACTGACAGAGTATTTCAACACTAGACAAAACAGTTCTATATACACCTTAAAGTTTTAAAATTCTCTCCTGGCCCTTGATTTTATAATTGGACACAGTAACTACTGATCTCAATAAAATACTGTTTTTAACTTATACATATTTTTAAAACCATATTACTTCACAAAACAGTAAAGAATAAATCACTTCCTGCTGAAGAATCCTCTAAGACAAACATCAAAACTATACAGCCAAAATATTTTAGGAGTGCATATAAACTTTCTAAGACAAGGCATGACTAATGGATAAAAAGTACATTATCCAATGATTTGTCCAGTGAAAAGGATTGTTTCTCTGATTCAATGAATATGTCTCAGGTTATATATGAAAAATATGAATTTATAAATCACCTATTTTTTAAATATTTTGTTTAAAAGGGTGTTTAAATGATTGGTGACACCACAAGAACGATGTTTTTTAAGATAGAAAAATGGTCACATTTAGCAAAAATACATTTTACATTTCAAAATTAGAAGCTAAATTTCTCTCAAAACAATGAAATCATGATTTATTTATTTATTTATTTATTTTCAGTGAGCTCTTCCATTCTGCACTATATTAAAATGAAATCACTATTCAGTAAGCTTCATATGTTCATTTTTTTCCTTTAAAAAAGGGAAGAAAACCAACCCAAATTTAACAAACTATATTAACTTAGAATACTAAAGACTACTTTAAAATTTGTTAAATCTATTACTTTCATTATTCTGAAGGCAAAATATAAACCTTCAAAAGCCAATGAAGTTTCTAGTCCAATTTTCTATTTTAAGCATTAAAAATTTAAATTTCTTCTGGCAGGCACTAAATAGAATTAAAAAGTTAATAGAAGACTGACTTAGATAACCAAAATATAAACAGTGCAACTAATTAATACAATCCACTGGTGCAATGAATAGTTGAACAATGAAAAAAACACATCAAGCATTCTAATGGATTGTATAGTTCATTTTTTGCATATTTTAATCTCGACTTTTAACATAGCAAATTATAATATAGGTTGATTTCATAGACTGTTTAAATTTTGTAACGTAAGTAATTCAAACATTAGCCCTTCTAAACCAAATCTGCGGTCCTAGTCAATTTTCTTTTTCAGGAAAAGGAAAGAGTATTTTTTAAAGATAGATTACATAGCAGTAGAAACATCTTAAGTGTCTCAAAATATTTACAAAGAACCCTGATGATCCTGTGCATTTCGCTGATGTGCAACCTGTACCCAGACTTCATCATCAGAAAAAGAACTTGAACTTCCCGACTCGGAGTCCAGCTCGCTGAGTCCATCCAAGTCCCAATCATTACTAGACTCACTCCGCGCATCATCTTCCTCAGTAATGAAACTCTGACCAGGTTCAAGGCAAGAAGGATAAACTCGAGCACAGAGGCAAATAAACCCAGAGTCAAACTGCAGAAGCCCTAACATGGTACCTATATTAATCCACTGGTCTTCCCTGGTGTCATATTCATACACAGTCACCCGGTTTTTTTTCCACTGTGTGGTGGTAGAAGTGATGAGGAGCAACTTTTGGCCATGACTGACAATCTGATAGTTGTGGATCTCTGAGAACAAAGGAATATTACTAATCCTCCGCCACTCTCCCCTAGCTGGATTGTACACCTTCATGACGGGGATGTCACAGATACAATAGATCTCATCATTGAAGACGCAGGCTTCCTGAAACTCACTACGTTTGAGAGAGGCACAGTTCAGCCACATGTTGTGGCTGGGATCGTAGCACAGCATGCGCTTCCTGTTCACAGCATAAAGGTAGTTCTGAACCACTATTAGTTCAAAGGAATAGAAGGAGTGGGGTACGGGAGCCACCAGGGCCCACTGGTTCCTCTGAACACTGTAGCATTCCACTTCCTTCAGTTTAATCCCAGTAACAGGGTCTCGCCCACCCAAGATGTAAATGTAGCCATTGAGGTAGGCCACATCCATGCCCTCACGACAGAGCAAGCGATCTGCAAGTTGCTGCCAACTATTCAGAGCTGGTTTATACACCCAGAGGTGTTTCCTGGGCTGGGCAGCTAGATAGATGTCATGGTCTGGAGAGACACAGACAGCTGAGGAGGTGACAGTTTTAGTGTGAGCCAAGCTGGCCAAAGGTGAAGGCATTGTGTAAATGTCCCCTGAGTATGGGTCATAGCAGAGAAAAGGATCTCGGGAATGTCCAAAAAAGATCACCATCTCCTTGGAACACATGCCCAGCCTCTGGGGTGGATCTTCTGCTGTGGATTCAACAGAGCTGCTGCTGCTGCTGCCGGCTGGCTTTGGCACCACAGACTTGTACATCATGTCACCATATCGCATCTGCAGAGCCCCTTCAATAAGGTCCAGACAGTGCTTCTTCACAATGGCCTTAGTCAACAGCCCTTCCAGGTAATCCTGATCTTCATCCGCGAAGTGTACCCAGCGGACACACTTGAAGACTTCTGCAGCGCTGGGACCCCGCTCCTTGGGAGCCGCCTCCAACCACTGCATGGCAACGTGACACACTGTCCGCTCACTCTCGATGTCTAGACTATCCAGGCGCAGGACAGCCAGCAGCTGGGCCAGGGTCAGATCTGCCAGAGTCTCCTCCCGAATCGGACCCATCTGGCTGAGCTGCTTGAAGTTATGGGCTATGAAGGACTGGGCCTGTGATCGCAGCTTGTGATGGTCGAAGGCATCAGCGAACTTGAGGATGGCGGTGCAGTTAGCCAGGTCAAGGCGGCGGGCTAGGAAGGAAGCACAGGCTTCCCGCACGTACTCGAGCTGTAACATGTCTGAGGCCGCGTAAAGGCGCTGCACGTTGGCTTCACTCAGGGACACGCGACCGGTGTAGCAGTATTCGACCAGCACCTCAAAGGACTCGGCATCCACGTCGTGCATGGTCACATTCGCCTGCTGGCTCTCGTACATGCCGCCCGTGAACATGCTCTTGAAGTAGGGGCAGGCGGCAGCTAGCACGTTTCGGTTGCAGGAGAAAAGGCGGCCAGTGCCAGGCCCACTGCCAGGCGTCACCACCTCGATGGTCACATCACAGAGCAGCCGGGAGTCGTAGAAGGACTTGAGCTGGGCCAGCAGGGCTGCAGAATGGGCCGTGTCCTTGAGCTCCTCCGGGCCCGTGAAAAAGGCCGAGACGGAGGGCTTGGAAATCCTCTTAGGCCGCCTCCCACCACGGGGACTGGCGAGGCGGCGGGAGCGCGGGGCGTCTTCCCGGGACTGCATGGTGGAGATGGCGGCGGGCGCTGAGGGCGAGAACGGCCGGGCTCCGGCTTTCCCTCACCCGCTATCGCGGGCGCAGCAACGGCGTCCCCAGCACTCGGAGCTGCAGGGGCCGCGCCTACGAGCCTCAGCCCTGCGCCGCTGCCTCCCTTTATCGCGTAGGGAGCGCCTGACTCACCGGATTCCAGTTCCACGCCTCCCTCCGCCTCAGCTGGCCGTCACCGAACCAGGTGCTGACTCCGAGAGCCGCCACCGCCGCGCTGGCAGAACTGGCAGAGGCTCTGAACTGCGACTCCCAGGTTGCCTTTCGCACCTCGAGGCACGCCGGGCCCCGCGGACCCACGGGCGTAGGCGGATGAGTGGTAGTCGCATTGCATGTTGGGAGTAGTAGTTTTGAGTAATACCGCGAGGTTTCTTGGGTCATACTGGCTAACAGAATTAGAAAAGCGGTACTTCTTCCTAATTTGATGGTTTAACGTTAGCCTTGAAATCAAGAATAGAAACCCCATTTTAATATGCATTTCAGAGAATTTTTCCCTCTTTGTAAAATAGGGATAATATTTATAGGATTGTATTTGGATAGAATGAGACAAATTGCATAGGATATAGGAAGCTTCAATGTTGATTAGAATAGAAATTGCTAGCTTTCCTTTTAGAACTTTTGAAAAATGAGTCACCCCCCTAATTTGAAACCATGAGCAATTTTGCAAAGGAAGTTCAGGTTTTCATGTTGCTTCTTTTGAAAGGTTTTGAAGGGTATTACAATAGTATCTAAAAGAAACGCTATGCATAGGCATAAGATGTCTTAGACAAAAATGCGACCCTAGAAAACAGCATTTATAGATGGCCTCAAATATGCAAATCACGAATATAAATAGATGAGCTAATATCTCACCAAATCAACACTTAATCTATAGAGCAAGATTATTTTCATAGCCTCTGTTTTTCATTTATCAATATAATTTCTATTTTTTTCTGAACTAAAATGCTTCCTTTATTAAGTATAACATTTATTACGTATAACATTTTCGTATATTTTTAAAATCTCATTCTTTTTAAAAACAATCTTTGTTGAAAGTATTACATATGTCCCCTTTTTTCTCCCCACTGACCTCTTCTAGCTGGCCCCTTCTCTCCCCCCCACCCAGGCCTTTACCACCCTATTGTCAGTGTCCATGGTTATTTACATAGCCTCTTAATTTGAGTGTTTTCAAGTTCTCTAACACTATTTATTCCCTTTCCTTTCTACAAATCAGTTGAACATTCTGGAACTGTTTTTTTTTAATTATTATTTTTAAAAGTTTTAATGAGTTTAAACAAGTTTTTAAGGAGAGTTTTAAATTAAAATATTTTAACAGATCTTGTACAAAAACACAAGATCCTCATAGTTCAGAGTATTCATACATAATCTGATGTTTCTTTTTTTGCTTTTAATTTCTTAAATTTAATAGTAGAGCTGATGCTATACAAAAGTACACACGTGTGTGGGGGCTGTTGTCTGTGTGTGCGCGCATGTGTGCATTATCTGCTAGTTGAATTTTCAAAATAAAATGCTTACAGGCTTTTTCTAAATTAGCCAATTTTTATTTAAAAACCATTCTACTCCCGCTGCTAGTTTGCGATGTGTTACCATTACCTAATGAATTAAATCTTTAATATTACATGAATAGGTGGAGCAGGAGAATAATTCTCAAATTGTTTTTCTCTCTTTTCCTATTAACTGACGTGGGTCTACTGGAAATTCCCCAGGAAAGAGACGTTAAATTAATTGGGTTCCAGTATCTACTCTGTACCTCTGTTGGGTATCCATCAGATACACCAGAGAGAATTAAATTATTAGTAACACTGATTGCTTTCTCACCTACACTAAATACCAATCCGTGTCTTAGAAGAGAATTAATTGAATATCCATCAGCTTTGTGCTGATGAGATTTATTCTCTTAACTTCATTTGTCCTTGGGTGTGGCTGGTAAATGGCACTAAATGGATTTCTGCTATCTGTCTCCTTGAGTAGGGTGACAAGCTATTTACCCTCTGGGTTGGAGAGAAGTGCGTTTAAGTGTCCTTGGTTAAGGGAAGATAGGATTTACTAGATGACTGTAAAGGAGGGCTATAAACAACTGTTTTAACTACTTGTTTCAGTTTCCTGATTCTGCTTTTCCTGGCTTACTGTCCTGTCTCATCCATCCCCCTTTCAGAGACATCATCCATTAAATCTTTTAGGGGATGATGGACAGAGAAAGGTCTGTCTTCAGTAACTCTATCCTGCTGACAAAGTCTGTGGCCCACTGCCTACATAAGACATAGAAGTCTCTTTCTGCCTGATCTAAGGGGGCCAAGGGGATGAAATAAGAGCCTGGAATAGAGAGGCTGTTAGATTTTCCAAAGTAGAGATAGCATTATCATCTCAATAGGGAATTGTACCATTCTAGAAAAAAAGTTGGTAGATTGTTCATATATTATTGACTCAATTATTTAGTCCTGAACATAAGTCAGTTTAGTTAAATTGTCGTGTCTTATTTCAGGAGGCAGAAATGCAGATGAGCTTTCAAAGTGAGACCTACTAGTATATTGTGTTAACAAGCAATAAGGTATTTAATAAGGAGCATGTCTATGAAAATAGAAGAAAAAATAGAAGAAAACAACAAAGGTTAAGAATTACAGCAAATTATAATCTGGCTTCTGAGTCTGTAAAATTCTTAGTCAAGGAGGCTTAAAGTTTCTTTTGCTGTAATAAAACTAAGCAGTGACAATTTAACAGATTTTTGAAATTTTTGATTTAACTATTTCTGATGATGACATCAGGTGTTCAGATAAATTTCATATGGGTGGCATTGCATTAGTAGTCCTTAATAATTCCAAGTCAGAGGCGGGAGGAAAATAAAACATTAGCTTGGAGGGTTTAGAAATTAAACTAGGAGAATTTAGAAATTAATTCAGCTTACAGATAAAATAATTTAAACTTTGAAGACAATTAACTTTACTAGAGTCCAATAAATACAGTTAGGCATTGTGATTTTTATTGAAACATGTTTTTTTCTGAAATTATTGTCATTTTCATTAATACTGGACTGTATTAAGTCCAGTTTTAATTTTGGCTAATTATTTGCATAAATATGACATAAATAGCAATTGACTATATAAGCTCTTTTAAATCTGCTTTGCTGTGATTTCACTTAACAGAATCTTTAAATTGAGCTTCAGTCAGCCCCTCAGGGCATGGAAGCCAAGCCACACAGTTGCCCTCTGGCTTTGCCTGCAATACCTATAGGTTTGGGTGGATTTTTCAAGTTCTTGAGGTCCCCAAAAAAAGTCTTAACGTTCTTTTGTGTGTGTATGTGCCATCTTTAAGGAGAGCAATCTTCGTACCTGCCATGAACCATGTGAATAAAGATTATCAGGCCATTTTCCTAAAGGGCTTTTATTGGCTTTAAATTCCATTTTTATTTTTTAAAGTTTTTTTTGAGTGTCATCCAGAGTCCAGGCATGTCTCTTTTGATCATGACATTCTAGTCAGAGACTTGGTTAATAAAACCACAATTGGATCCTGGTTTTATGTGTCTTATTATAAAGAGAACAGATTCTTATTGTACTTGTGTAAATGAACATATTGTCATGAAAATAATAAGTTACTCATTAAAGAATTACCAAATTTTGGAAGGATTAGGTAGGGAGAAAAATATAAATGCTTCAATATTGTTTATGAGGGTATAATGTACCAAGTTATTCTAGGGGGGGACAAGTTTTCTTATATCTGGAAAACAAAAAGATTTTTTAAAAATAAGTTTTTATTGATTTTAGACAGAGAGGAAGGAGAGGGAGAGAAATATAGAAACAGCAATGAGAGAGAAACATTGATCAGCTGCCTCCTGCATGGTCCTTACTAGGGACTGAGCCTGAAACCTGGGCTTCTGCTCTAACTGGGAATCAAAGCAGTGATTTTTTTAAATCAGCAATATTTTTAGCAAAGTCATAAGAATAATAAGTATTCTCAGTTCATTCAGTGCCATATGACAAATTTTTGTTTGTCCTAATTATTCACCAGTATTTCCATGAATCCGGTTATTCCTAGAGTTCTATAAATCTTTATCTATTTGAAAGAGATGACTTGCTTAGAAATCTGTAATTTAGAGTACTTTTCATAAATTTTTCCAAAGATGTAACATATTTATAAATGTATCAGAGTAAAATAATGACGGTATATAAATGACAAAACTTAAAACAATATGGTTATAGACTTGATTATAATGTAATTGATTTAAAAAGCCCTGTTTTTTTGTAAGATATAATATTCCAAGATAACAATTTTTTAAAATTATTTTTTATTGATTTTTTGCAGTATAATAGTAGTACATGTTTTCCTTTCCCCCTCCCCCTTATCCTCCCCCCAGCCTCCCCCACCCCCCAGCACATATTCTCAGCTTCCCCCCCTCCCCGCCCCAGTGTCTTTCATTCATTGGTTATGTTCATATGCATGCATACAAGTCCTTCGGTTGATCTCCCCCCACATCTGCCTCCCATCCACCCAAGCCTCCCCCTTAGCTTGACAGCCTGTTCAAGGCCATCCTGCCTCTATATCAATCACTCTCCCCTGTTTCTTTTCTTCAAAAATATCTTGCCTCTGCATACTAGAAATAAATGTATAAGAACAAAAAGTGTTTCAGTCTCGGTTTCAATGTCCAACTTTTCTGAGTCCCAGTTTCAGTGTCAAATAATTCATTATGTGTATAAGTCAGCAATGGTATCCAGATGGTGGACATATCGTGTCAATGCAAGATCCATCCTCTCTGGTTTGGTCCTGGGCTGCCTGCAGACATGCACAGCTGCTGACTGCTAGCATGGCAAGGTGTCGTCAGTGTCCCCCATCTCTGGACCGTCCTCGTGACTGGAACAGATCCATCAGTTCCTCACCGTCGCAGGAACCCACATGGTCTTGGAGTTGTTCTCTGTAAACACACAAACACATTCTCGACCAAAAGTTAACAAAGGGTTCCTCTATGCAAAATAGACTTGGGATTCTTTTTAATTTTTGCCTAAATGATTTTTCTTTGGCTTATTTTGACACCATGTGTGTTTTTTCATGGGTGTCCTGCAATTGTTTTTACAAATGGAATTTACTTTACTGGAGTAAGAATTTTCTAGATGTATTTTACTTACTCGATATTTTTTTTTTCCCTTACATGATATTACCCTGCTGTCCCCTCCCCTTTTTTGATTAATGGGGACTTTTGGAAATTTTATATTGCAGTCTTGATAATTTTAAATTTTAATTTTTGCACACAAAGTGACTGCTTTAGGTTCTTTGGTTGTTAGGCAATTTTACAGTGAGATGAACTACTAATAGATTTTTTAGTTAATGTTTTAGGAAAAGCTTTTTGTCCAGTACACTATAATTTTCTTGAGTATTCTCATATTTCACTTGGCCAATTTAAATTAATCTGAAAACTTGATTACTATTTTCCTGTCAATTTTAATACTCAAGCAGAAATCTTAGTTTACCCTGTGAATACTAGTGGAAAGGAATATTTGCAATTTTGAGTAGGTCCCGAGCATTCCTGGTAATAGACTGAATTTAGATATAGAGCAGCTATTGCTGGCCGGGTCTCTGTCTGCCACCTGGGTCCCCGTATGAGTTGTGTGTGGGAGGCGAAGCAGCCATGGGGGTAGGAGACCTCCCTTAGGAGGGTTGAGAATTCAAACCCCTGCAAGGTTTGTGGATGAGGGTCTGTGCCCCACCTCTGTTGACCTTTTAGTTCTCTCCTGTTGGCCCCTCTGCGACTGTGCCTGTCTTAGGTTGTTCCTTCCCTGAGGAATCTTACCCGTCTCTGGCTAACCAGCCATCCTCCGGGGCCAAACAGGGTGATGTGAGGTTCAATTCTGTCTCCTTTGTAGTCTATGCCCCCCTGTGGCCTCCATGTCCAGTACCTGCCTTGGGGTCCCCTCACCTGCTGGCAGGGTCCCGGTACTGATCACATATCTCGGGGGACCCAGGTTTCTTCCCCAGAGAGGGCCCAGCTCACACCGTTGGTCGAGATACAGATCCATGGTGCCAGCTGCCCAAAGGCTTCAGCCACAGCTGGAACTGAAAACTCTGGCATCAGCTGTGTGTATTTGGATAGTAACAAGAAGGTCCCTCTTGGCAGAAAGGGCAAGAAGGGCCAATATAGAATGCTCGGATCCCTTCCCAGTGCCTTAATTCCTTCTGAAAGGGATTAATTTATTTCCTATCCTTTTTTAAGTTGCTGCCCAACATTCAAAGAATTAGTTTGTAAGTTTATTTTGGGATAATTGTATAATATGCTGTTGTCAAATATCAAATATTATAATGACATTGTAGAATAATATCATGTAAGGGTATTATGGTGTCATGGGAGGTTAAGGAAGGCCTAGCCTAAGGACTGGTCTCCATAGGATATGACAAGCTCTAGGCCATGTCAATTCAATGTCAGACTAGCTGCCATTTTTTAATAATTTTATATAAACTTTGTCAGGGATGTAAAAACACAAATCACTTACCTCAGTTCAAGAGTTCAAGTATATTGACTTTTCCACTTACTCTCACTACCTGCCACTCACCCTGAGGTTTGACATTCTGATGGACTTTTCTCAGTCTCTGGATCTATTCTTGTTTATCAATCTATGTCATTGATTGTATTCCTCAAATGAGTGAGATCATGTGATATTTGTCTTTCTCTGCCTGGCTAATTTCACTTAGCATAATGCTCTCCAAATCCATCCATGTTGTTACAAATGGTAAGAGCTCCTTCTTTTTTTCCGCGGCGTAGTATTCCATTGTGTAAATGTACCATAGTTTTTTAATCCACTCATCTGCTGATGGGCACTTCGGCTGTTTCCAAATCTTAGCTATGGTAAATTGTGCTGCTATGAACATAGGGGTACATATATCCTTTCTAATTCGCCTTTCTAATTTCTTGGGGTATATTCCTAGAAGTGGGATCACTGGGTCGAATGGGAGCTCCATTTTTAGTTTTTTGAGGAATCTCCATACTGTTCTCCACAGTGGCTGTACTAGTCTACAATCCCACCAGCAGTGCACGAGAGTTCCTTTTTCTCCGCATCCTCGCCAGCACTTGTCGTTTGTTGATTTGTTGATGTAAGCCATTCTGATAGGTGTGAGATGGTACCGCATAGTCGTTTTGATTTGCATCTCTCGGATAATTAGTGACTTTGAGCAAGTTTTCATATGTCTCTGGGCCTTCCTTTTGTCTTCTTTCGTGAAGATTCTATTTAGGTCTGTTGCCCATTTTTTTATTGGATCATTTGTCCTCCTTTTATTGAGTTGGGTGAGTTGCCTGTAGATGCTTGAGATTAAACCTTTATCACTAATAACATTTGCAAATATGTTCTCCCATACAGTGGGTTTTCTTGTTGTTTTGTTGATGGTTTCTTTAGCTGTGCAAAAGCTTTTGATTTTGATGTAGTCCCATTTGTTTATTTTCTCTTTAGCTTCCATTGCCCTCGGAGCGGTATCATCAAAGAAGTTCTTTTGGCATATGTCTGAGATTTTTCTTCCTGTAGATTCCTCTAATATTTTTATGGTTTCCTGTCTTACGTTTAAGTCCTGTATCCATTTTGAGTTTATTTTTGTGTATGGTGTAAGTTGGTGCTCTAGTTTCATTTTTTTGCATGTATCTGTCCAATTTTCCCAACACCATTTATTGAAGAGACTGTCTTGACTCCATTTTATGTTCCTGCCTCCTTTGTCAAATATTAATTGAGCATAGTGGTTTGGGTTGATATCCGGATTCTCTATTCTATTCCATTGATCTATATGTCTGTTCTTGTGCCAGTACCAGGCTGTTTTAAGAACAGTAGCCTTGTAATACAGCTTGAAATCTGGTATGGAAATCCCACCGACTTTGTGCTTCTTTCTCAGGATTGCTGTGGCTATTCGGGGCCTTTTTTTGTTCCAGATGAATTTTTGGAGAGTTCTTTCTAGGTCTGTGAAATATGCCATTGGTATTTTAATGGGGAGTGCATTAAATTTATAGATTGCTTTGGGTAGTATGGACATTTTAATTATGTTGATTCTCCCAATCTATGAACATGGAATGTTCTTCCACCTGTTTACATCTTCCTCTATCTCTTTTTTCAGTGTCCTGTAGTTTTCCACAAATAGATCTTTTACCTCCTTAGTTAAGTTTATTCCTAGGTATCTTAATTTTTTTGGTGTGATGGTAAATGGGATTGCTTTTTTAGTCTCTCTTTCTGTAGGTTCACTATTAGTGTATAGAAATGCCATAGATTTCTTGGCATTAATTTTGTAGCCTGCTACATTGCTGAACTCATTTATTAAATCTACTAACTTTTTTATGGAGTCTTTCGGGTATTTTATGTACAATATCATGTCATCTGCAAATAAGGATAGCTTAACTTCTTCTTTTCCAATTTGGATGCCTTTTATTTCTTCTTCTTGTCTAATTGCAATGGCTAATACTTCCAGTACTATGTTGAACAGGAGTGGTGAAAGTGGGCAACCCTGTCTTGTTCCTGTTCTTAGGGGAAATGGTTGTAGTTTTTGCCCATTGAGTATGATGTATGCTGTGGGTTTATCATATATGGCTTTTATTATGTTGAGGTATGATCCTTCTATTCCTACCTTATTGAGAGTTTTTATTAAGAAAGGATGTTGGATTTTGTCAAATGCTTTTTCTGCATCAATTGATATGACTATGTGATTTTTATCTCTCAATTTGTTTATGTGATGTATCACATTTATTGATTTGCGGATATTGTACCATCCTTGCATTCCTGGGATAAATCCTACTTGGTCGTGGTGTATGATCTTTCTGATGTACTGCTGGATCCGATTTGCTAGAATTTTATTGAGGATTTTGGCATCTATATTCATGAGGGATATTGGCCTGTAATTCTCTTTCATTGTGTCGTCTTTATCTGGTTTTGGTATTAGGGTGATGCTAGCTTCATAGAAGGAGTTTGGAAGTGTTCCATCCTCTTGAATTTTCTGGAATAGTCTAAGGAGTATAGGTTTTAGTTCTTCCTTGAATGTTCGGTAAAACTCCCCTGTGAAGCCGTCTGGCCCTGGGCTTTTGTTTGCTGGAAGCTCTATGATGACTGCTTCAATTTCTTCCACAGTTATTGGTCTATTGAGTTGTTTAGATTCTTCTTGATTGAGTTTTGGGAGGTTATATTTTTCTAGAAACATATCCATTTCCTCCAGGTTGTCCAGTTTGTTGGAGTAGAGTTGTTCATAGTATTTTTTAACAATCCTTTGTATTTCAATGGGGTCTGTTGTTATTTCACCTCTTTCATTTCTGATTTTATTTATTAGGGTCCTCTCTCTTTGCTTCTTGGTGAGTCTGGCTAGAGGTTCATCAATCTTGTTTATCCTTTCAAAGAACCAGCTCTTGGTTTCGTTGATCTTCTGTATTGTTTCTTTGGTCTCTATGTCATTTATTTCTGCTCTGATCTTTACTATTTCCTTCCTTCTGCTTACACTGGGCTTTTCTTGTTGCTTTCTTTCTAACTCTTTGAGTTGTTGGGTTAGATAATTTATTGCCGCTGTTCCTAGTTTTTTGCAGTAGGATTGTAGAGCTATGAACTTCCCTCTCAGAACTGCTTTCACTGTCCCATAGATTTTGGATTGTTGTGCTATCATTGTCATTTGTTTCCATGATGTTTTCTATCTCTTCCTTAATCTCTCTAGTAACCCGGTCATAGTTTAATAGCATGCTGTTCAGTCTCCATGTGTTCGATTTCTTTGGATTGTTTCTATTGTAGTTGATTTCCAGCTTTATGCCACTGTGATCTGAGAATATACTTGATATGATTTCTATCTTCTTGAATTTGGAGAGACTTTGCCTATGACCCAACACATGGTCTATCTTTGAGAATGACCCATGGGCACTTGAAAAGAATGTATATTCTGTGGCTTTGGGGTGAAATGATCTGAAGATGTCAATTAATTCCATCTGGTCCAGTGAGTCATTGAGAATTGATGTTTCTTTACTGATTTTTTGTTTAGAGGATCTGTCCAATGGTGATAATGGGGTATTAAAGTCTCCTACTATGATTGTATTGCTGTCTATCTCTCCCTTGATGTCCTCTAGGAGTTTTTGTATATATTTGGGTGCTCCTGTATTGGGTGCGTATATGTTTACAAGAGTTATTTCTTCTTGTTGAATTGCTCCCTTTAGTATTATGAAGTGGCCTTCTTTATCTCTTGTTATGTCCTTCACTTTGAGATCTAATTTGTCAGATATAAGTATGGCTACCCCAGCTTTTTTTTCATTTCCATTTGCCTGAATAACTTTTTTCCAACCTTTCATCCTCAGTCTGTGTGCATCTTTTTTTCGGAGGTGGGTTTCTTGTAGACAGCAGATACATGGGTTGTGTTTTCTTATCCAGTCTATTACCCTATGTCTTTTGATTGGAGCATTTAAACCGTTTACATTTCAAGTTATTATTGATAGGTGCTTATATGTTGCCATTTTTGTTCTTTGCCCCTGTGTTCCTTCTTCGCTTCCTATTTCTTTTTACAGCAGATCCTTTAGCATTTCTTGCATTGCTGGTTTGGTGGTGACGAATTCCCTTAGTCCTTTTTTATCTGTGAAGCTCCTGATTTGACCTTCAATTTTGATTGAGAGCCTTGCTGGGTACAGTATTCTAGGATTCAGACCCTTCCTTTGCATGACTTTGTAGATTTCATTCCACTGCCTTCTGGCCTGATAGGTTTCTGTTGAGAGATCACTTGTTAGTCTGATGGGTGTTCCTTTGTAGGTGACTTTCTGTCTCTCTCTGGCAGCTTTTAAGATTCTTACTTTGTCATTGGTGTTTGCCAATTTAATTATAATGTGCCTTGGCGTAGGTCTTTTGGGGTTTATTTTGCTTGGGACTCTGTGAGCTTCTTGGATTTGTGTGGGTTTTTCCTTTCCTATACCAGGAAAGTTTTCTGTCATTATTTCTTCCAACAGGTTTTCTATTCCTTGCTCAGTTTCCTGTCCTTCTGGAAGCCCAATTATACGGATGTTGTTTTGTTTCATGTTGTCCCATAGTTCTCTTAGGCTCTCCTCCTGCTTTTTAATTTTTTTTTCTAGAAGGTGCTCTACTTGGTTATTTTTTCCTACCTGGTCTTCTAGCTCACTGATGCGATCCTCTGCTTCTTCTAGTCTACTCTTAATACTTTCTATTGAGTTCTTTACTTCAGCAATGTCATTTTTCATTTCTTCTTGGCTCCTCTTCATTTCTTCGTGGCTTCTTTTCATTTCTTCATGGCTCTTCATCATTTCTTCCTGGGTCTTCCTCATTTCCTCTTGGGTCTTACTCATATTATCAAATTTGTCTTCCATTCTTTTCAGCCACCTTATGACCATTTCTCTGAATTCTTTCTCTGACAGGTTGTTAACTTCCATTTCGTTTACCTCCTTTTCTGGCGAGCCTTGCTTTTCTTTCATATGTGGGCTATTTCTTTGTCTTCCCATGGTCTCTCTTCTCTGTGTATGTGGTTATGTAGTTCTCACTCTCCTGTGTTGATTTAAAGGCACAAAATACAACCAGGTGCAACGCACCAGGCACTGAACCGGAATGTAGTCAAAGTAATTGTAATTCCAAATAAAGGTGACCACCAGAGAAAGGCAAATTTGGTGATAGGTGGGAAAAAAGAAAGAGAACCTCCCCCAGACCCACACAGACACTCACACACCCACACTCACACAAAAAAGAAAGAGACCCCCCCATACACATACACTCACAAAAAAGAAAGACAGGAATGCCAAAATGATAATGGGAAAAGGGGGAGAAGAAAAAAAGAAATAAAAGGAGTAAATTATAAATGTGGGGTGAAAACTCCTATAGGATAGCCACTAATCCGAACCAAAACCTGCAACAAGTACTTGGAGATTGATACAAATTACATACAACTACTAATATCAAGAGAGGTGAGGGAACACAGAAGCAAAAATCTATCTCAAAAACAATGCAGATGAGGACAACAAAACAAGAAACAACACCAAAAATAAAAATAACCCCCCCTACAAGACAAACCAAAATAACAGAATAAGCAAATCAATCTCATAAACCTGCTTAAAAAATCAATATAATCAACAGTCAAGTAAACAACAACAACAGGACAGGGCTAAAAACACTTTAAGATAGTGAAGTCAGAGAAGCTAGAGGTATATATGCACTTGGATTAGGTGGTTAGAGATTAGATATATCAGTGGGGTGAAATTTTAACAGGGGGTAAGGGGAAAGAATTAGGTAAATCTAAAGCGGGGAAAGTGTAAGGGAAACAAGGCACTAAATAGGGAAAGGTTAGCCAGAGAGTGGTGGTATAAAGGTGAAGTTGAGGTAGAGTAAAAGATACTAAAGTGTAGATGAAAATAGACTGTATTCCCAAGGTCGAAGAGAAGATATAATCAATTCCCTGTCACATAAGAGTCAATTTGTGATTTGGCCCCTGGGTGGCAGTGTTTCTAGATTGACTTCTGGGTCTATTGGTCCTCTTTATCCTGAACTAAACAATACTGCCTCTCTAATGGTGACTGCTGTTTTAGCAGCCAGAACCCTCCCAAAATCTTCCGGGCTTCCCCCCTCTGTCAGGTCCAAACTGATTGCGCTCCAGGGATCAACTCTGCCACCAGCTCCAAGGGCCCTCTCCCAAGTTCACCAGCTTCAACAGCCACAGATTCTATTTCAGGTGCAGATCTCCAGGTTTTGAGTTCCAAGGTGCAGATCTCCCAGACTGCCAGCCCCCTCAGTTTCGCGCCCAAAGTACCCCCAGGGAAATCTGACCTTTCCTTGCTGGAGTTTAGAGCTCCCTGGGCTCTGCGCGCCACCTGGTCGCCGGTGCTCAGGGAGCCCCAGAGGTCCCGCCGGTACCGCGAACGGCTGCTGTATGTTTTCCGGCTCCTCTCGTTCAAGATGTCGTGGTCCGCCTCCGCGCCTCCTCGCGCAGTTGGCTCAGGGAGAGAACCCAGCAGTACTGGGGCCGCTCAGGCTAGGGAGGCCAGCCCAGCAGTCCTCTATCTTCTCCTGGAGCACAGCTGTCCCCCTAGTCGCCCACAAATGCTCCCTGCGCGACTCTCAGCTGCTCCCTCCCTCTACCCTGTGAGCAGATTCAGATAGAATCCCTCCGTTCCGCCGCCATTTTTTTCCCTCTCTCAAGATAACAATTTTTGATAAATAATAATTATTATGAAACTAGTGGCCCAGTGCACGAAATTTGTGCACATTAAAAGGGTATTAGAGGAAATAATTTAATATTACTATTTGCTCTTTCTCTATAATAGAAGTATCACAGACTAAAGAAAATTAGTAAAATGTATATGAAAACCTTCCTCCTGTCAGAGTCTGGGGCGCACCATGGGGCCCAGAGTCAAGTCCCCACTCACTCACATGTGCCTCAAAATCACGTGAGACTCAGCCCCAGCCCCACCCCACCCCCTGCATTGGGGTAGATCCAGACCCTGACAGTCCCACTCTTGTCAAGCTACCCAGGGCAGGGTGTGTCCTCAGGTCCCCTGGCCCAGTACCAGGATGGGGGGCATGGCCTGAGGTCCCCGATCAAGTCCCACCAGGTGGGAGACAGGACCTGAGATCCCCTGTCAAGCCCAGCTGGGTAGGGGGGCATGGCCTGAACTCTCCCGTCAAGCCCCACCAGGTAGAGGAGCACAGCCTCAAGTCTCCCAGCCCAGCACCGGGAGGGAGGCACAGCCTCAGGTCCCCCATCAATCCTCACTGGCACAGGGGCACAGGCTCAGGTCCCCTATGAAGCCCCGCTGGGTGGAGGGCACAGCCTGAGGTCCCCTGTCAAGCCCAGCCAGGCAGGAGGGGCACAGCCTCAGGACCCCTGGCCTGGTGCTGGGGCAGAGGGTATGGTCTGAGGTCCCCCAGCCTGGTGCTGGGGTTGGGGTGCAGCTGGAGGTCCCCTGTCAAGCCCTGCCAGGTGGGAGCACAACCTGAGGTCCCCCGTCAAGCCCTGGCAGGTGGAGAGAACAGTCTGAGGTCCCCTAACCCATCAACAGGATGGGAAACGCACCTTGAGGTCCCCTGTCAAGCCCTGCCGGGTTGGGAGTGTGGCCTGTAGTCCCTTGTCAAGCCACACCAGGTGGGAGGCATGGCCTGAGGTCCCCCAGCCTGGAGCTGGGGTGGGGGAGCAGCCTGAGGTACCCCAGCCCAGCACCAGGGTGGGAAGCACACCTTGAGGTTCCCTGTCAAGCCCTGCTGGGTGGGGGGCATGGCCTGTGGTCCCCTGTCAAGCCCCTCTGGATTGGGGGAGGGTGTAGGCCTTCCTTCCCTAGTGCTGTGGCCACACACCCCTGCCAGCCTCCCATCCAGCTGCCATGACCACCTCACGCTCTCCATGAGCAGGTATGCATAAGGAAGGCTGGGCCAGGATAACTGGGAGGGGGTGATGGGGGCCAGCATCCTGGGTGAGCTGGGCCTCACAGCCTCTCTGCTTCAGCTCCCAGCACCCCGGACCTAAGGAGTAGTGCTTTCACAGGGGCCTGACAGGCACTGGATATGGCGATGCCTTAAAAACAGAAGAAGCCCCTTTAACTCTGGCTGGAAGTGCATTGGGAACTTACGGTCAGGGGAAGCAGCCCAACATCAGGGTTGAAATAAGACCTTGGGTAGCCTCCGGAGGGGGCAAACCAACAGTAAAAGGCATCTTTGAAACAAAGACATTTGAACGTACAGTGGATATTAGGTGATATTAAGAAATTACCTTAACTTTTCAAGGTGTGACAATGGCTGAACATTTACTTCTTTTTTAAAGATACTCATCAGAGGATATTTAAGTGGGAAACAACTTTCTTTGAAAGTGTTGTCCTGGCCCAGCCGTCCCCGCACCACAGACGCCTCACGGACCGAGCCTCTCCTGCTTGCTCGCTAGGCCCTCAAAAGCACCGTGTGCAGAGGCGTGGTCCCGGCTTCATTCCCCGCCCCCACCAGCATGAAGTGAAGTGTTCCCAGCAGGCGCTGGCTGTGAAGCACTTTGTTCCCAGCCTGTGCCGGTGTGAAGGGAAGTGTTTACTGGCATCCAGGCAAGCCGTGGCTATGCCCCCAGCCATGCCTCCAACTCCTGATTGACTGGTAGCATAGCCAATCAGGAGCCAAGGTACAGCCACATTTGCATGCACTCTTTTATTAGATAGGATGACATAAGAGAATAATACAAAGTTTACATTTTGCTGGTGGTGCCTGTGGGTGAAAGGGGAAACAGGGGCTGGAGTGGGGAGCTGGGACGGGCCTAGAGTCTTTGGGAGTAGCCTGCCTGCAGAGGTTGCTGCGACCTGCACTCTCGGGCTTGGTCAAAGCCCCTGGTCAGCTCTGCCGCTTGCCTTCCAGGTGCCGCGGGCAGCTTAGAGAAGCTGCTGTTACTGGACTGTTACATAAGAGAAATCAAAGAGCTGAGCAAAAATATCCTCTCAGCCCCTTCCTACGCCCACCCCCAGGTGTGGAGGGCTGGGGATGGGAGTAATGGAAAACCGCTGCTGCTTTGCATTTTATAATGAAAAGACTCCTGCTATGTAGAGAGGAGAGCTGATTCGTTCCCAGCAACACCTGGCGTGTTCTCTGCCCCAGCCCTGAAGCCTGACAGCACCTGGCAAAGGTGTATCCACACAGCCATATTGGCCTGGCTCCCAAAACATCAGGAGCAAGTTTGAGCTGCATTGATTAAGAAAAAAAAAAAAAAAGATTGAAAAACACCTTTTTGTACTCAAATGGCACTATAAAATGCAGATTACAGTATTTGATTTTATCTTCTGTGTTAATTTTGAGGCAGAGCGCAAATAGGTTCATGGGGAAAAAAAGAAAAAAACAAAGGAAAAGGGAGAGGATTCTGCCATCCACAGCATTGAATGTTGTTTTTTGTTTTGTTATTTTTCCTTCAGTTCTTCAAGTCAGTATATGCCACTTAAACCACTTTATGGCATTAGGTAATGAGCTAATGCTTCCTCTATTAAGAGCAAGCAGCAGTGCCTTTCAAGTGTGTCACATACATTTAATCCATTTAAATGAAGCATACTGAGTGGAGAGAATGGTATGTGTCATTATATAAAGAACTTGGCATTATGATGCTATCTGGCTGAAGATCTTATTTATAATGCAATTTAGAAAACATAGACAAATCAGGCATTGAAAATGAATGTGCATGCTTAAATGCATGACTTTATTTTCATCCATAACGACCAAACGACTGGTCACCAGGAGGTGAATGCATGGGTCCTGTGGCTTGGTGGATCTAGGTGAGGCTGCATGGCGCGGTTCAGGGCCAGGGGACCTGAGGCCATGCCCCCAAGCCCTGGTGCCGGGACCCGAGGCTGTGTACCTTGCCCGGCAAGTCTGGACAGGGGTGAGGCCAGCCAGGTCTTGGTGTCACCCAATGGGGTGGGGCTGGCCAGATACTCTATTATAGAGAAAGAGCAAATAGCAATATTAAAATATTTCCTCTAATTAAATTCCTTTTAATGTGCATGGATTTTGTGCACCAGGCCACTAGTTTTAATATATAAAGAACAAATAATATGCAAGATTTTAAAACATTGCACATGGCCCTAGCCAATTTGGCTCAGTGGATAGAGCACCGGCCTGCAGATAAAAAGGTCTTGGGTTTTATTCCAGTCAAGGGCAGGTATGTGGTTGCAGGTTCCTCCCCTTCCCAGGCCCTGGTCAGGGCTCATGCAGGAGGCAACCAATAGATGTTTCTCTCAACATGGATGTTTCTCTCTGTATTTCCCTCCCTCTTACACTCTTCCTAAAAAATCAAATGAAATGTATCCTCAGGTGAGGATTCAAAACAATAACAAGAACAACAAAAAACATTGTGCATGGCTTATTGGAAGTGTGTATTGAGTACTGGAAACAATTCACAAATGTCCCACTGTGTGGATCAAAGACACCCAGAATATCACTAGAAGAAGTCCCCACAGGTAACTATCATTTTGGCTTGCCTGAAATCACTGAGAGTTACCCCTGAGAATTTTTCAGTTTGAACTTGGCTCTGAATCTTTGCAAGTTCCTTCCTAGAGTAGACTGAAATTTCTAGAACATCTATTTTAATAAACTATGTATATATAAATAGAATACAGTTCTTATTATTAATTATTATTCGGCAAAGATTTCCAGGTAATTTTCAAGGATATTAAATAGGCCTAATCAATTAAAAAAAAAAAAACTCAGACGAGAGCCCTAGCCAGTTTGGCTCAGTGGATAGAGTGTTGGCCTACAGACTAATCAGTCCCGGGTTTGAATCTGGTCAAGGGCACATGCCTGAGTTGCAGGTTCAGTCTCCAGTGCGGGCATACAGGAAGCACCAATAAGTGATTCCCTCTTACCATTGATGTTTATATATAATATATAATATATATATATATCTGCCTTCCTCTCTGAAATCAATAAAAATATATTAACAAAAATAAAAATAAATAGGCCATGAATCAAACATTGCTACTCTCCATCCATCCAGTACCCACACATCCTCTTTTGCCTTTACCCCCTGCCCCCCTACACACTCTGCTGGGGTCTTTAAAATGGGGGTCAGGATTTCTGCTTCAACCAAGAGTGCTGCATCCCCATGGCCCACCTTCCCTGCCCATCTGTCCTCAGACCTGTGGGGCTTCTCCTCCTTCTCCTGCACCTAACTTGGTGGGCCCTCCTCTGCCCCCTCCTCCTGAGACCTCCTGTCTGCAGCCTCCCCCTTTCTCTTCTGGGGGCAGAGCTCCCCAAAGGCTGTGTGGTTGGGGGAGGGGGCAGGGCTGTGTGGGCAGAGCAGGGCCTCGGAGGGGAGCTGGGGTGAAGAATCATAGAGAGGAGAAGGGAGGGATGTGGAGCCTATCCTGTGGGAGAGGCAACGGGCTCCTCAGCTGCCTCTACCCAGCAACCTTTCTAGCCCCCTGCACAGTTGTTGACCTCTGCCCCTTGCTGCCTCCTGCTTCCTCTGACTCAACACCACCTCCCCATCTGCTGCATCTCCGGGAGCCTGAGGTCACCCCTAGCCCTCTGGCAGGTGCACCTGGCCTGTCCCCTACGTGATAGTGCTACCCACACTCCTGGAGTAGTTAGTGAAATTTAACAAATGAAAAAAAGCAGCTCTGAAGATTATAAATTGCACACTGAGAAAACCACAGGCTGTGGAGGGCTGCATAGTCTGCAGCTCTCAGATCACCCAGTCCTGTGCCACCCAGTCCCTCCTGGCTCCAGCCCCACCTGCCTGCACCAGAGATCAGGTCAAACCCTGGGAGCTTCCTGATGGTTCTCACCTCACACCTCATTTTCCAGTCCAGCCCAGCAGCACCCACAGCAAGCTAACCTACCAGTCGGGACGTCTGCTCCCTGGTGGTCAGTGCACATCATAGTTCCTGGTTGAGTGGTAGAACTCCCAGCAGAACTCTGTTTAAGAGGACAATTTGCATATTAAGCTTTTATTATATAGGATAGGTACTTGTTTGTTGCCTTTTTTTAATCTTTATGCCTGTGTTCCAGCCTCTCTTTCTATTTCTTCCATTTACAACAGTTCTTTAGCATTTCTTGCATTGTTGATTTGGTGGTAGTAAACTTCCTTAGCCTTTTTATGTCTGCAAAGCTCCTGATTTCACCTTCAATTTTGAATTATAGCCTTGCTGGATAGAGAATTTTTGGATTCAGACTCTTGCTTTTCATCACTTTGTATACTTCACACCATTCCTTTCTGTCCTGACGTGTTTCTGTTGGTAGTCTAATGGGAGGTCCCTTGTAGTAACTTTCTGTCTCTCTCTTGCAGTCTTTAAAATTCTTACTTTGTCTTTAACATTTGCCAATTTAATGACAATGTGTCTTGGTGTAGGTCTTTTTGGGTTCATCTTGATTGGGATTCTCTGTGCTTCTTGGGATTTGTGTGACTTTTTTTCTTCCCAAAGTCAGGGAAATTTTCTGTCATTATTTTTTCAAAGAAGTTTTCTATTCCTTGCTCTGCTTACTCTCCTTCTGGCATTCCTATTCTGTGGATGTTATTTCATTTCCTGTTGTCCCAAAGTTCCCTTAAACTCTCCTCCTGGTTTTTATTTTATTTATTTCCTGTTGGTGCTCTGTTTAGGGTTTGTTTTTTTCCTACCTTGTCTTCTAACTCGCTGATTTTGTCCTCAGGTTCTTTTAGTCTACTGTTGAAACCTTCCATGGTGTTGCGTTTTTTCCCTATGTCCTTTATAGTACTTACTGTCTCTTTGTTTAAGTTCTCCCTGAGATCATCCATTCTTCTCCTAAGATTCTTGATCATCCTTAAAACCATTGTTTTAAACTTTGAATTTTATATTTTGGTTGTTTCTATTTAATTTTTTTTCTGGGGATTTCTTTTATTCTTTTATTTGGGGCATATTTCTTTCTCTCCTCATTTCATCTCTGTGTGTTAGGTAGATCTGCTATGACTCTCAAGCTTTTTATGATAGCTTTATGTTCTAAGTGTCTTGTTGGGTTCAGTGGTACAATCTTCCAGATCACCTGAGCTCTATGCTCCAAGAATGTTCTTTATGGGTTATATGCACCCTCCTATTTTAGTTGAATTTTGAATGCTGGTGGCTCTTTCATGGATGGAGTTAACCCTTCCAGCTGGCTGACTATAAGGATAAACCTTGATCACTGTGTATAAGTTGCTGTGCAGGGGCTACTCCCAAGGGGAATTGTTCCTAGCTGGGACTGGTACCTGCTGGAATCCCCTTTGGGTGTGCCATTTGTGTGGATAGTTGGGCCGAGTTCTGGAGTAGTCTGAAGCCCACCACTGGTAGTATTGGATCTGGGTCCGCTTGGGCAGGGTTCAGATATAGGTCAGTGTTAGACATTGTGTGTAACCACCTTAGGATACCTGTCTGGAGCTACCACACTATCCACTGTTTGGGTTATGTCTACTGGATCTAAGTGTACATGATAGGGGCTTATCTGTATACAAGGGTTGACTTCCTCCAGCTTAGAGAGGGTGGCAGATCTGTGAACGATGTGAGGCTCCCTGAGGTCCACCTTTACCTGTCAGCTAGTCTGCCTCTCTCTAAGGTTACCTGGTCTTCTTCCAGAGCATTTCAAAGAAAGACTGCAGAGTGGGCCCAGGCTGGCTGTGACCCACAGACCCTTACACAGGTTGAGAGCTTGATAGGATGAAGTAACCAGGGTTGAGAGGACAGGTCTATTGAGTCTTCTACATAGGGGCTGCATAGTCAGGCACTCAATGAGAGGAAAAGTGGCCCCTATTCCAAAGCCAAACTAATTAGTCTCTGCCAGATTCTTCAACTCTAGCTCCCTCAAGAGGAGTGTGCGACAGGTCAGGTTGGGTGCAGCCAGCCATCCCTCTATCGGAACAAGTTCAGTGGGGCAGAGCCACTGGGACTTGAGGGGAACAGATCAAAAGAGTCTCCCATTGGGGTTGGTGCTGGCTGAGCCCCCAGGAGGGGCCAAGCAAATTGTACCATTCCCAGACAACAGCCTTTGGAGGAGATGTTCTCTGAATGTCCCAGCTCTGAGCTCAGCCAGGCAGAGACACCAAGTATGTATGGGGGATGGGAGTGGGGCAGATTCAAACATCCTCCCATTGGAGGTGCAGACAGCCTTTAGGAGGAGGGTGGGCACAGCACATGCTGAGCTCACAGGAGAGATAGGAGTGCCCCCCCCCCCCCGATCCCCTTCCAATGTAATCATACAACCTAGCACTTGTCTTTCTGATTCTCAGACAATAAGAGTCCCTGGGAGACGATGCTCTGAAAATCCTAGCTCTGCACAGCACTCTGATCCCCCGGTGGGACTGAATTCAGTAGGACAGGACCACAGAGTGATAGGGCAGGCCAAGTGATCAATAGGTGGTGGTGGTGGTGGTGGTGGTAGTGGATGTCGGCTGTGCGCTAGAGGTGGGGAAGAATACTTCCTTTTCCAAAGTTACAGAGTTTGGTCACTGCCTGAGCTTGTGCCAAGAGCTTCTGAAGAAAAAGATCATCCCCAAAGTCCCTGCAGGGTGCAGTTCTCTGCAGGACCCATACATGGCAGAGAGATTTCACTGGTAGTTGGAAAACTGGGCAGAGCACTCCACAGGTTGGTGCTGTGACAATAGGAATGCTCGAGACTCGGAAGGTGGTATCTGGGTCTCAAGCAGACTCCCTTCTCTCCCAGGCAGACTGAAACTCCATTGATTTTCACCACCAGATGCAATGTGGGCTCCTCTTCCCATCTGTGTTGCTCTGGGTTGGGGATCCCTACATGGGGTTGAAACCCCATACTCCTGAGTTCCGTTTTGCAGCTGAGATACCCCTTTGCCTTCTCAGCCACCACAGGTGGGTGTAGGGGACAAGCCCTTTCTGTGTCTCCTCCCATCTTACCAGTATCTATGTGGCTTCTGTAAGTTCTTGTTTATATTTCAGCTCAGCTATCTTTTGCTTGGCTATACAGGTTTTCTCTTCCTCCTCCTCCCCTTCCCCTCCCCCTCCCCCTCCCCCTCCCCCTCCTCCTTCTCCTCTTCCTCCCCCTCCCCCTCCTCCTTCTCCTCTTCCTCCCCCTCCCCCTCCCCTCCTCCCCCTCCTCCTCCCCCTCCCCCCTCTCCTCCCCCCTCCTCCCCCCTCTCCTCTTCCTCCTCCTCCTCCTCCTCCTCCTCCTCCTCCTCCTCCTCCTCCTTCTTTTCTTTTCATAAATCATGTTTTGAGGTTTAGTGTTTTCTGAAAAAGGTAGAATTTAAATTTTTAAAAAATATATACCTTTATTTAGACATGAAGGAAAGATAGAAACGTCAATGAGAGATGCCTCCTACATGCCCCCTATTGAAGATTGAGTGTGCAACCAGGGCACGTGCCCTTGACTGGAATCAAACCTGGGACCCTCTAATCTGCAGGCTGAACACTCTATCCACTAAGCCAAACCAGCTAGGGCAAAAAATAACTTTCAATTTAAGTATACTTGGTATACAATTTTATATTGGTAATATTAGTTTCAGATGCATAATATAGTGACTTTTATGCCTTACTATGTGATTACCCCATCAATTCCAGTAATTATCTGTCACTTTGGAAACTTATCACAATATTATTGATCATATTTCCCTCCCCTTTTCACCCATTCTTCACCCCTTCCCTTATGGTAACCATCGTTTTGGTCTCTATTTCTATCAGTCTGTTTTGTTGTTTGTTTTTATTTTTAGATTTCATATATAAGTGAACCCATACAGTATGTTTTTCTCTGCCTGATTTACTTCACTTAACATAATACACTCTATTAGTAGATCCAGCCATCCATACTGTCACCAATGGCAAGATTTCTATTGCGGCATAATATTCATAAACATATACGCACACACCAACACACCAAATCTTTATCCATTCACCTATCAATACTATTAACACCTAGGTTGCTTCCATATCTTGGCTATTGTAAATAATGCTGCAATAAACATAGGGTACATATATACTTTTGTATTGGTGTTTTCATTTTCTTTGGATAAATACCCAGCAGAATTTTGGGGTCATATAGTATAAAGCAAGGTAGAAATTATTTATTTGTTTGTTTGTTTATTTATTTATTTTCTTCCTTTCTCTTTCTTTCTTTCTTTGGATAAATACCCAGCAGAATTTTGGGGTCATATAGTATAAAGCAAGGTAGAAATTATTTATTTGTTTGTTTGTTTATTTATTTTCTTCCTTTCTCTCTCTCTCTCCTTCCTTCCTTTCCTTCCTTCTTTCTGTCTTTCTTTTTTTTTTAAATATATTTTTTTATTGATTTTTTACAGAGAGGAAGGGAGAGGGATAGAAAGTCAGAAACATCGATGAGAGAGAGACATCGATCAGCTGCCTCCTGCACACCCCCTACTGGGGACGTGCCTGCAGCCAAGGTACATGCCCTTGCCGGAATCGAACCCGGGACCCCTCAGTCCACAGTCCGACGCTCTATCCACTGAGCCAAACCGGTCTCGGTTCTTTCTTTCTTTCTCTCTCTCTCTCTCTCTCTCTCTCTCTCTCTCTCTCTCTCTCTCTCTCTTTCCGCTTTCATTCACAGACTTTTAATGGCTAACACACTTGTCCCCGCCTGCTAGGGCGGGGGTCGAGGATGCTTCCTGCTCTGCCTGGGAAGTGGCTTCCAGGACAGGACTTGGCCCCTGGAGGGCGGGCAGAGGGGCGCACACAGCTCCCCTCGGTGCCCTGGGGGCCTCTGTAGGGGGTTGTCTGCGTACAGATGGCGTGTGTATAGGGGAGGGTCTGTGAGGGATGTGTGTATATGGGGGTGTCAGTATAGGTGCATGTGTGTGTAGGGGTGTCAGTATACGGGTGCGTGTATGTACGTATGTATGTGTGTCTATAGGGATGCATGTATGTGGGAGGGTCTATATATAGGGATGTGTGTGCATGGGGGAGTCTATACAGATGCATGTATGGGGGAGAGGCTGTACAAGAGGTGTGTTGGGGGGCCAGTGCCGTGGCCAGCCGGCACTATTTGCACTTGTGGACAAAGTAGCCGACGACGTAGCCCAAGATGAAGGTGACCCAGAAGAGGACCAGGCCTCCCAGCATCCTCATGGTGACACCCAGCCTGCCCGAGCACAGCTTCCGGGAGAGCCTTCCCCAGCAGGAGGCCTCCTCCGGGCTGGACACAGTGCCCACGCTGACCTCATCCCACCGGCTGTACTGCACGCCCGGCTCCTGGGGCTCCATACGGGGCAGCGAGCTGACGCAGCGGACAGTGACGGGGGGTGCTTTCAGGGGGCGTCCTGGCCAGGGGACGGACTGCAGCCTGGGGTCCAGGGAGATGGCAGAACCTGTGGCGGGCTCAACCAGGCGCAGACGGTCCAAGTGGCTAGAGGCGTACGGAGCCCCTCTTTCTTCCTTCCTTTCTTTCTTCCTTCCTTCCTTTCTTTCTTCCTTCCTTCCTTCCTTCCTTCCTTCCTTCCTTCCTTCCTTCCTTCCTTTCTTTCTTTCTTTCTTTCTTTCTTTCTTTCTTTCTTTCTTTCTTTCTTCCTTGCTTCCTTCCTTCCTTCCTTCCTTCCTTCCTTCCTTCCTTCCTTCCTTCCTTCCTCCCTTCCTCCCTTCCTCCCTTCCTCCCTTCCTTCCTTCCTTCCTTCCTCTCTCTCTTTCCTCCCTTCCTCCCTCCCTCCCTCCTTTCCTTTCTTTCTTTTTCTTTGTTAATCCTCATCCACTCTGCCTGATCGCCCCAACTGCTTATTTGGGGGTGGGGCCAGCCTACAAGGGGCCATCTGCCTACTTGATTGCCCCTAACCACTGACCTGCCAACCTGATTGCCTCTAACCACTTGCCTGCCTACCTGATCATCTCTAACTACTGTTCTCCCTGATCAGCCCTAACCACTCTGCCTGCCTGCCTACCTGATTGCCCCTAACTGCCTCTGCCTTCCCCCCTGCCACCATGGCTTTGTCTGGGAGGACATCTGGTCTAATTAGCATATTACTCTTTTATTAGCATAGATATTTAGAAGTGATAATCATACCACTTCTATCTATTCTATTTGTTAGAGAATCAATAAATTAGTCCACATTCAAGGGGGAGATTATACAATGAATGAATGCCAGGAACATGGATCTCCAGGGTCATTCTCAGAAGCTGCCTAACACAATGAAGAACCAAATGTTTATATGAACCCTAAATGTTACTGTAAAGATCACATAATAATTTATTAAAGAAAACATGTACTATTACAATGGAGAGATTTGAGCTAAAAAAAACTTAGCACCACAAATAGTGGAACTTGCAGATATAATACAGTATAAATTTTACATCACCTTGAAGTAGTCTTGCCAAATATGTTTAATCTAAATTTAATTAATCTTTAGACTTAATTTTATAGTGCATTAAGGAGATGAATGAAAGTTATCAAGAGCATGAAGAAGCAGCCAGACAAATCCAGAATGTAGGCCATTCCCATAAAAGCACCTTGTGGGACTTCAAAAGGTCAATGTTATATGGAGAAAAAGTTGAGGGATTAATCCAAAAACTAAAGCAATACAACCAAAATGTGTGATCTTGGTTGGTTCCTGGGTTGGTCAAAGCTAATAAAAACAGCTAAAAAAAAGACATTTTGGGAATAATGAAAGAAAATTTAATATGTAATAGCTATTAGAACTTATTATACAATTATAATAATACTAGGGGCCTGGTGCATGAAATTCGTGCACTGGGGGGGGGGGGTGGTCCCTCAGCCCAACCTGCCCCCTCTCACATACTGGGAGTCCTCAGGGGATGTCCTCCTGATGGCTCACCCCCCGGCCTTGAGCACCCAGCAATCACCCTGCGATGGGGCCAATCGCTGGCTCTGCCCCAGTTCTGGCTTTGGGCACCCAGCAATCACCCTGTGATGGGGCCAATTGTTGGCTTCGCCCCAGCCCTGGCCTGCCCAAGGCCGGGAAGCTTCTTGAGCAGGGGACCTCGGCCAGGAGACCCCAGCAATCACCCTGTGATCGGGTTGATGGCTGGCTCCACCCCAGCCCTGACCTGCCCAAGGCCGGAAAGCCTCTGGCCAAGGCTTTCCAGCCTTGGGCAGCAGCCATCTTGGTTGTGGGTTAATTTGCATATCACTCCTGATTGGCTGCTGGGCGTGGCTTGTGGGTGTAGTGGAGGTATGGTCAGTTTGCATATTACTCTTTTATTAGATAGGATTATTATACAACTATAGGCCCAGTGCATGAAATTCATGCATGGGTAGAGTCCCTACGCTTGGCCAGTGATCAGGGCCAATGGGACATTCTGGCTGCCGGCTGGGGCCTCCCTTTGTTCCGGGCTGCCTCCTGGTGGTCAGTGCATGTCATAGTTAGTGAGCGAACTCCCAGTGAGTTGAACTCCCAAGGGGACACTTTGTATATTATATTTTTATATAGATTTGTTGCCGAGGATAAGAAACCCCTATGACAACTAATGAAGTACAATATTTCTACAACAATGATGATGATGATGTTGAAAATTGCAAGTGCCTGGTTTGTGACAGCTGGAGTTGTCAACATTGTATAAATAGCAACTCATTTTAGTGGATAGAATTACTGAACACTGGGAACTTGGCTTCCTTTCCCTAATCCACCTGATCCTGATGACACTAATGAGAGGTAGGCCATGTCTATAAAGAAATAATTTACTTTGATGATGGTGGATAAAGGTTCTGAACCATGAGCTACCCTCATCAAAGAATGATAAGCGTAACCCAACAAAAAAAAGGTACCTTTATTTACCTACTACAGGCTCAGCGCATGAAATTTGTGTATGGGTATGGTCCCTAGGCCTGGCCTGCGATCAGGGCCATCTTCCCTGGCTGCCTAAAGCCGGCCCCACCTCCCAACCCCCACTTCTACCTACCCCCAGTTCCCTATTCACAACTGGTCGATTGGAGCCTGCCAGCAAGGGAAAGGGACCAAGAGGTAGTCAGTATGCCTCACAGTGACTGGTCGAGCAGCCATTCTGGTTCTTTCACCAATTTGCATATTACCCTTTTATTATATAGGATAGAGGCCTGGTACACAAATGGGGGCCAGCCAGCTGGCCTGCCCTGATGGGGGCCCCACATGAGGAGGGGGGGTCCCTGTTAGGGGTGGGGGTAGCTGAGGCAATGGGCCACAGTCGTTCTGGCTTCTGGTCATTCTGCTGTTTCAGTCACTTGGCTTTTATTATTTAGGACTAGAGGCCTGATGTATGAAATTCGTACACGGTGGAGGTCCCTCAGCCCGGCCTGCACCCTCCAATCTGGGGCCCATCAGGGGATGTTTGACTGCCAGTTTAGGACCCATCCTCTTGCAATCCAGGACTGTTGGTTCCTAACTGCTTACCTACCTCCCAGTGTGATGGCTGCCTAACCGCTCCCCTGCCAGCCTGCTGGCACCCAACTGCCCTGCCCTGCTGGCCTGCTGGCCCCCAACTTGCCTTACCCTGCCCTCCTGATCGCCCCTAACTGCCTTTGCCTCAGCCTCCACCTCTGTGGCTTTATCTGGAAGGAAGTTGGACGTCCAAAAAGATGTCTAGTTACCCAGTCTAATTAGCATATTACCCTATTAGTATAGATGGTCCTGAGCAGTGCATTCTGGGGAACATGGGGAAGCGGCCTTATGACTCAGAGACCAAGGACTTGACAGAAAGCTGGGAGATCCAGTCTCACTCAGCAGAGGACGGGCCTGGGATCATGGGCGAGGCCTGTATTGTGTTTAGGTCCAAGGAGCCTCCCTCCTCCAGGCACCACTTGCTCAGTGGTCTCCCACACACACCCTGACACGGGTTCAAACCCGCAACCTTTCAATGTATAGGACGAAGCTCCAACCAACAGAGCCACCTGGCCAGGGCAGTTATTCTTGACTTTTATTTTATTTTCACTTTTTTATTTTTTACTCCTTTATTAAATATTTATTGTTGAAAGGTTTCCATAGGTCCCCTTTCTTCCCATTAACCTTTTCCAGCCTACAACACCACCACCCCAGGCCCTCACCACCCCATATTACCATTGATTGATCTCTTCCCACCCACCCATCCTCCCCCACCCTCCTTCTGAGGTTCCACAGTCTGTTCATGCGTCTATGTCTCCGGGTCTATTTTTGTTCATCAGTGTATACGGCTCATTAGGTGTTAACAGTGCTCTGGTTGTGATCCCTCGGGTTTTCTAAAGATGCAGTTATATCATGTACAAATCTTTTTCCTTTTTCCAAATGTACTTGTGGACACATTGGTACTATAGATACCAGAAATAGAAGTCTGTGAATAAGTTGGGAACAGGATGTTTTTTCTTTCGTGACGTTATGTACATGATCCTGTGCTCCTGCTTGTTGAGAGCACTGAGTATTGTGGCTGCAGGGAGGCGCTCACTGACAATGCATATCACCCTCTCGTTCCCATTCCCAGGCCTTTCCATCACTTCCTCTCACCCAGCCCCCTCCCTCCTCCTGTCATGTCCAGAACCCCAGGTACTGTCCCTGCGATGTCTGAGACATTCCCTACTGGACGTTTCACCTTATTCTTCCATGGCGTCCAGTGTTTCTTCTGCCTCGTTAACTTGGTTTGAGTCTGAACGGAAATGGCTCCATCTTCTATTCCATTTTGTGTCCTTTCCACCCCTAGATTAATGCTGTGTCCTTAACACGTGGCTATGAGATGTCTCTGTGACTGAGCTGGGAAACCTTTCACGTTTCTTTCCTTTGCTTTCATCTCAGGATGACTGAGCTCTATGGTTTGTGTGGGGCCAAAGGCCTTGGGAATACAATGCTGAGGCCTCTGAACTCATTTTATTCTTTACTGAATTATTTGATTCCTGGGCTTGAATTAAACATGAAAACAGAAGAAAATACACCCTTAGATATAGAATCTGAGTTATTACCTAGAGATTTCCCCAGGAATTGACACTGAGACATGAGGCACATGTGTTGGTCAGTTCGCTCAACTAGGGAACGAGGTTGAACCTGCCCCTTGGATCCGTTGAAGGTTGGATATGATGCATCCAGAGAAATTAACTGGTAGCTCGGCGAGTAAGATTGAAGTCAACAGACACTTGTTTCCTTTACCTGGACAGAGTTAGAAAAACACAACTCTTTTTATCATAATACCAGGAAGGGCTATGGCCTGTGCTAGTAGATTGAGGGAATTGGAGCTTCCCCCTTGCTCCTGCCCCGACCTCCCTCCCTCCATCCCTCACTGGCCCAACCTCCATTGCAGAGCCGCCTCGGCCCCCACCTCTGTGGCTTTGCCCAGAAGGAAGTTGGACGTCCAAAAGATGTCAGGTCACCCGGTCTAATTAGCATATCACCCTTGTATTAGTATAGATGGTTACTGAGCAGTGCATTCTGGGGGACATGGGGGACTCGGCCTTCTGATTCAGAGACCAGGGACTCCACAGGAACCTGGGAGGTCCGGTCTCAGGCTCTGGCCCTGCCCATCTCGCAGGGAGGAGCATGCAGTTTCTTGCAGACACGGAAGCAGCTGTGGAGTAGGGAGGTCGCCGTTTTTCCGAGGAGGCACTGAAGTCCTAGTTGAAGTCTCGGCTCTGGAGCCTCTCACTGCGGTGAGTCCATGTACCGGGAGGCTGTGCAGTGGAGGCACCACATTCCTTTCAGAAGAAACGGAGGATTGATTCAAGCTTGCTGGCTTGTGGGAGGAACCAGGAGGTCTGCCTTGCACCCACTTGCCAATCCCCAGTCCCGCTCCGCTGTCACCCAGCCCGGTTCCTCGTGGCTCTCCGTTGGCCATCCAGCAATGGGAGCCTGCGGGCTGAAGGTAGGGGGGCAGAGAAGGGACTGGTCATCTGTTCGGTTGTGACGGCACCTAGCTTTTATATATTAGGATTATCTTTTGCCATCTTAATGTGCAATGATAAAGAGTTTTGTTTTCACTTTATTTAGATGAAGAAGTTGAAAGATAGACTAGGCAGCCATCTTAGTCTTATCCTCTCCCCTCATCCTCCACCTCCACCGGCTCATATAATTAACATAGGACAAATGGGTTTTTCAGATTTAAGTCTTTCTTTTCTTTTCTTGCTTGTAATATGGTTGCTTTTTCTCTTCGCTTCAGAATGTTACCTTTTTATTCAATGCATTCCCAAAGCCTCCTCTCAGCTCAAATCTTGTGCTGGAGCAGAGTGAAAGCTGCCTGAGGCCACACCACATGACCAGTAAGAGGTGGTGGCTAAATCAGCTGCCAAGAGCGCAAAGGCCAGTCCCGCTGCCTTTCCCCTCCGCTGCGAGCAACCACCACCCCTGGCCTTGGAAAGCTACGTTTCCAAAACTACACACTCCCATTCCACCACAACAAAGCATTCTCAGAGCTCACAACACAGCACCCTCTTCCCTAGTCCCTAAAAAAACAGCACTTGCTCGGGTCAGTGGCTCCTCCACAAATGTGCCTCCCCCAATCCTGGGCCAGGATGCCTCGGATCCCCTGGTCCCCTCTGGGCACCCGAGTGCTCTGGTTCAGAGGCAGAGAAGTCAAGCAAAGGGAGGCTGAACCCAGGGACATTTTCAAAAGCCCAGGAGAGTCCAGACTGCTGGTAAGCTAATCCTCAGCCACTCACCACCCCAGTCCAGTAACACCTCCGCCAGGCCGGCCACTTGAAGGTGTTGCAAGTTTCGATGCTCTCTGCAAGTCAGTGTTCCCTGCATCTGGGCAGCTGGGAACGAAAAGCAACCCCCAGGCCTCTGGCAACCCCATCCCTCCTGAATTAGGTATACACATCCTGGAATTTCTGTTTCCCGTGAGGAGAGAGGGGGAAATGAATGGGAGGGAGAACTGTAAGGGAGTAGGGTGTGGCAATTCATACAGGGAGCAGGTAAGGGCCAGTTAAAGTCATTTCTCTGCTTGGGACAGAGCACAGTTTAGGGGCAGCGGGTCTGCCATCACTTTGTTGTCAGCGTCCAGGTAACTGATGTGCATGCTGCCCGCAGACATGCCCCCCCCCCCGCCCCCCCGAAATCATCACAACTAGCCAAGAGGCCCCTAACAGCCCCAAACCCTTGGCAGAAGGAAGAAACATGTACACAGGCACTCCAGCGCCTGTTGCTGCAGTTTGCCTCTGGACCATTTTAAAAGCCAAAATAATGATGATCATAGTATTTTCTTTTCTTACAAGTCTTTGGGAAAATGGAATTCAGGTTTTCCACCGGTCCACTAACATTTATAGTTGCCTATGTTGAAGTGAGGTGCATGTGGAAGCTGGCGTGGGGGAGGCATAGAGGGGAGATTGGTGCTCAAGCTGGGGAAGTGCAGAGGAAGGTGCAGAGGCACGCTGCAGGGAGGGGACAGTCTGGAGACCCGGTCCCTGACTCCCATTTGCGGGGCTGCAGCGCCCGCCCACCTGCCTTACCTGTGAAGTTTCCATGGCAACGGGCAGCGGCTGGGCGGGGCTTAAGACCAGTTCCAAGTGCGCCGCTTCACTGCCCTCCTCCCCACCCACCCACCCCCACCTGGGCCCCCCCCCCCGCCCCCCTGCAGCACCTGCCTTGCCCCTTTTGGTGTCACCACTTCGTCCTCCCCTTCCTCCTGGTCTCCAAACCACTGGGACCTGAGGCTGGCCAGTGGCAGCAGCTCTTCTTGGGGCTTGAGTGGCATAGCCATGACTGGCAATACCTCCCATGTGGCTGGGAGGGAGGATGGAGGTGCAGTGGCTGGGCCGGCCAGCATTCCCTGCTGCTGCTCCCGCCAGGACTTGGGGCTTGGAAGGCTTCGGTGTAGGCGCCGCCTGTGCTCCCAGCTTCAGCTTCTCCTCCTGTTGGGTGCCAACTGGAGGTCGCGCTGGGGGTGGGATGTGGGGGGTGAAGTGGCGATTGGATCAGCCACTGGTCTTTCCAGTCATTCCGCTGTAACTGTCACTGGGCTTTTACACAGATTATGTATAATGGAGTCATTTTATAGGATAATGCCCTTATTCTTAGGACATGCTGAAATATTTTGGAGTTATGAGGTCTGCAACTAACTTTTAAATAATGTAACAATTACCATGTGTTTGTATGTGTGCATGTGTGTGTACTTATATATATGCAGAGAGAAAAAACAAATGTGGGAAAATGTAATAATAGTTGAATCTAGAGTACACAGTGTTCATTAAACTGTTTCTTAAAGTTATTTATTTTTTAAAAATATATTTTATTGATTTTTCACAGAGAGGAAGGGAGAGGGATAGAAAGTCAGAAACATCAATGGGAGATAAACATCGATCAGCTGCCTCTTGCACACCTCCAACTGGGGATGTGCCCGCAGCCAAGGTACATGCCCTTGACTGGAATCGAACCTGGGACCCTTCAGTCCGCAGGCCAACGCTCCATCCACTGAGCCAAACCGGTTCGGCTCTTAAAGTTATTTTTAAAACTTTTTGGTGTACTTGAAGTTTTTTTAAAATAAAAAATTGGGACAAAATTTCTGTTTCATCTTTATCTCCAAATAATTCCACTGGCCATTTTTTAAAAATATATTTTTAATATATTTATTAATTGATTTCGGGGTGGAAGGGAGAAGGAGGAGAGAGACAGAAACATCAAAGATGAGAGGAAATCACTGACAGCTGCATCCCGAGTGCTCCCTGCTGGAGAGCTGAGGCACGCGCCCGACTGTGACTGCTGGTTCACAGGTTGATGCGGAGCCAGAGTGATGCTGGCTGGCTCCACTGGTCTTAAGGCTCTATTTTAGGTAATCTTTCCTGCATACAGTTCTCTCTGAGGAATGTCTAAAATAACAACCCCTCTTTTTTACTCAAGAAAAAAGAACTTCCTGAGAACAATTACTAAACAGAGAAGTCTTGCCCACAGTTTCACTTTCTGTGGTTTCAGTTACTCAAGTCAACCTTGACTTGAAAATATTACATAAAAATTCCAGAAATAAGAAATTAACATGTTTTATATTGTTCTGAATAGCATGATGAAATCTTGAGTCATCCTACTCAGTCCTGCCCAGGATATGAATCATACCCTTGGTTAGTGTCTCCATGCTGGACATGATATCCAACCGTTTAGTCACTTAGCCATCTAGGTTATCAAATAGACTGTTAAGATATTGAAATGATCACCCCCTCAAAAACCTAAAAATGGAACTCCCATTTGACCCAGTAATCCACTTCTAGGAATATATCCCAAGAAACTAGAAACACCAATCCAAAAGGATATGCACTCCTATGTTCATAGCAGCACAATTCAATATAGCTAAGATTTGGAAACAGCCTAAATGCCCATTAGCAGATGAGTGGATTAGAAAACTATGGTACATCTACACAATGGGATACTACGCTGCTATAAAAAAGAAGGAATTCTTACCATTTGCAGCAGTATGGATGGACCTGGAGAGCATTATGTTAAGTGAAATAAGCCAGACAATGAAAATAAAATACCACATGATCTCACTCATTTATGGAAAAGAACCTTATAACTTATGAACAAAAAGATAGATACAGAGGCAATAAAGCAATGAACAGACTGTCAAATTAAAGCAGGAAGGCTGGGGATTGTTGGGGAGGGAAGGAAAGAGATTAACCAAAGGACTTGTATGCATGCATATAAGCACAACCAATGGACACAAGACACTGGGGGAGGGTGGGATGAGGGTATGCGACAGGGGTTAGGGGAGGCTGGGGGAAGGTCAATGGGGAAGAAAAGGAGATATATGTACTACTATATGTAATATTTCAAACAACAAAATAAAATAAATCAACAAAAAATAAAAAAACATTTACTACTAAAAAAAGATTGAAATGCTCTATGTTCAAGTAACCCTTATAGTAGCCTAATTCTACATAACAATGCCTACATTGTTCACCTCACTTTGTCTCATTGTATCATCTCAAATCATCACAAGAAGGATGAGTACAGTACCATAAGATATTTTAAGAAATCATATTCACATAACTTTATAATAATCCTAGATGCATGAAATTTGTGCATAGGGAATAGAGGTGTGTCCCTCAGCCCAGCCTATACCTTCTCCAATCTGGGACCCCTCAAGAGACGTCTTGACTGGTGGGATCGGACCTAAACAGGCAGTCAGACATCCCTCTCACAATCCAGGACTGCTGGCTCCCAACCGCTCACCTGCCTGCCTGCCTGAGTGCCCCTCACCATTTCTGCCTGCCAGCCTGATCACCCTCCCCCCAACCACTCCCCTGCCAGCCTGATCGACACCTAACTGCTCCCCTGCTGGCCCAATTACCCCTAACTGCCCTTTCCTACAGGCCTGGTTGCCCCCAACTACCCTCCCCTGCTGGCCCAGGTAACCCCTAACTGCCCTCCCTTGCCAGCCTGGTCACCCCTAACAGTCCTCCTCTGCAGGCCTGGTTGCCCCTAACTGTCCTCCCCTGCAGGCCTGATCCCTCCCAACTTTCCTCCCCTGCAGGCCTGATCCCCCCAACTTCCCTCCCCAGCGACCCAGGATGCCAAGCCTTCCAGCCCATCTCCCGCTCTGTGCTGGGGCAATCCAGACGCCAAGCCTTCCCACCCATCTCCCGCTCTGCTCTGGGGTGAGTCAGGAGGCCAAGCCTTCCAGTCCATCTCCTGCTCTGCTCTCCCATCAGGCTTTGCCTTCCCACCTATCTCCCACTCTGCTCTGGAGTGATCCATGATGCCAAGCCTCTGCCCCACTCTCCCGCTCGGCCTTCTCCCCACTCTCCCAGTCGCTGGGGTGACCCAGGACACCAAGCCTTTCCCCCATCTCCATAGGCTCTGTGGCTCCCAATGGCGCCACCACCTTGGCCCATCAATTTGCATATTCCGTCCTTACTGCCTGTTGGGTGTGGTCATTTTATCGCAGAGTGATGGTTAATTTGCATGTTACTCTTTTATTAGATAGGATTTCTACATATAAAAGGCTAAGTGTCCATCCAACCAACTGATCAGTAGCTATGACATGCAATGACCAGCAGCGGGTAGACACTCTGACTGTAGCTATGGCGTGGACTGAAACACCAGTAGGCAGACACTCAATGCAGGAGCTGCCGAGTGACTTGGCAGCAGAATTTCTCAGATGACGCACCAGAACCAAAGAGGAGGGAGCCTAATACTGGGGTGCCTCACCCAAGAACTACCCTCTCACAATCTGGGATCCCTCAGGGGATGTCAGAGAGCTGGTTTTGGCCCAATCCCTGAAGGCCACCCTGAAGTACCCCACATGCTGGAGAGACCCCACTCACTCCGCAGACGCCTTTGGAGCTGTGATACCACCCCAGGTGTGAGCACCCAGGAGGGACCGAGGGAGGTTCACTCCAGGGTGTGTCCACCCTGTCTTGCCCAGTCCCGCCCCGCTGGCCACCTTCTAATTAATTTCCTTTCAATGTGCACTAATCTGTGCACCAGGACACTAGTACTGTTATAGTTGTCCTATCTTCTATATAATATAAAGTTGTAATATGCAAATTAGGTTCGGACACCATAACAGGTAACCACCAGACAGGAGGCTGTGCGCGCAGGTGAGGAGCGAAGATGGAGACAGAAATGGGAGGCCTGCCTAAGCCAGCAGGCAGGAGGGCTAGGGGGAGCCTGGGAATGGCCAAGTCGCTGTCCTGGCTCGGGCAGCCCTGGAGCAGACACAGGCAGGGGAGCAGGGGAGCAGGGGAGCAGGGGAGGCCTGGGGTGGAAGTCAGGCGCTGATCCTGACTGCCCATGGTGCAGGTCTGGCCTGACTCCCATGGCAGCCTGCAGGATGCCTCCTCATGCGATTTCAGTCGCGTGCTGGGTCTCTAGTTTTATTATATTACTAGAGGCCTGGTGCATGGGATTTGTGTACTTGCAGGGGGCATGGCCTGCAGGGATTGGCCCGCTGTGGGAATGCTGCCCATCCTGGTCAGCCAAGTGGCTGTGGACCTGCCCTCTCGGCTGCAGACCCATCCTCTGAGCAGCTACTCATCCCAGTCAGCCAAGCAGCACTCCCACTGTGGGAGTGCACTGACCACCAGGGGGAAGCTCCTGCATTGAGCATCTGCGCCCTGGGGGTCAGTGTATGTCATAGCGACTGGCTGACTGGTCATTCTGCCATTCAGTTGCTGGGCTTTTATAAGATTGTCATTAATGTATTACTGTACCTAAATTTATAAATTAAACTTTATCATAGATATATAGGTATAGGAAAACACATAGTATATACAGTAAGTCCTCACTAAATATCATTGACAGGTTCTTAAAAACTTCAAGTTGAAATGACAGCATCTGATAAAACTATTTTACCACAGGCTAATTGATATAAACAGAGTAAAGTTCCTAAAGCATATTTCTGGTCACAAACACATCACCAAACTTCTAAATAAAGACTCACTACACCTTCTAATATTAAACACTGAAAAAATATATACTATACATATACTTAAGGAAGATTACTAAAAAAGTGAGATCACTATTTTTCAGCCTTATTATTTCAATTAAGGGACACAGGAGGCCAGTGCCTATTCCAGTAGCTCAGGGTTAAAGGCAGGCATTCGCCCTGTTCAGGACAGGCCACCTTCCCATTGCAGGGTGCACTCGTACCCACATCCAATCAGACTGGAACAATTTAGATGCCAGTTCACCTCAGGTGCTTATCTTTGGGATGTGGGAGAAAACCGGAGTACCCAGAGAAAATCCATGTAGCCATGGAAGAACGTGCAATGACAGAGATAGAAAGAAGATACAACTCTCTGAACAGCTTGCACCAAGACCGCAATTGTCCAAGAAAAGGATGACCATCTTTAAAAACAATACAACTGAATGAGGACACATTAACAAAAACATTCCAATATAATGTGCAGCTTGAAGTTCTGACAACTGAGAATATAATGCTAAACTCCAAGTGGAGAATGAATAATAAACAAAACAGAGAAAGACTGGAAGCAGAAGTTGAATCATATTGGTCTAGAATTGCTACTACTATAGGACCATGAGCAATGTCAGACATCGAAAAGACACCTACAACTTGCTTCACAGAGAAAAAGATGAATGGTTTTGTTTATGGGACAAAATGAAGGCCTAACCTAAAATATAATAACAATCTGCTTCACCTCCACCCCGGACCAAGAGAGGATGGAGGAGTGAGCAGGAAGTCCAATTTCTCATGGAATTGGCCATGGGGGTAGGTTGCTGCTGGGGCACTGTTGGCCCCGAATCTGCTTCATCTGCACCCCGGACTCAGAGATTGGTTTTGGCCTGATTCCCACAGGTCAGGCCAAAGGACCCCATCAGTGTACGAATCCATGCACCAGGCCTCCAGTATAACAACGAGATTCTTTCTCAAAAACTTTCTAAAGCATAAAAAAAGTAAATTCAATAGCTTAGAAGTTGAACTTAATCATACAAGAGATGCTCTTAGATAAAGGACTTTGGTTTTAGAAGGTGTGTAAAGAGACCTAAGGAAAACTCTGTCAAAAGAAGGAAACTAAACACGTGTATCAAAAGGAACAAGGTAGAGAACTAAGATGGCGGCAAAGGTGAAACACCTATCTTGCCGTCATAATCAGCAATTTTAATACTACAACTTAACGAAGGAACAAACACCTTCCAGAATCACCAGAACGCTCGCCGAGTGAAAATTCCACAAATAAAAGTAAAGATAAGACACTGTGACCCGGAGGAGCGGCGGCGGACAGCGTTGAAAGATTCGCGCGCAGAGAGAGGTTTGGAGTGCGCGCCGCGGAGAGGGCGGGTGGCTGAAAACCGGCCAGTTTTCTCGAACGGGGAGACAGGGGCGTCCCACTGGACAGATTCTCCAGCTCTGGGCGAAGTCCAGAGAACCCACTATCACACGGGGTGAAAACTGGACAGTGGGAGGGCACGCCGAAGCTCGGGTGCTGCAGGGGTCTGCCGGCTTGTGGAGAAGGCAGCTCTCGCGCGAACAGCTCGGCTGTGTGACGGCACAGAGAGCGCTCTGCGACTTGTCTCTCATTCGGAAAACTGTCAGTCTGCTTTGTTTTACGACCCTGGGTGAGACATTGCGCATGCAAAGTCATTTGGGGACAGTCTGAATTCCCCGGCAGCCGGTGGAGCTCCACAGCGGCTCTCTCTCAGAGGTGCTGGCAGCCATTGCCCCCGGCACAGAGCCCCTGGGGCTGCATAGGGCGGAGCTAACACTGTCTGCTTGGCCCGGAGACTCCGCCCATCCAACCTGAGCACAGCTGAGCTTCACAGACAATTGGCCTGGAGGTCAAACCCTCCTAGGGCTAACAACAAAAAGCTGGGTTTAAATTCAAAAACACTGAATACAACCCATAAAGGATTGCAGTAAGAGTACCCACCTCAGGTAACTGGGGAGACTGAGCCACTGCCCCTTTGAGGATAGCCACCACATAAAGCAGCCACCATGCAGAGACATGGAAAGAAATCAGGTGTGAAAGAAATGGAGGAGAAAAGACGACAAGACATAGAGTTCAAAACCACGGTTATAAGGCTTTTCAAGAGGCTCCTACAAAAGGCCGATCAACTTAATGAGAATTACCAGGAAATAAACAAGACCAACCAGGAAATAAACAAGACCAACCAGCAAATGAATGAGACTTACAAGGAGATGAATGCTACTTACAAAGAAATGAATGAGACCCTCAGGGAAATGTACAAGACCTCTGAGGATACGAACCAGACCCTCACAGATAAAAAAAAGGACCAACTAGAAATCAAGTATACACAGACTGAAATAAAAAATATTACACAAAGTCCTAAAAGCAGTCCAGAGGGCCACAAGAACCAAGTCAAAGATTTGAAATACAAAGAACCAAAATCCACTCAGCTGGAAAAGCAAGAAACAAAAAGAATTCAGATAATTGAAGATAGCGTAAGGGGCCTCTGGGACAACCTCAAGCAAGCCAACATCCGAATTATTGGGGTGCCAGAAAAAGAGAGAGAGCAAGTTAATGAAAACCTACTTGAAGAAATAGTGACTGAAAACTTTCCCCACCTGGTGAAAGAAACTGACTTAAGAGCCCAAGAAGTACACAGAACCCCAAAATATAGGAATCTAAAGAGGACCACACCAAGACATATCATAATTAAAATGCCAAGAGCAAAAGATAAAGAGAGAATATTAAAAGCAGCAAGAGAAAAACAGTTGGTTACCTACAGGGGAGCACCCATACGATTGTCAGCGGATTTCTCAACAGAAACGATGCAGGCCAGACGCGAGTGGCAAGAAATATTCAAAATAATGAAGAGCAAGAATCTACAACCAAGATTACTCTATCCAGCAAAGCTATCATTCAGAATTGAGGATCAGATAAAGTGCTTCGCAGATAAGAAAAAGCTAAAGGAGTTCATCACCACCAAACCAGTATTATATGAAATGCTGAAAGATTTTCTTTAAGAAGAGGAAGAAGAAAAAGGTAAAAATATAAATTATGAACAACAAATACACATCTATCAACAAATGAACATAAAAATCAAATGAACTGATAGGCTGATGAAGAAGATAAACTGGTGACTATAACAGAAACATGGACATAGAGAGGGAATGGACTGACAATTCTTGGGGAGAAAAGTGTTGTTGGAAGTACAGCAAGAGATTGGACAAAAATCTTGCAACAATGGGAGAGGACATTGGGGGAGGGGGAGGTGAGGGCGGAGGGTGGGATAGGTACAGGGTGGAGGGAAGATATAGGGGGATAAAAAAGGGGAAACAATTTAATTAATAAACTGAACAATTAAAATAAATAAAAAAATAAAAAAAAAGGAACAAGGTAAAGTGAATAAAGACATTGGAAAGCAGGAATCCTTACAGCAACAACTGGATCATGCTCACAACAAAGCTAATGGAGAAGGAAACACAGTAATTAATATCCAAGATAAGCCCTAACCAGTTTGGCTGAGTGGATAGAGCGTCAGTCTGTGCACTGAAAGTTCCCAGGTTCAATTCCAGTCAAGGGCATGTACCTTGGTTGTGGGCACATTCCCAGTTGGAGGTGTGCAGGAGGCAGCTGATCAAGGTTCATCTCTCATTGATGTTTCTAACTCTCTATCCCTCTCCCTTCCTCTCTGTAAAAAAATCAATAAAATATTGTAGAAGGCCCCCAGGGATAATACCTAAGCATTCTTTAAATCATTGTCAGCTGAATCCGAGGCACCAGGCAGAGCCGCGTCTTGGAAACACATCCACTAAGAAGGCTGGATGCGTTATCAGTACTGACTCTTAACTTGCTCTAGGTGTCAGGGAGAATGAAATGTAGATTCAGCCTAGCTCTGGGAATGAGGGAATGAGTAGGGCCTGAGCCCACTTAAGCTCTTTTGATCCTGGGTTTTTTCAGGTGAAACCTCCACCCCCTCCCCTTTTTTTTTGGTATAAATAAACACGCTGCTGTTGGGTTTGGATTCCTGTCTCTCCATCAGAGAGAACAGAGATTCCACCCAGCCCTAGCATTTTATTTCTATTTCTGTGTCCTTTATTCTTTCTTTATTTTTCAATCCCCAGCTCCTCTACTCAGAAACTGGACCAATTCTTCTTTCCACACTGGACATGGAAAGGAGAGAAAAACCCCTACAAAATATATTTAAAAAAATATATCCAAGATCAGTTTCAGACCATCATAAAAATATTAAGTCAAAAGTGAAAAGCAAGGTCTATGCTTGTGAGAATTATGAGAATCAACCTGTAATCTATATTAATAAGAGAGGAATATGCAAATTGGTCAGGACACCCTCACACAAGGGTGTGAGGGTGCCAAAAGAGGAAGTTCCTTAGCTTAAGAGCCATCATTTGAGTCCTAACTGGTTTGGCTCAGTGCATAGCCCACAGAATGAAGGGTCCCAGGTTTAATTCCAGTCGGGGGCACATGCCTGGGTTGTAGGCTTGATCTCCCCACTGGGAGTCATGCAGGAAGCAGCCAATCAATGATTCTCTCAGCTGCCATTCTAAGTTGCATGACTTGCAATTTCCCAGGAGGCCACCATTTTCAGATTCAGTTTCCTAAATGTCAAACCTCCCCGCCCTCCTTTGAGTTAGCCAATCGTGCCAAGAAAGTAAACCCAAGCCTTTAGCAATCAGGATGAGGAGCAGACTATGCCAGAGATTAAATCTGAATGGGAAGTCTTTGCTTACCAGATTCTTTGTTGGTTGCGCACCCTTCTGCAGAAGAAAAGATATAACTTTGCTGTCTGACCCCAAGTATCCTTTGTGTTCTACCAGGACCCCTTAAACTCTGGGGCTCGCCTTATTTCTAACACGCTGAATGAAAAACAAACAAACAAACATGGAGCTAATCAATGAACGGTAGAATTTAAAAGAATATATCAGTATGAAAAGGATAGAGACCTAAAATATAATAATGAGATCCTTTCTCAATAATTTTCTAAAGTAGAAGAAAATAAATTCAATAGCTTAGAAATTGAGCTTCATCACACAAGAGATGTTCTCAGAGAAAGGACTTTGAATTTAGAAGGTGTAGAAAGAGACTTAGGTCAAACACAGTGTCAAAACACGGAAAATAGAATTGTTAGACAACTTCAAAAAGAACTGGCTAACACACCCATAAAATGTTCTATGTCAGGGAAAAACCAAGATGGCACCATAGGTAAATACCTGAATTTCCTGCTTCGCAAAACCACTTCAAAACTACAACTAAAAGACAAAACAGACATCATCCAGAACAATAGGAAGGCTGACTGAGTTGAAATTCTACAACTAGAAGGAAAGAGAAAAGTATACCAAGACTTAGAGAAGCGACGGAAGTAAAGGCAGAGGTACGGAGGCACACACAGAGAGGGCTGGCAACTGAGTATGTGGCTGGCTTTTTCAAGTGGGAGGAAGGCACAAGCTCCTGACTACTCTGAACTGCAGTTCCAGGTGAGACTCTGGGGACCCAGACTCATAGGGGTAGAAAATGGACTGTCTGGCTTCAGGCAGAACTCAAGGGCAGCTTTCTCTGAGATGTTTGCAGTGATTACCTAGGGACACTGAGCGGGTTTCTTACGGCAGGGCTGAGGATCAGCCATAGCTGTCTGCTCTGCCCTGTTGATTCCCTGAGATCCCACCCCACCCAATTGTACACAGAGGCTTTTGCATATGAATGGCCTGGCCCTTTGAAATCTAAAATTTACGTAATTAACTGCAGCTGAGTCAGAGACTCAGAACACCCAAAAGAAGACCCAAGGCCCCACAGCAGCTTGCATTGCTTCACAGCTGGGCCTCATCTGGGCACCTCCAAAACCCAGACAAAGGAATCTGCAGATCTCTCTGTAGCTCCTGCTGGGTGGCCTCAGGCAGAGGCTAAATTAGCACTTCCTTGGAGATCCAAGAGCCAGTGTACCCAAGGATCAGAGTGGGACCATTCAGATTACAATTCCTCAGATCCATAAGGGACACACCTTGGGTGCAGACTCAGTGAGCACCAAAGCCCCACTAAAGTAAGTCTTGCCTCATAAGGGTGTCTCCAGCACAAAAGTTCTCCCAGCGTAGACACAGCGGATCCTCACAGCCAATTAGCCTGGAGGCACGCAAAGCTCCAAACCTCTCTCCTCAGGTATCTTCAAGGCTGCGTACCGCTGCTCCTCTGAGTCACAGTGTCCTATCTTTAATCTGTGGAACTTTCACTCATCCAGCTTTCCGGTGATTCTGGATGATGTTTGTTTTGTTGTTAAGTTGTAGTTTTGGAATTGTTGTGTGGGGCAGCAAAATAGGTGTTTACCTATGCCATCTTGGTTCTCCTGCATATTCTTTTATTAGATAGCACAGAGGCCTGGTGCATGGTGGGGACTGGCTGGTTTGTCCTAAAAGGTGTCCTGGGCGAGGAGCCTATGGTGGTTTGCAGGCCGGCCACGCACCCCAGTGACCCAAGCGGAGGCCCTGGGATCTGGGATTAATTTATGTTTTACAATTGAAACTTTGTAGCCTGGAGTGGAGCCAAGTCTTCTGCTTGCTCTGTGGTGACAGCCATTTCTGTTTGAAACTTTGTAGGCTAGAGTGGAGGCCTAGGCTAGGGCTGCAGAAGTTTGGCCTCCTCCATCGCCGTGGCAACCCTAGCCTCTTCTCTCTCCAGCTCCATGGCTGCAGCCAGTCCTGTTGGGATTATGTATCTTCTATAATTGAAACTTTGTAGCATTGAGTAGAGGCTTAGGCTGGCAAGGGCAGGCAGAAAGCTTGACTTCCTCTGTTGCCAGGGAAACCTAAGCTTCCCTCCTGCTCTCGGTGGTGGCAGCCATTTGGTTGGGGTTTATTTGCATAATTTGCTCCTGATTGGCTGGTGGGTGTGGCTTGATGGGAAGTACGGTCAATTTGCATATTAATCTTTTATTAGGATGCTGAAAGGTATTCTTTAAGAAGAGGAGGAAGAAGAAAAAGGCAAAGATAAAAATTATGAACAACAACCCTGAACCAGACGGGTGGGGTGTGGTCGTGATGGACAAAAGCTAAAGCAGTGGAGAGAGCTCCAGGCTGAGATGCTGAGCCCCTCGGTCGTGTCTAAGCTTAGCTGGGTCCTTTCGAGTTTGTTTTACAGCTTTCTAGGTTGAGTAGTTTGCACTATTTTTGCAATAAATTCACGGAAACCCTAAAAAAAATTATGAACAACAAATACATAACTATCAACACTGAATTTAAAAGTCAAGTGAATAAAAAAATCAGCTGAACCAAATAAACTGGTAAATATAATAGAATCAGGGGCATAGAAAGGGAGTGGACTGACAATCCTTGGAGGGAAAAGGATGTGGGGTTGCAGGAGGAGACTGTACAAAAATCATACACCTATGGATGAGAACAGTGGGGGCAGGTAAGGGCATGGGGTGGGGTGGGAACTGGGTAGAGGGGAGTTATGGGGGGGAAAAAGAACAACTGTAATAATCTGAACAATAAAATTTAAAAAGAAAGAAAAAATCAAGCTAAAAAAAAAACTATGACAGAGGCTTCACTAGAGGGTGAATCACGTTTTTGTGTGAATTTAGAAGATGAGATACAAGAGTTAAAGAAGGGGTTAGATCAAAGCAGAAGTCAATACCAGCATGAAAAGGAAAAGTGAAAGAAATAAAGAGTTACATCTATCTCTGCAACATAGCTGGCATCAAGAAATGAAGAAAAATGGTGAATTAGAAAAAGGGATTACCAGACTTAAGGAGTTTTGAGGAGATTCTTGGATTCCAGATGTTCTTCAAGATGGGCTGGGAAATAAAGTGAGCCCGGCCACCCCACAGAGCAAGCCTCATTGCTGCTCAGCAGAAAGGTAATGTGAACGAGCCACCCCCAGCATCTCCCCAGGAGTCAGCATGCCAGTGTGGGGACGGGGCCAACAGGCAGAATCAGACCCACATGTTCCGTTACTAGAATAACGCATTGAGAACTGCTTTGTTGGCAAGTCTGTGAATGACTCTGTATAAGGAAAGTGGGCCTGTACCTCCTGAGTAACTCAGGTGGCCCAGGTCATCCCTTTAGTTACTGGTCACAATGCTCGGTAAGCTTTCTTTCTTTGACAAGTCTACCAGCACAGGGTAATGGCCAGGGAACACCAGGTAAACCATCTTCCTGCTGAGTAGAATCCTAACCTTCATGTTATTAAATCATGAAAAACACTTTGTTTAGGAGATCATCAAAACTGAAATTTGGTTTTCAAGTTCTTCCAGAAATAAAAAGAAATGTGATTGATTCATTAAAAAACATATTTGTAAGCTGACTGGGTGGCTTGGTTGGTTGGATCATCATCTTGTACACCAAAAGGTTGTGGGTTCGATTCCTGGTCAGGGCACATACCTAGGTTATGGCTTCAATCCCCAGTTGGAGCCTATGTGCAAGGTAACCAATCAATGTTTCTCACATCAATATTTGTTTCTCTCTCTTTCTCTCAAATCAATAAACATATCTTCAGGTGAGGATTAAAAAACAAAAACATTTGCCATTATTGTGCATTTTTACCTGTACTTTATGAATAGTCTCAAAGGTTCCCATGCCCCTGTCAGCTTCCTGACATTTCACTTATGTAATTATCTATAATACTAGAAGTGTAATATGCTAATTAGGCCAGACATCCTTCTGGAAGAACTTCCAGATGAAGCTGGGGCTGCAAGGGAAGCCTGGGCCCCGGGGGCCTGCCGGTGGCCAGAGGGAAGCCCCGGTCCCGGGCGCCAGAGGGAAGCCGGTGCCAGCAGCCGGGGTAAGGGCCTCCTCTTGCACTGGGCCCCTAGTAAATAGTAAATCAGCATTTTGTTGACTTAAGATTTTCATCCAAAAACTCAATAACAGCTTCTTCATCTGCTGATTGAAGCAGTCTCTGAATTAGCTGATCCAGGCACTTCTCCCCACATAAAAATTTCTGGTAAAAGAAAGAAATTTTTATGAAAATCTGATCACTAGAAATAAAGGATAAATGAAGAAAAGAATTAAATGTATATTTAATTCTTTTCCTTACAATCATTGTTTAACAGCAACCAAAGACTATTAATCCTTTCTAATAAAAGGATAATATGCAAATTAACCATCACTCCATCACAAAGATGACAGCACCCATAGCCACAAGATGGCAGCGCCCAGTCCTCTCAGCCCTGCCAGAGTCCCCCAGTCCCGGCGTGAGGGGTAGCGTGAGCAGCCTGGAGGAATGCTTGCGTTGTCGCCCCGGTGACAAGGCAAGCGTTCTGCGCACAGCCGTGCACGGGCCTCTGGGCCACAGAGAGCCCCTGGGCAGCCAGGCCCCACAGAGAGTTACCGGCACATGGATTCATGGGCAGGGCTACTGGTCTGCAACATAATGAATAATACTATTACTAACTTGGGAGGATGCTCATTGTTACCGACTTATATTCTTCACAACTTTTATTTGTTTTTTATTGAAAAGCAGTAGTTTAAGCCCTAAGTGCAACATAGTTAACAATACTTTGTCTTTAAAGAGGGGTTTACAAAAAGCTTGTATCTTATATCACCAAATTTTACCATGTAATAAAGTCTTGAATTAATAGATGAAAAAATGTGTTTAATTTTTCAGATGATTAAAAAATGGTATTTAAAGAGAAGAAGTGATATATCTATCCTATACCACAAATTCTGGTTAGTATGGCTTTTTATGTGAAAAGTGAATGTAAAAGAGTAAACAGAATTATATTCTATTTTAAATTAGCATTTTGTTTAAAAATCAATCTTGTAGAATTTTTATTTTTCCAATAACTCGGGAGACAACAAAACAGAGATCTGAATCAACTTTTGAAATTTACCATGCTGCTCCCTTTAAAATTCTTCTCTGCCTGGCTTTTCTGCCAGTACAGTTCTAAGTTCTCAGACCATTTTTGGGAGAATATATTTGTGACTCCTCTCTCCTCTTGTACCTTAGAAAATATCAGTCTTTTTATTCTTGTCCTGAAAATGATACCCTTTTCTTTTATATCACATTATTTCACAAAGGCAACAAAGCTGAAATGCCCTGATACCCCAGAGATCTTGTTGCCAAGCTAACGTGCGGACTGCTCCTTGGCATTCTATCTTGCCAAACACTCTGGACTTGGCTCAGCTAAAGCTTCTCTGGTACACTACAGCTACACTTCTCATAGCAACTCTCCAAATTTAAATAACTTAATCCATAAATGGTTTATGATAATTTTGCGTTTTCTTAAACTAGAAATACTCCACAGAAGTTTTGAAATCTAGAAGTCTTGTGTAATAAAAAATATTTATGCTGGAGTATTTCGGAGACAAGTATCTTGAAGTGTGCACCTTGTTTTCAAATGGTTCAACAGCAACACAGGTGTGTATACACACACACACACACACACACACACACACACATACACACACACATATATATACATATATGTATTTAGACGGGGGGGAGAAGGTGGAGGAGGAAGAGAGGGCAAACATAGCAAAATGTTAACAACTCTTGCATCTAGGTATAAAGTCATGTTGAACTTGTCTTTAAACATGTGTGCTTAAAGAATTCAAAATAAAAAGTTCAGAAAATTTTACATTAACTTCCAAATAATTTCACAGAATGAAAACTGTTTCAGTTAGACCCTACATCACTCCATGTTTCTGTGAAATTACTAAAATGATGACTCCAAGTACCTTTCCTGTGTTATAGAAGTTCTGGGTAATAGTTGTTGGGATTAGTCAATTAGCATATTCTCATATTTCATAAATGCTCCAAATATAGACATTGGCTTCATAGAAATACTTTACTGTTGGTATGGGGAACACAGAACATTTAAAGGTTTGCTGTTGGCATCAACTAATCTTATATATGTATTTTTTAAAATTCTCAACCATGGATATTTTCAGTGGAAAGGAGGGGAAGAGACACACAGAGAGAAACATCGATTGATTGCCTCCCATATGCACCCAACCAGTGACGGAGATTAACCTGCAACTGAGCTACACGTCCTTGACTGGAATGGAATTCAAGATCCTTTAGTCTGAGGGCTGACACTCTATCCACTGAGCCAAACTGGCTAGGGCTACTTAGTCATTTTTAAATGGTCTTAAAGTTGAATTTTAGGTTGAGTATATATACTTAAGTTATCTCTCGTGTTGAACTGTAGGGCAAAAATGCCCTACTATCTTTATATTCCACAAAACACTAGCATATAATAAAACTTAATTAAACTTTAAAATTGAACAGAACCCTGGCTAGTGTGCTCAGTGGTTACTATGTCAGCCCACTGACCAAATGGACACAGGTTCTATTCCCAGTGAGAACACATACTGCAGTTGTGGTTTCCCTCCCTACCACCACCCCTGTTGGGGTGTGTATGGGAGGCAACCAGTCGATGTCTCTCTTACATTGATATTTTTCTCTGCATGTCCCTCTTCCTCCCTCCCTTCTACTCTCTCTGAAGAGCTATAGGAAAATATCCTTAGGTGAAGATGAAAGAGAGAAAGGGGCGGGGGGGGGGGGGAGGGGGGAGGAGGAGAGGAGGAGGAAGGAAGGAAGGAAGGAAGGAAGGAAGGAAGGAAAAGAAATAGGTCCCATCCAATAAGTTCCTTCCCAGATTTTTAAACTGGAAATACACAGGGTCATCCTCCTCTTGGCGAAAGCTGAAGTACTTAAACTTTACCGGAGGTTAGAAGCTACATTTTTAGTCATGGAAGAAAGCAATCTTCAGTGAGAGAAGAATGAAGTTGACATATGGAAAGGAGAAAAATGAGAACTGGATGAAAGATATCCTGATGATATGAATTCCCATATTCATTTATTCCTGAGGCACAGCTTCATTGCCAGGGTAGTGGCAGTAGCTCTAGTACATTTCTATTCTTGGGGTATGTAAGGCTACCCAGTATTCTTGTGAATTCCTTTGTAGGTATTTTCATTTTTATTTTATTTATCTAGATAAAAAGGAAGAAAATGTAAAAGCACTGTAATAAAAATTTTTAATTAAGATTTATACCATTTTAAGAATATGAAAACTTCTTATAAAATTAGTGTGTCTGAAGCTCAAATTATTATAGTATCGCCAAGGTGACTTAATCATTTGGAAATTATGTAACAAGGATTATGTCTTCCTAATAATCACAAATATTCACAGCTCAATTGGATTAAGTGGAGTGCTAAAGATAAAAAGATCAAAGAGGAAGGAGTTATAGTTTCAATTTTCAGAAACTCATAATTTAGTAGGAGAGCTAAGCAATACATGAGCATCACTAGATGCCCAGTGCATGAATTTGTGCACTTGGTAGGGTCCGGCTGGCCCTGCTTGGATAGGGGCCAATAGGAGCTGGGTCGGCCAGGGGAAGGGACCACAGTGCATGTCATCATGACCAGTTGTTCTTGGTCATTTAAGGTTTTATATATGTAGATAATAGAGTGCAAGAAATTTAAAAATACAGAAGAAAGGGTTTTAAGGGAGCCATTAACTGTGAAAAGAAGGTGGCAGCGAAGAAAGAAAAAATTTGAATTAGAAATTAAAAGCCAATAGTATTTCTCCAACAAAGACAAGTAGAACATTTCAGTCAAAAGAATAAATATGAGGAAAGGTCTGAAAACAAAGTAAAGTTAACTTTGGAACAACATGGGTTTAAAATGAGTGAGTTTATATGCAAATTTTTAAATTTTCAAATCAGTAAAATGAGTGAGTTTATATGCAGATTTTTAAAATTTTAAATCGGTAAAATGAGTGAGTTTATATGCAGATTTTTTCAATAAATATTTTGGCAAATTTATTGGAGATTTGCTATAATTTGAAAAAATTCACAGATGATCCTTATGATTTTCTTAATAACATTTTCTTTTCTCTAGCTTACATTATTATAAGAAACTAGAAGCCCAGTGCATGAAATTCATGCATGGGGAGTTGGGGGGTATCCCTCAGACCGACCTGCACCCTCTCCAATCTGGGAGCCTCAGGAATGTCCTACTGATGGAGTAGGCCCGCTCCCCATGGTTCTCTGCTCTCTGTGAACCTGCCTGCTCAATGCCACTGCAGGCCCTGGTGTCTGCTCTCTGTGGGGGCCTGCTTGTCCTTCACTGCCGTGGCGAGGGGCAAGCAGCGCCCTGCTGTCTGCTCACTATGGGGGACTGCTTGCCCCTTGCCACTGCAAAGAGCGGCAAACAGCACCCTGCTGTGTGGTCGCCGCAGAGGATTGCTTGCCCTTTGCCCCTTGCCACTGTGAAGTAGGTAAGTAGCGCCCTGCTGTCTGCTCATCACGGGGGACTGGGCACCGCCATCTTGTGGCTATGGGCGCTGCCATCTTTGTCATGAAGTGATGGTCAATTTGCATATTCTGTCTTTATTAGATAGGCTGGTGTACAATACATATAATACATTATGTGTTAATTGATTGTTTATGTTACTGGTAAAGCTCCGAGTCAACAGTAGACTATTAGTTTTAGAAGAGTCAATCAAAAGTTATACATAGATTTCGACTGCAGAAGGGGTCAACGTCCATAACCCCTACATTGTTCAAAGATCAATAGTACATTTAAAGACCAGGACAATGGGAAATTTTCAGTATGCACGGAATATAGGGCAGGAGATAGGCTAATGCTAAGAAATCTGCACAAGGACTTTAAGAAACAATAAAAATATAAAACAATGTATCATATGGAAGTCTGTGCTTATCTATATATATAAAAGCCTAAGAGACTGGCTGACTATTCAACCGGCAGCTATGACTGCACTGACAATTAGGGGGCAGACCTCAACACAAGAGCTGCTGAGCTGTGGTGACTTGGCAGCTGCAGTTCTCAGCTGATGCACCGGAACCAGAGAGGAGGGAGACAGATTCCAGGGTGTGTCACCCGAGAACCGCCCTCTCACAATCCGGGATTCCTTAGGGAATATCGTAGAACTGGTTTTGGTCCTGTCTCCACAGGCCAGGCTGAGGCACCCCACCTGTGCACGAATCTGTGCACTGGGCCTCTAGTTATCTAGATAAATAAAAATAAAAATACCCAAAAGGGAATTTACAAGAACACTGAATCACCTTACATACCCCAAGAATAGAAATATGCAGGGCTACTGCCACCATCCTGGCAATGAAGCTGGGCCTCAGGAATAAATGAATATGGGAATTCATATCATCAGGGTATCTTCCATCCAGTTTTCATGTTTGCTCCTTTCAATATATCAGCTTCATTTTTTTTCTCACTGAGGATTGCTTTCTCCCATGACTAAAAATGTGGCTTCTAACCTCCTGTAAACTTTAAGTACTTCAGATTTAGCCACCAAGGGGAGGATGACCCTGTGTGTCTCCAGTTTAAAAATCCTGGGCAAGAACTCATTGGATGGGACTTGTTCAGACTTCCTTCCCAAATAAATCAAATATTGTCTTGGGTCAGGACCATGATGATGTCAGAACATAGAAGTGCCATCAGGGGCTTTGTGGATGGAGTAGGGAAAAGGTCAAGGTCTAGAATAATGAGAGAGCAGTCTACAGACATCCACTCTCTCTCCTCTCCACCCCTCTGTGCTGTCCTACAGCCGTTTCTCTGGAGTTAAGGCCCTTGTCACTTCTCTTTCCACGTCCACAACCATGCAGCTCCTACACTGGTGTCTTTCCTGCATGCAGATTTTAATGTTTTACTACAACATTTTTTATGCCATTTTTCCCTTTCACTAATATGGAACATGTTTTTTTTTCTCCCTAATTTAGTGATTATTAGAGCATAACAATATGATTTTCCTTGTCATTTCTGTATCTGCTGTGCTTATTTGGTTAGTAATAATACGTTATTATTTAGCCCAAAGGCAGATATTATATAAGTATAAAAGCCAGTTATCTGCTCCCACTTCATGACTGAATACTATACTGAGCACTTATGTTGTCCTTCTAAAATATATTACTGGTCATAAGAATGTCACTGTCTCATAGAAAATTGTCACCACTACTAGAAAAACAACTAAAAAATTATGGTATAATCAGAAACAATATGGTCAAATGTGTTTGGCTATTACTGCATTTCCTTAGGAAAGGGAAGTTAGCAAATATTTTCTCCTTTTCAACATGGCACTTACGTTTCCTATGTAAGGCAGCCATAATTGCTGAGAAAACAGAGGAAGTGGCATAAGATACACAGTAATTTCTTAATACTAAAAAATGTAGCCCTGGCTGGGTAGCTCAGTTGGCTAGAACAACATCCCATACGCCAACGGTGAAGGTCTAATCCCCAGTCAACCAATGAGTGCATAACTAAATGGAACAACAAATCAATGTTTTGTTTTGTTTTTCACTCTCTCCCTTCATCTTTCTCTCCCTCTCTCTAAAAATCAATCAATCAATCCATCAATCAATATGTAGACATTTCTTTTGTAAAATTAGGACTTTAATTTTGAGTACAAAATGGAATAGAATCAAGTGAAAGAGCCCTAGGTATCACATGGCACCAAGGAAAAGGATAAAAACTACTGTTTCCTGCTTTTCACCTAGTCCTATACGGGAACTTCCCCCATCAGTGGAAGCAAAATGGAAATTTTCTTGTGTTTCATCATTAATGTATTATTAATGTCGTAGGCCTGGTTAACATTCCAACCAAACTGACATGGTCTTTCCCCAATAGGTAACTATAATATCTCGATCTAATGAATATACATTATGGTAATGCAGATATATAAGATGCCCTCTAGTGTATATACCTTTCATAATCCCCTCCCTTAACCGCAGCAGAAACTGTAAATATGATGAAATATCACTCCAGTGATTAGTTTGACTTTAAGTTAAAAAGGGGTATTATACAGGTGGGCCTAACCTAAACATGTGAGCTCTTAAAAAGCCTGAGCCATTTCTGCAAGAGGTTCCAAGTGGGAGAGGACATATGGAGAGGGCCATATAGCAAGCAACTGTGTGGATCTTTAGGAGCTGAGAGTATCAGGATCCAGCTGATGGCCAGCAAGAAAATGGAGGCCTCTCTCCTACGATTCAAGAAAATGTAATTCTGCCAACAACCACATGAGCTCGGAAGAGGGCTCTAAGCTCCACTGCCAGTGGTATAAAAGTAGCACATAAAATTTTGTACATAATGCTTGATAATGATAATAAACTTGTTACTGGCTAATAAATTTACTAATTATACTTTTAATTGTTTTTAGAGTATATGCTTTTGACTGATTAAAAACAACATTTTCTGAAATACAGTATGGCTGGTTACACTAACAGCAGCCTCATACACCTCATGTTTACCATGTCTTTTGACTGCAGCGTTTTCTTTTGTGTTTGATTTAACTCAGTGTGTAGCAGGCTATACCAACTAGGTTTGTGTAAATGCATTCTATGATGTTTGCACAATGATTAAATTGCATAACAATGCATTTCTCACAACATATCCCAGGGGTAAAGTGGCATATGACTATATTAAGATATATTAATGCTCCAATTGGTTTGGCTCAGTGGATAGAGCATTGGCCTGTGGACTAAAGGATGCCGGGTTCAATTCCAGCCAAGGACACATGCCCACCTTGCAGGCTCAGTCCTCAGAAGAGGGCGTGTAGGATGCAGCCAATCAATGATTCTCTCTCATCACTGATGTTTCTGTCTCTCTCCCTCTCCTTTCCTCTCTGAAATCAATGAAAAAAAAATATATTTTTTAAAAAGAGTAGTACCCTTGAAGCTTACACTGTTTAAAAAATAAAAATAAAAGAAATATTAATACATTGTGGCTGTATAACAAAGAAATTAGAACTTATAAGATAGTTGTTCCAAACTGGCATAAAATCATGTTTCTTACCAGTAAACTAATAAAAACGTTTGCAAATTTTAAGGTACTAACATAAATTGATTTAATGATTTAAAATTATTTGTTGATATTTTAGACATTACTCTCTAGAATTTGATTATACTTTCTTCAAAAGTCAAAGGTACATAAAGCATACTCAGCATTATTACCTTAATGTCACGAACTTCATATGCTATCCTGTGGTCAGTGACTCTGTCCTGGGTGAAATTATATGTCCGAATTCTCTCTGACTGGGTTCTTGTTCCCACCTGGGCCATAATACAAAGCAATTCATATTTAAATTTTAAAATGATCTCTATTACAATGAAAACAATTACTTGTAAATTACTTTCCTATTTTAACAGCTTAAATATTTTCTAAAATTATATGTACATAGTGGCAAAGAGCAAGAATGGGCAGAACTTAATGTTTAAGACTACAAGTTTTAAAACTTATAGAATAAGAATTTATATCTCTTCGATACTTCAAATTCCATATACATAAAATCAAATTATCTTCCCACTCCAATCAGTTCTTTCTCCTAGTTTCTACAAATGACACCACAATATTCCCTTTATCCAAGTAGAAAACTCTGACATCCTACAATGTAACTAACATTTCATGGGAGCTTATTCTGCCAGGCTTTGATATAGACACTGAAACCACCCATTCTCTGTCCACTTCCAATGGTTTCAAGGCTCTTTTATTATATCTTGCCCTTTCCATCTACTATCTATCATCCAAGAGCTTATTACTTCCTGTAAAATCTCCTGGTTAATCTTCCAATTCTCTGTTTACACTGTGTTACCCAAAGCACAGTTCTCTGATCAATATTCTTATTTGGTTCCTAGCTACTAAGCAGATTACTCAACTCAGAATTTAAGATACTTCATAATGTAGCCAACTTTCCCAGTGTTATTTCTGAAAATGATGTGTACCTCTATAATGCTATTTATTATACCATATCACCATTATGTGTACCTGTGAACTCTGCTAAAATGTCATCTTAAAGGATGCCCTTCGCCCTAACTGGTTTGGCTCAGTGAATAGAGGGTCAGCCCGTGGACTAAAAGGTCCCAGGTTCGATTCCAGTCAAGGCTATGTATCCTGGTTGCAGGCACATCCCCAGTAGGAGGTGTGCAGGAGGCAGCTGATTGATGTTTCTCTCTCATTGCTATTTCTAACTCTCTATCCCTCTCCCTTCCTCTCTGTAAAATATCAATAAAATATATTAAAAACAAAAGGATGCCTTTCCCTGACACTCCTACCATCTCTGCTAGTTCTGGTTCCTACAACTGAAATATGTTATCTGCCTCCTTCAAAACTCCAGACACTTGAAATCATAACATACCAAAGTTTGCCTTATGCTATGGTTATTTGTATTCTTCTTAGTCTGTGCACCTCTCTTACCTCCACAGCATACGATACACACAGTACCCTCTCCACTTTTTAAGATAAAAAAAGACATTTCTAAAACTTATTTTCTAAAGCATATAATATACCCTCGCTGGTGTGGCTCAGCAGTTGGGAATTGAACTATAAAGCAGGAGGTCATGGTTCAATTCTTGGTTCAGGGCACATGCCCAGGTTGCCGGCTCAATCACTAGTGTGGGTTTTGCAGGCGGCAGCTGAACAATGATTCTCTCTCATCATTAATGTTTCTATCTCTCTTTTCCTACCCCTTTCTCTCTAAAATCAATAAAAGTATATTAAAAAAGAAACATCCTATATAATAAAAGCATAATATGCAAATGAACCAAGTGGAGGAATGACCACTTGGCGAGGGGCAGGGCCAGCAAGCAGGCAGCGCCAGTCAAGGCTCATGCCAGTGGGCAGAGACAGGGGATGGTGATTGGGGATTGGCGGTGACCAGGTGCAATAAGGGGGCGATGAGGGGCGGGGCCAGCTGCTCATCCTCTGATCAGCCAACCCAGTCACCTTCCACAGAGTGGGCCTAAGCTGTCAGTTGGACATCCCTGTAGCTCTCAGACTGCAAGAGGAAGCAGGTCGGGCTGAGGGACACCCCCCAGTGCATGAATTTTTGTGCATCGGGCCTCTAGTCCTATATAATAAAATGCTAACATGCAAATTGACTGAATGGTGGGACAACCAGTCGCTATGTCGTGCACTGACCACCAGGGAGCAGATGCTCAATGCAGGATGCTCAGTGCACTCCCACAGAGGGGGCGCCGCTCAGACAGAAGCCTGTGGCAGGGCTAAGGATGTCCAACTGCTGGCTTAGGCCACTCCCTATGGGGAGCCATCAGTCAGATATCCCCCCAGGGCTCCTAGACTGTGAGAGGGTACAGGCTGGGCTGAGGGACCCTTCCCCAAATGCATGAATTTTGGGTACTGGGCCTTTAGTCCTATATAATAAAAGGCTAATGTGCAAATTGACCTTAATGATGGAACAATCGGAACAACAGCTGGACTAGTCACTATGAGGTGCACTGACCACCTTTCGGTCTCTTTCCCCAGCCAGCAGGCTCCGATCACCTGATAGTGAATAGGCAACTGGGTATGGGAGGCGGGGGACGCACGCGGAGCCAGGCCAAGGCCCCCATCCTGCCAGTTCCCCACACACAGAGGGCGACCCACAGTGGGGGTGGGGCCGGCAAATGGGTGGGAACGGATGACCTCTGCATCCCTTCCCCTGGCCATTAGGCATAATCACCTGATGTGGGTGGGTGGCAGTGGGGGTGAGGCTGGCTGCGGGCAGCTGGGGAAGATGGCCCTGATTGCAGGCCAGGCCTACAGACAGTACCCACGCATGAATCTTGTGCACCAGGCCTCTAGTATAATATACATATGGCTGATCCTCAGGAGAGTTTTTTCAAAGGATAGATTCCAAAGCCCAATCAGGGATTGTGCATTTTATTTTATTATTTTTTAAATTTTTTTAATAGATTTCAGAGAAGAGGGGAAAGGAAGAGAGTGATAAAAACATCAGTGATGAGAGAGAATCGCTGATCAGCTGTCTCCTGCACGCCCCACCTCAGGGATCCAGCACGAAACCTGGACATGTGCCCTGACCGGGAACTGAACAGTGACCTCCTGGTTCATAGGTTGATGCTCAACCACCGAGCAATGCCGACCGGACAGGGATTGTACATTTTAAAAAACATTCCCCAGGCCATCATTCTGTAACCAGCCAGATTTGGAAACAACTATCTTATCGCCAAGGACCCCACCCAGGTCAATTACATCAGAATCTCAGAGAGTAAGGCCTGCGCATCTGCAAAGCTCTTTTTAAAAAATGTTTTCTTACTGATTTTAGAGGGCTGCAAGCTCTTTAGGTGATAAGTGGAGACAGGGTTGAGAACCTGGCATAATGACTTCCATATAAAAGCTACTAGCTGACAAAAAATTCTAAGCATTAGAAATAATAAAAGATTTCAAACAGATGAACAAGTTAATTGGGAAGCGTGGAGATCTTTTCTGGCTTCTCAAACCAGATGACTGAAGAAGACACACAGTTTGCATAAGGCCAATCTTTTTTTTTTTTTAATCATACATGAGTATTTATTCCAATACTGCCAGCAGTATGGGAGAACAGCAGGTCATCCACAAAAATCTGCTCTGCAGCGCCCCCCCTAAGCTCTTATACAGGGTAGGACAAAGATAACATGGAGAAGTAGGGATCACATGCATGGAGAAGTAGGCACTGTGGGCTGAGGTGAGACTCCATTGGATAAGGGCAATCTTGAATACTTATTTTAAAAATTATTATGTGAAACCTTTAGTGTCAAAATGTCAAATAGCAAGTAAATCCCAATGTTTCTTATTAAATCAAATGTGGCAACCGAAACCGGTTTGGGTCAGTGGATAGAGCGTCGGACTGCTGACTGAAAGGTCCCGAGTTCGATTCTGGTCAAGGGCATGTACCTTGGCTGTGGGCATATCCCCAGTAGGAGGTGTGCAAGAGGCAGCTGATCAATGTTTCTCTCTCATTGATGTTTCCAACTTTCTATCCCTCTCCCTTCCTCTCTGTAAAAAATCAATAAAATATATTTTTAAAAAATAAGTAAAATGTGGCAGATTTCACAATATTCATGGTATCACTTCTTTGCCAAGAAGTAATGCTTTGTAAATGAGCATTCCTATCTGGGGTTATCACTAATAGAAGATTAATATATTATTTATCCTGTTGCTTTAACTACTTGCAAATTAGAATGTAGGTAAGGAAAACTAGAAGGGCAAAAGTGTGAAAAGACTAAGACATCTAAGTAAAAAGAATAATGTTTACTTTTATGCAACTGATTATCCTATAAAGCTACAAAATCTTCCAAATTTACTGTTGCATATAGATCTAAGTAAAGTTATTTCTAGATTCCACTTTCTCTTCCACCCTCTCTCAAAAACAAACTACTTTTGGAATTTAAAACTATACAACACTTCGTTTACCTAAAATAATGACATTAATTTTGCTTAGAACTTATCTATTTATATATTTGAATAAATAATACTGTACATGTATACAATACAAAATTCCAAAAGGGTATATAATGAAAAGTAAATATTCTACTCCTTGTCCCCAAACTCTTTCTAGAAATCACTGTTATCAGTTTTTTGCAGTACCATTTATTTTTTAACTTACATCCAGTTGTAATAAAAGCCTTGGTTTTTAGATTTTAAAAAATCTCTTAAATTTCCAGAGAATTACTTTGTCTTTTATACTGATTTCCTCTCAAAACAGTTATGATATAAACACTGGAAACAACTGGGAAATAACTTTAAGTTTGTTCATATGTCATCTACTCATTTGCAAGCTGGCATGTCCAATTTTAGTCATAATCTGTCAGTTCAAATGCATTTAAATTATTGCTTACTTAAGCATTTTTCTTTATGTTCTGAGGTATTTCCATTCAATCAAAAATGAATACTACATTTTCTACATAAAATGACTTTTTGTAAAGAGGTATTAAATTACTAGAAGCCTGGTGGATGAATTTGCGCATGAGTGGGGTCCCTCAGCCTGGCCAGCAATCAGGGTCAATTGGGGCCGGCCAGCCAGGGGGAAGGACCACAGGGGGTTGGCCAACTGCAGGAGGTTGGCTGTGGGAGTGCACTGACCTCCATGGGGCAGCTCCTGCATTGAGCGTCTGTCCCCTGGTGGTCAGTGTGTATCATAGCGATCGTTTGACCAGTAGTTCAGTCAACTGGTCGTAATGGTCACTTAGGCTTTTATATATATATATATATATATATATATATATATATACACACACACACACACACACACACACACACACACACACACTAGAGGCCCAGTGCATAAAATTTGTGCATGGGGAGGGGTAGGGGGGTGTCCCTCAGCCCAGTCTGCACCCTCTCCAATCTGAAACCCCTCGAGGGATGTCCTACTACCCCTTTAGGCCAGATCCCATCGGGATCGGATCTAAACGGGCAGTCAGACATCCTTCTCACAATCCAGGACTGCTGGCTCCAAATTGTTCACCTGCCTGACTCCCTGATTGCTCCTAACTGCTCCTGCCTGCCAGCCTGATCACCCCCCTAACTACTACCCTGCCAGCCTAAATGATGTCTAACTGTTGCCCTGCAAGCCTGTATGCCCCCAACTTCCCTCCTCTGGTCACCCTTAACTGCCCTCCCTTGCAGGCTTGATTGCCCCCAACTGCCCTCCCCTGCTGGCCTGATGGCCTACAACTGTCCTCCCTTACAGGCCTGAAACCTCCCAATTGTCCTCCCCTGCTGGCCATCTTGTGGTGGCCATCTTGTGTCCACATGGGGGCAGCCCTCTTCTGTGTTGCAGTGATTCAGGTCAAGCTGCATATTACTCTTTTATTAGATAGGATAGAGGCCTGGTGCATGGGTGGAGGCCAGCTGGTTTGCCCTGAAGGGTGTCATGGATCAGGGTGGGGATTCCCTTGGGATGTGGGGCGGACTGGGCGAGGGGCCTGTGGTGGTTTGCAGGCCAGCCATGCCCCCAGTGACCCAAGCGAAGGCCCTGGGATCTGGGATTAATTTATTTCTACAATTGAAACTTTGTAGCCTAGAGCGGAGGTAAGCCTTCTGCTTGCTTGGTGGTAACAACCATTTCTGTTTGAAACTTTGTAGCCTAGAGTGGAGGCCTAGGCTAGGGCTGTAGAAGTTTGGCTTCCTCCATTGCCCCAGCAGCCCTAGCCTCTGCTCTCTCTAGCTCTGTGGCTGCTGCCATTTCTGTTGGGATCATGTATCTTCTATAACTGAAACTTTGTAGCATTGATTGGAGGCCTAGGCCGGCAGGGGCAAGCGGAAAGCTTGGCTTCCTCCATTGCTGGGGAAACCCAAGCCTCCCTCCTGCTTTCAGTTGCTGCAGCCATCTTGGTTGGGGTTTATTTGCATAATCTGCTCCTGATTGGCTGGTGGGCGTGGCTTGATAGGAGGTATGGTCAATTTGCATATTACTATTTTATTAAATAAGACTAGAGACCAAATGCATGAAATTCGTGCAAGAGTAGGCCTTCCCCCTGACTGTCAGCACCAACTTCCCTCTAGCACCCAGGACCTGGGCTTTCCTTGCAGCCCCAGCTTTGTCTGGAAGGTCGTACGGAAGAATGTCTGGAAGCATAACCAGTCTAATTAGTATATTACGCTTTTATTATTATAGACTAGTGACCCAGTGCACGAAATTCATGCATGGAGGGGGCAATTCCCTCAGCCCAGCCTGCACCCTCTCCAATAGGAGACCCTTTGGGGGATGTCCAACTGCTGGTTTAGGCCTGATCAGGATGGGGCCTAAACCAGCAGTCGGACATCCTTCTCACAATCTGGGACCTCTAGCTCCTAACTGCTCACCTGCCTAACTGCCTCTGTCTGCCTGATCACTCCTTACTGCCCTCCCTTGCCATCTTGATTTCACCACCAACTGCCCTCTCCTGTCAGCCTGATCTCACCCCCAACTGCCCTACCCTGCCAGCCTGGTTGCCCTCAACTGCCCTCCCCCAACAGCCTGGTTGCCCCCAACTGCCCTCCCCCAACAGCCCTCCCTTGCTGGTCTGATCTTGCCCCCATCTGCCTTCCCCTTGCTGGCCTGGTTGCCAACTACCCTCCCCTGCTGGCCTGATCTCGTCCTTAAGTGTCCTCCCCTTGCCAGCCTGGTTGCCCCCAATAGCCCTCCTCCACTGCTGACTTAATCTCACCCCCTACTGCCCTCCTCTGCTGACCAATTTGGTTCTAAGTGGTCAGTTTCTATGCCAATCAGTGTCAAAAACTCTACCTCCCCGGCAGCCACTGCCTCCTCACAGTTGACCCAGATTTGGATCTGATTGGCCAGTTTCTATGCCAGTCAGTGTCTCTGGGCCTATCAATGGGGCTTGATCAGAAAGATGGGGCTGATCTGGTGGAGGCCTGGAGAGAAATGGACCCAGGGCTGCTGGCCAGGCTCTGAGGGAAAGAGAGAGGCAAGTGCTGGTCAAAAGCTGCCTCAGATGCTACAGATCAGCCCCCACTTCTCTCTTCAAGTCTCTTTCCGGGCCTGATTCAAAGTCCCCTCAGCCATCAATGCTGGGCTACCGGGCCTGCAGCCTGCAGTAGTCACTGCTGGGTTGCGATGGCAACCCAGCACTGACTTCCGGATGATCCACCTTTGGTCGTGATTGGCCGTTACACCTGGCTCTTTATTATAGAGATAGATCATACCAAATAAATCTTACCTGTAGTCTTCTAGCACTCTGTTGTTGACACTTCTCTTTCTCAATCACCTGCTGGTAAAGTCTAGCTCTCAGCACACGCAAAGCTATTTCTTTATTTTTTATCTGTGATCGTTCTTGTTGGCATTCTACTACAAGCCCTGAAAAATAACAGGGATTAAAGGTAAAAATCGTAGCCTCCATTAAGCTAAATTGAGATAGTAGTGAGGTGTCAGTTATAGTGAAGAAGAGACAGACTTAAGAAATATTTTAGGAGGAGAAGCAAAGATGGCGGCATAGGTGAACACCTATTGTTCTGCCCCGCGCAACGATTTAGGAACTACAACATAACAGCAGAACAGACAGCACCCAGAATCGCCAGAAAGCTGGCTGAATGAAAACTCCACTAACTGGAGTGGAGGTGGGACACTGAGACTCAGAAGCGGTGGGAGCGCAGTCTTTCAGACGGAAACAGGTTAGGAGCCGTCCTGGTCGCGCGCACAGGCTGGGGCTGGAGCAGCAACGCCCGTCCCACTGCCCGGTTTTCCCAGCACCAGGCGAGATCCGTCCCACTCTCCAGATCCCCCAGCGCCAGGCGAGGTCCGGCCGAGGTCCGTTCCACTGCCCGGATCCCCCAGCCCCCAGTGCCAGGCGAGCTCCGGCCGAGGTCCGAGGATGCACCCTGGAAGCGGGGCGCGGCAGAGGCTCCTGAACTGCGAGTTTCCACGAAAGGGTCGCGCAAACCCGCGACTTGCCCCCTGGAAACTTGTCTCCTGGTTCTGGAAACCATTTATTTTTACAATCCTGGGCTAGACTTTTGGTGTGCAGGCACATTTGGGGAAAGGCGGAGTGGTCTGGCAAGGGGAAGAGACTAGCGGCTTTCTCTTGGAGGAGTCTGCAGCCATCCCCATCCAACAGAGACCCCCGCGTGCGAGCACCGCATAGGACGCAGCTGACACTGACGCTGCCTGCGCAGCTCAGAGACTCCGCCCATCCAACCTGAACACAGTCTCCCTTCACAGCCAATTGGCCCGGAGGTCAAACCCTCCTAGGACTAACAACAACAAGCTGGGTTTAAATTCAAAAACACTGAATATAACCATAAAGTATTGCAGTAAGAGTACCCACCTCAGGTAACCGGGGAGACTGAGCCACTGTCCCTTTGAGGATATCTACCACATAAAGCAGCCACCATGCAGAGACATGGAAAGAAATCAGGTGTGAAAGAAATGGAGGAGAAAAGACGACAAGACATAGAGTTCAAAACCACGGTTATAAGGCTTTTCAAGAGGCTCCTACAAAAGGCCGATCAAATTAATGAGAATTACCAGGAAATAAACAAGACCAACCAGCAAATGAATGAAAATTACAAGGAAATGAATGAGAACCTCAAGCAAATGAATGAGACTCTCAAGGAAATGAACAAGGCCTCTGAGGATACGAACCAGACCCTCACGGATAAAAAAAAGGACCAACTAGAAATCAAGCTTACACAGACTGAAATAAAAAATAATACACAAAGTCCTAAAAGCAGTCCAGAGGGCCACAAGAACCAAGTCAAAAATTTGAAATACAAAGAAGCAAAATCCACTCAGCTGGAAAAGCAAGAAACAAAAAGAATTCAGATAATTGAAGATAGCGTAAGGGGCCTCTGGGACAACCTCAAGCATGCCAACATCCGAATTATTGGGGTGCCAGAAAAAGAGAGAGAGCAAGTTAATGAAAACCTACTTGAAGAAATAGTGACTGAAAACTTCCCCCACCTGGTGAAAGAAACTGACTTAAAAGCCCAAGAAGTACACAGAACCCCAAAATATAGGAATCTAAAGAGGACCACACCAAGACACATCATAATTAAAATGCCAAGAGCAAAAGATAAAGAGAGAATATTAAAAGCAGCAAGAGAAAAACAGTTGGTTACCAACAGGGGAGCACCATACGATTGTCAGCGGATTTCTCAACAGAAACGATGCAGGCCAGACGCGAGTGGCAAGAAATATTCAAAATAATGAAGAGCAAGAATCTACAACCAAGATTACTCTATCCAGCAAAGCTATCATTCAGAATTGAGGATCAGATAAAGTGCTTCACAGATAAGAAAAAGCTAAAGGAGTTCATCACCACCAAACCAGTATTATATGAAATGCTGAAAGATATTCTTTAAGAAGAGGAAGAAGAAAAAGGTAAAAATATAAATTATGAACAACAAATACACATCTATCAACAAATGAACATAAAAATCAAGTGAATTGATAGGCTGATGAACAAGATAAACTGGTGACTATAACAGAAACATGGACATAGAGAGGGATTGGACTGACAATTCTTGGGGAGAAAAGGGTTGTGGGAAGTACAGCAAGAGATTGGACAAAAATCTTGCAACAATGGGAGAGGACATTGGGGAGGGGGAGGTGAGGGCGGAGGGTGGGATAGGTACAGGGTGGAGGGGAGATATAGGGGGATAAAAAAGGGAAAACAATGTAATTAATAAACTGAACAATAAAGAAAAAAAATATTTTAAAGTTCCCCCAGGTTGATCAGGAAAAGATCACAAAGGATTAAGTGCTTTTTATTATTTCTTATTTTTTAGATTTAGCATACTTCAGAACTTACACTTGTTCTGATGGTAACAGTGATAGATGGCTAGTCTGATACCTAAATGACATTTCCAATGAGAAGACTGGAAGCAGTCGCATCTGCAGATGGTTACACATACTTTCCTTCCCAGAGTTCTGCCTCTCCATCCCAGCTCATCCAGAGACTTTTGTAGCTCAATTAAAGTGCAAAATACTGTCACCCCCAGTATAGTGCTGCTCCATTCTGTCCTCCTTGAGAAGTCAGCTTTTCCCCTTTAAATCACAAATATACATAAGAGCTGATGTGTTTAAAAAAGGAGTTTATATATAGAAACCAATGGAAACAAACTATTCAAAATCTTCCTTTTTTTGGTTAATTCTCACCCAAGGATATCTTTCCATTGATCTTTTAGAGAGTGGAAGAGAGAGGGAAAGACAGAGAGAAAATTGATGTGAGAAATGCTGATCAGGGCCTGGGGCTGGGGAGGAGCCTGCAACCAAGGTACGTCCCCTTGACTGGAATCAGCAGGGACACTTTTCGGTCCACAGGCTGACACTCTGTCCACTGAGCCAAACCGGCCAGGGCTCAAATTCAAAGGAAGAGTTTACAGTAAATGTTTCTCAGCTGTCTTGGCTCTAAAGACAACTGACCAACACATCTAAACACACATTTTGGTTAGCCAACGTCCACATTTGGGTGGGTTTGACCCACTATAGAGTCCAGTAACTAGACCAAATAGAGCCCTGGAATGGTGATCCTTGAAGCTTCGGGCTGCTGTCCTTATTTTGTAGCTATCACTCTGAAGATGTGTGTTCAATTCTGCTCCCAGGTACATATATAACGGGGGGGGGGGGGGGGGGGGGGGGGGCGAGCTGCATTGATAGGGTAGTAAGTATTTTGCAGATTTTAAAAATGTGTATAAAATTCTACTCTCAAAACTACTATCACAGGGTTGTATCACCACATTATTAGTTAATCCTGAAACTGCTAATGACTTTATCTTCTTATCTTCTCTTATTCTCTAACATCGTCCCTGACAAAAATAGGCTGAATTCATTAAGAAAGGGTGCAAATCCCACACTGTGCTAATCCAGTGGACAGCAACCAGGTAAGAGACTCAAGGGCCACCCACAGGTTTACGCTGGAAAATGCCACCAGGATGAAAGAAAAGTGAACTTCAGATGAACTATGACTAATTAACAAACTAAAATCACCACAGAGGTGAGGGGTAGGGAGATATTCTGCCCGACACATTTTGGATTATGTGCAGAAGGAAGATAACTGTGCATGTCCTCCCCATCCTATGGAATGTGTACCTCCTGGAAGAAATTTGATTCTCTAGGTTTTTTACATGTCTCGTTAAGTTTTACCTTGGTCCTTTAAAATTAACCAATTATTTCACCAAGGCAAGAAGGTGCTTTTTTAAAATTTATTTTTATAGCAAAGGTGAAAATTTATTGAAGAACAAGTATAGACTCTCACGTGGGGAAGACAAAAGAATCTCACAGCAGACTCCCACATGGGGAGAATACACAGGAAAGTGCTTTTTGAAGATGAGCTTACCTTCCTGCATGCCTTGATCAGAGAATAAAATTTCTGCTCTGCTTGACCAAACTCTGTATCCTTCTATTGGCATGAGCAACCTTGATTCTGGGCAGAAGGACCTTGATTCTGGATCCCTGACCCACAAGGATCTGTGTCACTATGTTTCCACCTTGTCTAAACAAGCAACAACCTACACTTGCTAATACTTTAAGAAAGACACCTAGGTTTCACTTCTTTTAGTTTCTTACTTCATTTTTAAAATTTAATAAATCTTTATTGTTCAGATTATTAAAATGTTCCTCTTTTTTCCTCCACATAGCTCCCCTCCACCCCAGTACCCATCCCACCCTCTGCCCTTACCTCCCCACAACTGTCCTCATCCATAGGTGTACGATTTTTGTCCAGTCTCTTCCTGCACTTCCCACACCCATTTTCCCCCCAAAATTGTCAGTCCATTCCCTTTCTGTGTCCCTGATTCTATTATATTCACCAGTTGATTCTGTTCACCAGATTTTTAATTCACTTGATTTTTAGATTCACTTGTTGATAGATGTGTATTTGTTGTTCATAATTTTTATCTTTACCTTTTTCTTCTTCTTTTTCCTCTTCTTAAAGAATACCTTTCAGCATTTCATATAATACTGGTTTGGTGTTGATGAACTCCTTTAGCTTTTTCTTATCTATAAAGCTCTTTATCTGACCTTCAATTCTAAATGATAGCTTTGCTGGGTAATCTTGGTTGTAGGTTTTTGTTATTCATCACTTTGAATATTTCTTGCCATTCCGTCTGGCCTGCACAGTTTCGGTTGAGAAATCAGCTGACAATCGTATGGGTGCTCCTTTATAGGTAACTGATTGTTTTTCTCTTGCTGCTTTTAATATTCTTTGTCTTTTTCTCTTGGCATTTTAATTATGATGTGTCTTGGTGTGGTCCTCTTTGGATTCCTTTTGTTTGGGGTTCTGTGCACTTCCTAGACTTTTAAGTCTATTTCTTTCACCAGGTGGGGGAAGTTTTCGGTCACTATTCCTTCAAATAGGTTTTCAGTATCTTGCTCTCTCTCTTTTTCTGATACCCCCATAATTCGGATGTTGGTATGCTTGAGGCTGTCCTAGAGGCTCCTTACACTATCTTCAATTTTTTGGATTTTGCTTCTTTGTATTTCAAATCTTTGACTTGATTCTTGCAGTCCGCTAGTCTGCTATTAGGTCTTTGTATAATATTTTTTATTTCAGTTAGTGTATGCTTAATTTCTAGTTGGTCATTTTTCACATCCTCGAGGGTCTCGTTAAATTTTTTGCCCTTTTCTAGGAATCTCTTGAAAAACCTTATAACCATGGTTTTGAACTCTTATGTCCAGTCATTTTTTTTTCTTCCATTTCTTTCAAATGTGATTTGTTTCCTTGTTTCTGCATTTTGGCTGCTTTCCTGAGTTGGTCATGTAGCTTTGTGTGGTAGGTGTCCTCTAGGGAGCAGTGGCTCAGCCTCTCCAGTTACCTGAGGTAGACACTATTGGTGTACCCCTTTATGGGCTGCACAGTGTTGTTGTAGTTAAGCCTCAATTGTTGTTGGTATCACTGGGAGGGGTTGACCTCCAGGCCAATTGGCTGTGAGGATCAACTGTGTTTTAGCTGGAAGAGCCTCTGTGCTCAGCTTGGATGGGGAGGAGTCTCTGGGCTGAGCAGTCAGTCTTGGTTTCCCATCAGCCCTGCCCTAAGCGGCGCCCGGGTCTCTGTGCCCCGTGGCAATGGTTGCACGCACCTCTGAGAGAAAGGTGCCCCAGAGCTCTGCCCGCTGCCAGACGGTTCAGTTTCTCCCCAAATGAGTCTGGACATCCAAAGTCTCACCTGGAACTGGAATACAATGCAGTCCGGTGGTTTTTTGTTTTTTTTTCCCTCCCAAATGAGAGAGCCAGACACACATCCTCTCTGCGAGCTCACGCACCTCTGCAGCTCCCAAATCTCAGTGTGCTTGCTCCTTACAGTCCAGCTTCACCCCATATGAGTCTGGGATCAGTGTAGTGGGACGCCTCTGACTCCCTCCACGTTTGAGAAAACCAGCTGGATATTCAGCCAGCCATTCTTTCCGCTCACGCACATCTCCGCATCCCCACACCTCTGTCTCAGTGTCTCCACAACTCTGCCTTCCGCAGCCCCTCTGAGTCACAGTGTCCTTTTATCTTTCCTTCTATTTGTGGAATTTCCACTCAGCCAGCTTTCTGGTGGTTCTGGATGATGTCGGTTTTGTCTTTTATTTGTAGTTTTGAAATTGTAGTGCGGGGCAGCAGCATAGGTGATTACCTATGCCACCATCTTGGTTCCTCTGTAAACTTGCTTCTTGACTGCTTCATTGCAGCCACATGTTTGGGCTGGGGTGCCAACTGGCTTCCGTCTCCCAATCATTTGCCTGGAACTGTCTTAAATCTGGCTTTTTTCCCCCCAACCATCCAAAAGAATATGAAAATTTCCATGTCATGATGGCTAGTCATAGCTTTCTTTCAACTTAACCTCATCAGCTGACCTGTATTGATTTTTGCTTAGACATTTGCACTATTCCTATCCAGTGGCTCAGGATAGAACTTATATAGCTTAAAAACTCTTAAGAGCTCAGTAATTCCTAAGGAAATCTTGTGATTATATATTTTAATAACTTCTATACACTAGTATTTACTCATAAATACTCCCTCAAGAATAGAGGATTTCGGGGGTGAAAAGATATGTTAGATAATAGAAGAGCTATTGAAATAGGGTGCTGGGCGGAAACCGGTTTGGCTCAGTAGGTAGAGCGTTGGACTGTGGACTGAAAGGTCCCAGGTTCGATTCTGGTCAAGGGCATGTACCTTGGTTGCAAGCACATCCCCAGTAGGGGATCAGCAGCTGATCGATGTTTCTCTCTCATTGATGTTTCTAGCTTTTTATCCCTCTCCCTTCCTCTCTGTAAAAAAATCAATAAAATAAATAAATAAATAAAAGAAATAGGGTGCTGGGTTTATTTTTAAAAAAACAACTATAGAAAGGTTTTTGGAAAAAAGTTTTCTCAGTGTTGTTTCAGTGCTCTATAACAAATTCCAAAATTGTAGGTAGCAGTAGTACCAAATAGCATTTAATATATATTTGCTGAGCCATGGCCAGGTTGTGGTTTTGATTCCTGGTCAGGGCACATATGTAGGTTGCAGGCTTGGTCCCCGTCAGGGCGCATATGAGAGGCAACCGATCGATGTTTCTTTCTTACACTGATGTTTCTATCTCTCTATCTTACTCTCTCTAAAATCAATGAAAACATCCTCAGGTTAGGGTTAAAAAAAAATCTATCTATCTACTGAATGACTACATGAATTATTTAAAATATTTTCAACTATAAATGAGAATAAAATTCTGTATTTATATTCTAAAAAGCCCATTAATCTTTATTTAACCTCTTTGAAACTGAATTGCAGCCCAGCCCATATTGCTCAGTGATTGGAGTCAATCTATGAACCAGGAGGTCACAGTTCAATTCCCAGTCAGGGTATAAGTGCAGGTTGTGAACTTGAACCCCACCAGGGGGTATGCAGGAGGCAGCCAATAGATATTTCACCTCTCTCCCTTTCCCTTCCTCTCTTTAAAAAAGCATTAGCTTTGTAGAAAACTGGATTCACTTCATCTTACAGCTTTTGGAAGATGTAGGAAGACTTAAGCGTCAAAGAAAACTATGCAAATAAAAACAATGAAGTAATTATTAACTTTAGAAAATGAATTCATAGTATATTACTTGTCGCAGTAGTGAACACTATTTACATGCTTCTTATATTAATTTTGCCAAAATACTCATCTATTACATTAAGTAGTGAATAAATACTATTATACTTAATCAGATCTGACTATTAATTAGAAACACTGAGATAATTACTAGAAAAAAATAGCTAAAAAAGTTTAAAGTGATTGCCTCTGAATAAATTTTGGGTCAAGGAAGGAAGGAGGGGGAAGAAGAAAAGGTCCAGGGAGCTGCTATTTTTTTTTTTATAGGATTTTATCATTGGACTATTTTTTGTTTTTAAAACCAACATTAAAAAAAATACCGATTTCAGAGAAGGGAAAGGGAGAGAGAGATATCAATGATGAGAATCATTGATTGGCTGCCTCCTGCACGGCCCCTACTGGGGATCCAGCCTGAAACGGGCATGTGACCCTACCAGGAATGGAACCATGACCTCCTGATTCATAGGCTGACACTCAACTGCTTAGCCACACCTGCCAGGCGATTACTGGACTTTTAAAACCATCTGCATGTAATGTAAAATTGAGTTTAAAAATAAAAGAAATGTAAGCAAAAAGTTTAAAAACTTGGAAAATGATAGAAATCTTTAAAATCACATCAACGACTGCAAAATTACCTTGTAGTATAACAAAATTACCAGTATTCAAAGTAACCACGTTCATGCAGCATAGCCTAATGAAGCTAGCAGTCAGTCTACACAGTGACAAAATCACAATAGCACGTCCAGTACTACCTGCAAGTTTGTTTTTAGGCTAGGGTATGTCTGGCTGATTACCCCTGTAAAAATTTATTCTGTATTTGCAAATTCACCTACTTCCTAAAACTCATTTAAAAATATGGTGCCATACATAAAAAATATTCATCATACTTAGCATACTTATACAGCTTCCCTGAATAGGACTATTCACTCTCTGTCTCCTTTGAGAGAGGTATCTTTTCCAAACAGAAGAGAAATATGAACATATTGGGAACCTCAGACGTATAACACCAGAGCCACCTTTAAAGAGTTTTTGTCAGGAACCAAACACTCACACATGACTCTTCTAAATGCTACATAGTTTTATAAGACATGAAAAAAGATTAAAAGTACCAGAGCAAAAATACTGGCTTACCTGTGGGGACATGGACAAGTCTGACAGCACTATCAGTTGTATTAACATGCTGGCCTCCAGCTCCTTTGGCTCGAAATGTATCTATTCGCAAATCCTTAGGGTCCACTTTCACATCTACCTAGAACAAAATGTGTAACATAAGTAAATTCTACACTCAACAAACACTTTAATACTAAATTTATTCCAAAAATTTTCAAATAAACTGTATTGCTTTGTGTCATAAATCATAGCTATTAGACTAAGAGGTAAAATAAACTCCCCATTTCAATGGCTACTGTTTTTTAATATTGACTTAAGATATTATGAGACCATTAAGTTATGCAATCTTTTAAGTTTCATCATTTGTCATCCCACAAAGCTACATTAGATAGAAAATTTATAAAATATATATGTATGTTTCTACACATAAAGTTAATACTTATTATTCCAATTCTGTATTTGCAAATTCACCTATGTCCTAAAATTTGTTCCCCAAAATCAATTATTACAGCACTTTCACAGTCGTCATGATATGCACAGAACAGCAAAATTTCACTTTGCTCCTCATGTGCACATTCCCAGCTGAGAACAAACAAGGTGACGCTCTGCTTTTTCAAAAATATTTTTTATTGATTTTAGAAAGGAAGAAAAAGGGAGAGAGAGAGAAACGTTAACGATGACGGAGAATTGATTAGCTGCCTCCTACACAGCCCCCAATGGGGATCAACCCAGGCCTGTGCCCTGACCAGGAATCGGGTCACGACCTCCTGGTTTATAGGTTGACAACCAACCACTGAGCCACATTTAAAAAGCTTTGTGGATTCTGTTTCATGTAGAGAAGTGACTTCTATTTAGAACAAAACATCTTGGTCGGAGATCAGAGGGGTAACTTTACCTAGGGAGAAGTTAAGGATTTCTCAAAAGTGACTATAAAGTTCAGTAGATAACCTTGAAAAATCACTAAATTTCCTAGAAGCTAAGACTTTTCAGTGTAACAACCATTCACAAAGAGTAAGTTTTCAGTGCCTCCTGGTGAGGTTACCTCATGTGGTTGAGGAAGGACAATAACTGACATTGTTCCTGTGTGAATACGCTGCATCCTTGATGACAGGCCCACCTCCGGGATTCGCTGAACTCGGTGAATCCCACCTTCATACTTCAAATGCTTATAGACATTGTCACCAGAAATTCGGGCAGCTGCATGATGTAGCCCACCTAGGAAAAAATATCTAGAAATGATTAATGATTTCTAACTTGAAAAGGATCATGATCTTAAATGTCCTTAATCTAAGGCCTGATTGTGAATATAGCTCCTTAGATAAGAACATAAAGTAGGTACAAAATTTTCCAAATGTAAATGTATTAATATATAAAAAGAAACACACCAAAATATTATGTATGGTTATCTCTGAGGAAACAGAATAAAAACAGATTTTTATTTTCCTTTTTATACTTTTTTTGTTTCTAAATTGTTTATAATAAGCAAGTTTTACTTTTATAAAAATATTATTAGAAAAAAATGCTAGGACATTTTCTTCTTGAACTACCCTGTGCCACCTTAGGCTAATATGGTGCCATACATTAAAAAATGCTCAATTATATAATAATTTGATAATGATGAATGATATAGGTCCTCCCAAGTTTTAAAGAAGCTATCGAAATGTAGCTCTTCCTTATCTGTTTGAGTGGGAAGATTATCACAAAAGAATCTTAATGCTAGTTTCTTATCAAATGTTTTTTTTAAATAATATACTATACTGATATAGAAAACCACATGAACCAAATGTATGGCTTAGTGACTACAAGATCAAGAAAAAGAACTTTGTCAGTCATCCCAAAAGGTCTTTTACAAGCCCCTTCAAAGTAATTTCCTTCCTTTCTCATGAGTAACCATTATTCTGAGTTTTATTCCTTTTTTAATAATAATTGTATTGCCCTAATGTGCTGCCCAAGGCACCATAGTTAGTCTTACCCAATTTAAAGTTTGATTGTCTTCTAAATCTCTTAATCTCATCATCCATCTCTTTTGTTTTCCCCTACAAATTATCTGTTGAGGAATCTGGGCTGTAACCTGTAGAATTTCCTACAATCTGGTTATGCTGATTACATCCTCTTTTTAAAATTTTTTTTATTTTATTCATTTTTTACAGAGAGGAAGGGAGAGGGTCAGAGAGTCAGAAACATGGATGAGAGAGAAACATCCATGAGTTGCCTCCTGCACACTTCCTACTGGGAATGTGCCTGCAATCAGGTACATGCCCTTGACTGGAATTGAACCTGGAACCTTTCAGTCTGAAGACCGATGCTCTATCCACTGAACCAAACCAGTTGGGGCTGATTGCATACTCTTGGTGAAATTCAACCTGTGCTGTTGCCCTCTGTATTGTCTGCAACTGGGAAGCTAGATTCAGGGACTGGATCAGCTTGAGCCCCTTGGTAAGACTACAGGAAGCACATACCTGGTTCTCTCTTTTTATGGTCTTGATAGCTTTTGATGCTTAATTGTAAAATGGTGATAGTCTAATTCTATAATTTCTTTTTCACTTAAAACATATTATATATATCCCTAGCTGGTTTGGCTCAACCTGCGGACTCAAGGGTCCCAGGTTCGATTCCAGTCAAAGGCACATGCCCTGGTTTCAGGCTCGACCTTTAGGTGCCTGGGACAACGCTTAACCAACTGAACCGCACTGGCCAGGTTGCTGGCTCGATCCCCAACGGGGGCGTGCAGGAGGCAGCCAATCAATGATTCTCTCTCATCATTAATGTTTCTCTCTCTCTATCCCTCTCCCTTCCTCTCTGAAATCAATAAAATATTTTAAGTATATATATTTAAAATGTAAATATTTTAAACACACACACATTTGTATTGATTTCAGAGAGAAAGGGAGATGGAGGGAGATAGAAACATCAATGATGAGAGAGAACCACCGATCAGTCACCTCCTGCACGCCCCCATTGGGGATTGAGCCAGCAACCTGGCCAGTGTGATTCAATTCCTAGTCAGGGCACATACAAGAATTAACCAATGAATGCATAAATAAGAGGAATAACAAATTAATGTTTTTCTCTCTCTCTCTCAAAACAAAACAAAAAAACAAAACCTGCAAGACTTTAAGTAACTTGATATATGGAAATTCTGCATGGAAGTATTTCTTTTCACACAGCTTCTAGTGCTGTGTATATCTGTGGCATTCCTCTCTATGTTAATTAAACATTAAATTTATATATATATATATACACATGTAGTCCCCCCAAAAAAATACATACACACTTTGAATATAAAGGCAGCGTTTATTGAAATACATTTCATTTTCAAAATTGAGCTATTGCCCAGCTGGTGTGGCTCAGTGGTTGGGCGTTGACCTATGAACCATGAGGTCACAGTTCCATTCCTGGTCAGGGCACATGTCTAGGTTGTGGGTTCCATCCCCACTGTGGAACGTGCGGGAGGCAGCCTATCAGTGATTCTCATCCTCTTTTAAAAATTTTTTTTATTTTCTATCTCTCTCTCTCCCTCTCTGAAATCAATAAAAATATATATATTTTTGTCAGTTATTTCTATCTCTCTCTCTCCCATCAATAAAAATATATATATTTTTGTCAGTTATTTCTATCTCTCTCTCTCCCTCTCTGAAATCAATAAAAATATATATATTTTTGTCAGTTATTAAAGTGTATATGTATTTTTGGGGGACACATTGCATTTAATATGCATATTTTAAAGATAGGTGCTTTCCCCCCTTTCTCTATTTTAGTCCTTTTCTTCTTCTTTTTTTTAAATCCTTACCCAAGGAAATTTTTCCATTGATTTTTTCCCCTCTTTTTTCCATTGATTTTTAGAGAGTAGAAGTGGAGGGTAGGGGGGAGAGACAGAGAGAGAAACAGTGATTGGTTGCCACCTGTACGTGCCCTGATTGGGGCTAGGGATGGAGCCTGCAACTGAAATATCAAATACATGCCCTTGCCCGGAAATTGAACCCAGGACCCTTCAGTCTAAGGGATGATGCTCCATCCACAGAGCCAAATCGGCTAGGGCTATTTTAGTCTTCTAACCACACCGTTTTCTTCTCGTAATTACAATAAATAAATCAATTTTTTAAAATTATAATTTCAATGGAGGTTTATTCCTAGTCTTTAATTTTAAAGGTCTATGAGTAAAATATTTAAGATGTCTGCTTTTTGAAAAACATTGTCTACTTTTAAAAAAATATTTATTTTGCCAGTGAGTCAGTGTCTCTAAAAGAGAGGCTCCCAATCATTGTTCAGGCTGCTCTACATACCTAAGATTCTGACCTCTTCCCTCATTCCTGAAAATTGGATTCAAAATTTATATCTAAGAGATCACTGATGACATTTTCCATTATTCTCTTTTATAAATGCTGCTGTTTCTGATTAGATTCTCCTTGAAACACTCTCCTCTCTTGCTTCCATATTATACTGTCCTCATCCTTTTTCTTATCTGACTCATCTTTTTCTTTTGCCAACTAGTCTATATTTCTAAATGTGGCCATTCTCTAAGGTTTGGTGCCTTGGATAGTCCCTCTATAGACTCTCCCTCACCTATTTCTCAGTTTCAGACATTATCTCTGTGCTGACAACTATCAAACATCTTTCTTCAATCCTGTTCTCTCACCAAAGCTCTGGTTACAAAACTTTACAATTTAATGGATATTTCTAAATGAATGCTCAGTACAAACTTAATAATTCAAAAACCACTTATCATTATTCTTATCAAATGGGCTGGCTCTGCTTTGTAAGGTCTATCCCATTCAATGGCATGAATGAATGTTGCAATCCCGCTAGCTACAAAGGTCAGAATCCCTGTGGCTCACCTCCTTTGTGACAGAATAGACTAATGGTATGTGATAGGGCTCGGGATCAGATAGGCTTAAAGTTAATCTTCTGACTGCCACTACTTATTGTGGGATCTTGGATTAGCTACTTACTCTTTGAGTCTACATCCTCATCTGTAAAATGGGACTAATAATACCTATCTCACAGGATTGTAAGGATCAAAGAACCTACACTGCACATAGGACATATGAGGCAAGCAACAGCCCCTCTTGTAGTCAGATAGTTATCAAATTTTGCCCATTCTTTCTCCAAATTCCCTGTCATATCTGCATTACTCGAATCACTTCTCTGCCTTAAATGTAACCCGTTCCATCCATTCCTTAGCTGTGTCAGAATGACCTTCTGAAACGCATGCTTATTGCCTGGCTGCTGTGGCTCAGCGGCTGGGCATTGGTCTATGGACCAGGCGGCCACAGCGCGATTCCGGCTAAGGGCCGTGCCTCGGCTTCGGGCTCGATGCCCAGTGTGGGGCATGCAGGAGGCAGCTAATCAGTGATTAACTTTCTTCACTGATGTTTCTGTCTCTCCCTCTCTGAAATCAATAAAAAACTATATTTAAAAAGTTTACTTATCAAGTCATATTCTTATTAATAAAATCAACAGTTTTCTATTCCCCTTCAAGGTCTGTTCAGCTTTCAAGGATGTTCAAACTCCAGCCACTCAAGCCTATTTCCTATCACTTCTCATCACACATGTGCCTGAGGAAGGCGGCTTCCTCGCTGTCCTACATGCACACCAGTATCTTTCCCTCCGCCATGCTGCTGCTCAGGTTGCTCCTCCCTCTCTCTCACTAGCTGTATTTAACATCTGTACCAACCACAACTTACTTATGCTATATACTGGTTTTCATTTCCCAAGATAGTTTAACTTATATTAATCCTTTCTCCACTTGGATAGTTTGTGGTTTATTATTCATGACCCCCTCTGTCTACTGCAGTGTATCACTGTGTAACCAAGCAGATAACTACTTCCAGGTGGATTAAAAGAATGGGAAGAAATTACTATCAGATATTCTGATTTAACATATGTCCAAGTTTAAAGGCTTGCATTGTTATTATTTATGTTGCTTAAGTTTTTATCAGCTCAAGTAGATGGAAATTTTTTGAAAATAAAAACTAATGACTAACTTCTCCTGCATTCCCATAAAAATCTATCATTAGCCACTTACTCTAACTGGAAAATCTTTCAATTAATTATACATCATATAAGTCATAAAGTTCTTTACAGTAAAAGCCTTAACACCCATATTTTCCGACATATGAGACGACTTTTTAACCCAGGAATATCTTCTCAAAAGTCAGGGGTCGTCTTATATGCCAGGTGTAAAAATACTGTAGCTTGCAGTTATGATGGGCATTGCTAACTCGCCAGGGACTTGCCCTCTCTATTGTTTGCAATCTTCCTCCTATTATCATCAGTTCCAGTCATCTTATATGCCGGAAAATATGGTACCTTTGCTTTGAACAACAAAGCGATGCTTTTCCAGGAAAGGTATATGCTTATGCTCCATAGGGAAATGTTCTCCTACTTAGATAGAGAGGATATCTCCTTTCTGAGAGGATATCTTCCTCCCTCCCACTCCCTCCTCCCAGTTAAAAACTCTACTATGGTAAACCACCGGGATTGAAGAGTCTATGTCACAGTATTTAGCACACACAGATCAAATGTTTAAAAAAACAGGACTATATGGGTCTAATGAAGCTCAGAGGAAAAATATTTTTTCAGTATCATCAGTGGACAGAATCCTCAATTACACCTACCATAGTCAGCAGGTGTATAATTCAAAAGTTCAAATTTCCAGTGTTTATAGCCTGAATAATTCTGGTACATGTCAAATATTTCCCGGGTAAATTGTTGGCAGATATCACCTAAAAGAAAACACAAAAAATATTAAATCGGCACAAATTTCTAAGAAAACCATTCTTAATTACAGGTTATAGTGTGTCAAATCAAAGTAAAATTTAGATATTTCTTAGATTATTTACAATAAAATTATTTTACAGACCTCCAGTAGTTCTTCCAGATGTCACCTCTAAAATAACATCATTTTTGTCATATTTTTCCTTTGGCACTAAACTCTGGAAAAGCTAAAAAAGGCAAAAACTATAAGCATTAGTATGTTCTATATATACACTGTCATTACTTGAACTTAGATAAAAGACCCAAAAATATATGTATTTTTTAAAAATCAGTAATTAACAAAGTCATATAGCATCCCAATGAGGTCTACTCCTAAAATGTTTTAATAAGTAGACCTAATTAAATCTAAAGCAAATGATAAACTCATAGTAACAATGAAGTTACTTGTCAGGATGTTCTCTATGATGCTACCAGATATCTTAATTTTCTAAAAATGCAGAAGTTTAGATCAAAGTCTAGTGTTCCATTCAATTTTCTTCAGATTCTGCCTAATAGTTCTGAACAATAACTTCTTTCATCTAATGAATAAAGTAAGCTTTGGAAGTGCTCATTTCACACATGATTGCATATTCTCTCCTGCCATAAATGACAGCGAGCACGAGGCTGGGCCCTGCCTTCTCCGTAGAGCTGCTTTGTTTAAAGAGAATGTTGAGGATTCCCAAGATAAGGTTCAAACAGGTTCTTAGCTGTGATAAGAAAAAAGGAGCATCCTAACAAAGAAAGTAACCCACTTTCCTCTTAGGAAGAAAAGGGAAATAATTTTATTTTTATTATTACTAAAAGGTCTTTCAAATCAAACTAAAAGTGCCTATGGGTCATGATACTCCCTATTGTCAATTTTCAAAATACTCCATCTCTGCTAAAAATGATCTAGTCTATGGGAGAGAATATTAAAGTCAGACATCTTACTTTGATTAGCTGGTTAAATACCTCCACCTCATCCCCTTCAACACCTCACAAAGCTCCTCCACTGAATTCCCAGAATAGGGAAGACTGAAGGCAGGAGCTGGCAAATATGACAGAAGGAAACATGGTATACAGTTCTATGATTTTAGACAAATCATCCATTGAGCAATAAGAAGCTAAAGATCTGTGTTAACCAACTGTCTCTAGATCTTTGGATTCATTCCATTTTATCCGGAATGCAAATTTTCAATCCTTAATTAACACAATCACCATGAACCATTCCCCCTTTCTAAGACTTAAAAAACCATGAGTTTCTCTTGGTGAACTAAATATCTTTATCAGCATGTGTTCCCTTGTCTGGCAAGTTAATAGATTCAACTTTAGAATACTGCTGCTGGGAGGTGGGGACTTTTTATTCTTTGATATCTACCACAATTTCTTCAATCTCATTCTGTAGCAAATTACAGCACTAAACCCAATCTAAACCCTTATTGTAAGAGAAAATTTAATAACTGGTGTTTGAAAAATACTTTGAGCACCAGTGCATAATTTAGCATATATTAACACTATTGAGATTAGTTTACTTTTTGAAACATACCTCACTGTATAACATGTTAATTTTTTGAGCAATGATTTGCCTCTCTTCCAATGCAAGTTCTTGTAACTGCTTTTCATCTTGTTTATTTAGACCTACAAACAGACAATAGTAATGATGATAAAACTTTTTAAATATAGGGAAACTCTTAAATAGCTACCTAATCTCTGCCTAAGTTTTATTTCAGTTGTGAAGCAATGAATTCTACAAAAGAAGTTAGAATAGTTAGAGAATATCAATAGACAAGTATTTATAAAGCATGTTAAAAAATTCCTGAGTTTTTGGAGGGGGAAAAAATGGCGGCGGAACGGAGGGATTCGATCTGAATCTGCTCACAGGGTAGAGGGAGGGAGCAGCTGAGAGTCGCGCAGGGAGCATTTGTCGGAGACTAGGGGGACAGCTGTGGTCCAGGAGAAGATAGAGGACTGCTGCGCTGGCCTCCCCAGCCTGAGAGGCCCCAGTACTGCTGGGTTCTATCCCTGAGCCAACTGCGCGAGGAGGCGCGCGGAGGCGGACCAGGACATCTTGAACGAGAGGAGCCGGAAAACATACAGCTGCCGTTCGCGGTACCGGCGGGACCTCTGGGGCTCCCGGAGCACCGGCGACCAGGTGGCGCGCAGAGCCCAGGGAGCTCTAAACTCCAGCAAGGAAAGGTCAGATTTCCCTGGGGGTACTTTGGGCGCGAAACTGAGGGGGCTGGCAGTCTGGGAGATCTGCACCTCGGAACTCAAAACCTGGAGAGCTGCACCTGAAATAGAATCTGTGGCTGTTGAAGCTGGTGAACTTGGGAGAGGGCCCTTGGAGCTGGTGGCAGAGTTGATCCCTGGAGCACAATCAGTTTGGACCTGACAGAGGGGGGAAGCCCGGAAGATTTTGGGAGGGTTCTGGCTGCTAAAACAGCAGTCACCATTAGAGAGGCAGTATTGTTTACTTCAGGATAGAGAGGACCAATAGACCCAGAAGTCAGTCTAGAAACACTGCCACCCAGGGGCCAAATCACAAATTGACTCTTATGTGACAGGGAATTGATTATATCTTTTCTTCGACCTTGGGAATACAGTCTATTTTCATCTACACTTTAGTATCTTTTACTCTACCTCAACTTCACCTTTATACCACCACTCTCTGGCTAACCTTTCCCTATTTAGTGCCTTGTTTCCCTTACACTTTTCGCGCTTTAGATTTACCTAATTCTTTCCCCTTACCCCCTGTTAAAATTTCACCCCACTGATATATCTAATCTCTAACCACCTAATCCAAGTGCATATATACCTCTAGCTTCTCTGACTTCACTATCTTAAAGTGTTTTTAGCCCTGTCCTGTTGTTGTTGTTTACTTGACTGTTGATTATATTGATTTTTTAAGCAGGTTTATGAGATTGATTTGCTTATTCTGTTATTTTGGTTTGTCTTGTATGGGGGGTTATTTTTATTTTTGGTGTTGTTTCTTGTTTTGTTGTCCTCATCTGCATTGTTTTTGAGATAGATTTTTGCTTCTGTGTTTCCTCACCTCTCTTGATATTAGTAGTTGTATGTAATTTGTATCAATCTCCAAGTACTTGTTGCAGGTTTTGGTTCGGATTAGGGGCTATCCTATAGGAGTTTTCACCCCACATTTATAATTTACTCCTTTTATTTCTTTTTTTCTTCTCCCCCTTTTCCCATTATCATTTTGGCATTCCTGTCTTTCTTTTTTGTGAGTGTATGTGTTTGGGGGGGTCTCTTTCTTTTTTGTGTGAGTGTGGGTGTGTGAGTGTCTGTGTGGGTCTGGGGGAGGTTCTCTTTCTTTTTTCCCACCTATCACCAAATTTGCCTTTCTCTGGCAGTCACCTTTATTTGGAATTACAATTACTTTGACTACATTCCGGTTCAGTGCCTGGTGCGTTGCACCTGGTTGTGTTGTATTTTGTGCCTTTAAATCAACACAGGAGAGTGAGAACTACATAACCACATACACAGAGAAGAGAGACCATGGGAAGACAAAGAAATAGCCCACATATGAAAGAAAAGCAAGGCTCACCAGAAAAGGAGGTAAACGAAATGGAAGTTAACAACCTGTCAGAGAAAGAATTCAGAGAAATGGTCATAAGGTGGCTGAAAAGAATGGAAGACAAATTTGATAATATGAGTAAGACCCAAGAGGAAATGAGGAAGACCCAGGAAGAAATGATGAAGAGCCATGAAGAAATGAAAAGTGACATTGCTGAAGTAAAGAACTCAATAGAAAGTATTAAGAGTAGACTAGAAGAAGCAGAGGATCGCATCAGTGAGCTAGAAGACCAGGTAGGAAAAAATAACCAAGTAGAGCAGATACTAGAAAAAAAAATTAAAAAGCAGGAGGAGAGCCTAAGAGAACTTTGGGACAACATGAAACAAAACAACATCCGTATAATTGGGCTTCCAGAAGGACAGGAAACTGAGCAAGGAATAGAAAACCTGTTGGAAGAAATAATGACAGAAAACTTTCCTGGTATAGGAAAGGAAAAACCCACACAAATCCAAGAAGCTCACAGAGTCCCAAGCAAAATAAACCCCAAAAGACCTACGCCAAGGCATATTATAATTAAATTGGCAAACACCAATGACAAAGTAAGAATCTTAAAAGCTGCCAGAGAGAGACAAAAAGTCACCTACAAAGGAACACCCATCAGACTAACAAGTGATCTCTCAACAGAAACCTATCAGGCCAGAAGGCAGTGGAATGAAATCTACAAAGTCATGCAAAGGAAGGGTCTGAATCCTAGAATACTGTACCCAGCAAGGCTCTCAATAAAAATTGAAGGTCAAATCAGGAGCTTCACAGATAAAAAAGGACTAAGGGAATTCGTCACCACCAAACCAGCAATGCAAGAAATGCTAAAGGATCTGCTGTAAAAAGAAATAGGAAGCGAAGAAGGATCACAGGGGCAAAGAACAAAAATGGCAACATATAAGCACCTATCAATAATAACTTTAAATGTAAACGGGTTAAATGCTCCAATCAAAAGACATAGGGTAATAGACTGGATAAGAAAACACAACCCAGGTATCTGCTGTCTACAAGAAACCCACCTCCGAAAAAAAGACGCACACAGACTGAGGATGAAAGGTTGGAAAAAAGTTATTCAGGCGAATGGAAATGAAAAAAAAGCTGGGGTAGCCATACTTATATCTGACAAATTAGATCTCAAAGTGAAGGACATAACAAGAGATAAAGAAGGCCACTTCATAATACTAAAGGGAGCAATTCAACAAGAAGAAATAACTCTTGTAAACATATACGCACCCAATACAGGAGCACCCAAATATATACAAAAACTCCTAGAGGACATCAAGGGAGAGATAGACAGCAATACAATCATAGTAGGAGACTTTAATACCCCATTATCACCATTGGACAGATCCTCTAAACAAAAAATCAGTAAAGAAACATCAATTCTCAATGACTCACTGGACCAGATGGAATTAATTGACATCTTCAGATCATTTCACCCCAAAGCCACAGAATATACATTCTTTTCAAGTGCCCATGGGTCATTCTCAAAGATAGACCATGTATTAGGTCATAGGCAAAGTCTCTCCAAATTCAAGAAGATAGAAATCATATCAAGTATATTCTCAGATCACAGTGGCATAAAGCTGGAAATCAACTACAATAGAAACAATCCAAAGAAATCGAACACATGGAGACTAAACAGCATGCTATTAAACTATGACTGGGTTACTAGAGAGATTAAGGAAGAGATAGAAAACATCATGGAAACAAATGACAATGATAGCACAACAATCCAAAATCTATGGGACACAGTGAAAGCAGTTCTGAGAGGGAAGTTCATAGCTCTACAATCCTACTGCAAAAAACTAGGAACAGCGGCAATAAATTATCTAACCCAACAACTCAAAGAGTTAGAAAGAAAGCAACAAGAAAAGCCCAGTGTAAGCAGAAGGAAGGAAATAGTAAAGATCAGAGCAGAAATAAATGACATAGAGACCAAAGAAACAATACAGAAAATCAACGAAACCAAGAGCTGGTTCTTTGAAAGGATAAACAAGATTGATGAACCTCTAGCCAGACTCACCAAGAAGCAAAGAGAGAGGACCCTAATAAATAAAATCAGAAATGAAAGAGGTGAAATAACAACAGACCCCATTGAAATACAAAGGATTGTTAAAAAATACTATGAACAACTCTACTCCAACAAACTGGACAACCTGGAGGAAATGGATATGTTTCTAGAAAAATATAACCTCCCAAAACTCAATCAAGAAGAATCTAAACAACTCAATAGACCAATAACTGTGGAAGAAATTGAAGCAGTCATCATAAAGCTTCCAGCAAACAAAAGCCCAGGGCCAGACGGCTTCACAGGGGAGTTTTACCGAACATTCAAGGAAGAACTAAAACCTATACTCCTCAGACTATTCCAGAAAATTCAAGAGGATGGAAAACTTCCAAACTCCTTCTATGAAGCTAGCATCACCCTAATACCAAAACCAGATAAAGACGACACAATGAAAGAGAATTACAGGCCAATATCCCTCATGAATATAGATGCCAAAATCCTCAATAAAATTCTAGCAAATCGGATCCAGCAGTACATCAGAAAGATCATACACCACGACCAAGTAGGATTTATCCCAGGAATGCAAGGATGGTACAATATCCGCAAATCAATAAATGTGATACATCACATAAACAAATTGAGAGATAAAAATCACATAGTCATATCAATTGATGCAGAAAAAGCATTTGACAAAATCCAACATCCTTTCTTAATAAAAACTCTCAATAAGGTAGGAATAGAAGGATCATACCTCAACATAATAAAAGCCATATACGATAAACCCACAGCATACATCATACTCAATGGGCAAAAACTACAACCATTTCCCCTAAGAACAGGAACAAGACAGGGTTGCCCACTTTCACCACTCCTGTTCAACATAGTACTGGAAGTATTAGCCATTGCAATTAGACAAGAAGAAGAAATAAAAGGCATCCAAATTGGAAAAGAAGAAGTTAAGCTATCCTTATTTGCAGATGACATGATATTGTACATAAAAAACCCGAAAGACTCCATAAAAAAGTTAGTAGATTTAATAAATGAGTTCAGCAATGTAGCAGGCTACAAAATTAATGCCAAGAAATCTATGGCATTTCTATACACTAATAGTGAACTTACAGAAAGAGAGACTAAAAAAGCAATCCCATTTACCATCACACCAAAAAAATTAAGATACCTAGGAATAAACTTAACTAAGGAGGTAAAAGATCTATTTGTGGAAAACTACAGGACACTGAAAAAAGAGATAGAGGAAGATGTAAACAGGTGGAAGAACATTCCATGTTCATGGATTGGGAGAATCAACATAATTAAAATGTCCATACTACCCAAAGCAATCTATAAATTTAATGCACTCCCCATTAAAATACCAATGGCATATTTCACAGACCTAGAAAGAACTCTCCAAAAATTCATCTGGAACAAAAAAAGGCCCCGAATAGCCACAGCAATCCTGAGAAAGAAGCACAAAGTCGGTGGGATTTCCATACCAGATTTCAAGCTGTATTACAAGGCTACTGTTCTTAAAACAGCCTGGTACTGGCACAAGAACAGACATATAGATCAATGGAATAGAATAGAGAATCCGGATATCAACCCAATCCACTATGCTCAATTAATATTTGACAAAGGAGGCAGGAACATAAAATGGAGTCAAGACAGTCTCTTCAATAAATGGTGTTGGGAAAATTGGACAGATACATGCAAAAAAATGAAACTAGAGCACCAACTTACACCATACACAAAAATAAACTCAAAATGGATACAGGACTTAAACGTAAGACAGGAAACCATAAAAATATTAGAGGAATCTACAGGAAGAAAAATCTCAGACATATGCCAAAAGAACTTCTTTGATGATACCGCTCCGAGGGCAATGGAAGCTAAAGAGAAAATAAACAAATGGGACTACATCAAAATCAAAAGCTTTTGCACAGCTAAAGAAACCATCAACAAAACAACAAGAAAACCCACTGTATGGGAGAACATATTTGCAAATGTTATTAGTGATAAAGGTTTAATCTCAAGCATCTACAGGCAACTCACCCAACTCAATAAAAGGAAGACAAATGATCCAATAAAAAAATGGGCAACAGACCTAAATAGAATCTTCACGAAAGAAGACAAAAGGAAGGCCCAGAGACACATGAAAACTTGCTCAAAGTCACTAATTATCCGAGAGATGCAAATCAAAACGACTATGCGGTACCATCTCACACCTATCAGAATGGCTTACATCAACAAATCAACAAACGACAAGTGCTGGCGAGGATGCGGAGAAAAAGGAACTCTTGTGCACTGCTGGTGGGATTGTAGACTAGTACAGCCACTGTGGAGAACAGTATGGAGATTCCTCAAAAAACTAAAAATGGAGCTCCCATTCGACCCAGTGATCCCACTTCTAGGAATATACCCCAAGAAATTAGAAAGGCGAATTAGAAAGGATATATGTACCCCTATGTTCATAGCAGCACAATTTACCATAGCTAAGATTTGGAAACAGCCGAAGTGCCCATCAGCAGATGAGTGGATCAAAAAACTATGGTACATTTACACAATGGAATACTACGCCGCGGAAAAAAAGAAGGAGCTCCTACCATTTGTAACAACATGGATGGATTTGGAGAGCATTATGCTAAGTGAAATTAGCCAGGCAGAGAAAGACAAATATCACATGATCTCACTCATTTGAGGAATACAATCAATGACATAGACTGATGAACAAGAATAGATCCAGAGACTGAGAAAAGTCCATCAGAATGTCAAACCTCAGGGTAAGTGGCAGGTGGCGAGAGTAGGTGGAAAAGTCAATATACTTGAACTCTTGAACTGAGGTAAGTGATTTGTGTTTTTACATCCCTGACAAAGTTTATATAAAATTATAAAAAAATGGCAGCTAGTCTGACATTGAATTGACATGGCCTAGAGCTTGTCATATCCTATGGAGACCAGTCCTTAGGCTAGGCCCTGCTTAACCTCCCATGACACCATAATACCCTTACATGATATTATTCTACAATGTCATTATAATATTTGATATTTGACAACAGCATATTATACAATTATCCCAAATAAACTTACAAACTAATTCTTTGAATGTTGGGCAGCAACTTAAAAAAGAATAGGAAAGAAATTAATCCCTTTCAGAAGGAATTAAGGCACTGGGAAGGCATCCGAGCATTCTATATTGGCCCTTCTTGCCCTTTCTGCCAAGAGGGACCTACTTGTTACTATCCAAATACACACAGCTGATGCCAGAGTTTTCAGTTCGAGGTGTGGCTGAAGCCTTTGGGCAGCTGGCACCATGGATCTGTATCTCGACCAATGGAGTGAGCTGGGCCCTCTCTGGAGAAGAAACCTGGGTCCCCCGAGATATGTGATCAGTACCGGGACCCCGCCAGCAGGCTAGGGGACCCCAAGGCAGGTACTGGAAGTGGAGGCCACAGGGGGGCATAGACTACAAAGGAGACAGAACTGAACCTCACATCACCCTGTTTGGCCCCGGAGGATGGCTGGTTAGCCAGAGACGGGTAAGATTCCTCAGGGAAGGAACAACCTAAGACAGGCACAGTCGCAGAGGGGCCAACAGGAGAGAACTAAAAGGTCAACAGAGGTGGGGCACAGACCCTCATCCACAAACCTTGCAGGGGTTTGAATTCTCAACCCTCCGAAGGGAGGTCTCCTACCCCCACGGCTGCTTCGCCTCCCACACACAACTCATACGGGGACCCAGGGGGCAGACAGAGACTCGGCCAGCAATAGCTGCCCTATATCTAAATTCAGTCTATTACCAGGAATGCTCGGGACCTACTCAAAATTGCAAATATTCCTTTCCACTAGTATTCACAGGGTAAACTAAGATTTCTGCTTGAGTATTAAAATTGACAGGAAAATAGTAATCAAGTTTTCAGATTAATTTAAATTGGCCAAGTGAAATACGAGAATACTCAAGAAAATTATAGTGTACTGGACAAAAAGCTTTTCCTAAAACATTAACTGAAAAATCTATCAGTAGTTCATCTCTCTGTAAAATTGCCTAACATCCAAAGAACCTAAAGCAGTCACTTTGTGTACAAAAATTAAAATTTAAAATTATCAAGACTGCAATAGAAAATTTCCAAAAGTCCCCATTAATCAAAAAAGGGGAGGGGACAGCGGGGTAATATCATGAAAGGGACAAAAAAAATATTGAGTAAGTAAAATACATCTAGAAAATTCTTACTCCAGTAAAGTAAATTCCATTTGTAAAAACAATAGCAGGACACCCATGAAAAAACACACATGGTGTCAAAATAAGCCAAAGGAAAATCATTTAGGCAAAAATTAAAAAGAATCCCAAGTCTATTTTGCATAGAGGATCCCTTTGTTAACTTTTGGTCGAGAATGTGTTTGTGTGTTTTCAGAGAACAACTCCAAGACCATGTGGGTTCCTGCGATGGTGAGGAACTGATGGATCTGTTCCAGCCATGAGGATGGTCCAGAGATGGGGGACACTGACGACACCTTGCCATACTAGCAGTCAGCAGCTGTGCATGTCTGCAGGCAGCCCAGGACCAAACCAGAGAGGATGGATCATGCATTGACACGATATGTCCACCATCTGGATACCATTGCTGACTTATACACATAATGAATTATTGGACACTGAAACTGGGACTCAGAAAAGTTGGACATTGAAACCGAGAATGAAACACTTTTTGTTCTTATACATTTGTTTCTGGTATGCAGAGGCAAGATATTTTTGAAGAAAAGAAACAGGGGAGAGTGATTGATATAGAGGCAGGATGGCCTTGAACAGGCTGTCAAGCTACAGGGGGAGGCTTGGGTGGATGGGAGGCAGATGCGGGGGGAGATCAACGGAAGGACTTGTATGCATGCATATGAACATAACCAATGAATGAAAGACACTGGGGCGGGGAGGGGGGAAGCTGGGGATATGTGCTGGGGGGTGGGGGAGGCTGGGGGGAGGATAAGGGGGAGGGGGAAAGGAAAACATGTACTACTATTATACTGCAAAAAATCAATAAAAAATAATTAAAAAAAAAAAATTCCTGAGTTTTTGAAAAGAAGCATGATCTTGCCCCAACAGCTTATGATTTGAATGTCTATAAGTAATTATAGAAAATAGTGATTACTCAAACAGGGACTGGCTAATTAAATATAAACCCAAATAAGATGTTTTGGAGTAAACTGGGTGGCCATTTCTTGTCTAAAGGTGGTAACCATTACCCAGCACACTCTGAATAATCTAGCACGGCTAAAGCTTCCATTTTTGTAGAGAACATGTAGCCGGTATCACTATCCTATCTAATAAAAGGGTAATATGCAAATCAACCATCATTCTGTCACAAAGATGGAGATGCCCATAGCCACAAGATGGCATGGCCAGTCCTCTCAGCCCTGCCAGAGTCCCCTACTCCTGGGAAGGGGGGGTCTCACCACTGAGAGCGGGCAGCATGAGCGGCCTGGTGGAATGCTTGTGTCGTCGCCATGGCGCTGAAGCAAGCATTCCACGCCCAGCCATGGACGGGCCTCTGGGCTGTGGAGAGCTTCTGGGCAGCGGGCGCGGAGCGGCCAGGCCCCACAGAGAGCTACTGGCACACGGATTCATGTGCAGGGCTACAGAACAGCAGAACTATAAGCCTAAAAGAGAGTTTAGAAACATTGCTTTTCTTTCAATTTCTGCATTTTGTGAAAAAAGTTCCTAAGAGAAAAAATATTAAAACAATAGCAATATGAATAAATACTTTAAAAATACTAAAATTAAAATAGCTCTCACATCATATACAAAATTAACTCAAGTAGATCAAAAACCTAAATGTAAAAGCTAAAAATATAAAACTCTTGGAAGAAAACAAAGATATACTACTTTGTGACGTTAGATTATACAATAGTTTCTTAGACAATATGACACCAAAACCACAAGCAACAAGAGAATAAAAAAATAAATGAATATCATCAAAATTTAAAACTGTGGTGCTTCAAAGAACAATCCACAAAATGGGAGAAAAATTTCTGTAAATTAACTATCTGATAAAGAACTTGTGTCTGGGCCGAAACCGGTTTGGCTCAGTGGATAGAGCATCGGCCTGCGGACTGAAAGATCCCAGGTTCGATTCCGGTCAAGGGCACGTATGTACCTTGGTTGCGGGCACATCCCCAGTAGGGGGTATGCAGGAGGCAGCTGGTCAATGTTTCTCTCTCATCGATGTTTCTGACTTTCTAACCCTCTCCCTTCCTCTCAATAAAATATATTAAAAAAAAAAAAAAAAAAAGAACTTGTGTCTGGCTCTGGCCAGACAGCTCAACTTGGTTAGAGCATCACCCTGATATACAAGAATAGGGGTTCAATCCCTGGTCAAGACACATAAAAGAATCAACCAATGAATGCATAAATACATGGAACAACAAACCGATGTCTCTCTCGTTCTCTTCCTCACTCTCTCTCAAATCAGTAATAAAAATAAAAAGAACCTGTGTCCGTAATATAAAAACTTTTATAAATTAGTAACAAAAAGACAAGTAACTCCATAGATAAAGGATCTGAACAGTCATTTATCCAAATATAATATGATAAATAGGCACACACACACACACAAAATGCTCAGCATTAATCAGGGAAAGGCAAATGAGCCCTCGCCAGTATGGCTCAGTCAGCTAAGCATCATCCCATGCACCTTAAAAGGTCACGGGTTTGATTCCCTGTCAGCACACATGCCAGGATTTTGGGCTTGGTCCACAGAAGGGGACATACAGGAGCTTTCTTTCTCACATCATGTTTTTCTCTCTCTCCCTTTCCCTTCCTTTCTCTCTATAAAATAAATAACATATTTAAAATATTTTTTAATTAAAAAAAAAGAAGTTAAATAAAAATCACAAGGAGATATCACTTCCCACTTACTAGAATCAAAGAGGCAGATAACAAGCATTGGCAAGGATGTGGAGAAATTAGAACCCTCAGACATTGGGGATGGAATGAATAGCCACCTGGAAAAGTGTGATAGTTCCTCAAAAGGTTAAACTTAGTTATGAGACACTCAGCAATCTATGTCCACACAAAAACCTGTACACAATGTTCCTAGCTGCATTATTCATAATAATAAGAAAGTGAAAACAACTCAATAACTCAATATCCATCAACTGATAAATGGATAAATGAAATGTAGTATACCCATACCATGAAACATAATTGAGCAATTAAAAAATGAAGTATGTATACAAGCTATAACATACATAAACCTTTAGAATACTATGCTAAGTGAAAAAAGTCAGTCACAAAGGACAACATACTATAGGATTCCATTTATAAAATACTAGTGGCCCAGTGCACGAAATTCGTGCACATTAAAAGGGGATTAATTAAAGGAAATATTTTAATATTGCTATTTGTCCTTTATACTAGAAGTATCAGAGATGAAAAAAAATTAGTAAAATGAATATGAAAATCTTTCTCCTGTCAGAGTCTGGGGTGCACCATGGGACCCAGAGTCAAGTCCCTGACCACCACGTGTGCCTCAAAATGGTGTGAGATGCAGACCCAGCCAGCCCTCCCCTGCCATTAGGTTAGATTCAGGCCCGTTCGGTCCCATACTTGTCAAGTCCCGCCAGGCAGGGGGCACAGCCTCAGGTCCTCTGGACCAGCACTGGGGTGTGGGGTGTGGCCTGAGGTCCCCTAGACCAGCATTGGGGTGGGGCTCACCTTGAGGTTCCCCCATTAAGCCCTGCTGGGCAGGGGGCGTGGCCTGAGGTCCCCAGGCCTGGCACTGGGGTGGGGGCTATGGCCTCAGGTCCCCTGGCCCAGTGCTGGGGCAGGGGGTGCAGCCTGAGATCTCCCGGCCTAGCACCAGGTTGGGGGGCATGGTCTGAGGTCCCCCATCAAGCCCTGCTGGATGGGGGCGTGGCCTGAGGTCCCCTGTCAAGCCCCATGGGGGTTGGGGGGGGGCGTGCGTGCAGCTTCAGGTCCCTGCTGATTGCTCGTTAGGGCTCATTACAGGAACTCAGCCTCCACTGTGGGCACAGCCGTCTTGTGTTACGGAAACCCCAGCCTCTGCTATGGGCCCCACCATCTCTGTGGCAGAGTGATGATAATTTGCATATTCCCTCTATTATATAGGATGCCTGAAATAAGTAAATCTAAAGAAATAAAGTAGATTAGAGGTTGCCTAGGGCTAGTAGGGAAGGGGGTGATTCGGAAGAGATGGCTAAAGGGTGATGAAATAATACCTAGACCAAATAAACCCTTTGATGGGGTAGGAACTATACTTTTGTGTCCCTGTTATGTAGCACTGTAGGGCAGTGCTCAGTAAAGGTCTGTACAATAAATTAAAGCTTTTGAATAAGTCTCCCAGACCCTAAAAACTTCCTGGCAAGCACCACAAGGAGCTCAGTCTCTTAGTAGTTGATCTTTAGTAGCTGAAATACTTCAAACATCCAGAATACAATGTCCTATCCTTTCCAAGTGTAGAGCTCATTACCTGTAGGCTTTTTAAAGACTGAGTTTTGGGAGCAGGAATGAGATGGAGGGGGTCAATGAGGGAAAAAAAGGGGGGGAGACAGCTATAATACTTTCAACAATAAAGGTAAAAAAAAAAAAAAAAAAAAAAAGACTGAGGTCCAGTCAGTGTGGCTCAGTGATTGAGCGTTGACCTATGAACAAAGAGGTCACAGTTCAATTCCCGGGTAGGGCACATGCCCAGGTTGTGGGCTCAATCCCGTGTGGAGTATGCAGGATGCAGCTGATCAATGATTCTCTCGTCATTGATGTTTCTATTCCTCTCTCCCTTTCCCTTTCTCTCTGAAATTAATTTAAAATATTTATTTTTTAAAAGACTAAGTTCATTTAACTTAGAAGATCAATCCTGTACTTATACACACACATATCTTTTACTTACTTTTACACATTGATTCTAATTCTTCCATTGCTTTTTCGGCCTCCTGAATTCCTTGGTAAAGGGCTGCAAGTGGTGCCAACTCAGCATGTCTTTGACTCAAGGACCTTTGGTCCCCTTGATTCACAGAGATATGCTGCAAATACCGATCAAGTGTTTGGTACTCCTTATTCAGGTCCTCCATGTATTTCTGGAATGCTTTATGCTTCCAGAGCATCTTGGTGTTTTGATGACAGAATCTTGTAGAGCAATTCTTATTTAACAGACTATGGAGAATGTGATTCCTGTTTTGTCTAAAAATCCCCAGCCTTGTATCAAGATGTATCTGTGTAATTTGATGAAAAAGGGGGTGAATGTGGCACTGGTGATGACCATGAAGAGATGGCTGTCTAAAGAGCCAAACACAGAGGTGACGGTTCATCTCAGCATCTGGAATAAAACAAACACAATTTGTAAAAACAACAACTCTGCAGGTATGATATAGCTGGAAGGAACCTGAGGAAATCTTGCTCAGTTCACTCCCTGAGCCAGCTCAAATTCCATCCTATATAATGGTCCTCAAATTCCATCCTATATAATAAAAAGCTAATATGCAAATCGACTGAACAGTGGAATGACCTGTCACTATGATGCACACTGACCACCAGGGGGCAGATGCTCAACGCAGGAGCTGCCCCCTGGTGGTCATTGCAGGGAGCACTGCTCAGTCACAAGCCAGGCTCACTGCTGGCGAGCAAGGTGGCGGTGGTGGGAGCCTCACCCATCTCTGTGCAGTGCTAAGGCTGTCCGATTGCCTGCTTAGGCCACTCCCAGGGGAGCAGTCCTAAACTGACAGTCCAACATCCCCCAAGGGCTCTGGACTATGAGAGGGCGGGGATTGGGCTGAGGGACCCCCACCCCCACGAGCGGATTATTTTCATTCATTAGGCCTCTAGTAACTCACAAAAATAAAAAGAATTCCTCAAATCTCTGAAAAGAATGTATTAAAATAAATGAAGAAAGCACAAAGCACTTTTTTCTACCACTCAACATATATAATTAAGGCAAAAATAAGAGTGTAACCAGTAAATATATCAATAGAATGGGTTAAATCAGCTATTTTTCTGGAAAGTATTCAGAATTGAGGATTGAGTATGTGAATAAGCACTTAAAAGGTATAAAATAATCAAACTTTAGATGGTTCACATATTTTTGGATTTCTGAAGTTTGAAGTAAATAACAACTATTTTCTTATATCCAGATGTCTAAGGAAGTCAAGTAATTTAATCATATTATTTACTCAGCTAGACAGAGACAAAGCTGATTCTAGAATGCAAGTTTCCTATTGAGAACTCAGTGCTTTCACTTTCAATTCTAGTCACTCTTCAAAGATGCTTCCCTGCCTGGATCAGTGTGGCTCAGTTGATTAAATGTTGTCCTGTGTACCAAAAGGCCACCATTTTGATTCCTGGTTAGGGCACATATCCAACTTGCAAGTTTGGTCCCAGGTAAGGGTGCATATGGGAGGCAACCAATCAATGTTTCTCTCTCACATCAATGTTTCTCTCTCTCCCTCTCCCCTTCTCTTTCTCTAAAAATCAATAAGAACATTTTTTTAAAAGGATGATTCCTACAGCTGAAATCCTAAAGGAAGAAAGCTTCAAATATTAACAGACTAAGAAATAGAAGGTCTGGTAAAAAGGGACAATGGTGATAATTACAGTTGACCCTTGAACAACATGGGTATGAATTACAACAGGTCCATAACATCCTGATTTTTTTTCAATAAATATAATTGGCCCTCTGTATGCCCTGGTTTCCCATTTGCAGATTCAACCAATCATTGTTGGGAATCCATGGGGGCAGAGAACCAATTGTATGCATTGTTTTATACTACTTTATATAAAGGATTTAGCAACTGGGATTTTGGTATCTGTGGGGGTCCTACAACCTATTCAACACATATACTCAGGGATGACTGTAATTAAGTTTGGGGGAGTCAAAAGTTATACATGAACTAGAGGCCCAATGCATGAAATTCATGCATGGGTAGGGTCCCTAGGCCTGGCTGGTGATCAGGACCAATCAGGTTCTCCACCTCTCCACCTCCTACTTCTCTCACTCCCTCAGTGCCGCCCCTGCAGCTGGTCACCTGCTATGTTCTGCACCACTCCTTGGTAGTCAGTGTACGTCATAGCGAGTGATCGAATTCCTATTCTCCCGGTCCAACTCCCAAGGGGACACTTTGCACATTAGGCTTTTATATACATAGATTTTTGACTGGGGGGTTGTTGCCCATAACCTCTATATTGTTCAAGGATCAAATGTACAAAACAACATAATCTCAATTACATTTTCTAATTTTATCTACAATACATGGTAAACATGTAAAGAAAGATACAGAATATTTTGAAAAAATAAAACTAAAATATAAATATATCACAATGTTAAGATGATTTCTATTTGTGGGATTACTGATACCTTTTGCTTGCTTCCTATTTTTTCTACTTTTTAGTGTTTTCCAAGTCTTCTATACTTATAGTATGTATTACTTTTACAATCAAGAAAAGTTACTTTAAAAAACTACAAGTTAAAAAGAAAAAAATTACAAGTTAGGTGAAATTGACTGTGTACAATAATTATCTGTTCTCCTCCCCTCTAGCAGAGACAACAAAAGCACACAATCGTTTCATTGAGTATGACAGGGTTCTAAGAAGAATACTTTGCCCCTAAAATCCTGTGGTTCAAAGTTGAAATAAAGGTCAAAATGTATCAAAATCAACCTTTATTGTCACTGGTGTTCCTACTGCTAGTAGGTGCATTAATATATTAGCTCTATTGATCATTATAAGTCTACTAATTTATATATCATTATCACCTAGAAAATAAAATATTAACAATTTGCAGGGTTCTACTCATGAACTTTAACAAACCAAATCACATTCAAAAAGGGGCTGTGGATGAATACATATATGCCCAGTAACCACAAAAGTTACAGTTCTCCAGCAGAAGTTTCTGTGTGTATTTGCATCTAGTCCCAAACACATCAGAGATGTATTCATTTGAAAACGGACAGAATAAAAGGATCGAAAACATGAGTTATAACACTTCTGGCTAGAATCCCCATCTTAGGAAGAGTAGAACAGTTCTAAGGTCATGAACCTCAATGTTAAAGGGGCAAAAAAACCAAGACGGTTACTCTCTCGGATTATACCTGAGAACAGCAAGCTCTCTCCACCACCGACCACAGTTAACGGAATCACTGGTCCTCTGGAACCGTTCTCAGGGTCGGTTCCTCAGGCGTGACAAAAACCCCGGGCGCGAGCGGCACGTGGAAGCCACGCTGTGAACCTCGGTATACGGAGTGATCCCATAAGAAGGGAACATGGAAAATAAACTGGAGAGAGAGAAAAAAACTTTTTAAGATCATGAAAGAGAAAGCGATTATGAATACTTAAAGAAGACAACAGCTTTCCTTACTGAGGTCAGAACCTCAGTAAAGGCACTGAAAGGCACGGAATCACTTTCACTTCCTGGGTCACTGCTTCCGGGTTAATCACTGATTCCTGTCTTCACCTTCGTGCTGACACTTTTCCACTGTGATTGGGCTTTTCTTAAAACAGTGAGGTGAAAGAGGAAACAGAAGAAAAACATGAAAGCAAGAAATATATTTTTTTAAAATTACAAAGCGAGAAAAATAACCTTGAGGCGACCACACGGCGCACTTATCCCGGAAGAAGCCCAGGGCGAGGGTTGTGATACGAGGGTGCCGGCCCGGGTTTGGGGACGGGCGCGAGGCGGTGGGCAGGGAACGTAGGTTGTACTACAACTCCCAGGAGCACCCACCCAGCGATTCTGGGATTTGTAGTTTCTCTCCGGACGGGGGCGCCCCCGCTGCCCAAAGATGGAGCTTTGGTTTTCGGGTTAGGGGAAACCCAGGAGTGAATTCACTACAGTTTTGATTAAGAGATGATTTACAATACATTTAATGTAAAGATACAAGAATTTTCTTATGTATGGAGCTACTAAAGTAGTGATCCCTTAATTTCTTTTATATGAGGACCCCATTTTCATCATTTAAAAATTTAGGAGATTCTGCTTGTTAAGAGCTGTAATTTTTTTTCGATTTTCGTTGCCTAAGAAAAGACCTAATGACTAAATGAGAGTATAAATGTGTATTTTTAAAAACCATATGGGATCCAAAAGAGAGTCTATAGATATCTACAAATTAGTGATTTTATAGATGTTTCACACACATATAAAATTTAGGGCTCAACTTAGGTTAATATCTTCTAAGTCACCTATTAAAGAATTTAAGAATTTTTTGCCATATGAGGTTTGGTTCAGTGGATAGAGTGTCCGCCTGGGGACTGAAGGGTCCCGAGTTAGATTCTGGTCAAGGGCACATGCCTGGGTGGTGGGCTTGAGCCCCAGGAGAAGGCATATAGAGCAGGAGGCAGCTAATCAATGAGTCCCTCTCATCATTGATGTTTCTATCTCCCTCTCCCTTTCTCTCTGAAATATATATATATATATATATATATATGAATGAAAGTATATTTTAAAGAATTTAAAAATCCACATAATAAACAATTCCAGGGAAATGCAAGCATGTTGCCTTACTTTAAATAATCCAGTGAGATACATCCATTAGCAAGCACATTTACAATATTTCTTCTTGAAAAGCATATTACCAACTTCACAGGATATTTTCTTAGGTTATGACCATACATATAAGAAGTATTAGCCATACATGTAAACACATATTCAACTTTCATTATCTACTTCAAGATATCTATCTTCCTTCTGTCTACATGGTTTAAACCTACTAATTCATTTATCCTTACAATAACCTTAGAATACCCATTGTGCATGGGAGAAAACTAAGACACAGAGAGCTTAAGTAATTTGTCCAAGGTAAAAAACAAACATACAAACACACACACACACACACACACACACACACACACACACAATAACTAGTAAGTGATATAGCAGGGATTCAATTAAGGCAATCAATCTGTCTTAATGACCTGTGGCATCTTCAGACATCCCACAATGTGAAGTTTAGAAACAGCTTGGGATTTCAATTAGGTATATTTTATTACAGGGGAAAAAAAATGAAATCAGGAACTATTTAGCAATTTAATACAAAATTCAAGCTCTCGCTAAAGTAGAAAAGAATTAGCAAAACAAAGATTATTTTCCTTATAGTTTTATTATTTTCCCTGAAACAAGCAGAATACAAAGAATGAAAAGGCAGCATTTCTTTGTATTTACACTGGTTCTCAAGTTTTTCTTAGCTTGAAGAAAAATATGAAATGCGCCATCTGCTGGCATTACTGAAACTAGGTCACTCAAATAATTAAAGAGTCCTTGAAAGGTCAACCTACTATCTTTCTTTTACGCTTAAAAAAAAAAAAAAAAGGCAAGCAAAGACCGTTGAAAGACTATTCTGGAACTTCCCCTTTCCCCCTCTAAACTAGTATTAACCTTGGGTGAAGTCAGCTTTTTAACAAGATCATTTAGTGTTGACTCTTACAACTTCGTTATTTCACCTGTCATCTTAAATTTCTCCGCCACTATCATCCTAAATACTTTTCTTAAATAATTTGCTTTGGTTTTATTGCTTTGTTTTTTTAATACATTTTATTGATTCAGAGAGGGAGAGAGAGAAAAAGAAACATCAATGATGAGAGAGAACCATTGATCAGCTGCCTCCTGCATGCACCCTACTAGGGATTGAGCCAGCAACCCTGGGCATAAGCCCTGATCGGAATCAAAACATGATCTCCTGCCGAAACCGGTTTGGCTCAGTGGATAGAGCATCAACCTGTGGACTCAAGGGTCCTGGGTTCGATTCCGGTCAAGGGCATGTACCTTGGTCGTGGGCATATCCCCAATAGAGGGCGTGCAGGAGGCAGCTGATCAATGTTTCCCTCTCATTGATGTTTCTAGCTTTCTATCCCTCTCCCTTCCTCTCTGTGAAAAATAAATAAAATATGTTAAAAAAAAAAAAAAAACATGATCTCCTGGTTCATAGGTTGATGCTCAATCCCTGACCTACACTGGCCTGGCTAGTTTGCTTTTAAATTGTACATTTTCAAACCTTTATTTCAATAAATTTTATTTTTCCATCTTTTTCTCCTTTGAATATCCTTTATAAGTAATTTTCAAATACTCATTTTAAGCATTAATGTGTTTTCCAACTTAGCCCCAAAATGGTCTCAATTAAGGAATATAATATAATCTACACTGTATGGCTGTGTATGTAGATATATAGTTTATTTTTTGTTTTTATTATGAAAAAATTTGAAAAGGTTCACAAATAGAACAATATAATGAACCCCATACAGCTATCACAAATTCTCAACAGTTATCAACTTGGTATTTCACGTGCCCTCCTCCTACTTCCTATCTTCACTGTATTATTTTGGTGCAAATATAAAATATCATTTTTCTATCTGTAAATATTTTAGTATGTAGCTCTAGAAGATAAAGACTTTTAAAATAGCTGAAACTGGTTTGGCTCAGTGGATAGAGCATCGGTCTGTGGACTGAAAGGTCCCGGGTTCGATTCCAGTCAAGGGCATGTACCTTGGCTGCGGGCACAATCCCAGTAGGGAGTGTGCAAGAGGCAGCTGATCGATGTTTCTCTCTCATCGATGTTTCTGATTTTCTATCCCTCTCCCTTCTTCTCTGTAAAAAATCAATATATTTTTAAAAAGACTTTTAAAATAGTCACCCTTAAAAATTAAGAATAGCATCTTAATATTATAAAATATCTAGCCAGTGTTCACATATTTCTCTATGTGTCACATTTTGTGGGGGAGTAGTTTGCTGGTTAGTATCAGGATTCAAATAAGGTCAATATATTGTAATTTGTTGCTATATTTTTAATCTATAGGTCCTCCTCTTTTTTTTATTTGCAATATATTTTTTGAAAAAACCAGATTTTTGCCATGAAAGGTTTCACACAGTCTAAATTTATTCTGGACTTGTGTTGTGTTTATCATATCCCTCCCCACTCTATCAGTATTTCCTATGAAGGAATCTAGAAGCTTGACCAGATTCAGGCTTATATGTTTTTTGTTTGTTTGTTTTTTTGAAATATATTTTATTGTTTTTTTTTTACAGAGTGGAAGGGAGAGGGATAGAAAGTCAGAAACATCGATCAGCTGCCTCTTGCACGCTCCCTACTGGGGATGTGCCCGCAGCTAAGGTACATGCCCTTGACCAGAATTGAACCTGGGAACCTTCAGTCCGCAGTCCGATGCTCTATCCACTGAGCCAAACCGGTCTCGGCTGTTTTTGTTTTTTTAGCAAAACTGTTTTATAGGTGGGTTAGCTACCTGCAAGGGAAGATATAAAATATTTAGTTGTGTCTTTTTAAAAGTTATACTAGATACTTACAAGTGCCTAGGTCCATTACATCATTAGAAGTTGCAAATACTGATTTTTTTATCATTCTGTTTTCATTTATAAGTTGGAAACTAATTTGTTGTAAAGAGAAAATTTCCCTCATCAACTATTATTGTTGCTCTTAGTTTGAAAAGTCTTAAGAACAAATTAAAATTTTGCAAAAGTAGAGAGGTGTTCAAATTCAAATCCTATTTTCTGAACAGTTCCCAAGATTTCCAAATTCTATTTCAATGTTATCTTTTTTTTTTACTTTATTGTTTTTTTAAGGATTTTCTTTTATTTATTTATTAAATATTTTAATCTTTATTGTTCGGTTTATTAATTACATTGTTTCCCTTTTTTTCCCACCTATAGCTCCCCCCCGCACCCGGTACCCATCCTACCCTCCGCCCTCACCTCCCGCCCACTGTCCTCTCTCATAGGTGCATGATTTTTGTCCAGTCTCTTGCTGCACTTCCCATACCCTTTTTCTCCCCAAGAATTGTCAGTCCATTCCCTCTCTATGCCCATGCTTCTGTTCTATTCACCAGTTTATCCTGTTCATCAGATTTTCCATTCACTTGATTTTTATATTCATTGCTTGATAGATGTGTATTTGTTGTTCATAATTTTTATTCTTACCTTTTTCTTCTTCCTCTTCTTAAAGAATATCTTTCAGAATTTCATATAATATTGGTTTGGCGGTGATGAATTGCTTTAGCTTTTTCTTATCTGCGAAGCACTTTATCTAACCTTCAATTCTGAATGATAGCTTTGCTGGGTAGAGTAATCTTGGTTGTAGATTCTTGCTATTCATCACTTTGAATATTTCTTGCCACGCCCGTCTGGCCTGCATCGTTTCTGTTGAGAAATCTGCTGACAATCGTATGGGTGCTCCCTTATAGGTAACCATCTTTTTTTTCTCTCCTGCTGCTTTTAATATTCTCTCTTTGTCTTTTGCTCTTGGCATTTTAATTATGGTGTGTCTTGGTGTGGTCCTCTTTGGATTCCTATAGTTTGGGGTTCTGTGCGCTTCTTGGACTCCTAAGTCAATTTCTTTCATCAGGTGTGGGAAGTTTTCGGTCACTATTTCTTCAAATAGGTTTTCATTCTCTTGCTTTCTTTTTCTGGGACCCCTATAATTCGGATGTTGGTATGCTTGAGGTTGTCCCAGAGGCCCCTTACACTATCTTCAATTTGTTGGATTCTTTTTGCTTCTTGCTTTTCTGGCTGAGTGGATTTTGCCTCTTTGTATTTCAAATCTTTGACTTGGTTCTTGAGGTCCTCTAGACTGCTTTTAGTTCTTTGTATAATATTTTTTATTTCAGTCCGTGTATGCTTAATTTCTAGTTGGTCCTTTTTCGTTTCTGCATAGGTCTTGTTCATTTTCTTGTAGGTTTCATTAAGTTCATCGGCCTTTTCTAGGAGCCTCTTGAAAAACCTTATAACCATGGTTTTGAACTCTATGTCCAGTCGTTTTTTTCCCTCCATTTCTTTCACATCTGATTTCTTTCCATGTCTCTGCATTGTGGCTGTTTTCCTGAGTTGGTTGATTAGCTTTGTGTGGTAAATGTCCTCTAAGGGACAGTGGCTCAGCCTCCCCAGTTACCTGAGGTGGGTACTCTTGCTACAGCCCTTTATTGGTTGCATAGTCTTGTTGAAGTTAAGTCTAGATTGTTGTTGTTAGCACTAAGAGGGTTTGACCTCCAGGCCAATTGGTTGTGAGGGTCAGGGTGCTCAGGTTAGATGGCGGAGTCTCCGGGCTGAGCAGGAAGCCTTAATTTCCATCAGCTTCGCCCTATGCAGCACCTGGGTCTCTGAGCTGGGTGGTTATGGCTGCCAGCACCTCTGAGAGAAAGATGCTGCCAAGCTCTACCCGCTGCCAGACAATTCAGCCTCTCCCCAAATGAATCTGCACATCCTAAGTCTCACCCAGGGTTGTAAAACAATGCAGTCCAGTGGTTTCCCAAATAAGAGAGCAAGTCATGAGTCCTCTCTGCGAGCTCACACCTCTGCTGTTCCCAAGTTTACATGCACTCTCCACAAGCTCGCCCTCTCCACAAGCTTGCAGACCTTTGCAGGGCCCTAGTTTCAGCGTGCTTCCCTACTGTCCAGTTTCTCCCAGTATGAGTGTGGGTTCCCCAGACTTCGCCCAGAACTGGGGAATCAGTGCAGTGGGGCGCCTTTGTCTCCCTCCCCGTTTGAGAAAACCAGTGGGGTTTGCAGCCGCCGCCCTACAAACCTCTGACTCCGCGCATATCTTCAAGGCTGCCCTCCACCGCTCCTCTGAGTCACAGTGTCCTATCTTTACTTTTATTTGTGGGATTTTCACTCAGCCAGCTTTCCAGTGATTCTGGATGTTGTTTGTTCTGTTGTTAATTTGTAGCCTTGAAATTGCTTTGTGGGGCAGCAAGATAGGTGTTTACCTATGCCGCCATCTTGGTTCCTCCTACTTTATTGTTTTAAATGTTTTTATTTTAAGACATAAACACAGCCTCTACCATTATTACTATTTCCTACCGGAGCATTATATTTGTTACATTTGATTAAGCCACATTGACACACCATTATCACCTAAAGTCCACTGGTTACATTAGGGTTCACTCTTGGTTTTGTATACCCACAAAGTCTAAATTTGGACAAATGTATGGTGACATATGCCTACCATTACAGCATCATTCAAAATAGTTTCACTGCCCTAAAAATACCCTGTGCTCTGCCTATTCATCCCTCCCTCTGGCAATCACGGGTCTCTTTTACTGTATCCATAGTTTCTTCTTTCTTGAATGTCATATAGTTGGGTCATATAGTATTTAACCTTTTCAGATTGGCTTCTGTCACTTAGTAATATGCACTTAAGATTCTTCCACATCTTTTTATAGCTCATTTCTTTTTGGTGTTGAATAATATTCTATTGTTTGGATGTACCACAGTTTATATAAGGCTAGGGTTTTGAACCATCCACACAGATATTGGAATCATAGTAGATGGATAATAGGAGTGAAGTTGAAAGGATAACTACTGTCACTTCACAATTGAACAAATAAAGGATAGAGACCAAGAGGAAAAGGAGAGGAGAATGGTAGAGCAGTGGGATGTAAAAAAATTCTCCTCTGATTCTTCCCCCATCAACTCTGATAGCATGTAAGATACAAAATGAGAGACAATGTCCTGGGCAAGGCTTGGGTATCCTTAAGGCAAGGAGGCAGAGAGTGCTAAATGGAGGGGTTGAGGACAAAGCTGAGTGGAAAGATGTGGCATAGAGACCAGCAGTAGGAAGGTGAGTTTAGAGAGAACGCAGAGACAAACACAAGAATACAACAGAAATGAGATGAGTGGAGGGGTGTGAATCTGATGATGGCTTTGAGAGAAGTCTAGTATAAAAATATCTCTGTACTGTCTGCCTGGGTGGCCTAGTTAGGCATCATCCAGTACACCAAAAAGGTTGCAGGTTCGGTTCCAGTCAGGGCACATACTTGGGTTACGGGAGACAATCAATTGATATTTCACTCTCACACGGATATTTCTCTCTTTTTCCCTCTCCCTTCTTCTCTCTCTAAAATCCATTTTAAAAAGAAAAAAAAAGCATATCCTTAGGTGAGGAATTAAAAAAAACAAACTATCAGGTTGAGCAAAAGTATGGAGTTTAGAAATAACTGTATCTGGTATAGTTACTGCTACATAAGGTAATTGTAGGATAAAGTGAAAGAAAAATCTGAGAATAGACTAAGTTTTAGACAAAGGGGCCATTGAAAGTTTTGATACACTGAGAAACCCAAGAAGAGTTTTAGACAGAAAAGACATTTGGAGCAATGTACAAAGTTTAATAGAAAACCCTGACCAGTGTGGCTTGTTAGGTGTTGTCCTGTGCAGAGAAGGATTGATGGATCGATTTCTGGTTTGGGCACGTTTTGGGCTGGATCCCCCATGGGTGTAGGAGGCAGTGATTTATCGATTAATGTTTCTCACATTGATGTTTCTCTGTCTCTCTCTCCTTCTCCCTTCTTCTCTCTAAAATCAATACAAATGGATTTGAAGAAAACACACAGAAAACAAAGTGTAATTAAGAGAGCCTGAAAATAGAGGGTTGAGTTATGAGGTTTTTGCAATATTTATTTTTAACATGGAGTGGGAATGGAAAGCATTGGAAGAAAGGGAGAAACGTGACAGATCTAGAATCTAAAGGACTAGGCAACTTGGATGTGGGGAATAATAAAGAGGACTCAAAGTTGATTAGAAAAATTTAACTAGAAGAGTAGTGTAACTAACAAAAATAGAAAAGTCAGGATTTGAACTGGTTTAATGGGAAGATAGACTTGCTTTTTACTGTCCAAGTAGAAAATACTTTTAAGACATCCTGATGTAGATATTTAACAAACAAGAATAAAGGCTAGGAGATCCAAAGTGGGCTTGATACAGATTTGAAATCTGCTTGCTGTTAATAATGGAAGCTGGAGAATTTATTTTTATTTTTTTAAATATATTTTATTGATTTATTACAGAGAGGAAGGGAAAGGAATAGAAAGTCAGAAACATCAATGAGAGAGAAACATCGATCAGCTGCCTCTTGCACACCCCCTACTGGGGATGTGCCCGCAGCCAAGGTACATGCCTTGACCGGAATCGAACCTGGGACCTTTCAGTCCGCAGGCCGACGCTCTATCCACTGAGCCAAACCGGTTTCGGCTATTTTTATTTTTTTAAATAAATATTTTTATTGATTTCAGAGAGGAAGAGGGAGGGAGAGATAGAACCATCAATGAGAGAGAATCACTGATTGGCTGCTTTCTCCCCATCCCTTTCTCTCCCGCTGTGGATTGAGCCTGCAATCTGGGCCTGTGCCCCTTCCAGGAATCCAAGCATGATCGATCTCCTGGTCCATGCTCAACCGCTGAGCCGCACTGGCTGGGCTGGAGAGTTTACTGATTCTGCTTTGCTGATGAGTAGTGGTGTTTGATGTTTTATTATTTATTATTATTATTATTATTATTTATTTATTTTAAAAATATGGAACGCTTCACGAATTTGCAGGTCATCCTTGCGCAGGGGCCATGCTAATCTTCTCTGTATCATTCCAATTTTAGTATATGTGCTGCTGAAGCGAGCACTGAACATTTTTTATTGCTGTTGTTAAGAAGCAGAAATGTCTAGACAAGCAACATTGAGGAGAAGAGGAATTTGATTGAAGGTCAAGAGAATAACTAGGAAGAAAGACAGGAGGAAACCAGGATCATGCAGGTGTTGGTTTCCTAAGTTAGAAAAAGTCAAGAAGGACAAGATGGTCCACTGTGGGAAACGCAAGAGGGAGGTTAAGGAAACTGTAAACTGAAAAAACTCTTTGGATTTGGTCACTTGGCAATCCTTAACATGTAAGCTTCATGAGAAAAGGCATTTTTGTTTGTTAAAAGACTGCCTGTCATTGCCCTGACTGGTGTGCCCTAAAAAGCTGCAGGTCCAATTCCCGATCACAGCATATACCTGGGTTGCGGGTTTGATCCTGGTCAGGGAGCGTGTGGGAGGCAGCAGATCGATGTTTCTCACATCAACGTTTCTCTCTCCTTCAAAATCAATCATAAAACACACACACACACACGTCCTCATGTGAGAATTTGAACAACTTCAGATCATGTCACTTTCCGTGTTTAAAATACTCCAATGGCTTCCCACTGAACATAGGATAAAACCAAACCAAACCACATTGCCTGAGATGGCAAACCCTGCACAACTTGGCCCACAGCTTCAACTAAACTGTGTATCACTTTTCCTCTTGAATCTGAAGTTCGTACTGTACCTTTTATGCCTTGGCCATGTCAATCTTGTTCCTGCATTAAGCATTTGCGTGTGATTCCCTTTAGCTGGAATATGCTATCCAGGCTTTTTTACCTTATTAATTCCCTTCTCTTCCTTTAGGTCTCTGTTCACATTACCACCTACCCAGAGATTGTTCCTGAGTACCTGGTGAAAGCAGTCCTTTCCTTGCCCACCCAGCTTAGCTCAGTAGTTGAGCATTAACCTATGAACCAGGAGGTCATTGGTTTGATTCCCTGTTAGGGCACATGCCTGGGTTGTGGGCTCTATCCCCATTGTGGGGTCTGTAGGAGGCAGACAATTGATTCTCTGCCATTGATTTTTCTTTTCTTTGTTTTATTTTAAAAATATATATTTATTGACTTCAGAGAGGAAAGGAGAGGGAGATAAAAACATCAATGATGATGAGAGAATCATTATCAGCAGTTTCCTGCACACCCCCTTCTAGGGATTGAGCCCACAACCTGGGCATGCGCCCTTGACCGGAATCAAACCCGGGACCCTTCAGTCCACAGGGTGATGCTCTATCCACTGAGTCAAACCAGCTTGGGCTCATCATTGATATTTCTCTCTCTCTCTCCCTCTCCTTTCTCTGAAATCAATAAAAATTTTTTTTTTTGAAAGAAAGTAATTCTTTCATCAATCCTCATTGTTCTAAAATGACCTTGTTTTACTTCCTTCCTAGGACTTCCCAAGATTTAGAATTACCATGTTTATGTGTTTGTTGTCTGTCTCTTCCCGTTAGAATATAAGGTAATGTAAGGAGAGAGAAAATGCAAATAGCGGGGTGTGGGGGTGTGAGGGTGGATTAAAAGTTCAGGAAAAGCAGAAGGTGGGATCTAGAGCGCCAAGGGAGGCCCTGGCTGGGTAGCTTAGCTGATTAAAGCATTGTTCCCATACACCAAGGTTACAGGTTTAATCCCCATTGGTCAAACAATGAACTCATGCACAAGTGGAGCAACTAATACCTCTCTCTCTCTCTCTCTCTCTCTCTCTCTCTCTCTCTCTCTCTCGCTCTCTCATCAGATGATGAGTAGCTTTCCCATCAGCCTTTAGTTACATGGTTAAATTGGTTATGGGAATAGCAGCAAAATACTTGATCCTACTTTGCCAGCTGGCGCTGTAAGATATGTTGATTTTATGGGTTGGAGAACATCCTTTTTCAGATTCTTTATTCCTTGGCTCTACTAGGCTTAGCAAGAGAGTCACTGGTCCATATCATGTATGTAAAAAGTGCTTTGTTAACTGTTAAGTTCTTTACAGTTGTTGTTACTGTTATTTTACTGTTATTTTACTCCTTAAGGAGGTACACCCTACCTGAAGCACCTGGACAGAATACCTGGATGAAAGCCCACTGTGACACCGATGGGCTTCGGCATCCTTCCTGAGAGGCAGCGAGTTCAGATTTACAATGCTTTTTATTTTTACTATGGGCTTGGAAATGACTAAGTAATATATTCACATAACCCTGCTATAAAAGATTACAATAATGTTATTATAACCCCATTTTCTGTTGAACGGTGGAAATAAGATTAGCTCCAGACTAAACAGGAAGTCAGTAATAAAATTATAGCTAGTGGCTAACCCAGGCTTTCTGACTGCATGCATTACATCTTTCATGTGGTCTAAGGTTCAGGCTGACATCTACCAGCAACACTACTGTCATTCTCTTCAGTTACTCACTTCCCCCGGGTCCCCTATCCTAGGTATGCATGCGTTGTATGTCAACGTATGTGAAAGACAGGTGAGGAAAATATTAAATATTAAATATGGGTAGTTAAATATTATAACTACCTACTTCTTGGTGTTTGGGATTGTAGGTTTCCTCTGTACTGCTGGGAAGCCTGTGGTAAGGGGAAGAAGTTGGCAGTGGTGAGAAGCTGCAGAGCGCAAATGAAGAACCAGCATAGGCGGCCTGATTTAGGGATGGAGAGAGCCATAGTGAAATCTGGCAGATTCAGGGGTGGAGAGGGCCATGGTGAAATCTGGTAGATTCAGGGGTGGAGAGGGCCATGGTGAAATCTGGTAGATTCAGGGGTGGAGAGGGCCATGGTGATTCAGGGGTGGAGAGGGCCATGGTGAAATCTGGCAGATTTCGGGGTGGAGAGGGCCATGGTAAAATCTGGCAGCTACCACAGGTTATTCATTTGTAATAAGTTAGACTGGACAAGGCCCAAAGGAAACTTTCATAAAAGATAAATATGACTTGTCTCCAAATATTTACAGTTTAGCATTATTCCCCACCCCCTTCTCTTTTACTTTCTTTTTTTCAGTTTGTCATTTTGATAACTTGAGGAGAGGCAAAGTGACTCGAGCTGGCTGAAGTACAATCCAGAAAAGTCCATATTGCATGAGAATCAAGGGATGGTCTGACTGGAGCACTGGAGCTTCAACTTGTCCCACAAATTAACCCTTTACTCCTGAAGCTATAGATAAATTGGGAGCCAAGGAATTTTCCTGAATATTGCTAAAGTGAGCAAACAGTGGGTAGAGACTATGGAGTGTCTGGGTATGAGGGTGCTGAGAGCAGGCACTTTTCTGCTCCTGCTCAGCTGTCTAGACTACAACTAGTTCAGATGCTAATCAGCCAGGTTTTCCATGAAGCCCTCCTTCCTCACTTCTTTAACAGCTTGGGGAACCTAGTTTCTGATCAGAAAACAGACCCTCTGGACCTCCCCCTTTTATATAACAGTCCCTTTCCTATTTTAGAAGATTCCCATGATACTTTCTTTCATCTCAAACCCAGGGGGAAAAAAAAATCAAGCTGCAACCCATCTCAGATTATACCCCATTAAATGCCATTATGCATCAACTACCCTGTAGTTTTACAAACATGCACAAATTAATATCTGGAATATGTATAAATAAGTTAATGTGCCTAATGTTTACATATTCCTTAATATTAAATCTACGTGGTATTATGGCTATTATTTTTTTTAAGTTATCTCACCATTATCTGAATTTAAAAAAATACATTTGTATTGATTTCAGAGAGGAAGGAAGAGAGAAAGAAACATCAGTAATAAGAGAGAATCATTGATTGGCCTGGCAACCTGGGCATGTGCCCTGGACCAGAATGGAACCTAGGACCCTTCCATTTGCAGGCTGATGTTCTATCCACTGAACCACACTAGCTAGGGCTATATGGCTATTGTCAACAATGCATTTCTATATCTTTCCAGGCTCATATATGTTCTATCTCTATTCTATCTTTTTCTTTTCTTTTTTAAAAAAATATATTTTTATTGATTTTTTTGCAGTATAACTTATAATTAATTAATAGTAGTACATGTTTTCTTTCCCCCCTCCCCCTTATCCTCTCCCCAGCCTCCCCTACCCCCCTATTCTATCTTTTTCTTCTTTGTTTTTGTTTTGGGATATACTACCTTTCATGTAGAGTAGAAAGTGTTGGAAGATCTTGGGTTTGAATTTTGTTTCTCTCATTATTATGCCTTGTATAAAGGGGAACCATCTGAGGAGAAAGAGTAGGTAGACTTGGAGAATCAGTGGCCCCATAAAACCAGTATAATTCTTACTGACAATGTTAGGTGTTCTAAACTGCTGGGAATACCTTTTTTTGGGGGAGGGGATTACTTTTTTTCTGAGACATTTCAAAGGGCTTTCACACCAGCTCACGACAATGCCTGTCCAACGACGTATGGTCTGCACAGGTTCATCCATCTATTTTGGGTTCGAGCCCTGTTTTACTAGTAAATTCCTGAGAGGAGAGAAATCCCAAAAGTCTGACTCTGATACAACTGACATAATCTTGGACCACGAGACTAAATTATAGCACAATCCAAACGACTTACTAGGAGATACGGTGCAGGAGCCTCCCCACACCCCCAAGTGACCGCCGAACAACTCCCCGCCCCCAACACCGTCCTCCCCGGCTCCCCAGGAACACCCCGCCCCCCCCCCCCCCGCCGCAGCCCCCGCGCGTGCGCACACCGCCCCGCCGGAGGGGGCGGGCCCTGGTTGCCATCTTCGCAGCTCGCCCCTCGCCAGGGCCGGAGCTGGGGCAGTCTAGCTCCGATCGCTTTCCTTTTCCATTGCCAGCCCTGCCCAGGCTGCCCGGCCCCAACTCTAGGCCAATGAACTGACCCGTCATCCGCACCGACTCTCGGCAGCGGCTCGTCCCTGTGTCCCCCCAAAGGAACGGAGCGCCCAGCCGCCCAGCCTCCCCGCCCGCCGCGATGCCGAACGTGCAGCTGCCGCCGAAGGAGAGCAACCTCTTCAAACGCATCCTGGTGAGCGACGGGAGGCCGCGCCTTCGCGCCCCGGGCAGCCCCGGGCCGGCGCGACGAGCGGGCCGGCGGCGGCGCCTGCGAGGCCGCCTGGGTCCGCCCTCTGGGCTTTGTTTACCTCGGAGCCCGCCAGCCCCGGCTCCCCGCCCCCGCGGGTAGGCCAGCCGCTGCGCCCGGGCGTCCCCCTTCGTCCCGAGCCTCGGCACCCCGGGCCTCGGCACCGCGCACGGGAACTGGACGGACTCGCGGACGGACTCGCGACCTTTTCCTTCTGTCCTCCCGGTTGGTTTCCGGAGGTGTTCCTCCCCGGCTTTGTGGTTATGAAAGCCGATATCTGTTGGAGCCGGAGCGATCGGTGGTAGGGTGGGGCCCGGGTATGGACGGTTTCGGGAAGGTTAGGGTGTGCCGGGAGGCCCGGCTTTCTGCTGGGGCGACTTTGCCTGTTTCTGTACTTAACGCCCCTGGGAAGTGAAGACCTGGCGTGAACCGCATTTCCAGAGCATAAAGTCGAACACGACTCTGCTTTTAACCTGCACAGGCTCTCCTTGGAGAAAGGGTTAAAAGCTTTGTGGACTGGCTGGTTTTGCATTGAGGGGATCGTGTACTTTGTTTCTGAGCAGAAACCTGAATAAGGGCCCGTCGTGGGGACCGCTGGCCGCCGAGAGGTGTGGCCCTGAGGTCGTGTCCCGGCGGCCCCGCCTCCCGCGCGGCCCCGCCTCCCGCGCGGCCCCGCCTCCCGCGCGGCCCCGCCTCCCGCGCGGCCCCGCCTCCCGCGCGGCCCCGCCTCCCGCGCGGCCCCGCCTCCCCGCCGCCCCGCCTCCCCCGCCGCCCCGCCTCCCCCGCCGCCCCGCCTCCCCCGCCGCCCCGCCTCCCCCGCCGCCCCGCCTCCCCCGCGGCCCCGCCTCCCCCGCGGCCCCGCCTCCCCCGCGGCCCCGCCTCCCCCGCGGCCCCGCCTCCCCCGCGGCCCCGCCTCCCCCGCGGCCCCGCCTCCCCCGCGGCCCCGCCTCCCCCGCGGCCCCGCCTCCCGTTTCCACAGCGGGGGGCTGGGGGGCAGGATCGCACCTCTTCTCAGATACGTTGGGGGCCGCAGATTTTAAACTAATATTGTAAAGAGAGCTGCTTTTTTCTAGTTTGTCTTTTCATCCAAACATGAGCGTTTAGATTTTAATAGCGAATTTATTACTTAGCTTGTGTTATGTGACTATTAGGTATCGCTTACCTTTGCTATAAATACTAAATTTAGAATGTTTTCAGTATTACCGTTGGCAGATCTCCAACTCATTAGTAGCTGTTCTGTTCTAGCTAATAGAAACTTCACATTTAATCCTTACTTTTCATTTTTCTCCTAGACATATTTTTCACAGTATGGAATTGGAGAAGCGAACTTTTATTTTCCTCTTTCAGGTGGATTTTGGTAATTGAAATATATTAATTAAAAATCATCTATGACTTTTTAGTAAGATTTCGGGACATTTGGCATTTTACCTAAAAGATGACAGAACACTTATTTTATATATGGGTACTTGTAGTTCTAATCATGTTATCAGTAGAATAATGAAAAACAACTCTGTGATTTATTATACTCTATTTATAAAAAAGTTAAAGCTGCTGAGTTAATTTTATCCCCAAATAAGTTGGGAAATGCTAAACATTTTCTCATCTGAGTATGTAATGTTTATTTTAAGCTTACATGAATTTAGGAGGGTGCTGCAAAGGTGAATGCTTTAATCATCTCATATTTGCAATAAATGTGGGTAAAATTTTGCTGCAACAAAGTCCATGGCAAATTGGAGTCTCTATAATAAAATCATTTTTAAGTTTGATTGGTAGACCAAAGTGCTTTGTTACCAACAGTAAATTTATATTAATTATCAGTGTACATAAACACACTCATACAAATTCACCAGCCAGCTTATCACATGGTCTATGTGACTTATGCCTGTCTGTTTTATTCCTCCCCAAACTGGCTCTTAGCATTACATTTTGTTGAATTTTTGAGCTCTACTACATGCCCTCTTTTCCGGATGAGACGGTCAAACCCAGGAATAGTAAATGACTAAGTGTCTAAGGTTTTCTGGTTAGTATCAAAGTCAAAACAAGATTCTGTCTTTTCTACAAAATACAAGAGACCTGGTGCATGAAAATTCATGCACTGCAGGGGGTCACCTCAGCCCGGCCTGCTCCCTCACAGTCCAGGAGCACTCCGGGGCGGGAGGTGGCTGGAGATCAGGGGAAGGCAATGCCTCCATCACACCTCTGCTGCTGCCACTGCTGCCAGCGCAAGCTTTGGCTGGCCCGGGTTACGTGAGCCTTGGGTGGCCCTGGGTGGCTGGGCAGCCGCCATCAATAGCTTGCCTGCACCTCCGGCTGGCCTTGGGGGGCTGGAGGGCTGAGGGGATGGGCGACTCCAGAGGCAGGTGTGTAGAGCGGCCAGATCCGCCTGGGGGTGGGTCCGGCCATTCTGCATGCCTGTCGCCCAGGCAGGGCTAAGGGGACTGGGCGTCACCATCTTGTGGCTGTGAGCACTGCCATCTTTGAGGGCGTGGCAGTCAGCATATTCCCTCCTTATTGGCTGTGGATGCCGTCATCTTTGTGAGTGCATGATGGTCAATTAGCATATTCCCTCTTTATTAGATAGGATAGGATGTATTCCTTACTGAACTTAAGACTTTTCTTTAACTTGAGTACTTGGGTATTGGAGATAGACTAACTGGGTTTGAATTGGCTCTGACTGGCTGTGAAAACTGTTACTGTGTGCCTCAGTGCCCAGCTGGTATGGCTCCAGGGATTGAGCATTTTCCCATGGACCAAGAGGTCCTGGGTTTGATTCCCCATTAGGGACATGTCCTAGTGTGGGTTTCATTCCCAGTAAGGGGCATGGAAGAGGCAGCTGATCAATAATTCTTTCATTGATGTTTCTAACTCCCTCTCCCTTCGTCTCTTTGAAATCAATAAAATACATACATACACCTATACTAATGAAAGGTAATATGCTAATTAGACTGGGAGACCTTCTGGACAAAGCCATGATGGCGGGACCAAGGCAGAGGTGGTTAGGGGCAATTAGTCTGGCAGGGGATGGCAGTTGGGGGTGAGCAGACTGGCAAGGGGGTAGTTGAGTGAGCAGGCCAGTGAAGAAGCAAGTGGGGGGGGCAGGTGGGGTCGAGTAGGCTGGTGGCTGGGGTGGGGGAGGAGTTGGGGATGAGCAGGCCAGCGGGGGAGGGGTAGTTGGGAGCGAGCAGGCTGGCGCGGGAGGGGGGGCATTTGGGGGCGATCAGGCTGGCAGGCAGAGTGATTAGGAGCAATCAGGCAGGCAGGTAGGTAAGCGGTTAGGAGCCAGTGGTCCCAGATTGTGAGGGGGATGTCCAACTGCCAGTTTAGGCCTGATTGAAGGTTCCCAGATTGGAAAGGGTGAAGGCCAGGCTGAAGGACACCCCCGCAGGACCCCCCTTCCCCTGCACAAGTTTTGTGCACTGGGCCACTGGTCCTATCTAATAAAAGAGTAATATGCAAATTTGACCTTACCTTCACTACACTCACAAGCCACGCCCTCAGCCATGCCCACCAGCCAATCAGGAGCAGATTATGTAAATAAACCCCAACTAAGATGGCCGCCGCCACTGAGAGCATGAGGAAGGCTTGGGTTTCCCCGGCAGCAGAGGAAGCCAAGCTTTCCACTTGCAGCTGGCCTAGGCCTCCACTCAATGCTACAAAGTTTCAGTTATAAAAGACACAGAAATGGAGGCAGCCACTGAGCTGGAGAGAATAGAGGCTTGGGTTTCCCTGGCAACAGAGGAAGCCAAGCTTTCCGCCTGCCATTGCTGGCCTAGGCCTCCACTCTAGGCTACAATGTTTCAAACAGAAATGGCTGCCACCAGGAGCCAGCAGAAGGCTTGACTCTGTTCCAGGCTACAAAGTTTCAATTGTACACATCAATTAATTGCAGATCCCAGGGCCTCCTCCTGGGTCAGTGGGGGGCATAGCCGGCCTACAAACCTCCACAGGCCCCTTGCCCAGGCTGCCCCTCGCCCCAAGGGAACCCCCACCCTGATCTGGGACACTCTTCAGGGCAAACCAGCTGGCCCCCTCCCATGCACCAGGCCTCTATCCTATCTAATAAAAGAGTAATATGCAGATTGACCATCACTCCAACACACAAGAGGACTGCCCCCATGTGGTGAAAGATCCTGCCTCCATGTGAACACAAGATGGCCAACAGGGAGGGCTGTTGGGAGGTTACAGGCCCTGCAAGGGAGGGCAGTTGTGGGCAATCAGGCCAGCAGGGGAGGGCAGTTAGGGGTGACCAGGCTGGCAGAGGAGGGAAGTTGGGGGGAAACAGGCTGGCAGGGCAGCAGTTAGACATCAGGCTGGCAGGGTAGTGGTTAGGGGGTGATCAGGCTGGCAGGCAGAAGCGGTTAGGGGCAATCAGGGAGGCAGGCAGATGAGCAGTTTGGAGCCAGCAGTCCTGGATTGTGAGAAGGATGTCCAAGGGCAGTTGACTTCCCTCAAGGGGTCCCAGATTGGAGAGGGTGCAGGCTGGGCTAAGGGACATCCCTTGCCCCCTGTGCATGAATTTCACGCACCGGGCCTCTAGTCTATAAATAAGTAAATAAATAAATGTAGATAACATGCATCTCAGAGGCTTTCCTGGCATTTTAATAAAGATTAAATGAGAACAGTGCCTGGCATATAGTAAGTGTTTCAGTAACTATATTACTGTTATTACTTTCGAGATCACTTGGTCCATCAGAAAAAACCCCATATTTTTCTTTTTTTCCTCTTCCCCAGTAGTTTTTTTGTTCCTTTTTTCTTCTTGTCATATAGTTCATATGTCAGGTGAACTATACTCAAATTCTGATTATTATTTTTTATTTATTTTGTTAAATGAAGTATTTCTACCATTGTGGTTTAAAATTGTTTAAATTTTATTAACTTTACAGAGAGGAAGGGAGAGATAGAAACATTGGTGAGAGAAACATCCAATCAGCTGCCTCCTGCATGCCCCCTATTGGGGATTGATCCCGCAACCATGGTACATACCCTTGACTGGAATCAAAGCCGGGACCCTTCAGTCCATGGGCTGATGCTCTATGCACAGAGGTATACCAGTTAGGGCAGATTATTTCTTTTCTTTCTTTCTTTTTTTTTTTTTTACTTTAAAATATTTTTGGAATAGGTGATATATTCCCATGGTTCAAAATTCAGGTTTCTGTTCTATCCTTGTCTCCCAACCATTAAGTTTCCTTCCCCAGAGGCAATCAGGAAGCCTCCATGTAAACTTTTTTTCCCTGTAAACACTTTTCTTCTCCCCTGCACTCCCTACTCCTGCAGCAAGGATTAATCTCTTCCTCCCACTTTGCTGGTACTCTGTTTTTTGTTTGTTTGTTTTGTTTTTTAACGTAGTGGGCTGTATTCATTGAGTAGTACTTATTGTTCTAGAACCCGAGGATGCAAGAATGTTTAAAATAGGCAAGAGCTCCCCTGGTTGGTGTGCTCAGTGGTTAGAGTGTTGGCCCTCACACCGAAGGGTTGTGGGTTTGATTCCCAGTCAGGGTGCATAAGGGAGGCAATCAACAATTAATGTTTCTCTTTCTCTCTTCCCCCCCCTCCTCTCCCTCAAGTCAATAAAAACATGTTTTAAAATAAGCAAGATTCCTGGCTTATAGTATGGTGGGGAAGATACTAAATAACTAATCACATAAATAGAAATGTCAGGAAATGATAGTGCTGTGTCGAAATTAGAATAATATATAGGGAAAAATGTTTGTGTGTGTGTGGTGGGGGCTGTCAGTATTAAAAAGAGTGGTCAGGTAGGTGATATGTGACACTCGGAATTAGCCATGAGAAGACCTGAGGAAGAACATTTCAGGTAGAAGGAACACAAGTGCAGAGGCCCTGCTATGGGGTGAAGTACTAGGAAGAACAGTGTAATAACGTAAGTGAGAATGTGAGTGAAAGAAGATGAGGTGTTCTCATGATCAGTGGTTGTGGAAGATAGTCACTGATTCCTTAGCCTGATTGGTGGCATCCTATATAATAAAAGCCTAGTGTATGCTAAGTGTCCAACTGTTTGCCATTCGACCAGTTGCTGTGATGTGCACTGATCACCACGGGGCAGATGCTCCAACCGCTAGGTTAGCTTGCTGCTGGGGTCCAATTGATTGGGATTGGGTGAGTTGGGCCAGACATGCCCTGAGCCCTCCTGTGGTCCCCCACGACCCTCGTCCTGCACTGGTGAGGTCCCTTGGCCTGGCCTGCACCCTCTTGCAATTCGGGACCCCTTGGGGGATGTCAGAGAGCTGTTTTCGCAGTGGTGCACAAAGTCCTGAGCTGGGTGCACAAAGGCACCAGCTGGCAGCTGACAGCCACTAGGGACCATACCTGTGCACAGATTCGTGCACTGGGCCTCTAGTTTAGGAAATAAAGAGGTTGCTTACGCTTACATTAGGCTAGTAATGGAAACACCATGATCTTTGAAGTCACACCAGTGTTTGCAACTAAGCTGAATCACTTATAAACACATTTTATGAACATTTTCCAGATCTGTAAGGTGGAGGTAATGACACCTACCTTAAGGAATTAATATGAGTTATAGCAAGTTCTGTAGAGACACAAAATAGGGTTGCTCAAAAAATAGCAGTATTTCATGTGTGTATTTCTTGGTTCCATTTTTTAAAAATATTTTTATTGACTTCAGAGAGGAAGGGAGAGGGACAGTGAGATAGAAACATCAATGATGAGAAAGAATCATTGACCAGCTGCCTCCTGCATGCCCCACACTGAGGATGGAGCCTGAAACCCGGGCATGTACCCTGACTGGGAATTGAACTGTGACCTTCTGGTTCATAGGTCAAGGCTCCACCACTGAACCACAATGGCTGGGCTCTTGGTTCCTTTCTAGAAAGAGCAAAGACTTTTAATGCAGTTTCTAGTATTTCTCTGTCGTTATCATATATGCTTTAGCAGTGTTGATTGACAGTTAAATTCCCTGTTTTTTAAGTGTATTTTTTTTCTTTATCTTCTGTAAAAGTGAAAGTGCTCAAGACACTAGAACAGTTTGGTAACGGAAACATGCTTCATGTTATAAGTGATATAAATTAACAAAATCTTTCCATCACATATGCTTTAAATCTCACTTTAGATCTTGAATTATGTAAAAGTTACTCCATATATATTCATTTTATCAAATAATTTTTATTCATATTTCTTTACAGAAATGTTATGAACAGAAGCAATATAAAAATGGCCTCAAGTTTTGCAAGATGATTCTTTCGAATCCAAAATTTGCTGAACATGGAGGTATTGTCTTACCTGTGAGAGATTGCTTTGGGGAAATCTGATTCTAAAATCAGACAGATAGGCTTCCTAACAGTGAAAGAAGAGTACTTCCCAGATTCCATGGCCTAGTATCTCTATAATGTATAAATATTAAACATATTTAGTTATATCAGTCTTATTCTAGGTTACTTTACTTCTATTATGTTTAAGTCCATGCACATATACAGTCTTCAGGATTAAATGAGAAGTTGTTGGTTGATCAATTTGGGAATATTTGGAGTATATACCAATATTTGTATAGATGTGATTTCATCTGTTACTTTGACTAGAATTTAAGTTTATTCTTTGATTTCCTATGTATAAAATTAGGACAATATTTGCAATATAGAAGTAGTATGAAGATACAGTCAAATGCTTTTTATCCTTTGGTAGATGTCTTATATATCTGTTGACCTTTATATATATATATTTGACACTACTGATTTATCATTAAATTATTTATCTTGAGTTTTTTTTCTAGCACTGGTATTAATAAGTTTGCATTTGCTTGTCTCATCCATTTTCACTTGACACCAGTATTTGTTAATAGGATAGATGAGGTTAGATACATAAATTATGATCTTATAGCAAAGCAAAGCTAACTAAGGTAATTGAATATTAGACTTCAGTAATTCTTGAGACTCTTATTGGGAAAATAGGCTGACTCATCTCAGTTTTCTAATGTTGAAAACATTCTTTGAAGGAAATGGAAAGAAGTCTTCATTTCATAGAATTTTAGAAACTTAAACTTGTTTTCAAGCTTTGTCACTATGGAACCATTATCTAAGTGGAAGCTTGTAGGGAAGTTCTTTATAAACAGAAAAAAGATGTTTGGTTATAGGAGCTTGGACTGTTCTATCACCATGTGTTCTGAAAACCAGAATCCACAGACATTGAACATTTTATTTAGTATTAAGTGTGATATTGGTTCTTCAGTTTCTTTCATTTGCATAAGGACATAGCCATTTTCACCGATACTCATAATTGTATTTTTCTGTGTCTAGTATCCAGCTTGTAAAAGAACAAAAATACTTTTTAAGGTTGGATCATTAATTTGAAAACAATTGTTCTTATCTAATTCCCTTGTGAATTATTTTTTTTTTGGTATTATTTAGAGTGTTATTTCAATCTAAAGCATCTTTTATTAATTACTTTAAACATATTTTTGGGTTTCCACTCCTGTAGTCCAGTGTTGTATCCTTGAAGTGCAAAAGGATATTAATTCGCCTAATTAGCATTAGTTAGAATAAACTTGCCAAAAATGTAGTCTATTCTAGTATTGAGTAAGGTGATTTTTTCCCCTCTTTATTAAGGTAGATTGATTTGAATCATGATTCGAATTGACCTCAGGTGAAGGGCGGACTGCTGTATAGATTTAACTCAACAGGATTCAGGTGTCTGCTGTGTTGTCTTTTCTCAGCAGAATAATCTCGACCTCCTTTAAAGAGTCTTCTAAAGAGCAGAAAGCATCTTAGTGACTCAGTCTCTTCCTAAGGCGTTTCAGAAAAGGACCTGGGCTAAATTTTAAGCAAATGTTTAAAATGCAGTTTTTGGAGCGAAGTTCTTCTAACTATGGGACTAAAAAGATGAATAATATAAGCATGGCAGATGTCAAATGTTAAAATAGCCCTAAGATAATTTGAATCTTTCATGTGTAAATAGAGGTTAAAAATATTTTTCAGAGACTTTGGCTATGAAAGGCTTAACATTGAACTGTTTAGGAAAAAAAGAAGAAGCATATGAATTTGTTCGTAAAGGACTTCGTAATGATGTCAAGAGTCATGTCTGTATCCTTTTGCAGTGGTTGAGTAGTTTTAATTTCATATATGTATTTTCAATTTATTAGTGTTTTTTCCTAATTAAAAAATTTAACCCTATGTAGAAGGGAATTTAATGAACTCTATGTACTAATTACCCAGCTTTAATTACCCAACATTTTGTAGTATTAGTTTATCTGTCCCCTATGCCTCATTTATTGGAGTATTTTAAAGAGAATCCCTATACAGTATGTATGTATTTCACTTGTGCTTCTTGTAAGAGGAGAGTGCTGATAATTATATGTGACTTGAGCCTCATTGTTTTTCCTATACGTCCGTAAACTAGTGATATTTCACATCATTCCAGGTAACTTACGAACCTGTATAGTGTGGTAAACCTTATGTTCTTTAACCTTTTGTTAAGAAACTTTATAAGAAAAATTCAGAGGAAATTTGTTTTAAAACATTTTATTTAGTATTAAGTGTGATATTGGTTCTTCAGTTTGTTTCATTTGCATAGGGACATAGCTATTTTCACTGATACTCATAATTGTATTTTTCTGTGTCTAGTATCCAGCTTGTAAAAGAACAAAAATACTTTTTAAGGTTGGATCATTGAAATTGATGTTCATTTGTTTTGCTTATTTAAATATTTATTAATAACATTTTCACATATTGTCCTGTTTCTTATGTTTTTACGTTTAATTTATCTATGGGCCAGTATTAAACATCAATAGTCTTAATAGTGTTTTCACATTTTTAGCTTAGGGTTCTCTCAAAATACTAAACACTTATTTCTTTATCTCAGTGCTTACTCTTGAGCAAAGAGAGAGGGTATGCAAGTATGGTTGTGGTTTTGGCTCCAAGTTATGCTAAGAATTTAATTTACAATAAATAAAAAAATAATTTTGTGGTTTTTAATATCATTGGTGAATTAGCTGATAGTTACCTGTTGTTTTAGAATTGATTGAATATAGACTTGTTTTAAAAGATAATTTTTGTATATATTGTGTTTCAATATATAGTAAATGAATGTGCCCAGGACCCAGCTTCAATAATTTAACAGTTGTCAGTCAAGGCTGATCTCATGTTGTTTTACCACTTGCTCACTGTCCCCTTCCCTTTGTTCCTAGGTCATTCTGAAGTAAATCTCAGACAAAAATGCCATTTTGTTAAAGTAAGCTTTATATTACATAGGTATGTAGCATAGTATGTTCTAGTACCTGTGAATGTCTGTATTTCCTTAACTTAATAGGTTGGCATGTATATGGACTCTTGCAGCGTTCTGATAAGAAATATGATGAAGCTATTAAATGTTACCGAAATGCCCTCAAATTAGATAAAGATAATCTGCAAATTTTGAGGGATCTCTCTCTGTTGCAGATCCAAATGAGAGACCTTGAAGGTTACCGAGTAAGTACTTTAATCTTAAGTGTACACGTTTTAACAGATAGATATAATTTAAAACGTGAGTTAAGAATGAAGTGTGTGTAAGCCAAGATCATGTAGATTTGGTCTAGAAGGGGGAAGTCACTTGGGACCTTACCCCAGTAATAGTTGTAGAACCGTATACTTGATTATCAACAAAGGATAACTTTATTTAATGCTTAAAAAAAACCAACAACAACACATGGTACTATCTCCTGTGTACAAATGCTGTACTAGATTCTTTGTTGGTTTGACACTTACACATTTGGTAAACAGAACGTATATACTTGAAATCTAAATGTAGAGACTAATTAGTTTTCTTTATTATGGGTTAGTAAATATAAAATAATCTGAGAAGGATTGCCATACATCAGTCTTTCTGTAGTCCATACCTCTTCATACTGGCATCTTCAGCTCTGCTGGACATCTCCATCTGTATACTGAATTAATTATGTCCAAAACATAATTCTCTTATTGTCTTATGTGAAGGAGGCCACCAACTCTTAACAGTTCTCCTTAAATAGTCTTTCATTTACTTTTTACTTTTGCCCTTCTGCCATAAGTCGTTATACCCTATGCCTAGATTTTTTTACAGAAGTTTTAAGAGTTCTGTTGAGCTTGATAGTAATCATTCTTTAAGATAGTGTGGATTTTCTTCAGCAGTACTTAACAACCTGGGTGTGGTGAGAGTTAACATTAGTTATTTTTATGAGGCAAAGAAATTAAGAATATTGGCAAAGGAGTGGTTCCTATGAGGGATAGTGAAATAAATGAAGATAAAGGAGTTGGTGGTTAGAAGTGAAGGATGCAAGGAATTAGAGGTACTGGTACTGGTGGTGTCCTCTTAAGAACAAAGGTAGGAATATCACTGAGTGAAAATGTTGGCAGCATAGGCGCTATGGCCAGACAGTGAGATAATTTGTTTTTATGATTTCTGTGTGGCAAATAGGACAGTGATTTTCAACCTTCTTCATCTCATGGTACATATAAACTAATTACTAAAATTCTGTGGCATACCAAAAATATATATTTTTTGCTTACTCTGACCAAAAAAAAAAAAAAAAAAAAAAAAGGAACAATTTTGATTGATTTACAGAAAAAATAATAATAGTAATTATCATCTTTTGTACTCCAAAGTTACTTAAAAATCAGGTGCCTAAACTTGTATCTAAGGATTTCTGGTACCAAGAATTAACCAGTTAGATGCAACCTTATGCAGCATGACCAATAAGATACAACTCTGTTATATAACCTATACATTTAAGGTTCAAGACAGGGCATTCACACCAATAGGCTATTGTGTTGACTTGTTGTCATTTTTCTATTTGACAATCTTAACGATTTTCAACCTTTTTTATGTCATGGTGGCACACATAAGCTAATTATTAAAGTTTGGTGATAGGATATATTTTTTGCCAATCTGACCCAAAAAATAGGTATAATTTTGATTCATTCACACCAGATGGCTATTGTGTTGGCTGTTTTCATTTGACAATCTAAGGGAAAAGAGATCAGCAGCTGATTCCTGATTAAAAGTCAGGTGTTGCATGTTTTAAAAATTCTTTTGGCACATCATTTGAAAATCCCTGGTCTAGGATGTGGTTGTGGGAGTGGGTCTCTGAAGGGGGTAGAGGAAATCACTAGAGGTAAGGAAATCTTACATTTAAGAAGATAGTTGTTGGATAGGTGTTCTGCAGTGTTCCATTTGCCCAGGACAGTGGTCGTCGGGCAAACCACGGGTTACAAGCCACACATGACTCTTTGGCCCCTTGAGTGTGGCTCTTCCACAAAATACCACGGCCTGGATGAGTCAGTTTTGAAGAAGTGGCATTAGAAGAAGTTTAAGTTTAAAAAATTTGTCTCTCAAAAGAAATTTCAATCATACTGTTGATATTTGGCTCTGTTGAGAAATGAGTTTGCCAACCACTGGCCCAGGATAACAACAGGATTTGGCAGAGAGAAGAAAACTGACCCAGACTTTAATGAAGGGTTGGAGTGACAGAAGCAATAATGAAAATAAGTAATGAGAGTGATAATAGCATCCTGTACTATATAATAAAAGGCTAGTATGCAAATCGACCTAACAGCAGAATGACTGGTTGCTATGACACTCACTGACCACCAAGGGGCAGACACTCAATTCAGGAGCTGCTCTCCGGTGGTCAGTATGCTCCCACGGGGAGCGCTGCTCAGTCAGAAGCCAGGCTCACGACTGGCGAGCGCAGCAGTGGGTGGGAGTCTCTTCTGCCTCTGCTGCAGGCAGGTGGTAAGGAGTGAGGGGTTCTGGACAGCTAGAGCTCCCTGTACTGTGAGAGGGCTCAGGATGTGCTGAGGGATCCCCCCCACCCCCCCAGGGCACCAGGCCTCTAGTATAATTTTATATGCCTAAAAGGAACGAGACACTTAACACATGAAGGTAGAGGAGGATACTTCATCAAAGATAATCTTTATTTCATCAAAGATAATCTTTTTACAAAAGAAGATCTGTTCTTGTTACTCCTTTTGGCATTCCTTTTATCAGTTCCAACAAACAGAGTAAGGGAAGCTAAACACTACATTTTCAAAATTCCATTGCATCTGGTGTTTTTCATTAGACCTGTTCCTCCAAGCAGTTGCACTTGCCTAGAACTTGGAGACAGATATGATCATTGAAATGAGGTCTGTTTAGGGAGGTTGTATTTTCTGCTAATGATGGTGTCTTGATTTCTCTGGGGCAGCCATAGTGGAATTTCTGGTGTTTTCTTCCTAATGTAATAGATACTAACCTGTCTTAGAGTGGCAGCAGTTGTCTTTCTGCTTGAAAAGATGTTTGAGAGTTCCATCTTGTCTCTGGAGCCTACTATACCAGGTGTACCAGTTAATAATGCAGGTTTTTTTCAATAGATGGAGTTACACATATATTGATATACTAGAGGCCCGGTGCATGAAATTCGCGCACGGGGGAGTAGTCCCTTAGCCCAGTCTGTACCCTCTCCAATCTGGAACCCCTTGAGGGATGTCTGAGTGCCCGATTAAGTGGCTGGTTGGACATCCCTCTCACAATCCAGGACTGCTGGCTCCCAACCTCTTACCTGCCTCTGCCTGATTGTCCCTAACTGCTTCTGCCTGCCAGCCTGATAACCCCCTAACCACTCCCCTGCCAGCCTGATCGACGCCTAAATGCTCCCCTGCCTGTCCGATTGCCCCTCACTGCCCTCCCCTGCCAGTCTGCTCTCCTCTAACTGTCCCCTGCAGGCCTGGTTGACCCAACTGCCCTCCCTTGCTGGCCTGATCTCTCCCACCTTCCCTCCTCTGCCAGCCTGGTCACCCCCAACTGCCCACAACTATCCTTCCCTGTCATCCATCTTGTGTCCACATGGGGTAGCCATCTTGTGTCTTGGTGTGACAGTCAATTTGCATATCAGTATTATTAGATAGGATATGCGATTTGATATATATGTTGTTTTTTATTGACAACAAGCTTCAAAACTTCATATGTCAAATTTTCTGAAGGTGTTAACATCATAGATATTTTTACACTTAAAAAAGTTGAATTTCATGCCAATGAAAGAGCATTTGCAGGATTTTTAATTCATTATTTTGAAGAAAAGTGCTGCTTAAAGTTATTGTATACTTCGGGAAGCTTATGGTGAACATGCTCCATCTCAAGTTATCTGTGAATGCTGGTATAAATGCTTTAAAGTGATGATTTTGATGTGAAAGACAAATAGAGCAGGTCAATTTGAACCATGCTTTGATTGTAAAACGACTAGAATGGGCCAGAAGACATGGCAAAATAATTTTGCTTCATGATAATGTACCATCACACACTTTTTAAAAAATATATATATTTTATTGATTTTTCACAGAGAGGAAGAGAGAAGGATAGAAAGTCAGAAACATTGATGAGAGAGAAACATCAGTCAGCTGCCTCTTGCACACCCCCTACTGGGGATGTGCCCACAGCCAAGGCACATGCTCTTGACCGGAATCGAACTTGGGACCTTTCAGTCCGCAGGCTGACGCTCTATCCACTGAGCCAAACCGGCTTCGGCTGCACCATCACACACTTCAAAACCAGTTAGACACTTTAAAAGATCTTGCCTGGGGAGTATTAACCCAGTGGCCGCATTCACCAGACCTTGCTCCCTCAGATTACCACTTGTTCCGATCGATGACACATGCACTGTCTGAGCAGCACTTCATAAAGTGGAAAATTGGATCTCTGAATGTTTGTCTCAAAACAAAAAAATTTCTGTTGGGATGGTATCCATGAATTACCTGAAAGAAGGGGGAAATGTGTAGTTAGCAATGGACATTACTTTGAATAAAGCACTTTTGATGTTTCTCTTGAAATTGCTGTGATTTGTTTGATTACAAAATCCACCATTATTAACCAGTACACCTGGTAATGTAAATCCGTTGTAATTTCATATAATAACTTTATAAACAGTAAAATTTAGTTCAGAAAAAAACTATCTCAGTCTCTCAATTACCAAAAGAAATTCTATTATATGAAGGTAATTTTATAAGTCAGCCCGAAAGCATGAGCTCCAGGGCCAGCTTTTCAGTGACAGCCTTACAGTGAGCTGGGGTATTTTACAACTTAAATAATTTAGATAAGGCACACAGAGTATTTTATTGTGGAACTTACTTGTTAAATTGAATACATTAAAAAAGAATTAGAGGTATTTTGAAAACTGATGAACAGAAATACTTTACAGAAAGTTTAAAAAGTTAAAAAGAAAATTTTACTTAATTATTTATGTGTTTATTTATTCATTTAAAGGAGACAAGGTATCAACTTCTTCAGCTGCGCCCAACACAGCGTGCTTCCTGGATTGGATATGCTATTGCATACCATTTGCTAAAAGATTATGACATGGCACTAAAACTATTGGAAGAATTTCGACAAACTCAGCAAGTAAGTTCATTTTAACATTTTTTCCTACCTTCATAAATAAAATAGTTAACTTCTAGATTGCCCCAACCCCCATATTTGAGTTAAAGTTTTGTGGCCTTTGGAAAAATGGGAAAACACAAATTAAAACAGAATTCATTGGTGCAAGCAACCACTATGGAAAACAGTATGGAGGTCCCTCAAAAAATTAAAAATGGAATTGCCTTTTGACCTAGCAATTCCACTTCTGGATATGGTAACGGAAGAAATCTGATGCACTAATTTGAAAAGATATATGCACCCCTATGTTCATTGCAGCGTTATTTAAATAACCAAGATTTGGAAGCAGCCCAGGTGCCCATCAATAGATGAGTGGTTGAAAAAGCCATGGCATGTTTATACAATGGAATACCACTCAGTTGTGAAAAAGAAGGAGATCTTCCCTTTTGCCACAGCATAGATGGAGGCGGATTGGGTTGGGTGAAAAGTGAAGGGATTAAGCAGTGCAAATTGGTAATTGCAGAATAGCTACAGAGATGCGGATTGCAGCATGGAGGATGTGGTCAATAATGATGCGATAACTGGGTATGAGGCCTGGTGGATGCTTGGGGCTGGCAGGATAATGGTAAGGGCTTGGGTGATCAGGCTGGCAGGCACAAGTGGTTAGGGACAATTGGGGAGGCAGGCTGGTGCGCAGTTTGGAGCCAGCAGTCTTGGATTGTAAGAAGGATGTTTGAATGCCTGTTTAGGCCCTCGAGGGGTCCCAGATTGGAGAGGGTGCAGGCTGGGCTGAGGGATATCCCCTGCCTCCCGAGCATGAATTTCATGCCCTGGGCCTCTAGTTTTTTCATAACTACACTCTGGTCCATATCCAGAAGTACCATAACATTTTTTATTGTTACTCCTCATCTAAGGATATTTTTTTCCATTGATTTTTTAAGAAACAAATGTTGATTGTTGAGAGTATTACATACATATGTCCCTTTTTCCCCCCCATTGCCTTCTCCCACCTCACCTTCCCGCTCCCCAAGCCCTAATTTTTTGACGATAGTCATCTTGGTGGGTGTGTATCTGTTTCTTTGTATTGTAACTGAAATATCTGAATTCTGCCTGCAGCAATGAAAGCTAAACTTGTGAGACAGGTGCTGGCATCTTGAGAAGAATCCTTATCAAAAACCCATCTTAAGATCTTATTGCAAGGCAGAGGTTTTTATTTCATTCATTCATTCATTTATTTATAATATATATCTTTATTGATTTCAGAGAGGAAAGGAGAGGGAGATATAGAAATATCAATGATAAGAAAGAATCACTGATCGGCTGCCTCCTGCATGCCCCCCGCACTGGGGATCGAGCCCACAACCTGGGCATGTGACTTTGGCTGGAGTCGAATCTGGGACTCCTCAGTCCACAGGTTGACGGTTTATTTACTGAGCCAAACCAGCTACAGCAAGTCAGAGGTTTTCAAAAGGAGGAAAGCAGAACAGAGAGAGCAGGGGCAGGGGCTGTAGACATGTAAGAAGTGTCCTTGGTGGTCCTGATACAGATTTTCAACTTGGCATTTTTACGTTGGCCATCTGGTGTTTTTGTCAGTGAACTCCTGTGTCTGGGCAGTCAGCATTAACCAGAGCCTGCAAGGTCAGGCTGCTCCTTAGATTCACACAGGAACTGAAACTGCCGGGTTGTGAAGTATATTAAAAAAACTTAACATGTAAGTGCTCTAGTTTTGAGAAAAATCGGGTTAGAGTAACAAGCTGTGTTTAACATTTGCTAAGATTAATATGGGTAGCTTTCTGTAAGTATAACTTATTGATTTCCTGTTAGAGTTTCCTAACAGCTAATGATATTGACCATTTTGTTATTTTATTTTTTGAATACATTTTATTGACTTTTTAAAGAGAGGAAGGGAGGATAGAGATCTGTTAGAAACATTGTTTCTATACTAATCAGCTGCCTCTTGCACCCTTCCTACTGGGGATGTGCCCACAACCAAGGTACATGCCGGAATAAAAAATGGGACCTTTCAGTCCGCAGGCCGATGCTCTATCCACTGAGCCAAACCTGTTAGGGCTTATTATGTCCTTATTAGCCATTAATACTTCTTCTTTGATGAAATATCTATTCAGATCTTGTGCCCACTTTTTATTTGGGTTATTTGTCTTACAATTAAGTTGTAAGAGTTCTTTATATATTCTTAATACAAGTTCCTTATAAAAAAAACAACAAACACAACATTATTTGCAAACATTTTTTCCCAACCTGTAGCTTGTATTTTCATGTTATCAGTGGTGTCTTCTGAAGAAGAAAAATTTTATGATTTTGATGAAGTCTAATTTATTAATTTTTTTCTTTTATACATAGGGTCACAAAGAATTTCTCCTATTCTAAGATTTCTTTTATAGTTTTAGTGCTCACATTTAGGTGTGTGATCCATTTTGAGTTAATTTTTGTGTATGGTATGAATTATGAATCTAAGGTCTTTTCTTGCATACTTAATTTAATTGCATACTTAATTTAAGTGTCCCACTATTTTTTGTGAGAAGACTACTCTTCCTTCATTGAATTCCCTTGGCACCTTTGTAGAAAGTCAGTTGTCCAGAATATACTAACTTATTTTTGGACCTTTTATTCTGTTCCACTGATCTGTATGGGTATCCTTGTGCCAGCACCACATTATTGTAGCTTTGTAGTTTGAGATGTGAAACACATGTTCTTCTGTTTTGTTCTTTTTCAAATTATTTTGGCCATGTAGGATTCTTTTTATTTCCATTTGAATTTTAGAATTAGCTTATAAATTTTTGCAAAAGGCTTGCTGGGAGTTTGGTAGGAATTGCATTGAATTTATAGATCAATTTGGAATTGCCATCAAAACATTGAGTATTGTGGCCCATTACTGTGGAGTGTACTGTCTCACCATTTATTTAGGTCTATAATTTCTCGGCATATTTTGTAGTCTTCAGTATATAAATACTGTTTCTTTTTTAAAAAATTCCGAGAGGAAGGGGAGGGCGGGAGAGAGAGAGAGAGAGAGAGAGAGAGAGAGAGAGAGATCAAGGATGAGAGAGAATCATTGATCAACTGCCTCCTGCATGCCCCTTTGGGGGATGGAGCCTGAAACCCTGGCATGTGCTGTGACCAGAAATCAGATTGTGACTTCCTAGTTCATAGGTCAACGCTCAACCACTGAGCCCTACCCACGGGAGTCTAGATCTTGTTTCTTTTTTTTTCTCTTCATTTAATAAATCTTTATTCTTCAGATTATTACAGTTGTTCCTCTTTTTTCCTGCATAGCTCCCCTCCACCTGGTTCCCATCCCACCCTCTGCCCTTACCTCCCCACACTGTCCTCATTCATAGGTGTACGATTTTTGTCCAGTCTCTTCCTGCACCTCCCACACCCTTTCCCCCCGAGAATTGTCAGTCCACTCGCTTTCTATGCCCCTGATTCTATTATATTCAGTTTATTCTGTTCATCACATTTTTTATTCACTTGATTTTTAGGTTCACTTGTTGATATGTATTTATTGTTCATAATTTTTTTTTTGTTCATAATTTTTATCTTTACCTTTTTCTTCTTCTTCCTCTTCTTAAAGAATACCTTTCAGCATTTCATATAATACTGGTTTGATAGTGATGAACTCCTTTAGCTTTTTCTTATCTGTGAAGCTCTTTATCTGACCTTCAATTCTGAAGGATAGCTTTGCTGGGTAGAGTACTCTTGGTTGTAGGTTCTTGTTATTCATCACTTTGAATATTTCTTGCCATTCCATCTAGCCTGCATAGTTTCTGATGAGAAATTAGCTGACAATCGTGTGGGTGCTCCCTTGTAGGTAATTAACTGTTTCTCTTGCTGCTTTTAATATTCTCTCTTTGTCTTTTGCTCTTGGCATTTAATTATGATGTGTCTTGGTGTGGTCCTCTTTGGATTCCTTTTGTTTGGGGTTCTGTGAACTTCCTGGACTTGTAAATCTATTTCTTTCACCAGGTGGGGGAAGTTTTCAGTCACTATTTCTTCAAATAGGTTTTCAGTATTTTGCTCGCTCTCTTCTTCTGGCACCCTCATAATTTTGATGTTGGTACGCTTGAACTTGTCCCAGAGGCCTCTTACACTATCTTCAAATTTTTGGGTTCTTTTTTTTTCTTTTTTCTTTTCCAGGTGATGTGTTTTTTACTTCTTTGTATGACTTGATTCTTGCATTCCTCTCGTTTGCTGTTGGGTCTGTATATAATATTTTTTATTTCAGTCAGTATATGTTTAATTTCTAGTTGGTCCTTTTTCATATCCTTGAGGGTCTTGCTAAATTTATTGTCCTTTTCTAGGAAATTCTTGAAAAACTTTATAACTGTGGTTTTGAACTCTGTATCCAGTCGTTTATTTTCCTCCATTTCTTTCTTTTGTAATCTGTTTCTTTGTCCCCGCATTTTCGCTTCTTCCCTGAGTTGGTAGGGTAGCTTTGTGTGCTAGGTGTCCTTATAGCCCAGTGTCTTGGCCTCCCCTGTTATCTGAGGTGGACACTCTTGGTGCACTCATTTGTGGACTGTGTGTACAGCCTTGTTGTCATTAAGTCTTGATTGTTGTTGGTATCACTGGGAGGAGTTGACCTCCAGGCCAATTGGCTGTGAGGATCAGCTGTATCTACACCGGGAGAACTTCTGTGCTGCAGACAGTCTTATGGAGACAACATTTGAAAAATTGTAAAATCCTCTGTGCTCAGCTTGTATGGGGCGGAGTCTCAGGGCAGGAAGTCTTGGCTTCCCGTCAGCCCTGCCTTATGAGGCCCCTGGGTTTCAGTGTCCCTTGATAATCGTTGTAAGCACCTCTGAGAGAAAGCTAGCTTCGAGTTTCGCCCACTGTCAAACAGTCCAGTTTCTCCCCCAATGAATCTAGATCCCAGATTCTCACCTGGAACTGGAGTTCAGCACAGTTGAAGTCATCCCGGAACCGGGAGCTTCTGTTTCCCTCCTGCTAGAGAAAGCCAGCGGCACACTCAGCAGTTAATCCTCTGCCCACACCTGTGCACACGCCTCCAGACCTTTACCTTTTGCGGCTCCCCTGAGTTTCCGCCTGACAGTCCAGATATCCCCCATTTGAGTTGAGTCCCCAGGGTCTCGCCTGGAACTGGGGTTCAGTGCAGTTGGGAGTTTTTGTCTCCTTCCCGCTAGAGAAAACCAGCCAGGCACTCAGCCGCCTGTCCTCTCTGCATGCATGTTTCCGTACCTCAGTCTTTTTCAGCTCCTCTGATTCTCCGTGTGCGTTTCTCTTTCCTTCTAGTTGTAGAATCTCCACTCAGCCAGCTTTCCTGTGGTTCTGGATGATGTCCGTTTTGGCTTTTAGTTGTAGTTTTGAAATTATTGTGCAAGGCAGCAGTTTAGGTGTTTATCTATGCCACCATCTTGGTTTTCTCCTAGATCTTGTTTCTGAAATTTATTCCTAAATATTTTGTTCTTTTCGATGCTATTGTGAATGAAATTATTTTAATTTAATTTTCTGGTTGTTGCTACAATATAGAGATATAATTGATTCTGTATATTGATTTCCTTTTCTGTCAGCTTGCATAACTCTTTGATGAGTTCTCCTAGGTATTTTAATGTAGATTCCTTAGGATTTTAACCATTTTTGTACTTTCTTTGGGTGTATAGGACAAATACTTTGTTCTATACCAGAGTTGTATCCCTTCATTTTAAAGGATGTATTAGTCTTTCCTATTAATTACTCTTCTATTTATAATTGTCCATGAGTTGCTTTTTAAGTCTGTGTGAATTGCTTTCCTGAGAAAACAGTGAAGTTAAAGATCTGAAATTGCTTTATGTAATTACATAAATATGATAATTTGGTCCTTTTTTTAGGTTCCTCTTAACAAAATTGACTATGAATACAGTGAACTGATATTATACCAGAATCAAGTGATGCGAGAAGCAGATCTGTTTCAGGAATCTTTAGAACATATAGAAACATATGAGAAACAAATATGTGATAAACTTTCGGTGGAAGAAATTAAAGGTTAGTTGACCTGTCTTTTCTTTTTAATTAAAGAAAACTAAAACTGCATACTTTATTTTGTCTTAACACTTAAATAAGACTTACCAATATTCTAAACATTTATTATAATATAGTTGTTATATTCACTTTGTAGTTGGGGCATTCATACAGCTCGGTGAGCTGGTTGTAGTGCTGTATATGAGTCCAAAAAGTTTGACTGTAGATTTAATTTTCTGAAGCCAAACATTATACTGCCTTTATAGTATATCCCTCCATGTCTGTATATCTATATCTGTATCTGTATTTATTTATGTATTAGAGGCCTGGTGCACGAAATTCGTGCACAGGGACAGGGGATGTCCCTTAGCCCAGCCTGCACCCTCTCCAATCTGGGACTCTTGAGGGATGTCCGACTGCCCGTTTGGGCCCGATCCTGGTAGGATCGGGCCCAAACGGGCAGTCGGACATCCTTCTCACAATCCCGGACTGCTGGCTCCAAACTGCACACCTGCCTGCCTCCCTGATTGCTCCTAACCACTTCTGCCTGCCAGCATGATCACCCACTAACCACTACCCTGCCAGCCTGATTGATGTCTAACTGCTCCCCTGCCAGCCTGTTTGCCTACAACTTCCCTCCTCTGCCGGCCTGGTCACCCATAACTGCCCTCCCCTACAGGCTTGATCGCTCCCAACTGCCCTCCCTTACAGGGCCTGGAACCTCCCAACGGCCCTCCCCTGCTGGCCATCTTGTGTCCACATGGGGGGCAATATCTTTGACCACATGGGGGCAGCCCTCTTATGTGTTAGATTGATGGTCAATCTGTGTATTACTCTCTTATTAGATAAGGTAGAGGCTGGTGCATGGGTGGAGGCCAGCTGGTTTGCCCTGAAGAGTGTCCCAGATCAGGGTGGGGGTTCCTTTGGGGTGAGGGGCAACCTGGGCGAAGGGCCTCTGGAGGTTTGCAGGCCGGCCATGCCCCCCAACGACCCAAGCAGAGGCCCCTGGGATCTGGGATTAATCTATGTCTACAATTGAACATTTGTAGCCTGGCGTGGAGCCAAGCCTTCGGCTCGCTCAAGGGCGGCAGCTATTTCTGTTTGAAACTTTGTAGCCTGGAGTGGAGGCCTAGGCCGGCAATGGCAGACTGAAAGCTTGGCTTCCTCCATTGCCAAGGAACCCCAAGCCTCTGTTCTCTCCAGCTTAGTACCTGCCGCCATTTCTGTATCTTTTATAATTGAAACTTTCTAACATTGAATGGAGGCCTAGGCAGGCAACGGCAGGTGGAAAGCTTGGCTTCCTCTGTTGCTGGGGAAACCTAAGCCTTCCTGTTCTTAGTGGTAGCAGCCTTCTTGGTTGGGGTTTATTTGCATAATCTGCTCCTGATTGGCTGGTGGACATGGCTGTGGGCATGGCTTGTGGTATGGCGAAGGTATGGTCAAATTTCCATATTGCTCTTTTATTAGGATAGTAAAATATAATGAGAATAATAATTAATACTGGGATTATCAAGAAGTCAAGAATTATTATGGGGCAATTATGAAGGCAAGGTCCTGATAGTTTCTTAAAAATGTTCATCAAAGTGTTAGCCACATTTTTTTAAAACAAAACTTTGTTCATCAATTACTCATTCCATAAGCAATATTGTATTAAATAGAATGTCCAACTCAACTAATTAGTTTAAAACTAAAGTTACTATAGTTGCATGAGTTTTAAAACTTAATAAAAACTAACATTTATTTATTTTTCCTGTGTTTTAGGATATGGTAATTGCTTAAACTGCTTTATATCACTTAAATTTTTAGTACCTGTAACATGAGTACTATTATCTCCATTTTATAGCTGAGGAAACTAAGGCTTACAGATATTAAGGACTTGCCCAGAGTCACCCCAACTTTCAGGTTCTACAGTTAATTTCTTTTCTTCCTTTCCTTTTTTTTTCATTAATCCTCACTCGAGGATATTTTTCCATTAGTTTTTAGGGAGAGTGGAAGAAAGAGGGAAAGAGAGAGAAACATCAATGTGAGAGAACCACATCAATTGGTTGCCTCCTGCATGCACCTTGACCAGGGCCTAGGCCAGGGAGGAGTCTGCAACCAAGTTATGTGCCCTTGACCAGAATTGAACTTGGGACCCTTTGGTCCGCAGGCCTACACTCGATTCACTGAACTAAACTGGCTAGGAAGGTAGAGTTAATTTCTAAACACATCTTTTGACTTCGGAACCCTTATTCTAAAAAGTTTTTTTTTTAATAGACTTTACTTTTAGAATAGTTTCAGTTTCACAGCAATATCAAGTTGAACGTTCAGAGATTTTTCTCACATGCTGTATTTCCCTACTCATGCATAGTCTCCTCCATTATCAATATCCCCCACCAGAGTGGTATATTTATTATAATTTTTTAAAGTACATTTTAACTTCAAAATATATTTATATATTTTTATTGATTTCAGAGAGGAAGAGAGAGGAAGCGAGAGGAGAGAGAGAAACATCAACGGTGAGAGAGAATCATTGATTGGCTGCCTCCTGCATGCTCCCTTCTGGGGATCGAGCCCGAAACCTGGACATATGCCCTTGACTGGAAATGAACCTGGGATCCTTCAGTCCGTAGGCTGACACTCGATCCACTGAGTCAAATCGGCTAAGGTTATGTATTACAATTAGTGAACCTACATTAATACATCATTACCATTCGAAGTCTATAAAGTTTACATTCCTGTTAGTTCTTGGTGTTGTATACCCTCTCGGTTTTGACAAATTTATAATAACATGTAGCCACCATTATAGTATCATACAGAGTACTTGTTTCACTGTGATCTTCCCATTCATTTTCCCTTGCCCCCAACACTGGCAACCACTTATCCTTGTACTGTCTCCATAGTTATGCCTTTTCCAGAATGTCATGTATTTGGAACTATACATGTGTCACCTTTTGAGATTGACTTTTTTTCACTTAGTAACATACATTTAAGATTTCTTCATGTCTTTTCATGAGCCCTTACTTTTAACTGCTATACTTGACACTTGTTATTATAGAGCAACTGACTGACTCAGTTTTTATTGTAAATAGTACTAATATCAATATTGACTACAATGCTATTTCTCAAACTATTGGTAAAATGTGGGTAAGTAGTATTCTGGTTTCTTTCTTATTCTATTGCCTGTAATTGATGTGAGAAAATAAAAGGCAATGATTCTTACGTTCTGATGTATTGCTGTTTCCTGATTAAATCTTAACTCTCAGGTTGCTTTTTCTGTTTCTCTGTCTTTGTCTTATAGCATTACTAAGGAGGGAATACAGGGCTTAAAACGTAGATATGCTATAAGTATGGTCAGTTCTGGTTTAAAAAATCTGCAAATGGCAGCATGTATTGGTAATGTGGGTCATTTGGAGGCCATCAATTTGAATATAAAGCTGATATTCTGTATTGCTTATGTTATTTTTATTTTTTTCAATGAAGTTTGCAGGCCCAGAGACTTTGATATTGATACATTTATGTCTTTTGTATCCATTAGTATATTAAGATAATTTTAAGAACTGTTAAAGTTAGAGATTTTACTTTAAAAAAATGCAATGTACTAATTTGTCCTGTGTATTCCTCTAGTAATAACCTTTACCTTATAGTAGTAGCAGATAATAAAATGTTTGGACTTGAAGAATAGTGTAAACAGGGTAAAAATTAGACTGACCAGAAGTTAATTCTGGAGGAATGGGACATGTTTATAATTAAGTAGCAAATGTTTATGTGTATTCACTTTGTGCCAAGCATTGTGCTAAACCATTTTAAGTTAATTATTTCCTTTGGTTATCACAGAAGTGGAGTAAAGTAGTTGGTATTTTAGAGGGAATGAAAAGGACATTGAAAATTTGTAACTTGTTCAGAGCTAGAAATTGGTAAAATTAGTAATTAAATTGTATCTAGTTAATTTTACTATATCCTCTCGGTTTTGACAAATGTAGCTTGAATAATATGTAACATATATAAGTAGTAAAATAATCCTATATTATAAAGAGGTAATATGCAAATTGACCATCATACCATATAAGATGGTTACATCTGGTGCTGGGGCGTGACTGGCTGCTCCACTCACCTACCACCAGAGTCCCCTTAGCCCTGCTGAGGGGTGGCAAGCACATGGAGCAGCCGGCCCACTCTCAGACCGGGGCAGCCCAAGGCACAGGCAAGCCTCGAATGGCACCTGCCCAGCTGCCCAGAGCCGGCCTGAGGCTCAGGTAACCAGGACCGGCTGAGACTTGTGCTACTGGCAGTTGCATCAGCAGATGTGATGGAGTCGTCGCCTTCCCCTGATCACCCGGTCGCCTCCCGCCCCTGTGGGCTCCTGGGCTGTGAGAGGGGGCAGGCTGGGCTGAGGGACCAGGACACTGCCTTCAGTGCATGAATTTTTATGCACCAGGCTTCTAGTTGTATATAATAACCATTGTTATATGCTGCCTTCTCTAAGATGATGAAAGCTGAAATAGTATGACTTGAAGACATTTCAGAGGATTATTTGTTTGAAATAGATTATTTGGAGAATGGGAAATTCTAGGAATGGGAAGTTGAGATATATTCTTTTTGAGACTCTCCCGTTTAGCTTAGACTAGGTGTGCTTTCTGTTATGTTTGAGAAGTTTAGATCTTCATTCCCCATGCTCACTTTCAACTTGTGTGGCTTTGTGAAATCCACATAAAATTGAACCTTGTAGGTGTTCTACATAACATGGATTTTGTAGTTTTTTGCTGTGAAGTGGGGTTTAGTGTTATTGTTTTATGAGATAATTCAAATTTTAGTGATCTGGAAAGGAAATGAAGATGACCAAATGGAGACTTGCTTAATATATGAACTTATGAGGAAAAGTACATTTAAATCATGCGGTAGGAAGGTAGGGATATTTTATTAAAATTATTTAACAATCTATAATAATAAAAGCATAATATGCTAATTAGACCAGATATCCTTCCAGATGAAGCCAAAGCTGCAAGAGAAGCCTGGGTTTTGGGTGCCAGAGGGAAGCTAGTGTCGGCCACTAGGGGAAGAAATGCCTTCTCTTACATGAATTTGGTGCATCATGCCTCTAGTATATATAAAAGCCTAAGCAACTGGTTGACTGAACGACCCGTTGACTGGTCGCTATGACAGCACACTGACCACCAGGGGACAGACGCTCAATGCAGGAGCTGCCCAATGGTAGTCAGTGTGCTCCCACAGCCATCCTCCTGTGGCCCCTACCCTAGCTGGCCAACCTTCCGTGGACCTGATCGGCCCCTGTTGAAGGCTAGATGAAGGGACCCCATCCATGCATGAATTAGTGCACCGGACCTCTAGAATTAGTATAATAAAATGTGTAAATGAAGGTCCATTTCTGAAGGCAAGCTGCAAATTAATCTATGTTTAGTTATATAAACTGCAATATGCCCCAGAGGGAGGCACATACAGTTCTGTTTTCCATAAATATCTATTATACTAATAATGTTTAGTGATATCTCTGGGATCATCAAGGTATTTAATGTTTAAATTAAATGATTGTGATTTTAAACTTAATTTTAGGGGAAATGCTGTTGAAATTGGGAAGATTAAAAGAAGCCAGTGAAGTATTCAAAAACTTGATTGATCGGAATACGGAAAATTGGTGTTATTATGAAGGCTTGGAAAAAGCTCTGCAACTTAGTATGTACTGATTTTTCTTTTCTACCTTCTTTTACCTATTGTTTGAAGTATAATACAATTTAAAACTGTAATACTATTTGAAATACATTTCTTGTCCTAGAATTCATTTTTCCATGTAAGAAAATTATTGGAGTGAAAATGAATTAAAATCTTTATACTTATATGAGAAATGTGTATAGGCAATGATAATGTTACCTATTTAGACTAGTGAGATGGGAAAAATAATGAGTGTTCTCTTTCTGTGGGAAGTGTCATAATCCTATCTAATATAGAAGGAATATGCTAATTGACCATCATGCCCTCACAAAGATGTCAGTGCCCACAGCCAATAAGTAGGAAATATGCTAATTGACTGCCATGCCCTCATAGATGGCGGTGCTCACAGCCACAAGATGGCTGTGTCCAGTCCCCTCAGCCCTGCTGAAGCACCTGCCTCCAGAGTCCCCCAGTCCCCTCAGCCTCCCAGCTGTCCAGGGCTAGCCTGAGGCGCAGTCAAGCCTCGGATGGCGGCTGCTCAGCCACCCAGGGCTGCCTGAGATTCAGGTAACCAGGGCCAGCTGAGGGTTGTGCTGCTGGCAGTTGCAGCAGCAGACGTGACTGGGGCGTGCCTTCCCCTTTTTGCTGGGTTCTCCCGCCCCTGAGGACTCCTGGACTGTGAGAAGGGGGAGGCTGGGCTGAGGGACTCCCCCTCCAGTGCATGAATTTTCATGCACCAGGCCTTTAGTTATTTAATATTTTTAAAGAATTAGAGGTCTAGTATACTCAACCTCTAAATAAGAATTGGGCCAAAGAAACTTTCCTGGGAGTATATGGTATATAACATTGGCATAAAAATTGTTCTGTGAATTTTAGACTAGGTTAATTTGGGTGGCGTAAAATGTTATACATCTTTAGAAATTATATAAGCTTGACCCTTTTCAGAGATCTAGGGTCATTGTTCCAAATTTTCCCTATTTTCATAATTAAATGTTGTTAGCAATTAACATGTCTAAAATCCTGTTATTTATGGGTGAATATATGACTGAAATAATTATGAAATATGCCTCAGGGATGTTGAAAGCAGAATTTTAAATTTAATAATAGACAGCTACCCATATTCATTTATAGTAGTGCTAGAGGCCTGGTGCATGAAAATTTATGCTCTTGTGGGGGGCGGGGTCCCTCAACCCGGCCTGCCTCCTCTCATAGTCCAGGATCCCTCAGGGGATGGCATAGGCCTGCTCCCTATGGGGATTGGGCCTAAGCCAGAGTTTGGCCTCCCTCTGTGGAAGGCAAATGGGGAAGGCTCCCCCCGCTCCCCCCCCATCACCCTGCCTCTGCTGCTGCCTCTGGCCTCCCTTTGCAGGAGGCAACAGGGCCGCCTGGGGTGATGGGGGCGGCTGGCCTGATCTCGCCCCAACTGTGCCGCCCCCGTCACCCCCGTGCTGCTGCACTGCTGGCTGTTATGGCTCCCGGCTCTTGGCCCTCGCAGCTGCTGCAGCTTTGTCCGAAAGGACATCCTGAAGATGTTTGGTCTAATTAGCATATTACTCTTTTATTAGTAGAGATGAACCATGAGAAAAGTTTATTTGTTATGTCCTAATTGTTATAAATTAATTCAGGTTTTTTGCTTGTATTTAAAATTTAATGTCACAATTACTATAGTATTCTTAAATGTTTCTAAGAAAATGATGGAAATTTAAATATTGGTTAGATCAATCTGGTGGGGTTTTTTTTTTTTTTTTTTAAATAGGACGGAAGTCATGTCTGAAAGTTGGAAATGTGAGATAACTATGATTTTCCTTTAAACTACCGGTTACTGACATGTAGTTAATAATACAGATTATTTAAAATTACAGATTATTTACATGTTTTAGGAAAATGAATATAATGCATTTTGTATGTCAGAATCCATACTTAATCTAAAATGTCTTCATTATAAAACTAATTGCATTACTTTATCTTTTTAGGTTCCTTAGGACCTTTTCTCCCCCATGGTAAGTTTTGGAGCTCCAATTTGTGACTTGAAATAGGGCATTGAAATGGTTCGGTTTTGTCTTAATGATATTTTAACTATATATTTATAAAACTTGTAACTCGGGTAGTGGGAAAAATTTTTTTATACAACTTAAAAATGTCATTTTCTAACATTAGGCCTACCTATAAGAACTGCTTTTTAAAAATACAAACAAATAGAAGCCCACAATAGCCTTCATATGAATTTTAATGGAGGGTGCTTGGTATTTCATGAAGCCTCCAGTTGTTAACAGAATCTAAAAATTATTTTTTACATATCCCAGTTCCAAAAATCCAGCCACATTGGAGCTCCAAAACATATTATTGGGGGAAGGAAGCATCTTAAACAAAAGCAATCAAATATAGTGCTCATAACCAGGATTATGAACACAGCATTTATTATGTAAATACTTTGATTACTAACACTTAAGAGTTATTCTTAAAATAATTATATTTCTGTGGTCTGAATGAAATTCCCCTTAAATATTATAGTTTAAAAAGAAGTTTGTTTGCTTTTTCTGAAAATTCTGCTGGGTTATTGCTTATGTAAAATAATGCATGCAATCTATCTTTGTAAATTACGCAGGATATTGTTTTAGAATGACAATCCAGATACATATTATAACCTGCAAATTGTTCTTGCAAAATATCATGTAGATTATATTAGATATATAACTTCTGTTTAGTATTATAAAATTAGGTGATCTTGGGAGGGAAGATACAATGTTCTATTAGAAGTATATTAAATGTCATTGTATTTGGGAGAAATAATAACTTGTACTAATGGGGTTCTTTATGATGGAGTTTCATTGAACATTTTAAGTGTCAAGGCTGCTTTAGAAATTTAGTTTATCTTTTCACATACAAAACATTTGCATTCAAGATCTTAAAACTGTTGCTTCTCTTAAGCCTAATCAATGGATGTTATAGACTTTCAGTGGGTATATGTAGACTTCATTGGGCTAGTGAGTTCATGTAAGATATGTTATAAAGCAGCGATTTTCAACCTTTTTAATCTCATGGCATATATAATTGCTAAAATTTTGTGGGACACCAAAATATGTATTTTTTGCCAATCTGATTCATTCACACTTGACGGCTATTGTTGTGTTGGCTATTGTCATTTTTCTATTTAACAATCTAAGGGAAAAGAGGTCGGTGCCCCTGACTAAATAGTCAAGTATTGCATGTTTTAAAAATTCTGGTGGCACACCAGTGTGCCTCTTGTTGCATTCTGGTTTAAAATCTCCATTATAAAGGAACATTTTCTTTTTCGTGGGTTGTGTACTAAGGAATACAAGGCAAACATAGTTGATCTTGAGTATTTGCGTCTTGTGTGTATATGATTTGAGTTGCATATATAATATGTTTTACTAAAAGAAGTTTTGGATTTCTCCAGAGATTGGGTTTAAAATGGTTGTTTACTGCTTATATTATTTCACCACCACAGACTTTTTAATGTCATTCTTACAAAAATTAGAGTAGCATTAATATTGTTAATTTAATTTTTAAAATAATTTTTAAAGTTTATTAGTATTTTATGATAGATACAAGTTTTGATTATTTGAACCTAACGTATTTTTTTAAAAATAGGCACTTTAGAAGAGAGGCTTCAGATTTATGAAGAAATTAGTAAGCAGCACCCCAGAGCAATTTCACCTAGAAGATTGCCTTTGAATCTTGTCCCAGGTAATTTTACCATATCTTTGTAACACTAATAGTTATTTGTTAAAATTACTCAGCACAATTTACATTGTACCATTCTTGGAGGTGGGAGTGATTAGTTATGAATTTATTATGCATCTGTTAATAAGAGTATTCAGTGTATAGGTATATGTTGGTTTTATGTATCAGAAATTATTATTATTATTTTGCCTTTAAAATAGTGATCTCTCTTTTTAATTTTTATTTATTTATATTTTTAAATAATATATATATATTTTTTTATTCTTTAAAGTATTACAAATAGTAGTACATATGTTTCCTTTTTTTCCTCCCATTAACCTCCCCCTGGCTATGTATCAGAAATTATATAAAATAATTTTTTTGATCTCTAAACTTTTTTAAAAAATATATTTTATTGAGTTTTTACAGAGCGGAAGGGAGAGGGATAGAAAGTCAGAAACATCAATGAGAGAGAGACATCAATCAGCTGCCTCTTGCACGCCCCCTACCGGGGATGTGCCCGCAGCCAAGGTACATGCCCTTGCCGGAATCGAACCCAGGACTCTTCAGTCCGCAGTCCAACGCTCTATCCACTGAGCCAAACTGGTCTCGGCTATCTTTAAACTTTTAATAACACTATATGGTGTAGTACATAAGTGGAAGATCAAAAATTCATTGAATAAATTATATTTTATAAAGTAACTCAGCATGTAAAATTTAAGTTTTTTATCTTAATAATATTTAAAAATAATGTAAGTTATTTTTTTCTTTTTTTAAAATCTTTATTGTTCATTTTATTAATTACATTGTTCCCTCTTTTTTTTCCCCCCACCACCCGGTACCCATCCCATTCTCCGCCCCACCCCCACACCTCCACTGTCCTCTCCCATAGGTGCATGATTTTTGTCCAGTCTGTTGCTGCATCTCCACAGCCCTTTTCTCCCCAAGAATTGTCAGTCCATTCCCTCTTTATGCCCATGATTCTGTTATATTCACCAGTTTATCCTGTTCATCAGATTTTTAATTTACTTGATTTTTATATTCATTTGTTGATAGATGTGTATTTGTTGTTCATAATTTTTACTTTTACCTTTTTCTTCTTCCTCTTCTTGAAGAATATCTTTCAACATTTCATATAATACCAGGGGCCTGGTGCATGAAATTCGCACACTGGGGGTAGGTGGTCCCTCAACCCAACCTGTCCGATCTCACATACTGGGAGCCCTCAGGGGATGTCCAACTGATGGCTCACCCCCAGCCTGCCCAAGGCCTAAAACCTCTGGTGAGGCTTTAGGCCTTGGGCACCCAGCCATCGCCCTGCTCAGCTCAGCCCCGCTGCCTGCAACCACCTGGGACTATGTGCCTGGTAGTAATGGCTGCACACACCTCTGAGATAAAGCTCTACCCACTGCCGAACAATTCAGCCTCTCCCCAAATGAGTCTGCACACCCAACGTCTCACCCAGGGATGTAAAACAATGCATTCCGGTGGTTTCCCGTACAAGAGAGCAAGACACGAGTCCTCTCTGCGCGCTCACGCTCCTCTGCTGTTCCCAAGTTTACGTGCACTGTCCATAAGCTCGCCCTCTCCACAAGCTTGCAGACCTTTGTAGCACCCGAGTTTCAGGGTGCTTCCCTACTGTCCAGTTTCACCCCATATGAGTGTGGGTTTCCCGGACCTCGTCCGGAACTGGGGAATCAGTGCAGTGGGACGCCTTTGTCTTTGCACCCGCCCGCCCTCTCCGCTCGCTTGCGCGCATGTGTGCCTGCAGGGCTCCAAACCTCTGACTCTGCGTGTGTCTTCAACGCTGTCCTCTGCTGCTCCTCTGAGTCACAGTGTCCTATCTTTATTTTTATCTGTGGAATTTTCACTCAGCCAGCTTTCCGGTGATTCTGGATGATGTTTGTTCTGTTGTTAAGTTGTAGTTTTGAAATTTCTGTGTGGGGCAGCAGGATAGGTGTTTACCTATGCCGCCATCTTGGTTTTTCCGAGAGTTCAATTTCTTAATCTTCCTTTTGGTTAAACCATTTCTGACAAACATGCATTCTTTAAAAAAAAAAATTTTTTTTTTAACTTTAGAGAGGAAGGGAAAGGGAGTGATAAAAGCATTGATGAAAGAAACATCAATTAGTTGCTTCCTACTGAGGATTCAGTTTGTAATCCAGGCATGTGCCTGACCTCTTGGTACATGGGATAATTTTCAGTCCATGGAGCCATACCAGGTAGCTTTTTTTTTTTTTTTTTTAATTTAATGAGTGGACAAATACATATCTTTTTTTATTAACTCAGTTCATATAAAGCTGCATTAGAGCTTTGTATTTAATATTAATATCTTTTTCAGTTTTTTATCTGCTTTTAAAAAGTGATACCATAATTTTTGAGGGGAGGTTTAACAGTAATAGAATTATTAACTTGATATTACAAATAGGGTACTTAGTGTATTTATTTTAATTCTAATGTTAGAATGCCCCAGGGCTCAGTCTAATGTCTAATAACATGTGTTCTTTTACTTATTGTCTTTTTCACCCCTGAAATGTTAAGTTCCATGATTTTTAAATTTTAATACCCAGTATTGGGAATGGTGTCTGGCACATAGTACGTGCTTGGTTGATGATTGTGGAATGAATGAATGTTGAAGTAAATAACTAGTTGATTTGGAACATTTGTAAATCCTGGTTTAGTTTTTAAAAATTATTTTGGCTGCTACTTGAATATAGTCTGGTTACAGTAGAATCATTTTATAATCTTCAGAGTCCTTTATGAGTTGTCTGCTCATAGGACTGAGTCTGTGCTGGTCGTTGACATTATTAAAGATATTTGCTATGGGGATTATGTTTAGGGTGGGGACTATATTTTTGCTCAAAGCTGCACAGTCCTTTTGTTTATCTATCTTTGGAATTGTTACTTAAATATATTTTGAACCTAGATCTAGGGGGAAACTATAGCTATCAAATGGATTTGGTGTTAGGCTTTTTGCTGGTAACAAACAAGAAATCATGCTTGCTGACTTTTTAGTGTTTAAAAATTGGCAAGAAGGATATTTGTTTCCTAGTTGATTTTTATTTATAAAATCATTTTGAGAACTGTTTGCATTAATTAAACCATAACAAAGTACACTTTTGTTTCTAGGTGAAAAATTTAGAGAGCTAATGGATAAGTTCCTGAGAGTTTACTTCAGTAAAGGCTGCCCACCGTTGTTTACTACTTTGAAATCTTTATATTGTAATACAGAAAAGGTAAAGTTTGCTCTTCATTCACTTTTGCTGTAGTCATTTTACTAAATTGTTTCAGAAAGATTTCCATGTAAATAATTTGCTATCTATTATATAAAAAGCCGTAATGACTGATCACCAGGAGGCTCTGTGCACTACAAGGCACGCAGGTGGTTGGGGACTTGACTTTGGAGGACTTGACTCTGGCTATCTTGTGTCGGCCATCTTTGACGACTTGGGACTGGCCATCTTGTGTGTTGGAGTGAAGGTCAATTTGCATGTTACCTCTTTATTATACAGGATGGTTAATCACAAAATAAATACTGATCTCTGGTGACAGTTAGGGGGGACCAGGCCTGCAGGGGAAGGCAGTTGGGGGCAACCGGGCTGGCAGGGGAAGGCAGTTAGGGGTGACCAGGCTGGCAAGGGAGGGAAGTTATGTGTGACCCGGCCTGCAGGGGAGGGCAATTGGGGGAGACCAGGCCGGCAAGGGAGGGCATTTAGGGTCAACCAGGCATGCAGGGGAGGGCAGTTGGGGATGACTAGGCATGCAGGGGAGGGCAGTTGGGGGTGACTAGGCATGCAGGGGAGGGCAGTTAGGGGTGACTGGGCCGGCAAAGGAGGGCAGTTGGGGTTGGGGCGATCGGGCCTGCAGGGGAGGACAGTTGGAGGCAACCAGGCTTGGAGGGGAGGATAGTTTGGGGTGAGCAGCCCTGCAGGAGAGGACAGTTGGGGGTCAACTAGGCCTGCAGGGGAGGGTAGTTGGGAGCAATTGGGCCAGGAGCGGAGCAGTTAGGCGTCGATCAGCAGGCAGGCGAGCAGTTGGGAGCCAGCAGTCTTGGATTGTGAGAGGGATTTCCCAGATTGGAGAGGGTGCAGGCTGTGCTGAGAGATACACACCCCATTCGTGTGCACAAATTTTGTGCACTTGGCCTCTAATTTATTTTATAGTATGATTATGGACTTTCTATTTGTTATGTATGCTTTCAAAGTTAGAGAGCATGGATAAATGAGTTATTGTAACAGTAAAATGCCACTTGGTACTATTAGCTTTAACTCAAGGCTACATTTTAATAAGTATAGTTTAGCTAATTCTGGAATAAAGAGAATAATACTTTTCTGTTTCTTAAAATTAGAAAAGGAGGCTCTTGGTCTTAAATTAGAAAAATTATTAGGAAATTAAAATTAAGTAGAAGACAAGTTGTAATTCCATTTCTAAACATTGCTTCTTTAATTATTCTAAAATTTTGTTTTCTATAGTCAGGGTTTGAAAGTTCCTAGTGGAACAGGAAAAGATTTTATGGCAAGTACCAAAATGTTTTTAGTTAAACTTGTATCGCTTACTTTGTTTATTTAGCTTTGACCCATAAGAATGTGTTACTAATAAACTATTGAAAACAAGATCAATAATAGGTTTCGTAAACTAAAAGGTACAACTGATTCTATCTAGTACCCTGTAAGTAGAAAATGTCATTTACATTTTAAAAATTATATTTCTTTAATGCCTGTATACTTTATTTGACTGTAATGATACTGCTGTCAATTTTTGATAGCAGTTGATTTTTATGAAAACATGTAGTAGTGCCAATCAAAAACTTCTGAGTTATTTAAATTAATGTTTGCCAAAATTCCTTTTTTTCTTTTTGACAATGGTGACAGAGAAGAAAGGTGAGGTGGAAAGTCAGAAATAATAAAGAACTTATATATGTGGATTAGAATACTGCTTTTGTAACAAACACACTCTTGCAGCAACTACTGAATACTGTGGTCACTAAAGACTTTGTTCCGCTGAAGCTGGTTTGGCTCAGTGGATAGAGCATAGGGCTGCGGACTGAAAGGTCCCAGGTTTGATTCTAGTCAAAGGCATGTACGTTGGCTGTGCAAGAAGCAGCTGATCGATGTTTCTCTCTCATCGATGTTTCTGACTTTCTGTCCCTCTCCCTTCTCTGAGAAAAGTCAATAAAATATATTTTTTTTAAAAAGGAAAAAAAGAATTTGTTCCCCTTAGGCTTTCGCTAGGTTTCTTGGTTTTCACAAGGGCCATAGGCTTTTTCTTTTTTTATTCCTTTCAATATTGATCCAAAATTACCATTATAAAGGTATTAAGCACTTGTTGGTATTTATATAAAGCATGGCATTTGTATTTGTAAAGGAGACACCAAAGTGCCTTAATTAATATAGGAACTTTTGACATTTTTTTAGTGTCAATTTTTAAACCCCTAACAAGAATTTTACCAAGTGCTTTTTCACCCCAAATGTATATTTTTTATTGATTTCAGAGAGGAAGGGAGAGGGAGAGAGAGATAGAATCATTAATGATGAGAGGGAATCATTGATCAGCTGCTTCCTGCACGCCCCCCTACTGGGTGGGCAGTAAGCCTGCAACCCGTACACGTGCCCTTCATTGAAATTGTACCTGAGACCCGTCAGTCCACAGGCCCCTGCTCTACCCCCTGAGCCAAGCCAGCTAGGGTCCAGTTGCTTTTGAGAGTTGAATTAAGCTGCTGAAAATTGAGCTCAAGTTATCAGAACTTAGTATAGTGAGAAAAAATGTACAAACATGGGAAATACTTCTCAAATAATTTTGGCCATGTATATTTGTGATTACTTATAAAGGTATTTTAAAATACACGTATTTGTGGCCCTGGCTAGGTAGCCCAGTTGGTTAGAATGTCTTCCCCAAAACCAGGGCTGCGGGTTTGATCCTCAGTCAGGGTACATATAAGAATCAGCCAATGAATGCAAAAATTAATTTTTTAAATTAATAATTTTTTAATTGCATATTTGTAACTGGCATTAAGTACTGTCTAGCTAAGGACTGCATCTTCATTCTTTTTTTAAAAAAATATATTTTACTGATTTTTCACAGAGAGGAAGGGAGAGGGATAGAAAGTCAGCAACATCGATGGGAGAGAAACATCGATCAGCTGCCTCTTGCACACCTCCAACTTGGGATGTGCCCGCAGCCAAGGTACATGCCCTTGACCGGAATCGAACCTGGGACCTTTCAGTCCGCAGGCCAACGCTCTATCCACTGAGCCAAACCGGTTCGGCTGCATTTTCATTTTTAAGGAAGGATTTCAAAGATAATAAGTTTGATAAACAATTACAGTTTTGTAACCTTCCAAGTCTAAATTATAATCCATGTCAGGTAGTGATAAAATAAAATAAGCTTTTGTGTTAGTTCAGAATACTGTACAATTGTAAAAATAATTTTTTAAAATGTCTCCACCATTTCAGTTTGTGAATATACAATTTAAGAGTATTAAGAGCATTCTTCATATAATTTCTTTTAAGGCTTTTTCCTCTTTGTGGATTTATTTGTAGTGTCTGTATATAGCTAGTATTTTGACCGTGTTATTTTGTTTTTTTTTTCCTCCAAGCAATTTCATAAGTATTTAATGTTACTGTAGAACCTTCATTATCTTCATTTTTAATGACTGCATAGTTTTTATCATAAGCATACCATCGTTGTTGAATTTGGTTTTCAGTGTTAAAAAATGTTATAAGTGTGTTTGTACACATATCTTTTTTTTTTTTTTTTTAAATATATTTTATTGATTTTTTATAGAGCGGGAGGGAGAGGGATAGAAAGTCAGAAACATCGATGAGAGACATCGATCAGCTGCCTCTTACACGCCCCCTACTGGGGACATGCTCGCAGCCACGGTACATGCCCTTGCCGGAATCGAACCTGGGACCCTTCAGTCCCCAGTCCGACGCTCTATCCACTGAGCCAAACCGGTCTCGGCGTACACATATCTTTATTTTGGATTATTTCCTTATAAATCCTCAATAAATTAATGGGTAAAAGGGACGAACATTTTGTGCTTGTTGATAACCACTGATATACTGGTTTCTAGAAGGCTGTAAACATCAATTTGTATTGCCACTAGCAATGTGTATAGAAAGGTTTGATGTATGGATATATATATATATATATATTTATGTATATATATGTATATGTATGTATATTTATTTAACAGTAAGAAGTTAAACTACATTTGTTGATCTTTATTTCTATTGCGGAAATTCTGTTTTAGAAACACTTTGGAAAGTACTCTTCTTCTAGAGAGGTGCTTCTCAAGATGGGATGAGAGAGGGGATTTTGTCCCCCAGGGGACATTTTGCACTGTCTGAAGAAATTTTGTCAACTATTGTAGGGTTGTGCTATTGACATCTTACAGGTAGTGGCCAGGGATGCTTCTAAACATTCTATGATGCACAGTATAGCCCCATAACAAAGAATTCCATTATTGGTATGTTGGACTAGATAATGCTTTGTTATTGGGGACTATCCTGTACACCCTATCTAATAAAAGAGTAATATGCAAATTGACAGTACCTCTGCTACACCCACAAGCCACACCCACCAGTCAATCAGAAGTATCCAAATTAACCCCAACCAAGATGGCTGCAGCCATGGAGAGAGCAGGAGGGAGGCTTGGATTTCCCCAGCAGTGGAGGAAGCCATGCTTTCCGCACATCCTGGCCAGCCCCCCAAGCCTCCGCTTAAGGCTACAAAGTTTCAATTATAGAAGATAAATAAACCCCAACAGAAATGGCTGCTGCCAAGGAGAGAGCAGAAGGCTTGGCTCTGCTCCAGGCTATAAAGTTTCAATTACAGAAGATAAATAAATCCCAGATACCAAGGCCTCCGCTTGGGTTTCCGGGGGGCATGGCTGGCCTGCAAACCACCACAGGCCTCCCCATGCCCCAAGTTAACCCCCACTTTCATCTGGGACACCCTTCAGGGCAAACAAGCTGGCCCCCACCCATGCACCAGGCTTCTATCCTATGTAATAAAAGAGTAATTCTTTTTGGCCTTGGCCTTTTAGTACTTAAATGTTCCATTTGAATTTTAGGATCAGCTGAGATTTTATAGGGATTGCATTGAATCTGTAGATAACTTTGAGATGTAGTCCCATCTTAACAACAAATCTTTCAACCTATGAAAATTTGGTGTTCTTTAATTTATTTACCTATTTAATTTTTTTAATTAATGTTTTCAATTACAGGTCACATTCAATATTTTGTATTAGTTAAGATACAATCATAGTGGTTAGACAATCATACTCTACAAAGTGGTCCCCCCAATATTTCAAGTACCCATTTGGCATCATACATAGTTCTTTATGATGCTGTTAACTATATTCTCTATGTTGTACTTTACATTCTCGGGACTATTTTGTTATTACCAATTTGTACTTCTTAATTCTTAACCTTTTTCACCTAACTCCCCACAGCCCCTTCCCTCTGACAGCCATCTGTTCTCTGTGTTTATGAGTCTGTTTCAGTTTTGTTTTTTGTGTTGTTGTTTCCTTAATTCTCACCAATGGATATTTTTCTATTGATTTTTAGAGAGAGTGGAAAGACAGAGAGAACCATTGATGTGAGAGAAACACATCAATTGGTTGCCTCCTGCACGTGTCCTCACCAGGCAGGGCCAGGGCTGGGTAGGAGCCTGCAACCAAGGTACGTGCCCTTAATTGGTATTGAATCCCGGACCCTTAGGTCTGCGCACTAATGCTCTGTCCACTGAGCCTATCCAGCGAGGGCTGTTTCAATTTTGTTGTTCATTTATTTTGCTCTTCAGATTCTACATATAAGTGAAATCATATGGTATTTTCTTTCTCTGACTTATTTCACTTCACATAATACCCTGTAGATCTATCCATGCTGTCGAAAATGGTAAGATTTTATTCCCCTTTTTATGGCTGAGTAATATTCCATTACATATGGACTAACACTTTTTTTATCCACTCCACTTATTTATTTTTGGGCACTTGAGTTGTTTCCATAGCTTGGCTATTATAAATAACGCTGCAGTGAACATAATGGTGCATGTATTCTTTTGAATTAGTGTTTTGGGTTTCTTCAGATAAATACCCAGGAGTGGAATTGCTGGGTTATAAGGCAGTTCCGTTTTTAATATTTTGAGGACCATCCATACTGTTTTCCACAGTGGCTGTACCAATCTGTATTTCCACCAGCAGTGCACAAGGGTTCTTTTTTCTCTACATCGTTACCAACACTTGTCATTTATAGATTAATGGTAGCCGCTCTGACAGGTGTCAAGTGATAGGTCATTGTTTTTATAATTTGCATTTCTCTGATGATGATTGAAGTTGAGCATCTTTTCGTATGTTGATTCTCAGTCAGGGCACATACCTGGGTGGTGGGATCAATCCCAAGTGGGGGCATGCAGAAGGCAGCTGATCGATGTTTCTTTCTCATCACTGTTTCTGTCTCCCCGCCCCTTCTAAACTCAGTAAAAAATTAAAAAATAATAATTAATTAAAATATGTTTTCTGTATCTATCAGTCTGTTTCTTTTTTGCTTCATTGCTCATTTTGGTTTTTTGATTCAATTGTTGATATGTATTTATTGCCATTTTATTGTTTATGTTTTTTATCTTTTTTTCCCCTTAACTGAGACTCTAACCTTTCATGTAATATTGGTTTGGTTGTGATGAACTCCTTTAGCTTTTTCTTGTCTGGAAAGCTCTTTATCTGACCTTCAATTCTAAATGATAGTTTTGCTGGGTAAAGTAATCTTGGTTGTAGGTCCGTGTTTTTCATCACTTTGAATATTTCTTGTCAGTTTCTTCTGATCTACAAAGTTTCTGTTGGAAAATCATCTTGACAGTCTTATGGAGCTTCCTTGGGAGGAACTAACTGCCTTTCTCTTGCTGCTTTAAAGATTTTCTGTTTGTCTTTAACCTCTGGCATTTTCTTTATGTGTGTTGGTGTGGGCCTCTGGGATCATCTTGTTTGGGATTTTCTGTGCTTCCTGGACTTGTATGTCTATTTCCTTCACTAAGTTAGGGAAGTTTTCCATCATTTTTTCAATTTGGATTTGGATTTCTTGCTCCGTCTTTTCTCCTTCTGGCACCCCCATGATGCAAATGTGGTATGAAATTGATACATGAGGTTGTTCCAGAAGCTCCTTCCTACACTACATTAATTTTTTTTTTTTGGAGTCCTTTTTCTTTTTGCTCTGATTTGGTGGGTTTTTTTGCTTTTTTTCAAATTGCTGATTTGATTCTTGGTTTCATCTACTGTACTGTTGATTCCTGCAAATTATTCTTCATTTCTGTTAGTGTATCCTTTCTTTGTTGTCGTTGTTGTCTTTTAATGGTTTCCATGTCTTTTTTTTTTTTCATCATTGCGCATCCTTATAACCAAGGTTTTGAACTCTATGTCTTTTAGATTGCTTGTCTCCATTTGTTTAGTTCTTTTTCTGAAGTTTTGTTCTGTTCTTTCAGTTGGGACTCATTTCTTTGTCTCCTCATTTTGGCAGGTTCCATGTGTTTCTGTGTATTAGGTAGAGCTGCTGCATCTCCTGGGCTTGATAGTAGGTGTTCTGTAGGGTCCAGTGGCAAAGCCTCTCCAATCACCCAGCTGGGCATTCCAGGTGTGTTCTCCCTTCCCCATTTGGGCAGTGCACACTCTTCTGTTGTAGATGAGCCTAGATTGCTTGTTGCATATCAATAGGAGGCACTTACCCTGGGCCCTTTGTCTGCAAGGACTGACTGAAACCACTGACCACTGTGGAGGATTAGTTTTGCAGGGGCCCACAGCACAGAGCAGTACTTTCAAGAGCACTAGTGCCCACTGACTCTGCCTCTTGTGTGTGTTGCTTGTGAAGGTGGTTGGGTGGTAATGCTTTAACATAGTTTGAAGCTGTCTACCAGGTGCTCTGGTTCTGGGCCCTACTGGGAGGTATAAGCCAAGATCAGCTGACACCAGTGTTCTGCCCAGAGTCACCAGATGAGCTACAAAGCGATCTGCAGATGGCCGCTACTGGTGTTGAGCTTGGAGGTGCCCAGAAGAGGCCAAGTTGTTAACTAAGGTTGGTTGCTAGTGCCAGACCTTGAGCCACTTTAACTTGAGGTACGGGATATACTGAGGCCAGATGCTGCTTGTTTGAGAGGAGATTTTAAGAAACTCTGAAGCATGAGCCAAGATATGCTGCTCATGTGGAAAAGAAAAGCATGGACAGCTTGCTTGGGCCCACAAGTTGGGTATGGTGGGATCTCAGGGAATCGGTTGGGGCGAACAGTGTGTGAGGCCCTGGAGGAGAGGTGTCTCAGAAAAGGAACAATGGGCCTCTGCCAGCACCTTTATCTTGCAGAAAGCTGCCCCCCCCCCCAAGCTCTCAAACAGTTCTTCCCTGTTTGTCCATGGTGTCTTTTGAGCTGTTGCTCCAGCACTGGAGCTCAGAGAGAATAAATCTAACTAAGTCCCTGTGTGGGCCCTTTTAGAGAAACTGCCTGAGACTCCAGCAGCCCTCTGTCTCACTCAGCCACAGTCCCTGCTTGTTTTACAGACAGAAGTTATAGGAACCTGGGCTGAGGATCCCCTCCTCACTACTCAGGAGGGCCCTCCACAGCTGAGATATCCCTCCTGCTTTTTATTTGCCATATGTGGGCGTGGGACCAGCTTGTTCTGTGTCTTCACACCTTCTATCACTCTTGATGTGTCCCTCTTCTTTACAGTTGATCTTAGCCAAAAGATTGAGAAGTGATATGTGTCTTCTTTAAATTCCTAGTTGAAGGACTTTTCCTTTAGCTAGATTTCAGGTGGTTCTACATGATGGTTTTTCTATAGTTTGCTTATAATTTTAATGTGGTCTCCTTTGTCACATATTGATTGACCATATAGGTTTGAGTTTATTTGTGGGCTCATTCTGTTCCATTGATCTATGTATCTGTTTTTTATGCCTGTGTCATGCTATTTTGGTTACTATACCTTGTAGTATAGTTTGATATCAAGTAGTGTGATACTTCCAACTTTATTCTTTTTACTCGATTGCTGTAGCTATTTAGCATCTTTTGTGGTTTCATATAAATTTCTGTATTCTAGTTCTGTCAGAAATTCCATTGGCATTTTAAAAAAATGTATTTCTATTGATTTCAGAAAGGAAGGGAGAGGGAGAGAGAGATAGAAACATCATTGATGAGAAAGAATCACTGATTGGCTGCCACCTGCATGCTTCCTACTGGGGATCAAGCCCACAGCCCCAGCATGTGCCCTTGACTGGAATTGAATATGGACCCTTTAGTCCGCAGGTCAATGCTCTATCCACTGAGCCAAACCAGTTAGAGCTCCATTGGTATTTTGATAGGAATTGTGTTGACTTTATAGATTACTTTGGATAATATGAACATTTTATTGATCTTAATTCCTTCCATCCATAAGCATATTGTATGCTTCCATTTATTTGTATCTTCTTCTAGATCTTTGATTTCTTTGAACAGTATTTTGTAGGTTTCAACATGCAAGTCTTGCATATCTTTTGTTAATTTATTCTTTAAATTCTGTTTTTTAATGTTTTATTTTTAATTTAATTTTTATTTTAATCTTTATTGTTAAGAGTGTTATAGATATATTCTCCTTATTCCCATCCTCCCATCCCATTGCCCTCTTCCACCCAAATCCCATCCACCCTAGGCCATCACCATCCTGTTGTCTGTGTGCATGTGTAATGCATATACTATCTAAAAAAAGGGCATGCAGATTGACCATACCTCCGTTACACCCACCAGCCATGTCCACCAGTCAATCAGGAGCGATATGCAAATTAACCCCCAACCAAGATGACTGCTGCCCAAGGCCGGGGGTGGGGCGTAGCCAGTCATTGGCTCGATCACAGGGCGATCGCTGGGGATCCCCTGCCCAAGGCTGGAAAGCAGCTGGCCGAGTCTTTCTGGCCTTGGGCAGGCCGGGGTTGGGGCGGAGCCAGTGATCGGCCCCATTGCAGGGCGGTTGCTGGGTGCCCAAGGCCTAAAGCCTTGGCCAGATGCTTTCAGCCTTGGGCAGGTCAGGGGTGAGCTGTCAGTAGGACATCTTCTGAGGGTTCCCAGTATATGACAGGGGCAGATTGGGCTGAGGGTCCAAACCGCCCCCCCCCCCCAGTGCACGAATTTTGTGCACCAGGCCCCTAGTCCTATCTAATAAAAGAGTAATATGCAAATTGACTGTCACTCCAATACACAAGATGACCACCTCCATGTGGTCAATGATGGCTGCCCCTATGTAGACACAAGATGGCTGCCACAAGACAGCCTGCAGGGGAGGGCAGTTGTGGGCAATCAGACCAGCAAGGGAGGGCAGGTGGGAGGGTCCAAGCCTGCAAGGGAGGGCAGTTGGAGGCAAACAGGCCTGCAAGGGAGGGCAGTTGGGGGCAACCAGGTCAGCAGGGGAGGACAGTTAGGGCAACCAGGCTGCCAGGAGAGGGCAGTTAGGGGTGACCAGGCTGGCAGGGGAGGGCAGTTAGGGTTGACCAGGCTGGCAGGGAGGGGGCAGTTAGGTATCAATCAGGCTGGGAGAGAGTGGTTGTGGGGTAATCAGGCTGGCAGGCAGAAGTTATTAGGAGCAATCAGGTAGGCAGGCAGGCGAGCAGTTGTGAGCCAGCAGGCCTGGATTGTGAGAGGGATGTCTGACTGCCCGTTTATGCCTGATCCCACTGGGTCATCCCTCAAGGCGTCCCAGATAGGAGAGGGTGCAGGCTGGGCTGAGGGACACACCGCCCTCATGCATGAATTTCATGCACCGGGCCTCTAGTGTATATATAAGTTCTTTGATTAATCTCTTCCCCCTCCTTCCCTTCCCCTCTGAGATTCATTAGTCTGTTCCATGTTTCCATGCCTCTGATTCTTTTTTCATCCATTTATTTTTTTCTTTAGATTCCTTGTTTGTTTATTTTGATTTTTAGATTCAATTGTTAATAGATATATATTGCCATTTTATTGTTCATATTTTTAATCTTTTTTTTCTTCTTAAATTTAAGACCCTTCAATATTTCTTATAGTAATATTTCTTGTTTGGGAATCTCTTAATTTGATCTTCAATTCTAAATGATAGCTCTGTGGGGTAGAGTATTTTGGTTGTAGGTCCTTTCTTTTAATCACATTGAATATTTTGTGCCATTCCCTTCTGGCCTCCAACATTTCTGTTGAGAAATCAGCTGACAGTTATATGGGCACTTCTTTGTAGGTAACTAACTGCTTTTCTCTTGCTGCTTTTAAGATTCTCTCTTTGTCTTTAATCTTTGGTATTTTAATTATTACGTGTCTTGATATGGGCCTCTTTGGGTTTTCTCTTGTTTGGGATTCTCTGCCCTTCTTGGACTGTATATTTCTTTTACCAGGTAGGGGAAGTTTTCTGTCATTTCTTCAAGTTTTCTTGCTCCTTCTCTTCTCCTGCTGGCATTCCTGTGATGTGAATGTTGGTACACTTGAAGTTGTCCCAGAGGTTCCTTACACTTTCTTCATATTTTTGCATTATTCTTTGTTTTCTGTTTCTTTTTGTGTTCCAAATTGCTGATTTGATTCTTGGCATCCTCTATAGTTAATTCCCTGTAAATTATTCTTCATTTCAGTTAGTGTTTCTTTTTTTTTTTTTTAATATTTTTATTGATTTCAGAGAGTGAGGGAGAGATAGATAGATGAGAGAGCATCATTAATTGGCTGCCTCCAGCACTCCCCTTACTAGGGATCAAGCCCACAATCGAGGTATGTGCCTTGACTGGGAATCGAACTATGACCTCTCAGTTCATAGGTTGATTCTCAGCCACTGAGCTACACTGGACAGGGAGTGTATCCTTCATTTTTAACTTGTCTTTTTTTATGTCTATGATGTTCTCACTAATTTCCTTTAAATTCTCATAAAGTTATTTGTGCGTTCTTATAGTCATTGTTTTTGAACTCTGTATCTAGTAGTTTGCTTCCATTTCATTTAGTTCTTTTTCTGGAGATTTCTTCTGTTCTTTTATTTGTGACATATTTTTTTTTGTCTCTGCATTTTGGCTGCTACCCTATTTTTGTTTCTGTATTTGGTAGAGCTGCATGCCTCCTGGAATTGGTAGAGTAGCCTTCTGTAGTAGATGTCCTGTAGGGCCCATTGGTTCAATCTGCCCAGTAACTTGAGCTGGCACTTTAGTGGTGCCCCTGTGTGGGCTGTATGTGCAGTCTTGGGGTAGTTGAGCCTTGATTGTTGTTGGCATCATTGGGAGGAATTAACCCCCATGCCAGTTGACTGTGGAGGACCTGCTGCAACTACAGTGGAATAGCTGCTGTGCAGGAGAGACCCGATGGAACAGAACTTGCTTCAGTGGGACATTGGTGATCACTGATCCACCCTTTGAGTATGTTGCTCATGAATGTGTAGTTGTAATCTTTCATGTTATCTGAATCTGTCCACTGGGTGCATGGGCTCTAGGGCTTCAGGGAAAGCGTAAAGTCAGCTACTGCCTGTACCCTGCTAGGGGCCATCTGACATGTGCAACAGAGCGATTTGAAAATGGTTGCTACCTATGTTCGGCTTAGAGGTGCCCAGTAGAGGCCATGCTGTGAACTTTAGCAAGCTGCTGCCAATATCAGGACTGGGGCCACTTATCAAGAGGTATGGGGCAAACTGAGTCCAGCTGCAGTTTGAGAGATTTTAGGAAAGTCTGAAGCCTGAGGCAAGAGGCCAGTTGTATGGATAAGCCACTGGAAGTGGCTTGGGTGGAGCTGAAAATTGGGTGTGATGGGATCTCAGGGGATCGTGAGGGTGGGGTTAACAGTATGGGCTAGGTTAATGGAGACTGAGACACGGCACCAGCTAATCAGCTCTCTGTAGGGGAGGTCCCAGCACCTTTGGGAGAAGGCTGCCCCTGAGTTCCTGTCCTGATGCCAGACAGCTCAGCTTCTGCCCATATGTCCCTGGATACCCTCAAACTGCTGTCCCACTGATGGAGCTCAGAGGGAGTGATTCTGAGTAAGTCCATGTTCAGACCCTATAAGAGGAATGCCTTGGACTCCAGCATCCTCTGTGTCACTCAGCCACAATTTCCACTGGTTTTTACAGTTGAAAGTTTTGGGGATTTCTCTTCCTGGCACTTAAATCCTGGACTGGGGTCTGGTGTAGGGTGGGACCCCTTGCTCCTCACAGAGGTCTCCTCAGCCAAGATATCCTTTCTGGTTATAAACACGCCCCCTGTGGGTGTCAGACCAGCCCTTTTAGCACCTCTGTCCCTACCAGTTTCAATGTGCTTATTTCTTTAATTCTCTAGTTATAGGATTTCCATTGAGCCAGATTCAGGCAATTCTGAATGATAGTTTTCCAACAGGATGAGGCAGTTGCTTCTGCTTGCAGACTGATTGTTATTCTCAATCTCTTAATGGGCCTCGGAAACTCCACAGGGCAGGGTAATGGGTTTTCCCTTAGGGTGGGGCAATTGACTTTCCTTCAGGCAAAAACTGCCTACATAGCAAAGGTCTGCCTGGGGCAAATGATGTCCTTCACGGTGTTGGGGAGTGACTTAAGAAACTGGGGTGTCTGTCTTCTGAGATCTAACCCTGGAGTCCCAAACTTTTGCTTATGCTCACACAACTCCAGTCCACTCTGCCTTCCCTCTGCCAGAGTCCCAGGTGAGTGGCTGCACAGGAAATTTTATCTGTTGGCTCTTTAAGAGGGTGCCTGCATTTGCAGCTGGCCCTACCCGGCAGACAGAAACTGCTGCTTTTCACAGCCAAATGTTCTGTGAGCACCTTTCTCAGATCTGGTTTTGCTTTCTTCTGGGGGGGTGGGGGGGTGGTCCAGCTTGGGGCTTAGATCCCAGAGTTCTCAGTGGGAACCCCCACAGCTGAGATATCCCTTGAACTTTAGCTGCTTTCTGTGGGAGCCCAGCCAGCCCTTTTGCACCTCCCCCTTACTGCCAGTCTCCATATGGTCTCCACTTTCCATCCTTGGTTATCAGGGTTCTCTCCAGCCAGTCTTCAGCTGATTATTCAGGATGGTTTTTCTGTATTTTAGATGTAATTCCAGTTTGGTACTGGGAATGTGTCAGTGTAGCTTCAACTTAATTCTGCCATTTTGGAATCTCTGATATAAATTTTTTAGATTCAAGAAATATGCCTAATGAACCAAGGAGCTAGTGTTCTTTGCAAGTTTTTTCATTTAGTTGATTTCATGTGAGCTTTCCATTCTCTTGATTTTTTTTCTCAATCAAATATTATTTTGAAGTTCTGAAACTGAAGATTTTACTCAGTAGTGTTTATACTCCTTTATGAAGAATTATATGTAACTTCAGTATGTTTTGTTGTACTTTGTTTTATTATTAAATTGACTAAAATTGTTTCACCCTGGAGAGGCAAAGTTTATATTGTCTGTATTTAAAACTGGCTATAACTGCAATTTTTGCAATTGCCAGTAGATAGCATTGTAAGTTCATAAAAAGATACACTGAGTGGCCAGATTATTATGATCTCTGACTGCATAATAATCTGGCCACTCAGTGTATATCCTATATAATAAAAGGCTAATATGCAAATTGTGCCCTTGACCAGGAGTTTGACCAGCAGGCAGGCCTCCTAACCACACATGTCCCTTTCTGCTGGCTAGACTGGCTGGACCCCATCTATGCACAAATTCGTGCACTGGTACACACACACACACTCTGAGTGGCCAGATTATTATGGGTTCAGAAATCATAATAATCTGGCCACTCAGTGTTCTTTGCAAGTTTTTTCATTTAGTTGATTTCATGTGAGCTTTCCACATGCTGGCTCCTTGGTTCATTAGGCCACTCAGTGTATATGGCTCTATAAATTAAACAATTTGAGTAATGAATTTCTAAGGCTAGAAAGTTGTTTACAGATATTCTAAGTGAGATTGATAGAGTGGTATTGACCATTGTGGGTTAAAAATGTTGTCTTTTATGTTGTTGCTAATCCTCACCCAATGATATTTTTTCCATTGATTTTTAGAGAGAGAGAGAGAAAGGTGAGAAACACATTGATTGGTTGCTTCCTGCATGTGCCCCAACTGAACCTGCAATCCAGGACATGGCAATAACTGGGAATCAAACCCAAACAAGACTCTTCAGTGTGCCGGCCAATGCCCTTACCTCTGAGCCATACTGACCAGGGCAAACATGTCTATTACTTTTAATTTTGCTTTATAATAAATCTTTTTGAAATATTTTTACCAGATTTCAAATTCTAGTGTGAACTCGAACTAATTAGACTGCTTCCTAAACACAGGTTATTGCTGGGCCCAGAGTTTCTGATCCTGTAAATCTGGGGTTTGGTCCAATAATTTGCATCTCTGACAGATTACCAGATGATGCTACTGTTGATGACATTAACAATCAGAACCACACTTTAAGAACCATGAGTTGTTGTCTTTAAATTATTGTAATGAGATATACTCGGCATAAAATTTACTATTAACCATTTAAGTGTATAGTTCAGTGGTAGTGAGTACATTCACATTTTTGTGTAACCATCACCATCATCTATCCCTGTATTTCTTTTCATTTGTAGAATTGACATTCAATACCTATTAAACAATGACTTTCTATTTTCCCCTCCTCCCGGTCCCTAGCAACCATTATTATGCTTTCTGTCTTTATGATTTTGAATAGGGTTAGGAAGCTCATATAAGTGGGATCATATAGTAACTAGCTTATTTCACTTAGCATAATATTCCCAAGATTCATTCATGTTTAGAATATTGTAAACTTTCTTTCCTTTTTAAGGCTGAAAATATCCCATGTTATATACATAACAAATTTTGCTTATTTACTCATTCATTGATAGATACTTGGGTTGCTTCCACATTTTGGATATTGTGAATAATTCTTTTATGAACATGGATATAAAAATATATCTTCTAGACCCTGCTTTTTTTTTTTTTTTTGGATGTATATACTCAAAAATAGAATGGCTGGGTCATTTTGTAATTGTTTTTAATTTTTTGAGGTATTGCCATAATGTTTTCCATAACAATTATATTATTTTACATTCCTACCAACAATGCACAAGGGTTCCAATTTCTTAACATCCTCATCAAGTTGTTTTCAATTTTTTGTTTTGTTTTGCTTTAGCCATTCCTCCTGGGTGTGAAGTTGTATCTCATTGTAGTTTTTATTTGCATTTCTATAATGATTATTCATGTGACTCTTTTCATGTGCTTATGGGTTATTTGCCATTTCTGGAAGAATGTCTGTTCAACTACCTGTCCCATTTTTTAAATCAAATTGTTTTTTTTGTTTGTTTGTTTGTGTTTATGAGTTCTCTGTATATTCTGGATAGTAAGCTTTTATTAGATACACTAGAGGCCTGGTGCATGAAATTCATCCATGGGGGTGTCCTTCAGCCCAGCCTTGCACCCTCTCCAATCTGGAACCCCAGTGGGATTGGGCTTAAATGGGCAGTTGGACATCCTTTTCACAATCTAGGACTGCTGGCTCCCAACTGCTCGCCTGCCTGCCTTCCTGATTGTCCCTAACCGCTTCTGTCTGGCAGCCTGATTGCCCCTTACTGCCCTCCCCTGTGGGCCTGGTCACCCCATAAATGCCCTCCCCTGCAGGCCTGGTTCTCCCCCCACAACTGCTCTCCCCTGCAGGCCAGGGTCCGCCCCAACTACCCTTCCCTGCAGGCCTGGTCACCCCTAACTTCCCTCCTCTGCTGGCCTGGTCACCCCTGACTGCCCTCCCTTGCAACTTGATTGCCCACAAATGCCTTCCCCTGCAGGCCTGGTTTCTCCCAACTGCCCTCCCCTGCTGGCCATCTTGTGGTGGCCATCTTGTGTCCACATGGGAGCAGGATCTTTGACCCCATGGGCCAGCCATATTGTGTGTTGTAGTGATGGTCAATCTGCATATTACTCTTTTATTAGGATAGAGGCCTGGTGCATGGGTGGAGGGCCAGCTGGTTTGCCTTGAAAGATGTCCCAAATGAGGGTGGGGGTTCCCTTGGGGCATGGGGTGGCCTGGGAGAGGGGCCTGTGGTGGTTTGCATCCTGGCCACGCCCCCCAGTGACCCAAGTGGAGGCCCTGGTATCTGGGATTTATTTATCTTCTATAATTGAAACTTTGTAGCCTTAAGTGGAGGCCAACCCAGGCCAGGGTGTGGGGAAAGCTTGGCTTCCTCATTGCTGGGGAAACCCAAGCCTCTCTCCTGCTCTCTCTATGGCTGCAGCCATCTTGGTTGGGTTAATTTGCATACTTGCTCCTGATGGGCTGGTGGGCGTGGCTTTTGGGTATAGCAGAGATATAGTCAATTTGCATATTAGTCTTTTATTAGATCAGATGATTTGCAAATATAATCTCCCATTCTGTGGATTGCCTTTTTATTCTGTGAGTAGAGATTCTTTTGAGCACAAAATTTTCATGAAGTTGAATTTGTCTATTTTTGTATTATTTTGTTTCGTTACCAATACCTTTGGTTTCATATTCAAGAAAGTGCTGCCAAATCCAATGTTGGGAAGCTTTTTTGTCCTGTTTGGCTGCCCTCCCTCCACCCCTCCGAGTTCTGTTGTTATAGGTCTTATATTTAGGTTCTTAATCCATTTTGAGCTATTGAGTCAAAAATTGCCCTTTAGTAGTAAGTATGTTGGTGACATCGGTGACCAATATAGCAGAATAGTTAGGAGCTAACCTCTGGAGCCTTGTCACTTGGGTTCAATTCTGGTTTTTCCATTTTGTACTTTCAGCTAATTTTAATTTTCCTTTGCATGTTTAAACCACTTGTGATAATTAAGGGCTTATTATTGTTATTGTTACCTTGCCTATTATATTCCTTTCTTCTGGTGGTATTAGTAGCATCCCACTTTATAAAACTAGAAAACTTTCGAATTATCAAAATAATACCATATTGGTCAGACACTATTAAAAGTTTTAATGGTAGTCCCTCACTTTTTTTTTTTTTTGACATTGTAACAGATTTCATTACACAAAACTTTACAATCCCCAAATCATATGTTAAATAATAAAAGCGTAATATGCTATTTAGACCAGATGTCCTTCCGGACAACCTTCTGGATGAAGCTGGGGCTTCGAGCGAAGCCCAGGTCTCAGGTGCCAGAGGGAAGCTGGTGTCAGTATCTGGGGGAAGGAAGGCCTACTTGCACAAATTTCATGCATCGGGCCTCAAATATACTATCTAAGTCAGACAGAAAGTATGCACACATAACTTTGTTGTGAAAAAGGTATAGTTGCTGTGGAAATGTCTTAACTTTTGACCTTTTTTTTTTTTTTTTGAGTTCACAAATAAGATGGTTATTTTCCAACTTATTCTAAATAGTTAACATCAATAGAGATTTAAAACCAGTAGGTACATTTAATGTCTACTGCCACTTCTAATTCACGTAACTTTTCATTTGGCACTTTCAGGACATAGAACATTTATAGTGCAGTTTATAATATTTTTATTCTATCTGAGTAGCATTGAAATTCAAATCTGTTTATTAAAGTGATCACTAAAAACAATGGTATCTTAGACATCTAGTTTATTTAACCTTTTTCCATCAACTCATTGTATAGTTTAGATCAATTTTATTTGACTTTTTTATGATGAGTGACATTTTAGAAAATTTGAATATATAATGGCCTACAACTCCATAGTAAAACAGTGAGAAGCAAAAAGCAAATAAATTAACTTAGTAGTATATTATACAGATGTGTTTATTGGGGGAATAAAGGTTTTGTAATAACTAATAATAGTTTGCCCTTCAAAACCTGAAACTACTTACTGAGATGAGAAATTAATGAGATTCTGTTTTATTATCAATAAAGAGATCAGTGTGTTTTCTATGTGTGTGTGTGTTTTTTTTCTTACTCTTCCCCACATAGGAAGTGGGAAAGAGTGGATACTTTAGTAGCTTAGTTAATTTTTAATTTTGAAATAAGCTGTATATTTATAGTAAATATAAATACCTTTAATGAAATATTTAAAACTATGTTTCTTTAACAGATATCTATGATCCAGGAGCTTGTTACTAATTATGAAGCCTCTCTTAAAACATGTGGCCTTTTTAGCCCTCATGGTAAGTTTAAATTAGGTTCAGCTGGCATTTGATTGCTTATTTTAATCCTTATTTAATCATTTACACTAAAACTATCTTATGTTTATTATGTACATGATAGCTATTTACTGAAAAGTTTTTGTATTAGTGAATAAAATACAGAACACTTCAGTTTTATTTAATTAAACTTTTCCATAATGTGAGGTGGGAGTTAATCCTATTTTAACATAAGTAAACAGACTTGAGAGTCTTGAGTAGCTTGCCAGAGATGATGCGGTTAGTTGTGTGTTTTTTTTTTTTTTAAAAGTATTTTATTGATTTTTTTACACAGAGAAAGGGAGAGGGATAGAGAGTCAGAAACATCTATGGGAGAGAAACATCGGTCAGCTACCTCCTGTATACCTCTTACTGGGGGTATACCTGCAACCAAGATACATGCCTTTGACCACAATCAAACCTGGAACCGTTCAGTCTGCAGGCCGACGCTCTATCCACTGAGCCAAACCGGTTAGGGCCAGTTAGTTTTATTGAAATGCATTATTACTGAAACTCTACTATCTCCTTTTTGTTTTGTTTTTTTAACTTTAAATTCTATAAAGTTTGGTTCTTTGTCTTTCTGTTTGTAGGGGCATATGTAAATCAAAGCAACTTCAGAAAACAGTCTAGATTGCTTTCAGTGATGCAGATGGTAACTTTAGTCTGGTTTTTTCGTGTCTTTTATATGTCATTGCTTCTTTGTTTTTTGTTAGCTTGAAACAAATTCCATATAACAGACACAAAAGTAAATAGAATAATGAACTCTTGTGTTCCCATCACCCAGCTTCTGCTATGAACATTTTGCCAGTCTTATTTGAAGTACCTTCTGTCTGCTTCTTGTCCTGAAATATTTTTAAAGCAGACATACTGTTTTACCTGTCATTACTTTTAGTATACATCACTAGCTGTTTAAAAACTCTTAATAAGAGATGTAACCACAGTTCTGTCTAACACAAAATTGATTCTCATACCATAATATCTAACATCCCGTGCATATGCAAATTTCTCTGATTACCTTAAGTCTTCGTATAATTTGTTTATTTCAATCTGGATCCCACTACAGTCCACACTTGATTTTTGTCTCTGATATTCTTTTATTCTTGAGTAGTGTCCTTTATTCCCTTTTAAAAAAAATGTTATTTGTTGAAAGGTTATTTGTCTTGTGGAATGTCCCATATTCTGGATTTGGCTGATTTGCTTTCTCATGGTATCATTTAATATATTTTGCCATCATCCAATTTCTTGTAAACTTACAGTTAAATTTACAGGCTTGATTAGAATCAGGTTCCATTTGAGTACTTCATATGTGATCCATTGTACTTCCTGTTATATCACAACTTGAAGCAGAAGATACTCTGTTTGTCTCTGTGATGTTAAGATTGGTCAGGGTTCAGACAGTGCCAGCCTGATCTGCCCATTAAAGCATTCCTCATCGGCCTCTCACCTAATGGTTTCAGCAGCCACTGAGAATCTTTGTCCCAACCCCTTATTTCATTCAAATAATCATTTTTTATTAGTTAGAAATCTTATGAAGAACTTCTCATCAAATATTTAGTCCCTCTGAACTATAGCGTATGGAGGAAGAACAAGATAAATGCTGGGCTCTTTGCCTTTCTTTACTATTTGTGTTTTAATTTATAGTAATATGTGCATTTGTATGTTGTTTTATTTGGTAGCTAGTCCAGATGACCTGAGTTTTCCTGATGTAGTATCGGTAAATTTTCTTTTTCATTCTTTCTTCCTCATTTTATACCTGTAGAATTTAATTTATCCACTTCTATAATATATTTTGAGAGCTTGGTGTTTATTTCTTTATATATTCTATTGTAACTTGAAGATACAGGATCGGTAACAGCTGATTGTATGTGAGTGTTGTTATCACATAAGGTTATTTCTACCTTGTCAGGAAAGTATCTATATATATAAAAGGCTGATATGCAAAGTGTCCCCTCAGGAGTTCAACCGCTCACTATGTCGCTATGTCGTTCACTTACCATCAGGGGGTGGCACAGAACAAAGGAAGGCCCTGGCCAGCAGCTAGAAGGCTCTGATTGCCCACCAGTCCTAGGGACCCTACTGGTGTGTGAATATCATGCACCAGGCCTCTAGTCTTCTTCATACTCTTCAACTTTGGGTTTCTTTGATTTAGTGTTGAAGCCTAGACAATGTTAAGCCCTAGCAGTTATTGCCTTTGTGGAAATCTTGCAGTGTTAGTTAGGGACATTTTTCTCCAATTTATTTTCCTTGACTTTTCCTGGATCTGCTGTCTTACACTCCTAGCCTTGAGATTTCGTAGTTAGATTGATTTACCTTCTTTCTTCAGGACTTTCTTTGGAGTGAGGGTGGTGTTAGAAGCCTATGAAACTAGTATCTTATTTCTTTGCTTGGCTGCTACTTTTTGAACTTGATAGCAGGAAGTCATACCTCTTTCTGTTGAAATTGGTTATCTTGCTGGATTTTTACTGTTCATTATTATAATAATTATTAATTTCATTATGCTTTGGGAGAGAGAAAGTATCTGATAACCTTTATTCTTTACTTTGCCTTCTTCCCTATAATAATTTTATGTTTGTTTAATTGCAGAGAATGGGGAGAAGGAACCCCCAACAATACTACTCTGGGTTCAATATTTCCTGGCACAGCACTTTGATAAACTTGGGCAATATTCTTTGGCTCTGGATTATATTAATGCTGCAATTGCTAGTACTCCAACACTAATAGAATTATTCTATATGAAAGCAAAAATTTACAAGGTAAAATCCTAGACATGTTTTATGAATAATTGAAGAATTTAGCCACTTAAGAACTCTGGGAGTTATTTTTGTGTAGAAATAACTTGTATGGAACCCTGATAATCTATTTCTAATACTCTAATAATCCTAAAGAGTTTTAGGTTGCATATTTTTAGACTCAGTTTTAGGTTGCATATTTTTAGACTCATTTGATTCAGCTCTTAGTAAGTGTGAATTTTAATTTATCTAAAGATTTCTAGATAAATTTTACAAAAATGGCACCAAATTTCTAATTTGTCTTTCTAAACCATTGTTATTTGTATTGTATCCATATTCTCTTAATCATAAACTATAATTTCTGTAATATTTTAATATCTTAAAGCATATAGGCAATCTCAAAGAAGCTGCAAAGTGGATGGATGAAGCACAGTCTTTAGACACGGCTGATAGATTCATAAATTCCAAATGTGCAAAGTATATGCTTCGAGCAAATATGATAAGAGAAGCAGAGGAAATGTGCTCCAAGTTCACAAGGGTAGGAAATAGCATGTAATTTTGAGTTAGTAAAATTAAACTTCAGTTCTGTGGTGATTTTTGAAGTTTGCCACTAAAGTTCTTGAGAATTCATTTTTTGTAATTTTTTCAAATCCCATTTAGCTCGTATCCTAAGTATGGTTTCTTAAAGAAGAGGTTGAGTGTGTATGTGTGTACATGTGCTTCTAGTGGGTAATAGTTAAAAAACAATAATAGGAGCAGCCCTGGCTCTATGACTCGGTTGATTAGAGCATCCTTCCATACACCAAAAGGTTGCGGGTTCAATTCCCAGTCAGGGAAAATGGGAACATACTTAGGTTTTGAGTTTGATCCCCAGTCTGGGTGTGTATGGGAGGCAACCGATTGGTGTTTCTCTCATATAGATTTTTTTTGTTTGTTGTTTCCTTTTTCCTTTCTTTTAAAAATAAAAAATAAAAAAAGCATTAGCAGAAGCAACATAACTTATACAAAAATAAGCAATATGCCATACTTCAGTGAATGTGTGTAAGATTCTATTTACAATTCTTTTGTCTCACTATAAATTTGTTACTGCTGTTTAATTTTTACAGTGTCTTACTTGAGAATTACTCATAGAATTCTGTGTAGAAGAACTAAGATAAGTAGAGCTGTAGCCGGTTTGGCTCAGTGGATAGAATGTCAGCCTGCGGACTAAAGAGTCCCAGGTTTGATTCCAGTCAAGTGCATGTACCTCTGTTGCAGGCTCCTCCCTGGCCTGGGCCCTAATTGGGTGCAAGCAGGAGGCAACCAATAGATGTGTCACTTTCACATTGATATTTCTCTGTCTTTACCTCTCTCTTCCACTCTTTCTAAAAATATCCTTGGGTGAAGATTAACAACAACAAGAAAAAAAGAGGATATATTGTATATCCTATATAATAAAAAGGCTAATATGCAAATTATGTCCCCTCGACCAGGAGTTTGACCAGTAGGCAGGTCACCCAACTGCCCATGTCCCCTCTCTCTGGCCAGACTGGCTGGACCCCACCCATGCACGAATTCATGCACTGGGACACTAACACACACACACACACACACACACACACACACACACACACACACACACACACTGAGTGGCCAGATTATTATGCGTTCAGAGATCATAATAATCTGGCCACTCAGTATATATAGATGTGTCTGTCTGCCTATCTATCTATCTATCTATCTATCTATCTATCTATCTATCTCTAGGTAGGTAGGTAGGTAGGTAGGTAGGTAGATAGATATTTTAAAGGCCCAAAGCTTGAAATTCATGCAAGAGTAGGCCTTCCTTTTCCCGGCTGCTCCCACCTGCTTCCCTATGGCACTCGGGACCTGGGCTTCCCTCCAGCCACTGGCAGGCACCTGGGACTCAGACTTCCCTCGCAGCCCTGGCTTAATGCGAAAGGTTGTCCATAAGGACATCCAATCTATTTAGCATATTACACTTTTATTATTATAGGTATATGTATGTAGACTAATGGAACAGAATAGAAAGCTCAGGAACACATTCACATATATTTGGGAACTTGGTCCATAACCAGAGATGTTTTAAAAACCAGAGATGAAAAGATATTGCTGGGACAATTATTTGTATTGGAAAAAAGAAGTAACACCTTATCTTACACTGCACACAAAGCAGTTCCAGATGGATTAAATATCTAAGTATAAAAATTTTTTCAAATATTCAGAATAAAGGGCAAGTTTATCATTAGGGCTTGAGGTAGGAAACATTTCTTAAGACACCAAAAGCATAAAGTATAAGAGTAAATTGATATGCTTGACTGTATTAAAATTCAATATAATATATAACTGAATAACCATAAGTGAAGTGAGAGATAAACCATAGAAATGGAGAACATATTTCAAACCCATATAATGAGAAAATAATAATGGACTTCCAAGTAAATTCACTGAAATGGTTATATAACACATATTGAATGTAACATTAACGCATACTGAGGAAACTGTTGTTACAAGTTTGATTTCCAATCTTTAAGATTCGTTGAAATAAATAATTTATATTTCTAAGTGCACATTAGATACAAAGAGGAGGACATTATTGTTTACAAGTAAGCTCTTTAGGGTGAACAGAAGTTACCACTGTGCTCTGTGATGCTAATGTATGGCTGCTATACCACTGTACCACCTACCTTAAATGTTAATTAGCATCTAGTTGTGACTCATTGTTAATGGAAACCCCTTGTAATTTAGAAGCCACAAAATAGCTTGAACTTTTATTATGAAAGTTGAACTACTTATAAGAATGATGTCATAGAAACAAATACACACACAAAACTCAATAAAAAGATGATAATAAAAGTGTGCAAAAAAGATATGAATAGTTCACAGTAGAGGGAAAATGGAATGACCAAAAAAGAGATCTTCATCAGTAATCAGGAAAATATAAGATGCCATTTTGTACACATCAAATTTTAAGAAATTTAAGTCTGACATTATTAGGTATTGACAGACGGTATGCTTTATATATATACACACATATATGAGGTATATGTCTATTAAATATCTAACATGTATATTTTTAGGATGAGAAAGAAACAACAAATGGTTTGTATGTGTGGCCTTCGATGAAAATTAAATGTGTATCTGTCTAATTTTTCATTAGGGCCACCACCGATAAACCATTTTTTGTTTCTTTATCATCATAAAAAGGGTTTTTCATCTAAACTTGCCTCACTTTTACTTTCTGATATTTAGGAAAATGCTATAATTGGTGTACCATTTGTAAGAAGAAATAGAAAAATGACTTTAATAATTATTAAGCATTGAGCTAAGTACTTTTTTATGCACTGAGTGGCCAGATTATTATGATCTCTGAACACATAATAATCTGGCCACTCAGTGTGTGTGTGTGTGTGTGTGTGTGTGTGTGTATTTTAGAGGCCCTGTGCATGAATTCGTGCATTGGTGGGGTCCTGCCAACCTGGCCAGGTCGAGGGGACAGGGGCAGTTGGCCGGCCTGCCTGCTGGTTGAACTTCTCGTTGAGGGGACAATTTGCATTTTAGCCTTTTATTATATAGGATATATATTGAGTGGCCATATTATTATATGTTCAGAGATCATAATAATCTGGCCACTCGGTGTATATGATGTTATTTAATCTTAATCCTATGCTATCATTACCCTCATATTACAATAAATAATTTAGAAAGGTCAGGTACTGTGCCATCTGGAGATCACCCAGTCAGTCATTTATTTGGAGCCAGGATTCTAGTTTACGTGACTCTGACTCCAAAACCCAGGTTTTAGGATTGTGTTGTGGGAGCAGAAACTTTAGTGACTAATGTTTCTAAAACTCAGAAGCCATGGGGTCAACGGCAGATGTAAAGTGGCAGATGAAATGTTGGGGAAAGGTATTAGCAAGAATGATGAGTATAGGGGGGAAAATTAGGAAAATAGTGGTACTGTTTATGTTCATTAGCACTTTATTATATGTTTGTCTCATTTTATAGCACTGTGATTGGGCCTCTGAAGAGGTTACTTCAATCATCTTTAGTCACATAATAAATATTTATAGAGCTCAAACTTTTCAATGTCCTTTCCACTGTACCACAATTTTGAAGGTTAGGAGAAGATGTATCTGAAAAAGTCAGGGGAATGAGAAAGAAGGGAAAAGGTTGGCTGTTTAAGAGTATCTTAATCACTAAATATAATCAAATATAATCACTATATATCAAATATAATCACTATCTAGCTTGCTCATCATAATTGCTTTCAGTCATTCACTCTTGGCAGTTGCCATGCTATATGGGAACTTGTTCAGTTCATCCATATTGGCCATAGGCTAGACATATCATAATATGTTAGAGGAGGAGAACTGCTATCAACCTTGGATATTTAGTTTGCATCTGCTTGCTAATAAGTGAGTGAAGTGCTTATATTTCCTTCTTGCAGATGTTTTACAGTTTAGAATCCCTGTTGCAATGTGGGATCCATTGCTCCTTACCGCTTTGCTCGCTCGCTGCTCCTTAGAGGCAGTTGTAGTTGGTAAAGGTTTTGAAATGAAATATAATTAAATTTCTTATAAACATAAGTTGTCATTAAGAAATGGAAAATATATGTTAACTATAAAGAAGAAATAAAATGGACTCATACTTTGATTCACCTGAAGTTAAAGTTTTTATACCTTTTTTTTAGTATTGTGAATTTTTTTATCTTAAGTTTTACATATGTCTCTTTTTTCCCCAACTGATCCCCTCTCCCCAACTATTTCTACCCCTAGCAAGCTCCCACTGCCCCCATGTTTGTGTCCATTGGTTATGCTAATATGCACGCATACAAGTCCTTTGGTTGCTCTCTAACCCCCTTCCCTCCCCCACCTCCCCTGCCATTTGTCTCTGGATCTATTTTTGTTCATCAAATTATGTTGATCGTTATATTACAAATATGAGTGAGATCATGTGATATTTATCTTTCTCCGACTAGTTTTTATACTTTTAATAAGAATTCTGAAAATTGAACTGATAACACAAAATGGGTATGCTAAAGAACTGAAGATTGAAATTATTTATGTAAATGTACCTTGCCATCTTCCTGGGATAGCATAAAATATATTTGAAATAACTTCAAAAATAATGTGACAACACTGTAGTGCTCCTGCACTGAAACTAGGTGTTTTATGTCTTACATTGTGCTCAGAATTCACTTTGTGCCTGAATTAACAAATATTTTAACAAATTCCATTATGGTTTAGTCAGCTCACAGGAAAAAAGTTGGCATAGAACAGAAGATGCTGTTAGAAGTACATACATGGGTACCAAAAAAGTGACAACTAATTTCCTAAGCCTAACATGGAGGGAGGAGACTGGGAAACTAAAAAGCAGGCGTGGACCTATTACTGACAGATTTGACAATAATCCTATCTAATAAAAGAGTAATATGCAAATTTGACCATACCTTTGCTATACCCCCACAAGCCACACCCACCAGCCAATCAAGAGCAGATTATGCAAATAAACCCCAACCAAGATGGCTGCCGCCACTGAGAGCAGAAGGGAGGTTTGGGTTTCCCCAGCAACAGAGGAAGCCAAGCTTTCCGCCTGCCATTGCCAGCCTAGGCCTCCACTCTAGGCTACAAAGTTTCAAACAGAAATGGCTGCTGCCATGGAGCAAGCAGAAGGCTTGGCTCCGCTCCAGGCTACAAAGTTTCAATTGTAGACATAAATTAATCCCAGATCCCAGGGCCTCCGCTTGGATTGCTGGGGGGTGTGGCCAGCCTGCAAACGTCCACAGGCCCCTTGCCCAAGCTGCCCCTCACCCCAAGGGAACCCCCACCCTGATCTGAGACACTCTTCAGGGCAAATCAGCTGGCCCTCACCCAAGCGCCAGACCTCTATTCTATCTAATAAAAGAGTAATTTGCAGGTTGACCGTCACTCCAACACACAAGAGGGTACATTACATAATGTACCATATGGTGAAAGATCCTGCCTCCATGTGGACACAAAATGGCCAGCAGGGAAGGACCATTGGGAGGTTCCAGGCCCTGCAAGGGAGGGCAGTTGTGGGCGGTCAGGCAAGCAGGGGAGGGCAGTTGGGAGGGACCAGGCCTGCAAGAGAGGGCAGTTGGGGAGGATCAAGCCTGTGGGGGAGAGCAGTTAGGGGTAACCAGGCCAGCAGAGGAGGGAAGTTGGGGGCAAACAGCCTGGCAGGGGAGCAGTGAGACATCAATTAGGCTAGCAGGGTAGTGGTTAGCGGGTGATCAGGCTGACAGGCAGAAGCAGTTAGGGGCAATCAGGGAGGCAGGCAGGTGAGCAGTTTGGAGCCAGCAGTTCTGGATTGTGAGAAGGATGTCCAACAGTAGGATTGGGCCTAAATGGGCAGTCAGACATTCCTTGAGGAGTCCCAGATTGGAGAGGGTGCAGGCTGGGCTAAGGTACATTCCCCCCCCCCCACCCCCCCCGCACCCATGCACGAATTTTGTGCACCAGTTCTCTAGTCCTATATAATAAAAGGGTAATATGTGAATTTACCCTAACGGCATAACAACCCTACAGCATGGTGACCAGAACGACTGCTCCAGTCACTGTGAGGTGCAACGGCCACCTCTTAGTCACTTTCCCTGACTGGCAGGCTCTGATTGCCCAGTGGCAAATGGGGAACCAGGGGTAGGTGGTGCCAGGCCAAGACCTGCGCCCCACCAGTCGCCATACAGATGGGGTGGGGCCAGTGAGTGGGCAGAATGGCCAACCTCTTGGTTCTTCTCCCCAGTCGGCAGGCTCTGATCACCCAATGGCGAATGGGGAACTGGGGGTGGGTGAGGATGGGGGGGCAGGTTGGCTCTGGACAGCTAGCTGGGAAAGATGGCCCTGATCGCAGGTTAGGCCTAAGGACCATACCCATGCACAAATTCTGTGTGCCAGGCCTCTAGTAGATGTACATAATAGTGATCCTGAGTAAGCAAAGAAAGGTTAAGTAACTTTTGCTTAGTAGGCAGAAGATAGGCAATTCTTCATAGGATTGCTATCTGAAATAGTTGAAATAAAAGTTTTGGTGTTTAAAAACTCAGCTTTAGAAATTTGGAGTCCTATTTTATTTATTTTTATTTTTAAGTATAATTTAATTGATTTCAGAGAGGGAAAGAAAGGGAGAGAGAGGATAGAATAGAGACATCAATGATGAGAAAGAATCATTGATCAGCTGCCTCCTGCATGCCCTTATTGGGGATCAAACCTGCAACCTGGGTATGTGTGGAGATTTCTTCTGACCAGGAATCAAACTGTGACCTCCTGGTTCATAGGTTGACGCTCAACCACTGAGCCACATGAGCTGGGCTAAACTGAATATATATTTTTTATTGACTGAATTTTAGAGAGAGGAGAAAATAGTGAAACGTTGATGTGTTGTTTCAGTTATTTATACATTGGTTTATTTATTTATTTTTTTTACTAAAGAAAATTTGTTTTTCTCTAAGATTTATCTTAGGACATAATTAAACTGTGTTACCACCTCCTACCCCAACTTGAAGAAGGATTAGTACAGTAAATGTTATAAAGCAGATTTGAACAGTTTTTAACTGAAACCAACATTAACTTATAAAGAAAAACTTCCTTGTAAATCAGTATAACAATGTTTCACCTTAACACATTCCACCTGTCTAAAGTATACCAAAATGGAAACGGGATTACTATAATACACAACTTCCACTACAGATCACTGTACACATATGTGTTCCTAGCTCACCTGCAATCTCCAGTGCTTCCAACACAACTATTTTCTGGCCTTTTGGACCTGCCAAGGAAGGAGCACATAGATCTTCTCTTTAATTCAATCCTTGTTATAAAGTTGATATCTGGGTATCAACTCAGTAAACAAGACAGCAGAGGTCTTTCAGATGATAAATCCATACTAATAAAAGGGTATATGCTAATTAGACCAGATAGACCAGATGTCTTCCAGACGTCATTCTGGACATCCTTCCTGACAAAGCAGGGGCCTGGGCAGTGCTGCCTGCAGTCCCAGGTGCCTGTGGCCGGCTGGAAGAGGGGAGCCTGGGTCCCAGGTGCGGGGGCCGAGGCAAAGACAGGGACAATCAGGCAGGCAGGCGAGTGGTTAGGGGCGATCAGGCAGGCAGGTGAGTGGTTAGGGGTCATCAAGCAGGTAGGCAAGCAGACGGTTAGGAGCCAGCGGTCCTGGATTGTGAGAAGGTGCAGACCGGGCTGAGGGACAACCCTCCCACCCCTGCATGAATTTCTTGCACCAGGCCTCTAGTAAAATCAAATAACTGGGTGATATCTAGTGATAAGGGACTGTTGGGATTCATTTTCTTTAGATGTTCTTCATACATTTTATAAACACCTCCCATGCATTCATTCACTCATTCACAACATAAGATCTGCCTTCTGGCCTCCTGATAGGCTGTGCCAGTAAAATGATGTGAGACGTTCACCAGCTACTGCCACAGACAAGCTCAGCCTCAAGGCCTCAACACCACCAACAATCAACCTCCCCCTCCCTCTGAGAGAGGAGCCCTCATTGGTTGATTCTTGTAGGTGCCCTGACTGGGGAACAAACCCACACCTGGTGTGGTGGGAGGACACTCTAACCAACTGAGCCACCTGGCCAGGGCCAGTAAACGAGTCCTTTAGTTAGAGTGCTGAATCCCCCAACAGAGATGGATAAATAAGACATATAATTTTAAGTTGATCGGAGCTTTTTGGTAGCCCATAAATATATTTGTTAACCAGAGGCCTGGTGCATGAAAATCATGCATTGAGGGAGGGGGAGTCCCTCAGCCCAGCCTGCTCTCTCGTAGTTCAGGATCTCTCAGGGGATATCTACCTGCCAGCTTAGGCGAGATCCCCCAAGGGATCGGGGCTAAGCTGGGATCGGGCCTAAGCTGACAGAAAGACATCTCTGTTGCAATCTGGGATCCCTTGCTCCTTAATTGCTTGCCTTGCTGCTCCTTATTGCTGCTTCGGAGGTGGGAGAGGCTCCCGCCACCACAGCTGTCTTGCCAGTGGTGAGCCCGGCTTCTGGCTGAGCAGTGCTCCTCATATGGGATCGCACTGACCACCAAGGGGCAACTCCTGTTTTGAGTGCCACCTGGTGGTCGTTCTCATCATAGCAACTGGTCATGGTCGTTCCACTGTAACAGTTGCTTAGACTTTTATTATATAGACTAGAAGCCTAGTGCACGAAATTTGTGCGTGGGGGAGGGCCTCAGCTCAGCCTGTACCCTCTCCAATCTGGGATCCTTCAAGGGATGTCTGACTGCCCAATTAGGCCCGATCCCACCACAGTCAGACATGTCTCTCACAATCCAGGACTGCTGGCTCCCAACTGCTCATCTGCCTGCCTTCCTGATTGCCCCTAACTGCTTCTGTCTGCCGTCCTGAACACCCCCTAACCACTCCTTTGCCAGCCTGATTGATATCTAACTGCTCCCCTGCCAGCCTCTTTGCCCCCAACTTCCCTCCTCTGTTGGCCTGGTCACCCCTAACTGCCCTCCCATGCAGGCTTGATCACCCCCACCTGCCCTCCCTTCAGGACTGGTCCCTCCCAACTGCCCTGCCCTGTAGGTCTGGCCCCCAACTGCCCTCTCTTGCAGGCCTGGTCTCTCCCAACTGCCCTCCCCTGCTGGCCATCTTGTGGTGGCCATCTTGTGTCCACATGGGGGCAGGATCTTTGACCCCGTCTTGTGTGTTGGACTGATGGTCAATCTGCATATTACTCTTTTATTAGATAGGATAGATTGCTATTATAATATTTGTAGCTGTAGTTGTAAAAGAGAAAATGAGATATTTTGGCATCTCTTATTACTTGCTTCTTGTATTAATGAATGCTTCTATTTCAGGAAGGAACATCTGCCATGGAAAATCTAAATGAAATGCAGTGTATGTGGTTTCAAACAGAGTGCATTTTAGCTTATCAGCGTTTGGGAAGATATGGGGATGCGTTGAAAAAATGCCATGAAGTAGAAAGGGTAAGTTGATAGAATTTTGGCTTTATTTTTCTCCTGTAAAGAGATGGGGGAAAAAGCAGGTATTTTTCAACATGGGATCATCTACTTCTTTTATCCACTTTGGAAATTTCACTATGAAAAATTCTTGACCTTTAGCCTTTCAAACTATTCAGAGTTTGTGAATAAATGATTGCTTTTGTTTATCCTCAAATGGTTATGATTTCAACATCTCCGTATTTTTGTCTAAAGGAAGAAGTAAAGGATTAGTAAGTCATTGCTGTTAATAAGATATATTCAAAATCTCTATTCCCTAATCAGGCCATTATTTGATTTTCATTGTGAGCCTAGAAGGACACATAAGCTGATGGCCACCTCTTTCCCCTTTATGTCAGGCCTCTCTCCAGTTTGTCTTCCCAGGATATTTGTTCTCACAGTCAGTATTTTGTACAGCAGTTTGTGACTGATTTGCAGGCTTATTTTCATTACTTGCTTTTAGGATGTGTGTGATGTGCCTTAGTGAGGGGTCTTTTCTTTTCCTTTGTGTGAATTTTGTTTTCCTGTTCTTTGTCATCTCTGAAGCACTCTCCTTCCACATGGACAGCAGGAGGAAAAGAGCCACAAATGCACCCCTGAGGCAGTCCTCAGCAGCCCTCAGTTGGGCTCAATCGGCACCACTGTTCCCATGCTGACGCAGTGTTAAACCGCAGGCATCGTAGTCAGGTGAGCCTGAAGTCTGCACTCCAGCAGTCACTTTGGCCTTTTTCCCCTATGAAATTTCTGAGGTTATCCGAAGGAAAGGCTAACTCTTAGGGGGTGGCTTTTGATGGGAACTGGAGCTAGGATTATACCTGAGCCCTTTTACAAATAACCTGGTTTTTGCTTTGTTTTCTTTTTAAGTCTGGGCTTGATGGTTATATTTCTGGGACCTATTTTCATGTCCTTGAAAATATAAAGCCCTTGGATGATAAGTGAACTATTCAGGAAATATCCAAGCATTGTGTAAATCAGGCTCTTCTGTGATTCAAACGTAGATCACTAGCTTGATGACTGTCACTTTAAAACATTGTTTGTAATTAGGAAAGATCCATTTTTCATTAACCAGAACATTCTTGATGAGAGACAGATTGTTTACTTATGGATCAGTAATTCCAGCAGGACCATAACTGGAAATTTATTAGATTTTCTGTGAAAATGAAATTTGAATATCCTTAGGATCACTATAATTATGAACCTTCCAGCTACATTTTCATTCCTCCTAGCATTAATAACTATATTACTGATTGCTTTTTAATATTTTTGAAGGTTGTTAGACTGTGTGTGTTTTTTTACTGAGTTTTATTTAGATATTTTACCTTGAATTTTTAGTGATTTTGGCTGAGTAACATGAAGTAAAATTCTGTAATGTCAGAGATTAAGTACAGTTGACCCTTGAACATTGAGGGCCCTTGGGGCGTTAATCCCTTTGCAGTTGAAAATCATCATATAACTACTGTCTATCTTTTGCATATGTGGATTTTAAACCATGGATAAAAAATACGAGTTGACCTTTGAACAACATGGATTTGAATTGCACAGGTATTCTTTATACATAGATTTTTAAAAATTATAAAAACCTATGTTCAAGCATCAGCTGTACTTCTAGTTCAAAATACATGATTTGATAAAGCATTTTTGAAGGAAAAAAAGTATAGGAAATCATTGGTTGAGATTAAAACAGAATAAAAATCCTAACTCTGGTCATTGTACATAATTATTATTGCTAGAATCTCTGTTGTATTTAGGATTTGCCTTGTTGCTTTAGAGTAGAAGAAACTAGAAGCAGATAAACAAGAGCCTATTCTTATGTTACGTGTAAGTTAGTCTTTTCATAGTGAATTCATACTGAAAGTAAGACGTAATTCATCTAGTGGATATATATGAGTGCCTCATACAAAAAGGATGATTAAAATTTGTTGACTGACTCTAAAAATAATTTTTAATACAATTAATGTAATTTAGAAAATTCTTAATTGTAAGGATTTAGAATTACTGAATTAAAAGATTTATTATGATAGGTATCTGCATGAGTTATTTCTGTTCCTGAGTTTAAAATACTTTAGTAAAGAAAGGAGCACCTTTCAAAAATAAAACTTTGTAGTTTACTTTCTAAATAAAATGTCATTGAATAGAGAGAAAAGTTCAACTAAGGGCTAAATCTTGTGCCTATAGAACTCCTTCCAGCATTCTTCCATTGAGGCATTTTCAGTTGGGGCACATTGTTGTGAGCTCTTACTAATTGGATTTGAAATGTTAGAATTCTAGAATGACCCAGTGTAGTACTTTTTCTTTCTTTATCTTGCCCCCCTTATAGGATTTTAGGATCATATATGCAGTTATAAAGAGAGAGTCTAACTCAATATGATGTTTAGAACTTGAGTTTTATTCAAAGCAAAGTAAAACAACTTTAAATGTCTTCAAAATATTGGATATAACCTTGTGCTCAGAATAAAATTTTAAACTATTTTATCCTTCAAGAACTGAATTTTTGCCTGGCCGCTGTGGCTCAGTGGTTGAGCGTCAACTTATGAGTCAGGTGATCACGGTTTGATCATGGTCAAGGTACATGTCTGGGTTGCAGGCTTGATGCCCAGTGTGGGTCGTGCAGGAGGCAACCGATCAATGATTCTCTCTCATTGATGTTTCTCTCTCTCCCTCTCCCTTCCTCTCTGAAATCAGTTTTTTTAAAAATTGAATTTTCTTTTCCCATTTTTCAGATGATTGATTTCTTTTTATTTTACTGTACTGATTTGTATCATATTTCTAAAACTTTTTGATAAGATATAGGATTTCTGATAGCTCAGAACTGTTGGAAGTTCCTAATATCTTCTAGTTCCTAACTTAATCTTTATCAAGTTGACACTTACTTTATAATGACAGATTCTTTCTGTAAAGAAAATAGTGTTGCTTATTATCCTCTTTGGTCTAGTTATTACTATATTTTAAGTGTAGATGTTTTTGTTGTATTTCTGTGTGTGAGTTCTTATTAGTCTACTCCAGTAACTCTGAGAAGGAATGGGTAGATGAATCTGGGTCAGAAGCAAGGGCCTTATAGCGAATGCTTAATAAAAACTACATTCTTAAGCTCTGAATAGTATTTCTTACTTCTTTGCTGACTTGCCTTACTTTGATTCAAGCCTGACTTTGGAATTTAAGCAATTCCTGTGTTACTACTTCCTATCACTAAAAAGAAGAAAGAGAAAGAACTAGTGTTTAAGATAAGGGGAACCTTGAGTTAAGGGCATAAACAGTATATTAAAATTTGGGTAACTAGATTCTACAGTGAGCTAAGTGGTCTTATGTTCATATTTGGTCAAAGTTCAGGAAAACTAACTATCTGTGTTATCTAGTATATTTTTATGTTTTATAAGTTTGGGAGATCTGAAAGTCACTCCAAGATGTGGTATAAGGGAGATATTTGTGGTAATTAGACAGTTATGTATCTTGATTTGGTATTAGTTAATTGAATCTAAAAAACTATATACACAAGTTGTACCAATGTCAGTCTTTTGGTTTTAATATTGTATTAAGTTATGTAGGATGTAGTCTTTTGAGGGAAATTGAGGGAAGAGTGTATAGAACATCTCCATATTACCTTGCAACTTTCTTTATATCTGTAATTATTCCAAATAAAAAGTTAAAAAATAGAAAATCAGCCTAAGATTACTTTGTTGTTTTTAAGTAGGATTCTCCAAACATCATTTCTTCCAAAAGCAAAATTATTTTATAGTACCTATGTTTTCAAATTTAATATAGTCATATCTGGTCTACCACCATTAGTTTATTTATTATAGAGTGATCAACATCCAAGTTTGGAGGACTTCACCAAGTTCCTGAGATGCAAGGTTTTCAGTGGAAAAACTGAAAGCCTCAGGCAAAGTGGATAAGTTGGTTACCTTATTTATGGAAGACATTAACTGGAGAGAGGCAGCCTGTGGGCTGTTGCTGATAAAGAGGCGGCTTTAAATGTTTGTGGTTCCTTCTGAGACTTGACTTAAAAAAATCGATGTTTACTAATGCTGCTAGGAATATCTCTTGAAATGTGCTGTTTTTCAACCTAAAAAAGATCCTATAACCTCTTAAAGTTTTCATCTCCATGAATTTTGGCATTGCCATTTTCCTTATCCAGTTTTATTGAATTTGAAGATATTCTTACTGTGCTAGACATAACTTGATTGACATCAAATCAAGGAAGACCATGAGCAACTTCATGAAATACATGATTTTTTTTTCAAAAAACAAGCTTGCTATTTATGAATTGGTTTGTGTTATTGATGGATGGAATGCAATTTTCAAATATAATAACATCATTAAAGCATGATTCTTGAAGTAGTAAATAAAACTAATATGTTCATTTTTTTCTATTGTGTACATTTTCCACATTGTGTATTTCTTATCTTAAAATTCTTCTTTTAAAATCTCAGGTACTTAATGTAATTCTGTGTATGATGTGTTTCTAATTACCAAGACAACTAAAATTCTCAATTGATAGGGACACTAATGTGTCCTCTGCATGTGAGTTACGAGGCCCTAGGATAGAGGGAAGATGAAGGGTAGAAGAGCTTGCTCTGTATTAGTGTGTTGAATCGTTCTTTTTTTTGTTTGTTTTTGGAGAAGCTAAAGTAGGAGGAAAAAAAAAAAGCAGGTAGAGATGCATGTAGGGAAGAAAATAAAAGTATAAATTGTTTCTAGGGAGCTAATCACGTTTCTCTGTATGGGATTAGTGCTTAAACTTTTGGGGAGCCATGGACCCTTTGAATTTAGATGAAAGCCTCAAGCTCTCCTTAGGAAAATGTTAATAGGTTTATACATAGGCTCTAGACTGAGAACCTTTGCTAAAATGGAATGTAGATAAATTAATGGTAGCTTATTGAGTGAGAGAAAGCCATAATCTGTTTGTATAGCAGTTCCCAGTTTAGAATGAACTTTAAAATAGGCTCTTATTTGATCTTTAACAACTTTATCAAACTGGCAATATAGATGAAGTAATCGAGGATCTAGATAATTGAGGTCACATGCCTGATCAGCAACTCATCTCCTGAGTTGGCCAATGTTGTGCTTATTGAGTGTCTGCTTGTTGGGCCTTGTGTCATGACAAGTCCTACTCTTGAAGAGCTCATAGTTGAGCAGAGCAGGCTGATATATAAACATTTTGGGTGAATCTATAGTATATAGTCTTCAGTCAGAGCTGTTTAATTCTGTCATGCTGATTTTTGAATAATACCGAGGAGAAATGTTTCATTAAAAGTAAAATATCAGTATATGCTAATTTCCATGTTTAAAAATCTGACTTATTACATAGAAATTGAGTATCATCACAAAACATGATTTCTAGTGAATAATCACCAATTGTAGAAAGAGAAGCTTAAGTTACATGCAAAGAACTTGTCCTCCATAGTGTTAAACACTGGAGAGGGCAAAGAAGTGAAATTGTGACTGTTAAGATGTTTTGGGGCTTTTTATGGTTTTCTTTTCAAAAGCAGACATTATTGACAAAATGTAAGAAGTAATTTTGTGGTTTTGTTTTGAAGCATTTTCTTGAGATAACCGATGATCAATTTGACTTCCATACATACTGCATGAGAAAGATGACTCTTCGTGCCTATGTTGATCTTCTGAGATTAGAAGATCTGCTCAGAAGACATGCCTTCTATTTCAAGGCTGCTAGATCAGCAATTGAAATATACTTGAAATTATATGATAATCCCTTAACCAATGAAGGCAAACAACAAGAAATAAATTCAGGTAACTGAGAAAGAACTATTTTTTAAAATTTGAAAAGAACACTACATTTAAGAATGTTATTAGTATAAACAATACATAGAAAAGTACATTGTCAAATGGATCTGTAGACTGTGTGTGTGAGGGAGAAAAAAAATTGGGGGAAGACTTAGAAAAAGCAGCAGGATAATGTTTTGTAGCTGGTGCTTCTTAGTTACCCCAATGCAATGACTTACAATCTTTATTTTTATCTTCAGTTAAGGCCAGTTCAGGAAAAATAGGAATCTCTATTGGGTAGGCTCTTTAACATTATTATTATTGTTGTTGTTGTTATTGTTGTTGTTATTATTATTATTATTATTATTATTAATTTGTAACTGAAAAAGGCTTTGAGCTCCTTAGGGAAAAAAAATTATTCTTACAACTTCTAGTATCTAATAATGCTAATAAGAATATCTATATAGCTTTTATTCACTAAAATGTTAATATCTAGGAATATTTGAAAAATAACATAGAGGCAACTTTCTGATCTTCCATTTGTGATATTCATGTGGTGTCTAGAGATCATAAGTGTGCTTATATACACTGTCTTATCCTTGAAATACTCTTAAGAGAATAGTTGGTATCATCAGCCCCACTTTACACAGTTTATAATGATACTGAGAGAGATGACTTGCCTAATCATGTATAGGAGGCAGAACTGGACTAGAATTGGTTAATGTTAGTCAGTGCAGCATTTACTGGTTTCCTTCATGTGCCATATTTAGTGCTAGTCATTAAGAATACACTTTCTAGTCCTGCTGGCGTGGCTCAGTGATTTAGCCTTGACCTCTGAACCAAGAGTTTGTGGTTCGATTCCCTCTCTCACAAATCACCGCTGTGGGGTGTACAGGAGGCAGCCAGTCAGTGATTCTCTCTCATCATTGGTGTTTTGAACTCTCTCTCCCCCATCCTCTCTGAAATCAATACACTTTCTACAAATTTTGTGTAGTTGCCTTTTCCCCTCCCCCCCGCAAAGCTATCCTAATAGTTTGTATTGTATAAGAATATGAGGAAAAATGGAAACATTGACTCAGAATGTTTATGCATTTGGGTTATTTATAGAAAACCTGTCAGCCAAAGAACTGAAGAAAATGCTTAGCAAGCAGAGAAGAGCTCAGAAAAAGGCTAAATTAGAAGAAGAGAGAAAACATGCAGAAAGGGAACGTCAACAAAAAAATCAAAAGAAAAAAAGGGATGATGAAGAAGAAGAAGCCAGTGGTCTCAAAGAAGAACTTATACCTGAAAAATTAGAAAGGGTGAGATGCATTTACTATGTTAATTTGGTAAAATTTATATTAATTCTGTTCTAGCTGTAAACATGTTTTATTTAAATTTATAAATCAGAAGCCATTTATAACATTTTAAAAATATATATTTTTATTGATTTCATAGGGAGAGAGAGAGAAACATCAGTGATGAAAGAGAATCATTGATTGGCTGCCTCCTACATGCCATGTACTGGGGATCCAGCCTACAACCCGGGCATGTGCCCTTGACCTGAATCAAACCTGGGATCCTTCAGTCTGCAGGCCAATGCTCTATCCACTAAGCCACACCGGCTAGGGCCATTTGTAACATTTCAAATGATATGCCATAAATAATTTTTGAGTGATAATATGCAAATTTTGCTAATGCATATTATACATAGAATTGTAGTGTGATAGGCAGATTTATGACTCTCTAAAAGTGTCCGTGTTCTAAACCCTGGGCCCTGTGAGTATGTTAAATTACATGGCAAAGGGGAATGAAGGTGGCAAATGGAATTTAAGGTTGTGATTAGCTGGCCTTAAAATAAGAGATTAGCCTGGATTATCCAGGTGGGCTTAATGTAAATTCACTAGAGGCCCTCAAAAGTGGAAGGGGAAAAAAGGTAGTAGTGTGAGAAGGATTCCACCCCTGTTGCCGGTCTAGAAGGTGATGGGAGGGGTGGAAAGAAGCCGGCTATAAGCCAAAGAATATAGACAGCCTTGAGAAGTTGAAAAATACATTAAAACATGTTCTCCCTTAGAGCCTCTGAAAGAGAATGCAGTCTGGCTTGACACTTGATTTTAAATCCAGAGAGATCCATGTTGAACTTTTAACCTACAGAACTGCAAGATAATAGATTTGTGTTGTCTTAAGACATTAAATTTTGTTAATTTGTTATAGCAGCAATACAGTTCCCTATTAAATATGGAAGCATTTCATATATCTTGCTAGGTATGTGTTAGCTACAAAGAACTAGTTCTTCATCTCCTCCAGGATTTAATTATTTAGGGACCAGATTTAGGGAAATTTTTTTTTCTGTTTTATTTACTGTGAATTTTTTAATTTGTTTTTACTTTTTAATCTGTTATTACTTTTTCTTTGTTATTTGGTACAATTATATTTGTCTCCTTATTTTATATGTTGGTAGTATAAGGGGCTGTCAGTACTTGGTGTAATATCTCTTTCAGTTCGTCATATAAAAAGATCTGTTGTAGAGATTTAGAAGAAGTCACTCCAACAGTGCCTAAATGCAACCAAGACCTTGTAGGCTTAAGAGAAATGTCTGCCCTTGTTAACTACCTAGAAGAATCAAATTAGGGGCCTTTCCCATAGTAAGAGATTATCAGAGATAACCCTTTTGGCTTCTGTATATGGCAGGGCAAACTACTAATTATTAAACATCTGCTCTTCTTACCTTCCTCCTTTCTGAAGATCCAAGGTGGTCCTTAACTCAGAATGTCATATATCTCATTTGCCCTTTTTGTCTTTGAACCTTTCATGTATGTGGGATCTCTGTCTCATGTATACAGTGTTCCCATATGTATGTATGGTATGTAATTAAATTGTGCATTTTCTCTTGTGTTTGATTATTAGACCATCAGAAAAACCTTGAGGTTAGAGGAGTTTCTTCTTACCTCACACTGCAGAAATTATTTCAGATACGTATTAATATACATTTGGGTACAAATTTTACTTGTTTAGCTGTTTTTAAACTATAATAGTTTTCCTTTCTGCTTCAAAATAGATAGAAAATCCATTGGAAGAAGCTATCAAGTTCCTCACACCTCTTAAGAACCTTGTTGCTGGTAACATTGTCACTCATCTATTGGCATTTGAAATATATTTTAGAAAAGGTATTGGTTTGAATTCAGCTTTTAGTTCTTTTATATTTCTTTTTATTTTTAAATTAAATTTATTGGGATGACATTGGTTAAAAAGCCATACAGATTTTAATTGTATAGCTCTTCTGCATACCCACTTCCATCTTCCCTTACCTTCCTTTTCTTCTGGCTTTCACCATACTGCTGTATGTGTGTGGGTGTACATATACATATATGTGTGCGTGTGTGCGTGTGTGTGTGTAGATATATCTTAATCCCTTAACCTTTTTCATCTAGCACTCCTTTAATTATATTGGTGGCCATATTGAGTATAATCTTGTCAATTAGATCTATTTTTTGTTTTTTAGTATTCCATTTCAACCTTCCAAAAATAATCTTAATCCTTTTTTGCTATTCAGAACTTTACTGGGTAATAAATTAAAATATTATAATCAAATCCATTTTAAGAATAGTTTAAATAATCAAATTATTTACCTAAAGCATTTCTTCATGATATTTCATGCTTTTGTTTAGAAAATAAAGTTTTCCTTGAATTTTGCTTATAAATGTTATAGGAAAGTTAACATTTTGTTATTGGATTTTAAGTGAGGCTAAAATAAAGTGAATAAAGTATCATATATAAATATTGATCCTATTTTTTTTTTCTGACACAGGAAAGTTTCTGTTAATGTTGCAGTCTGTCAAACGAGCTTTTGCCATAGACAGCAATAACCCATGGTTACATGAATGTTTAATTAAATTTTCTAACTCGGGTAAGTATGAACAAGATAACATTTATGTAAAAGCAAATATGACAATTTAGCTGTTTTTCATTAAGCTGCACATTAAAATAGATTTACAAATTATAAAGTAAAAAAAAAAATAATGTTTAAATAAAGCATTTAAAGGAAGGTAAGTTTATAAATTAAACATGCTAGCAAAGACAATGCTAGAAATTAGTGCATTTTTAAGCTAGGATGTATTTATATTCCAAGGGAGCAATAATATATTTACTTTGTAAAATATATTGAGCTTAATAAATGTATTTCACCTGATTTTATTTCAAGGAACAGACCTAAGTTTTTAAAATTTTCAAATATTTGTTTTTATAGTGTCTAACCAGAGTAATCTTCCAGACACTGTGAACAAAGTTCTATCTCAAGAAATGCAGAAGCTATTTTTCAACAAGGATTTGGAAAGTTTTAATGAGGATTTTCTCAAACGTAATGCTACCTCTCTTCAGCATTTACTGTCAGGTTGGTATTTAAATCCCAGGGTTAGAATGTTTATGGGAAAAAGTTAGAATGTGATTTTTAAAAAAAGTTTGGAAAGATGTTTAACCCCGCTAATTATCAGAGACAAACAAACACCAGGGATGCCCTCTTTCACCACTCTCGTTCAACATAGTTCTGGAAGTTCTGACCAGAGGGATCAGCTAAGAAGAAATAGGCACACGTGCCGGGGAAGGGAAGGACTGGTCCGTTTCCGGGTGGCGTGTGGGGCTGGAGACGAGAGGTGCTCTCGCCACCACCAACATGGAGAGTTTGTACCGAATTCCATTCTTAGTGCTGGAAGGCCCCAACCTGAAGCTGAAGAAGCCGCCCTGGGTGCACATGCCCTCGGCCATGACGGTGTACGCTCTGGTGGTGGTGTCTTACTTCCTCATCACCGGAGGAATAATTTATGATGTTATTGTTGAACCTCCAAGTGTTGGCTCTATGACTGATGAACATGGGCATCAAAGACCAGTAGCTTTCTTGGCATACAGAGTAAATGGACAATATATTACGGAAGGACTTGCATCCAGATTCCTGTTTACAATGGGAGGTTTAAGTTTCATAATCCTAGACTGATCCAATACTCCAAATATTCCAAAACTCAATAGATTTCTTCTTCTCTTCATTGGATTCGTCTGTGTCCTATTGAGTTTTTTCATGGCTAGAGTATTCATGAGAATGAAACTGCCGGGCTATCTGATGGGCTAGTGTGCCTTTTGAGAAGAAATCTGTGGATACTGGATTTGTTCCTGATAATGAAGTTTTAAAGGTGGTACCAAAACTCTGCTATGAAATATGGAAAAGAATAAAAAGCAGCAGAAAAGAAGCATCTAGTAGGAAATATGGAAACATACTAAAGCTCGGACTAGAACATCTTCTTGATATCAAAGAGACAAGCTTATACAGTGTTTTTTTTTCCTGCTGACCTACACTGACATACCAAGGTTAAGTGGCATTTTCTTATCAGTTTTTAATTTAAAGAAAATATACTCCATTTCTACACCTATAATATTGAATAGAGTAATTATTTTTTACAACCATCTTAACATTATTTTGGAGATGACATTTCTGATTTTCAGAAATGAATGTATATTCAGGAAGCGAGACCCCATAAGCTGGGAACTCTGGACAGCTGACCAGTGTTACCTGTGGTGCTTTGCCTTCAAACTGTATGTGATAGCAGCACATTATTTCAGAGGTGTATGTGAGACTGTTTTCCTGAACAGTAAGGTGTATGAAAGGAGCAGAAATAAAGAATTTTTCTAATTAAAAAAAAAATAAAGAAAGGCATCCAAATTGGAAAGGAGGAAGTAAAACTCATTATTCACAGATGACATGATATTGTACTTAGAAAACTCTAAAGACTCCATAAAAAAACTATTAGACTTAATAAATGAATTTGGCAACTTAGGAGGATACAAAATTAACACCCCAAAATACATAGCAGTTTTATTTTTATTTTTTTTAATATTTTAATCTTTATTGTTCAGTTTATTAATTACATTGTTCCCCGTTTTTCCTCCCAATAGCTCCCCTCCACCCAGTACCCATCCCACCCTCCGCCCTCACCTCCCCCCCACTGTCCTCTCCCATAGGTGTATGATTTTTGTCCAGTCTCTTGCTGCACCTCCCACATATCCCTTCTCTCCCCAAGAATTGTCAGTCCATTCCCCCTCTATGCCCATGATTCTGTTATATTCACCAGTTTATCCTGTTCATCAGATTTTTAATTCACTTGATTTTTATATTCATTTGTTGATAGATGTGTATTTGTTGTTCCTAATTTTTATTTTTACCTTTTTCTTCTTTTCTTAAAGAATATCTTTCAGCATTTCATATAATAATGGTTTGGCGGTAATGAACTCCTTTAGCTTATTCTTATCTGCGAAGCACTTTATCTGACCTTCAGTTCTGAATGATAGCTTTGCTGGGTAGAGTAATCTTGGTTGTAGATTCTTGCTATTCATCAGTTTGAATATTTCTTGCCACTCCCATCTGGCCTGCATAGTTTCTGTTGAGAAATCCGCTGACATTCGTATGGGTGCTCCTTTATAGGTAACTAACTGTTTTTTTTCTTGCTGCTTTTAATATTCTTTCTTTGTCTTTTGCTCTTGGCATTTTAATTATAATGTGCCTTAGTGTGGTCTTCTTTGGATTCCTATGGTTTGGGGTTCTGTGCACTTTTTAGACTTTTAAGTCAATTTCTTTAACCAGGTGGCGGAAGTTTTTGGTTGCTATTTCTTCAAATAGGTTTTCATTATCTTGCTCTCTCTTTTTTTCTGGCACCCCTATAATTTGGATGTTGGTATGCTTGAGGTTGTCCCAGAGGCTCTTTACACTATCTTCAATTTTTTGGATTTTTTTTGCTTCTTTTCTGGCTGAGTGGATTTTACCTCTTTGTATTTCAAATCTTTGACTTGGTTCTTGCGGTCTTCTGGACTGCTTTTAGGTCTTTATATAATGTTTTTTATTTCAGTCAGTGTATGGTTAATTTCTAGTTGGTCCTTTTTCATATCCTCGAAGGTCTCATTAAGTTCATCAGCCTTTTCTAGGAGCCTCCTGAAAAACCTTATAACTGTGGTTTTGAACTCTATGTCCAATCGTTTTTTTTCCCCTCCATTTCTTTCACATCTGATTTCTTTCCATGTCTGCATGGTAGCTGCTTTCCTCAGTTGGTCAATTAGCTTTGTGTGGTAGATGTCCTCTAAGGGACAGTGGCTCAGCCTCCCCAGTTACCTGAGGTGTATACTCCTGCTGCAGCCCTTTATGGGTTGCACAGTCTTGTTGAAGTTAAGCCTAGATTATTGTTGTTAGCACTAGGAGGGTTTGACCTCCAGGGCAATTGGCTGTGAGGATCAGGTGTGCTCAGGTTGGATGGGCAGAGTTTCTGGGCTGAGCAGGCAGCTTTGATTTTCCATCAGCTCCACACTATGAGATAGAGGTGCCGCCAAACTCTACCCACTGCCGGACAATTCAGCCTCTCCCCAAATGAGTCTGTACACCCAAAGTCTCACCCAGGGTTGTAAAACAATGCAGTCTGGTGGTTTCCCGAACGAGAGAGCAAGTCACAAGTCCTCTCTGCACGTTCACTCACTTCTGCTGTTCCCAAATTTACACACCCTCTCCACAAGCTCGCAGACCTCTGCAGCGCCTGAGTTTCAGCGTGCTTCTTTCTTACTGTCCAGTTTCACCCCGTATGAGTGTGGGTTCCCTGAACCTCGCCCGGAACTGGGGAATCAGTGCAGTGGGACACCTTTGTCTCCCTCCCCATTCGAGAAAACCAGCCGGGTTTGTAGCCGACCACCCATCCACTCGCATGTATATGGCTCCAAACCTCTGACTCCACGCGTATCCTCAACTCTGCTCTCTGCCGCTCCTCTGAGTCACAGTGTCCTATCTTTACTTTTGTTTGTGGAATTTTCACTCAGCCAGCTTTCCGGTGATTCTGGATGATGTTCACTCTTCGTTAAGTTGTAGTTTTGAAATTGTTGTGTGGGGCAGCAAGATAGGTGTCTACCTATGCCACATCTTGGTTCCTCTCCAAATCCATAGCAGTTTTATATACCAATAGTGAACTCTTAGAAAAAGAAACCAAAAAACAAAGCAAAACAAAAAAACCCACTCGCACAACTATCCCATTTACCATTGCAACAAAAAAATTAACATACTTAGAAATAAACTTAACCAAGGAGGTAAAAGACCTGTACTCTTAAAACTACAGGATGCTGAAAAAAGAGATAGAGGAAGATATAAACAAGTGGAAGAATATACCCTGTTCATGGGTTGGTAGAATCAATATCATTAAAATATCTGCATTACCCAAAGCAATCTCTAGATTCAATGCAATCCTATTAAAATACCAACAGCATATTTCACACACCTAGAACAAACACTAAAAATTTATATGGAACAAAAATGACCCCGAACAGCCACAGCAATCTTAAGAAAGAAGAACAAAGTTGGAGGATTCACAATACCAGCTATCAAGTTATACTACAAAGACACCATGCTCAAAACAGCCTTGTATCGGCACAAGAACAGGCAGTAGATCAGTGGAACAAAACAAAACCCAGAAATTGACCCAAGCCTCTATGCTCAATTAGTATTTGACAAAGGAGGCAAGATCATACATTGGAGCAGAGGCAGTCTCTTCAATAGAATGGTGTTGGGAAAATTGGACAGGTACAAACAAAAAAATGAAACTAGATTACCAACTTATACCATACACAAGAATAAACTCAAAGTGGATAAAAGACTTAAATGTAAGACGTGAAACCATAAAAGTTCTAGAAGAAACGATAGGCACCAAAATCTCAGATATTGCTTGTAGCAGTATGTTCACCGATACATCTCCTAGGACAGTGATCGGCAAATTCATTAAGTCAACAGAGCCAAATATCAACAGTACAACGATTGAAATTTCTTTTGAGCTGAATTTTTTAAACTTTAACTTCTTCTAATGCCACTTCTTCAAAATAGACTCACCCAGGCCGTGGTATTTTGTGGAAGAGTCACACTCAAGGGGCCAAAGAGCTGCATGTGGCTTGCGATCCACAGTTTGCTGACCATGATGGACAATGGAAACTATGGAGAAAATAAACAAATGGGACTACATGAAAGTGAAACCATCAACAAAATGGCAAGAGAGCTCACTACATGGGAGAACATACTAATGATATATCTGATAAGAAGTTAATCTCCAAAATATATAGGGAGCTCATGTAACTTAAATGGAAGGTAGACAATCCAGTCAAAAAATGGGCAAAGGACATAGATGGACACTTCTCCAAAGTAGACATATAGAAAGTAAGGAGATGAAAAAAATGTTTGAAGTCACTATCTGAGAGGTGCAAATCAAAATGACAATTAGGTATCACCTCATACTTGTCAGAATGGCTATCATCAACAAATGACAAGTGCTGGTGAGGTTGTGGAGAAAAGGAACTCTAATACACTGCTGGTGGGAATGCAGACTAGTGCAGCCACTGTGGAGAACAGTATGGCGTTTCCTCAGGAAACTAAAAATGGAACTCCCATTTGACCCAGTGACCCTACTTCTAGGAATATATCCCAAGAAACTAGAAACACCAATCAGAAAGGATATATGCATATCCTTATGTTCATGGCAGCACAATTTCCAATAGTTAAGATTAGAAACAGTCTAAGTGCCCATCAGCAGATGAATGGATAAAAAAACGGTGGTACATCTACACAATGGAATACTATGCAGCAATGAAAAAGAACCATTTGCAACAGCGTGGATGGACTTGGAGAATATTATGTTGAGTGAAATAAGCCAGTTAGAGGAAGATAAGTATTCTATAATCTCATATGCAGTATCTAATGAACAAAATAAACTGATGATAAAAAAAAATAGACCCAGAGACATAGAAACAGGAACAGATTATTGAACCTCAGAGGGAAGGCAGGGGAGGGTGTGTTGGAAGAGATCAACCAATGAACTTGTATGTATATATGCATAACCCGTGGACACAGACCCTGGGGTGATGGGAGCAAGCTGGAAGAGGTTAATGAGGGAAAAAGGAGGATCTGTGTAATACTTTGAACAATAAAGATTTAATGAGAAACAACAAAACAAAAATAAACAGTAGCACTTTGAATCTTTCAAATTATTAAAGTTTTTATGTGTTTGGAAAAGATTAAAGTTTAGTAAAGATGTAGTTAACTAGCGCTCTTACAGTTTGCTGCTACAGTGGAAATTGTCGCAGTCATTAAAAAATCAACTTAATCATTCTTATCAAGAACTTCATATTACCTGTATCGTTTGCTGTAATTATACTTTTGTGAACAATTTTAAATAATTATTCCAAAGCAAAGAAGGAGTTTTAAGTGCAAAGATGTTAACTGAAATGTGTGAAAGTATGGGGAAAATAATAGAAACAGATTAATGTATGTCCAATAATAGGGAAATGTATCAGGTTTGTAGACTAGAATAGCAGGTAATTGTATAAAGTGATGTGTATTCTAAAAATTTGTAACAAGGGTAAATATGTCTTAATATGTATGCAGAATTAACATAAAATGTAATCTCAGCTATGTAAAAATATACATGGGATAAAGGCTACAAAAAGTGTATGCCAAAGTTCTAATAAATGGTTGCCTTTGGGTGTTGTGACTTTTTTTTTTGTATTTTTATTTCTTTATGTATTTTGCATTTTGAGAATTTATTTATATTCCGCCTTATTACAGGAGAGAATTTAGGCAATTTACATAAATTTATAAAATGACAAGATAGCATAAATACAAACTGAACAAAAGATTGTGGAAAGGGAATTGGTGACAAAATGAAGTATATATAATGAACTCATAATTTAAGCCATATACTGTATTTAAATACTTTAACCTAAGCTTTTTTTATTGCAAAGGAAAACTTCTTGGTTTTAATATCCATGGGAAAAAAGTTAATTCATGTGAGAAATTACACTTCTTGGTAGTAAGGGCAGATGAAAATTTCTCTTAAAAAATACAAAGTAATGGAAGAAAATATTTATTAAAACTATGGGAAGTGCCTTTCCAAACATCTTATGAAATTCTAAAGAGAAGATAATTTTTGCCATATAAAAATAAAAACACCATAAACTTAGAAGACTAAACAATATTCACGGATTATAAATTGATAAAAAGCTAGTATACGTGGAGCTCTTATACATTAACAGTTAACAATATAAATTAATAGAATCTAATAGTAACCCTCACTGGTTTGATTCTGTGGGTAGAGTGTCAGCCTGCAGACCAAAGGTTCCCCGTTTCGATTCTGGTTTAGGGCACATGCTCAGGTTTTGGGCTCTATTCTCAGTAGGGGGTGAGCAGGAGGCAGCCTTCAGTGATTCTTTCTCATCATTGATGTTTCTAACTCTCCCCCTCCTCTTCCTCTCTGAAATCAATAAAAATTAAATATATTTTTTTAAAAATCCAATAGTAAAATGAACATAGAATATGGACTATGTAATTTATTAGAGAAATATAAACTGGGTTTTATTTTTTGAAAGCTTTAAAAATTATTTTCTTTGTGAATATGGAAACATTTTCCTATTGTCCCTCAACCATAGTCCTCTGATAATAATTTGTTTCTTAGATGTTTTATCTGAAGATACAATTTTTAAAAAAATGATTGATTGATGCCACAGGGTAGCTTGTGTTTATATTTTGAGTTGGATCATTTTTGTGTGTGTGGTGGGGGGTGTATTAAATCTGGTCTCCTGGTAAATGTTTAGCAACCAACTCTTTGTCCCCAACTCTGAGTGGACTATCATTGAATGGGAAGTGGGAAGTGATGTCACAATTGCCCCCTGAGAGCTAGTGGGAGCCAGTTCCAGCCCACTGCTAATTAAATACTTGAAACCATGTTTTAAGCCACAGGTTAATGGAAATCAAATCAAACTTTAGCCGTAGAAGTTTTCTCATTTTGAAATGTCTTGGTATTTCAGGTGCTAAAATGATGTATTTTTTGGACAAGTCAAGGCAAGAGAAAGCAATTGCCATTGCCACTAGACTGGATGAAACTATAAAAGATAAAAATGTAAAGGTAAGATTTTTCACACTCATTTCTCCCCATTTTTAAAAATCCCCTTCCCCTTCCCCTTCCCTTTCTCTTTCCCCTTCCCCTTCCTTTCCTCCCCCCCCCCCCTTTCTTTCTTTCCTTTTCTTTCCTTTTCTTTCTTTCTTATTTTAATGAAGCTGGTACAGACAATGTCCATTTAAAACCCAAACCCCAGGCCAAAAAAGTACAAATAAAATAAAAAAGAGCAGTGTTCTGTTGCACACACTTATGCATGAATAACTGTATTAACTGCTAATGAAAATTAAAACTGTTCTGGGATCTTACAAGATTTTCCTTTACTCTTAAAATGCTTTCTCTTCAGTGAAGCGATCTTCGGAGTCAGTCATTACTCTCACCTCATCCATCATCTTGACTCCAACCTGATAATTCCTCTTCTTTGGGTCCAGACCTTGAGATTTTAAAAGTAGCTTCAAGCTGAGAAAAGGTCATTTTCCACAGTTCAGTTCTCTGAAAAACTTCCACCTCCCACTGAAAGTCATAGTCCGGGAGTGAAGCAATCACATGCTAGAACTTCAGGGCCAATTAGAGGTCATTATGAACACTTGCATTGGTCGACCTTATTTATATCACAAGCCTGAAAGTGCACAGTCCTGAAAAAGATGGCCTCCTGTGCACACACGTAATGTTTCATAAGGAGAGGGCAATATGAAGGAGGCTGACATTTGATCACCAAAAATCAGCACAGTGAAAACAAACAATAATGAATAATGGGCACTAGAATTCAAATTACCAGATGTTTTAAAGAGATGGGGGCGTCAGTTTTCAAATCCATTTTAACACCACATTACAAAAGAACTATTCTTAAAAATAAAAAAGGATTGAGGGAAAAGAAAAAGAAAAGAATATCTAAACTTACGAATGACCCCCTGTTCCTGATAAACTTCAATCACATCTTCCTCCATTCCCAGTTCTTTTGGAGTGTGATTATCAGCAATGCTCTGACCTTCACAGAGAAACCTGAGTGAATTCATTGGAACTCTCTGTCTTTGACAGTGTGATTCTTTGAGTTTCTTGAGATGTGTTGTCATTTTCACTTTGAAGTGAATCTCACTGCTGTCCAATAACTTAGAGTTTAATGTATTCTCCTTCCTTCTTATCCGCCAAGTCCTCAGTTGAAGGTTTTGCCTCCTGGTCAGACGTGGTGGTGGCGGCGGCGCTTTCCCGGGGCTCTCTGCCCTGCAGCGGCCTCGGGCAGGGCAGGCAGGACCTCGCTCTAGGCAGTTCTTAAATGAGAATGGTTCTTTGTGGGAGCCATTGTTGTTAATAAAGGACACTTTTATTTTAGTGATCACAGTGTCAGGGATTCACTTTTTCAAGTATTAGAATTTTACTGCTTTTTTAAGGCTTTGCAGAATTGATTTTTAAAATGTTCCTTTTTTTGAGATGATTATTTAGGATAGATAGCAAGAAGCTATTTTAGACTAGGGCTTGTTGGCCTTCCCTTGGTTAATAAACAGATTGCACCTTTTTTATTTATTTTTTATTTTTTTATTTTTTTTATTTTTTATTTTTTTTAATTTTTTTTATTGTTCAGTTTATTAATTACATTGTTTCCCCTTTTTTATCCCCCTATATCTTCCCTCCACCCTGTACCTATCCCACCCTCCACCCTCATCTCCCCCTCCCCAATGTCCTCTCCCATTGTTGCAAGATTTTTGTCCAATCTCTTGCTGTACTTCCAACAACACTTTTCTCCCCAAGAATTGTCTGTCCATTCCCTCTCTATGTCCATGTTTCTGTTATAGTCACCAGTTTATCTTGTTCATCAGCCTATCAGTTCACTTGATTTTTATGTTCATTTGTTGATAGATGTGTATTTGTTGTTCATAATTTATATTTTTACCTTTTTCTTCTTCCTCTTCTTAAAGAATATCTTTCAGCATTTCATATAATACTGGTTTGGTGGTGATGAACTCCTTTAGCTTTTTCTTATCTGCGAAGCACTTTATCTGATCCTCAATTCTGAATGATATCTTTGCTGGATAGAGTAATCTTGGTTGTAGATTCTTGCTCTTCATTATTTTGAATATTTCTTGCCACTCCCGTCTGGCCTGCATCGTTTCTGTTGAGAAATCCGCTGACAATCGTATGGGTGTTCCCCTGTAGGTAACCAACTGTTTTTCTCTTGCTGCTTTTAATATTCTCTCTTTATCTTTTGCTCTTGGCATTTTAATTATGATATGTCTTGGTGTGGTCCTCTTTAGATTCCTATATTTTGGGGTTCTGTGTACTTCTTGGGCTTTTAAGTCAGTTTCTTTCACCAGGTGGGGAAAGTTTTCAGTCACTATTTCTTCAAGTAGGTTTTCATTAACTTGCTCTCTCTCTTTTTCTGGCACCCCAATAATTCGGATGTTGGCTTGCTTGAGGTTGTCCCAGAGGCCCCTTACACTATCTTCAATTATCTGAATTCTTTTTGTTTCTTGCTTTTCCAGCTGAGTGGATTTTGCTTCTTTGTATTTCAAATCTTTGACTTGGTTCTTGTGGCCCTCTGGACTGCTTTTAGGACTTTGTGTAATATTTTTTATTTCAGCCTGTGTATGCTTGATTTCTAGTTGGTCCTTTTTTTTATCTGTGAGGGTCTGGTTCGTATCCTCAGAGGTCTTGCACATTTCCCTGAGGGTCTCATTCATTTCTTTGTAAGTATAATTCATCTCCTTGTAAATCTCATTCATTTGCTGGTTGGTCTTGTTTATTTCCTGGTTGGTCTTGTTTATTTCCTGGTAATTCTCATTCAGTTGATCGGCCTTTTGTAGGAGCCTCTGGAAAAGCCTTATAACCGTGGTTTTGAACTCTATGTCTTGTCGTCTTTTCTCCTCCATTTCTTTCACACCTGATTTCTTTCCATGTCTCTGCATGGTGGCTGCTTTATGTGGTGGATATCCTCAAAGGGACAGTGGCTCAGTCTCCCCAGTTACCTGAGGTGGGTACTCTTACTGCAATCCTTTATGGGTTGTATTCAGTGTTTTTGAATTTAAACCCAGCTTTTTGTTGTTAGCCCTAGGAGGGTTTGACTTCCAGGCCAATTGTCTGTGAAGCTCAGCTGTGCTCAGGTTGGATGGGCGGAGTCTCCGGGCCAAGCAGGCAGCGCTAGCTCCACCCTATGCGGCCCCAGGGGCTCTGTGCCAGGGACAATGGCTGCCAGCACCTGTGAGAGAGAGCCGCTGTGGAGCTCCACCGGGGGAATTCAGACTTTCCCCAAATGACTTTGCATGCGCAATGTCTCACCCAGGATCGTAAAACAAAGCAGTCTGACGGTTTTCCGAATGAGAGACAAGTCGCGGTGCGCTCTCTGCGCCGTCACGCAGCCGAGCTGTTCGCGGGAGAGCTGCCTTCTCCACAAGCCGGCAGACCCGGCAGCACCCGAGCTTCGGCGTGCTCTCCCACTGTCCAGTTTTCACCCCGTGTGATAGTGGGTTCCCTGGACTTCGCCCAGAGCTGGAGAATCTGTCCAGTGGGATGCCCCTGTCTCCCCGTTCGAGAAACCTGGCCGGTTTTCAGCCGCCCGCCCTCTCCGCGGCGCGCACTCCAAACCTCTCTCTGCGCGCGAATCTTTCAACGCTGTTCGCCGCCGCTCCTCCGAGTCACAGTGTCTTATTTTCACTTTTATTTGTGGAATTTTCACTCGGCGAGCGTTCTGGTGATTCTGGAAGGTGTTTGTTCCTTCGTTAAGTTGTAGTATTAAAATTGCTGATTATGACGGCAAGATAGGTGTTTTGCCTTTGCCGCCATCTTAGTTCTCCCAGATTGCACCTTTTGATTTAAGTGACTATTAACCAAATGTAATTCCCCCCCTTTGTTTCAATAGATTTTAATAAAGGTTTCTGAGGCACTGCTTGATGGCAGCTTTGGGAACTCTAATTCCCAGTATGAAGACTACAGGATGGCTTGTCATAACCTGCTCCCTTTCACATCTGCTTTCCTGCCTGCTGTGAATGAGGTCAGCAGTCAAAGTGCGGCACGAAACCACATGGCCAACTATGATGTATTGGCAAATGAAACTTAAAATCCCATAGAAAATTGTCTCCTATAGACTCAAAGCTGACTTCAGATCAGGGTTTCTTTTCAGGGTGTATTTTAATATAGATATGAAATGAAATAATTGGATAGTTTTTTCAATGGAGTATTGTGTAAGCTTATTTTATTTTTCATCTGACTCTGCCAGTATACATAAGCATCTGTTAAAATGACCTGTTTATACTTGTACAGTTTTCCTAAACTTTAGAATTATCAGCATTATGATGGTGCTGTCACTTTATCATAAATATGATAATTTCATGTTAAACTAAGTTGTGTACAGTCTCACTCTTATTTTTTTTTTAGATCCTGGTTTTAGAATCTATGGTTTGATTCCTTATTGATTTGTCGTATTGGTTTTTTGCTTACTTTTTAATTAAAGCACATCAGTTTTAAAGTGGTAACGATATGTATGTTAAAAACAATATGGAACTACTTTTGTCAGATATTGAGGTTTAGTTTAAAATTTACTTCAGTTTGCCCTTTTTTCCTACCTTAATTTTTTCCTGATTTATTATTTCTTTTTTAATATACATGAAAATGAAAATTTATTTTGATTCAGAATGTGGGAATTGGTTTGCCTCTTAATTACTGAAATTCACTGGTAAATTTATTGTGTGTCTCGAGATCAGTCTGAAAGATGCACAAGCAAGATTATGCTTTCTTGGCTTAATTGCTTCGTTTGTTAATAGTTTATATCTGAATGGCATATGCTTCAAGGAAGCATTATAGAGCTGAATACAAATTATAATGAAGCATCTTTACTCTTATAGTTATACATAGACTACTAAATATTTTTTATATCATTAGAATGAGAATTTAAACTCCTATTAGTTTAATTATTAAAACAGTATTGTCAAGCAAGTTTTTGCGGAGGATAGCTATTTCATTCCTGTATAGAAAACAGAGGAATCACTCAGTATGTTTCTTGAAGAATTGTAAATATGTCTGTAATATGGATACTTCCCTTTAAGGCAAATAAAAATTTAAAAGGGAGATTTTATTTAGAAAAATAGTTCTAATTAATATGATTTTCTTTCACTCTAAGCTATTTTAGATTCATAATTACTGAGAGAAAAACACTGTAAAACAATGTCAACCTATATAATGCTGTAATAAATTATTTTGTACAGAGTTGCTTATTGGTGTTATGTTACTGCTTCACACAATCAAAACATTTATGCAAAATATTTTTTCTTTGAGAGAGTAAAAACTTCATCATCTTAATTTTTACCAACTTATAAAAAAATCACCTACCAATATATTCTGATACCACATCAGGTTGTTTTCTTTTTAATGTTTTAATCCTTTAAGAAGTAGGCAATCTATGTCATTAGATCGCCTGGCAAATATTTAATTTGATGTTACTTTCAATGTAAAAGATGGATTTGTGCTTTCAGCTGTAGTCTTTTAAAAAGTATTCCATTGGGATCATTTAGCGTTTCTGAAAGTTATAGCCGGTTACAGTTGAGATGTGAGGAGTTTGGTTCAAGGTAAGGAAGAAGGCAGGATAATGGGAGACACTGAGATTAGTGAAATCCAGTAGTGTATCAGTTAGTGTATAGAGGCTGTATCTGTTCTCCTTGCTATACTCATCCCACTTCCAGTATAATTCGGAGATATGTCCAGGGATCTTTTTTAAATAAGGGGGGAGGGTTGTAACATGTTCTTTCACCCCCTGTCTCCACTCTACCCCAAATTTTGGTAAAGACCCTTTAATGTAAAGCTAACGAATAAACATAAGCCTAAAGTAGAGACATCTTAAAACCAATTGCTTAAAAAAGTCTCTTGTCTCAAGAGAAAAGCAAAAAGTCCTTTGTCTTGTTTAATCCTGCCAAGTTTCAGAACAGATAGGACAAAAACCACAAAGATTCAAGGCATAATGTGATAACTTAAGAATTTTGCTTCAGATTTTGATTTTGTTTTTTGAGGTATGAATTTAATGGGCAAAGTTGAGAGAATAGAGAACCACAATTCAATCTGTAATTATTGAGCACCTAATCTTATTTCAGACAGTATTCGAGGTATGACACATAATAGTGAACAAAATTAAGTCCTTATTCTGGTTTGGGGAGGGAAAAAGAAATATATAATATCAGGTAGTGAAAATTACTGTTTAGAAAACTCAAGCACAATATGAATATAGAGATAAGTATTGGTTATAGTGAAATTTAAAAGTTTGAAAGAATAGGTAAAAGTTTACAGAAAAAAATATTAATTGGATTAACATCAGGTTTCTCAAAAGCATTACTGAATGTAAGTATCAAAGAAAAAAACATTAAAATTTTATGTCCAGCCAAGTTAGCATTGGAATGTGACAGACAACATCCTATCTAATAAAAGAGTAATATGCAGATTTGACCGTACATTTGCCACACCCACAAGCCATGCCCACCAGCCAATCAGGAGCAAATTATGCAAATAAACCCCAACCAAGATGGCTGCCACCACTGAGAGCAGGAGGAAGGCTTGGGTTTCCCCGGCAAAAGAGGAAGCCAAGCTTTCTGCCTCCCTAGGCCTCCACTCAATGTTACAAAGTTTCAATTATGAAAGATACAGAAATGGTGGCAGCCACTGAGCTGGAGAGAACAGAGGCTTGGGTTTCCCTGGCAATAGAGGAAGCCAAGCTTTCAATCTGCCTTTGCTGGCCTAGGCCTCCACTCTAGGCTACAATGTTTCAAACAGAAATGGCTGTTACCCTGAAGCAAGCAGAATGCTTGGCTCCGCTCCAGGCTACAAAGTTTCAATTGTAGATATAGATTAATCCCAGATCCCAGGGCCTCCACTTGGATCGCTGTGGGGCGTGGCCAGCATGCAAACCTCCACAGGCCCCTCACCCTGATCTGGGACACTCTTCAGGGCAAACCAGATGGCCCCCACCCATGCACCAGGCCTCTATCCTATCTAATAAAAGAGTAATTTGCAGATTGACCATCAATCCAACACACAAGAGGACTGCCTCCATGTGGTCAAAGATCCTGCCCCCATGTGTACACAAGATGGCCACCACAAGATGGCCAGCAGGGGAGGACAGTGAAAGGTTCCAGGCCCTGCAAGGGAGGGCAGTTGTGGGTGATGAGGCCAGCAGGGGAGAGCAGTTAGGAGTGACCAGGCTAGCAAAGGAGGGAAGTTTGGGGCAAACAGGCTGGCAGGGGAGCAGTTAAACATCAGGCTGGCAGGGTAGTGGTTAGGGGTGATCAGGCTGGCAGGCAGAGTGGTTAGGGGCAATCAGGGAGGCAGGCAGGTGAGCAGTTTGGAGCCAGCAGTCCTGGATTGTGAGAAGGATGTCCAATTGCCCATTTAGGCCTGTTCCTACCAGGACATACCGTGAGGAGTCCCAGATGGAAAGGGTGCAGGCTGGGCTAAGGGCCATCCCCCACCCTCCATGCACGAAATTCGTGCACAGGGCCTCTAGTCCTATATAATAAAAGACACATGCAAATTTGACTGTACCTTCGCTCCTGATTGGCTATGCTACTAGCCAGTCAGAAGCAGGAGCAGGGCCAAGTGGTACCCGGGGGTGGAGATGAAATGGCAAGGGCGGTGAGCACCCAGCACTGTGCAGGGAAGTGGCGGCAGCAGCAGTGGTGGTGGTGGCGGCAGGGAGCGCCCGGCCCCCAGACACTGTGAGGGGAAGTGGTGGCAAGCGCCCAACCCCTTGGGTCGGTGGTTGCAGGAAGCTGGGGCTGAGCTGAGCAGGGCGATGGCTGGGTGCCCAAGGCCTAAAGCCTTACCAGAGGCTTTAGGCCTTGGGCAGGCTGGGGGTGAGCCATCAGTTGGACATCCCCTGAGGGCTCCCAGTATGTGAGAGGGGGCAGGTTGGGTTGAGGGACCACCCACCCCCAGTGCACGAATTTCATGCACCGGGCCCCTAGTTTAAAAATGTTTTTAAGTGTACAAACCTCAGAAGATTTATCTTACAAAGGCCCTCAAGAAAATAATTTAGGAGAAATATTAAAAGATACAAAATCTGGAAGATGTTACAAGAGATGTGAGAAGAAGGGTGATTAAATATTTTTGTAAAGTTGACTTACCTTAAAAAGAAACTTTATTATAGCAATTAAAACTCTAGGTATTATCATTAAGATTTGTTAACATAAGAAATAGCAAAACCTGTAAGAATTTTTGTGTTCATTTGAGTCAAGCTAATAACATATGCTAGGGAGCAAGATCTCAAATGCTCCAGAGAATAACCATTTTGCAGTGTTTATTATACATTTGAAATTAAGGAGGGAATTTAAGGAAGGTTACATGGAAGCAGGGAAAAGCAAGGCAGGTATCAGATTACAGTATAGTTAACATTAAGTGTTCTCTTGAGGGTTAATACCCCATCTAGGAGTATTCTGTTATTTCAAAGGTGTGTTAAACTAGATGCACAAAAATAATGGACAGGACTGGTTTAAAACCTTTCACTAAAGTTATATGCCTGGGGCATGACTACCCACCATGACCGACCCAGCTAGGAATTTATGATGAGATTACCCTGTGAGGTTACTTTCCATAGAACCCCTTTTTCATGCACAGACTAGAGTTGGAGATAAAGACTAAGACATCAGAGAACTAAAGTGCCTCTCTGGCCCTGGCTGGAGCATTGTCCTGTACACCAAATTGTGGATTCAATTTCTGGTCAGGGCACGTACCTAGGTTGCAAATTTGATCCCCAGTCGGGAGGCAAACTGATTAAAGTTTCACATGGATGTTTTCTCTCCCTTTCTAAAGTCAATAAAGACATATATTTGTGGTTAAGAGGAAGTTACAGAGATTAAACAAACATGAATATAGTTACAAAAACCACTATAAGAAAAAATGTAAAACAAATCAGACATGAATTCAGTTTATCTGGTGGGAAGCAGAAAAAGAGAAAGATTACATACAGTAAATGGAAAATAAGATGGCAGACATTCTGGTGTAACACTGATTAAAAAAATAAATGGATTAAGTTAAAAGACTCAGATTTTGGGATTGTATTAAAGATTATTTACAAGAGACATAATAAGAACAGGAAAATTGAAATAAAATAATGGCATTAGATACAATAGGCTAATCTGAACCAGAACAAGGATGGAGTAACAGTCCAAATAGAATAAAATTTAATGCAAAATATAATGACAGAGACATTATTGTGCATTCGTTAAATAAGTACAAATGTGAAGAGTGACATCAGAGGAATGGCAAGCATGAGAGAGCCCCTTGACCACTCCTGAAATTTCAACAAATTAACCAACTATAATTCAACAAAGAATTCCCTACTCAATACAGAGGTATGCTTCAGAGACCCGCACATGGAAGCATATAAAGGTGGGCAACTGGAATGAGTGGGGAGACAAGAGGAAAGCTCAGGTGGTTGCAGATGGCAGCCCTGCGGCTGGGAGCTCGTGGCTCGGCCTGGAGAAGGGAGAAAGCCAGTGATAGCAGGGGCTTCCTTCGGCCAGGAGGGAGAGCTGCAGAGGGCAAATAGGACAAAGGAGCAAACGGTGACTGAGCCGGCAGACTCCTGACAGAGTATGCAGGTTCTTCCCCGTGTCTGTCCACTGTCAGTGGAGTTTCAGACAAACAGAACTACAGAGCCCTTGCCTCTTATTTAAAACTTGTTTCCCGTTGCTCTTGGGGTCGGGTCAAGGAGCACATTATCTGTAAGCTAAGAGTTATTGCAGCAGAACCACTGTTTTCCTCTATGATTGATACCCAGGTGAGGTTTTTGGGGTGTGTGTGTCAGGGAGGAGGGGGTTGTCCAGGGTCGCCATTATGATGAGTAAAAAACAAACCCAACCCCAAGCAGCACTTGACTTACCATGGAGATCAAGTCTAGGAGATCACAGAGTGAAAGTCTTGTGATTCAGCGCCATCTATTTAAAAAGAGTAGAAAGACATCTTAAGAAAGAGCTGCTAGCTGAAACTGGTTTGGCTCAGTGGATAGAGCGTCGGCCTGCGGACTGAGAGGTCCCGGGATCGATACCGGTCAAGGGCATGTACCTTGGTTGCGGGCACATCCCCGGTGGGAGGTGTGCAGGAGGCAGCTGATCGATGTTTCTCTCTCATTGATGTTTCTGACTTTCTATCCCTCTCCCTCTCTGTAAAAAAAATCAATAAAATATATTAAAAAAAAGAAAAAAAAAGAAAGAGCTACTAGAGAGGGGCCATTAATATATAGACATACAGACATGCCTAGACAAAGGAAACCAGCAAATAACATGAATAACCACGGTAGTGAGGATGATCAGAAAGAAAACAAAGCAAGCTGGAATACATGAAATATGTGCTATAAATTATACAGAGATTTCAATACTGAGTTCTGAAAATACACAATGAGATGTGAGAAAATACAGACAGGCAATTCAATACTCTCAGAAAACAAATTAATGAACAAAATAAGTTCCTTACCCAAAGAGATTGAAATTTTAAAAAAGAACCAATCAGAAATCCGGGTAATGAAGTATGCAATTAAGGAGATTAGGTGTAAACTATTGAGCATAGAAAATAAAGCCAATCAAAAGGAGGAAAGAATTAACAATATTGAAGATAGGAATCTAGAAATGATGCAGAGGGAAGAAGAGAGAGACCCAAATATAAAGAAAAATGAAAGCTTTATGAGAAGTGTCTGACTCCTTCTGGAAATAATAGGTATACCAGAAGAAAAGAGGGAGAAGGGAACAGAGGCCTCTTAAAAGAGTGGATGAGAACTTCCCAAACCTATGGAAAGAACTAGATCCTTGAACCCAAAAGCAGAACACCTAGTTACTTCAATCCAAAGAGGCCCTCTCTAAGACACATTGTATTAAAAAACTGTCAAAAGTTAATGACAAAAAATTCTCAAAGCAGCCAGGGACAAGAAGGAAGTGTCCTACAGAGGAAAACTAATCAAAATACTACCTAATTTACCAGAAACTCTACAAAACAGAAGAGAGTGGAACTAAATATTCAAACACCTGAAAGAGAAATTACCAGCCATGAAGATATATCCAGCAAAATTATCCTTTAAATATGAAGGAGAAATAAAGATGTTTCCGGACAAGCAGAAGCTGAGGGATTTTATCACCAGAAAGCTTCCATTGCAGGAAATACTCAAGGGAGTTTTTCTATCTGAAATGAGTAAGGACACAAAAACTTATAGTATAAACAGGGATAAAGGGTCCTGTGTTTGATTCTGGTCAAGGACACATGCCCAGGTTGTAGACTTGATCCTTAGTGGGGGACGTGCAGGAGACAGCCAACCAATGATTCTCATCATTGATGTTTCTATCTCTCCCTCTCCCTTTCTCTCTGAATCAATAAAGATATATATTTTTAAAAATAGCCATTGATAGATAGTGGCTACTAAATTAGTGATATCTGTAAGGTTCAAGGTGTGGGAAATGGGAGTTGGAGACCAAGACATTTTAAAGGGGAGGTTTATTGCAGAGGAGGTAGAGAAACCAGGACTAGAGGAGGGGGAGGAGAAGAATGGAGGACCCAGTGGACTGACGCGCAAACTGGGGACAGCAGCAACATGTGCAGCAGTGAAGACAACTTTTGAGGGGAGGAACAGGAAGGGGTTGGGCCCAGGGTGGAACAGGAAGGGGTGGGACCCAGGGCACTTGGCACGGGCTGATTGGTGGTTCAGTGTCTCTGGGATGTCTCCGGGGCAGATGCTGGTTAGATCATAACTCCGCCCACCAGTTGTGGGGAGGGAGGATCTATCAGGTATACAGCTTGCAGATGCATCAGCTCTGGACTTCCCCGCCTGCCTTGATCTAACAATATCTGTTTTATAGTTCTTCCCACAAGGGGCATCTTTTCTAATTAGTCCCACCAAAGGGATGCCTTTTTAAAATCCTTCAAGGCAGCTACATGTGCTAGCAGTCACCCATTTATTTGGGCACTTCATTTATCTGGTTTGTTTGTAAGCTCCCTAAGGCCACCAATCTGGTCTGTCTTGCATATGAAGCACAGAGCCCAGCACAGAGTAAGTGTTAATATTGATGAATGCTTACAGTCACTATGTCCTATCACTAACCTCATTTGATCCTCACAGTTGTGATACCGAATTTTTGGACTAGAACCCGGATTCTTTGTCCGCGGGAATCGAAGACTGAATCCACAGACAAAAGGTGGTATAGCAAAGATGGAGATTTATTGAAGAACAAATGGAATTTCTCACGTGGGGAGCGGGGAAAGAGTCCCACAGAGCTAACTCCCATGTAGGGAGGGGGAAAAGGTTCCCACTGGGTTCCCTTTCCTTATGGCTTATATAGGTTGCAGATCCTGGTGCCCTGATTGGTCATTATTCCCTTAGACTGGTCACTATAGTAACTCCTGAACTCCCTCCTTACTGTTTTCCTATTCCCTTTGGGCTTTCTTCTTCTCCTTCTGAATGAAGGGCTTCCTTCTCTTTCTTTTGTAAACATAGATCTTTGTAGGCTACCTCCTGTTCTCTTGTCTTATGGAAATGCAACTGCACCTGGCTTCCTTGTGTTTGGGAAATGTACCTTCTCCCAATCTATGGCCCTGTGTTTTTTTCTATGAACCCCAATTCTAAAAAAATCCCTAAACCTGCCTATGTTCCCCCCAAATTCCTGCTTCATTTGCCCTGTGGAGGGACATTATCATCCTCATTTTATACGACACTTAAGCTCATAGGGACACACACTTTCCCCTGGGCTACACAGATTTTCGGAGCAGGATCTCAAGCTACTCCTTTCAACTTGGCATCCTGTTCCTTCCTCTCCGTCATGATGCTTGGTAGTCATGTAGTATGTGTAAGCTGACCTTGTATGTGTTTATTCTCAACAAGACAGTTGCCTGAGGGCAAGGCCCAGGCTAAGCCCATTAGCAGTACTTAGATTCCATCTCTGATTTACTATATTTATTTCCTAGTTAGCACACTTGTAGTTTAGGGCAGTAATTGTTTTTGAAACTTTGAAGTATGTGGTTAGATCATTGTTTCCCCACTGGAGGGCAAGCTTTCCAACTTAATTTTATTATTTTCATTTCTTAAAAATTAAAAGAACCATTATACACAGGCCTGAGCTTTTTATTTTTTTAATTGTTTTTGGGAAATAAGATTGTTTCTATGTGTTGAAAGCTGTATCATATATAAATTTCTGATTCAGTATGTCTGGATAGTTACCTTCCATAGTGATTAAAAATCCCAGATAGAGCTTTTGTTAAATGTAAAGCCCATTGCCCAGTGGTTTGTTGAAGTGGCCAAGTTTGGGGAAGGAGCGGGCCCTGATCTGATAGGGGAAGAATGGACTGTGGTCTCAGGCAGGTCACAGCCTTCCAGGCCCCCTTCTTGTATGCAGAGTGAAGAAGGTTTATCCAGGTGACCAGTATCCCATGAGTCTATGTTCTCAAACTGGAAGTCCTAAGAGTCAAGGATTGTGTCAGGCCCATTTTGGTTAGTCCACAGTTGCCTTCCCTGATGCTGAATAAATCCCCAGGAGCACAGGAGCAGACATGCCTCAGTAGCCTTCTCCTAGCTCACGGGGCAGAAGCAGTTAGGGTTCTGTGCATCATTTGGTCAAATAAGCCCTCTTCCTGGACTCAAAAGTCTAGACATTGGGAGTTTTAAGTGTGGGACAAAAGCGAACCAAGCCTTTTAATGCACCAGTCAAATTTGTTTCACATATTAGAATAATATGGGAACTCTATCCATTCATGAATCTAGCTGTCAGTTCTTATGCACTGGAGGATTCCAAGTTCCCTCCTTCTGCCCGCAAGTCTTCCTTGAAACTTTGTTGCCATGTGTCACAGCACAATTGCACATCTCTCATGACCACCAGGGGACCTGAGAGTCATGTGAGCCTTTTCTAAAGGAGATGTTCGTCAGCCACCATCAAGATGACTGAGTAACTTAGGTTCTGAGGTGCTCTCATCTTTTCATCTATGTTTGCTGATAGGGGAGAGGTTAATAGGCAGCATGCTGCTCTGCATTAGGGGAGATTCTTCCCTAAGTCATGGGAGGTACTGGAGTCAGAGAATACTTTGAGAGCAGCATTCTGGTCTATTTAATTCTATACTTACAAATGGAATAATTTTATTAGCAGAAATGATAACGTCTCATCTATATAATATGAAGTGGCAACCATTGACAACCAAAAGAAAAAAGAAAAAAACACAAATGGAGAGCAAGGCAGGATTGACATGATTTCTATTAATATTTGAAAGATGAGACAGAGGGCCGAAAACCAGGACTACAGACTTATTAGAGGAGAAGGATCCCTGCTTGCAAGGGGAGAGATCACATGTGCAGAGGGAACACGCCTTTTGAGGGGAGATATGGGAAGGGATGGGGCTTAGGGTACTCGGCAGGTGCTGATTGGTGGTTTCCTATCAGGCACATGATTAGGCACTGAGGTACTTGAGAATCGGGGGCTTAGGGTATTTGGCAGGTGCCGATTGATGGTTCAATGTATAGTCCATGTAAGGTGCCTGGTTAGGTGCTCAGAAATGTCCAGGCCACAGGTGCAGGCTACGTCATACTCCGTCCATCAGTTGGAGGAAGGGAGGATCTATCAATATTCATTTGTTACATATTCTTTTTTCTCTCTTCTCATTTATGAGCATGTACATATTATCAGGCATCAGAGCTTTAGGAAAATTTGTGACAGAAAAACTTGAAATGGAAAAGACACCATTAGTTGCTTAATTTTCCCACCAATGGAATTAAGACGGCCAGCATCCTATTTCAGTGGCCAACCACTCTTATAGCTGAAGACACATCCAATCTCCCAGGAGCAGAGTTGGAGGACCCTTGCCCTAACCTTTCAGGACTCGGCTCAGGTACTACCACCATCCTGAATGCTTCCTTGGTTCCTGTGATGAAGTTAACCTGCCCCAAACATACTTCGAGCCCCTTATGGTGCTTGTATAAACACCTCATTTATCACGTTTTTCCTTGCTGGGTCCTCATTAGGATGCCTGTCTCATCACCACTGCTGGACTGTAAGCTCCTCGAGCCCAGGGATGAACATCACTGCCTGTGTTTGAACCTCTGCTCTGCTACTTGGCAGTAGTGCCATCTTTGGCAAGTTAGTTAATCTCTCAGGTTCCTCATTAAAGGGGGCCATAGTGACCTCTTCATAGAGCTGTAAGTTTAAATGAGGGCACATGCGAAGCTCTTAGAACAATGCCTGAACAAGTCAGTGCCATGTCAATGTTTACAGTTATTGTTATTTATATCTTTGTATCTCCCTCAGCACCTTGTCAGGGCTTCCTACCAGGACATGGGCTCCTAATGGATTCCACAGAACAAGGTGGCTCTCCATTGTGCCTTGAGGAATTTATTTTGAAACAATAGGAGCCTGTGGCCAGCACCTCTTCTGGGACATCCGGCCTCCAAGCTCTATCAGCCTGAAGGAAACAGCACTGCATTCAGTGCCTCCCTACCTGGTACTCATGGCCATCTCCTGTGGGGAACCTAAGCAAGCCATCGTAGGTCCTTCATAGGGATTCTTTTTTTCTTAATTATCAGTGTATAATAATGGCCTGCATATATTCCACAAGTTAACTCATGAAAACAGATATATAAAGTCAAGCAATTCTAATACCCTACATTAGACTGTAGACTAGTATAGTCTAAAAGACTGAAACCACTTAGATATTTGAATTTGATGTCCTGGGATAGAAGCTGGGGAATATTTTTTTAAAAAAACCTGTGAGCCTGGACAGAGAGCTATTGTGTTTGGTTCTGGGACAGTGGTTCTCTACTTTAGTTGCACAGTGAAGCCACTTGAGGAGAGTTTAAAAAAGCACCACGCTCAAGACCTCTCTCTGGATATTCTGATTCAGTTCAGCTGTGTAGGGCCTGGACTTTGGCATTTTTTTATTTTATTAAAAAGCTCTTTTAAAAAGGAAACTAGTTTTTATGTTGAGATTCTGTGCTCTGGGAGAAGATAAAGCCAGGAGAGGAAGAGCTTGCAGAGTATGGGATGCTTAGCAGGGAGGTTGTCTTTAGTTTAGTAAATATTTGGGTCTTTTATTTTTTCTGCAAAGAAACTGGTGAAACCCTATGAATCCAAAGAGGCAATTGCTTCTTCAAGGATCTTCCCACATGAGGCAGAGGTTGCAGTCAGGGCCTCCAGCTAGCTCCTTCCACAGCCCAGAAGTGCCCCAGATAGGAACTGGCCTTGCTATAGTGACTGTGGTGCTTGAAAGAGCCAGAGTAAACCTCATGAAACATATGAAAAATTGTGAATGCTTATACTAAAGGATTATAAAAAGCTAAAAATCCAATGACTTGAAGTAATCCTATCTAGTAAAAGAATAATATGCAAATTGACTACCTTCGATCAAGCCATGCCCACCAGCCATGCCTACAAGCCAATCAGGAGCAAATTATGCAAATAAACCCCAACCAAGATGGCTGCCATCACTGAGAGCAGGAGGGAGGCTTGGGTTTCCCTGGCAATGGAGGAAGCCAAGCTTTCCACCTGTAGTTGCTGGCCTAGGCCTCCACTCAATGCTACAAAGTTTTAATTATAAAGATACATAATCCGAACAGAAATAGCAGCAGCCATGGAGCTGGAGAGAGCAGAGGCTAGGGTTGCCGGGGCAATGGAGGAAGCCAAACTTCTGCAGCCCTAGCCTAGGCCTCCACTCTAGGCTACAAAGTTTTAAACAGAAATGGCTGTTGCCATGGAGCGAGCAGAAGGCTTGGCTTCACTCTAGGTTACAAAGTTTCAATTGTAGACATAAATTAATTCCAGATCCCAGGGCTCCACTTGGGTCACTGGGGGGCATGGCTGGCCTGCAAACAACTACAGGCCCTTCGCCCAGGCCACCCCACTCCCCAAGGGAACCCCCACCCTGATCTGGGACACCTTTCAGAGCAAACCAGCTGGCCTCCACCCATGCACCCAGGCCTCTATCCTATCTAATAAAGAATAATTTGCAGATTGACCATCACTCCAACACACAAGAGGGCTGCCCCCATTTGGTCAAAGATCCTACTCCCATGTGGACAAAAGATGGCCACCACAAGATGGCCAGCAGGGGAGGACAGTGAAAGGTTCCAGGCCCTGCAAGGGAGGGCAGTTGTGGGGGATCAGGCCAACAGGGGAGAGCAGTTGGGAGGGACCAGGCCTGCAAAGGAGGGCAGTTGGGGACGATCAAGCCTGCAGGGGAGGGCAGTTAGGGGTGATCAGGTCGGCAGAGGAGGGAAGTTGTGGGCAAACATGCTGGCAGGGGAGCAGTAAGACATCAATTAGGCTGGCAGGGTATGGTTAGGGGTGATCAGGCTGGCAGGCAGAAGTGGTTAGGGGCAATCAGGGAGGCAGGCAGGTAAGCAGTTTGGAGAGGGTGCAGGCTGGGCTGAGGGACATCTCCGGCCCCCAGTGCACAAATTTCATGCACAAGGCCTCTAGTAATTTACAATTTTCTTTTAATGCAGGGATGTACAGATTTCAAGTTTTTATGCAATATGTGATTATTTTAAATTAGAAGCCCAGTGCACAAATTTGTGCACAGGTGGAGTCTGGCCAGCCCAGCCCCAATTGGGCAGATCAGGGCTGGGCTTGTAAGGAGGAGGAGATGGTCGGGTGTGGGGGAGGTTGGCTGGCAGGCCTGCCCTGGGCCACCTGGGGGGAGGGTCCTTGGGTGATTGGCCGGTGGGCCCACCTCCAATTGGGGAGGGGGCTGATTGGGAGTGGGTCCAGCTATAGGGAGAGGCTGTGGGTAGTGGGCCAGCAGGCCCCATGCCTGAATGGGTGGGGGGATTGATCGGGGGTTAGTGGTTGGAGGAGGGGCCATGAGAGGGGCCCTCTCCCCAGCCAGCCCCACTCCAGATTGGTGTGTGGGTAGCTGATCTGGTACAGAGCTGGCTGGGGAGAGGGACTGCAGGTGGTTGGCTGGCCAGCCCTGCCCTTGATTGGGGTGGAGGAGCCAATCTGGGTTCGGGCTGGGCAGGGGGAGGGGCAGTCTGCCTTCTATTGGGGTGGGGTGTGTGATCAGAGGCAGGGCCAGGGGGCAGGGGCTGTGGGCTATTGGGGTGGGGCAGGATGATCAGGGTTGGGGCTGGCCAGAGGGAGGGGCTGCAGGAGGTTGGCCACTGGGGTCTACCCTAGATTGGGCTGGTTCACTGGCCCCAGTGTACCCAGTGCACCATAGTGACCAGTCATTTTAATTATATAGATTGGAGCCAGCCTGGAAAATTCAAGTCAGGGGTTCTAATCCTGCCCCTTTTGCATCTTTGTATTTGTCACAACACCTAGGTGCTCCAAAAAAAAAAATCTATGTCTATATAGATCTATATCTACATATATAGATCTATAACTATCTATATCTCTATCTATCTATCTATCTATCTATCTATCTATCTATCTATCTATCTATCTGTCTATATATCTATCTATCTATCGAGAGACACCAAATTCAGAGATCTATAGAGACAGATAAAGATCCCATGGCTCTGAGTTTCTGATTTGTTGCTCTGTCTTATCCTCACTCTCTACTATTTTTTTCAATATAAATGATCTTTGCTAATACTTATTTTTTATTTCTAGTTTTCTTACTGGTCTTTAGAGTTGTTATTATCACTGCCAAATTCATTTAAAAAATACTTTTTTATTGATTTCAGAGAGGAAGGGAGAGGGAGAGATAGAAACATCAGTGATGAGAGAAAATTATTGATCCGCTGCCTCCTGCATACGTCCTACTGGGAATCAACCTGCAACCCGGGCATGTACCCTTAACTGGAATTGAACCTGAGACCCTTCAGTCTGCAGGCCAATGCTTTATCCACTGAGCCAAACTGGCAGGGTCAAATCCACCCTTTTCAGTACATATTTTGAAATCCTCAAGACAGGCTGTGAGGTTCCTAATTAGGAATGGAGCCCATTACAGGTGCTGCTCTGCAGATCATATGCTAGTCTGAGGGCAGGGTGCTGTGTGTGTGTGTGTGTGTGTGTGTAACAGGCATTGGTGTGTTTTTGGCTTGCCATCTCCAATGGACAGAACTTGGTTTACTCTCTTTCAGTAGAAGGATGCCCTCTCACCAGCCATTTTATTCTTCTCTCTACAATTCTAAAATAATCGTGTGACATAAAGACTCGTGAATCCCACTCTTGAGAAATTACCATATAAATAATTAGAAGCAAAGTTTATTGTTATGAGATTGAAAAAAGAGAATGTCTAAATATCTATCAATAATAAATTGGTAGGGTAATTGAGGTGTGTCAATGTAACATTACAAATTCATTAAAAATGATGGAGCCCTGGTCAATTTGGCTCACTGGATAGAACATTGGCCTGTGAACTAAAGGGCCCTGAATTCTGGTCAAGGGCATATACCTCAGTTGCAGGCCCTGGTCAGGGCTCATGCAGGAGGCAACCAATCGATGTGTTTCTCTCACATAGCTATTTCTTTGTCTTTCCTTCTTTCTTTCTTTCTTCCTTCCTTCCTTCCTTCCTTCCTTCCTTCCTTCCTTCCTTCCTTCCTTCCTTCCTTCCTTCCTTCCTTCCTTCTTCCTTTCTTTCAGATGCATTGTATTGATTTACTACAGAGAGAAAAGGAGAGGGAAAGAGAGCTGCTTCCTGCACACCCCCTACTGGGGATGTGCCCGCAATCCAAGTACATGCTCTTGACTGGAATTGAACCTGGGACCCTTAAGTCCGCAGGCCGATACTCTATTCACTGAGCCAAACTGGTTAGGGCTCACATCGCTCTTTCTCTGTCTTTCCCTCTCTCTTCCATTCTCTCTGAAAATCAATAGAAAAATATCCTTGTGTGAGGGTTAAAAATTTTTTTCAAATAATGGAAAATTATACAGACAAGGAAAGAGTTCCACAACATATTGTTGAATGAGATAAACCAGTTACATAATATAGCATATATAATATCCCACGTATATTATATTGAAAACCAGAGGCCCGATGCATGAAATTTGTGCAATAGTAGGCCTTTCTTCTCCCAGCTTTTGTCTGGCACCTGGGACCCAGGCTTCCTTTGCAGCCCTGGCTTCACCTGGAAGGTTGTCCAGAAGAATGTCCAGTCTAATTAGCATATTATCCTATAATTATTATAGATATTTACACATCTCTGTGTTCATATACACATGTATACTGTATATGTGTTAGCATTGGATAATGTTTACTTTCTTTGCATTTTCTTTATTGTTTTATTTATAGTAAACATGGATAATTATTTCAAAATAAAATTATTTTAATAAAAATTTATATATTTAATATAACATCCTGTATGATATAAAAATTTGTAGAGCTCTGTATTAGTCAGGGTTCTCTAGAGAAATGGAATCAATAGGAGCCTCAGGACCAGCTGCATTGACTAATGACCCCCTACCTTGGTGCCAACCCATCAGCAGAGACCACTGACCCTGAAAGAGCACCCTAGGAAGCTGATGAGTATTCTATTGAGACCTTCCCCTGAGACCTCCCTTAAGATTCCCACCAGCAAATGAGAAATAAATACTCTCCTCGCAAAGGACTCAGTGAGCACGCTCCCCCAGGAGAGCATGTCTGTGCCATTCTCTTTCTCCTCTCTCCCCAACAGGCACATATGCCCTAAACCCTAAGCAACTCCATGAGACTTGCAACCAGGGGAGCAATGGGCAGGTGGCATCTAACCCCCTGTCTCCATGGCCCCCTTTTCTCTGACTTCTCAGTGAGCCAAAGCAGCCCAGCCTAGTCCCTCTTGTTGCTTCTTCTATGCTCTCCTCGTTTCACTGTCCTAAGTGTGTTTTGCTGTGGCCAATAAATTCTTGCTTGCTTCGCTGCACTTTGTCTCTTGATTGAAATCTTTCCTTCAAGAAGAGCAGGACCGAGATCTCATTGTCTCAACAGTAACATGTCCATCTGACTTGGCATCAATGGCTGCCAATTGGCTTTCACCTGTTCTGCATCTCCCCACCCCACCCCCTTTTTTTTAAATGGAAAACTATACATGATATTCCAGTTATCCTGACTTTTCAGTTGACTTTTCTCACCTCTATAACTACCATATCGTTGCTACCCCACGCAGAAGATTCTGAGATTAAAGCTTATACAACACAGGAAAGAACAGTCAACTTTAAGAGGCCACATGCTCCCAAGGGGTTTGTCACAGGCAATCTTTCATGGATGCAAACTACACAAAAGCATGGTTACAAGCATACATTTTCCAGGCAAGCCGCTACAGAAAGTCAAGCAGGAGGAGTTTTTCTTTCTTTTGAATATTTTCCACCACCAGATTTATCTGATCTGTTTTAAATAGCTCTAGTTATCATTTTGTCTACTTTTTGCACCCCCAGCTGGCCTCATCTGTAAGTAGCTGTCTTAATTAACAGCTGCCCACAAGGAGCGCATGTAGGCTCAAGGCTACATTCAGGATCCCATCTGCCGAAGTAAATCAGAAACATAGGATCTAAAGGGGAACGAGAATTAACTGAGTGCTTTAATGACATCCTGCATCAATTCTCACGCTCACCCTCCATCCCGCCTAGTACCTCTGCTCTCCAGCCTCCGTATCTGCCCCTCTTGTGGAACGTGTGCTCCCTTTCCTTCTCCATCAGTGCCCAGCCACTATTTCTCTATCCTTCCCCTGAACTCGTGCTAGATGTCACACTTTGGGAGCTTTCATGTGTAGATATGACTTGTAGCTTACCTCTCTGTCCAGGGAAGCGAGGTTCTAGGTGCAGTTCCTGTACCCTCTCGTACAGTGTACCCCACAGTGCCTGCACCGTCTTGGGAGGGGCTCAGGAGCTCTTCACAAGGTGAAGGAACTGAAGCTTTCCAGAATTCTTCACCATTGGGATTGTCTAGCCCCTCCTTTCTGCAGCCCCAGGTGGCCTTGTTTCTGCTTCTGCTTTCCCCCGGGACACTGGCAAGAGAAGAGAGTAGGACAGCCCATGGACACTATTGCCTCGATGAAGGTTGGACTTGTGTCAGTTTGTTTGGATTCTCTGTGATTTCAGCCTTTCCCCCCTGTCATTCATAAAATCAAATTCCCGGAGCCTTGAGAACACATTGGCAATGGTTGTCAGAGGTTGTGTGTTTGGGAATGGGATGGACTCATATTCAGTTGGGAAAATTTACTCAGGCCAGTCTGTCAAAGCAGAAATGAGAGAAGCCATAGATATTCACAGCAGGCCTATGGAAGTGGTTCCCAAATTGTGTGCAATGGAGTCACCTAGTTGGGTGTGGCTCGTCTTCCAGGGAATTCTGATGTTGCTAGGCCAGCAGCCACATTTTGGAAGAACATTGCTTGGGTATTTGATTCTCTGTTTTTTCTGGAAATGGCAAGAATGCCAAGAGGGCACTCACATTTCTGTATGCTTACCCTATGTTGGACTGCCTTCAATATACTGTAGTATTGAATCCTCACACCACCCATTAGGGAGAGATTTTCTACAGCTGAGCCAACAAGGTTTCTCAAGGCAGAGCACTAAGTGATAAGCCTGGGATCTAAGATCAAATGCATGGAGAACTGTCTGGCCAGCCTGTGTTCTTTCCATTATTGTTGTTGCTAATGATAAAGAGAAATGTTTCCTACATGGTGGGATTGATACTGAGAGTGCTGAGGGAATCCCCTCTTTATTTACTCACTCATTTAAAAAAAAGTCCTAAGTCCCTTCAAATCACTCAGTGAGACAAGTGTTTTCTTTTTAATTCCGTCTTTTAATTTTCTAACTGGAGATGTCTCAGTTTGGTGCTATTATATTCCTAGTACTTTCCTAACACTCTCTGGCCACCCCTTTTAACAACAAAAAAAGGAGGCATTCAGCACACATCTGTATCTTTAACATTTTATAATCGTGTTTTGTTTTCTTAGTATTTATATTTTTTTCTGGGGGCTAATTCCAGCAGATCTTAAATGCAAAAAGTTCATCCAAAAGTTGGTGAACCTTGAGGCTTTGGCAGGGCTGAAGATGCATATTATTGCCTGCTGCCATACAGCTGAGGGCATTTCCCTAAACTTGAAAATCTACATGTTATTACCTGCTGCTGGCCAAACAGCTGAACAGCCAAAGGCAGTTCCCCCAACCTAAATTTACTGCTTACCAAACTTTACCTTTGATATGTGTGTTTGTTTTGCTTTAGGGCAAAAATCAATACTAATAAAAAGAGAAAGATGCGAATTGACCGCACCTTCACAACATCCACAAGCCAATCAGGAGTGAGTATGCAAAAATTAACCCAACAAAGATGGTGGGTTAATTTGCATACACAGGCACCAAGCAGCTGGGGGTGGGGTTCCACACCACCCCAGCTGCTCCAGGCCTCTGGGCAGTGTGGGGAGGTGGAAAGGTGGCTCCGGCTGCAGGGTAGGTGGTGCCCGCAGCTAGGGGAAGGAAGGCCCGTTCTTGCATGAATCTTCATGCATTGGGCATCTAGTATGTGAGTAAAAGATCCACGCTTCGGAGATTCAAGAGCTTTAGTTACTAAAGCTAACTGACTCCCCCAGGTATTTCAAATTTATATTTAATATCTAGTCTCTTTATTAATTTACTCGCAGCCATTCTCCACATTCCTGAACCTTTTCTAGATGCAGGATAAAACCCTGGCAATATTTATGTTCTCTTCTTTTTATGGAAAATTATATTTGTTATACATTTATAGTAGTGCTATAACAAAGAAAATTATCTACATGAAAAAAATGAGCTTAATTAAGGACAAATTTGGTAAGTAAAAGTGTAAGTTCAAAGGCTGGGTCAATTAGATAACTGCATATAAATGAATGAAGATTCTTTCTTCACACCAGATACAAAATTAACTCAAAATTATATATAAATATATGAGTGATAACATAAAATTTTTAGAAGAAAACGTAGAAGTAGATTTTTAGACATTGAATTAGGTGATGTTTTCTTGAATATAAAGCCAAAAGTATAAGCAATGAAAACAAAAAATGAATAAATTGGATTTCATTAAAAGTAAAAACTTTGGTGCTACAAATGATATCATCAAGAAAATTAAAAGGCAACCCACAGATTGAGAGAAAAACACATGCCAATTATATGTTGGGTATGGGACCTGTTTTCCAAATATATAAAGAACTCTTACAACTTAATAAAAAGAGAAATAACCCAATTGACAAGTGGACAAAGAATCTAAATAGGTATTTCTCCCAAGAAGATAAACAAAAGGCTAATCAATAAGCATGTGAAAGTCTTCATAACATTAGTCATCAGGGAAATGAAAATTCGCTACCACTTCACATCTATAAGGATGGCTATAATAAAAAAGAAATAATAATAAGTATTAGCAATGTTATGGAGAAATTGGAACCCTTACACATTGATGGTGAGGATGTAAAATGGTGTAGCTGCGTGAGAAAATGGTTTCTGGCAGTTCTCAATATGTTAAACATAGAGTTGCCATTTAACTCAGTAATATTACTCCTAGATAAATAAAAACATATGACCACACAAAAACTTGTACATAAATGTTTATAGCAGATCATAATAACCAAAAAGTTGGAGCAACACAAATTTTCATCACCTAGTGCATGGATAAGTAAAATGTTGTGATGGTTAATTTAATGTGTCAGCATGGCTGGACTATGATCAAACATTATTCTGGATGTTTCTGTTTAGGATTATTCAAAAAAATAAGTTAACATGTAAATTAGTGAGATGTGAGTAAAGCAGATTATCTTTTATAATGTGGGTGGGACTCATCCAATCAGCCAAAGGCCTGAATAGGACAAAAGATTGACTTCCCCCAGACAAAAGGGATTTTGACAGCAGACTGCCTTTAGACTTGAACTGATTTTCTTCCCTGGGTCTCTAACCTGCCAGCATATTCCATCAGATTTGGATTTGCCAAGCCACCACATCACATGAGCCAATTCCTTAAAAATAAATAATCTCTCCTCTCTTCACTCACACACACACACACACACACACACACACACACACACACACACCCTGTTGGTCTTGTTTCTCTGGAGAACTAATCCTACCTAATAAAAGAGCAACATGCAAATTAACCATCACTCTGCCACACCCATGAGCCATGTCCACTAGCCAATCAGGAGCAAGTATGCAAATTAACCCCAACCAAGATGGCTGCGGCCATGGAGAGAGCGAGAGGGAGACTAGGGTTGACCCTGGCAATGGAGAAAGCTAAGCTTTCCACATACCCTGACTGGCCCAGCCCTCTGCTTAAGGCTACAAAGTTTCAATTATAGAAGATAAATAAACCCTAACAGAAATGGCTGCCACCATGAAGGGAGGAGAAGGCTTGGCTTTGTTCTAGGCTACAAAGTTTCATTTGTAGAAGATAAATAAATCTTAGATACCAGGGCCTCTGCTTGGGTTGCTGGGGGACATGACTGGCCTAAAAACCACCACAAGCCTCTTGCCTAGGCTGCCCCACACCCCAAGAGACCCCCCACCCTGATCTGGGACACCCTTATGGGCAAACTAGCAGGCTTCTACCCATGCACCAGGCTTCTATCCTATTTAATAAAAGAGTGATATGCAGATTGACCATCACTCCAACACACAAAGATGGCCACCACAAGATGGCCAGCAGGAGAGGGTTGTTGGGAGGGACCAGGGCTACAAGGGAAGGGCAGTTGGGAGGGACCAGGCCTGCAAGTGAGGGCAGTTATGGCCAATCAAGCCTGCAGTTAGGGGTGAGCAGGCCAGCAGAGGAGGGAAGTTGAGGGTAAACAGGTTGGCAGGGGAGCAGTTAGACATCAATCAGGCTGGCAGGCAGAAGTGGTTAGGGACAATCAGGAAGGCAGCCATCCGAGCAGTTAGGAGCCAGGATTGGGCCTAAATGGGCAGTTGGACATCCCTCGAGGGGTCCCAGATTGGAGAGGGTGCAGGCTGGGCTGAGGGACATCCCCCCCCCTGCACGAATTTCATGCACCAGGCCTCTAGTACAATAGTAAAATGCATATAACAGAATATTATTTGGTAATAAAAAGTAATGAAGTACTAATTTATGTTACAACATGATGAACCTTGAAAACATTACATAAGTGAAACAACCCCCACAAATTTTATGATTTTATTTATATTTTAACATAAAAACAACCACTGAAATATGTAAAGAATTTTTGTGATTTTATTTGAGCCAAATTGTTGACATATGCTGGAAAGCAGAACCTCTATAAATTGAGATAATGCTCTGGAGAATGGTGGGTTACATCTATATTTATATATTGCAATCAAAGGAAGGGAGGTAGGTGAGCTACATGAAATCCATTTGTGATAGAACAGAGATGTGGGAGAAAGCAAAGGAGGGAAACCCCTGGCACTGGATAAAAAGTAAAATGATAGACAAATACTTAGGTGAGTACATGAACAATTAACGATTTAACATGATAATGAAATAATTTGTGGTATCTGTCCTGGTCCCCAGCACATTAGGTTGTGCCCCAAGGGGTCCATAAAAAGGGAAGTTACAAGTTACCCAGACATTTTAAGTGTATGTTAGTACAGATGCAAAAAGACACAAGCTCAGTTAAGGTAAAGGTTGACCTTATCAGTCAAGATACCAAAACTGCTTTTAGTTAAACTTTACTTTCAGATCATCCTTTGTGGTTACTTTAGGTCTCTGAGTTTATGAGGCCACCATGCAGGTCTTCCCTGAGCTTGTCAGGTTAGCATGTGGCCCTTTTGGTCCACAGTATGAAATGCCTAAAATAGGTAATCCATAGAGAAAGTAATGATTCCTTAGGGCTGGGGAGTAGGTGTAGGGGAATGGGAAGTGACTGCTAATAAATATGGACTTTCTTCTGTGGGGGATTAAAATGTTCTCAATGAAATTATGTGATGGCTGTGCAACTCTGTGAAAATTGAATATAATTGTTTCACACACTCGGTGAACAGCAAAGTATATTTTAAGCCAAAGAGAAATCAAGAGAGAGAAAAGGTTGAGAGAGAGACAGAAGGAGGAAGAAAAGATCTCAGAAAAGTTCTGCAATGGTATAGGTTATAGAACATTTTCATGAAGTGTAAAAAAACACTGAATTTTATACTTTAAATGGGTGAATGATATCATAATACAGCTGTGTGTTTTTTTTAAATGCAGGTAGTAAGTGGATATAGCAAAGTTCATGGCATGAGCACAGAATGTCTGAAGCAGGGAAGCAAGGAATTGGAGGCTGATGTTCCTCTGAGAATCTCCCGTGCCACTCTGGAGACACACTGTCTGTACGTGTTTCCTTTCTATTCTCCGTAGTGTTATTCATAGCCACGAGTAAATCAATCCAATTTTGGCCTAGACTGATAGCTGTATTACTCAACCTACTTAAAAATAAAGAGCAAAATATAGGTTGGCTTATGAAATAAGAGGCAGAGATGCTGACAGATGCTAAAGAAAGAATCTAAAATACACATTGGATCAGTGCCTGGAAAGAGGAAGGAAGTTTATGTCATGAGGGAGGTTTTTGTGATACTTCATGTTCTGAGTGTTTCCATTGAACAAAGAGCCTGAGCTGCTTCTCATCCCAGAGGGAGACCAACCGAGGTGGTGGGGCTGGCCACATGGCCAGACCCTCAGTTGTCTTTGAGATTTTTTGGGACAGTGGGTGCCAATATATTTTTGAGTCCATTTTCTTTTTTTTCTTTTTTTTAATTTTAATTTTTTTATTGTTCAGTTTATTAATTACATTGTTTCCCCTTTTTTATCCCCCTATATCTTCCCTCCACCCTGTACCTATCCCACCCTCCGCCCTCACCTCCCCCTCCCCAATGTCCTCTCCCATTGTTGCAAGATTTTTGTCCAATCTCTTGCTGTACTTCCAACAACCCTTTTCTCCCCAAGAATTGTCAGTCCATTCCCTCTCTATGTCCATGTTTCTGTTATAGTCACCAGTTTATCTTGTTCATCAGCCTATCAGTTCACTTGATTTTTATGTTCATTTGTTGATAGATGTGTATTTGTTGTTCATAATTTATATTTTTACCTTTTTCTTCTTCCTCTTCTTAAAGAATATCTTTCAGCATTTCATATAATACTGGTTTGGTGGTGATGAATTCCTTTAGCTTTTTCTTATCTGCGAAGCACTTTATCTGATCTTCAATTCTGAATGATAGCTTTGCTGGATAGAGTAATCTTGGTTGTAGATTCTTGCTGTTCATTATTTTGAATATTTCTTGCCATTCGCGTTGTTTTGGCCTGCATTGTTTCTGTTGAGAAATCCGCTGACAATCGTATGGGTGCTCCCCTGTAGGTAACCAACTGTTTTTCTCTTGCTGCTTTTAATATTCTCTCTTTATCTTTTGCTCTTGGCATTTTAATTATGATATGTCTTGGTGTGGTCCTCTTTAGATTCCTATATTTTGGGGTTCTGTGTACTTCTTGGGCTTTTAAGTCAGTTTCTTTCACCAGGTGGGGAAAGTTTTCAGTCACTATTTCTTCAAGCAGGTTTTCATTAACTTGCTCTCTCTCTTTTTCTGGGACCCCAATAATTCGGAATTTGGCATGCTTGAGGTTGTCCCAGAGGCCCCTTATGCTATCTTCAATTATCTGAATTCTTTTTGTTTCTTGCTTTTCCAGCTGAATGGATTTTGGTTCTTTGTACTTCAAATCTTTGACTTGGTCCTTGTGGCCCTCTGGACTGCTTTTAGGACTTTGTGTAATATTTTTTATTTCAGTCTGTGTATGCTTGATTTCTAGTTGGTCCTTTTTTTTTATCTGTGAGGTTCTGGTTCGTATCCTCAGAGGTCTTGTTCATTTCCTTGAGGGTCTCATTCATTTCCTTGTAATTCTCATTCATTTGCTGGTTGGTCTTGTTTATTTCCTGGTAATTCTCATTAAGTTGATCGGCCTTTTGTAGGAGCCTTTTGAAAAGCCTTATAAGCGTGGTTTTGAACTCTATGTCTTGTCGTCTTTTCTCCTCCATTTCTTTCACACCTGATTTCTTTCCATGTCTCTGCATGGTGGCTGCTTTATGTGGTAGATATCCTCAAAGGGACAGTGGCTCAGCCTCCCCAGTTACCCGAGGTGGGTACTCTTACTGCAATCCTTTATGGGTTGTTCAGTATTTTTGAATTTAAACCCAGTTTGTTGTTGTTAGCCCTAGGAGGGTTTGACCTCCAGGCCAATTGGCTGTGAAGGGAGACTGTGTTCAGGTTGGATGGGCGGAGTCTCTGAGCTGCGCAGGCAGCCTCAGTCCTATGCGGCGCTCGCGCGTGCGCGGGTCTCTGTTGGATGGGGATGGCTGCAGACACCTCCAAGAGAAAGCCGCTAGTCTCTTCCCCTTGTCAGACAACTCTGCCTTTCCCCAAATGTGCCTGCACACCAAAAGTCTAGCCCAGGGTTGTAAAATAGATGTTTTCCGGAACCAGGAGACAAGTTTCCAGGGGGCAAGTCGCGGGTTTGCGCGACCCTTGGGACTAGGAGCCTCTGCCGTGCCCCGCTTCCAGGGTGCGTCCCCTGGACCTCGGACCTCGCCTGGCACTGGGGAATCTGTGCAGTGGGACATCTCCACGTACCCCGGATCTCGGACCTCGCCTGGCGCTGGGGAATCCGGGCAGTGGGACGTCTCCGCCCTGCTCGTTGGGGAAATCTGGCCAGGGTTGCTGCTCCAGCCCCAGCACGTGCGCGGGACCAGGATGGCTCCTAACCTGTTTCCGTCTGAAAGGCTGCGCTCCCGCCGCTCCTGAGTCTCAGTGTCCCACCTCTACTCCTATTAGTGTAGTTTTCATTCAGCCAGCTTTCTGGCAATTCTGGGTGCTGTCTGTTCTGCTGTTATGTTGTAGTTCTTAAATCGTTGCGCGGGGCAGAACAATAGGTGTTACCTATGCCACCATCTTGGTGTTCCTCCCCATTTTTCTTCTTTAAACTTAGATTTTTACATTCCAAATTTTCCACTTTTTATTGATCACACTATCTTAATTTTCCAGAACAAAAATACCGTATTTATTGCCATTTTATTCTTTATAACTAAATTCTCTGGTCATTGTCTTTTTCTTCTCCTCCTCTTCCTCTGTCTTCTTCCTCCGTCTCCTCCTCCTCCTTCTTCTTCTTCTTCTTCTTCTTCTTCTTCTTCTTCTTCTTCTTCCTCCTCCTCCTCCTCCTCCCCCTCCTCCTCCTCCTCCTCCTCCCCCTCCTCCTCCTCCTCCTCCTCCTCGTTGTTGTTGTTGTTGTTGTTGTTGTTGTTGTTGTTCTTCTTCTTCTTCTTCTTCTTCTTCTTCTTCTTCTTCTTCTTCTTCTTCTTCTTCTTCTTCTTCTCTTCCTCCTCTTCCTCTGTCTTCATCTTCACCTTCACCTTCATCTTCATCTTCATCTTCATCTTCATCTTCATCTTCATCTTCAGGTCTTAAAGGCTAGCTGCCACCCACCAGGTATTCAAGAAGATCTTTTAACATCTCTTCTAACACTGTTTTGGTGGTAATGAACTCCTTTAAGCCTTTTCTTCTCTGGGATGCTCTTTATTTCTTATTTATTTGCTTATTTATTTATTTCTCCTTCAATTTTAAAATATAGCCTTTCTGGGTAAAGTAGTCTTGGTTATAGATCTTTGCTGTTTACTACTTTGAATATTTTATGCCAATCCCTTCTGGCCTGAAATGTTTCTGTTGAGAAATCAGCTGACAGTTTAAAGGGAGCTCACTTGTAGGTAACTTATTGCTTTTCTCTTGCTGCATTTGAGTCTCTCTTTGTCTTTAACCTTTACCATTTTATTTATTTATTTATTTATTTATTTATTTATTTATTTATTTATTTTCTAAAGTTTTACATGTCTTCTTTTCCCCCAATTGACCCCCCACCCCATCCCAGCCATTCCCACCCTGGGCAAGCCCCACTGCTCCAGTGTCTGTGTCCATTGGTTATGCTAATATGCATTCATACAAGTCCTTCAGTTGCTCTCTAACCTCCCCTCCCCTACCATTTGTCTCTGGATCTATTCTTGTTCATCAAATTATGTTGCTCATTATATCTCATATATGAGTGAGATCATGTAAAATTTATCTTTCTCTGACTGACTTATTTTGTTTAGCATAGTGGTCTCCAGTTCCATCCATGCTGGTGCAAATGGCAAAAGTTCCTTCTGTTTTATAGTGGTGTAATATTCCATTGTGTAGATGTACCACAGTTTTTTAATCCACTCATCTGCTGATGGGCATTTAGGTTGTTTCCAAATCTTAGCTATTGTAAATTGTGCTGCTATGAACATAGGGGTGCATATATCCTTTCTGATGGGTGTTTTTGGTTTCTTGGGATGTAGTCCTAGAAGTGGGATTACTGGGTCAAATGGGAGTTCCATTTTTAACTTTTTGAGGAAACTTCATCTGTCTTCCACAGTGGCTGTACCAGTCTGCATTCCCACCAGCAGTGAAGGAGGGTTTCTTTTTCTACATATCCTTGCCAGCATTTGTCATTTGTTGATTTGTTGATAGCCATTCCAAAAGGTGTGAGGTTGTACCTCATTGTTGTTTTGATTTGCATCTCTTGAATGATTAGTGACTTTGAGCATGTTTTCACATGTTTCTGGGCCTTCTGTATATCCTCTTTCAAAAAGTGTCTATTTAGATCCTGAGCCCATTTTTTGATTGGATCATTTATCATCCTTTTGTTAAGTTGTATAACTTCTCTGAAAATGTTGGAGATTAAACCCTTATCGGAAATATCATTGGCAAATATGTTCTCCCATGCAGTGGGCTTTCTTGTTGTATTGCTGATGGTTTCTTTTGCTGTACAGAAGCTTTTTATTTTATGTAGTCCCATTTGTTTATTTTCTCATTAGTCTCCATTGTCCTAGGAGCTGTGTCTGTAAAGACATTGCTATGACATATGTCTGCATTTTTGCTGCCTATGGAATCTTGTAGGATTTTTATGGTTTCCTGTTTTACATTCAAGTCCTTTAGTCATTTTGAGTTTGTTTTTGTGTATGGTGTAAATTGATGATCTAGTTTCATTTTTTTTTTGCATGTATCTAACCAAATTTCCCAGCACCATTTATTGAAGAGACAATCTTGACTCCATTGTATGCTCTTGCCTCCTTTGTCAAATATTAATTGAGCATAATGGCTTGGGTCGATTTCTGGGTTCTGTTCTGTACCATTGGTCTATATGTCTGTTCTTGTACCAGTATCATACAGTTTTGAGTACAGTGGCTTGGTAGTATAGCTTGATATCTGGTATTGTGATTCCCTCCAACTTTGTTCTTATTTCTCAGGATTGCTGTGGCTACTTGGGGTCTTTTTTTTTATTCTAGATACATTTTTGGAGAGTTTTTTGTAGGTCAGTGAAATATGCCATTGGTATTTTAATGGGGATTGCATTGAATCTGTAGATTGCTTTGGGTAGTATGGACATTTTAATGATGTTGATTTTACCAATCCATGAACATGGTATGTTCTTCCATATGTTTATGTCTTCCTCTATCTCTTTTTTCAATGTCCTGTAGTTTTCTGAGCACAGGTCTTTTACCTCCTTAGTTAAGTTTATTCCTAGGTATCTTAATTTTTTTGGTGCAATAGTAAAAGGGATTGGTTTTATTTTTTTGTTTGTTTGTTTTGCTTCTCTTTCTGTGAGTTCATTACTGGTGTATAAAAAGGCCATAGATTTCTGGGTGTTAATTTTATATCCTGCTACAATGCCAAATAGGTCTAGTAGTTTTTTGACCTTTGCCATTTTAATTATGATGTGTCTTGATGTGGGTCTCATTGGATTCATCTTATTTGGGACTCTGTTCTTTGTGAACTTGTATATCTTTTTCTTTCACCAGGTTATGGAAATTTTCAGGTATTATTTCTGCAAGTAGGTTCTTGATCCCTTACTCTCTCTCTTCTTCATCTGGTTGGTACTCCTAGAATGCATATATTGTTATGCTTCATGCTATCCCAAAGACCCTTTAAACTATCCTCATTTTTAAATATTTTTTTCTTTTTTCTGCTGTGATTGTGTGTATTTGGCTGCCTTTTCTTTTAAAAAATATTTTTATTGATTTCAAGAGGAAGGGAGAGAAAGATAGAAACCTCAATGATGAGGAAGAATCATTGATTGGCTGCCTCCTCCATGCCCCCCACTGGGGATCAAGCCTAAAACCTGGGCATGTGCCCTGAGTGGGAATGGAACTGTGACCTATTGGTTCATATGTGGATGCTCAACCACTGAGCCACACTGGCTGGGAAATAAGGTGCTATTATTTTTAAATCTTTATTGTTGAGATTATTACAGATGTCTCTCTTTTACCTTCTATACCTTAACACAGTTCCCACCCCACCCCAGGCCTTTGCCACCTTATTGTCTGAGTCCATAGGTAATGCATGCATACATATAAAATCTTTGTCTAATCTCTTCCTGCACCCCCCACACACCCTCTTCTCTCTGAGACTCATCAGTCTATTCTATTTCCATGCCCCTGATTCTATCCATTTACCAGTTTATTCTGTTAATCAGATTTTTTATTCATTTGATTTTTAGATTCATTTATTGATAGATATGTATTTGTTGTCACTTTGATGATCATAATTTTTTAATTTTACCATTATCTTCTTCTTCCTCTTCTTAAAGAATAACCTTCAGCATTTCATATAATACTGGTTTGGTGGTGATGAACTCCTTTAAATTTTTCTTCTCTGTGAAGATCTTTAAATGATAGCTTTGCAGGGTAGAGTAATGTTGGTTGTAGGTTCTTACTATTCATTACTTTGAATATTTTTTCCACTCCCTTCTGGCTTGCATAGTTTCTGTTGAGAAGTCAGCTGTCATATGGGCACTTCCTTGTAGGTAACTATTTTTCTCTTGCTGCTTTTAAGATTCTCTTTTTGTCTTTTGCCCTTGACATTTTAATTATAATGTGTCTTGGTCCTCTTTGAATTCCTGTTATTTGGGGTTCTTTGTGCTTCCTGGACTTGTAAGTCTATTTCTTTCACCAGACAAGGGAAATTTTCTGTCATTATTTTTTTCAAATAGGTTTCAATATCTTGCTCTCTCTCTTTTTCTGGCACCCCCACATTTTGGATGTTGGTACACTTGAAGTTGTCCCAGAAGCTTTTCACACTAACTTCATATTTTTGGATTTTTTTTCTTTTTTGCTTCTCTGGTTGGGTGTTTTTTGATTCCTCATATTTCAAATCATTGACTTGATTCTTGGGATCCTCTAGTCTACTGTTGAATCCTTGCGTAATATTCTTTTTATTTTTATTGATTTTTTACCGAGAGGAAGGGAGAGGGATAGAGAGTTAGAAACATTGATGAGAGAGAAACATTGATCAGCTGCCTCCTGCACACCCCCTACTGGGTTGTGCCCGCAACCAAGGTACATGCCCTTGACCGGAATTGAACCTGGGACCCTTAAGTCTGCAGACTGATGCTCTATCCACTGAGCCAAACCAGTTAGGGCAGTATTCTTTATTTCAGTCAGTGTATGCTTAATTTCTGATTGGTTCTTTCCCTTTTTTTTTCTTTTTTGAATTCTCACTAAGATCCTTGAAGGTCTCACTAAGTTCCTCAGAGCTTTCTAGAAGATTCTCAAGCAACCTTATAACTGTGGTTTTGAACTCTATATCCAGTAGTTTTCTTTCTTCCATTTCTTTTATTTGTGACATGTTACTTTGCCTTGCATTTTGTCCTTCCTTGTGTTTGTTTATAGCTGCTAAGTCTCCTTGAGTTGATAGAGTGACCTTGTATAGTAGGTGTCCTATAGGGCCCAGTGGCTCAGCCTTCCCAGTTATCTGAGGTGGACACTCTTGGTGCATCCCTTTGTGGGATGTGTGCACAGTCTTGTAGTAGTTGAGCCTTGATTGCTGTTGGTGTCACTGGAAAAAATTGACCTCCAGGCTAATTGGCTGTGAGGACCAGCTGCAACTACAGAGGGAGATCTGCTATGCAGGAGATACCCTTATGGAGCAAGACTTGCTTCAATGGGGCTTTGGTGCTCACTGAGTCTGCCCCTTGAATGTGTCACTTCTTTATGTGAGGAGTTGTAATCTGATATAGTCTCACACTGACCACTGGGTACACTGGCTCTTGGGTCTCCAGGGAGGTGCAAAGTCAGCTACTGCCAGGGGCCACCCAGCAGGAGCTACTGAGAAATCTGCAGATTCCTTCTCTTTATATGGGGTTTGGAAGTGTCCATGCAAGGCCCAGTTGTGAAGCAAGGCAGGCTGGTGCTGGCGTCAGCCTTGGGACTTTTATTGATAGTTTTGGGGATCCCTGACCCAGCTGCAACTTGTTTGACAGGTTTTAGGCTGAGAAAGGACAGACCATTTATATGCAAAAGCCGCTGTGCACAGCTTGAGTGGGGTTGTAAATTGGGTGGGGTAGAGTTTCAGGGAATAACCAGGGTGGAGAAAACAGAAATGGCTGCCAGTCTGCCCTGCACCAGAGAGGTCCCAGCATGGGAACAATGACTACTGTGAGCCCTCTGTCTGGAATAAATTTGCCTCTAAATTCCTGCCCTGATGCTAGACCATCCCGTTTCTCCCTATATATGTCTCCTCCAGAGCTTCACCCAATACTGAAGCTCAGAGGAAGTGGGAGCTTGTAAATTCAGTTCATGGTGCTGACCTTTTAGGAGGAGCTACTGTGTCCCCAACAGTCTGTGTATCACTCAGCCCCAATCCGCACTGGTTTTTACAGCCCCAAGTTTGTACTGCCCATAGGGACTTCTTTCCCCAGCTCTGGAACCCTGGGCTGGGGGTCTGGTGTGGGGCTGGGACCCCTCTCAAGAGACATCTCTCTCCTGATTAAAAACGTGGCACACCTGGGTGCCAAACCAGCCTGTTCTGTGCCTCCGCACCTCCTACCAGTCTCAATGTGCTTTCTTCTTTACCTCTCTGTTGCAGTACTTCCACTCAGCCAGCTTTTCCATGGTTCTGGATGATGGTGTTCTGTATTTTAGTTGTAATTTTTATGTGGTTGTGGGAAGCAGCAAGTACAGGCGTTTACCTATGACTCCATCTTCTGCGTGCTGCCTTGTCTTTTAAATTACTGATTCAATCCCCTGCTTCATCCAAACTACTGTTTATTCCTTCTAGTATAGTCTTTATTTTAGATATTGTATGCTTCATTTATGACTGGTTCTTTTTTATGATCTCTATGTCCTTTTTTATACTTGCTATCTTGTTGAAGTTCTCACTAAGTTTTATAAACATCCTTATAACTATGGGTTTAGACTCTATCTGATCAATTGCTTGCCTTCATTTGATTTAGCTTTTTAAAAAATTTCTCTTACTCTTTCATTTGGAGCATGTTTATTTGTCTCCTCATTTTGACTGCCTCTTTGTGTTCGTTTCTATGTACTAGATAGATCTGCTATGACTTCCAGTCTTGGAAGAGTGGCTTAATGTAGTAGGTGTCCTGTGGGACCCAGTGATGCAGTCTTCTTGATCTCCTGAGCTGGGTGCTCCAGGAATGGCCTTTGTGTGGGTTATGTGGGCCATTGTTGTGATAGTTTTGATTGCTATTGGCACATTTGTTTATGGTGGACTGGTTGTGATGATTGACCTTGACCATAGTGTATGAGCTACTGAGCAGGTGCTAACCACATGAAGCAAAATTTGTGTCAGCAGGATCTGATGTTGAGATCACCCTTTGGATATGTAGCTTATGAAGCTAATTGCTTCCCACCCTAATATTATCTGAAGCTGGCCACTGAGTATGTTGATTCTGGGGCCGCTTCGGAGGGACTCTGTTGCAGGCCAATGACTGGCCCTATGCAACCTGTTTAAAGATATAAAGTGATACACAGTTTTTGGCTGCCTCTGCTGGGCCTGGTTATGTACAGGAAGGACCAAGCTGTGCACCAAGACTGACTTTTACCAGCACTAGGCCCAGGAGCAGGTCAGCAAAAGTCCCAAGGCACCCTGAGATCTGGTTCCCTTTACCTTGGCCTGCGGCTGCCTGTTAGGCTCAGTCACTGGAAGAACCTTGAGTTACATCAGGTAGGTTCTCAGTGAGTCACCATTTAGGGATGAGTGGTATTCACCAGATGGATAGAGGTTCCAACTCAGTTCCAGTTCTGGGTCTGAGGTCACTCAGCAAATGCCCCAGGATATACCAAGGCTAGCTGCCACCGACCAGGTGTCCAGAGACCTTTGTGGCAGGGCACTCTCTCAGGGAGTCATCAGGGTGAGGATTAAAATGGGCCTCCTCACAACTCAGTCTGTCCAAGATTTGCCAGGAGCTCTGAATGTGGGGCTTGATTGGAGCATCATCTCACACACAAAATGTTGCAGATATTATTTCCAGTCAGCACTCATATCTAGGTTGTGGGTTCAACCTTTGGCTGGGGGCACATATAGGAGGCAACCAATTGATGTTTCTCACAATGGTATTTTTTCCCTGCTCTTCCTCCCTCTCTTTTTCTCTTTCTCAAATTAATAAAAACTTTATCAGGTGAGGATTACATTTTTTTTAAAAAAGATTCTGCTGGGAGCCTAAGCTCAGAAGTGTGGGGCTGGTGGAACTCCAGTGAGGAGTAGGTGCCAGTCAGGCTTGGGGAATGTGGGAATAATGGTCCCTGCCCCAGAGCCATGCAACTTGGTCTGTCTCAGATTCTGCCCAGATTTAGGTAGGGTGCGGCACCAAGATTTGGGAAGGGGGGGATATTGGGAGCCCAGAAAATGGGACTAGTGAATCTCCCACGAAGGGGAACCACCAGTCAGGTTCTTAGGAAAGTGGGAGGAGGGGATGGCCTCTGCCCCAAATCCATACCACTTAGTCACTGATACCAGCTGAGCCTGCCCAGACCTCTACACCCCAGGATAGGTGGCTGACTCTTCAGCAGGGCATGAGCTCTGCAGTATGGGAAACAGGGAGTCTAGAGGGTGGGGCTATTGCATTTACCCAGGCAGTGCTCTACCCACGAAATATAATGTCTGTGGTGTAGGAATGGGAATCAGCACAGGGGTCTTGGTGGCTGTCTCCTCAGCTCTCTCCCCAGAACCATAAACCCTAGTCTCTCATTGCACAACTCTAGTCTGCTCCCCCTTCCCTCTGCTGGAGCCCAGGGTGAGTGGCTGTGAATGAGATTTTGTAGGTTGGCCCTTTAAGAGGGTGTTCATGTCTCTAGCAGACAAGTCTCTCCCTGGTGGACAGAGTCTCCACTGATTTTTACAGCTAGATGTTATGTGGGTGTCTCTTCCAGGCTCTGGTGCTCTGGGCTAGGGAGTCTGATGTGGGGTTGAGACCCCACACCCATGGTCAGCAAACTGTGGCTCGTGAGCCACATGCGGCTCTTTGGCTCTTTGAGTGTGGCTCTTCCACAAAATACCACAGCCTGGGCAAGTCTATTTTGAAGAAGTGGTGTTAGAAGAAGTTTAAGTTTAAAAAATTTGGCTCTCAAAAGAAATTTCAATCATTGTACTGTTGATATTTGGCTCTGTTGACTAACGAGTTTGCCAAGCACTGCCCCACAGTCTTCAGGGGGAACCTTTGTAGCTGAGATATCCCTCTGAAAGCTCAGCCACCATTGCCTATGGAAGAGGGGCCAGGCCTTTTCACATCTCCTCCCTTTCTACCAGTCTTGGTATGGCTTCTTCTGCAAATCCTTGGTTATAAGCCTTCTATGGTGAACAGCTAGTCTTCAGCTGTTTATTTAGTTGATGTTTTTATATTTTAATTGTAATTCAAGTTTGGTTCTGGACAAAGGTGAATATAACACCCATCTACTCTGTCACCACCTTTGATCCCCCAAGTAGCTCTATTTTATTGTTAATACTAGAGGCCCAGTGCACGAATTCATGCACAGATGGGGTCCCTTGGCCTGATTGGCCATTGACACCATCAGGGCTGTGGGAGGTTGGCTGGGGAGAGGGGCCACAGGAGGTTGGCAAACCAGGGGGAGGAGCTGTGAGAGGCTGGCTGCCCTAATTGGGGCCATTTGGGCTGGCTGGCTGTGGGGAGGGAAGAGCTGCAGGAGGTTGGCTGTCTGTGGGGAGGGACCACAGGAGGTTGGCTGACCGCAGGAGGTTGGCTGTGGAAAAATACTGACCACCAGGGGGCAACTCCTGCATTGATCATCTGCCCTTGGTAGTCAGTGCACATCATAGTGTCCAATCGACTAATTGTTCGGCCACTTAGGCTTTTATATATATAGATAAGCAGTGAAGTGAAAACTTGCTGACCATTCTGGAGCAGGTGCTATCAATGTTCTCTCCACCCACATCTCTGATGAACTAAGCATTTCAGGACATAGAGATGATGTTCTACTATAAGTATTTGATTGTCCCTCTGATAGGTTGTTTTTTTTTGTTTCCGTTTTTGTTTTTGTTTTTGTTTTTGTTTTTTGTGCCTGAGTGTAAGGGAAACAAGTGCCAGGTAGTCAATGCCTCTGGGAAAAACCCTTGGCCAGTGACAAATTAAATTCTGAGCATAAATAAAAGATTCCTTGCCTCATAAATAGGATAGCTCTGAGCCTCTCCAAGGCTCCTTAGGAAGTAAGCCCCATCTAACACAGTGGTAATTTACTCATGAAGGCACTCTATTTTGGCTTTTTTTCCCCCTTCCTATCACATCCTACTCTGCTTCCAATGCTTCCTGGGATCACCTAATTTAGCATTTACACTCAAGTCTTATCTTGACAATGCTTCTGGGCTAACCCAGTTGTACTGGGTTGAGTTGTGGCCCTCAAAAAGATATGTCCATGTCCTAATCCCCAGTACTTGTGAATGTAACCTTATTTGGGAAAAGTCTTGTAAATGTATTTAAAAATCTCAAGATGAAATCATCCTGAATTACCCCTGAGGAGGGGCCCCAAATCCAAAGACAAGTGGTCTTATTTAAAAAAAGAGAAAGAAAAGGAGAACACACAGAGATAGAGAAGGCATAGATAGAGATTGTAGTGTAGCCACAGCCAAGGAACACCTGTAGTCACTGGAAGCTAGAAAAGGCAAGGAAGAATATTCTCTAGAGCCTTTGGAAGGAGCATCTTCCTGTTGACACCTTGATTTTGGACTTCTGGCTTTTAGAATGGTGAACATAAATTTCTGTTGTTATAAACCACCAAATTTGTGGTAATATTTGTTATGGAAGCCTTAGGAAAGTAAGTTTTAGAAAGTGTGGTAGTGATGTTACACAACCATATAAATATTAGTGGCCCAGTGCACAAAATTTGTGCACAGTGGGGGTGGGGTGGGGGAAGGTTCCCTCAGCCCAGCCTGCACTCTCGCCAATCAGGGACCCCTTGGGGGATGTCTGACTGCCAGTTTAGATCTAACCCCTGACACAGCCTCTCACAATCTGGGACTGCTGGCTCAGAGCTGCTTACCTGCCTGCCTGCCTGATTGCCCTTAATTTCTCTACCTGCTTTCCTGATCTCCCCTAACTGCTCTCCCCTGCTGGCCTGATCTCACCCCCAACTTCCCTCCCTTGCCTGCCTAATTGCCCCTAACTGCCCTCTCCTGCCAGCCTGATCTTGCCCCCAACTGCTCTCTCCTGCCAGCTTGGTCTCACCCTCAACTGCCGTCCCCTGCTGGCCTGATCACCCCTAACTGCTCTGCTTTGGCTCCCACCACCATGGCTTTGTCCAGAAGGAAGGCAGACGTCTAGAAGATGGCCTATTGACCCAGGTTAATTAGCATATTACCCTTTTATTAGTATAGATAGATGATATTTGGATAGGATTACTTAAATGGGGACAGGGGAGCCTTTTTCAGCAGGAGGAGATGCTCTTGGCAGACAAAAATACATAACCCCTTTATTTGGACTGATAGCCAGCCATATGCCAAACAGGTCATTAAAAAATTGAACCACTTTCTTACACCTTACACCAATCAGCTGTTTCCCTTAAAATCCCTCTTTCATCCCCACCTTAGGTTCTGTCTTTGCAGTTCACCCAGACTTGGTTCTGATTGGTTGGTTTCTATGCCAGTCAGCATCAAAAGCTCTGCCTCCTAGGCAGCCATTGGCTCCTCACAGTTCACCCAGATTTGGTTCTGATTGGTCAGTTTCTATGCCAGTCAACGTCTCTGGGCCTATCTCTGGGCCTGATCAGAGGGGTGGGGCTGATCAACAGCCATCTCAGGCTGCTGCTGAGTGGGCTGAACTGCTGATATCTTGGAAAGAGAATGCTGTGGCTGCTGGTGAGGCCCTGAAAGAGAGAGAAGGAGGGTCTGATCCACAGCTGCTGATCAGTCCTGACTCTCTCTATCCCCAAGAGGTCAGCAGCCAGTCCCCACCCACTGGAGCCTGCTGTGCACGCAACCTGGCATTCCATCGAGCCTTTGGTCATTACGGACCCTGGGTTTTTATATATTAGGATACTTAATGCAACTGAATTGGTTAAGATTGTTAAGATGAGAAATTTTATATGTATTTATAGCAATGACCAAAAGGGAAGGAAAGAAATGAAAGGAATGGGAACTAGAAATTAATAACAGAATTAGGTCTAGTCAGTGCTCAAGGGATCCCTTGAATCGGGAAAGCACTCAGGAGGGATTCTATCAGTTGTGATATGGGGAGAGGGCTGTGGTCATGGGGAGTTTGGATTTCTCATCTTTTCTTACATTTCCCAGCTGTATCCTTCAAAGGGCTTAGAAGAACAATCCAGAAAGCATCCTCACTCACTAAAACAAATCAAACACACAAACATGAATTGCTTTTACATGGAATATAGCAAGTTTTTGCATTCTCTAGACTTGAAGGAAAGTTCTAGCAAAACTCTCTCTCCCTGGCTCTATGTTTCCAGATGTGATTGATGACTGCAATCACTGAAATCAGGTTGAGGTTGAGATTCCATTGAGCATCTGATGGCAATGATTAACTTTCTTACCTAAAAATTCTGCATATACACATCCTCTCATGAATCCTCCTAGGACTTTGTGAACCTAGGGTTATATGTACCTTCTCTAAAAGCTGAGCAATTTCAACTAGGCATATGCCTGCTACATGAGCAGCTGCCACCAGTTCAATGTCAATGCAAATTAGGCCATTGATCACAGTGCTTCTAGAAGCTTTCAATCTCTTGGAGAATACACCCACAGTATTAGTTGAGACTTCCCCAGTTTTATAGTAAGTGATAAAACCCAATCCAACAAAGCTCAAGTTAAAAGTCAATATATTGGTTCTTTTAAATGGGAATTCCAGATATGTGGGTTTCAGGCACCGCTGGATTCAGGCTTCGAGTATCATCAGGAATCAGCCTATTTCACACCTCTGCTCTCCTCTGGATTCTTAAGAGTTTGCCATGGAGGCAAAGCTCTAGGTGACCATATTAGGACTATAATTATTGGAACAGAGACAAATTATTTCTTTCCCAGGATCCAAATCAAGCCTTCAGAAAGGGTTTTGTTTGGGTCAGACCCACCTCCTCTAAAGGTCAGATACACCTGTGCTTCCTCTTAGGTGAGGGAGGTGGAGCCATGTAATTGACTGCCTTAGAAGGAGAGGGAAGAGTTCCTGAGAAGAAAAGATCTTGGAGGAACAAAGTAACAGATGCCTCCTGTAGACATGTGCACAAATAATTGCAAGTCAGCATGTTGAGTACTACAAAAGAAGTGCTGTAAGGCCCAGTGTGGACATAGAAGGGGTCATCATTACTGGACTTTCCAAATGAAGCCAAGTAAAGCTTCATAAAAGATATTATGCATGAAATAATACTTAAAAATTGAAATAGAAATATATTTATTTTAGTAAAGTTGTTTATCAACAGCTTCATGGCTATTGTCTTTCTTGTTCATTGTTCTATTCCTAGATCAAGTACAGTGCCTGTATACTTTAGGAGCTCAACAGATGTTTGAGTTGGAGTTTTATAGAACAGTGGGATAAACTCTTGTTTAAACTAACATTTTTTTACCTTTATTGTTCAATTTATTAATTACATTTTTCCCCAATAGCTCCCCTCCACCCAGTACCCATCCCACTCTATGCCCTCACCTCCCCCCACCCTCTGTCCTCTCCCATAGTTGCATGACCTTTGTCCAGTCTCTTGCTGTACTTCCTGCACCCTTTTTCTCACCAAACATTATCAGTCCATTCCCTCTCCATGTCCATGATTCTGTTCTATTCCTCATTTTATCCTGATCATCTGGTTGTTAATTCACTTGATTTTTAGATTCATTTGTTGATAGATGTGTACCTGTTGTTCGTAATGTACATTTTTACCTTTTTCTTCTTCCTCTTCTCAAATAATACCTTTCAGCATTTCATATAGTGTTGGTTTGGCGGTGATGAACTCCTTTAGCTTTTTCTTATCTGTGAAGCACTTTATCTGACCTTCAGTTCTGAATGACAGCTTTGCTGGATAGAGCAATCTTGGTTGTAGATTCTTGCTGTTCATTACTCTGAATATTTCTTGCCACTCCCGTCTGGCCTGCATCGTTTCTGTTGAGAAATCCGCTGACAATCGTATGGGTGCTCCCTTATAGGTAACTAACTGTTTTTCTCTTGCTGCTTTTAATATTCTCTCTTTATCTTTTGCTCTTGGCATTTTAATTATGATGTGCCTTGGTGTGGTCCTCTTTAGATTCCTATATTTTGGGGTTCTGTGCACTTCTTGGGTTTTCAAGTCAATTTCTTTCACCAGGTGGGGAAAGTTTTCAGTCACTATTTCTTCTAGTAGGTTTTCATTATCTTGCTCTCTCTTTTTTTCTGGCACCCCAATAATTCTGATGTTGGTATGCTTGAGGTTGTCCCAGAGGCCCCTTATACTATCTTCAATTTTTTGGACTCTTTTGGCTTCCTGCTTTTCCAGCTGAGTGGATTTTGCTTTTTTGTATTTCAAATCTTTGACTTGGTTTTTGCGGTTGTCTGGACTGCTTTTAGGTCTTTGTATAATATTTTTTGTTTCAGTCAGTATATGCTTAATTTCTAGTTGGTCTTTTTTCATATCCTTGTAGGCGTTGTTCATTTCTTTGTAGGTATTATTTATTTCGGCATAGTTCTCATTAATTTTATCGGCCTTATCTAGTAGCCTCTTCATAAACCTAATTACTGTGGTTTTAAACTCTATGTCTAATCGTCTTTTTTCCTCCATTTCTTTCACAGCTGAGTTCTTTCCTTTTCTCTGCATTGTTGTTGCTTTCCTGAGTTGGTTCCTTAGCAGTGTGTGATAGGTATCCTCTAAGGAACCAGTGGCTCAGCTTCCTTTGCAGCGCGCAGCGTCAGCCTTAGGTCCGCCCTACTTGGCGCACAGCTTGCGTCTAATGGGCGCGCACCGTCAGGCTTAGGTCTGCCCTTCCTGGCCCCCTGCTTCAGGTCTATGGGGCTCGCGGAGTCGGCTTATCTGTGAGGTTCAAGGGTCGCGGTGTTGGGTGGCAATGTAAATCCACCGCTGGTCTCCCCGTTGCTAGACAACTCTGCCTCTCAACTCTGCACAGTCAAAGACTCACTCAGGGGTGTAAAACAAAGCAGTATGGTGGTCTCCGAGCAAGTGAGTCGCGCGTTCCCTGCCCGCGTTCTCTGCCTGGTTGCGCACTCCAATTTACTCGTGCACTCTCCCCAAACACACAGACCTCAGCCACACCCGGGATCCTCCTTTCCCCGACCTGGAGCTATCCTGGAACTGGGGGGGTCGGTGCTGTGGGAGACCTCCACCCTCCTCGCTGGAGAAAACCAGCCGGGCTTGCTGTCTGCCGCCCGTCCCTCACCGCTCTCTCGCGCTCCGAACCTCAAAGCTGCACACTGCTGCTCCCAAGTCACCGCTGCTCCCAAGTCACCGCTGCGTCCCGCCTCTATGTGCGGAATTTCCCCTCAGCCAGCTCTCCGGCGATTCTGGAAGCTGTTTCGTTGCTAAGTTGTAGTTTCAGAATTGTTGCGTGGACAGCTAGATAGGTGCTCACCTATGCCGCCATCTTAGTCCAAACTAACATTTAAAGAAGTTAAATCACAAAAATATCATGCTGATAAATTTCTGTCCCATTTTTTGGTATGCCTGTAGCTAACTCTTATTTACAGACTTGTTTTTTAAATAACATTGTTACTATATTTTGTCACAAACATCTGACAGGCTTGATTTTGTAAATTCTCAGCTCCCCCCCCCCCCCATCAAATGAAGCACGTATATGAGAACACTTACACAAACTATAAAATCCTAGATAAATGTAAGTTGCTTTTATTATTAAAAGTTTAGAAATGTCATCCTGGCCAGTGTGGCTCAATTAGTTGGACCATTGCCCTATGCACCAAAAGGTGGCTGATTCGATTCCTGGTCAGTGCACATGCCCAGGTTTTGGACTCTATCCTTGGTAGGAGGTTTGCAGGAGATAGCCAATAGATGTTCCCTCTCACATAGATGTTTCACTCTTCCTGTCTCTTGTACTCTTCATAAAAATCAATTAAAAAAATCCTATGTAATAAAAGGCAAATTGACCGAATGGCAGAACAACTGGTCATTATGACATGCACTGACCACCAGGGCAGGAGCTGCCCCCTGGTGGTCAGTGTGCTCCCACAGAACCAGGTTCATGGCTGATGAGCACAGTGGCGGGGGGCAGGAGCCTCTCCCACCTCTGCAGCAGTCGGACATCCCCCAAGGGCTCCCAGACTGCGAGAGGGTGCAGGCCAGGCTGAGGACCCACCTCTCCTATCACCAAGTGCACAAATTTCATGCACTGGGCCTCTAGTAAATAATTAAAAGAAAAATAGGCATAATACATGAATAGACATTTCAAAGAAGAAAAAACATAAAGCTAATACTCATATGGCAAGAGACTAAAATTTCTTAATTAAAAAAACCCCCATATTTTGAGGAAAAACAGGATATTTTAAAAGCCCAGATATAGTACTCTCCTTCTAGGCTAAGAAAAAAATCAACATTTAGAAAAACAAAATGTTAACTTAAACACTCATCCAATATTCCAGGAAAATCAACTAAAATTAAAGGAAAGTGGAATGTTTACTAATGTATTTCTTAAGTTTACTCTCTGACTTTGGTTACTCTTGTTACCTTACACATTGTTGGCACTCAACAATGATTAATAGATTGATTGATTCACTGTGCCTGATTTTCTGTAAGTCTGACTTTGATTTCTTTTAGACTCAGAACAGATGGGCATAGTTTTAAGACATTAATAAACATTATAAAACATGATCTTCTTTCTCTGACTTGGGCACCATGTTGGCTATAAGAATAAAGCATCCACTTGAAGAAAGAAATCAGATTTAATCTAAAAGGCATGGTATAGCTAGCTATGCAGAGCCCAGACCATGTGGTTGAAAACAAAGTGCTTAATTGGCATTGCTAAGGAGAATCAGAGCAGGAAGGAGGATGGGAATGCCCTGGGCTCCCGCACAGACCTTGAAATCAAACAAATGTGCTTTCACAAAACAAGCAGTGCATTGTAAGGTGCCCACAGGCAGCACTAGTTTAATGAAGGTGACATTTTAAAGAGTAGTTACTTCTTTTGTATGAGATTGTTAAAGTGTGAACTCATAGTATTTTTTTTACTTTTTTTTTTTTTCAGGAAAACAGCTCAAAATGTTACTATTTCTAAAGATTGGCCTTTAGGAGAGTAGCTAAAGGAAATTAACTGGTGTGATAGCATTGCCTTGTGTTTTATACAGAAAGTTATATCTAATTGGTATAATTGTTGTGTTGCAATGTGAAAGTACTAAAAGATTTATAATTTAATAATTTTTGAAGCAGCAATTCATAAATGTATTCTATTAGTAAACCTATGAATAGATTTATGAATTATTTTAAGAAACAGTCATGGATATACATAAAGATGTGGCTACTAGCCCTAACCAGTTTGGCTCAGTGGATAGAGCGTCGGCCTGCAGAATAAAGGGTCCCAGGTTTGATTCTAGCCAAGGGCATGTACCTTGGTTTCGGTAACATCCCCAGTAGGGGGTGTGCAAGAGGCAGCTGATTGATGTTTCTCTCTTATCAATGTTTCTATAACTCTCTATCCTTCTCCCTTCCTCTGTAAAAATCAATAAAATATATTTAAAAAAGAGATGTGGCTACTAGACTATTCATCAAAAGATCATCTATAAAAGTGAAAAAGTGAACATAATCTAAATAATAAAAATGGGGAATTGATTAAATTGCAATTTATTCACATAACCATTAAAATGAAAAACAACAGTTGAAAATATGGAAACTAATCATATGGTTACAGGCTATAAACAGTATATAAAATTTAAAATATAAACACCATTATATAAAATATAAAATAAATACACCATAGATATGTACACTATTTAAAATATATACACAACTGAATGCCTAAAGAAAACAGACTGAGAAGATATGACTGAAAAACAGACCAAGCAGAGAAAGAGAAAAGGCAGCACAAATGATTAGAGAGCCATAGGAAGGCATGGATTATACACAGAATAGCAGAGACAGAAAGCTTAGTAGTAAAAACAAACAAAACAATGTAGGAATATTAGTTTCAAGGAATGAAGGATTCTAAAGGTAAAAATAAAAGAAGACAAAATTAATCTGCTGGGTTGTCAAGTGATGGATTTTTTGATTTCATAGTCCAGGACAATGCAAACCTGAGTCATCAGCTAAGTGCCTTTTATTCTTAACCTGCACCTTATTTCATCAATGGGGGTTGTCTATTACTGTTTTTTTTTAAATATAGATTTTAGTTTATTGAAACTTGATGTCTTCCTCAGGAATGAAACCAGTTTAGGTTTCACCTAGCATCACCAAGCAAATTGTCTTGCCAGTATGATATATTAACCTCATTTGATATTTTAATGGGAAACATATTGCTGCCTTATGAGCATCTCATTATAATGAAGCGTTTAGAGATGTTCTTTTCTAGGATATGAGGGATTGAGTTAATTCTCTTCTTTTGGCCATTTGGCTAGTCCATCGTCTTGGAACACAGGGTTTTGCTTAGTTGTTGTGCATTACTGGTGCTGATTGAGGTCTGGATCGCTTTCTACCATGTTATTACATTTTTCTCGCTGTAGCAGTTGTTACTTTTTTTCTGGAGTTGTTTCATTAACTTGTAGGTTTCTACTCATTAATTATACAGATTTTGAAAGAACCAACATGTATTTAAGAGGAGATACAAACATCTATGTATATTAATAAATGTAATTTTTTACAACTGCCTTTCTGTACATTTTATATTGACTTTTTTCTTTCGATTATCATAACAAACTCATAGATGCTCAGACTCACCCTGCTCAATTAAGATAATTTATACCAGTGGTTCTCATCTGGGAACCTATTACAAATGCAGAATCCTGGGCTCTATTCCAGACCTACTGGGTCAGAAACTCTGGGAGTGGGCCTGGCAATGTGTTTTAATATCACCAGGTGATTCTGATGTTCTCTCAATGTGAGAACAACTGATTTACACTGCATATGAAGATAGCACTTAAATTGTCATTACATGTAATCGGAAGTCCACTCTGTTACTTGATTGCAGATATTTTTAAAAGGCAACTTTGCTTTCTGGAAATAAGAAGATATCTCATATTCAAAGTGATTTCTCCTTCTTCCCTAAGACAGTCAATCAACAACTCTTCAAGGAGTCCTTTTTCCATTTAGTGAAATTAGAGAACAACATCCTAGTGTTAGCAATGTTCATATGTATTGGGGATGATCCAAAGAACAGCTGCTGAGTTGGGCCACATTTAATGAGAGAGCTGAAAGGTTCTGTACTCACACTGATCCCTTAACGTGAGTTGCTATGTCCTATTTTATTTATAGTATGCTATAACCTATTTTATTTATTTATTGAACACTAAAATTCTCTATGTTCACAGCATATACATAAAGATGTATATTTTCATTGTTTCTTTTTTATGCATAATTACCCAAACTCTTAAATTTAAAATAGTTATTAGTTACACTACATTTCTGTCTCAAAAGGTCACCCTCCTGAAGAGTATTCAGGAGGATGAATGTATCACATAGAGACAGATGGGGATAGCTTGGTGGGAGTCCTCTCTCTCACTCAGAGTATGGCAGGGAGGGGTCATGAGGAGTGTTGCTTCTATAGCCCTGGAAATCTCTGTAGCTGGTCTGTTTTTATTGTTGAAAACGTATCATTACCTTATGTGTACATCACTGCAATTAGTATGGTCATCTCAAAATTTTCTCTACCAGAAGATTCTGCTACTCAGAAGGGAATTTGGCATTTTTATTCCTGCTTCTCCCCACATAGCCTCCTTTGTGTGTTTGTTCATTTTTCCATTCCTACTAATGTTGTTAGAACTGTTGTTAGAACACAGGGAAGAAAAATCCTATTGGAAAATACAAAACAGTGTCATTGAATGCAGAAGACGAAGAACCCACTGTCTGGTCCTCAGAAGGTCATGATTTACCACTTCTACAGTGATGTTCCCCACCCCAACCCAAATAAGATATTCATCTTTTTAAACAAAATCTCTCTATATAAAAAGCCAGCTACCAGAAAGCCATAATGACTGGGACGACCAGTTGCTTTGATGCCCAGTGCAGCCAGCGAAACAGCCCTAGGGGAGGGTGGTGGACCCCACTGGCCAACCTCCTTCCACCCCTCCCCCAGCCGCCCCCACCCCTGATTGGCCTCTCCCACCCCAATTGAGGGCAGGGCGGCTGGCCAACCCTCCCCTTCCTGTGGCCCTTCCCCATGGCCGCCCCAACCCTAATCATCCTGCCCCACCCCATTGGCCACAGTCCTTGATCACCCCCCACCCCAATAGGGGGGTGGGGCTGACTGGCCAACCTCCTGCAGCCCCTCCTCCTGGCTGGCCCCACCCCAGATGGGCCCCCATCACCCCGATTAGCCCACAGCCCCACCCCCAGCCTACTCTGCCCGCTTAGCCCCCCACACCAATTGGGAGTGGGGCTGGCCAGCCAATTGCCCACAGCCCCTAGCCCTGATCAGGCCCCAATTGAGGCGGGCCAACTGGACAACCTCTCGCTGTCTCCTCTCCACAGGCCTGGCCCCAATCTGCCAATTGGAGCCCAGCTGGCCAGACACTCTTCGTGCACAAATTTGTGCACTGGGACTCTAGTATTTATTGATTTTAGAGAGAAAGGAAGAGGGAGAGATAGAAACACCAATAATGAGAGAGAATCATTGATCAGCTGCCTCCTGCATGCCCGTTACTGGGAATGGAGCCCATAACCCAGGCATGTGCCCTGACTGGCATTGAACACTTGAACCCAGGACCCTTCAGTCCATAGGTCAATGCTCTATCCACTGAGCAAAACTGGCCAGCAGATATTCATCTTAAACAACTCTGAGTAATGGGGAAAGGCAGGGGAGATAAAACAAGGGTTAAATGAGGATTTGGCACATTTTGAAGAATTGTAGATCTTTATGTATCTTTCTTTTATTCTAACAATGGTGGAAATGATCTCTTGCATTAAGAGAGTTTCACTTTTCTTCTAATAAATGTTGGACTGTGTATTTGAACTAGATGGTCTTTTTTTCTGAGAAGAAGTAACTAATGCCACTAATAAAATAATCAAGCATAGGAGTTAATCATCCCCCACGGTGCACAGGGGAAATCAGCCTTTATTTTCCAGGGAGACTTACTCCGCCGCTGTCCACACTGAGGGGTGTCAGAGTTGTACAACAGTGCAGACAAGCGCTGCTGGAAATGTGTAAAGACATGAATAAAGCCTGCTTCAGATTTGCCTGAAAGGTGACTCTGTGGGGTGATCTTTGGAAGTTCAATTAACTTCTTTCTGACTCAGCTTCCTGTTTTACCAGGGTTGGCAAAAATTTGCTTTTCCTTAACTTACTAACAATGTCAAGCTAAATATATGAGGCAGACCTGAGTTTTCAGAAGACAGTGTAAAATAATGTCATACAGTGTAATTGTTTTTATTTGCTAATACATTTGCAAATAAACTTGTAAGTGCAGACATTTTACATTTGTGGCACACTGAGAGTTTATAAGGAATGTTTGCATGTGTCGTCTGATTTAAATGTCCCCAAAGCTAAAAAAGCCAGGTTGCCTTTCTTATATTTAAGAAATTGAGGCTCAGAAAGGTTCCATGCCCTGTCCCTGGTACACAGCTAGTACATTAGCAAGGCAGGTACCAGAGTCCAGGGCTTCTGACCACTGGTTCACTGAGTGCTTTTGCCTTGAACCAACGGCATTATTACTGTCACTGTGACTAATTAGAGGAATATGTATGGTATTCATTAATTTACTCATTCATTCAAATGCAAATTAAGTATAGACCCTGTGCCAGGCACTAGAGGGAAAACATCTGTGACATATTTCACAACTTGCAAAGCTAGTTTGGGTTGTAAAGAGAGTGCTAACTCATTTCTAGCATTTGAAGTTCTTTTTCCACTATGAGTGACATTAGGATGCCACATATGGCTAGAAAGTAGATTGAAGCCTCTTCCTCACCATTGAGTTATTTGTAATTTGAATCACTTTGAAATTCCTCACCTGTGTTCATATTAGGTAAATGGTCCTTGAAAGGGCTATAGGCTATGGGTATGATGAAGTCGGGGCAACATGGCTGAAGAGGGCAGAGAGAGCAAAGCCTGGTTCTGCAGGTGGACTTCTGGGGACACTTTTCTGTTTGCTCTCCAGATGGTGGCAGCAGAAAGTTGTAGAACATGGCTGTAGGCAAGCTTCTGTTTTTTTTTTTTTTAATTTTAATTATTTTAAAAAATCTTTATTGTTCAGTTTATTAATTACATTGTTCCCCCCCTTTTTCCCCTTATAGCTCCCCTCCACCCAGTACCCATCCCACCCTCCGCCCTCACCTGCCCCACACTGTCCTCTCCCATAGGTGCATGATTTTTGTCCAGTCTCTTGCTGTACCTACCACACCCCTTTTCTCCCCAAGAATTGTCAGTCCATTCCCTCTTTATGCCCATGATTCTGTTATATTCACCAGTTTATCTTGTTCATCAGATTTTTAATTCTCTTGATTTTTATATTCATTTGTTGATAGATGTGTATTTGTTGTTCATAATTTTTACTTTTACCTTTTTCTTCTTCCTCTTTTTTCATTTTTTTAATCTTTATTGTTCAGTTTATTAATTACATTGTTCCCTTTTTTCCCCTTATAGCTCCCCTCCACAAGGTACCCATCCCACCCTTCGCCCTCACCCGCCCCCCACTGTCCTCTCCCATAGTTGCATGATTTTTGTTCAGTCTCTTGCTGCACATCCCACACCCCTTTTCTCCCCAAGAATTGTCAGTCCATTCCCTCTCTATGTCCATGATTCTGTTACATTCACCAGTTTATTCTGTTCATCAGATTATTAATTCTCTTAAATTTTAGATTCATTTGTTGATAGATGTGTATTTGTCGTTCATAATTTACACTTTTATCTTTTTCTTCTTCCTCTTCTTATAGAATATCTTTCAGTAGTTCATATAATATTGGTTTGGTGGTGATGAACTCCTTTAGCTTTTTCTTATCTGTGAAGTAATTTATCTGACCTTCAATTCTGAATGATAGCTTTGTTGGGTAATCTTGGTTGTAGATTCTTGCTGTTCTTCACTTTGAATATTTCTTGCTACTCCTGTCTGGCCTGCATAGTTTCTGTTGAGAAATCTGCTGACAATCATATGGGTGCTTCCTTATAGGTAACTAACTGTTTTTCTCTTGCTGCTTTTAATATTCTCTCGTTATCTTTTGCCCTTGGCATTTTAATTATGATATGTCTTGGTGTGGACCTCTTTAGATTCCTATATTTTGGGGTTCTGTGCACTTCTTGGGCTTTTAAGTCAGTTTCTTTCACCAGGTGGGGGAAGTTTTCGGTCACTATTTCTTCAAATAGGTTTTCATTATCTTGCTCTCTCTCTTTTTCTGGCACCCCTATAATTCAGATGTTGGTATGCTTGAGGTTGTTCCAGAGGCCCCTTACACTATCTTCAATTTTTTGGATTCTTTTGGTTTCTTGCTTTTTCAGCTGAGTGGATTTTGCTTCTTTGTATTTCAAATCTTTGACTTGGTTCTTGTGGTCATCTGGACTGCTTTTAGGTCTTTGTATAATATTTTTTATTTCAGTTAGTGTATGCTTAATTTCTAGTTGGTCCTTTTTCATTTCCTCATAGGTCTTATTCATTTCCTGGTAGGTCTCATTAAGTTCATTGGCCTTTTCTAGGAGCCTCTTGAAAAACCTTATAATTGTGGTTTTGAACTCTATGTCCAGTCATTTTTTTCCTTCCATTTCTTTCACATCTGATTTCTTTCCATTTCTCTGCATTGTGGCTGCTTCCCTGAGTTGGTTGATTAGCTTTGTGTGGTAGATGTTCTCTAAGGGACAGTGGCTCAGCCTCCCCAGTTACCTGAGGTGGATACTATTGCTGCAGCCCTTTATGGGTTATACAGTATTGTTGAAGTTAAGCCTAGATTATTGTTGTTAGAACTAGGAGGGTTTGACCTCCAGGCCAATTGATTGTGAGGGTAAGCTGTGTTCAGGTTGGATGGGCAGAGTCTCTGGGCTGAGCAGGCAGCGTCAGCTCCGCCCTATGCACCACCAGGGTCTCTGTGCCAGGTACTAATGGCTACACACACCTCTGAGAGAAAGCCTCCGCTGATTTCCACCCTATGCCCGACAACTCAGCCTCTCCCCAAATGAGTCTGCACTCCCAAAGTCTCGCCCAGGGTTGTAACACAATGCAGTCTGGTGGTCTCCCAAACGAGGGAGCAAGTCACGAGTCCTCTCTGCGTAGTCGTGCACTTCTGTTGCCAAGTTTACGCACAAACTGCTGTTCCAAGTTCATGCCCACTCTCGTCAAGCTCACCCTATCCACAAGCTCGCAGACCTCTGCCATGCTGGGTCTGCTTTTCCACTGCCCAGTTTCACCCCTTATGAGTGTGGATTCCCCGGACCTTGCCTGTAACTGGGGAATCAGCGCAGTGGGATGCCTTTGTCCTCGCTGTTGGAGAAAGCCAGCCGGGTTTGCAGCCATCCGCCCTCTCAGCTGGCGCGTGCACACGGCTCCGAACCTCTGGCTCCGTGAGTATCTTCAGCGCTGCCCTCTGCCACTCCTTTGAGTCACAGTGTCCTATCTTTACTTTTATTTGTGGAATTTTCACTCAGCCAGCTTTCCAGTGATTCTGGATGATGTTTGTTCTGTCGTTAAGTTGTAGTTTTGGAATTTTGTGGAGTAGCAAGGTAGGTGTTTACCTATGCCACCATCTTGGTTCCTCCCCAGGCAAGCTTCTGTTTCGAAACTGCCTGAGATTTGCTGTAGGTTATTTTGGTTTAAAGTCACATTGAAGTAATGTTCTTTTCTTAGGAGTTAACACACACCTACCACATGACCAAGTCTTTCTACTTTTAGGTATTTACTCAACAGAAACAAAATCATCTGCTCATCCTTGCATCCCAGCTTTATGTGTTGTAGCTCAAACTGGACACAACCCAAATGTTGACCAATAGGTAAACAGATAAACAAACTGTGGTATATCAATACAATGGAATGTTATTTAGCAAAAAGGGACTGAATTATTGATACACATAGCAACATGGGTGAATCTCAAAATAACTACAAAAAGAGAGTACGTACTATATGCTTCATTTATATAAAATTCTAGAAAATGCAAACTAATTTATAGCGACAGAAAGCAGATCTGTGGTTGCCTGGGAGCTGGGAGGGGACAGCATGGGCCCGAAGGAAACTACAGTGGGGTGGGAAGAAATCTTTGAGAGTGGTGGCCATGTTCACTATCTTCTAGACATATGTAAAAACTTATCAAATTATACACTTTAAATTTGTGCAGTTTATTGTATGGCAATCATATACACATGAGAGGCCCAAGCACAAAATTTTTTCATGGGGGGTAGGGAATTTCCCTCAGCCCAGCCTGCACCCTCTCCAATCTGGGACCCCTTGAGGGATGTCCGACTGCCCGAGGGCCTAAATGGGGAGTAGGACATCCTCACAATCCAGGACTGCTAGCTCCAAACTGCTCACCTGCCTGCCTCCCTGATTGCCCCTAACCGCTTCTGCCTGCCAGCCTGATCATTCCCTTACCACTACCCTGCCAGCCTAATTGATGTCTAACTGCTCCCCTGTTACCCTCTTTACCCACAACCTCTCTCCTTCGCTGGCCTGGTTACCCCTAACTGCCTTCCCCTGCAGGCTTGATAGTCCCCAACTGCCCTTCCTTGCAGGCCTGCTCCCTCCCAACTGCCCTCCCCTGCTGGCCTGATCACCCACAAATGCCCTCCCTTGTAGGCCTGGAACCTCCCAAGAGCCCTCCCTTGTTGGCCATCTTGTGGTGGCCATCTTGTGTCCACATGGGGACAGGATCTTTGACCACATGGGGGCAGCCCTCTTGTGTGTTGGAGTGATGGTCAATCTGTGTATTAGTCTTTTATTAGATAGGATAGAGGCCTGGTGCTTGGGTGGGAGCCAGTTGGTTTTCCCTGAAAGGTGTTCTGGATCAGGGTGGGGGTTCTCTTGCGGTGTGGGGCAGCCTGGGTGAGGAGCCTGTGGTGATTTTCTGGCTGGCCATGCCCCCCAGTGACCCAAGTGGAGCCCTGGGATCTGGGTTTAATTTATGTTCTACCATTGAAACTTTGTAGCCTGGAGTGGAGGCCTAGGTGCTAGGGCTACAGAAGCTTGGCTTCCTCCATCGCCCCAGCAATCCTAGTCTCTTCTCTCTCCAGCTCTGTGGCTGCTGCTATTTATGTTGGGATTATGTATCTTCTATAATTGAAACTTTGTAGCATTGAGTGGAGGCCTAGGCTGGCAATGGCAGGAGGAAAGCTTGGCTTCCTTTGTTGCTGAGGAAACCCAAGCCTTCCTCCTGCTCTCAGTGGTGGCAGGCATCTTGGTTGGGGTTTATTTGCATATTTGCTCCTGATTGGCCGATGGGCATGGTTGTGGGTGTGGCCTGATTGTAGGTATGGTCAACTTGCAAATTACTCCTTTATTAGATAGGATAATCTGTAAGAAATCACATGGAGGTATTTTTTCTATCTCTAAAAGGTCTCTTGTTTTCCCTGACATAACTCTATTTAGTATATTTTTTAAAATAGACTTTATCTTTTAAAGAAGTTTTAGGTTCACAGAAAAATTGAGTGGAAAGTACAGAGACTTTCCATATACGTCCCAACCCCACGCAAGCACAGTCTCCCCCATTGTCATATCCCTCACTAGAGGTACATTTGTTATAATCAATGGACTACATTGACATAATAATGACCCACAGTCCATAGTTTATAGTTGTAGTTCATTTTTGTGCATTCTATGGGTTTGGACAAATGGGTAATGACATGAATCCACCATTAGGTTACTGCTCTAAACATTCTCCGTGTTTCACTTATCCATTCCTCTCTCCCCTAACCTCTGGGAACCACAGATTTTTTTAATGCCATAATTTTGCCTTTTCTAGAATCTCTATAGCTGAGATCATACATAGTGTGGCCTTCTCAGATTAGCTTCTTTCACTCATGAATATGCATTAAAGGTTCCTCCATGTCTTATCATTACATAATAACTGATTTCTTTTATTCCCCTACATTTTTTTAAAAAAAAATTCTCACCCAAGAATGTGTCTTTTTTATTGATTTTTAGAGAGAAAGTAAGGAAGAGGGAAAGAGAAAGAGAGAGAAACATAAATTGTTTGCCTCCTGTATGCACTCCAACTGGGGATTGAACCCACAACTTGGGTATGTGCCCTGACTGGGAATTGAACCCATAACTATGGTGCACTGGAGGACATTCCAACCAACTGAACCACACCAACCAGAGTGATAACTCATTACTTTTCAGTGCTGATTAATATTCCATTGTCTGGCTATACCAGTTTATTTATGCATTCACCTGCTGAAGGACATCTTGGTTGTTTTCATATTTTGAGAATTATGGGGGAAAAGATGCTTTTTTTCAGTCTCAGTTGGGTTTTCTTCAAGGAGGGCCCTGAACGCTAAAATGTTCTGCCTACCATGGACACAGACAATGGGGTGGTAAGGGCTTGGGGCGAATGGGGGAGCTGCAGAGAGGTCAATGGGGGACAAAAGGGAACATATGTAATACTTTCAACAATAAACAATAAAGAATTATTTAAAAATAATGTTCTTTCCACATTCATCTCCTTTGTAAACAAACATATTTTTATTGATTTCAGAGAGGGAAAGGAAGAGAGAAACAGAGCATCAATGATGAGAAGAATCATTAATCGGCTGCCTCCTGCACACCCTCACTTGGGAATTGAGCCCGCAACCCAGGCATGTGCCCTGATTGGGAATCAAACCATGACCTTCTGATTCAACCACTGAGCCACACCCGCTGGGATCCCTTGTTTCTTATAAATTACTAGAGGCTTGGTGCATGAAATTTGTGCACTCAGGGTGGTGCAATCCTCAGCCCAGATTGCAAGAGGATGCAGGCCAGGCTGAGGGACCCCACTGGTGCATTATTTGGATCAGGGAGGTTGGCCAGCCAGAGAGGGACTGCAGGAGGGCTCCAGAGCATATCTGGCCCATATTGCTCAGTCCTGATCTGCCAGACGTCAGCAGCAAGTTAACCTATGAGTTGGGGCATCTGCCCCCTGGTGATCAGTGCATATCACAGTGACTGGTTGACCAGTCAACTGTCTGCCCCCTGGTGGTCAGTGCACATCATAATGCGCAGTTGAGTGGCCTTAGCATATCGTTAGTATATTATGCTTTGATTGATTGAATGATTATTGTTGTTAGAACTAAGAGGGTTTGACCTCCAGGCCAATTGGCTGTGAGGGTCAGCTGTGCTCAGGTTGGATGGGTGGAGTCTCCGGGCTGAGCAGGCAGCGTCAGCTCTGCCCTATGTGGCACCTGGGTCTCTGTGCCAGGTGCTAATGGCTTCCAGCACCTCTGAGAGAAAGCTGCCGCTGAGCTCTACCCTCTGCCAGACAATTCAGTCTCTCCCCAAATGAGTCTGCACACCCAAAGTCTCACCCAGGGTTGTAAAACAATGCAGTCCAGTGGTTTCCCGAATGAGAGAGCAAGTCATGAGTCCTCTCTGCGCACTTGTGCACCTCTGCTGTTTCCAAGTTTATGTGCACTCTCCACAAGCTCGCCCTCTCCACAAGCTAGCAGACCTTTGCAGCGCCTGAATTTCAGCGTGCTTCCCTACTGTCCAGTTTCATCCGTATGAGTGTGGGTTCCCTGGACCTCGCCTGGAACTGGGGAATCAGTGCAGTGTGATACCTTTATCTTTGCAGTCGCCTGGCCTCTTTGCTAGCTCACGCATGTGCAGGACTCCAAACCTCTGACTCCACGTGTGTCTTTAACGCTGCCCTCTGCCACTCCTCTGAGTCACAGTGTCCTATCTTTACTTTTATTTGTGAAATTTTCGCTCAGCCAGCTTTCCGGTGATTCTGGATGATGTTTGCTCTGTCATTAAATTGTAGTTTTGAAATTGCTGTGTGGGGCAGCAAGATAGGTGTTTACCTATGCCGCCATCTTGGTTTCTCCAATAGTGGCATATTTGACTTTTTCTGTGTTTATTAGTCATTCACATATCTTCTCTTGTGAGATTTATGTTCTAGTATTTTGCCCATCTTCTGTTTTTACTAGGTTGCTTCTCCTTCTTCTTCTTCTTCTTCTTCTTCTTCTTCTTCTTCTTCTTCTTCTTCTTCTTCTTCTTCTTCTTCTTCTTCTTCTTCCTTTTCTTCTTCCCCTCCTCCTCCTCCTCCTCCTCCTCCTCCTCCTCCTCCTCCTCCTCCTCCTCCTCCTCCTCCTCCTTCTTCTTCTTCTTCTTCTTCTTCTTCTCCTTCTCCTTCTCCTTCTCCTTCTTTTTCTTTTTCTTCCTCTTCTCATCATCATTTTTATTATTATTTTGTAGATGTTTTTTCTATGTCTTAAAAACAATCTTTTGTCAGATATATGTACCAGTATTGCAATATTTTCTTTCGGCCTATGGCTTGCCTTTTTAAAAAATAATATCTTTGATGAACAAAAGTTTTACATTTTGATGAAGTCTGATTTCTCAATTTTAAAAAAATGGTTAGTGAATGCTTTTTGTATTTTGTCTAAAAATTATCTACATCAAAATCATGAGGATATTCTCCTGTGTTTTCTTTGTAGTTTTAGCTTTTATGTTTAGATCTATGATCTGTATCTATTAATTTTTATGTAGGGTATAGTAGGTGTTACTTAAATTTTCTTCTGTATAAATATCTAGTTATTCCAGCACCACTTCTTGAAAAGACTTCTATTTCCTGATTGAATTGCAGACACCTTCCTCATATGTCAATTAATGAAATATATGAGCATCTATTTCCTAACTCATCTGTTCTTTTGGTCTATTTGCCAGTCCTAGGCTAATTCCACACTGTTTTAATAATTGTGAATTTATAGGAAGTGTTGAAATGAGATAGTGTAACCTGATGCTTAAAGATGATTTTGACAACTGTAGCTCAATTTTGAGCTTATGTCACTGTTATAAGTTGAATTATGATCCCTCAAAATATGGCGAAGTCCTAACCTCTGGTACCTGTGAATGTGACCTTATTTGGATAGAGCGTCTTTGTAGATGTAATCAAGTTAAGTTGAGGTCATACTTATCTTTGGGCGTACCTTAATCTGACATGACTGGTGTCCTTTTAAGAAAATGGGAAGAGACAAAGACACACATGGGAAAGACAATGCGATAATGAAGGCAGACCCAAGTACCCACCAATAGGTGAGTGGTACATTTACACAATGGATTACTACTCTGCTGTAAAAAGGAAGAAAAATGTACCCTTTGCCACTGCATGAATGGACCTGGAGTGCATTATGCTAAGTGAAATAAGCCAGTCAGAGAAAGGCAAGTACTATATAATTCCACTCATGTGGAATTTAATTAACAAACTGAGTTTCCAAGCAAATTAGAGTCAAACTCATAGACAGCTCTGGGGATGGGGTAGGAGTTAGCAGAGGGACTGAGCAAAAAATAAAAAAGAGAGAGAGAACGCATGGACATGACAACACTATGGTGATTTTAAGGGTAAAGGGGGCTGGGTGGAGGTGGAAGAAGGCATAGAGGGAATAAATGATGATGGAAAAAATAAAATAAAATTGGGAGAAAAAGAAGTCAGGAATCATCTACAAAGTGATGCATTTACCAGCCAAATAATGCCAAATTTGGCCACTAGACCATGAGAAGCAAGGAGAGAGATGTGGAACAGATTCTCCCTCACAACCTTCAGAAAGAACCAATCCTGCCCATATCTTGATTTTGGACTTCTAGCCTCTAGAACTGTTGTTTTAACTACCCAGTTTATGGTACCTTGCATGGCAGCTCCAGAAAACTAATATGGCCACTGAAATATAACTCAGACTTGCTTAAGCAATAAAGAAGTACTATCTTTTAAGCTTACAAGTCCAATTTGAAGGGTTCCTGATGAGATTTATGTGAGGTATTAGGTATTTGGAATAGGCCCAATTATAAGGGTTAGAAACACCCTTCCCCCCGATAGTGGCTTACCCAAAATAAACATTTTATTTTATTTTTCATGTATATGTTGGTATTCAGAATTTGCTGGTATGACGGCTCCATGGCATCAGGAATCCAGGAGTCTTCTATCTTTGTGCTGCCATCCTCAGTACATGGCTGCCACCTCATGGTGTGAATCTAGCTTCATGCCTGCCTTCCATCCCTCAGAGAGAAATAAGGGTGAAGGTGCCTGTCCCCTTCTCTTAAGGACACATTCCAGAGGATACATCTGCTCAAAGCCTGCTGTCCAGAATTTAGTCACATGAACACTCTTAACTACAAGGAAGGCTGGGAAATATAATCTGTATTTTGGGAATCCAACCTATCCTATATAATAAAAGAATAATATGCAAATTGACCATCACTCCAACACACAAGATGGCTGCCCCCAGGTGGACACAAAATGGCCACCACAAGATGGCCTGCAGGGGAGGGCAGTTGTGAGCAGTTAGGGGTGACCACGCCTGCAGTGGAAGACAGTTGTGGGGACCCAGGCCTGCAGGGGAGGGTAGGTGGGGGAGGCCAGGCCTGAAGGGGTGGAAATTGGGGGGGGGACCAGGCCTGCAGGGGAGGATAGTTGGGGGAGACCCAGGCCTGCAGGACAGGGCAGTTGGGGGAGACCAGGCTTTCAGGGGAGAAAAGTTGGGGGATCAGACCTGTAGGGGAAGACAGTTGGGGGGGACCAGACCTGCAGGGGAGGGCAGTTGGTGGGGACCAGGCTGGCAAGTGAAGGCATTCAGGGTAAACCAGGCCTACAGGGGACGACAGTTAGGATCAACCAGACTGGCAGGGGAGGAGAGTTAGGGATGACCAGGTCTGCAGGGGAGGGCAGTTGGGGCGGGGGGACCAGGCCTGCAGGGCAGGACAGTTGAGGGGATCCAGGCTGGCAAGGGAGGGCATTTAGGAGTGACCAGGCCTGCAGAGGAGAGAAGTTATGGGTGACCAGATAGGAAGGGCAGTAAGGAGCAATCAGGTTGGCTGGGGAGCAGTTAGGCATTGATCAGACTGGCAGCATAGTGGTTAAGGGGTGATTAGGCTGGCAGACAGAAGCAGTTGGGGGCAATTAGGCAGAGGCAGGTGAGGAATCCTGGGAGCTGGCAGTCCTGTATTGTAAGAGGGAAGTCTGACTGCCCATTTAGGCCCAATCTTGGTGGGATTGGCCCTAAACAAGCTGTTGGACATCCTTCAAGGAGTCCCAGATTGGAGAGGGTGAGGCTGGGCTAAGGGACACGCCCCCTCCCCCATGCACAAATTTTGTGCACCTGGCTTCTAGTATATAATAGAGAAATATGCTAATTAACTGGGATACCATAATTGGTCAACTGAACGGGAGGAGGTTGCACATACAGCGTCGGGGGTTGGATGGCAGGGGCCGCCGCATGCCTGCGCTGAGAGAAGGCCTGATTAGCAGCTGCTGAAGCTGCTTCAAGGGCCGGAGAGGGAACCAGGGTCAAACCTGCAGTGGCTGCGGTTGCTGCAGGGCCCGGGGAGCCAGGCAGGGCCAGACCAGTGACTTCAGGGTGGGCGGCACAGCCGGACCTGCCCCGAGGCAGGTACAGCTGAGCAGCTTGACAGCAGAGAGCAGGGCCTACTTGGCCATAGCCATGGTGACCCACAAGGAGGCAAGTGGGTCCACAGACAGCACCTAGCAGGGTTTGTTTGGCCATTGCCAGGGCAACCTGGGAGCAGGCAAGTGGGCCTGCAGGCAGCGCCCAGCAAGACCTGCTTGGCCATTGCTGTGGTGTGAAGCAGGCAGGCCCCGCAGAGAGTAGAAAAGCATGGGAAGCAGGCCTAAGCCATCAGTAGGACATCCCCTGAGGGCTCCCGGATTGGAGAGGGTGTAGGTAAGACTGAGGGACTCCCTCCACTCCTGTGCATGAATTTTGTGCACCAGGCCTCTAGTCCTATATAATAAAAGAGTAAAATGCAAATTGACCCTAATGGCAGAATGACCAGAACGACCACTTGACCAATCACTATGAGGTGCACTGGCCACCTCTTGGTTCCTTTTTCTGGCTGGCAAGCTCTAATCGCCTGATGGTGAACTGGGAACTGGGGATGGGTAGTGGAGGTGGGCGGGACAGCAGGGGAAGATGGCCCTGATCACAGGCCAGGCCTAGGGACCATACTCAAGCACGAATTTTGTGCGCTGAGCCTCCAGTTTATTATTAAATAGGAAGGGGAGATCAGATATTAGGAAACAACTGGAAGTTTCTTCTACAAATTGTCTGTAGAGGAAGGCTAAACGTCATAAATGATTGGCTGTAAGTGACTTGATAGGGAAAAATTCAGAAATAAATATTTAAAAACTTATAAACATTAGCTACAATCATGAGAGGGGATGAGATGGTCTGCCAAGAGTGTAGAGAAGAAAAGGTTGAGAGACCTGTAGGAAAGCTCAGAGTTTAATAATATAGAGGAGGGGTTCAGCAGGGCCCTGAGAAGAAATGATGAGGCTGTTAGATGGAAAATAGGACAAGTGTTAAGAAGAGAGGAGTTAACAGTACAAAGGAGGAAGAGAAACCAGTTAAGATAAAGAACTAGTCTTTGCCCTGACTGGTGTGGCTCAGTTGGTTGGGCATCATCACAAAGGGTTGCTGGTTTGATTCGCAATTGGGGCATATGCCCCAATTTCAGGCTTGATCATTGGTAGTGAACATGGAGGAGGCACTCTCACATGATGTTTCCCTCTCTCCTTTTCCCTTCCTTTCTGAATAAACAAACAAACAAACAAATAAATAAATAATCTTAAAAAAGAACTAGTTTTTAAACATGTAAGAAGTTGTGATTGTTCTGTTTCAAAATCATAAGCTCCCTCAAGTCTTTTTCTGGAAGGAGACATGTGTAACCAAATGATCTTCTAGAACTTGAAATGTGCATAAACCCCAGTGTAAGGATGTTATGGTTCTGGGCTGGTGAAAGACACTGCTCCTACCCGCCTCAGTGAGGGACAAGTTCACACCTGAACAGTGAGGTCTGTTATCTTTGTCATTATGTTCATATGGCTGTGGACTGTTAGGAGGCTCTGGAATAGAAAATGGAACCCAACCAGAAGACTCAAAGGACTAAGGGTTTGACCTTGCCTTTTGTCTGGTTCTAAGGAAGGAATCAATATGAACAGGCAGTCGGACATCCCTCTCACAATCCAGAACTGCTGGCTCCCAACTGCTTGCCTGCCTGCCTTCCTGATTGCCTCCAACTGCTTCTGCCTGCCAGTCTGATCACCCCCTAATTACTGCCCTGTCAGCCTGATTGATGCCTAACTGCTCCCCTGCCAGCCTTTTTGCCCCTAACTGTCCTACCCTGCAGACCTGGTCACCCCTAACTGCCCTCCCTTGCAGGCTGGGTCCCCGCCAACTGCCCTTCTCTGCAGGCCTGGTTACCCTCAACTTCCCTTCTCTGCTGGCTTAGTCATCCCTGTCTTCCCCTGCAGGCTTGATCACCCCAACTGCCCTAGAGATAACTAGAGATAACTAAGGCAATTTGGTTATTCCACTTCTAGATGGATGTAGAGGCTCTTAATCATGTACACAAGGAGACAGGTGCAAAAATGCTCACTGCAGCACTATTCTAGTAAGACCACCCCATTAGCAGCAGCAACAAAACAACTTAAATGTCCACCAGCAGGAGGATGGATTAATACTGCAACAACACACATGCATGGACATTATGTTAAGCAAAAGAAGCCAGGTATAAAAAAAAATGAATACACTATGATTTTGTTTAAGGGGTTTTAGAATTGGCAAATTAATGATCCTTGGGTTAACTATCATAGGGGTTACTTATGGGGTCCCACTGACTGGAAAATGACATACGGACTCTTCTAGGGTGAGAATAATATACTATATCTTCATCTGGATGATAATTACACAGGTAAACATTTACTGAACTTACACTCAAATTTTGCATACTTTGTTGTATATAAATTATACCTCAAAAACTATCTGAGCAAAAATAAAATGTTAACATGTTAATTCTCAGTGGTGCCTACACAGAGTGCTGTTACCCAATTTTCTATATTTTCCTATATATTAAAATTATAATTAGGAAAGAGAACGAGAGCAGTAATCTGCCATAACCAAAGCAACACCCATGCTAGAGGTGACACTTTGAGTTGGGGTCCCTCAATGCTTGGGTGAGTTCACTCACAATAGGATGCAGATGACAAAAGTCAGCCAACCTGAGAAGAGGTTACCTTCATTGTCATGTCTCAGTAAACTAAATGGCTGCTAAACACGGGAGCTGTTTTGTAGGCTGTTTTGAAGATCAGCTTGGCTGATTCTTCAACTGACAGGGATGCAAGAGCTGGGCTGCATCCTGAACTCAACCCCTGCCCAGGAGGGAGAGCTGCGTTTGAAAAGCATTTCCTTGGTCTCAGCTGCCCAATTGATTGCTGCTCTGCAAGCCAAGGGTATCACCAGTGGGGAAAAAGAAAAAAAAATTTAAAAGGGAGGTGGGAAAAATAAAAAAATAAAAGATGCATATGCCTTGTCTTGTTGCTTTAAGGATCTGGATTATGTACTTCAATATTTGGAGCTTCTTCCTCCTATCTGATCAGTTCTTCACCTAATCCTGTGGAGGCAGTGAGGGTGTGGTGTAGCCCAACATGGCTCTGAAACCAGATAGGGCTGCCTTTCCATCAGTACCTGACTAGCAGACTACTAAACCTCTCAGCACCTCACTGTAAAACAGAAGCAGTGCTTCCGAAGCCTCTCGGGTTGCTCTAGGACTGAAAATGGGGAATGCCAGACCTGGCTTTGGGGGCCCTTGATAACCAGAATAAGACCACTTGTTTCTCCCTGAAGCTAGCTTTGTGAGTCTGAAACCCTGGCAAGGTCTCCCAGTAGAATTTTTAGCAATGATGACTGCTGAACACTTGACATGTCTCTAGTTGGACTGAGAGATAAATTTTTTCATTTTATTCTATTTTAATTGCTTTACATTTAAATAGCCAGCTGTGGTCAGTAGCTACTATATTGGGCAGCACACAAAGAGTCATTCCCAGTCACAATCGGTGCCCTGCCGGGCAGGGTGGCCCATTAGTGTGGACTCAGAGAGGCCCAGGTACTCTTTGCACCTATGAAGCCATTTCTTCTGCCTAACAAGCTCCCCCAGAATAAAGTCCGGGACTGTAGTCAGGCTCCGGTCCGGCTCAGCTGGGAGCAGTCAAGGTTGGTAAAGAGACTTCTGTCTCTCTTGTCCCCACACTTTCCACCCACAACTCCTTTAAAATTTTAAATGTTTCTATTGACTTCAGAGAGGAAGGAGAGGGAGAGAGATAGAAACATCAATGATGAGAGAGAATCATTGATCTGATGCCTCCTGCAGGCCCCAGTAATCAAGCCCGTAACCAGGCATGTGTCTGGACCAGGAATCTAACCGCAACCTCCTGGTTCATCAGTCCCAGCTCAACCACTGAGCCAAACCGGCTGGGCCCACAACTCTTTTTATTTTAATTTTTATCTATTGACTAGAGGCCCGTTGCACAAAATTCATGCATGGGGCTGGGGTGTCCCTCAGCCCAGCCTGCACCCTCTCCAATCTGAGATCCCCTCAGTGATGTCTGACTGCCCATTTAGGCCCGATCCTACCAGGATCGGGCCTAAATGGGCAGTCAGACATTCTTCTCACAATCCAGGACTGCTGGCTTCCAACTACTTGCCTGCCTGCCTTCCTGATTGCCCTTAACCCCTTTGCCTGCCAGCCTGATCACCCCCTAGCTGTCAGGGGTTCAGCAGGGAGGGATGAATAGATGGGCCACAGGCGATCTTTAGGGCAATGAAACTGTTCTGTCTTGCCGAGACCGGTTTGGCTCAGTGGATAGAGCATGGGACTGCGGACTGCGGGGTCCCGGGTTTGATTCCGGCAAGGGCATGTACCTTGGCTGCGGGCACATCCCCAGTAGGGGGCGTGCAAGAGGCAGCTGATCGATGTTTCTGACTTTCTATCCCTCTCCCTTCCGCTCTGTAAAAAATCAATAAAAAAAAAAAAAAAGAAACTGTTCTGTTTGATATTACATTAATGGTATATTTGTCAAGACCATAAGATGTTCAACACAAAGAATGAACCCTAATGTAAACTGCAGATTTTACTTTTGTTAATCATGTGTCGATAAAGGCTCATCAATTGCAATAAATGTATCACATTAATTTAAGATGCTGATAAAAGAAGCTTTAAGGTGGTGTGGTCAGGTCTGGGGCTGGCTGGCGTGGGCCTGGACCCCCTGCTGGGTCCAAGGCGGCCATTGAGACCCCAGGTTTTCTGGGGCCAGGCCTCAGGGCAGCTCTGGAGCTGTGATTGGACCCCTTGGCCCAGCAGCCCCGCCCCCCATGCTGCCCCCCTCCCACTCCTGATAGGCTGGTAGTATAGCTAAGGTATGGTCAGATTTGCGTATTACTCTTTTATTAGATAGGATTTGAGAGAATAAGAGAAAAACATATATGTGTTGTTCCCTCTATTCATGCATTCATTGGTTGCCTCTTTGTATGAGCCTCATGGGGATGGAACTGCAGCAAGGTTGGCACATGGGGGCCACACTTGAACTAACTGAGCTACACCGCCGGGGCTCCACCCACAACTCTTAAGTCCCTCAGAGAAGCTGGGTGGGGACGCGTGGGAGACACCCCCTGGATCTCTGCTCTTGAGTCTTTCAGCTGCTTTGCTCTTCACAGCACACCCAGGAGGCTCAGCATTTCCATTTCACAGATGAGGGAACTGAGGCTCCAGTAGGCGCAGGGCACAGGGCGGGAAGCAGCGGGGCTCCAGCCCACTGATGAACTTTTGGAGACATCTTGGTGGGTCGGGTTGTCAGGGTGCGCGGGGGAAAACGGCGGGTAAATATTTGGGGCTGTAACCTGGGCTCCAGCCAGTCCTAGTCACTGCGGTTCCCGGGCGGCGCGTGGCGAGGGCGGTGTCTGGGGACAAGGGCGTCCCGGCGGGGGCCCGAGCCCACTCGCTGGCCCCGCCCCGCCCCGCCCCGCCCGCCCGCGGCTATAAGACACCCGGGCTGAGGTGGCGGCGCTGAGGAAGGGGCGCGTGCGGGCCGTACTGGGAGCGCTCAGGAGCCACAGGCAGAGCGACAGGCAGAGCGACAGGCAGAGCGCGAGCAGAGCGGGACCGTCCCCGCTTCAGTGCGAGCGGCCGGGGCCCGGGCAGCACCTCGCAGGACCCTCCGCCCCGCGCCGGGCAGAGCCCGCCCATGAAGCCGCCCGCAGCGCAGGGCAGCCCCGCGGCCGCCGCAGCCGCAGGTGAGTGGGGGTCCCCATGGAGCCCTGGGCCTACAGGTCGGGGGCGGAGAGGGGTCGAGGGGAGGAAGGCGGGAAAGAAGACACCTTACCTCCCGCCATCCTCCCAGCCGGAGCCTGCCCGTCAGCTTCCCGCCACGCAGGGCTGATGCCCCGAGCCCGACACCGCGGGCGCAGCCTGACTCAGTCTTCCCTCCGCCCGCGCGTTCGCACGCGCCCCCGGGGGAGCGAGCGCGGGGCCCGGAGCCGGCGGCGCGTGGGAGAGTTCCCGTGTGTCGCCCGCGGCGGCCGCGGCCCGCCGACCCCCCGCCGGGGCCGCTTCCTAGCTGCGGGTGGCGGGATGCGGAGCGGGCTGCCCGGGGCGGTGGAGAATATGGGAAAGTCACCAGCGGCAGCGACCGCGCGCTGTCCCCGGGCGAGCAGGGAGGTTCGCCATCCCCGGGAGGGGGCGGCCGCTCGTCTGAGCCCGCGTCCCCCCGCCCGCAGCGCCGGCCCTGGACCCCGCGGCCGCCGGCGACCTGACGGACGCGCTGTGCGAGTTCGACGCGGTGCTGGCGGACTTCGCGTCGCCCTTCCACGAGCGCCACTTCCACTACGAGCAGCACCTGGAGCGCATGAAGCGGCGGAGCAGCGCCAGCGTCAGCGACAGCAGCGGCTTCAGCGACTCGGAGAGTAAGTGCGCCCAGCCGAGGCAGGTGCCCGGCGCCCCGAGGCTCCCGCACCGTCCACGAGGGAGCGCTGGGCGGTCTCAGTGCGCCCGTTTGTCGCCTGAGGGGTGGGGCCCAGCGCAGCGAGCTCTGCAGCCCAGGGCAGTCTCTAGGGCACCGGCAGAGTGGAGTCGCCCAGCGCGGCTAAGAACCCGAGGATGGCTCTTGAGCGCCAGTCGGCCCCCCTGCCGCCCGCAGGTGTCACGGGCCGGAGGAGGGTTTCCTGAAGCAGCTTGTCCGGCCTCAGCCAGACGGGACTCCTGGGACTCGAGCCTTCCCACAGTTTCCCTCCCCTCCGCTCCTCCCCGCTGCCTCCCCTCTCAGCAACAACTTTTCAGAGGATGTGGAGCAAGTGGCACAGGAATGGGGGTGGGAGTGGACGTGGGAGGGCATAACACTGACACATTTGTGAAACCAGGGAAAGTTTCATAAACGGCTGCTCTTGGGATTTTTGAAATAACTTCTTGCACCTCCTTTTGGCCCCGAGCTCCCAGGCTTGCTGCTCCATTACAGACAGTTTTGAAAGACTCCCTGGCACTACTGGGTTCAAGGAAGTGACCCTTCCTTCAGGCAGGCCCCTGGGGGAGTGCTGGCTTTGGGGACACTCAGACTGGACAGGGAGCCAGAGAGCAGCCGGGTGCCTGGATGCTTCCTGGTGACTTCCAGAGCCTCTGGCCCAACCAACCTCCAGAGAGACAGCTTTCTCCAGGAACCCAGATGTCCTCCAAGGATTATGGGTGTCTGTTTAGGTGTCAAGCAGCACATTTGGTGGCTTTTCAGTATTACACACTTGCCGGTTTCAAATTACCTATTTTTCAAAGTGATTGAAAGCAATTCTGGGTTATTCTCGAGACTTCACTCCTTAGATGGCTACAAGCATGAATGGCACTCTCTTTGCTGCCCTCGACTCTGGAAGTGAAAGCAATGACCTTTCCTTGTAATTCCCTTCTTTTGAAATCTGAAGTTCTTCCTTGCTGGAGGGCAAAGGTTCAGTCCTAGACTTAAACATGAGCTGTCTCCTGAGAAGGGATAAAGGCAAGCACCACCCTTCAGAGTTTGAGTCAGAAACCTGAGTTCCAGCTGACTTTCTTTTGCCTGCCTTGCCCAAGGGTTAGATCTAATTGCAGCTCTGAGGTGAAAGGGAATGGAATAGTGTGCTGTTAACTTTCCATTTTGTATTTTTGGACTTTGTGGCTAATGACCAGACCGCTTATATTTAATTTCAAAGGGAAGTCTAAAAACTTTTGAAATGTGTCTCACTATCTGTGGCCAAACTGAAATACGTCTGTTTCTACTGGGGCATGGAGCAAGTGATTCACGGAGAAAAATTCTTTCCCCCACAGGAAAGACAGCTGGGGCAGCCTGTCCAGTGCTGGTCTATTGCAACGAACAGCTCCTTTCTAAACCACAGCCCCACTTGGCTGCAGTACGGTCTGAGCTCGCCCATTCATGGGTGATTGCAGCTCTCTCTGGGTAGGGTTTCAGAGCTGGGATCTGTTTTCAGGGGCCTCAAAGAGAAGGTACTTGAAACACATTCTGAACGGTTTTGGGGGGGGGGTATGTGAAATAATCTGTATTGTTCTTTAGGGTATGTGTGTATATTTTGCTCTTTGCTTTTGTTGTTAACTGTTGAACTAAACCTTAGTTTGGTGTTTAGAGAAGTAATGGGGAGGCTATAAAGAAGGCTCTGGTGACATCAGTCTTTTCAACAAATGTGTAGTTTGTCTCCCATATGACTGTTTAGAACTAGTCTTGACAGAAGCGGTGTGTATCTAAGTAATACTTTCTTAAGGAAGCATAATTTGTATATCTTAATTGTCACCAAGAATTGAGTACAGGCATTTGTTTTAATCATTTGTCTGTTTAATGCTTTCCTGTGGAAGAGAATGTTTGAGAGAGAGAGGGGTAGATCCTGCTGAGTTCAGTCCACCAAAGGGAGACACACCAGGATAATAAGAGAAGGCTACTTTTGCCAAGCCCTGACTATGACTACTATTAGTATTTATTAGCTTTTACTATTAGTGGTCTCTTTGCTGTGCTTTAAATGTGTTATCTCATATGATCACTACCACAGTTCTATCAGGTAGACACTGTTATTTGTATTTTTCTGATAAAACATCGGAATCACATGGGCTCTGTCTCTCTAAGGCTTTGCTCTTCAGGGTGGGTTGCTGGCTGGAATGGGAGCCAAGTCCTCAGGAATAGACATGAAGTCCCATTGGGCCCAGATCAGGCGCCTGTTTAGCAGCTGTGGTTGTGTGTGAAGGTGTATCTTTCAGTGGTCACCTGCTGGGGCAGTGGAGCCCAAGCTGAGCACCGTCAGCCCTGGGCGATGAGTGGGCTTCAGTTTCTCGAGCTGTAAAGTTAATGCTGTTCAATAGTGCAATTAGAAATATCCATAGCTCATAATTAGAAAGAGATATTTGCTCTTTTAAAAAAATATTTGTATTAATTTCGGTGGGGAAGGGAGAGGGAGAGAGAGATAGAAACATCAATGATGAGAGAGAATCATTGGCTGCCTCCTGCATGCCCCCCACTGGGGATTGAGCCCGAAATCCGGGTATGTGCCCTTGGTAGGAATCGAACCCAGAACCCTTCAGTCCACAGGCTAATGCTCTACCCACTGATCCAAACCAGCCAGGGCTTTTTGCTCTTTTTTAATGCTTTCAAGAAAACACTAAAATGCATATATCAGACTATATCATGTAGATTAGATATACATTTAAGTCAGTATTTTCCATGAAAATATTAATGTATGAAACTCTAAATCAAGGTTGCCTTAGTTTTCACTTTACCCTTATAGTTGTACTGCTCTGAAGATGTCTCCACTGCATTTCTGTTTTTTTTAAAAAATATATATTTTTATTGCTTTCAGAGAAGAAGGGAGAGAGAGAGAGAGAGAGAGAGAGAGAGAGAGAGAGAGAGAGATGGAAACATCAATGATGAGAGAGAATCATTGGTCGGCTGCTTCCTGTACACCCCCCACTGGGGAGAGCCTGCATTGTGGGCATGTGCCCTGACCAGGAATTGAACAGTGACCTCCTGATTCATAGGTTGATGCTCAACCTATGCCAGATATATTTGTGTGTGTGTGTGTGTGTGTGTGTGTGTGTGTGTGTGTTTAAGAATCCTTCCTTTTCTCCCTGGGTGACTTGCATCCAAAAGAGAAAGATAGACATTTCTTCTTCCACCCAAAGAAGCAAGTTACTTAGACAGGAAAGAAGAATGGATATTTAATAAGGAAATACTCCTTCCTGTTCCCACTTAGGGAGTCCTAAGATGTGAAGGGGGCCAAAATAACAATTGCAAGATAACTTTACCTTAGGGGTGGCATTCAAATGGGGGTGATCAAAATAGACTTGTTCCTTTCTCCGACTTGGGTTCTGACAGGTAATTTCAGGCACCTTAGTGGGAGTAGTTTAACTTTAGTAGTAAGCAGGCAGTGTAGTTAGGAGCTGGGGCAGTGTGGTCCAAGCTTGATCATCAGACGTGCTGCAGGAGTTGCAAACATCTTTGGTTTAAACTTATTTCTCAATATTTCTAAAACTATTTCCAAAAATAGTAAGAAAACAATGTAGTTTGAAAAATAACTTTAAGACAAATGTGTTTAAGGTCTGAAGTTTACTGTATATGCTTGGGCTATTATGATATTGTAGGGCCACACAAGCAACTGGCTTCCTTAGCACGTGTAAGACCTAGAATGTTTGAATGTCTTTGCTTAGACTATTCCAGCGTGGCCCTGGGAGAGGGGCCCTGATGGACCCTGGATGCCAGCATGATGGGAAGCATATTAGCTGATCAGACATAGGAGCCCTTAAACTAGAACCTGAACTTGTTCAAACCGTGGGAGAATGGGGAGTTAGGAGCCCTCGGGTTGCACTCCTACTGCGTAAGGAATTCTGGGTGGGTGCCGGGTCTCACTATGAAGGCCACCTGGAGAGCTGTCTAGAGGCATGAGCAGTCCCAGAAGGAAAGCTGAGACAACAGCAGTGGAACTGAGGAAGGGGCTCTTTCTTATTCTATCCCGCTTTCAGTGAGGCTGTGGGAACTTAGATTTTTGAGGAAGAGATTGACTGGCCCCCCTTCCCCCATTCCCTGTGGCAAAAGGGAAACAGGTCCAAGGCTCTCTTTTTCTCAGTTGATTACTATAGTTTGCTTGCCTTAAACGTGTGGGATTGTTCTATATTTACAGGAGCTCTGGCCAAGGCTCACTGTCTGTGGTTTTACTCCCCGCTAGACTAGCACATGTTGGCGCTAACCCTAAATTACCTTTCTCCCCACCCCTAAATCTACCTTTTAAACAAGCCTCTGTTTTTGCAACTGAGTTTCCCAAGCCCTGTTAGAGATTCTAAAGTTAGATGTTTGTATATTTAATATGCTTACATTTCGTCTAACGGTGTCTTACAAAACTTGGTCCCTGAATTTGAGGTTCCTGGCTTCAGCACATGAAGTTGACTTGACAAGGATGCTTTATGGGGCTTTGGGTTGCTTGTGAAATGGGCTTTAGAGCTGACTAAAGTAGATGTAAGGATTTAAAATATCCTTGCCACCTGCCAGGGTTCCTCAAATCATCACTGTTACATGTCCCTCAAGCCCCTATTGATAGCGCCTGAAACCGGTGGGGCAATAATACATTAATTATGTGTCTCAATAATACACAGTGCTGTCATTTCATCAGACTAACTGGCTATTATTTTGCAAGGAGTAGAGTTCCAGGGGAATGACAAGAACAGGAAGCCAGGCTTTGCTTACCTTCTAATTTACCACAGCGCTTAGCAGGTGCTTAATAAAAGTCTATAATATGAAATTTTATTGTGCAAAGAGTAAAGACAGGTCAAGAGTTTGAGGTACCTTTGTGTCGATGGTTTGTTTTTTGGAGGTTTGTTCTAGGGCACCTCTAAAGATAAACTTCTCTGAAGGACTTTGCTACTATCTGAAGAAGAGGAGGAAGCCTGGCCTGAATTTTGATTCTTACTATTCTCTGTGGTGACCTTTCCTGTCTCGGGTATTCCACCCTCCATTTTGCCAGGAACTTGAGAATAAATCATGAAAACCATAGGTATCATTCATGGAGCGCCTCAGTTATTCCCCTTTTGCAAAAGAAACTAAAGCTCAGAGGTGAAGTGACTTGCACAGGGCCACACAGATTTCATGGCTTCTCTCCCACAGTATCTGTGGTGCTCTTGAGGTTGTCCTTTGCATTTTTTTCATGAATGACATTTGTAGACTATTACCACGGGGTGGGACTAAACTGTGGGCAGTTTTGGCTAAAGGATACTGGGCTTCATTTCCTTTTGATGGTTGAACATTTTGGAGTCTGGAGTCAAGTTTGGCCCAGATTGTGCATAGGACTTATAGAGAGAGGCCTCAAGATGTTTCAATGAGCCAGAATGTGAGCTAATGTGAGTGTGTGCATGTGTTTTCTCCTCCCAAAGGACTAGTATATGGTGACGTAGAATAGCTAGAGAGTTGGAGCAGAATAGAGATGAAGTCCAAAGTCTTGGCAAGGGCCTGTGGTACAGGGTGGGGTGGAATAAGGTGTGGTGGAGAAACTGGCTCTCCACGGCCAACTGTCTCTGGGAGATAGAGAACAGAGGTGTGGCCGCTGAGATCTGGGCCAGCGAGTCTCTGGGTTTGGCACTCTGGGCCAGGGATGGGGGTGAGATAATGTGCCAAAGGCCTGGTGTTCCTTCCTTCTGGCTCAGGAGTCTGGGCACAAGGCCTGCCTCCCCAGGGACCTCTGTGGTTTTCCTGCCTCTATGACTTGCCTCATCTTTCTTCCACACACTCATAGGATTCTCCTGACTTTTCCCTGGTGACAAATAGTAACACTCTGCTGTAGGTCTGCAGTGGACACAACCACTTCGCTGTATGTTGGGAAAAGGCTTTCCCTTGAGGAAACCCATACTGCTTTAGAGGTGGGCCTAGCCGACAAGGCAAATAGAAGGCACTTGCCAAGTTGAGTTCCACTGAGCACAAGAGTCCTAAGAAATATTAACAAGGGTGCCACAGAAAAGTGTCCCGTGACCAAGAAAATTTGGGAAATAGGGCTTCCTTTATCAGAAGACTTCTCAGGATGTTAAAGTAGAAATACACAATGGGACTCTCCAAGGATGCTCAATGCTCCTCAAACTTAGTTGATTACGCAGTTCTCTCTCTCTCTCTCTCTCTCTCTCTCTCTCTCTCTCTCTCGTCCAGTATTCTGAGGAATATGTTTTTTTGGGAAACATGAGAGGTTCACCATTTGGATCTCAGTAAGTGTTCATCAAAGTCCTGAAAATGATGTGGTCCTTTCAGGTGATGTGAGCTGGATCTTTAAAGGGCAAGAACTTTGAGGGTTGGGTGTGTTTGAAAAAGTGGACAAGATGGGTGTGTGGGCCAGGAAGACAAGATGGTGCTGTCCCCCTCCTTCACCCCCTCTTCCTGCAGAAGAGCAGTGGAGGCAAGGGACCAAAGAAGGATGTGTTTGCCTCCTCCTGACCTGGAGTAATTGGATAATTCTCATGGAGGAATGGGGGCTGGCCAGGCCCGCATGATTCAGCTTCTCTCTCTCACCTGAAGAGTATTTCCAGCGATCATCTCCGCGGCAGTCGCGGCTGGCTTTGTGTTTTGTTTTCACCAGGAAGACTGTTCCTTTGTGACCTCATTGGCCACATCCTGCTTCCTCTGTCTACTCTGCCTTTGAGCCCTTTGAATTGGTGCAGTTCAGCCAGCAGCTCCTCTCCGTCACAGCTGCATGGCTGGGCTGGCTGTGGGTTGGTTTCCTCTCCCTTGGCAGGATTTAGAGAAATAGAATCTCAGAGCAGGAAAGGATTATTTAGTCCATTTTCCAATTTTATTGATGGGTAAACTGAGGCCCAGAGATACTGTCTTGCTCAAGGGCACCCAGGTAGCTGAGCAGTTTCCCTGACACCCAGTGCAGCCCTACTTCTGTGACTTTGCCTTGCTGTCACTCTGGTCTTTGGGGTCTGACAACAGAGGAAACCATGAAATCACTCTAAGTATCTGTAACAGACCAGTTACCAGAGGAGAAATCTTTATCTTTGACCATCTAGCTTAACTCCAGAGTGTAAGCTCTCAGGAAAATCATGACAAAGATTCTTTCTTGAGCAGGCAGAGAAAATTATTAAGTCATGGCATTCAACCTTGTGTTATATTTTAGGGAGCTTAGAGGGCAGAAAGTACAGTTTTTTGAAAAGATGATTCCTTATGTCTAAGATCCTAAATCAACCTGGTGTTGGTCAGGCACCTGGGCAGTGGGCTCCTGTGTGGTTGTGGTGACTCCATCACACCTGACCTTTTTCAGCAGCAAGGCCCCTTGGTGGTGTGAGTACACACACACACACACACACACACACACACACACACACACACACATGCTCGCTCTCCTGCTTCAAATAATTTTGGGGGCATACATATAAAATCTGGAAATCAACCCATTTTGTTTACTAGAAATTTATATCTTTTGTTCCTTCTGGTGATAAGCTGTTGATCATAGACTGAAGACTATTCCTAATGAGTTATGTTTTCTTTCCTGAAAGGTGCAGATTCATTTTATAGGAACAGCTTCAGCTTCAGTGATGAAAAACTGAATTCTCCGACAGACTCCACCCCCGCTCTGCTCTCTCCCGCCATCACTCCTCGGAAAGGTGAGTTCATTAGTTGGAGCTTGTTTTTTTTTTTTTTTTTTTTGCTTCCTTATTCCCTGTCTCTTCTCAGTCTCTTCTCTCTTCCCCCTGATCTTTAACCAATCTTTCCCAAAAGCAAAACAAATAGATGACGAGTATCTTAGTACAGTATAGCATAAAGTGGAATTTATTATTTTTTAGGATTTTGATCAGTGTGGAAGTGAAATCAGGTAACACAGTGGGGGTGTCATGGGGACACCAAAAAAACTCAAATTCACGGGGAGAAAGAAAGCTAGTGGACACCACGCAGTGCTCTGCTTTCTCTCAGGCAGTGTCGTCGAGCCTGTGCCGAGGACAGTGCTCTCCCTGACGGGTGGATTCCAGAGTTTAAAATTCAGCAGTTAGGCTTTGCAGAAAGTAGGAGTCTTTTTTATTGCATTAGCTATTTAACCAATGATTTCAGATGACCAATTTAGCAATTAAATGGGGTCATCATTATGAAACAAGAGATGATCTAACATGATTCTAAATAGCAGCTCCAGCCCATCTCTGCTGTGGAATGAGGAGCCCTGGAAGCTTTAAAGATGCATGAGCGGCTTCTTATTTTTTTGGAACTAGTAAGCGTCTCCAGCTAGAGAGCTGAATGTTCTGTTACAGTGAACAAGGGCCCTTTTGAAAACAAAAGTTTTTTTCTTTTTCTTAAGAAACACTATACTTGCTGAAAATAGTTGCAGAATGCAATAAAAATAAAACATGGTTGAAGAGAAATATGAAGATCCCATCACTTTTCTCACTCTGGCATTAAGGTGGAATTCTCTCTTTCAAAGGAGCCGTTTTAAAACTCTCTCAGGATAGCAATATTAGCAGCCTCCAGGGACTCCACCATTGTCCTGCCCTGCGTCTGTAACAGGTCTGTTGAATTCAGACAGAGCAGTCTAGAAAGTGGCTTAAAACATGTCCAGATCTGCTACCTGATCCTCAAGAGGTAGGAATTAAAGAGGGGAACAGAGCCCTACTGGCAAATTGACTATATTAACTAAGAACAAAGAGCCATTTGTAGTCAGCAGGGGTTAATTAATACGAATATCCAGTAATGCATTTCAGAGAAGGCAGGAATGATGAATTCCACAGAAAAAAAGGAAGATACACAGAAAAAGTGTGTGTCAGGATGCAGAGGAAACAAGATCAGGAGGAGGACTCGTTCCCTCTTGCTGGCACTGGATGGGATAAGAGAAGCCTCATGTCCCCTTCCCTGCACCACTTCGACAAGGGCCAGTGGCTCTTCATTCATTTCACACTGGAGGGACTCTGAGGGCCTAAGGTGACAGTACAAGCAAGAAAGTGTCAGAGAGAGAGAAGTGCAGCAGGAATTAGGGGATCTGGGTGTCCATTCGCACAGGGCCATACTTACTGAATATTTTTGACTTATAACTCAAATCCTATGCAATAAAAAAAAGCAAAACATTTTATCTTTCTTCCTTGCTCCTTACATCCCGCCTTCCCTATCACCCCCCAAACTTTTAAGGCCTCGAAGGGAGGTTCTTCTTCCAGATTGTTGGGAGGTGGGTAGGGTAGGGGAATAAAAGAATCATTTAGTTTATTCTTCAGAATGCGGTTCTGAGTTTACTGTAAGTAAACCCTGAAGCAGATACTGGAGTTGGTACAGGACACTCTTCAGTAACATCTCTGAAGATGGAGAGATGCAAAACAGGGTCAAATAATAGTAGAAAAGGTGGGAATCATCAGCTGTCTCTGATATGGGGAAACTGAACTCCAACTATTGTTTTTCAGCCAAACTAGGAGACACGAAAGAGCTAGAAGACTTTATTGCTGATCTTGACAGAACATTAGCAAGTGAGTACATGCCTGGCATTAAAAAATCAAACGGAAAACTAACCGACACATCTGATAAAGTGCTGCAATGTTTACCAACTTGCCTGGGGCAGAAGTTACACCATAAGGCTTCTTTCTGAGCCACTAGGGTCCAACACAGGACCCTAGTGGCTTAGAAAGAAATTGGGAGGATCAGCTTGCCTTAAAGTAGACCAAGCAACTTTTCAAATTGCGAGAATAGGCCACCGGTAAACAATGGCATTTTGTCTGAGAAATGGATAGTACAAGTAGTATGTATAGTCATTAGAGCAAGATTGGAGCTTTACCATCATGATGGTCTGCCAGGCTTTTCAGAGAAGAAATGAGCTGACTGGCTATGCAGACATTATGCTGACAAGCCAGAGGGTCCCATCCCATAGCCAGGGAAATTCCCAGGTTTGATCCAGGGGCTTGGTGAGGTCTGACTTCCAGAGGGTTGGGTCCTGAGAGAGAGTTAGCTAGGGAGACTCTAAGACCAAAGATCCACGCTAGTTACAAAAAAAAATCCCACATTAATATTTCCCATTATATAATTATACTCCATTTTGTGTAACCAAAAATGTTGAAACTTGGAGATATGGATCATAACTGCACACTCTTTCAAAAGGACAGGATTTCAGGAGTCAGAGGACAACTAGAGCTTCAGTAGCTCTCTTCTTTGACTTGTTTAGTCACAGAACAATCTTAGAGAATTTTGTCCCAGTCCCTTACTTTTTCAATGAAAGAATTGATTTTCCATAAAAAAATATTTTATGCTGTGCTCTGCTAAAGAGCTGGGCAAAATCTGAAAAACTGGATCCAAAGCTGGTTATTTAAAAATAACTCTGTTCTTCACACTGTTTCAGGGAAGCTTAAATATTAGGTGGAAAGTCCTGTGTGTTCTCTACCTGCAGAACTATTGCCCATTTTCTTACACACTGTACCATCCTACATCAGAAGACCAAAGCCTGTTTTGACAGATTTTTGTAATTACAGCTCAGTTGTATTAGACCCATGTAACAAGCCTGTCTACTTCATGGAAATTGCAGCGGGCTGACCAGTCATACCAGTTATCAGACATACATTACGTGGGAAACCTGACATTAAGTTTGTTGCTTTGATGCATGATGGTGTTTAAACATAGGAATTGTACACTTGTGTGAATGGATAACCTTATCTGTCCTATTTACAGGTATGTGAGAAAAGAAGTTCTGGGTCCTTTCATCATAAGGGAAAAGCTTCAGAAAGCTCTGAGGACCTGGCAAAATCAGCTGCAGAATTTGCTGCCAGAAGGAATAGAGATGAGCACACGCCTACAACCAGGCCATTCCCAGCTGGTCCTAAAACTAGCCTTTGGGCTCATCCTTGGGCAATTTCAACAGTGAAACTGACTTTGTTACCTGCTTGCAGCATATTAGAGCAGACCACCTATGCTAATATCATATTTCTCTTAAAAGATAGCTTTCATGTAATTTAAAGTGCTTTTATGAAAATATTTGTAATTAATTATATATAGTTGGAAACAGTGAATTGCTTTCCTCATTATAATATATTTTTGTATGCAAATAAAATTTGAACTGAAGCCTGTATTTTGCAAGCTTTCTTCCCCCATCCCTTTATTTCTTTCAATATATTATCATTCAAATAATATTCTAGTGGGAATGACATGCCTCTTGACTTCTAACAAGGACCTTGGATGCTGCCAATTGCACTAGACAAGAAGATGGTAAACTTGAAATGTTACTTTGTTTTTTAATCCTCACCTGAGGATATTTTTCCATTGATTTTTAGGTAGAGTGGAAGAGAGAGGGAAAGACAGAGAGCAGGAAAGAGAGAGAAATATCGATGTGAGAGCAACACATTGATTGGTTAGCTCCTGCTGGGTCAGGGAGGAGCCTGCAGCCAAGGTACATGCCCTTGACTGGAATGGAACCCAGGACCCTTCAGTCTGCAGTCCAAGTCTCTATCCACTGAGCCAAACCAGCTAGGGCTTGAAAAGTTACCTTGAAACTCATTTCTGATTTTAGAGGGAAATGTATGATTAATGGGAAATTTTAATTTGAGGATTGTGGCTTTGATGGAAGCTGTGCTTCTCTTCTATCTCTGTTCTCCTATCTTCATATCTTAGCATCTTTTTTAGGTATCATGGGCTCTCTCCTTCAGTTTAAGGGAAATAATGGTTTCACTTACAATCCAGGACTTAAATAGGAAAAACTGGGGCAGCCAGAAGTCTTGATGCTGCTCTTAAATCTCTGTGCTCAGGAAGATTTGATGTACTGGTCTCGATGCCCAGGTTCAGGGGGCTTTGGTGGAGCCAGAGGGTCCACATGCAATGTCTTCCAGTGGGTGGGCTTTGCATGTAGAAGCCAATACTCCCCTTCCCTCCCACCTGCCTATTTGGAGGCTGGGAGAGGGGTAAAAACAGGAAAGTTTATAATTTTCTTATTTATGATTTTTCTATTTAAAAACCTCTAAAAGGGCCCTAGCTAGTTTGGTTCAGTGGATAGAGCATTGGCCTGTGGGCTATAGGGTCCTGGATTTGATTCCGGTCAAGGGCACATGCCTGGGTTGCAGGCTTGATCCCTGGTGGGGAGCGTGCAGGAGGCAGCTGATCAATGACTCTCTCTCACCATGGATGTTTCTCTCTGTCCCATCCTTTCTGAAATTAATAATCAAAACCTCTGAAATCAATCCTGGTATACTTGTTTTTAGTTCTATTAATTATGGGTTTACATAAAAATACCATTTACAAGTAGAAATAGTTTTACTTCTTACTTTCCAATTTGAAAGCCTTTTTTATTTTCTGTTGCCTCATTGCCTTAGCTAGAACTCGCAGTACAATGTTGAGAACAAGTGGTGAGAGGTCATACCCTCATCTTGTTCCTGATCTTAGAGGGAAGCTTTTATCTTTTAGCTGTAAGTATGATGTTTGCTATGGGCATATTTTCTTTTTCAATCAAATGAGCTCTTGTTTCCTAAACACAACTTTTCCATGACCTGGAACTTTCTCTTGCTTATGCTTAGGAGCCTTTATCTTCTTAGGATAATTTTTTTTTTTTAAATCAGGACGCCATACTGGCTGGTGTCAGTATAACTGACAGTATAATTTTTATAACTAGCCTTTTCTGGGATTGAGGCTCTATCTGCATTTGGCAGCTCTTTCTTTATGGTCTCCTGGAGCATGAACTCCCATAGTTGGAAGTGCAGGGTATGTGGCCTATTGTGGGGATAAGGACAGTGGTTTGAGGAAAAGAAATGGGTTCTTTTAGAGAAGTGTTGAGGGGAGAGTAGTTTATGTACTATAAACTTCTCTTGGGTGAATGACTGGGGACAAGCATAGCTTGTGGGCTGAGTTACAGCTTGGGTTCTGAGAATGTTGAAAAGTGTTCTAAATGTTTTTACAAGAATATTTCAAGTAGCACATTCCTAAACTGTTTTTGAGAAATAGGTATTAAGATCATATATACTTGAAAAGTGCTGCATGGTATGTACCCCACTTAGAGATTTATTCACATCAGTGCTTAAGTAGTTAGGGTCAGGTTAAGTTTGTGAATCAGATAACCCAAAATAGAGTATTTTGAACAAAATGGAAGATTTGTTTTCCCCTCACTAACAGCCCAGCGGTGAACAGTACTGGGTGTGTGGCTCTAGGGTCCAAAGTGACTGCTCCTATCCTTGCCATCACATGTACATTCCAGCCATTAGAAAGGAGAAAACGTGAGTAAACACAGGCTTATTTCTTTCAATGGCATGACTAGAAGAGACAATCACTTGTGCACATATTCCCATGTCTCGGTCTTTGTCTCGTAGTCATTCCCAGCTACAAGGGAGGCTGAGAAAATGTCTCTAGCTGGGCAGATATACTGTATGTGCTCAGCTAACATGTGAGAGCGCTGTTATTAACGGAAGACAAAGAGAATGGGTATTGGAGGACAACTAGACCCCTCTGCCACTGAACCCTGCAGCGTTCCTCCTCCTCCGGACCTGAGAGCCGGCAGCATGCCCTTGCAAACTGCTTGATTGTTACCGGGAATGTATTAGCGAATGAGCTTTTCTGGAACAGAACAAGACCAGACATTGAGCATGCAGAGCTGTTTGGATGTGAATAGTATGATTTTGAGTTTGGAAATTTTCTGTTTTAACTTCTGGGAGGAATAGCTAAATCAAAACAAAACAAAATGTTTGACACTCACCCAAAGTGAGAGGATCCAGTGCCAGCCTAAGTGTTTACACACCAGCCAGCCCCTAGGATGGGACAGAGGCACCAATGCACACCTCTTCTTGGGGGCATTGTGACGGAGACGGGCTACATTGCACATCTATCCAGGTGTGAGAAGGCCCTCCGAGTGGAGGGGCAGTTGGAAGTGGTGGGTAGCTTACTGGGAATCTGGGTGGGGAACCTGAGGAATTAGACTGGGAAAAGGGGGAGAAAGTAAAGTATAGGCTTTCAAACTAGGCCAGTTCTGCCACTCTACCTGGGTGCTGCCTCAAGTTCACCCTCCTCACAGAGGCTCTGTTCCCTCATTTGTAAAATGGAGATGTGAGTCCTTGTCTCCCAGGGTCACTGTGAGGATCAAATACAGAAAACCTAGTGTCTACAACTCCTCATCCTCCTTTTCATAGTACACAGAACACTGGGCTTCTCTACCGAAGGCGCAACCAAGCTTCACCTATAGTGGTCTCAGAGGCAGGTCCAGCCCTGTTGTTCCCCCTCTGATAAAAGAAAGCCAGAAAATGCTGTCTGATGGGACCAGAGGAAGCAAAGCAGGGGGAGAACATTGGACACAGAACCCAGAGCTGGGCTTCAAGCTGCACCCTGCAATCGACTGATCCGGCTCTTCTCTGGGCCTCGGTGTCCTCGAGTTTAAGCACAGGACGGGGAGACAATGACTCACTGTTGGGTTTCTTTAGCCCCTCCAGTTTGGTAGCTCTGGTCTTACCTCAGACCTTTGCTCTTTTCTGAAAAGCAGATAAAATCTTTTTCTTGGTTTTTCAAGCTATGTTTCTTCCATATCCTTCTCCAAAATCTTTTCCTGTGCTAATTTATTTGGCTAAGAAGGTTTGTGGTGAGAGATACTAAACAGGAAATGGATGTCATAGCTGCTGTCTGCACTTTTGTTTTTTTAAGGCTTTCTCCGCCATCGCTTACCTGCCCTGTGTCGCTTGGTATTGATTTAAGGGTAGGGGTAAGTGGAAGGGGAAAGGGAAAGGGAAACCCATTTTTAGAAGGGAAGGTTTTCCTTCAAGTTCAGAGTTTACTGAAGGTTAATGATCACACACAATGGCAGTATTAGGTGGGCCTCTACACTACAGGGTCTTTGCACATGCAGGTCCCTCAGCCTGGAATGCCTGCACTTCCCTGTGTTTTTCCAGTTAATTTCCACTTCTTTAGGATTAAGCATCACTTCTTCAGAAAGGTTTCTTGGTCCCCTAGTCTAGGTTGGTTCCTTGGAGCTATTTTTGTAGAGCACTCCTTAAGTACACTAATCTTGGTTTGCAATGACATATTTGCTAGTGTGATTTTTTTGGGTTCATTTTTCCCCACCCTCCTGCAAGTAAACCATAGCTCCACACAGGCAGGAACCAGCTGACTTGGCTGCCACAGGATCCCCAGTGCCTGGCATGACCCCTGGCACATAATAAGGACTCAGTCCATACTTGTTGAATGAATAAGTAAAATTTCTTGCCTCTTCTATAGCCCAGGCAGGCTGGGCATGACGGGTTGCTCTTTTGCCCCGTTCTCTCAGCAGGCCACCCTTCTCTTGTAGGGCCTTTCAGCTTTCCTTTCTGAGGGCCTTGCTCCCACACTACCAAGGCATCTGAAAAATTGATTCAAGGCCAGGACTGGTGCTCGGGGCCCATAGCAGTTTCTGCCCCAGCTACTTATTTTTTCAGATGAGGAGAGACTTCTGAAGTGTGAGAGACCTTTGAGGACAAGCAGAATGAATCTTTAGTGGTGGAACTTCAGGCAGTGTGGTAGGGAAAGAGGTGAACTTCCTATTACTCCAGGGAGAGACAGGATGCCAGGCTGACCCTTCTCCTGCACACATTTATACCTTTCCTTAGGACTCGAGGATTCCAACATCAGTAAAACCCCCTGAGCCTCTTTGGGAAAAGAACTGTTTGCACACCAGAAGTATGGGGATGTGTGCGTGCATGTGAGCATGTGTACATGTGTACACATGTGTATGCATATGTGTGTGTTTGTGTACGTATGTTATAAATTAGGTAGAAGGAACAGGACACAAAGATGTGGCCTCGGTTTGGAAGGCCCCTAGAAGCCAGGGCTTTCAGAGAACCTGGTGCTGAGCTGCTCACCATACTGGCCAGCTAGCAGTGGCTTGGTCTGCCTTCTGGGGCTGCACCGGCTCTCCCTCCTGCAGGCTTGCTCTTACTTGTCAACGTGACAAAACAGGATTACCTTTGTCATTGAGTTTTCTTGCATCTCATGGGAAGGGCCCATTCCTGTGTGCTCCCATGAGGCGTGTGACCCATTGTCCTAGGCCCAGGGCCAAAGCCTGTTCTGGAACCAAGAGTCAGGGCTTGGTTGTGAATCCTGAGCCAAAGGAAGCCCCTTCTCGCCAAGAACAGGTCTGGGATGGGGGCGCAGGAAGAGAGTGTGATCCTCACTTGTCAGGTTAACTTGAGGGTGAGGCCTGGAGGTGCAGGAAGGAAGCCCAGGTGGGGAAGGAGTACAGAGTCTGAGTGAGGGGCCTGCTTCTGATGAGGGGAGCTCGAGTGATAACTCAGGTAGCCAGAGAAGACTTGGGGAACAGGATGAGCTACTCAGTGGCGGAGCAGACTGGAAGGAGAGGAACGCTGGCATTCAGGATCACAGGAAAGGCGGGTGGGTCAGCAGCTCATCTCCAGACAGAAGAGGGACTGGCGTTTGATCACAGTACCAGCCAGCTCTATCCCCACTGCTCTATTTCCTTGGGTGATACACAAAAAGTTCTAGTCAAGCTAGAAGAAAACTGGGGCTGAAGGGTTAAATGGCCGAACATTGTGTCTCTCAGACAAAAAGGTTTCAGGAAGGTGAAATCAGAGACCTGAATGTACCACAGGGAAAATGAGCTCCCCAAACCCAAAGTATAATTAAGCACCATAATCTCAGAGATCTAGGGCTGATAGCGAGATTGGCTGTGTCCAGAAGGACATTCCCTTACCACTTGCTCCTGTGCAGATAAGAGGAGTTGCATAAAGCCACAAGGCAGCCAGGGAGTGGCACACAAGAAAAACATTTGCTGAGGGAGGTCACCTTGATCTGAGAAAGCCATTGTGCTAAGATTAGAATGGCCATCTGAGAGGTTACGGCCCAGGTTAGGGCCCAGGCCCCAGGGGTCCCAGTGTACTTGGAAAAGTGAAATCTGGATCTTTTTCTACTTTTTAAAATCTTGGTTGAGAAAGGGAAGAGATTGTTTCTCCTTTGCAGGCTACTGAATGAAGTTTTTCAGGCTGCACACACCGATTGTAATTTGTGATCTGAGATACCAAAGTAGTAAGTTTTCCTTTGTGTGCATTCTGCGGTCTCAGTTCTGCCACTTCTTGAGATCCAGAAACTCTTTTCAGGTTGTGTGAAGTCCTGTTTTTAAACCAAACTGTTTTCCCCCAGGGAAGAAAGGAGACAGATGCACTAACATTATCTGAAAGGTCAGATTAGCATTTTCTCCTGAAATTAAGACTGCGGTAGACAATCACTACTTTATTTCTCTTAATGATGATAGACACCTGCTTGGAGCTTAGGCACTTGTTTTCTGAGTCTCTTATTGGCTTCCGGATCCAAGAGAAACACGGGGACCTGGAGATGTTCTGAGAGGAGGTGTGAGGAGCCAGGAAATGAAACTCTTCATTTCAAGGGGCTGGGCTTACATTGTCCCGCTTCCTTAAGAGACTGAATGGCAATTAAATGCTACTCAGGAGAGGTCACCTGCTTTCCAGGTCGTCATGGAGGGTTGGGGCTTGCTTCTGAATCTGAGGCTTTTTCGTTTTTTAAAAGATAGAGAACCATTTATCTGAAAGGGTGGAGGGAAGTCAGCAGAATAGGTCCTTGACCTCACAGGCCTTTCCTGCCCCGGGGCTATTCCTCCCTACTCTCTCGTCCACCCTGTGGGCCTCTGAGCTTTTCTATTTTAGAGAATGGAAATCCGCTTGACAGCTAACTGTACATGAGCCTGCAGGGCAAAACAAGAGCCTGGCCTGGGTCCCAGCTAAAGTCACCGTTTCAGCTGCATCTCATCCATGCCTTTGAATGAGGTGGTGTCACAAGAACCGGACCTTTTCCAGGGTAGCACGATAGACAGCCTGAGAGGTCATGCTGGGGTTTCTGAAAGCAAAGGCACCCTGTTCTGGAATATAAATGGACAAGTTTAGCCCTAGTCAGTTTGACTCAGTGGATAGAGCATTGGCCTGTTGACTGAAGGGTCCCAGGTTTGATTCCAGTCAAGGGCACATACCTTAGTTGCAGGCTCATGCAGGCGGCCACCAATTGATGTGTTGCTCTCACATTGATATCTCTCCCTGTCTTTCCCTCTTTCTCCCACTCTCTTTATAAATCAATTTGAAAAATATCCTTGGGTGAGAATTTAAAAAAGTAATAATAATAATAAAAAATAAATAAATAGGCAAGTCTAGCATTGAAGAAGTGTGAAGTAATCTTCAAAGGAGGCTGCTTAAAGAAGGATGTTTATGTGAATGCAATACCCATTGAATCCATTTCAGAGCTTTTAGGAGAAACTCTGAAAGGTCTCCTTGGGGTGGGAATTCAACGCCAATTATAATAGTACTATGACGTCTGACATAGGTGCTCTCCTTTCATCCTCAGGGCAGCCCTGTGAGGCAGGCGTTATCATGCCCAGAGGATGAAACCAGAAGTTTGTTAATAGCAGTGGAGAGAGGCAGAGCAGGGCCACATCTGGGCTCATCTGGATTAACCTCATGCTCCTATCATACCAGCTGGCCCACAAGGAGAGAGCTGTGGAGTTGGCTCCTTGAACTTTGATCAGGCAGAAATCTCAGACTTTGCCCCTTGCCAATGAAACCCTGTGTTTTCCCTCATCTTCCAGCTGATACCTGACAATCTCAGAAGCAAGCTGGTTAACATATGACTTCCAGAGAAGGAATTGATGAGTAAAACTCCAGAGCTCCCCTTGCCTTCCCATGTTAGACCCAAGGCATATGTGGAAAAGAGGAATCACAGAAATTACCTGGAGAAGTGCATAGAATCAGCTTCTTCAGGAATCACAGAAGTTAGAGAGAATTGGTAGCCACCCAGCTTGGTCCTCAGGATAGCCAAATATATTGGGGATGAGATTAACGCCAACAAAAAACCATGGCTGCCTCATCTGCCTTCATTTCACCCTTTGTATCTCTAGCACAGCATCTGTTTAATCCTCTACTTTAGCCATGACCAGGTCTGCACAACCTGCCTCCTCCACTAGGCCATGAGCTGTTTGAATGTGTGGGTGGTGTTCCCCTAGGAGCTGGTTATGCCTGGCACATGGTAGATCGAAGCTTGACTGAACCGATGGGAAAAGTTTATGTTAGAAGTAGCTAAGAAATGCTTCTTGTGCCTTCTTGGTATAAACTGCAGTTAGAATATGAAATTAATAGATTCCAATTTGTAAACTAGCTTGGAATAATGGGAATAGAGCTAAACTACCATCTAGGAAAATGAACTCAAACCCTGGTTCTGTTCTTTTCTAGTTGGGTAATTTGGGATAAGTTTATTTAATCCATTTGGGTTTGAGTTTCTGGCATAAAATTCTAATTAATCTAAGGCTTTGTTAAGCAGTGGTTCTCAACCTTTCTAGTGCCGAGACCCTTTAATGCAGTTCCTATGTTTTGGTGATCCCCAACCATAAAATTATTTTCGTTGCTACTTCATAACTGTAATTTTTCAGGGTCACCTAAGACCATTGGAAAACACATTACAATTAATAATAATAGCAAAATTACACACATCACTTCCACTCACACTCTACAGGCAAGAATTAATCATATGGACACTTCTAGATATAAGAAAGGCAGTTTTTGCCTATTTTCTCCACTCTGACAGAAACTCCACAAAAGCAGGATTTGTTTTGTTCATTGTAGAATCCCCAATTGGTGATGCCTGAACTGAACATTGAAGGAGTTATCCAGATGCAGAGGTTAGAGAGAGTGAAAGTGAGGGAGGGACAGAGAGAGGGAGAGAGAGAGCGTGAGAAACATCGATGTGAGAGATACACATCTATTGGATGCTTCCTGCAACTACCCTGACTAGGGCCAGGGATCAAACCTGCGACTTAAATATGTGCCCCTGACCAGGAACCGAATCCATAACCCTTAGGTACTGTTTGGGTGCAGAGGACTCTGAGGCCACAGGGATGACAAGTCCACAGGTGGAAGAAGCCCGGGTGCCTGACTCACCATGTGGAAGGCGGCCATATGCTGACCAGGAACATTGCACTAAGCTGATACTCCACTTACTTCTGTTTCTTAGGCCACTGAAATGCCTCATTTTTCCTAACATGAAGCATTAGTAGTTCCCATTTTACCTCCTTACTCCTAGCCACACAAATGATCCTTCTCTTGACTCACCTTCCTTAAACAAAGTAGAACAGGGGGTTATAAATACCCATAAGGTTGTTTCATTGCAAGAACAACAGCAAAAAAAGCTTATTTTCTTTCTGCTTTTTAAACACCCACAACATCTGCTGCAGTGTAAGCACTCCAAAAATATCTATCAAATTGAATCAAGTGTCCTAGGAAATGTATTGAATTTACCAAATAAGACCTAGTTTATTTTGAAAGTGTTGTGATGACAACTAGTCTCTTAACGAGTCACATGACCTAGTTTGCCCATCTACCCAATGAGGCAGAGGCACGGGCTGGTTTGTGCCATGTGATGACCCCAACAGATACCCACAGGTGTTCCTGAGGTTGCTGGGTTTCATTGTTCCACATTGACGTTCACTGGCCACAGACACCTGCGTTTTTGCATGTTGTTGTTCAGACCACAAAAATCCCCATTATAACGTTTGAGTACCCAGGAGTGGTTAACTCCCAACTGGCCCAAACACTTTCCTTTTACCTCCAGGGCAGGGACCAGTCTTTTAAGTGTTTAAAACACTGTGGACATGAGAATCATGACGTAAGGTTCCTCCTCCTCGGGCCTCCCACTGGAGGTTTAAGTCTCCACATCAAATTGTATTGGCTATACTTCATTGAGCTTTTACTATGTGGCAGGCACTGTCCTGAGCATATTTTCTCTCACAATATACACACAATAGTCCTATGAGGTAGCTACTCTATGGTTTCCATTTTACCCTTGAGGAACCTAAAGGGTTAAGCAATTTACCTAAGGCCAGGTAGTAAGAGGAGGAGATAGGTTTTCTTTCGAGTCTGTCTGACCCCAAAGTCCAGCACTCATAAGCACCTGTTTCATAACAGAAGGTGGAACTCCTGACTTCTGTGAGTGATACAATGTAGGCATGCACATCATTGCTATGGTGCATCTCTGGGCCCCAAGCTGCTTGGCTGGACTAGTTCAGGGCCTTTGTGGAAGATTCAGCTCAGCTTTGAAATGTGCTTGAAAGAAAGGAGAGGGAGAGTGGGAGGGAGAGGGAGAGACTGAGAGAGGAGGAGAGTGTGGGGGTGAGGAGGGCAAGGGAGAAATTTTCAGACTTCATTAAGCATATTCTAATGCCATTTAACACATGCTCTTTTGTGTGTTTCAGATGAAGGGTGGTCCCTTAGTGATGACAGAACCCCCATATTTCCCATTCAGAAGGAATGTAATGGCACATAGTTCAGCTTCTTATCTCTAGCAGGGATCGGAGAAATGACCCTTTAGATCATCCCTCATCACCATTATGGGGCTTTGGAGTGCAGGGAAGCGTGGATGGCCTTAGAGGGCTGGGAGAGGCTTCAGTCTCATGACAGAGAAAAGCTAAGGTTTCTATCTCTTTCATATGGTGATGTCCATGAGCCAGCTGATGAGCAAAGCTGGCTCTCCGGTTCCAGTCTGTTCTCTGGGGCAGAAGGGTAAGAGAAATGCTTCAGGACTGAAAACTGGGGTGAGGGCTCTGGGTTTCAACAAAGGTATTGAGAAAATAGGAGTATCCATCATTAGATTTTGACTAAGAAATTTACTCTTTATAAATTAATTTCCACCTCTTATGTTTGTGTTTTCTTTGTCTTTCCTTCTTTAAATGGTTATGGTAGGTGGATTTATTGGCTCAGAGTCTTTGCCCCTTCCTGTATTAAGAACTGTTTCCATGTGATTCTGCAGTTTCTTCCTCTAGAGACAGGGTTGGTTTGTTCTTGACTTTGGGCTTGCCCTTCGAATTGGATTGTCTGTTAACAGATTACAAGCAGAGACTTGATGTGCATTTGCACGGTTGGGCTTTGAGGTTGTTGTTGTTTTTTCATGAACTCACCATCATCAGAACATGCCAAGCTAGCCCACTGATCTAAGGCAGATAAGAGACACATGTCTTTTAGAGCTGCCCAGCCAAACCCAGCCTGTGTCAGCTTGGCTCCAGCCAATACACAAATGCATGAACAAAATGCAGAGTTATTGTGTGCCATTGACATTCTATGATTGTTTGTTATGTAGTAATAACTGACTGATACATTAGCAGAAGTTCCTTTTGATGCATTCCAGTGTTTTCTTTGTTGAATTTAAATGTAAAAGGATTTGCCTTGGCTGGGTGACTTAGATGGTTGGAGCAATTCATACACCAAAAAGGTTGTGGCTTCTAGTCCCAGTCTCGGCACATACCTAGGTTGCAGGTTTAATCCTTAGTTGGGGCATATATGGCAGCAACCGATAGATGTTTCTCTCTCTCTCTCTCTCTCTCTCTCTCTCTCTCTCTCTCTCTCTCTCTCTCTCTCTCTCTCTCTCTTTCTCTCTCTCAAAATCAATAAAAACATATCTTTGTGTGAGAATTAAAAGTAAATAAGTAATTAAGTAAATGAAAGTAAAGGAATTTTACAAACCTTGCTTAGAATATCTGTTGGAGTCTAGATGTTCCCACATCTTTTTTTTTAATTTCTTTATTGATTAAGGTATTACATATGTGTCCTCATCCCTCCATTAAGCCCCGCCCCGCACTCATGACCTCACCTGGTGTTCGTGTCCATTGTTTAGGCTTATATTCATGCACACAAGTCCTTTGGTTGATCTTTCCTTCTTACCCCCACCCTCTTCTACCTTCCCTCTGAGGTTTGACAGACTGATTGATGCTTCTCTGTCCCTGGATCTGGCCCTGTTCATCAGTTTACATTGTTCATTATATTCCATAAATGAGTGAGATCATGTGGTTGTTCCCAAGTCTTGAAGGCCATCACTAAATTCTGGAAAGGGCTGGGACAGTCCTAGAAAGGAAGGAGTTAGGAAATGCTAATCATTCTAGGATAAGATTCTACTATTATACATGGAATAAGTCATTGTAAGTAAATGATAGCATTTTATCTTCAGGTTAATGCTTTAGTGTGTAGTTCTTATGAAGTAAACTGAGGGAATTTTTGGATGGACCTGGAATTTGCATAATCTGAAATGTGAGACTGTGGAGACTCCATGTGAATTATAGGACTAGAAAAAACCCTAATGCCTTCAGCTCCATCCTCCTGCTTTCAAGAAGGATCAGATATTTATATTTTGTTGCAGTTTACATTCAATATTATTTTGTATTTATTTCAGGTGTACAGTATAGTGGTCAGACAATCACGCACTTCACAAAGTACATCCCCCGATATTTACAGTAACCAGCTGACACCATACATATTACAATAGTATTGACTATATTCCCTATGCTATATTTTATGTCCCCATTACTATTTTGTAATGATCAATTCATACTTCTTAATCCCTTTATCTTTTTACTCAGTCCCTCAATACCCCTTTCCATCTGGCAGCATCAGTTTGTTCTCTGTCTATGAGTTTGTTTTATTTTTGTTTGTTTAACTTGTTCTTTAGGTTCCACATATAATTGAAATCATATGATATTTGTCTTACTCTAGCTGACTTATTTCACTGAGCACAATACTCTCTAGTTCATTCATGTTGTCACAATGGTAAGATTTCATTCTTTTTTGTGGCCAAGTAATATTCCATTGTATATATATGCACCACTACTTTTTTAATCCACTCCTCTATTGATGGGCACTTGGGCTGCTTCCATATCTTGGCTATTGTAACTAACACTGCAATGAACATAGGGGTGCATATATTTATTCGTGTTTTGGTTTCCTCAGATACATACCCAGAAATAGAATTACTGGGTCATAAGGCAGTTCCATACTGTTTTCATAGTAGCAGCACCAATCTGAATTCCCACCAACAGTACATTGAGGGTTCCCTTTTCTTCACATCTCGCCAATAGTTGTGGGATGTGAATTTATTGATGACAGGTTTGAGGTGATATTGTAGTTTTAATTTTCATTTCTCTGATGATTAGTGATGGTGAACATGTTTTCAAATGTCTGTTTATCCTCTGCTTCATCTAATCTATTGTTGATTCCTTCTAGTGTATTCTTCATTTTAGATATTACAGTCTTCATTTCTGACTGGTTATTTTTAATAGTTTCTATGTCCTTTATTATGTTTACTATCTCTTGGTTTAAGTTCTCGCTTAGTTCATCCATTCTTTTCCTAAATTCCTTGAGCTTTCTTACAACTATTGTTTTGAAGTCTGGGAGCTTGCTTGCCTCTATTTCATTTAGTTCTCTTTCTGGGGATTTTGCCTGTTCTTTCATTTGGAGTATGTTTCATTGTCTCCTCATTTTGGCTGTCTCTCTGTATTTGTATCTGAGTATTAGGTAGATCTGCTATGTCTCCCAGATGTCTTATAGGGCTCAGTGGCACAGTCTTCCTGATCACCTGTGCTAGTGCTCCAGGAATGGCCTGTTGTGTGGGTTATGTGAGCCCTTCTCTCGTACTTAAGTCTTGGATTTCTGTTGATGCATTCGTGGGTAGGACTGACCCTCAGGCTGACTGATTTTGATTATCAACCCTGACCACAGAGTTGCTGTGTGGCAACTGATGTCACAAAGTGGCATTTGCTCCAGCAGGGTCTGAGATCTTCCTTTAGGTGCCACTTGTGAAGCTAATTGGTTTGTGCTCTGATGTGGTCTGAAGCCTACTACTGGGTCAATGTTAGGCACTGTTTGTGTCAGACCTTGGGCTCCTTGTTTGGAGCTGCAAAAGCAATTTATAGTTTTGGGCTGCCTCTGCTGGACCTGGGTGTGTGTTTGAGGGGCCAAGCTGCTACCAAGGCCTCTTCCACCAGCACTGAACCTAGGCCAGGTTAGCAAAAGGACTAAGGCTCCCCAAAATGTGCCTGCAACTGCTAGCTGTCTGTTAGGCTCAGTCACTGAAAGAACCTTCTTTGGCAGTGTATGAGTCATCTCTGCAGACATCAATTCACAAATTCTTGAATCATATCTTTGTTTTCTCTAGGAATTGGCAAATGGACAGTTGGTTGATAGAGATGCATCCCCTATGTATTTCCCTTTTTGTTCTCTGGTATTCTAAGAACTAGTGGAGTTTCTAATCTCCACCATAGTACCTTTCCACAAAGAGCACATAAGTCTTTTAATAATGAATAACAAAAAATAATAATACCATAGTACACTTTTTAAGTAAGCATTTCAGCAATTGCTTTATGCGATAAAATCTCTGCTCTAAGCGATAGTTACAGTGTCTTCTGTATCTATTGGGAAATATGTAGTGGGCTATTTATTGGTTTTAAATGAATATTCAATTAATGAAGACTTGAGTATGATGCTTGGAAGAGGCTGAGGATTGTGTTTTTTAATGTTCCCAGTTTCAAGCACTTAGAAACCAATTGCTTTTAAAGAAAACACAGTCAAGTTGGTTATTTTTTTACAAGCTACCCATCTCTTAGATGAAGCAGAGGATCAATAGAGTAGATTCAAGAGTTAATATTAGGAAAGAAGAAAATGGAGGTTGAATAGGCAGACGTGCCTGGCACCTCCTCCTGGAGTCAGTCAGTGAGCCACCAGGTAGAGGGTGAGTGGTGTTCACCAGGTTGATACAGATTCAAATTCTGCACCAGTATTGGTTCTGAGATCACTCAGCAAAAGTCTAAGGTACACCAAGGCCAGCCGCTACCTGCCGGACCTTTGTGGTTGGAGAGGTGTCAAGGAGTCATCAGTGTGAGGCCAGCAGAGTTCATCAGGCAAAAATGGACTAAAATTTGACCATGTGTAGATAGTGCTCTGTATAGGAATGGTGGTGCCAGCATGTAAGGGAAACATGGGCCTTGCTCTAGAGCACACAACTCAGTTCTGCCACCCCCTGAGTCTGCCTGGGCTTCCTCAAGAGCCTTCCAAGAAAGTCTTCACTGTGGGCCTCGGCTGGCAGCAGCCAGCTGGCTCCTTCATGGGCTAGAGCTCAGCAGGGGCTGGGTATACAGGGAGTTGGCTTGGTGGGACTATTACATTCCCTAAGGTTAACTCCCTATGGAAGGCAATGTTTGACCTTGGATAGAGGGCATCTGTGGGTTGTATGAGTGAGGGGCTCAGCACAGGGACTTTGGTGGCTGTTCAAAAAGGACCATATTTTTAAACATAGGTTTAAATGTGTATGTGACAGAAGCACATACACATTTTAGGAAATACAGAAAGCAATAATGAAAATGAACATAATCTAGAATCCTACTACCCAAAGATAATTACAATCAACATTTTGAAATTTTCTTTGTAACTTATAAAAATGTATTTTATCCTGCTTATTTTCAGTATATTACTTTATGTATTAAAGTTGTTCATATGGTAAATAACACAAGACATAATAATAAAAGAATAAACTATGTTTCATGTACCTATAACTGCAAACCTACATTTGCCAACCCCAGTGTGTATGCATATATATATATAAAACTCCATGTAAATGTCTGTTTCAATGAACGTTACTACTTCATAGATGGTTATCCTGTTATTTTTGTTACCAACCCTCTAATGTTAGTTATTCAGTTATTTCCAATTTTTCATAAGTATAAATGATACTTCCATAAATATTTTTGCCCACATTTTTTTTTTTAGTTTTCACTATTCTCTTAGGTTAGATTCTTAAAAGTGCAAAATAAATATTTTTAAGACTCAGGAAATAATTTCTGAAGTTAAATATCCCAATTTACACTCATCAGATATGTGTGTGTTTCCATTTCACTCTTTTCCTGGTATATTTTGAGGATACTTTAAACATATTTGCTATTAAATTGAATGTTAAAAAGTGGTGTTTTATCTTTGTGTTTCTTTGAAGTCTGTGTCTCTTACCCCATGCCTCCTCTGGGGTCGCTGACCAATCCCTGACTGGTTTCACTTAACTCCTTGGCTAGTGACTGCAAATGGACCCTTCCTTGGTTTTGCCTGGCAATCTGACTCCATTTTCTACCATTTTAACTGCTTTTTCATACCTTCTCCTCTTTCCTCCAATTACCTACTTCCTCCTCACATTCTGCTGATGATCTTGCTCCATATTTCAATGAGAAAATGAATAGAACTTCCACATGCTCCTCCCCCCTCCTGCTTATATTGGTGTCCATTTACTCTGTCCTCCTTCCTGTAATCAGACTATGATTGGGATCAGCGCTTTAGGTTCACAGATCTAATTCTTTCTTTCTTTCTTTTTTTTAAATTAATCATCACCCAAGGATATTGTTCCCATTGATTTTTAGAGTGGAAGTGAGGGGCAAAGAGGAGAGAGACAGAGAGAGAGAAAGAGAGAGAGAGAGGGAGAGAGAGAGAGATACCAATTGGTTTCCTCCTCAACACACCTTGTCCCAGGGCTGGGGATCAAGCCTGCAACTGCTGTACATGCCCTTGACCAGAAATGAACCCAGGACTCTTCAGTCCACAGGCTGATGCTCCAACTACTAAGCCAGACTGGCTAGGCCAGATCTAATTCTTTCTTGTCTACCTCAGCATTTCACTCTGGCAATTCTCTCCATGCTCTACTGTCTCCCATTTTCAAAATAAACAAAATAAAACCCAAAACCTCTATTGATTCCACATCTCCCCCCAGCTACTGCCTCTGTTTTCTCCTTTACAGCAAAATCCTCAAAAGACTTTTCTCACTCTCTGCTTCCTTTTCTGGCATTTTCTTTTGGCCATACTTGAATCGTCTTCATCCCTCTGTCCAAACAGCCTTTGTCAAGGTTGCCAATGACCACAATATTTGACAATGGTCAATGCATCTTTTATTTTTATTTTTAAAAATATGTTTTTATTGATTTCAGAGAGTGAAGGAGAGGGAGAGAGAGAATTATCAATGATGAAAGAGAATCATCCATCAGATGTCTGCTGCATGCCCCATTTTGGGGACTGAGCTTCCAACCCAGGCATATGCCCTGACTGGGAATTCAACTATGACCTACTGGTTCATAAGTCAATGCTCAACCACTGAACCACGCCGGCCAGGCTGGTCAATGCATCTTAGTGGCCTAGGCAGCATTTGACACAGTTGGTCATTCCTGAAGAATTAATTTCATCCTCTTTTCTAGGACACTGCTGGTTTCTAGGCTGTTGTCTCAGGATTCACGATTTAAAATGTGTATTTTTTATTTTATTGGTTGCTCTTCTCATTCTGTTTTCGGTTTCTCTGTATCTCCATATGTTAAGGTCAGAAGCCTCAAGGCATAGCCCTTGGATATCTTCCCCTCTTTATCCACTTTCATTTCCATTTGATCACCTGACTTCAATAGCATGTGTATGGTGATGAGTCTAAGATTGGTATCTCCAGCCTGATTCTCTACCTGAACTTCAGACTCATGCACCTTACTGCCTGCTGGATTTTACCAGTTGGCTATCTAACATTATCTCAAAATTAACATGCTCAAACAATCTTCTAATCCTATCTCTATCCCAAATATGCAGTCTTCCTCAGGCAAACTCTCTCCTTCCAATTATCAAGGCCAGAAACTCTGGAGTTAGCTTTGATCCTGTCCTTTCTTTCACACTCCTGATCCAGTCTGTCATGGATTCTATAGACTCTGACTTCAAAATACACCCTGTATGTACTCTTACTACCTCCAGCACTTCCAGCCTGGCCCAAGCTACTATCTTTTCTCACCAGGATATTGCAAAACCGCAGAGTTAATGTCCATTTAGACTTTCCCACTCTCCCTTCTCCCCGAATCTATCCTACACACAGTGGCTGCATGATGCATTTAAAGCTAAAGTAAGATCATGTCACTCCTCTGATCAAAACCCTCCCCTGTGCCTGGCCGGTGTTGCTCAGTGGTTGAGCATCAACTATGAACCAGAAGGTCATGGTTTGATTCCCAGTCAGGGTACATGCCCAGGTTGTCGGCTCAGGAGGCAACTGATCAATGAGTCTCTCTCACAATTGATGTTTCTATTTCTCCCTCTTCTTCCTCTCTCTGAAATCAATAAAAACATTTAAACAAACAAACAAACAACCAAACAAACCCTTTCCTGGCTTTCTATCTATTCCACACAGAGTAAATCCAAGGGCTTGCCCCATGAGTCCCCATTGCACCAGTCCCTGCTATTCTCTGCTGTCATCTCTTCACAGTGTCTGCCTCGCTTACTGTGCTTCAGCCAAATGGGCCTCCTCGCTGTGCTTCACACATGCACAGTGTGCTCCCACCTCAGGGCCTTTCTGCTCACTGTTCCCTTTGTATGGGATGTTCTCTGCCTAGGTCCTTGCTACAGCCTCCTTTTCTGCAGGTATAGGCCTGTCTCAGTCCTGTTCCGGAGAGGACCACCATGGAAAGCCTTGGCAGACAGGAGAAAAGACCAGCTAGATGGTAGATGCACATGTTCTTGTCCAGGGGATGGGAAGAGAGTGCGCCATTGACTGGGGTGTCCAATTGAGAACCCACGCTTGCTTCATAAGATGTTGCCTCAACATCTTCAAATCTCAGAGAGACCAACATCACCTCATGACCATACCTGCCTAGGAGCAACTTTTCTTCCTCCAATGCTCATCTTTTCTCCCTTCTTTTTAGCCTTCTAGCTGTTGACCCAGAAGGGGTCAGAAATTATTGTTAGCAAGATAGTGAAAAGAAAAAAGCAGTCTCCTTTCTATATAGACATTATGCCCAGGATAAGCCTGAGCTGGGATAATAATTGGGCCTTTTAATGAAGTTGGTCTTTGGACTACTACAAATACTGGACATTCTAATTTCCTACTGGAGGGCTTTGAATTACCCAGAAATGCCCAGAAATATCCTGAGATCTCCCTTGAGATCTCACCTAGGTCGGAAGAATTAGCCCAATCGGATGATTACACAAGGAGGTTGGTTTATGATTTTCTTCTATGAGGGCTGCTTATTCTATGTCCATATATAAAACATCAGGCACACGATAGTCCACTTACAAAGGTGATCTATTATCCTTGTCTCTGCTAGAGCTTACTCTTTCAACCTGAGCCAAAATAAGCCTCTAATGTATAATATATCAAAGTAAACATACCAGCCATCTAGTTAAAGTCGAGTTTTAATTTTCCCTGCTTTTTGTTTTGGCTTGTAAGGTGGAGTCCAAAGCTGGCTAACAACTTCGAGCTGGGTGAGTGCACCTTGGGTTCTCCCAGGAAGAGGCAGGAGAGAAGGAAAATCAGGAAGAAGCAGAGGGGAGACAAGCGAGGAGCAGAGGAAGCACGAGGAAACAGAACAAGAGCCGAAAAACCAAACGCAACACTTTGTGTGTGATGTGGAATTGCAACATGCACTAACATTGTCTCAGGATTCATGATTTAAAATGTGTATTTTATTTTATTTCTTCTATGTGTGGGTACTATTTGCTTATGTATTTATTTAGTTTAGATTTATATTTCTATGGGAAACACTGGGGGCAGGAGGCTGAGTTTTGGACACAGTGGTTAGTCCTTTTAACAGCTGTGACTCTGGAAAGACCCTTTTCCTTGGAATTTGAGTATAACTTGGATAAGGGAAGGGAAAGGAGCCATTAGAATATTTAGGAGCATCAGAGAAGGCAGTGTACAACATTCTTTAGATACAACAATGGGAAAAACTCTCTGCAAAATGGCATCACGTTTTTGGAAGCAGGAGTGACATTATCTTCGATGCCTACAGTGACTATTTCCCCCCAACTTTCTAGACCTGGGACTTACTTCGAAAACAGCTTTCAGAGCAGACAGGTCTCCTTATATTTACTTTCAAAATCCAGCAGTCATTTAAAAAACTCACTTGAACTTTTACTTCTTGCCAAGATGGAATATCAGGGACAGGAATGACGAGAATCTCGTGTTCCTGAAACAGAGAACAGACACAACGCACGATGCACTGTTTGTCAGTCACTGGCCCTTGGGGGAAGGCATGGGAGAATGGTGGTTCCTGAGAAACAGTGAGTAAACAAGGTGAGTCAGATGACTGCCCCAGTTTGCCGGCTGGAGAGATTCCGGGTGGCAGCACAAGGAGGGGAATTGGGACAGAGCCTGGCAGGCTCCCCGAGTTGAGGAGAAGGATCTGAGAGTTTGGAGAGACCAAGAGGAGAGAAACTATGTGAGGAAACCAGCCGTGGGTGGGAAACTAACCAGCTGACAGTATTAGAGGGACAGTCTTTCCAACAAAGGGTGTGGGATATCCATGTTTACAAAAATAGGTCTGAAGGTAAAACTTCCAGAAGAGGACAGGATCTTTGTGACTTGGATTGGAGAAAGATTTCTCAGATAAAATGCCGAAAGCAAGATCCTTTTTATATTTTATTTTGTTTATTAAATTGATTGATTGGGGTGAGAAAGCAAGAGACATTAAAAAAATTGATAAGTTGGACTTTATCAAAATTAAAAACTTCTCTTTGAAAGACACTGGGAGGAAAGATTTATACACACATGTTCATATCAACTTTGTAATGGTAAAAAACTGGCTACTAAAACTGGCAACCTATTAGCCATATTCTCCACATCCTTGCCAACATATGCTCTTGTCTATCTTTTTCAGTATAGCTATCCTAGTGGGTATGAAGTAGCATCTTATTTCCCTAATCACTAATCATGTGGAACATATTTCTGTGTGCTTATTGCCCATCTATGTATCTTTAGAGAAATGTCTTTTCAAATCCTTAGCCCATTTTTAAGTTGGGTTGTTATTTTATTGTTGAAATGTGAAATTTTGTATATTCTGAATACATTTCCTTATGAAATATATGCTTTGCAAGTATTTTCTTCCATTCAGTGGGTTCTTTGAAGCATGAAAGTTTTAACTTTGATAAAGTCCAATTTATTTAATTTTTTCTTGTGTTGCTTGTGTTTTGTTGTCATATTTAGGAAACCATTGTCTAATCCAAAGTAATGAAGATTTGTATCTATGTTTTCTTCTAAGTGTTTTTATAATGTTGACTCTTATATCATCAACTGTTAGGATTTTGCTGCTTTTTTATTCATTTCCATTTTTATTTGTCTTTTGTCAATTTTATTTTTAAAGTCTTTACCATGTTTTAATTATTTCAAGAATGAACATTTTATTATCTAACATTGTTTAATTAATTAACATTTGTTTATTTAACATTTAGTCAAAATAAAATTAACATTTAATTAAAAATACTTTATTAAAAATAAAAAATAAAATGAAATGAGATGACATATTTCAAAGAGCTTGGAACAGGAGGGGGTTGGAGTCTTGGAGGATCCCAGCTGGGAAGAGATTATTCTCACTCAATTCCTTTCTTACTATTTGATTCTTAAAATAATGTGCACATGTCACTTTAAAAAATATATTGATTTCCATAATAAGACGTTTAATCTTTAAAGACAACCTTTAGTTCAGGCATTTCTGGCTTGCTGGTCTCCTCACATTACTGTTCCAGGAACTCTTCTCTCTCTCACCTTCTCATCAGTGAACTTTGCCAGCTTTCCCTCCAACAAATTAAGCAAGGACGACAGTGGGTGAGCAATAATCTGTTGGGCATCCATTGAAGTACAAGGCCTCCTTTTTCTTTAAAAAATGTGATTTTATTGATTTTAGAGACAGGAAGGGAGAGGGAGAGAGAAATATCGATTGGTTGCCTCCTGCACACACAGACAGGGGATCGAACCCCAAACCTGGGCATGTGCCTTGACCGGGAATGAACCGGCGACCTTTCTGTGCATAGGGCGATGCTCAACCAACTGAACCACACCAGCCAGGGTGAGGTACAAGCTGTTTAGCATCCTCTGGCATTACCATATGCTGGGTGAGGCAAAGTAAGAATGCCAGGAATTCCTGAGAGAACCTACCTCTATTTGCACCTCCCCGTTGTCTAAGAACTTAGAACCTGCTCTTAATTTAAGTCTGGGAACCCTCCCACCAAACCGCAGACTTGTAAATGAATGCCGAGTGGGTTCCAGCCTGCCTGGCCCAGAATGGGTTAGCCCAACCCACTGTGCATTATTGTCACCGCCTGAAAGTCTCTCAGGGCAGTAATTGGCTGCAGAGGAGAAACTGGGGCCTGAGCCGGGAGCCAAAGGCAGACAGTGGAAATTCTTCCTGATTTAAGCCCTTCACTTTGGAGGTTTCACAGAAATCTATTTGTCAACAATTCCTTAGTAGCCAAATTTCTGACCTTAAGGAGTAAAGAAACACATCATCTGAGCATTGAAATTTTGGTTATCAGATCAAGAAACAGTCACCGAAAGCCCGCTCTGCACTGGGCCCTGCGCTGGCTGTTGGATAAGATTGCCATGGCTGTTCTCAGGGTGCATGGGGAGCCAGGGGAGGGGACGCTGTGAGCACGTCCTGGTGTGAGGCACAGGAAGGAAATCCTACCCCTTGTCGGAGAAGGGCGGCTTCCTGGAGGGAGTGGATCAGCTCAGAGGCGTGAAGACAGAGACTGAGTTGACACAGCCTGGAGAATGACAGAGGGCAGAGTGTTCCAGCGAAGGGATCAGAACATGTCACCCCCAAATATGCCACTTCAGCAAATTGATTATTTTGAGCCAAAGGCACCTGAGAAATAGCAGATTCAGGAAGGGCTCTCTGACCACCTCTTTTCCACCTAAAAGCAGGTCATACATGTCCCCTGAGAAAGGTGCCTTCTCTGTGCCAGGGAGAGACCAGCCTTACCCCTAGAGCCTGGGAGTGGATGCCAACATGGATCTGTACAAACCAAGTCTCTAAAATAGCTCTTATCTTCCATTAGTTTCCCCATTTATTTCTGAGTCACTGCCCTTGCCGAAGTTCCTTTGTCTTGTCACACCCTCACAATTCATTCCTCTTTGTGTGAAAGGTAACTGTGTAATCTTCTGAACCTTCTAATGGCTTCTTCAGGTCTTCCATTTCTTCTGAAGACTCCCATATGCATGTAACAATATTAAATAAAATGTGTTTGCTTTTTTTTCTGTTAATCTGTCTTTTGTCTTAAGGTTAATTTTTAGGCCCAGCTAAGAGCCTAAAAGGATTGAAGGATGTTCTCCCTCTCTCCCCACCCAGTCCCCCCAAACAGCTGAGGATGCATGGTGAACATGGCACCAAGGGGACAGAAGTTATCCCTGTGCCTCCGCAAAGTCAACAAGAGTTCCAACCTGCCTTCAGCTGTCTGGTGGGGATGGGGCAAGCCTGTGCCTGCACTTGGGCCAACCCCTCTGAGACCTTTGATGGCTGTGGTCACTATGGAAGGGCCCCCAGGTGGAAGGAATTCTCCAGGAATGGGACTGACCCTACTCACATTGAGCTCTTCAACCCACTGCCAACTCAGAGGCTCCAGGGACCATTTTGTCAAGGGAGATAGCAGGTTTGTTTGCATACTTCTGTGGCTTCTTTGATCAGATTTCTTTTGGTCCCTGGGCAATGTGATGGGAAGAGGGTGTTGGAACTGCAAGCTTCTTCTGCAGCGTGGTGCGTGGTCCCAGCGTGGTGCTGGCGAGAGTGGGGCAGGAGGCTGGAGGCTGGACACCACGGCCTCCATTAAATGGGACAGACAATAAGCAGAGACCAGATCAGTGATGGTGGGAGTGAGGATGGGGTTTGGAGACAAACAGTTTTGCCTGGAGCTGGCATGTCTAAGTCATTATAATTAATGTTTACTCAGTGTTTATATGCTATAAATCTATCCTAAATGTTTCAAATGTATTAATGCAATAGATGGGATGTGAAGGAAGGTTCATTATTAAGTGCCCATGGTTACATGGGGAAAATGAGGCACAGAGGGTTAGGTAATTTACCTAGCCTGAAGTTAATGAACTGCAGAACCAGAATTTAAGCTCAAGCTATCCAGCACTACCTGCCTCTAAATGATGCCAGGCATTAACTGGCACGATACACATTTTGCTTTGTCTCCTGCCAGGCATTGTTGTGGGTTCTGGGGAGTCAGCAGTGTATAGACCAGCAAAGTCCCTGTTCTCAGGGGGCTTACGTTTCAGTAGGAGACAGTTAAAAAACCCCCACACACCAGAAATAGACAAAAAGTGATTTCAGAGAGTGACAATTGCATGAAAGAAATTAAAACGGGAGTGTAACAGAAGATGACTGGAGAGGAGCTCAGGAAATGCTCTCCAAATGAGCATTTGGGGTGTGAGTTTATTATGCGGGAACCTCAGAAATAAAAACCTGCCATGACTCCTAGTTAACTCCTGAGCACCTGCCACCCAGAGTCCGCAGCCTGCGGACTCTCCCTGTCTCTCTAACTGCTGTGAGAGACACCCTTTACCTAAAGGCACTCCACCCTTGCAGTTTGTATTGCTCAGACACCCAAGCAGCCACCCCAACGCTGTGGGAGTTCTAGAGTTTAACATTTCATAAACAAAAAGTGTTTAAAAAATCTTTTCTCCATTTGGCCAGTGATGTCAGACTTTTAGTGTGGTTGTTCATGATGCATTTATTTTGACATTAAATTACTAACACTTGAAAAAGAAATCAGTTGGGAACAAAGGATGGTAACTTTTAAAAAATAACTTTTGAGTTATGGTGATCCTTCTGCTGATGTCCCAAAGTTACAGATCTTTCTTGAAGTGTTTATCATCCTGGAATGGAGCGTGAATGGGAAGGGAGAATATCCCAATTTTAATACAATTCAAAGTAAGCACCAAAGATAAGTCAATGGCTCTGCATGGGACCTCCTTTTGTAAAGTAGACATGAAGAGCATCAAAGCACTTCAGGAGTCTCTGAGACCAATGCCACTGACTCAGAGCCCCTGAGCTTTCAGATGGGCAGAGCACGGCTCTGCCATAACTCCTAGCTAACCATTGGGTCCCTTGAGGAAGAGCAGCAAATAAGGAAGGTTCAGCGGCCACGTGTAGTGAACACCACTGACTAAAGGAGATGGGTCAGCACAATAAAATATCTGACAATTCTCTCAGAAATATCATTTTCTGATGCAGCCCCTCAAGCAAGAAAAACAAAAATAAATAAACAAAAGGGACTACATAAAACTAAAGTGTTTTTGCACAGAATAGGAAACCATCAGTAAAAGAAAAATACCATCTACTGAATGGAAGAACATACTTACTTGTCCATGATACATTCAATAAGGGGTTCATATTTAAATTTCACTGATCTGTTTCTCCTGGTGAGACTTTTCTACTCCAAAGATGACACTTCACCCATAGAGCTGCTCTAAAGGAGGCAAGACAGAGGGTAGGAATGAGGGTGTGGAAACAAGGTGGAGTTACCCATGAGGTCAGAGAAACAAACTCAGGCTGGGCTGAAGGGCATGGTCACCCCAGGCCAACTTAGTCCATCCACCCTCCGCATACAGCTAAGAGGCCCTGGAATGCTCTAGCCTCATTGTTCCTGACGCCAAAGCTTTCTCTTCCACGTCCCTTTCCTAACCACAAGTCATGGCATTTGAAAGCTGTAGGGCTTTGAGGTTCTTCCCAGCCTCTCATTTTACAGTCAAGGTGACCTTGCTTCAGACCTATTGTACAGGCAGCAGGCAGAGGTCAAGCAGGGACGTGTTTAGAGTGTGATGTGGGGAATATACTTGGGATTCACATGTGGGGCACTTTGGTACCGGCTGAAGCCCAGCATGTGGCATAAAAAAGGAAAATGGCTGGAAATCTCCCAAAAGCTGACCCTGCAAATCTTCTGATTCTCCCCACCACAAATCTAGCCAAGTGTCCAGAATGGATGAGAAACAGATCAGTAGCCTGCTGGTTTTGGAGTCCAACTCCGATGCGTAGACTCTGAGTGACGCCCAAGCACCCTGATCTCCTTAGAGTTTCTGGGGCTTTGATGTCAACAAGGGTCCTCAAAAGCAGTGAATTTCTAAGGAAAATCTAGATCTAATTTAAACCATCTGGTCAGCCTTTGACAACAGTGTCTTTTTCAGCTTCCCTCTCCTCTGTGAAGTAGCTCAAGTTCATTTTGTATCCACAATCCCTATCTCTCTCTGACCCCAGGCTCTTCTCTCTCATCAGGAGCAGACACCAGATTCAGTAGTCTCCACAGCTGGTGGTAGGAAATGCCAAGAGAGCCATGTAGGTGGGGTCCATGCAAGCAGTAGTGCCCTTGAGGGGACACTGCAAGAACCACCAGCCTTGTGGAGCCTGGAGGGGACACACATCACCCTTGGTGAGTTGGGCAATGTTAGGCTGAGTAATGCCTTCGCAAAGGTATTCACATTCTAATCCCCAGTACCTGAGGATACCTCACATGGCAAAAGGGACCTTGCAGGTGTGATTAAGTCAAGGGTCTTAAGAGATCATTCTCAACCCCTTTGTTCACATCCATCATGCTTTACTCATACGTCTTAAATTATCTGTGTGGGTTCAATTTAATCACAAGGTCCTTATAGGAGGGTGACAGGAGGCTCAGAGTGAGCAACAGGAGGTGTGACGAAGGTACAGGGGTTGGAGTGCTGGTTGGAAGAGGTCATGAGTGAAGGAATGCACAGAGCCAGACTATCCATAAGCCTCTAGAAGGAATGCAGCCCTGCCAACAGGGTGGGGCCTGGATTTCCCAGAACTCAGTGCACTAACCCAAACAAGATTTGTGTTGCTCTGTTCATCATAAAACTGAACACCAAAACAATGACAACAATCCAATAAAAAAATGGTCAGAGGACCTGAATAATGCTTCTCCAAAGAGACTAAAGCTACAACATCTTCTGTTGGCCTAGATTCCAGTGATCATAACTTTGCCATGGTGAATCCCTAGAGAACTAGGCATTTATAAAAGGTGCCTTAATGGCTCATGGGGAGGGAGGAAATGGGAGCCTTTACCCACCAAAGGATAAGCACAGTGGATGGTGCCATCAATAGCTGCTGTGGATGGATCACCAGAACTGGCAGCAGCAGCCCTGTGTTGGCACAGCTCTGCCACATTGAAAGCCCTTCTTGCCCTCCCAGGCCTAACTTTTCCCAGCTGGGTTGCAAAATCTATGCCCTTCCCTACCTCAGTAGCGTAAGGCATGTGACAAAAGATGACAATATTGACCTGGGAATCTGATGCTATGGGAGCGATGGTAGCAGAGAGACTTGCCATTTAGCACTGTCTGCCTCCAAGCTCCAAAGTCAGTGCTATCTCCCCCAGAGACCACACATGTAATTTAGTGTGGGGAGTCTTCTGGGGAGGCATTGGGCTTTCAGACACAGGGATACGTAAAGGAAAAGTCCCACAACATGGAGACTCAGTGGGCTAGGGAGGTGGCAGGGTTTTGGCATTTGTCAGTGTCATGGTTAGAAATCCATTCTGGCTTGTCTGTTCAGTCACTATGGGTTTTGTGGCAAGGATGGCTGGGGAGACCACAGAGGATTCCCTAGATTGGTAGGGTCTGATTCATCCTAAGTTTGCCCAGGATGATGATACACTTGGTCTGATTTCAGGCAGCGAACTGCAAACCAGTGTTAATAAGAGACAAACCTACTGATGCTCTGGAAGAGTTCCAACCTTGTGCTCTTCCTTATCTTCTTTCCCCCACTTAGGCCCAAAGCAGCTGGAAAACCACAGGCTCCAACAATTCCCTGGGGAAGGGGGTTGTGGTGAGAGTTATTTATTTATTTATTTTTATGGAGCCAAGATAAAGTGGGGAGCAGGCACATACATCCACATTGGGGCAGTTTGCTCATGATAGCTAGAAAGGTGGCCATGTATTGAGATTGGGGAGTGGGGAGATGGAGATCTCAAGTGTCAAGGCTGAGGGATAGTCACAGAGATGACCACTGGGAAGTTATTCTGTCCATAGTGACCTTTAGTTAAAGACACTAGATACTTGATATGCCTCCAGAAGCAAAATTTGGGGTAATATGGCATAAAGGAATGCCCTCTTTAGCCAAGAAAATACAAAATCGTCTTTCAGTCAGGGTTCATAGCAAAAGCAAGGAACTGGCTGATTTATTAACAAGATTTGGGCAGCTCACAGAATCTCCAGGAACACTGGGCACCTGGTTTGGAAGCTGCAGAGTCAGATAGAGCATCCCAATTCCTGCCATAGAACCCGTGTAATGAACACACATTTGATGTGACACCCCAATACTGGGGCTGGCTGGAAACAGACCCCTTGATGCCTCCAAAAATTGAATGTCCTGCCATCACAATCACCATATCCATTTGCCAGAATACATTTCTGAGCTCTCCCAGCTTCTTCTTATAAGAGGCAGCCCCGGTCACTTACCTCACCTATGTGCTAGGGGAACTTTTGTTTCTACAATGAGAGGTGGGCTCTGCTTTGGAAGGTGGCAGACAGACTATAAGCACAGAAGAAGATACTGGTCATTGGTGACCAAGTGGCAGACAATTGTCCCACGCAAGGCATGAAGTCATAGGAACTGACTACAAGGGCTTCTGATGCTGTCCCCTCCCTCTTGGAAACAGCCTCCGAAAAATGATGATGTACCTTCTCTGGGGTGGGGAAATGATGCTAATTTTCTTAGATACTTGTCATATAAGGGAAGTTGTCTGTTCCCCAATCTCAGACATTCCACATAAAAATGTTAACCAATAAAAAAATTTCTGTTATCTCAAATGGGAAAAATTATAATGCCTGCACCTGCCAATAAATTTCCTTAATGTAATTAAATATGGTAAAGCACCTACATATAATCAATAAAGTACCACATGAGGATGTAAAATACTTCAAACATAGCTTAAAGTACCATCTATACCAATAAAAGGGTAATATGCTAATTAGACCGGATCAACCGGACATCTTCCGGTCATCCAGTCCTCCTTCCGGACAAAGCCGTGGAGGCAGGGCCAAAGCAGAGGCAGTTAGGGGCAATCAGACTGGCAGGCAGAGGCAATTAGGGGCAATCAGGCAGGAAGGCAGGTGAATGGTTAGGAGCCAACAGTCCTGGATTGTGAGAGGGATGTCCGACTGCAGGATCAGGCCTAACTTGGCAGTCTGACATCCCCCAAGGGGTCCTGGATTGGTCAGGGTGCAGGCTGGGCTGAGGGGATCACCCCCCTCCCCCAATACACGAATTTCATTCACCAGGCCTCTAGTCTATAACAAAAGTGTAATATGCGAATTAGACTGGACATCCTTCTGGATGATCTTCAGGATGAAGCTGGTCCTGTGAGGGAAGCCCGGGTCCTGGGTGCTGATGCCAGCAGACAGGGGAAGGAAGGCCTATTTTTGCATGAATTTCATGCATTAGGCCTCTAGCAATCAATATGATGGCAATGGCTGCTTGGTAGGAAGTGATGCGTGACAACTCTCAGTGCTGGCAACATGGAGCTGCTCAACCCCTTTGTTGACATCCATCATGCTTTACCTAGACTCCTCAAGTTTCTTGATTGTAAGAGTAATGCTTCTCAACATTTCACCGACACATTATTTTTTTAAAAAGTAGTGTATTGTGTTTGATGGATATACATATAAATTTACCCTTAGTAAATTATGGCCTGAAAACATTACAGAGATAAATATGTTCTCTGATGTGCGTTTGTTTCATTTTTATTTTTAAAATAAATTTTATTGATTTTTCACAGAAAGGAAAGGAGAGGGATAGAAAGTCAGAAACATCGATGAGAGAGGAACATCAATCAGCTAGTTTGCACACCCCCTACTGGGGATGTGCCCGCAGCCAAGGTACATACCCTTGACTGGAATCGAACCTGGGACCTTCCAGTCCCCAGGCCGATGCTCTATCCACTGAGCCAAACCGGTTTCGGTCATTTTTATTTTTCAATTAAAGTTTACTTTCAATATTCTTTGTATTTCATATGTAAGCATAGTGGCTAGATAATCATATACTTTCCAAACTGTTTTCCCCAATATTTCCAGTACCCACCTGGTACCATACATAATTATTACAGTATTATTGACTATATTCCTTATGCTGTACTTACATCCCTGTAACTATTTAGTAACTGCCAATTTGTACGTCTTAATCCCTTCATCTTCCTCATTTCTTCCCTTTGGTAACCACTACTTCACTCTCTGTATCTATGCATCTGTTTCAATTTTGTGTGTTTGTTTATATTGTTCTTTATTTTTTTTGGATTTAATGTTGTTTAATAAAATATCTGTATAACAAATAGCAAGCTGTTTCTTTAAGTTAAATGTTTCTTTTTAAAAAATTATCTTTATTGTTCAAGTTTATTAATTACATTGTTCCCTTTGTTTTCCCCCTATTGCTCCCCTCTACCTGGTACCCATCCCACCCTCCACCCTCACCCCCCTCCACTGTCCTCTCCCATAGTTGCATGATTTTTGTCCAGTCTCTTGCTGCACTACCCACACCCCTTTTCTCCCCAAGAATTGTAGTCCATTCCCTCTCTATGTCCGTGATTCTGTTACATTCACCAGTTTATCCTGTTCATCAGCTTATTAATTCACTTGCTTTTTAGATTCATTTGTTGATAGATGTGTATTTGTTGTTCATAATTTACACTTTTATCTTTTCTTCTTCCTCTTCTTAAGGAATATCTTTCAGCATTTCATGTAATATTGGTTTGGTGGTGATGAACTCCTTTAGCTTTTTCTTATCTGCGAAGCACTTTATCTGACCTTCAATTCTGAATGATAGCTTTGCTGGATAGAGTAATCTTGGTTGTAGATTCTTGCTATTCATCACTTTGAATATTTCTTGCCACTCCCACTTGGCCTGCATAGTTTCTGTTGAGAAGTCCGCTGACAATTGTATGGGTGCTCCCTTATAGGTAACTGTTTATCTCTTGCTGCTTTTAATATTCTCTCTTTGCCTTTTGCTCTTGGCATTTTAATTATGATGTGTCTTGTTGTGGTCCTCTTAGGGTTCCTATATATTGGGGTTCGGTGCGCTTCTTGGACTCCTAATTCAATTTCTTTCAGCAGGTGTGGGAAGTTTTTGGTCACTATTTCTTCAAATAGGTTTTCATTGTCTTGGCCTCTCTCTTTTTTTGGCACCCCTATAATTCGGATGTTGGTATGCTTGAGGTTGTCCCAGAGGCCCCTTACACTATCTTCAATTTTTTTAAATTCTTTTTGTTTCTTGCTTTTTCAGCTGAGTGGATTTTACGTCTTTGTATTTCAAATCTTTAACTTGGTTCTTGGGGTGCTCCAGAGCACTTTTAGGTCTTTGTATAATATTTTTTATTTCAGTCAGTGTAGGCTTAATTTCTGGTTGGTCCTTTTTCATATCCTTGAGAGTCTCCTTCATATCCTTGAGGGTCTCGTTCATATCCTTGAGGGTCTCATTCATTTCCTTGTCGGTCTTGCTTATTTCCTTATAGGTCTCGACCTTTTCTAGGAGCCTCTTGAGAAGCCCTATAACTGTGGTTTTGAATTCTATGTCCAGTCGTTTTTTTTCCTCCATTTCTTTCACATCTGATTTCTTTCCATGTCTCTGCATGGTGGCTGCTTCCCTGAGTTGGTCAATTAGCTTTGTGTGGTAGACGTCCTACAAAGGACAGTGGCTCGGCCTCCCCAGTTACCTGAGGTGGATATGGGCTGCACAGTCTTGCTGAAGTTAAGCTCAGGTTAATCATTGTTAGCACTTGGAGGGGTTGACCTCCAGGCCAATTGTCTGTGAAGTTCAGGTTGGATGGGCGGAGTCTCCAGGCCAAGCAGACAGCATTAGCTCCGCCCTATGCGGCCCCAGGGACTCTGTGCCGGGGGCAATGGCCACCAGTACCTCTGAGAGAGAGCCGCTGCCGAGCTCCACTGGCTGCCGGGGAATTCAGACTCTCCCCAAATGAATCTGCACACCCAATGTCTCACCCAGGGTCATAAAACAAAGCAGTCTGACAGTTTCCCGAATGAAAGAGCAAGTCGCAAGCGCTCTCTGCGCAGTCATGCAGCTGCGCTGTTCCCAAGTTCACGTGCAAGCTTGCCTTCTCCACAAGCCGGCAGATCCCTGCAGCACCTGATCTTCAGCGTGCCCTCCCACTCCAGTTTTCACCCCGTGTGATAGTGGGTTCCCTGGACTTCGCCCAGAGATGGAGAATCAGTCCAGTGGGACGTCTTTGTCTCCCCCGTTCAAGAAAACTGGCCGGGTTTTGGCCGCCCGCCCTCTCCACTGGCGTGTGCTCCAAACCTCTCTCCTCGTGAATCTTCAACACTGTCCACTGCCACTCCTCCGAGTCACAGTGTCTTATCTTCACTTTTATTTGTGGAATTTTCACTCGGCCAGCTTTCTGGTGATTCTGGACGGTGTTTGTTCTTTCGTTAAGTAGTTTTAAAATTGCTGTGTGTGACAGCAAGATAGGTGTTTTACCTATGCCGCCATCTTGGTTCTCTCTATTTTGTTCTTTAGATTCCTCACATAAATGAAATTACATGGTATTTGCCTTCCTCTTAGTGACTTGTTTCAGGAGCATAATACTTTCTAGGTTCATCCATGGTATTGCAAATGGTAAGATTTAATTATTGTTTTTATAGATAAGTAATATTCCAATGTATATATGTACCACCACTTTTTTATTCACTCTACTGATGGGCACTTGGGCTGTTTCCATATCTCAGCTACTATAAATAACACTGCATTGAACATAGGAGTGAATATATTCTTTCAAATTAATGTTCTGGTTTTTTTTTTTTCAGATATATACTCAGAAGTGGAATGGCTGGATCATAAGGCAGCTCTATTTTTAATTTTTTGAGAACTTCCATACTGTTTTCCATAATGGCTGCATCAGTCTGCATTTCCACCAACAGTGCATGAAGGTTCCTTTTTCTCCGCATCCTCACCAACACTTGTGGTTTGTGAGTTTATTGATGATAGCCTTTGTGACAGGTGTGAGATAATATCTCATTGTGGTTTTCATTATTTTAAAAAATGTTTCTAATTTTTATTGATCTATTATGCTGACATTATTTAATAAAATTATGTATGTTTTAATTGCACGACTCGATAATACATCATTTGTATATTGTATTGTGTTTAGCACCCAAAGTTAAGTCTCCCTCTATCACCATTTATTCCCCATTTACTTTCTTCTACCACCCCCAACCCCCTTTCCTCTCATAATCACCATACTGTTGTCTGTGTCTATGAGTTTTTTGTTTTGTTTAATCCTTCACCTTTTTCACCCAGACCTCCAACCTGCCTCTTCTCTGACAGCTGTCAGTCTATTCTCTGTATCTATGAATGTTTCTATTTTGTTAATTTTGTTCATTAGATTCTACATATACTAAGTTAATTCATATGGTATTTGTCTTCAGTGTGGTTTTAATATGCATTTCTCTGATGATAGTGATGTTGAACATCTTTTCATATGTCTATTGCCCTTCTGTATATCCTCTTTGGAGAAGTGTCATTCAGATCCTCTGCCCATTTTTTTTTAAATTTTAAAATATTTTTATTTATTTTTCACAGAGAGGAAGGGAGATGGATAGAAAGTCAGAAACATCAATGAGAGAGAAACATCAATCAGCTGCCTCTTGCATAACCCCTACTGGGGATGTGCCTGCAACCAAGGTACATGCCCTTGACTGGAATCAAACACAGGACCTTTCAGTCCGCAGGCCGATGCTCTATCCACTGAGCCAAACCGGTCTCGGCCCATTTTTTAAATTAGATTGTTTTTTTGGTGTTGAGTTTTATGAGTTGTTTATGAATTTTAAATATTAACCCCTTATTGGATATATCATTGGCTAATATGTTCTTTCATTCAGTAGGGTTTATTTTTGTTTTGTGGATGGTTTTCTTTGCTGTGCAAAAGCTTTTTAGTTTTATGTAGTCCTATTTGTTTGTTTATTTTTCTTTTTCTTGCTTGAAGAGATATATCAGGAAAAAAATATTGCTAAGAGAATTGTCAGAGATTTTACTGCCTGTTTTCCTCTAGGATTTTTATGGTTTCAAGTCTTATATTGAAGTTTTTAATCCTCTTTGTGCTTATTCTTGTATATGGTCTGAGAAGGTGGTCTAGTTTTTTGTTATTTTTATTGCATATATTTGTCCAATTTTCCCAGCGTTGTTTATTGAATGTTTTTCACCCACTGTATGTGCTTACCTCTTTTGCCAAATATTAATTAACCATTGACCATGGGTTTATTTCTGGGATTTTTGCTTTTCTTTCATTGATCTTTATGTCTGTTTTAAATACCATGCTGTTTTGATTAATATGGTCTTGTAGATAGTTTGATATCAGGTAGGGTGATACCTCCAACTTTGTTCTTTTCTTTCAAGATTGCTGAGGTTATTCAGGATGATTTTTCTGTTTGTTCCAGATATATTTTTGAATTATTTGTACTAGTTCTGTGAAATTTGCCATTGGTATTTTGATAGGAATTGAATGAAACCTATAGATTTCTTTGGTTATTATGGACATTTTAATAATGTTAATTCTTCCTCTATGTTATATGCTTCCATTTATTTATAACTTCTTCAATTTCTGTCTTTAAAGCCTTAGAATTTTCTGAGAAAAGGCATTTTAGCCGAAGCCGGTTTGGCTCAGTGGATAGAGTGTCGGCCTGTGGACTGAAAGGTCCCAGGTTCGATTCCGGTAAAGGACATGTACCATGGCTGTGGGCACATCCCCAGTAGGGGGTGTGCAAGAGGCAGCTGATTGATGTTTCTCTCTCATCAATGTTTCTGATTTTCTATCCCTCTCTCTTCCTCTCTGTGAAAAATCAATAAAATATATATTTTTAAAAAAAGGCATTTTGCCTCATTGGTTAAATTTATTCTAAGGTTTTTTTTTGATATAACTGTAAATGGAATTTTCTTAGTTTCCCTTTCTGATAGTTTATTATTGGGATATGAAAATGCAATCTATTTTTAAATATTCTGCCACTTTACTGAATTTACTTATTAATTATAGTTTTTTGATGGAATCTTTAGGGTTCCTTAGATATAGGCTATTTTATATATAGGCTATTATGCTTTCTGAATGCATAATAATCTGTCCATTCATTGTATATCCTATATAATAATCCTATATAATAAAAGGCTAATATGAAAATTGTCTCCTCGACCAGGAATTTGACCAGCAGGCAGGCAGGCCAACTGTCCATGTCCTCTCTCCCTGATCAGGCTGGTCAGACCTCAACTATGCACGAATTCATACACACACACACACACACACACACACACACACACACACTGAGTGGCCAGATTATTATGCCAGGAGCCAAGCTCATGGCTGGTGAGCAGAGCCTCTCCCGCCTCCACAGCAGCACTAAGGATGTCTGACCATTGTCAGTCAGATATCCCTCGAGGGCACCTGGACTGTGAGAAGGCACAGCCAGGCTGAGGGATTCCCTCGAGTGCATGACGGTATTATGTCTTGTCCTTGATCTTAGGGGAAACACTTAGTTTTTCTCAGTTGAGTATGAAATTGGCAGTAGGTTTGTCATATGAGGCCTTATGTTGAGGTATGCTCCCTTTATTTCCACTTTGCTGAAAGTTTTCATTATAACTGGGTGATGGATTTTTTTAATGCTTATTCTGCATTTATTGATATGATCATGTGGTTTTTATCTTTCACTTTTTATGTGGTATATTACATTTATTGATTTGTGAGTATTACACCAACCTTGCATCTCCAGAATAAATTCCACTTAATTGTGGTGTATGATCTTTTAAATGTATTTCTGGATCCAGTTTGCTAATGGTTTGTTGAGGAATTTTGCATCTATGTTCACCAGGGGTATTGGCCTATAATTTTTTTTCGTTGTAGTATCTTTATCTGATTTTGGAATGAGGATAATGCTGACCTTATAAAATGAACTTGGGAGTCTTCCTTCCTCTGGAAATTTTGGCAATATTTTGAAAGGATTAGAGTTAGTTCTTTTGTAAGTTTTGGTAAAATTTATCTGTGAAGCCACTTGGTCCAGGACTTTTGTTTTCTAAGAATTTCTTGATTATTGCTTTGATTTCATTCATTGAATTGATCTGTTCAGATTTTCTGTCTCTTCTTGTTTCAGTATTGGAAGATGTATGTTTTTAGGAATATATCCATTTCTTCCAGCTTGTCCAATTTTTTGGCATATAGTTGTTGGTAATAGCCTATATAATAAAAGGCTAATATGCTAATCAACCAAATAGTGAAACAACCAGTCACTGTGACGTGCACTGACCACCAGGGGATAGATGCTTAAAGTAGGAGCTGCCCCCTGGTGGTCAGTGTGCTCCCACAGGAGGAGCACACTGCCCAGCCAGAAGCCAGGCTCACAGCTGGCGAGTGCAGGAGCCTCTCCTGCCTTTGCAGCAGCGCTAAGGACATCCAACCGCCATCAGTCATACATCCCCCTAGGGCTCCTGGACTGTGAGAGGGCACAGGCTGGGCTGAGGATCCCCCTGAGTGCATGAACTCATGCATTGGGCCTCTAGTATTCTTCTAATCTTTTGTATTTCCATGGTTGTTACTTCTCCTCTTTCATTTCTAATTTTATTTATTTGGGTACTTTTCCTTTTTTTCTTGATGAGTGTGCTTAACGATTTATCAATCTTGTTTATCTTCCAAAATAATCAGCTCTTGGTTTTATTGAGCTTTTGTGTTGTTTTTTTGAGACTTTTTTCATTTATTTCCACTCTGAACTTTATTATTTCTTTTTTTCTACTCACTTCGGGTTTTGTTGTTATATTTCTAGTTTCTTTAGGCATAAGGTTAGGTTGTTTGAGATTTTTCTTGCTCTTTGAGGTAGGCCTATATTACTATGAATTTCTCTCTTAGGACTGCTTTTGCAATGTCTCAGATTTTGTGTGGTTTTGTGTTCATTTTCAATTGTCTTAAGGAAACAAATGAAAATGATTTCTTCCTTGATCTCATTGTGAAATTATCCATCATTTATTAACATGTTCTTTAGCTTCCATGTGTTTGTATGTTGTTTGCCTTATATAATTTCAATCTTCTAAAATTTATGGGGACTTGTTTTGTATCCTAACATGTGTATTGTCCTAGAAAATATGCCATGTGCACTTGAAAGAATTTATATTCGGCTGCTTTGAGATGAAATACTCTGAAAATATCAATTAAATCCATCCCGTCTACTGTGTAATTTAAGGCTGCTGTTTCCTCGCTGATTTTTCCATCTGGACGTTCCTTCCATTGATGTCAATGAGGTGTTAAAACCTGCTATGACTGAATTACTGTCAAGCTCTCCCATTGTGTCCATCAAGATCTGCTTTATATATTTAGGTGCTCCTATGTTGGCTGCATAAATGTTTACAAGGGTTACATACTCTTGTTGGATTGATCTCATCATTATTTAATGTCCTTCTTTGTCTCTTATTGTAGCTTTTGTTTTAAAGTTTATTTTGTCTTGTACAAGTATTGCTAGCTCAGCTTTTTTAATCATTTCATTTCATTTGCATGAAATATCTTTTTTCATCCCTTCTAGTTGCTGTGTGTGTGTGTGTGTGTGTGTGTGTTTTCATTCTGTAGTGGGTTTCTTGAAGGCAGCCTGTATATGGGTCTTATTTTCTTATCTGTTTCTTACCCTGTGTCTTTTGATTGGAGCCTTTAAACAATTTCCATTTAAAGTAATTTAAAACAAAAAATCCTCACCCAAGGACACATTCATTTATTTTTAGAAAAAGGGCAATGGAGAAAGAAAAACATCAATGTGAAAAAGAAACATTGGTTGGCTGCCCCTTGCATATGCCCTGACTGGGGATCAAATTCACCACCTTTCAGTGCATGCGATAACACTCCAGCTGAGCCACACCAGCCGGGGCTAAATTGATTATTGATAGGTTCCTAATGTGCATACTATTCATTTCCCACAGGCTAGAGCACTCCTGCCAATGGTCGGCAGATCATAGGAAATACATGTTTCAAAAGATGCAAATCTTAATCCCATCTAAACATACTGGGTCCTGCCCAGGTTGGAACTTGGGGATGCTCTTACTGCAGCTGCAGTGAGAATAGATTTCCACTAAAGAGGATGCCATTCTGAATCCTTAGAATGAAGTGAACAAATACGATAAACATAAAACAGGAAAGAACAAACTGGAAAATATTTGCAATATATATATGATCAAGGGTTAATATTATTAAGATATTGATTCTTCCAGTGGCAGAGCATGAGAGTGGTCCGTCTCACTACACACTTGTATTACCTTCAAACCGAGAGATCAAAAAGGCATCGCACTTTTAAGTGGCGGTGGCATTGGTTTTGCGCCTGTGAAGTAAGCATTTTCTCTTAGGATTATAAGGAAGACTATCACTTGTCTGCTCATGTCTTTTGTCCATACTCCGATTGGACCATCAGTAGTTGTTGTCAAAGGCCAATTTGCATGAGTGCTTTTACATTTAAATACATTGGCCCTTGGGCAGTCGTAAGAATGGAAAGTAATTTCCCTAGTTTGTTGTTTGATCATAAAATTTTGTTGTTGCTGTATTTTGTCACACAGAAGCCTTCAGTTCTTCACTAGTCATAAAAACCATTGATATTTCATTTTTAATATTTTTATTGATTGATTTGAGAGAGAGCGAGAGATAGAGATAGATTTGTTGTTCTACTTGTTTATGGAGTCATTTGTTGCTTCTTGTATGTACCTTGACCAGGAGTTGAACCTTTAACCTTGGTATATCAGAACAATGACTTCTAACCAACTGAGCTATCTGGCCAGGGCCCATATTTCCCTTTTAAAATATCTCCCTAAATCCGTCTGTAGGGCCATTGCAAAGGAACAACTTGTGGTAGACTCTTTCTCAAAAGGACTTATGGTACCCTTAATTTCTTGCCGAACTTTTCTGCAATTTAGACAACAATAATTGTATGGTTCCTAACAATAAGTGTAAATAGACTTCAATAGATTTTACAAAATTTGAGGGCAGGTGCATAGAGTGGGTTGTGAATCAGCTCAGCTGGGGGACAAGCAGTAAGTGCACTGTGCCAAGAGTATTTGAAAGCAAGAATATAACTGACTGAAAGTGGGTCTGCTTTTTTTTTTAATCTTAAAAAAATACTTTATTATTTTTAAAGTAGCTTTAGGCTTGCAGCAAAATTAGAGGAAGGTAAAAAGATTTCCCACATACCCCTGCTCCACATATGCTTAGCCTTCCCCATCAACAATATCCCCCAGCAGTGGGTACATTTCTAACAATGGATGAACCTACATTGACACATCATTATCAAACCCAAAGTTCATAGTTTACATTAGGGTTCACTCTTGGGGTAATTCTATAGGTACAGACAAGGGTGTAATGACACGTATCCACTATTATAGCATCACACAGAGTAGTTTCACTGCTCTAAAAATCTTCTGTGTTCTGTCTATTCATCCCACCACCCTCAACCCCTGGCAACCACTGATCAAACTGTCTCCTTAGTTTGACTTTCCCAGTATGTCATCTAGTTAGAATCATATATAGCCTTTTTAGATTGGCTTCTTTCACATATCCAGATGCATTTATTTTTTTCATGTCATTTTGTGGCTTAATAGTTCATATTTTTGTTGCTGAATTATATTCTTTTTCTGGATGTACCACAATTGTTTATTCATTTACCTACTGAAGGACATCTTGATTGTTCCCAGTGCTGGCAATTATAAATAAATTGCTATAAATATAGATAAATTTGCTATAAACATATGTGAGCAGGTTTTTGTGCGGACCTAAGTTTTTAACTTATTTGAGTAAATACCAAGAAGTGTGATTGCTGGCTCATATGATAAAGATTATGTTCAGTTTTGTAAGAAACTGCCAAACTGCTCCCCGCAGTGGCTATATATACCATGTGTCACTCCCACAATGAGTGAGAGTTCCTGTTGCTCCATGTCTCTGTCAGCATTTGGTGCTGTCAGTGTCCTGGATTCTGGCCATTCTAATGGGCATGCGGTGGTATCTCATTGTCTTAGTTTACATTTCTCTGATGACATACGACATGGAGCATGGTTTCATGTGCATGTTTTTCATTTGCATATCTTCTTTGATGAAGTGTCTTCGACCTATTTTTTTTAAATCGGTTGTTTTCTTAGTGTTGAATTTTAAGAATTCTTTGTGTATTTGAGATAACAGTCTTTTATCCGATGTACCTTTTGCACATATTTTTCTCCCAGTCTTGGCATGCCTTCTCATTCTCTTAGCATTGTCATTTATGGAGCAGAAGTTTTTAACTTTAATAAGTTCATTATTTTGCATGTAGATGTCCAGTTGATCTACTACCATTTGTTAAACAAACTACCTTTGTTCCACTGTGTTACCTTTGCTCCTTTGACAACAATTAATTGGCTATGTCTATGTGGGTTTGTTTCTGGGCTCTCTATTCTGTTCCATTGATCTATTTGTCTCTTAGTCAGCTTTTAAAAAAATTATTAAATATATTTTTATTGATTTCAGAGAGGAAGGGAGAGGGAGAGAGAGATAGAAACATCAACGGTGAGAGAGAATCATTGATTGGCTGCCTCCTGCATGCTTCCATTGGAGATTGAGCCTGCAACCCAGGCATGTGCCCTTGACCAGAATTGAACCTCGGACCCTTCAGTCCACAGGCCAGTGCTCTATCCATTGAGTTAAACTGACTAGAGCAGTCAGCTTACTATTATATACCAGTAATTCTAAACAATGTCCATGATAAAGTACTCCTTCTCTCACAAATTATTATTGTTTTTAAGTTCTAAACATGGTTGCTGGTAGTGTTATCTCATAGAGATGTACACACACACATATATGCTTCGAGTGTGCACATTTTTATTTTTAATAGATACTGCATTTTACATGGCAGGTAATCTGGAAGCCGTCTAGTGACACAGGCAACCAGGATACCTGTGAATCATTGCTAGTTTTTTAAAAATTAAAAAGTCAGAATTTTTGGAGCTTGCTTTGGGTGTAGTCCATTTCTCCAGATCCTGGGGTACTTCATCTTCCTGTTTGAAATAGCAAATCAGAAACAAAGGATAGCACAATGAACTTGCTTTGCTTCAGTTCTGTCTGTGTAGGTGTGGTTGTTCTCCAAAGCGTGCGGAGTTTTCATGCATTCTGAAGTGTTTCTTCATGTGTGTCCTCACTTTAAAAAGTAAATTAGTATAATTAAAAAGTGTCATTCCATAACTTCTAATTTTGTTTTATAATATTTACTTTACTTTTCATTAAAGGATTCTGACTGGCAAAATTATATATGCAAAGGTCAATCCTACCTGCTGTCTTTTTCTTTCTTCTTTTTTTCTTTTTTAAATTTAACTTATTGAGGATACATTATAAAATTATATAGGTTTCAAGTCTACAGTTCTATAATACATCCACCGCACATTGTGTTGTGCACTCACCACCCAAAGTCTAGCCTCCTTCTGTCACCATCTTGTCTTTTCTTGCCGTAGTCTTAAATTTTATTTTATTATTATTAATGAAAATAATTTTATTGTATGGGAGATGTTAAAAATGATCTGCTCCAGGTCCATTATAATAAGTTTGCTCTTGCAGGCATGTCTCCAGTTTTCACCATGGGCCTGACCACACTCAAGCTGAAAGGGCAGGTGGCAGGCGTGGTTGTGAAGAAGGCCCAGGGACGGTCAGCAAGGCTGGCTTGCTTCTTCATTCAGCCTTCAGTCCAACACAGCTCAGTACCCCTGAGATCATTCTGGGCGATGGCTCTGGACTTGCCTTGATTGTGCTTACCTGAACGTGGTGACAACCTAGTGAATAAACTAGAGCACGTCCCGGATGTGGTCCTGCCTGCCCCCCGCTTGCCATTTTCTTTTTGTTGTTGTTGGACTGGGTGGGTGGGCCTCCCTCCCATGTCTGGAGGCCTGATGCATGGGGTGGCCTGTCTGCATTGAGCTGGTAGGACAGGGTTTCCTGTAGCTGCTCTCAGCCTCGCATGAGATGCGGCACCCCTTAGGCCATGTGGTATTGATGTCTTAGCCATGCTCTCTGAGGCCACGGGGGCCAAGTGCACAGAGAGCCACAACCCTGAAATGACACTTTGACAGCATCTGGAGTAACTGAGTCAGCCTCACAACAACTCCAGCATCATGACATGAAGTGCAAGTGGGTGGGAGGATGTTGGATCAGGTTCTTTAGTTTAGGGTTGGTTCAGTTTTGAATTCCATTAGTGATTTTAGGTGGGTCAGCCCAAGGTCATTCTCCCTGCCAAAACCTCATGCCACCTGGAGGAGCCTCAGGGGCTGCCCACTTCCAGAAAGAGCTGCTCACAAAGATGCTCAGAGTGAAGGGGAAGGGCATTGTTTGTATTAGAGCCTGTGAAATGATTCAAACTAGCCATCCTCAGCTGTTTACCCTGCCTTGCCTTTCCATGGAAACTCCAATAAAGGCCAAGGCCTAAGCTCTCCCATCGCTCCTGTCTTCTGCCTCCTGACCCACAAGGTGCTTCCCCACGCCCGCCCAGTGTGCAGTGACACTCCTCTCCAGGGCCTGTCAGTGTAATAAATTTATTTTTCTGAGCCTCCTCTGTGTCTCCTCTTGACCATCACATGGAAGAACATGGAACAGGGAGGCTAGAAAACAGTTCTTCATTATTGGCCTTGGGTCAGTAGGTCCTAGGTCAGTAATTGGCAAACCATGGCTCTCGAGCCACATGCAGCTCTTTGGCCCCTTGAGGGTGGCTCTTCCACAACAGCATGTACAGTGCGATTGAAACTTCGTGGCCCATGCGCAGAAGTCAGTTTCGGTCTGAGCAAGCCTATTTTGAAGAAGTGGCATTAGAACACTCAAGGAGGCAAAGAACCGAATGTGGCTTGCAGTTTGCTGACCACTGACCTAGGGCGACCCTTTTTCTCTCTCCATCCCCAAGGTGTTCATGCCTAGTGCCCCACCTTAGGCAACCTGTTCTCATCCCATCCTGTGAAGGTGATGGTGATTATGTCATCATAGTGGAGGTCAGGCAGACAAACACATTCTCTGTTTTGAATATGAATCTTTCTTGTCATAATTTTGATGTAATACAATTTTAAGATAGACAAGTGAGAATGAGAGTGACCTAACATCCAAAGAGGTGAGACTTCAGAAGAAAAACTTGAGGTTGCATTTGTGTATGTATGAGAGAAAACTAGAGAGATAGAACCACATACACATACCACTTTCCACACATATGGCATTGCCATTAGTATCACCTGGGACCCCAACTGGATGTTCTGTTTTAGAGAAGAGTTGCTTTGGCTCTCTTCTGAGTGAATCTTGACCCACAAGATGGGGAAACTGGAGGGCCAAGGAGATGTGCTCATTAGAAAATTCCTGTGCTGCCGGGCCACCTCCCAAGTATTGGAAGACTCTGCCCAGCTGGCCCGAGCGGCTTCCAGAGCTCCTGTTGGCCTCTTGCCTGGGTTCTTGGGCCGGTCCTGAGAGGGACTCCTCACTGTTGGTGTGTGCACTCTAGATCCAAGGGGTGTCTGAGGGCAGTTGCTCTGAGAGGGGTGGGAGGATGACTCAAGGACAGAACTGGGTGGCTGGATAAAGAGGGCAGAAATCTGGAAGCTTCCTCTATGGGCAACTTTGCCCAGGCCCTGCAAGTGGTGAAGAGGTCCTGCCCACATACTCATATACATGATCAACTTGTCCTGCCTGACTCACCACATGACTTTCTCCAGAGTGATTGTCAACAGGAGCCCAGATTCTGGGGATATTTTCCCACTGGAGTTTCTCATCATTGAGCAGTTGCTCCTGCCCAAGGGAATGTCTTCTAGCACATGGATTCTAAAGTGGTTTGTGGGGATGACTCACGGGGCTTCATGATGGAGAAAGCCATGGTTTATGCTTTGGTTTGTTAGGCAAAGCAAGAGATTATGAGAAACAGGAACAAGTTCTCACCAACATCCCTGGAGAACAAAGGGCCAAGTCCCTTAACTGAGCCTCATCTCGATGTGGAGGAGCCACAGGCTCACATAGTGCCTCACAGCTCTCCCCAAGTCTGAGGATTAGTGACTATGGCAGCACTCCCCCCATGCACCCCCTTTCTGGCCTCTTCACACTGCCATCATTTCTCACAGCTGTTGACCTTGGTTAGTATGCTGTACTTTGTTTTTTGGTTCTGCCCCCGAAGAGTTGCTCTTTTGGACATTAGGTCATTCTCTCTCATTCTCACTTGTCTAACAAGCAAAACTAAATGATGACCTCCTTTCAGGTTCCAATGGGATTCCTGTTTAACTCTCATTCAATTCCCGTACCGTGCTCATCTCACAGGCCGAGCAGATGCCTCCCAGCTGGAGCTCCAGCCTATGACCAGACCGCATACTCCCCTGCCTGTGCTCCTTGCTCACAGCTCATCACCCATCAGGCTGGACACCGTGGCCTCACCCTCACTCGTTATGACAATTTGTTTGATCAGTGACACCAAGTGGCTTAATCAGCTTTGTGCAATTGGTGAGCAAGATCTAGGGTCAGGCCATTTGACTCCCTGCCTAAGCTCTTTCATCCTTTCCCATAGGGCACTGCCCATGCACACATACTGGGCATACTGCCCAAGTCACTTCCTTACTCCACATCCATTTGTCCTCCTTTCTGACCCATGACCCTGATAAGTATCCTATCTAATAAAAGAGTGATATGCAAATTTGACCATACCTTCGCTACACCCACAAGCCATGCCCACAACCACGCCCACCAGCCAATCAGGAGCAGCTTATGCAAATAAACCCCAACCAAGATGGCTGCTGCCACTGAGAACAAGAGGGAGGCTTGGGTTTCCCTGGCAACAGAGGAAGCCAAGCTTTCTGCCTGCCATTGGTGGCCTAGGCCTCCACTCAATGCTACAAAGTTTTAATTATATAAGATACAGAAATGGCAGCAGCCACTCAGCTGGAGAGAACAGAGGCTTGGGTTTCTCTGGCAATGGAGGAAGCCAAGCTTTCTGCCTGCTGTTACTGGCCTAGGCCTCCTCCACTCTAGGCTATAAAGTTTCAAACATAAATGGCTGCCACCACGGAGCGAGCAGAAGGCTTAGCTTTGCTCCAGGCTACAATGGTAGACATAAATTTTTTTTAAAAAATATATTTTATTGATGTTTTACAGAGCAGAAGGGAGAGGGATAGAAAGTCAGAAACATCAATGAGAGAGAAACATCGATCAGCTGCCTCCTTCACGCCCCCTACTGGGGATGTGCCAGCAGTCAAAGTACATGCCCTTGTCCGGAATCAAACCCGGGACCTTTCAGTCCGCAGTCCGACGCTCTATCCAGTGAGCCAAACCGGTTTTGGCTGTAGACATAAATTAATTCCAGATCCCAGGACCTCCACTTGGGTCGCTGGGGGGCATGGCCAACCTGCAAAACCACCACAGGCCCCTCACCCCAAGGGAACCCCCACTCTGATCTGGGACACTCTTCAGGGCAAAACAGCTGCCCCCCCACCCATGAGCTAGGCCTCTATCCTATCTAATAAAAGAGTAATTTGCAGATTAACCATCACTCCAACACACAAGAGGGCTGCCTCCATGTGGTTAAAGATCCTTCCCCCCATGTGGACACAAGATGGCCACCACAAGATGGCCACCAGGGGAGGTCCTTTGGGAGGTTCCAGGCCCTGCAAGGGAGGGCAGTTGGGGATGATCAAGCCTGAAGGGGAGGGCATTTAGGGGTGACCAGACTGGCAGAGCAGGGAAGTTGGGAGCAAATAGGCTGGCAGGGGAGCAGTTAGACATCAATTAGGCTGGCAGGGTAGTGGTTAGTGGGTGATCAGGTTGGCAGGCAGAAGCGGTTAGGGGCAATCAGGGAGGCAGGCAGGTGAGCAGTTTGGAGCCAGCAGTCCTGGATTGTGAGAAGGATGTCCGACTGCCCATTTAGGCCCAATCCTACCGGGATTAGACCTAAACGGGCAGTCAGACATCCCTCGAGGGATCCCAGATTGGAGAGGGTGCAGGTTGGGTTAAGGGACATCCTCCACCTCCCGTGCACGAATTTCGTTGAATAAATGAATGATGGATTGAATGGATGACCTTGTTGTCATGGAGATTAAATGAGACACCATGAGAGCTCCAGGAACAGGGAAACTTTTTCTGGCGAGGGCAAGTAGACCAGCAGTCGGCAGATCAGGCTGGGCACACCCCGGGAGTGGGTGTCAGGTTGGAAATGGTCCTTTCAGGCAACCAGGCCTTACCATGGGACCCCGCCCAGCAGGATGGGATTGAGAACCCAGAATGACTGGGCAATGTGAAGGCCCTAAGGCCTAAGGCTGTGCAAACAGCCTGATCCCAGGGGGCTCCCTGCTCTCCACCATGGGCTTATACCTCTAGTGCATTTCTGCTTTGCAGCTTCTGACCACCACCCACAGCTGACTGCTCCCCTGGGCCTCTGAAAATTGAGTGCTGCATCTCGGGGAGCAGCCTTTGGGTATTTCTGAGGCTGTCATGCCAACTCTACCACTTACTAGCTGTGTGGCCTTGGCCAAGTTACTTAGTCTTCCCTGTAAAATTGGATGCTAAGACCTCTGGCACTGGAATAGGGAGGATAGTGAGCTTCCACATGCTCAACACACCACCAGTTCTTCATAATTAGTGGTTATTGTTATTGTTGCTACCACTTACTCATCTCTCTTATAGTTATTTATTTATTTTATGTCTTCTTCAGTGGTTCCTTACTCCACATCTGTTTGTCCTCTTTTCTGACCCATGACCCTGATAAGTATTGTTGAATAAATGAATGATGGATTGAATGAATGACCTTGTTGTCATGGAGATTAAATGAGACACCCTGAAAGCTCCAGGAACAGGGAAATTTTTTCTGGGGAGGGGAGGTAGACGAGCAGTCGGCAGATCAGGCAGGGCACACCCTGGGGGTGGGTGTCTGGGCACAGTGGAGCCCAGGTACTGCTGTGGCAAAGGTCTCTAGTGATATCTTCTTCCGAAGCCAGGTGGTACCATCTCAGTGGGCAGCGTTTCACCTCTGACCTGTGTGCAGATCCTGCCACTGCTCGGTGTGGGGGCTCCCTGGTCTCACAGTGGAGGTCGCCTCTGAGGGGAGCTGCCCACCTGGGTCTGAGTGGGTGATGGCTGATGCCGACCCACAGAGAAAATGCCATCTACTTCCCGTCACTGTGAACTCTCACATTTACATTTTGCCAAGTTGGAGATTACAATAACGTACACTCCGCTCAGTAGCCCTGCTCCCCCATGCAGAGAGGAGGAGAAAAGCCCAGCCACGTCTGGGAAACAAAGTCCCCTCTGTTGGCAGACATGAGCTTCTATTCAAGTCCCCAGGGCCTCTGTGGCAGCAATTGAGTGAGCTGGACCCAGCAAGCAGGGCACTGGGCAGCCGGGGGCGGTCTCCCAAGGCCTGGCCCTGTCTCCCAACCAGGGGAGGGGTCAGCACCCAGCCTGGTGGCACCGGGCGAGGTGCTGATCCCCAGAATAGCTGCCTGAAAGCCTGCCCTGTGCTGAGGCCCAGTGCTTCCCAACTCCCCGCCCTGGACACCCTGGCCAAGGGCACAGCATGTCCCAGAGCCCAGTGTGGGCCCTCAGTCACCATCCTTCAGAAGAGTGGTCCTTTTCACTGCCCTCTCAGGAAGCAAAAAAGGTTAACATTTTCATCTTCCCTCTTAAGGCGATTCCTGTGTCGACTTAGCCTCTGACAAGAGTCTTTTCTTCCCTCTCACTGGGTGGGGTTTGAACTGAGGCCTCAAAGCAGAGAGGCTGTCCCTGGGAGCAGTTTGGATGTGCCCCCTCCGCCTCCAGTGTAGCAGCCCTGGGCCCAGAGGCTGAGAGAGGCTGGCTCAGCCACAGAGGGAGGCAGGTTAGCTTCCCCCCGCCCCCTGGGGCCACAGACACTCATTTTCTCTCTGTCACACAGGCCTGTTCTCAGTTCATTGCCCCAGGGCCCTGTCCTCTGCTTTCTAAAGTGACAGCTCATTTATAAAGAAACCCTAGCACTGTGGCTGGGGATGCAGCACCTTAACCCCAGCAGGCTCAGTGGCCTCGAGGGCCTTGCGGAGGCCACCAGCCAGGAGTCCTGGTTCTTCCTGCTCTTTGCTTTCCCCGCTCACTCTGACTTCCTTAGGAAATAAGAATTTCCCGTTCCCCGCAGGTTCCTCATGTCAGATTTTCCTTCCTTTCATTTTTCAAACTCAGAGGCTTCTCAGAGGGCACCCGTGACATCAGAGTTTGCTTCGACAGGGGCCGAGGGTTGCTGGAATAGCTGTGCAAGCGGGTGCAGACCCCTGAGTGGCTGACCAGAACCTATTGGTCACAAGGACGTCACTGCTCTGGAAAACATGTGCAACGGAACTAACTGCCAAGTGTCTGGGATGGCATGGTGAGCGTCTCTATAGCGACGCAGGCCAGTCTAACCTGGGGACCTTTCCTAGGTGCCAGTGTTGGCAGAGAGCAGACAAGGTGACAGAAAACAACATTTGCTGTGAGCCCTGGGTGATGTCCATGGGGGTTTAGTGTAGTATCTCTCTGCCTTCGTACATGCTTGGAATTTTCCCTAAAATGCCTGTAAGCCATGCTTGGCCCTCAAAGCAGGGCAGGGCGTGGGCAGGGGCCACTTGGAGTGAAGTGGCCTTACAGCTCTTTTGGACAGTGTTACCGGATTTCATTTCTGAGTGCGGGATTTGGGATGAAGAGTTCTTCCTTTTTTCTTTTTAGTAACGGAGTCTTTACGTTGATAGCTTCCCAACAGCCTCTGTGAACATTGGGTACAAAAATATTCTCTTCTCCAAGGTGGTTCACAGAGGCCCGGGAGAGCCCTGCAGCGCCCACCTCTGGTCAGAGAAACATGCGCACACCAGGCTCAGGGCTGAGTGGGCGGGCAGTCTCCATCTCCAGCCTCAACAACTGCTTAGAAACCTCCCTGAGGTACTGATTGGAGAAAGAATTTATTTTTGTTGGAGGAGGGGACAGTGACCAGAGTCAGTAGGTGTGGCAGTGGGCTGGGGAAACTCAGACATGACAGTGCCTGTCTGTCCCCTGCAAGGAGGTCCTGACTGAGGTGCTGAGACGGGACATCTGGCTTTGGTCTCTGGGAACCCATAAGTGTTGACGACAGCAGCCTCAGGCCTGGCTCTAAAAAAGCTTCCTAGCGCCCAGCCCAAGGACTCCAGCTTATCCTCTGCCCTGCCAGAGGGAGAGGAAGGAGTGGGAATGACAGATCCCCAGGAATTCCATACCATAGGAGGTACTGGTCCCCAGGGTGCCCCTGATAACAAAATGGCGGGGGGAGGGGGGGACACAAAGCTACCTATCTCTAGGCAGGATTATCAGCTGCCACCTCAGACACCTGGAAGGTGCTGCCACTGCCCTGGGACCCCTCACGGTGCCTGGGAGCAGAGCTATGCACACAGCATCTCCTTGTCATCCTCTGGCTGCGGCCATTGATGGCAGGGGAGTCCAGCCAGATGTGGAGCAGGTCCTTGAGACCAGGGTGGAGGGAAGGGAGGTGGTGTCACAGGAGCCCCAGCTCTGTTCCAGGGTGACAGTGGTGGTTATGGTGCTGGGCCAGGTGGGGTCTTTATCCTTGTCTGCCAGGAAGGGTGCCCCGGGTGCCGCCTGGCCAGTTTCCCTTCCAGTGTCCTGTTCCTGCAGAAGATGCTGTAGGCCCCACTGCATCACCACAGGCTGCTCGCACGGAGCCCTTGCGTACTGCTCACCTGCCGGCAGGCTGTGGAAGTTCACCACCATTTCATCTTTCTTCCCAAACCGGTCCAGCCTGTTCTGGGCCAGGATGATGGATCTGATGTTGTCCATGTTTCCCAGGCTCAGGCTGCCTCTACAGAAGGCCTTCAAGGCAGAGGCCAGAGGGTGGTCTCTTCCTCTCCACTACCTGCACGTCTGGCAGCCTTGCTCATGTGCCCAGGATGGTGCTGCTGGAACGAGGGCTTTTAATATCTTCCTACTTCTCTGGGAGATTGGGACTCCTGTCAGGTGGGTGGGTGGGGAGGCAGCAGCCTCAGCGTCTGTGGAGCGAGAGAGGATGGAGGAGGGTCTGTAGGATGCCCTGGTGAGAACCAGGCTGTGTCCACCCTCAGCGCAGCCTTGAAGGGGGGACTGTGGAAGCAATTGAGGAGGCCGAGTCCACGGTCCGGGCTGTGAGGACTGTGACCACCTGGAGGTGACCTTGGGCCCAGAGAGTGAGGAGCATCCAGGATGCAAGGGAGCAGCGAGGACAGATGGTGATTCTGAGGGTCAGAATGAGAGGAGGGCCCAGCTGACTGGGAGAGGGTGAGACGGGAGTAGGAAGGCTGGTTTGTGATTAAACCTGTTACAACAACCCAGGCACGGCTCCTGAGGTCTCACTACCTGCTGTGGTCTGATCCTCCGTGTCCTCTGCACGCACACAGTGGGTGGCACAGAGCATGTAAGAGGGGAACATGTGTGCTGGAGGCCAGGAGGGGCCCTGAGGACAGGCCCCAACAAACCCTGGTGGGGGAAGACATGAAGGCAGGAGGAAGTTACCAAGAACAACACTATTGCTGCATAACAAACCACCCCTAAAGTTACTGGTTAAAACTGAGCATTTATTGCCTCTATGGTTCTGGGCTGTGTGGGCTCAGCAGGGGGAGTTCCCGTGCTGGTCTCACCCTGCGACTGTCATTCGGCTGCAGTCAGTGGCCCTGGGGCTGGAGTCACCTGGCATCTTCTCAGGCCTGAGGACAGTGGGCCTCTCCACTTCCCACATGGCTTCTCCATGATGTCTCCAGGTGGACTTTCTGGCAGAGGAACTGGACTTTCTATACGGAGGCAAGAGATTCCCAAAGCGCTACAGCCTTAGGGCTGAGCAGGGAATTGGTCCAGAATTATTTCTACCACCTTCTGATGGCTAGGCATCTCTGTACCCGCTCAGGCTCAGGGAGAGGGAAATGAACTCCACCTCTTGATGAGAGCATGGCAAAGCATCTTCCCTTCATTTTCTTTTATATATTTTTTTGTTGATTAATTTTAGAGAGACAGGAAGAGAGAGAAAGAAACACCAATTTCTTGTTCCACTTATTTATGCATTCATTGATTAATTCTTGCATTTGACCTGAATGGGGACTGAACCTGCAACCTTGGTGTATCTGAACGGCGCTCTAACCAATTGAACTACCTGGCCAGTGCCATTGAGGTAGACTTTAATCAGCCACAGAGATCCTACATGGACTCTGCTTAGAAGAAGTAGGGAGCTGAAGTCATTTAAGATGGGAGGTCATGGTTTCATTCTCAGTCAGGGCACATGCCTGGGTTGCAGGCTTGATTCTCAGTAAGGGGTATGCTGGAGGCTGTTGATCAGTGATTCTCTCTCATCATTAATGTTTCTGTCTTTCTCTTCCTCTCCCCTTTTCTCTGAAATCAATACAAATATGTATATTTTAAAAAGCCATGTGACCTTGAAGGTCTCAGAAGTGTGTCTCTTGCTCCTTCCCCCTTTTTTGCTGACTTGGACAAGTAAGGGGGGATTGTAACATCTTTAGATGCTTCTCCAGACCTCATGTCCTCCTCTGTGAAATGGTGTCACAGTGACCTTTCTGTGGACCCAGTCCCAGGTCAACCTGACCTTGCACTGCTCTTAAAAGTCATTCACCAACCGGACTTCAAAGCTAGACCTGTCCCACGCACATGCCGGGGCCTCCTCCAGGGGGTCAGGTTTCCGGCTGTCTTAGTCTCTCAGGACAGCTATAACAAAAACACCCCAGGCTGGTGGCCAATAAACAATTGTTTCTCACAGGTGTGGTGTCTAGGAAGTCAATATCAAGGTCCTGGGAGATTCAGTGTCTGGTGAGAGCCTGTTCACCAAGGGCCGTCTTTTCATGCGTCCTCACGTGGTAGCAGGAGTGAGGCCCCTCTGAGTTCTGTTTTATAAGGGAGTTAATGACCTTCCCGAGGCCCCAATTCCAAATATTCATCTTGGGGATAGGAACTGAACGTAGGAATTTGTGAGGGAACAGTCAGTCAGTCTATATATGGCCCTTTCACTCCCCTGCAGGACTCACAGAAAGGAGGTCATCGGAAATGAGAGCCTGACTCAGCTTTAGCCGAACCTGTCAAATGATGGGTCCACCAGGTAGGTGAGGGGGAACCTGGAGGGAGACTTAAATAGTGAGGTACCTTCATGTGTCAGCATCTGCTCATATCATCGGCTTAATCCTCCTGACAAGTCTGGTATCTTCTAGGAAATTGAAGGTGAGAGGTCAAACAACCGCCTAGAGCCCTTAGTGATCAAGGTTTGCTTTGAGGTCTGCCCTCGCTGTCTCCCCATGTCACAGTCCCCTCGCCCCGACTCCTCACAGGTGGGTATAGAAGGAATAGCCTCTGCTCCAACACCCAGACTCCTGGGGGTGGGGTGGGGAGGGTGTCTGGACAGATGTTAGCAATTTTCGGGAGCAAACATTTTTCATTTTATCTGACCTTAATTAGGTTATTTGGGTTCTGTCCACAGAAGTGTCTGGGGAGCTGAATGACTGGGGAGAGGTCCCAGCCACAGGCAGGCCTGGAGCAGAGCTCTGTGCAATGAATGGCACGTCTGTCTGCTGGCCGGCTGCAGGGAATAGCTGACTGAGGGGCATTCATGAAGGGAGCAGGTCACCCAGGCTCCTGGGTCTGGAATTGAAATTTGACCTGTTCCCAAATCAATATGCCTTGGGGGATCCTCATTCTCTCACTCTCCTCTGGTTCCTGGCCACTCCCCATCTGTCCCAGGGCCCGGGTGGGAAATGAACACTTGAACCCCCAACCCCCAGCCCCCAACACCCCAGCCCTGAGCTCTCCTACCTCTACCGCATTCCACACACTGGTGGGCTTGCCTGGAGACATTCCTGGACAGAGATTGGCCAGATTACTAGTACATTTAAAAAATCTTTGAAATATGCTCACCTTCAAAGCAGGGCTTTGGGTGGAGGTGTGGTGTTGAGGTCCAGTGGTGAGAGTTTCATTAGGTTTCAGTTCTAAGCAGAAGAATGCTCGGCAGCCCATATCTGGTTCACCTCACTCTGTAAGGACAGAGGTGTTTCTGTCCTCAACAGTACCTTACCCCTTGCTCAGCACAGCTGGGATCAGCAAGCGCCAGGAGACACTGCAGAAGCACTGGTTCTAAGGAACTTGCTCTCCACATTGGCCCAATGTTGGGATCGTTGAGAAACTAAAAAGATGGATGTCTGCCTCCCACCTGCAGACATTCTTATGAATTGACCTGGACAGAGCTCCCCTGTGATGCCAAAGTGCAGACAGGTGGAGAACTTGCTCTGATGCCCTTCCTCCTCCTGAGCCAGCCCTACTTGAGCTTGTCAGTGCCTCAGTCCAGGGGCTGCTCTCTGGGGGTTCAAGGCCTTGCCTCTTGTCAGTCACAGGGACCTGGACAACTCTGCTACTTCCAGTATATTCAGACAATGTGCCTCAAGGAAAAAGGATCTTAGCTGGAGGTGTCCAAACTGCAGTCCACAACCATGGAATGTCAAAGGGCAAAACTTGCTCTTGTGAGGGGAGAGCATGGCTTTGGAGCACAGTGCAGGGTGGGGGCGGGGTGTCAAGCGGCACTTTATCTGCTTTGTTTCTGTAAATGACAACTCTTATGTTTTCAGTTTTGCAGGCCAAAAGTTTCTGTCCTCTTTGATTCTTATCTTTCACATTCCACTTCTAACCCCCCAGCAAAACTGTTGGTGCCACCTTCAGCATATATTCAGATCTGACCACTTCTTACCACCCCCGCTCTCCCCCCTGCCCCTAGTACCATCTTACCATGTCTGAATTATTGCAACAACCCCCTAACTGTTCTCTCTGATTTCGTCCTCACCCTTCATAATCTATTCTCGACATGGCAACCTGAGTGATCCTTTTAAAATGCAATTTGGCGCCTTAACCAGTTTGGCTCAGTGGCTAGAGCATTGGCCTGCAGACTAAAGGCTCCCGGGTTCGATTCTGGTCAAGGGCATGTACCTTGGTTGCAAGCACATCCCCAGTGGGGGGTGTTTAGGGGGCAGCTGATTGATATTTCTCTCTCTTGGATGCTTCTAACTCTTTCTCCCTCTCCCTTCCTTTCTGTAAAAAATCAAAAAAATATATTAAAAATGCAATTAGAGTATGTTAATGCTTCTGCTCAGAACTTACATCGTATAAAATCCAAAGTTCTTATTGTGACTTATAAAGTCCCACATGGTCTGCTATCTCTCTGGCTTTGTTGTCTGGCATTCTCCCCCTTGTTCACTCTAATCCAGCCTCATGGCCCTGCAGTTTTTTAAGCTTGTGAAACACACTTCCAACTCAGGGCCTTTGCACATGCTGTTCCTATGTCTGGAATGCTCTTCTTCTTGATATTTGTGCAGCCCATGACTTCCTTCGTTCAGGCTTTTGCTCAATTGTCTTATCAGAGGCTTCTCCGTGTACCTTATTTAAAACTATAGGCCCAGTGCATAAAATTTGTGCAGGGGGGAGGGGTTCCCCTTAGTGCAGCCTAGTCTGTCTCCAATCTGGGACCTCTCAGGGGATGTCTGACTGCCAGTTTAGGCCCAATTCCTGGGATCGAGCCAAAACCAGCAGTTGGACATCCCTCTCACAATCCGGGACTGCTGGCTCCTAGCTTGCCTGCCTGCCTGATCACCCCTAACCACCTGTGTCTGCCAGCCTGATCACCCCCAACTCTCCCCACCCCCAGCCTGGTCACCACCAACTGTACCCCTATGTAGGCCTGGTCTCACCTAACTGCCCCCCTCTGCTGGCCTTATTGTCCCTCACCCCCCCCCCACCCCCCCGCACCAGCCTGGTTGCCCATGCAGCCCGCTGTTCGATTGTTACTGTGAGGGCATTATGACCAATTAGCATATTACCCTTTTATTGTATAGAGAGTGCCCAAAACCAACCCTCACCCTCTTTTATTTTTCTTCTCAGAGCTTATCAGTACCTACATATTTCCTGTTTATGTTTTGGCACTTGTCACTAGAATGTATGGTCCATAAAACAAGTTCATTGATGTATTCCCAGCATAGAATAGGGTATGAAACATAGCAGGTGCTCAGCAAATATTTGTTGAATGGGTGAGTAAATGCATGAGGCAAAAAAATAGCAAAAAATATTCTCAGAGAATTCATATGAGTTAGGCCTTGGAGGATTGAGGGGTGAGGTATTTTGTTTTATTTATTTATTTATATTTATTTTAAAACCTCACCTGAGGATATATTTTCAGGATATGTTTCTGTTAATTTTTTTTTTTGAGAGAGAGAGAGAATGAGAAATATTGATGCTGTGAGAGAGAAATATCCACTGGCTGCCTCCCTTATGAGTCCTGACAGGGATTGAACCTGCAACCAAGGCATGTATCCTGACCAGGAATCAAATCTGTGACCTTTCGGTCCATGGAACAATGCTGAAACCAACTGAGATATTTGAAATAGGTAGACTTTTTCCTTTTCAACCTACCTACTCACTCATCTACTCACCAAGTCACCTACCATCTCTCCATCCATCCACCCATCCATCCATCCCATTTGACTAACCCATGTTGTGCCAAGTGACTTGCTGAAGCACAGTATCACTGAGCCAATGATTTTTTCTAAGTTTCCTAGAGCTTTATGAGTCTGAAGGCTCTACTGGGTTGTACATAGAGTTGAAATACTGATCAACCAGGGATCCCAGGCAGCCTCACAAAGATCCAGATGATTCAGACCCCTCTCCCGCTTATTTCCCAGCCTTTTTTTTTCTTGGCCACAAAGTCTTTTTCAACAAAAGGCTTGCAAATGTGAAAGCTCTTCCCGAGGGCTCCTTCTGCCTGGCACAGACCTTTCATCACCAGCCCAACTTGTAATCATGGGTAAAAGAAGGTTCTCAGCTCATTTTTAAGGAGAAAAAAAAAGTAAAGCAAAACAAAACAGCCACATCATGAAGTGGCTCATGTAATGAGGCTTACTCTGTTGCGAGGTCAGTACTCCGGGTTCCCAGAGGACTGGGGTGCCCACAGCCTCCCTCCTCACCCTGCCAGTCAGGGCTGGAGTTAGCAGCTGGAGAGCACAGAAGACCACCCTGGGGGCTCTGAGAGAGGCTGCTTTTCAGGGCAGGGGCAGCTTTTGAAATTCTTGGCTGGACGGTGGCAGCCTGGGCTGGAGAACAGGCCGGTCAGGACTGCCACCTCAGCTACTCTTTGGAACATTCCCAATTCAGGTTTTTGCTCAAACTACTCTTCCCCTGGGATTCCCACTGCTCCTCTTGGCTCATGCAAATCTTGCCCATCTTGAGAGTCAGCATAATTGCACCTCCGGACCACATTCCTTTGTATCCCATGGCTATCCACTCAGCAACAGTTTATTGACCAATTTCCCAGGGCGAGGCCAAAGACAAGCAGGACTTGATCTCTGCTTTTCTTCACGATATTGCGGGCAAACACCAGATCGACTATGAGACAGCGTGTGAAGCACCCATGACATTTTTTTACTGCCCATGACCAGGGAGGAGGGTGTCAAATCCTGCTGGGAGCTATTTCTTCACGTCATAGTGATGTGTGCTGTATACCCTGGCTCTTAAATGCTTCAGCCGGTTTTGGACACACATCACGTCTGCTCACTGCCTAGAATACATGGCCAGAACTAACTATATGGCCCCAACCTAATTGCCAGGGGACAGGGACATTCAGTGAACAGGAACCACTCTGCCACACTTCCCAAGCTGGTGAGGGGGGTGTGGGAGGATGTCAGGGCATTTTATGGGTCTCCAGAAAGGGGAGGGGGTGCATCTGAACCCAAAGGGAATTGCAACGAGGCATTGGAAAGTTGGAACTATGGCCAGGTTCCATGTGAGCTTCTCTCCCCCTCCCCCCTCAACCAGCAAGTTGGTTTTTCTTTTACTTTCTAAATAAAACAGGAATAATAATAGCACCGGTCTCATGGAGTTGTTGAAGGACTTGAGTTTATTTACCTAAGTGCTCAGGAAGTGTCTGGCACATAGGAAGTACTAGATAAGAGTTAGCTATTATTATTTTTAGTAATAATTAATTTTATTATTCTCCCTGCATATGCCAGAACATGGAACCCCAGGCTCAGCCTTCTAAGACCCCTCAGTCATCCCCGAGAAGGAACTGCCTCCAGGGGCCAGCTGTTTGGGGGTTTATCTGCAGATGCAGCAGAGTCAGGGTTTGAGAAGGGGAACCGCCAGGGAGGCCTCCCAGATGAGCTCTGTCACAGTCTCTACTTTTATCAAGTCCCCGTGCTCACAGCCGTCCGAAGCGAAGCCTGTGGCTACGGGCAGCTACTCAGAGCCGCTCTGAGGAAAGGTCGTGGACCTCAGCTCACCCAGACGGGTGACGGCAGAACCCGAGCAACAAAGTTCTGCTCAGGAAACGAATTCATGATCACACCGCGCCTGCAAGCAAGACAGAAGGTGCGGCTCTACACTGTCCTCGAGGGACACAAACTTCTGGAGCCAAGCAGCTTCCCATCATCTGCCCCGCACCCCCTGCCACTCTGCCTTTTACTGTCTTGGATGTGGTCCCCACACCATTCACCCGAGGGGAGCCTGCCCCAAAGGATGTCTTGGCCCCCAAACAAAACTGTTCAAACAGACCCCGACTTCCAGAAGGACCACTGGTGAGGGGGCTGTCATGTTTCGTTTTGACCTCCCCATGAACTCTGAGACTAGGGTTGCTACTTTCACCTTAGAGCTGGGAGAGCCGATGCCCAGGAGCCCAGGGCACCTGCCCGCAGCCCCGGGCCAGCCTGCAGCAGGCACAGTGCGTTTGGGGCCCTCCGGTGCGTGGATGGGCGGGGGGGGGGGAGGGGGCTGACTACAGGAAGGAGGGCGCGTTCCCGGCACAGGTGCCAACTGGCCGCTGCCTTCTGTGCTCAGCCCGGGCTTGTTGGACACTCACTGTTCTCAGGGCTCTGGCCTCCTCGCAGAGCTGGGTGGGACAGTCTGAAGTGATGGTGTCTAAATGACAGGAACAGCAAAAAAATCAATAAAAATATATTTAAAAAAATAAATGACAGGAACATTCGATCGTCCTGGGAGGAGCTGACGTGGTTCTAAGAGGGAAACTGATTCACGGTCTTTACGTACAAGCTCTTCGGGGGTGGCAGATGTGACTGGGGGGAGTTGGTGGCAGAGCCAGGGCCACGAAACACAGGCTGGCTCTCCTTGTGCTCGTGGTGTGGACGGTGACCAGACTGACCGCAGTGACCACTGTGCACTTACACAGACAGGCCATCGTTCTGCTGCACGTCTGACACCAACATAATGCCGTATGTCGATTTTTCCTCAATAAAAACCCGGTTCTTCCAAGAGGAAAAAAGAGAACTGTCTTGAAGAAAAAAAGGAGCTATTTTCTTTGAGAAGCACATGTATTTTTCAGAGGCCCTTGGTTGACTGTTGGTGCTAAGGCAATCTACTGAAAGGTTTTTAGAAACTGTTACGTAGCAGCCTTTTCCTGAGGCTGAAATACAGACACTTTGGGAAACTTCCGGCGAGGCGGCTCCGCTGAAGTGCACCCACACCCGCTCCAGGCGTTTCAGTCCCGACAGGATGGGGCTCGGCCATCCCACAGCCTTTCCGCAGGGCTCCCTGCCCGCTGACCCACAGGCGCAGTCAGGCCTGCCGCCGGCCGGGGCAGTGGCTTCCAATAAGGCTGTGGCCTCTCAGGGGAATAAATGCTCTTTCAAAAGGCCCACAGTACAGGGCAGAAGTCCTTCCTTGACAAACAAAACTAGGAATAAAAATATCTGACTGTTCACTCCCCAGAGACACGGCCAGGGGCTGTGGGAGGTGTCCAAGGTTGAGAAGCCTGCCCTGGAGTGAAGGCCTTGGATCACCACCCGGGAAGCACCTCCTGGCAAACGATCAGATGTCAAGCAGAGCTTCCAGAAAAGGGAGGGCACAGGACAGGTGGAAATCTATGTTCTCTATGAGAGCAAGACTGAGGAAGACTAAGCTACTCCCAGCCACACCTGACAAGCCCTCAGCGAGTGCTCCTGGGAGATAACAAATCCATCGCCCAAGGCAAGAATGGCACCCCCTTCGTGCCCAGGGCTTGTGCCCTTACACTGTGTCTCTCTGCTCTGGTGATGCTCCAGGCTGCAAATGCACCCTGCCTCCCTCCCCCCAGCTCCTACCTCCTCACCCCATCACCGTCTCTGTCTGAGGCCCTTCATCTCAGCTGGGGCTCAGAGGCAAGCCCATGAATGAAGGAATTTAAATCAAGATGCAAGTGATGGATAGCCTCTCGAGGCCATTGGTATTTTAAAAGAGAAGCCCCCCTCAGCTGAGACACACCACTCCACAGACAGACTTCAGATGTTAGGGGCGAGGAGCCAGGCCAGCTGTGCGGAGCAGTGTTTCAGCCAAGTGACTGAATGTCTGCTTTCAGGCGTTTTGTGGAGCTGCTGCAGCAATCTTCCGCCTCTGCACGGGGCATTCCCGTTTCTCAGTTTCCACGAAGGTCGTAGAATAAGAAGATTTAGTCCTGGCACTCATGTTAAATATCAGGTCTTTGTACTTAAGCCCGCAATGTATGAACGTGCATATTCCATCAGCCTGGAAAATAGTTGCTCAAAAGAATTGGGGAGGTAAAGGACCCCTTGCTCCCAGACATCCTTCTTTATCAACTGCAAAATAAATAGCGACACTTCCCAGCCCACATGTCCATTAACTAAGCTCTGGCCTTCCTGGATGGCATTCCTGGATACCCTTCGTCACCTGCCCCCCCCCCTTTTTTTTCTTCCCCTAAAGATATTTTTATTAGTTTCAGAAAGGAAGGGAGAGGGAGAGAAATGTCAATGATGAAAGAGAATCATTGAACAGCTGCCTCCTGCAGGTCCCACACCGGGGATCAAGCACCCAACCCAGGCATGTGCCCCGACCAGGAATCGAACTGTGATCTCCTAGTTCAGTGGTCGGCAAACTGCGGCTGGCGAGCCACATGCGGCTCTTTGGTCCCTTGAGTGTGGCTCTTCCACAAAATACCCCGGCCTGGGCGAGTCTATTTTGAAGAAGTGGTGTTAGAATAAGTTTAAAAATTTTGTCTCTCAAAAGAAATTTCAATTGTCGTACTGTTGGTATTTGGCTCTGTTGACTAATGAGTTTGCCGACCACTATCCTAGTTCACAGGTTGACTCTCAACCACTGAGCCACGCGGCAGGGCCATCACATGCCTTTTTTATTTTCTGTGCATACCCTGGGGGTCCTGGCTTGCGGCACAGACCCTCAGATTTCTCGCCAGCCCCAGGGTCTGTGGGAACAACCCCCAGGAGGCACGGCCAAGGATGGCCGACAGGCTGCCGCCCCAGCATTGCCAGTTGGCTTCACTGGGCCTGCAAGCACTCCTTCCTAGGCCGTGTATGCAGGGCTGGGTTCCTACGGGCCAGAAAAGCATCTGTAAAGGAAATGACCAATGGGCTGCGCTGAGGCTCACTCTGTTGCTAGAGGCCCAGGAAGGTGTCCAGACAGCACTGGAATGGAGAAATGGCCAGCTTCACCACATCAGCGTCAGCATTTATTAATATGCACATATTGCATTTGAAATTCCAACTTTAATGTCTGGTCTGATTAAATATGCCTTTTTTTCTTTTGTTTCCGTTAATAAGGCTTCAAGTATGGCATCATGAGACCAATTACACAGAGGCCTCTGGACAAGCTCATTAGCTCCCTGTCACATGCCGGCTGCATCAGGGACACACCTGCTTCGTGATGTTGAGACAGACTTCGCTCCCTCCATCCCAGGTCAAGCTCTAGCTGTCGCTACTAATGTTTCAGAGTTGCTGTAACTTGAATAAATCCTTAAATTCTGAAACTCCTCTAGGGGTCACATGATCATCTTTGGGGTCACAGCTTATTACCAAACACTGATTGTTCTTTTAGAGAAAGTGCTGGCGGCTCCCATCCCTTTCTTTCACTGGAGCCCATGGGAAGAGGGGAGACCCAGGGAGGCTCTGTGCCTGCCGAGGGGGGACCCTACGGCGGCTCCTTAGAGTTATGTCTCTTGATGAGATTCCTCCCAGCAGAACATGTTGTTCTTGACACCCTCTAGCCCCCAACCACCTTAAAGGAGTGTGATACTTGGCTCTGAGTGGCCAAATGCCATCACCACTCATTTAAATTATGTAACCCTGGCATTCCAAAGCCAACACATGCAGCTGTCAGAGCCGACACCGGCTCTGCTGGGAGGCGGGAGCTCAGACAGCACTGAGTCTCAGAAAGTGTCCTATCAGTCTCAGCTTGAGAGGCTGGCCCGGCAAATCCTGTTTACAGGGTTTAACAATTAAAAAAACTACGTGCACAACTGCACATTGTTCAGGCTCAGCACAGAGGTCAGCTCTCGGCACATAGTACTTTTCCAATTCCGCATCCTTTTGAATCCCACTGTGACGATCAGTAGATAAGAAGTTTTATTTTTAAGGCAGCAAAGTGCAAAGTAAGAGACAATGGTCAGAAATTTCCATAGAAATATCTGTCTGGCTGATGAGGGAAAACCCCTTTTCCAATTCTAATGACAACTGCATAACTTTTAGAGTGCACGTTCCGTCAGGAACATTTTTTCTTAGGGCAACTGATACAGGTGCCAAAGTCCTCCGTGTGAGAGGGCTAGTGTGTGTGGGGTTCAGGAAGCAAAATACACTGACGTGATGTGGTTCTTGTAAGAGCTCGAGGGACAAAGTCACTTCTCTGCGTGAGACAGAGGAACATGGAACTTTGTTCCATTGTGTCCAAATTTAAATTCACAGATGAAGCAGTTGAGACCCACAATGATTAGCCCAAGTTTGCACAGGTGTTAATGGCTGAGCAGCATCCAGAACTTCCTTTCTCTGACCAATTCCATGCAGGTGTGTAAGCTCCCTCTGCAGGAGGCACACCAGGAGCCTTTCCATTTCCGCAAATGCAGGATGCGGCCACAGCCAGTCTTAGAGGAAAGGGGAAGGAGAGGCAACAGGCAAAAGCTTTCTGCTGCAGCCCTGGCAAGGAATGGTAGTAAGTCTCAGACTTTTCATCGGAGTATTTTATAAACAGTAAGTGATGGGTCGGAGCAACTGTTAGAGTGGACATTTTATCTCTTAATAAGATGAAGAAGCTATGGACAATGTACTATACAAGCAGACATTTAACTATTCCTGAGATGTAATTCCGGGAAAATTTGTCCAGTTAGGAGAAATCAGCTTAGAATGTTAGAAAGAAATTAAAAGGAACACAATAAGTAAGCGAGTATTGCTCATGTTGCCCTAGTCCGTACCCCTGGGCTCTGGGCTCTGAGCAAGTGAATTTCGGCTGATCTGACAACAGTGGGAGTGGGTGGAGGGGCTGTAGCCCCTGGAGCTGGCCTTTCAGGAACATGGACAATGCTGGCTACAGAGCCCGCTTCCAAATGGCTTCCCAAGCCCCCGAAGTTGGTTAGAGAGACTTGCTGGCATTGATGGATTTCTCCTCCTCTGACAGTTCACAGGAAAGGGTGTAAGTGTAAAGAATTAAATGATTCATTCCAAACCTGTGACGGCCTCAAGTACTCCCGCTCTGAAGCACTTCTGTGGCGGTGCCGGGGCTGCCCCGTGCGATGAGGTCACGTTGCCAGGCACACAAAGGGTTCTGGGCAGCACACACCATGTACACGCTATTCACCGCATTCATTGCTCCTGGCTGCTCAGGCTAACAATGAACCTTCTCAACACTACAGGGGCTCACTACAGAGCAGGCCGGCTAGCCGCCTTTCAGTGGAGCCCCCGAGGCACACATGCATTTATTGTAATGTCCTGGCCCAAAGAAGGGTCTGGGAACAGCGTGAAGTGGCCTATAATTAAGTGCATTTAATAATAAAGGCACATACTTCTTAGGTATTGCAAAAAGTGAAAGTAAAACCCTCCACCTTCTTATCTTCACTCCCCCCCACCCCCATCATTCTTCCCTTTTACAAACCAGAAAAGCTAGGAATTATTGTGATTTTTGCTACTGTTTTTTGTTTTCTAAATAACAATTGCAAAGGAGGTCTGGCCAGTGGGGAAAGGTAAATTAAATTACTTGACAACATTCTTTCCATGTTAAAAAAAATGCTGTGCTCACTCTTGCACACAGCAAATTTTGGAAGATTTGTTACAAGGCTGTTCTGTCGGGTGCTCTTGGTTGGAGTTCTAAAGCCTTTCAGGGGCTGTGACCCTCTGGCAGAGGGGCGCCCCTGGGGGTTAGGCTGCCCCTTGGGTAGGAGCATCCTCCCTTTGCGGAGGTGCCCAGTGTCCTGTGCCCTCTGTCCCTGCCCCCCATCCCCCCCTGAGTGCCTGGATATGTGCAGGCAGTTTCTGAGTACCAAGGAGAGGAGAGAGCTCTGTGAAATGTGGTCACTTGACCAGAAGAAGTGCTCTGGGAGAAAGAAGAGGCACAAGAATTGATATCTAGGTTTGTGAGAATAAAGAAGCATGAAGGCGAAGAGCTCCGTCCGACAGTGACGAGCTATCATTTTCCTTGAACTTCTCTAAGCCTCAGTTTCCTTATTTGAGGATTTCAGTAGTGCAGCGAATAGCCAATAGTCTACTACTGTGAATCTGGGGAAACAGACGTTAAGTTCCTGAGCCTCAGTTTCCTTATCTGTGAAATGAGGTAAAAAGTACTTATTTGCATGCATTGCTGTGAGGATTGACTGAAATAACATGAAATCACTTAGCATACCTGGTGCACAGTAAATGTTAGCTGCTGTGGTTCTGACTCGTATTGTCGTTAATGTAGTTACATTTTTATGTTTTTTTAATTGATATTTTAATGAGAGGAAGGGAGGAGAGAGAGAGAAAAAAACATCAATGAGAAGGAAACATCAACACCTATTGACTGCCTCCTGCACACCCCCTGCTGGAGACTGAGCTCACAGCCCTGGCGTGTGCACTGACTGGGAATTCAAGCCGCGACCTCTTGGTGCATGGGCTGACACTCAGCCATGAGGCAACACTGGCTGGGCTGTAACTACATTTTTAAAAGTACTTATTGCATTGCAATTGTTTGCATCACTGGATGATTCAACACATAGGGCAGGCTCTGGGTAGGAAAACAAGACATGCCTTGCAAACTCATTGGCAACAGTGCATTGGAAATCCAATTGCTTTTATTTCTTTGACAGCTGATAGGGAGTCAGGGTGGTGGAACAAATGGGTTATCTTTTTACATTTCCTCTAGTTAATGACAGTGAAAGGAATCAGTACAATTTCACCACTACTAGTACATGTTAGTGAGTTAGGTAACATTATTAGCAAGGCTAGTTTTTCCAACTTGAAAGAAGGCACACACACTGGTGCCCCAGTGTTTCTGACTTCACCATCAGCGGTGAAGAGGAACTTAAATTATATCGTTGGAGAGATACTGAGATCTGTTGAAGCATTTGATTTTAAACTAAGTGACATTGAGCCTATTGATAAATAAGGGTCAGCACAAGCCAGGGTGGGAGTAAGGTACACTTTGGAAGAAAAAGAATGAAGCTTGAACAGGATATTTTTTTTAATAGCTAAAGAAATTTCCAGTTATCATTCAGTTCAAACATACTGCCTTGTTTTTACTTTGTCTTGAGTAAAAACATAAGCAATTGTTATTTTGAGCACTGCATTTTGGAAACCAAGAGGGAGTAGTGTGAAACTTCTGAGAAGCAGTAGAAGAACAAGAAGAAACAGGAACTCAATGCCAGACATCCTTATCCTTCCACTCCAGGCCCCCCAGAGAATAGGGCATTTGCTCTTTATTATTTCAAAAACCTTTTAAAAGTCACGTGGGAAAGAAAGCAATCCAAAGATCTTCTGATTCCTTTGGTTTTGGCCAAGAAAATTGAATTACTGAGAAAATCCAACCTTTATAAAATGCTGCTGTTAGAAGGACTTTTCAGTGGGTTTAATACTATCACATCATTGTTGGGCAACACAAAGTGGAGAGAAAAGAAAATTAATTTTGGGGCAGGAACCAGTTGGGTGGGTTTATACAGATTCATATCTCAATGTCAGAATGTGGCATCAGGGCTTTGCAATGGGTCATTTTTATTATCTTAGTGACATGATGTGTTAAGGCAAAGCTAGGTATTCTCCATTCCTCAGGTTTTTGAAAATGGACTAAGCACCATAGTTGTCACACCATCTTCCTCTCACCCTCACCTTTTATAAAATGCAGCTCAACTTGCTTCCTCTAATTATCTGTAAGCCTGTCAATGGTTGTAGATCTCCATGCATAAGCCTCCCTCTGGATAGTTTCTGAATTCTGGTCACTGGGCAAGTGTAGGGAGAGCCAGGCATGTCAGAATAACCCAGCCATTGCATGGATTCTCTTTACTGTGCCTCCTTCTCTTCAAAGTACTCTTTATTCCCATCTTATTGCAAATCCCAGGCCTTAGGGTGGCAAAGGGCACTTCTTAAACACTGGACAACATGGTGGAGGTGAAGATCTGCTGTAAAATCTGAGGGATGTCCTTGGTATCCATGGCAATGAAAGACCGGCCAGCAGGCAAAGTTCTCTGAAGCCTGCCAGGATGGAAAGGGAGAGGAAATTACCATTGCAAATTGAGGTGCCCCTTCCACCTCCTGCCCCCCAAAACTGTAAACTAAAAAAAAAAGAGTGAACTGAAAGCTCTTTTCATTGAGAAAATCAGTGAATGTTCTCTGACAAAGCCTTGGAACCAAAGTGAGATTAGCTCATCTGGATCCAGTGACTGTGTTGACTTGACTGTATTTCTAAGTGCTTTTCCTGCTAGAAAACAGGCTTCAAAAAATGCTGCCCAGCTAAACCTCGAGTGGTATTCTCCCCTCCTTCTCTTTTTGCCCCTCACACACAATGTGAAATGCAATCTGACTTATGCAATTGCTGCTTTGATGGCACTGAGATTATATAGGTTTATGATAATTTTTTTAAATGCCAATTTATCATTTGAAACAAAGGGCTATTTTTGAAGGCAATAAAAGTGCAAGACACAATTCTATCCAAAAGAAAGCCTCCTTTCACCGTGCCAGCAAAGTTTGGTTCTCGAATGACATTTAATAAAAGTCAACCATCCTGTGTAGTATCATACATTTGGCATGCCCGGTAGACCAGCTAATTCTGCAACATATCTTTTGCCAGTAGCTATTGGACCATTTCCCTAGGAAACCACAAGGGTATTATTGTACTTTCTTAAGTATTCAAACAGGATCTGTTCACTAGAAAGACAAAATAACTATTTCAGCTCAAGCAGCATTTGCTGAGTTTGCCATCTGCTTAACACTGGGCTGGTCATGAAGAAAATCTGAGTAAAAAAGACATGGTTTGTGTTCAAGGACATGGAAGTTCTAGAAAAGGCTAACACCAAAAACTGCGAAAAATGTAAAGTCATAAAGTGACTGTAGTTATGTGATATTAAGTCTATTCTCAACGGAACTGTGCAATCCTACAGCGTGGAGAAGGGAACAGAAAAGAGAAAAAAAGACAGCACTCTGGACACTAAAACATTTCCGAGTCCACACAGGACTCTAAACCAGAGTACAGGTAAATGGTGGAATAGCAGAGGCACGTGGCCTTTTGAGTTTTAGGCAGGAATTATTTTTTGGCGGGGGAGGAGGTATATTTTCAGTTGTGTTTTCTACTTCCTAAAGTATTTTAAGCAGATAAAAAAATGAGCTCTTTCTATTTGTAATCCAAAAAGAGAAATGTTAGTGTGTTAAAGTCATTGAAAGTGTTTCCAGATCTCTGCCTTCAGATCATCCACAATGGTGCTTATTGTCTGACCATCAGTTCCTCTCCGGAACATGCAGTATATTCAGTGCAGGATCTTCCTCTAAACACTGCCTCACATTGTCTCCAGAGTTTCCCCTGCCTCCTCTCCCCAGCAAGGGAGACACTCGCATCTCTGTATATGTGTGTGTGTGGTTTATGTAAATGTATGTTATATATACACACATATATATATATGTTTGTATATATCTATATACTAATACACTATATAGACACACACAATCTCTCATGCTATGAAAATAGTAGGTGTTTGCTACTTTGAGTAAGTTTTGAACATGAACTGATTAGAACTGAGCTTGGGACTTAGATGTAGAGTACAAAATGTGTTAAATTTACTAGACAAATCAATTTGCTATTTATATTTTTGTTGGCAAGTTTAAATATAAGCTGAAAAATAATTTAAAATTACTGTTGCTCATCCAAATATAAGCTAGAACATCATATCCTCTCAACTACTCCATCAGCTCCTTCAGGGGCCACTCTGGTGTCTATTTTCCTCCAGTGCCACTGCCCCTCAAGGTGCTAAGCCCAGGAAATGCCGTGCATCAGGGACTCAACTGTCTCTGTGCCCACCCCACATATGTCTCCATCCGGAGGCAACACTTACCTGGCTGCTTGATCACCTAAAGATCCAATAAAGATGGCAAAAGCATTAACTTGAGGGTTGCTTGTCAGGATTTGGGCAAACTTGGCAGGATTTATCCCATATCGGGATAGGTTCGCATCACTCAAGACGATGACGAAGTACTCATCAGCTTCCTCTTTGACAATTTCCTGGATGGCATGCTTTGTCCCCTCTAGAGTGTGGTCCCCACTCATGCAGAACTGAGCATGGGCATGCATCGTCTGGGGATAGAAGATGTTGCACAGAAGCCATGGATGAGAAACACCTTTTTAACAAATCTGATTTTTCTTCTGAGCATAATATTCACAAATAGCAGTTACTACACGTGAATAAGAAGTCTTGAGTGAGTTCCCTTTAACTGGCCCTGTGGAGTGACAACAGAGCCCAGTGATATTTGTATGTGGTTCAGATTTTTGTTGGAAATAGGAACTGTTCCACAGCAATCCCAGTTGACATTTAGTTTTTAAAATTTAGCCATTTAAAGTGAGAAAATGGGGGCATGGGGAAAGAAGGGGGTCCTAATATGAGGTGACAGGAAAAGACTTGATTTTGGTGTTGGGCATATAGTGCTATATACAGATTTTGTAACTTAGAAATCCACACAGGAAACCTATATGTTCATGTTGACCAATGTCATCCCAATAAAATTTAATAAAATAAAAAAATAAAGTGAGAAAATGTAAGAAAATATAAAACTTGGTATCACACTGGAGGATGAAAGTAACACAGGAGAAAAATAAGGAATGGATAGAGTGTCTAATAAAATTATAATATGAAACAATGTACTTACTTCAATAGCAATAAAGAGAATTTACATTAAAATCATGGTGTATGTTTCTATTTTAGATTGACGTATGTAAAACTAAATTTATCATTAAATACTAAGAAATGCATAATAGGCAGAGTATATTATAAGAGGTCACTTTTCTCTTTCTACTGAAATATCTAGGGGCTGGGAAGAATTGCAGAGGAGATAGGAGGGGACGCTGATTGGAAAATCCTGACACAATACCGAGCACCTGAAAAATGTGTTGGGAACGGAGTTTAAATTTGATGTGGTGGAGAAAAGGATTTTAGGTGCGAGTATTTTCTTAGTTTGAATATTTGTGAGACAGAAAGTCTCCCCTCAATCTGCTGCTTCTTCGGGGATTCTTTGCAGTGACCAGAAGATACTGTGCCTAACCTGCAGGGAGCTTTCACAGCATAGCGGTAACAATGCATTTACCTTCAGAATTTCTAGTCTTTGCTTATTGTCCTTGGGGATTTTGTTCATTGGAACCAGATCAATGTTGTAGTCATCTCCAGAGTGTCCAGCGATGTCATACTGCAGGCAAGAGAGTCGGAGAGTGAGAAGCCTCTGTCCACGATGGAACTGCCATTGCTCCTATAAGCCCCACTGTCCCGTCGATTAATGCCAGAATTGCGGAGAGCAGATATGTGTTTACCAACCAAGGCAACACAGCCCAGGCTCCTCCACTCTGGTCCATCCTCTTGTGTGATTTCTGCTCTCCAACAGGAGGCAGAAGATGCTACTAAGAATTCCATTCTTTACTTTGAGGGAGAGTTAAAAAAACTTTCTCTCTCTCTCTCTCTCTCTCTCTCTCTCTCTCTCTCTCTCTCTCTCACACACACACACACACACACACACACACACACACACACACACACACTGTGATAGGCAGAATTCTGAGGTGGCCCTTAGACTGTTGCCCTCTGTTAGACAGCCTATATATACTGTTCCCTTAGTGGGTGCAGGGCCTGTGAATATCATGTTACCTTATGAGGCAAAAGGGATTTTGCAGATTTAATTAAGGTTACTAATCAGTTGATTTTGAGTTGATCAAAAGGGAGATGATCTAGCTTATGAGCCCTTTAAAAAGCAGAGATTTTTTTTTTCTGCTGGTAGTGAAACAGAAAGATAGAGAGATTTGAAGCAGAGGGTGACATGACATGTGGGAGTTATCTGTGGCTGAAATGGTAGGGACTGTGGAGCAAGGCCCCAAGAGTGGCATCTAGGAGAATTGAGAGCCAGCAAGACAGGGACCATTCCCTGCAACCACAGGGAACCAAATTTTGCCAACAAGCTAAATGGTCTTAGAAGCAGATTCTCCCCCAGAACCTCTAGGTAAGAGCCAAGCCTGCCTGGCTTCCTGATTTCAGCCTAACAAGACCCCACTCAGAGAAGAGAGATCAACCTGCTGGACTTCTAACCATCTGATAGTTAATAAATGGATCTTGCATTAAACTGTTGTTTGTGGTAATTTCTTACGCAGAAAAAGCAAACTAATACGCATGCTCTTTTTTCTGAACACAAATTGAAACACATTCATTGTACAAATGACATAAAAGAACAAAAAGGAAGTAAAAATTACCCATAATCTCAATACTTAAAGATAACTTCTGTTACTGTTTTGTTGTATAACTTCCTAGTCTTGCACATTCACACATACACATTTACATCGACATAATTTTTAACCAAAATGGGTAACATTGCCCATGTGATTTTATAACCCACTTTTCTATTTGACAGTGTATAACATATATTTTTCAATATGAAAAATACCTTTAAAATTCTCTAACAATGTGCAGGACGAAGTCCTGTTCGATAAGAAGAGACTGGAGCTGAGAGTGAGGTGCTGCCTTTCACAGAATCTGGAAAAAAGTGGGCCTGAGGCAGACTAAAACTGGGAAAGAGGGTTCTCTCTGACTGCTCAGCGTGCCTCAAATTCCCTCCTCCCTTCCCACTTAGAATTTTTGTGCTGTTGATATGACTAGAACTCAGGGTACCTGGGCAATTGGGGCATCTGCAAAAAAAATTCTGAGTATGGGTCTGGGGCAAAGATTCCAGGGAGTACTTGGAGTACTATGGCACAAAATGCTTAAGAATCACTACTGTCTGTTCACCAACTGCATTAGTCAACAGCTGTCTTTGGAACTCTTACTATGTGTAACACAATTCTGTAGGTGTTGTGAGGGAATACAACTATTTCTTTACATGTTTTACTTTTTAACTGGTGAGTTCTTGGGAGGTAAAGCCCACATCATATTCACCTTTGAAGTTCAGCATCCATGAGTATTCCTGGTGTGTCTACTTCACAAATGCTTTAAAAATGTCTGCAATAGGGAAATTCCCTTTCCCGTGTGGGCTAGATTCTTTTTACAAATAAACTGTTTATAAGTTGGAATATATCCCCCACCCCCAACCCAGCAACCATGTAAAAAATAGTGGTTAGCCCAAGCTAGCTGACAAAAAACCCCATAATATAACTGAAACCATGTGTTTAAAATGAAAAGTAGAAAAAATTCCATTTAAATAATTTTTATGTATAAATAGGAAGCAGAAGGCCATTATTAGGTTGTTGGGGAATTTTAGACATGCCGAAATCATGCATTCGGGGAGGCATTCAGAGAAGAAGTCTATTTAATGCAGTCAGAGATGTGGCTGTCATCCTCAGGAGGGAGACACGTGACTGCCAAGGGTGTCTACACAGAAAGAGAAGAGCAGTGGACTCCTTCCCCGAAAGCGGGTGGAGTGGAAGAAAGCCTCAGAGCCGGGAGAGAGGAGGGGCAGGGCCAGAGCAGGCTATAGCCGGGACATCGGAGTGCAGGGTTTCAGGAAGTGGCTGTGCAATGGTGCAGAGTTACACTAACCACGCCATCGAGGAGAATGATGACTAATGACCTCTGCGCACCAGAACCAATGGTGACTTTTGGGGGACAATTTCAATAAAAGTTTGTGGTATAAAAAGAGAATTCGAGCAGCACATGGAGGGCTACTGGGGGAGAGGTGTTCACGTTTCACAGGCCCAGAGTGGAGGCAGTGGGAGGATGTCAGGTTCAGAGTCAGAGGGTCGTTTGGAGAAGGAGGAAAGAGACTCCTTTTCTGAGAGTAAAAGGGAGGCAGAGAGAATAGGAACGGACAAGATAAACGCACAATTGGAAAGGACAATGAAGGCCCATATAAAATGCCTAAATATTTGAGCTGTAATAAATATATACACTGACCTGGAAAGCAGAGTCAGTATTTGGAAGTTCTCTGAAGGAACATGGTGACATGGGCAGTGAAAGGCCCTGGCTCGCAGCCCGTCACCTTTTCTTTCCACAGCTGACTGTCCCCCACCACGAGGCATGCCCCCTGCACACGTGGGGACACCCAGCCCTCCTGTCCACACACCATCACACCCGCGCATGCAGCGGTCCCTTGGCTATCCATCGGACCTGGTGCTCATGCCACTGGCCAGTGTGCCAGAGGGAGATGGGTCTGAGGAGAGATGGAAGAGCTCCACATAGAGCCTGGTAGCAGGACAGCCAGGATTCCAGAAGCCGTTAACCATGGTTTACAAATCAGCTCTCAATGGGCATGTCTCCTTGGCTGCCCGGACTCTTCACCTCACCGAAAGGGCCTGGTCAGAGGAGGCCCTGAGTGGAGCCTTGGACAGGGGGCTGGGAGGTTATTCCTTGCCTGGTTTTAAAAAATATTTTTTAATACAAAGGATACAAAGTAATTGTGAGGGAAATTTACCAATATACAGGGTGTCCCACCAAAATATATACACACTTTAGAAACTGATAGCTCAATTTTGCAAAGGAAATGTATTTTTAAAAATACATTTTTATTGATTTCAGAGAGGAAGGGAGAGGGAGATAGAAACATCAGTAGAGAGAATAATCAATTGGCTGCCTCCTGCACTCCCCCTACTGGGGATCAACCCGCAACCCAGGCATGTGCTCTGACCAGGAATCGAACTCCTGGTTCATAGGTTGATGCTCAACCACTGACCCACAATGGCCAGTAGTAAATGTATTTTTAATAAACATTGCCTTGTAATTATTGAAAGTGTATGTATATATCTTTTGGACATGCTATATTTTAAAAGCTTGACAATAAATCTTTCTAAGGATGCAATAAATTCCACATATAAAAAAAAACCTATACTATACTCATCAGTAATATTTGCTATCAAGTTAGTGAAAAGGTAACAAGTAAAATTTGAAACTTAAAATCTGTACTGTTCTGGATAAGGGTAAATTACTGGCTTCAGTATGTGTCTCCCTCGGATCTCCCACATGCTCAGAGCTAGGATGTGGAGGGTTTGGGGCACGATTCCTCCAGGGAAGCACGCTCCAGACCCTGAAATGTCTGACTGAACAACGGTCACAGCAGAGGGGGTTTGGGGCCAAGTCCTCCTGAGAAGGAGCGGCAGGCTGCTTTCCTTGCAGGGCTAGTGAAACAATCTGTTAAACAGGGTCCTTCATGAGGGGATAGGTCAGTTCCTTGAAACAGAAGTTCTTATTTGGCTGAGGTCAGAGGGCTATAAATAATTAGACATTTTCCTTCCTTTTACCTGAAGGTTAAAATCTTACTAATCAGATGACCGTGGATGAGGCTGTGTAAATAAATATTTGACCAGGTGGTCTGCTCTCAGGGTTGTCATAATTGGTCACTGCAGCTTCTGGTTACTGGTCAAACAAAGAGCAGTCAAATGAGTTGTTGGATGCTCTTTATCGAAACCAGACCCTAGCTATTAAATTCTTCAGAAGCATTTCAGTAAGTATCCATCTATCATTTGATCTATCTATCTATCTATCTATCTATCTATCTATCTATCTATCTATCATACTTTTTCAGGTAATGAGCTAAAGATAAATGGGTTGAGGATTTCCCTTTCTTACCCTTTTTTTCCCTTTCCCTTCCCTCCCCCTCTTCCTTTTGTTATTTGTGGTAGGGAAAGTGCTATTTGCAGAAGGACCTGCCTTTGTCTGCACCTCATTAGCATTCCAGCACTGGGAAGGCACACCTAAGGGATAGGATGGGGCTTATAAAATGTTTTACAGACCCTGGTTCTCATTTTCATATGGGTTTGGAGATTATTCTGTGCCCCAAGGAAATAAAATGCTTGAGAGGAATCCAAAGAACATCAAATGTGGAGCACTCCTTGGTGATTCTGTAGCTCATGCTGAGCGTCCATTAAAACAAGGCTTTCTATGTCATAATTATCTAGTATCTGCTGTCCCAGGATCACAACACAGTTATAGGCAGGAATTTGCCTATTAACTCAAAACTGAGTTAAAGGAAAAGTATATTTTAAACTCATTCATTTCCATTCTCTGACTCCTGATTCTGCCATTCACCTGCTCTGGTTCCTGCTGTGACAATTGTTAAGTCAGACTGGACAGGTTCTCAAACATGCGTCAGTCACAGGAGTCACTGAACAACACCTCACTGTCATTATGGAAGCACTCAACGTTTAGATTTTAACTTTTTTTTAGTAGCTCAAAATTTTTATGATCATGATTTCTGCATTTTTCATAGCATCCCTAAAATCCTTATGGGGCCTTACATTTAGCACCCAACATAAATAATAAACCACAGTAGTAAAGACAAACCTCAATAATTTGAATACTTTTTTGTTTTCAAAACTTGTTTAAATGCCCTTTTGCTCTACTTTCTTTTGAAAATCTCATTTATTTAGAAAAAGTATTACAAATAAAAACATGCTGAGTTTTATGTTTTTAGATTTAGGACACAAAGATTTATCATCAAATATGAAGGATGACTGCAAAGTAAGCTCTGCTTAGAACAGAGAGCTGTCAGCATTTGTGATGAATAAGATTTGAGTTTAAATTGAGAGAAGGATAATCATTTGCTAACTTTAGGAGAGGCTATGCTTTATTATGCATCCACATTATAAGTAGGTATGAGACATCGTCTGAAGTTATTTCTGAAGGCTAACGTGTGAAATTCTAACCTCCTTTTAGAAATCCAAACACACCCTTCCAAGATGGCACCACCGATGGTGGGCAACAGAACACCACAGTGTTAGTGAGCCGGTGGTCTGCAGTGTTACTAGCTCACCTTCCTCATATCAGAGAAGTTAATGTAAAAGATTAGTGTTCTGCAGGTCAAGGATTCTAGGCTTAGCTCTGACATTAACAAGCTTTTTGACCTAGGGCAAGTCACTTAACCTTTCCAAATCTTATTTCTACCTTGTAAATAATGCTGACATAGAAGACCTCTAACATTAGATGTTTGTAAATCACTTCAACTCTCTGACAGTAGGGATAATCTCTGTTAGGTGGTTTTACTAACCTCCAGGGCGATGAGAAGATAGGGCTATGCATTTAATGAATATAACGTCAACATTTGTAGAGTTCTTACTAGTTTACAAAGTGCTTCTAGATATCTCATCTCCTGCAGATTCTCTCCACAACCTTTGTGGTAGGCGCTATTAATCTCATTTCATAAAGGAAGAAACTGATGCTCAGAGAGATTAACAGACTTGCTTTAGGTCAGAGATGTAGTATTGTCAGAGGTGGAGTGAAACCCAGGTGCTTTGACTTTAAATCCAATGTTTTTGTTATCAATAAATAATTATTCCCTAACTCCTGCCCTGCCCTATCTCTACTTAAGCTTTTGGAATGGTGTGTGGTGGGCAATTAGACTTGAGCAGAGCAAGGGCTATGGGCCAGGTACTGAAGGTCACCAGGGTGGAAGGCTCTGGGTGCCTAGCAATGGACAAATGTAGGGCAGCACTTCATCCCCAAGGCGACCTTTCCTCCCCTCACATATTGCTGGCCATGCAGTTTAAACCCTCTGCCCTTTCATCCCTAGAGATAACATCTGGGCCTCAGTTGTGTTTCAGCTTCAGGCCCAGAAAGGCAGCACCACCAGACAAGCAGCGCCAAGGCACCTCCGGACCAGCTGCATTGAATAATGACCCCTGCCCTGGCCCTGACCAACCAATCAGTGGAGACCCCGGCCCTGAAAGGACACACCTGGAAAGTTGCTGAATATTCTATTGAGATCTTCCCCTAGGATCTCCCCTGAAATCTCCACCCGCAAAACGCTTAGGAGGAGGACCCTGCCTGCTCTTGCTTCTGGGAGCAAGCGAGAGCCTTTTCCTCCTCCTGCCCCTTCCCCCCCCCACCGCCCCCAGGCTAATCACCTTTACCTTCCTCACTTCTACGCTCCAAGGGCCCTTCCTTTGCCTCTATAATTTGTTTCTAAGGCCGTTTCTTCTACAAATTACTTCTTCTACCTCTGTGATTTTCCAAATAAATGTTCTCTTATAGTCTTGAGTCTTGGCTTTGAATTCCTTCCTAGCCAGAACTCAAGTACCAAGGCTGCTGAACTCCAGTCTGACCCCACCTGTCTAACTCCCGGTGCCATTCCTGCCGCCACCAACAGATGGCTTGGCCAATGCTTCACTACATCAACAATTGAGACAATTCTGAATTCTTGTTTAACTTTGGACTCGGAGAAGTCTGTACACCCTTCTTTGGTCCTATCTTCATGTGGCAATAAGAATTTATTCAAATCTTGAGCCTGATAGGATAATTGCTTTCTACTTCTAAATGTGTGAAACATTTCCAACAAATGGGGAAAAGACACTGAACTGTTTTTGATAAAAATAATTTTCCCAGCAAGTGTTGGTTTGTCAGTCATATCTTTCCAATCATTCTGTAAGATAACCCCATCTTTCTAATCAAGGTAACTTTGAGAAAAGTATGCCTATTATACCTCATTGGGATGATGATGTGTTAAGGGGGAGAAGATACTTTATGTAAATGGTATAGCTCCTGACTTACAGCTTTGTAAAAACACATATTGGGCGGGAATAAACTGGGATATAACATCAACTAAGAAAGAGATCTGGTGTGGGAGTCAGAGGTCCTGCTGTGTTGCCTTGGGCAAAGCATTTAACCTCTAGTTCTTTTGATTTTCTCATCTGTAAAACAAAGAGTTTAAAAATAATTTCCAAGGTCATCCCTATCCTCAAGGTTCTATGAAAATTCAATGGTACACCCAAGAAATGGATTAAAAAGCCTACTTCACTTTGTCATAGGAACATCTGTGCCTTGTTTTTTTCTGTTCAGGGTTTGAATAATCTAAACCAAACTGAACTGATAAAACTGTTTCCAAAAATAAATCACAATCCAGTATTGGCTCTAAAATAATGGTTTTCTACCTTGAAAATATTTTTTTTTAAGCAGTGGAACTCCTTCTCCACATGAAATATTGCCCAAAAGTCCAGATTGTGAAACTGGGTACTATCAATATGAGTGGGATTGTTTGGATTGAATTAGGGAGAGAGAGGGAAGAAATAGAGGCTGCCACTCACCCTTGCTCACCACCCTTCCAGGGATCTTTGTTACACTGCTAGGAAATCATGGCCTTAGAATATGGTTTATATGTCTCCCCAAAAGCAATAAGTCTGAGTACTTTTCCCCCTAAAAATCCAAGTTGGCAATAATTAAATAAGTCTGCTTTCTGGTGTCGCTATTTGAGTGTTCTGTGCAGAATCAGTCAGCTAACTTTTGGTGTTATTGAGTACTTTGAAGAAAAAAATTAAGGCACTAAGAGCTCTCGAAGAGGAGGTCTAACTTAAGGTTATGGTGAAACATTCCCAGGGGCTTGGAGAAATCACAAGGCCACACTGGGATAAAGATAAAGGAAAGACATGCCTCCTGATGGAATAAAATGGATCACAAACCGTTACCATTCCACTTCTCACTATCGTGTTTATAAACTCTGCTGATTGTAAGAGTAGAGGAGTTTATGTTGATTATTAGCAAATAATATTGCTCCTGTCTTAAGTGACCTAATGTAAATGCCATTTCAGAGAACTGAATTCGGTTGGTAGAACAATTACAAGGAACTTTTAACCCCCCAATGGTTCTGAAATGTATCCCACCACTGAATTCCCTTTCCTGCTCAGTCACTCCTGCTCCAGGGTCCCTGTGGCTTGGCCTGGGTCGTGCTGAGGTAGAATAAAACATGGGCTGATTCTAATGAGCCTCTTGGACTGTAATGACCCAGTGCTCAGGAGCTGAGCTCAAGCCAAACAAAACACACAGCAGAGGCCAAGAGAGAGGTTTCAGGGGAGAGTCCGGATCATTGGCCAGGACTGTGGCTTCTGACGGCTTCAAAGCAAATTCAGACTAGACACCTTCACAGCAGAGAGACAACTGCAGGGATGCGACGAAGAGCTGACTGGAGCTGGATGGGGTCTCAGAGCACATTTCTGAATTCGGAGCCACTACATGCAGTGCCGTCCTGGGTTATGGAATATATATTTTCACCAGAAGCTCCTAAAACTGTCTTTTGCTCATGCATCACTTTATATTGCTGAGTAAATTCCATGCCTTCATGACTTATTCCTAGTTCTTATTCTTCTTTCACAAGAGAAAATGAATGCACAGAGGGATGAAATGAGTTGAATATGATCACGTGATGTAATGACATAAAGCAGAGGAGAATGTTCTGCTGCCAGTGATGTTCATGCACCAAATGTCTCCGAGAAGGTGCCCCAACTCCACCGCCTTTGCACCCTCTACAAAGGAGGCCCAGACAGCCCCAGCAGAGACTTGGTGGCCTGTGGCCACTCAAGGTCTTAGATATGTTGGCAGGAGTGGCGGGAATATTAAGCAAAGTTCCCAGTGTATCTGGCATAGGGAGAAAGCCTATTAGGATTCTGGTGATACAGGGGATACTGGGACGAGGTAAATGGTGTTATTAGAAAAGAGCCAGTCAAATCCAGAATGAACGACATGCTACAGACAACTGGTCTGGACTCTTTCGACAGTGACCTTCATGAAAACCTGAGTGGCCTTGGTGACCGCTGCTCCAGATTGAAAGAGGTTATCAAGACATTACAACCAAAAGTAAGGTGTGGGCTTTGACTGGGTCCTGGGTTTTGTGTGTGTGTGTGTGTGTGTGTGTGTGTGTGTGTGTGTGTGTGTGTGTAGGGGGACAAGTAGAAAAGCCCCTTTTGGGATAGTTGGGAAAATGAATTTTAGGTTCGATATTAAAAGATGTTATGAAATTATTGATAGTTTCTTAGATGTGATCCTTGTAGTGAGGCTGTGTTAGAGAATGCCCTTAGTCTTAGAAGAAGCAGAGTAAAGTATTTAGAGGTAAATCATTGTGGTGTTTATAATTTTCTTTCAAATGATTCAGAGTGTGGGGTTATGTATATACATTTAGAGGGAAACACAAAGCAGAGAGGGGAAATAGTAACAATTGGTGAATTTAAGTGAGGGTATATGGGTGTTAATTTTACTCTTCTTTCAACTTTTTTGTAGGTTTAAAATTTTTCAAAAGTTAAGAAGAGGACAGTTCTAAAACAAAACAAAACAAAACAAAAACAAACAAACAAAAAGGGAAAAGAATCGGAAGAGTGCTGGGCTCCATCCCACCCTGTCTCCAGTTAGCCTTCGACTGGGGAAAGCCCGTAATGCTTCTGGTTTGCTTCCTGTCTGAGGGCAGAGGAAACGCCAGTAAACCTGTGAGGCGCCCCGGTTCTGAAGTCCATGGGCACGATGAGGCATTTGCAGGACAGGACTTGGGTGTGCCTTCCCTATCCTGCCCCTACCCCTTCCCTCTAGACACAAGCCCAAGTGACACTCTTCCTCTCCCTTCCTCTCTCTGAAATCAATAAAAACATATTTCATAAAAAATAAACATTTTCTATAAATCTATAAAAGGTAAAAATAGCAAAATCAAGGAAAAGGTATATCTAAAGGGAAGGAGGGTCAAAGGAAGGAAAAGCTGAGCACCAGTCTGCCAGCCGTCAGACATAACAAAGGGTCACGGCTGGTCTTTGATTTTAGCTCTGAGCTTCCTGGCAATGAAAACCAGGAGGGAATCTTCAATAGTTCCCTAGTCTTCACTAGTCACAGGGAAAATACATTCCATTTCTTTAAGGGGAACAAAGCTACGCTCCCCAGTGAAAGTCCATGTTCTATTTTTATTTGTACCTGTGCTCTACAGAGCCTGGCAACACAGAGCATTCCTTTCCCGACCATTGAATTCCAACGGGAATCTCTCATGTAGAGCATCATACCAGGGGCCTGGGAGACCCCGAGCCTCACAAACTGGCCGACAGTAAATGAGGCAACGGGTTTCCGCATTCTTGCTGTGTTCACCAACACCCAGCGGTCCTGAAGTCTGGGTGGGATGCCAAGCCAAATAATGATCTAAGCTCACCGATATCTAAGGGACATGCCTGATCCAGAATACAATCTAGCATATCTATGGACAGACTGTGCACCCCTCACACATGCCTGCACATACAGCATTTCTTCCACCTCAACTTCTAATTCACAGTTACTTGCTCTGGAAAGGGCTGGGGTGTGAGTGCTCTCTGTGGTTTGCAAAGTAAGAGAGGATTGATGGGCACATCTCAGGCAGTAACCCGCTCCAGGGGACCCCTTCTCAGTGCTCAGACTCTGCAGGAGGATGCAGAGAACACAGACCAACAGCAGGATGGGAACATTTGAGTGGAGGCTGCAGGCCTCCCAGGGTTAGCATCTTCGGTGTCAGCTGGGGAGATACTAATTACTGTGTAACAGTCACCCAAGTGGAGAGGCAAAGCAGTGCTGGGAACAGCATACTTTGAGGTGCACCCAAACCTCGGAGGCTGCCTGGTTGGTGATGAGCGAGAATGGGGGTGGGGTGGGGAAACTGGAATGAGGAAGGCGGCTCTGAGAAATGTGGAGAAGAGTCTTGTGGTTCTTCTAAGTGCCTGCTGTTCTCCTCTCCCCTAACATTATGGCTAACATCACACAACTTGTAAAGTTCAGTGCTTTCTTCTGTAGTATGTTCTCTTTCAAATTCTGGCATTAACATGTTTTTATTATTACAGCAGATAAAACCAGAGGCTCAGGTTCTCTATGCTGATAGGTGAATTGATGAGAAGATGAAGATTTCTGTCCCTCTGCGTCTACCTATCCATCATCATGCCCTAAGTCGGGGCTGCCTCTTGGGCAGACATGGTCAGTGATGCCTCCACCATCTAGTTCATGCCATTACCTTGAACTTCTCTTCATAGTTCTCGAAGGCTTCCATTACCATACACACTGCCTCCATGGAGCGCTCCAGCCGGCCATCCACCCCGTTAAAGCGGTACATGCTGCCAGACACATCCACCACCAGGCGCAGACGCTTGGGTTTCTGTTGGGGGCTTCCCACCTGATGGCGGACACAACAGAAGTCTTATGAACCAGAAAACCATCACTTGCTGCGGTCTGGGCATCTCACACAGGCCCAGGAGAACCAGCCTCGAGGTAGGCAGGTGAGCCCTGGGCTCAGTGCAGCACATGGCTGACCCGGCAGGTGCAAAGGCACCTACAAGGTAGTATTTCATTACATGGGATTTCAGACTCCTGCTGGTAGTTGGACATATGGGGAAGATTTTCCTTTGGAATATATAGTCCTTTCAAGACCTGACCTAGTCTAGTAAACTGTCTTAATGAAGCTGACACCGTCTTCTATACTCTGGGAAGATAGAAACCCCAACATGTCATTTTCACATCAGGCCTCAGACTCAGTTAGTCCAGCAAGATGGAGCTACTGTGGAAGTCCTCCTGAATTTTACTTGTACCTGTTGTGTAATGATCTGAAAACCATTTTCCACAGAGTCCACACATACACACAAAAAAGCCAGATTCCTAAAACAGATTCTGTGAGAGGGGTGTCACCGAGTTTTCTTCAGTGCCTTTGTCTTTAGTAAGCTTCCGGTCTTCTCTTCCTCCCAGTTACTGAATTACTACTTCTCCTTACTCTCCTTGGCAGTTAAGGGCATAAGAGTAACGTCTAACTGCTGTTTAGCAACAACTGTCAATTAAAATGTGAAACTCTCCTGGACTCATGCCTGCCAATTTTCAGAACAAAAAATGAAAGTATTTTGTTAGTTTACTGACAAGAAAAAAAGGAAGAAGAAAAATTCCAGACTATTCTGTAATTATATATTTGCTGACATGTGTGAAAACTAATGAGTAGAGTTAGTAATTTCAAGAAAATACTGTGGGTACTAGTGTAATGGTTTTAGACAAATTCAATGTATTCCTCAAACACGTGTGCAGTCAGCATAAAGGACCAGCGGTGCCACACATGCTTCCAGGGCCACTCACAACTTCAGATGTGTCTGAACATATCTGTGGCCACAGTGAGTCAGTAGAGAAAGTGGCTGTTGACTCACACCAGTGACATAGGAGAACTCCCCAAGTTACCAAAGGATCCTCTGAATAAGCTTCTAAATGTAGTGAGTGACTCCCTCTCCCGCCAGTCCCCGCTCCCCCAGCTTGCAGTGACTATTCAGCAGTTCTGATCATTCACAGATAAAGGGAGGCACAGGGCCCACCAACAGACTCAGTGTTTCACCTTTCTGCCATTGTTTTGCAAATATTTTAGTATTATGACTATCCAACGCTTTACATATATTTACATTAGAGTTATATGAAGGAAAATTGCTCACTTTCTAAAATTTTATCCTGTCCTAGGTTGCACACAGATCTTTAAAGGAACAGAACAGTAGAAAACCACCACAACTACTCCAGTGTTTCATTTGCTTGAGCCTCTGGGATTCAGTCCCCTCTGGTGCCCCCTGCTCCGCATCCAGGGGGCCGATCTGCAGGGATGGCACCAGCCTCTCCCTGGGCTGCTGGCCTCCAGGTGGGCTCTGCTGATGGGAGGCACCGGATCAGAGGGTCCCTCAGTCCCTTCTGTGCTTCGACCCACTGCTCTGCCTCTACCGAGGGCTATAGCTCCTGTTGGGCTGCCTCTCCAGGTTCCAATGAGCTCTCGCCCTCTGGCCTTTCAGAGCGAGGGGTGGGCTAGAGGCATACAGTTGGGTACCACACTACCTCCTTATGATTTCCTGAACCTAACCCTTGCTTTTGTAAATAGTCTTTTTATTATCTGTTCTTAAATTACTTAATTTGAGAGTGCCTACCTGTTATTTCTTGACTCATGCTGGGATCTTGAATCATATCATAAATAGTAAAATATTTATTTTTTTTCCTAATTTTTGGAATACAATGCTTTCCTTGGTTGTCATATTCAGGGTTTGTAGTGTTTCGACAAAAACAGCAACTCAAGAAAGCAGCCATCTATAGAGAAGGCCAAGCTCTGTAGATCGGAGGCGACTTGACCACTGTCACTTACTTGTGGCTCCAGATCACCCCGGCGTCTGTAGATGGTTTTCTCTCCAGTCAGCCCATCAATGATCTTGGCATCATCGAGTTCCCCAGTAGCTTGGTGTCGGAGCCACTGTCTTTCTTTACCTCTAGCCTACAATGACACACACAAACCCTTATTTTAGTTAGTTCTGCAGGGTCCCTGACACACTTTATGTGTGAATAACAGGAAACACACTCAGGATCTTTTCAATAAGCAATGCTTCTGCCTGAACAGTTTCATAAATGGACCAATTCCTCCTCTGCTGACAAAAAAAATGCCCTTTGTGTGGATCTTGTCCATTTTAATTGTTTTAACATATGGCATTATAAAATGAAACCAGAGTACATGCTGATGGGAAAATAGTATGCAAACGAACCCCTTGAGAAATGTACAAAATCTGGAAATGTAATAGTGACACATTTCTTACAGAATTTTGGTCACTTACTTCTAGAAAATTCATTAGGTAGCAGAACAATCAGCTCGAACTGGTTAACTTTGTCGGCCAGCACAGGGAAAATGCCATCTTCAGAACTTCTCTGTGACTTATAGTGCGAATGAGAACAGCCGACAACAGTAGTGAACATTCTGTGCCTCATGTCTCATTGACCATCTATATTTAGAAATCTAATGGTATTTCCACACAATATTTTCCCACAATAACTTACAACTATGCCAGGTGGATTAAGATGATAGTTAAATGATAAAGGATTATAATATCCTGCTCAAGGCCTAGGATTATAACAAGCAGGAATTATATTTACATTGAGAAGTGGGAAGAAGAGCCAAATTACTTTAATGTATGCGAACTACAGTAATAGTTAAGGTCATGTGCTCTATCTACAATCAGACAGCCTGGTTCTAATCCTCCCTTCACTGTGATCAGAAATCTGACCTCAAACAAGTTACTTAACCAGAATGCATTTCAGTGTCTTCATTTCTAAAATGAAAAGAACTAGTTTCTACTTTAATGAGTTATTTGTTAAATGAGCTACTACATGGAATCAGCTGAGAAAGAACCTGGCAATGTATGTTAGCTGGTATCATCATTGTCATCGTCATCATTATCATCACCATCAGCAGCATCATCAGGTGAGACATAATATGGAAACCATGCCCTCATTAATTTAGGCACACTTCCATTACTGTTTCATCTAAAGTGGCAGTGTGACAACATTGTCATTGAAAATAAAAAATCATGCTTCCGGTAGCCAATGTCTATTTTAGGGGATTCCTATTACAGATAAAGGACTAAAATAGTGTTGAGATCTCTTCATCTACACAGTGATGACACAACTATTACTTTCCTCCCCAAATATAATATGTACCAAATTTCATCTTCCAAAAAAAAATCTATCAAGAGAATAAAAAGACAAGCCACGGACTGGGAAACAATATTTCCAAAAGACGTAACTGATAAAAAACTGTTATCCAAAATATACAAAGAATTCTTAAAACTCCACAATAAGAAAATGAACAACTTGATTAAAAAAATGGGGAAAAGATACCTTACCATATTAAATATACAGATGGCAAAGAAGCATATGAAGACTAGAGGCCCAGTGCACAAATTTGTGCATGGGTGGGGTCCCTCAAGATGGCCTGTGGGGATCGAGCCAAAACCTGCAATCCAATGCTGCCTGCTGCTCCCACTGTGCTTGCTGTGGGCGCGCCCAGTCAGTCTGGATTGGGAGAGGCTTGTGTTGCTGCAGCAGCGCTTGCCAGCCTTGAGCCCTGCCTCTGGCACCCATCCCAAGGGGGCGAAGGCGGGACAGGCGGTGGGATGCCCTTGCTGGCCTGGGATCCGTCCTGCTGACATTTGTGCTGGTTGTCAGGAGCCACCTGGCAGCTGCCTTTATATCGTTTCTTCCTTGCTGACCATCTAGGGAGGGGAAGCAGCTGTGGTGCCCAAAGCCACCTTCCAGGAGGCCTGCAATGCTGATGGGATTGTGCCAGCTATGCCAGTCTGTTGGTGCCTGGCCCGTTCTCTGGAAATTGGACCTGCAGGACTATTGAGGGAGTGAGTGGCTGCCACTAAGCTGGTGGGCCACCTGGACGGGTCGGTCAGTTGAGTGGTGCTCCCGCTGTAGGGGTGCACTGATCACCAGGGGGCAGCTCCTGGGTTGAGCATCTGCCCTCTGGTGGTCAGTGTGCATCATAGCGACCTGTCCTTCTGCCATTCAGTTGATTTTATTACATAGGATGCTTAACATCATATGTCATTAGGGAACTGCAATAAGAATGAGATACCAGTACACATGTATTAGAATGGTAAAACCCGAAACACTGCAACACCAAATGCTGGCAAGAATGTGAAGCAACATGAACTCTCCTTCATTGTTGGTGGGAATGCAAAATGCTACAGCCGCTTTCAAAGAAGTTTGGCAGTTTCTTACAAAACCTAGCATATTCTTATCATACAACCCAGCAATTATACTCCTTGAAACTTTATGTTTATATAAAAACTGTCACATAGATGTTTATAGCAGCTTTATTCATAACTGTCAAAACTTGAAAACAACTAAGATGCCTTTCCATAGGTGAATGGATAAGTCCTGACAATGTAATATATTCAGCTCTAAAATGAAATGATCGTTCAAGCCATGAAATGACATGGAAGAAACTTAAATGCTTATTATTAAGTGAAAGAAGCCAATATGAAAAAGCTACATATTGTAGGAGTCCAACTATATGATATTCCAGGAAAAGAAAAATTATGGAGACAGTATAAAGATCAGTGGTTGCCAGGGGTTGGAGGAGGGAGCACAGAGGATTTTTAGGGCAGTGCAATACTCTGTATGATACTATAATGATGAATACATGTCAATATACATTTGTCCAAATCCATGGAATGTACAATACCAAGAGTGAAACATGATGTAAACTATAGGCTTTGGGTGATAATGAGTCAATTTAGGCTCATCAACTGTAACAAGTGTCCCATTCTATTGGGGTATGTTGATAATATGGGAGGCTATGTCTGTGTGGGGTGTGGAGTGTGGGGCAGGGGATAAATATAAATTCCCTGCACTATATGCTGAATTTTGCTGTGAATCTAAAACTGGCTAAAAAGGAAGTCTGTTTTCAAAAAATCTAGTTATAAATGTAACAATAACTTTATTGTACAGAATCTATTTTCATGTCAGAAATGCAATGATTAAGACAAAGAAAGGATCATGGTAGAAAAAGCATCAGATTAGGATTAAGCATGAGAATTCCAGTCTTGACTCCCTTTGGGAAATTAATGAGATTCTCTGGGTCTCAGTTGTCCCATCTTCAAAATGAGGGGCCACTGTCAGTGAATGTGCGATTAAAGTGTAGCAGTCTATATTTAATTAGTAATGAAAATCACCTGTACTCAGAGAAGGATTTCCCAATTATTTTTTAAACCTCTGCCCTTTGCTAATTGTACCACAATGGTAAGCACAGCAAGATTTTCTCAAATAACTGGGAATTAGCTCCAATTTATAAGCTTCTAAAAATAAATTAAGGCCCTAGTTGATCTGGCTCAGTGGGTAGAGTGTTGGCCTGCATACTGAAGGGTTCCAGGTTTGATTCTGGTCAAGGGCACCGATCCCCAGTAGGGGGGTGGGTACAGGAGGCAGCTGATCAGTGATTCTCTCTCATCATTGATATTTCTCTCCATCTATCTCCCTCTTTCTCTTTGAAATCAATAAAAATAAATTAAAAATAAATTAAGGATGCTAAATAGTGACTTTGAAAAAAAATGTATTTTTTTAGTAAGTAAATCTATTCCTCAATAGAAATAAGTGAATTATCTGTTAAATGCAACAAATTACTGAGAAAAGAATTTTTTAGAAAATAGCTCATTCTGTGTTTATTTTGACATTAGTATTAATGCAGTTTATTTTAAGCAAGTTTGCTATTGATAAGCATTTTGAGAGACTTTGGTGGAAATTTAGTTACAGGAAACTAGCTTTTGCTTTCCAAACTTCATCTTTCTGTCCTAACATCCATATTCAAAAGAAAGCACAAAACATCTAGGATCCAGCAGACATTTCGTTATCTGGAGTTTTGGGGGTCCTGAAACCTCCTCACCAGCTGTGCCAACTGCTCAGCAATTCATACTGTTTTCCAAATCAGGGTAGAGCCAGATCTAAGAAATACTAAGAACAATTATACTAGAAATATTTAGGGCATTAAAATTTTTAAAATAGTTCATTATTATGACTATTTTTTTCTACACCCAAGGATATGCTCCCTGATTTTAGAGTGAGAAGAAGGGGGGCAGAGAGAGAAAGAGAGAGAGAGAGAGAGAGAGAGAGAGAGAGAGAGACAGAGAGAGAGACAGAGAGAGAGAGAGAGAGGTCTGTGAGAGAGAAACATTCAATTGCCTCCTATATGTGTATGCACTCCAAGGGTTTATCCAACTGGACACCTGGGTATATGCCCTGACCCGGAACTGAACCTGTATCTTTTTGGTGTATAGGATGGTGCTCCAACAACTGAGCTACCCGGCAGGGGCTGAGTTCATTATTTTTATCAAGAGATGAATGCTTATAGTATAGATATATATTTTTGAAGAGTACCTAAAATATTAGTAAGCATATTGACTTAAGTAAAACTATAGAAACAAATGACCACATTACCATAGGAAAAGTGATACAATTACTAAATGTCATATCTAAGAAAGCATTCCATGATGCTGTTTTGTACTCCTAAGATGTAAATTTAAGACTGCCAAAGAATACCATAATTGCATGCTTTATGCCATTCAGAAAGAAGTATTATCTAAATGTAATTGTTAAGTGGATATCCTGTAAATATGCTTATAGAGATCCTACTCTAATAAAGCAATCAGGAGTAATTATGGTTTGCTATTTTGGATATTCCTATATTTGGCTAAACTAACCTAGTGCATTTATCATTTACCAGGAGAATTTTTTCTTCAATTCCTTCAGTAGGTTTGCGAGATAGAAATCTCACTGGCCAACAAAGTTCACTTTCAAAGCTAATTTATCATGACGTGGCTCCTCAAGACTTTAAAGGGAACAAATACAAACTCTTTATGAGATGTTTACAAAATTCTGCCTTACTGATTGATCCCCATTCCAGGTCGGTGTGGAGACTGAAGACACACAACAGGTCCTGCATCTCCGGGATGCAGAGGGGAAATGGCAGGAGGGGTGAAGAGCCAGGCATGTCCTAGTGAAGGTCTGTGAGACAACTACCCAACAGCACTGCACAATTCTTCTTTTGGTGTCTGTTAGCTATTAGTCAAACCGATAAATGGTGTCCTTTTTAGGGGCCCTTTTATTGCCCTTGGTAAGGAGGTTACAAAATACTTACGTTCTCCTTAAAATATTGATTGTTTGCTGTCTCAGAATCCACTACCATGTAAAAAACCTAAAGATTTTAGGGCCTACTTTTCAACATCAGCCAGAACATGATGTTGCTTCTTTTGCTACATGTTCCTATCATCCCTTAAGGCATTCTTTAGTTAAAGGCTCTGTTTCCATTACGTATGCCAATAAAAGTACACAGTAAAATCTGGGCTGAGAGTAAGCGAAGGGACATGCTTTTTCCAACATACCTGCTACCCCTTTCTTATGCTTTTGTCAACTTTTTCAATTTAAGTATAACATACTTGTAATAAAGTACTTAAATCTTAAGAACAGAGTTCAATGAACTTTAAATGTGAACACACCCTTGTACCCCCCTGTACCTCCACAGCCTGCCAGGCCTCTTTTGGACTTCCATAGGGAAGGCTCTGTTCTGATTTTTATCACCAGAGATGAGGCTGGCCTGCTTTTGAACTTCATAAAACTGGAATCATACAACATGTACTCATTTTGTCTGGCTTCTTTGGCTCAACATTGCTCCCACGAAAGTCACCTACAGTGTTGTGTATAGTAGCACTTTATTCTCTTTCAGCGCTATAACATTCAATCCTATGATTTTGTCACAATTAATTTATCTATTGCAAAAATGTGCTAAATCCAGTTTGGCGCTATCCATGAATACTGCCACCATCAGTATTCCTGAATATGACTTTGGGAGCAGAAATACGTGTGTATTTCTGGTGGGTGGAAATCCTGGAGACAATCAGTTTTAGTAGATATTCCCAAACAGTTTTCCAAAGTGGTTTTTTTTCTTCCCAATTTACATTCCTATGAGCATTATATGAGGGTTTTATTTGCTTACATCCTCACTCTCATTTGATATTGACAGCTTCTTCTTTTTAAAAAAAATTTTAGTCATTCTGGTTGGCATATCATATATTCCCTTCTTTTGTACTTTTATTTGTAGATAAATGAATTACTTTGGGTTCTGCTTGTACTGAGATTTTCAGGAACATGAGTCAGTTTTTCTCTTTGAGAACTAAAAGTATGTACTAATCTTCTGATCCAGAACTATTGGCACAAAGACATTTTTATAATAGCACCATTTGTTCATTTTCAAATACACAATTTGCATATAGTCGAGTTGGCATGGCTCAGTGGTTGAACATCGACCGGTGAACCAGGAGGTCGTGGTTTGATGGTTCGATTTCCAGTCAGCACATGCTTGGTTGTGGGCTCGATCCCCAGTAGGGGTATGCAGGAGGCAGCCCATCAGTGATCCTCTCTCATCATTGATGTTTCTCTCTCTCTCTCTCTCTCTCTCTCCCCCCCATCCTCTCTGAAATTAAAAAAAGATAACATGCATATAATTATGAGCAGATAACTTATTATCTATCATGTTGCCAGCCCACCAAAACTTGGAAACTCCAAACAGGAAGAGCCTGTCAGAATGAATGCTCTTGAAGGTAGTGAGCTGGAGGGGGAGCTCTTTAAAAGTTCACTGAGGACTGGGATAGTAATATAATTTGGACTGTGTGTTTTATAGGATGCATTAAAATAACTCTTTAAACAGTAAGTTCTGTAATTCATGGTTTTACTTATAACAAAGAGCCAAACATGTTACTGTATATTCTTATTACATGAAGTATTTTCACAAATATGTCCATTTTGTGTTATGTAGTAAGTTCATACTAGTGAGAATTTTTATATATAAAGGCAGGTGGAGGGAGGTAGGAGAAGGTAAAGGGGGGATAAAAATTGATGGAAGGAGACTTGAATTTGGGTGGTGAACTCAATACAGTGTAGAGATGATGTGTTATAGAATTAAACCCCTTAAACTTATGTAATATTATTAACCAGTCACCCCAATAAATTCAATACAAAAGTAAAAATAATAAAAGAACAATTAGGCTAATTGAAATGCTCATAGGATGTTGTGTACTAGTTAATTCATTTTTCTGGTAAATAACTGGTTAATCAGAAAGTACACACACACACACACACACACACACACACACACCCATGAACACACATCTGTAGTAGTGAGGACATTAGGAGGAATAAATTAGATAAAAACCAATTAGTGACACTAGTCCTTGTGATTTCAGCACTGAAAGTTTTCTGATTAATCTTGTCTTCACTTATTTGGGTTATGGTTAATCAAGTCTTCCTTTACCTATATACTCTACAAGCAAGCCATTTTTCTATTATTCTTTCAGAATTTCTTTAATAAAGAGATTAGAAAGACTTAAACAGCAATTTTGCAGAAACTATATATATTCTACAAATAAAGCATGTGATCATCAATAAAAACCTGTTGGGTAGCCCTAGCCAGTTTGTCTCAGTGGATAGTGTGTGGGCCTAAGGACTGAAGGGTCCTAGGTTTGATCCTGGTCAAGGGCACATGCCTGGGTTGTGGGCTCAATCCCCAGGTGGGGGTGTGCAGGAAGCAGCCAATCAATGATTCTCTCTCATCATTGATGTTTCTATCTCTTGTTCCCTCTCTCTTCCTCTCTAAAATCAATACAAATATATATTAAAAAATCAAACACCCTTCATCAAGCAAATGTTTAAATTAAACAATAACAACAACACCCCCAAAAACCTGTTGGATAAATAAATGTAAATACATGTCTGAGGATACCTTGGAGCAATGATTCTTTCATTAAACATTAGCTTCCATTAGTTTAACATTTCTCCAAATTCAATCAATGTATAATTTTTATGCTTTTATCATTCTATTCTATATCATCAGAATAAAAATGATAAGCTGGATTTAGGCACAGGTTTGCACAATATTTATTAAATAACAAGGTATAAATCAATGGAGGCAATAAAATTTTTTCATTGTGGTTCTCAATATTTTGACATAGTAAAAATATTTTATTAAATACCTGTGAGTTTGCAAACTGCTCTAAATGGTGAATAGTACTATCAAAAAAAGAGAAGATATAGGTCTTTCTGTTTTAAAGATTTCCCTGTTTCTTGAAGTAACATTTCATTGCAAGGGAGAACAGTGATTCATGAATTTAACAAAGATAATCCTTGTTAAAGGAATTTGTACCCTTGGATGCTGATGTGAAATTAAACTATCACTTTGAGTGACAATTTATTGTTATTTTATAATTAGTTTTTATGAACAAAGACAATTTCATGTCTTTCCTTCAAGAATTAAGTCTTTTGTGCTTCAAAGAGGCTGGATCTACACCCACCAGTGTGTATATGTAATAGGCTTTTAGTCTTAACAGTTCAAGACTGAGGCCTGGTTCTCAGTCACCATGCTCTCCCCGAGTAAAGGGCAACAGGCAAACTCCATTCCTTCAGCTGCTCAGGCCACATACCTAGAAGTCCTCTTTGACGCCTCCTCCTCTCACATCTCATACCTAGTCCCCTGCGAACCCTCTTAACTTCCCTCAGTATCTGAACATCTCTTCCCATCGCCATGCCTGTCCCCAGCCCAACCATCGATTTCTCTCACATGGACCACTTCGATAGCTCCTAACAGGCCCCCCTGCTTCAACTCTGCACTCCTGACATTACCCTTTCCACACAATAATCAGAGGAATATTTATAAAAACATGTTGTATGTGTAAGAAATACATTTGCAAATACCGGTATGATTGTTTTTAAAAAGCCTGATTGAACTTTTATTTCTGTAATTATTTTTAGGAATGAAAGAATATTTGTCTCTTTCATCAATAACATAAATTATCATGCTTTTTTCTTCATTTTGTTTTTCCTCTATATCAACATCTTTTAAAAATATATGTTTTATTGATTTCAGGGTAGAAGGAAGAAGGACAGAGAGACAGAAATATCAATGATGAGAGAGAATGACAGACCGGCTGCCTCCTGCAGGCCCCACACTGAGGACCAAGCCCACAACTCGCGGACTCGCCGTGGCCCAGAATCGAACTGTGACCTCCTTGTTCATAGGCCGATGCTCAACCACTGAGCCATGCTGGCCAGGCTATAGCAACTTCTTGATTTTTGTTTAATTTTTGAGATAATATGACAATTTAGGCCCTGTTTTTTTATTATTAAAATCACTATATTTTAAAATGTGTACTTTTAAAAAACAATATTCTTGATATTTGAGTTTTCGTTAAGCCCTGCCTGGGTAACTCTTTGGTTAGAGCCTCATCTCAACACACCAAGGCTGTGGTTTGATCCCCAGTCAGGGCACATCCTAGAAGCAACCAATGAATGCATAAATAAATGGGACAACGAGTCTCTCTCCCTCTCTTTCTCTCAAAGCAATAAACACACACAGAGACATATTTATCACAGTTATTTAGACCTGATTCTATTTTGTGTTTAATGTTTCCAATGCTCACTGCTAATCCTTTATCACACAATTTTCCCATCTTTAAGGAATTTTGATTCCTCTCTTATTTGACTGGAATATTTATACATATGTGTATATATGTATGTGTGCCCATGTCTATATACATAGTTAGTTCAAAGTATTTTCAAAAGGGGTACTTAAGTGAAATACATTTTAAGTTTCTGAATATGTGAAAATATCTTTCTGTCACCTTTGTACTTTGGCTGAGTATAGAATTCTTGGGTCACAATTCCTCTCTTCCGTCCCCAATCCCCCAAATCCTGTAGATGGTGTTTCACTAGCGTCTGGCATTCAGGGAAAACTAATGTAAGATTGTTTTTCTTTCTGTGATAGCTTGTTTTCTTGCCTACTTTTATGTTGGTGTTGTTTTTTATATTTTCTTTGTTTTGAAATGTTAAAATTCCAGAAGTTGTGGCAAGATGCACATCTCTTTTCATTAATTTGCCTATTACTCAGTAAAGTTCTTTGACCCATAGACTCAGTCCTGTCTTCAGCCCAGTACAATTTTCTTTAGTTATGATTCTGATTATTGTTATGTATCCTTTGGGGGAATATCATTGATCCACTCAGCACACATTTAGTGAGCACTATGCACTGACCATGTGCCAAGTACTGTTCTACTTACTGGGGAGGCTCATGGCTTCGTATATTAACTCTGTTCTGTTTTGATTGATCAGCTTTCTTATGGCTTTACCTCTTTATCTTTCCACAATCTGGAACAACCATTCAAGTTTTCCATTCATGTTAGTACTTAGATTTAAGACTGAATTGATCTGTTCTTTCTATGTTTAATGTAGATTTCAGCTTTGGCATTGCATTTTTAGTTTCCTTATAACATTTCCTTATTACATTCATCTCCTTTATTACTTCTGCTGGCTTCTTAACCAAATCCTTTTAAACCCATGTCTTATTTCTCATACTTCAAGATTCTTTGAATTTTGAGAACACAAAGCAGATGTTGTCTAAAAATCTGGTGTTTTCTGAAGAAATATTTTAGCCCAGCAGCATCTTCTTCCTCTCCATCTTGAATGGTTCCTAGCCCGCCTCCCTGCAGAATGACTTCATGGATCCCATCTTACTTCATTTTCTGGTGTTCTTATTCTTGAATGATGAGACGGCTCCACAAAACTATTCAGGAGCAGATTAGATACCTTATCCTTGGTTGCATGTACTCACCACTTTGTTAGAATTCTCCTTGAAGATTTTAAACCGATGTTAGCAGTTGAAATCTACACGACTAGCTCAGGCCTCAGCAGGGAAGGAGCTCGAACTGTGGAGCAGCACCACATGAGAACCTCATCTCCACATCGTTTCTAACTTGTGTGGTGAGGCCATTGCCGTGGGCCATTTTGCATTTGTCTGAGGTAGTCGTCTAGACAGGTGTAAATTGAGGCTGGTCTGGCCCTTTCCCAGTGTTATTCCCTGCCAGCTTTCTGCTTGTCGAAGCCATTGAATAAAATCTAGACCCAGCTGCCCGTTTCCCAAGGCTGCTGCTGTAAGTGCTGCTGCTTGGCAGTCACGACACGGAGGTCAAGTGACCTGCTTCTCACCAGCTCCAGGCTTTCTCCTGATTCCCTGCCAAGTCAGGGATGTTAATGTGATCCCATTGGTCTCATGCCCTTACTCGCTGGTAATGCTATTTCTGAGGAAGGTTTCGAGCTGTCTTTGTTGCCGTCATTCTTATGGGGCTCGTCACATTATACTTAGTGAAAGTATAATGTGAAAGCTTCTTCAAAGCTTCTTGTATGTCAATGGTACTCTTCCTTAATTTCTTCTATCATATGGGGTTTTCACGGTTTGTAGCTTTTTAATGTTTTAATAATTTGAATGGTCATCCAACAAAGATGGAATTTACACAGATGCTCAAACAGCCTGGAAGCTGGGACTACATTTCTAGCCTGCACTCAGCTGAAGTTGTCCTCTCATGGCCACTGATGCCATGTGCTGAGCCACGAGCCACTCTCGTGCTAAGAAGACACTGGACTTTCACTGCTCCCAGACATGGTTGTCTTCACCTTTCCTCTCTCTTGGTTTTGTACTCTCACCTTAGTCAACATATATCTCTAGACTTTGGCTGTTCCTTTATACAGATGACTGTACACATACAGACATTGATGGGAGTCACTTTCTCTCTAGTCTTCTCTCCCACTACCCACTACACCCCCACGCCCATCCCAAAACTCTAGTCACTTGGACAGTTGTCCCTTCTATAAGCAGCCTTATTTCTTAGTCTTCTGCCTACAGGTTTCTTCTATCTTAGACCAGAGCCATCCACACTGCCTTTGGTGTGTGAACACTTGTTACTGGTCCATGATGAAATAAGTAACAGAAATTGACAGTAAGCATTTAGAAACTTGCATGACAACTTGACAACGTAATGTTATGTTTGTTGAATCTGATATTAAATAATATGGGCTTGTATTTTGTATGTTATTTTTATATCATTTTTCAGTAATTTGTTTCTATTTTATTTTATAAAAGTATTCATCCATGATCAATTGAAAAAAATTCTGGCCACCTCTTTATCCTTAGAAGAGTTATCACAGAAACCAAGCTCATCCTTCATGGTCCAGCTCAAACGACACGTCCTTTGTGAATTTCTCCCTAACTGTCCAGCTTAGAAATCGCTTGTTCACATGTCTGCTTAACCATAGCACTTCGTTTAAAACCTTTCTGTGGTACTTACCATATTGTGTCTTCTATTAGCTACACATGTGATTTCTTCCCTAGATCAGTTGTCAAAGGCAAGAACCATTAAGCAAAGTATTCAGTAAGTGTCTATAAGATGAGACATAGTTATTGGAGACTAAATAAAGAAATGGGGGAAATACTCTCCATTCCTTACATATTAGCAAAGTGAGTACTCAGAATAAGGTCGAAGTTCCTTGCCTGGCACCCACACTGGATGGCATCCTGCTTACATGCGAGATGGGCCATCAAGTCACACCTGAGACTATAGTGTCATACCTTTGCCTATGCTGTGTTCACTATTGGGGCACTGTTTCCACTCTCTTATTAATACTCATGTGCCCTTCAAGACTCAGTTCATGTATCCTTTCCTTCAAAATCTATCCTAGCTTCCCTTTCCTTTGGACTTGCAGTGCACTCTATACACCCCTCTACCTGGACACCTACCATTTTAAACAAATACTCTGTCTGGGTGCCCATCTTCCCCACCCCTCGAGACTATAACCTTCTTGAGGTCAGAGATAACATCTTCTAATCCTTGTGCCCTAAGGCCCATGCACAGTGTATGTCACATGTCAATGTTCAAAAACACTTTTTATCTGAACACAAGCTCATTTTAAAGCACCAAAGGAAAAGCAAACACATAATTGTGGTTGCTAGCCAAAGCAATCAGAGGTAGGGTAATTTAGTTTAGCCTGAGAATGAAATTATTGACTATAGGTAAGAAAAACATTGAAGAGATGATATGGCTTTTTGTAGGAATAGATATTTTGTTAGGGAATGCTGGAATTAAGACATTCAGATTCTGAATCAAGCATAAGAAATTATTCTAGACTCTACTATTCTAACAAGAAAATTCTTGCTGCTGATTCATAAAAGGTCCAATAGCCAAGCTCTGATATTCCATAGACAATCCAATCAAGAAGCAAAGGAAGGCCACTGGTGAGAGCTTTCTTAATTGACAATGACGTACAGCAAGAGAGGCACGTGTTGATGCAGATGGTCACTGGGTGGAACAACATTTCCTGTTCCACAAATCTCAGCCCAGCCCCCGGTCACTGCGTGGGCCTGAAGCTGTGCTTTGGAAAGTCATCTCCAGTGATGATTTGTTAGTGACTGGCCAGACTTTGTGCTGGTCACCAAGGAAACACCCATGGTTACTAGGATTACAGCAACCCCAAACAGCTGGAAGTAATTAGTCGATCAGGGACACACAGACTGGCAAAAGATGGCAAAAATGGGACCAAGTCAAAACCTTCTCATTTTAGTTACAATCTAAAGATTCATATTCCAGATGAGGCCCTGTCTGTTCTGGCCAGTACTGTGTTTTTAACAAATACTATCTTTCTAATTTGAGGCCTGGATGGCCTACCTGAGAATAACACCTCTATGGATTAAAAATAAAAACATCTGAAGTGGCTGTGTTGGCATCTGGATAATGATGCAAAATGTCTTATGAGTGTATACAAGAATTATACATTTTACAGGATTGTAGAGTTGGAAGATAATAAAGACCTAGCAGATAAAAGGGACCTGAGCTTTGGGTTCAGTCACTTGTTTCTCTAGCCATGTCTTTCGAATCCTCAACTCCCTCATTATAAAGTGGAAACAAAGTCTCTATATTTCATAAGACTGTGAGAATTGAGATGACTATATGTTTCAGTTTCCTTATCTATCAAAAGTAGAAAATAACCATTACTGGTTATTGTAAGGATTAACTAGCACAATGAATGTAAAGTATCTGACTGGGTGCCTGCCTGGCAGTCCATGCTAATGAATACTAGGGAGTATAATGAGCGTTATGATGGAGCTAATTCTGTAGAGAATGCTATATGCTAGGCAGTGTTTAAAATTGTTTACACGTATCTTCAGAGTACATCTTCCTAATTGCCCTATTCTTAGATATTCCCATTTTACAGAACTCAGGCTATCGGGTCCAAAGCTGGCACTATTAGCAACAAAGGATGATGATGGAAGAGAGGTTGATGATGATGCTGATATGTGAGGACTGGCACATGGTAACTGCTCAATAAGTGCTTAGTATTATTAAAACTCTCACTGATTTGTAAAGATTTCTAGAGACAGAAGTTCTACATCCATCTTAGGTAGTCTTTCAAGAATTAAATCACTTTTATTCCCTTTCTTATATATTAAACTCTTTCTTGCTATTATTGAAGCCTATGTTTTCTTTCTCAGGTTTCTTAGAAAGAAGGGACTAAAAACCTTCCTGAAATAGTTAACTCTATTTAAGAATATTCAGGAAGCTATTAACCCCAATCCCTTTATATATTTTTATCAGTGCCAGTTTCTTGTTTGCTATCTGTTTAATCCTATTGGTTGCTTTTCCTTGAGTCCATTCCACTTTTCTTTCATATCTCTGTTTGAAAGTAGAACTGGACACTGTTTTCTCACACTGTCTCATCCCTGTATGTTTAGTGGAAGTCCTTCCTGACTACTAACTCCTTCTGCTATCGGAAGTCACAGTGTTAGGTCTGACTTCTCTTCCTGTGGCTGATCTTCTAAATGTAATCACCTATTTAAAAGGGTTGATCTGGGGATGATGTTTGTAAAAGTAACATAGCATGGTATCCAATAAATGCCTATCTAGACATTTACTAATTCCAGATAAGGATTCTGATTCCCTTAATTAAAAATGTATTTGTGCCCTAGCTGGTTTGGCTCAGTGGATAGTGTCAGCCTGCGGATCTAAGGGTCCCAGGTTCAATTCCGGTCAAGGGCACATGCCTGGGTTGTGGGCTAGATCCCAGAAGGGGGTGTGCAGGAGGCAGCTGATCAATGATTCTCTGATCATTGATGTTGCTATCTCTCTTTCCCCCTTCCTCTCTAAAATCAATAAAAATATTAAAAAAATAAACAATAAATAAACATGTATTCTTGCATCCCTTTCTAATACCGTGAATCCTCTAATGGCCCATTTGTCCACAGGGTGAAACCCAATGTAACTTGCCTGTTCTCACAGCATTCAGGGCTATTCACGATCTGGTCCCCATGACTTCACCAGCCTTCTCCCCTGCCACTGCCTCCCACCCAACACACGTCTCCTTAGTCACCCTGAACAACCTGCACTCACACACTGTGCCTTGTCTGGAATGTTCCGACTCTCAAGCACTTGGGAAATTCCTTAGCATCTCTCAAGGGTGAACTGAAGCATGGCATTCTCCGCAAAGGCTTTCCTCATTCATCCCACAGCATTGTGGGAAGTGTGCATACTTCTCTACAGAATTTAGGAAGATGTTTGCTTATTTGTCTTCCTTAAGTTCCTTCCTTGCCTACATTTTATTTTTCTAACCCTAATGCCTGCTATGCATGAAGAACTTAAGAAATGAATGAATGAACCGTATTCAGTCTTCAGTCTTAGAACAAGCTCCATGTCCCATTACCCTCATCATTTTGGCTCTTATTCACCTGTTGTCTTGCCCTGGTGCTCAGAGCCGACCTAGCAGTTGCACTCAAGCCCAGAACAATAAGCACCTGTCACTAGAGTGACTAGAGAAGAAAATTCAACTATTTGATTGTATACATAGTTGCACTCAAGCCCAGAACAATAAGCACCTGTCACTAGAGTGACTAGAGAAGAAAATTCAACTATTTGATTGTATACATAGTTGCACTCAAGCCCAGAACAATAAGCACCTGTCACTAGTAAGTGACTAGAGAAGAAAATTCAACTATTTGATTGTATACATAGTTCATGTTTTCACAGTTTATACAAAACCTTATGCCTGTTTTATCCTCAATAACTGTATGCATATGGATAATTTTTAAAAGAGCAAATGTCTTAATTGGTACAGTTCCCAGAGTTTGATGTTAGGAATTTAGTTAATTATGAAGATCTTTCCTCTTGAAAATGAAAGAGTTTTTCCTAATCTCCTAATGCAGTTCAGATATTTTACAAACTGAGGCTTTCCCAGGGTTTTGAGTTAAGATGTTGGATTAAAATTGTATCAGAGAACTTCGAAACCCCAATACTTAGCAAATAATAAAAAAATACTCCCTCCGTACAAAGAACAACAATTACAAACAAGAACCAAAGAGGAAAAGGGTATAACTGAAGGTAAGCAACTTCAAACATTTCATGGAAAGGACAAAGGTTTCAGAGTAGAATGGAAAAGCATGTCATGCCTGGCTCCTAACCCCGCCCCTTTCCTCTGGAAATGTCTAAATATCTATGCTTAGAGAATACTGAAGCATCTTAATTGATATTTCAAGGGGAAATAGCAATGTTGAAATAGCAATATTTAGGGGGAATTGCAATAGCTCTGGGGCAACCAATTTGTAAACTGCAAAAAAGGTAAGCAATGTGGGAGCAAGGGTAGGGCCGGGAGGGCGAGGGGAGGCATAGCGAAGTATGGTGTGGATGATCCAAAATGTTCCTCTGTCTCTCCAGTCAATGACAGTGAAGTGATTTCTAGAAAGAGAGTTCTATTTGTGAATTCTAGCAGAATTCTATGCGGGGAATCAGGATGTATGATGTCTTCTGGGGTTGCTGGTCAAGTTACTGTTTCCTGAACAAGGGGAAAGTGAGATCAACTCTTTTTCCTTGGAGAACTCAACTAAGAAGCCATAAAATGAGCTACAGCTTTATGCAAATATTTTGGCATTAATTTTTTCCTGATCGGTTGATTAGGGCTTGGATAATTTTCTACAATAGTTCTGGGATCAGTTCAGCTTTAGGCCCAGATTATTTTCTTGGCCCATAAATGGAAGATTACCTGTAAATTATCCAGGATGATCCGGAGGGAGTGCACCTGCCTTCGGACGGCACCTGAAAACCTTTCATAAGTTGTGGCATCATATTCACTCATTTGGATCTCCTTCAGCCTGAAATTAAAGGAGGCAAAAAAGACAGCAGCTGATATCATGTGCATCGGTCTTTTAGTTCCATTCCTCTACTGCTAGAGCTGCGGAAAACTTCAGAAAGGGCATAACGGAAGGTAACCAACTTCAAACACTTCATGGAAAGGACACAGAACAGAGTGGAGAGGCATGTCATGGCTTCTCCAGGCTGCCTTTGAGGAGAGAAGCAAAAGGCAAGGGGTGATGTCTCAGTGAGGAATACAAAAGGAAGAGACTGTCCAGTGGCATGCTGGCAAATTGTTAACCCGTTGCCCTCCAGGACAACAAAAGTCATGCTTTGTAGTATTTGCTCATTTCTGTGGTGTAAATGCCATGATGGATTTCAAGCTGCCAACAATGAGTTCACTAACATTGAGTTAGAAAGAAATGTGCACTGTTGGCTCTCATACCGTTGCTATATTCCAAATACGTGCCTCGATGCTGTCAGCTAGTCAGTTCATGTGGAGGCTCCTAGTTGCTATATTGACCAAGGACGTATATTTGGTTGTCTAAGTTAATAGTTTAGGCCCAAAGAATGTAATTAATGTGCTGCTATGGGAAATACAAGAGTTTTCTGAAATTGCTGATGTGCTTTTAATAGGATAGTTATATTTTAATATTGTGGCTTTGAAATTCCTCCCTCGCAGTACAACGCTCCTTTTTACCATTGTCATCATTTGCCTTTGTTGTAGCCTGTGATACACAAGGTTTCCCCAAACATCACGTGCGTGTGCCTGGAGCTCTCACACAGGTCATTGTCACCTGAGAACCTGTCCCTGCCTCTGCATACTAACTCCCACATACTCGTCAAGACTCAAGTTGATGATAAGCTCCTCTGGGAAGCCTGTTCTGATTCCCCAAGTCTGTCTTCTGTTGTCACTTCACACCATCACTATCAGGGCACTTACTATCTGTCCTGTCTCCCCACGAGCCTCTACACTCTTTTAGGTAATGACTGGGTCATTCTCATCTTTCTATGTGCAGTGGCTAGCATGTTACCTAGCGTATAACAAGTATTCAGAATAAACGGAAATGAATGACCAAAATAAAAATAAGACTCCGAATCATTAAAAATGCAGCATCCTAAATTAATCATACATAGTTCATTCACTAAGAGAGCTTTTCTTGGGTTTTATAGCATTATATTCATAGCACAATAATTTGATTACACATTCCTGTAAGTTTCTATAAATGTAATGGGTGCTGACACTAGGACATGGCACGATCTTCTAAACCGCTGCATGTGCTTGCATTAGTGTGTGCACACGCGTGCAAAGTTGGAGGTGTGGGTCCCAGGTGTGTAGCTGAAGCTGTTATCTAAAGTATATTTTTCTCATCTGGGGCTGCAGTGAGAATGAATGGTCCCTGTTCCTTCCTGGCAGGTCAAGCACTGGGGAGAATCCATCCATCACAGGACTGAGTGCTTACCAGAATCACATAAGATTAGGCCTAGACTGCCACAGGGAAGATTTGCAATCCCTGCCCTAACACCCAGCTGGGTTAGTTATTGCCAACTCAGGTTTCAAGACCCAGCTCAAAGGCCACCCCCTAAGGAATCTTGCTTGACCTCTCCAGTAACCTGATCACACCCCTTTACTGTCTCCCACAAATATCTGCCATAGAATCTATACACTTTATTGCCTTTAATAGCTATGTTTGCTTCCATTTGTCATGATGTTTTCAAACTTTATTTTCTACAATAAGAAATAAGCTTTAATACATTGAAGTACAGGATACACAAATGCATATATGTGTGTTTTTAACTGAACCAAAAATTTAATAAAAAATATGTTTACTATTTGTGATACACTCTGATATTCTCTTCTATTCCTCTGGGAGGAGAAATATGTCTATTTTTTCTCTGAGTTTGCAGTACCTAATGCAATGCCTGGCACACTGTGGCACTCAATAAATGCTGTTATATAACACTTTGAAAAAACACTATCAAAAGAGAAATACATGAAAGTTAAATAATATTTGAATGCTTATTTCCTGAGGTGACATGCCAAGGTCCCCTTCTAAATTTACTCTCTTTTCTGAAGAACGAAAACAAATATGTGTATAGGACTTGACCTCCTAACACTTCCCATGTTTGGTTTTGGCAATCTCTTAAACCTCTCTATACATTTTCATTAGATGTTATGTTTCAAGTATCAAGGTGGAGAAAAGTTGGGCACAATGAATATTTCAGGATATGCTATCTACCTCTTCATACCTAGGAGGTCAATATGCTTTTTTTCTCAAAGAAAAAAGATTAGAAAAAAAATTGTAGCCATAGCTTATCTTTACCAGGGAGAAAATATACACATACACACAAACTCACACACACATTTCATACATACACTTACAGACACTCACATACACACACACTCATTTCACATAATACTTCACACACACACACACACACACACACACACACCACACCAAACACACACACCAAGGAAGGAGCCAGGAAGTTGGTCTTAGTAGAGAGATTGGAATTAGCTCATTATAGGACTACCTCTGGCACAACCACATTGCACCCAAAACATACCACATGCTGTTTTAATTGTGAAGAAATCTGGGAATCATATCCCAGACTTTGTGAGCTTTCAGAAAGATAACCTACAAGGTATTTATTCAAAAGTGATAACATCTTTCATTCTGAAAGATGAAGACTGAAGCAAGGAATGGGGAAAGGAAATAGGTAATTTTAGGCTCTGGATCAGACAAGCTGCCCAGTGCTATACTCTCCAACCTACAAAACTAGCTGAAAATAAGTCTTTCTGCCTCTTTCCCCCTGACCAAAACTGCAGGGCACAGCTGCTTCCCATCCCAGTAATCCATGTGGACTAACTGCACTCTGTTGGCACAGCATATTCTTACAGGGTATACTTATTGTTATGTAAGAGTCTGGGAATTTAAGTTTTCATTTTACTTTTTCATGTAGGTCAGACTTAAATACTATAATTTTGGATCAATTATGAGAAAAGCAAACATAAGCTGAGATCCATAAGCTAACTTCCCTGTGTAAGCCTGATTAGTTTTGCAAATGGTAGTTGGTACAATTTCCACCTTAAACGTCCTTCTAAGTGTGTAAAAAGTACCTTAATGTCTATTTCATTGATGCTTTGTTGGTTAGTATTTCTGTTATGCTTCATGCATGTCTTACGCTTCTCAACTTCCATTATCTGTTCCTGAGTTAATAAATTTTGATATATAGGAACCGGTATCTAGATGAAATCCAGATGAAAATGAGTGCTAACTCAATGCTGTGTTGATGATGTCAAGAACCCATCAGCTTATTAGACAATATGGTAGGCCTCTAGGCTGATGGATAGCTCTGTCTGTCTCTGTCTGATTTTAGCCAGTCTCTGAGTTAGGTATTAAAGGGGGACGCCATTACTTCTATGCAGGTGCACATTATTCATTCTACAAATATGAGTGTTTGCTGTGCATCAGGCTCTGGACGTAGGTCTGAGAATATTATAGAGCAAAGCACTCTGCTCTCAAGGCACTTAGTCAGTGGAGAGGCAACTATTCACACAACTGATGATATACTGGGAAAGATGATAAGAACTGTGGAGAAAAGGGACAAAAGCAAAAATGAGGACCTGACCTCATTCTGCATATGCCTACAGCTGCAAAATGGCTTTAAAACTATTTGATGACAGTGAAGAATTATTTTTTGTGGACAATAGTACTGTGGTGTGTGTGTGTGTGTGTGTGTGTGTGTGTGTGTTTTCGAGTCCTTACTTTTCAGAGATATACTCTTAAGAATTTATGATGAAAAGAAAGAATACCTTAGATTAGCTTCCAAATAATCCAGGGGTGGGCACTGAGAATAAAGCCAGATTTTTCTTCTTGAAGTTGGTCCATAGGGTTCATTATACATGAACCTACTTTTACCTCACTCCATATATTTCACTCTACTTTCATTTGTGTTTGAAAAGTTCCATAATAAAAAGTTAAAGAAAAATCTTTAGCAGTACTAACTTGAATACTCATCAAACGGGAGAATTTACTATGTGAGAGTAGAAAGCAACATTTTCCCCTCTGTACTTTGCTATGCCCTTTCTCAGGTCTCCATGTGTTTTTACTTCTTCCTCTCCAGCTCATACGCTTGCCCGCCTCCTGTCTCTCAACCACTTCATGCTGTTCTCGTTCATCTGGGCCTAGAGACTTTTCCACAGCACTGCGTAAAGGTGGATGGTTTTCTCACTCCTTCCCACTTTCTCTCTTACAACCTCTACATTTAGTTGTGCTGTCGTCACAGATGCTTCTTGATCTCTTTCACCTGTGGGGCAATGACCCTAATAGAATCAGGTTCCTTAACCCTATTATAGGATTCGGAGCAGGGGCTGAATACTTGTGCCTAAGCACTTCTAAAAGGCCTTTCTGCGTCTCCATGAACTACTCATATGCCAGAGCATCTATCCATCTGTGCACTTATTAAAAAACTAAAGGCCCGGTACACAAAATTCATGCATGGGGGGGGGGGGGGGCGCGGGAGGGTGTCCCTCAGCCTAGCCTGCACCCTCTCCAATCTGGGACCCCTCAAGGGATGTCTGACATCCCTCTCACAATCCAGGACTGCTGGCTCCCAAGTGCTGGCCAGCCTAGCCAGCCTGATCACCCCCTAACCACTCCCCTGACAGCCTGATCAACACTTCACTGCTCCCCTGCTGGCCCAGTCACCCCTAACTTTGCTCCCTCGCCAGTCTGGTCACCCCTAACTGCCCTGCCCTGCCAGCCCAACTGCCTCTAACTGCCCTCTGCTGCTGGCCTGGTTGCTCCCAACTGCCCTCCCCTGCTGGCCATCTTGTGGTGGCCATCTTTGACCACACGAAGGTGGCCATTTTGTGTGTTGTAGTGATGGTCAATTTGCATATTACCTCTTTATTATATGGGATTGAGACTGGATATTTACTTGTGAGGTCTTGAGCATGGCAATAATAGAAAGTCATCTGGGGAGGGGAAGGGAGAATGTTGCATATCTAATTGTTTGGTTCCTTCCCTAAATGAATATCATTTATATAAAATGTAGAGTAATATCTTAATTCTAACAAGACCTTTCCTTACAGTATTCCTCCCACTTTTTGTTTGTTTTGAGAAGTTTAAACTGCTTGCATTCCTAACATAGTTATCTGTCCTCATAACCTCCCTGGGAAGCAGGGAGAGGAAGCCACCTATCTCCAGAAGAGCAAATTCAGGAGGTGAGAATAGATAACTATTCAAGGTCACCAGGAAAGCCAGCATTTTTGCCTTATCCACTAGTACACAGGCTCCTAAGGCTTGCAGGCTTTCCTGAGGGTGTGGCAGAAGGAATCTGCATGTTTATCCCCATTGTTTTGCTCTGTTTACTTGCAGGATGTATAAGCACAGCATGTGATACAATAACAGATGTTCTACATGGAGGAACTTCATCGACATACACTTGAGCATGCTCTTTTTTCTGAACTGCACTCAGCTCCTTTCATTGGGTGCAACAACCTGAATCTGCCTTCCAAGCCACCACAGGTCCCCTCCCTCAGTCCTGAGGGAGACACTGCTGCTCCTCTGGCATTTTCCACTTTTAGCTGAAAAGCATCATGAAGCTGCTTCTCTTTTTTTTAGATGGTACTGATCAAATGGCCCAGATGGTTCCAGATCATCTGAAAGCCACAGGTTCTTCAGCCCTGATTTCAAGGCCTCTACCAACAGGGCCTCCTATTCAACTTCACTCCCCGACCCCTAGCTGGTGCCTTTATCCCAGAGCGGACACCATGCTCACCCCATGGGTGCCTCTGCACATTTGACTTTCCCTTTTTGGGATGTCCCAATCCTGGCTGAGCTCTGGCCCTAACTCCCAACAGACCACTGACTTGTCCTCAGCACAGCCTGAGGGCTGAGTCTCTTATGTGGCTACAGCACTCACAGGAGTGAGTCTGAGTGAGTGAGTGTGAGGATGTGTGTGATTGTTCTGCTCCCCATACTAGTGCATCCCCAAGATTCCTGAGGGCAGAAGGGACCTCTGCATAGAGTCCTCTGAATACCCTGTGTGGCCTAGAACAGATGTGGATGGAGTGATTTGAACTTTAATTTCTCTTAAGAAAAATATTTTTGGTTTTACTTCCTAATGTGCTCAGTTCCATCTTCTACACAGTCATAGGTAATCAATACATTTAAGAGACTGAGTAGAAAGAATGGCGATTTATGCTCACGTGGCTGTGTATGTTAGGGAGGGGGAGGCTGTGGATTTGTTTGTGGTTCAAGTAGCCACATGAGGTGGAGATCCACACATATCTGGGTCAGTTCAGGGTCCACGATGACATTTCATTGTAGCGGCCAGCGCTGCCCTGGAGGAACGGGGCGACTTACCTCTCCCGAAATGCTTTCTGGCCCATCTCTCTCGCAGCTCTCTTCACCTCCTCGGGAACTGCGTCCTTCTCAGCCTCAGAGACCTGGTACACTGTGTGGCCTGCGTCCAGTCGGTAAGGACCTCCTTTCCCTCCCAGACCTGCAGTGTCTCTTCCCCCTGGAAGGAAGCCAGGGAAGCTCAGGTTGTTTCTCTGATACAGGCCACCAAACAGGTCAGGTCATGATTCAATGCAGTCCCATGAAGCATATTATCTGCACTCATCTCATAATTCAATATTCAAATGACCTTCTTTTGGAAAGAAAGGGTGCCTCCACCTCAGTTCCGGATGCTTCTCCATTTCTCCAGCCAGGCAGATCTCACCCACATTTCAAGGCCCAGTCCAAATTCCAGGACATGCCATCTTATCATTCTGCCTCACAAGGACCAATGCTCCTGTGTACCACTATTTGTTAACCTTTCTTCACCAACTATACAATGGATTGTCATAGTTTATATATATTTGTAAATCTGCACTTACAAGAGTGACTTGAATATAAAAAGTTCTCAGTATATATTAATTAAATGAACAACTTAATCCCCCCCATGTTAGTTTTCCTCCAAATAAGAAAAAGACAACTAGAGTATAGATACCATTTCATATGTTTAGCAAATGATAAAAATGATGCACAGAGAGGTTAAGAGACCTGCTTACAGTTTCATATCAGTGGCTTAGCCAAGATTTAGAAACCAATCATCATACCAACTTTGAGTTCTAGCCTAAAGTACTACACAATAGATAAGCACTACCAGCTTTAGAACAGTTTACAATACAAACCCAGTTTACAAGCTTGTAAGTGTGTATTAGGTAATACTGCCCATACCATTTATGATGTAAATATAAATCGAATGCCTAGAAAACTAGGTAGGTAATATAAGAAGTGGTGAGAACTTTGGCTAACTGGAGGACTTGCTTTGTCTAAATACACTCAAATTCAAATTATTTTTAAAAACTACATAGACCTAAAGAATACATATATTGACCAAGATTTGGTCTCTTGGCCACCAATTTATTACCCTAGTTTGATAATTATTTAAATACTAGAAATCGGTTTCTTTTGTTCATTCATATATCATGTGGGAACTCAAAAGAGAATCCAATATTGGAGGGGTAGCATAATATAATTCAGTTTATTAGTATTATATAATATTGTATTGTACAGTTAAGCCAGACTGCCTGAGTTTGAATCTTCGCTCCAATGCACTAGTGAGGTGCCCTTGAGGGACATTCCTTCCTTCTCTGTGTCTCAGAGTCCTCATCTGTAAAATGGGATTGCTAATATCCTTTATTTCATGGGACTGCCAAAAGGCTAAAATGCTTAGAACTGTTTCTTGCACAAAGTAAGACTATATAATAAATAATTGATGTCACTATTATCATTTAGGTAACTTCCAGTCACATAAATGAGGTCAATTCTAAGTTCATAAATGGAAAATTTGAAAGCTTTTAGGCTTTGGTGAAATTATGTCACATTTTTTATTTTCTCCATTGGAACCTTGATTGGTGTAATAAGTCAAAAGCAAGAACTCAGCATGTCCTGCTTTTCTTATCAAAGTCCAGGTAGGCCATTTCCTTCTGGGAAATACCATATCAGCCCATTAATTATAGTAATTTTACCCTTTGGTTTGAGCACATCTTATTTCATCCTTATTTAGATATTGGTGGTGGAAAATTCCTTCTTGGATATGTGTAATTCCCGTCTCTTAAGCATGGATAGCTATAGGTGGAGGGGACCAGTTACTGGACAATGACAATGAGCTACAAAGGAGGAAAAGCTTTTATGTGACCCAACTCCTTTTGCACAGGAGGTGCTCCTTAGGAATGGGTGGATCATGAATCAGAGCTGAAAGCTTCCTAGCCACTGAGATGACATCATTTTCTGAGGAAAGCACCCACAACTGTTTGGAGATCATATGAGTGATGGCCAGCATGAGTCACATGGTCCTTCGGGAAAGTCATGCTGGTGGAGAGGGCTTGAGGAGAGAGTTCTTCATAATCCCACTTCTAGAAAACTTTGATTTGTACTAATTAAATAAGAAAGCTTGCAGGAGGTTCTAGATTCACATAATCTTGAAGCTAACAGTAAATATCCTAAGTCAGTTCAGAGAGAAGTAAAGAATGGGCTAGGGAGGGGCTTTGATAAAAAAAAAAAAAAGGGAATCAAATTACTTGTTGGGTCAGCCGAGATCGGTTTGGCTCAGTGGATAGAGCATGGGACTGCGGACTGAAGGGTTTGATTCCGGTCAAGGGCATGTACCTTGGCTGCGGGCACATCCCCAGTAGGGGGCGTGCAAGAGGCAGCTGATCAATGTTTCTCTCTCATCGATGTTCCTGACTTTTTATCCCTCTCCTTCCGCTCTGTAAGAAATCAATAAAATGTATTAAAAAAAAAATTACTTGCTGGGTCAGAGGTAAGTACAATATTTGAGAACTCTGAGGGAAAAGAGAACCTGGAGCAAAGGAGCCTTGAAAATTGAAAAAGAGAGACTGTGGGAAGCAAAAGCAGGCTCTCCAGTCTAGATAAATATGTAAGGTAGTAGATTCAAGTTGAATAACAAGAGCTTCCACTTCAGAGCAGCCAGCTGCTGGGAAAGCTACATCTGGCTAGCTCATTCCACAGTGCATTCCACATGGATTCAATATGGCTGGTTTGAACTTGAACTAATTTCCAGATCAGAGGGCATTTCTAAAAATATCCTTTCTTTAGAGCCAATGCTTGATGAATAAACAGAACAGGCAGCAAGTCCACAGGCCTACTTGATAGCACATTGTCCCAGCACAGAAACCATTTCCTCCTGAGGCTGTCAAGGCCAAGAGGCACAGACCATCCTAAGGGAAGGCCAAGTTCGCAGTCCTTGCCAGCACTGCTCAGGCCGAGATAAGATCAGACAGTGTGCACATAGTCTGGCTGGATTCCCATGGCCCAGCAGATGTGTCTGCTCCAGCTGTCTGGGAAGAAAGAGGAAGACAGCAGCCATGGGAACAATGTTCTCTTCAGGCAGCCAAGAGGAAGGAATGGACCCCAGCCATCGATTCAAACTGCAACCAACTCTCTTATCTCAAAATCCTGCATCCTCGAACTCACTTCTGAGATGTGGAAGATAAGCACCATTTATTTTCCAAGTTAGTTAGTCAAGACAGGATTTACTATAGATTTCTGGCATGATCCAGAGCACAGAATTTAAAAGAAGGAATTAACACTTTTAATGAATACATTTTTCATGCCAGGCCCTGAGCTCAGTGCTTTACAATCATAATCTCATTTAATTCTCACCACAACCTTGTGAGGCAGTTAATATTTCCTCCCTTTTACTGATGAAGCAGCTCTGGATCCAGATAGTCTCAGGTCATAGGGTGGCAGAGTCTGGGACTCCAAATGGCAGGGTTTTTCCATGTTTTGATGCTGTGTTGGGACACAGGGCAAGGATACAATCCCATTGATGAATGGCAGGCAGAAGAGGTGCTGGTCTCCAAACCTCCCTAGGGGTGCTTCACTGTCTATCTGGGCTGGAAGTCTCAGGAAACCGGACCCTAGGGAATGCCAGTGCTACCAACCTGTTCCACCAGCCCAAGTATTGCCGCCCACGTGGGGCATGTTGTCAGGGTCCTCCTTCCCGTGTTTGGGAGAACTCACGTCTTCACCACTATCTCTGTTGATGGTTACCTGAAAATGAAGAATTGAGATCTTATCACTATCCCACGACTAACACCAAAACTGCAGGGCGGATAGAAGAATCTGTTTCCAAGTCTTTAAGGTATCACATAACCTAAAGCAGTGGATGGCAAACTGCTGCTGTGAACCACATGTGACTCTTTGGCCCATTGAGTGTGACAGCCTGGGTGAGTCTATTTTGAAGAAGTGGCATTAGAAGAAGTTTAAGTTTAAAAAATTTGGCTCTCAAAAGAAATTTCAATCATTGTACTATTGATATTTGGCTCTGTTGACTGATGAGTTTGCCAACCACTAACCTAAGGCTATAGGGCACAAAAGATACTGGTAGGATCTCAGAAAAACCTTACCAGATTTAACCTCCATTATGTTGGGAAGGAGACAAACTGATTTTTTTTTTTTTTTTAAAGAAAAGCATTTACACAAGGAACAAGACCTACCAGAAGCAGGGGAAACGGATTTCATCAGACTACCTCTCTCCCAGAGGTTTAGAAGGACCACTGCCTCCCTATTTCTGCTGAGTCGCAACAGATATACATTAACCTATTTTCAAAGAAATCTCATTCTCCGGAAAATATCATTGTATATAAAATAAACAGAAAATACCCAAGAAATGTCATGTGTTGTGCTTCAGTGACATATGCTGTATACACAGACACTAAAAACAGCTTATTTATTTTCTGGACCCACTCTAATTTTGTACTTTTTCTATTCTAATTCATCTCCATTTTAAAATTGGATTTATCATTCCTACAATTCAAATAGAGTACGTAGCACCTCAGCTTTCTGTTGTGAGAGCCTATGGCTTCTTAGTCCCTATTTTCATTCAGCACAGATTTACCAAAAGAACCGATAACCACACAGGAATTCCAATCCTGGTGGGCAGTTCAGTAGATATTACTCCACAATAAAATGAACTTGAAGCAGTTACATTTCATGTACCCTATTTGCCTGTTCCCAAATCCAATGATTTTCAGGGCAGACCTGATCATTTATTTGTTCAAATAAGACTCACAGAAAAATATTCTGGCAGGACATCATACAAAGTGCCATAGGGTCTATAAACGCCAGGGAGGATTGGTCTGCCCTCAAACTGCTCACAGTGAGGCAGGAGAAGTTGCTAATGGACCTGAAGTATGATGCCAGAGCAGTCTTTATAGGCTGCCCTAGTCACTGTGAGGACATGGACTTCCATTCTGGATGTTAAGATCAATGAAGGCATGTAGGTAATGTAAGGTCTTCACAAATAAAATGGCTATAAAGAATGAATTCAACGTAACTTCCATTGTCTTATATCCAGTTCATTTTAAATATTATGACATTGTAAAGAGATTTCAATTAGCTGGACCTTTCTGCCAAAAGCTTTGGCAGCATTAACAGAATTTTTGCCATAACCTCAGCATACTTTAAGAAAATTTACCAGTCAGGACATGACAATTGATATGAATTCCACACACATAATCATGCTCTAAAAATGGGTGAACATAATTTTTTCTTTAAAAATAATTAAACTATGCAGGGTAGTTAGTGACATTTAGAGAACAAATAAACATTTAAAATACTTTCCCCAAAACTTGCCACCACTTTCCAACTTGTCCAGAGGAAATGTAAGAGATAAGCAGTAAATTAAAATATGTACACTGACTACAAGAATTCTAAACCACCACTAACCAATAATATTTTCTGTGTTGATGTCAGTGTTTATACCTATAGCATCTTATATAGTAGTTACTGAGTATTTGAGCACCTGAAGTTTAAATTGTATTTAATTAAGTAAAATTTAATTGTAAATACGCACACATGGCTAGTGGCTATCTCATTGGATAGAAAAGCATAAAGATAAGCTTGTCTCAGCCCTGAAGATGCTATTTGGAGATTTTTGTAACATATTGTAGATGTTCTCCATGGGAAATTAAAAAAAAAAAGAATTCAAAAGTGGGATAGTGAGAGGAAAAGATGGCGGCGGGTCAGAAGGACGCGTAATCATTTGTGTCCCGGGGTAGACGGGGTAAGCAGCTGAGGGTCGCGGGGGAGTGTTTGTGGGCGAGTGGGGGGACAGCAGGGCTTTGGGAGAAGGAGGGGGACTGCCAGATTAGCCGCCCTTAACGGAGCGGCTCGGTGCGGCTGGGTTCTCTCCCGGAGCCTGGCTCAGAGGCGGCTGCGCCATCTTAAAGGGGAAGAGCCTGAAGATTTTACAGTCGCGGTACCCACTGGGCGTCTGAGACCCCCACCTCCCCCCCAACATCGGTTCCTAGTTGGTGAAGAAGCAGATTCGGAGGAAACCTGTGCTCAGCCACGGAAAGGTCAGGTTTCTCGGGGGTTAAGGGAGCTGGTAACACAGGGAGATTCGCGCCTGGCGAAAAAAGAGGAAAAACCCGCGGCTGTTGGAGCCGGCAAACGGAAGAGGGTCCTCGGAGCTGGTGACAGGAGGGGGGGATACATAGAGGGCAACCCATTTGGACCTGAATGAGAAGGCCAGCCTGGCAGTTTTGGGAGGGAGCGGGCTGCCAAACCCAAAGGGAGAAAGGGTTTCGCGCAAACATACTAGCAGGACGTGAGTTCGCGTGCCTGCGTTTGTCTTCTCTAAATCCGAATTTCTCAGCACTGAACGAGGAAGGGGGGATCCCCTGGTCGGGGGAGAACCTGGGAGACCACAGGGGCAAGCTGTTTTTCTGACACTGGGGATCAGAACAGGTCCTCACCATTAGAGAGGCAGCTCTGGGGTAGCCTATTTCCACAAATCAGTAGTAAATACCATAGACATAGCGGGATTTTAGATCAGGCGAGAGAGGACCAATAGACCTGGAGGTCAATTCAGAAACACTGCCACCTAGGGGCTGAATCACAAATTGTCTCTTGTGTGACACAACTTAAGGAATCAATTTTATTTCTACTACTATTTAAATTTTTTAAGTGCAATTTTATTCCATCTTTATTCTACTCAGAGATTAGTGATATATAGTCTTTTTTCATCTACCCTTTAGTATCTCTTTAATCTACTTCAACTTCCCCCTTATGCCAGCACTCTCTTGCTAATAACCTTTCCTTAGTTAGTGTCTTATTCCCCTTACACTTTTTCTGGTTTAGATTTTCCTTATTCTCTCTTTTTAGCCCCTGTTAAAGTTTCACCCCACTTTTATCTCCAACCACCTGCTCCAAGTCCATACACATCTAATGCTTCTCCGAATTCACTATCCTAAAATGTTTTTCTCTCGGTCCTGCTGATGTTGTTTATATTTTATGAATATTTGTGAGATTGGTTTGGTTATTCTTTCCTTTTAATTTGTTTTGTGGGGCGGGAGTTGGCATTGTTTTGTGTATTGGTGATGTTTACATTGTTTTTTGATAGATTTAAGCTTCTGTGTTCCTTAACCTCCCTTGATATTAGTTGTTGTATGTAGTTTCTATCAGTCTCCAGGTACTCGTTGCTGGCTTTTGCTGGGATTAGTGGCGGTCCCCTAGGAGGTTCCAACCCATATTTATAGTTTACTCCCTTTTCCTTTCTTTTTACTCCTTCCCCTTTTCCCAACTTTATTTTGGCATTCCCTCTTTGTTTCTTTCTTTCTTCTTCCTTCCTTCCTTCCTTTCTTTCTTTCTTTCTTTCTTTCTTTCTTTCTTCTTTCTTCTTCCTTCTTCTTCTTCTTCTTCTTCTTCTTCCTTCCTCTCTTTCTTTCTTTCTTTCTTTCTTTTTTCTTTCTTTATTTTGTGTGTGCGAGTGTGTTTTCTCTTACTCTCTCTTACCCCACCTATCACCTAATTTACCTTCCTCTGGCAATCACTTTTAATTTGGAGTTACCAATACTGTGAATACATTCTTCTTCTGTGCCTGGTGTGCTGCACCTGGTTGTGTTGTAGTCTGAGCCTTTAAATCAACACAGGAGAGTGAGAACTACATAACAAGACACACAGAGAAGAAAGACTATGGGGAGACAAAGAAATAGCCCACCAATGAAAGAAAAACAAGCCTCACCAGAAAAAGAGGTAACTGAAATGGAAGCAAACAACCTGTCAGAGAGAGAGAGTTCAGAGAAATGGTCATAGGGTGGATGAAGAGAACAGAAGCCAATACAAGTAAGAACCATGAGGAATTGAAGAGGAATCAAGAGGAAATGAAGAAGAGCCAGGAAGAAATGAGTAAGAAATATGAAGAAATGAAGAAGAATTATGAAGAAATGAAGAAGAATTATGAAGAAATGAAGAAGACCCAAGAAGAAATGAAAAGTGACATTGCTGAGGTAAAGAACTCCATCGAAAGTATCAGGAGTAGACTAGATGAAGCAGAGGACCGCATCAGTGAGCTGGAAGACAAGGTAGGAAAAAACAACCAAGTAGAGCAGCTTCTAGAAAAAAAATTAAAAAGCAGGAGGAGAGCCTAAGGGAACTTTAGGACAACATGAAACAAAACAACATACGTATAATAGGGCTCCCAGAATGACAGGAAACTGAGCAAGGAATAGAAAACCTGTTGGAAGAAATAATGACAGAAAACTTCCCTGATATAGGAAAGAAAAAACCCACACAAATCCAAGAAGCTCACAGAGTTCCAAGCAAAAGTGGGATAGTTATATTGTTGCTAATTTAAGAAATCTATCCCCTCCTCCCATGGCCAGAGCAGCAATACTGCCCGCCCCCCTCCAGCCCTCCCGCCCCAGATCCATTAGCCCACTATGAGAGAATCACTACCTGTATCCTCCCAACTACTGGTGGTGCCCCCTGCCGAGCTTGCACTCTATAATACTGTCAGCATGCTGTGGCCAACCTGGTCTCACAGTGCAGAAGATTTTCTAGGAGGTCAGGGCAGACTACGGGAAAAACTGAGTTGGGCAGGGGCCATTTTTTCCTCACAACCTTGACCACAGCCAACGTTCCTGTACAGAGCCCTCCCTTCATACAACCAAATCTTGGTTTTCTTGGGCCTGATGAACTCTGTTGGCCTCTAATGAATCTTGATGACTCCCTCAGATCCCATCTCACCACAATGGTCCGAGGGTGCCTTGTGGATGGCAGCTGACCTTAATGAACCCTCAGACTGTTGATGAGTAGCCTCAGACCCAGCACTGGCTCCGGGTTTGACTCTTTATTAGCCTGGGAAATACCACTTACCCCCACCTGGTGATTCACTGAGAACCTACCTCATGCAACTTGCTACCACCAAAGCCTCTTTCAGTGACTGAGCCTAACAGGCAGCTAGCAGGCAGAGACTGACCTCAGGCAGCTTTGGGTCTCTTGCTGACTGCCCCCAGGCTTGATGCTGGTGGAAGTCAGCCTTGGTGCACACTTGGTCCCTTCCACACACACCCAGGCCCAACAGAGGCAGCCACAAACTATGGATTGCTTCATAGCTCCAAACAGGTAACTCAGCACTTGTCATAGGCAGCACCTAACATTGACCTGCACTGGCAGCCTTCTCAAGGTGGGATCCAGACCACATCAAAGCACAATACAAGTAGCTCCACAAGCACCACATCCAAAGAAAGATCTCAGCAAGCACCAGACCCTATTGAAGCAAATTTCTCTTTGTGGAGTCAGCTGCCTCACAGCAGCGCACACATTGAGGTGGGTAATGATCCTAATAGTCAGCTAGAAAGGCAATCCCACCCTAAATGAATTAAGAGCAATTAAGACTCAAGTACAACATGCGGGCTCACATAAACTACGTGCTGGACATTCCTGAAGCACTTAGTTCTGGTGATCAGGAGATTGTGCTACTGAGCCCCATAAGACTTTTATCACATAAGGTCACCATATCAAGACTGGCAGAATTGAAGATTTATTTAATACACAGAAACAAATAATAGAGATGCAGCCAAAATAGGGAGACAAAGAAATATGCTCCAAATGAAAGAATATAAGAAAAATCCAGAAAAAGAACTAAGTAAAATGGAAGGAAGCAATCTACTTGATACAGAGTTTAAAACAATGGTTACAAAGATGCTCAAGGAACTAGTGAAAATTTCAACAAAGAGACAGCAAGCATAAAATAGGTAATAAGAGCCATAGCCATAAAAAACAGAAGTTATGAATACAATATCTGAAATGAAGAATACTCTTGTGGACTCTTGTCCATATCCAAGAAGGAATAAACATCAGGTTAGAAGAAGCAGAAGATCAAGTCAGAGATTTGGAGGACAAGGTAGTAAAAAAAATAATCACAGCAGGAAAAAAAAAAGAATTTTCAAAAAAATGAGCATAGTCTAAGGAACCTCTAGGGCATCAAGTATTACAATATCTGCATCATAGGGATACCAGAAAGAGAAGCGAGAGAGCAAGTGATCAAGAACCTATTTGAAGAAATAATGGCTGTAAACTTCCTTAAACTGGGAAAGAAAAAGACATACATGTCCAGTTCAGGTGATCAGGGAGATTGTGCTACTGTGCCCTACAAGACTTCTACTACATAATTGGAAAAAAAAAAACCCCAAAAAACAAAGATTGCAAGTTGGAAACAAATTCCCCAATAAATAAATAAAATTTAAAAAGAAACATATGTAAATGTTATAATTATGGTCTGACTGAATTCTTAAACTAATAATGGTACTTACATATTGAGATACATTTACACTAATAAAAGAGAAACATGCAAATTAACCATCACTCCGCTATGCCCACAAGGCAATCATGAGGGAATATGCAAATTAGAAGGAGAAAAATGGCAGCCGCCCAATTGCTCCAGGCTCAGAGTAGCCAGGTGGGGCAGGACACCTGCTATGAGAGGGAGGGTGGGGAGTGAAGGGATCTCAGGAGTGGCACTCTGGCCACAGCGAAGACGAAGACTGCAGACTCTGGACTCTGCAGCCGGAATCTGAAGCGAAGCAGTGAAGACAAAGGCGGCAGACTCTGGCCGGAGCGAAGGCCGGGGTCCCAGGTGCCAGAGGAAAACTGGTGCTGGAAGCCAAGGGAAGGAAGGCCCATTGCACGAATCTCTTTGTGCAACAGGCCTCTAGTATTTTATAAGAAGAAAAACTTATTTTATATACATTTATAATAATAAATAAAGTATAAACTTTATTATAATAGTACTATCATTGCTTCTGGAAGGACCTGCAGAGTCCACGGAAGTTTCTTTTTTAATATTTCTAATAATGACTATTATGTATTCTCTACAAATAGATTTTATTTTTAATAAACAGCCAAAGGATACATGGAATTGATATCTGGTGAAAACGATTTGCTAATCTACGATGTGTATGTACCCTTTGGCAAGTCAATTAATTTGTCTGGCCTCAACTTTCTCATCAGAAAGAAATGGGGCTGAACTCAATGATTTCTACCATTCTACTAGTGCTGCCATGCTCTGACTGATTAAATGATTCCACAACTGGTAAATAAGGTGATGAGGCTGGTGTTTTAGTAAAAACCAGCTACAATTATACAGTAATGAGGCTAGTTTATACATAAGAGTTGTGCCTGTTCTACAGGCCAATTCTAAGAGATAAAGTTCAAAAACATGTTGTCTGAGCAGTGACAGAATTATTGGAATAACTGTTCTGAATACCATTCTTCATTTTGGGGTGTGTGTGTGTGTGTGTGTGTGTGTACAGGTACATCGTTTAAAAATCAAGTGAAAAATGTCACAAGAGATATGGAAAGCAAATTTGTGTCTTGTATCTTTATTTTCATAAAGAATTAGTTATCTCCTTTAGAGAGTTCACACAATCCAGTAATTCTGCTGTAAGAAAATAGTCTTTTAAGAATCATTAAAAATGTTGGCACAAGGCAAAAGAAAAAAACCTCTCAAATTGTCTCACCTCAGTTACCTCAAAAATCATGCTCTTGCAGTTGCAAAGACACCTATACTTGGCCGACATTGGGGCAGGAAATTGGCTATGAAATTCCTGGGCAGAAAGGAACTGGTGTGTTCTTTGTCACCTGTGTGACTTGCCAGGGCAACTGCTGGGAAATAGCATTGCTCACATTGCCAGCAAGGCAGTCCCACACTAACCCCAAATGAGATGTTTCAAAATTGACAAACTCTTAAAAAAACAATCATCAGCCCAAATTGATTTATTCCAGAGAAACACATACCATAAAATCCAGGGATTCTCACAGGAATCTATTTCTCTAGGTGGGTGGGAGGAGCACATCTGCTGAGGGGTTTTCAAAGCCATTTTAGGGCATCTCTTACATGAAGTGACAATGATTCATGAAAGACACAAGGCGGGAAGTCTTAGTCTAACCAGGGCTGTCCCCAGAAACTGAAACAGATACTAGGGAAAACCTATCATGTGAGGAAACGTGTTTCCTGGGGACAGACGTGCTATAGAACTCTGGTCAGAAAGCTGATAAACTTCTGAGTCTCTGAAGTGTGTGTTGAGGACTTGGACTGCATTTCCTCTGAGGGTTATTTTCACCTAGAAAGCTCAAATAAAGTCATTCCAATTACTGAAATAAGACACTACTATATTTACTCATTTAAATGGACTAAAATTTTCCCCAGACCACAAAATACTGTGAACCTTACATCTTCTGATGTGACTGATGCACATGCTGAGATCTTGGATGTGTTTCTCATACCTGACACAATTCAGTAACTATGCTGCAATCCTAAGAATTGTTATCCTCTTTCATATGAATTAAAATGGGAAAAACATGCACCTTGTGAATTATAACTCATAAAAATGTTCCAGAGTACAGCAATCCGAAGCTAGAGCAGGGAAGGGACATGACTCACTAAAGCCCTGTAATTCTGGGCAAGGCCCATATATTTTAGGCTCCTCCTCAAGCTCATAATTTTTAAGAACATCAGTAAAATGATGTAAATGGCCAGAATACAATCCTGAAAAAACAGTTAGGCCTGGAGCTATGACTGGACAGCACAGCTGATTCCCATTTTCCAGTGGAGACTAGGTGTGGCTCAGCAGACATTTTTTTAAATAATTTTTTTTTAACTATTTAAAGTATTACAAATAGAAGTACATGTTTCCTTCCCTCCCCCATTAACCTCCCCCCAGCCTCCCCTACCCCCCAGAAGATGCCCTCACCTGCCCCCTTAGCCCCCAGTGTCTTTTATCCATTGGTTATGCTTATATGCATGCATACAAGTCCTTCAGTTGATCTCTTACAGCTCCTGCCTCCCACCCTTGCCTGCCTTCCCACTGTAGTTTGACAGCCTGTTCAATGTTTCTTTGCCTCTGTATCTATTCCCCCGCCCCCCGTTTCTTTTCTTTAAAAAAAATCTTGCATCTGCATCCTAGAAATTAGTTACCTACCCAACACCCACCCCTCTTTGTTCTTTCAAACAGAAGTCAGATGAATCACGGTTGGCTGGAATTAAAGCACAGCAATCGCATTCCCCTTGGCCAGTGATTGGCCCAGGTAAGGCATGTGATCTCAGATGGAAGAGAAAGTCTGTCAGGAGGTTTCTGGGAAATCTGTAGCCTCCATCTGGTGACCATGTGGCAATGAAAGAAGGTGGCAGAGGAGCTTAACTGCCTGATGGCATTGTTGAGCGGCTGAACCAACCCGGACTCACTTACCTCTGATCTTCCACATAAGCAAATAAGAAATGTCCTTATACTTTAAGCTAGTTAGTTGGGTGTTCTGCTGCTGGGAGTCAATTACATGAAAACTAACTGACTCATATATTGAAGGATGAATGAGGAGCAGTAGGGAAGGAGTCATTATCTTGACCTTTCGCAGGGTGTCTGAATTCTAACAAGATGTGCTTTGAATTTTCTGATATCAAAAGTTGTCACAGTAATATCAGACAGAAATCCTGATTATAGTTGCCTAAGATTTTCTTGATTGATTAGCAGACAAATGAATACATCCATCCATTCATTCTCTTATATACACAATTCTGAGTATGTTTATAATACATCTACTATTCACGGAGATACAGAGATTCCCAAAACAGAATCTATGTCTCTAGGAGGATACTGCCAAAGCAGCACAGGGTGATAGAGGTCATAATCAGGTACTGAACACATCTACCTAAAACACATTATTGCCTGAGGGTATTACTCACAGGTTAGAAATTTCTTTCACAGATACAATGAAAGTCATATTAATATGTCCCTAGGAATGATGGTCTTCCATATTAGGAAAACTGGTTAAAAATAAAAAAGGTGACCCCCACCAGGTTTTCATAAGTAACCTGAGTTTCTGTAATAATGCATGACAAAAACACTGTTGGCCATAGGTAGCATCTCTGACATCACGCAAGCCATCACGCATGCGATTTTCATTTAGTTCTTCCTTGGCTGGTAGCAACATCTGCTTTCAAATACTCAATGACCTTCTGCCCTCTTTAATCCCTCCTCACTCTTAGAAAACAGGAAAGGATCGGATTTGTTGATCATTAATATAAAATATTATAGATGATATTTATTCATACTAAATAATTAACTCAAAGGGTATTCACACTGTAAGTGCCTTTATCATTAAATGAGAAATAGAGTATTTCCTTTGAATGTCCAGGAGCAAGCAGGTGGAAGAATGGGGCGGGGGGCAGTACTGGGGCATTACTCAATAAACCCTCAATTTTGTGATTTTGCTGACCTTGATTTAACAGACTTTGGATTTAATGGACAAAATTTCCAGTCTGTATGTCATATGTGAAAATTAGCCCCCTGTTACTTTTAGAATGCATTTAAGCAAGATTTGCTTATAATTTAACAGGTTATTTTTTGTTATTCATTCACTATTATTTTTGACAAATTTTAGCCAATAGGCCATGTGTTGGAAAAAACACCATAGTAATTCTGCTGGCATAAAGAAATATTTCATATCTGCAACTGCAGACTACAGGAGTCACCACTTGTAAGCAATTTTCGGTGAATGATTAGCACATGGTAATTGGTTCTGTTGTTCTGCTGTAGTTTTAAGGTGTGCTCGCCAATGTTTTCATGTGCACTAAGGCTGCCCAGCCATGTGCATCTGTTTACGCACAGTGACTGGTGAACGCACATATTTACTAGATCTATTCAGTATAAATTTAAAATTGCAGTAATATACAGATAAAATTTTTCTGTGAAATAAAACTTTTTATACATGCTTAATTTAAATTACACAAACATGTCTATATAAGTAAAAATAGGTAAACCAATTGTTAATTTTTTAACATGTGCATTTGAAAAACCTACTTTATTATATAACAGGCTTTTTGCTTTAATAGATAACCCCTTACCCAAATTCGTCCATGATATCAAGGTTTTACTGCACAGATAAATATGCACTATGGTAATTCCGACATCACAATCCCTTGCTTGTTCCATAAGAGCTCTTTCTCTGGTTAAAGGGTGGTGTCCACCAGCAGCCCTCTGTTCTGACTTTGGGCTGGACCCCTTTGCCTACCTCCCCAAACTCAACCCAACTCCATCTTACCCTCATCCTTTCTGCTTGAACACTCCTAGACATGCACATGCACATGCATAATTTTTACCAAATGATGTGCTTTGTAAAATATTTAAAACTATCATCCAAAGCATCCCCCTTCCTCTATCTGATGTGATGCTCTGGAACACATCCCTATATGCATCCCCTGCCATTTCTCTATCTGCATTTTACTAGTATAGTTTCCCACAAAGAGCTTTCTCAGTGAAACAACCCCTTTCACTAAATCCAGTACTGTGCAACAGTCGGATTAAAATGAACAAAACGTCATAGATTTCACAGTCTTGGGCTAAAAGGAGGTAAAATATCAATTTATGAATATTTTACTTTATTATTAACTGACAATAGTAGTTGACACAGTAGTTATACATACATCCTTGCACCTAATAGGTGCTTAATAAATATATATTAAAGGCATGTGTGGGAAGCTGCAGTGGACAGAACGCAAAGAGTTTAATTTCTGCATACAATCATCTCCACAATAAACTGTCAGCTGAGTGTCTGCTGGGATTCTCTCAGCTCTGCCTTCCAGCCCATAATTCATAAAAGCACAGCGGAGCCGAGACACTGGTCAGCACAGAACCACCAAACAGATGGAGGAAACACGTGACCCCCTTGGCTTTGGGTTGTTCTTAAATCTGATCCTGCACCTCCCTCAGCTTGACTCTAATCCCTACCAAGGCCTCAGCTCCATCTCTGGCCAGACCCCTTGCTGGGTGATCCCCTGTCACAGCCTCTGAGTCTGTGGTCCTGGCTTCTGTCCCTGTTCTCTAGCCCAGAAAGGGCTGTTTGAATGGCTGTCCAAAATAAAATTATAAGATTGCAGAATCCATCCAAAGTAATCTCTTACTTTCCTTAAGAGTACTTCATTTATTCAAATAGGAACAAAAGATGAAGAAGGCTTGGAAAATCTGAGAATATGGAATGTACATAGAATTAAGAGGCTGTTTATTTCATGGGTTAAGATAATTACAAAGAATCTTTAAGGGAAACCAAATGTTACCTTTGTGTGTAGGTGAGTGTCAAAAAGCCATGCTAAGCGCAGCCAGCATGGTGCAGTGGTTGAGTGTTGACCTATGAACCAAAAGGTCACGGTTCAATTCCTAGTCAGGGCACACGTCCAGGTTGCAGGCTCAGTCGCTGGTTGGGGGCGTGTAGGAGGCAGCCAGATCAGTGATTCTCAGCATTAATGTTTCACTCTCTCTCTCCCTCTCCCTTCCCGTCTGAAATCAATTTATATATATATATATGAAAGCCATGCTAAAACCCACCAATAACTGGTATGGCAACAGTTTGCTGGCACTTCACCCCAGCTCATTCAATATTCCAAACATTATCACAAAACAACTGTTCATTAAATTCAGAGACAGTAGGGGTGGGGCAAACTGTCAGGTTTTAATACATCCCCCCCCCCCCCCATTTCAAAGAGCCTTCAAAAGTAACATGCAAAAGCAGAGTAAATGCAAGCCTGGCCAACAGCTCCATGGAGCCAAGGAGGAGGCCAGCAGTACGGGTCATCTCAGCTGCACCAAACAGTGTGCAAAGGCTTTGGTTTTGTAATTTCCAAGGTGGCCATGCAAGAAACATCTACTGCCGTGTGCTTTCATCACTGCTGAAGCTAAGTGATTTCAGCCTTAAACTGAAGTCTGTGGTCTTTCCGAAACACAGAACCTATTTGGCAAATTTTGAAGCTCTTGTGCTTTCCATGTCAACAGGATTCTCTGACCCAGCTTCTAGAAATCCTTGGAAGCACTTAACCACAACTCCATGCAAATGCACTCTTCTGAAAACAGGAACACTAACTGGACCAGTGCTGGGCAGGTTGTTATTGGACATCCCCTGTGGAGAGGTGTTTCCAGCTTCAACCTCTGGCAACCGGCTTTCCATTTCCTTTGTTTCTGCTAAAGTCACATTGTCTTCCCTGGACAGTGTGACTCAGTTGGTTGGGGCATCATCCCATACACCAAAGGGTCACGGGATTGATTCCCAGTCAGGGCACATAGCCAGGTTGCAAGTTCGATCCCTGGTCAGTGTGTAAGGGAGGCAACCAATGGATGTTATGATATCTCTCTCATGATACTTCTCTCTCTCCCTCTCCTTTCCTCTCTGTATAAAACCAATAAAAACATACCTTCAGTGAGGCTTAAAAAAATAAATGAATACATTATGCCACTAGCCAACATTTCTTCCAGCTATCCCTTCATACAGTTGTTGCTTCAGCATCTCAGGCTGTAATACATATTTAAAGTCATTGCCTATTGATGTTTATTTATGCTGTTTTCCTCAAAGCACATGGCGTTCTTATAAAACCTGTTTTTGTGTTTTTTTTTTAACACCTAGCAATGAAATCTTCCTTTGCTTCCAACAGGCACAGCACTCTCACACACTTCTTCACAGTCACTATGGGTCAAAACTACTAATCAGAATACAACAGGGGCTTAAGGAGGGGTTGCAGAGAAATAAGCCATGTGCATTGCACAGCCACAGAACTCAGGAGAGCCTGGTAGGTTGTTCATCAGCTGAGAGCATTCATGGTTTCGTGCTCGAAGGCTCACTGTGCCTTCGAGGAAACCTTCTAGGCTGCTGCACCAGCTCACGTGGGCTGAGTGTAAGACTCCACATGGAACATGGGCACAGTGCATATACGAAGTAAACGCAATGTGTACACTTTCATTATAGTTACATTTATGTATGTGTGTATATGTATATGTGTGCATACACAACACACATTATTTTTTAAAGAAAAGATTTCAGTGGTAAACAGCACTGCAGTGTGTCGGTGCTGTGGGGTGTGTGGGTGTAGGTGGCCAGCCATGTAAGCTGGCACCAGTTTAGGCTGCGGACCTCAGAGGGTGGGACTGGGTCCAAATCTTCCTGTCATCTTCAGCTCCGGCACAGTCTCCGTCTACCACAGAAGCTCAGTGAGTGTCTGCTGAGTAATGAGTGAGCGCTTCCCTGGCACTGCGCGGTGGCCATTTCAAAGCTGCAGAATGGCTCCGTGGTGATGTGCCACGGGACATACAGAAGCCTGGGAACTGCTCTCCTGGAACCTCAGGAGGCAAATGGGAAAGCAGAGACTTAGGGGCAGGAGAAAAAATACTATTAGCTCTTGCATTGGAAACGTTCTCTTATTTATCGGTTGTGAAGGCTCAAAGTATAAGCTCAAACTTAAAACACTAAATACCAAAGGATAAAGCTTTCTAACAAAATTTAGGGCAGTTGATATGATACAAAATTAAGCTACAAAGTAATTAAAAATAATTTCTAGAATGACTGTAATTGATTAGGGGTTCAAATAATCAAACATAAACCAGTTTGGCTTTTCTTCCTTGTGTTAGTTCTCCAGTTTCTGTAACAGTGTGACTCTGCCTGTTTCCCATCTGTAGCCTGAAGCTCATACTCCTTTAAAGGACAAAATCCTGGAAGCCATTCCAACCAGTTGCCTCTGTGTTTGCCTCCCTGGCCCCCCCCCCTCCCTATACCCACCCTCCCATGTCCCTCTGTGCCCGCCCTGAGGACGGCTGCAGCTGGGCCAGCCAGGGGGCCGAGGGCAGGAGGCAGCACATTCGTAGTTGCGAATGTCTGGCTATGAGCAAGGGCCATGGTGTGGTCACCAGGCAATGAAGGGAATCACATGGGGTGGGGTGATGGGACAGAGACATTAAATAACTCTGGGGCCCTGTGTGGGACTGGAGTGAAATGGGTGGCAGCCAGACCTTTCCCTGTGTCCTCTCAGTGCTTGTTCTGTCTTCCATTGTGTTATTTTAGTTCTTTATGACACTTAGGAATATCTCATTGTCTGTCTCCTCCCACTGACGTCATTGTACCCTAGTTCCTAACACTGTGTAGTATTCTAGTTGTGCAGCAATGTGAGCTAGCTCAACAGAATCCTGGTTTTAAGAAATATACTTCATACTCCATTTTTGACATATATCGACATGTCTTAATGTCATTTTTAGGATGAATAAGTTTAATGCAGAGAGAGAAAGAAGTTGGACATCTGTACGAGACAGATTATTAAACAGACAAACAATAAAGTGCCAGAGAGGATGAGGGTACATACTCATGGGAGAGTCATGGGCTAAAAGCTGAAACCTGAGTTTCACCCCAGGGTAGCCACTGACTCGCTGTGTGACACAGAAAAAGCCGTTTAACCTTTCTGAATTTCAGTTTTTTTATGTTCAAGATGAAAAACCAGACTAAATTCTCTCTAGCCCCAGTTCTTTTATTTTTTAATCCTCAATCAAGGATATTTTTCCATTAAGATTTAGAGAGAGTAGAAGAAAAAGAGAGAGAAATATCGATGTGAGAGAAACACATTGGTTGCCTCCTGGACATGCCCGAAGCCGGGGAGGAGCCTGCAACCCAAGGTATATGCCCTTGACTTAAATCAAACCAGGATCCTTCAGTCTGCAGGCAGACACTCTGTCCACTGCCAAACCTGAGGGCTAACCCTAAGTTCTTTATGTGGGTCCTCATCTCCATTGATTTCTGTTCTAATTTATAAGAAAGATGAGCTGTCACCAGGGATCAGTTTGAGTAAAATGAAAGTTAAGTGAACAGAATATTTGGATATAATCATGCAAAGGTTGGGGTTTTCTTCAAATTGGTTCACTAAGATTTCAAAATTAAATAAGTAATTTTTTTTTTTGAGAAGCAGCTTGATGTCATGGAAAACCATTTTACCGGAAGACAGAAGACTAGCTTTTGATCCTGGTTCTGGCATTAATGGTGAAATGGTTTTGGTCAAAGTTACTTATCTTCTCGTATCCTTTTCTTCACCCCCAAAATGAGGGGTATGACTGGCAGAAATGTAATTTAAATACACTCCACGGTTTTCCTGGTTCATAACATTTTACATAGTTACATATGAAAACTGAACTCTGGCCCCACCCAAATTCCAGTATAAAGTTACTGAGGGAAAGCGTGTGCCATGTAGTAGGGATAAGGCGTTATCAAGTGCATATCAAACAGTAGGGGTAGGGAAGTGAAAGAGATCTAAGCCCTGAGATTCCATGCTTAAAAATGGAAAAATCAAGAAGAAACATATGTATGCCATTCAGAGATATGGGGGCAAAAAACAACTCAGCAGAAAGAGTTCAAAGTATATGCCTATAAACTGTTTTCATAGCCAGCCTCATAAATTTAATTTTAAAAACTATGTACATGTATGACTTAGATGAACCCTCAAGGGTCTTTCTTTGGTCCTTTCCTGTCAGACGGCCTGCCTGTCTGTCGTAGTGTTTGGTAAACACCAGCTATGAGCCAGGCCCTCTGCTAGATTGAAGGATACAAACATACACGAGACCCAGTTCTGTACTTTGTGAAGGAGTTTCAGCCAGGTGTGGCAGGTGACTCTGCTCTCATTAATCAGTGCAGGGAGCAGTGCCATGCCAGGGCTCAGCACAGTGTGCTAGTGGAACCATCTGGAAGGACCCCTAAGGCTCAGGGTCAGAATAAGGGCCAGGAGGAGCCTCCTGGAAGAGGTTAGGCCCAAGAGGAGTCTGGAAGGGAGAGCTGAGTCGGACAGAAGAGGAGGCTAGTGAGTGCAGACAGAAAGAACAGCAATGAGGGCACTGAACTGGAGAGCCAAATGCCGGCTGTGTTAACATCTCTCTTCCCGCAGCCCCCAGTACAACCTACTTGCATCGTACGGATCCACTGAGGTTTATGATGGTGAAATGCCTCATCCCCACCCCCACCCACTCTGCCAAGTCCAGATAGAACAAACTAATCAGAGCACACAGAGATTTACGTGAAAACCCCAATAACCAAAGAAGTTAGGGCTCATCATTCCTAAGCTTATTCAGGGAGAAACGCATTTATTACTGTGATATCAATTCACTGGTAACCAGTACGTACATTTAAACAAACAAGCGGCCAAAAAACCCCAGACAACTTCACTCAGTCTAAGTATCGGTAACACTTAGGACTCTTATTATGCGAAACTGCTCCTCCCTGCCTCCTCTTCCCCACAATCGTGCCATGCTGTAACAGCGCACGCTGCATTTGCCTCTTTCTTTTTAGAGACAATTTCAGTTTTAAAATGTAATTGAACTAATTTAAATATAATGGGAACGCAGAGAGGCAGTATGGTGCATGCCCACAGACCTAGGCCACCTGAGTTCTAGTTCTAGTTCTGCTACTTACACGTGATACAATGTTGGGCAAGACTCCAACTCTTAGAACCTGAGTTTTCTCGTCTCTCAAACAGTAATAAATGGATACACCCTTAGGAGTTAGTGTGAGGTCTAAATAAGACACAAAGCAGTTCTGTGACTCTTAGAAAAGTACTTCATTTCTTTAGATTTCAGCTTCTACATCTATAGAATGAAGGGGGTTGCACTCAAGACAAGCCCCCACATGTCATTTCAAGCTTGAAACCCACTTATACTATATAATAAAGAGCTAATATGCAAATGGTCATCACACCCTCACGCCATCCTGCCTACAGGCTCAGACACTCAACACTGGGGAGAGAGAAATGGGGACCAGCCAGGCTGTGGCCCAGGAGAGGGACAAGCTGCCCGCCCTGCGGTCCTGGGTGCCAGCAGGCTGTGGCCCAGGCAAAGCTGCCTGCCCACAGTCCCCTGTGGCTGCAGCTGGCCTGGGACCCAAGTGCCTGTGACCGGCCAAAGGAGGGAATCCTGGGTCCCAGGTATGGGGCAAGGCAGAGGTGATTAGGGACGATCAGGCTAGCAGGGGAGCAGTTAGGGGCAATCAGGCAGGCAGTCAGGTGAGCGGTTAGGAGCCAGCGGTCCTGGATTGCAGGAGGCAGTTGGACATCCCCTGAAGGGTCCCAGATTGAAGAGAGTGCCGGCCGGGCTGAGTGCCCCCTCACATTACCCTTGCTGTGTGCGTAAATTTCATGTACTGGGCCTCTAGTGTTTATATAAAGATGCTTTTAAAAAATGTAAAGTACCATTCAAATATATGATGCAACAGAGACATGTTATTATTAAATAAAACAGAAGAAAAGGAAGAACTTGTTCTATTTTTTAACTGTGTATTTTTATAAATTCCCATTATTTATTCCTTTTGTTAGTATACTTTATAGTAAGTACCAACCACCTGAAATGATGGAAGTGAATGAAGTTTTCTGAAATGCACATTTACCGTGAAGAGAGTAGTTAGTGGTCACGAGAAAACAACCAGCACAAGAGACTGAGAAGGAGCAGTCGAGAGAGGTGCAGGGACATCAGGATGAGATTGTGGGCATCATGGAAGCTAAGGGAAGACTGGGCTTCAGCAAAGAGAGGGTGCGCTGGATTCAGTGCAAAGGTAACACGGAATTTAACAATTCGGAAGTTAAGTTATGTCAGCAAGAGCAATTCTGTAGATGGGGAGGAGAGTATAGAAGTCAAATTGGAACGAGAGGTGAGTGATCAGCAGCAGTCTGGAAGGAGAATCGGTGCATGTAAATTATTCTTTTAAGAGATTTTGTTATGAAAGGGACTACAGTTATATGAAGTAGAGTTTTAGAGTAATAGCAAGTGAGATCCGTGGGGTCTAGAAAAATATCTATAGCATGTCTAAATGCTGCTGGGAAAGAATCAGAAGAGAGGATGAAGAATCCTGAGGAAGGGGAAACACAGGAAGAAAGTACCTGGCAAGGAGGGAGAGAGACAGGCTTGGGGAGGAGAGGAGGGAGCTGGTGCGGAACAGGTGGGCTTGTGCATCTCTGCTGGGGAAGCCGGAGGAGATAATTCTGTAGCTTATGTTTTTTTCAGGAAGCATGAGCCTGGAATATTGTTTGAGCATATGGGGGAGAGTAGCTCAAGGTTTGAAGTAAGTAAGTATATAAAAGTCGTTACAGAGAGTAGGCTTAAAATACTTTTTCTCATCTCAACCAAATTTTTAAATTTCTGAATGCATGCGTTCCTTTCAATGGAAGTTTTGTGGAGATAACTGTGCTTGGAGATTCAGTATTAAATAGATAGGCTGGTTGTAAAAAAGAGATGAGGAAGCCAGAGTAAAGAAACCTAAAGTGTTCATGTGGACAAACTGCAAGTATCTGGACCTGCAGAGAGCTGTCCTGCAGATGATCCCTTCTAGAAGTTGTTCCTGAATTTCCCAAACAAAAGATGCTTTCATTCCTGGGGCTCTCACAGTACCCTCCCCTTCTCCATCTGTCCTTTGTGACAGTCTGATGACCGGGGCATGCTGTACCCACCTGCTAACCTCTAGGCACCTTAAGGCAAAGCCCACAGCACTTTGGTGATCACAGTATGTCTCTTAATGTTTGCAACCGTTGAGATAGTTCTATCAATTAAAGATATAAAGGTCAATACAAATTGACCTTATATGCACTGAGGTAGACTCACATGTCATAAAGTGACATCTATATAAGAACAAAAAATTTCCATAAACAGCAACATATCAACAAATGGGTGGGCCATGCCTGGCAGCACCATGCTGTTTCTATGGGCCACATAACTACAATTTCAAAAGACCCATGTTGCCTAACAAAGAAAATTCAAGGAAATGAAACAACTCCCTCCCCCTGGTCCTATTCTTTTTAGATACAAAAGACAGATAATTATCTAAAGTGTTTCTCAATATGAACAAAGTAGAAAAGTGACCTTTGAGTCTGTGACAGTCTATTTACGTCAGTGTTTCTAGCAGAAGCAAGGCCATGTCCAGGCTGAGGGTATGCTCACAAGAGCCAACTTTTTTCTCCTTCATGTTACACAGACCATAAATAAAGAGAAATAGATTAACAGGCAGCCAGACTCGAATAGCTCAGAATCACCCTAGGGAGTGATAAACTTCTCCTGCTGGTAGAATTACATAAACCAAGATGCAATGAATTTTTTTTTTTTTAAGGATACATACTCCCTTTGCTCAATAAAACTGAGTGCTTTAAACCTGAAAGATGGCTAGACTAAAAGGGAAAATAAATCAATCTGGCAAGAAAAAGTAATCATTCTAAGTGCTGTTAGATTGATTGAAACATATAGGAGATCAAATTTGGTGATTGAAAAATCATATGCTGGCTAGTTAAAAAGTCTCTCTTTTAAAAAAAATTAAGTTTATCTTTCTTTTTTGGGGGGGAGGGGAGTGGGTGTCCTATTTTAAAACACACCAGAGGAGCTTTATCTAGTGATCTAGCTATTTATTGCTAAAACTGGCGTTTAAAACTCTGGCTTTTAAAATAGAAGACAAAATTCATTTTGAAGTCTGAGTCTACCTACAGAATTATCTTTTACTTGATGGCAGTTATTACAGATAAGAAGTAAATCTGTTGACCATTCTGATGATGATGAAACCTTGGAAAGCGATATTTCTAATTTATTGAAGGAAAGTAACCAAACAATTAATTGCTTTATTCTATTTAAAAAGAAAAAGAAGCCCTAGCCAGTTTTGCTCAGTGGATAGAGTATTGGCCTGTAGACAGAAGGGTCCTGGGTTGATTCCGGTCAAGGGCACATGCCCGGGTTGCAGGCTTGATCCCCAGTAGGGGGTGTGCAGGAGGCAGCTGATCAACGATTCTCTCTCATCATTGGTGTTTCTATCTCTTTCTCCCTCTCCCTTCTTCTCTGAAATCAATAAAAATAAAAATATATATATTAAAAAGCAAAAGCAAAAGAAAAAAGAGGACATGATGAAAATGGGTTGGAGGAAAGAGGAAAGGGGAATCCTCCTGAGCAGCTTCCTATTCAGTCTCCATCGCTGACCACCACTGGGTTTGCCAATAACTTGCCTACATAGCACAGCACACCTTCTGTTCTAAAGAGCCCTCCTATTGTTCCTCCAAGATATATATGCATATTTTAAAAAATCTTTAAGTACCTCCTTGAATGAAACCAAAAGAGGAGGAATACCAGGGGAGTTAAATTGTTTGCAGACAAGATAATGATACATGGGTTAGGGGCATGTTCTCAGGGAAAGAGTATATTAGAGTGAATATCAGAAGTAAGAAGAGCAGTTCTCTTAGAGAAAAGTTAATCTTAAATAGCAATAAAAAGAAAACAAGGATAATTAGTTTTCAAAACATTTAGAGATCACTGGTTTTAAAGAAAATTACAATGCTAGTCAAAGTTGGATAGATTATTTCGCTCTGCAGTCTCTGGAACTAAATGTCTCAGGGACCTGCTCAGGGTCACACACAGCAAGTCGAGTTCAGGCGGAGTTCTGTATCTCCTAATGTGCACTGGCCAGTGCTGCTGTGGTGCTATTAGTAATGCGATGGCTGCCATGCTCTTATTTATTAAAAGAAAGCAATTTCCACCAAACTTGGGAGAGCCTGGCCATGAAAATGATGTCTCCCCAGGCAACCACACGATTCTGGGTAGCAAGCTAGCCATGGTGATTTGTATTCGTGCTGTGTTGCGTTCTAGAATGCATTATAGATTTATAATGAAGACATTAAAAAGCACGAAGTGGGTGTGCACATATTTTACATAATAATACATTCTAGATTTATATTTCCAAATCATCAGAGGGATCCTACCAAAATAAAGGAAAATATAATTAAAATAACCAGTTAATCATATGTCCTGTTGTGCTTGGACAGTCACCGTTAATGTCTATTGTCCCAGTGTGATTACTATTTTTAGAAGTATATATTTTTATTTATTTCAGAGAGGAAGGGAGAGGGAGAGAGGGAAAAATATCAATGATGAAAGAGAATAATGGATTAGCTGCCTTCTGCATGCCCCATACTGGGGATTAAGTCCACAACCCAGGCACGTGCCCTGACTAGGAATTGAACCTGGTTCAGAGATTGATGCTCAACTACGGAGCTACACTGGCCGAGACCAGTGTAATTATTAATAGCATCCCCTTCAGTATCCTAAGTGGAATTATATGGATCAACTATAATAACCGAGCATGTAGTTATAGACCAGATCCTTGAAGGAGTTTATCATTCCACTTGGGTATTGAATTAAACTTTTTCTTCGCAGTAATGCTGGGTCACACACATCTCACCGCTGGATAGAAGAAGAATGCATTTGTTTGTCTATATTTGTCTATAAAGATACGTTTATTGAAAGCTCCTATTAGTCGATCAATGTGAAGGAGTTTTTTGAATGCAGAATTTTTGGAATTTTGAAATAAAACTTTAAAATTTTGTCTTCAAAATTCACAGATAAAATTGCAGGCTTCTATTTCTTACAGTGACTCTTTATAAAAAATTAGAGCATAATAGGCAAATATTGGCTTTTTAAGGTACTTCTGTAGGCTGTAGCTGAGGTGGTCCTGACAGCTGTGGCCATTTAGCCCCAAATGCTGCTCAGCCTCAGGCCCGTCCTGCTGCTGGTCCCACTCTCTTCTTGCATCTGAAGACTAATCTGACCTCTTGCCTTTAAGTACCTATAGCTTTTAGCAACTGGGTCCCAGTTTGGTTCCCTATTGCATGAATCCATGCTTCGGTTCCCTATCTTGTCCTTTATCTGGAGTTTCAGGGATTCCTCCTACTTGATCTCCCAGCCATTGCCAGCCAGATTCTCCTGATTATTCTGCTTGTGTTCTTGACAAAAGAACAGACATTCAGGACTTCTCATCTCTGAATAGCTGGCACCTAGTATAACAGCTCTGCAGAGTATATTCTCCACCAACAGTTGTTAAATGAATGAATGAATGATGAATGAATGTTGATGCCTCCTTCTCACTGAGTGGAGCTGGGTTTCCTTCTAAGAGTCACTTCCACTTGGGATCCTCCCGCTGTGAACAGGGCTCAGGGAGCGAATGTTGTTTGTGTGTGCTACTCCTGGATTAGTTAACACAAGCATAGAGTTTAAAGAACGCTGGGTAGTTCCTCTGTCCTGAATGGGGAAGCTGTCCAGGGTTGTAAAGGGTGGGTCTTGGGTGGGGCATTGTGAGTGGGGCTGAAATTCACACTGAATTTGCACGGCCAGCACTAGGCTCTGAGGAGGGTAGCCTGGAGAAAGTGGCTCCTTTTCGTCTGTCTGTGCTGTTTGCCTAACATGCTCTCCACGGGACAGCCAGCAGCCCACGTGTGCAGGAAGAGGCCCCAGTAGAGCTATCGCTCCCACAGGAAACATTTTGTATTTTGGCAAGTGCAGCTCTTAAGGAACAAGCAACTGCGAAGGAGTGAATCTACCACCTCCTTTCTTGCTTCTTGTCGGGAAGACCCAAAAACTTTGCTTGCAAATTCATAAAGACAGACTTCATCAGAAGTTAAAAGTGCGAACTTTCGTATGGCAGCTAACTCGTGCTTTTTATTGTGTCATTATATTACAGCGTTCTTCCCTCAGGGATGTGAGGTGAGTGCTCTTAGCATTGGGAGACCCTTGGAAGGCTCTTTGAGAGGATTTCCTCATATTAGCCTCTAATCTACATGTGAAACCCATGTTGCACATGAAGAAAAACAAAGTACAAGGAGATGGTTTGCCTTGCCCATATGCACTTTTCTAGGGTGATCAAATATATATTTTTTGTTCAGTCTTAATACAGACATATATGGCTGTGACTCTAACATAGTGGTTAAGAGCACAGACATTAGAACCAGTTTGCCGGAGTCCAAATCCTGGTTCTTCACACTTAGTAGTTGGGTACGGTACCTCATTTGAAAAGGGAGGATAATACTGGTATCTATGTCTTAGGGTCCCCGTGGGGTTAAAAAAGGTTAATACACATGATCACTTTGAACAGTGTCTGTGCACACTAAGTGGTGCATATGTTAGCCATTAGTCCTATTGTTTTATTTTCTGATAGAGAAAAAGGTATTGCTTAGTACAAAACATGCATGTTTGTACTAATTTCTCAGCAGAGATATGCCAGATATATATCATGTTAATATCAACATTGGGGAAAAGTAAAAGGATTTGAATCAAGAATATTTTCTAAAATTTGGGTTGAATGAAAATTCCACACTCTGTCCAGTTCTTATAATAACACTTGTGATCTGCTGCTCATTCATGACCTCACTCAGGAAGTCCAGTGTTGCTGCAAATACTACAAATGCCAAGCTGATGTTTCCTAATGTAGTCCTCTGCCCAGAATGCAGCAGGCCCCTTTTATGTTTCTGGCAGCTGGGATGACAACCTGATTACCTCTGAGCTCCTGAAAACATGTTTGCTCTCAGCTGCAAAGGATATAGCACAAAGGGGATCCAAAACATTTCCAGCCACATGGCTGTGCCAGCCAAGACTTGAGAGAAATGGAGACCTTAAAAAGTTAGAATAAAATTTGCTAAAGTGCCAAGAAAAAGGCAATTCTTTGCCTAAAAATTCCAAGTTTTCCAAGTTACAATTTGTATTTCAACCTATTTTACTTGTTCTTGTGTTAAATTTTAAAATGTTTAAAAAATCATATAACATCAAATGTGAGTTTTCCACTTTATATTTTTCTGAATATATTTTGTAAAAGAAAGGCATTTCTAAAAATACAAGTAAGAAAATGTGTATTATTTTCGCTCTTGCTAAAGATTCTTATAAAATTTTCCTGATTTATATGTGCAGAGTTGGACAATGGAATCGAGTCTGGCTGCTGACAAGAATTCACTCATTCATTCATATATTCATTCATTCGATGATTAATGCTTCCTATGTGCCTGTGTCAAGCTTTAGGAAGATAAGATGAACAATACATCCATGATCTTTGACTTCATGTTATTTATAATCTAGAAAATTTAAATATATTATTTCTAATATTCACAATTCTCCATATTAGTAATTATTATTTTTACTTTACAGTCCAACAATCTAAGTCTTGGAGAAGTTAAGCAATTTACATACTATTGTCACAGAGCTATTAAATGATAAAGCTGGGATTCAAATCTCAGTCCATCTCATTCCAAAAGTCAGGGTTATTAGATTTTTTTTTACTATATTACACTGGCTTTAAATAATAAGTATGTTCTTGAAAGTTACAAAATTAATGTTTTATGAAGCACATGATGATTTAAGAAAGCAAGGACTATTTCTGAAAAGAATCACTTTCCCCTTTTTAATGTATATTAGATTTATGTAAAGCAATGAATATCAGTAACTAGGATACCTGATCAAAGGGCTAGTATATCTAGCAGAAGGTTAGTAAGTATAGTGTTTTTATATGATCTGAACTAGCTTTATAACACACACTCTTGAACATGACTTGCAGATTCCATGCCTGCCCTGGTGGTACAAATCTGGTCATGCCACATACTGGAATATTACATAAACTCTGTAATATTTTATTAGATGAAAAGATCCTGTTTTTTCATCTATAAAGTGGGGATATCGTCACCTATCACGTGAAAAGCCATGAAGAGTAAATTGAAGGAAGTATGTTTTGAATGTTTAACTATGATGGGCAGGCTTCAGTCTCTTACCTTCCCCCTACATACACACCCCAGCTTTTCTTACAATGGGTAGTAAAGCATATCTTTAACACTTACAGACGAGAATACTTCCAATGGAAATGTCGCAGAGCAGAAGATCACTAACTTTGATGCCCTGCTTACGGCAAAATCAAGGACATAAATTAGGATTAGAAACTAAGAGGGTACATTTTCTGGATGACGCAGACTTAGGGTGATTGGAGAAGGATTTGAATAATCCCTAAACCCCAAGTAATCTTCCAATTATGTAAATTAGGTAAGGATATATAAACACACTAATATCTTATATAACAAAAGCCTAATAGCTAAGTGTCCAGTCATCCGTTCAACCAATCAAAGAGTAATATGCTAATGATATATTAAGGCTGCTCAACCACCAGAGGGCAGATAGTCGACTGGTCAACCAGTTGCCATTATGTGCACTGACCATCATGGGGCAGATGCTCCAACCAGTAGGTTAGCTTGCTGCTGGAATCTGGCTGATTGGGACTGAGTGAGATGGGCTGGACATGCCCTGGAGCCCTCCCAAGGCCCCTCCCCAGCTGGCCAACCTCTTGCATTTCTTCCTGGCCCCAATCATGCACCAGCGGGGTCCCTCAGCCAGGCCTGTGCCCTCTCGCAATCTGGGACCCCTCGGGGGATGTCGGAGAGCTGGTATCGGCCTAATCCCACAGGCCAGGCTGAGGGACCCCACTGGTGCATGAATTTATGCATTGGGCCTCTAGTATAGAGTATAACTATACACTACCAAGACTTAAAAAACATACCACTCCAGAACAAGTTCACTTAAAAGATTGATTTTCAGTACAGCAAAAGAAACCATCAACAACAATAAAAAAAAACAACAACAAGAAAGCCCACTGCATGGGTGAACATATTTGCCAATGTTATCTTTGCTAAGAGTTTAATCTCCAACATTTACAGGGAACTCATACAACTTAACAAAAGGAAGATTAAACAACCCAATAAAAAAATGGGCAATGAACCTAAATAAATACTTTTTGAAAGAGGGCATTAGGAAGGCCAAAAGACATGAAAACATGCTCAAAGTCACTAATTATCCTAGAAATGCACATCAAAACAACAATGTAGTACCATCTCACACCTGTCAGAATGGCTATCATTAACAAATCAACAAATGACAAGTGCTGGTGAGGATGCGGAGAAAAAGGTATCCTTGTGCACTGCTGGTGGGAATGTAAACTAGTGCAGCCCCTGTGGAGAACAGTATGGAGTTTCCTCAAAAAGCTAAAAATGGCCCTAACTGCATTGGCTCAGTGGCCAGAGCCTCATCCTGCAGACTCAAGGGTCCCAGGTTCTATTCTGGTCAAGGGCATGAACCTTAGTTTCAGACACATCCCCAGTAGGGAGTGTGCAGGAGGCAGTTGATGAATGTTTCTAACCCTCTCCCTTCCTCTCTGTAAAAGTTCAATAAAATATATTCATAAAACAACAACAAAAACTAAAAATGGAATTCCCATTTACCCAGTAATCCCACTTTTAGAAATATAGCCCAAGAAATCAGAAACACCAATTAGAAAGGATATATGCACCCCTATGTTCATAGCAGCACAATTCACCATAGCTAAGATTTGGAAACAGCCTAAGTGCCCATTAGCAGATGAGTGGATTAAAAAACTGTGGTATATCTACACAATGGAATACTACACTGCTGTAAAAAAGAAGAAATTTTTACCATTTGTAACAGCATGGATGGAACTGGAGAGCATTATGCTAAGTGAAATAAGTCAGTTGGAGAAAGACAAATATCACATGATCTCACTCATTTATGGAATATAATGAACAACATAAAGTGATGAACAAAAACAGATCCAGGGACAGAGAAGCATTGATCAGACTGTCAAACTGCCGAAGGAAGGAGGGAAGGGCGGGGGTAACAAGGAGAGATCAACCAAAGGATTTGTACGCATGCATCTAAACCTAACCAATGGACACAGACAACAGGGGGGTGAGGGTATGAGTAGGGCAGGGATGGGGAATGGGCATTGGGGGGATAAGGATGCATATGTAATACCTTAAAAATAAAAAGTCTGCGATTTGAAGTTGTCACACTAAGCATATGCTTCTGTTTCATTCATTCACTTAACTGATGTTTACTAGGAGTTGGGACAGTTCAGAGCACTGTCCTAACTCCGGGCACACGGTGATGAACAAAGCAGCAATGCCTGCTCGCTTCAAAATCAGTTTTTGTTATATGTGGAATCAGTAACATTACTGATAAATAAATATCACTAAGAAAATTCAGGTCTGAGTGACCTTCGCATGAGCTCAGCATGAAAGTGTTCCTGGGTCCCACAACTAGGAGAGAACATTAACCTATGCACATCTTAGAGAATCTATTTTAGCAGAGCGGCGCTCTCCGAACACAATAGAAGCAGTGCATCTGGATTACTGGTAAGTCTGTAGCCCCAAGTGGAGTGTCTCACGCTTCCTGAGCCAGACCACTGTTAATTTTGATGATAAAAAAAAGATTCCCTTTTTTAAATCTTGAAAAAAATCCTACCCAAGTAATTTTTTGAAGCTTGAGATGACATTATTTGTCTTATTCAAAATAGTTTTAAAAATATTTCTGGTTTTCGTGTCAATAACTAAGTCCTCTTTCCTCCCGAGGACAACCTTGATTTGTGAAACAGTTCTTCCCTTCACATTACTTGGGAGGAGGGCATTATTTCCCCAGAAAAGTAAACAAGGGAATAAAAACAAGGTGACTCAAAGGATGAGGAAGTATGTTTTTCTAAAGAACAAAAGATCCTTTCACAGTATGTCAAAGACTTAACTGTGAACTTTCCTGAATGTAAACACTGTTCACAAGGCAAAAGGAATTTCATCTATGTCTATAAAAGGTCCTGCACAATAGTTATTGCTTGAAGCTACTTTTGGCAGACAGTAAAATAATCTTTTCTTTGAATATTTTGCCTACAGACCTACAAAACCTTTTTTTTTTTTAAATCATCTCAGGAGAGATACAACTGTAATTAACTTCATATAGCAATAATAACACATAGATCAGAGTATTGCTAAAGGCAACTAATGTCATAAATTACAAGTAACATCCTTTATGCTTAGAGTTTCAGGAATAAAGACATGCTTTATGAGAAAGTTTAAAATATTAGGTTCTGTTTATATTTAGCAATAGAGTTTAAAAACAGATTTTGTTATGATCATAGGACTATTAATAGTTTAAACTGGCAGGAATTATGAAATATCAGGTAAAATAAATATTTAACTTTTCCTATTTTAAAGTTTTATTCTTCACAAACCTCCCAGCTCTCATAAACTTAAAATTGATACTGGTGATATCTTTATAATATTTAATAGAATTATATGCTATAACCAAATTATATAATCATTAGGAAAATTCCAGAGATCTTTTCTTACCTATATACTGGTTTTTCAGACATTTTATTATCATCATTATCAGCCCAAATCCTATTGTGGCCAACTCTGGGGGTTATAATTTCCATTACAGAAGGATCATACAATTTCTAAGAGTAAAACTTAGGGTCAGAGGATACTGAGCTTTTATTTTGGGAATTCTATTTTCAAATAATGGTTGGGGCTTATGCAGATATGGCTTAGCGTCTAGGAGAGAGAAGCAGGAAGCCCTGCTTTGGTCTCTGTTTGCTTTGTGTTTTTAGTATTCCTTCCTTGAGGGTAACTGACACTGGTCATTTACTAATAACTTAGTATAAGTACCTTGGGACTCTGTGTCCCATTTGCCTAGTCTTCTTGAGTTTACAGCTTCCTTGGTTGGAATCCTGAAGAGAGAGGCTGCAGCGAGAGGAAGACATTCCTAGGCCCTAGCCTAATATAATATAATTTCAAGGTACTTTAACATACACAAAAATTAAGTTAGTAACTGAAAAATTACCCACAAAGAAAAATCCAGGCCCAGATGATTTTTACCACTGAATTCTACCAACATTTAAAGAATAACTGTTATTAATTTTGAATCCTTAACACCAATCACAATTTTTTACAAACTCCTAGAAGAGGAAGGAACATGAGGCCAGTATTCTGGTACCAGATCAGAAAAAGACATCACAAGAAAAGAACACCACAGATCAATATATTTTATAAATCATCAGCTATTAGGGAAATACAAATAAAAACACAACGAGATACCACTTCACACCCACTAGGCTGGCTATAGTAAAAAGACAGACAATAAGAAGTGTTGACGAAGATGTTGAGAAATTAGAACCCTCATACATTGATATAAAATGATGTCATTGCCTTGGAAAACAGTCTGATAGTTTCCTAAAAGATTAAACAAAATTTGTCATATGACTTGGTCTCATATATACTCAAGAGAATTAAAAACATATCTATGCTAATAAAAGGGTAATAAGCTAATTAGGAAGATAATCAGGAAGATAATCATATTGTCTTATTTCTGGTAGGATAGTTTTACTTTTATGTGTTTCTTTGTGGATAATTTTGAGTAGAGCAGTTTTTGTGTGTTTATTTGTTAATCTGGAGAGTATTGCTAATTTTTTTCAGAATTGTTAGTATTTAACTACAAGGGAGGTTTTTTATTTTATTTTATTTTATTTTCCTGCTTTCAGCTTATAATTTCCAAAGGTTTGCTATTAAGAGGGACTGATATTTTTTTCTATTAAAATGTACTTCTAGCCGAGACCGGTTTGGCTCAGTGGATAGAGCGTTGGACTGCGGACTGAAGGGTCCCGGGTTGGATTCCGGCAAGGGCATGTACCTTGGCTGCGGGAACATCCCCAGTGGGGGGTGTGCAAGAGGCAGCTGATCGATGTCTCTCTCTCATCGATGTTTCTGACTTTCTATCCCTCTCCCTTCCTCTCTGTGAAAAATCAATAAAATATATTTTTAAAAAATGTACTTCTAGTGATATAATGTCTATTGGTGTCAAAACAGAATTCACTTCTACAAATAAGGCTTCTATCAAACCAAATAATTTTAGAGCTGAAGGAACTATACCAAAGTGTTTTTATGCACACACTCAGCATCATGTTTCAGAAGGAACACATTCTACCACCAGTGGTTGCTTGCAAAAGTTAGAGAGAAATTAAAATTTACATGATCCCTACAATAAACATCATGGCTCCACAAAACTGGTTGGGGCAGGAAAGAACCCAATTCCTTGGATTGTTCATCTTAATTCATATAAGTTATAAACAAAATATTAACTCCTCCCCCAATAAAAAGGATTATTACACATACTCAACAGGATTCCTAAAAATTCAAATTTAATCCAATAGCCTTTTATGAATTTCAGATTTTGTTTCCCATGTTCTATAATCATATCCTCATAAATTGTACAGTTATGATAATAAATAATAACATCACACATTCATATGCTATTTATAGTTTACAGAACACTTGAACATGTTATCACCTTTGGTTTTTACGACTCTGTGAGGTAGCTGCTATGATGATCTCCCTTTTATAGGTGGGGAAACAGCTTGAGAGAGGCTAAATGACTCGCCTAAGATCACTGAACACAACTGGGAATCGGTTCTGGCTGTCTGGTTCTCAGGTGTTCATGCTTCAGTTACAAACTATCAAGTGTAGGGGAAAAAAGGGAGATGGGGAGGTGGAGGTGGGGCTGGAGTGGGAGGTTTATCACCCTTGGGCTCTGCCAGCTTCACAAGAGTCAGCTAGTGAACAGTGAGCTCACTTACAGAAACACAAGATTCAGCCTTTTGGGAGATACCAAAGGGGTTTGCAGCCTTTATCACCCTTCTTAGGGGCTTCATAAAAGCTTCAAATGATCAAATTAAATACACATTCATTTAATAATTCACTGATTCATAAGAATTTATTGAGCTCTGATCAGGTGTCAGGCTCCCAAGCAGATGCCTACAGGGGATGTGAATTCTGCTCTTGAGGAACCTGCCCTTTCTGATGCACACTGATGTGGCCCAGAGCATGGGGATGCCCAGGAGGGATGGATGAATTCTGGGAGGGTAACAGGCTGGAGCCATCTGTGCTCAGCCTTGAAAGATGAGACACAGAACTTGGGGGCAGGAGTTCCAGTAGAGAGGACACCAGGCGGTAAGGATGAGGTGGACAATGTATGCTGAAGAACTGTGTGGAGAGTGTTCTAGCTTCATTCTTCTCATTCGTCTTATAATCAGAGAATTTTGCTTTGTCACTCATAAAATGCATGAAAAATAAAAACACTGGGCCAGATTGGATTTTTTCCAACAATTAACAGAGTGATGGTATTATTGTTACTTAAAGAACATGAAAAATATACTAATACTTTGATACACTATGCATATAACTTTGTCAGAAGACACATAGTTTTTATCTCTATGCCTAAATAATATTTCGAGATAATTGCTTAATTTTCTTTGTTTATTTTCCCCTTCTTCCCTCTGATTTAAGCAGATTCCATTTTTTTATTGTCTCAGGCTAGGTACTTAACAGGACAGAAGGTGAGGCAGGGTGCCCATTCCTTTTGGGTTTTGTATTTTAAACCAGAAGTTGGCAACTTTTTCCATGAAGAGCCAAATAGTAAATACTTTAGATTTTATGGCCTCTATGATCTATGTTGCAACTCTGTGTGAGGTAGACCCATTCTTTATCATGTAAAAGCAACGACAGACAATACATATATGAATGAGTGTGGCATTGTTCCAATAAAACTTTATTTATGGGCACTGAAATTTGAATTTCATATAATTTTCATGTCACAAGATATTATCCTGTTGATTGTTCAACTGTTAAAAATGTAAAAATGAAACTGAGAATCCTTATGACTTTGATTAAATTTGGTTTTAAATCTAGCTCTAGAAGTCATATCCCTTTTACTCTCTCTATATCCTTTCAGAGCCCTAACCTTTTCCCTTGGGTAATCAGCAAACCCTGAGGCATAACTCATTCCTGACTAATGGTCACACAGCAGGACCTCTGGCAGGCTAAAGATAACATCTTGACCTAAATTATGTTTCAGTTTCTGAGCCCTAAGGTAGAAAGACACCCTGGGTACTTTCCCATGAGACAAGACAGAGGGATGATGAAAAGACCCCAGAACTGTCAGACCTGAAGAAATGATTTATTACCCTTGCCTCACCTCTAACCAATCAATTTGCAGCTGGACCCAAAACCTATAATCTACAGTGTTTTGTGATCTTGCCCTATATAATCTGTAATCTACACCACACAGGGCACATCGGGCTTTTGAGCATTAGCTTCCAGTTCTCCTGGATGACACCATGCATAATAAAATAACCACTATTTTCCACTGTGATTCTCAGTGTTTAGTGTTTGGCTCTGCTAATGCTGGGTGGACGGACGACTCTTTCTGTTTTGTAACAAACACAATTCTTAATAATTTGCCAATCCCTGTTTTAAATGCTTACTGCCATTAGGAGAGTCTAAGTTTTATGAAGCAAATAAGGAAATTTACCAACATAGGCAAATTACTTGCAAAAGTTTGCAAGAGAATGAATGGGACTTCTTTTCCTGACCCTGCCCAATCTGGTGAGAGGACAGAGATCCATAGGTCCTGGAGTATTCTGCTATCTCTCTACCCCTTAAAAGCTCTGAATTTGTTGCCAAAATTTCAAAGCAATGAGATTTCATTTAAAAATACCAATTCTGGTCTTTTCTGGAAAACGAGGAGGCCAAATTGCACCTGTATTCTCACATGGCACAGCCAGTAGAGGCTGCCCTCCTGGGTAGGGCAGGACTTCGTGGTTACCTCAGACCCTCCTGCCTGTGTCTTCCATCCACACCACCCATCAGGTACCTGTAAGTATTTGGTCTAAACTCTACTTGGCAGAGAATGATCTGTTTTCTTCTGTGAAAGTACAATTTCTATTGAAGCTAGTCTTTTGGTTTAAAGGAAGCCATGTGGTAAAGAGGAATAAAATCACAGGCTTCTGAGTTAGAGGGAACTAGGCTGAAATCTTAGTTTTGTTCATTTCTAGGGAAATGAGTGATCTTGGGCAAATCACTTAAGACCAACTTCAAAATGAGCACAACCCTGGCTGGTATGGTTTGGTTGGTTGGGCATCTTCCTGTGCACCAAAGGGCTGTCAGTTCAATTCCCAGGGCACATGCCTAAGTTGCAGACTCAATGCCTCATGGGGGTGAGGTCAATTGATGTTTTTGTCTCCCATGGATGTTTCTCTCCCTCCCTCTCTAGAAAATCAATAAAAAACTATTAGAAAAAGAGAATTAATACATACCTGAAATAGTGGTTGTAATGATTATATAAAAGGATGTATTGAAAGCAGATGGCACATACTAAGTAGTCAATTAAAAGAATCACTGAGATGAAGAAGTTCTTTGATATACATCTAATTTTATTTGTTTATTTTAATCCTCCCCTGGGGTTTTTTTGTTTTTTTGAGAGAGTGGAAAGGAGGGGAGAGACACAGATGTAGGTACGTGCACTTGGCTGGAATTGAACCAGGGCCCTTCAGTCCGTGGGCCAACGCTCTATCCAGCTAGGGCTATACATCTAACTTTAGATCCTGTCTTCACTGTTGCCTTTTATGTAAGGACCTAAAGGATCAGCTTATAATAAACTTATTTTACAGATAAAAAATTTAAGGCCCAGAGAGTGACATGACTGCCAAAAGCCACACCTGAGAGGCGAAGCCGGGAAGAGGATCTGGATCCTTTAATTCTTGACCTGAGTAGTTTTATCTGCCACACAACCTCACTTAAAGTTCTAAATTCTTTTCACAAAATCCTTTCATTTGATAGTCAAAAGATCTTCTAATGGAAAGAACACTGAATTAAGTTTTCTGGCTAACCGGATTACATTTAAAAATTTTAATTTCCAAATATGGTGAAATGACAACAGTTACTATTGTTCAAGTTCTATTAGTTGATCTGAAATACTCCTGTTCCTAGCTCACAGACACCCTCTTGTGGTCAGTAAAAATAATAAATTCAACCTTAAAATAGAAAAACCAGAAGGAATTTAAAAGTTAATGATAAAGTATAGCAGGATAGTAGATAATTGTCAAATAACAAATCACTACAATTATATTATTTAAAGCTCTGGTCAATGGCTAGAGGAAAAACTGTTGACCTGTGTCAGGCCAAATCTTTAATGAAACTGGTAGATTACAAAGGATGATTTCTCTATTGTAATGAAGAAAAATGTTCAACGTAAGTGGTGGCCGTATTACCTCAGATCTTTGTGGATTTTCTCCAATGTACATGGTTATGAATGATGGGACATCCTGGGACTCTCTGAGTGCAACTGGTAAGTGTAGGCATAGATGGCTCCCCTAAAATGTCTCCTGTCAAATGTAAGCACAATTCAAATAGTGGGGACAGATGTGTGAGGGCTTATTAGAGAGAAGCTGATGAGTTACAAATGTTTAAGATTCTCTAGACATCCATTCAAGAGGGTAAATTTATTTGCTGAGTTGGTTAAATGGAAGTAGGTCCGAATGCTTCTTTTGTATGAATAGGCTGACTTATGGCAACAGGCAGTACTCAAAGAAACATTGTTTATATTAGTATAGAATCAGTGAAAAAATAAGTGGATTTAATTTTTATGTCACAAAGTAAGGAAGTATTAAAAAATGACTGAATCCTGTCAAAAAGACAATGGAACTGGCTTAAAGCATTTCCACTCTCACTGGCTAAATCTGGAACAATTTGAACATCAAAATAAAGATGACAATGGACTATAACCCATTAAATAAGATAGAAATCTATGAGATCATACTAATAACAAACAAACTACAGTGTAGTTCCTTAGCTTAGAATTCCAACTAATAAATGTAGAAGGGATGATGGAATTGGGGGCAAAATTACCATCTGGCTACTATAGTAGTAATAATTGACTCAGACAAAAATCATCAATAGGTGACAAAATTTATGGGTGAAAGTTTGATGAGAAACACCATATTTATATAGTCTTGAAATATATATCCATAAACACATGTATCCTATCTAATAAAAGAGTAATATGCAAATTGACCGTACCTCTGATCAAGCCACGCCCATGCCCACCAGCCAATCAGGAGCAAATTATGCAAATAAACCCCAACCAAGATGGCTGCCACCAATGAGAGCAGGAGGGAGGCTTGGGTTTCCCTGGCAATGAAGGAAGTCAAGATTTCCGCCTGCCATTGCCAGCCTAGGCCTCCACACAATGCTACAAAGTTTCAATTATACAAGATACGTAATCCCAACAGAAATGACCGCAGCCACGGAGCTGAAGAGAGAAGATGCTAGGGTTGCTGGGGTGATGGAGGAAGCCAAACTTCTGCAGCACTAGTCTAGGCCTTCACTCTAGGCTACAAAGTTTCAAACAAAAATGGCTGTTGCCACAGAGCGAGCAGAAGGCTTGGCTCCACTCCAGGCTACAAAGTTTCAATTGTAGAACATAAATTACCCCCGAGATCCCAGGAATTCTGCTTGGGTCGTGGGGGGTGTGGCCGGCCTTCAAACCACCATAAGCCCCTCGCCCACGCCGCAAGGGAATCCCCACCCTGATCCAGAGCACCCTTCAGGGCAAACCAGCTGACCCCCACCCATGCACTAGGACTCTATCCTGTCTAATAAAAGAGTAATACGCAGATTGACCATCACTCCAACACACAAGAGGGCTGCCCCATGTGGTCAAAGATCCTGCTCCCATGTGGACACAAGATGGCCACCACAAGATGGCCAGCTGGGGAGGGCTGTTGGGAGGTTCCAGGCCTGCAAGAGAGGGCAGTTGTGGGCCACAAGGGGAGGGCAGTTGGGAGGGACCAGGCCTGCAAGGGAGGGCAGTTGGGGGCGATCAAGCTGCAGGGGAGGGCAGTTAGGGGTGACCAGGCCAACAGAGGAGGGAAGTTGGGGGCAAACAGGCTGGCAGGGGAGCAGTTAGGCTGGCAAGATAGTTGTTAGGGGGTGATCAGGCTGGCAGGTAGAAGCGGTTAGGAGCAATCAGGGAGGCAGGCAGGTGAGCAGTTTGGAGCCAGCAGTCCTGGATTGTGAGAAGGATGTCCAACTGCAGTCAGACATCCCTCGAAGGTTCCCAGACTGGAGATGGTGCAGTCTGAGCTGAGGGACCCCCCGCACCACCACCATGCACGATTTTCATGCACCGGGCCTCTAGTTAATTATAAAAGAAAAAAATAGCCTAGTTGATGTGGCTCAGCGGTTGAATGTTGATCTTTGAGCCAGGATCAGGGCACATGTCCAGTGTTAGTCCCCAGTAGGGGGCATGCAAGAGGCAGCCAATCATTGATTCTCTCTCATCATTGATGTTTCTATCTCTCTCTCCCTCTCCCTTTCTCTCTGAAATCAATAAATATATACTTTTTAAAAAAGAAAAAAATTATAACTCCACAGGGAAGAAAGAGTGGCAAAAATAGCTTAACCACATGTTCAAAGTTAGTATCACCAGCTAGGGGACAGACTAAATATTCTGTCACCTAATAGGATACAATAAGAAAAACAGCATCTTTTCTGTGATATTCTTGCCATAGATGCATAGACTGAATCTAAAATGAGAAAACATTAGAAAAGCTAAATCAAGGGATGTTCTATAAAATAATAGTCATATCTTTTAGAAAATGTCAAGGTCATGAAAGTCAAGGAAAGATGAAGAAGGACTGTTATAGATGGAAAGATAATAGAAACATGTTAACTAGATGTAACATGTGATCCTGGATTGCTTCCTTTTGCTAAAAAAGGATGTTATTGGCACATCTGAAATTTGAAAGCCTGTGGAACATCCATTAGTATTATAGCAGTGTTAACTTCCTGGTTTTGGGGTCCATATTGTGGCTATGTAGGAGAGTGCTTTTGTTTTGAGGAAATACTCACTGAAGCCTTAGAGGTAATGGGGTGGCAAGTCTACAACTTACTTTCAAATGGTTCATGAAAATAATGTGTATGGAAAGAGAAAGTAAACACAATTAAACAATGTGATTAAATTTGGTGAAGAAAAATAAAAGGTAAATTATTTGTCTACCAGGAGCCCGGTGCACGAAATTCATGCACTGGGTGTGGGTGGTCGATCAACCCAAACTGCCCCCTCTCACATACTGGGAGCCCTCAGGGGATGTCCAACTGATGGCTCACCCCCAGCCTGCCCAAGGCACCCAGCCCTTGCCCTGCTCAGCTCAGCTCTGGCTGTCTGCGACCACCTGGTCCCGGGGGCTGGGTGCTCCCCGCCACTTCCGCTCACAGTGCCTGGGGCTGGTTGCTTCCTGCCGCCACCACCACCACTGCTGCCGCCGCTTCCCCGCACAGCACCTGGGGGCTGGGTGCTCGCCAGCTGCCCCCGCTCCTGATTGGCTGGTAACATAGCCAATCAGGAGCGAAGGTACGGTCAAATTTGCATGTTTCTCTTTTATTAGATAGGATACCTGAAGATGGAAATTATAGAGTTTCACTTTAGGGCACTGAGTAGGGAATGCTTTTTTCCCCTATTGTTTTTATTAGTAGCTGCCATTGGTGAGTATTTGCTCCTTTCAAACTCACCAAAGATTAGAAGATATTGTGAAAAACTCAGAGGTGAAAGAATTGAGACCTAGCTTGTAAAGACAATGCTACTGCAATTTTAGAAAGGTTTTATATCTATATAAATAAAAGCCTAAGTGACCACCACAACAGAATGGACAACCAAACAGTCAGTGTCGGGCAACAAGGCTGGCGGGGGGGGGGTCAGTGAGGGGGGACCAACAACCAAGTGGGGCGACTAGGCCCACGGGGGTGGGGAGGGAAGAGACAGTGAAGAGCAACTAGTCTGGCAGGTGGGGGCAGTGAGAGGTGACCAGGCCTGTGGGGTGAGGGCAGTTGGCAGCGACCAGGTCAGCGGGGGAGGGCAGTGAGGGGCAACAAGGTCAGCAGAGTGGGCTGTGGGGGGTGACCAGGCTGGCGGGAGGGCAGTTGGGGGTGATCAAGCTGGCATGGGGGCAGTAAGGGATGACCAGGCTGGAAGGGAGGGCAGTAAGGGGCAACCAGGCTGGCAGGGTGGGCAGTTAGAGTTGATCAGGCAGGCAAGCAGGTGAGCAGTTAGGAGCCAGTGCTCCCAGATTAAAGAGGGGGCAGGCTGAGCTGAGGGGATTCACTCCCATACATGAATTCCATGCATTGGACCTCTAGTATATAATATAAAAATAACTAAGTATAAATATCCTCTCTCTCTCCCTCTCTCTCTCTCTCTCTCTCCCTCCCTCTCTCTCTCTCTCTCTCTCTCTCTCTCTCTCTCTCTCTCTCTCTCTCTCTCTCTCTCTTTCTCTCTCCTTTCTCAGGCTGGGCTTGGGTGAGAAGAGTTGCATTCAGAATCTTAAAGTGTATTCCTGTTTAATCTTGAGAACAGTCCAAAAGCGTATCCTGACCATAAAACCAGAGAGATGCACAGCTAGTTTTTTAAAACATCTAAGTAGTTGTGGGCTACAGAATAGAAAAAAACATTGTATTTTAGTATTAAGAGAGCCATAGTAACAATAATAGCTACTATTAATTGCTGTGAAATAGTCCTATATTTGTTGGAAGTTCTATGGACCCACTCAAAAAACAAATTTAGAACACATGAATTTGTTTCTGATATTATGATAGGGCTTCTCTTTCTGGGTATGACATATGTAAATATGATGGCAGAGCAATTGAGGTAAAGATGACTCACTGTCAGATTCAGCACTTTTCCCTTTGGCTAGCACAAAACCAATGTAAGTTTTAGATTTTCCTACTGGGCTCTATAGATGTTGTTCTTTATGGAAAAAATTATTCAACCCCTATTAGCAGTGTGAGATGCAGGGCTTTAACAGCCTCATTCACCTCTTAAAACAGAAATATCTAAAAGAGAAAATAATGAAACTTATCCAATATTTGTAAATTCTTTTTGGTGGGAGGAAAAACCTACTATAATGCAACAAGGAAGATTAGATAATTTTATTCAGACCTCTGGCAACTGGTAAGTCTCTTACGAAGACAGCTGTAACTAGACTATTTCTTCTTTTCCTTTTCTCTCTTATCTTTTTTCCTTTTCTTAATATCATTTTTGTGCTCTTTTCTCTCCCCTAATTCTCTTTTCTCTGGTGGTCACCTTTATTTGGAGTTATTGGTGTCCTGAATACATTTGTACTTTGTTCCTTCTGTGTAATATCTTGTCAAGTTGTATTTTGTGCCTTTTGGTCAACATGGTAGAGAGTGAGCCACATAACCAGACATCCTGAGAGGAACAAAAATGGAAAGACAAAGAAACAGCCAAAATACGAAAGAAGAGGGGGAATCACCAGAAATGGAAGTAAACGAAATGGATGCAAGCAATTTGTCAGAGAAAGAATTCAGAGCAATGGTCATAAGGATGCCAAAAAGGATGGAAGACAAATTCAAGAATCAAGAGGAAATGAAGAATGACATAGTTCCAATAAAGAACACAATAGAAAGCATCAACAGTAGACCAGAAGAAGGTCAGGACCACATAGGCAAGCTAGAAGACAAGATAGGAAAAAATATCCAAGCAGAGCAACATCTAGAAAAACATGTAAAAAGCAGGAGGAGAGCCTAAGGGAGCTTTGGAATAACATGAAACAAAACAACATTCACTTGATAGGAGTGCCAGAAAAAGAAAACTGAGCAAGGAATAGAAAACCTGTTTGAAGAAATAATGACAGAAAACTTCCTTGATATTGGGAAGAAAAAACTCACACAAGTCCAAGAAGCTCAGAGAGTCCCAAATAAAATGAACCCAAAAAGACCCACACCAAGGCACATTATAATTAAATTAGCAAACACCACCAACAAAGAATCTTAAAGGCTGTCAGAGAGCGACAGAAAGCTACCTGTAAGGGATCTCATTAGATTATTAATTTATTTCTCAACAGAAACACATGAGGCCATAAGGGAATGGAATGAAATATACAAAGTGATGCAAAGCAAGGGACTGAATCCATTCAAAATTGAATGGGAAATCATGAGCTTCACAGACAAAAAAGAGCTAAGAGAGTTTATTATCACCAAGCCAGCAATGCAAGAAATACTAAAGGGTCTGCTATAAAAAGAACTAGGAAGGGAAGAAGGAATACAGGCATAAAGAATAAAAATGGTGACAAACAAGTACCTATCTATAAAAAAGCAAAATATGTAAATCAACTGAATGGCCAAACAGCAGAACGACCATCCAGACAACCATCTATGACATGCACTGGCGCCACGCCAGCCAAGATGGTTGCAATGTGATTGGTCAGGGGGCACCACAATCAAACCACAATGGCCCCACAGAGGGAGGCCCAGGCCAACCGCAGGTGGGGTGATCAATTGGAGGAGTGTCTTTGTGATTGCCTACAGAGGGCAGCAGGCGGGTGGGGCCTCTCTCTGCAGGGCAACTGGTCGTGGGGCTCCTGGACTGCAAGAGGGGACAGGCTGGGCTGAAGGACTCAACCTCCCGAGTGCACAAATTTCATGTAGTGGGCTTCTAGTCAATAATAACTTTAAATGTAAATTGATTAAATATGCCAATCAAAAGACATAGGGTAGCTTAATGGATAAGAAAACATGACCCATATATCTGCTGTCTACAAGAGACCCACCACAGAACAAAGGACTCACACAGATTGACAATGAAGGGAGGGAAAAAACATTTTTCAGGTGAATGGAAATGGAAAAAAAAAGTTGGGGTAGAAATACTTATATCTGAAAAATTAGACCTCACAGTGAAGGCCATAACAAGAGATAATGAGGGCCACTTCATAATATGGAAAGGAGTAATTCAACAAAAGGATATAACTTTGGTTAACATATATGCACCCAATACAGGAGCACCCAAATACATAAAAAAAACTTCTGTAAGATATAAAGGGAGAGATTGACAGCAATACAGACATAGTAGGGGACTTTAATACCCCACTAACACCACTGGACAATCCTCTAAACAAAAAATCAGCAAAGAAACATCAATCCTAAATGACTCACTAGACAAGATGGAATTAATTGTCATCTTCAGAACATTCCATTCCAAAGCCACAGAATATACATTCTTCTCAAGTCCACACAGGTCATTTTCAAAGATAGACCACATACTGGGACACAGGCAGTCTCTTCAAATTCAAGAAGCTAGAAATCATATCAAGCATCTTCTCAGATCACAATGGCATAAAACTAGAAATCAACTACAGTAAAAACAATGAAAAAAATCAAATATCTAGAGGCTAAATAGCATGCTATTAACAATGATTGGGTAACCAAAGAGATCAAAGAAGAAATAAAAAGTGTTCTGGTAACAAATGACAATGAAAACACAACAATCCAAAATCTATGGGACACAGTGAAAGCAGCCCTGAGAGGGAAGTTCATAGCTCTACAAGCCTACTGCAAAAAAACAAGCAAAAATGGTAATAAATTATCTAACCCTACAATTCAAAGAATTAGAGAGCAACAAGGAAAGCCCAGGGTAAGCAGAAGGAAGGAAATAATAAAGATCAGAGCAGAAATAAACAACATAGAGATCAAAAGAAACAATATAAAAGATCAATAAAATAAAAAATTGGTTATTTGAAAGGATAAACAAGACCGATGAACCTTTAGCCAGGCTCACTAAGAAGCAGAGAGAGAGGACACAAATGAACAAAATCAGAAATGAAGGAGGTGAAGTAACAACCGATCTCACAGAAAAACAAAGGATTATGAAAAAATATTCTGAACAAATTTATTCCAACAAACTAGACAACCTAGATGAAATGGACATATTTGTAGAAAAATACAAGCTTCTAAAACTCAATTAGGAAGAATAAAAAAAAATCCTGAATATGCTGATAACTATTGAAGAAATGGAAACAGCAATAAAAAAAATCTTTCAGCAAACAAAAGCCCTGGTCTGGATAGCTTTACAGGGGATTTCTATCAAGCAGTCAAAGAAGAACTAAAACTTATCCTCCTCAGACTATTCTGAATGCTCAAGACAAAGGCAAGTTCCAAGATCTTTCTTTGAAGCCAGCATTACCCTAATCCAAAAACCAGATAAAGATATCACAAAGAAGGAGAACAACAGGCCAATATCCTTGATGAACATAGATGCTAAAATCCTTAACAAAATTCTAGTAAATTGGAACCAGCATTACATTAGAAAGATCATACACCATGACCAAGTGGGATTTATTCCAGGGATGTAAGGATGGTACAATATCCACAAATCAATAAATGTGATACATTACATAAACAAATTGAGAGACAGAAATCACAAAATCATATCAATTGATGCAGAAACAGCATTTGACAAAATCCAACACCAATTCTTGATAATAACTCTCAGCAAAGTAGGAATAGAGAAATCATACCTCAATATAATAAAAGCCTATAGCCAATATCATATGCAATGGGCAAAAATTAAAACAGTTTCCCCTAAGAACAGGAACAAGACAGGGATGCCCACTTTCACCAATCATGCTTGATATAGTACTTGAAGTGCTAGTAACAGTGATAAGACAAGAAGAAGAAATAAAAGGAATCTAAATTGGAAAGAAGTAAAATTGTCCTATTCACAGCTGACATGATATTGTACATAGAAAACCCCAAAGACTCCATCAAAAAACTACTAGACTTAAGAAATGAATTTGGCAATGTAGCTGGATACAAAATTAACATCCAGAAATCTATGGCTTTTTTAAACACCAATAATGAACTCACAGAAAGAGAAAAATATCCCATTTACTATTGCACCAAAAAAATATAAATAAATAAGATACCTAGAAATAAACTTAACTAAGGAGGTAAAAGACCTGTACTCAGAAAACTATAGGACAATGAAAAAAGAGGTAAAAGAAGACATAAATAAATGGAAGAATATACCACATTCATGGATTGGTAGAATCAGCATCATCAAAATGTCCTTACTATCCAAAGAAATTTATAGATTCAATCCAATCCCCACTAAAACACCAATGGCATATTCCACAGACTTAGAACAAACTCTCCAAAAATTCATATGGAATAAAAAAGACCTCAAATAGCTACAGCAATCCTGAGAAAGAAAACAGTTGGAGGGATCACAATACCAGATATCAAGCTATATTACAACGCCACTATCCTCAAAACTGCCTGGTACTGGAACTAGAACAGACATATAGACCAATGGAAAAGAACTAGATAATCAACTTACACCATGCACAAAAATAAATTCAAAATTGTTAAAGGACTTAAATGTAAGATGGGAAACCATAAAAATCTTTGAAGACTTCATAGGCAGCAAAATATCAGACATATGCTGTAGCAATATCTTACCAATAAGGCTCGTAGGGCAATGGAAACTAAGGAGAAAATAAACAAATGGTACTACATCAAAATAAAATCTTTTGAACAGCAAAAGAAACCATCAATAAAACAACAAGAAAGCCCCTGCATGGGAGAACATATTTGCCAATGCTATCTCAGATAAGGATTTAATCTCCAAAATTTACAGGGAACTCATACAACTTTAAAAAAGGAAGATAAACAATCCAATATAAAAAATGGGCAAAGGACCTAAATAGACACTTTTCAAAAGAGGTCATATAGAAGACCGAGAGACACATAAAAAATGTTCAAAGTCACTAATTATCCAAGAGATACAAATGAAAACAACAAGTTATCATCTCACACCTGTCAGAATGGCTATCATCAAGAAATCAACATACAACAAGTACTGGTGAGGATGTGGAGAAAAAGCAACCCTCATGCACTGCTGATGGAAATGTAGATGATACAGCCACTGTGAAAAAACAGTATGGAGTTTTGTTAAAAATGGAACTCCCATTTGACCCAGTAATTTCATTTCTAGTACTATATCCCAAAGAAATCAGAAATATGAATCAGAAAGGATATATGCACCCCTATGTTCATAGTAGCACAATTAACAATAGCTAAGATTTGGAAACAGCCTAAGTGCTGATCAGCAGATGAATGGATTAAAAGACTGTGGTACATCTGCACAATGGAATACTATGCTGCTACAAAAAAGAAGGCACTTTTACTATTTGCAACAGCATGGATGGCACTGGAGACCATTATGCTAAGCAAAATAAGCCAGTCAGAGAAAGAGAAATACCACATGATCTCACTCATATGTGGGATATAATGAACAACATAAACTGATGAATAAAAATAGAACCAGAGTCCTAGAAGCATCAAACAGACTGTTCAACCTGTGAGGAAAGTCAGGGGTGAGGGGATAAGACATTAGCCAAAGTACTTGCATGCATGCATATAAGCATAACCAACCAATGGACACAGACACTGGGGCGGTGGGGCTTGTCTGGGGGGTGGAATGGCCCCAGGTGGGGGGAGAGTCAATTGTAGGAGAGACATATGTAATACCTTAAACAAACAAATAAAAAACCCTGAGCTAAATGAAAAAAATTTTTTTCTGGTATTTTCTTTATTTTTACATTTCAGACATTATCTATTGACTTCCTAATATGAAAGAAGAGAATTATTTTACCTTTGTCACTTTGAATATACTTTACCCTCCCCTATCCTTCTAATAGAATACTATCATAAACCTTGCTCAAATCAATAGTTTATTTTATAATTACCTTGTATGTATGGTAATATATCACACTATATGAAGTAACATATATTACCTATATATTACTATGTATTCTAATTATAAATAATACTGGAAGCCTGGTGCACAAAAATTTGTGCACTCAAGGAGGTCCCTCAGCCTGGCCTACGCCCTCTTGCAGTGTGGGAGCTCTCGAGGGATGTCCGATTGATGGCTTAGGCCTGTTTCCCACAGGTGGCCTCCTTCTGTGGGAGGCGACTGGCAGGCTGATGGGGGATGGTGCCACCAGGTAAGTAGCGAGCCCCGCTCACTTGCTTGCCCTGCCCTCCACCGACTGTTTGTTCCATTGGTCAGTCAATCTGCATGTTAGCCTTTTATTATATAGAATTATATAGGATACTAGAGACTCAGCGCATGAAATCGTGTGGGCAGAGTCCCTAGGGCCTAGCCTCCTGCCTGAGATCAGGACCATCTTCTGCCCATTTGCCAGGCCCCAGATTGAACACTACCTTCACCGCTGGGCTGTCAGGCCGTTGGGATCACCAGCTCATCCCCGGCTTTTCAAGGACTCAGGCCTGCAGGAAAGCAGGTGCTGACAACTTCACCTCCAGGTGCGTGCGGCAGAGCAGCCACTGATGGAACATGCTACCCACTTGGGGCTGTTCACGCTGCTGCCGCCACTGCTGCTTGAGGCACTGAAGGAAGCTGAGGGGTAAGCCTGCTGAGCCCTGCAGCACCCGAGCTTCGGCGTGCCCCCCCACTGTCCAGTTTTTACCCCATATGATAGTGGGTTCCTTGGACTTGGCCCAGAGCTGGAGAATCAGTCCAGTGGGACATCTTTGTCTCCCCCGTTCAAGAAAACTGGCCGGTTTTCAGCCACCCATCCTATCCACTGGCGTGCGCACTCCTCCAAACCTCTGACTCTGCACATATCTTCAACGCTGTCTGCCGCCGCTCCTCCAAATCACAGTGTCCTATCTTCACTTTTATTTGTGGAATTTTCACTTAGCCAGCTTTTGGTGATTCTGCATGGTGTTGGTTCTTTCGTTAAGTTGTAGTTTTGAAATTGCTGTGTATGGCAGCAAGATAGGTGTTTACCTATGCCACCATCTTGGTTCTCTCCCCTACCTCCTTTCTTAAAAATTGGGTTCAGGTATTAATTCATCTTGGAACCACTTCCAAAGATAGAGTTGTTATTCTGTGCCACCTTTGGATCTTTTAATCATACTTTTATACCTTTCTTCACCACACTGCACCATAATTTATTTGGTTATAGCTCTACAAAACTCTTAGTTCCCTGGGTTTTCATCTGTGCCTTATTTACTTTTTTATCCTCACAACTAGAGGCCCAGTGCATGAAATTTGTACAGTGGTGGGGGGGGGCAGTCCTTTAGCCTGGCTTGTGTCCTCTTGTAGTCCAGGAGCCCTTGGGGGATGTCTGACTGATGGCTTAGGCCCATCAGTTAGACATCCTTAGTGCCGCTGTGGAGGCAGGAGAGGCTCCTGCCCCCACTGCTGCACTTGCGGTGGTCCCCCTGTGGAAGCGCACTGGCCACCAGGGGCAGCTCCTGTATTGAGTGTCTGCCCCTTGATGGTCAATGCATGTCATAGTGACAGTCATTCCTCCATTCAATCAATTTGCATATTAGCCTTTTATCATATAGGATACTGAGTGCTCAAAGATGTAAGTTAAATGAAGAGATGGGCGAACTATTCAAAGAGAGAGGTTAGAGATAGTACCAGTGGCCTGACCTTGTAAGGAAATCCTATATAATAAAAGTATAATATGCTAATGATATGCTAAGGCCGCTCAACCACTGCTATGATGTGCACTGACCACCAGGGGGCAGACACTCTAACTGGTAGGTTAACTTGCTTCTGGAGTCCAGCCAATTAGTACTGAGCGAGACAGGCCAGACATGCCCTGAGCCCTCCTGCGTCACTCCCTGGCTCTGATTGTGCACCAGGGGGGTCCCTCAGCCTGGCCTGCACCATCTTGCAATCCGGGACCCCTCAGGGTATGTCAGAAAGCCAGTTTTGGCCTGATCCCACAGGCCAGGCCAATGGACCCCACTGGAGCACTGAATTTGTGCCCTGGGCCTCTAGTAGAAAATAAAGAGAAACACTTTTAGAATGTTATAAAGAGAAACAGAAGGACACTGTATACAGAAAAACTAAGAATGATAGCTCCAAATTTGACTTGTTCTTAACTGTTTTCAGGATTCAGGCTAAAGATGATATGTATTTTGCTATGCTTTTTGGTCCTGTTCTAATTTGTCTTTTAAATAAGGCTAGACATTATAATTCTCTGCTGATAATTGTCCTATTATTAATTTCCTGCTTTTCTTCAAGCTGACAGATTTAGGCACAGACTGTTTTTTCAATTCCTTTTTGGGGCCTAACAAAAGTTTTTCCAAACAATTATAAACAAATGTCACAAATTTAACACTAGGATAAATTATGAATTATGTAACTCATTGGGTCATAAATAATATCAGGTGTTTGGGTAATAGGGCTTCATTTTAATTTGGCTTTGTTTCCATGTAAGCATTAAAGAATTCTGGTAGTCTAATATTAGCCAAATTTAATGCTTTTAACTTTTTTCTAAGTTTTTGTTTGTTTACTAAGTACTTACTCTGTGCCAGACATTAATGTATTTCATTCTCACAACTTTGTAAGGCATGATTACCTTATTTTTACATTATAATTGAAAGGGAAGTGTAGAAAGAACAAGTAATTGGCAAAGATCACAAAGTAGAACATGATTTTGAACCCAGATTTAACCACTTCAAACTTTATGGGTTTAAACAATAGGCTTTATGGCCTATGAATAAAATTACAATTCTAACTATAAATATAACAGCAAGGTTTTATTTCTGCTGCCACTGTGATGTGTTGACTTTATCTGAGTATATAAATTATGAGCTCAGAGCCATAAAAATTCTATAGCCATTGACTCAACATAATCACTGCATTTGACATCTCAATTTATAAATTGATACAATGTAGAATTAATTTGTTTTCTTTATACTTCAAAATCATATACTTGTTTATCTTAAGAAGGTGATTTGATTTTAGACATATTTAGCAATTACTGATAAAGCTGTGATCCAATGGAAGCAATACATTTGAAGAAATGTAAAAACCAACTAGCAGTTTCCTTCTAAATACAGTGTTTAGAAGAAAGGTGGCCCTGTGCATGGACCCATGAGTGTCATCCTACTTGAGGGCAGACTTCTCTCTAATCCTTCACTCAAACCAAATTTCTGGTTCAAGAAGAACATTGCCAATTGCTAAGTAGGATAACTGTCAAGCTTCAACATTTTCCAAAGGCAACATGATATTCCATCTTATCTGCATCCTCAATATCCTTTTCTCCTCTTCTTTTGCTTCTCTCTCGCTGCTTATCTACATTTCCATGGCCTTATTCCTAGAAGGTCTAGCAGTTAGGTAACTGTCATAATTCTCCCGGGGGTGTGACAGGCTTAACCAGGCCAGTAGCATGCTGGAGTCAGCTTGAGAAATGATTGCTAGATATTCAGGAATTTAAGGAGCAGACTGTTAACTTGGTAGCTTGAAATCAGCCATGGAGGAAACATGTATACCATGGAAAAGGATAAATATTATAAACTGCCCCATCTGACCCCAGAGAGCCAGTTCATCAGCACACCATTGGGTATCATGCTTTCCAGAGAATCTTTTGCTTTCACAGGTACTGCTGACTTAAAATCAGAATCAAAGTGAACTTCTATGGCTGGGATTTCTCTAATAGGAACAAACAATGGGAAAATTCTTAGAGGCACTGACCAAATGTTACTATATAGACAAACAGCTAGACCATCTTCTGAAAACCAGCTCTACTGACACATTGCTAGGAGATATGGTGGGAAATTATAAAAGTTTTTATAAAAAGCATTGCCTTTCTGAGCCAAGGATGATTTCCAAAGGGATATTTGCATAGAAAAGCTCTACAAAATATGTATTATTCTATAACACTGATACACTGAATCAGACTGTTAAGTATTTTCTGAGTTACAAATGAGAGCAGTGAGTAATGTACAAAAGTGTACTATGCTCCTTAAAAAGAACAAAGGATTACAAACCTCCACAGAAGATTTGAAGATAAGAGCTTATTCAGCAAAAACCTAAATTTACTAACAGAGTACCAATTAAATAATCTAGTGGCTTCCAAAGCTGTAAGTAAACCTTAAAAATTCCTAACTGTTGAACTAGTGGTTACAGAAAAGGCCAGGCTTAGCTATCTAAGTTCAGGAAGCTACATGTACTTATATTCCCAGAATATTTTCTTTGAAATGGGAATAGGATGAGTTGTGCTTAATAGAAAGTAGCTATGCATTTTTCCATGTATTTTCTCCACATTTCTCTCGATTTTCAAATGTTCACTGTGTCTGTTGTGCAGCAGGCACACTAGAAAGGATGAGTAGTTAGAGTCCCACAGTGTTTGTGTCAGATGACTCCACCCATTTTTAAGTACATGGTACTATTCAGAGGCCTCAAAGAGATTCTACCAGCAACATATAAAATAGTTTTTAATTAGTTTACTGTAATTAGAAAACAACATTTGAAAGCCACAACCTTTCAGCCTTTTTGCTGCCACAAGAAGAGCCACCAAGAGCCTTTTGCAGAAGAGGACTTGATTTCTGAGGAAAACTATGGTGTAGCTATTAACAGCCTTCTTGGGAAGAATCCAAAATGAAATAAAAACATGTAAAAAGTATGCCTTATAAAGAATACTATGAAGTGTAGTCAGGAGAATTTTGGCTTATAATGAACCCAGGCTTCTGAAAACATGGAGTCTAAAAAGAATAAAAATTGATTTTTAATAATGGGCTCTTAGGGGGCCAAGAGGCGAGAGGAACCAAGATGGCGGCATAGGTAAACACCTATCTTGCTGCCCCACACAACAATTTCAAAACTACAACTTAACAACAGAACGAACATCATCCAGAATCAACAGAAAGCTAGCTGAGTGGGAATTCCACAAATAAAAGTAAAGATAGGACACTGTGACTCAGAGGAGTGGCGGAGGGCAGTGTTGAAGATATGTGCGGAGTCAGAGGTTTGGAGCCGTGCACATGCAAGTTGAGAGGGTGGGTGGCTGCAAACCCAGATGGTTTTCTCGAATGGGGAGAGAGACAAAGGCTTCCCACTGCACTGATTCCCCAGTTCCTGGCGAGGTCCAGGGAACCCACACTCATACGGGGTGAAACTGAACAGTAGGAAAGCATGCTGAAACTCGGGTGCTGCAGAGGTCTGCGAGCTTGTGGAGAGGGCAAGCTTGTGGCGAGGGCACATAAACTTAGGGACAACAGAAGTGCGTGAGCATATAGAGAGGACTCATGACTTGCTCTCTTGTTTGGAAAACCTCTGGACTGCATTGTTTTACAACCCTGGGTGAGATTTTGGGTGTGCAGACTCATTTGGGGAGAGGCTGAATTGTCTGGCAGCGGGTGGAGCTCAGTGGCAGCTTTCTCTCAGAGGTACGTACAGTCATTGCCACCGGCACAGAGTCCCAGGTGCTGCATAGGGCGGAGCTGATGAAAATCAAGGCTCCCTGCTCAGCCCAGAGACTCCGCCCATCCAACCTGAGCACAGCTGACCCTCACAGCCAATTGGCCTGGAGGTCAAACCCTCCTAATGTTAACAACAATAATCTAGGCTTAACTTCAACAAGACTGTGCAACCCATAAAGGGCTGTAGTAAGAGTATCCACCTCAGGTAACTGGGGAGGCTGAGCCACTGTCTCTTAGAGGACATCTACCAGACAAAGCTAATCGACCAACTCAGGGAAGCAGCCACAATGCAGAGACATGGAAAGAAATCAGATGTGAAAGAAATGGAGGAAAAAAATGACTGGACAGAGTTCAAAACCACAGTTATAAGATTTTTCAAGAGGCTCCTAGAAAAGGCCAATGAACTTAATGAGACCTTCGAGGATATGAATGAGACCTTCGAGGATATGAAAAAGGATCAACTAGAAATTAAGCATACACTTCTTGCCGGAAAAGCAAGAAGCCAAAAGAATCCAAAAAATTGAAGATAGTGTAAGGGGCCTCTGGGACAACCTCAAGCATACCAACATCCGAATTATAGGGGTGCCAGAAAAAAAGAGAGAGCAAGATAATGAAAACCTATTTGAAGAAATAGTGACCGAAAATTTCCCCCACCTGGTGAAAGAAATTGACTTAGGAGTCCAAGAAGTGCACTGAACCCAAACTATAGGAATCCAAAGAGGACCACACCAACACACATCGTAATTAAAATGCCAAGAGCAAAAGACAAAGAGAGAATATTAAAAGCAGCAAGAGAAAAACAGTTAGTTACCTATAAGGGAGCACCCATACAATTGTCAGCGGACTTCTCAACAGAAACGATGCAGGCCAGACGGGAGTGGCAAGAAATATTCAAAGTGATGAATAGCAAGAATCTACAACCAAGATTACTCTATCCAGCAAAGCTATCATTCAGAATTGAAGGTCAGATAAAGTGCTTCGCAGATAAGAAAAAGCTAAAGGAGTTCATCACCGCCAAACCAATATTATATAAAATGCTGAGAGATATTCTTTAAGAAGAGGAAGAAGGAAAAGGTAAAAACAAAAATTATGAACAACAAATACACATCTATCAACAAATGAATATAAAAATCCAGTGAATTAAAAATCTGATGAACAGGGTAAACTGGTGAATATAACAGTATCATGGACATACAGAGGGAATGGACTGACAATCCTTGGGGAGAAAAGGGGTGTGGGAAGTGCAGCAAGAGACTGGACAAAAATGATGCACCTATGGGAGAGGGCAGTGGGGGGAAGGTGAGGGTGGCGGGTGGGATGGGTACCAGGTGGAGGGGAGCTATAGGGGGAAAAAGGGGGAACAATGTAATTAATAAACTGAACAATAAAGATTAAAAAAAATAAAAAATAATGGGCTCTTAGGATGACAGTTACAGTGATGCTTTGAGTTTGTTGTTATAGTTGCTGGCTATAAGAAAAACACATGTTCCTATCAAAGCATGTAAAATTAATAAACACACTATATATGCAGGGCTTAATATATACTCTCTTGCACATTGTACTCATTAAAACAACTATCAATGAATTCATTAAACAAAACAAAAATTCAAAGCAATAGTACCTTCAGAGCCATTAACTCTGGAAGCCTGAAATGTAGCAAAAACATTAATGATGGAGATAACGCACATGACTGGCTTAGTTTATCTAAATATAACGGTTCTTTTGACATTAGTCAAAGGAATTAGGGAAAGATGGGGTCAACAGTGGTGGATGACACGGGAGGTTATTTGCCTGGCTTTCGCTGATGGCCTAATGAGCATCACAGGACTAACAGGAGCCATCCAAGCAGGGGTGTCAACCTCCCACACCAGCCTGGGCGGCCTCAAGCTACTGGAGAACAAACCTGGCCTTTTGATTTTTATAATGTAAAGTAAGTCCTTTGGCCACTAGATGGAGATCAGGTTACTCTGCCAGGAACAAGGGAAGCTGCTGGTAGTCAACAAGTGATAGGTATGTTGTGGGGAACCTAGTCTTCTCTCAATACTTCTAATCAAGCTCCTAAATCAGAAGCAGACCCATGTTGAATAAAGTACCCATAAATGAGGACGGGCTTGAAGGACTGAACAGGAGAACTGTAAAAGGCAAATTTTTACTTGTTGTTATTGTTGCCTCCGGGATAATTCGTATTTAGAGTTAGTTGTGTAAACTACTTGTAAATAATAACACGAACTGGTCTAAATAAGAGCAATTAAATATGCTGTCTCATTGTTTACCAGGCAATGAGAAGGAAGAGGAGAGGCAGAACCAAAAATTAAAACAACAGCAGACTATTTGGACAATGAATCCCATCTGTTTAGACATAAAGACAATTTGTTTCTCAGTTTGAATCTGTACATAAGTATACATTTTCGGTATGAACCAAATGGATCAGGGAACATCAAAGATGAAAGGAGAATGTTAGATAACATCTATTCTAGTTTTCCAAATGGAACTGCAATTTAATTCTGAATTATGTAAGTTTATTACTGAATAAGTCTTATTTCTATGACAGCTGAATACTGAACTGGAAGCATAGTTATACATTTCCTGGAAAATAGTTTGTTTGGGGAAGATCAAATATTGCCCTGTATAATATAGCCAAATATTTTATTTTTGAGATGTTAGGTACTATAATTGTTTATTCCTAACTTAATAATCATATATAGTCAGTAAATACATGTTCAGTATTCAGTTACATAAAAACAAATAATTTGTGACAGCTTAAAATAATTCCATTTGTTATCAAATAGCTTTAATGACCAGTGTAATTTAGTATATATGAATGTGAGCATAAACAAACCTATTAATTTCCAGTTGTGTATGAATCATTATGTTAGAAGCTGAGAATACAGAGATGCACAACCTAGTCAGGAAAGACACTGGGAAGAGAAAAGCTAAACAGCTAAACACAAATAGGGGTTAATTTTTGTAGTAGTCGACACCAGTTACCAAAATCATGAGTAAAAGTCCTTTTAAAGTTCTGTTGTAAATGATAAACTTAATAGGCCACGAAGGCTGACCATAGGAAAAACATGACCTTAGATGTCTATAACATATGAGAAATTAAAAATAAAAGATTAAAATACAATAGTATTTACTTTAGGTATCAATCACTGTAATGAAAATAGGAGCTTAATTAAAAGGGTGGAGGAATTAATGTTTAGAATAATAATAAAAAAGAACCACAGTTAATTACTTTTCTAATGTTATGGATAGTGACCAACATTCAGTCTGTTGCTGTGATAAATCCATTGCAATTAATGACACTTATTTTAGACCTATACATTTGTTTTAGCTTAATTAAAAGAATATATGAATACCATTCCAAAAGGACTTGAGGTTGCTTGCTTATACTGGTTTGTGATTTTCAAAATGTTACTTTCAGCGTTTAAGAATATAAGGGAACTATGTATTATTCATTCACAAATATATATATTTCTCCTTTAAGGAAATCACAAAAATGACCATAAAACAGTAATTATTAATCAGGTATCAGTAGAATAGTTTGTGGAAATTTCTTATCTCGTTAATTGGCTCTTTGCAGACTAACACAGGTGGCATAAAAAATGAAATGGATAAAAAATGAAATGTAAATAAGGAAGTTTTCTTCTGAAGATTAAAATAAATAAATTATACATAAATGCTTTTATGATATACTTTAGTATTTATGGATACACAGGCTTCCTCATTCGTCACATTAGTTCCAGACAGCAGCTAGATTAGGTGATGACTGAGTCATTTTTGGAGTCTTGGGGTTTCCTCTCACTTTGGACACCTGTTTCCATACACCTTTCCAGTGTAGGATTTGGTCTACTTATTCTAACTGTTAAACTTACATTATCTATCTATAATAACAAAATTGTAATATGTAAATCAGTCGAACAGCAGAACAACTCTCTGGACAACATTCCAGACAAAGCTGGGGCTGCAAGGGCCAAGGCAGACGGAAGCGCAAGGGCTGAGCCCCTTGCACGAATTTTGTGTATCGGGCCTCTAGTCTTATCTAATAAAAGAATAATATGCAAATTAACAACACCTGCGCTATACCCACAAGCCAATCAGGAGCAAATATGCAAATAAACACCAACCAAGATGGCTGTGGCCACTGAGAGCAGGAGGAAGGCTTGGGTTTCCCCAGCGATGGAGGAAGCCAACCTTTCTGCCTGCCGTTGCTGGCCTACGCCTCCCTGTAATGCTACAAAGTTTCAATTATAGGAGATACATAAAGAAATGGTGGCAGCCACAAAGCTGAAGAGAGGAGAGGCTAGGGTTGCCTGGGCAATGGGGGAAGCCCTAGCTTCTGCAGCTTTGGCTGGCCTAGGCATCCACTCTAGGCTACAAAGTTTCAGTTATAGAAAGTAAGTGTCCCAACAGAAATGGCTGCTGCCATGGAGCAAGCAGAAGGCTTGGCTCCACTCCAGGCTACTTCTTGTAGAAGATAAATAAATCCCAGATCCCAGGGCCTCCGCTTGGGTAACCAGGGTGTGTGGCCGGCCTGCAAACCACCACAGGCCCCTTGCCCAGGCTGCCCCAGGCCCCAAGGGAACCCCCACCCTGATCCAGGACATCCTTCAGGGCAAATCAGCTGGCCCCCACCCATGCACCAGGCCTTTAGCCTATCTAATAAAAGAATAATACGCAGATTGACCATCACTCCAACACACAAGAGGGCTGCCCCCATGTGGTCAAAGATCCTGCCCCCATGTGGACACAAGATGGCCACCACAAGATGGCCATCAGGAAAGGGCAGTTGGGAGGGACCAGACCTGCAAGGGAGGGCAGTTGGGGATGATCAGGCCAGCAGAGGAGGGCAGTTAAGGGTGACCAGGCCAGCAGAGGAGGGAAGTTGGGGGTGACCCGGCCTGCAGGAAAGGGTGGTTGTGGGGGGACCCAGGCCTGCAGGGAAGGGCAGTTAGAGGCAAACAGCTGACAGGGGAGCAGTTAGGCATCAATCAGGCTGGCAGGGTAGTGGTTAGGGGGTGATCAGGCTGGCAGGCAGAAGGGGTTAGGGGCAATCAGGAAGGCAGGCAGGCAAGCAGTTTGGAGCCAGCAGTCCTGGATTGTGAAAGGGATTGGGGCTTAATGAGCAGTCAGACATCCCTTGAAGGGTCCCAGATTGGAGAGAGTGCAGGTTAGGCTGAGGGACATCCCCTGTCCCCCATGCACGAATTTCGTGCCCAGGCCTCTAGTATTATATAAATAATAAAAGAGAAACATACAAATTTGACCATACATTCACTAGCCAATCAGGAGTGGAGGTGCCCGGCCTGGGGGTGGAGATAAAACGGCAGTGGCGGTGAGCACCCAGCCCCCGAGTGCTTTGAGGGGAAGTGGTGGCAGCAGCAATGGTGGTGGTGGTGGCAGCAGGGAACGCCCGGCCCCTGGGTGCTGTGAGTGGAAGTGGCGGTGAGCACCCAGCCCCTGGGGCCGGGTGGTCACCTGCAGCCGGGGCTGAGCTGAGCAGGGCGATGGCTTGGGCAGGCTGGGGGTTTGCCATCAGTTGGACATCCCCTGAGGGCTCCCAGTATGTTAGAGGGGGCAGGTTGGATTGAGGGACCACTCACCCCCTAGTGCACAAATTTCGTGCACCGGGCCCCTAGTATTATATAAAAGCCTAACTGACCATTGAGCCTGGTCGACTGACTGAACAATGGTTGCTATGACATGCACTGACCACCAGGAGGCAGATGCTCAATGCAGGAGCTGCCCCCTGGTGATCAGTGTGCTCCCAAAGCCAATCTCCCATGGCCTGCCAACCTCCCATGGTCCCTCCCACCCCCCCACCTCCTCCACTGGGCAAGACTGCCCCGATTGCTAGCCAGGTTGAGGGACCTCACAGTACACATATTCGTGCACCAGGCCTCTAGTCTGAAAATAAGGAACTTGGTAAAAGTACATCTCTATTAGATGCACAGTTGTGGGGTTTTTTTTGTTTGTTTGTTTTTTGTTTTTGTTTTTTTGTTTTTTTTATCTTCTCTAATCTAAAGGTTTTGATCTTGTAAAATGCATTTTAGATCCTCAGTATCTCAAGTGGAGATGCTGACAACAATGATAGTACACATGAGAAGAGATATAAAGGTGGTGCTGGAAAATTATTGCTGGAAAATTATTAATGCTTAAGGTTAAAATATAAAAGTTGATTGTATTCACATGCAGTGCTATGAGGAACCTGTATATTTAAGCACTGTCAGAAAAAAAGGTACATTTTTACTTTTTCACTACCTAGATAGATAAGATTGTCCCTTTTCTGGATCTGATATTTATTTTAGCCATTAAAGCAACTCTATTGGAGTCACTGGGCTAGAAGTTTTCACAACTAGCGTTTTACCACTTAAGGGTGCATATTCATGAGCTAAATTTATACCTGAATATGCACCCTTAAGAGGTAAGATCAATTCAAGTGGTACCTGCATATGTCTGTCATCTTGTCCAATCATGTTTCTCCATTCCATGAGTGAGCGCTGTAGATGTTCAAGTCCAGTTTCCCAAAGCCTGACATGACCTCCCATATCAACAGTGACAACACCTCCTCTGCCCCATTCTGCTAGCAGTGCATCTGTGTCCGAAATAGTAGCTATCCACGTGGTATATGGGGAGAGAAATTCTGATCTGAAAAAGAAATCACAGTATTCACGCAATTGGTAACCTAGGTAATGAAGTTAGTTTAACATGATTTAGGTGTATTAAACTTGCTATAAAGAATTCTAGCAATAACAACATTAAAAAATATCACCAGATCCATCTGTGAGTAAAAAGTTACATATTTAGTTACTGATTATTTACATTTTTTTCTGTAGTTATGGACCCCAGATGACATTAGTCTTCATTGTCAGAAAGAAAGAAACTCTAAACAAACTCATATTTCACAAACATGCAGCATAGTCAGTGCTGAAATTGATGTTTTGTTTATGTGTTTTAACTTCCTTTGTATTTTGCCTTTTCTAACTTAGAAAACTGTAAAAATTTATAATAAAGAATTTATATATTAGTTGTTTTATATATTTTATACATATATATTTCCTTTATTTTATATTTCTGATACATATACAGTCATTTCTAGGAATACAACTTTTGCCTATAAGTGTCAATTGCATAATACTCCCTTTATTATCTATATAGCTCCTCTATGTAAAATACATACATTAGAAATTTTAGTTACCAATTTGGCTATCTAAAAACATCTGATATATTTTATGTAATAAAAACATAAACTATCATTGTTGATCTGGTAAAATCACAAAACCACTATGTATTAGAAAAATTCTTATAATATACCAAAAATAAACCAAGACTACTTTGACTTTTCCTTTCGGTCTGCCTTGTAGATTTTAAACACAGTGTAACACAACCAGCTATTCTGGAATGCAGATGTCTTAGAAAATGTTTATATGAAGAGAATGATAACAGTAGGATGAGAATAAGTGTTTCAGAACTACTTTGCAGTGTTAGAAGGACTCAAAGAAAGTAACATTTGATATAATACAGGATATAACTTATTGTGCTCTCTAAAAATATTTACTTTAGGAAATAAACTAGTAGGTACAGATGGTGAAGTAAATGGCTATTTAAGAATAATGAAATGTATCCATGTGAAACTATGTTTGAAACTCTTCTAAGAGCACTCAAGATGTGTGCATCTAATGAGCACTGTATCTACTGCTTGCATATTTAAATTTCCACAAACTGGAAATTTACAAGGCAATTTCTTCAATATGTCAATAAAAAGTGCAGAAGAAATTACTTTTCTACAACAATTTGTATACCAGGTCTAGAATCTCTTCACCTTTAAAAAAAAATAAAAAAAAATATATATATATATATATTTTTTTTTTTTTTTTTACAGAGAGGAAGAGAGAGGGAGAGAGAGTTAGAAACACTGATGAGAAAGACACATTGATCAGCTGCCTCCTGCACACCTCCTACTGGGGATGTGCCCGCAACCAAGGTACATGCCCTTGACTGGAATCGAACCTGGGACCATTCAGTCCGCAGGCTGACGCTCTATCCACTGAGCCAAACTGGTTAGGGCAAATATCTTCATCTTTAAAAATAGTAATACACGTTCCCCTTATATATAACAAGTTCTTTAAGAAAAATATAGAATTACAGTAGAGTGAAACCTACAAAGGCTAGGGAGTGTCATTTTATAAATGTAAAAATTTGAGAAACAATACTCAGGTTTTACTGAAGGCAAATGTGATATATTCATTTTGGTCTTGCAGTTACATATAATTTTACTATATTTTTTATTATTTGAAGTTAGCTATCAAATGAAAAACTCCTGATATCTAGCAGAATGCTCAATTTAAGTACTTAGCAACAAACTGAAATCCAAATGGGTTTTTCCATTGAATTACATATATGCCAAAATATGACAACAGTTAATCTCAAGAGAAACTCAGATATACTGACAATAAACCGACAGAATCACATGGCACTTAAAATGTGGCAAGTCCACATTTAGATGTTTTGTAAGTTTAAATTGCACACTAGATACCAAAGACTTAAAGAAAATAAGAAATGTAAATTATCTCATTAAATTTTTATACTGACTATATGTCAAAATGATAATATTTAATATCCATTGGGTCAAATAAAATGTTAAAGTTAATTTCACTTCTTTTTATTTTTTTAATGTGCTTACTAAGGAGTATAAAATTACATATGTGGGTCACATTATATATTCCTACTAAACTGAACAGCTCTACATGAATTACGGTGACCAGCTGGCACTGGTTAGATACACAAATGCTCTCCAGATGTTCTTTCTACAGCAGGTATAACATGTAGGTTATAGAGAAAGTTAAAAGAGAAAAATACAGAAATAAAAAACTAGGTCTAATAGGCAGAAATTAAGACAAGTAATAAAAACATCACTTAATGCTTTAAATGTAAAATAAGTTCTTTCCTTTTGTAACTTGCACTAATAGTATACTTTAATAAGCATATAATTAATATAGAATAAAGACTTTTCCCAAATGACTAAAAGCCATTTTCCATTAAACTGACACAAGAAGGTATAGTTATATATATTTGAAAAAGTAAATCTATTTCTTTGGATATGTTTTCATTATTCATATTTCTTGAACCTGACTAAAGGGTAAAGGAAACTGTGTTTCTGAGTTATTTTGTACTGTCCTGCTGAGCTATTTTCTTCTGGGAGCTGGAGAGGGGCTAAAAGGAGGGGTCTGGTGATATTTTAGGTCACTGACAAGTTCCAGTGTCCCTGGTCTTCCTGTGACACTGGAAGGCTTTCTGGGCTTTTCCGCTTAGGATTTCAAGTGATGTTTTGGTTAATCACAGTGCTGTGAAGGCTCAGTTGTGAAGGAGTATAGGTAAAGAGGGGATGTTAGACCAAGGCAGGTACATGATCAGGTTGGAGGAGCTCATGGAGGGAGGCATGAGAGAGGGATGGGCTACTGGTGAGGACCTCTGTGTTCAGCCACAGAGCATCATTGCTTTTTCTTTCATAGCCTCAGTGTAGCTAGTGTCAATGCTTTGCTTCCATCCCTGGGCAATAATAAAAGCAGTGACTGGCACTGAGTTTCATCCCAAATCTCTGAAATCCTTTGACTACTGTGCAATAACATATTTTAAAACAATATCAACCAAATGATACTTAAATTACTTTGATAGTTTGAATACATTTATCTCAGAAAACTAACATTAAATTAATAAATATGAAAATTTCTATGATACTAAAAATGCTGTTTCAGATACAGAAAAATTTATCATTAGGACATATCAACAAAAGAGAAATGAAAACTACAAGGCTGATAGATTTATACCTATGTAACATTTGACATTCTTCAAAAAGTGAAAATTAAAATTGCTGTAAGGCATGTAGAAGAACAGCAAGATATACACCAACTATAGCTGAAAAAAAAAAAAGACCTTTCTATTTAAGGAAGCAGAAAGCACATATTTATTCATAGTACTTGTTAAAAAGTCACTCTTTTTTTTCTTTTAATCTAACATAAAAGCTAAGAACAAAAGTAGAAATGGATTACCTGGGAATAGGAATATATCGGAGTTTTTTTGATTGAAGATCAGTGACTTCTATATAACCAGATGTTTGTGGAGGGGTAACATCTGCAAATAGTCACGACATGAACAAAGTACTAAATTACTACATGATACCAATATAGCAACAACAACTACAAAAAGCACAAATCCTATAAAAAGTGGAATGAAGTTATCAATAGCTTGAAGCAGAACTCTTAGGATTCTTGTTTGAGAGATGAGGAAGCTGAAGCTTATAGAAGTAATACAATCATGTGGTGTTTTGCTTGAAGCTATATAGCTGTAGAGTAATGGAGATGGCTTTCAAATGCATGCTTTTCTGGCTCAAATCTATGATCTGTCTACCACTACCCACAGCTTGAGCTGGCCCTATGACAACAACAGTTTAAAAATAGCCCCATTTTACAAAATCTGGGCTACTACTGTCTCTTAAAAAAAAAATCTTCCCCTACATGGAACCCATACTTTTAAAGATTTCTGTCCATTAATCTTCTTATAAATTATGTATACAATGATATATCAAAAATGTCCAAACTGAGAGAAGGCTGGGGAGTGTTGAGAAGAGGTTGGGGGAAAGAGATAAACCAAAGGACTTGTATGCATGCATATAAGCACAATCAATGGACACAAGACATTGGGGCGGGGGGGGGGGAGATGAGGGCATGCAACAGGGGGTAGGGGAGGCTGGGGGGAAGGTTAATAGGGGGAAAAAAGGAGATATATGTACTACTCTATGTAATACTTTAAACAATAAAATAAGTCCATACTGAATTTATCACATGTAGTTTACAAAAAAATAAGAAACATCCTTATCTTATTTCATATTTGCAGTTGAAGGTTTTTGAGTAGGGCCACCTGAAAAACTCAAAATCTCTCTTACATATTCAACAAACATGGTTGTGCTTACTTTGTACCTGACACAATGCAGAGCACTGGGGACAGAGAACAAAGAGGTGAGGAACCCCCAGCATAAAGAGGAAAGTTATTTTTTGAAAAACAGAAAACAAAAATCATAAACACAGCCCTTAAGGACTTGGAAAGAGTTCCAGGGTGGGAATCACAGGCCTGGGGCCAGATGTGAGCTACAGAGCTAGGCAAGGAGTGGTGCCAAGGGCAGAGGGGCCAGGCGAGGGAAGATAATGGGCAGAGGGGCCAGGCGAGGGAAGATAATGTGCAGAGACAGCAGAGGGCAAGAAGGGAGAGTTACTATGGTGATCCGACCTCCCAGCTGGATTGGCTGTCCCCAGATGGCTGTTTGTACAAAATGAACATGCGTATCCCAACAAGTCAGGCTCTGCCTGCGCTGGAAATGCTGCCTGGGATATAAGGTCAATCTTGGATAAAGTTTTACATCATATATCATTTTTGACAGTTCCTGCTGCTAAGACCTCGCTGAAGTAGATTGAATTATTTATAGACCCAGGCTCTTTGCCAAAAATGACCAATTATTGAAGCAGTTGGGATGGATCGAGCTGCCTAGCTTTTTGGCTTGCCGCTAACAGGAACTATTTTCATAACTATTAGTATTAAGTTAAGCTACTGCCATTAGCACTTTAGAACTGCCCGTGAAAACAAAGTATGCCAGTTTACTTTAAATTATCTTTTTTTTCTACATTTTTCTTTTCTTTCCCTGTGTAAATTAATTTCATGGCATAAAGAGGATGAGAAAAATCAATAATGATTATGTCTATTTAAAGAAGAGAAAGCAAGAATTTTACTCTTGGTGCTAAAAAACATTTTCACTATTAGAAAAAGCAATTTGTGGCTATAAAGTACTTCAAAAAATACTAAAGGTGTTTGGTAGTAGTGGTGATAATGGTAAGCACTTTGAAAACTAGTCAGAATTGATGTTTACTAACTTGAAAATAAATCAGCTCAGAACATATGATTACATTAAGGAAGTAAAACACCGTGGTCAGATTTCCCTCTCAACTTGGCCAAATCTTTGTCTATCCATTTTAAATGTTCCAACGCTGTGGAAAGGATAAGGGCTCAGTAAAGTTCCATTATATTTATAATCCCGGTGGATTTTAAAGATAGGCATAAACTATATTTATGGGTTAGTTTACTAATGATGAAGGGAAGTCAGTACTGTAGTGCTCACTGTAGAGTGAGAACAGCTTACATGCACAGTGCCAAGGTTAGGAGGAGGTATAAACTGTCAGACAAAGGCACCAAGAACATTTTCAGAGGGAAGATGAAATTACATTAAAAATTTACTCCTAGCAATGTAATTTGATATACATTTGTTAACTACTAGTTAACAATTTTGTGTATCCTGCAATCATGCTGATACCAAATCTGTGAATTTACTAAAAGTTCAAAAAACAGCGTACTACTTTAAGTCAAGAGTCATTATTTCGTGTTTAAAGAGCTGAGGCCTGTGACTAAAAAGAAGCTAACACTTAGCTAGAAGAAAAACAACTGGAAGAAAGCAATAATCTCTTCTCGTCTGCATTAAACAAAAGTTGTACCATCATTAAGGCACCAGGAGAACAGCCTTTATAGTTTCTATTGATCTCCTTAATAAAAGGCATATATGCATTAGTTTCTAACTAGTCAGATGACTGGATTCTATTTACTTTAAAAAAATGAATTTTCATCAGAGGCCTACATGCGCATAGATTAAGGAGTCACATGACAAAAGAAAAAGCAGTCAGCCCCTTTACTCCTCTCACCCCTCCTTTCCTGCTTCCAGAAACATGGTCAACTTTTATGCTGTTTCTTTGGTATTCACCTTTCTCCTTATGGTATTTAGTTTTATGATATTTTAGTTTTAGGGATCATTTATTGGCTTCCCACCATGGAAGATGAGAGTTTAATTCTTTTTCATACACCCCTTCCCTGCCCAACCTTGTTTTCCCCACTCAATATATTTACATGAAAATGTTTGTTGATTAATGTCCAGTGCTTATATTATTATGATTATACTAGAGGCCCAGTGCACGAAATTCGTGCACGGGGACGGGGGATGTCCCTTAGCCCAGCCTGCACCTTCTCCAATCTGGGACCTCTCATGGGATGTCTGACTGCCCGTTTAGACCCGATCCTGATGGTAAACAGGCAGTCGGACATCTCTCTCACAATCCAGGACTGCTGGCTCCAAACTGCTCACCTGCCTGCCTCCCTGACTGCCCCTAACCTTTTCTGCCTGCCAGCCTGATCATCTCCTAACCACTACCCTGCCAGCCTAATTGATGTCTAACTGTTCCCCTGCCAGCCTATTTGCCCCCAACTTCCCTCCTCTGCCGGCCTGGTCACCCCTAACTGCCCTCCCCTGCAGGCTTGATCACCCCCAACTGCCCTCCCTTGCAGGTCTGGAACCTCACAATGGACCTCCCTGGCTGGCCATCTTGTGGTGGCCATCTTGTGTCCACATGTGGGCAGCCCTCTTGCGTGCTGGAGTGATGGTCAATCTTCAAATTATTCTTTTATTAGATAGGCTTGAGGCCTGGTGCCTGGGTGGGGGCCAGCTGGTTTGTCCTGAAGAGTGTCCCAGATCAGGGTGGGAGTTCCCTTGGGGCATGGGGCAGCCTGTGTGAGGGGCCTGTGGTGGTTTGCAGGCTGGCCATGCCCTCCAGTGACCCAAGGGGAGGCCTTGAGATCTGGGATTAATTTATGTTCTACAATTGAAACTTTGTAGCCTAGAGCGGAGCCAGCCTTCTGCTCGCTCCGTGGTGACAGCCATTTCTGTTGGGATATTTACTTTCTTTTTTTTTCTTTTTAAATATTTTATTGTTTTTTTACAGAGCAGAAGGGAGAGGGATAGAAAGTCAGAAACATCAATGAGAGAGAAATATCGATCAGCTGCCTCTTGTACGTCCCCTGCTGGGGATGTGCCCGCAGCTAAGGTACATGCCCTTGACCGGAATCGAACCCGGGATCTTTCAGTCTGCAGTCCGACGCTCTATCCACTGAGCCAAACCGGTTTCGGCGGGATATTTACTTTCTATAATTGAAACTTTGCAGCCTAGGGTGGAGGCTTAGGTGCTAGGGCTGCAGAAGCTTGGCTTCCTCCATCGCCTTGGTAACTCTAACCTCTGCTCTCTCCAGCTCCATGGCTGCTGCCATTTCTGTTGGAATTATGTATCTTCTATAATTGAAACTTTGTAGCATTGAGTGGAGGCTTAGGCCGGCAAGGGCAGGCGGAAAGCTTGGCTTCCTCCATTGCTGGGAAACCCAAGCCTCCCTCCTGCTCTCAGTGGCTGCAGCCATTTTGGTTGGGGTTTATTTGCATAATTTGCTTCTGATTGACTGATGGGCATGGCTGTGAGTGTGGCTTGATCGGAGGTATGGTTAATTTGCATATCACTCTTTTATTAGTTAGGACTAGAGGTCAGGCGCACAAAATTCATGCATGGGTAGGTTCTCTAGGCCTGGCCAGCAATCAGGGCTGATCAGGGCCTTTAGGCTGCTGGCTGGGGCCTGCCTTTCTGGGCTGCCAGCTGCCAGCTGCCGACTGGAGACTCCCTTCCCTAGCTGCCTTTGGGGTCTTTCTTCATTCTGTGCCACCCCCTGGTGGTCAGCACTCGTCATAGCAAGTGATCAAACTCCTGGTCTCCTGGTCGAACTCCTGAGGGGACAATTTGCATATATATATATGATAAATGCTACTCATAGCTGAGCTATGTCTTATTTTTGCTGTTATTACTTTCTCTTTCCTGTATAAGTTTTTCTTTTCATGTAGTTAATAACTATGATGTCTTATTGTTGGTTTAGTTTTTCACTTAGCACAAATTCGTCTTCAAAGTTCCTAATTGTCAAAATCTCTATATATGTTCAAATATATAGGATTGATCACTTTCTTGGAGGCATCTCTCCTGAAATCTTCTCATCTTTTCTAATCTGCAGTGATTGGTCCCTAGGCCTGTGCCTAGCTATCACCCTGGGATTTTCCTTTACCATTTTCCTAAGGATTTTTTTTTTTTTTGCAGTCCAATAAAATTCTTCCTATGTGCCAGACACAATCCTAAGCACTTTTATAAACATTTGGAATATATAAGGAGCACTACTTAAACAAATGAGGAGAAATAAAACTCCTACCAATCAAGAACAAATTGCAAAAGATATAAACAGGCAATTATCAGAAGAGTAAACCACAACATATAAAAATATGGTTAAACTTACTAGAAAATAGACAAAAGTAGCATAAAATCACAAGAAAAAAGTCCTACAAGACTAGATGAGGATGCAGAGCCCTGGGACTTGTTTTATGCTGCTGAATTAACAACTTTGGGAAACAATTTGGTAATGTTACTCAATTAGCTACGTGCCCTGACCAGGAATCGAACCTGTGACCTTCTAGTGTACGAAGTGTTGCTCCAACCAACTGAGCCACACGGCCAGTGCATAGCCCACTATCTTTAAGAGCAAAAAGTTGGACAGAACCTAAATGCACATCAAGAAAGAACATATGAATAAACTGTGGTTTTAGAGCAGTGAAACTTAATGAAGTAGAGCTATCAGTATGGATGATGACAAAGAATCTCTTTCTAATCAAATTCTGTTGGACTCTTCCCAACTAGACCCTAACTTTTGGGCTTCCAAAAGTTTTTCTCTGCATTGTCCAATTTTAGCAAGAATAGTGCCATATAAGCTTAACCCAAATCCCCTGTCCTCGATATCTGACTGGGTTCCTGATCCTCCATCATCTCCCTAGTGATGTCTGATCACTCACTCTGCCTGTCTTCAGCAAGAAGCCAATTAGGCTGATTTCGTCGGATTTTTTCCTTTAACTCTGATGTCTTTCTTCTTAGTAATTTTTCACCCAGTGATTCCCACCAAATTGGAGGATCTATACTAACTGATTTAAAGATAAATATAAAGTACAATGCTAGAAAGTAATTTATAAAGTATGGTATTGGTGAAGGGATGGACACACAGATCAATAGAATAGATCATAAATCCCCAAATAGACCCACACATATGCGATCAGCTGATTTTTAGCAGAGGTTCAAATAATTCAATGGAGAAAGGACAGTCTTTTCAGCAAATGATCCTGAAACAAATATCCCCATGCAAAACGATAAGCCTCACTCCACACTTCGTACCATATAAAAAAATTAAGTCAAAATGAAACATAAATGTAAAATAAAATATATAAAAGTCCTAGAAGAAAACATAGGGGATTTTCCTTTTATCAAAATGGGAGAAAATCTATGAAAAACATAAATCTGATACTGAACTTGTATCTAGAATATATACTCAAAAACACTGAAAAGAAAGCAAATAACCCAATTCAAAAAGTAGGTAAAAGAACTGAAGAGACATTTCACAAGAAGATACACATGAAAAGATGCTCAATGCTTCCAGGAACTAGGGAAAATGCAAATTAAAAATCATAATGAGATGTCACTACACACCAATTAGAATGACAAAAACTGACAGTACCAAGTACCAGAAAAGAGGAAGAGCAACTGGAACTCTCATTCACTGCTGATAGGTATGCAAAATGTATTGCCATTTTGGAAAACAGTGGCAGTTTTATCACCTGACATAAAAATGCCATTTTAGATATTCACCCTAGTGAAGAAAAAACTTGTTTGTTTGTTTTAATCCTCATCCAAGGATGTATATTTTTGCATTGATTTGAGATTGAGAAAGAGAGATAAAGAAACATTGATGTGAGAGAGAAACATAAACTGGTTCCCTCCCATGTGTGTGTCCTGACCAGGGGTCAAATCTGTAACCTTTTGGTATACGGGATGACACTTCAATCAACTGAGCATTTAGAATTATATTTACAAAGTCTACATTAATATAATAAATGTAATTATAGGGCACCATATTACTGCCTCTGTGATGCAAATAATAATCAATGGCTTAATGATAACAAAGTTTTCATAATTATCCTATATAATAAAGAGGTAATATGCAAAATGACCCTCATGCCTTCGCACAAGGTGGCTGTCCCTATGTGGTCAAAGATGGCTGCCACAAGATGGCCAGCAGGGGAGGGTAGTTGTGGGAGATCAGGTTGGCAGAGGAGGACAGTTAGGGGTGACCAGGCTGGTAGGGGGAGGGCAGTTGGGGATGACCAGGACTACAGGGGAGGGCAGTTGGGGGAGACCAGGCTAGCAGGGAAGGGAAGTTGGGGGAGGCAAGGCCAGCAGTGGAGGGCAGTTAGGGGCAACTGAGCTAGCAGAGGAGGACAGTTGGGAGGGATCAGGCCAGCAGGGGAGGACAGTTAGGGGAGACCAGGCCGGCAAGGGAGGGCAGTCGGGGGTGACCGGGCAGACAGGAGAGGGCAGTTGGGGGTGATCGGGCCAGCAGCGGAGCAGTTAGGCTTCGATCAGGCTGGCAGGCAGGTGAATGGTTGGGAGCCAGCAGTCCCGGATTGTGAGAGGGATGTCTGATTACAGGTTTAAACCTGCAGTTGGACATGTCCCAAGGGATCCCAGATTGGAGAGGTTGCAGACTAGACTGAGGGACACCTTCCCCAGTGTACAAATTCTAATGCCCTGGGCCTCTATTCTATTATAACTAAAGCCAGTGTGCTTCAGTAAAAATAGCTCAGGACTAGGGATTGGCAGACCTGTGCTCCGTCAGCCTCTGGTGGGGAGATCCTTAGCAAATTATTTTACTTCTCTGTTTCCCTGCATATAAACTAGAGATTACATTAACAATAAAGTGGAGATTTGAAGATTAAATGAATTTATACAAAGAAAAGTGATCAGCGGAGGACCTGACATATCTTATGCAGTGTTGTGTATTGGTTTGATATGATTTCAAATCAAAGTTGTTTTAAATCCACTTGTTTTTGGCAAAGAAAAAAATCATGTATTGTTTTTTAGAAATAAAGTTGTTTAGATATAAGAATGAAGAAAGTTGTACCAGAATGTCATTATCTCATCTGTTGTTATAGATAAGCACTCAGTAGCTCAGATGCTAAATAGCTGTGCTAGGGGCTTATCAAATAAAATGTGGAGAACCAATTACGGCAAGAGGGAATTTCACTCTAAATACCAAGAGTTTGTGAGGACCTATTTGAGACTCTCTAGTCGGGGCAAGGCAAGCCTTTGCTGATCTAAATAGCTCTCTGAAGACCTCTGGGGGATCAGCTCCTGCCCTCATAAAGGCAACTCATACACCAGCAGTGGCCTGAGCGGAGAGCATCTGTGTCCAATGCCGCGCTGCGCGCGCTGCAGCAACAGAGACTCTGGTTCTGTGTCGGCACTGGAAGTGTACTCCAGGCTGGTTAAGCAGTCTCTCGTAGAAAGACTAAATTTGAACTTATTTCTTTCATCTCCCCTTGCCTGGAACAATAGTGTAATTAACTGATCATTGGTTTGGAGTATGTTATTTCTTTATTGGCTTATTAAAATCTATTATTCTGGTTGCTATTGGCTTGTGAAATTCCTACAGTGAAACTGTGTTAAGCTGGCAAAGACAAATTCAGTCTCTGAGCATAATTTGCAGCCCCCCAAAAAACATCCTATATAATAAAAATGTAATATGCAAATCGACTGAACAGCAAAACAACTGGTTGGCAGGGAGTGGGGGTGGTGAGCAAATGGCACCACACCAGCCAAGGCACGTGCCAGCAGGCAGAGGGAAGGACAGGCGATGGGGCGAGGTGGCGATGGGGCGAGGTGGCAGTGGAGGAACGATCAGGGGGTGGGGCCGGCCTCCTGCTGGCCGGTGCTGTCTCCTCATTGGCTTGCCTTGTCACTTCCCAGATAGGGAGGCCAGACTGTGGTCAGACATCCCTGAGGGCTCCTGGACTGCGAGAAGTCATAGACCAGGCTGAAGAGTACACAAATTTTTGTGCACCAGGCCTCTAGTGTAGTTATAAATATAAGTTGGTTTTTGAGAGCACTAATAAGTGAATCCATCTGCATAAGTCCCTGGCCTTTCATCACAAGAGTTTAAGCCAGCAATTTTCAACCTTTTTCATCTCATGGCACACATAAACTAATTAATGAAATTTTGCAGCACACCATGAAATATATTTTTTGCCGATCTGACAAGAAATAGGTATAATTTTGATTCATTCACACCAGACAGCTATTGTGTTGGCTGAATCATTTTTATTTGACAGCTAAGGGAAAAGATGTCAGTGGACCTGATTAGTCAGGTATCTCATGTTTTAAAAATTCTTGCAGCACACCCATGTGCTTTGGCACACCATTTGAAATCTCTGGTTTACATCCTCTAATCTTTCTTGAACTGCCACAAGGGAGTTTTCAAAATCATATTTTGAAAAGAAATACATGTTCTTTCTAGAGGCCTGCTGCTTTGTGACCATGCTGGTGAATAGAGCAATTAGAAGCACCACTCAGCCCCCTTTCCCTCTAGGTTCTGTGTAACCATTCTAGTTAAAACAGCATGAACCGAACTCAGTTGTCATTTTATATTCGGTGGGCAAGACTGTCTAATTTTATGGCCTGTGGATCTGCTGTTGCCTGTGGAGAGCTAACGGGGTATGCAGGCTGTGGGACACGGGCCTGGCTCAGCCCCGGGGAACCGTGCTGGAGGGAGGGACCTCAGTCACACCCGGGAGCGTTGCCTGTCACACAGATGGGGTAGCCCTTGCTTTTTGCTTGCTCTCCAATGGAAACCGTTGTCCTTGCAACTCTATCCTTTGCCCCTGGTTGGGTCCCAAATACACTGGATGTACAAATGTAAACTTGATTTTATTAAAATTCTTTTAATTCTTAAAAAAAATGAAATCTCTGGTTTAAGACAAAAGTCAGATGTATGTCTAATATTTTAGTGATTTTTAAAAGTCTCCTTGACAACATATTTTAAGTAAAGTTATTTTATAGATTGTAATGCAAATTAAGATGAGTTCTAACAGCAAAGACTAAAACTACACAGTGTGGGAAGTTGAGTGAAAACTTTCTGAGTACCTACAGGTCTTTAAAACTACTAGACTACTCTTATATACAATGGTAATGATAAATTAAATATCCCTACCAAAAGGAAACTGCATTTAACTACCTTGATAAGTTAGGAATTGGTTAAGTTTCTTACCTTTTGGGTAGATATCTTTTAGAGGGACTTCTCCTGGGGGCAAAATCCGGACTATCTGATTAGTATCTACAAGAGTCACACAATTGCTCTGTTTTGGAGTTCCACTTTTCTTCTTCCCCCCATAGAATGCTGTATCAGTGACCCTTGATTTACGCAAAGATGATGGCCTTTTCCAAGAATAAACTTCACTGGGAGACTGAAAAAACACCAAAAAGAAATAAAAGTACTTAAGTGCTATAAACCACATTCAACACAGCTTGAGTAATACAGCCCTCTATGCAGATACCAGTGGTAAACTTACATTTCACAAGTATCCTATCTAATAAAAGAGTAATATGCAAATTTGACTGTAACTTCACTATACCCACAAGCCACGCCCACAGCCACGCCCACCAGCCAATCAGGAGCAGATTATGCAAATAAACCCCAACCAAGATGGCTGCCATCACTGAGAGCAGGAGGAAGGGCTGGGTTTCCCCAGCAACAGAGGAAGCCAAGCTTTCTGCCTGCCATTGGCAGCCTAGGCCTCCACTCAATGCTACAAAGTTTCAATTATAAAAGATACAGCAATGGCGGCAGCCACTGAGCTGGAGAGAACAGAGGCTTGGGTTTCCCTGGCAATGGAGGAAGCCAAGCTTTCTGCCTGCTGTTGCTGGTCTAGGCCTTCACTCTAGGCTACAAAGTTTCAAACAGAAATGGCTGCCACCACAAAGTGAGCAGAAGGCTTGGCTCCACTCCAGGCTACAAAGTTTCAATTGTAGAACATAAATTAATCCCAGATCCCAGGGCCTCCGCTTGCGTCGCTGAGGGGCATGGCCAGCCTGAAAACCTCCACAGGCCCCTTGCCCAGGCTGCCTCCCACCCTGATCTGGGAAACTCTTCAGGGAAAACCAGCTGGCCCCCACCCATGCACCAGGCCTCTATCCTATCTAATAAAAGAGTAATTTGCAGATTGACCATCACTCCAACACACAAGAGGGCTGCCCTCATGTGGTCAAAGATCCTGCCCCCATGAGGACACAAGATGGCCACCACAAGATGGCCAGCCAGGGAGGGCTGTTGGGAGGTTCCAGGCCATATAAGGGAGGACAGTTGGGAGGGACCAGAACTGCAAGGGAGGGCAGTTGGGGGTGATCAAGCCTGTGGGGAGGGCAGTTAGGGGTGACCAGGCTAGCAGAGGAGGGAAGTTGGGGGCAAACATGCTGGCAGAGGAGAAGTTAGACATTAATTAGGCTGGCAGGGTAGTGGTTAACGGGTGATCAGGCTGGCAGGCAGAAGCAGTTAGGGGCAATCAGGGAGGCAGGCAGGTGAGCAGTTTGGAGCCAGCAGTCCTGGATTGTGAGAAGGATGTCCGACTGCCCATTTAGGCCCGATCCCAGTAGGATCGGGCCTAAAAGGACAGTGGGACATTTCAGGCCTAAACGGGCAGTCGGACATCCCTCAAGGGGTCCCAGATTGGAGAGGGTGCAGGCTGGGCTAAGGGACATCCCCTGCCCCCCCACCCCCCCATGCATGAATTTTGTGCACCAGGCCTCTAGTAAGAAAATAAAATTATTCCTTAAATGTTTTAAATTTGGTACAGGAGATAGCTGTTTCACAAATAATCATAATTTTAAGACAAATGATTATACAACATATGTTTTATCTTGAATGAATCATAAAAGGATGAAATATAACAATATAGTTAGTTTAAAAATAAAACAAACACCTAACACATCCACTACTGGCATAAGGAATAGAATATTACCAGTATTTTTAAAAATTAAAGTGTAGTTGATATACAACATTGGACTAGTTTCAGGTATACAACACAGAGACTCAATGCCTATTTTACCTTACAAAGTGATCACCATGGTATGTCTATTTATCATAAGGTCCCGATAGACCACACTGGGCTATGCTCATGCATGGATGCCCTCCTCACCTTATTTGGGCTCCCACAAACCACACCAGGTCGCCCCTTCAAGGGGACACACCATGCCTGGACTGACTGCCATCACTAGTGGTTCCTTCCCCACCACAGATGTTCTTTTCACTTGCTGAGGCTTTGACCTCTGACACCTCACACTGGGACAGTGTTTACCCATTTTTTTTTTTTTTGGATTATTGGTTTTCTTACTCTTGAGTTTTGATAAATCTTTATATATTCCAATACAAGTCCTTTGCTGGAAATGTTATTTGCCAATATTTTCTCCCAGCCTGTAGATTGTTTTTTCCTCTTTTAACAGTGTCTTTTACAGAGTTTAAGTTTTTAGTATTGATGAAATTTAATTTATTGATTTTTTTAATAGATACATATGAGATGCTTAATAGAAGTAGTGACAGTGGGTATCCTTGTCTTATTGATATTAAAAGAACTGCTTTTAATGCTTCACTATTGAGGATGATATTTGCTGTATGTTTTTGCAGATACTGGTATTTGGTATTAGGTTAGAAAGTTTTAATAAGTTTATAATAATTTAGGTGCTGCTGGTAATGCTATAAAAAGTTAATAAAAGGCAACATACCCTTTTGTTGAGAGTTTTATGAATAATTGAAAGAAATTCACATAGAAGTGGAAAGGAATTGTCTTATAGTAAAAAGGATATGGTTTCGGGTCAATCACACCTGAGCTCAAATCCCAGCTGACTTACTCATAATCGTTGTACCTAGGGCAGTGGTCGGCAAACTCATTAGTCAATAGAGCCAAATATCAACAGTACAATGATTGAAATTTCTTTTGAGAACCCAACTTAAACTTCTTCTAATACCACTTCTTCAAAATAGACTCACCCAGGCTGTGGTATTTTGTGTAAGAGCCACACTCAAGGGGCCAAAGAGCCGCAGGTGGCTCACGAGCCACAGTTTGCCACCACTGGCCTAGGGGATACAGCCTCTGTTTCTTCATCTATAAAATTTTGTAGAAGTGCCTGACTATTGCATTAAGGCCTTAAAAATATGACTGGTATAAAATGCTAAAAGGCTGCATAATTGATGAATCCTTCATGAAACAAAAATTCATTGAGCATCTATGTGAAAGGTACCATACTAAATGTGAAGAATACAGCTTTTATATATATTTACTAGAGGCTGGGTGCACAAAATTTGTGCATGGCGGGGGGCTTTGGGGTGTCCCTCAGCCCAGCCTGCACCTTCTTCAATCTAGGACCCCTCGAGGGATGTCTGACTGCAGTCGGACATCCTTCTCAGAATCCAGAACTGCTGTCTCCAAACTGCTCACCTGCCTGCCTTCCTGATTGCCCCTAACTGCTTCTGCTTGCCAGCCTGATCACCGGTTAAACACTACCCTGTCAGCCTAACTTCTCCCCTGCCAGGCTATCTGCCCCCAACTTCCCTCCTCTGCCAGCCTAGTCACCCCTAACTGCCCTCCCCTGCTGACCTGATGGCCCACAACTGCCCTCCCTTGCAGGCCTGGAACCTCCCACTGTCCTCCCCTGCTGGCCATCTTGTGGTGGCCATCTTGTGTCCACATGGGGGCAGCCCTCTTGTGTGTTGGAGTGATGGTCAATCTGAGTATTACTCTTTTATTAGATAGGCTAGAGGCCCTAGTGGGGGCTGGCTGGTTTGCCCTGAAGGGTGTCCTGGATTAGGATGGGGGTTCCCTTGTGGTATGGGGTAGCCTGGGTAAGGAGCCTATGGTGGTTTGCAGGCCGGCCACACCCCTCCAGCGACTTAAGCGAAGGCCCTGGGATCTGGGATTAATTTATGTTCTACAATAGAAACTTTGTAGCCTAGAACGGAGCCAAGCCTTCTGCTTGCTCTGTGGTGACAGCCATTTCTATTTGAAACTTTGTAGCCTAGAGTGGAGGCCTAGGCTAGGGCTGCAGAAACTTGGCTTCCTCCATCACCTGGGCAACCCTAGCCTCTTCTCTCTCCAGCTCCATGGCTGCTGCCATTTCAGTTGGGAGTATGTATCTTCTATAATTGAAACTTTGCAGCATTGAGTGGAGGCCTAGTCAGGCAACAGCAGGCATAAAGCTTGGCTTCCTCCACTGCCAGGGAAACCCACGCCTCCCTCCTGCTCTCAGTGGCTGCAGCCATTTTGGTTGGGGTTTATTTGCATAATTTGCTCCTGATTGGCTGGTGGGCGTGGCTGTGGGCATGGTTTGATCAGAAGTATAGTAAATTTGCATATTACTCTTTTATTAGATAGGATAATAAATAACAGCAGAAGGGTCCATCCAAAAGCAAATTAAATTGATACCATCAGCATTCACAGTATAATCTGGATGCAGAGCAAAGTCAAAGAAAAATGAATTGATGTTCATCAGTGTTGAAAATTTTAATCTATAGTAATGATATCCTGACATATTTCTCTTAAAAAATGTCTAGAAGGCATATTTTTTTATTAGTTACAAATTGTTCCTCTTGGCAGATTACATGAGCACACATTAGGACAACATGATCTAAAATCACTCTCAGTGGGTGATTTATATGGATCATACTTTAAATGCTAATTTTAAAAAGGCAATGAAGCCCTAGCCAGTTTGGTTCAATGGCTAGAGCGTCGGCCTGAGGACTGAAAGGTCCTGGTTCGATTCCAGTCAAGGATACATGCCTGGGTTGTGGGCTTGATACCCAGTAGAGGGGGTGCAGGAGGCAGCCAGTCACTGATTCTCTCTCATCACTGATGTGTCTGTCTCTCTCTCCCTTCCTCTCTGAAATCAACAAAAATATTTTTTTAAGAAAGGCAATGAAACTATTCAGATAAAACATTTTTTTAATGATTGATTTGGAAAACAGAATGTTGATCTGAAATGTTTATCAGAAATCATTGCATTTTTCATTACCTCCTCAAAAGGCTTTATATTATAGACTAAATTAAGAAGAAATATTTATTCAATAAGTTAAAAAACTGATCTTACCATGAGATCTGGGAAACCAACAACGACTGTAGCGTAACTATTCTCATCTGAGAGAATTCGGTTAGGAGAGGCAATCTTTTGTCCCACAGCTGAACTCAGATTCTCAGATGATAGCTGCTCACTTGAAATTTTATGAGGTATGCTGAAATCTGTTTCTGAATAGTGTCAGAGAAACATAAGATACCACATGCCGCTAAAATGCTCATTGAATTAATTTTTACAAGATGTCATGCTCACCAACTCAAACAGAAAAGCACAGGTTAAAAAGGAGAAAACACTTTAAATTATATTCATATCTCTGTCTGAGAAAACTCAGTTTTTTTTTTTTTTTTTTACTATAAAGGTATCTTCTCAAAGTAATTTCAAGTATTTATGGCATTTACAATTTTATTAGCAATGAATATTATAATTAGTAGAGCCCTGCAGAAAAGATGTGAAACTGACCCAATCCATGTTGGTAATGGTAAGTTTTAGAGTTTTTTTTCATATGTGTTATTTACTTCCCCAAAATTGTGATGAATTAAGCAGAAAACCTGATGGTCTATGTAAAAAGGAAAAATGCTATCCTAAAATAGACTTGGAACCTAAATGTATATAAAAATTCTGATTTGTCAGTTAATAAAATTCAAAGACAGAACTTAAAAGATGGTGGATTCTTATTAACTATTTCCAGTGTAGTGACTAAGTTTGCTCTCGGTATAAATTTAACATATGCTGATATTATTGCTATTAAATGGTTCTAGAGGACAGTGTGTACATGAGCATGCACCATGAACACAAAGAACACAGTGCTTACCTGGTGTAACTCCAAACCCTGTGCTGGGCGGCTCCTCCTTCAATACATACAACTGGCAAACCCCACTATCCTCAGATTCGATGTGTGCAGGCTTAGTTAAAAGGTATTTCCTGTAAACAATCAAAACATCTAAGTGAAAAGTTTTTATTTTTCTAGTTATCATGCAGCCAGACTAGAAAAATCAAGTCTTTTCTCCCAAAGCCTCTTTTTTATATTTTTAGTATAATTTGCAATTCCCAGGGTTTCACGTGATTGTCAACACCGTGTTGAAGGAGCAGTGCATAATGACAATGCAGTAACATATGTGAATGAAAAATCTAGCACTTTGTGTAAGAGGGAGGGGCGCAGAGGAAAAGAGAAAACAACTGTAATGATACGCACCTTATTACCGTGGAGCCTGACCTCCCATCTGTGACGGGCTTAGTGACAGAAGCCTTCACTACTGTAATCTCCTTATTTTTAAGATTTCTGAGATGGTGCTGCAGAAATAGCCAGAAATCTTTTGAGCAGACTACCTCTGCTTGCCAGCAGGGATGCTGAGGAAGGCTGCCTTTAGCTAGTGGCTAAATGCATGAAGGAGGGAACTCAACATCCACTGTGCATCCTCTTTATGCCAAGAGCACACACTGTTCCTTTCCTCAATAGGTGTGCCGTGTGATGGGGGAAGCAACACAAACACAAACATAACCAAATAAGAGCACACAGGATCAAATAAAGAAGAAACTTCTAAGAAGTGATTCTGTAAAGTCACAAAAAAGCAATAGCTCTAAGATAGAGACGGTGGCCCTTTGAAGACAGGATAAACTGAAGATCTAGTTTGAAGAATCTCTAGTTAGGCAAGAACACAGTGAGTTCTCAATGTGCTAACAGGAAAAGCCCCAAGAAATATGGAATATATATAAAAGTTACTATGTTTTTACTGTTATTTTCAATGTGATCTTCTGAAACACTTTTATAATTACTCTGTACAGTGACCTTTAATTTACTGTAATTCTCTCTCCTCACTTCTTTTAACTTTCACCCACAGAGGTGCTGCCAAACTCAGAAATTGTTAAAAGACAGACATAGATAGAACAGTAAGGATGCTGGATATTCAGTAGATAAGGAGGAGTGATAGCATGAGATACTATGTCGGTCCACCCACTGATTGGTTTTGTTCTCCACCAGAAGCCATTTGTCCTCTGCTACAAGAAAAACTGTCTTGAGGTCGATGGGAAGTGAGATGGTATGAGTTCGTCCTTCTAGCACATCCAGCACAGTCAAGTTGTTCCTGAAAAAGGAGAAGAAAATTGTATCTGAAAGGAGATGCTCAGGATAATGGTTGTGTAATCATGGCACAATCATTTCAACCCTAAAAAGAGTATTTTTAAGATGAAGTAATAACATTGAAAAATGTTAACTAAGCAAATAATTATACAAAATTATAAACTAAGTATCAGAAGAGATAATGGAAAGTGCCAGCTGCCATGCTAGTAGTGGTTGAATAAAGGAGTTATGAGCACTGTCTCTTCTTATGTCTATTGTTCAATATTCTATAATGTGGGATGAGTTTCTTTTTATAGTAAAACATTTATAATTTGGATATATTAGTTTTGTAATAAACAAATATATTTAAAAGAGGAAGTATAATGGGCAAAATAAGGACCAGAGTTTAAATCTACAACCAAGAGCTCACCCTTTTTCTTTGTAGAATACTAGCCAGTTTTTGTGTGAAAATTCTTTACACATTTTATACGTTTCCTAAAGACAAAACAAAACAAAATATTCACATTAAATGTGTCAGATGCAGTCATGTCTCTTCAGCTGCTTTGCCTTAAATAAAATTTTTCAACATGTAAAAAGTATTTTCAGAAGAGCTACCTCTTTACCTAGGCCAAGACTATGATAACATGGATTAAATATATGTCAAATTTTACCGGAAACTATGCACTAAAACATCTTTAGGATTGTTAAAAGAAAACACCCAATACTGGTTAGAAATAAACATGCTACACAATGATTAACAGTGGAATTTATGCCATAACATAAATAAATAGAAAATACTTTTCTTCTTAGATTTGGAGACCTTCATGACATTTAAAAAATTTCTTTCCATGTACTTTTAAGACCTAAGTATGCTATCCCGCAGAGCAGAGGATAAGCCTTATTACATACCCATGACATTTTTCAAAATGGCAGAATAAATTCTTTGGGTTATCCTAAAATGTTTACTTTCTAGTTTAATTTTATTTATCTAGTAGGTATAATTAGGTATTGTACTCATGGATTTATCATATAAATCCAAAACATAAATGCATATCTGGAAAACAAGTTAAAATGTTGCATGATTAGGAATTTGTTACAAATATACTAAAGTAGCTCTTAATGTTCTATTATTATTAATTCAGTCCTGGAAAGCTTCCATGTGCATACGGTAAAGACAAAAGGAAGCCAATGAGCCGAGACCGGTGTGGCTCAGGGGACAGAGCGTCGGACTGCGGACTGAAGGGTCCCGGGTTCGATTCCGGTCAAGAGCATGTACCTTGGCTGCGGGCACATCCCCAGTAGGGGGCGTGCAAGAGGCAGCTGATCGATGTTTCTCTCTCATCAATGTTTCTGACTTTCTATCCCTCTCCCTTCTGCTCTGTAAAAAGCCAATAAAATATTTTTAAAAAGAAGCCAATGATAGGTAATGATGTGTGTATCTATGTCTGTTTATATTGTGTTAAAACCCACAAGTGCAGAGTAAGAGAATTCTCTTGTGCATTATAATAAACAAAAGGCAATGAAAGGGATGGGCAGGCATTCATGTGTATGGTTAAAAGCTACAGAAAATCCTTGACAATTTTCCTTACAGCTTCTTCCTTGTTCCACCAGGAAGGTTTCTTAGATGTCACTTCTTCTGAAGGGAGGATAAGACGACGGACGGCTCGGCCAGCGGTGTCCAACAACAGAATGACATTACTCTGGAAGTAAAGAGAACAGGGAAAAGTTCAAGATTTGTTCCTTTTTGCAGAAGCAGAAGGTCCTTGGCAACCTAGGAGTAAAGGTTATAGTGATAATCCAAATGGAAGATGGAAATATTGAAACACTAAAGATGAAAACCACCCCTTTCTTAATATAGGCTAGTTTTATTACAGAATAATGGAAAAATTAAGAGAATACTTTTTAAAAGTCCATTTAATTTTTTAAAAAAAACTTTTACTAGATATACTAGTAGTTTATGCTGAATTTACTCCCAGGCCATGTTTTTGCTTTTTCAGTTTCTTTTGGGACACCTCTTTCTTCTGTGCCACCTCATTTTCTGGTTTAGAGACAATCTGCTCTTTTTCAGTAAGAGTCCTTTCACTGTGGCCGGGGGAACTCATGTGTGAATTAATCCGCCCCCGGGCTCTGTAAGTTCTACACTGCATCTCGGAAGCTTTGTTCACCTGGACGTGCTCAGTGACCAGAGGACCTACATCTACAGCTTAAGTTCAGCAGTGCTCTGCGTTTTCAGCACGTGCAGCAAAAACTCAGCACTCCTTCTGGGCCACTGACCCTGTGTCCGGCCCCACTGTTCTGCCGGGCACATCTACCAACTCCACCGTTCTAACGACGGAATGGCACACACTGCTTCTGTAACGTGGATCCTTCAGACACTTGGTGGCTTTTTGAAGAAGCACACCTTGGTGGCCTGGGCAGTTTCATGAGTGTTCATAAAGTGAACACAAAGATTTGAGCTTCTTGATTTTTGTGGGGTTTTCCGGGTCTAGTGAATAGCGCACCATTTTCAGAGGTCACCTCTGGCCACTTTGGGGAAGAAGAAGCAAGTCCATGTGCTTTTATCAAAATGACACTTAAAGAATGTTCTGTTGAAACTCTTTTACACTGTACACAATTATATGACAATTAAATGATTAAAAATAATAATTCTTTTCACAAATCTAGTTCAATTCATAAAATATGTACATGATATTATATAAATGGGTTAGCAAGAAAATATCAAGACTATAAGAATCTAGTTAGTAATGAATGTTTCCTCATCTTGAAATTCACTAAGCTTAAAAACTTTCATAGTTGGTATTGTAATAATGTACAAACAAGGATTAATCCAGCATTATTAATCAGTTACGCAAATGAAGTTTTAATTTCTTAGTATTTAGAAGAGGTTTTTCAAGAAAATAAATATTCAACTAAACCTTAAGCATTTAAAAGAAATGAACAGAGTCCAGCCAGTGTGGCCCAATGGCTGAGCAGCGACCTACGAACCCGGAGGTCACAGGTGGATTCCTGGTAAGGACACATGCCTAGGTTGTGGGCTTAATCCCCAGTAGAGGGTGTGCAAGAGGCAGCTGATCAACGATTACATCTCTCTGTCGCCCCTCCTCTTTCTGAAAAGTGAGTAAACAATATATTTTTAAAAAACACACATGAAATAAGAGCTTAAAATTGAGAAAGCCAGGAAATTTCAAATATTTTAAAGGGATGAAAAGTTGGCTTCTTTAGTTATAATTTGAAGACCTTTAACAGGTTTGCAAAAAGGCATCAGCAAATTCTCATTCAGGCCTGTTGTTATGATATACAATTATCTTTTCTTTTTTGTTAAAAAAAAATTGGGACTCCTCCATTACCGTAATTCTTATGAATTTTTATTTTAAGAAGTTCCTTTGGGGAAAACTAAACCACAAAGTACCCAAATAATTAATATACTTTGCAAAGTTAGGAAACAGAATATGAAATATTTGTTTATTTCTCCCATAATATCTATTGAACTGTTGATATTTAAAACACAAAGGAGAATTAACTATGGCTCCTGGTGAATTAACTATGGCTATTGTCATCTATTACATAATTCATTCAGAGAGAAATTTTTTAAATGTAAAAGGATTAATGACTCATCTGCAAATCTGGAATCACATAGTGTGATTTCAAATTTATTTTACTAGCTAGTTTTATTGAAGTGTTCAAGAATTAAATTAGTATGCATATCACAGTTTCCTTCTCTGTCTATACTCAATCTTGGCAGTCGTAAAAATTTGACTAAGCATTTTGACAAAGCTTAAGTTTTTCAACAAGCATCACCCTTAGAATGCATTATTCTATATAAAATGCAATTCTCCATTTAGAATGTATATTAAAATATTCTTTTTAAAAAATTAACATTTCATATAAGAAGTAATATTTCTGGCATTTGAAAGTTTGAAAATTATAGTGATGCCTGTGTTTTTCTTATGAAAACATGTTAAGTTAAAAATGTACAGTTTCTATTCTAGATTAAGTCTTTTTTGAATAACTGTTTTTTAAAGGAGAAACTTGTAAAAAATAAAGGAGAAACTCTTTTGTGTATGAAAATATATACAACATTAACATGAATTCTTAGTACTGAAGCAATCTGGGGTAACATTAACTTTTCTAAGCGAAAAAAAAAAGGTCCTAAAATTAATGTCTGATTCCAAAATATGATTAAGCAGATGATTAAACAGATATGATTAAGCAGAAAAATAAGTTATTACAGTTTTGCATTTTTCTTCCTTTTTAGGGTCTAATACTTATATAGTCATAACCTGGTCCACTTAGTGAACTGAAAAACTGTATAAGTGACAGAAAACATGTATTTCCAGCCACTGCTGTATTTAGAATTAGTTTTTAGAAGCAATTGGCAACATGAAGTTCTGTTGTTCCATCCTCTTAGAAGTTAATGGTTTCCTTCTGTAAATGACTAAAGATATATTTTGTCTGAGTTTAAAAATAGAATTTTGCGTCACACACAAGTACACGTAACTGTGGCTTTGGCACTCCTTTAAGGGGGCAGGGAGGAGAGGCAAATGAGCAATTTTATTATGTTTGTATTTGACTGGGAGAAAAGTAACCTCTGGATGACCTCAATGTCCCAAAGTCTGAAATTCTAAACTTTGTACAGATGTAATAAATAATCTCATGGGGGAGGGGGTGGAGCACTTTATTTTTAGGCATGGAGAAGTTTCCCTTTCCTTATTTAAGATTTTATTTTAGCAAGGGCTTTTGAACAACTTCTTAAGCTAACCAGAAAAATGCACACAGAGCAAAGATTTATTTTTAAAAGACAAAGGATAGATGAATTAATGGAAGCACTTTTCTAGCTCCATTTTCATTTATAGCAGGATAGGGAAGAAGGAATTAAAGGCAGTGCACTCATTTTTTATTCCATTAGAACTATTTACCATTTGTTAACTTTTATAGCTGCATGCTGTTTATTTGAAATTAAAGAGGTCTTACATCCTAACAGGGCCATAATATAAAAAAGACAGCTAAGATATTCTCTACGGGAAAAGAGGAGGCAGTTCAGATGATAGGCAGAGTGGAGGTTTTCAGATAAGCTGAGCAATGCCTGCTCAGGGTACTGTGGTAGCTTTCTGGTCAACTGCTAACACCATAGTCAAAAGGGTAAGTCAGATAACATGCTAGAATTGTAGGAGGTCACGTCCTGGCTATGGAAGTATTTTTTCTTTTCTTTTAAAATTAAATTTATTGGAGTGACATTGGTTAATAAAAGTATACAAGTGTCAAGTATACAATTCTACAGTATGTCATCTGTATATTGTATTGTGTGTTTTCCTTCACCATTTATTCCCTCTTTTATGCTCTTCTGCTTTTCCTCATCCCCTACCCTCTTCCTTCTGGCAATCACCATACTGTTGTTCTTGTTTGTGAATCTTTTTTTTTCCTTGCTTTGCTTAATCCCTTTACCCTTCTCACCCAGCCCCTACTCTCTCCCCTATGACAGCTGTCAGTCTGTTCTTTGTAACCTTGAGTCTATTTCCACTTCATAGAGATATGGTTGGGTTATACTCATTCCATTGTGTAAGGGTACTACAGCTGTTTTATCCACTTATCTACTGATGAGCACTTGAGCTACTGTCAAATCTTGGTTATTGTAAATGATGCTGCAATGAACATAAAAATGCATATATTCTTTAGAATTAGTGTTTTGGATTTCTTCAGATATATTCCCAGAAGAGGAATTGCTGGATCACAAGACAATTCCATTTTCAATTTTTTGAGGTAATGCCATACTGCTTTCCACAGTGGCTATACCAATCTGCATTATAAACTAAGAGTGCATAAGGGTTCCTTTTTCTTCACATTCACTCCAACACTCATTTGTTGATTTATTGATAGTAGCCATTCTGACAGGTGTGAGGTGATGTTTTATTATTGTGATTTTAACTTGCATCTCTCCAAAGATTAGCATTTTTCATACATCTATTGGCCATCTGTATGTCCTCTTTGGAGACGAGTCTTTTGCTCATTTCTATTTTTTAAAAAAATGTGTCTTTATTGTTGAAAGTATTACAGTTACTCCCCCCCCCCCCCAATTGATGTTCTCCACCTGGCTCCTGCCCCCAGGCCCTCACTATACTATTGTCTGTGTCCATGGTTATACATATACACATATAAGTTCTTTGGTTAATCTCTTCCTGCTTTCACCTCCTCGCTTCCCTCTGAGATTTGTCAGTTCCATGCTTCCATGTCTCTGGATCTATTTCATTCATTAGTTTATTTTGTTCATTAGATTCCACATATAAGTGAGATCATGTGATAGTTGTGTTTCTTTGACTAGCTTATTTTGATTAGCATATTATTCCCCAGGTCCCTCCATGCTGTCTCAAAGGGTAAAAGATCTTTCTTTTTTATAGCTGCATAGTATTCCATTGTGTAAATGTACCACAACTTTTTAAATCCACTCATCTACTGATGCTTTTGCCCAATTCTTACTTGGATTATTTGTGTGTTTTTTGGTGCTGAGTTTTTTAAGTTCCTTATAAATTTTGGATATAAGCCTTTATCAGATGTATTGGCAAATATATTCTCTTATTCAGTGGGAAAAACATATTTTTTCTTGATGAAAGTTGTTGTAAGTGAATAGAGTATTAACCAGCAATGTTACCAAATAATTGAATCTTTTGAGAAAATAAAATAGTTGGTGAGAAGTTAAAAACTTTTAAAGAATTGGTACATGTAAATTTGACAGCTAAAAATTTGGCAGAACTGTTGGACTAAATAATCCATAGTTAGGTTCCTGTCCAAATTTAATTGGCTTACAGAATTAAAAATCACCAATCAGACATCATAAAGACAGATTCTTCTGGCTATAGAATTCAATTCAATGACATTGATATTTTGTTGGAAATCTACAGAGTAACATCCTTATTCCAATATACTAGAAACATAATTTTATAAGCAATATCTAAATATTCATAACTGCTTCTAGGAAAAATGAAAAGAAATTTAAAAACCAGAAAAAATTAATGAACTCAGTATTATAAATTAATGCAAGGCCTAAAGTTAAAGTTTACTTACTTAGTGAACTATTGACATACTACTTATGCAACATTTTCCTCTTGATTAGACACAATCTTGAAGTACTACTTCTTGGTAATACTTTACTTTCACAGTGACCTGAAATACTCGTAAGCAATAGGACTGCATTTCTTTATTATTTTCCTACTATGACACTCTAAAATTTCTCAGACTATTCTTTCTCTAAGTATCTGAAGTGAGAGAGTGGGTCAAGTTTGACTCTGCTGGAGTCCATCCAATGTGGTTTGAATATCAGGCCCCATGTAGTTGAGCAAGGTGTTAAAACTCCCCAAGCCTTAGTGTCCTTACATGTATAAAATGCTAACTGCTGCCTCACTAGGCAGCTGGAAGAACAACATGGAATAGTGTATGTGATCTTTTATTTCATACATTGTCGGCATTTAACAATTGATCCCTTTCCTTGAAACACTCATCACTTCCCATCCAGGGTACCACACTCCCTGGTTTATTCACCTACTTCACTGGCCACTCATTTTCAATCCCATTGGTGGATTCCTCCTCATATCCCTGATTTATTAATGTTTTACTAATGCAGGGCTTAGTGTTCAAACTTCTTTTCTCTACCCACATTCACCCCCTGATGACCTTTTTCTTTCCAATGCCTGATATGCCAATGACTGCCAAATTTACATTTCCTGTTTTGACCTCTTCATTGAATTCCAGATTCATCTAGTAGATACCTAATAGACAACTAAAATTTAATCAAACACTTAATTTCCCCTCCAAAATTGATCCCTTCTTCATTTCAATTGATGACAACTCTATCCTTTCATTTGCTCAGGTCCTAAAACTTGAAATTTTCCTTAATTCTACTCTTTCTGATCCAATACATCTGATCTATTAGGAAATCCTGTTGATCTTACTTACCTTCAAAAGATATCCAGAATCCATCATTACTTACAACTTCCATACTCCTCCAAACAGCCCATATCTCTTTTCTGAATTATGGCAAAAATCTCTTAACTAGTCAGTCTCCTTCATTCTGCTATAGAACCTATAGACTATTCACCACAGAGGAGTCAGAGAAGTTCTCTAAAAATGTCAGAGCACACCATTCCTCTGCTTGAAACCCTTAACACCTTCCCCTTCCACTCAGAGTTAGACCCCAGAACATTACAATGGCCTACAACGCTCTATGTAATATGCTTCCTAATCCCCTCTATCATGCCCTTGCCCCAATCTATTATGTGACCTCTTGGACCTCACTTCCTTATTCTTTCCTCCCTCATCCAATCATCCTTACTGCACTTATTAAAAGTTATATATATATAATATAAAATATATTTTATATATATATTTGTTTCAGAGAGGAAGGAAGAGGGAGAGATAGAAACGTCAATGGTGAGGAGAATCACTGATCAGCTGTGTCCTGCACGCTCTCTACTGGGGAGAGAGCCTACAGCCTGGCATGTTTTGACGGGACCCAGCCATGCTCACTCACTGAATTGTGCTGGCCAGGCCCCACCACACTTTTCAAAGATGAAGAGGCAGGTTCCAGCCTCTGAGCCTTTAAACTTACAATTTTCTTTACCTGGAAGTCTCTCCCAGTATTTGTTTTCCCCTCATCTCCATCAAGTCTTTGCTTAAATAAAACCTTTTCAGTTAGGCAACCCCTGTCCACCACACTATTGTAAACGGTAGTGTTTCTCTCAGCTGTGTTTTACTCTCTTGCTTTTTACTTTCTGCCTTAAGATATAATTTATTTATTTTGCTTATTATCACCTTTCTCCACCAGAACATAAACTTCTGGAGACAAGGATTTTTGTTATTTTGTTCACTGTGGTATCCCCAACAATAATGTTGTATATTATTGAAAACATAAAATACTTTGGTAGATATTAGGTGGGTAATAGGTATACAGAAACATTACACTTCTTTCTATTGGTATAGTACAAATTAATTTAGACCTTTAGAATTCTCATTAATTGAAACACACACAGCCTGTCTTTTGATCTTTATCTTTTGTTTGGAATTATCTTTTGCCCAAGTCTGGGCATCTGTACTTTTCAATAGTTCTATGTTCAAACAGTAGAGATGAACTTGATCATTATTACATATTAAAGGACTTCACTGTATTCCTGCAATGGACTAAATGTTTGTATTTCCCAATAAATATGTTGAAATCCTAAGCCCCAATACTAGTATATTAGAAGCTGGAACCTTTAAGAGGTCATAAAGGTGGAATCTTTATGAATGGGATTAGTGCCCTTATAAAAGAGGTACCAGGATTCCAAGATGGCTGTGGGATAGGAGGAAGCTACATTCATCTCTTCCCAGCATCAAACCAGATCTACAGCTAAATTATAAAGCAGTTAACCCAAATAACCAATTGAAGGACAGCTGAACAGGCATATTATCACTAAGGATTTACATAAGAAGCCAAAGAGAGAGCGTAAAGAAGGGTAGAGACATGGAGAGGGTTGGACCCTGCACCCGCATGTGGTGGCTGAGAAGTCGAAGAAATATCTGGGCTGCAAAAGTACTCCCTGAAGCATGTCAGATCTCAACCCCATGCTGGCAATCCCCAACCCAGAGCATCAGAGCTTGGAAAAGGAGCCTGCGTTGAAAATCAGTGAGGAATCTGTCCACCTGGAAGAGGTCTGCTAGAAACCCAGGGCCAACACATAGCATCTTGCTCTTGGACACTAACTGGGGCTCCAGTAGAGGGAAGTTGACTCAAGGCATATGGGAGTCATAATGAAAAGGTCTAGGTTGTGAAATCTAGAGGATCAGCCTCTAAGGTCCCTGTGCTGAGTACCTATCCCACACCATCCTTAGGAGCCATCTTCCCAAGGTAGAGTACTACTGTACTTACTGCACCAGCCTGGGCAGTGCACTGCCCAGACCTCCAACTACTAGTGACACCAGCCTGCCAAGCTCAAGTCCTGCAAAACAAAACTAATAAACACTGGCAGGGGGCACCCAATAGGAACCTTTGGCGTGCTCTTTTTCTAGAGAAGCTCTTGGAAGACTGTCAGTCATTGCATTATGTGGCTTTGAAATGGGAACCAGTCTTATTGGATACTTGGATGGCACTATGGTGTGGGGGATGTGCTTGCCCCATCATGCATAGCCAGAAGGCAATAGCCCCAATGGGAGACTTGATCTGTCCTCCCAATTCCCAGTGGCTTTGCCCTGCTGAGTCTGCTCCTGCAGAGGGGACAGTAGGCTGCATCCAACCTAAACCTGCTGTACACTCCCCCTGGAGGAGCTAGGGTTGGAGACTCTGGCAGAGCCTGGGTGGTATGGCTCTGGAGTAGGGAACAACCCCCCTCCCCCACAATAAATGCCTGACCATGCTTGCCCACTCTAGCCCCATCCTCCCAACACTGGCCATACCATCCTACCAAGCTTGTGCCTTGTGGAAGGATTTGTGGGTTGTGGCCAGCCTGGGAATACTCTACAGTCTTTTTTTTTTTTTTTTGAAAGCTCTGGAGGAAGATCAGGCAACCTCAGGCATTGTGGAGCAACTGACAGGTGAGCTGGACTTCAGGGTGCCTTGGGCCTTTCATTGATCCTTCCTTGGCACACAGCTGGAGGAAGTTGACCCTTCCCACACACACCCAAGCACATCAGACATAGCGACAAACAGTGAATAGAGTGATAGCCCCAGACAGGTAGCCCAAAACCAGTTATAGATAACATCTGACATCAAAATGCATTGAAAACTCACTCAAATAGACCCAGAACCAACACAAGCAGTGGTGGTCTTCAGAACACACCAGAGCTCTACCCAACAAGCCACACAAATGGCACACAAAAGGGGAGATTTTGACAGGCAACAGATCCTACTGGAAATAACTCTGCCTCAGGGGGCCCCTGCACAGTGAATCAAACACAGTGATTGACATCTATCCTTATAGTCAGCCAGCCACAGGGCTAACTCCACCCACAAATGAGCCAATAGCATTCAAGACCCAACTACAACAGGACAGCAGACATAACTCACAAAGGAGACATTACTGAACTCAGGTGATCTGGAAGATTGTGCCACTGCACCCCACAAGACACATACATCATAAAACTGTCACAACAAATTCGGGAGTTATAGCAGATCTACCTAATAAATACAGGAAAAATGGGGAGACAAAGAAATATGCCCCAAATGAAAGAACAAGTGCAATCCCCAGAAAAATAATTAAATGAAATGGAAACAATCAAGATAATAGGTGCAGAATTTAAAACAATGGCTATAAGGATGCTTAAGAACTTGGAGGATGAAAGGATGATCTCAGTGAGAACCTAAACAAAGAGAAAATAAGCATTAAAAAGGACACAGAAATCACAAAAAGGAACCAATCAGAAATTAAGAACATTACATGTGAAATGAAGACTATACTAGAAGAAATAGACAGCAGGTTAGATGAAGCAGAAGACTGAATCAGTGATGTAGAGGTCAAGAAAACAGAAAACATCAAAGCAGAGCAGCAGCAAAAACAATAAAAAATTTAAATGAAGAAAAATCTAAGGACTCTCTGAAACAATATCAACTGTAACAAAATCTGCATCATTGAAGTACCAGAAGGAGAAGAGAGAGAGAGTACAAAGGATTAAGCACCTATTTGGAGGAATAATGGGATTAAACTTCCTTAATCCAATGAAGGAAAACAAAAGACAAATTCAAGAAGCACAGAGTACCAAACAAGATGTACCACAAGAGGCCCACATCAAGGAACATCTTAATACAAATAGCAAAATTAAAGATAAAGATACGATCTTAAGAACAGCAAGAGAGAGATAGTTAGTTACCTACAAAGGAGCTCAAAATGAATTAAAGACTTAAATTTAAGTTGTGCAATCATAAAAATCCTAGATGAAAAATCAGGCTATAAAATCTCATACTTCTCTCATAGCAATATTTTTTCCTGATCTATCTCCATAGACAAAGGAAACAAAAATTAATAAACAAATGGTACTTCATCAAACTAAAAAGCTTTTTCACAGCAAAGGAAATCATCAGTAAAATTAAAAGACAACCCACTGAATAGAAGGACATATTTATCAATGATACATCTGATAAATTTCCAAAATTTACAAATAACTTACACGTCAACACAAAGAAAACTAATAAATTAAAATATGGGCAAGGGGCATGAATAGACCCTTGTCCACAGAGGACATACAAATGGGCAACAGACATATGAAAAGTTGCTCCATGTCACTAATCATTGGAGAAATAAAAATTAAAACCACAATGATATATTACCTCACACTTGTCAGAATGTCTATCATCAATAAATTAACAAACAAGTGTTGGAGAGGATATGGAAAAAGGAAGCCTTGTGCACTATGGGTGAGACTGCAGATTGGTGCAGCCATTATGGGAAGCAGTATGGAGTTTCCTCAAAACATTAAAAACGGAACTGCCTTATAACCCAGTAATTCCACTTCTGGGAATGTATCAGAAGAAACTAGAATCACTAATTTGAAACAATATATGCACTCCTATGTTCACTGCAGCATTATTTACAATAGCCAAGATTTGTAAACAGTCCAAGTATCCATATGTAGATGAGTAGATAAAAAGCTGTGATAAATTTACACAATAGAATAAATACTTAGTCACATAAAAAGAAGAAAATCTTATCTTTTGCAACAGCAAAGAATGGACCTGGAGAGTATTATGATAAGTGAAATAACCAGTCAGAGAAAGAAAAATACTGTATGATTTCACTTGTATGTGGAATCTAATGAACAAAATAATAAACAAAATGGAAACAGACTGACAGCTGTCAGAGGGATGGGGAATTGAGCTCGGGCTAAAGCAATTTCAGGGCATCCTCTGCATAAAGTATTCATTCAGGTTTCAAAGAAAATGTCATCTCTTAATATTGGTCACTTTCACAGTCCCTCCTACCCACCCCCATCATTCCTTAGGCTATTATCTAGTTTTTTTACACTCCATTCTACTGATATAGTACAGATGAACTTAGACCTTTAGAATTCTAATTAAAACACACTGCCTGTGAAACACACTATCTGAAATTGGCATATTTATTTATTTGTTGTTTATCTACCCAAAGAGAGTGCAAGGGTCACAACATAAAAATTATCCGACCTTAAATGTAAAGGGTTGAGAAACCCCGACTTTCATGTTTTCAGACTTATAAGTCATCCTGAAGTCTCTGCAGAGGAAGACATTAACCTTTCTTCATGGTAATGATAAAATATAACTTCGGAGCCTTTATTCAGCCCCTTTTCTTAATCTTTAGAAAAATACTTATTTTCACTTATAGGTTGTAAATTATTCTTGCCTTTTACTCCACACACGTTTCCCTTGGCATGCAAGTACCATGTGAGTAAGCTGGGATGCATTACCTGCTGCTCATGGAGGACCACTTGGCCATTGAGGGGACTTCCCAGGGGTGCCACTGTCAGAAATGGGTGCCAAATTCCACTGGCGGTTCTTGGGAAGAGGTCAAAAAAGTCCACAAAGTAGCCAGTTTTCCCAGCCATACTCATGAAGTATAAGGCAACAGGATTGCACGTCACTACATAGAGAGTATATTCCTCATTTTCTGAAATGACAAAAAACAGATATTTTTTAAATCTGCAACAAATTTTCTGACTGGGCAAGAGATCCAGTGAAAACTGAGTCATGATACTAAACACAGTTGAAACTCAACAGATGGATTGATTAGGCTGAAAGACCGTGAGAAACAATTTAGTTCCTGCTCTGGAAGTAGATGGGGCCACAGCTATTTGATCTCTAAATGTATAATAATCTGGCCACCTCTATATATATTAGAGGCCCAGTGAATGAATTTATGCATGGGTAGAGTCTGGCCAGCCTGGCCAGGAGGGAGGGGACATAGGCAGTTGACTGGTCTGCCTGCAGGTTGAACTCCTGGTCAAGGGGACAATATGCATATTAGACTTTTATTATATAGGAAATACACTGAATGGCCAGATTATTATGCATTCAGAGATCATAATAATCTGGCCACACACACACACTGAGTGGGCAGATTATTATAATTCTAACCCAATAAAATGCTCTTTTAAAAATATTTTAATCCTTATTTTTCAGTTTATTAATTATATTGTTCCCCTTTTTTTCACCCTATAGCTCCCCTCCACCTGGTACCCATCCCACCCTCCATCCTCACCTCCCCCACTATCCTCTCCCATAGGTGCATGATTTTTGTCCATCTCTTGCTGCACCTCCCACACCCTTTTTCTCCTCAAGAATTGTCAGTTCATTCCCTCTCTATGCCCATGATTCTGTTATATTCACCAGTTTATCCTGTTCATCAGATTTTTAATTCACTTGATTTTTATATTCATTTGTTGATAGATGTGTATTTGTTGTTCATAATTTATATTTTTACCTTTTTCTTCTTCTTCTTCTTCTTAAAGAACATCCTTCAGCATTTCAAAAGCTAATTCCTTTAGCTTTTTCTTATCTGAGAAGCACTTTATCTGACCTTCAATTCTGAATGACAGCTTTGCTGGGTAGAGTAATCTTGATTGTAGATTCTTGCTATTTATCACTTTGAATATTTCTTGCCACTCCCATCTGGCCTGCATCATTTCTGTTGAGAAATCTGCTGACAATCGTATGGGTGATCCCTTATGGGTAACTAACTGTTTTTCTCTTGCTGCTTTTAATATTCTCTCTTTGTCTTTTGCTCTTGGCATTTTAATTACGATGTGTGTTGGTGTGGTCCTCTTTGGATTCCTATCGTTTGGGGTTCTGTGTGCTTCTTGGACTTTTAAGTCAATTTCTTTCATCAGGTGGGGGAAGTTTTCAGTCACTATTTCTTCAAATAGGTTTTCATTATCTTGCTCTCTCTTTTTTTCTGGCACCCCTATAATTCAGATGTGGTATGCTTGAGGTTGTCCCAAAGGCCACTTACACTATCTTCAATTTTTTGAATTCTTTTGGCTTCTTGCTTTTCAGGCTGAGTGGATTTTGCCTCTTTGTATTTCCAATCTTTGACTTGGTTCTTGCGGTCCTCTAGACTGCTTTTAGGTCTTTGTATAATATTTTTTATTTCAGTCAGTGTATGCTTAATTTCTAGTTGGTCCTTTTTCATATCCTTGAAGGTCTCATTCATATCCTCGAAGGTCTCATTAAGTTCATTGGCCTTTTCTAGGAGCCTCTTGAAAAACCTTATAACTGTGGTTTTGAACTCTATGTCGAGTCTTTTTTTCCCCCTCAATTTCTTTCACATCTGATTTATTTCCATGTCTCTGCATTATGGCTGCTTTCCTCAGTTGGTCGATTAGCTTTGTGTGGTAGATGTCCTCTAAGGGACAGTGGCTCAGCCTCCCCAGTTACCTGAGGTGGATACTCTTGCTACAGCCCTTTATGGGTTGCACAGTCTTGTTGAAGTTAAGCCTAGATTATTGTTGTTAACATTAGGAGGGTTTGACCTCCAGGCCAACTGGCTGTGAGGATCAGCTGTGCTTAGGTTGGATGGGCGGAGTCTCTGGGCTGAGCAGGCAGCCTTGATTTCCATCAACTCCTCCCTGTGTGGCACCTGGGTCTCTGTGCCAGATGGTAATGGTTGCAAGCACCTCTGAGAGAAAGCTGCCACTGAGCTCTACCCGCTACCGGACAATTCAGCCTCTCCCCATAGAAGTCTGCACACCCAAAGTCTCATCTGGGGTTGTAAAACAATGCAGTCCGTTGGTTTCCCAAACGAGAGAGCAAGTCATGAGTCCTCTGTGTACGCTCGTGCACTTCTGCTGTTTCCAAGTTTGAACGCCCTCTCCACAAGCTCGCAGACCTCTGCAGTGCCCAAGTTTCAGTGTGCTTCCTTACTGTCCAGTTTCACCCTGTATGAGTGTGGGTTCCCCGGACCTTGCCTGGAACTGGGGAATCAGTGCAGTGGGGCGCTTTTGTCTCCTGCCAGTTTTGCAGCCACCTGCCCTCTCCGCTCGTGCGTGCACACGGCTCCAATCTCTGACTCCACATGTATCTTCAACGCTGCCCTCCACCACTCCTCTGAGTCAATGTCCTATCTTTACTTTTATTTGTGGGATTTTCACTCAGCCAGCTTTCTGGTGATTCTGGATGATGTTTGTTCTGTCGTTAAGTTGTAGTTTTGGAATTGTTGTGTGGGGCAGCAAGATAGGTGTTTACCTATGCCGCCTATCTTGGTTCCTCCAGAAGGCAATAAAATGCTCTTTTCTCTTACCAATACAAAATAGGTAAGAAAACAAACAAATAACAACAACAAAAAAACAACCTAGTTTGCAAATGTAGATGATACTAAAATAAAGGGTTAAATTATATGAGGGATAGCAAAAGAGTTCATCTTTTTAAAAAATATATATTTTTTTATTGATCTCAGAGAGGAAGGGAGAGGGAGAGATAGATAGAAACATCAAAGATGAGAGATAATCAATGATCAGCTGCCTTTTGCATACCCCCCACTGGGGATTGAGCCCACAACTGGATACATGCCCGTGGAGGGAATCGAACCCAGGACCCCTTAGTCTGCAGGTGGACACTCTGTCCACTGAGCCAAACTAATTAGGGCAGAGTTCATCTTTTAAGGGCCAATTCTGACTAACTGGCAGCAGCTGCCTGGAATGCTATGTGGAGAACTGTGACATTGTCACAAGGGATAATGAGAAAAGTGCTACACTGGTTAGTGATGGGCAATGGGACACATGATCACAGCATACTTATGTACAAGTCCTAAATATGAGACAAGGGCCAAATTTCAAACAATATCCATAAAAAGCCATATTTAATCTCTACTAGTGAGTGTGAAATTCTATATAATAAAAGGGTAATATGCGGCGGAACAACCGAGAATGAATGGTTGCTATGATGCACACTGACGACCAGGGGGCAGAGGCTCACTGCTGGAGCTGCCTCCTGGTGGTCAGTGGGCTTGTGTACACAGGGGGAGCGCTGCTCAGCGAGGAGCCGCCTGATGGCTCGCCAGTGCAGCAGCGGTGGTGGGAGCCTCTCCTGTCTGCACAGCAGCTCTAAGGATGTCCAACTAATGGCTCCCTGTGGGGAGCAGGCCTAAGCTGGCAGGTGGACATCCCCCAATGGTTCCTGGACTAATGGCTCCCTGTGGGGACCAGGCTGGGCTGAGCGATTCCACCCGTCCTCTGAGTGGACAAATTTTCTTGCACCAGGCCTCTAATATTTTAATAATAGCAACAACCTGTTACCAAAAACTCTGTACATTTTTAAAGCACATTTTTATTCAACATACCTGCTTTTAGGAATAATCAATATCTATAGAACTTGTATGAACAAAACTTGCTTCTGAATTTTTGCCTAAACAATCTCCATCTTAGTCAAGTTAGAGACTCCCTCCCTTCCCCCTGCCTTCCCTTTTGTTTATATTACTTTAGTAACTGCCATTAACTGAGAAACTTCTGCCAAAAGGTACCAGGGCACACTGCATGAATCAGTAGGTACTGGCAACAGTCCAGAAATGCAGATGCCAAAAGTTCACATCCTTTATTTGTCATTCTTCACAATGAGAAGTTTAATGACTACAAATCATTCCAGCCCTGCTTTCATGGTTCATGCAATCACAAAACTGGAATCCCAGCCAAAGAATCCAATGTTTCTCCTTTTTATTTTCCCTTCTATTTTTAGCACACGCCTGGGTGTGTTTAACTTTGTGCTGCAGTTGTAATGAGAAACAGACGTATGCATACAAACTTAGAAGTGCTTAAAGGGATTCCACAATTGTATTTTGTTAGGTTCATATAGGAAATTAGTTCTAAATTATACATAATTGCTATCTAATCCACAAATGACAATTATAGAGTCTATGGACTTCAAAAAAAAATCAGTGTAGGAAGGAAAAATCAAAAGAACAAACCGACTAACATACCGTGTGATGTAGCAATGTCACAGATTATGTTAATTTCATCCAATGGCAACTTCCAGGAGGCACATTCTTCAGTGAAGGTTTGAAATCTTCCTTCATGTCTTTCCATTGGATATTCCTGTATGTTTATAGGTGCTGGACCCTATAATAAAGTAGTTTATCTGAGTTAAGAAATTTGAGTAGTTGCCAAAATGTAGAAAAGCTGTAGTTCTTTCAAAATACAGACTTTAAATTCAAATAATCAACATCTTGATATCTCTCTTCTTCTTAAAAAAATCTTTATTGTTCAGTTTATTAATTACATTGTTTCCCCTTTTTTATCCCTCTATAGCTCCCCTCCACCCTGTACCCATCCCACCCTGCATCCTCACCTCCCCCTCCCCACTGTCCTCTCCCATTGTTGCAAGATTTTTGTCCAGTCTCTTGCTGTACTTCCCACACCCCTTTTCTCCCCAAGAATTGTCAGTCCATTCCCTCTCTATGTCCATGATTCTGTTATATTCACCAGTTTATCCTGTTCATCAGATTATTAATTCACCTGATTTTTAGATTCATTTGTTGATAGATGTGTATTTGTTGTTCATAATTTATATTTTTACCTTTTTCTTCTTCCTCTTCTTAAAGAATATCTTTCAGCATTTCATATAATATTGGTTTGGTGGTGATGAACTCCTTTAGCTTTTCTTATCTGCGAAGCACTTCATCTGATCTTCAATTCTGAATGATAGCTTTGCTGGGTAGAGTAATCTTGGTTGTAGAATCTTGCTATTCATTACTTTGAATATTTATTGCCACTCCCATCTGGCCTGCATCGTTTCTGTTGAGAAATCTGCTGACAATCGTATGGGTGATCCCTTATAGGTAACTAAGTGTTTTTCTCTTGCTGTTTTTAATATTCTCTCTCTGTCTTTTGCTCTTGGCATTTTAATTATGATGTGCCTTGGTGTGGTCCTCTTAGGGTTCCTATATATTGGGGTTCAGAGTGCTTCTTGGGCTTTTAAGTCAGTTTCTCTCACCAGGTGGGGGAAGTTTTCAGTCACTATTTCTTCAAGTAGGTTTTCATTATTTTGCTCTCTCTCTTTTTCTGGCACCCCAATAATTCAGATGTTGGCATGCTTGAGGTTGTCCCAGAGGCCCCTTACACTATCTTCAATTATCCTGATTCTTTTTGTTTCTTGCTTTTCCAGCTGAGTGGATTTTGCTTCTTTGTATTTCAAATCTTTGACTTGTTTCTTGTGGCCCTCTAGACTGCTTTTAGGACTTTGTGTAATATTTTTTATTTCAGTCAGTGTATGCTTGATTTCTAGTTGGTCCTTTTTCATATCCATGAAGGTCTCATTCATATCCTCAGAGGTCTTGTTCATTTCCTTGTAGGTCTCATTCATTTCCTTGTAAGTCTCATTCATTTCGTTGTAGGTCTCATTCATTTCCTCGTTGGTCTTGTTTATTTCCTCGTAGTTCTCATTAAGTTTATTGGCCTTTTCTAGGAGCCTCTTGAAAAGCCTTATAACTGTGGTTTTGAACTCTATGTCTAGTAGTCCTTTTTTCATCCATTTCTTTCGCACCTGATTTCTTTCCATGTCTCTGCATGGTGGCTGCTTTATGTGGTAGATGTCCTCTAAGGGATAATGGCTCAGCCTCCCCAGTTACCTGAGGTGGGTACTCTTACTGCAATCCTTTATGGGTTGTACAGTATTTTTTAATTTAAGCCGAGCTTGTTGTTGTTAGCCCTAGGAGGGTTTGACCTCCAGGTCAATTGGCTGTGAAGGGAGACTGTGTTCAGATTGGATGGGTGGAGTCTTCGAGCTGAGCCGGCAGCGTCAGCGCCAGCTACGTCCTATGAGGTGCTCCCGTGCAGGTCTCTGTTGGATGGGAATGGTTGCAGGCACCTCCAAGAGAAAGCTGCTAATCTCTACCCCTTGCCAGACAACTCTGCCTCTCCCCAAATGAGTCTGCACACCCAAAGTCTCACCCAGGGTTGTAAAATAAAGCAGTCTGGTGGTCTCTGGGACTAGGGAGCAAGTCGTCAGGGAGCAAATTGTGTGTCTGTGCTGTCTCAAGGGAGCAAGTCGCCAGGGAGCAGTTTCCGCGTGCAAACTGCTGTTCCGAGCAACCTGGATTCTCAGACTAGGAGACCTCTGCTGCGCCCGGCTTCCAGGGTGCGTATCCTGGACCTCGGACCTCGCCTGGCACTGGGGAATCTGTGCAATGGGGCGTCTCCGCCCTCCCTGTTGGCGAAATCCAGCTGGGGTTGCTGCTGCCAGCCCTACAGCCCGCACGCGCGGCCACGGCTCCTAACCTCTGATTCCGCGCGTATCTTCAAGGCTGCGCTGTGCCGCTCCTCTGAGTCTCAGTGTCCCACCTTTACTTTTATTGGTGGAGTTTTCGCTCAGCCAGCTTTCCGGTGATTCTGGTTGATGTTTGTTTTGTTGTTATGTTGTAGTTTTTGAATTGTTTTGTGGGGCAGAACAATAGGTGTTTACCTATGCCGCCATCTTGGTTCCTCTTGATATCTCTCTTCTTATTTTATTGATTTGCATGGCATCTTATATAATAAAAGAGAAACATGCAAATTTGACCGTACCTTTGCTCCTGATTGGCTATGCTACCAGCCTATCAGGAGCAAGGGCAGGGCCAAGTGGCATGAGCACCGGGTCCTGGGGGTGGAGATGAAACGTCAGTGGTGGCAAACACCCAGCCCCAGGGTGCTGTGAGGGGAAGCAGCAGCAGCAGTGGTGGTGGCAGCAGCAGGGAGTGCCCGGCCTCCTGGCACTGTGAGCAGAAGTGGCGGTGAGTGCCCAGCCCCCAGGGCTGGGTGGTTGCAGGCAGCCGGGGCTGAACAGGGTGATGGTTGGGCAGGCTGGGGGTGAGCCATCAGTTGGACATCCCCTGAGGGCTCCCAGTATGTGAGAGGGGGCAGGTTGGGCTGAGGGACCACCCACCCCCAGTGCACAAAATTTATAGTTTATAACAATAATACCATAAAATTGCATTTATAAATGCTTCCACATGTGCTGTTATTTAATTTCTCACTTTATTTTCTTTTTACTCATAAAATATACCAGATGTAAAATCCCATAGTATTTCTCATTATTTCATTTCTTTCTAAGCCAAGAGCAACTTTGAATGCCAAGTACTGGGCCTCAGAACTGTTCAAACCAGGAGAATAACTTGTAAATGAATGAATCAGGGCCTGATATAGTTTCACTGCTAAGAATGATTATTACATCATTATATAGAATGTAATGGCTAACCTTGGGTCTTTGAAATAAAATATAAAAAACAGTAACAATTAAAATTAAAAAAAATTACTGATAATTATAAAAAGTAGAGTATTTCACACATGCTGAAGTATTATTCAATAGTAACATACGCAGAGGAATAAATTTAATAATGTTATTGCTATTAGTACTGGGTACTCAGATATGATATCCTGGAAAGATTATATAGATACTAGATGCCCAGTGCACAAAATTAGTGCACTGTGTGGGGGGGGTTCCCTCAGCCCAGCCTGCACCCTTTCCAATATGGGACCCCTTGAGGAATGTCCGACTGCCCATTTAGGCTCAATCCCATCAGTCAGACATCTCTCAAGCAGTTGAACATCCCTCTCACAATCTAGGACTGCTGGCTCCCAGCCATTCACCTGCCTCTGCCTGCCAGCCTGACCATCTCCTAACCCCTCCTCTGCAGCCTGATCGATGCCTAACTGCTCCCTGGCAAGCCAGATTGCCCCTAACTGCCCTCTCCTGCCAGTCTGCTTGCCCCAACTGTCCTTTCCTGCAGGCCTGGTCCCCTACCAACTGCCCTACCCTGTAGGCCTGCTTCCCCCAACTGCCCTCTCCTGCTGTCCTGGTCCTCCTTAACTAACCTCACCAGCAGGCCTAGTCTCCGCCCCCTGCCCCGCCAGCTGCCCTCCCTTGCTGGCCTGGTCACCCTCAATTGCCCACAACTACCCTCTCCTGCAGGACATCTTGTGGTGGCTATCTTGTGTCCACATGGGGGCAGCCATCTTTGACCACATGGGGGTGGCCATCTTGTGTCTTGGAGCGATGGTCAATTTGCATATTACTCTATTTCAATGATTTGTATGTAGTCAGCCCTTAACTAATAAAAAATGTTTGGGTTAGATATTGACCACTGTGGCATGTATGCTTCCTTACCCTGTATCTCAGGAGCAGGAAGACTAGAAACTAGATTTCTCATACTCACTCCCTTGCAGCAAGGGTTCTGGATGAGATTTAATTCTACCAATTAAATGCATTTGCATGAGATTTGGAAGGCAGAAGAGGTGGCTGTCTTCCTGCAGCTGTAGTTGACAATGAGCCATCAGATTTTATGCTCTCCTGCAAACACTGCTGAATGACAGCCCACTGGTCAATCCTGATCCATGTCTGCTCTTGCAAATAAAGTTTTACTGGAACACAGACGCACTCATTTGTTAAAGTACTGTCTTCAGCTGCTTTTGTACTAACATGGCAGAGTTGAGTAGTTGTGACAGAATCTTTATAGCCACAAAGCCTAAAATATTTATTACCTGCTATTTTAGATAAAAAGTTTGTCGGTCTGCTTTATTGTGTATGTCTCAGCAATAGGGTAGCAGCAGAAGCTGAAACACTGGTCTTGAAAATAAGTCCTTCTGTACTTTCTAAAAATTTTATAAGCATCTAATTCCCTAAAATAAATCTCTTACTGCTTGAAATACCAGGGGACTTTGTAGGGAATTAGATTTTGCAACAGAGGGGTTTCCATTGCAACTTTATCATTGATTGATACTCTTTTCCTTAGCCTTTTTACATGAAGACAAATATATTGAAGTAACTGTCCTAGAATAACACACAAGATACCCAAATTTCCCAAAATACAGGTTAGCTCTTAGGAACTCTACTGACCATTAGCAATTCTCTACATGAAGTCTCTCAGAAGCCAGACTGACTTTAGCTCTTAGGAATTCTGCTGACCATTAGCAATTCTCTACATGAAGTCTCTCAGAAGCCAGATTGACTTGACAGTTTGAGCAGAAGCTCAAGCTACTCTAAAATAACATCAGAACAAGTCATTTCTGAGCTTATGAATTTTCTCCAGTGAAGATATATAAAAATCTGTAATTTCAATATTTTAATGAAGAAATAATATCAACCTTTATGTCTATACGATGAGTTTCTGCAGGACACAACAGTTTCTGCATTCCATCTCTTGACTGGCCCACGGTCCAGAAGCCCATGAATGTCTGCTCTGGCAGAGGCAACCTGTCAAGGAAGATTTGAAAAGTAAACATTCCTTCTTGTATCCAAGTCATAGGAAAACATAATGTACCATCTATTATCAACCACACAAATAAATATGACGAATGCTTTTCTTAGAAGTTCTTCACATGTTATTAAAAGAATCTATAAAACCATGTTTAGAATATACTTTAAGAAGAAAAGTTGCCACTTTTCTGAAACTCAGAAGGTAAAGTCCTATTCTGTTTTTACCTTAATGACAAATATAATAGATTACATATATTTTCCTTGAATGGGTAAAATACTTAGCAAGTTGACATCTAAATTACTAGTAGAGTATAGGAAGTATTTTTTTAGGCAAAAAATAAAAAAAAAAATGGAGCAACCTATTAAATTTTCAGTATATTCTTTTAAATTTGGAATAAAATAATAGACAGTACACAATACTACCAGTCACATGGTTGTAAGTTGTACAGGACAAGTTTCATAGACTCTATGTTAGCACCTTAATTTTTTCACTTTGAATTGAAACATTATATAGAGAAATATTCACATAAATGTGCCACTTAGTCCTGAACATACCAGCACCCAACATCAGCACCCAACGAAAGAGCATTACCAGCACCCAGGAAGCCTCTCAGGGACACTTTGGTCATTGTACTCATCAAGGGAGCACTAATGGAATTATTTCTAATGGAATTAGTCTGTGTTTAGATTCCTTTTTATTTAAAATGATTTTTTAAATAAAGTGACTTGCAAAAACACAGATGGCAATGCTAAAGTACAAAACTACAGATAATTTTTTTGAGACTAAAGTCTTCATTTTTAATCATACTATCTTTTCTTTGACTTTTTAAAATGGAACAATCGATTTGTCAATTAATTCATTATAAAGTTCTTATTCCTTGGTAAGTTGAGGCAAACAATAATTCAGAGTTAAATTTCTTTTTTTCTTTTTTTTTTTAAAGCACATGTAAATACAAATTGAAATGCAGGCTTGTAATGAGTTTGATGATCATGAAAAGAGTACATATTCACATTTTGAAACCATTTTATTTTCAGTAAGAATAGTCTGACACAGTATTTCCATATGCTTAATAAGACCATGTAAGGCTCAGAGATTTTTGGCATAAAATAATAGAATCAAGCATTCTGATAGAATATGCTCTTTGGCCCTTTGAAATACTTAACACAAAAGGAATGATATTTACATTGATATTTTTTACATCATCTTATGCAAATCTCTTAAAAAGAAATAGGTGCTTTTGTATCTATCATCTAAAATACATTTCAAATTATTCTGATTGGTTACTCACTTACTTCCATGTTTTTACTGGAAGTGAGGTAGGAAGGGCATGTAGCCAGGTGATTTACTATTATGTTCTATTAAATGTAACAGATGTCTATGCAGACTTTGGAGAGGAAAAGTAGGTTAATTTCTCTGATTATTAATTTCTTCCTTTGTGAAATCAAGGGGAAGATCTGTATGGGTCCTTAGAGTTTGGGTAGCCTCTGAAGATCACTGAAGTGAGACAAGGGAAGTATCAGTGGTAGATTCATCTGTGTTGTATTACCTTGGTGCTCCAGAGGGAAAATAAAACAACCAAAATGAAAATATCTATACCTATCAATAGAAATAGGTGCCCTGTAAAAATAAAAAGAATCCCAAGTCTAATTTACAGAAAAGATCCATGTATTAACTTTTGGTTGAGAATATGTTTGTATATTTTCAGAAAACAACTCTAAGACCATATGGATTCCTGCAACAAAGAGGTCTGTTCCAACTGTGAAGACAGTTCAGAGATGGAAGACACTGACGACACCTTGCCATTCTAGCAGTCATCAGCTGTGCGTCGCTGCAGGCAGCCCAGGACCAAACCAGAGAGAGTGAGACCTGCATTGCCACCATTTGGCCACCATCCAGATACCATTGCTGACATGTACACATAAGGAACTATTTAACATTGAAACTGGGACTCAGAACTGTTGGACATTGAAACTGAGACTCAAACATATTTTGTCCTTATATATTTATTTCCAGTATGCAGATGCAAGATTTTTTTAAAGAAAAGAAATGGGGGGAAAAGATTGATACAGAGGCAAAGAAGCATTGAACAGACTGTCAAACTACAGTGAGAAGGCAGGGGAGGGTGGGGGACGGGGGCTGTAAGAGATCATCCAAAGGACTTGCATGCATGCATATAAGCATAACCAATGGATATAAGACACTGGGGTGGGGGGGGGGCAGGTGAGGGCATGTGCTGGGGGTAGGACGGGCTGGGGGGAGGTCAATGGGAGGGAAAAAAAGAAACATGTACTACTATTTGTAATACTTTAAAGAATAAAAAAAATTTTGAAAAAATAGGTGCCCTGAAAGGCATGCTTTACTAATTAACTTTAAAAAAAATTGTAAATACATTCCAGTTTTTGGAGACAATAGAAACAGTTTGAAATTTAACTGTGTTTCTTAAGAGGTGGAGAATTGCTTAATAAAAAATGAACTTTGCTTGTTAGATTAATATGTAGCCTAAAATTGATTGATCTAACATATCCTTTAATGATCAGAAATATATTATGTCATTGCTAAAAATAAAGCAAAACACTTCATCCACCTGAGAAAAAGTAACTTTACTTGGCATCTATCCCTGACAATTCCAGGGGTAGTCATGAAACCTGGTTTGAACTTGCCTTCTAAATAACAGTCATGGAAAGTACAGGCTATCCGGGACCCACCTAAAAATAGTACTAGCTGGTTGTCACGGTATGGAAAGGTACCCCATATAGAATCTATTCCAGTACCACATTAGACAATGTGTATGTGCAATCACAACTACAGCCGACAGCACATTTGCAGAGTGTTCTGGAGCTGCACAAACTGATTCCATCCATCTCCTTAGTCCAATCAAGTATTGTTTCCAGACTTTCCCAGTGGGCTCCAGGCAGGTCAATGAATGTAAACTAAAGCCCCTGACTTGTTTGCCACTAATAAGCCCTCCCAATAAGCTGTGGAAAGATTTGATGGTTAGTAACTCACTCCCCTTCACTAAGTTAGTAGTCAGGGGAAAAGGGAAGCATTAAAACTGGATGTACGAGTAGGCTCTGAATTTGAAGCATAATCAACCTTAGCTTGGTTGGAACTCTAAACTAATAACTAGTTAGCAAAAGATACTATGTTCCATTATTAAAACACTAGAGGCCTGGTGCATGAAATTCGTGCACAGGATGGGAGGGGGTCCCTCAACCTGGCCTGCACCCTCTCCCAATCTGGGACCCCTCTAGAGATGTCTGACTGCTGGTTTAGGCCCAATCCCTGCAGGCTGTTGGGCATCCTTCTCGAAATTTGGGACCACCTGCTTCTAACCGCTGGCCTGCCGGCCTGCTCAGTGTGCATCATAGCAACCAGTCATTCCAGTTTTTGAATGTTCCATCCTTTTGGTCACTGAGCTTTTATATATATATAGCTGTTATCAAACTCTGACCAGACTTAAGTTGTTATACCTGATTTGATTAAAACAACAATGGTATTTTACATGGTTTTTAAGAACATGTCACTTGTTTTGTTTAACTTTGTTAAAGTTCTAGCAGGAATGATGTCTGGATTTAATTTTAAAGAAGAGGAGGAAGAATTTAGGGCCTATAAATAACACTACTTTTTATTTTCAATGTCATTCATGAATTTATGTTTTCTTAAAAGAATGAAGTATTTCAATTCATATGTTGTGATGTTTCTTAATAATTTGTGGAAATATTAATAAAGATCTGGAAGTAAAAGTTTTAATTATAAGAATGCTGAATATTGAAATCATGACCCAGGTCAAATTGTAGCACTTGAACAGTTACAGACAGGAAAAAAGTTGTGGTTTTTTTTTTTACATGCATATAACTCCTAACATGAGCCATATGGATAGCAAAGTCAAGAAATATAGTCTGAATGACATGTAAGAGATTTGTCTAAGATTGTTTTCATAAAGAGGTGAGCTGGGGTTTTAAGGAGCATGTTCTGGCAAATTTCTGTCTTTTTTGAACATTTGCCAGTACTATTTCTGGAGTATGAAAGAAACACATGAAAAAGATTTGGATCTTTCCAGGGGCATTATGTAATTGGAAGCTGTTGACATACCTATTATCAGCAATTCCTAAAACATTTTCTTACCACAAGAACTACAATTTTCATAGGAATAATGGAATACTTCAAGGTAGTTCCACCAACTCTCAAAAATTCACCAATTACTATCATCTTTGAGAAGAAAAAGAACAACTACAATTTTACAAGGCCTCACTCATTCCTAATGTTTTAAATCTAATCTCTGGTACACATTAAGGTGGATTGTCCAATGGAATTTACTAAAGCCTGAACAGAATAACCCAAACAAATGCTTCTACATTTGGCTCTTTCTCCTTCCTCTTACACTTCAGCTAATTTAAGCCTTCCCACCTCAAACTGCTACTTGCTAGTCCTGAACATGTATGTTCATGCTTCCGCCAGGCATTTCTACTATTGCCTCTTTAATGAAATCCTCATTCTTGAAGCCCCATTCAAATGTTATTTATCTTTGCATCCCTCTCAAATTCCTTTCGGGCAGAATGAATCTTTTGCTCTTCTGGGTTTCCATGTAAATTTGCATTCTTAGGCTAGAGAGTTCATGTAATTTGCAATCTTCAAATTTTGACCCGATAGGGAATAAAAGCTTAAGAATTCAAGTTCATAAGTGACTTAATGAAATCCCTCATATTTTTTATTTAAACCAAAATTTAAAAACCCAGCACACTAAAGAAAGAAAGTTGAAATCCCCTTTAAATATTTTAAGTTAGTAATAATGGGTACTACTATTCCAAGTTAACCTCCCTTGTTTACTAAAAACTTCTGAATGTTCCTTCCCTATAGTCTCACATGTTGCTGGTAAACTAATTTTGCTGAAAATGATATGCATACAACAAGGATGTGTGTGGGTTTTCCCTTTCTGTGCTTGGCTCTGCATTCAGACACATGGCTTTCCCTTTATAACTTAGATATGTACACCTCTGTCAGTTAGGTCCCATCAAAGTCACAAAAATGAAGAATAATTTGGATGCATGCAATGGAAAAAGATTTGGGGAAACTTATCCTCAGCTGGCACTTCTCAAATATGGTCACCAATATCCACAGTGACACTGTGCAGTCTCAATGCTGCTGCCCAGCATCTTTTATGCCAAAGCAGATGTTGTCAGCTGGTCCCACACATCTCGGGCTTTCCTCCTCCTCCCAGAAGCTGCCAGAGTACAGTTCTGGGGCCTGCATTTCCTTTCCCTCATCTTCAAATTTTATTGCAAAAACTTTTCTTTTTCTGCCATCTGCTTTTCCAACCACATTTAAGTATTTTTGAATCTCAAGTTCTTTCCTTTTCTAATTATCCACATCAAAAAGGACTGGGACTAAAACTCTTCCAGTTTGGAAATTTCCCCAGAAAAATGTAAAAAAAACAAAAAAAAAAATGTATTTCTCACAAGAAGAACTTATAGGAGGAAATAGCCTTACTACGAATGTAGCTTTGAATATAGCATTGCATAACAAGGTTGATAGCTTACATGTTGTCCCAACTAATTGTTAATTCACTGAGGGTAAGGCTTACATCACACTCAACCAAATTTCTGGCACTTGGAATCCTCACTTAGGCCACTGAAACATCACCCCTTCCCCTCTCATTCCCATTGCCACAATGGGAGCCCACATTGTTCATCGCATGGATTCCTATAGCTGTTCCAAACCAATTTTCTTGTCTTTAGGTTCACTGTCTTTTAGTTTATTAACCTTAGAAAACCAGAAGGGGTTTTTATACATTATGAATCTGACCGTGCTAAAATCTGCCTTAAATTTTTTCTATGATTCCTGACTCTCCTCTCCCTTCTAGCCTCACACACAGGACACCCTCACTTCACCATTAATTTTAGTCACTGAACTATTGCAATTTCAAAAATGCACTATGCCCCCTTAAACCTCTCTGCTTGAAACATTTCTCCTCCTCTGTTTGCCTGGAGAACCCCTAGTAATCCTTGGCTTGGTTACCCTCCCTGACTCTCCCCAGGGCAGAAGGCAGGAATCCTCCCCTTGCTCTCTCTTGTGTGGCTCTAAGCACACAAGTCACCCTTTACTTGAGCGCTTTCCCAATTCACTGTGACCCCTTGAAGGTAGGTACTAAGCCTTCCTCACCTTTATATTTCTGACTCCCTACCTGGTGTTTACCACAAAAGGCTCAATTGTGTTTGTTAAATGAGTGAATGCTTGGGTACACTAGAACTGCCATCTTTCCTACTTGTTCCTTATCTCAGTAGCAAGTTGCAAAACACCTTGGCAAATCTTTCCCATTGCATCCTGACTACATGATTCTCAACCAAGGATGCCATCTACTTTACAGGTGAATCTGGAAGAGTTAGCTATAGGTGGGGTTTGGGGTTTCTATCCAGCCGGTTGACAGGCTTTCACAAAGCATCTCACAAATGCTTAAGGGATCAAGGTTAACTGATGGCTAAAATGAGTACAAAAGAGTCATAGACCTTGACATTTTCTACACAGATTAGGTGTGTTTTCTCGTTTTTTTTCTGTACCCTCATTAAAGGAGCTGAAAGCAAGTGAAATGGCTGGGAAGCTACTTCATAACATACGAAAAGAATGCAGGGCAAGGACTGCGAAACTATAAACCAGCGCCACTCTTCTGCTTCTAACAGTTCTGAGATGTCATAGCGTAAACCACATTTTATTTGAAAACTAAGAGCTCTTTTATGAGGTACAAGTAAATCATCACACAGAGTGGAACTGTACAACTTAGAACCCCATGGCCAATATTGTGAACTCATTTGTAAAAATTAAGAATACGAAAATAAAATTATAGGACATAATAGTTTGGAAAATGGAAGGAGAGGCACAATACCCTAAGAAGAGAATCTTAACATTTAATGGGACAAACAAAAGCTGATGATCACTCCTACCTCTAAAGATAAGCCTAATGAAATTACTCAAAAGAGAGATTCTGGTTGGAGATGTTCTTTTTAATGCTTCTGGTACTTTGGAGACCCCGTGGTTGGTCTTGGGTAGAGAAGCAGCAGCTGCTATTAATGCCACAATTACACAGGATGTGTCCTTAACAAAGAAAACCCAGGCTAGTCACATACCCATTCAAAGACACATCTGATTTAAGCCAGTGGTTGGCAAACTCATTAGTCAACAGAGCCAAATATCAACAGTACAACGATTGAAATTTCTTTTGAGAGCCAAATTTTAAACTTAATATACTTGACCAGGCCATGGTATTTTGTGGAAGAGCCACACTCAAGGGGCCAAAGAGCTGCATGTGGCTCGCGAGCCGTGGTTTGTAAACGACTGATTTAAGAGAATATACTTACATCTTACAAAAAGTTGTTTTTTTTTTAATCCTCACCAGAGAATATTTTTCTATTGATCTTTAGAGACAGTGGGAGGGAGAGGGAGAGATAGAGAAGAGAAACACTGAAGTGAGAGAGAAACATTGATTGGTTGCCTCCTGCACATGCCCCGGAGGATAGAGCATGCAACCAAGATACATGCTTTTGTCTGAAATCGAATCTGGGAACCTTCAGTCTGTGGGCTGATGCTCTATCTACTGAAGCAAACTGGCTAGGGATAAAAAGTATTTTTTACTTACTTATGGAATCAATGACAAATAGCATTAACCTGAAGGAAAATGTGATTAAAACAAGGGGTTTGGTCACTAATGTAAAAGTTATAGGCATATTTTGTATGATATATGTCCCCAAATAGAGGGAGTTAAAATTGGAAAAACTCCAAAGTTTCTATTATCTTTAAAATCTTGCAGTACAGTGTTGTACTGCATTGTTTCTCTCATATAAGGCACTGTACAGACAACATGGTGGAGTGAGCAAAAAAATGATAGTTTTGGAACAGACAGAACTGCAGTTGAATTCCCCACCCTGTCATTTATTAGTTGTATAGTCTGTTAGGTATTTAGTTTTCTGAAACTTAGTTCTTCATCTATAAAACACACGCACGCACACACACACTCCTATACCTAATAGATAATAAACTTTTAAAATTACTTGCCTAATAGAAGAATTGTTTTATAGATTGTGCATTAATATTTGTAAAGTGCTTACAGCACTTAGTAAGCACTTGATAAGTATCAACTATTTTTATTTTTGTTGCTTTAAAAATGTGCTGTCTACCCTCATTTGACATATTATCAATGATTAAACTTAGGTTGTGTTGAAATGCCCCAGTTGCTCAGTTCACGTCATTTCTTGTTTGCCATCAGGAAGGATGCCAGTGTTCTACCTTTGGGGTATAATCACAGTGTAGCATGAGCTTTGCTGTATGGGAGGCAAGAAATAGCAATTTCAGACTAGACCTTTACTTTAAAACTTTTATTTAAATAAGAAAACAAAATAAAAAATTCCAGATTGTCTGTGGATATTTAAAAAATAAAACACAGAAAATAATACATGTTAGAATATTAAAATAGCAAGAAAGTGGGGCCTCGCAAAGGCAACCACTGACAATATTACCCTGTGTTTTCAAATGATTGTAAATGTGAATATATTAAAGAGATTTAATTGAAATTTTGCTACTTTAATCTTAGACTTTTATAATTCAAAGGAATTTTATTTTGTGTGAAAAAGTAAGTTACAAAATTTTAATCAAGTATTTGAAAGCAGAGAGGGAATACAATGTGAACAGGACACTTGAGGAGCAGTTGTAAGGCTCCAATAGGCTACAGGACACTTTTAAAGTCTCACAGGACAATTGTTTTGAGAAGTGCAGTCTGTCTGGCAACAGCATTTTGACATGTTTGAGAAGGATAATGAGATTGAAACATATGCAGAAGACACAAAGGGTTGATATGAATGTTTATATTCCTTGCGAGAGTTCCTTATATACTTTATGAATCTGTTTATTATGCTTACAATAAATATCTAATACCTAAAATTTCTAGAAGGATGGAGAAAAGAGTAGGGTTGAGGAAGAGTGTCATTTGCACTCAAATCTACTTCATCAGAGATAAATTTCTTTTCAACAAAGGAGCTTGGGAATAAAATGTTTAAAAAGAACCCCCTTTCACTCAGCTGGCATGGCTCAGTGGTGGAGTGTCAATCTATGAACCAGGAGTTTACAGTTCAGTTCTAGTCAGGGCACATGCCCGGGTTGTGGGCTTGATCTCCAGTGTGGGCCATGCAGGAGGCAGCCAATCAATGATTTTTTCTCATCATGATGTTTCTACCTCTCCTCCCTTCCTCTCTGAAATCAATTAAAAATATTTTTTTAAAAAGAACCCCCTTTTAGGGACATGTATCTTCTAATAAGAAGAAAAGCTGTGCAAAAAACAAAACAAAACAAACAAACAAAAAAACTCAAAGGAAGTATTTCTCAGTGTTATGAAATAACACAGAGAACCACAAGATCTGGAAGGATTTAAAAACAATTATCTTCAGATGGTGGAATTATAGGTGTTTTTTAATTTTTTGTTAATTTAAATATAAACAGAAGTTCATTCTTCCTTTAGTACATATGCAACACAAAGAAATACTACATGTTAAAACTTTTTAATTTCCTCAAACTTTTTATTCTACTCTGATACAAACAAATGATTGGTAGATTATATGTAGTTTTCCAGTGACAAATAGGCAATAAATGCTTTGGGGGAAAATATGAAACTGGCCTAAGAGTAAACAAAATAGACTGAGGAATTCAGAGGGAAAGTTGGGGAGGGGTGGTGATGGGAGGATGGAGGGATGGGAGAGGTTGGGGGTGGGGAGGGTAAGAGATTAACCAAATACTTGTATGTATAACCCATGGACACAGACAATAGTGTGGTGAAGGTCTGGGAATGGTGTGGGGAGCGGGGAGGGGATTGTCAATGGAAAAAAAAAGAGGGGGGAACAACTGTAATACTTTCAACAGTAAAGATAAATTTTAAAAAAAGAATAAACAACACAGCATTAAAAATAAGTCAACAGAGTTGAGGACAAAGAATATGGAATAAGAAGGATGATCACTTAAATATAGAGAGCAGACAGACAACTCTGATGGTGGTGGTGGTGGTGGGCAGGATGAAGGGATTGGGGAAAAAAAGAGGTCACAGACAACAGTGTGGTGATTGCGGGGTTGGGGGGCACAGAGGAATGAGTGGAGATGGAAAAGGTGTAATGGGGATAAATGGTGATGGGGGAAAAAAAGGAAAAAAAAAGAGAAAAATGTAATAAATAAATAAATATTTTATAGACATGTGTGCCTCCTAAGGAAGACAGGGTGAGAAAAATGCATAACTTCAGAAGGTAGAGATAAATTCTCTGTATGTTTGACTCATTAATATATTTAGAGGTAGAGTATATTCCATCTTAAATTTATGAAATGAGAATTCTCTCTTCTTAAGAACTGTCAGGTTGAGGGTGGCAAGTAAATTTAAGATAAAATATTGTATAAATCATTTAAAAATGGAGGCCAAAAAGAATAGGATTTTCTGCCTTTAAAACAAATATTTTTCCTAACATGTGAGAGTTTATAAATTACTCTGAAAACACTTTTAAATTTGGAAGAGTTAATGTGCTAGCAATATGTTTTTCTCAAATAAAAGACAAGTCAGAAATAAAAGTTCATTTGAGAGAAAAACAAGCAAACTTTGCTTTGAAATTTGTTTATTTATACTACTAGTGGCCCAGTGCATGAAATTTGTGCACATGAAAAGGGAATTAATTAGAGGAAATATTTTAATATTGCTATTTGCCCTTTCTCTATAATAGAAGTGTCAGAGATGAAAGAAAATTAGTAAAATATATATAAAATCTCCCTCCTGTCAGAGTCTGGGGTGTGCTGCAGGACATAGAGTCAAGTTCCTGTCCACCACCCACATGTGCTTTGAAAACGCGGGAGACCCAGACCCAGCTGGCCCCACCCCCATTGAGTGAGACCTAGACTCTGCCCCTGTCAAGTCCTTCTGGGTGAGGGGCACAGCCTTAGGTCCCCCAGCCCGATGCTGGGTTGGGGGCACAGTCTCAGGTCTCCCATCAAGGCCTACTGGGCAGAGGGCATGGCCTGAGGTTTCTCATCCCGGCTAGGTGCCATGCAGCCTCAGGTCCCTGCTGTTGGGTCATGTTATGGCGCCCTGGCTCATTTGCACATTCCTCTATTATATAGATAGTGTATCATCTACACGCTTTTGGTTGGGTGCTTGGATCTAATTGTGTGTGTGTGTGTGTGTGTGTGTGTGTGTGTGTGTGTATGTGTGTGTGCATGTTCTTTTTCCCCACAAATGACATTTAAAACTAAAGATCTCAGATTATTTTTTAAGAGCTCAGATTTTAACCCAAATCTTCCCATCTCTATCTAAATTTTGCCCAGTGAATCTCATTTGGTTATGTTCACCATCTCTTTGGCAAATCTTTCCCAGGTATTAGAAACTTAAAAGAGAATCCTATCTAATAAAAGAGAAACATGCAAATTGACCATACCTTCACTACTCTATCAGCCAATAGGCACAATATGCAAATTAACCCCAAGCAAGATGGTGGCGGGACCAGGCTGTGGCCTGAAGCCTGGCCATGGCAAAGCTGGGGCAGTGGTGGGGGTCTGGATGGCAGTCCCAGACCCAGCAGGAGGTCCGGACCCCTGCTGCTGCCCCAAAGCCCGGTATGGCAAACCTGGGGTGGGGGTGGGTCCCCATCGCATCCCCAGACCCAGCAGGGCATCCAGAGCCCCACTGCTGCCCCGAAGCCCAGCCATGGCAAACCTGGGGCTGTGGATTGAAGACAAAAACCTACAGGCTTGGCACCCAGCAGCCCCCCAAGGCCTGAGGCGGATGCACTTGGGTTGCTGAGGGGCGTGGGTTGGGGCAGCAGAGACACAAATTGCAAGAAACCTGTGGAAAGTGAGATTAACTATCATAACTTTATCTCCCTTTCCACAAGATGAGAAAACTCCCCCTGGATTATTTAGTACTGTGTCCAACATCTTTCTACAAACACAGGGTAATGTTATGATCACTCCCAGAAAGGTCTGGTCACAATACCGTCTCCAGGGAATAACGCTACTGTGGCAAATCATCTAAGAGAGGAAACCAGCTTCTGTTGGGTTTATTCTGAAGGTTAAAGAACATGCCACCCCAACATATGCTGTGTTGTTATATTCATGATTTTGAGCTATAGATGCTTGAAAAACAGCAAATGCACGCAGAGGATTTCACTGAAGTCTCCTGAAATCCCTAAAATCAGACCCCCCCTACAGGAGCTTAAATGTCATAGGCCCCCTTGATGGGAGAAGTGTCATCAGGCAGAGAAGACTGACTCCTGTCACAGGACAGGAGAGCAGAAGTTGACATCACACCCAAATTTTGTTACAAACTATTTCCCCCCATCCCATTCATCTTTCCTAAATATCATTTATTCTTCTTGAAGAGGCCTATATCTCCCGTCCCCTTTCCCTAGGAAGAAGGTATTTAAATCTGCAGTCTAAGCCATCTTGGGGAGTTACTCATTTTTCCCTGGAATCTCTCACATATACACAAGGTACACATTTAATTAACTTTTGTTTTTCTCTTGGTGATCTCTTTCATTACAAGGGCCTCCACTAAGAACTCAGAAAGGTTGAGGAAAACTATTTTTTCTCCTCCATATTCTATCTCGGGAAATAAAGTTCTCAGCTGAACAATGAGGTTGGCTCAAGTACCAAGCATTCCCAGCTGACGCGAGGGAAGCTTCTAGGGAGAAATCAATGATATTGGCATCAAAGTGGGATGAAGGGCACATGCATGGTTGCTGGTGGGAGTTTAAAGTGGTTCAACATTTTTGGAGGATGATTTGGCAAATTTGATAGAAATGTTCAAGGTACATCCAAGAGTCTTCTTCTAGGAATCACATCTGCTGAGATAAAGCACAAGCACATAAGCCTTGCTCAGAACCCAGGATGCTACTGTGGGCTCCCTTTCCACAACAGGAAAACCTGGGAACAACCTGCATTTTTAGGACAAGGTGGCATCTATACTGATAAAATGGTAATATGCTAATTAGACTGAACATCTTCTGGACGACCTTCTGGATGTCCTCCTGGAGTCCTTCCTGACAAAGCCATGTTTGTGAGGCCAAGGCAGAGGAGGTTAGAGGCAATCAGACAGGCAGCAGAGAGCAGTTAGGGGGACCAGGCCAGCAGGGGAGAGCAGTTAGGGCAAATAGGCTGTCAGGGGAGAGCAGTTAGGGGGATCAGACTGGCAGGCAGGTGAATGGTTAGGAGCTAGAGGTCCCAGATTGGAGAGTGTAGGCCAAGCTGAGGTGACCCTTTTCCCGTGCACAAATTTCGTGCACCGGGCCTCTAGTAATAATAATAATAAAACCCTCAGGAAGTACCAGTGGGATAAGGCAAGTGCAATGTGGAGCTGTAGGTAGCCAATTCTGACCATGTTGCTAAGATCTGGGAATATATTGTAGATCAGGAAGAAGAGCTGCAATTTGGTGTGATCCCCTAAGGTAAAATAATCATCCAGTCAGACATGGCCCAAAGTACCAGGTTTAGCAAAGGTTTAGTAAAGAAGATTTAAAAATGCACAGACTATGAGCTAGGTATCATCACTGCACTACTTAAGAGGACAAAAGGGAACACGACAGCATCTCTCTTTTGGGAATTTGACTAAAGATCATTAACCAAGCAGCCAAAGTATATTCTGATTTCAGCTCAGGAAGAAGGTGCTGTAGACTTCACAAACAGTGGTCTGGTATCATCTCCCCATGTGAAAACTTCCTCTTCAACATTTGCTTTACATCTCTTTTTAGTTATATGCAGTGAGAGGACAATTATTTTTCTATCCATATTCATTTAATTCTGGACTCAATGTAAGTTTGCTCCCATTCAGTAAGCATTGTGGTTGGATTACAGAACAAGAAATAACAAATACTTTCAAAAATATTTTCATTCAGGGAAAAAGAATATACATATGTTTGTTTGTTTACTTATGTTACTCCTCGCCAGAGAGTTATTTTTTTCCATTGATTTTTAGCAAGAGTGGAAGAGAGAGGGAAAGACAGAGGTAAACATTAATGTGAGAAAAATGCATCAATTTGGTTGCCTCCTACATGAGCCCTGACCAGGGCCCAGGTCACAGAGGAACCTGCAACCAAAGTACATGCCTTGACTGGAATTGAAACCGGGATCCTTTCGTCCACAGGCCAATGCTCTATTCTCTAAGCCAAACTGGCTAGGGCAAGTACTACTTCTTTGTATTGGTTTTGTTTTTGTTTTTGCAGAGAGAGAAAATTAAGATTACATTAAAAATGCAAAGGATGTTAGAATAGGAAGGAACTTTATCAGTCTTATGGAGATGACTATATATTCTGGCCTCACTAGGGCAGTCTTATTTTATATCTCTTTTTACAGTTATCATTAACTAGGGGCCTGGTGCATGAAATTTGTGCACTGAGGGAGTGGGTGATCCCTCAGCCCAACCTGCCCCCTCACACATACTGGGAGCCCTCTGGCCAAGGCTTTAGGCCTTGGGCACCCAGCTATCGCCCTGCAATGGGGCAGATGGCTGGCTCCATCCTAGCCCCGCCTCCCCAACCCTCTGGCCAGGGCCTAAACCTCAGCCAGCTCACCCCTGGCTAGCGCGGGCCTTGGCCCCGCCCACCCAGACCCAAGCTGCCTCGGACACACACCCCTAGGCCCTGGCCACCTCAGCCACGTCCCCGCACAGCCCGGGCTGCCTCAGCCAGGCCCCTCCAGGCCCAGGCCGCCTCAGACATGCCCCCCAGGCCCACCTAGGCCCAGGACACCTTAGCCACGCCCCCAGGCCCCCCTAGGCCCGGGGCCGCCTCAGCCGTGGCCCCCATGTCAGGGCCGCCTCGGACACAACCTCCAGGCCAAGGCTGACCCCCCCATGCCCGGGCTGCCTCGGCCATGCCCCCCGTGGCCTGGGCTGCCTCAGACATGTCCCCCATGGCCTGGGCCACCTCGGCCACACCCCCAGACCTGGGCCGCCTTGGCCACGCCCCCACACTTCTGATTAGATGGTGGGCGTGGCTGTGGGTATAGCAAAGGTACAGTCAAATTTGCATATTATTCTTTTATTAGATAGGATAGCACCCTATACCATTTTCAAAAATGTCCTAAAGTGGTAAGTTACATAGTTACGCTATCCTATATAATAAAAGGGTGATATGCAAATTTACCCTAACAGCGAATGACCAGGAACGACCACTGACCACCAGGGGTCAGATGCTCAACAGAGAAGCTGCTCCCTGGTGGTCAGTGTACGCTCACAGGGGGAGCATCGCTCAACCAGAAGCTGGGCAAGCACAGTAGTGGTGGCAGGCACCTCTCCCACTTTTGCTACGTTGCTAACGATGTCCGACTAATGGCTTAGGCCCAGCAGTAAGTGGCCCTAAGCCATCAGTCGGACATCCCCTAAGGGCTCTCAGACTGTAAGAGGGTGCAGGCCGGGCTGAGGGACCCCCCCCCTGAGTGCACAGATTTCATGCACTGGGCCTCTAATCTATAATAAAATGCCCTCTTTTTACCAATAGGTTAAAATCTGTTTCTCCCTGACCAGGACATGCAGATTGAATGTACAACTATCTACTGAATTCCAGGCCATTGCCACCTTTAAAGTAAAAGGCTGATAACTGGATAGAAATACACACATAGAATCTGTAGATTTTACTAAAGGGCAATGATATAATATCACTACTTTTAAGCTGCCCAAGACACTGAAATTCACAGCTGAGGAAAATATGTTTTGAATGTATAAATTGTAGTCTACTATTTTCTCCACCCCAAGGGAAAAATCCCCTCATCTTCCACATGTGCAATAACTCTATTTTTAGCTATATGCAGTGGGTGGACAACTAGTTGTTTCCATCCATCTTAGGCACAAGTGTGATCATCTTATTTCCAGGCTCAATGTATTTTGCTTCCTCTCATAAGTACTAGAGTTAGAGTTAACATGCCATGGCAGGAACTTTTCACTTTAGAACTAAGGTCAGTAATAAGTTAAATTATTTTACCTGCCTTCCTTAGAAAATTACCAACAATTTTATTTTGATTGAGCTTACCAAATAATATGTATTTTTTATTTCAAGTTGTATAAGAGTATAAAAACAGTTACTTTTAGATCATAAGCTTAGTTTCCAAAGACCTAAAATTCTAATTATATAAATTTGTTAATGGTAAATTTGTTAATAAAAACCATCCTATTTCTAATTAAAAATAAAGATTTAGTTTATTTAAAAAGTAAATAAACAACAAGAGCAGTAATAGAAGTTTGCATATTAAACACAATTTCTTGAACTTTCTAATACAGAAGATAGACCATACCCATTAAATTACCAAACTAGTTCCAAAATCCTCACAAACACTGCTAATCAATCAGCAAAATCATATTGTACAGAAAGCTTTATGTATGACCTCTGACACCAAATTGTGAGTGTAGGTAGCTAGATAATAATAAAGAAAGGGAGCAAAGGGAAGCAGACATGAAGGGATCTGAAATAAACACTGGGCATGCTTCACTGGGAAGCTCTAGCATTCACAGGCTCATTCACCCACTCCAGGAGACCATCGCATCCTCCAGCCTTGGGAGCAATCTCCTGACAGGCAAGAAGAGTCTCTCCAGGAAACTGCCGGCTTGGTACCAGGATTATTGGGGGAAGGAGGAGAGGAAATTCCTCTGCTGAGTGCATGCACAGTAGAAGCCAAGATGGCAAAGGGGAAAAATCCTTTTATTATGAGGCATGCCTAGTAGAAACTAAGATGGCAACTATAAGGGGCAGAGCACAGCCTAGGGAAGGACCAGATTGGGTAAGAGACACAGAACCCCAGAAGATCCAGGAAATGGATTGGTTAGGGGGAAGACCCCTCAGAAGCCTTGGGGAAAATTGGAAAATTGACTGGTTATTTTGAAAGGGCTTCCCAAGCCCTAAATAATATAATCCAAACTTAACAAAGCGCTCTCTCTCTCTCTCTCTCTCTCTCTCTCTCTCTCTCTCTCTCTCTCTCTCTCACACACACACACACACACACACACACAAAATATGGTAACACATGCTCACCCTGTGCACGTGCACATTCTCTCTCCATAGCAGCCATGTGGGCCTAGCAGCTGCCTTAGGCCTGGCAGCCTCAAGGACTCCAAGCGCAGACTCCAAGCCTGGGTACAGCAACAGAGCCAGGAACAGACTAAGCTAGCTGGATGGGGACAGAGACTAAACTGGACTAAGCCTTGGCATGGCATAGAATTTCTGGGCCTGATGAAGACAAGGCTGGAGTTTTTCCACATTGGGAATGAGGGAGATGAGACCTGGGGAACTTGGGGAACCCCAGTAAATCCTACCACAACACCTCAACCTCCCATGCACGGGTCCTCCGAAACGGTTTTCTCACAGCTCCACAAAGTGACCCCATTTCTACCAGCAACAAAATCACTCTCCTCAAAAATATTTACTTACACATTAATAATATAAACAAATTTACGGATAATTTCAAACATAACTCTATTTTGAACATTTACCACAAAAGGGAAATATTTGTTTTTCTTTAAGAAATCGTTGTAGAAATTGTTAAAGCTTTAATGATGTATTTTTATTGGCATATATTCTGATATGTTTTTATAATAACTTCAAAGAATAAATGAGGATCATGTATATATCTAAGATATATATGTATATATGTGAGTGTATATATAAACACACAAATATAGCAGGACTATAATATTTAAAACCTTTTTCTAAGTAAAGTGGAGTGTTTCTTATATGAAAATGAAGTTAAATAATAATTTAAAGTAATTGTGTCTTAGGAATTTATGCTAATTATCTTTATAGACAAAGCACTGGAATCTTTATTTTAAGTTAATAAGTTATGCATATATAAATTTTTTTCTAATGATTTTGCATGTATTTAATTACTCTACTAATAAACTGTCAACTATCTTTTTGGTCTACAATATTTGCAAGATTCTTTGGTAAGTTTAAATATGTAGCCTGTAATTACAAAATAAAAGGCAACTGGCCCACATGAAGCAAACCTACTAATTTTTACTACCTCTTTCATCTGTCAAGCTAAAATAAGTAACCAAAAATCTCTTAAGTTAATGTAATTATAAATTTAGAAACCATCATAACAGAAAAATATATGGTAACATAAATAAAAACATCTTAACTAAATACATAGTATCCCTTTACATTGTTTTCACATTTGTACAATGATTTTCACTAGGTTAAGAAATAGCGAGAGTCACAGTAATTCAACAAAAAGACAGAGACTTAAAGAAACAAATATTTCCCTTTATTTGATTATATTACATCTATTCACAGAACATTCAAAATTGAAATTCTCAATTTACACGCTTTTAAGTAATGCTATTTAACCGAAATCCAGTCAGCAAATAGCAACATATATTTGAAAGTTTACTGTGGAAAGTAATTTCTACCTCAACTTAGTTTAGTAGAGTATGAAGTAGATTCTGAATTATCGGCATTATTCAGAGAATTAGAACAGTAACACTCAATAGCATTTTAGCAGTAGTGAGTTTGCCTTACTCCTTCGCCAGCTGCACACTGGTAGGTTTTGCTCCAATAGGTATCCCATACTTGTGCAAAGTGTTAATTAAAATCTCCCTCATGTCGGTGTTGTAGGAATCAAAGTCAAACACGTTCCTAACCACACTGGAGAGACCTTCGGTGGGAAATTTCTGCATTAAAAAACATACACCTTATTACGTATGTGATAAATACACAATATAAGTACGAAACTGATACAACAATAATGATACAATGGACTTTAGCAGACATTAACAGCCTGGTCTCATAACCAAACAGGAGGAGTATGTGTATTTCCTCTTTTAATTTTGCTCTCATGACTTGGAATTTTCGTTTTTAAATAAACATTAGAATTTGAAGGGTCCAGTTCCTTCTCTCAAATGTTAAACCATATTAAGACACTGGTTTCAGTGCCTTCCACTGCTTTCTGAAATTTCCTGACTTTAAAATGAATACCAGGTTGAACAAATAAAAAAAGACTGTTTAAACAGAGAAGAGTATTGAATATTATTCAGAAGTATTTAGAAAAGTCAAAGGTCTATGAAGAAATGAAAATATGATAGCAGAACAAGACAAGACAGAGAGAACATCATGTAACAGAGCACAGAGACATGAGGTGTAGCAGAGGGAAAGAAACAAGTTCCCACTGATGTAAATACAGACTATATGTCCTCTGGGTCCTTCACTGGCTCTGTCTTTTCTCACACACTGAGATCTGAGCTGGGCTTACCATGGTTTTACAATCAGAATGAAGCTTTTTATATTCCTTTAATGATTTTCCTTGGAGAGTTGGGGATGGGGCAAAGAACCAGAGAACATGAGGTTGTAATTGTTAGCTTAAAGTTCATTTTTTCTTATTTTATAATTATTAAATTTTTATTGAGCATTCTTCCAACTCATTACCTTAAATGAGTCTGAATAGAAGAATATGATTACATGAGTACAAAGCATATTTTTTAAACAAATATCTTCTAAATTATAATGTAATATCTAATTGTTGTGAACAGTTAATTCAACTCAGTGCATACTTACAAGCTACCTAATTTCTAAGCAAACATCAATTGCTGAATTTAAAATAACTAGACTTATAAACATTATATATAATAATTAGATCTAACAATTATTTGTTATAAATAGAATTTACATAGGTTTTTTTTTTTGTTTAGCTTTACCAAGATAGGTAGACTACACATTACACATGGCTACAAGGAATTTCATTCTCCTGTTCATTTACTCTATCTTATAAAACTGTCTTGCAGTATTTACAGATATATAATTAATACTGTTGGTCGCTAGTTTGTTTTCTATACCCAAGTCTTTAATTTTTACTCAGATACTATGACACTTGTTGTATAAAGCCAAATAGTAATAAAGTTTCCTTGCTGTCTCACTCTCTTGTCTTCTTCCTCCTTCCTCTTACCCCCAACCAGATTTCATGGCTCTTTGGTAATGCCATGGCATAGAACTTTGCCAAACTCAATTCAAAGGCTAAACATAAAATGTCCACTGGTCTTACAGATTTAAAAATCTAGATTACAAACACTTATATCACCTGAATCAGTATAATATTTAGAGAAGTTGAAAGATTTGGTATAAATTAAGCTGTCTAAAAAAAGACTGATGGCGTATTTTAAATCTTCATACACAAGTGTTTGCCATACCTGTAAGTGCTTGACTATGTTGACAACTTCTCTGGTAGAATAAGGGTAGCTAATGATCCCCTGGTCAGCTAAACTCCTCAGCTCTCCAAAGGCAGCCACGAGCTTCTGAAGGATGGGCTCTGGCACATTTGGCCCATATTGCCTGAGCATCTCGAGCTCCGAGTGGGGCTTGGGATTATCAACTGCATGGCAGCTAAAAATATCACCTATACGAGAAAAAAATTCACATTCAGCATGCAATGAATCCATTATACTGCCAGAAATATGCAATGGGTATTTAAAGAGCCCCCGGTTGGTCACAAAAGCAAATTTTTAAATGTATAAAACTGCACAGAAAGCCCATTCACAATAAGATGATGTGGAAAAGACAGTGAATGACTACAGTTAAAGAAAAGGAAATTGAGTGATGTGTGGTTTATTCTGCTAGATTTGCTTCTATTAAAAAACTAAGTAACACCTGGATACAATATCATTGGGAGATACTCAAATATAAAGAGCGAAAAAGAGAAGCTCTCATGTGCTTCTGCCATCCCACTTGCTCCCCTACAGGAACCTGTGTTAACAGTTCAGTGCAATTATTCTTTCAGTGTTTTTTAAATGCACACATACAAGCATATATATATATATATTTGGTGATTTATTCCTTTTCCATTTAATTGGAAAATAATCTTCATATTGTCCTGAGACTGCATTTTTAACTTTAACACATTAAGTATCTTGAGAAATTATATAAATCTATCTCATATGCATGCTTTATGTATACTAAAAAAGGGGGAATCAGCATCATCACTCTAAATAATTTATACTTTGTGCAGATTGCTAGAATATATGTTAGAGTCAGTTTGGAAAAGCAAACCTGCAGAGACAATGTCTAAACTAGAATTAAAAAAATGTGGAAACACAAAATATTTCATCTGTAATTTAGGCCACTGAGAATATACTAGAAAAATATAATATAGGCTCAAGAAAGATGACTTACTTATATTCAAAGTTCATATAATTCTACTGATTCATAATCCAGGAGATGAGGAACAAAAGGGAGTTAAAGTAAATAAATTTGCATTATTTACGATGCTCATTTTAGAAAGAAAGGACATCTAGATCTTTCTTTGACTTAGAAACCATTTAAATCATTGTTTTATCATTATTACATATTTATAACAGCAATGGAATAAAACACAAGTGCTGAAGAAATCTCTGCCTAAGAAAGGACATCCACACCTGTTGTCCAGAATAATCATTCTAACCTTGTATGTCACAGACTAATTCCATTAAATACAAATGTGCAGAATAGCTTTTACCTATTTTTGCTTATGATCAAATGTAACGCTAATATAAAACCATAATTACCCCTCATTAATTCATCCATCAAATAATTATTAAGTGTCTTCCATGTGCCAAATACTATTCTAGGTTCTTTACATGCTTCAGTGGTCAAAAACACATGGAGTGTTTATTCTGGCACAGGGAGACAATAAAAAATAAGAATAAACGTTAGAAACTCTATGCTTCAAAGAAAATCAAAGGATAGGACATCAGAAATGGTGATGAAGGAGAAGTCAGTCAGGCAGGGCTTCATGTCTGTAAGTGCAGGTATTGAGGATAAAAACATTCTAGGAGAGCTTGTAACTAATACAAAGCAGGCATAACCTGGTATATGTTCCTGGAAGAGGCAGCAAAGCAAAATGGTTGGAATAGAATGAGTGATGAAGAGAGCTGAACAAAAAATGAGGTCAGAGAGAGAAGAGAATTTGGGAGACATGCTCTGTGCTCTTGTAAAGAAATTCTATACATGTACAAGTATAATCTTGTACACATATCCCTCTTGCCTTTTTTTTTTTAACTAATTCAAATGGTAGACTAATATACTCATGGTTCTGATTTACTGTATTTTGAGAATTCTTTTTTAATCAGTATGGGTAAACTTACTTCAATCTTTTTTAAAAACAGCTGCATTGCATTCTATTGTGTGGATATAATAGAATTTCTTTATCCAGTCCCATTTGGATTGTTTCCATTTTTTTGCTACTATTAAAAAATGCTATACTGCCTATTCTTGTACTTACATCATTGCATGGGACACTCCTTTAGATGAACTCCTTGATGTGGAATTACTAGATCAAAATTACTCCTAGGACACTGAGCCTGCTTATGTTGAGTATAAGAATTACCAGTATCCAGAATTACCTACTTGCCATAGAAAGATATGTCCTTCTCAAAGGCTCCTGATGGTTAAGGTTAGCCAAGGGCCTCTCCAATCAGTCTTCTGAGCTGGCCTCCAACCTTTGCATAGTTATGGGGATGTAACCAAAACCAAACACTGAAAACCATTTCTTACTCTGTATTTTACTCGTAAGAGGCCCTGAACAACAAAGTGTAGTGTAACTGTTTAAGGAAACAGGCTCTGGAATCAGACCCAAGCTTTAATAGCCATTATCTAGGTGCCCCTGGAAAAGTAGTTAACCTCTCGGAATATCAGATCTTCTCTAAAATAGGGATAACAAGTACTCCCCCAGGAGGTTGGGATGTTGACACTGCACTTCCAGGCATTCACGGATAGCCATTACAGGCGTTACAAAGATAGCATTATTATTGCTATTGCTACTGTATTTGTTATTATAATTTATGGCTTTTACCTAAAGTACCGAAGAAATCATTGCCTAGGAAAGGAAATCCAGGTCTGTTGGCCAGCACAATCATCCTAAAATCAGGATGAATTACTATAATATTTTCTCTTCCGTTGACATTAGCAGAATCTGAAAAAACAAAATTTCTATTTACTCTTTATTGACATTTAATAATTCTTAAGAATATCAAGTTAGAGCTTTAAATAATATAATAAGTAGTCACACTGTTCAATTATATTTTAAAAACACTTAAAAATATGGTTTTAATGACGGTTACAGAAGAAAACTTTCTTGAGAAAGTTTGCTTAAGAACAGAATACTGATAAATCATATACTAATTATACAGGAACTTGCATTTTTATGTAATTCAATGTATACTTATTTATTACAAAAACAAATTTGTCCAAATGTCTTACAGCATTTTAGTTTGGCTTGAGATGCTGTTATTCCTTAAAAAATGAAAATAACTAATAACAAGGACTAATACAAAGCACACTTAAGGACAATGCAAGCATCCTTTAGTTTTTATCAAATCAGCACCGGCATCACTTTGCAGAGAACCTGCCATTATGCAGCTAAATGATTCCTATTCAAACTATTCACTCTGAAACTTAGCCAAACAGAATAATGGTCTTGGACACAGTCAACTCATTTGTGCAATGCTGATTTATTTCCAATGAAAAAATTCTACCATAGTTCTTAAAATAAGTAATCTCAAGCTGACTGTAGCTGTTTGTATGCAAATGTTAAGGTATTAAGGGAATTGAATACTATCATTAAAAATGATAGTTGTGAAGTATCTGCAGTTTCATTTGAGTCTCTAAGAACCTGCACTTGCACTTTTTTATGATACCAAAAACTAACCTTCAATGTACCATGTAATTTTAATAGTTTTAATGTTTGATCTTCATTAATTTTGGTAGTGGCAAACAAAAAGTATGTGGTCACAGGCAAATTAAGTTATTAGTTAATTAAAATAAAAATGATTAAAAAAATTTAAAAAGCAAAATAAATACTTAAAAAAAATAGCTCTAGAAATGATGCTTTATGAAATCATGTTCAAAGGAGCTTCAGGGGCTTTTGTGTTTAAAACATTGTTTACAAATAGGAAGAGACTGTCGAATCTCAGAAGGAAGGCGATAGTAGGTGGTGGGTTGGAAGAGATCAACCAAAGAACTTGTATGCATATAAGCATAACTCATGGACACAGAAATAGTGTGGTGACATCTTGGGAGAGGGGTTGGGGGGCTAGAAGGTGTCAATGGGGGATAAAGATAAAAACTAATAATAATAAAATAAAATATTGTTTACAATCAAACCTGAGTTTAAAAAGTATGATGACCCCTTTACTTCTAGACTATCTTTAAAAAAAATGTATGAGAAAAAGTAAGGGTTACCAAGATATAGTTTCACTCTTTAACTACAATTTGTTTCAGCAATTCTTTCTTGCTTTCCTTTTCACTGTCCTCATAATGCCTCTAAAAAGGGCAGGAAGAATTCTAATCCTGAGAGTCTGAATGATCTTTCTTAGAGATAGTATCCAGGCTCATTTTCTCCATAAATTCATTATGAAACTGAAATGTTAGAATACTTTTATTAGTGCTGAGTTTCCCGGGCTCAGATACAGAAATCTTGTAATGACAAGGCCCAAGAAGAACATGTCTGTGGTGATGCACTTAAGGTCTTTTTAACATGTTCTCTTTGAATATTGAAAATTTTAGTTACCAGTCTCAACTTGTTTGGTTACTCTGCTATTGGTTATATATTTTCAATGGCTAAAGATTATGAAGTCTTTTCATGATACAAAATTTTAAAATTCTAAACTAGGAAATGTTCTCATATTGCATTAGACAAACTTAATTTTTCTTTGTAGGTTAAACAGACAGATTAGATTCATCTACGCACATTTTCTCTAACAACAACAGTAATAACATAAGTAAATAAAAGGAAGAAGATAATCTAAAACAGAGGATAACTTCTGCCTGTGGCAGGTGTGTGTGTGTATGTGTCTACAATATACCTGTATACACACACATTTATTCAAACACAAATGTGATAAATATATATAAAATAAAATATCCAGAAATTTTAATAATTATTCTGATATAATAAAGACATTATTTTAATAGTGTAATAGAAACATGCTAGAGCTTTAAACAATAAAAGAAACAATAAAAGAAAATATATTGCATAGTAATTAAGAGATAAATATAGTAAGGATTACATATTGGTAATTTCAGAGTAAAAAAATTTGAAGGTGATCTGTCCTAAAACTACTATTGAAATTGTCAAAGATGCACTCTGACTATAAAAAATGAAATTGAGAAAGCTAATAAACACAGACATTTGATTTTTGTAAATAACTGTCAGTAAACACAATTTGAACTTAGACTTGTTACTTGGAGATAAGGAGCCAGCTAAGGGTATGATCGGATACCAGGGAGCAAAAGTTGCATATACTGACCGAAGAGCTGCTTTTTTATACTCACTTGCAACAATGCGTCTTCCATCTGCTAGAATCATTTCTCCATTTTCTACTAGAGTTTTTAAAATACAGGTGACATTTGTTGGGGCCTTGTCAGCCTCATCTACTACCAGAACATGACCCAACTTTACTGCTTTAACCTTTGAAGACAGAACATTTACCATAAACAAAACTGAAAGCAAACATTTAAAATTTCATCATTCAGGGCTTGGGATTTATAATAGCTGGTTAAGTTATGCATATACAGTCACAAAGAAAGTTTGTAGCAGAGCTGGAAACAAAATTTATGGATCTCCACAAAAAGCTTCTCATAGTTACTAAATTGCTAACTCTACAGTAATTTATTTCCCTCTAGCAGTATAATTATTCCTATTTTGGTGATGTCCACAACATATTACACACCAGACTAGGGGAGATTTAAAACAAGTATGACAATCAGAGAAATTAAAGTGTCATGGGGGTGGAGTGAGACATTACAACAAATGGTGGATTTCAGAACACTGCATTTGTTATGGCCCTGAAAGAGCATACGATTTTTATAGATCAGAATGGATTGTGAACAGGTGGGTATTCGAGATAAAGGGTTTTGATGTTCAAACTGAAGAAATCCTGACGTATTCTGAGGGAAGAGTGAATAAGAATAGTCTATCTTGTCTGAAGCAGAGGTTAAATGTAAGAAAAAAGAATAGGGTATGAAAGGGTAAGATTAGGTCTCCAATACTAAAAAACGTACACTTTCCCCTCACTAAGTAATAGGATGTAACTAAGATATATGAGTCCAGAAATTATTGGAACGGAGCTGGGAGCTATATCTTAGGACATTTAATCAGGCAGCAATATGCAGAATCGAACAAAAGGGGATTAGCATAATAAATTGGTCCAAAAATGGTTTGGCACTTGATTTTAGAGAGAAAGCATGGAGGAAATGGAAATAAAAAGCATTAGATTGGTCTCAAGAGTTTTTCAGAAGTATAATCTATAGACTTGGCAACTGATTAGATGGCAAGAGGAGGAAGAAAAAAAATAAGAAAAACTAGTAGGTTTTAGGTGATTGACTGAATGCTAACATTATGAAAAGAAAGGTAGAAGCTATGAAAACTCTTTAAAACATTTTTAGAGAACGGATAGGAAGAGATACTCAATGAATTTCACTGTAAACCCAAAGTTACATTTTTTAAATAGTAAGAAATATCTCATAACATAAAATGGCCAAGTCATAAACTTTCTCATTACATAGTTTTGGCAAATAAATGTAAGGAAATACAGATTGAAAAGTAAGTGATTCCCTCTACCACAGATATTTTATTCCACATTCTTAAAAACCAATAAAGCTAATAAACTGAATTTAAAAGAAGATAACTTATACAGCTTCTATCCCCAACCTCAGCCTTCACTTCTCTGTTCAGGAAAAGTCAGGCCCAAACTGGGAGAATTCAGGCAGGAGTTTCTAAAGACTCCAGGGATTGGGGTCTGGATCACACAGGCTCTCCTGATGGCTTACTGTGACACTGCTCCAAAGCGTTATCTACACAAAGGGGTAGGCCAGGCAGAACAGGACTTCTTTGAGGCCTTATGTGAGAAGCTAGGGAATAGCTCTTTCCAGTTGCCTAAAACATTTGGGTACTTATTAAAATAATTTTAAAAAACATTCCAGAAACATTATCTAATTTAAAACTCTACACATTTGAGGGGGGAAAAAAAACCCCAGAAAACTTTCTTCTTTTTCTTTTTTAAATTCTGGAATGGAAAAGAAATCATTAGAGGATTTCAATCATTCCTTAAATCTCTCACTCTGGAGAGAGAACAAAGTAAGAAAACATGTTATTTTCCCCAAATAATTTTCAATTAAACATCCACTCCCCAAATGACATAAATGAGTACTTTCCAGTGAAGACTGAAATATATTGGAATCTATGGGAGATTCCATACTGCCCCTACTCAAAGGCTGAAATACAATTACTATAAAAAAAACCACATAGTAGAGGGTATTCACATAATTGGATTACTAACCAAAGGTGAGTCTTCATACACAATAAGTCCATCTTTAACAGAAGGCTGAAGAGTAAGGGTTTGTACTGTGGTGTCCCTAAAGTTAAACCAACACAATTTATAGTTAGTCAGGAAATACAGTGACATTTGATCATGAATTAATATAGAATACAAGAACACTTCCTATTTTCTTTTTCTTCATTATCCCATCTTTCACCAAATGAATAAAAATAGCATATAGAATTCTATTCAGCAACAGTATTTTGTGAATGTAAATATAAATTACAAGAATTTGGAAATTAATCAAGGTTTACAAATTATCCAAGTTCTTTCTATTTTTCCCTCCAGATAAAAAAAATTGATCACTTCTTTTCCTTTGTGACCATTTCACTCCTCAAAATCACCACCTGATGGTGAAGAGGAGAAATTAAAAATATATATTTGTGCCAAAACCGGTTTGGCTCAGTGGATAGAGCGTCTGCCTGCAGACTGAAGGGTCCCAGGTTTGATTCCGGTCAAGGGCATGTACCTTGGCTGTGGGCACATCCCCAGTAGGGGGTGTGCAAGAGGCAGCTGATCGATGTTTCTCTCTCATTGATGTTTCTGACTTTCTATCCCTCTCCTTTCCTCTCTGTGAAAAATCAATAAAATGTATTAAAATATATATATACATATATATTTGTATGATATATACATTATATATGGTATCCTCTCTAATAAAAAAGTAATATGCAAATTGACCATACCTCTGCTATACCCACAAGCCATGCCCACCAGCCAATCAGGAGTGAGTATGCAAATTAACCCAGCCAAGATGGCTGTGGCCATGAAGCAAGCAGGAGGCTTGGGCTTTTCTGGCAATGGAGGAAGCCAACCTTCCCACACACCCTGGCCAGCCCAGGACTCTGCTCAAGTCTACAAAGTTTCAATTATAGAAGATAAATAAATCCCAACAAAAATGGCTGTGGCCACGGAGGGAACAGGAGGCTTAGGTTCCCCAGTGATGGAGGAAGCCAAACTTCCTGGTTGGCCCTGGCCTCCGATGAAGGCTACAAAGTTTCAATTATAGAAGATAAATAAATCCCAACACAAATGTCTGCAGCCATGGAGCGAGCAGGAGGCTTGGGATTCCCTGGCAATGGAGGAAGCCAAGCTTTCCACCCGCCCTGGCCAGCCCAGGCCTTTGCTCAAGGCTAGAAAGTTTCAATTATAGAAGATAAATAAATCCCAGATCCCAGGGCCTCTGCTTGGGTCACCGGGGGGCGTGGCCAGCCTGAAAACCACCACAGATCCCTCACCCAGGCTGCCCCACACCCCAAGGGAAGCCCCACCTTGATCTAGGACACCCTTCAGGGCAAACCAGCTGGCCCCCACCCATGCACCAGGCCTCTATTCTATCTAATAAAAGAGTAATATGCAAATTGACCATCACTCCAACACACAAGAGGGCTGCCCCCATGTGGACACAATATGGCTGCCACAAGATGGCCATCAGGGGAGGGCTGTTGGGAGGGACCAGGCCTGCAAGGAAGGGCAGTTGGCAGTGATCAAGCCTGCAGGGGAGGGCAGTTAGGGATGATCAAGCCGGCATAGGGAAGTTGGGGGTGACCGGGCCTTCAGAGAAGGGCAGTTGGGGGGACCTAGGTCTTTAGGGAAGAGCAGTTGGGGGGGACCAGGCCTACAGGGGAAGATAGTTAGGGGTGATCAGGCCTGCAGGGGAGGGCAGATAGGGGCAAACAAGATGGCAGGGGAGTAGTTAGGTATCAATCAGGCTGGCAGGGGAATGGTTAGGGGGTGATCAGGCTGGCAGGCAGAAGTGGTTAGGGGCAAACAGGAAGGCAGGCAGATGAGCTATTGGGAGCCAGCAGTCCTGGATTGTGAGAGCATGTCTGGCTGCCTGTTTAGGTCTGATCCTACCGGGATTGGGCCTAAACGAGCAGCCGGACATCCCTCGAGGGGTCCCAGATTGGAGAGGGTGCAAACTGGGCTAAGGGACACCCCCCCATGCATGAATTTCGTGCACTGGGCCTCTAGTTTTAAAATAATTTTGTTGGTGAGTTTGGTGATGACTGGCATGTTGACACACCAATTAAAGCAAGACTATGAATTATGTCTGGGCCTGGCCCAATCTGCCATCATTAGGCAAAAGCCAGACTACCTCACTTCACTCCAGGATCTAAGGGATTTTAAACGTATCTGCTGCAATGACGGCGATCCATTTTATTTTCATAAATTTACCTGCTCCTCTTTTGCTGACCCCCCCCCCTTTTAGATATTCAGAAGTATTAATAGTAAGATGTCTTGATGCTATGTACTCCTCACTGAGGAAATATGTTCACTCCACCCATGATTATTTTTGCAAAAGATGTGTTTGGAAAAGCTGTAGTTGATAGGTCCAGACATTTTTAAGGGGATCAGTTTTATATCTTCACACTTTACTATGCTCGGTCTTGAAAGAATTATGCTACAGCCATCTTGATCACATTATACAGAGAATTAAATTACCTTTAAATGTAACTCCTTTCTTTACAAGACTTCAAAGTGATTTTTTTCAAACTACTCTACCACTTATTTGAAGTAGAATGTGCAGATACAATGATGTTTTGAATACCTATTATGCATAAGACACTACTTGGAATGGAAACTTCAGACTTCAGTGCTATAATATACTTTTGAAACTTCTACCCAAATTCCAAATTTTACTATAATTTATCAAAATTTTAAAATGTCTATCCATTAGAAAAAAAATCATATGAAAATCATAAACAAAGAAAACTTCATATATACTAATAAGTCAAATCTTTTTTTGCTTTAGTAAAACATAGTTAATCAAAATCAGTCCACTGCTTTGAGAACCAGTAGAGAGGAGGTGGAAAGACAATTTTAAAATCAGAGCAATCAGGATTTAAATTCTAGTTCTTGCCAATTACTGTCATATAATCTTGGGTTAAGTAATAAAACCCACCCAGGAGGCTCCCTGATAGGACACTTGGAAAGCATCTAGTATATGGCAGGTAAAAGGTGCACTTATATGTCAGCTTTAATGATTCCCTGTTATCGTTATTGCTACTCTTATGACTGAAAGTTACTTGCCTGTCTAACTTCTACTTGATATTCAAGTTCTTAACATAGACAGTATTTATAGAGAATCCTCTCACTGACCCTTTTCAGGCTGGGTTAGGTAGCTTTACTGTCTATTCCTCCTGAGTCCTGGATCTCTCCCTTAACAACTTATAGTGTAGCTGCTTATTTTATTATCTATCTTTCTACACAGATGGTAAGATTTAAGAATGTAGACCCTCTATCTTGATCTACCTTGTCCCTCATTCGGTTCCCAGCATCTAATGGATGTCTGGCTCACAGAAAGAATTTAATAAGTATCCTATCTAATAAAGAGGGAATATGCTAATTGATGCTCACATTGTTGCAAAGATGATGGTGCCCATAGCAAATAAGGAGGGAATATGCTAATTGACTGCCATGCCCTCAGAGATGGCAGCACCCACAGCCACAGATGGAGGTGCTCAATCTCCTCAGGCCCGCTGGGGCAGCCGGCATGCAGCAAGGCCGGGCTCACCCCCAGGTGGGCCCAGCCATTCCACGTGCCTGCCTCCGGAGTCCCCCAGTTACTTCAGCCCCCCAGCTGCCCAGGGATGGCCCAAGGCACAGGGCTGCCGGAGGCTCAGGTAACCAGGGCCGGCCGAGACTTGTGCTGCCGGCAGTGACAGCAGCAGAGGTGTGATGGGGACATCGTCTTCCCCTGATTACTGGGTAGCTTCCTGCCCCTCAAGGCTCCCAGACTGTGAGAGGGGGCAGGCCAGGCTGAGGGACCCCCCCCCTCCAGTGCATGAGTTTTCATGTACTGGGCCTCTAGTTTATCGAATAAATGAATGCATGAATGAAATGAACAAGACCTCTAAAAGCTGAAAAATCAGCCATAGCATATAGTACAACATACAGTCTATGAACTTTCAAATTCATTGGCTCATGGAACACTTTTTAAAAAAATAGAGAAATTGGAACTACAGAACCCACTTTCATAACTGTTGAGCTTGATTAAGGCTGACTGATTTAGAGGTGAGGAACCCTTCTTATCTACACTAATAAAAGAGAAACATGCAAATTACCATCACTCCACTCTATCCAACAGCCAATCAGAGTGAGTATGCAAATTAACTAGAAAAGATGGTGGCAGCCCCATCTTCCAACTGCTCTGGGCCTGTGAAAGTTAAAGTCAGTTACTAAGGCCTGAGGCTGGCTGCAGCCCAGGAGACAAGAAGCCACCTGCCCCATGATCCCAGGCTACAGCCAGCTGGAGAAGCCGCCTGCCCCATGTCCATCTGCCCCAAGTCCTGGGGAAGTGGAGAAACCGGGCCCCAGCACCTGAGGCAGGCTGCAGCCCGGGAGACGAAGAAGCCACCTGCCCCGTGATTCCAGGCCGCAGTCAACAGCAGAAGTCTCACGTCCACCTGCTCTACATTCTGGGGGAGACAGAGAATCCGGGTGCCAGTGCCTGAGGCTGGCTGCAGCCTGGTAGACAGAGAAGTCGCCCACCCCACAGTCCCAGGTACCAGCACTTGCAGCTGCAGCCCAGGCAAAGCCACCTGCCCACCATCCTCTGTGGCTGCAGCTGGCCTGGGTGCCTATGGCTGACCAGAGGGAGGGAAGCCTGGATCCCGGGTGCCTGTGGTTGGATGGAGGAGGGAATCCTGAGTCCTGGATGTGGGGCCGAGGCAGAAGTGGTTAGGGACAATCAAGCAAGCAGGGGAGCAGTTAGGAACAATCAGGCTGGCAGGCGAGTGGTTAGGAGCCAGCAATTCTGAATTATGAGTGGGATGTCCGACTGCCAGTTATCCCCTGAGGGGTCCCAGATTGGAGAGGGTGCGGGCCAGGCTGAGGGACACCCTTCCCCCTCTCCCCATATCCTCCGTGCACAAATTTTGTGCACGGGGCCACTAGTTCATTTATAAGTGTGTATTAGAACTTATAGGCATGTTGAGAAGTACATTTAGGGTTCAATAGTCAAGGGACTAAAAGGCAGAATTTTTATATCTGTCATAAACTCCAACTGAGTTAAATTCCACTTATTATTGTAGCAGGAAACTTTGGGCATGAGCAGGGATGCAGGCAGTACAACTACTGACATTAAGAATTTCTAGACTACCTGCCCTATTCGCACCTAATTTGAAAGGCTTCTCCCTCTAACTTGACCAAATGGTGAATGATTTCTTTGGATAATTCCCTGGCAATCTGGCATGCTGCTATCCCTGACCCCTACTCCAAGCTCCCAACCCATGATCCATGCTTTCATGGAGCTAGTCCTGTGATCTACGGCTTCTGAGGATCAAGCACTACACTTTACAAAGCATCTATTATTATTCTTTAAACTTCACTAAAATTCAAATTTAAATGTGTCCAAAAGAAAGCCTTGGGAGATGTTAAGGAAAGTGAAAATATCTTGTGGCAATTTGTTGGTACTTATTAACTTTTAGTATGAATAAAATAATTCTTATGCAATATGGTAATATATAGTCATATATTCATTTTCTGTATTCTTAGGCCTTATAAGTTTATTGTAGGACATACCTTATGCTATCTTCTGTTAAAAATTAATTTTTAGAGTTTTAAAAAACCAAGAACAGGATTTAATTAATCTTACTTAAATTTACTGTTAATATTCTAGCAATACAGAAGGGGGTAGGTGAGGAATAGAAAATGATGTGTTCACATGGATTTTTATAGCAATATAGTGAATTTCTCACTTCAGCTGTCACATATTTAATGAGCAGCAACATAACACCTTCTAGCACCAAAATAGAAAAAAGAACTCATATCATTGGTGGTAGAAAGAAAATTTAAGTTACCTTAATAGTGCTTCATAGCAGATTAATAATAGGAAATTCAAGCTGAATTCCAACTTTAAAAAGGAAAATAAAATTGCTCTATAACACCTGGGTCCTGATATCATGCAACCTGTCCAATTGGATTTCTGAAAAGACTTCTGTCCAGAAATCAAAACCACCAGCACAAACCAGATAACTTCCAAAAGGGACTACAAATGAGGATAAATACAAATGGGAATTTATAAAGTGATATTCGTCCTGTTCTTGGTCCTTTTGTATTATATATGAAGAGGAAAGAAAAGGCTAGTAAAATACATAAAGTGAATATTAATTTTACATAAAATGAAAAAGCAGATTGAGTTTGCACCTCCCTGGAGACCCAAGAGCTAGTGCACCCTGTGAACAGCATCAGACCAGATTACAACTCTACACATTCATAAGCAACACAGTCAAGGGGCAGACTCAGTGAGAACCAAAGCCCCACTAAAGCAAGTCCTGCTCCATAGGGGTATCTCCTGCAAGCAGTTCTCCCACTGTAGCTGCAGCTGGCCCTCATAGCAATTGGCCTGGAGATTAATTCCTCCCAATGACACAAACAGCAATCAAGTCTCAACTACAACAAGACTGTGCACACAACCCACAAAGGGGTGCACCTAGGGTGCCCAGCTCAGGGGATTGAGGAGGCTGAGTTACTGGGCCTCATAGGACCTACTATACAAGGCCACTCTATCTACTCTAAGAGATACAGCAGCTCTACCCAATACAGGGAAACAGCCAAAATACAAAGATAAGAGATCACAAAGGAAAGAAATGGAAGAAAGCTAACTACTGCATGCAGAGTTCAAAACCACAGTTATAAGGTTAATCAAGAATCTTCATGAGACATGCAAGGAACTTAATGAGACTTTTAAGGATCTTAGTCAGAATGCCAAGCACATGGAAAAGGACCAGTCAGAAATTAAGGATACACTGACTGAAATAAAAAATAACATTAAGGGATTCAATAGTAGAATAGAAGATTCCGAGAATCAAATCAATGATTTGAAATACGAAAAAGGAAAAAACACTCAATCAGAAGAGCAAAAAGAATTCAAAAATATGAAGATAATGTAAAGAGCCTTGGGGACAACTTCAAGCATGCCAACATTCACATTATGGGGGTGCCAGAAGAAGTGAGGAGCAAGTTACTGAAAACCTATTTGAACAAATAATGCCAGAAAACTTCCCCTACATGGTGAAAGAAATAGACTTACAAGTCCAGGAAGCCCAGAGAGTCCCAAACAAGAGGAACCCAAAGAGGACCACACCAAGACACATCATAATTAAAATGCCAAGAGCAAAAGACAAAGAGAGAATCTTAAAAGCAGCAAGAGAAAAGCAATTAAGTTACCTACAAGGGAGCACTCATATGACTGTCAGCTGATTTCTCAAAAGAAACTAAGCAGGCCAGAAAGGAGTGGCAAGAAATATTCAAAGTGATGAACAGCAAGAACCTACAACCAAGATTACTCTATCCAGCAAAGCTATCATCTAGAATTGAAGGTCAGATAAAGAGCTTCACAGTCAAGAAAAAGCTACAGGAGTTCATCAGCACCAAGCCAGTGTTACATGAAATTTTGAAGGGTATTCTTTAAGAAGAGGAAGAAGAAGAAAAAGATAACATATGATCAATAAAATGGCAATAAATACTAGCACATATCTGGCAATAATTAAATCTAAAAATCAAAATAAATGAGTAAGAAATCTAAAAAACAAACTGGCGAATAAGAGGTGTGGAAATGGAATAGACTGAGGATTCTTAGAGGGAAGGGGTGTAGAAGGGGCAGGAAGAGATTTAACAAAGATCTAATATTCATATATGCATTACCTATGGACAGAGACAATAGGGTGACAAAGGCCTGGGGTGGGGTGGGAACTGGGTGAAAGGATAATAGGGAGGTGGGGGAAGAGGGACATCTGTAATACTTGCACCAATAAAGATTTTATAACATAAATAAATGACAAAGGAAGAAAAAGTAGGCTGACTTATATTTCAGTAAGTTTCTCTGATTACATAAGAGTAGAAACAATCCACTGTCTTCTGAATAGTACTTAATATAGGAAGAAAGATTGTTTTACAGATATCCTACAATATTATAAACCTCCACTTTGTAAGTGATATGGTGACTGCTGTTGTCACAGATATCATATGAATTGACTCAAAGACATTATTTTTCAAAGTATCTGATTATTATTATTGCTCTGTATTAATATGGGCATCATGGAGCAAAAGAAATAAATTTTCCACATAAATTAGTAATAATCCTAGAAGAACATTTTATTTGTTACAATTTCCATTCTATTATGATTTGTTCCTCCCAGGAACAGCTTTGAAATATAAGCTTATTAGTATAAAAGTTTAAATAGAGTCAATAATTTCAACACTACTAGGAGAAGAAAAGTTAAAACACATCTAGTCACATTTCCTCAGTCACATTTCCTTTGTTAAATCTGAGGTTTAACAAAGATATGGTTTCCCAATACATAACAGTTACCAGTATAATTAATGAACTAATTAAGATGTTCCTGCTGACATTTATGTTAGCACCAATTGTTCTCACTTCTTACAAACTGAAGTTGACTATCAATTAAACCCTGTGCTAATAAAGGGGCTACTCATTGAAATATGGTGCTAAATTTTAGTCTTCTTTAAATCTGTGACTTTAAAGGTTTATTTAAATAGGAGTAATTAATGTTTCAATAGTAATTTTAAATGATTACAGAAGCAATAAAAGTGATTCAATTGTATAAGGACCAGGTTTTTTGTTTGGTTGTTTTTTTTATATGTACCGCGTGCTAACCAATTGCACCACTGGAGCTCATTTGGTTGTTTTTCTTTTAAGACAAAATAAAGAAAGAAAATTAGCTTTTAGAGAGCAAGCACCATCTGTCCTGACATGGTGCTTGTGAAGGTACAGTAGTAAGCTAATATCTAATTTACTGAGTTGCAGGAGATCTCAAAACAGTAATGTTTATTTTGAGAATGATAACTTAAGTGAGAGTATATTAATTGATTTATGGTTAACTTTCTTTAAGAAAAATGATAGTTAAACCTAAGAGTGAAAGAAGAAATAGATAGTTTCAAATAGCTGACAAGAATCTTATCTAACTTTACAGTTCATTAAAATAAATATGGCTATAGCAAGAGTCCACTCATTAACACAAGCCAAACATGAGAAAGAAAAGATATACGGCATATTGGAGGCATTTAACAAATTTAAGAATTAATCACGGCCGCAGTGCCGTGAAAGCAACCACCACACTATAAGCTCTGCCCGCACGGTACTTAAGGGCAAGCCCTCCTTACAGTTACTGTGACTTGGTCACATGCAAATGAGTGCCCAGGGCACCTTGGGTAATGAGCGCCAGGTGTGAGGCAGGGCTGTGAGCCAAGCGGCAGTTTGGGTCCACGTCCCCAGCCCAGCGCCCTGCAAATACCCTGGGGCCGCAGCTATGTAAGGCCCAGGGGTCCCTGCATGCCCCCCAGCCCAGAGCCCATGATGCGGCTGGCTGCTGGCAGCTGGCTGTTCTGCTGCTGTCTGGGGGCCCATGAAAGGGCGGTCCCTCGTGTGCTGGTCCCAGGCGTTCCCCCCCGGAGTGGAGGGGTGGGAACCCGAGGAACCACCTCTTGCGCTCATTCTGCTGCTCCATGGGGCCCGCGGAGCAGAGGGGCAAGGACCCAAGGGACCACCTGTGCATGGTCCATGCTTATGAGTTCAGGATCTATGACAATGTGAATAATTCAGATGTTTACAATAAAAACACATGAATACACGAATTCACTAATGTTAATGTTAAAATTCATGGAAAAAATAGTCCTTTGAATCTTTGGTGGTTAGAAATTAAAGATCTCAAATTATGTGCAATAAACAGTAAAGTTACACTGAATGGCAAAACAACAACAACAACAAAAAAAAAACATTAGGGGCCAGGAAATGTTCAAAGACCTGGGAACCATTCCCAGATCAGGAAAGGAAGTCACAGGGTGTATATTATTGCTACAAATACTGTATTTCCTACTTCTTACAACATATACAATATAATGTATTAGACGCCTTGCTATCTCATGAAGTACGTATTCTCATAGGTAATATTGGTAGATATGCTATAGTTATGGCAATATGTCATATCCTATCTATATTTATAAAAGGGTAATATGCTAATTAGACCATGAGACATTCCAGATATCCTTCCGGACAAAGCCATGGTGGTGGGGCTGAGGCACAGGCAGTTATGGGTGATCATGCCTGGAGGGGAGGGCAGTTGGGGGTGATCAGGTTGACAGGGTGGTGCAGTTGGGGGCAAGCAGACCAGCAGGAAGAGTGGTTAGGGAAGATCAAGCAGGCAGGCAGGTGAGCAGTTAGGAGCCAGTAGTCCTGGATTGCGAGGGGGTTGTCCAACTGCCAGTTTAGGCCCAATCCCACAGGGGTCCCAAATTAGAGAGGATGAAGGCCAGGCTAAGGGACACATACTCCTCCCCCCACCCCCCGTGCATGAATTTTGTGCACTGGGCCACTAGTAAAAGCATAATATGCTAATTAGACTGGACAGCCAAACGGCCTTCTGGATGTCATTCTGGATGAAGCCATGGCAGCAGGGACAGAGGCAGAGGCGGTTAGGGGCAATCAGACAGGCAGGCAAGTGGTTAGGGGCAATCATGCAGGCAGGTGAGTGGTTAGGGGTGATCAGACAGGCAGGTGAGTAGTTAGGGGCAATCAGGCAGGCAGAGGCAGTTAGGGGCCATCAGGCAGGCAGGCAGGCAGGCAGAGTGGTTAGGAGCGATCATGCAGGCAGGTGAAAGGTTAGGGGCGATCAGGCAGACAGAGATAGTTAGAGGTGATCGTGCAGGCAAGAGAATGGTTAGGGGTGATCAGGCAGGCAGGTGAGTGGTTAGGGGCGAGCAGGCAGGCAGATGAGTGGTTAGGGGCAATCAGGCAGGCAGACCAGCGGTTAGGAGCTAGCAGTCCCAGATTATGAGAAGGATGTCCACCTAGGGGTCCCGGATTGTGAGAGGATGCAGGCCAGGCTGAAGAGTCCCCTCCCCCTGTGCCGGAATTTTGTGCACCAGCCTCTAATAGGGGGATAATATTTGTGAATGGAAGTCTCCTATGATACAACACTTTGCATTTTAGAGGCAGGTTCTTGCTGGGAAAAATAGCCACAGCAAAACAATCATCTGATGGAAGCTAAACATTTCAAAATATTCTCAGTTCTCAAAATCTGCTTACAAGGCTACATCTTCTAGCATTATATTGACAGAATTTTAAAAAGTCCTCATATTCAAAGCCACATGATAACCAAGTTTTTTTTTTTTAACAAACTCTGAAAGTTTTGTAAGTTGTCTAGCATTTAAAAAGAAAACAAGTCTACTGAAAAAGTGCATGGAGAAACTGAAACTGCCCACCTGGCGTGACTCGGTTGAGTATCTATCATCCCGTGCACCAGGAGGTCGCCAGTTCAGTTCCTGGTCAGAACACAGGCCCCTGTTGCAGGCTTCATCCCTAGTAGGTGGTGTGCAGGAGGCAACCAATGGATGTTTCTCATAGTTGTTTCACTCTCCCATGGAATCAATAAAAATATATTTTTAAAAAGAGAAGAAAGTGAATCTATTAACTTTACTCTTAAAACTAACTTACTAGCCTGGTAAATTTTAGGACTCAAAATGACCTAATTTCTTTGTAGATACTTCAGTTATCCTTTTCCAGATAAAAATAAAAGTGCCCAAACTTTTTGTTTTTCTTTTCCCTGACATTAAAAAATATATTTTCTAATCAGTTATTTAAAAGGAACAGAAAAATGAAATGCAGATTAAAATACAATTGAATAAGTGTGCAAAGCACGCACACAAGATGAAATCACAATGTGAGGCTAATGAATATTGTATCCATTAGATAAATCTTTATCAGAAATAATATAGTACTTAGTAATGTATGAATTTTTTTAAAAGACTCACCACTTGGGTATCAACATAAAAGTGTTACAAAGAGTTAAAATTTAATAAATGACCACTCTTATAATATCAGGACATTCTAGAATCACTCATTCCACAAATTTTTATTGACACCTACTAATGGGCACTGCTTTAGATGTTGGAGAAGTGTCTGTGAACAAAATAGGTAAAAAATTCCTTTACTTGTGGTTCTCAACTGGTGTGCCACAAGAATTTTAAAAAATGCAATACCTGACTATTTAGCCAGAGGCACTGACCTCTTTTCCCTTAGATTGTCAAATAAAAAAATGACAACAGCTAACACAACAGCAGCCATCTGGTGTGACTGAATCAAAAGTATACCTATTTTTTTTTGTCAGATCAGCAAAAAAGATATATTTTTGGTGTGCTGCAGAGTTTTAGAAATTAGATTATGTACGCCGTGAGACAAAAAAGGTTGAAACTCACTGACATATTTATATATTTAAGTGGATTTGCTAATTGTACTATACTAATAATGTACTACCTTTGATACAGTATGAACTAGATCTTGCATAAGATTAACCACAGGCAACTCAAAGACATAGAGTTAAAAATAAGTTCTTTTGATTACCAACACATGATAAACTAGCCTGCTGCTATTTAAGTCCACCAGAAGAGGCATCTCCATGAAGCTAGCTAGGCATGTCTCTTGGTTAATAACCCCAAATACATTTTTCACATAATACTTGTTGCCTAAAGCTTACTATATAATTTCCATTTTGTAAACCTCATAAAATTATTTGGTACATTAAAATCTGTAAATTATTTTATCCTTATTTCTAATTATTCAACAACTGGAAAAAATTCCCATGCTCCCATTTTAAATGTATCACACTTTACTTGAATCAAATAAAGGTTATGTAAATTATATTTGGAGAATTCTTAACTTAAGAGAAATCTATGTTTAAGGTTTCTGTAATTTACCTATTTTAAGTTTTTACGATTGATTTTCTTAAGGGAAAACACCAGTGTAACATAAGAAAAATAATCTATATTGCCTTTTGCAGCAGAAGCTAATAGTTCTTTTAACTCTGCCTATTTTCCAGTGTCATTGTAATGATAGAGGAGAAGGAGCAATACCACTGAGGAATTGGAGGGCAGAGGGCAGAAAAGGCCCTGTAAGCATATCACTTTGTCATCTTTGTTTTGTATTAAATTTTGGTGGAGATTTTGACTGCTATTCCATAATATACCCAGCTGTTTCCATGCAAAAATGTTTAAGTCACCACTAGGAAAACAGCAACAAGGAGCTGCGATCCTAAGCCAACACCTTCTAGAAACTGGGTGGAGCTGAAGATAGCTGATGCTGCATCGCAAGTTCAACATCGGGCTGCCTTTCTCTTCTGGTGTCTATCACATTTCTTGAACCCAAAATTAAACAAATGAGTGGTTTAAAATGGTCGTTGTCTTTTTCACTGCTTTCTGTGCTATGTCAGGATAAGCGCTGCAGAGAGCCACCAGAACGATGCTGAGAAGGCTGTACGCACAGCATTTCCCGCCTTGTGCTGGTGGGCACTTTGCACCATTTAAAGATATCCAACAGTTCATGTCATCTTGGGAATGAAAAGTTCGCTCACCTCTTGGGCAATCTCTACTCTTTCAGGATGAATATGAGGGTGTGCTTCATTTGTCCTATCTGTCATTTGAGTTTACTTACTGCTATTCATTTAAGTTTATTCAGAAATCTCCAAAACCACAACAGAAAGAAAATAATTATAAACATTTTTTTAAAAGGCATTATTAGAGGTAACAGACTAGAAACAGGCTACTGTCTATCAGTGCTACTCAAATGTCAATCTACTCAGGGAGGATCTATGGTCAACATATCAAATATCTTAAACCCTATGCCTGCCCCCTTCTCTGCTTCATTTTTTCCCATAGGTATCCTATCTAATCAAAGAGAAACATGCAAATTACCAGTGCCTTCACTATGCTATCAGCCAATCAGGATCGGGGGCCTGGGCCACAGCTTGAGGCGAGGGGTGGGGCCAAGGCAGTGCACCAGAGACAGGAGCCGCGAGGAATGGGAGGGGCGTGACAGGAGGGGACAGGCCGGCATGGCCCAGAAGGGAATTGCTCGGGACGGGAGCGGAGAGGGAGGGGAGCCTCGCGACACATACTCACAGGCCCACAACCACACAGGGCCCTCAACCACATCACCTATGCTTCCCTGGACCTCACCCTCCAGCCCGGATCCTCCAGGTCCCAAGCCCTGGGGTCGCTCAAATTCAGTAAGAGTTTGCAATTTGTCGAAGGCATGTTGAACAGTTTTCTCCTAACTCATTTGTGGGAGTGTGATCTGACTTAAAACCAATGGACTAAACTAGAAAGTCAGTTTGGAAATATGGACCAAAATTCAAGTGAATTAGCTTTGGGCCAGGAGTTCCATGTCTGTGAATGTGTCCTAAGTAAACAGTCAAATAAGCAATTATGTTTACTGTCGTCGTTGATGCCGGGGGAAACCAGAAGCAACCTGCCCCACAGTAAAGAGTTAGTGAAGTAAACCATAGTAATGTCAAACAGTCAGGGATAACACTGTAGTCATTAAAAGTTATGTCTGTACATCCAATTCGCTGACATGAAAAGAAGGCGATAGCCAAATATTAAGTGGAGGCAGGGGAACCTCAGAAGAGGGCATGTATCCTTATATGTATGTATATTTTATATGTCAGAGAAATAATAGTTTTCAAACCAGTGATTCTTCCTGAGCTCTACAATTGTGTTAGCAAATTGTGTTTCAGGTGTGACAGGTGTCCTTTGGTGTCCCATACACACAGACATCCTTGCCTGTGGGACAGCCTGAACCTTTGCCGCACCTGCCCCTCTCTGGTGTGGCAATGGCCCAATCAGACATTCCCTCCCCCAATCCAGAGGGGCTTGACAGGGGACCTCAGGCCTCAACCCCCACCCCAGCACCAGGCCAGGGAACCTGAGGCTGTGCCCCTCCTTCCTGGCTAGGCTTGACGGGGGACCTCAGGCTGTGCCCACCACCCAATAGGGCTTCACAGGGGACCTGGGCCTGCACCCCCGTGCCAGTGGGGATTGACGGGGGACCTGAGGCTGCGTCTCCCTCCTGGTGCTGGGCTGGGGGACCTGAGGCTGTGCTCCTCTGCCTGGTGGGGCTTGATGGGGGACCTCAGGCCATGCCCCCTACCCAGCGGGGCTTGACAGGGGAATCTCAGGTCATGTCTCCCACCTGGTGGGACTTGATGGGGGACCTCAGGCCATGCCCCCCATCCTGGTGCTGGGCCAGGGGACCCGAGGACGCCTCCTGCCCTGCACGGCTTAACAAGGGTGGACTGGCCGGGTCTGGATCTACTCCAATGCGGGGGGAGAGGGGAGCCGACTGGGGCTGGGTCTCATGTGATTTTGAGGCACATATGAGTGAGTGGGGACTTGACTCTGGGTCCCGTGGTACACCCCAGACTCTGACAGGAGGAAGGTTTTCATATACATTTTACTAATTTTCTTTAGTCTCTGATACTTCTATTATAGAGAAAGAGCAAATAGCAATATTAAATTACTTCCTCTAATTAATACCCTTTTAATGTGCATGAATTTTGTGCACTGGACCACTAGTATTTAATATCCACCCCTCCCACATTACCTCCCTCCCTCCTTCGCTCTCACACCAGCAACTAGAATATACACATGAAGGCTGGGGGTAATCACTCATGCTTAGAAAAGTGATCAGCTTATAACATGTTCAACCATGTTTGTTGAGAGAACACATTCTAGTCAGCTCCTTCAGTTATGTACCCCAAGGCCTACATACTGAGTAGCTGGTCACTCCTTAAAGCCCTCGCATATCTGTGTGTACTTTGCCTATAAAGTGTTTTCATCCCTTTTCCTGCCTTTACCTAACAAACTGTTAAGGCCCATTCCTAAAGGCTCAGCTCAAATGTGGCCTCCTATTTGAAGCTCTTCTTATTGCTCACTTCTATCCCCCCAGTTGAAATAATTGCTCCATAAAACGTACTTGACACGTAAGAAACATTTCAGTTATTCATGTAACTGTCCCCTTACAAGGCATATCATCTATAGGTGAGGGGGATATAATCTTTTTTTTTTATGTGTCTAATGCCTATTATCACACTTCATACCTTTTAGGTATGCAATAAATATTTGCCCTAAGAATGAATGAATGCATGAGTACATTATTGCTAGAGGTAGAGCAGATTATTAAGCTGAAGTGTTATAATATGAATAATTCAGAGGTATGCTCTCAAGAAGCTCACATGACAGAGAGATACAAGACAAGTATTATTCATGTAAGGGCTATAATAGAAATAAAAACTAAGTTCAGAGGAGAAGGCAATTAATTCTGACTGAAGAGAACCAGCTCTCAAAGACTGAAAATGACTTTAACTGGCAGGGATGAGTAGAAGGTGCTTCAGGCAGAAGAAGAGACGAACACATAGAAATTTGGAGGTATGAAAGAAGTTGGGGGACACTGAGTATGTTTAGAATCTACATAATGTGGAGGGGAGTGGACCTGGATAGGGTGAGGAGTCAGTGTACATTTTTCTTAAATCTCACACTCAATAGTCGGACTTTCCTTCCATGGAAATGAAGGACCAATAACCTATCCATTTCAGAGACAGGACTCTCTTACTGAATGTCTCAAAGATGGATGCATTAATTAATTTGTTTACTAAATGTGTATTGAACATTCACTGTACTCCAGACATCATGCTGGAAGGAGACAGCTCAAAGACAAATCCTTGCCCTTAAGGAGAGCTCACTGTCTGGAAGGGGAGACAGAGGTGGGAGCATGTAATTGTGATAAAGAATGACAAGTTCAACAGCAGAGCCTGTTCTAGGCCAGTGGCTCTAAACATACAATCAATAAAAGAGCTATCAATAAAAGATACATTCTAAAATATAGAAAAATAAAAAATGAGCTGAAGATGAAAACAATACCTTAAAAACAGTTTTGATTTTGTTAATAACACAAAAAACTTTTCATTCTCATTAAAAGTTAAAGAAGGCTTTTTGGAGAGAACAATGTGATTGATACACTTTGTGTGATTTAAAAGTCTAGTGCTATCCTGAGGGAGGTCTCCTGCCCCCACGGCTGCTTCGCCTCCCACGTACAACTCAGACTGGGACCCAGGTGGCAGACAGAGACTCGGCCAACAATAGCTGCTCTATATCTAAATTCAGTCTATTACCCAGAATGCTCAGGACCTACTCAAAAATGCAAATATTCCTTTCCACTAATAATTACAGGGTAAACTAAGATTTCTGCTTAAGTATTAAATTTGACGGTAAAATAGTAATCAAGTTTTCAGATTAATTTAAATTGGCTAAGTAAAATAAGTGAATACTCAAGAAAATTTAAGTGTACTGGACAAAAAGCTTTTCCTAAAACATTAACTAAAATATCTATTAGTAGTTCATCTCACTGTAAAATTGCCTAACATCCAAAGAACCTAAAGCAATCATATTTGTGTGCAAAAATTAAAATTTAAAATTACCAAGACTGCAAGATGAAATTTCCAAAAGCCCCCATTAATCAAAAAAGGGGAGGGGGACAGTGGGGTAACATCATGTAAGGAAAAATATCCTGTAAGTAAAATACATCTAGAAAATTCTTACTCCAGAAAAGTAAATTCCATTTGTAAAGGCAGGACACCCATGAAAAAACACACATGGTGTCAAAATAAGCCAAAGGAAAATCATTTAGGCAAAAATAAAAAGAATCCCAAGTCTATTTTGCAGAGAGAATCCCTTCGTTAACTTTTGGTTGAGAATGCGTTTGTGTGTTTGCAGAGAACAACTCCAAGACCATGTGGGTTCCTGAGACAGTGAGGAACTGACGGGTCTGTTCCAGTCACGAGGATGGTCCAGAGATGGGGGACACTGATGACACCTTGCCATGCTAGCAGTCGGCAGCTGTGCATGTCTGCAGGCAGCCTAGGACCAAACCAGAGAGAATGGATCTTGCATTGCCACGATGTGTCCACCATCTGGATACCATTGCTGACATGTACACATAAAGAACTATTTGACATTGAAACTGGGACTCAGAACAGTTGGACATTGAAACTGAGACTGAAACATTTTTTGTTCTTATACAGTTATTTCTAGTATGCAGAGGCAAGATATTTTTGAAAAAAGAAACAGGGGAGAGTGATTGATATAGAGGCAGGGAGGCATTAAACAAGCTGTCAAGTTACAGGGGGAAGGCTGGGGTGGATGGGAGGCATATGCTGGGGGAGATCAACTGAAGGACTTGTATGCATGCACATGAGCATAACCAATGAATGAAACACACTGGGGCGGGGAGGGGGGCAGGTGGGGACATGTGCTGGGGGGTAAGGGAGGCTGGGGGGAGGATAATGGGGGGGGAATGAAAACATATGTACTACTATTAAATATAAGTTATACTGCAAAAAAAATCAATTAAAATATATTTTAAAAAATAAAAGTCTAGTCGTAATTCAGTTTATTTTTATACTTGTCTTAAGGACTATTATAGCTGAAAAAGAGTTCACAAAGACATGTAGATCTAAACCGAAGAAGCACAATACTCCTCTCCCTATGGGTTAACATAAATTTCATTTAACGAACATACAAAGGTTTTTATTACAATTAGGTTTGGGAATTTCTGTCTTTCATGAAGATAATCAGTAATTTTGAAAATAGCTGGAAAGTGCCACATTTTATATTTTGAACATATGGGTCACTGAAACTTGTCCTTTAAAAAAATTTTTAAACATATTAGGAAATTGCATTTCAAATTATTTTAGTATGCAGACATGAGACATTTTAGGGGTGTATGATCTATTTCTATATTTCATATTTCTGACACCAAATGTGTGGGTTTTCCACGCAGCATTCTGATTCTCTACAGACACCAATGGCAATGGGGTGCCATATAAGTCGATTCAATTCTCATTAACTACCCAGTGGAGTTAGTGCACATCCCAGAGCACACCCACACAGATTATGGGTTCATTCCCAAAAAACCACACCCAGTTCAGATGCCAATTCCAAGCCGTGGGCTTCCCATACTTCTGATGGACTAGCTATAAATCTGGGGTTTCCATTATTCCCTCCTAGTTCCACATTTGCTAGAATAGCTTACAGAACTCCTCAGAAGGACATTTTGCTTGTGAAGGCTGGTTTATTAGGAGAGCTACAACTCAGGAACAGCCCAATTTAAGAGCTGTGAGATACGGGGTGGGGGACGGGGGAACTGGCAGAGCTTTCAAGTCCTCTTTGGGTCGCCATCCTCCCAGCACCCCAATGTGTTCACCAACCTGGGAGCTCTCCCAACTCCTCTGTTTAGTATTTTTATGGAGGTAGGCGTGACTGAATAAATCAATGGCCATTGCTGATTGACTTAATCTTCAGTGGTTCTCTCTCCTTCCTTGAGGTGTGTGTGTGTGTGCGTGCGCACGGGGCGGGGGAAGTTGGGGCTTAAAGTTCCAACCCCCTAACCTCTAGGTTGGTTCCTCTGGCAACCTGCCCTGATTCTGAAGCTATCTAGAGTTCTAGAGTCACCTTAGTAGCAAAATAAAGGACTCATCATTATGGAGATTCCATGAGTCTTAGATCTGGTAATGGAAATCAAATACTGTATAAAAGACAGTCCTAAAACTCAGAAAATGGATGGCATGAATTTTAGAAGCTCTTGTGCCATGAATAGACAAAGGCAAAATATATATTTTTTATTACATATGATATCATCATAGGGTAACATACATTATTTTCAGCCATAATACCTTAAAAATTAAAACAGTTATGAATATCCTGATTTAAAAATGCTCTCTCCAGAGATTTATTTAAAGGAGTTATTTTCTCCTTTACTGCTAAAGCATGATCTTTACATCAAAGGATCAAATTAACAATTTGTTTTTAATTTTTAAAATATCTGTGTATAGTACCTCTCTCTAACAGCCAGTTAACACATAGAGGGATCAACAAAATGTGAACACGACTTTGTTAAAGACAAATGTGTAAGTTTGACGCATCTTTTAAATGCGATGAGATTTTGAGTGAGACTGAGTTAAATGATTTTCACAGTCATTTCCTATCTCATTACAAAATATTTCAATAAGTCTGGCTTTAAGGGTCTTAAGTTATTTTTATGCTATATCACACTGGAGACATCTTGCTTTGTGCAAGACTACTTTCTACTTCCGTATGGCAATGCTTTGTTTTGAATACTTAATTAAGTATTAGCAACATTATTCAAGTAAGACAGCAGAAGAATTTTTAAGTCTTTGATGGAAAATGATATCCAATTATAATCACTGTCACTGAGAGTTGTTAAAAAAAATCATATTCAGAATGTGTGTCTGTGTTCTGATATTTGTTATTACAGTTTGGAAAGCCTGCAGTGCTACCCCTGTTTTATTCTGTTTCCTTAGCTGCAGGTTCAGCTCTGCTCAGTTCCTGATTGCTATTCTAATCAGAGAATGAGAAACATGACACATGGGTCATGTTCAAAGAGGTTATAAATCTCACACTTGGGAATTTATGACAAGCCTCATATCTTTCTGCCTCTTTTCCCTTCATTTTTTTATTATCACACCAATATTCTCACCAGTATCAGCATCCCTGGTAACACTGTTTTCCCAGGGTGAGATGCTAGTGAGGCCTGGTACCTTCCGTGTTGGCTGTCTTATTCTAAACTGCCCAAGTTCTCACAACCCTCTAGTCACTGCAACCTGTAATCCTTTATGGGTCCACCCTATACTGGGTCAATTCATCCACTGGTTCTTCAAAACAGACAAAGCTGCAAAAATGCCATAATGCTTTGCTGCAAATCCCACGATTACGAAGGTAGTAACTATTATCAAGCTTAATGTTTCTGAGTTCTAGTCCCTAATTAGTTCCCATTTACTTCCTATCACACTGCCCTTTAAAAATGTTTATACCATTTCCATTAAGGCATTGACATTTTTCTGTTTATTGAATCATTTGTTTATTGCATACTTCCTCATTACCATTAGAAAGAAAGCTTCTGTTTTTCTCAAGGCCCAGTCAGTTCCAGGGACTGCACTCAGTAGGTGTACTGCAGCAGATGTTGTTGGTGCCCATCCCCAGCTACTGCAGTGTTGACTTTGGGAAGCTCAGCTGTACACTTCTCTAGAGAACTGCCCTCCACCAATGGGACTACCTCACCTAGAAATGCCTGTAGGTTAGGAATTCCCCCTGACCCCTCTCCTAGGGGGCAGCCCTTAACCTATGACTCAATAATACGAAGGCAAAAAGGCTATCACTCTTGCTTCCAGGTGGGGTAACTGAGGGTGCCATTCTCCAGAGCTCGCTGTGAACAGGCTGAGGTCAAGCTTCAACTATGACCTTAGTTGAAGCTTTATCCTGACTCCTTCACTTCCCAATATTTTCAACTAAAAGCTCTCCCTCTAAAGTCACTTACACAATCATTTCCATCTCTTGCTCTGCTTCTAAAGTACTCAACCTAGATTCTATCTGTTGACTGGATGAATACTAGTAAATGAAGTTAACTATAGAAACAATTCTTAGACTTTTCAGCAATGCTTTTAATTCTTATTGCAGAGATACTACAGCTATATCTCAGTTAACAGAAATTACTTAAGAAGCTGTGAACCAGGCAATCCCATTAAATACAAATCGACTTACTGAATGTAAGCAACGCATGCCATCCCTTCTGCTCATGCTGTCACTGTTGCTCACACCTGACGAGTCTGGCTACAGCAATATCTGTGTCACTTATGAGGAACAGAACTTTATAAAGCTCAAGCAAATTTTTAAAAGATTTTAATGAATAAAAATATTGTTGGGGCACTGGCCCAAGATACTTCTTCAGTCTATCCACTTACCTAAGGATTCTGTAAAAAACCTGCTGCTAATGCTAATTGGAGAGGGCCAGAGAGAGGAGAGCAAGGTTGCGTGGCTGAGACATGCTGTGAAGCATGTTAACACAATCTGACATTAAAACAATTGTAAGATTGATTTTAATTTCATTTTCTTTACAACTAAGGACTTAAAAATCCCTCTGCCCATCAAAATATCACTGATTTTATAGTGGAAGTCAGTGTGAAATAATAATTTTCTTAACAACAATTGTTTTACATGTTTAAAAATACACTAAAGGACTGAATTGATAATAGTAATTTTATAAACTAAATTGATAATAGTGAATGATTTGAAAAAGGGAAGATGAGATTGGAGGTGATGGTTATAAAGGGAACTTTGTCATTATATATATTGTCTTTTCTGCAAAAGGAAGAGTAGGATCAAATTTGAAAAAATATTAGTTTTAAAATCTGAGTAATAAATTTGAGCATGAGTTATATATTTTTATTTCCTATTTTTGATTTTTGAAGTTTTTATCAATTAAAATATATATAACACAAAAGTAATGTAGTTATTCTCTAAGTGCAAAGGGTATATGTAACAAAACTGAGGATGAATGCACATTGTACTAAGGGTTCTCAAGCTTGTTTAATTTGTAATTTAAGAAATAAAAATGAAAAAGAATCCCACAGCATCCTCTTTGTTTCTAGTCTTCTCTTCTAAAACCACCTAGAGCATGCTACTTGCTGGTATCTTCTGTTTCAGGAGTCTATCTGTGGGTCTGACTCCCCAACCTCTTTCACTCAATCAACTTGGTAGGTGCACATGTCAGCCTGGGAGAAGCATCATGTAAAAGACCAAGTACTTGAGTTTATGTTTTTATGAGTTACAGAAAACAGAGCTTTACATTTACTGATAAAACAACTCAGTAGATATATGATTAAGAACCAAAGTAAGTTTAATAATCTGGAGAAGTGGTCAAGAAAACAGAAAATAAAATTTAATAAGGTTATAACCATTGGGAAAAAATGTAAAAATATGGACTAAAGGGACAAAGGAAAGACCTTGGAGTCAAGCTGGGCAAGGATTAGAAATATAAGGCTAGAATTAAAAAAAAACAACAGAGTATTCTTATACAGAGTATTATAAGAATTGGTTGACAAAGTCTTACCATATGGCTAGGATTTAATGAGGTTCTGACTAAACTACAATCAACATTAAAATTTCCTCTAAGATCAGGAATAAGATAAGGGTGTCCACGGTCACCACTGTTATTCAACATAGTTCTGGAAGTCCTAGCCAGAGCAATCAGGCAAGATTGCTCTGGGAATGAAGAAGTAAAAGTGGCACTTTTCGCAGATGCCAGGATTCTTTTATTTTATTTTTTAAAGTTATTTTAAGACTTATTATAAAACTACAGTATTGAAGACAGTGTAATATTAATATCAAAACTGACAAATAGATAAACAGAATAAAAATAGATAGTCCAGCAATAGGCTCTCACATACACCAAGTGGCCAGATTATTATGATCTATGAACACATAATAATCTGGCCACTCAGTATATATATACTAGAGGCCTGGTTCTTGAATTCGTGCATGGGTGGTATCCAGCCAGCCTGGCCAGGGGGAGTGTGAACATGGGCGGTTGGCCGGCCTGCCTACTGGTCAAACTCTTGGTTGAGGGGACAATTTGCACATTAGCCTTTTATTATATAGGAGGATATACATTGAGTGGCCAGATTTTATGCATTCCGAAGTCATAATAATCTGGCTACTCAGTGTATATAGACACCCTACTTTTGACAAAGTTGTAAGGATAATTCAGTGACTAAAAGGATTAAAAAATTTTTTTCTTTATTGAAATCCCTAATGACTCCATCAAAAATAATACAGAAACCTAATTGTATTTGGAGACCAAAAGAAGAATAAAAAATTATTACAAACCTAAAGATATACATAGAAAACTTAAGAGATACTAGCATAATTCATAATAAAACAGAGGCAGTGGCAGGCATTCTTAAAGGGAAAGCTACTGTCCAACTGCTGGTAAAAATGTTTCTAAAATAGCCTTTTCAAATACATAATGGGCAAGAGCAGACAGAAAGAGTAGCCCAGAGGTGTTGTGTAGTGATTGGCATGCCTCCAGTTCTCTATTGCTCAGTGCTAAGAATGTCTTAATGGCTCAATAATAATTTTTTCCAGGAGAGTTCAGAAAAGCTTTTAGTTTTTCTATTTTCTACCAAAACATCTATTTGTCCTCTGGGACTTTAAGAATTTCAAATTTCATACTATCACATTCAGTTTTTGTCAGTCTGAGAAAAGATTTGTATGTTGATTTATGCTGTGCTTTTTAAAGCATGTCATCATTCACCCCAGATAACTGATCTGATGAAGGTCAACATTATAGTTTTACACTTCATTATATCTCGTTTGACTTCACAAAGAAAAATTATATAAAAATATGAAAGGGGAACTGAAATCGGTTTGGCTCAGTGGATAGAGTGTCGGCCTGTGGACTGGGGGGTGCCAGGTTCGATTCCAGTCAAGGGCATGTACCTTGGTTGCAGGCACATCCCCAGTAGGGGGTGTGCAAGAGGCAGTTGATTGATGTTTCTCTCTCATCGATGTTTCTTTCTATCCCTTTCCCTTCCTCTCTGTAAAAAAAATCAGTAAAAATATATTTTAGCCGAAACCAGTTTGGCTCAGTGGATACAGCATCTGCCTATCCAATAAAATATATTTTTTAAAAAAGAAAAAAATATATATTTAAAAAATACGAAAGGGGAAAAGCAAGTGTTATAACAATAACTAACTACAATGCAACATTTTAAGCACCTTAGGAGCTGGAGTACTTGTATAATGAGCCACCGGTTATACATCCTATATATTAAAAGGCTAATATGCAAATTGTCCCCTCGACTAGAAGCTCAACTGGGAGTTTAATCAGGGGGCGGGGCCAGCCACAGCCCTTCTCCCAGTTGGCCCCACCCCTGGTTGGTCCCCCTACCCTGATCGGGAGCGGGGGCAGGGCCAGCCAGCCAACCACCCACAACCCCTCTCCCCAGGTTGGCCTGGCCCAACTGGCCTCAATTGGGGAGGACCAGCTAGAACCTACCTGTGCATGAATTCATGCACTGGGCCTCTAATATGTAGATAAAGCACTTGACTCAATGTAAAACAACCATCAGTGTCTCTAGATAGGAAGGGGTGACCACAGGGGAGCTTGAGGTAGAAGGTCCAGATGGAATTAGCATATATCAAGTCATTCCAACAAATACATATTAGGATTCCACTGTGCACTGGGAACCACACCGAAATACCTGCCTCACCCTCCACATGGTTAAGAAGGCTTCCAAAATTAGCCAGTTAAAACTATTTCAAATATGTTCTTTCTTTCCATTCTCATTAACAATATATTTATTCAGCCCCAACAATTTTATCTGGATTACTGCAATCACCTCCTACTCTCCTCTGTGATTCAAGAATCATCTAACTCTGATCTACCCACAGATTATGGTCATAATGATCTTTCCTGCTTTAACTCTATCACATTGTATTCAAGATAAAATTCAACATCAACAGGGCCCATGAAATTCTAATAAGGCCCACATCTTCCTCTTACATCTGTGCATATACATCCCATGATAAAGCAAGCTGACTCTCACTTCTTGGTGTTTAGATAGCCTGTTTTCAGTAAGAATAACGCCCCTTTCTCTGTTCTACACTTAGAAAATTCCTACTTGTCCTTTAAGATATTTGAGTGCTACCTTCTCCAGGCACCTTCCATCACAACACGTAAATACACTCATAAGGCTCCCACAGGACCTGCACATACTTCTTTCATAACTGATATACCACACTATATTATAAATGTTGACATATTCTCACCCACTAGAAAGAAAACAAGCACCAATATCATCACCTATATACTATCAGTATCTAAAATAGTCACTAGCAATCAATTGGAATCTAATAAATACAAATTAGATGAATGAATCAATATATATCAAATAAACAAGACTCCTGCTCTCAAAAAGTTCCCTATGTTGGGAAGGCACAACTGGAGAAAGGGGAGGTGATAAAATTAAGATATGAAATGAGACAAGAAAGTGGGGTAGTATTTATTTCTTTGCCTGAAAATTTAGATGCCTAAAATGTACCAAGCATTGAGCTTGATCCTTTGCACACATTCTCTCATTTAATTTTCATAACTATTGTGCAAAGTATTATTATTTCAACTTGATAGGAAAGGAAGCACTGGAAGAGTTCAAGGCCACACAGAACTTAATGGTGAAGACACAATTTGATGTCTAAAGTTCATGGTCTTTCTAGCACAATGGTACAAATTCAGTACTTTGGAATTTCAGAGGATGGAACAGTTACACCCAGAATAAAGTTCCATATAGAAGTAAACCAAATCTTAAAGGCTTAGGAGAAAATACTAGGAGAGAAATAGAGTGCATTTTAGGTGGGAGAATAAAGACAGGCATAGATACATGTTCAAAACTTGTGAGTAGGACAAAGAATGGTCCAGTCTGGAATAAGTGAAGCATATATGAGGAAAATCCACTGGAAGAGAAAGTTGGGACTATACTGGGGGACCTGGAAACACTATATTTACAATGAGCTCCTCTATTAGAAAAATAACTAAGAGAATAGATCATGCTCATGACTGAACCTATGCCTTCATCTTCACATAGAAGAGGTAGTAAGTGGGTGAAAAATCTGCCAGCATCAGTACTTAAAAACCTTTTGATGTTTTAAAGATAATTCTGATTGTAACACAAAAGAGTACTTTTATCCAAGGGGAAAATATAACTCTAGAAATTGACATATCAAGTGTTTTTAATGTCAAATTAACATGAAATTATAAAAAAAATGAGTAAATAGATGTACTTCACAAATGTGAGCCATGTAATCTCTTCTGTCTGAAATATATAACATCACAAATAATTATATCCATTAATCTTTTAAATTACCTAAATCATATGCTAAGGACAATATCTTAATTTTAACTGAAAACATGAATTGACCAGTTCACTTATAAGATCTGGTCATTATAATATAAGATGGCCATTCATGTATGTTTCATGATGGTTTTACTAATGTTTTGATTGGCTCATAACTAATTTTGTTGGAATGATATCCATAAACCTAAATTGAGTATAACATCATTTAGATGGTAACATCACAAATCCATTAAAAGGAATCTAAAATAAACAAAATAAAGACCTTAAGTAGGTTACCATAGATCAGAGAAGTCTAAACATTTTTTACTTTTTTAAAAATTTAATAAATCTTTATTGTTTAGATTATTACAATTGTTCCTCTTTTTTCCTCCATAGCTCCCCTCCACCCGGTTCCATCCCACCCTCTGTCCTTACCCCCACCCCCACTGTCCTCATCTGTAGGTGTACGATTTTTGTCCAGTCTCTTCCCACAATCACCATACTCCTTTCCCCCTGAGAATTTTCAGTACACTCCCTTTTTATGCCCCTGATTCTATTATATTCACCAGTTTATTCTGTTCATCAGATTTTTTTATTCACTTGATTTTTAGATTCACTTGTTGATAGATATGTATTTGTTGTTCATAATTTTTAAAATATATTTTATTGATTTTTTTACAGAGAGGAAGGGAGAGGGATAGAAAGTCAGAAAAATCGATGAGAGAGAAACATCGATCAGCTGCCTCTTGCACACCTTCTACAGGGGATGTGCCCACAGCCAAGGTACATGCCCTTTACTGGAATTGAATCTGGGACCTTTCAGTCCACAGGCCAACACTCTACCCACTGAGCCAAACCAGTTTCGGCCATAATTTTTATCTTTATGTTTTTCTTCTCTTTCCTCTTCTTAAAGAATACCTTTCAGCATTTCTTATAATACTGGTTGGGTGGTGATGAACTCCTTTAGCTTTTTCTTATCTGTGAATCTCTTTATCTGCCCTTCAATTCTGAATGATAGCTTTGCTGGGTAGAATAATCTTGGTTGTAGATTCTTGCTATTCATCACTTTGAATATTTCTTGCAACTCCCTTCTGACTTGCATAGTTTCTGTTGAGAAATCAGCTGACAGTCGTATAGGTGTGCCCTTGTAGGTAACTGTTTTTTTCTTGCTGCTTTTAATATTCTTTGTCTTTTGCTCTTGGCATTTTAATTATGATATGTCTTGGTGTGGTCCTCTTTGGATTCCTTTTGTTTGAGATTCTGTGCACTTCCTTGACTTGTAAGTCTATTTCTTTCACCAAGTGGGGGGAAGTTTTCAGTCATTATTTCTTCAAATAGGTTCTCATTATCTTGCTCTCTCTCTCCTTTTGGCATCCCATAATTCTGATGCTGGTACACTTGAAGTTGTCCAAAGGCTCCTTACACTATCTTCATATTTTTGAATTCTTTTTTCTTTTTGCTTTTCCAGTTTGTTTTTTTGCTTCTTTGTATTTCAAATCTTTGACTTGATTCTTGTGATCCTCTAGTGTGCTGTTATATCTCTGTATAACATTTTTTATTTCAGTCAGTGTATGCTTAATTTCTAGTTGATCCTTTTTCATATCCTTGCAGGATTTGCTAAATTTATTGTCCTTTTCTAGAAAATTCTTGAAAAACCTTATAATCATGGTTTTGAACTCTATATCCAGTTGTTTGCTTTCCTCCATTTCTTTCATTTGTAATCTGTTCTTTGTCTCTGCATTTTGGCTGCTTCTCCGAGTTGATAGAGTGTCTTTGTGTGTTAGGTGTCCTATAGGGCCCAGTGGCTCAGCCTCCCCAGTTACCTGAGGTGGACACTCTTGATGCACCCCTTTGTGGGCTGTATACACAGCCTTGTTGTGGTTAAGTCTTAATTGTTGTTGGTATCACTGGGAGAAATTGACCTCCAGGCCAATTGGCTGTGAAGATTAGCTATGTCTATGCTGGGAGAACTTCTGTGCTGGAGACACCCTTATGAGACAGGACTTGCAAAAGCCTCTGTTCTCAGCTTGGATAGGGCGAAGTCTCAAAGCAGAGCAGACAGCATTGGGTTTCCATCAGCCCTGCCCTAATAGGCCCCTGTGTCTCAGTGTCCCATGGTAATTGGTGCAAGCACCTCTGAGAGAAAGCCGCCCTTGAGTTCCACTTGCTGTCAGACAGTCCAATTTCTCCCCGAATGAGTCTGGGTCCCTAGAATCTCGCTCGGAACTGGAGTTTAGTGCTGTTGGGAGCTTTTGTCTCCCTCCCACTTGAGAAAGCCAGCCACATACTCAGTTGCCCACCCTCTCCATGCATGTGCCTTGGTACTTCTGCCTTCTGCAGTTCTGCTGAGACTCAGTGTGCTTTTCTCTTTGTGACAGTCCAGGTTCAACCCGTATGAGTCTGGTTCCCCACAGTCTCGCCTAGTATTGGAGTTCATTGCAGTGGGGAGCTTTTGTCTCCCTTGTGCTTGAGAAAGCCAGCCACACAGTCAGTTGCCAATTTTCTCTGCGCACATGTCTTAGTACCTCTGCCTCCTGCAGCTCCTCTGAGTCTCAGTGTACTTTTCTCTTTCCTTCTAGTTGTAGAATTTCCACTCAGCCAGCCTTCCTGTGGTTCAGAATGATGTCCATTTTGTCTTTTAGTTGTAGTTTTGAAATTGTTGTGCAAGGCAGCAGTTTAGGTGTTTACCTTTGCTGTCATCTTGGTTTCTCCTCAGAAGTCTAAACATTTTTGACTGCTATTTTTATGTCTTTAAAATATATCTTTCTCTTAAAGCAATTTCATATGCTTAAATTTTATGACAAATACAAGTCTTAATGGCAAAACCTCACCACACTGAAATGGAAATGTCATTCTAATTAATGAAAAGTCTATAACATGACACATTTTAACCAGAAATACAACCTTTCACTTCTGACATTACATAATAAATATCAAATATCACCAAATTGAGATACCTAGTATTTCTGTTAAAGAGATTTTTTTGTAATAGTGTCATCAATCACTAATATAGCAATGTATGCAAGAACAAAAATAAAAATATATGGCTTGTGCAGACAATGTAGTTGAGTGTTAATCTACGAACTAGGAGATCAGGGTTCAATTCATGGTCAGGGGACATGCCCAGACTGTGAGCTTAATCCCCAGTAGGGTGTGCGCAGGAGGCAGCTGATCAGTGATTCTCTCTCATTATTGATGTTTCTATCTCTCTCTCTCCCTACCTCTCTAAAATTAATAAAAATACATTTTAAAAATGTATATGGTTTGAAATTTTTATTACATTTTGAATATAGAAGCTTTTTTATAGATAACATCTCTCTCTCTCTCTCTCTTTCTCTCTAGCTATCTATAATAATAAAAGCATAATATGCAATCGACCGAACGACCAAACAGCAGAATAACAGTCCGGACGACCTTCCAAATGACCACACTATGACAGGCACTGGTGCCAGGCCAGCCAAGGCGGGTGTGATGTGATTGGTTGGGGGACCCAGCCATTGCCCCATAACAGCCCCGCAAGGGAGGCCCAGGCCACCCTCTGTGGGGTGATCGATGATGGGGCTCCATGATCGTGGAGCCCCAGCCAGGTGCGCAGGGCCACCCTCTGCTGGACAATTGATTGCGGAGCCCCGCAATCAATCTCCCCAAAGAGGAAGGCCCAAGCTATCTGGCTGGTAGCTCTGCAGCAGGTCGGTGGGGCCTCCCTCTGTGCAGCGATGGATTGTGGAGTCCCGTGATCAATCACCCTACAGAGCAAGGCCCAGGCCACCAGCCAGCAATACTGTGGCAGGTGTCTGAGGCCAGCCAGTTATCACTCTATAGAGGGAGGCCCAGGTCAGCCAAGAGATTGCACCCCACACCTGTTGCCCACAAAGGGCAAGCAGTGGCAGTGGCGGGGGCAGGATCAGCTGCCAGAAACAGGCAGCTGGCAGCCGGCAGTCAGCAGCTGGGGGAAGGAAAGTCCCGATAGGCCCTGATTATCGGCTAGGCCTAGTCACCCTACCCAAGGGGTTCCCAGATTGCAAGAGGGTGCAGGCCAGGCTGCATGTCATGCCCCTTCCCATGTAAGAATTTTATGCACCAGGCCTCAGCCCAGCCTGTACCCTTTTGCAATCCGGGACCACTCAGGGGATGTCCGACTGCAGTTTAACATCCCTCTTACATTCTGGGACAGCTAGCTCCTAACCGTTCACCTGGCTGGCTGCCTGTCTAATAACCCCTCACTGCCTCTCCCTGCCTGCCTGGTCACCCCTAACCACTCTGTCTGCCCCAAACACCTGCCATAGCATTGCTTGCCTGCCTATCTGCCTGCCTGACTACCCCAACTGCTCGCCTGCTTTCCTGATCACCCCTAACCACTCGGCCTGCCTGCCTGATCGCCTGTAACTGCCTCTGCCTCGGCCCCTGCCACCGTGGATTCATCTGGAAGGACATCTGGAATGACATCCAGAAGGTCATTCAGCTGTCTGGTCTAATTAGCATATTATGCTTTATTATTATTGATAGCTAATGTCAGAATTATACAAATATAAATAAGAAGCATGAAATTCTTTATTGTTTGCTATTTCACAAGAAAAGGTTGGTGTAAAAGACATTCTAGACAGGAAGTATGCATCTCTAATCTAAACTTTTTAATCTAAACTTTTTAAAGCACCTTTAATACCTCCTTCTTCTTGCCTATTCAAAGATATCAGAAGATAGAACTAAAAGATATATTAGAAATGTTATCTATTCCTCTCACTTAAGAGATGAAAACACTGAGACCCAAAGAGAAATTTATGGAAACACTAAAACCCAAAGAGAGATTAAAAAATAGATAGCCTCAAACACATATATAAATTAAAGGTTGAAAATCAATTATTTAAGATGCATATTAAAAAGTTTAATAAAGGACACACTAAATCCAAAGAAAACAAGAGGAAGGATATAATAAAGATAAAATCAGAAATTACTGAAATAGAAAAGAAAAATACAAAAGAGAGATTCAACTATGACAAAAATTGGTTGCTTGAACACACCAATAGTATTGGAAAAACTGATCATGAAGAAAAGGGAGAAGGCAAATAACCAATACCAAGAATAAAAATAAAGATATCATTGATTGAGCCAGGAACTTAAAATATCACAAGATGCCTAGCTGGTGTGGCTCAGTGGTTGAGTGTCAATCTAAATCCAAGAGAATTCGGTTTGATTCCTGGTCAGGGCATATGCTCAGGTTGTGGGCTTGATCCCCAGTAGGGGGCATGCAGGAGGCTGTCAACCAATGATTCTCTCTTATTATAGACTATGTGGCCCGATGCATGGGGTGTGGGGGTGTCTCTCAGTCCGGCCTGCACCCTCTCCAATCTGGGACTCCTTGGGGGATGTCTGACTGCCAGTTTAGGCCCCATCTCACAGGGATTGGGCCTAAACCAGAAGTCAGACATCCCTCTCACAATCCGGGACTGCTGGCTCCTAACCGCTCACCTGCTTGCCTGCCTGACTGCCCCTAACTACTCTGCCTGCCAGCCTGCTCGCCCCCAACTCCCACTCCCCTGCTGGCCTGCTCGCCCCTAACTGCCCCTCCCTACCAGCCTGATCACCCCCAACTGCCCCCCTTGCCGGCTTGCTTGCCTCCAACTGCCCCCACTGCCAGCCTGTTTGTCCCCACCTGCCCTCTCTGCGGGCCTAATTACCCACAACTGCCATCCCATCCTGGCCTTTTTACCCACAACTGCCCTCCCCTCTTGGCCCCTAACCACCTCTACCTTGGCCCCTCCACCAAGGCTTTGTCCAGAAGAACATCCAGGTCTCCTGGAAGGTCTCCCAGTCTAATTAGCATATTACCCTTTTATAAGTATAGACAGAGGCCTGGTGCATGGGTGGGGGCTGGCTGGTTTGCCCTGAAGGATGTCCCAGATCAGGGTGGGGGTTCTCTTGAGGGGGGATCGGGGCAGTCCGGGCAAGGGGCCTGTGATAGTTTGTAAGTCGGCCATGCCGCCGTTGGGGTGGGGGTGGGATTACCACTGGGGATGGTGCCAGCCTGGGTGAGGGGCTGGGGTAGTCTGCAGGCCAGCCACACCTCAATGGGGTGAAGGTCCCCACTGAAGGGCATGGCTAGCCTGGGGGTTGGTGTGAGGGCCGTTTTCAGGCTGGCCACACTCCCTTCAGGGTGGGGGTCCCGCTGGAGTGCCTGGCCAGCCTGGGTGAGGGGCTGAGGGCTATTCACAGGCCCATCCCATGGCAGTCGGCCCGGGTGACCCAAGCCTCCCATGCACTCAGGCCAGCTCCATGGCTGCTGCCCACAGGTCCCTGCTTCAGCAGCCAGCCCTGGCAAGCAGGCAGCTTGGCTTCCACTGTCGCCAAGGGCTACCCAAGCCTCCCGCTCCACTCTGTCATCTTTGTCCTGCTAATTTGCATATTCCCTCTTGATTGGCTATGGGTGTTGTAGAGTGATGGTCAAGTATAATATTACACTCTCTTTTTAAAAAATATATGTTATTGATTTTTTACAGAGAGAAAGGTAGAGGGATAGAAAGTCAGAAACATCAATGAGAGAGAAACATCGATCAGCTGCCTCTTGCACACCCCCTACTGGAGATGTGTCCACAGCCAAGGTACATGCCTTTAACCAGAATTGAACCTGGGACCTTTTAGTCCACAGGCTGATGCTCTATCCATTGAGCCAAACCAGTTTCGGCTACAATATTACTCTTTTATTAGATAGGATGATTCTACCTATTGCCCTCTCTCTTCCTCTCTGAAATCAATAAAAATGTATTTTTTAAAAAGATCACAAAATGGTATTATAAACTTTATACCAATAATTAGAAGGAATAATTCCTACAAAAATAAGATGCATCAAATCTCCTTATAACTATTAAAGAAAATAAATCATAAGCAAAAGACCTGTTTGCAATGAGTGTGACATACACCCAAGAATAATTATTAAATATCAGTTATATTTCTTTACCTCCTTTTTTGCTGATTAAGTAACCTCCATAATCTATAATCAGAACTGACTGAGGTAGTTTAGCCTAATATATCTTTCTTTAAAAATATTTTGTCCCATATAAAGAAATGGAGAAACTGTTCCACTATAAAAAGAGACTCCCATAAAAAGTGACTTCTCTCTGGGGCATAAATTTGAGAGCTGATTTCAAGTTTTGAAGTCATTTTTAAGAAAAAGTTGGCCTTCTGCTTAACTATTATAAAATACAAAATTTAAATTATTTGGTTCTAAATTGACATCATATACTTAAGTGGCAGCAGTATACACATTCATTAAAACTTTCAAACAATTACATATTTTTAAGGAAACTGTTAAGGGCACTGTTAAAATCTATTTGTGAGCCTTTATGTTTGTTTACACAATGTAAACAAAATAAAGCAGCACAAATTCTCCTAAGCATGAACAATTTCAATGCTCATTGAATCATCCTTAAACTGTAAAATATGGGTCTTGCCATGGCTCAAATACTGAAACAGTGATATGTTGTAAAAAGTTATAAGGTAAGAACTAGCAGACCAGTTAAATACTTTGATTCTTTCATTATTTTTGCCAAACTTAAAAAAAAAAATGGTGGAAATGCTTAAAAGATAAGAAAAAAAAATAAGTTTTTCATATTCAGTAAACATGAAAATTTGAAATAATTACAAACAAGAACAGTATTATAGCTTCTTAAATATAGAGATTTTATTTCTTACTAGTAGCCCTGCACATGAATCCACGCTCCAGGAGCTCTCTGTGGGCCTGGATGCCCCGCGTCTGCTGCCAGAGGCCCAGAGGCCCATCTGTGAAAAACCTATGACTAACTTATATTTAATGGTAAAAAATCTCTGTGGCCCAGAGGCCCATCGTGGATTGCTTGCCTTGTGGCTGGGGTGATGACGCAAGCATTCCGCACCCTGGCCTGGCCAGAGGTCCACCCACAGTCAGGTGCGGAACGCTTGCCTCATCGCCACGGTGCTGAAGCAAGCATTCAGCCAGGCCGCTTATGCTGCCTGCTCTCAGTGGCCACCCCCCAGGACTGGGGAACTCCTGCAGAACTGAGAGGACTGGGTGTCGCCATCTTGTGGCTATGGTGCTGCCATATTTGTGATAGAGTGATGGTTAATTTGCATATTACCCTTTTATTAGATAAGGATTCCTTTCTATATCTCCTATAACATCTAGTGATTTTGATATAGTATATTCTTTTTTTCTTATAAAAGTGAGTAAAAACCCCTAGGTTTATATAAGGCATCATTAACACAAAAAGGAACTATGAGAAGATATGGGAAAATAGGCTAGAAATTTTCTGGAACTACAAACGACTTACAGAAGTTTAAAAGTTGAGCTGATTTTCCCCTATTAAAATTAGCAAATTAAAACTTGCACATATGCTGATAAATTTATTCCTAATTATTTCAAGTTTTAATGCTATTGTAAATAGTACTTTTACATTTTATTTCCCTATTGTTCTTTTTTTTTTTTTACATTCACCTTGTATCCTGTGACCCTATTCAATTCACATATTAGTTAGTTGTGTGTGTGTGTGTGTGTGTGTGTGTGTGTGTTTTAGATTTCTTAGGATTTTCTATACACACAATCATGTCAGCTCTAAAAAGAACCAGTTTTACTTCTTCGACTTCAGCATGTATGCCATTTATTACTTTTTCTTGCCTTATTGCACTGGCTAGGACTTCCAGCATAATGCTGAATATCTTTGACTTTTCCAGAATCATAGGAGGTAAGAATTTAGTTTTGTTTTTTTTTACCATTAAATATAAGTTAGTCATAGGTTTTTCACAGATGCCTCTTATCAGGTTGAAGATATTTACAGTCTAAATGCTTAAACATATTCATGGCACTATATTATAGTCCTTGTCTGCTAATTTCATTATCTACCATTTTAGGGTCTATTTCTATTAAACAATTTTCTTGCTTTTTTGTATATCTAGTAATTTTCCATTGAATGATTAACATTATGAATACTATGTTGTTGAATGTCTGGATTTTATAGTCTTCTTCCACTCAAGGTTGTTTGTTCAGCTAAGCAGTTAATTTTGTATTGAGAAAAACTCATAAAAATCATTTTATATGAGAAAACTTCTAAATAATGTGAAATAGAAATCATCCTTGTTATTTAAGGCTTATTTTTAAACTATGTGGAGTAGCTTTTATTCTGAGTAGCAGGAGTTTTTAATGAAGTCTCCTAACTATGTGGGAGTTCTGGTGGTGGTTCAGCTCACAGCTATCTCTGGCAGTTATTCTTTCCCAGCGCTGGTGAACCTTACTATGGAAGGACTAATCTAGTGCCAGTTACTCCTTCAAATCCCAAGAATTAGGTTTTGACCATCCTGCAACTTTCCTTTGGTTCTCTTCTCTTTTGGATCCTACATTTATTTATCTTTCACGAACACATAATTATTTAGTGAAAGGACCCAAACAAGAAAACAATTCTTGTAATTCAATCCAATGTTTTTCCAATACACCATATTTCTTTTTTTATCTCCTGTGCTTAAAGCAATAACAATTTAATCTAGTTTTAGTTGCTTATTACTTGGTATATTCTCTAATTTCTCTCTCCCTCCCTCTCCAGGCCCCTCTATTGACTTGGTTATATTTAATTTTTAAAAGATTTGGAATAGGCTAACTGGTAAATCTAAAAACAATTCATGTCTAGAAAATCTATTTGATTAAAAATTATCCCTGAAACAGCATTATGACCACACAAATTTAAGTAATCCACAGTGTTTTCAAGGAAGGCAAAGAAACTGACTTATTTCTTCTATTTTTTTTAGTTCCTTATCTCATACCTGGGATTCATAGTTTATTGTTTCCCTTGGGGGCTATTTTAGCTTCCTGTTAGAGGGGTTAGCCTCTACATATTTTTCTTCTAATTTGAGAGCCTTTATGTTGATGAAATACGCTCCTAGAATGTAATGCTCATTACTCTATATCCACAAAATATTTACTAATTCATGTTTACAAAGTATTAGTCACTTTAAAAATAAATTTTGCCTGGTTTTATTACCTTTTAAGGAAAGAAAGATAGGAGCAGGAGGAACAGAAATGAAACGGGTTTATACTAGTACAGTGGGACTTTAAAAAAGTATTTTAAGTTGTATTGAGGAAAATGAAGTTATTAAATCAGATCTTAAGAGGTATGAGTCTTTTCCTCTTACCTGTGCAGCTGGATATATTCTCGGGGTCTATTGAGCAGATGAAGGAATCTGTCAACAATCTTGTTTTTTCCTACACCCTGTAATTACACAGAAAATATTAAACAAAAAGATTTTTTTCTCTTTTTTTTCTTTTTTGCTTAATCTCCTCATCCAACCCATGCAGCCCCAGACAGTTGTCAACCTGCTCTCTATCTATGAATCTCTCTGTTTTGCTTCTTAGTTTATTTTGTTCATTAGATTCCACATATGAGTGAAATCAAATGGTACTTGTCTTTCTCTGACTGGCTTATTTCACTTTAAAAAAAAAAAAGAAGAAGAAGAAGTTTTCGTATGCAGGTAAAACAAAGCAGAAGAATTTTTTGTTTTTAACAAAACCTATTTCCTCAAAGTTGTACTGTTTTATCTATTGTTAATGAAAATGAAACTAGTAAACATATACAGCACAACTTCTATGACATAGGTTTTTTTTCTTTATTTATAAATACACTACTTCTAATTTTATCCTTCTACGTATTGTTTTTTCTCTTCTATAATTTTACACCAAACCAAAGTGTCAACATTACATCAGAATATTAACTATTTCAGATTTGAAGAATAGCATCAAAGGTAATTAAATCAGTGTAAAAACAATGATTTCTTTGAATCAGTTCTTCAGATGCATGGTTTTCAGTTGCAGGAAGAAGTAATACTCTACTTCTTCTGTTTTACTTAAACATTCATTTTTCATTTTATCCCCCTTTCTACTTCTTTAAAACCTTGGAAACCTAAAATTATAACCAGAGTTTATTACTAAGTCTCAGCAATATGTGTTCTTTCTACAAATGCTCTCATTTCCTTACCACTTTCTAATGCTGAGAGTTGCTGTCCTTTTGTAGAAGACAGTCAAAAATGAAATCCACTCTCATGCTATTTCCCCATTTTAAGGGTACAGGGGGTCAAATATATGGTGAAGGAATATTTAACTTTGGGTGGTAGGCATACAATGCAATATAAAGATAATGTATCATAGAATTGTATACTTGAAACCTATATAACCTTATTAATAAATGTCATCTCAATAAATTTAATTTTAAAATAATAAAAAGTTTTTTTCACTTAGCGGTGGAATACTCCATTAATGAGATGTAAATATTTTAACAATTGATTTGTGTGGGAAAAATAGAAGCGGATTAAAAAAGCTGAGTTCTGTATGTTACAATAAATAATACATTGAGTTCTCATATTCTGCTAGGCTCTATATTAAGTATTTTCACATGTTATTTCATTTAATCATCATAACAGGTCCATGAGGTAGGTATTATGATTATTCCAACATTACAAATCAAGAAACCAAAGCTCAGAAAAGTTAAACAGCATGTTCATGACTACACAGCTAATCATCATGAAGCTGGAATTCAAATTCAGGCCTGTCTCATTCTGTGGCTCATGCTTTTAGTTTCAACATTTTGGATTACATTTCTTTCAACTTGTAATCAATTTAGGTAACCTGAGCCTTTAATTTTCTCTTTTCCCACTTTTGGGAAACCACCCCCCCCCCAAAAAAAAAAATTAGACAGGTAATGGAAAAGCATGATATCAAGAACAGATATTAGAAAAGTAAGGAAAAAGTATTATATTAAGAACAGAAATTAGGTGAGGGAAAAGTATGGTAAAACACAGACCTCATAAGGTCATTTGTCACTAAACTTTTAAAGCTCTTATAGTTAGTTCCTTTAAGTAAATGCTAAACGCATAACCTAGAAAGAAATTTCTGTAAGTATCCTGAGCAAAATCAAACATTATAGCAATCTGCTCTTCCCAATCATATTTTTAACCTAAAACAGAAAACCCTCAGGATTACTTCAATCGATTAAATACATCCATAGTATCTTATCTTCCCATTTTAAAAGCTATATATATTCATTTTTCTCACTTGGAAACTTAGAAAACAAAACACTTCCCAATGTGCAACTGCTAAAACAAATCTGCTACAATTTTTTGTTGTTGCTATGCATATTTATTATGCGTACTAGTTATTATTCTGTATATACGACTGTATCCTTTAATAAAAATGAACAGGAAATAGTTTTTACTTCATTATTTACTCATTTTGAAGATAATATTAAGAGAGTGCAAATTTAAAAGGGAAAAGGAACCCGTATAATGAGAGATCCTAAAAGCTAGAAACTATCTCATGATAACAGCACTTATCAATTACTGTTCAGTTTTTTGTGTTCCTCATAACAATGTACTGGAAAAAGGAGTATCACAGAGGTAGGAGTCAGATGGCCTTTAAGTGCAGGGTTAGGAGAAACAAGGAATATGGTAAGCCCCAGAGACAAAAAACACACTGAGGACTGGAAGTAAATGTGCTTCCAGTTTCTGAGAGAAATGTTCAGGGACCATGACTTCAAGGACTTGGAAGTCTGGGGCTCTTACGATTCCCTCAGGCTTACTATTTTAGTCACTCTGTTTCCTCAGAGAGATTAGCAGTAAAATCCTTTAGACGAAAAGGGCTTATGCATTTGTCTTCCTAGACAAGAAGAAAATACAGAACTTGGAAAATTCTATCCACATCCTGTCAAGGGGGAAAAAGTACAAGCAGTAGAAGAAAAGAACTAAAGAGGAACAGGAAGCGGGCAGAGTGAATGGGTCTAGCAATGGAATTTTAAGTCCTGGGACTTAAAAGTTGAATGATCGCCACCAAAGAAGAAAAATTTGCAAGCTTGCTGTGTCGGCCCACTGCAAGTCTCACTGAATGAAACATGTTCCCAATCAGCCAATTGCCTTTGCTCACACTGTCTGTTCTGACGAGAAGAGCCCATCCTTCCCCATATATCTGTTATCTTCCATTCATCCCTTGGTGTTCTAGTGAAATGTCCCTGCTTCTTTGAAGTTTGCCTGACTGTTGCTCTGTCTTCTCTCCTTCAAATCTGAAGACCAGAATGGTCCCCTTTCTTGGGTTCCTAAAGCACTATCTTTTAGAGTATCCCCCACAGTGTGCGCTAGTAATGTGCCAAGTGCCTCAGCAAAAAGATGCACTCCTTGAGGCCAGGACCGTCCCCCTATTCATGCTCCTATCACTGTGAGTTACATATAAACTTTAATAGGTGATAACTATTAAAATTTGAGGAAAGGAAGAAAAGGAAATGGAAGTCATGCAATTTGCTCTTATTACAGGGGCCAGAAACCTCTTCCAGGGCAGTTCTGCTCCCTTTTATCAAAGAAAAAGGAAACTGACATTTATGGAACCCCTTTCTGTCTGCATACACACTCCTTCAGTGCTTAATTACTTGAGTCCTCATGCCGGGCATGTGAGTGGGAGATAATGTACCTATTTTGGAGAGAAGCAAATTTAAGTTCTAAGCAGTTAAAAACCTTACACACAATGGGATTTTGAAGACAAATCCATTCTGACTCAAAAACTAGGCTATTTTCTGTTTCCTCATCTTGCTAAAAAGAATGTCAGGAGATAGCTGCACTGAATTGATGTAATAGAATCAAAGATCAGTCAGTCCAAGGCTATAAAACAGGAGTCCGGGAACTCCCTGCATGATAACTAAGGTTTAGGAGGGGAACGAAGAGGAAGTCAAGCTGGATCTTTTCTTGGGTAGTAATATGTTAAATGGACTCCAAGTCCATGGCCAATATTCAGCTTTCCCTCATGTCTCTGAAATACCTTCCAATTTCCTGTAATTCTTCATTTAATGTTGCTTTCATAGAGTTAGATCAGTTTGTATAATATTTTGGGATGTTTCTGCATTTTTCCTTTTTAGGAAAGCTACTATATAAATGTCATTAACTAATACCAACTGCAATCCTATCCTATATAATAATAATAGAGGAATATGCAAATTGTCCAGGACGCTGTAATGTCACAGCAGCTCAGCAGGTGGCATGCACAGCAGGCGCTGGTGTGCGGGAGCGTCAGGGACAGAGGTGGGGCTGTGGCAGGGTTTAGGCAGCCACATGCAGAGGGAGGCCCCTGCCTCGGACCTGGCCTGGGGGCAGGGCCAAGGCGGTGAACTCCATCTCTGAGTGCCTGCACCAGGGGGTAAGCAGGTGTGCACAGAGGGAGGCCTTCGCTGTGGGCCCGCCCCGGGGATCTACAGGCCTCTGCTGTGGCCTGGCCTGGGGTCCGCAGGTCTCCCCCAATTCCGGCCTACCTCTTTGGGGCAATCCATTGAGGAACTCCGGGTAGGTGGGCAGAGCCTATCTCTTTGGGGCAATGGGTCATAAGGCTCCCACACTGTGACAAGGAACAGGACAGGCTTGAGGATCCCCCCACCACCAAGTGTGTGAATTTTGTGCACCGGGCCACTAGACAAAAATAAAAAAAGAAAGCTAACATTACAGTAAAATCATGAGAAATAAATTGTAGCAGCTTTTCTTTAAGCATAAAATTCAGGCAAAGCGAAGGGACCCTACCTGCCAGAGGGACCCTGCTCACTCCACAGATGTCCTTTGAGCCCCAGTGTTGCCCAAGGTGCAGCAGGCTGGGGAGGACCGAGGGAGGTTGTTTCCAGGGCGTGTCTAGTCCTTCTCGCCTAGTCCCACCCTGCTGGCCACCTTCTAATTAATTTCTTTTTAATGTGCACAAATCCATGCACCAGGCCAGTAGTTTTGTATATAAAATAGAATATAGCTCTACAAATCAAAAGAAAAGATGTGGAAGGAAGGAAGATTAATCTTGAATAGAGTTGGGATAGAAGTATCATTGATGGAAAATAAACAGGCATTTCTCTTTTTACCCTCTCAGTAAAGTTGAAATAAATAGAAAGTCATGCTCTGATTTTTTTTAAAAGCCAGTATGAAACTTCTAATTGTATGAAAGGTACATGCCATGCCATGTCACAATTCCAGTAAGTGGAAGATACTGCATGTAACAGTATACAAAAGTGGTTCTACAATATGCGGCATTATATGCTCAGGAATCATCAAACGTGCACTTTCCAGGCACCGTATCGCTTCGGCTGACAGGCAGCCATTCTGCCTCACTTACTGAAAAGTAGATATACTGTGCCCTAGAATCCCACAAAGAAAATTAGAAGGAGACAAAAAAAAATCAATTTTGCTTTCATTTCAACTTGGGCCCAGCATAATTGCTCCCACAAAGGGTGGCAAGAAGGAGGGGCTGTTCTGCCATCAAGGATGTAGTAACCACAGAATACACAATCAACACTCACAAGCGCATCATGGAGTGAGCTTGAAGAAGCATGCCTGTTGGGCACTCACAGAGACCTGGAAATTTGCCATGAAAAAAAGGGGAACTCTGTATGTTCATACTGACATCAGCATTAACACTGGGCTCATCAGGGCTATCTGGGCCAAAGGGGTAAGGCATGTCCCATATCATATTTGGATATGTTGGTATGATGAAGACTCATTACATAAATTTTATAAATTGGTTACCTACATACCTGTCACCACTTTAAAAATCTACAAACAATTAATGTGGATGAGAACTAATTGCTGATTGTCGAATAAAGTTAAAAACTGCCCACAAATCAATTTTATTTCACCAAAAGAAGATGAGGGCCACTTCATTTTGCCATAATGGATGTTTATGGGATTTTTGGCTTCCCAATAGAAGAGTTATAAAATCTTGTATAATCTTGATAGAGAGGAGAATTATATGGAAAGAAAAGGTAGGATTAGGCTTAATAAAGATGATAACCCATGAGCTTTCTCAAAATCAACACATTTTCTTAGCCTTTTTAATTTCTTCATTGTAATTTCCTCTGGCAAAGAGCAATCTTTCAAAACAACTCTAAATTTACAGCTTCAACTGTTGAAAAGTTTCGTTCATGGATTTTAGCCAGTTTCTACTCTGCAGACAGAAGGCTGGGTAGACTGTATCTATCTATAGACAGTTTGTATTAAGAGAACACTCATTAACACATCATTGTATAATTCCACTAACCCACTGCTGGCTTCTGTTAATATTTAATTCCCAAAGCTTCACTTCTAATTGAGGTGTGTGTGTTTTTTGAGTAATCATCATATAATGTTTTAGAAAGACAAAGAAAAAGAAAGGAACCAGATAAACTGCTACAAAATGATTTACTTATATTAAAAATAAATCATATGATTAAAATAGGCATTTCCCCAGACAACCGTCACTTTGTATTTCAGTGAAAACACCAGTGACACCATCTCATGAGTGTTGAGAGTCAGCAGCCCTCAACTTACCTACCAACTGCACCTTCACTTGCCTTTTCTTTTTGCTTTGTTTCACAAGAGGGAAATAAGAGGGAAAGTGCGTAACATGTTGAGAGATATTGAAATACCACTGATAATAAAAGAGGATAATTTTTTTCCAAAGCTGTTGATGGAGGACCTGAGTTACTATGACTGCAAAAGTACATGTTCAGAAAAAGAAATCTGGAAGGAGAAAAGCAGGAAAAGAGAACACGTAACTCCATACCAGTCCTTAGCAAAGCACATCTCTGTGGCGAACTTACTGTGAATTTGCCAATGAACACATAGGTAGCTTCATCCTCCCTCACACATACCAAATGGAAGTAGTTATCGGAAGTAGTAATTATTCATAATGTATACATATACCAAATCACCACATTGTATACTTTACTGTAATTTTGTCAATTATACTTCAATAAAGCTGGGGGGGAAAGAGTCTATAATCTTTCTGAGATCTTAACACTGACATTAGCTTTTAAAAACAAGTTTGAAAGGAACTGAAATTGACTAACCTACTCAAAAAGTTCTATTAAGTTTTAACCATCCACTTTGGTCCAATTTCCACTCCCTGATCTGGTATATGTAAACATGCATAAAGTTAGACCTCATTTAACTAGTTAAATACTAATTAACACTTAATTATTACTAGAAATTTAAAAATAATTAGTATTACATTATTCTTTTCTAGTGATAATGCTGTCAGTCTCTGATTCCCTCAGTATATTACCATATTCAGTTGAATAGGCCACTATTACTATTAAGTGGAAACCTCCTACATTCTATCTAATTGGCTTGTTTTCTTCATTAAACTGTTGCAAATTTACAAAATAAAAAATTTAGTCAATTTCTCTTAGAATCTCCTGACTCTTTGGGATTCAGAAATATCAAAGACTGAATACTGAACTATTAACTGATCGTCTTCCTTCTATTGTGATATATAAACTCATCAGGAAAAATGAATTTTCAGTATATAAGAGTAGGTAGAACTTTTCAAATTGTAAAAAAATACCATAAATCATTTATCACTTTCTTTTGAATCATTTTTAAAAAGAAATATTAAAGTCCTTTTTAATAGTACAGTGATACACAGGTTTACCTCAGGTGATCTTTACATTAACCCAATAAAGTGCTACAGACTAGATGTAAGGAAACCGAGCCTCAGTAAGATGAGCAATGTGCCCAGAATTATAGCTCTCCTTCAGCTATCTGTGAAAGAATTGTATTGGACCTCTAACCAGTTAACTGCCAAGCCAGTGCACTCAACCAGTAAACCACTCAATTGGCCCATTTCTTGTAAACTTTGTAAAAAGAAAAGTCTATACTTTAAAATGATAAGTTTGAGGAACTAAATAAAGACTGCTTTGTTTTTATAGGTTAAAAATAAAAATAAAGGCCAAACTCCTGAAAGCTTGTTATTCTTAAGTTAAAACCAATTTAAATAACCACAGATGCTATTTACTGTGAGTCTGACAATTCAATTAAGGAAAATTATCAAAACTCTCCTAAATATTAAATATTCATCCATTCCCTCCAGAAATACATATTGAATATCTATTCTATAGCAAGTATTGTGCTAGAAACTGAGGATATAGAGATGAGCAGGAGAAGTGTGGTCATTGCCCTTGAGGAGCATATAACAACTTGGAAAGACATCCTTCTACACACAAATAGAGTAACATATGAGTAGTGTGATGACAGGGAGATAGAAAGATACTGAGAAGCAGGGGAAACCTAACTCAGCCAGGGACTAGGTAAAACCTCCTTGGAGTTAGGGGGAGGGTGTGGGAAGGGCTGGGAGTGCTCCATGCAGAGAAGAGCATGCATCAAAGACTAGAGATAAGAAAATGCAGGAATCCAGGGTGGCTCTGGCTAACAGAGTGCCAGAAAGGAGGGAGCCAAGCCTTATGAAAGGTGGGCAGAGGCTAGATCCTGCAGGACACTGAAAGCCATCCTGAAGACTATACCTAAGGGCAGTGCAGAGCCCATTTAAACAAAAAAGAGAGACTAAATCAGATTTGAGTTTGACAAGTATCAATCTGGCTGCAGAGTAGAGAGTAGATCAAAGTGGGACTAAGATCTGAGTGGAACTATATTAGGAAACTATTGCTATAATCCAGGTGCTAGATGATGGTGAGATGGGCTAGTAGATACTTATGAGATACTATGGATAGGACTTGGTGGTGATTAAATGGGAGGTGATTTAAACCGAGGTGACTAAAGTTTAGATGGTAGAAGACCTTCATTGTTTAATTAAACTAGTCATTTAGGTAAGAAAAAAAAATCATTTCTAAAATCTTATTCCAACAAAAACAAGAAGCCTACTTCTTTTATACTGTTACTATCACTTATTCATTAGCACCTTAAGTTTCAGCATAACCATAACTCACCTGGTTACCAACCAATAACAGATGTTCTCCAAGAAGAAAGTCTTTGAGCATGTCTTCCATCACTATCATATGCTGGATAAAAAAAAAAAAACAACACAAGGTTGTGTTTTGCACAACAAGGAAAAATAAGAATAACTATAGTGATATCTTCAATGGAAAGGAAAACATCTATCATAATAAATAATACTTAATTTGATTTTAAAAAATTAATGCTGTGGTTATGTGAGTTATATAACCAATTAGGTCACTGCTACTGAAAACCTGAAATAGTACACCTCAGCAAAACTATTTTTTTCAGCTATCAGACAATGTAGAGTTGGTTTATAATTTAATATAGTATTTAAATTAACACTTACATATATATGTGTGTGCTTTCTAAAATAATTGGGGAATTCCATGGAAGATTTTACACTATTCTTAGCCATTACCTTCAAAGGATATATATATAGCTTTAGAATTAAAAATATATAATTTACCTTCCACATTTTTAATGTAAATCAAGACACAAAATAATAATAGTAATAATGCTAATAATAATAATAATAACAATAAAAACTAAAGTGGTTCACAATAGCCACGAAGGAAATCCCATTGCTCTTTTGTATCTTGAAAAATAGGACAACTATTAGTAGGTCACAAAGGCTCTGAAGGTGGGGGTTGAGGAAAGAACTATCCCAAAACAATTAATGTCCATATTACTTTCTCCTGGTTTTCTGTATTAAAAAAAACACTTGTCTCATAGCACTCAAATTACTTAAATTCCTTACTTATAAGAAAAGCAGTGTAGAGTTGGTAACTGAAGCCATGAAACTGATGAGAGAGGAATCGAATTGTCTCAGTATTAAAATCTAATTCTCTCTCTTTTGCTTAAATTGGCTCCCCATTTTGTATCTAGTATATGCTGCAGATATTTTTCTAGATTGTCACTTGCATTTTTTCCCCAAAGTGGTTTATGTATTTTCTGATATTTAGAATATTTTCCTTTTACTTGTCAAATTAAGCAACAGTTTCTTTCTTCAACAGAAAATTGAGAAATATTTTTCCCTCCTTCAAGAACAGATGAGTATTCCTTAATGTTTATCTTGGAGGTTTTTATTTTTATTTTTAAATGCTTTCAGATACACCATGAAGCTAGAATTTTAAGAAGTCTTGGAGTAGGATGATATCAATGTATTGTCCCTTCTGTATCATTTTTAAGAATAAAAAGAGACATTATCAATATTTATGCTGGGACAACATGCAACCAAGGTATATGGTTACCTTAGTTCCAAAGGAGTCCTAGAACACTCTTTTAATCTGGTTCTAGTGATAATGTGGTCTGGAGACCTCTTCCTTCTGACTAAGATGATAATTCAATATCAACTTCCAGATAACATTAAATTCTCCCAGAAATAAATGGGCTAATCTGCATAAATAAAAAAATTAGAATGAGCATCTGTATAGCCAGGTAAAAAGGCAATATAAATAAATGAAAAATAACCCAAGCTATGTCTATATTCTACTTTTTCTCATGTCCTTCTACTTCACACTTCATTACGTCAAATTAGATTATTCAAATAAAATATTAGCTAAGGCTCAGGTCACTGCTTACATTATTTTTCTTTTAACCTATTGGCCCACTTAGTACCACAGACAATTTCTTAAAAGTCTCCTCTCCAAGTTCTCTCTCTTCATTTTACTTCCTCTCTCTCTAAAATTCCTGCCCACAGTCTTCTCAATTGGCTCTTCTTGTAGTAATTCCTTAAATTTTCCATATGTTCCTTCATCTGCTCTGTCTCCATCTTTTTACATGCTTTCCTGAGCTGAGGGGGTCACAGGATAGGGCACAGCAGACTGTGTCCATTCGAACATGGCATTCACTTGAGGACCAAGGGAGGCCGGGTGTAGACTTGGGGAGCCCCACTTCAGTAACTGAAGAGCTACTTCAAACCCTACTCTCCTAACTCTTTTCTGATCCATTTCATGGCTTCAACTACCAACTCTATACTGATCTTCAACAAGAAGACTTTTTTCCTCAACTCCAGCCCTGTACTTCTGAGTAACTATCGAACAACTAGGTTATTTCCCACTCTCCTCAAACTCATTATATCCAAAACTCAGCTCATTACTTTCTTCTCAAAGTCAGTCTTTATCCTGTATCTTTTATCCTGATCAATAGTATCATTTTCTACTACCCGGCTCCTCCCATATTAAGAGTCAATTAAACACCAAGTATAAGCTATTGAGCCACCAAAAAGTCAAGTGTATTTCTTTAAAATTTAATAAATCTTTATTGTTCAGATTATAACAATTGTTCCTCTTTTTTCCCCCATAGCTCCCCTCCATCCAGTTCCCACCCTAACCTCTGTCCTTACCTCCCCCTATTGTCCTCATCCATAGCTGTACAATTTTTGTCCAGTCTCTTCCATACCCCCCACACCACTTTCCCCCTGAGAATTGTCAGTCCACTCCCTTTCTATGCCCCTGATTCTTTTATATTCACCAGTTTATTCTGTTCATCAAATTTTTAATTCACTTGATTTTTAGATTCACTTGTTGATAGATATGTATTTGTTGTTCATAATTTGTATCTTTACCTTTTTCTTCTTCTTCCTCTTCTTAAAGGATACCTTTCAGCATTTTATATAATACTGGTTTGGTGTTGATGAACTCCTTTAGCTTTTTCTTATCTGTGAAGCTCTTTATCTGCCCTTCAATTCTGAATGATAGCTTTGCTAGGTAGAGTAATCTTAGTTGTAGGTTCTTGCTATTCATCACTTTGAATAATTCTTGCCACTCCCTTCTGACTTGCATAGTTTCTGTTGAGAAATCAGCTGATAGTCGTATAGGTGCACCCTTGTAGGTAATTAACTGTTTTTCCTTTGCTGCTTTTAATATTATTTGTCTTTTGCTCTTGACATTTTAATTATGATATGTCTTGGTGTGGTCCTCTTTGCATTCCTTTTGTTTGGGGTTGTGTGCACTTCCTTGACTTGTAAGTCTATTTCTTTCACCAAGTAGGGGAAGTTTTCAGTCATTATTTCTTCAAATAGATTTTCAATATCTTGCTCTCTCTCTTCTTCTGGCACCCCCATAATTCTGATGTTGGCTTGAAGTTGTCCCTAAGGCTTTTTACATTTTCTTCAACTTTTTGAATTCTTTTTTCTGTTTGCTTTTCCGGTTGAGTGTTTTTTGCCTCTCTGTATCTCAAATCTTTGATTTGATTCTTGTGTTCCTCTAGTTTGCTGTTGGGTCTCTCTATAATATTTTTTATATCAGTCAGTGTATGTTTAATTTCTAGTTGGTCCTTTTTCATATCCTTGAGGGTCTCTCTAAATTTATCAGCTTTTTCTAGGAACCTCTTGAAAAACTTTATAACCATGGTTTTGAACTCTATATCCTGTCATTTGTTTTCCTCCATTTCTTTTGTTTGTGGTCTGTTTCTTTGTCTTTGCATTTTTGCTGCTTCCCTGAGTTGGTAGGGTAGCTTTGTGTGCTAGGTGTCCTTGTGGCCCAGTGTCTCGGCCTCTCCTGTTACCTGAGGTGGACATTCTTGGGGAACCCCTTTGTGGACTGTGTGTATAGCCTTGTTGTGTTTAAGTCTTAATTGTTGTTGGTATCACTGGGAGGAATTGACCTCCAGGCCAATTGGCTGTGAGGATCAGCTGTGTCTATGTTGGGAGAGCTTCTCTGCTAGAGACAGCCTTTTGGGACAGGACTTGCAAAATTGCAAAAGCCTCTGTTCTCAGCTTGGATGGGGCGGAGTCTCAGGGTTGAGCAGACATCCTTGGCTTCCCATCCACCCTTCTTTTCCGCACGCGTATCTCTGTACCTCAGGCTTTTGTAGCTCCTCTGATTCTCATTGAGCTTTTCTCTTTCCTTCTAGGTGTAGAATTTCCACTCAGCCAGCTTTCCTGTGGTTCTGGATGATGCCTGTTTTGTCTTTTAGTTGTAGTTTTGAAATTGTTGTGCAAGGCAGCAGTTTACCTATGCCGCCACCTTGGTTTCTCCCAAAGTCAAGTGTATTTATCATTTCATTTTTATCCCCACAGTTTTCATTCAGGTTTTTATGATCTTTGACCTAGATTTTTATAAGCCAATTTTGCTTCTCTAACTTAAGTCTCTCCGTGAGCCAACATTCTCTCTACAGTACAAGCATACCTCATTTTTTTCCATTTCACTTAATCACACTTCACAGATTTTCCTTTTTTTTTTTTTTTTTTTTTTACAAATTGAAGGTAAGATCCTCAATCAGCAAAAGAACTACAATTTGCTTTATTAGTATATACTTTATTGTGGTCTGGAACCAAACCCACAATATATCCAAGGTATGCCTGTATTGAAGTTTACTTCATTGTTTGAAATCATGTCACTTCTCTCTTCAACATTCTCTAAAAGACTCCTAATACCTTAGAATCAAAGGTCACTCCTTAACTTATTGATTTAGTCTCAGTCTCATCTCCTACCACTCTCCTCCTCTTACATTGTGTTCTTCTAGTCATGGGCACAATTTAAAATAGCTTTTTCTTTATTTTTTAACTTTTCCACCAGACCATGTGCTTCTGGGGGGAGAATCGTTGTCTTTCGTCTCATACAAAGTTCTGCTGACTCTACCTCCTAAACAGACCTGCAATGTGTCCTTTCTATTTTGTCCTCACTGTCACTGCCTTTGTTTACCAGTAGATCCTTCATGACTTTCACCTGAACTATTACAACAGCCTCCTAGTCTCTCTCTGCCTTGGTTTCAACTTATAGACAACCTTAAAGAGTGAATGCAAAACTAGCAAAAGTGGAAATGTGCTTAAAAACTTTAAGTGGCTTCCTCACTTCTGAATAGCAGCCAAATTCTTTAATTAGCAAGGTCCAAAAGATGTTACTCTTTCCTAACTTATCAGCCTCATCACTTGTCACTCTTCCATTTGCAACCTCAGCTCTGTGCCAATGACAGTTAATTATATGTAGCTCCCTAAATTGGCTACTCTCTCACATAGCCAAGTCTCTATAAATGCAAATCTCTCTGCTTAAGAGACTCTCTCAACTTTGCCTGGTTAACTTATTTTTCATGATCATTCCAATCTGGGGCCAGCCTCTCATCAATGCTACCATTGTAACCTGTGTGCACTTCCACCATACTGTGAAGTAATTATACGTACTTATATGTCTTTCTCCCCCCTTGACAGACCCAGCTCTGGAGCTATATACATGTGTGTGCACATGACTGTGTGTGTGACATATGGGAGATATATATTTTATATAAGGAGATATTCTTTTAACTTTTTCAGATCTAAAGCTCATTACACTTATTAAAAGGCTACTAACTCTCCTGTAATTTCTCCTCCTTAATGCTGCAAGTATAATATTCCTTCACCACAGATTTAATGAAATAATATTCCTGATTATGAACACTTCAATTATTAGTCATCCTTTCATTAATTAGCTCAAAACATATTTATTCAGCAGTCATTCTATGCTAGGCACTATGCTGTTTCCTAGAAATGTAGAAAAACACATTAAAAAAATCAGTTTCAACATAACGTAGTAAGAGGACCACGGACAAGAATATATAGAAGCACCTAAATATTCAAGAAGCACTGAAGACTATTGCTTCAAAGATGAAGTGTAGCATAAGAGGAAACAGTAATGAATGCAACAAAAGCAAATTTAATCAAGACACTGCTCCTAGAATTGGTACAGCTAACTAGTTTCATTAATAGCTAATTCGTAATGCTTTGTGAAAAGAAGGTATGTTTGGAGCCAAGCTACAGAAAGTCCCTTGGAGCCACTGTGTAAAATTCATAGCAGCCCTGCGGACCTCAATGTCTCTGTCACAAGCACCATGGCAACAGACACTATGTTCAAAGACACATGGCCTTCCCTGCTACTGAGTCTCCTACATTCTTGTATGCTGGCAAGTCTTTTGTAAACGTTTGCTACCATGGAGTTTTTCAAATTTTCACTTATATCAAAGTTTCCTAATTCTTTTTACTTCATCCTTTTCTCCTACATGGACAGAGTGTGATATCAATACTTCAAAATAGTCTATTTTCCTTACAACTATGTTTTTATCTTTATTGACAGGAAAGATTTTTCACTTTGTGTTTTATAAGTAATTTTATTTTCTGTTCATTTATCTACTGCTTATATAAGAACATTAATGTTCTGAAAGAAAGTAAAATCTATATTAGTTAACTGGCTACAGAATGAATAAAAAGCAAATTGGGTTATGCCTTTTGCTATACAATAGATCAGTGGTCGGCAAATGGTGGCTTGTGAGCCACATGCGGCTCTTTGGCCCCTTGAGTGTGGCTCTTCCACAAAATACCATGTGTGGGCGTGCATGTACAGTCCAGTTGAAACTTAGTGTTTCATGCACAAAAGTCGGTTTTCGGCTCTCAAAAGAAATTTCAATCGTTGTACTGTTGATAATTGGCTCTGTTGACTAATGAGTTTGCCGACCACTGCTATAAATGCTCACTAAAATTTTAACAGATTTCAAAATATTTCATTAATATTTTTATTGAGATAGAAGAATTTGCCTAGATAACTTCTATGGTGTTAATATAACATAGGGATATAAATTATGACACTCATTGAACAACAAATAGAATTGGAAAGTGGCAGATGAAAGAAATTTTACTTCAATATCCCTAAATCCTTAATATAGTGAAAACAGTAGGTAGTTTTTCTAACATAATTTGTAAATGTAAAGATATATATCCAGAAGTGACCAAATATTACAGAAAAATTTTAGTATATGTTTTATTATAAAATAAATAACCAATTGACAGAAAATCTGGAAAGGAAAAACTTTTTATATTATGAGTGATTTTCTCTGGAAAAATCTTATTAAAGTAAACATCTACAATAAAGCATTCAGTGTACACACTTACTATTACAGAAGGACCATAATTATACGGTTCCAAGTGGAAATTGTCTACTTTCTTCCCTTAAAAAAAGAAAGGAAAAGTAAAGGCTAGAAAAATATTAAAATTTTCCAAAAAAGGAAAGGAATATGGAGGAAAGAATGCATTGGACAGCTCCAGCCAGGTGGCTCAGTTGGTTAGAGTGTTGTGTACACCAAAAAGGTAACAAGTTCTATTCTGGTCATGACACACACCTAGGTTGTGGGTTTGAACCCTGATTGGGGACCATATAGGAGGCAGCTGATCAATGTTTCACTCTCACATCGATGTTTCTCTCTCTCTCTCTCTCTCTCTCTCTCTCTCTCTCTCTCTTAAAATTAATAAAACACATCCTCAGCTAAGGATAAGAAAAAAAATGCATAGGACACATCCTTTTTTAAACTAAAGTTACTTAAACAATAGGAAAGCAAAATTAAAAGATATTAGTTCTACTTTGTTTTTAATTTAATAATACATTCATTTTATTTACCTGAATTTATTATACTCTACTCATAGCCGCAGCTCTTCCAACATTATAATGCATTAATGGAAGATGTTTTTGAACACTTCACTTTGCATCATCTGAATTGAATTTAGCAAATTATAAAAATAATTATTAAACAGTTTCACTTGAATCAGAATGAAGTCCTACAATGTAAGTGGTGATTTATCCACGAATGAAAAGCAGGATTTTACCTGAATGTTGTTGTAGAACAGAACATCAGGCACTTTCATTTTCTCGTGAGCATTATAGATGGGTGTGCTAATAGTGCCAATTCTCAGAGAGCCAGATGTTATTTCACCTAAAAATTTCACACAGGACAGAGAATTACCTGCAGAATTGCCCTCACAGAAGTAAAATTCGGCCCATACAAAATTCAATACAGTGTCTTTAATATCCTGTGGATTCGTCAAGGAATTTTAATTTAACATATAAAAGAAATAAGCTTTAAGGTGGTAATAAAAACCTTGAAGGTGTTTTACTCGCTAGAGAGTTTTTAGCTTTACATAAAAAGCTTAAAGCTCTACAAAAAGTTTCAATGATCCAAAATGTAATCCTATATAATAAAAGGGTAATATACAAATTGACCCTAACGTGGGACCGACCAGGAACAACCAGTCACAAGCCAGAGTGAGGGCTGCAAGCACAGCGGAGGTGGCAGGAGCCTCTCCCACCTCCTAGGCCGCTCTGAGGGTGTCTGACTGATGGGGCAGGCTCGCTCTAGGGGAGCGAGCCTGAGCCATCATTTGGACACCCCAAGAGCTCCCAGGCTGCCAGAGGGATGCCTACCTACCAGGTTAGGCCCATTCCCCCGGGGAGCAGGCCTAAGCTGGCAGGTGGACATCCCCTGAGGGATCCTGGCCTATGCCCTCTCAGGCTGAGGGATCCCCTTGAGTGTATGAATTTTTATGCACTGGGCCTCTAGTAAAATATAATTAAAACAACGTATATAGCAAACAGCATATAGATAAAATTGAAAGGAGAAAACAAAACCCAGAACTCATTCAAGTAACCTTAATAAGCTTGTTCAGTGAATAACTATCACACATATATAAGCCAAATGCACATTCATATAATTTTTTCAGAACCCACTCATTCAAAACCCCACATGAGAATCCCTTAGACAGCTAGTCAAAAATATAAATGAACCAATCCATGCCAGGCCTCCCAAATTACATTTTCAGAGATGATCCAGGAGATCTGTATTGTCAAATAAGCACCCCAAGTGCTACACAATTATTTTGTGATAATTATTATTGCAATGTCTCTTGTAGTTAGTTGGTCTAGCATAAATCCTAGCTCCTTGAAGCCAGGAAACTAAATAGTAACTTTCTTGAAGTCAGGGAACATCTTTCATGTATATTCCCTACAGTGACCAGACATATATGTTCACTGTCTAATATATGCCAAGGTCAATAATAATAAACTGCCTGGCTGGTGTTGCTCAGTGGTTGAACATGGACCTATGAACCAGGAGGTCACAGTTCGATTCTGATCAGGGCACATGCTTGGGTTGCTGCTGGATGCCCAGTGTGTCTGTCTGTGCAAGAGGCAGCCAATCAATGATTCTCTCTCGTCACTAATTCTCTCCCCTCCTCTCTGAAATCAATAAAAATACATTTTAAAAAAGATTAAAACATAATAATAACACTAATGGCAGTAGTTGTAGTAATTCTGATGATTACAATAACAGAATCTATCATTCACTGAGAACTGTTTATGTGCCAGATCCCAAACTAGGAGCTTCAGCTTATTGTTTTCTCATATAAATTCATTTTATTTTCCTAATAACGAGACAAGAATTACAAAGAAGCTAAGAAAAATACGAGTTAAGTAATTTATTTAAAATCTCCCAGCTAGAATGGATACAGCTAAAAATAGAACTAATATTCTTTCTACCATGTGGGGTATGTTCAATTCTTTGACTTCAAATAACATTTCATCCTATGGAAATACCCTAGCAAGCAGGTAGACAATTATAATGCCTAAAATAACTGACCCAACTTTTCCCTCCCTACTTTTAATAAGAAAGTTTCTATTTGTGTGCTAAAGCATTTTAAAAGACAAGGTGAAAAGCAACATTTGTGTCTATGGAGCACTGTTAACAATTTTAAGCTAAAAATAATTAAATGTCACCCTGTTTAATCACTGCTGAGTGCTACACACTTGCCACAGCACAGTAGACCTCATCTTTCAGTAGATTCTCACCATTTTTCTCTTAGCTATAAGTTCCATAAAGGAAAGAACTGTAAGCTGTCACTGAAGATTCATTTATTTATTTTTTACTTCCATTAGTTCTCTGAAATAGATCAAATATAAAACTGTAAAATGAAAGCTCAGGACTGTGGCAGTGAATTTACTATATTCTTGTATGTTGAGATGACACACATAATTTCAGATTCAAACAGTATCTGATAACATATATGGTTTAGTTTATGGATACATTTACTTAGTACATTTAGGGCATTAGTACAATTTAATTCAATGAACCCCTATTTGTTGTTAAAATTTCAAGATAGAAAAGGGAAAGAATGGTAATACTATATAGTTCCCTGGGAGAAATCTAATGATCTAAGAAATCTCAGAGGATGGCATTATTATAATAAATTTGTCAAATCCTCAGAAAGGTAGGCTCAAAACCTGATTTTGTCCTCACAACGAAGACAAATCTCATACTCAGAAGATAATTAAAGACATAAATTCTGATCAATAAGTAATTTTTGTATATAAAACCAGAATTACAAAGTATTATATTGCAATGAAAACTGCAACTTTCATATGGACTGTATGACCTACTGGTTGTCCTATCAGCATATTATCTAGAGGAAGACCTACATAACAAAAGCTAAATCCGCATCAGAATGTTGCTTTGTGAGCATAGTCCCTAAACAAAAAAAAGTGAATTAGCCCAGCAGGCATTGCTCAGTGATTGACCATGACCTATGCACGAGGAGGTCAAGGTTCAATTCCCAGTCACGTACATTCTAGGGTTGCAGGCTGAATCCCCAGTAGGAGGCATACAGAAGGCAGCTGTTCAATGATTCTCTGTCATCATTGATGTTTTCTCTTTCTCCCTCTACCTTTCCTATTGAAATAAATAAAATTATATTTTTTAAAAAGAAAAGTGAATTAAGGTCTGCTCCAACCACAAAGACAAGAAAAACAGTCCAGAGATGGAAGATGCTGATGACACCTTGCCATGCTAGCAGTCAGCAGCTGTGCATCACTGCAGTCTGCCCAGGACCAGAGAGGGTGGAACCTGCATTGCCTCCATTTGTCCACCATCCAGATACCATTGCTGACATGTACACATAATGAACTATTTGACATTGAAACTAGGACTCAGAACTGTTGGACACTGAAATTGAGACTCAAACATTTTTTGTTCTTATATGTTTATTTCTAGCATGCAGATGCAAGATTTTTTAAAGAAAAGAAACGGGAAAAATAGATACAGAGGCAAAGAAGCATTGAACAGACTGTCAAACTACAGTGGGCAAGCAGGGGAGGTTGGGGTACGGGGGCTGTAAGAGAACAACCGAAGGACTTGTACGCATGCATATAAGCATAACCAATGGATACAAGACACTGGAGGGGGGACAGGTGAGGGCATGTGCTGGGGGTTAGGGGAGGTGGGGGGGAAGTCAATGGGGAAAAAAGGAAACATATATACTACTATTTGTAATACTTTAAACAATAAAAAAAAATTAAAAAGAAAAAAAAGGAACATGAATTAAGTGAATTTTCCAAAAGAGCAGATATTAAAGATGAATGAAATCAGAGCAATCAAAAGTGTCTTGACTTAGGTCCCTTATCCTCTACACAAAGCTTAGATTGGGACTGCTAACACTGCCCTGCTACCAAAACTAAATAATCTATAACCTGAATGATGCAGTTTCTCATTGTGTATGTTAAAAAGTTCAATAAAATAACATTATGAGTCTAAAAAGTATGAAAGTTATCCTGTCTCTGAACTGGCTCTGTGTATTTATGCTCAGATCCATCAGTATGCAGAGTTTATCATTTTACTTTTGAAAAAGACATCTTATTTTCTTAATATCAAAGTCAGTGTATCCCCAACAATTAAAAACACCTACTTCAAAGAAAACCACAATAGTTTCCTTTGGAGAATGGTCACACATTGGATGTTTTGATAAAACAGGTTATATTAATACCTCAAAAATCATAGACCCTTTCGTTGCACTCTAATTGAAGAATGAGGAACTTTCAGAGGAAGAGCTAAATCTCACCCCAATTCAAAATAATACATATGGCTCTCTAGGAGAAAAGTACCACAAAAGAAAATATGTGGACATGGAAGATTAGGAACGTTTAGAATAGTACTCTGAATATCTGAATATTATTTTAGTCCATCTCAACCTAGAATAGCTTACCATAAGACACATCTGGTCCTCAAAATGTAAATGTTATGCAAGGAAAACAGAATTTTTGATGCTACGGTGAAATACAGTTGGAAAAGAGGTTAAACAAAAATCACATAAGTTTATTTACACCAGAAATTCTGAGAACCTTTTACATGTTCATCTCAACTGTGACTCTTGCAGGAGGGGGAGTGGGCATGGGGAGAGGACCTGTATCTGGTATGGAAATAAATGAAGTATTCTAAGAGTTAACTTTTAAGTGGGTTTCAACCTAAATTAAAAAAATAATTTTTAAAGATTCATTTCTTTTCTTTAAAAAAAACACACACATTTTTTTAGATTTAAAGTTCATAACAGAAAACATTCGATAGTTATTTCACTTAAAAGGGAAAGAAACCACATACTTACATTTGTAATTCTCCAGTTCTGGTTTTAGATTATCAACAGTACTTATTTCTATTGAAGCATCTGCCAGATTTTTTTCTAATGCTGACCTTGCAAGACTTGGTAAAAACCTGTGAAGTGGGGCAGGAGGTTGGGGGGGAGGGAGTTAATGATTAAATCAAAGCTTTCTGTGATCCCTAAATATCTTTTGACATCTGCACGCGCACACACACACTAACTAACTAATTACAACCAATTAAGGAAGTTCAATCTGGATCTGTGAACTACAAATAGTAAATAAATTACTTGTACATGTGACAATGAGGTATATGTTTACTGACTTTCCTTTTAATAAGTAAAACTCATTTGCAATTAGTAGTCTTCATTTATATACAACATTTTGCAGGACAAGACTCAGATAATTTGCTTTTGAAAATGGATTTAGTATATGTCATAAATCTTGCTTATCATTGAGCTGGATTATCAAATTTCCTTAAATAGATAAAACAATAATGCAATAATGTACTTTAACCTGCTTCAAGTTGGCAATCACAAATTCAAATTAGTGGAGGTGAATTAACGAGGTTTCTTTTACTTTCTAATACAAATTATTGAATAAGATTAATACTTTCTAACTTGGTTCTTCCTTCCATTTAAAAAATGTACCTGCTTATCTATTCTATCTGTATTTTTGTCCAAACAACACTCTGCATTTATCAGTCATATGAGCATTTATCAGTCATATGAGCGTCTTTTAAAAATAAACATTACTATCATTATTATTTATTCCCAGCAAAAGAATTGAAAGTGTCTAGTTTTGGTAGGTCTTGATTATAAGAAAAACTAAAGGAAGATTCAACCATATTCTGAAAAACCCAGAAACAGAAGTAGTTGCCCTAAGCTAACTCAAATAACTGTGTCTTTCTTTGTCACAGATATGGAATAGGAGGACCTTAGATTAAGGAATAAAAGAGGATTTCTCAAAAAAAGAAAAAAATAAAAAAAGAGGATTTCTCAGGATGGTAGCATGAGAAGCTAGAACAAAGATAGGAAATACTTCCAAATTACTTGCCCTGAGGGGAGAAGTATTAGTAGTAAAAGAGAGAAAAAGACTGAGGGGCTCAGTGAATGTCAGGCAGCCTTTTTCCATATTACTTATGCATTAATTAATTAATTTACAACTGTGATTTTAAATATTAAATATATAAATAGTACCAGTATACTTCAGTTGGTTGGAGTGTTGTCCCATATACCAAAAGGTTTCGGGTTAGATTCCTAGTCAGGGTTCATAACAAGGTTGCAGGTTCGATCCCTGATTGGGGTGTGTTCAGGAACCAACTGAAAAATGTTTCTCTCTCTTCTACATGCCACCTTATAGATAAATATAAGTCTATATCTTAGGTAAGGTCAAAAAATAGAATTGTTAGATGATAGGGTATTAATATATTTAGGCATAAAGATACTGTAAGATCAACTCCAAAGTTATGAGGCCAGGGCAGTATTAAAAGTTTACTTCTTGCTGATGGGTACTTAGGCTGTTTCCAAATCTTAGCTATTGTGAAGTGTGCTGCTATGAGCATATGGAGTGCATATATCCTTTCTGATTGGTGTTTCTAGTTTTTTGGAATATATTCCTAGAAGTGGGATCACTGGGTCAAATGGGAGTTCCATTTTTAGTTTTTTGAGGAAACTCCATACTGTTCTCCACAGTGGCTGCACCAGTCTGCATTCCCACCAGCAGTGCACCAGGGTTAGTTTTTCTCCACATTCCTGCCAGCACTTGTCCTTTGTTGATTGGTTGATGATAGCCATTCTGACAGGCGTGAAATGGTACCTCATTATTGTTTTGATTTGTACCTCTCGGATGATTAGTGACTTTGAGCAAGTTTTCATATGTCTCTTGGCCTTCTGCATGTCTTCTTTTGAAAAGTATCTATTTAGGTTCACTGCCCATTTTTTTCATTGGGTTGTTTATGTTCCTTTGTTAAGTTGTATGAGTTCCCATCAATGTTGGAGATTAAACCCTTATCAAGGATAACATTGGCAAATATGTTTTCTTATGCAGTGGGCTTTGTTGTTGTTTTGTTGATGGTTTCCTTTGCTGTGCAAACAATTTTTATTTTGATGTAGTCCCATTTGCTTATGTTATCTTTAGTTCCCATTGCCCTAGGACAGTGATGGGCAACCTTTTGAACTTGGTGTGTCAAAATTCGCCAAAAATCCGAGCATAACTCGGGTGGCGTGTCACTTCGAGAAAAAAAAACCACATAATTTCATGATATTTATAGTTTAAATAACAAAAATGTATAATTGTAATATATAACTGTATTTAATAAACCAAAAACTAATTATTTAGCTTACCTGCTTAGTGACTTCTTTGTAATATGTCAGTCAGTTTCTTTTGTTGGTCTTGATATTATTTAACTTGTGTGGGATGCAATGAACTAAGATAAGTGAGGGGGGGTGGATTCTTTAACTAACCTGCCTATTAGTGACTTTTTTGTTGCTGAATTTCATTGGCTAAACTTTCAATTGAAGGTTGGTATTTTGTACACTTCAATTCCAAGCAAGCGCTACTAACTTCATCTGTCAATCTGTTTCTTTCTTTGGTTTTGATATTATTTAACACTGAGAATAAGGTCTCACAAAAGTATGTAGAGGGAAAAATTGTGAGTAAAGCTATTGCTATATTTTTCAGGGTGATAAAAGTGTCTGGTAATCGGTTCCAGGCACTTAAAATTTCCTGTTCACAGTGGCACTCCTCTTGATTTTCCAAGCGGCACCTTTCCAGATTCTCAAGCTTTGACCTCAAGTCGACAAACACCTGAGCCCAGATGCTGTCTTGAAATTCTGCAAGTTGCATCTCCAAATCATCAATTTGCATCCATTGGAAACCATTTAATTCCAAACTACTGTAGACTACTACATCAGGATACTTAATTATTTTTATGGTCTGTTCTAGGCTTCTAAATTGATTAAATCTATCACTAAACTGGTCAAGTAATGAGTCTAAAACATGCTGGTACTTTATATGCAAGGGTTCCATTTCATTTTGTACAGCTGCACTGACCTTCTGAAAATATTTTGTTACTTGAGGAAAATATAAGTTTTACTTTCTACATCTCTTTTGAAATTTTAAGTTTACTTTCAAAAGATTTTATGTATCCAAACATAACGTCAATACTCTTGCCAAAACCTTGTCACTTTAAGTTCAGTTCATTAATATGAACAGAGAGATCTGTAAAAAATATCAGGATGTTGACCCACTTTTCATCATTGAGCTGAGAAAAGTTTTCCAGATCCTTATCCTCAAGAAATACCTTAATTTCTTCAAAGCACTCCACAAAGTGCTCAAGAACTTTGCCTCAGCTCAGCCATCTTACATTTTTAAACATCAGCAGTCCACTGTAGGTGGAATCAACCTCCAGTAAAAGTGCAGAAAATTCTCGCTTGTGAAGGGGGCGAGCAGTAATTAAATGAACTATTTTTGTAACAACTGACATTAAGTCGTTTAAGTCGGTGAATCCTGCCTTGGCACATAAAACCTCCTGATGATAATACAATGAAAAGGCACAATTGATGTCCAATAGCCTCTGTAAACAATTTGACAAATCCGACTTTTTTCCCCACCATGTTTGATGCCTCATTTGTCGTCACTGACACAACTTTAGAGATATCAATGCTTAGGTCATGGAATGTTTGTATAACAACCTTACATATTTCGCTTCCTGATGTACTTGTTGGCACTAATACTAACTTTATCAACTCTTATCTCATTGTGAGACCATCAGAATATCAACCAATAATGGCCAACTGAGCATGTGATGTGACATCAGGAGTTTGATCAAGAGAGATAAAAAAATATTTACAATTACTTATGTTTCTCTTTAATTGATGTTGTGTGTTTGTATTCAGTCACATTATTCGGTCTTTTATGATATTTCTACTGAGTGGTAACTTAGATATTCTCTTAATAACTGCATCTTTATTCTGCATATTGTGAAATAGAACTGGTGCACATCTTAGGAGAGTTTCTTTAATAAATTCTTCCTCACTGAGTGCTTTCCCATGCTGAGCTATGGAGTGAGCAATGCTCAACCTTGCAGATATTAAATTTATAGAGCCTTTTATAAATTTAAGGATGGAATTAGATTGGCTCTTATAAAGGTGTAGCTGCCTGGAAATGTATTCCTTCCTTTCATCCTCACTTTTTTTCAAGAGCTGGGAATGATTAGTTTCAAGATGTCTATTTATATTCCATGTTCTGCTTACTACTGTTTCAGTACATAGAATGTAAAATGATCTGCCATTTTTTTTCTATAATGCCATACATCTCGGTCCATGTCTCTTGAAAGGGTGGGCTACTGCTACTACCACTTCCATTACTTAACCTTGGCTTTTTATTTTTTGGGGTTCTCCAACAGGGAGGAGTAACAGAAGATAGAATTATAAATAGCCTGTTAGTCCTGCAGGTAACTACAGGTTAACTAGCCGAACTGACCACAAGATGGCACATGGAACTGTCTTTTAGGAAAGGGCAGTATTAATAAGCAGAAACAGAGGTTAATAAGGATGCATAACAGTAATAGTGGTGAAATGGAGTCTGCACTATGCTGCAAAATGGCAGTCCTTATATAAATTAAGATGGCTGCCACTATTTATAATGCTGGGAAACAGCACCCATAGCATAGGCCCTCGCCTCTCCCAGCCTCTCCCTTACTTATCTCAGTAATGACGGTCAATTAGAAATCCATGACACCCCAGAACAGTAGATTGGATGATGGTTGCTGTGGTTATGTGCTTGCTGGTAACGGCAATCACAGGGCCCCCAGAGATGTGTCCCCTGTGGCAATCCACTGCTCCCTGCTCCGCCTGCTGGAAGTGAGGTCAAAGATCCTCTAATGGCCTAACTGGAAGTCCCAGAACTAGATGCTCTGTGCCAGAGTTCTGTTGTTTTAGCCTACAGACCTCCGACACAGTGTGTCTACACTACAGCAATTGTTTCATCCACGGCTACTGCACCTGGCCGTGAAGTAGCCGAGGGTGAAACATCTCTCGGCATGCGCCCCCATAGTTCTCTGTATGCGACTGCATGTGGCCGTATGTCATCGAAAATGGCTATGCATGTCAGTGCTGACACGCGTGTCATAGGTTCGCCATCACGGCCCTAGGAGCTGTTATTGGTGAAGATAATGCTTTAGCACATGTCTGAGATTTCTCTGCCTGTGGATTCTTCTAGTATTTTTATGGTTTCCTGTCTTATGTTTAAGTTCTTTATCCACTTTGAATTTATTTTTGTGTATGGTATAAGTTGGCGGTCTTGTTTCATTTTTTGCAATGTATCTGTCCAATTTTCCCAACACCATTTATTGAAGAGACTGTCTTGATTCCATTGTACGCTCTTGCCTCCTTTCTCAAATATTAATTGAGCATAGTAGTTTGAGTTGATTTCTGGGTTCTCAATTCTATTCCATTGGTCTAAATGTCTGTTCTTGTACCAGTACCAGGCATTTTAAGAACAGTGACTTTAAAATATAGCTTGAGTGGACTAAAAAACTGTGGTACATCTACACAATGGAATACTATGCTGTTGGAAAAAAGAAGGAACTCCTACCATTTGCAACAGCATTGTTGGACCTGGTGAGCATTATGCTAAGTGAAATAAGTCAGTTGGAGAAAGATAAATATCACATGATCTCACTCTTTTGTGGAATATAATGAACCACATGAACTGATTTAAAAAAAAAAAAAAAAACAGATCCAGAGACAGAGAATCATTGATCAGACCATAAAACCTCAGAGGGAAGGGAGGGGAGAATAGTGGTAAAGGGGAGAGATCAACCAAAGGACTTGTATGCATGCATATGAGCATAACCAATGGACACAGAAACTAGTGGGTAAGGGCATGAGCGGGGGTTTGGGTGGGGTGTGATGGGGGGATAAGGACACATATGTAATACCTTAACGAATAAAAAAAATAAACAAACAAAAAAGTTTACTTCCTTCCACTTATGAAAAAAATTAATTTTTACAGGTAAAAAATGTATAAAATGATAGCTTTCATCTTAACTTCATTTACTTGATCAGTAATCAAGTTGAGCATCTTTTCTGTATCTTTAAAATATTTTATACTTAAAAACTTGAAAAACTAAAAAATGCTTACTTTCCATACTCATAAATATTTCACTGAATTAAACATCTCATTTTTCCAGTGTTATTAACTGACCACAATAAAACTCTATTTTGTTACCATCCATGACCCTTTGCAAATAAGTGAAATAACCAGCTGTGTATGCATCACCTATTGATTTTTGTAAGTCAAGTTTTCTCTATTTGCTTATTTCCACCTCTACTAGATCCATTTCCATTCTTTTTGTGTTTACCTAAAATTTATATGTGCATACTCGAACAATTCACATTACTTGATTTTATTTTTTATTTGCTTTTTAAATAAAGGAATTGTAAGTTGATTTAACTACCAAGATGTATCTCAAGGTCCGTAAAATGTGATCATCTCATTCTAATATAACCAAAGCAACTTTTCCTCTTAGGCTCCAAAAATGGTTTACATTGCTCAGCACTGACTATTTCTATTAACAAAGTATGACTAAGAAAATACTGGATAGGTAATGAATCTACCTATTTCTCTGTCTATATTTTCTTCAGTTGATAACCCTGAAAAATAAGCACTTAAAGCATTTTTTCTAATTTTCCTTTGGAAGTCTAATGTTCTTTTAATTTAAAGAGAATTTATTATTTCTCATAATTATTAGTTATTCAAAGAATTACAGTAAAGACACTGGAGAGGAGCCTCATTTTAGCTGGCTACACTACGAGAGAACATATTCAAGTCACAACACAGGAGCTTACCTTAACTACAAGTAAAATTATCCACTAAACTGAAGACTTATAAAAGGCAATTATGGAATCTCCTAAATTAAAAATAGATTTTCTTTTAAGCCTTTTTATATATCAAGGAATGAATGAACAATAATCATTACCACAAGATCATATAAAATAAGTCTAAAAGAAACCTCTGGGCCTACTATATTGTTCTTAATCTTTCTTATTATTCTAAAATTGTTTCATGCCAAGTGTGATTCTGTAGGAAAACTCTATAAGCCAATGATTGATAATCACTTCCAAAGAGATATGAAAAATATTAGTGAAGACTGAAAAGATGTTCGTTTTGTTAAATTTGGGCAATAAAAAGTGCTAAAAGCATGGAAAGTTCTACTGCAAACTTGGAAGGCCTTAAGTATAATAATTAAGAACATTAACTCAGAAAACACATGAACCTGGTGTTCAATCCTCAAACATACTTCTACTAATTTACCATTATGTGGCCCTTCCTTTCCTCATATGATTTAAGAAGTCTTCTTATCTATAAAGTACCTCTTCAAATTGTTGTTATGCCTACATAAGATATATTCTGAAAGTGGAACACAATGATGAAATAGTCACATATTCAGAGCAATACTTTTCCAGACTATCAATTAAACTTATGTTACTATTTTAGCAAAGATGCAGAAACTTGAATATGGTTACCTGGAAAGGCAGGCTTTAGTGACAGCACTGTGAAGATTTTCATTAGGGTACTGTGACAGCCGACGAGAAATTCGCAACAACTGTCTGGTAGAAAGTGATGCTGCCAATGACTGTGCCTATTAAAAGGCAAAGACAGCCTGTTAGTCTTGTTTCAACTTGCTGCTATCCTTTAGAAGGATATCATAGCAGAATTCATTATTCCTGAAGGACAAGGCCAAACCTAAATAAATATGCACTGTTAATGAATTACAAATAAAAATAAATAGAAACCAATTAATATTTAAAACATTATTGAAGATAGTCTTTTTAATCTATGAAAAATGTTTATCAATTAAAGTGTTTTTATTGTACTAAACGCTGTATATACATGTCTTTTGGGGGTGGTGGAGGTTAAATGAAGGAAGGATATAACATAGTACAGGTCACTCTCAACTTAAAATAGTATGTACAATAAACTATTTATGTACAATAAACCATTTTTTTTCTGTTTATACAAAGCGGAACTGTTAATATATCCTGAAAATGCTCAGAGCATTAAGTAAACTACGGCTTTTGAAATACAGAAAAAGATTAATGGGCAATTAGGCTGCTGACCACAGAGATGTCAACGAGTTTGGCACCTGGCTAGCAGCTTGCTGTTCAGAATCCTTCCGAGATACTGCCAGAAGAGTTTATTTGTTTTCTTATACTTCCCCAAATCCCAATAGTAGAGTTGCTAGCACAGAACTTAGGACATGTAAATACCAACAAATATTTGCTAACTTGAATTTAAATTATCTTGGCAGGAAGCATAATGTAATGGCAAAGTTTATAAGCTCTGAAATCAGACATATCAGGCTCTCATTTATTAGCTATGTGACCTTGAGAAATTTCTTAATCTCTTTGGGCCTCAATTTTCTCATCTTTAAAATGGCAATAATAATGCCTTCATCTTTAAGGTTTTTATGAGGATTCAATTAGAAAATTATTTTATAACACTTAGTAGGTCCAACACATATGGATATTAAAAAATACCAGTAATTTTTAAAAGTCAGCCTCTTCAACATGAAAAAAAAAAAAGCTTAACAGAGAAAGAAGATGTGGCCTGTACATTAGAATGAAATTTAATAAACCAGATTATTATTGGCCTAATTCTTAACATAGATCACTAACATTAGGAGATAAGGGTTTTCAATGAAAACCAGAGGAAAGAACTTTTGAAGCAACTAGTTCTCTGAAATGTCACAGCGAGTTATGAGGGCAATATAGAGGCCCTGAGCAGAGAAGGGAGCAGAGAAGGGGACTCTATGACATTAACAAAGAGTTCAAAATGAATGATGGGAGGATACAAAAGGCATACTATTTTTTTGCTTATTTCATCATTTCTGTTAAGGTCATTTCTGTATGTCCCAAGGAAGAAAGAATGAATTGATTTCTCCTTCCTCATGTATTTCATAGTTCCATGAAACTCTGATCTGCTATTATTAATATTACTTGTAGCCCTATCTATGAATCCATTTGCCAGTAGCTCAACAGTAGCTCACTGCTGTCCTCTAGTAGCTCTCCGCCCACTGCCCCACCCTCCTGTAACTCCCCTGTCCCAACCCCTCTCAGAGCTTGTTGCCCTGCCCCCTTCTGTAGCTCTCTGCCACATGCTTGTAGCCAGTAGCTTGCTGCTGCCCTCCTGTAGCTCCCTCAACCCCGCATGTCCCCTGCCCGCTCCTGTAGCTCTCCATTGCCCGCTTGTAACTTGCTGCCCCATCCTCTTGCTGATCCTTGATCTGGTCGTTAAGCAGTTGGTTGGTACGCTTCATGGCATAATGACCATTTGCATATTACATCTGTATTACATAGGATATTTCAGCTATGACAGGGGTTAAATGACCCTTCAGGAACTAGGATGAAAGTATGACCACCACTTACAAAATATTAAAAACACATTCTAAGTTTCAAATAACTCATTTATAAGCAAACATTGGTTCATCTTTGTTTCCAACAAATTTGCATTCTAGACATGGAGACAATATTTAAATATAAGAAAGAAAATGTTGCAATTCAAAATAGCATATAATTTACGGCCAAAATAAGTAGAGCACTTGACAACTGCATAGGGGCTTATAATGCTCAAATGGAAAATAAGAAAATGTTATGAACAAAGGCATGAATGCAAAAGGAACAGAAATACATACAGAACATGAGGAAGCCAGCCCAGCTTTATTAGAGGGTCCTGCTAGAAGTCTTGCTCCCAAATATCAAAGACTGACACTTTGAGGTGTTTAGCCTGGTTCCTAAAGGCAGTAGAACTTTCTTATATGCAACACAGTAACATGACTTTAAAAAGATTAATCTAGCAGCAATATGTAAAGTGATTAAAAGACAGTAATTATGAGAATAAACAAGCCATCTTTTCTGTCAAAGAACAATTTAGACAGCTGTCATTTTGGACTGTGTGACTTGGCAGCCACCATGTTGGCTGCATGGTGTGTAAACTCACCTGGGGGCCGCCATCTTAAAATTGCAAAGGCCAACCCCTTCCTTTGAATTAGCCAATTGGGAAAGACTGTGCGCCTGAGCTCCAATCAAGAGCAAAGGACAGGTCACGTGTGTCAGGGATTATAAACCCGAGCAGCCTGCCTGCTGGGTGTTCACACAGTTCCAGACCATATGTGTGCACCCTTCTACACAGAAGTGGATATGTTTGCCTTGCTGCCTGGCTCCTGAGTGTTTTGTATTCTATCAGAACCCCAATGAGGGGGCTTGCCTTGTTTCTAACAGTAATCTACCTACAAAAAGATAAAGTCTTACAGTAAGGTTACTGGCAAAAAGAATGGAGGGATGGGATCAACACTTGCTTCAAACGACTTGACAACTGATGGGTATGAGAAAGAGAACTGAGGATAAGATTATTTCAGCTGGTATTGCTGAAAGTATCAGAAGTTAAACATGACCAGCAATTTCCATCCTTAACACTTGGGACCATGAAAAATTCCTACCTTAATCATAGAAAATGTTTGACAACTCCAAACCAGAGATTCCCATGATAAGAATCCTATTAAACCATAATGCAACTTTCTAGGGTATAACATTCTAATCTCACCCCAAGCATGACACAGTTCAGGCCTCACATTTCATTCAGTAATGATTTCGTATGAATTTCAAAAATAGCCATAAGGATAGGAAAAAGGTTTTTCTTTTCTTTTCTTTTCTTTTTTTTTTTTTTTTTTTGCTGTAGCCTGCCACAATTTATGAGAAGCATCTGGTAATTTAATCCCAAGATTGTTAGCTCCTCTGATTCAAACAGCTCCCCTGTTCAAACTGCAAAACAAGATAACCTACTCTCAAGGCTACACTCTTGCATACTCCTCCTCCCTGATATTTTTACAACTCAAGGATAATTTCCCCATGAAGTCTCTAATAGAAAGTCCCCTTCCCCCCTCCTCTTCAAACAAGCCTCTTTTGAACTCTTAACTTTTGCTCTAAGAATGTTTTTCAGACTTTGGAAAAATACTGATAAGACACCTCCCTAGGAAATCTGCCTGTATTGTCTCCTAAGAACAAATAAATTACAACCCCTCTGATGTCTGTTCAATTTTAGCCCCCAAATCCCTCTCCCTGCCTTGTCACCTAGCAACAGCAGCCAAAGCTTTAAAAGGGAGAGTGCCACTTTTGTTCTTTTCCCTTGTATTGATTAGCAATGCACCAGACCTTTCCCTTAGAGGGAGTAAAATAAACTTTCTCTCTCCATCCATCTCTTCTTTTAGTTGTTAATTCTTTCATAGCCTGCGTCACTGGCCAAAAACCCTAACAATACCAACTACCTCAGTTAATATAAAAATGCTTTGCAATAGCATTAGGAACTAGGTTGAAAGTATGACCCTGTCATAGCTGAAATATCCTATATAATAAAGATGTAATATGCAAATGGTCATTACGCCATGAAGCATAATGATTTTTTAACATAGTGTTAAAAATCAGATTGAAGCTTTACACTTAGACATTTTAGTGTTAAATGAAAGGTTTGGTTATCTGCTCTCACATTAGTCATTAAAAAATGAGAGTGTACTTTAGTTGAAAAATCCCTAATATATTTAACATTTATAGTATCATATTTCCAAAAGAGCAAGTGAGGATGTTAGCACATTGCCTTAGTTACCATGGTTATGCAGTTTAAGAGTACACCTGAAGGATTTTTCATATTAGCATAATTAAAAATAGAACTTCAGCTTAAAGATATAAAAATTCTAATCAAAATTATTTAAAATAATTTTTCTCTTGCACTTCTTAAAGCATTTCTTTCACAAAAATGTAGCATGTACTTAGGGAGACGAAACTCTAAAGACAATCTATTAATTAATTTATTCATTCCTTTATCAAACATCTAAATGTCTACTATATGACAGGTACCAGATCAGGAAATGGGAATAAAGGAATGAATAAGAAGTGGCCTAAGGAGTTCATATTTTAATTGGGGAGATAAAAATATACTGTGCTACAGCTGCAATAGGTCAATATATGCCAAATGTCATAAAGCCATGAGGAGCTAGAAAAACATTAAAGTCATTGAAAGAGTAAGACATATACATAAAAAAAAGCATAACACAGGAATGAAAATGCTAGCTTAAACAACAGATTTTAAAGCAATGAACTCTAAGAACAAAAAGCACCGGCCTGTCAGCAACAGAAAATCCCAACTTACCGTTGGATCCTGTGTCTCTCTGAGTTTGTGTGTAAATGATAACAATTTGTCCAAAGCGTCCTGAGGAATATTTGGTACCTATTTATGAGAGAATTGAGGAAAGACAGAAAGAATGATTTGGGATATCTGATCAATAAATCACAAACTATGGCTACTTAGTAAATAATATTAGAATTACCCTTTTAGAAAAACTCTGATTACAGTTTACATGATTAATTCATAGATAAATTTACTTATTCTCAGGAAATGCTTATACCCACCTTTTCTCTGTAAGAATCAGATCATTAAAACCAAGCCACTCTTCTCCATTTACAATTCTATCACCAGCATAAAATTGAAAGGAGATTCTAACTCAAAAAACTGGCAATACAGTATGCCTACAAAAACTTTCATGTTATCATTTCCTTTTTTTGTTAGCTTCAGCATGATTTTTAAAACTAATGTAAGCATTTTCTTACTGAAACCAAACTCCTTCATTAGTAGTAGTCTTACATTTATGTCTACTAAGTCACATAAGATATCCTTGTATAAAGAATGGATACTCAAGCTGTCAATTTTTGAGAACTTTTAAACTTCATATCCAAGGCACATGATTAATTTATCAATGACTCTGAAGAGTTGCTTAAATGACACACATTAAGTGTCTTAAATATAACATTTTAATCTAATTAAATACATCATTAACTATAAGAAAATTTTACTTAAACAATAACAAATTTAAATTTTAAAAAATCAGAAAGCGATGTTAAAACAACTGGTAAAACATGACCATTTCAGAAGTAAAGTTTGATCATTTAAGTGATTGAAACTTTTCAAAATTCTAAGTTCTATTCAATACATACTTTATCTTATTTATTATTTAAATCAATCCAGTGATATAAGAAGTACTATTATCTCCATCTTCAGATGAAAAAATTATGGTTGAATAGTTTGCCCAAGATCTAGAAGTTAATAAGCAATGAATTTGGCATTTAAAGGCGAGTTGTTTATCTTTAAAACCTACACCCTTATCCACCACCATGCCGACAAGATCTAAAAAGTTCATTTTATTATTTTAAGGGGAATGAGTATTAACTTTTTAGGAAAAAAAGTTATTTATTTGTGATCTAGAACACCATTGAACAGAACTTTCTATGATGATGGAAATGTTCGTTACCTATGCTTTCTAATATATTATCCAAACCCATTAGTTACTGAAATATGACTTAGAAAGCAAATTTTAAAATTGTATGGCCAGTGCTATTACACTGAATAGTATAGTTCTAGAAAATGCTAAGCACAATGCCTACTTCAGCCAGACACTGAAGTAATGGATTACCTATATACTTCAAGCCACCAGACACTGAATCAGGTAGGTATAGGACAGGATATATTACAGTCCTGAGGAGCCCAGGACTCCTTGATGTTTGCCACAGAACCTAAGGAGTTAACACACACTTAACCTCCCTTTATAGTAGGAACTTAAAATAGTCACTTTTGACTGAGTATAAAAGGAAAAGGAACCACCAAAATGCATCAACACAAGGAAAGAGGGGAGACAGCATACATCCATGGTTCTCAAAGAGTGTTCCCAAGACCAGTGGCAATATCAGCATTACCGAAGAACTTCAGAAATGCAAATTATCATGTACCATATCCCAGACCTACTGACTCAGCCATCTGCATTTTACCAAATCCCCCAGATGATTCTGCAAAATGTTAACATTTGAGAATCATTTTATAAGGGCATTTGGGAGAAGCCAAAAATGTCCAGTTCTGCTCCAATGGGGGTAAAAGTAACAGGCTAGAGCTGGCCTCATTCTTACCATTTCCTTAATTACTTGGATTTCTTCACTTTTGACAAGTGGTCTCATGTAATGGAAAAAGAACATGGTTAAGAATTCTGGTCCTAGCCACTGCTGTGTTGTGCTTCCAATAACAGGGGGCTCTGCCAAGGCAATGATTCTGAACGATGGGTGGACAGGAAAAATGGACCTAAAAGAGAAAAATAAATAAAAACATAACCTATCACATTAGAAATTAGGTCATGGTAGCTATAACCTAGACAATGATAAATCTATAATGCTGCTAATATAATCAAAGTTATTATCCAAAGAACAGACTTCGAAAAAAGTCTGGACATTCTAAGAACTAAGATTAAAACAACAACAGAAAGAATTACCTACTGCTAATATAAGATGTACCATATCCATAGGTGAAACTCCAACCCTGGAACAAAACACTGCTTTGGATATGCTATGAGCCTATAAATTTTCTCTATCATCCCTAGAAACAAAATCCCTCCTAGTACATACATCTCTTTTCTTTATCCAAATCCTCTCAAAACCTCCTATCTTGCAAGAAACCCACCATATGTCAAAATTAGAAAGACAGAGAAGTATGATTCAAAATGAGGAAACTTTTCATAATATAGAAAATTTAAGCAGCACTGGGGTTGGATTAAATTTAAATTTGGATTGGCAATAAGAATACTTAGGTCTTAAAAAGGTAGAGAAAACAACTTTTATATAATTCACTCTTGTCACTTTATAGAAAACATTATTGATTTTGAAGGTGATGATCTCTTTTATAAATCTCTGCTAGGGAATCTGAAAATGTAAATATTCTAGTATACATAGAAGAATAAGATAAGACTTCCCATGGTTTGTGGAATGACTTGAGTAGTTTTTGGAGAAGGGACTAGAAATCCCTTATTGTGATTTATTCACCCCGTTATTGTTTCTGAGGACTTTTACATTCTTTGCAGGTAATCACATGGCTAAGATAGCTTTAAAAATGACTTAGGAAATGTTTAAGAGACATTTCTCCTCTTGCTGCAAAACACCAGGAATACCATGAACATGCTAGTTAGAAATGGCCACACACCGGACATCATGCCTGCATTTCTCACAGGAAGTAAGAAACAAAATAGAACTGTTTCCTTTGATGAGAAAAACTTCTTTGGGAAAAGGCTGAGTACAAATACTATAGGTTGCTAAATGTGTTTCTTCCTACCATTGACCTGAGAATAGATGAGGAGGGTAAGATTTTCTTGAGAAAATAATGAATTACCAATAGTTTATTTTGCCAAGAAAATGCTTCTGGTTATCTTAGGGAAGCAGTAAAGATCAGTGGCCTAGTCTCAGTTTTAATTATATATGCTCTAACGTTGTTGTGCGTTTTTTTTTTTCATTTTTGTTAAATATATTACTTTTTTTAAATTGTGATTGAACACTGAAAACAGTTCATATCTCTCAGTTTTTATTATATAGGTCAGTGGTGAACCATAACTGGACATTGGGCAGATCCATGATCCTTAGATTTCTCTGGACCCTTTTACTCTTACTCCTAGGTTTAAAGATAGTTATGATCTGAGCTTTGTCTCCTACTTTTCCAGAAACTCAAGCATCTCCTTGTTAAGCATATTGGGTCATGCAAGTTTTTTATTTTTACATTTAAGGTAGATCCAGGGTTTTCGTTGTTGTTAATCCTCACCCAAGGATATTTTTTTCCATTGATTTTTAGAGAGTGGAAGGGAGGAAGAGAGATAGAGAGAAACATCAACATGAGAGAGACACACAGATTGTTTGCCTCAAGTGCCCCAACAAGCCTGGAACTGAGGTACATGCCCTTTACCGGAACTGAACCCAAGACCCTTCGCGCCAACACTAAAAACCAAGCCAAACCTGCTAGGGCTAGACCCAGTATTGTATGACTAAGTCTTTGTGTTTAATTCTCAAAAGAAAAAGCCTTAACTTGATTTTGAGTTGGAAAAATAATCCTAAACATTTTTATGGTCAAGGAACAATTTTAAACTCTGTGACTCTGAAGGGTCTAATTGCTTATTATATGTACTGGTTTCATCTCTTTCATTCAGAGAATCTACCTTGTTTCACAAACTCATTCAAGACCAGATTTAAACTAGTTGCTCTGCTTTTGGGGATGAACACATTATTTTCAGTTCCTATCACTTCCTTTGTTTTGTGGTTTCCACCAAAGGTCTTCAAAAAGTTTCTTGCAGTGATGGTGATGAACTATAGCAATGCATTCATTTATTTAATTTGCATCTGCTCTCTTCAGGAATTATACTATACTTTGGGTGGTATAAAGATGAGTAAACAATGTGTCTATGGAGTTTGCTACATTGCATAGAAAAAAAGGAGAAATGTGGGATATGTACTGAACTGCATAACCTCTAGGTTCTGAAGGGGGCATTAGTATTCTGGTATGGGAGGCCAGTTACAAATTCCTCTTCTGGTTCATGATTAATGTCTTTCCAGAAACCTTCTATATCGTTCTTTTATATAGAAACCTACAAAAATATACCATATTTCCTTCAAAAGATTAGTCTATTATAACCTCTTTTTTGTTTTATTATAACATTGTTGAAGTATAACTGACATAATAAACTGCATATTTAAAATGTACAGTTTGATAATTTTTGATATTTATATATTTGATTGTAATAAAACCATTATTACAATCAAGCGAATGAAAACATTTATGACCCCCAGTGTGTCCTCTGACTCCTTTGCAACCCTTCACTCCTGCCCTTTCTCACACCCTTAGGAAACTATTTTTATAGCTTGTATTTTCTAGGGTTTTATATAAATGGCATCACACAGTATGTACTCTTTTTGGTCTGGCTTCTTTCACTCAGCATAATTATCTTCCACACTGTTATGTATATCAATAATTCACTCCTTTTTATTGCTGAGAAGCATTGAAAAGTACTCTCTAAAAATTTATACTCACCCTCCAAGCAAACATATTGACTTCAATATTTTTATTTTAAAAATCTTTTCGTAAGATTATTTGCTTTAACATTTTTTAATATTTAGGGAATAATATCTATTATCTAAAGTTAAGCCATGTCTTTCGTTTCATTTGTTATTTGTTGTTAAATTCTGGTAAAATTAAAGTTACCCTTCAATTTAAATTTTAATAGTGCTGTGTCTTATTTCCCAATTATGCACCACTTCAGCCTTTGTATTACCCACCAGCAGGTCAAACCACCTGAAATTAGTTGGCATCTCCTCAGAAGTACTCTCTTCTCTAACTTTCAGACTTGAAGAACCTAATATCATCAGGAAATAACTTTCCATATAACCTATTTATATATAAGGAAGCCTTTGGGGAGAATCTAGCAAACAAAAAAGTCTTTCTCATCCTGTTATTCAACAGCTTGATAAAATTTCTATAGTCAGCATACACTTCTCTGCCTAACCTACCCTCTATCTCAGAAACTGCCTTCTTTAAATTGGGGCAGGTACCCTGCTACAGTCAGAATAAAAAAAGCAAGCCACAGGCAATATATTCTAGTATATATTAGTCCAGAGCAATGACCATCATGTTATTTAAATTCTCACCACCTAATTTATTTCATGTTAATTGTTCTTCTAAGTAGGAGAGAAGAGGATCAAGGATGAATCCAACATCTGTTGCTGGGCCAGAAAGCAAAAAATCTCTGGATTATAACAAACCACTTAACAGAAGTGAAAAATGGATAACTTTCCCTTTTAGCTTTCAAATCACAGAATTTTCTGTGTCCAGATTCTGTTACAAGACTACCTAATTAATTATGATAAATTCTGAGTGATCACTTTATCCTCAAGACTTTCATGTACTATCTATGTTGTAATCATCCCCTCTTTTCCCAGAACAACTCCTTTGGAAAAATTATCCTATGCCCTGCTTCAATATCTGTAAGTAAGTCTTTTTTCCCTACCTAGAGAAAAGAAATCATGTCTGATAGTTTTCATAAATTCATCCAGACATTTCACATGAACATTTCTAAAAACCGCTTTTACTAGCTTACAAATTATGGTGTGGCCTCTCATTTACAGATTATGTGGTCAGGAGCCACCACTCGCACCTGCAGCTGGCACCAGAGCCACCTCTCACACCTGTTGAACCTACCTGTTGTTTTGAGAGGTCTTTTCCTTATCCGAAATCATTAAAGTACTTATCTGATTTTTCTCCACACATATCCTATTTCCTGATCAGCTAGCAGCCTAATCACTTAACTATTCAGCTACATTATAATACTTAATGGCAACTAACAGTCCATTTCTGGAGAAATGCTAGTTATGTATCTGCATTTTGTTTTCTTCTGAATATCTTGGCAAGTGAGTGAGTTTCATCTCTCCTTTTCTTAGCATTGGATGATATTACTCTCTAAAGGTAATGTGGCCACTAGGGTTTGAGTAGAATTGATTAAAACAAACAATATCACTCAAAAGATATACATAGTGAAGTCCAGGAAAGGAGTCAAATATAAGGTTTCACACTCTGAAGTTGAATGGCTTGGTAGTTAGTTGATAATTATGAGATGCTATGGTAACAGACTTGTCATTAAAAGGCAAAGTGTTCCGAATTAAAAGATTCATAAAAAGAAAAACTGCCAACTTAGGAGGTCATCTAAAACTAGATTAACAGAATCAGCTTTACCTTGACTTTCCTAGAATTTATCCTAGGTAAAATTTACTCATTCAAAAATACTTGTTAAGTGATCTACTATGTGCCAGGTGTTGTGAAATTAGAAAGAGATAAAGTATTAGAGCAAGACAGAGAGTCCTGACAAGATTAAAGTATTAGATTCCAGTTATTTCCTGAGGCACAACTGCAATCTTGCCCTTCCTTTGAAAATGTGAGATGCCCTTAAGTTCCTTTATAAGATAAAGTGTTTTTTTTTTATTACTTGTACCTAAAGGAGTCTTGCCAAACACAAATATAAAAATTATTCCTATCTGAAAGCCCAAAAGGCTTCTAAATTTACCAATTTGAGTCCAGAGGCAAAGCTCTTAAATTTGCCTTTCCTTCCTTGTAACTTTGACCTTTTTTTTCTATTTCAAAATCCCCAAACATTGATAGCTGAGTTTGTTTAAAGACTATCATAAATAACTAGAAGTCTGGTGCATGAAATTCATGCAATTGGGGGAGGGGGGAAGTGTCCCTCAGCCTGGCTTGTGCCCTCTTGTGGTCTGGGAGCCCTTGGGGGATGTCTGACTGCCAGCTTACGCCCACTCCCCACTTCTGGCTGAGTGGAGCTTCCCCTGTGGAAGTGCACTGACCACTAGGGGGCAGCTTCTGCATTGAGCGTCTGCCCCCTGGTGGTCAGTGCACATCAGAGCGACCGGTCATTCCACCGTTTGGTTGATCTGCATACTGGCTCTTTATTAATACAGGATCATTTTTCTGAACTTCAGTTCCCTATTAGGTACAGAAATGAGAAGGACAGATGACTTAGGCTATGAGTTTCTAATCTGCAGGTCTAATGCTAATGCCAAGAGTAACGTATTAGATAAAAATAGCATATAAGATCAACCTGAGCCAGATAATGGGTCATATTACTTACAAGAACAATACATGAAATAAATTAATTTCCTCACTGAGAACAAATTTCCTGCTTTTTAAGCTGTGCTATGTCCCTTTAGTTAAGGTGTCAGGTCTCTATCCAATAAACACAGCCTTGAAAGAAATACTGCTAATTGGCTTAAAGGAAACTGACTGGAAGCTGAGAGCTACTGCCCAACTGTTCTGATTCATCTTCCTGAAAAATGGAAACTTCTCTCTGACAAATGAGTCACATGCAAAAGCTGAATGTCATAAATTAAAGGTGTGAAATGAATGGAATCTTTATCCCTTGCCTCACTAACACTCAATCAAACCACTTACTGGGTGGAGAAATGTGATGATGTGCATCTAAGGAGCATAAATAGTTGTACAATCAAGTGCATTTTTAAGTATTTTATACAGAGATAGTAAAAAATTTAAAATTTCCTCTCAATGAAAATATTCCAAGGCAATCTTTAGACAAAACTTTCCTTAAAACATAAGTACTTAATTATCATTTGTAGAATTTTAATGTTTTAAATATGGCAGCAAACCCTCTGGATCAAGTTAAGCTTTAATTAAATAAGATCCGACTAAATGACTAAGAATTATCCAAAGTAACAATATCTAATTATGTCAAAATAACATGGAAATGTAATGAGACAGACAATCCTATCTAATAAAAGAGTAATATGCAAATTTGACTGTACCTTCACCACACCCACAAGCCACGCCCACCACAACACCCACCAGCCAATCAGGAGCAGATTATGCAAATAAACCCTAACCAAGATGGCTGCCACCACTGAGAGCAGGAGGAAGGCTTGGGTTTCCCCGGCAACAGAGGAAGCCAAGCTTTCCGCCTGCCAGGCCTCCACTCAATGTTACAAAGTTTCAATTATAAAAAATACAGAAATGATGGCAGCCACGGAGCTGGAGAGAGCAGAGGCTTGGGTTTCCCTGGCAAAAGAAGAAGCCAAGCTTTCAGCCTGCGGTTGCTGACCTAGGCCTCCATTCTAGGCTACAATGTTTCAAACAGAAATGGCTGCCACCACAGAGCAGAGCGAGCAGAAGGCTTGGCTCTGTTCCAGGCTACAAAGTTTCAATTGTAGACATAGATTAATCCCAGATACCAGGGCATCTGCTGGGTCGCTGTGGGGCATGGCTGGCCTGCAAACCTCCACAGGCCCTTCACCCAAGCCGCCCGACACCCAAGGGAACCCCCACCCTGATCCGGGACACTCTTCAGGGCAAACCAACTGGCTCCCATCCATGCACCAGGCCTCTATCCTATCTAATAAGAGTAATATGCAGTTTGACCATCACTCCAACACACAGGAGGGCTTCCCCCATGTGGACAAAGATCCTGCCCCCATGTGGACACAAGATGGCCACCACAAGATGGCCAGCAGGGTAAGGCCTTTGGGAGGTTCCAAACCTACAAGGGAGGGAGGACAGTTGGGGGCAATCAAGCCTGCAGGGAAGGGCAGTTAGGGGTGACAGAGGAGGGAAGTTGGCAGTTAGGCCAGTAGAGGAGGGAAGTTGGGGGCAAACAGGCTGACAGGGAAGCAGTTAGACATCAATTAGGCTGGCAGGGTAGTGGTTAGGGGGTGATTAGGCTGGCAGGCAGAAGCAGTTAGGTGCAATCAGGGAGGCAAGCAGCTGAGCAGTTTGGAGCCAGCAGTCCTGGATTGTGAGAAGGATGTCCGACTGTCTGTTTAGGGCCCGATCCATAGGGAATCGGGCCTAAACAGACAGTCAGACATCCCTTGAGTGGTCCCAGATTGGAGAGGGTGCAGGCTAGGCTTAGGGACATCCCCCACCCCCCCGTGCATGAATTTTGTGCACCAGGCCTCTAGTAACTTATATTTGCCAAACCTCCTCTAAGGAAAAGTACAGTATGCAGCAGAAATATTTTCCTTCAATCTTTTAATTTTGAAATTTTTCAAACACAAAGAAAATTTGGAAGAGTAGACTATGAACACCCATATATCCTTCACCAAGATTTCACCAATTGTTAAGGTTTTACATTTGTTTTCTTGCTCTCTTGATCTCGCTTCCTCTCTTTGTATAGTGTGTATATGTTTGTATGTCTTTTTCCCCTGAAACATTTGAAAGTAAGTTATAAACATCCTTCTACTTTATCCCTTAAATGTCTCATCTTGTGTCCCTAAGAACAGAAATATTATCCTTCATATCCACAATACCATTATGATACTTAATACAATCATTATTAATTCAATGTCCCCATAGCGTCTTTTATAGCTGTTTCCATTTTATGTCCTAATCCAAGATACCATCAAGCCTCATATATCATTTTGTGGTTATATGTCAGGAAAATGCTTAAAGAAGCCACAAAGGATAATCCTGAACCAGGTGGCATATCCCAGTAATAACCGATGACTTTTTAGGAGTGTTGATTAAAAGAAACAAGTATGGTGCAAAAACTGACTGCCTAGGCCCTGTGGCAACAGAAGAACTGTCTTCTTAAAACTAACCTCCTTATAAAATGTTTACACACTTATGTAAATTAGGCTGAGAGTACGAAACTCATCCTGGGTAGTAACCTCAAAGTTTTAAAAAATGTCAAACTAGCTGAGACCGGTTTGGCTCAGTGGATAGAGCGCCGGACTGTGGACTGCGGGGTCCCGGGTTCGATTCCGGCAAGGGCATGTACCTTGGCTGCGGGCACATCCCCAATAGGGGGCGTGCAAGAGGCAGCTGATCGATGTCTCTCTCATCGATGTTTCTGACTTTCTATCCCTCTCCCTTCCTCTCTGTAAAAAATCAATAAAATATATTTTAAAAAAAAAATAATAAAAAAAATAAAAATAAAAAATGTCAAACTAAAAACATGCCCAGGACACTGAATTAAGTTGTTTAGAATTGACTTGGTTTGACACTAAGGTTAGAATAAGAAAAAGAAGGGACACTTGATAATAAGAGTACGTATAGTGTATGCAAAATCACCTCTTCTGTAGCTGCTCATCAGACATTTGCAGCTCCTCTTTTAAACGCAGGTACCTGTCTTCTCTCAGCAGCCGAGAGCCGTCATAGAGGCTGAGCTCTCGATCATGGATCAACCTAACGGGACAGAGGAAAGTCAGCAAACAAAGTAATCAACTTTGAACAGTGAAGTTATTAGAAGTAGAAATCAGTCAGTTAACATTTTGATAATGTCCGTTATTATTGGCAATTGAGTCTAACCATTTTTGTTGCATCTTTTAAAATTTCAAGTTGGCTAGTACTGTTATAGTTGGCAAAATATTGGTTTCTGTACTAAAGGACAGCAGTCATGGATACTAGATATGGACAGGGAGGAGGAGGCCGAGGATGAGGAGGAGCTAGGGAAGTGGAGAGGAGGGGGATTAAAAAAAACAACAACAACAGCTGAATAAGTGACTCAGGATGATCATGAGGTGTAATATATAAGGCAGTTGGCATGTGCTCCCTTGAGTCCAATATAACTTTTTAACTAATCAAAATATGTCTATCTTTGGAATTACAGGATTTAAAAGATCAAAAATCTGTATAATAACCAGTGCTATTTCATGTATCCACTATGACGTTGACCTAACCATCCGTAGCATGGCAGCATTGTCTTCCAGATGTTGCAGAGGTTGAAAAGTGCTCTTCGAGATCTTACTCCAGCCACCAAGTCTCCTGATGCTCACAATACACTTGCCCCACACAACGTCCACTTTTAAGTACTGAGGGGAAGGGAGACTGCATAATGCAAAGGTTAGAAGCTTGGGCAGTGGAGTCAGTTGAACTTGGGTTCAAACCACCTCTGTACATTATTAGAAGAATGACTAGGGAGGGGGGTAATTACTCCACCTCTTTAAACTTTTATCTTTTATACAATTAGGATTATAATACCAACCACATAAACAGTTGATGGAAGGCATGTGCTTACTACAGTTGGTCTCAACCTTGGCTGCACATTAGAATCTCCTGAGAAAGGTTAGACGGACCTTCTGAAATTTCAAGTTGCCAGAGCCCAGACGTCAAGCATTTTTAAGCTTCATGCCCACAAGGTGATTCCAAAGTGCAGAACTTCAGACACACTGGCTTAGCACAATGCCCAGCACAGAATAAGTACTCAATTAATGGTAACTGCTGCTACTATGATCACTTGGCCTAATAGGCAAGAGACAGCTAAGAAAAGGGGGGAGTGTCATTGTGTTTGTGTCTGTTTAGAAGAGAAAAATTATAAATCTATTGATTGTTTATGATAAATCACTGAAAGTATTTTTAAATACCCTCACATCTAATCAGGATTTTTAACACAATGTTTTTGGAATCTTTAATTATACTCAGTATCTACATTTTCAAGGGAAAAAGACTTTGAATAGTTAATTGGGGAATCATTCCACTTACTTGAGCTTTCCTGATAAGTCAAAGTTAGAAACCAAATCTACAAGTGCTAGAATCAAGCTTGAACAACTACAAAAATTAGTATCTTCACTGATACAGGATGGGAATATTTTCCATAAAAATCACACATGAAATTTTCTCTTAACATTAAATTCAAGCGCAGTTAATTAGGAATATGTGAATATTTTCCTCACCTAAAATACAGTAAGAGAACAATAGTTAAACAAATGTTCCAGTTTGTAAACACAAAGTGAACTTTTCAGATTAAAAATATAATAAAACAGCTATTGCACATTTTATAGAAGGAATTACATTTTCTCTCAAAAAAAAAAAATTCCAACAAGATCGACCAGTAATATAAATCTATGATTCACAAGGAGTTGTAAACAGTGGAGAGGTGACTCTGACAAACTGTAGAAACTGGAACTGTTTATATACAAAAAGTCATTCAAATCACTACTTAAAAGTTTTTTAAAACACAGACTTCTTTTTAAAAAAGTCTGTTCTACTCGGATATAGAATTTTAAGTTTTTAAGGATCTATGTAGCCCAGTTTTAAAAGAGGAGATTGAGGGAGTTCCATGTCTACTGCTTCCTTGGAGTATTCTTTTGTGTCTGACACATGCAAACCTTTGCAACACAGCGAGCGTGCCTGCGTTGACCCGATGAATGCCATCCAACAGGACCAGCTTTCCTTCCAGAGCAGCATTCACTAGGGGCGAAGACCGCCAGGCAGTGTCTCCATTGGGAAGAGTGTATCTCTGCTGTAGCAGATCACGAGCTGTCATATCCTAAAACCAAACCCACCACCCACAGAAAAAAAAAAAAGACGGAATTAATTTTTAAGACATGGTTGGCAGCTTATTTAGCTTTATAGTTACCTCTCTCTGAATATTACATGCAACAACTGGGAACTTACCTCCAAACCCATCAAAGAAAATGAAATTCAGAAGCTTTTCTTGGCCATTTGAGGGTTTTTCCCCTATTACTCATCTACATAACATAGTAAGAGTGAGGGTAAATTTTTTTCCTTTTAATTTAACATTTTTCCCCTTTTAAAATGTTCATCTAATATCTACACAGATGATGGTAGTTGTCTCCACCTGATTTTAATGGAATTAACTCAATCAGCTTTATTCTGGTAGGGATAAAAATGTATGGATTCCTTTTTAAGATTAAGAGAACTCAATGGGTGGAGATGCTTATTAATAATATGCCTTTTCTTGATGAGTTCTGAAAAGCCATGCTAGGAACCATCAAAGTGACTCATTATATTCAAAGGGCTTGAAAATGAAGGAAACTGCTGAGAACAGTCATCAGATGAGGTAGAGGAATTGACAAACAATAGCACCATACTTACAAGCAATTTTTAAACTCACACAATGTGCTAGCATGAAAATAGTGTAACAGGTTCAAACAAACTATTAATAGTAGTTGCATATAAAAGTCTAACTACTATTAAAAATTTTTGGAGCCATATAATATGAATAATTTTTCCTAAATTTGTTAATGTTGAAGATAATAGTTTGTTTTCTGTTATTAGCTCCACATAAATTTTGTCCACTTATATCAAACAAAAGGCAATTTTAACCAAAATTCAGTCTTTGTAAGTTCTATGATACACACTTCAAGTTCTAAGCAGATAGAAAACTAATGAATTTGCTTATATTAGCAATAGCAACAAATCTGTATCAAAACCAATGTTCTCACTATCAAAAAGGTGCTGACTTAGGAAGTGTGAATAGGCTTATCCTATCTAATAAAAGAGAAACATGCAAATTGACTGTACCTTCGCTACGCTACCAACCAATAGGAGTGAGTATGCAAATTAACCCAACCAAGATGGTAGGCGGCCTCCTCCACCCCAAGCCTGGCCATGGCAGCACTTGGGGGAAAGGGCGGGGGGGGGGGTGTTGCAGCCACAGACAGACCCAGCAGGGAGGATGGCGTCCACGCTTCCATAGCAAACCTGGGGCTGGGAGGTGGGGGGTGGATTGGAGACACAAACCTGAAGGTCTGGCACCCAGCAGCCCCAAGGCCTGAGGTAGAGGCGCTTGGGTTGCTGAGGGGCAACAGAGACACAAACCCGCAAGAAACCTGTGGAAAGGGAGATAAACTATCATAACTTTGTCTCCCTTTCCACAAGATGAGAAAACTCCCCCTGGATTATTTAGTGCTGTGGCCAACAGCTTTCTACAAACACAAGGTAATGTTATGACCACGCCCAGGAAGGTCTGGTCAGAATACTGTCTCCAGGGAATAATGCTACTGTGGCAAATGATCTAAGAGAGGAAACAAGCTTTTGTTGGGTTTATTCTGAAGGTCAGAGAACATGCCACCCCAATATATGGTCAGAGAACATGCCACCCCAATATATGCTGTGTTGTTATATTGATGATCTTGAGCTGTAGATGCTTGAAAAACAGTAAATGCATGCAGAGGATTTCACTGAAGTCTCCTGATCTCCCTAAAATCAGACCCCCCCCAAAAGAGCTTAAATGTCATAGGTCCCCCCGATGGGAGAAGTGTCATCAGGTAGAGAAGACTGACTCCTGTCACCGGGCAGGAGAGTAGAAGTTGACATCACACCCAAACTTTGTTACAAACTATTTCCCTCCACCCCATTCATCTTTCCTAAATATCATTTACTCTCCTCTAAGAGGCCTATATCTTGCGTCCCCTTTCCCTAGGAAGAAGGTATTTAAATCTGCATTCTAAGCACTTCGGGGAGTTACTCATTTTTCCCTGGGATCTCCCACAAATACACAAGGTACACATGTTAATGAACTTTTGGTTTTCTCAAGGGCTCAGAAAGGTATTTAAATCTGACAAAAACTATTTTTAAATAGAGGAAAACTATTTTTCCTCCTCCATAATTCTATCTCGGGAAATCAAGTCCCCAGCTGAACAATGAGGTTGGCTCAAGTACCAAGAAGTCCTGGCTGATGGGAGGGAAACTTCTAGAGAGAAATCAATGATATTGGCAATAGAGTGGGACAGAGGGCAGTGGGAGTTTAAAGTGGTTCAACATTTTTGGAGGATGATTTGGCAAATTCGATAGAAATGTTCAAGATACATCCAAGAGTCTTCTAGGAATCTCATCTGCTGAGATAAAGCACAAGCGCATAAGCCTTGCTCAGAACCCAGGATGCTACTGTGGGCTCCCTTCCATGATAGGAAAACCTGGGAACAATCTGCATTTTTAGGACAAGGTGGCATCTATACTAATAACAGGGTAATATGTTAATTAGATTGAACATCTTCTGGACAACCTTCCAGATGTCCTTCCGGACATCCTTCCCAACAAAGTCATGTTGGCGGGGCCAAAGCAGAGGAGGTTAGAGGCAATCAGACAGGCAGAGGAGAGCAGTTAGGGAGACCCGGCCAGCAGGGAAGAGCAGCTAGGGCAAATAGGCTGTCAGGGGAGAGCAGTTAGGGGGATCAGGCTGGCAAGCAGGTGAGTGGTTAGGAGCTAGAGGACCCAGATTGGAGAGACTGCAGGTCAAGCTGAGGTGACCCCCTTTTTGTGCATAAATTTTGTGCACCAGGCCTCTAGTTTTAAATCATAAAGACACTTGAGAAACAATAACGTTCAAATTCACCAAATCCCCAATGCCAAAAGTACTGGCTTTGGCAACCAACATTTGGCTTAACTCATTAATTTATTTGATGCCTCAATTATGAATTTAAATTCTATGCATGTCATTCTAAGCTGCCAATGACAGTTACAACAGCAAAGACTAAATTTATCACCATCATCAATGTTTACTAAGATGGTTAATGGTGAGAATGAGATCATTCCCACTTATAGCTGTGCTACACACCAGAAAATGGATCCATCTGCAAGAAAAATAGGACAGAACAAAATAAATGTTTATAGGTCATTTTTATAATCAAATGATGAAAAAATCAAATATGTATGTATATTTAAGTATACATATAAATACATATATATGTATACACAAGTACATAAATAAAAATATTTTTAAAGTTAATATAAAAATAGGTAAATTAAGAAAAAACAAACAAACAAACAAGCGTGGGTCAGTGATTGAACATCGACCTATAAACCAGAAGGTCACAGGTTCGATTCCCAGTCAGGATACATGCCCAAGTTAAAGGCTCAATCCCTAGTGTGGGTGTGCAAGAGGCAGCCAATCAGTGATTCTCTTTCATTATTGATGTTTCTACCTCTCTTTCCCTCTCCCTTTTAATCTGAAATCAATAAAAAGATATTTTTTAAATAAAAATTAAAAAAACAACTCCTGGTGTTACTTATTCCAGAAAAATATTCACTATAGAGTTGCATCACATACTGTCCTAGAAAAATAAAACAAACAGAAAACATGTGTTAACATAGTGGTCTGAATCAAAGAAACATGTCAGAAAGAGCTGAAGGAAATTTTTAAAAATATGTAAGTTTAAGCCTCATTACCCTAAAGATTTGAATTTAATAGGTCCAAAGTAGGGTTTACCACGTTTTTTATTAAACATTACACAGGTGATATCTGATATGCTTTCCAGATGGCAAACACAAAAGAGACATTAAGTTAATGTCAAATTTGTTTCATCCTATGTATTTATACCCTTTCATTTTAATAGTAATTATAAGATTGCATGAGGTTATACAAAATGGTGTAAATGAAAAGTTGAAAAAAATGAAGGCAAAAAAGTAGAGTATGCTTTGTTTCCTTTAAGTATTCAGAGAGGAAGCAACACGAAGAAGGCATCCCACAGCACAGCTGCTGCGGCTCAGTGACAGAGCATCAGTTTATGTACCCGGAGGTCATGTTTTGATTCCTAGTCAGGGCACACGCCCAGGTTTCGGGCTCAATCCCCAACAGGAGGTGTAAGGTAGGCAATCAATGATTCTCTCTCATCATTGATGTTTCTCTCTCTCTCCCTCACCCTCTCCTTTCCTCTCTGAAATCAATAAAAAAATTTTTTTTTAAAAATAAGGCATCTTACTGACCATATGTTTAAAGAAATGAATAAATGTTAATTCTGAAAATACCAGCTTCAGGCTGATAACAGATGATGATCCTGACCCAAACTCAGCTCTCCAGTCTTTTGTCTAGGCTCACAAATGAAAAGAAGGAATGTGACTCTGGCATAAGAGGACAGACTCCTTAAGAGCTAAGGCTAGCAATTGATAATAAAACAAACAAATAAAAATTCAAGAGAGAAAATTCCTTACTCACATATCAACATATCCTGAATCAGTATTCTGTGAACAACATGAATAAACACTACTTCATGGTTATGATTCCAAAGCACTTGCCTATCTTGCTATTTCACATGATGTCTACAATACTTGCCCCATTCAAGTAAGGAAATATCTACTAATAACAATGATGAGAAAGACAATAAGTATGGCTCTTTTTTTCCAACTTAGCAGTTGAAGATTCCTTTTTATTTAATGAAGTGTATGAAGGGATAATCTGTTGCTACACAATTAGTAGTAACAGATAACCGAGTTCAGTGGTGTTAATGCCAACCACAACTACGAACCTGAGCTATTCTCCGTTTTTTCGGTCTTCAGAGGGATACATAGAAAGTGGAAAATACTTGGAATTTTTTAAAAGACTAGCTCAGTTCAGTTTATCACTTAAACTCTCTGTATATTACCATGTTTAAAAAGGCTATTCTCCATTTCTAATATATCCCCTAATTAAAATAAAAACCCTTCTAAAGAGAAAAAAAGTATTCCCTTAAGACAAATAATTGGTTTTCAGAATTAAAATCCTATAATGGAAGAGAAGATGAAATTCTAGCTTTTTCTTAAAAAAAAATCGGTCCCAGTTTCTACAATATTACTTATAATCAGAAATTATTTTCAATGATGTGAAAGTTATTTTCAATTGTGTGAAAGTGCAAAGAAAATAAAAGTGAACTTTCACAGAAAACTGAAACTAATCAAGCTTAATTAACATAACTTTTTCAACGTGGTCTAAAATGGGTCAGTGATATGAATTAATTTCAATAATAAGTTAATCTTTAAATAGAGTAACAGCATTTTCACATCTATAAAATATTTGGGTTTTATTGTCATAATACTGGTTTAATATCTTTATTTTAACATGTACTCTATCATGGAACTGTTAAAAAATATATGATTTCCTTATTCTATCTACCTACAGATACATTCTTTAAGCAAATGGAAGATAAAATTTTTAAAAAAAGAACATTTGCTTATTCCATATGAGCATTTTGAAAGTGCACCAATAAAAATTAAGATAACTGTCTCCATTTTTGCATATATTTTCTTATCCCTGAAACCTTTGAATTTAAGAGAATATAAATAGCACTAATGATATCATAGAGCCCAAACCATTTTCTCTTTCTGTGTTTTCTTAAAAATTTAGCATAATATGACATGAAATCTAGTTCCTTTAGAGCTACAATTATCAACAATTCATCTTCATTTAGGTCCCTGGAAAATACCCATACAGCATATCTCTTATGATTCTGTCATTTTGAATTTTTTATTTGCAATAAAGAAAGCCTTCTGAAAATAGAAATATCCCATTAAAATAAGAAGAAACATAACTGAATGATATATATCAGAGTATATAGGTTTGAAACCTAAAACAACTATATAGCTTAAGGATTTTAGTACCTTTGAATGGTAAACACTAATTTTTTCTGAGATTCTCTTAGAAAGCTGGGTATTAGTCATTAGTTTGATAAAATAACTGCAAAAAGTAGCTATGTGTTTAATGGCTATAATCAGATTAGAATTAGTTTTCCAAGATATAATATTCAGAAAGACAACTGAAAGTATTATAGTAAAATTAGAGGCCTAGTGCAAAAAATTTGTGCAGGGGGAGGGTTTCCCCTGAGCCCAGCCTGCATCCTCTCCAATCCAGGACCCCAGGGAGGATGTCCAACTGCTGGTTTGGCCCAATCTTGGAATTGAGTCTAAACCAGCAGTTGGACATCCCTCTCACAATCCTGGACCATTGGTTCCTAACTGCTCACTTGCCTGCTGACCTGATCACCCCTCCCTGCTCCCCCTGCTGGCCTTGTCACCACTAACTGCCCCCTCTGCTGGCCTGATAGCCCCTAACTTCTCCCCTGCTGGCCTGGTCACCTCTAACTGCCCCCCCTCCCCCGAGCTGGGGCCCAGTGGCAGAAGGGAGCTCGGAGCTCGGAGCTCTGGCTGGGGAGCAGTGGGGTTCAGGGAGCTCTAAATCCTAGGTTTGAAGGTTGTCCATGCCTCTGATCACAGGAGACTCAGAGTTCTGCTGAGCCCCAGCTGGGGCCCAGAACTCCCTCCCCGTTCGGGGCTCAGGTCCCAGTCATTTGGTCGTCCCTTACTGCCCCTCCTGCTGGCCTGGTCACTCCATGCAGCCTCCTGTTTGGTCGACTGTTCTGTCACAGAAAACTAAATCTAATCAAACTTAATTAACCTAACGGGGGTTGTGATGATCCCTGGCTTTTTATACATTAGGATTTTTGTGTATACATAAATTTTAGCTACCTTTCTCTGTAAATATGAATATTGATAAGAAAGGAAAGCCTGGCCAGTGTGGCTCAGCTGGTTGAGTGTCATCACAAGCACCAAGAAGTCACCAGGTCGATTCCCAGTCAGGACACATGCTAGGTTGTGGGCTTAATCCAAAATAGGCAGTGTGCAGGAAGAAGCTGATCCCTGTTTCTGTCTCATCAATGTTTATATCTCTCTCTCCCTCTCCCTTTCTCTCTCAAATCAATAAAAACATATTTAAAAATAAAGAAAATAAAATTTACTTTCTAATGAATATATATTTTTTCTGATAGAAAATTTAAACAATTATAGCAAAAGTAGGATATCCAAGTGTATACAAAGTAGTGCCTCAAGTAAGTTAAGAAAAAAATATACATTTTCACCACATATATGAACCCAGAAGTACTGTTGGCTTGCAAAAATATGTATAACATAACATAACATAACATAAAATAATATAATCCTATCTAATAAAAGAGTAATATGCAAATTGACTGTACCTCCACTACACCCACAAGCCATGCCCACCAGCCACGCCTACCATCAAATCAGGAGCGATATGCAAATTAACCCCCAACCAAGATGACTACTGCCCAAGGCTGGGGCTGGGGCAGAGCCAGTAATCGGCCCCCTGGCCAAGGTCCCCTGCCCAAGGCCGGAAATCCTTAGGCAGGCCCAGCTGGGGTGGAGGCAGCGATCAGCCCCATCGCAGGGTGATCACTGGGTGCCTAAGTGATTCTTGGGCAGGCTGGGGGTGAGCTGTCAGTTGGACATCCCCTGAGGGCTCCAAGTATGTGAGAGGGGGCAGGTTGGGCTGAGGGACCACCCACCCCCAGTGCATGAATTCCATGCACTGGGCCACTAGTATAATATAACATATTATAAAATTTAAAATAAGTGGATAAAGAAAACTAAAAAGGGAAAGATAAAACCAAGAAAGGTAAAGATGATACACAAAATGCAGTATAATAACCTCAAAAGCAAATCTAATCTTTTTATTTTTATAATATATTTTATTGATTTTTACAGAGAGGAAGGGATAGGGATAGAGAGTTAGAAACATCAATTAGAGAGAAACATTGATCAGCTGAGGATGATCCTACTAAGGATGTGCCTAAAACCAAGGTACATGTCCTTGATCGGAATCAAACCTGGGGCTCTTCAGTCCGCAGGCCAACACTCTATCCACTGAGCCAAACCAGTTAGGGCAAATCTAATTTTTTAAATATTGAACACATACACACAAAAAGGGTGACAAAAAAAGTTCATAATGACCACAGCATTGACACCAAAAGAGCAGCAGCACTACAATATATACATATTTAATTGAAATTTTACAGAGAGGAAAGGAGAGGGATAGAAAGTTAGAAACGTTGATGAGAGAGAAACATAGATCAGCTGCCTCCTGCACATTCCCCACTGGCTCTATCCACTGAGCCAAAACTGTTTCAACAGCACTACAATTCTTGATAATGAGATTCAAAACAATGTGTCACACAGGTCAGGTCATCATATAAAGAAAAAAGTGTTAATGAGTTAATAGAAATAACAATAATCATAAACAGCTAATACTTATGAGGAGCTTACTAGGTGTCAAATACTTTATATAAATTAACTCATGTAATCCTTACATAACCCTAACAGATAGATACAATCACTGCCTTCATTTTGTAGATGAGAAAACTGAGTTACAAAGAGGTTAAATGGCTTATACAAACAATAAGAAAGGAGCCAGGCAGTCCTTAAGAAAATCACTATGACAAATACAGCAACAATCTCAGAAAAGAAATTCCACAGAGAAAGAGCTGGTCTGGATTAATCGACCCATGGATATACTGTAGAGCTAATATACTAAATGCACACCCCTCCAGCCACTCTTCCTGAAAGCTGTTTCTCCATCAAAGTCTTTGAGAATAGTTGGAAAGTAGTGACTACTCCCCCAAATGTCCCCAAATGCACCTCATCTCCATTCCTGTTAAAATATGTTTAAGTATATATCCAAAAGAGTAAAATAAAAATGCTTTTAAAAATGTTTTAGTTAACAGCAATTGTACCTCTAGGTGGTTATGCTTTTCATTTCCTTATATCTAAATTAAAACTAAAAACAGCAGGCATTAATTATTTTTGATTGGGGTAAATAAGTATTATTAATGATTTTTTCCCAAAGGAAACTAGCTGGAATTTTGTAGGCTTTCCAAATTTACCAAAAAATATCTTGCTAGTAGTATAAATACTAAGAAAATCTGGAATTTAAGTAAATAAAATAATACACCAAGATTAGTAGATATAAGCCTTCAACTTTGCAATAAGGGCTTTCTTATGCCTGTACTATTATTGGCAGAATACTGCATAAATATTGCATAAATATGGAATGTTAATAATTTTTAGGTCCCATAATAGAAATGAAGTCATTATTTACAGTCTAAGCATGCTCTGTGAATGGAATGCAAGGCATGCTGCCAACATTCTTCAGTGTCATTTATGTTTGATCTCAGACAAAAAGGCCTCTTGTTTTACATCTACTGTAAAATTATTCATAAAACACTTGCATGCTTCTCCCTCTGGTTCTTTCTTTAAAGAACTATTTTTAACCTGTCACACATAATAAATGCTCCCTTTATGTACATGATTATATTGTTACAGAGCACTATTATTATTTTACACTAGAGGCCTGGTATATGAAAATTCATGCACGAAGGGAGGGTCCCTCAGCCTAGCCTGCTCCCTCTCACAGTTCAGGAGCCCTCAGGGGCGAGAGGTGACCCAGTGATCAGGGGAAGGCAACACCCCCATCACACCGCTGCTGCTGCCACTGCCGGCAGCGCAAGCCTCGGCAAGTCTTAGTCTGTTGGGCCTGATCAACTGGTTACCTGAGCCTCGCGCAGCCCTGGACAGCTGGGAAGATGCCATCCAAGACTTGTCTGCAGCTTGGGCCAGCCCTGGGGGGCTAGGCAGCCACCATCCGAGGCTTGTCTACACCTTGGGTGTTGGCTGGGCAGCCACTATCTAAGGCTTGCCTGCATCTTGGGCCAGCCCTGGATAACTGGGTGTCTGAGGGGACTGGGAGCCACCATTTTGTGGCTGTGGGAGCTGCTATCTTTGAGGACATGGCAGTCAATTAGAATATTCCCTCCTTACTGGCTGTGAGTGCTGCCACCTTTGAGGGTGGGTCAGTCAATCAGCATATTCCCTCCTTATTGGCTGTGGGCACTACCATCTTTGCAATAGCATGAGAGTCAATTAGCATATCCCTCTTTATTAGATAGGATTGCTCTGCTATTGATGGAAAGAAGTTGATTTTGAATCATTTATAGCTTTCTTTATTGTAACCTGTGTGATTCACTTCAAGATATCTGTTCTAGTTAAAGGTTTATTCTATGAACACTGAACAAAATTCTTCAGATTAAAGCTAACAACAGGGGATCGAAGATGGTAGTGGAGTAGGTGGAAGCTACACTCATCTCCTCCCAGAACCAAATTGTAATTACAACTAAATTACAGAACACTCATCCTGAATAACTAACTGAAGACAAGATGAAGAGGTCTTATAACCAATGATTTACAGAAGAATGAACATCGAGGCTGACAGAAAATGCAGATGCAAAAAGGACTAGTTCTGCTCCCACGGGTGACAGTTGAAATTCCAGAGGGATATCTCAGCTGAAAAGGTTTCTGCTGAGAATTGTGGGGTCTCAACCCCAAGTTGGGCTCCCCAAAAACAGAGATAGGAAGAGGCACCCACATAACACGTGGCTGTGAAAATCAGCAGTGATTCTGTCCAACAGGGAGAGATGGAAGTCAGTTAGAGATACAGGTGCCCTCTTAAAAAGCCAACACACAACATTTACTTCACAGTCATTCACCCTGGGTTTCTGTGGAAGGAAGCCAAAGCAGACTAGAGTTATGCAAGGAGAGTCTGGGGTTTGTGCCCCTAGAGAGAGAGCTGAGGGAACAACCACCAGCATCCACTGTCCTGAGTCCCTCAACTACACCACAGATGCCATCATTCTTGGGTGGAACACTCTCCTCCTTGGGCATCAGCCTGGGGGAACACAATACCCCCACTCTCGGATTCCTTGTAGACACACGCTGCAGAGTTTTGGCCCTGCTCAGGAGTCAGTGGCCTGTGCTGAGGAACAGAGGTCTGGGCACACTCAGGGGGTGTCAGTGACTGAGCTGTATGGTTTTGGGACAGAAGCCATTTTTCCTACTTCCCCATGAATCTGGCTGGCACCTCCACTACATGTGAGATCTGCTATCCCTATTCTATTGGCTCCCTGTGACCTTACCCTTTTGACTCTGGGTTAGTCCACCCTGCCAACATCTAGGCAGACACCAAGACAGACTGAACAGTGTGGCTCTGGGACAGGGACCATAACCATGACCCTTAAGTTACTCCAAGCCGGACCCTCTCAAGGCTCTCCCTCCCAGCAAACCTCCCACCCCAGCTGAGATCAGGCTCTTGGCAGAATCTGGGACAGACCCAGTTGTGTAGCTCTAGGAAAAGAGAAATTTTCCCATGCACACCCAACTAGTTTAATGCCTACCTTTCACAGGACCAAGTCTTAGTCTGTTGGGCTTGATCAACTCAACTGGCCTCACCATGATGACTCCCTGAGACGCTGCCCCACTGCAAAGGTGTGAGAAAACCCAGCAAATGGCAGCTAGACTTGGTACACTATGGGACATTTGTTGAGTGGCATCAGACCCCAACTGGCATCAATTTTGAACCTATATAGATCTGGTGAACACATCTCACTCCCACCTGGTGACTCACTGAGAACCTACTGCATGCAGCTTGAATAATGCTAGAAATTCTGTTAGCTTCCTAATACCCTGAAATAAATCCCTCTCAGCTTTAGACAGCGACAACTTAAGGATGATGTTTTACAGTAAACCAACTTATGAAAGCTTCTGAAGAAATGTTCATAGACAGCTAAGTATATTTTTAAAATGGTAAGGATAGTTTCAAAAGGAAAGGCAAAAAGCAGTAATGTTAGGTCCCAAAGACACTAGTTAAGCTCTGTTAAAGAGCACTTTCCCTTTGCTGTCTTTTTTTTCTATCTCTGTGGTTCAGCCAAACAGCTTTCAGTTCACACACCTCAGAAAGCCCTATTTCTACTGGATTGTAAATCAGCAATAAAATACTATGCATTAAGAAAGTAGTTTGGATCCTGAGTAACTGAGGTTTTTTAATAGGGCAAGAGTAGAAAAAGAAAGCATTTAGGAATCATAAAAGGCAACTAGATGATCATCTGTAAAGTACATGTTTGCTTTTCATTTCCAAGAATAAAATATTTAAAAATACATTACAAAATTTGTGAATTTCAAAATCAAATAACAGTTTTATCCTTCTCTCTTTTCTTTTTCAACATATTCCCTCTAAGGATAATCCTATTTAATAAAAGAGAAACATGCAAATTTGACCATACCTTCACTCCTGATTGGCTATGCTACCAGCCAATCAGGAGTGGGAATGGAGCCAAGTGGAGTGAGCTCCAGGTCCCAGGGGTGGAGATGAAATGGCAGTGGCAGTGAGCGCCCAGCCCCCGGGCACTGTGAGGGGAAGTGGTGGCGAGTGCCCAGGCCCCGGGGCAGGGTGGTTGTAGGCAGCTGGGGCTGAGCTGAGGAGGGCGATGGCTGCCTTGGGCAGGCTGGGGGTGAGCCATCAGTTGGACATCCCCTGAGGGCTCCCAGTATGTGAGAGGGGGCAGGCTGGGTTGAGGGACCACCCACCCACTCCCAGTGCATGAATTTCATGTACCGGGCCCCTAGTATACATATATAACTTCATCATTAATCTCAGCAAACTCCTTACTCTTGCAGCAATCCCCGATGACTATAAAATCCTGAGGACATGCCCTAGCCGGTTTAGCTCAATGGATAGCGTTGGCCTGTGGACTGAAAGATCCCGGGTTTGATTTCAGTCAAGGGCATGTACCTCAGGTGCACACTCCCAGCCCTGGTCAGGGGTATGCAGGAGGCAACTAATCCATGTGTCTCTCTGATAATCTGTTTTTCTCTGTCTCTCTCCCTTCCGCTTTCTATAAAAATTAATAGGAAAAAGTATCCTCAGGCAAGGATTAATAAATAAGGAAAATAAAATCCTGAGGACCTATAAAAGAGCTCTAACCAAAATTACTATAAAGTTATTCAAAACACAACTACCAGCTATTGGAGATGGTCAAACATAACAATATGTTCTTACCAACATACTGGTACTAGAACTTGATTACACAATGTCCTTAAGTTTAGAACTATTCCACAGGAAAACCCCATATTTTAAATTCCAGCCCTCTCCAAGTTTATGAATCCTATGTTTTTTGATCAGTGATGATGGTAAATGAAATACCTTTCAAGCTGGAATTCCTTATTTGGTAGGGTTCCTTGGTAACTTTCCCCCCCGCCCTGGGGCTAATGGATTTGGTTTTATTGTAATATTTATTTTTGTACACATGCCCAAAAGCTTCCTAGTATGTTTTTATAAATCTAATAAATACCTCATGAAAACTAAATTTGTTAAGATAACACAAAAGACGTTCAGTACTTTTAAAAAATACTGTTTCAATTAATGAGTCCAGTGCATACTTTCAAAGTTATAAAAGATCTGAATATCAAATTTAGAAATGTTTTAAAAGTATTTACTGCTTTTTAAATGACAAAATTATGCAACATAAGATAGTTCTTCCAAATGAACCTTTATAACATATATTGCGCAGTTAAACCTAAAGATATAGTTTGTGTTTTTGGAATGTACAAGTTTAAAATATTATCAAATTAAGCCAGTAAATATATTTTTTCTCAATATATAACTTTGTGCTATGTCCTATTATGTAAACACTTGAAGTAGTTCTAGTTGTGAGACTAAATTAAAATACTATAAATATCATTATACTCAACTTTTGAGATTATCTTTCTATCAAAATGAGAACCTAAGATATGTTTAACGAAGTTTCAATTATAAAAAAAAACACAGTGTTGAGATGGACTTCTATTAGTTGAAAATAACACTAATGTCTAGAAAATACTATATTATTCCGTTCTATTATGTTGTTTTAACATTTATGTAAATATATGTATGTGTATGTGATTATGCTTAAAGAGATTAACAGGTTAATAAATGTCAAATTAGATTTTTTAAAAATCTAGCAAATAGAAAAACAGATCAATACTATACTTAAAAACAAACCGATGTGACAAGAACATTAGCATTCTAAAGCAAATCAAGCTAGTATGAAGGAGAGCATTCCAAATAAAAACAGATGGTACTTGTATGGCCTCAACTTAGTTCTTTCTTATCTCAGAGTGAGCCTAATTATCTGCTGCTTATTGTTTTGAAAGATGTATAATTCAGCTGACAAAAAAATAGGTTGAATTTTAATAAACTAGGGCCTGTTGTACTAGGTTTGGCTTAATTTGAGATATAAACTCAAGTACTTAACCTTTCTGATCCTTAATTTTGAAAGACAGGAAATTCTACTTTAGAAGCCTATTCTAGAGTAATTTGTGGGTTAACATTTAGTAAATAATTTTGATTACTTCGAAGAGGCTGCAAAGAGATTATTAAGTTATTATAAAATTTTATTTTAGAAAAATATAGGAAATACATACAAAATTATAATTAAATAACTGAAATGAATCTGTCTCGAAACAGAATCTCCTGCCTTATACTATAAACACTTATTAATTCTCAAAAATCAGAAATTGATCTAAATCTATTGCTTTTCTACATTAGAAAATGCTATAACCAACTAAATATTTTTCATGAGAAAAATGACAATGTTTGAAGAATCACATCTATCCCTTATTAAACAAAAATCATTCTACTTAAAATACTTTCCGATTTCCCAAATCTCTAGGATGGGGCATATTCAACTGAATATCTACTTCATGTCAACCACGATGCAGCAGTCTAGCTAACCAGCTGGTTCTCAACTCTGTTAGAGCCAATATCCTCATTTTACAAACAACAGTGTGTAATGTTTGCTTTATAACCTTGAAAAAAATCCACAGGTAATATGATGGCCCATACACAAAAGTTCAGGATAATGCTTAATCTTTAGTACAGGAAAAATAACTTATAAAATAGCACATATTTCAACAAATCATTGGGTACACCTATACAAAAAAATATATGATGAAGTTGGATACTTTAAGCTATACATACAATCATTATGAATATGAAAACTATATGCTTTGGCCAGTGTGTTCAGTAGTTAAAGCATCGTCCCATGCACTTAAGTGTCGTGGGTTTGATTCTCAGTCTGGGCACCAACGGAGGTGGGACTATATGGAATGGCACAGGTGTGCTCTATTTTAACTCAAATACTATGAATAACAATGCCCTCAATGGCGGGATCTTCCAAAATGGTCAGAGTGATAGGCAGATTACCCACAAAGAAGTCTTAATTTCCAAACCTGTGAATGTTGCTTTATATATCAAAAAGAATTTTGCTAATGTGATTAAGTTAAGCACCTTGAGATGCAAATATTTCCTGAATTAATCATGCGGGTCCAATCTTGTAACACCAGTCCTTTCATTTGGAGGACCCTTCTGAGTGTTAGTCAGAGAGAGGCGGCAGTACCTATCAATAATAACCTTAAATGTAAATAGATTAAATGAGAGAGGTGGCAGTATGAGAGAGGATTTAGTGCTCTGTTACTGGTTCTGAAATGTAAGTAGCTACTGTGCAAGAACTGAAGAGAGGTCAATCTACAACCTGAAAAAGTCATGAGTTAATACCTCCATAATCTGGATATAAGGAAAAACTTTCTAACTTGGTTCAAATCTAGATGCAATAAAACAAAGTATTAATAATTTAACTGGTGATATTTAATTTTACAAGGCAAAAATAACTTATTCATAAAGTCAAAAGACAACTCACAAACTGAGAGAAAACATATGCAGCATTTATCACAGATAAAAAGTAAATTATACCTAATATTAAGAACTCAAAAACCAAGTGAAAAAAATACCAAAAATTCAATTGGAAAAATGGGCAAAAGGAATGAGCAGATAAATTACTAAGGAAAGATTAATAATAACCCTTATAAAAAGAGATTTTCAATTTCTCTCCTAATATAAGAAATGCAAAATAAAATTACTCCTTAGATGCAGTCCTAACTGCTTAGAAGCCTCTCTGGTGTCATAGTTGGTGGAAATGCAAAATAGTATCCATACAGAAGAAAATTTGGCAGTATCTAACAAAACTATATATACATTTACCTATTGACCAAACAATCACACTTCTAGGAATTAATCTTGAAGATACAGTTTGAACAAAATACATGTGCACAAAATGTTTCATTGCAACTTAGTTTGTTATTAGAAAATTCTGAAAACAACCCAACTATCCATGGTAGATTGGTTAACTAAACTTTGGTACATCCATATAATGAAATAATATGCAACCAAAAAATATGAGGAATATCTCTAGGAAAAGGAAAAGACAACTACCTTTACATTTTTATTACAAAATTCATAAAGATTATAGAACTTGACAGCTTTGCTTTTTCAATTAGATGTCAACTATGTGCCCATGAAGGGAATAGAGAACTGAACAGTGTGTTGTCAGTGTCCAGAAGGAGCTTACAAATGCTGGGAGAGACAAACTGATAAATTTCACTAATTCCAAGATACATACTTTTTACATTTTAATTTCTGAAATCAGGATTACCATTCTCACCACTTCTTTTTAAATCATTTTTAATTTTTCAATTACAGTTGACATGAAATATTATATTAGAGTGAGGTATACACCCCAGTGTTTAGAAATTATACAACTTACTAAGATGATCCCAATAAATCTCACACCCATCTGACAACATACATAGTTAATAGAATGTTATTGACTATATTCTCTATGTTATACTTTACACCACAATGACTATTCTGTTAAGTACCAATTTATACTTCTCAATCCCTTCACTTTTTACACCCATCCCCAACGCCGCTTCTATCTGGCAACCATCAAGATGTCTTCTGATCTATGAGACTGTTTTTGTTCAGTTTGTTCATTTCTTTTGATTTTTTAAAATGCTAATTTTATTTATTTATTTAATTTTATTTATTAAGGTATTACATATGTGTCCTTATCCCCCCATTGCCCTCCCACCCTGCACTCATGCCCTCACCCCCCTGTTGTCTGTGACCATTGGTTAGGCTTACATGCATGCATATAAGTCCTTTGGTTGATCTCTCGCCTTTACCCCCACCCTCCCCTACCTTCCCTCTGATCGATGCTTCTCTGGCTTTGTTTCTATTCATCAGTTTATGATGTTCATTATATTCCATAAATGAGTGAGATCATGTGATATTTATCTTTCGCTGTCTTATTTCATTTAGCATAATGTTCTCCTATTTCATCCATGCTGTTGCAAATTTAAGAATTCCTTCTTTCTTAACCACAGCATAGTATTGCATTGTGAAGATGTACCACAGTTTTCTAATCCACTCATCTGCTGATGGGCACTCAGGCTGTTTCTAAATCTTAGCTACTGTAAATTGCACTGCTATGAACAAAGGGATGCATATGTCCTTTCTGATTCATGTTTCTAGTTTCTTGGGATACATTCCTAGAAGTGGGATCACTGGGTCACATGGGAGTTCCATTTTTAGTTTTTGAGGAAATTCCATACTATTTTCCACAATGGCTGCACCAGTCTGCATTCCCATCAGCAGTGCAAGAGGGTTCCTTTTCTCCGAATCCTCACCAGCACTTGTCATTTGTTCATTGGTTGATGACAGCCATTCTGACAGGGGTGAGATGATACATCATTGCTATTTCGATTTACATCTCTTGGATGACTAGTGGCTTTGAGCATGCTTTCATTTGTCTTTTGGCCTTCCTTGTGTCTTTTTTCGAAGAATATCTACTTAGGCTCATTTTTTTAATTGGGTTGTTTATCTTCCTTTGGTTATGTTGTATGAGTTCTCTGTAAATGTTGGATTTAAACCCTATCAGAGATAACATTGGCAAATATGTTCTCCCAGGAAGTGGACTTTCTTATTGTTTTGTTGATGGTTTCTTTTGCTGTGCAAAGGCTTTTTCTTTTGATATAGTCCCATTTGTTTATTTTCTCTTTAGTTCCCATTGCCCTATGAGTGTTATCTGTGAAGAAATTGCTTCGATATGTCTGAGATTTTGCTGCCTTTGGATTCCGCTTGTATTTCTATGGTTTCCCGTCTAATGTTTAAGTCCTTTATCCATTTTGAGTTTATTTTTGTGTATGGTATAAGTTGGGGGTCTAGTTTCATTTTTTTATTGCATGGATCTGTCCAATTTTCCCAACACCATTTACTGAAGAGACTGTCTTGCCTCCATTGTACGCTCCTGCCTCCTCTGTCACATGTTAATGGGGCACAGTGTTTTGTGTCAGTTTCTCAGTTCTCTACTCTATCCCATTGGTCTGTATGTTTTGAGACCAGGCTGTTTTGAGAACAGAGGCTTTGTAACACAGCTGGATATCTAGTATTGAGATCCCACCTTCTTTGTTCTTCTTTCTCAGGATTGCTGCAGCTATTTGGGGTCTTTATTTCAGATGAATTTTTGGAGAGTTCGTTCTAGGTCTGTGAAATATGCCATTGGTATTTTAATGGGGAGTGCATTGAATCTATAGAATGCTTTGGGTAGTATGGACATTTTAATTATGTTTATTCTACCAATCCATGATCTGGGTATGTTCTTCCATCTGTTTATGTCTCTCTCGCTCTATCTCTTTTTTCAGTGTCCTGTACTTTTCTACGTACAGTTCTTTTACCTCCTTAATTAAGTTTATTCCTAGGGTATCTTAATATTTTTGGTGCGATGGTAATTGGAATTGCTTTTTTAGTCTTTCTGTAAGTTCACTTTTGGTGTATGAAAATGCTATAGATTTGTTGGCATTAATTTTTTAACCTGCTACATTGCCGAATTCCTTTATTAAGTCTAATGATTTTTTGATGGAGTCTTTAGAGTTCTCTATGTACAGTATCATGTCGTCTGTGAATAAGAACATTTTTACTTCTTTTTTTCCCCCAATCCGGATGCCATTTATTTCTTCTTGTCTGACCACAATGGCTAATTCTTCCAATATTATGTCAAACAGGAATGGTGAGAGTGGGTATCTCCTGTCCTTAGAGGAAATGGTTTTAGTTTTTGCCCACTGAGTATGATGCTGGCTGTGGGTATGTAATATATGGCTTTCATTACGTTGAGGTATGATCCTTCTATTTCCACCTTGCTTAGAGATTTTATCAAGAAAGGGTGTTGGATTTTGTCAAATGCTTTTTCTGCATCAATTGATATGACTATGTGATTTTTATCTCTTAATTTATTTGTGTGATGTATCACATTTATTGATTTGTGAATATTGTACCATCCTTGCATTCCTGGGATAAATCCTACTTGGTGTGTATGATCTTTCCTATGCACTGCTGGATAAAATTTGCTAGAATTTTGTTGAGGATTTTGGCATCTATGTTCATGAGGAATATTGGCCTATAATTCTCTTTCATTGTGTTATCTTTATCTGGTTTTGGTATTAGGGTGATGCTGGCTTCATAGAAGGTGCTTGGAAGTAATCCTTCCTCTTGAATTTTCTGGTATAATCTGAGGAGCATAAGGTTTAGTTCTTCCTTAAATATCTGGTAAATCCCCCATGTGAAGCCCTCTGGCACCAGGCTTTTGTTTGCTGAAAGCTTTTTGATGACTGCTTCAATTTCTTTCATAGTTATTGGCCTATTGAGATTTTTAGATTCTTCCTGATTGAGTTCTAGAAGGTTTTATTTTTCTAGGAATATATCCATTTCCTCCAGGTTGTCTTGTTTGTTAAAAGAGAGAAGTTAGTAGTATTTTTTTTAAACAATCCTTTGTATTTCTGTGGGGTCTGTTGTTATTTCACCCCTTTCATTTCTGATTTTGTTTATTTGGGTCCTTTCTCTTTGCTTCTTGGTGAGTCTGGGTAGAGGTTCATCAATCTTGTTTATACTTTAAAAGAACCAGCTCTTGGTTTCATTGATCTTTTGTATAGTTTTTTTATTTTTATTTTTTTTGTTTGGTCTCTATGTCATTTATTACTGCTCTGATCTTTATTATCTCCTTCCTTTTATTCACTCGGGGCTTTTCTTTTTGCCCTATTTTTAATTCTTTAAGGTGTAGAGTTAGATGATTTACTACCATTTTTTCTTGTTTTTTTGAGGTAGACCTGAAGAACTATAAACTTTCATTGGTGTCCCATAGATTTTGGATTTTTTTTATTATTATTATCATTAGTTTCCAGGATGTTTTTAATTTCTTCTTTGATCTCTTTAGTAAACTAATCATTTTTGAATAGCATGCTATTCAGCTTACAGGTGTTTGAATTTTTAGGATTGTTTTTATTGTAGTTTATTTCTAGTATTATAGCATTGTGGTCTGAGAAAGTGCTTGATATTATTTCAATCTTCTTTAATTGAGAGACACTTTGCATGTGACCCAATATGTGGTCTATTTTTGAAAATGTCCCATGTGTACTTGAAAGGAATGTATATTCTGTGGCTTTAGAGTGAAATGTTCTGAAAATGTCAATTAAGTCCATCTGATCTAGTGAATCATTTAGGATTGCTGTTTCTTTGCTGGTTGTTTGTCTAGAGGATTTATCCAGTGATGTCAACGGTGTATTAATGTCTTCTACTATGATTGTATTGTTGTAAATCTCTGCCTTGATTTCTTTCAGGAGTTTTTTCTATGTATTTGGGTGCTCCTGCATTGAGTGCATATATGTTCTCAGGGTTATACCCTCTTGTATCGATCCCTTTAGTATTACGAAGTGGCCTATCTTATCTCTTTTTATGGCCTTCACTTTGAGTTCTATTTTGTCAGATATAAGTACTGCTACCCAGCTTTTTTTTTTTTCATATCTGTTTGCCTGAAAGATATTTTTTCCATCCCTTCACTTTCAGTCTCTGTGAGTCCCTTGTTCTGAGATGGGTCTCTTGTAGACAGCATATATATGGGTTATGTTTTTTATCCATTCAGCCACTCAGTGTCTTTGGATTGGAACATTTAGTCCATTTACGTTTAAAGTTATTATTGATAGGTATTTGTTTGTAGTCATTTTTATTTTTTGTGCCTGTGTTCCTTATTATCTTTGTATTTCTTCTTTTTACACAAGTCCCTTTAGCATTTCTTGCATAGCTGGCTTAGTAGTGATAAACTCCCTTAGCATTTTTTTTTTTTCTGTCTGTGAAACTCCTGATTTCCCCTTCAATTTTGAATTATAGCCTTGCTGGATATAGTATTCATGGATTCAATCCCTTGCTTTGCATCACTTTGTAAATTTCCTTCCATTCTTTTCTGGCCTGATGTGCCTCTATTGATAAATCAGTTAATAATATAATGGCAGATCCCTTGTACATAACGTTCTGTCTCTCTCTTGCAGTCTTTAAGATTCTCTCTTTGTCCTGAATATTTGCCATCGTAATTATGATGTGTCTTGGTGTGTTTCTTTTTGGGTTCATCTTGTTAGGGACTCTCTGAGCTTGTGTGACTTTTTTCTTCCCCACATCAGGGAAGTTTTCTGACATTATTTCTTCAAACAAATTGTCTAACCTTGTTCCTCTTCCTGTTGTTCTGACACCCTTATTATTTGTATGCTGCTCCATTTCTTGTTGTCCCATAGCTCCCTTAGGCTCTCCTCCTGTCTTAATTTTTTTCTCCAATTGCAGTTCAGTGTTTTGTTTCTCTGACTTCTAATTCCCTAATTCGGTCCTCTGCTTCTCCTAGTCTACTGTTGAAACTTTACAAGGTGTTTTTTTATTGCAGCTATATCACTCTTCATTTCTTCTAGATTCTCACATAAGTTGTTGATTTTTTTTCATCCATCCAGTTTACAAACTGTAAGATCCTTATTCTGAATACTTTTTCTGACATGCCTCCATTTCACTTAGATTATTTCTGGTGATTTATCCTTTTCTTTCCTTTGGGAGTTTCTTTGCCTACCCATTTTTGTTCTCTCTGACAGATCTAGATGTCGAGTCATGCAGGGGCTGTTCCTTGGGTGGCAGTGGCTCCTTGCAGTTGCTCCTCAGGAAGTCATGGCAGTGGCTGCTCCTCAGTTGGCAGCGGCTTCTCTGGTGGGTGCTGTTAACAGCTGTGGTGGTTACTCTGATTGGTGGGGGGAGGCTGCTCACACAGCTCCTGCTCTTCAGACGGTGTGGGCTGTTAATCTGGCTGCTGCTCCTCGGATGGCGGTGAACTTTCCACACAGCAGCTGCTCCTTGGATGGTGGCTGGCTGTGCGTGGCTACTGCTCCTCTGATGGGGACAGGCTGTGCAGGGCTGCTGCTCCTCAATCCGGGTGTGCTACTAATGCAGATGCTGATTGAGCTGTTGCTGTTCTTCGGACAGAGGGGCAGACTCATCACACAGCTGCAACTCCTTGGACAGGGGCAGGCCACGTGTGGCTGCTGCTCCTTAGCCTGGGGCAGGCTGCTGCTCCTCAGACAAGATCAGGCTGCTCACATGTCTGCTGCTCAAGTGGTCACAGTGCTCTGGGCTTTCTCCAGGGGTCCTCTGCCCTCCTCAGCTGCAAATTGTCTCACCAGCTGAGACTCCTTCACCAATTTGGGGTGGATGTTATTTGTTTCAGCTGCTCATTCTATCTGCTCTGGGACAAGGCTAGGGACATGTCCATCTATTCCACTGCCATTTTGTCCTTCTCTTTTGATTTTTAGATTCAATTGTTGATAATATGTATTTATTGCCTTTCATTGTTCATATTTTTTATCCTTCTTCTTAATGAATACCCTTGAACATTTATGTAATACTGGTTTGGTGTTCATGAACTCCTTTAGCTTTTTCTTGTCTGGGAAGCTCTTTATCTGACCTTCAATTCTAAATGATAACTTTGCTGGGTAGAACAATCTTGGTATGGTCCTTGCTTTTCATCACTTTGAATATTTCTTCACTCTTTTCTGGCCTGCAAAATTTCTCTTCAGAAATCAGCTGACAGTTGTATGGGTGCTCCCTGTAGGTAACTAACTGCTTTTCTTTTGCTGCTTTTAAAATTCTCCATCTTTAACCTTTGCCATTTTAATTATGATGTGTCTTGGTGTAGGCCACTTTGGGTTCATCTTATTTGGGATTCTCTGTGCTTTCTGTATGGATATGTGTGTGTGTGTGTGTGTGTGTGTATACACACATATACATATATATTTCTATCACCAGGTAAGGGAATATTTCTGTCATTATTTTTTCAAATAGGTTTTCAATTTCTTGCTCATACTCGCCCTTTTGCAACCCTATGATGAAAATGTTTGCATGCCTGATGTTGTCCCAAAGGCTCCTTACACTGTCTTATTTCTTTATTCTTTTTTCTTCTTACTGTTCTGATTGGGTATTTTTTGCTCCCTTATATTCCAAATTGTTGATTCAGTTCTCTATGTCCTCTACTCTTGTTGATTCCTTGTGACTTATTCTTCATTGCAGTTAGTGTATCTTTTATTTCTGACTGGTTCTTTTTCATGGTTTCTATGTCCTTTTTATGCTGCTGAAGTTCTCAATAAATTCCTTGAGTATCCTTATAACCACTGTTATGAAATCTGTGGCTGGTAGTTTGCATGCCTCCATTTCATTTAATTCTTTTTTCTGGAGATTCCCCCTCTTCTTTCATTTGCAACCTGTTTCTTTGTCTCTGTATTTTGCCTGCTTCCTATGTTTGTTTCTACTTATGAGGTAGAGCTGCTAGTACATTTCCTGGAATTGGTAGAGTGGCCTTGTGTAGTAGGCATTGTGTAGGGCCCAGTGGTACAGCCTCCCCAATCACCTGAGCTAAGTACTCCAGATGCACTCCTGTGTAAGCTGTATGCACTGCCCTGTTGTAGTTGAGCCTTGACTACTGTTGACATCAGTGGGACGCACTGTCCTTCAGGCCATTAATCTGTGAGGTCTGGCTGCAACTACAGTGGAGGCACTGCTGTGTAAGAGACATCCCTATGCTTCAGTGGGACTTCGGTGGTCACTGAATTCACCTGTGTTTGCGTCACTGATGAAGGGTTGTATTCTGGCATAGTATAAGCTATCCACTGTGTGCACTGGCTTGGGGGACTCCTGGGAGGTGCAAAGACCACTACCTCCTGTGCCCACCAGGCACAAGCTACATAGCAATTTGCAGATAGGTATTACTTATATTGGGCTCAGAGGTACCCAGGAAAGGGCAAGCTGTGAACCAAGGCAGGCTACCACTAGCAGTGAGCCTGAGGTCACTTAGCAACAAGTACAGGGTACACAGAAGCCAGATGCTCCCTGTTTGAGAGATTTCAGGAAAGGCCAAAGCATGAGTCAAGAGAGGTCACTTGTATGAAAAAACCACAGGAAATTATTTGGATGGGCCCACAAGTTGAGTTGGAAAGGGTCTCATGAAATTACCAGGGCGGGACAAACTGTGAGCCAGGTTGATGATAGAGCGAGATATGGAGCCCAACTTTGGGCTCAGTGGGGGAGCAGGAGATCTCAAAAAAGAAACAATGGCTTCTGCCAGCACTTCTGTGTGGCAGAAAGTTGCCCCCCTACCCACAGCTCTGGCCCTGATGCCAGACAATCCAGTTCCTACCATATGTCCCTAGCTCCTTTCAAGCTGCTGCCCTCATGTTAGAGCTCAGAAGGAATGCAGGCAAATAAGTTCGTGCCCAGGCCCTGACTAGGACACTGGCAGCCTTCCATCTCACTCACACACAATCATTGCTGGTTTTGACAGAAATAAGTTATGGAGACTTCTCTTCCTAGAACCAGAACCCTGAGCTGGGGGCTCGGGTGTGGGGCTGGAGTTCCTCACTTCTCAGGGGGGGGACACCCATAGCCAAGATATCCCTCCCAATTTTAAACCACCACACATGGATATAGGACCAGTCTGTTTCACATCTCCACCCCTCCGTCTTGATGTGGCTTTTTCTTTAAATCCCTGATTGCAGGACTTGCATGCAGCTAGGATTCAAACGGTGCTGAATGATGGTTGTTCTGTAGTTTACATGAATATTGATGTGGATGGGGGAGAAATCAAGTACTGTGTTTACCTAGGCCACCACTTTAACAGGAAATGCCACTCTCACTACTTTTATTCAACACAGTATTAGATGTCTAAGCCAAAATAATTAGGTAAGGAAAAGAAATAAAAGGCATCCATAATGTAAAGGATTAAGTAAAATTGTCACTATTTAAAGATGACATTATACTATATGTAGAAAACCCTGTAGACTTCATCAAAACAGAACTAATAAACAAATTCAATACAGTTTCAGGATACAAAGTCAATAGCAAAAAATCTGTTGCAATTCTATGCACTAATAATGCACTACTGGAAAGAGAAATTAAGAAAATAACAAAGTTTACAATTGTATCAAAAAAAAATAAAATAGTAAGAATAAATTTAACAAAGAAAGTAAAAGACCTCTATATTGGAAACTATGAGACATTAAAGAAAGTAAGTGAAGAAGAAACAAATAAATGGAAAGACACCCATGTTCATGGATAGGAAGAATTAATATTATTAAAATGTTCATACTACCAAAGCAATTTACATATCCAGTGCAGTCCTATCAATGGATGGCATTTTTCACTGAACTAGAACAACCTAAAATTTGTATCAAGCCATAAAATTATCCTGAATAGCCAGAGAAATCTTGAGACAGAAAAAAGCTGGAGGCTTCACATTCCCTGATTTCAAATTATAAGCTATTATAATTGAAACAGTATAGTATTGGCATAAAGACAGACACATAGAACAATGGAAGAGAAGAGAGCCTAGAAATAAATCCATGCATATATTGTCAATTAATTTATGGCAAAACAGCCAAGAACATGCAATGAGGAAAGGGCATTCTCTTCAATAAATGGTGTTGGGAAAATGTTACAGAACATGCAAAAGAATAAAACTGAACCGCTATCTTATACCATATACAAAAATTAATCAAAATAGATTAAAGACTTGAGTGTCAAGATCTGAAACTATAAAACTGTCAGAAGAAAATATAGGCAATAAACTCCTTGACAAATATCTTGGAGACAGTTTTTGAATCTGCCACTTAAAAAAAGGCAACATTATACTAAAAAGCATCTGTGCAGCAAAGGAAGCCATTAAGAAAATGAAAAAGCAACTTACTGAATGAGAAAATATTTATGAATCATATATATATAATGAAGAGCTAATATCCAAAATATATAAAAACTTATACAACTCAAAATTAACAAAAAACAATCAATTAAAAAATAGTATCTGAATACACATTTTCCCAAAGTATTTACATAGATATCTAACAAGTACATGAAAAGATGCTCTACCTCATCAATCATCAGGGAAATGGGAATCAAAACCACATGAAATATTTCCTCATATCTGTTTGAATAGCTATTACTAAAAAGACTAGAAATAACAAGTGTTGGTGAGGATGTAGAGAAAATGGATCCCTGTGCAGTGTTAGTGGGAATGCAAAATGTTGTAGCCAGTATGGAAAATAGTATAAAGGTTCCTCAGAAAATTCAAAATAGAACCATATGACCTAGCATCCCATTTCTGGGTATTTATTAGAAGAAAACTGAAACAGTAACTTGAAATGTTATATACACCCCATGTTCACTGCAGCATTATTTACCAAAACCGATATATGAAAATAGCCCAAGTGTCCATCTATAGATGAATAAAGAAGATGTAACATATGTATGTAAATAATACCCTATATTTAAGAATATTATTCAGCCATAAGAAAGAATTAAATATTGCCATTTGTAACAGCATTCATGGACCTCAAGGGCATTATGCTAAGTGACATAACAGACTAAGAAAGCAAATCCCACATATGTATGATGTATAGAACCTAATAAAATAAATAAACTAAGCTTAGAGATACAGAATAGATTGATAGTTACCAGAGGTAGGGAATGGGGATGAAGTGAATTTTTTTTTAGTTCAAATAAGCTGAATAATAATAATAATAATAAGCCAGGGTAAAGTAAGAAAAAACAAATTCAGTGTTGGAAGAACAGATTGGGCAAAACCCAGGCTGGAAACAGAAAAAAAGCTTAGGAAGCTAGTGTTGCTAACTAGGTGAGAAGGCCTGAGCATTAGAAACAAAGCTAAAGTAGTAGGAACACAGAGAAGTATTGACATTTAAACACTAATAAAAATTAATTAAGGTACCCAGCAATTAAACAGAGCAAACTACTAGTACATGCAACACTGTGATAGATCCCAAATGCGTTATTAAAGTGAAAGAAACTAGATTCAAGAGGCACAAACTATTTAATTCATATGTCAGTTTCGAAAAGGCAAAACTAATAGAAACAGAAAACATAACAGTGTTTGCCAGAAAAGAGGTGTCACTAAATGCTTTTTAGGTGAAAGAAATATTTTCTATTTCAGTCATGGTGACTATATCTCACTGTGTTTGGCAAAATGGACTGAATTTTACTATATGTTAATTAAACCTCAATAAACATTACTTTAAGAAAAACCAAATGTGAAAAGGTAGAACACAGCCAAATTTACTCGTTTATATATTGCTTATGATTGTTTTTTGAGTACAACAGCAGAGTTAAGTAGTTTCAACAGGGACTGTCAAAAATATCAAAGCCTAAAATATTTACTATCTGGTCTTTAAAAAAAAAAAAAGCCAGGTTATTAAGTAGTTAGAGCAGCAACTTCATACCAAAGAGTTCGATTCCTGGCCAAAGGCACATACCTGGGTTGAAGGTTCGATCCCTGTCCTCCTGATGTTTCTCTCCCTGCCTCCCTCTCTTTCACTCAAGAAAAATCAACGCAAACATAACTTCAGGTGAAAATTAAACCCCCAAAAAGCTTTTCAACCTTGTTATACAGTACTATCACCCATTTGTTTGGTTCTTATTTCAACAAACTTGTCCATAAAATGAACTGGAAGAAGGTAACAGAATGTGCATAAATGTTCTATTGAAATTACTGGGGTATGGAAATGAGTTCTTTTCCAAATACAGCATGAATAAGGTCTCCAATCAGTTCTCAATGAAAGCTACAGATATTTTAAAAGGAACTTTCACAAAAACTTCTCATTATAATCACATCTCCCATTTGGTCCTACTGTTTATATTAAAACCTGTTGGATTTTGTTGTTGTTGTTAAAATGAAAAAACAATGGCCTTTTATTTAAGTAACTAGAGGCCCAGTGCACAAAATTCATGCATGGGCAGGGGGGCGTGTCCCTCAGTCTAGCCTGCATCCTCTCCAATCTGGGACCCCTTGAGGGATGTCTGACTGCCAATGTAGGCCCCATCTAGGCAGTCGGGTATCCCTCTTACAATCTAGGACTTCTGGCTCACAACTGCTCACCTGCCTGCTTTCCTGATTGCCCCTAACTGCTTCTGCCTGCCAGCCTGATCATCCCCCAACCACTCCCCTGCCAGCCTGATTGATGCCTAATTGCTCCCCTGCCAACCTGTTTGCCCCTAAATGCCCTCGTATGCAGATCTGGGTTCTGCCCAAATGCCCTTCCCTGCAGCCGGGTCACCCCCAACTTCCTTCTTTTGCTGGCTTGGTCACCCTTAACTGCCCTCCCCTTGCAGTCCTAGCCCCTCCCAACTCCCCTACCCTGCTGGCCATCTTGTGGAGGTTATCTTGTGTCCACATGAGGGCAAGATCTTTGACCATAGAAGCAGCCATTTTGTCTGTTGGAGTGAGGTCAATCTGCATATTACTCTTTTATTAGATAGGATAGAGACCTGGTACATGAGTGGGGGCCAGCTGGTTTGCCCTGAAGGGTGTCCCAGATCAGGGGGAGGGTTCCCTTGGAGTGTGGGGTGGCCTGGGCGAGGGGCCTGTGGTGGTTTGCAGGCTGGTCAAGCCCCCTGGTGACCCAAATGGAGGCTCTGGTATCTGGGATTTAATTATCTTCTACAATTGAAACTTTGTAGCCTGGAGTGGAGCCAAGCCTTCTGCTTACTCCATGGAGGCAGCCATTTCTGTTGGATTTATTTACCTTCTATAACCAAAACTTTGTAGCCTTAAGTGGAGGCTTGGGCTGGCCAGGGCAGGTGGAAAGCTTGGCTTCCTCCATCTATGGGTACAACTCCTGCTCTCTCCAGCTCTGTGGCTGCTGTCATTATCCTATCTAATAAAAGAATAATATGCAAATTGACCATACCTCTGCTATACACACAAGCCATGCCCACAAGCTACAGCCACCAGCCAATCAGGAGCAAATTTGCAAATAAACCCCAATTAAGATGGCTGCAACCATTGAGAGCAAGAGGGAGGCTTGGGTTTCTCTGGCAATGAAGGAAGTCAAGCTTTCTGCCTGCCCTTGCTGGCGTAGGCCTCCACTCAATGCTACAAAGTTTCAATTATAGAAGATACATAAATCCCAACAGAAATGGCAGCAATCATGGAGCTGGAGAGAGCAGAGGCTAAGGTTGCCCCCAGCAATGGAGGAAGCCACACTTATGCAGCTCTGGCCGGCCTAGGCCTCCACTCCAGGCTAAAGAGTTTCAAGTATAGAAGGTAAATAAATTCCAACAGAAATGGCTGCCACCACAGAACAAGCAGAAGGCTTGGCTCTACTGCAGGCTACAAAGTTTAAAATTGTAGAAAATAAATAAATTTTAGATACCAGGGCCTCCGCTTGGGTCACCGGGGGGCATGGCCAGCCTGCCATCCACCACAGGCCCCTTGCTCAGGTCACCCCACATCTCAAGGGAATCCTCACCCTGACCCAGGACACCCTTCAGGACAAACCAGCTGGCCCTCACTCATGCACCAGGCCTCTATCTATCTAATAAAAAAGTAATATGCCGACTGACCATCACTCCAACACACAAGATGGCTGCCCCCATGTGATCAAAGATTCTGCCCCCATGTGGACACAAGATGGCCACTACAAGATGACCAGCAGGGGAAAGCAGTGGGAGGGACCAGGCCTGCAAGGGAGGGCAGTTGGAGGAGAACAAGCCTGCAGGGGAGGGCAGTTAGGGGTGACCAGGCCAGCAGAGGAGGGAAGTTGGGGGAACCAGGCCTACAAGGGAGGGTAGTTAGGAGGGACCAGGTCTGCAAGGGAGGGCAGTTGGGGGCAATCAAGCCTGCAGGGGAGGGCAGTTAGGGGTGACAGGCCAGCAGAGGAGGGAAGTTGGGGACAAATAGACTGGCAAGGGAGCAATTAGACATAAATTAGGCTGGCAGGGGAGTAGTTAGGGGGTGATCAGACTGGTAGACAGAGCAGTTAGAGGTAATCAGGAAGGCAGGCAGGTGAGCAGTTGAGAGCCAGCAGTCCTGGAATGTGAGAGGAATGTCCAATTGCCTGTTTAGGCCCGATCCTGGGGCCTAAACGGGCAGTCAGACATCACTTAAGGGATCCCAGTTTGGAGAGGATCACCGCCCACCCATGCACAAATTTTGTGCATCAGGCCTCTAGTCTTCTATAATTGAAACTTTGTAGAATTGAGTGGAAGCCTAAGCCTGCAAGGGTAAGCAGAAAGCTTCGCTTCCTCTATTGCCAGGGAAACCCAAGCCTCCCTCCTGCTCTCTGTGGCCTGCAGCCATTTTTGGTTGGGTTTATTTGCATATTTGCTCCTGACTGGTGGGTGGGCATGGCTGGTGGGCATGACTTGTGGCAGAGGTATGGTAAATTTGCATATTACTCTTTAATTAGATAGGATTACCTACAATCTATATAACTGCTTCTTTATATGATTTCTACCTGAAACAACTACCTTTCCTGTGTATTTGAAGTATGAATTCAGATAATTAGAGAAGTATTATAAACTGACTTTCAGTTTTATTGAAGCTGGAGAATATGAATAATGAAGTGTGTGGCATTTTCACATAAATATAAAGCACAAGTACTATGTAAAGATTTTTTAAATGTGATAACAGAAATTATATTAGCTGCCTAAAAAATGCCTCCATTATATAACTTATATTTATTTATTTATAAAATGAAGAAATATTATAAAATGTTAATATGCATAGGCAATAATTTTAATAATGAATTATAATTAATTGGGCATAAACTTGGGGTCGCTTTACAGAGAGTCACCCATTCTCTATCAGTTTAATAAAGTATATTTGTGAAGCAACTTATTAGAGTAAAGGAATACTTCCTACCTGCATACTAGTAGTTTGATGAAACTTACTGATATGATTATTTAAACATAATGTAATATTTATAATTTTACAATTATGAATAACAACATAATGCATTATAGTTTATCTATTAAATTATGGCAAAGAACATGATAGTTATTGGCCTGCTTATAGCATGCCTCTGATAATACAGGCAGGAAATATAAAATCATATAGTAGTATACTAAAAATGTCCCTTCAAATTAGAAGGGAAATTTTACTCTGCTAACTTTTTAAATTTTATACTGTACTAAGTTTTATATTCATATAGATTAAATTAAAATTTAAAAATATATTCTACATAAAGGAGGCACTATTAACAAGAAGATGCTGAAAAAGACATGAAATAGAAGCCTCTGTAAGCCTGGGACTTGAAATGATTACTTGAGTCAAGCATATAAAGTTCTTATGTGATATACATTGTTCTTTAAAAATAAGTTTTATTTTTTAAAAATTTGAAGGAGTTGAGGTATGTCAACTATTAAAATAGCATTATGAAGGTTATTCTATGTGGGAAAAGAAAAAATTTCAAAGAAGACAGAAAGGATGACAGAGTGTAGCAAAATAAAAAACCAAAAAACAAGAGGAGCTACAGAATGATGTAGAAAGTCAGCCTCCAATGTGGACTATAAACCACTTAAGTGAATACAGATATCTTGAAATTTTGGTGATGAGAGAAAAGTGCAAAAAGTCAAGGCAAAAACGAGAAACAAGTAAATAAATCCAAGACAAAGAAGTGAAAACAAACCCGAGAGAATAAGGGAAGTCAAGATATTTCCGCTGTATTTGGGTAAACAGGAAGAAGTGGCTAGTATAGATTAGATGGAGAGGGAGAAAAGGATTTGGTTTCAGTTTAGCTATATGAAGAAAAACTTAGCCAAGGAGCCCTGGTGGTGCAGTGTCACTCTGTACACCCAAAGAGTTCAGGTTGGAACCCCAGCTGAACACATATGGGAGGCAACTGGTGGATGTCTCTCTCTCACAGCCATGTTTGTTTCTCTCTCTCTCCCATCTTCCTCTCTTTAAAAATAAATAAATTTAAAAGGTAGCCAAGGGGTCAAAATGATCCTAAGATTTCAACATATTTTAGACAGTAATTATTTGATTAAAAGTCACTTAAACGTATTTGATCTTAAATTGTGATTGGAGTTGACTTCGCTTTTAATCCAACCAGTACTTAAACAGAAGAGATTTTAAATCTGATGCTATTTATGCTGTGGAAAGAAATCTTGAAATAAACCCTTATCTGGTTGTGAAGGAAAAGAATAATAACTTGTGTTTCTTCAATACTATGAAACCACTGGGTTCAAGGTTAAAAAAAAGAATAACCAGGTAAAAGTATCTGACCTAACACTTGCACCAAATTAACCTATAATGAAAATCATTTTATGTATTGCCACAAATTTGTGTTAAGATTCTGTTTTTCTTCATCTGAAATGTAGTTCTAAAAATAGTCAAATGTATAAGGCAGAATCCACCGATTAAGTGTAGCTTTATGCATACACATGTAACAGGGAAATCTCCACAACTAGGAAAACAGATGTTGGGTTACTTATCTACACTGAATTCTCTGTCAGGTCTGGAAATTTTTCATTAATTAGGACTATCCTATCTAATAAAAGCGTAATATGCAAACTGACCATACCTCCAATCAAGCCACACCCACAAGGCATGCCCACAAGCCAATCAGGAGAAAATGAACCCCAACCAAGATGGCTGTAGCCACTGAGAACAGAAGGGAGGCTTGGGTTTTCGCGGCAATGGAGGAGGCCAAGCTTTCCGCCTCCCCTTACCAGCTCAGGACTTGGCTTAAGGCAACAAAGTTTCAATTATAGAAGATATATCCCAACAGAAATGGAGGCAGCCACGGAGCTGGAAAGAGCAGAGGCTAGAGTTGCCTGGGCAATGGACGAAGCCAAGCCTCTGCAGCCCTAGTGCCTGGGCCTCCACTCTAGTCTACAAAGTTTCAATTATGAAATTTAAATAAACTCAAACAGAAATGACTATCGCCACAGAGCGAGCAGAAGGCTTGGCTCTACTCCAGGCTACAAAGTTTCAGTTGTAGAACATAATTTAATCCCAGATCCCAGGGCCTCTGCTTAGGTCGCTGGGGGGCGTGGCTGGCCTGCAAACCACAACAGGCCCCTCGCCCAGGCTGCCCCACACCCTAAGGGAACCCATAACCTGATCCGGGACACTCTTCAAGGCAAACCAGCTGGCCCCCACCCATGCACCTGGCCTCTATCCTATCTAATAAAAGAGTAATACACAGACAGACCATCACTCCAACACACAAGAGGGCTGCCCCCATGTGGACATAAGATGGCTACCACAAGATGGCCAGCAGGGGAGGGCTATTGGGAAGTTCCAGGCCTGCAAAGGAGGGCAGTTGTGGGCAATCAAGCGTGCAGGGGATGGCAGTTAGGGGTAACCAGTCTGGCAGAGGAGAAAAGTTGGGGGCAAACAGGCTGGCAGGGGAGCAGTTAAATATTAATTAGGCTGGCAGGGTATTGGTTAGGGAGTGATCAGGCTGGCAGACAGAAGCTGTTAGGGGCAATCTGGGAGGCAGGCAGGTGAGCAGTTTGGAGCCAGCAGTCCTGGATTGTAGGAAGGATGCTTGACTGCCCGTTTAGACCCGATCCTACTGGGATCAGGTCTAAAGGGGCAGTCGGACATCCCTTGAGGTGTCCCAGATTGGAGACGGTGCAGGCTGCGCTGAGAGTCATCCCTCACCTCTCATGCACAAATTTCATGAACTGGGCCTCTATTATTATTATAAAACCCAAATCCATTATTTAATTCTATTAAATTACTTCCTCTGTCCCTGAAAGTTCAATGAGCTCTAATAAACATGAAATGCGAGCAGTTAAATTAGTTTCTATCATAAAAACCAAGTAACAGTTTCAAAATCTGCAAATGTCAATACAGTGCCTGATACATATTTTGGTTCAGTTCATGAAAAGAAGTCATAAGAAAAAAACAAACCCACTTAAAAATATGTTACCATTATTATTTCTCTACTAGAGGTCCGGTGCATGGGTAGGATCCTTGGCCTGGCCGGGGATTGGGCTGATGGAGCTGAGAGAAGTTGGCTAGGTGGGAAGATAGGGATGTTGGCTGGGAGAGGGGAGGGACAATTTTCTGAGTCCATACTTCCAGAAACCTCTTTTTTCCTAGACATTTCTCTAAAGATTAATATAGAGAAAAGTAAAATTAGAAAAGGGTTTTCAGAATATGTAATTAGTTTACTTATCTGTATCAGTTTTCCAAATCCTTGTAGAATATCTAGAAGGCAGACAGTACATATGCAGAGGATGAACAAAATATTCTTATGGGAGCGCTAGCTGATGTAGCTAAGTTGGTTGGGTGTTGTCCCATGCACTGAAAAATTACCAGTTAGATTCCTGATCAGCGAACATGCTGGGTTTCAGGCTTGATCCCTAGTAGGGGGCTTACAGAAGGCAGCAGATCAATGTTTCACTCTCACATCAATGTTTCTCTCTCTCTTCTCTCCATCCCCGCTTCCTCTCTATCTCTAAAAATCAATAAAAAAAAACTTTTTTAATATTCTTATGGGAAACTTAAGTTCCTTTCAGTTATCATTACCTATGTTTTTCAGATAGAGGATTAATAAAATAGGATTAAACTAGATGCCCGATGCATGAAATTTGTGCAAGAGTAGGCCTTCCTTCCCCCAGCTACCGACACCGGCTTCCCTCTGGCACCTGGAACCTGGGCTTCCTCCAGCCATCAGCAGGCACCTGGGACAGAGACTTCTCTAGCAGCTCCAGCTTCCAATCTAATTAGCATATTACATTTTCATTATTATAGATGATCTTATTCTGTGGCAGAAACTAGAAGAGACTGACTTCATATTTCAAAAGAATATTAGAAAATAGAATGCCTTGCCATAAACTTTAATGGTAGCTTCTTCCTACCATTGTTTATCCATTAATCAACAAACTGAACATAAAAGTAAAAAATTTTTTTAAGTTTTGATCGTGCCCCAAGCTACAACCACAAGCCACGCCCACCAGCCAATCAGGAGTGAATATGCAAATACACCTAACCAAGATGGCTGCAGCCACAAAGAGTAGGAGGGAGGCTTGGGTTTCCCCGGCAATGGAGGATTCCAAGCTTTCCGCCTGCTCTTGCCCACTCAGGCCTCCACTTAAGGCTACAAAATTTCAATTATAAAAGATAAATAAATCCCAACAGAAACGGCAGCAGCCATGAAGCAAGCAGAAGGCTTGGCTCCCCTCCAGGCTACAAAGTTTCAATTGTAGAAGAAAAATAAATCCCAGACATTAGGGTCTCCACTTGGGTTTCTGGGGGGGCATGACCAGCCTGCAAACCACAACAGGCCCCACGCACAGGCCACCCCATGCTCCAAAGGAACCCCCACTCTGATCTGAGACACCCTTCACATCAAAGCAGCTGGCCCCCACCCATGTACCAGGCCTCTATCTTATTTAATAAAAGAGTAATATTCAGATTGACCATCACTCCAACATACAAGATGGCCACCATAAGATGGTCAGCAGGGGAGGACAGTTGGGAGTGACCAGGCCTGCAAAGGAGGGCAGTTGGGGGCAATCAAGCCTTTAGGGGAGGGCAGTTAAGGGTGACCAGGTTGGCAAAGGAGGGAAATTGGGGGTGACCAGGCCTGCAGGGAAAAGCAGTTGTGAAGCACCCAGGTCTGCAGTGGAGAGCAGTTGGGGGGGGGGGGGTACAAGCCCTGCAGGGAAGGGCAGTTAGGGGTGACCAGGCTGCAGGGGAGGGCAGTTAGGGGCAAGCAGGCTGGGAGGGGAGCAGTTTGGCATCAATCAGGCTGGCAGGAGAGTGGGTAAGGGGTGATCAGGCTGGCAGGCAGAAGTGGTTAGGGGCAATTAGGAAGGCAGGCAGGTGAGCAATTGTGTGCCAGTAGTCCTGGATTGTGACAGAGATGTCCAACTGCCCATTTAGGCCGGATCTGGTGGAATCAGGTCTAATTGGGCAGTCAGACATCCCTCGAGGAGTTCCAGATTGAAGAGGCTGCAGGCTGGGCTGAGGGACCACCTCCCACTCCCATGCATAAATTTCGTGCACCGAGCCTCTAGTATATTAGAATTTAACCTGTTTTACAGTCTGTACAACAGCAGCTTTGCAGAGTGCCCTCTCACACACTGGGGCCCCTTGGGGGATGTTGGAGAGCCGAGGGACCCCACCTGCCAGAGGGACCCCACTCACTCTGCAGAAGCCCTTCAAGCAAGAGGTTGGCTCCAGGGCATGTCCAGCCTGTCTCACCTAGTCCCATCCCACCGTCCACCTTCTAATTAATTTCCTTTCAATGTGCACAAATCTGTGCACGAGGTAACTTGTATATTTATAATAGAATTTAACCTATTTTACAATAATATTGATGATTTTTTTCTATCCTAGAATTTAGTAGAAAAGTATTTTTACTGGAAATTAGAAAGTTGATGGTTAAGAGATTGATGAGCTGATAGAATGCCCTCCTCAGATCTCTTCTAACATGATCTGTGGAGGGCAAAGGTCAGATGAACTAGCATACTGAGCTAACCACCTGTCTTCTAACCTCTGATTACCAAAAGAGGTAATTCTGTAAGGGGGTAGGGTATTCTTCATGGCATCCTAAGTTAAAGATATTACCCTCCCCCCAAATTCTTATTTCCCTCTAAAAAATCCAACAGACCTAGAATCAATATATAAAAGTTAATTTCAAAAAATATTTTCAGTGAATTCTAAGACTTGTTGCCGGCTGTACAATGTAAACATTTATTTTCTTTTCCCTGCATGTTTATCTTTCAAGAATCAGGATATCACTACTAATTTAAGTACCTTCACCTTAATTCATATTCTTCATAATTTCATAATCTTGATCACATGATTTTTCATTAATTTCATCTTTTAAGATCATAAAGTACTTCTTAGTAAATACTTGAACCTCTTAAGTTTTCCAATCAGTTAATTATCTAATTTCCTTTAACTCCGTTTTTACCTATGTACCTTTCACTATCTTTCTTGAAATATGACAACGAAAATTGTACAAAATAGTATGGGGATAAAGCCACCATAGTTTTGTACAAAAAAATGATGTTTTCTCTTTTGTTTCTAAAATTATTTTCAATGCAACTCCAAATCCTAAATAACCTGGTGCTCTGAATGAGTTTAAACTACACAGAAGAAAGAGAAAATTTAATTTCAGGGGGAATTCTCACATACCTTTTACAATAGATTATCTTGCTTATAGCCCGAAAGTTACCAGTACCGTGCGATTATAATTCCTTCCAAATTCTGACCACCTCAACCAATAGGCACAAAGTTCCTTAAAGCAGCACGAAGCAGTATCCTCAACATAATCATTTGAAATATGAGTTGTTAACAAAATTTCCTATGATTTAAGGTCACTACAAGAAGCTGGTTTAAATGTCACTTTTCAAAAAATAAGAACTTTTTGTTGTTAATCCTCACCCAAGGATATTGTTAGAAAGTGGAAGGGAGTGAGGGAGGAGGAAAGACAGAGAGAGAGAAATAACAATGAAGGAGAAACAGATCAATTGGTTGCCTCCTGCACATGCCCTGACCTGGGCCAGGGTTCAAACCCGAAACACTCTGATGCATGGGCTGCAGCTCTAACCACAGAGAACACTGGCCAGGAATAAATTAAGAATATTTTATATATAAATATATTCAGTAAAGATAAAAATGTTTAACCAAAGAATAAACAAAAAACAAAAAAATGCATCCTAAAATGTAAATAAACAGGATCATAACCACTTCCAAAACTGTTCAAAGACTAAAAAGACTCTTCTTTAAGTAAAAAGATATCAAAATCACCCAAAGACTAATGTATAAAATCAATAAATTAGAAGAATAAAAACGTCTTAGGATTCATTATCACCAAAAGACACATGACAGAAAATTTCACTCTGTAAAAACACAAGCTGTAAGTTTGCTGGTTCATCATACTATGTACAACAATGTACATCCACTAAAATAACCCACTAAAACACATATAGGAATAAACTTAACCAAAGAGATGAAAAGCTTATACACTGAAAATACAAACACTGCTGAAAGAACTTAAAGAAGAAATAAATAAATAGAAAAACACCCAGAGACACAGATTGGAAGACAATATTAAAATGGCAATACTACCCACCCAAAGTGATCTACAGATTCAATGCAATCCCTATTAAATTTCAACAGCATTTTTTCATAAGTAGAAAAATATAACCTAAGATTCATACTAAATCTCAAGGGGTCCTGAATAGTAAAGCAAACCTGGAAAAGAAAACAAAGCTGGAGGTCTCTCATTACTTGATTTCAAAACTTACTATAATGCTATAGCAATCCAAACAGTGTGATACTGATATACTGACAAACATATAGACCAATGGAATGGAGAACCCAGAAATAAACCCTTCCATATAAAGTCAACTGATTTTTGATAAGGATGCCAAGACCATCCCATGGGAAAAAGACAGTCTTTTCAGCAAATAGTGCTGGAAAAACTGGATATTCACATGCAAAAGACTGAAGCTGGACCTTTACTTTACACCAGATATAAAAGTTAACTCAAAATGGCTCTGAGATATAAATAGAAGTACTAAAACTGTAAAGCTATTAGAAGAAAATATGGGGAAAATTCATAAAATTGGACTTGGCAATAATTTATTGAATATAACACCAAAAACAAAGGCAACATAAATTAGATTTTATCAAAATTAAAACTTTTGTGCATCAAAAGATACTATGAAGACAGTGAGAAGACAACCCACAGAATGAGAAAATATTTACAAATCATATATCTGAGAATGAATTTATATCCAGAATACATAAAGAACTCCTACAACTCAATAACAAAAAAAGACAACCCAATTAAAACATTGGTAAAAAACTTAAATAGCCATTTCTACAAGTAAGACACACAAATGGCAAATAAGCACACAAAAAGATGCTCAGTGTCCAAACTATAAAGAGTGACCACTTCACACCCTTCTGGATGGCTACTATAAAGTAGAAAATAAGTATTGACAAGAATATGAAGGAATTGGAACTTGTGTATTGATAGTGGGAGTATAAAATGGTGCAGCTACTATGGACTCCTCAACAGGTTAAACACAGAATTACAATATTATTCAGCAATACCAAGGGACTCAAACAGATACTTGTACAATTATTATATAATAATTTATAGTAAAATTACTTATAATAGCCAAAATTTATCAGTATGTGAATGGGAAAAAAAAGGGGGAGCTTATACATACAACCAAATATTATTCAGCCATAAAAGTTAATGAAATTCTGATATATGCTATAACATGGCTAAATATTAAAAACAACATGCTATGTAATATAAACTAGAGACAAAAGGATAAAAAATATATGATTCTACTTGTATGAGGTACCTAGAATAAGCAAATTCACAGGGATAGAAAATTATACAGAGGTTACCAGAGTCTGAGGGAAGGGATGAATTGAAAGTTATTGTTTAATGGGTTCAGAGTTTCTGTTTGGGATGATAAAAAGTTCTAGAAATAGATAGTGGTGACGGCTACACAACATTATGAATGTACTTAATGTAAATGAATTGTACATGTAAAAATTGTAAATTTTATGTTATGCATATTTTACCACAACAAAAAAATAATCTATTTGGTGAATACATACTTATATTCCTCTGCTGCTAAAATGCACCTTGTTTAGAATTCCAAATTACAATGAAATGTACTTACTGTGTGTTTGTACATACACATACAATGAATCTACTTTTAAAAAAAGATCCTAGCAGGTTGTGCCCACCAGATATCCTAGAGCATACCTTCAAAGTTTCAAATAATTATATTTATACTCCAATTTTATTGCTATTTCAGTTATTTATCTACATTGAAAGTAATAGGTCATAAGTTAAGGGAAAATACCTATCAATTCTACTGATGGTCTACATATACATGTTTACAGTATAAGTGCTAAAATTGACATTGTACCTGATAGAGCATGATAGGTTCCATGTTGTATCCTAAGGTATCTGCAAAATTCTTAGCGATGACTGTTTTTCCACAACCCTACAAACAGAAACGCAGTATTTTAAGAGAGAAATCAAAATGACCAAAAGTCAGGAAACAGAAGTTTGCAGTGAGGCTGCCATTCTTACTTTTCCTCCAATTAAACATATGTCCTTAACCATATGAGACTGCATCATTTCAGCCAGTAGTTGTTTATGGCTTGAAGTCTGTATAAAACGTTCTGATTCATAAGGTTGATTAAATGGCCTACTACCAGCTGGCACCTATAATAAAAGAGAGGTAAATATAATAAGCATATGTTTTTCTCAAAATATTAGTAAGTAAAAGTGCATAATTGCCATTAAAAGCCCATACTAATTTCCTGCTCAATTCAATTCTATAACCTTTTTGATATTTCAATAGAGCAGCAATTATTTTTTCCCACAGATGTGATGATCATCAACCAACCTCCAAATCAATCATCCCTCTAAACTGAAAGCCCCATGCTGGCAGATATTTTCATAAGAATCATGTAATCTTCATCCTATTTATAACTAACAACAATGTCACTACTTGAGAATGAAAGCTTTTGTCCAAATTCCAGTTATAAGCACAGAATTTAAAATCAGTCCACTGGGACTCTCCGAAGTCACCAAAGACCTGCTGACTTTTGAAATCCATGTCCATAAATCCTTTCCCACTCTTGTTTTAATTAAACCACTCAGAAGCATCTGTCCTTAAAATCTCTCCTCGAATTCCTCATTACCTACTTCTTTTATTTCCTATTTCCTCATTATTCTCCTAACAGAAAAAGATCTCCATGCTCTGCTGAGGACTCTGGGCTTGATCATACTATACACACATGAACCCTAAAGAATGTTAAGTTTGGAAGTGACAAGATCAGAGTTGCATTTTAAAAATATCAGCCTGGTGGTAACATAGAAGGCTAACTAGAACCAATTGGAGGCAATGAAGTTAGAAAACTATCACTAAAAGGAAGAAAATAATGAAACCTTGCTCATATTTCATGTCTCTGGATTTATTGTTTATAATGCCTGTAATGTCCTATCATCTTTCATCCCTGGGCCACCGGAAAAGTCTCATGTCATACTTAAAGACTTAGCTCAAGTCCCACCTCCTCTGAAACTTTCTCTACTCCTTTGGACTCTGTATTACTTCCTTCTCTATGTCCTCATAGCCCTTTGAATACCTCTATCCTTGACCATCAGCTTGGTGAGGTCATTCATCTGAAGGCTACAAAAGGTACAGTGGAAAGTAGTCCTATCTAGAAGTCCCAGCTGTGATATTCCTAGCTCAGTGGTCGGCAAACTGCGGCTCGCGAGCCACATGCGGCTCTTTGGCCCCTTGAGTGTGGCTTGATTACCCTCTTTATATCAGTTTTCTAATCTGTAAAAAAAAGATAATAAAACTTACCTCCAGGGTTATTGGGAGATTTAATGACATAATGAATATATACAAAGAGAAACACAATAGCTCTAGTAAAGCCTAATACAGAGCCTGGGTCATAGTAAACATAATCAATGTTCAGTTTGATGAATGAGTAAAACAGTAACATGAATAAGTATTAATATGTTAGAGCCCAGCCTGTTTTGTCTTCCAGATGGAAAGCACAGTGTCAGTCACCAGTGACTAACTGAGCACTTAACATGATGATATCACATTAAAACACAACAAAAAGTTTGGTCTTTCACAACATAAGAAGGCAAGCCTTTTCTTTCCTCTATTTATTTATAATTTATTTAAATTTAGGATTTTTTCCAAGTTGAGTTTCCTTGAGATAGTTTCCCATTGCCTCTTAAGGTTCTTAGGGAGCTCAAAGAAAGGGTTAGAAAGGGCGGTAGAGCAAGCAAAAGGAGCTCCATGACCAAATATAATTCCCCTCCTCTGAAAACTGTTCAACTAGAACAGCTCTTCTTTCAACTGTCCATGTAGTTAACAAATATTTTATTTAAAAGTGTTCCCTGCTGCTAAAATTTGTTTGAAAAGATTTATTGTTTATTACTAAGGACTCAAGACTACAAAATGCTTTCATTAATCAACACTTCACTTAATTTTCACAGAGGCCAACTTTTGTTTTTGACAAACGGCTATCCATATGTTTCTCCTGAACTTTTCCAATCTAAGACATACATGACTAGATAAATATAGATACAGATATGCAGATGCTATAGAGTCTATGAATATTAATAAGGGATCATACATCCAATTTAGGTCATAAAAATAGGCAGAACCATGCATATCTTAGAAAGTATAAACTCTGGCTCTAGACACTGTGGCTCAGGTGTTTGGAGCATCATCTCATATACCTAAAAGGTGGCGGGTTTGATTCCAATCAAGGCATATGCCCAGGTTGCAGGTTCAATCCCTGGGCATGGTACTTAAGAGGGGCAACCAATTGATGTTTCTTATGTTGATGTTTCTCTCTCTCTCTCTCTCTCTCTCTCTCTCTCTCTCTCTCTCTCTCTCTCTCTCTCTCTCCCCTTTCCTCTCTCTTCAATCAATTTTTTAAAAGTATAAACTCTGACTTATTACCTTAATGGTCACCTCTTTTTCTGCAATCCAGACAGTAACAGAAGCTTGGGAGATGTGGTTTTCAGTTATCCTCTCCACTCTCACAATCTCTTCAGGAAGCAAAGAGCTTCTTGAATCTTGGAGTTCAAAGCGCTGTAAAATAACAAGAAAACCATGTACTTTACTTTTCATTTTAGTATTAATGTTGGATATCTTGAAGTTCTCATCTTAATTAGAAATGAAACTCATTCTACAGTATAAAGGTAGAGGTAAAAATATGAATGAGAATTTTTTCCTACTTTCATGAATACCATTCTACTTACGACAATTACTAAAAGTGATATGAAAATTGCCTCCAAATTTTACTAAGGACAGGAAATGGAATTCTTGAATTTCTGACTGGTAGATGTTTGCAGCCTACATTTCTTGATAATAAAAATGTTCAGTTTCCTAGAAAGGGATGATGAAACTCATGAAAACATGTAAAGTAAAATAAGCCCTATATCAGTTGATTTCTTAAATAAACTGATCTAAAATTCATGAAACCAGAACTTCCTACACGTAATTCTGCTGTTTGTGTGTGTGGTTAGCTTAGCTGATTACAATAAATTATAACAATCAATCTTCCACATATCTGGCATAGTGCCTTCTACAGTGTAGGTTCTCAATATTTATCAAACTGGATTTAAAAGGCCAACACCATTGACTCTTTCTCCATTTGGGCCAATTAGGAATGCTCTAACACTTGGTTATACTCCCTAGTTATGTAAAAAAGGCACAGAGAAAACACAAACAAGTATATGAAAAATGAGAATACTAATTTAGAATTCATTAAATACTATGGCCTACTAATAGCAGCATGATCAATATGAAAAGCTTAATTCATTTTTAGTATTAATTGCTCCACCATAACATTATCACTACAGTGAAAGGTTGAACCTCAATGAAAGAAAAGATCACCACTTACTCAACAGAATGACACAACCTGAGAAAATAGATTTTTTAAAAGAAAATTATCTTCAACCTCAACATTCTAAACATAGTGGACTAATTCAAATCTTCATTAGGTATCATAAGTACTTAAGACAATCACTCCTTTCCCCAAACCTAACAGAAGTTATCTGTTAGTGCTACTACACAGAGTAAGTTTTATACTGTATACATTTTATGTGTGCGAATGCCCATAGTATCACATAATTTGGAAGGAACTCCTTCCATGTTGTAGATATATGACAAGCATTGACACCTCAAGTGCTTGCAACAAATTACACTGTATTCTGAAGGACATTTAATAGGAAAGGAATAAGACCTTTACATTCTAAGAAAACAAACACACTGTATATACTTAAAGGTATGTTTTTACCCCACCTATAATACTGTCAATCTAAGTTGATATAGCATTGATGTCAGAGCACTTATATTCCAGAAATGAATACTAATGCCTTGAACCATTTGCTAAACTGGTTGTCATTATAAATAATTCAAGCTAAAATATTTCAGTAGAATAATAGTAAACTAGAATAAACCAAGATAGTAAAAAGTTGCAAGGAGAATTACCACTGCCAGCATAGGAAATTTAGAAGACTGTTGATCAAAAAGGCAACTGAGGAGTAAAATCCTATATAATAAAAGCCTAATGTGCTAAGTGTCCAATCATCCTGTTGGTCATTCAACCAATCAAAGATAATATGTTGCTAAGGCCACTCAACAGATTGCTATGACTTGCACTGACCACCAGGGGGCAGACACTCCAACTGGTAGGTTAGCTTGCTGCTGGGGCTTGGCCGATCAGGACTGAACAAGACGGGCCAAACATGCCCTGGAGCCCCCCTGTGGTCCCTCTCTGGCCCCAATCATGCATTGATAGGGTCCTCAGCCTGGCCTGCACTCTCTTACAATATGGGACCCCTTGAGGGATGTCAGAGAGTCAGTTTCGTCCAATGCCACAGGTCAGGCCGAGGGACCCTACTGGTGCATGAATTCGTGCACCAGGTCTCTAGCAAATATATAATTATTATAGGCTACATGTTAGATGTAGAAAACCAAGTATATACTTTACCATTTTATATTAATGACTATATTATCTGTGAAATCTAGAATTTCAATTAAACAGGACCAATGGTACACTTCCTTTAGGATTACATTATTTGAACTATGAAGTTTCCTATCTCATAAAAGAGTAATATGCAAATTGACCATACCTCTGGTTAAGCCACGCCCACAGCCATGCCCATCAGCCAATCAGAAGCAAATTATGCAAATAAACCCCAACCAAGATGGTTACAGCCACTGAGAGCAAGAGAGAGACTTGGGTTTCCCCGGCAATGGAGGAAGCCAAGCTTTCCGCCTCCCCTTGCCAGCCTAGGCCTCCACTCAATGCTACAAAGTTTCAATTATAGAAGATACATAATCCCAACAGAAATGGTGGCAGCCACGAAGCTGGAGAGAGCAGAGGCTAGGGTTGCCCAGGCAATGGAGGAAGCTAAGCTTCTGCAGCCCTAGCACCTAGGCCTCCACTCTAGGCTACAAAATTTCAATCACAGAATTTAAATAAACACAAACAGAAATGGCTGTCACCACAGAGCAAGCAGAAGGCTTGGCTCCACTCCAGGCTACAAAGTTTCAATTGTAGAACATAAATTAACCCCAGATCCCAGGGCCTCCGCTTGGGTCACTGTGGGGTGCAGCCAGCCTGCCAATCACAACAGGCCCCTCATTCAGGCCACCACACGCCCCAAGGGAACCCACACCCTGATCCAGGACACTCTTCAGGGCAAACCAGCTGGCCCCCACCAATGCACCTGGCCTCTATCCTATCTAATAAAAGAGTAATTTGCAGATTGACCATCACTCCAACACACAAGAGGGCTGCCCCCATGTGGCCAAAGATCCTGCCCCCAGGTGAATACAAGATGGCCACCATAAGATGGCCAGCAGGGGAGGGTTGTCGGGAAGTTCCGGGCCTGCAAGGGAGGGCAGTTGGGAGGGACCAGGCCTGCAAGGGAGGGCAGTTGGGGGTGATCAAGCCTGCAGGGGAGGGCAGTTATGGGTGACCAGGCCGGCAGAGGAGGAAAGTTGGGGGCAAACAGGCTGGCAGAGGAACAGTTAGACATCAATTAGACTGGCAGGGTAGTGATTAGGGGGAGATAAGGCTGGCAGGCAGAAGCGGTTAGGGGCAATCGGGAAGGCAGGCAGGTGAGCAGTTTGGAGCCAGCAGTCCTGGATTGTGAGGGACTGGGACTAAAGGTGCAGTTGGACATCCCTTGAGGTGTTCCAGATTGGAGAGGGCACAGGCTGGGCTGAGGGACATCCACCGCCTCCCATGCACAAATTTCGTGCACCGAGCTTCTAGTAATTAAATAAAAGGAAATGTAAATCACAAGGGTGTTGGTCTGTAAGGACTCCATATTCACCCTCACAATTTCCAATTCTGACCTACCAAGCTATTTATTTTCTTCATACCTTTTTCTCTGCTTTTGAGCACTAAAAGGGAAAATTGCCATACCATACTGTTTGACTACTGAATAAATATGATGTAGCCTCCAGTCTCTGCTGGGTTCTTCCCAAAACTCTTTAGCAACTGACATAAACCATTACTCTTTTCCTTAGGAGTCTATCTGAACTCATCCACCCCTGTCTCAGTGTGTAATCTAGCTGCTTCTGCCATCCACATCAGAGCCTTCAGGCACATACAGCTTCACATTTCACAAGAATATTAACCCCATTACAGCAGTATCAAAATGTATCTATTTGGTTCACTCTAGATCTCCAGAACCTAGAATCAGACACATGGAACATAGTCAATGGTCAGGAAAGGTTTGTTAAATAAATAAATTTAAAAAAACAAAAGCTTTCCATGTTCGTTCTTCAGATCTTAGATGTCATCTTCTCAGAGAGGGTATCCATTTCTCAGCTGTATTTACTTATTGATTGATTGTAATCCTTTACTAAAAAATAAACTCAGTGAAGGTAGATACTTCTGTCCATTTTGATTACTCCTACATCTCAAACACGAGTGTGCCTGGCTAATTGATTAAATGGAAGAAATGGAAAGAATAAAAACGTTTTTGAATGAATAATCTAAAAGTCTTCATTCAACAAAACATCTCTGAAACATTTGAAACTGGCTATTTCTTCCCTCTTAAAACAATCTCTCTCCAAGCTCATAAGAATATTCTCTGCTACTTTACTTAGATATCTCTGACTGGTCTTCCTCTGCCTAATTTGAGGTTCTTTGCCCACTGCCCAATCCTTAAATATTGGTGCTTCCAGGGTTCAGTCTTCAAGGACTATTTCTCTTCTCTATGTTCCTTTTGGGTTCTTCCATCCATCACCATTAATTCCATTAATACCATACACTAGTGACTCCCAAGTAATTACCTTTAATATCAAAATGGCGCCAGATTCAGATACATATCTTCGAGATGGCCACACAAACCCACTCTAGAACCTCAAATTTAAAAAGACACCACTGTATTGAACTATTTAGTCCCCACCCCAATGTGCTTATTTTCTCTACTTTCTCATGTTAATTAATGGTATCTCCATCTCAGTTGTTCAAGCTAGAATTCATGGACATTCTAGAATTTGTACTTTCTCTCACAGCCTCCCTACCCATCTTACACTTTATCAGTTAGCAAGGTCTATCACCCCACCTCTGAAACATTTCTCATATCTATTCAATCTCTGTTTCACTGATCTAATACAGGTCTTTATAACTTTATCAGAGTCACTGATCATGATGCTACACTACTGTAAAATCATTACATTACAATGGTTATTTGTTTGTGTGATGCCCCAAACAGACCATAAATTCTTTAACAGCAGAGATCAGATCATATCCCTTTTTGTTTCAATAGATTTTTGTATGAACATCATTTGCCAAATAATGAGGCTCAATTAATGCTTGTTAAACTGAAATGAAAACACTAAATGCAAATCCTTCCAAGTTTCCCAGTAAAGATCACAGTTTATTTTATATTATCAGTAGGTAAGTGGCAGCAAATCACTGAGGAAACTTCTGAATTTAACCACTGTTATGATAAAGTCCTGCTTAAGAAGGACCTAGAGCCACGACCTGGTACTAAAAGCCTGGATGTACTCATTACTATACTGTACTGCAACACAGTGGTCAGCAAACTCATTAGTCAACAGAGCCAAATATCAACAGTACAACGGTTGAAATTTCTTTTGAGAGCCGAAAACCGACGTCTGCGCATGGGCCACCAAGTTTCAATTACACTGTACATAGGCGCCCACACATGGTATTTTGTGGAAGAGCCACGCTCAAGGGGCCAAAGAGCCGCATGTGGCTCGCAAGCTGCAGTTTGCCGACCACTGCTGTAACAAATATCATCATCAAATTATAGCAGACTCAGAATGAGAGTATTTTCTTTAAGACATCTTTAACTAAAGCTAGAAGTGATTTTGTGACTGCAGAAACATGTTTTTAGAGTATGAATATCGTAAGATGAGCACCATCTGGGGAATGAAAGACATTCGAGCCATTTTTATAGCTTATTTTGAGCATAGAAAGCTGTTCTGAATTTTACCTAACTGCATTTTCAGTTAGTAATAATTTTTGCTTAAAAAATAAGGAAACTGGATATTCCTTATTTTAGTTAAGTGATTACATTAAAATCCAAATGGATAGCTAATTCAAATACAACTATGCATTAATTGCTATGACAATTTTAGATCAGAATATAATTATTTGTTAAGAAAAAGTTTTTACAGGTATTGCAATATGTACTTTCTTGGTTTGTTATTATAATAGGTATATCTATTCTTTAATTCAGCATTTTTTTGATTCAACAGTATTTCATTGATTTTCGCCACTCTTAATTAAAAATTATGGAGGATACAAAAAAATGTATCTGTAGCCCACTGAATGTGCTCAGTTGTTGAGCATTTACCCATTAACCACGAGGTCACGGATTTACCCATTAACCACGAGGTCACGGATTTACCCATTAACCACGAGGGCACGGATTTACCCATTAACCACGAGGTCACGGTTCGATTCTCAGTCAGGGCACATACACAGGTTGTGGGCTCAGTTCCCAATGTGGGGCATGCAGGAGGCAACTGAGCAATGATTCTCTCTCATCATTGATGTTTCTATCTCTCTCTTTCTCTCCCTTATTCTCTGAAATCAATAAAATATATTAAAAATAAATAATAATGAAAATTTTATCTGTTAACATTAGCACGAGAAAATAGAGAAACTTAGAATAAAAAACAGGCCACATAGCCTCCGAAGATATAGCAGAAAGAATTATACCAATTAGTAGACTTCCATTTTTAGGGAGACAGATTTAATACTCTAATGTGGATATATGCACCAGTGTGTGATGATCTTATAAAAGAAAGTTCTTAATTAGGTTCAGCCAAATGAATCTAAGCTCTGTGCTCCTTAACTCTCTACCGAGGAATTGAAAAAAAAGAAGTACTATTCCTTAACTAGCACTTGACATAATTAAGGCAAGAAAAGACAATTATTTTTTATTAACTTATCTAAGTAAGATCATTCCCTTCTATCTTTTTTAAAACTCTACAATCAAATTTAAAATAATTTCTGTCTGTCATATGGATCTTTAATCATTTTTCTATGTCCCCCTTAATTATAAGTCAAAATAAAGGCCAAATAAAATAAAGCAACACTAGTTACTTTCTTTACAAAACTCAATTTATTTTCTTAATCTTCATCCCAGGATATGGCTTTTTATTGATTTTAGAGAGAGAGGAAGGGAGGGAGAGAGAGAAACACCCGCGTGAGAAAGAAACAACAATCAATTGCCTCCTGTATGCCCCTGACTGGGATAAAACCTGAAACCTAGGTATGTGCCCTGATCAGGAATCAAACCGCAACCTTTTGTTTTATGGAATGATGCTCCAACTAATTGAGCCACCCAGAGCTACAAAACTCAACTCTTAAAATGTATTCTACAACTTTATCTAATTTGTATAACTAGTTTTCAAATTAGAGACCAGAAACACAAAAAGTAGTGGATTTAGGTAAAAATAAAGACCTTGGTTGATAACTGACTTACCTAGGTTCTGAATATCTTCTCTTAGCTGTATCATAAAAAGCTTTGCCTCTTCCTGTGACATTTTCTTCCTCCCTATTTATCCTGTTCCCTAGGCATTGGGTATTGTACTAATGGGAATCAAGGGAGCTCATCTAAATCCTTAAATGCTAAGTGCACTATTTCAATGACCAATGCCCATTTAGCTTAGATATTGATTAAATCAAAGATGAGTTCTAGTTTTCTTTTTTCCAGCTCTGAAATAAAACAAAGCAAACTACAGTCAGAATATGGTAGTTTCCTGACTCCTTGAGCCTATGAATTACTTTCTCCACTTCCAAATGGTTCTTCATTATGCCCTTAATATTCTTCCACCTTCTCCTCCTCCCTCTTCCTCTCTTCTTTTCCTCATTCTCTCACTCTCTGCTTCACTCCCTCTCACACACACAGAATTATTTTCCCTTAAATCAGTGGCTGCTATTTCATTGTCCCCAGCTCTGCTTCTAAATTCTGCTATCTCTTCTATGTTACTTTGCCTCTTTATTGACTATTATTTTCCCCTTCCTTTTTTTATGCTTTACTTTTAGATACTGTCCCTACGTACACTTCTTGGCATCTATAAAGAATAGCATTTTTTTTAAATTTTATTATTGGCCCCACCAAGCAATAAAAATATTGGAAGTTTTTTGGCTAAATGGTATGGTTTTAAAAATCCCACTGAGGTAACTGGAATCTATTGTTCCACTCTTCTGAGTTCTTCTCACTGTTACCACCTATGTAGAGAATAAGTATTCTGTACTCCCCAAATCTCTGTGTAGATTTAGGGGTAAAGGAGAAACAAATACCATTTCATATGCTTAAGGTTGTCAAATTCTGGCTTGCTTCTAGAAAATGAAGGGCCCATACACATAATCACAAAATCTTGCTGTTCACATTCTACTTATGACTCAGAAATCTGCACCTTGAGTCAAACTATAAAAGAGAAAGGGAAAATAATCTAGAGGGAGGGAGGATCCAAGGTGCGGCCAAGCTGCAAGACAGTGTGTGAGTGAGAGAGTGAAAGGAGAGTGTGTGGACCTGTGAGGAGTATCTGTATTTGTGAGTGAGAGAGAGCTATATTCCACAGGACTGTTGTGGACTGGCGGACAGGCTCCCCTGGCTAGGCAGCCTCTCCTACTGCTGAAATCTCTCCTAAAGTGGCCAGCTCTGCAGAAGAGACCATGCCATCTTGAAGGGGAGAGCAGCTGTGATGGGAAGACAGCCTTAGTTTCAACCAGGGAGACCTTTGATACCTCCCAGAACCCTCTAATTACAATGCCCAGGGACCAACTGCCTCAGCTGCCAACCCACAAACACCGAGACTCCCGCCGTGCCAGCCACGGGCACCTAAAAAGTTTGTCTGGGGGGAGACAAAGCGGCACCAAATACAGCACAGGAACTGCGGCTTCTCACAGAGCAGACAGAAGAAACAGCTGAATCGAATAACACCGACCCAGAAAGGTCAGAGATCACCCAGAGAGAGATTCAACTGGGTGTTTGTTGTTTACATTTTTTGGATTAGTTGTTGTTTGTTGTTTGCTTTTTTCTCTGGGTGTTTGTTGATAGCATTTTTTTAATTAGTTGTTGGTTATTTGGAGTTTTCTCCCCATATACATATATTTTCCCCCTTCTTTTGTCTTCTCTCTTATCTTTTTTCCTTTTGTCATTATCATTTTTGCAATCTTTTCTCTCCCCAAATTCTCTTTTCTCTGGTGATAACCTTTATTTGGGGTTATGGTATCATGACTACATTTGTGTTTGGTGCCCTGTGCATTATATCTTGTTATGTTGTATTTTGTGCCTTTAAATCAACGCAGGAGAGACAGAACTACATAACCAGACACCCTGAGAGGAGTAAATATGGGGAGACAAAGAAACAGCACCCAATTTGAGAAAAAGGAGGAATCAAGAGAAAAGGAAGTAAACAAAATGGAGGAAAGCAGAACCAAGATGGTGGCATAGGTAAAACACCTATCTTGTTGCCATACACAGCAATTTCAAAACTACAACTTAACGAAAGAACAAGCACCATCCAGAATCACCGGAAAGCTGGCTGAGTGAAAATTCCACAAATAAAAGTGAAGATAAGACACTGTGACTCAGAGGAGCAGCGGTGGACAGCGTTGAAGATACGTGCAGAGTCAGAGGTTTAGAGCGGGCACACCAGCAGATTGGGTGGACGGCTGAAAACCGGGCAGTTTTCTTGAACGGGAGAGACAAAGACGTCCCACTGGACTGATTCTCCAGCTCTTGTCAAAGTCCAGGGAACCCAATATCATACGGGGTAAAACTGGACAGTGGGAGGGCACACCAAAGCTTGGGTACTGCAGGGGTCGGCAGACTTGTGGAAAAGGCGAACTTGTGGGGAGTGTGCGTGAGCTTGGGAATAGCGCAGCTGCGTGACCGTGCAGAGAGCACTCGTGACTTGCTCTTTCATTCGGGAAACCGTCAGACTGCATTGTTTTGCAACCCTGGGTGAGATATTGGGTGTACAGACTCATTTGGGGAGAGGCTGAATTCTCCGGCAGCCAGTGGAGCTCGGCAGCGGCTCTCTCTCAGAGACCCTGAAGCCACATAGGGCAGAGCTGACACTGTCTGCTTGGCCCAGAGACTCCACCCATCCAACCTGAGCACAGCTGAACGTCACAGACAACTGGCCTGGAGGTCAACCCCTCCAAGTGCTAACGATTAACCTGAGCTTATCTTCAACAAGACTGCAACCCATATCCACCTCAGGTAACTGGTGAGGCTGAGCCACTGTCCCTTGTAGGACGTCTACCACACAAAGCTGATTGACCAACTCAGGGAAGCAGCCACCATGCAGAGACATGGAAAGAAATCAGATGTGAAAGAAATGGAGGAAAAAAAAACGACTGGACATGGAATTCAAAACCACGGTTATAGGGCTTCTCAAGAGGCTCCTACAAAAGTTCGAGACCTATAAGGAAATAAGCAAGACTGAAAAGGAAATGAATGAGACCCTCAAGGATATGAACAAGACCTGCAAGGAAATGATCAAGACCAACGTGGAAATGATCAAGACCAACATGGAAATGATTGAGTCCTACAAGGAAATGAACAAGACCCTCAAGGATATGAAGGAGACTCTCAAGGATATGAAAAAGTACCAACCAGAAATTAAGCATACACTGACTGAAACAAAAAATATTATACAAAGGCCTAAAAGTGCTCTGGAGCACCCCAAGAACCAAGTTAAAGATTTGAAATACAAAGAGGTAAAATCAACTCAGCTGAAAAAGCAAAAAAACCAAAAGAATCCAAAAAATTGAAGATAGTGTAAGGGGCCTCTGGGACAACCTCAAGCATACCAACATCCGAATTATAGGGGTGCCAGAAAAAGAGAGAGAGCAAGACAATGAAAACCTATTTGAAGAAATAGTGACCAAAAAGTTCCCACACCTGGTGAAAGAAATTGACTTAGGAGTCCAAGAAGCGCACCGAGCCCCAATATATAGGAACCCTAAGAGGACCACACCAAGGCACATCATAATTAAAATGCCAAGAGCGAGGGAGAACCAAGATGGCTGCATAGGTAAACACCTATTGTTCTGCCCCGCGCAACGATTCAAAAACTACAACATAACAACAAAACAAACATCACCCAGAATCACCAGAGAGCTGGCTGAGTGAAAACTCCACAAATAAAAGTAAAGGTGGGACACTGAGACTCAGAAGAGCAGCGGGAGCACAGCCTTGAAGACGGAAACAGGTTAGGAGCCGTCCTGGTCGCGCGCGCGGCTGTAGGGCTGGAGCAGCAACCCCGGCTGGATTTCGCCAATGGGGAGGGTGGAGACGTCCCACTGCATGGATTCCCCAGCGCCAGGCAAGGTACGAGATCCGGGGAATGTGGAGACGTCCCACTGCACAGATTCCCCAGTGCCAGGCGAGGTCCGAGATCCGGGGGACGCACCCTGGAAGCCAGCTGCGGCAGAGGTCTCCTAGTCTTTGGAGAAACCAGGTAGCTGGGAAAAGAAGTTTGCGCGCAAGTGTCGCACAAACACGCGACTTGCTCCCTGGAAACTTGTCTCCTGGTCCCGGAAACCACCTATTTTACAACCCTGGGTGAGACTTTGGGTGTGCAGACTCATTTGGGGAGAGGCAGAGTTGTCTGGCAAGGGGAAGAGACTAGTGGCTTTCTCTTGGAGGTGTCTGCAGCCATCCCCATCCAACAGAGACCCACGCGCCGCATAGGACGTAGCTGACACTGAGGCTGCCTGCGCAGCTCAGAGACTCCGCCCATCCAACCTGAACACAGTCTCCCTTCACAGCCTATTGGCCTGGAGGTCAAACCCTCCTAGGGCTAACAACAACAAGCTGGGTTTAAATTCAAAAATACTGTACAACCCATAAAGGATTGCAGTAAGAGTACCCATCTCACGTAACTGGGGAGGCTGTGCCACTGACCCTTAGAGGACATCTACCACATAAAGCAGCCACCATGCAGAGATATGGAAAGAAATCAGGTGTGAAAGAAATGGAGGAGAAAAGACAACTAGACAAAAAGTTCAAAACCACGATTATAAGGCTTTTCAAGAGGCTCCTAGAAAAGGCCGATGAACTTAATGACAACTATGAGGAAATAAACCAGATCAACGAGGAAATAAATAAGACCAACCAGGAAATGAAAGAGACTTACAAGGAAATGAATGAGACCCTCAAGGAAATGAAAAAGACCTCTGAGGATATGAACCAGACCCTCACGGATATGAAAAAGGACCAACTAGAAATCAAGCATACACAGACTGAAATAAAAAATATTACACAAAGTCCTAAAAGCAGTCCAGAGGGCCACAAGAACCAACTCAAAGATTTGAAATGCAAAGAAGTAAAATCCACTCAGCTGAAAAAGCAAGAAACCAAAAGAATTCAGATAATTGAAGATAGTGTAAGGGGTCTCTGGGACAACCTCAAGCATGCCAACATCCGAATTATTGGGGTGCCAGAAAAAGAGAGAGAGCAAGGTAATGAAAACCTACTTGAAGAAACAGTGACTGAAAACTTCCCCCACCTGGTGAGAGAAACTGACTTAAAAGCCCAAGAAGTACACAGAACCCCAAAATATAGGAATCTAAAGAGGACCACACCAAGACATATCATAATTAAAATGCCAAGAGCAAAAGATAAAGAGAGAATATTAAAAGCAACAAGAGAAAAACAGTTGGTTACCTACAGGGGAGCACCCATACGATTGTCAGCGGATTTCTCAACAGAAACGTTGCAGGCCAGACGGGAGTGGCAAGAAATATTCAAAGTGATGAATAGCAAGAATCTACAACCAAGATTACTCTATCCAGCAGAGCTATCATTCAGAATTGAAGATCAGATAAAGTGCTTTGCAGATAAGAAAAAGCTAAAGGAGTTCATCACCACCAAACCAATATTATATGAAATGCTGAAAGATATTCTTTAAGAAAAGGAAGAAGAAAAGGTAAAAATATAAATTAGGAACAACAAATACACATCTATCAACAAATGAACATAAAAATCAAGTGAATGGATAGGCTGATGAACAGGATAAACTGGTGAATATAACAGAAACATGGACATAGAGAGGGAATGGACTGACAATTCTTGGGGAGAAAAGGGTTGTGGGAAGTACAGCAAGAGACTGGACAAAAATCTTGCAACAATGGGAGAGGACAGTGGGGACGGGGAGGTGAGGGTGGAGGGTGGGATAGGTACAGGGTGGAGGGGAGATATAGGGGGATAAAAAAGGGAAAACAATGTAATTAATAAACTGAACAATAAAGATAAAAAATGGAAATAAAATAAAATAAAATAAAAATAAAGTGAATTAATAAGCTGATGAACAGGATAAACTGGTGGATGTAACAGAATCACGGACATAGAGAGGGAATGGACTGACAACTCTTGGGGAGAAAGGGGGTGTGGGAAGTGCAGCAAGAGACTGGACAAAAATCATGCAACTATGGGAGAGGACAGTGGAGGGGGGTGAGGGAGAAGGGTGGGATGGGTACCAGGCAGACGGGAACTATAGGGGGGGTGTAATTAATAACTAAACAATAAAGATAAAATCTTTAAAAAAAAAGTAGGGGGGAAAAAAGAAAAACTAAAAAAAATGAGTTCATACCAATTTCTCCAATTCCAATATAATACGTGAGGGTTCTTTCATCCTACCTTTCTGTTTATAAATTCCTTCTCCAACAGTGAAAAATGCAGATCTTATTCTACTCAATATATTCACTTATTTGCTCAATTGATTTACTCTATAAAACCAATCTCCCAACCATACCAGCCACCTCAGTGCATGCCAATACCCCCATGCCTACAAAGTAAGAGAAGGGAAAATTAGAAAGATAGAGACAGAAAAGTAGGAAAGCAAGAAGAGATGGGAAGAGGTTAGAAAAGGAGAAGGGAAGGGAAAAGAGAAGGGAAGGGGGAGGGAAAGGGGAGAAAAAGAGGAATGGGAAAGGGAAAAGGAAATGGAAAGGGAGCAGATACTTACTTTTAAAACATCTTCCACAGCCATCTTCCCTTCCTGTGCTAGTAAAATAGTGTACGGGTAAAGCCAATGGATTGCATGTTTGATTGACATCATAGGAAAGGAATTCTATTTAGGAGCAAAAAATATATATAAATGAGGAACATCTAAAATAAATTTGAAAAATTATCTGAAATGTACAATGACATTAAAATTGCCTTATAAACAATAACCAATAGGCTACTCATATTTCCCAAAAGTCTACATAAGCATATATTAATTATTTCTGCTTTTCTTCCTGTCCACTCCCTTTCCTTCGGTAACTTTTCCCACAACCATCTTTCAGCTACCATCTATGTGTTGATAGCTTCCATATTTATATCCCTAGTCCTGACTTTTCTTGAGCTCTAGATTTGAACTCTCAATTGCACATTGGACATGACTATATGAATATCCCATTGACCCCCATTCAACATGTCTGAAATTACATGTCTGAACACATCTCCCTACCCTACTTGTCCCAAACTGCCTTTTCCTCCATCTTTGTTCCTAATCTTAATTAATCTCATCCACATTCACCTAGCTTCAAAGTTATAAATTGCTTTCCCAATTCAGTTCACCATACTTTTAAAAGTCTATTAACAAACAATTAGGGAAAATTTAGTATAGACCCTCTATTAGATGATATAGAATTATTGTTAATATGATAATGGTGTTTAGTTATGTAAGAGAATGTCTTAATTATGAGAAGTTGCATACTGAAGTATTAAGAATGTTAACTGTTGTATACTTTTAAATGGTCCAGAAAAAAATGAAAGAGCAAGCAAAGGTGCCAATATGTTAACAATTAGTGATTCTATTTGAAGGAATTAGATATGTTCATTTTAATATTTTTAACCTTTTTTAGGTTTAAGAATTGTCCAAGTGAAAAGTTCTGAGCAAAAACAAAAAGAATGAAAAGTAAAAGACATAATAAAAAGGACAAGAAAAACTGTTCTTTATAGATGTATAGAACAATATGAGCAATACCTGGGAAACCTAACTCACCAACTCTCAGGAAATATAAAACAAATTGCAACATAAGTTTTAAAAATGTCTCAGCTAGGTGCTATCTCATTGTGGCTTTAATTTGCATCTCTGATGATTAGTGACATTGAGCATCTTTTCATGTCTATTGACCATCTGTATATCCTCTTTGGTGAAGTATCTAGTCAGGTCCTTTGCCCATTTTTTAATTGGACTGTCTTCCTGGTATTGAGTTGTATGAGTTTTTTATATACTTTGGATGTATCAAATGTATCACTGTCAAACATGTTCTCCCATTCGTTGCGCTCCCTTTTCATTTTGTTGATGGTTTCTTTTGCTGTGCAGAAGCTTTTTAGTTTAATGTAATCCCACTTACTTTTTTTTCTTTGTTTCCCTTGCCCCAGGATGCAAATTAAAATCACAATGAGATATCACTTTGCACCTGTCAAAATGGCTACCATCAATAAATCAACAAACAAGTGCTGGCAAGGATGTGGTGAAAAGGCACTCATGCACTGTTGGTGGGAATGCAAACTAGTGTAACCATTGTGGAAAATAGTATGGCATTTCCTCAAAAAAATTAAAAATGGAAGTGCCTTTTGACCCAGTGATACCACTTCTGAAAATATATCTTAAGAATCCCAATTCAAAAGGATATCTGCACCCCCATGTTCACAGCAGTGTTATTTACAATAACCAAGATCTGGAAACAGGCCAACTGCTCATCAGTAGATGAGTGGATCTGGAATCAGGCCAAGTGCCCATCAATAAATGAGGGGGATAAAAAAAGTGGTGGTACATTTACACAATGGAATACTATTTGGCCGTAAAAAGAAAGAAATCTTTCCTTTTGTGACATCATGGATGGACCTGGAGATTATTATGGTAAGGGGAATAAGCCAGTCAGAGAAAGACAAATACCATATGATCTCACATATATGTGGTATCTACTAAACAAAATAGACTAACGAACAAAAACAGTAGCATGGATACGAGAAACAGACTGACAGGCGTTAGAGGGAAGTGGGGAGGAAGACTGGGTAAAAGCAGATGAAGGGATTAGCCAAAGAACATATATGTATAACTGATAGACATAGACAACAGTACAGTGATGACCAGAGGGAAGGGGGAATGGAAGCTAGGTGGAGATGGGCAAAGTGGAAGAAAAATGGGGTCATCTGCAATAGTGTCAAGAATTAAAATAAACTTTAAAATATATAAAAATAAATAAAATTAAAATGTCTCATGTAGGTGGTGTTCCCACTACCTCGACTTAGGCTCCTTGGCAGAGTCTCTATTTTAACAGTCTATATGCTCCCTGTGCATCCAGTCTCTCCCCATCCCTCCTTCTATAAACAGAGCTATCTTTCTCCAACCTGTAAATGTACTTTTGCGCACATCAGATTGCTACACACCTGACCTACTTAACAATGTTTGATGGGCCACTTCTTTCACATAATAAAACCCAAACATCTTTACTCACCATGTAAAACACTTCACACTAAGGTTCTAATCCCTCTCTTCATTGTACAGGCTTGCTCTAGTGCTACAACTTATTTGTCAAACATACCAGGCCCTTTTATGATTCAACATTCTTGCAAGTGCTGTTTCCTCTGCCTGCAGGGTCTTTCCACCCTCCAGATACTATTGTCATGACTTTTGTGACACTGTAGTGGACAGTGTCAGTGCTCCACCAAATCCCCTCAGATCTGTCCTTATCTTTTCTGTGCATCCAGCTTTCCCTTCTAGCAGCCAATTGCTATAGTTCTCCCTCCATCTGAGCCAGCTTTGCTCAAGGCTGGAGATTAGCTGGTGCCTGAGAACTTGTATACTCTGGGATAGACATTTACCAATGACTAATGGTGCTAGAGTGTGAAAACCCCAGCTCCCTCACATCAGGTAGGGGCAAGTCTGAGGCACAACTTACACTAGAGAATACCTTTGTGTGATCAGGCTAAAGTTTTTCTCTCTTTGGAATTTTTACTTGAGTTGCATCTCTACCTTCCCCCCTCTAAGACTGTAAACTCTTCTAAGGCTCAGAACATACCACTGGTCGCCGTCCAGTCTGCTGCACTGCACAATAAATTAATATGAGATCTGGCAATATTTTAAAAGGCAGACTGAAATAATGAATATCCAAGGATGAACTTTTAAATTCTTTGCTACATTTGGGTATACCAGTCATTAATTTATTCTATACATACCAGGATTTGAACTGCAGCTGGTAAACTATCTAAAGGAAAATCTGGAAGTCCTAGCGTAGAAGATTCTTGGGAACAGAGTGTGGTAGCAAAGGACAAAAGCTGAGAAACTCTAGGGGAAAAAGATAAATGGTATTAAAGTTTCATTCTAATAGTTTTCATATATAATGTGCACAAATATGTTAAATTTAAGATGACATCTACTATTAAATTATTAAGGAACAAGAACTCCACATTAAAATATCCCATTTAAAACTCAGAAGATGATTAGATAACAGATCTGTTTTTGACATCCATCAAAATATGTGAAGTTTTTCATAACCTGGCAGTTTCACCTCCCAATCTCAATCTAAACCTATCTCTAGCCACCAGCAGCTTTTTATAGCCTCAAAAATGAGACATACTTTCATATCTCATGCTTTTAAAAATATTCTTGGAATTCCTTAATCCCATTATCTATCTGAGAAAGCATACTCATTCTTTAGAACCCATCTCAAATGCCAATGTCTTTATGAAGTCCATATAAACTCTCAACCACAACTTTAAAATACTTTAAAAGAATGACCTTATACTATGTTAAACTATGTTAAATATCCAAATATCTTTAACCTCTTCTAGATTTTGAGTTTCTTACCATCAAATATCATGTCTTTACCATGATTTTTACCTTTATCATCTTCTTTGTTATTTTTATCATCAGCACTTAACACAACTACTAAAATAATTCTTCAAAGAATTATTGTTAATTGAATGAATCATTCAATCAATGGGCAATATAAATTCATGTTAAATGTCCAGATATTTATATAAAAATATATAAATGTATAGCTGACTTACTTTTCAGCAGAAACATTGGATCCAACAGAATATAACAGTTTAAGTTGGTCCTAAAATACATAGAAACATCAAAACAATTATTAAGGAATATAATGAATACAAATGTTTTCTAAACAATCCAATCTTTGAATTAATCAGACACCAAGTAATTAAGAGCAAAAAATAATTTATTGATACATTCCATTTCCTAAAAAAAGTAACCATCTTAAAAAATCTGTTAGAGCTCTGTTCCACATTACTCAGTGGTTAGAGCGTCAGTCTGCAGACCAAAGGGCCACAGGTTTGATTCCAGGTCAAGGACACGTACCTGGGTTGCAGGTTCATTCCCTACCCAGTCAGGGTGTGTGTGTGGGAGGCAACCAATTGATGTGTCTCTCACATATCCATGCTTCTCTCTCACGTGCGCGCGCTCGCGTGTCTCTACCACTCTCTAAAAAAAATCAATGGAGGAGTGTTAAGATGGCAGCTGGCAGGACAGCAGTAAGGGAGAGAGTGTGAGTGATTCAAAAAGGCAGTGTATGGACCTGTGGGGGGTGTGTGTGTGTGTGTGACAGTTAGATCCTGCAGGAGTCTCAGGGGCTCTCCTAGATGGGGAGCCCCTGATACCACTGCAAGCACTCCAGGGGAGCCTGGCTCTGGCACAGAAATCATGCAATCTTGAAGGGGAGAGCTGCTGTGACTAGGAGCCCAGCCTCATCACCACCCAACCAGGCCTCAGACATCATCCAGGACCCTGAAGCACTCAGCCAAAAACCTGCTACCTCAACTGCAGACACACAGCCTCCAGGACTACAGCATCCCTGGCCATAGTCTCCTATGGGCCCCAGAGTATGCTCCCTCACACCAAGGTCGCCACTTCAGCCACAGGATCCTTACAACTTGGCACCTGGACCACTTGGTAGGACTCAGAATGCCTGCCCCTATTGCCAAGTACACTGCAGGGTCTGCCCGCTGGCTCAGTCAGAGTATTTGGGCAAGCTCTGCCTTCTTGGTCAGGCAAAACTGTCACATGGCGCATGTCCTACCCCTGGCCCAAGTCAGATCTGCTGGTGTGACCTGGTGTGCCCAGCCAGAGATCACAGAACCACACTGCATGTGCACTTCCAGAGGGGCCTAGGGTGCCATCTTACCTTGGGTGCCAAGGCCGCAAAGTGAATTGCATGCCAGAGGGCTATGGGCCCTCACAGGGAGTTGCAAACCAGAGGAACTGTGCATACACCCCTGCTGACCCAAAGAGTCTGAAGTGGACAACTAAGAAACCAGAACCAGGGGAGAAAGGAGGCAGGGGCAACTCACAGCAGAGACAAGGCAGACCCAGCCTCCAGTCTAGCAAGTCCCAGATCACTGAACTGCTAGGGGTTTCAAGCAGGGAGCCCAGGGCCAGAAAGAGATGGCAAAAATGGGAAAATGAAGTAACAACCCCCAAAGGAAAGGAGTAATTGCCAGAAAAAGAAACTAAATGAAACAGAGGCATGCAATAAATCAGAAAAAGAGTGACAAGTAAGGGTCCTACAGTTCTTAAACTGACTGGATAAGAAAATCAACAACTAATGTAAGAATGAACAGAATATTAAGAATGACATAGCTACAATAAAAAAACACAATGGAAGGTTTCACCAGTACACTAGAAGAAGTGGAGTTATAAGACAAGGCAGAAAACACACACAATCTAAACATCAATTGGAGAAAAAAACTAGAAAGCAGGAGAGCTTAATGGAGCTTTGGGACAACATGAAACCAAGTAACATACACCCAAGTAACAGGGGTGCCAAAAAGACAACAAGAGGAGCAAGGGTTAGGAAAACAATATGAAGAAATAACAGAAAACTTCCCTGATTTGGAGAAGAAAACAGTTACATAAGCGCAGAGTCCCACATTAGATGAACCCCAAAAGACCCACACCAAGACACTGTAATTACAATGGTGAACGTTAATGGCAAAGAGAGAATCTTAAAGCCTATAAGATAGAAACAGAGACAGAAACAAATCAGCCCAGAAAAGAATGGAATGAAATGTACAAAGTGATGCAAAGCAAGAAACTGAATCCAAGAATAAGCTATTCAGCAAGGCTATCATTCAAAATTGAAGAGAAAATAAAGAGCTTTGCATAAAATAAAATAAAAAAGACTAAGGGAGTTTATCACTATGAAGCCAGCAATGAAAGAAATGCTAAAGGGATGGCTGTAAAAAGAAGAAATAGAAAGGGAAGAAGGAACACATGTGTAAATAATAAAAATGGCTACAAACAACTACTTACCAATAATAACCTTAAATATAAATGTATTAAATGCTCCAATCAAAAGCAACAAGTGGCTGAATGGGTAAGAAAACCTTACCCATCTATATGCTGTCTATAAGAAACCCATGTCAGAACAAGGGACTCACAAAAACGGAAAGTGAAGATATGGAAAAATATTTTTCAGGCAAATGGAAATGAAAAAAAAAAGTTGGGGTAGCAATATTTACATCTTACAAAATAGACCTCAAAGTGAAGACTGTAACAACAGATAAAGAAGGCTACTTCACAATACTAAAGGGAACAATTCAACAAGAAGATGTAACTCTGGTAAACATATGTGCATCCAATACAGGAGCACTTAAATACATAAAAAAAAAACTTCTAGAAGACATCAAAGAATAGATCAACAGCAATATAATCATAGTAGGGGGCTTTCCTACCCAATTGACATCACTGGATAAATCCTCTAGTCAAAAAATCAGCAAAGAAACAGCAATCCTAAATGACTGACTAGATCAGATGGACTTAATTGACATCTTTAGAATATTTTACCCCAAAGCTAAAGAATATACATTCTTCTCAAGGACACATTGGACATTTTCCCATCCAAGTACTAACCAGGCCCGACCCTGCTTAGCTTCCGAGATCAGACGAGATTGGGCACGTTCAGGGTTCACATTGGACATTTTCAAAAATAGATCACATATTGGGAAATAGGCAAGTCTCTTCAAATTCAAGAACATTGAAATCATATCAAGCATCTTCTCAGATCACAATGCCATAAAATTAGAAATCAACTACAATAAAAACAATAAAAGAATTCACACACTTGGAGGCTAAATAGCATGTTATTAAACATTTATTGGATTACCAAAAAGATTAAAAAAAGAAATAGAAAACATCCTGGAAACAAATTACAATGAAAACAGCAATCCAAAATCTTTGGGACAAGTGAAAGTAGTTCGGATAGGGAAGTTTATAGCACTACAGGCCTACATTAAAAAAAAAACAAAAACTGGTAGCAAATTATCTAACTCTACAACTTAAAGAATTAGAAAGAGAGCAATAAGAAAATCCCACCGTGAGCAGTAGGAAAGAGATAATGAAGATCAGAGAAGAAATAAATGAAATAAAGACACACACACACACCCGCCGCAAAAAAAATACAAAAGATCAATGAAACCAAGAGCTGGTTCTTTGAAAGGATAAACAAAATTGATGAAACTCTCTCCAGGCTCACCAACAAGCAAAGAGAGAGGACTCAAAAAGACAACCTCAGAAATGAAAGAGGCGAAATAACAGACCTCACAAAAATACAAAAGATTGCAAAAAATACTATGAACAACTCTACTGCAACAAACTAAACAACCTAGAGGAAATGGACATGTTCCTAGACCAATGTTAACTTCCAAACTCAATCAAGAAGAATAAAAAAATCTCAACAGGCTGATAACTAAGGAGGAAATTGAATCAGCCAACAAAAAACTTATAGGAAACTAAACCCTGGGGCCAGAAGGCTTCACAGGGCAGTTTCCTCAGACTATTCCAAAAAATTCAAGAGGAAGGAACACTTTCAAGCTCATTCTATGACACCAATATTACCCTAATCCCAAAACCAGATAAAGACACTACAAAGAAAGAGAATTAGAGACCAATATTCCTAATGAACATAGATGCTAAAATCCTCAACAAAATTCTAACGAATCAGATCCAGCATTACATTAGGAAGATCATACACCATGAGTAAGAGGAGTTTATTACAGGGATGCAAGGCTAGTACAATATCCTCAAATCAATAAACTTCATACATAGCATAAACAAATTGAGAGACAAAAATCACATAATCATATCAATTAATTCAGAAAAGGCACTTGACAAAATCCAACAAACTTTCAAGATAAAAACTCACAGCAAAGTGAGACTAGAGGGATCAGACCTCAACATAGTAATAGTATTATATGACAAACCTACAGCCAACATCAGGCTCAATGGGCAAAAACTCAAACCATTCCTCCTAAGAACAGAAACAAGACAGGAACGCCCACTTTCACTACTCTGTTCGACATAGTACTAGAAATGCTAGCCACAGTGATCAGACAAGAACAAGAAATAAATGGCATCCAACTTGAAAAAGAAGAAGCAAAATTATTCACAGATGACATGATATAGTACACAGGAAACCGTAAGGACCCCATCAAGAAAACTACTAGAACTAATAAACGATTTTGGCAATGTAGCAGAACACACAATTAACTCCCAGATATCTATGGCCTTTGTATACACCAATAATGAACTCACAGAAAGAGAAACTAAAAACAAACAAACAAAAAAAAAAAAAAAAAACAAACAATGCATCTACTACCATTGCAATAAAGAAATTAAGATCCCTAGGAATTAATTTAACCAAGGAGGTCAAGGACCTGTACTCGGAAAACTACAGGATGCTGAAAAAAGAAATAGAGAAAGACATAAACGAATGGAAGAATATACTGTGTTCATAACTGGTAGAATCAATATAATTAAAATGTCCATACTATCCAAAGCAAGCTATAGATTCAATGCAATCCTCACTAAAATACCAATGGCATGTTTCACAAACCTAGAAAGAACTCTCCAAAAATTCATCTGGAATAAAAAAAAGACCCGGAATAGCCACAGCAATCCTGAGAAAGGAGACCAAAGTTGGAGGGATAACAATACCAGATATCAAGCTGTATTATCAAGCCACAGTTCTCAAAACTGCCTAGTACTGGCACAAGAACAGACATAAAGACCAATGGAACAGAACAGAGAATACAGACATCGACCCAAGCCATTATGCTCAATTAATATTTGACAAGGAAGCAAGAGCATACGATGGAATCAAGACAGTCTCTTCAATCAATGGTGTTGGGAAAATTGGACACCATACACAAAAATAAACTCAAAATGGCTAAAGGACTTAAACATAAGATGAGAAATTATAAAAATCTTAGAAGAATCCATAGGCAACAAAATATCAAATATATGTTGTAGCAATATCTTTACCCATACAGCTCCTAAGACAATGTAAACTAAGTACAAAATAAACAAATGGGACCACATCAAAATAAAAAGCGGTATCAAGAGAGAAAGAGATGGAGACCAGCAAGAAGGCAGGGAGGGAGACTGTATGAGAGAGTGACAGAGGAGTGTGTGGACATGTGTGGTGTGTGTGTGTGTGTGTGTGTGTGTGTGTGTGTGTGTGTGAGAGAGAGAGAGAGAGAGAGAGAGAGAGAGAGAGAGAGAGAGACACCTGCAGGTCTTCCAAGGGGCGCCAAACCAGGCAGTCTTAGATGGCAAAACCTCACAACCACTGCGAACACTCCAGGGCTGAGACTAGGATCTGAGCCTCACCACCACCCAATCTGGTCTCAGACTCAAGTTGGCACCCTACAGCCACTAGGGACAAAGACCTGCAACCACAGCTACAGATCAACAGACACCAAGAATCCAGACATCTCAGCCACAGATATCTGTGAATCAGAGCTCATTCCCCTCCCCACAGGTTTGCTGCAGTGCCATAGGAACTGCTGGACCAGTCCTGCACAAGCAGGCCTCCTGCCCACTCAAGACAGCTCCTTTGCCAGAATTTGAGCCTGGGGGTGCAAACACTGGGAATCTATGTGACCAGACCCCACACCCACACAGGGTGGCCCAGCTACCTGAATTTGAGCCTGGGTGTGCAGACAATGGGACTCTGTTTCCCACAGAGCACACTTCCACAACCAGACCCCATACCCACACAAGAGGAGCTGTGATACCTGAATTTGAGCCTGCATGCATGGACACTGGGAGGCTGTTTTATGCAGCACAGGAGTGGACCTCCTGCCAACACAGAGTGGCTGTGCAACTGGTCCCCTGAGCATACCAGGGACCCTGATTCTCTGCATGAGAGACAGCACTGAGCACCAGTGACTTGACTCTGTTTCTCATCACACGTGTCTGGGATACCTGATTCCCAGTGCACTCACACTAAGAGCCAGTGACTCCAATTGTACATGCATGCACACAAAGGAAACCTGATTATAAGCGTGAGGCCACACCAAGCAACAGAGATTCTGATACTCGATTTTATCACAGGCACAGGAGGACTCTGACTCCTGGTATGTGCTAGGGGACTCTGATCTTCTGCACATGCCACAGGGGTCTCTTTTTAAGCGTGGCACAGGTGGGGTCCCTGATTCTAGGTGCACACACAAGGCTGCACTGTGTGTCGGTGACTCCGATCCTGGGTGAGTGTGGATCCCACCAACCCTCGGCAGCCATACATCTTGGTGTCAGAGCTCTTCAGTGACACTCAGGTAGCATGAAGCTCCCACTACACATGGCCCAGGCCCCTGAAACTCGGTCTTTGAACCTTCTGGTGATAGTTAAAATGGAGAGACAATGAAACAATCCTGAGGAAATAGAAAGAGGAATTGCCAAGAAAGGGAATAAGTGAAAAGGAGGCATGGAACATGACAGAAAAGGAATTCAGAGTAATGGCTGCACGGTTCATACACCAGATGGCCAAGAAAATCAACAACCTATGCAAAAATCAGTAAGTAATCAAAAGTGATACAACTATTATCAAAAACACCATGGAAGGTTTCAACAGTAGACTAGAAGAAGCAGAGGACCAAATTAGTGAGTTAGAAGATTAGTGAGTTTGGACAGAAACAAGCCCAATCTGAACAGCAACAGGAGAAAAATATTAAGAAGCAGGAGGAGAGCCTAAGGGAGCTTTGGGACAACTCAAAATGAAATAACATATGTATAATAGGGCTGACAGAAGGACAAGAAGAACAGCAAGAATTAGAAAATCTATTTGAAGAAATAATGACAGAAAACTTCCCAGATATGGGGAAGAAAAAGGTTACATAAGTACAGAGAGTCCCAAGCAAGATGAATCCCAAAAAACCCACACCAAGACACATCATAATTATAATGGCAAATGTAATGACAAAGAGAGAATCTTAAAGGCTGCAAGAGAGAGACAGAGAGTTACCTACAAAGGATCCCCCATGAGTTTATCAAATGATTTCTCAACAGAAACACATCAAGCTATAAGGGAATGGAAGGAGGTATACAAAGTGAAGCAAAGCAAAGGAGTGAGTCCAAGAATACTCTATCCAGCAAGGCTATCAATCAGAATTGAAGAGGAAATTAGGAGCTCCATAGACAAAAAAAAAAAAAAAAAAAGCTAAGAGAGTTTATCACTACTAAGCCAGCAATGTAAGCAATGCTAAAGGGAATGCTGTAAAAAGGAGAAATAGAAAGGAAAGAAAAAACACAGGCAGAAAGTACAGACAAGTACCTGGCAATAATAACATTAAATGTAAAAGAATTAAATGCTCCAATCAGAAGAAATCAAGTGACTGACTGGATTAAAAATAAAAGACCCATATATATGTAGTCTATAGGAGACCCACCTCAGAACCAGAGAATCACAAAGACTAAAAATGAAAGGAAGGAAAAATATCTATAAGGCAAATGGAAATGAAAAAAAAGCTGGGGTACCAATACTTAAATCTGAAAAAATAGACCTCAAAATGAAGACCATACAAGAGACAAGAAAGGCTACTTCATAATTCTAAAGGGATCAATGCAACAAGAGTATATAACTCTGGTAAACATTTAGGCAGGAGCATCCTAATGCAGGAGCACCCAAATGGATAAATCCTCTAGACAAAAAAATTAGGAAAGAAACATCAATCCTAAATGGCTCACTAGATCAGATGGACTTAATCGACATCTTTAGAACATTCCACCCCAAAACTACAGAATATACATTCTTCTCAAGTGCACATAGGACATTTTCAAAGATAAACCACATATTGGGACACAGGCAGAGTCTCTACAAATTTAAGAAGATTGAAATCATATCAAGCATCTTCTCAGATCACAGTGACATAAAATTAGAAATCAACTACAGTAATAACAATCACAAAAATTCAAACACTTGGAGGCTGAATAGCATACTATTAAAGAGTGAGTGGGTTACCAAAAAGATCAAAGAAGTAAAAAATATCTAGGAAACAAACAACAATGAAAACACACCAATCCAAAATTTTTGGGACAAAATGAAAGCAACCCTGAGAGGGAAGTTCACAGCATTATAGGCCTACCTAAAAAATAAAAATAAATAAATAAAACTGGTAATAAACCATTTAACTCTGCAACTTGAAGAATTAGAAAGAGAGCAATAAGAAAAGCCCAGTGGGAGCAGAGAGAAGGAAATAGTAAAGATCAGAGCAGAATGACATCGAGACTGAAAAAATAATACAAAAGATCAATGAAACCAATAGTTGGTTCTTTGAAAGGATAAACAAGATTGATGAATTTCTAGCCAGGCTCACCAAGAAGCAAAGAGAGAGGACCCAAATGAACAGAATCAGAAACGAAAGAGGTGAAATAACAACACACCTCAAAGAAATATGAAGAATTGTAAAAAAAAAAAAAAAAAAAAAAAAAAACACTATAAGCAACTGTACAACAAACTGATCAACCTAGAAGGAATGGACATATTCCTAGAAAAATACGATCTTCCAAAACTCAACCAGAAGGAATAAAAAAATCTAAATAGGCCAATAACTATGGAGGAAATTGAAGCAGTAATAAAAAAAACTTCCAACTAACAAAAGCCCTGGATCATACAAAGAAGAAATAAAACCTATTTTCCTCAGACTAGTCCAAAAATTTCAAGAGTAAGGAGCACTTCCAAGCTCTTTCTAGGAAGCCAGCATTACCCTAATTCCAAAACCAGATAAAGACAATATAAAGGAAGAATATTATAGGTCAATATCCCTCATGAACATAGACGCCAAAATCCTCAACTAAATTCTAGCAAATCAAATCCATCATTACATCAGAAAGATCATACATCATAACAAAGTGGGATTTATTCCAGGGATGCAAGGATAAACAAGTCAATATCCACAAGTCAATAAATGTGATGAACCACATAAACAAACTGAGAGATAAAAACCATAGAATCATATCCACTGAGAAGCAGAAAAAGCATTTGACAAAATCCAACATCCTTTCTTGATAAAAACTCTCAACAAGGTGGGAATAGAAGGATCATACCTCAACATAATAAAAGCCATATATGACAAACTCATAGCCAACATCATACTCAATAGGCAAAAACTAAAACCATTTTCCCTAAGAACAGGAACAAGACAGGGATGCCCACTCTCACCACTCCTGCTCGACATAGGACTGAAAGTACTAGCCATTGTGATCAGACAAGAAGAAGAAATGTAAGACACCTAAATTGAAAAAGAAGTAAAAACTGTCCTTATTTGCAGATGATGTGATATTGTATAGAAAACCCCAAAGACCCCATCCAAAAACTACTAGACTTAATAAATGAATTCAGCAATGTAGCAGTATACAAAATTAACACCCAGAAGTCTATGGCTTTCCTATATATCAATAATGAACTCACAGAAAGAGAAATCTAAAAAGCAATCTCATTTACCATTGCAACAAAAAAATTAAGATATCTAGGAATAAACTTAATCAAGGAGACAAAGAACCTGTACTCAGAAAATTTCAGGATGCAGGAGGAACCAAGATGGCGGCATAGGTGAAACACCTATCTTGCCGTCATACTCAACAATTTTAATACTACAACTTAACGAAAGAACAAACACCTTCTAGAATCACCAGAAAGCTGGCCGAGTGAAAATTCCACAAATAAAAGTGAAGATAAGACACTGTGACTCGGAGGATCAGCGGCGAACAGCGTTGAAAGACTCCCGCGGAGAAAGGTTTGGAGCGCGCGCCGCGGAGAGGGCGGGCGGCTGAAAACCGGACAGTTTTCTCGAACGGGGGAGACAAAGACGTCCTACTGGATTGATTCTCCAGCTCTAGGCGAAGTCCAGAGAACCCACTATCATACTGGGTGAAGACTAGACAGTGGGAGGGCACGCTGAAGGTCGGGTGCTGCCGGGTCTGCCGGCTTGTGGAGAAGGCAGCTTGCGCGAACAGCTCGGCTGCGTGACCGCGCAGAAAGCGCTCTGCGACTCGCTCTCATTCGGAAAACCGTCAGACTGCTTTGTTTTACGAACCTAGGTGAGACATTGCGCATGTAGACTCATTTTGGGAGAGTCTGAATTCCCCGGCAGCCAGTGGAGCTTGGCAGCGGCTCTCTCTCAGAGGTGCTGGCGGCCATTGCCCCCCGCACAGAGTCCCTGGGGCCACATAGGGCGGAGCTAACACTGTCTGCTTGGCCCAGAGACTCCGCCCATCCAACCTGAGCACAGCTGAGCTTCACAGACAATTGGCGTGAAGGTCAACCCCTCCAAGTGCTAACAACGATTAACCTGAGCTTAACTTCAGCAAGACTGTGCAACCCATATCCACCTCAGGTAACTGGGGAGGCTGTGCCACTGTCCCTAGTAGGAAGTCTACCACACAAAGCTAATTGACCAACTCAGGGAAGCAGCCACCATGCAGCGACATGGAAAGAAATCAGATGTGAAAGAAATGGAGGAAAAAAAACGACTGGACATGGAATTCAAAACCACGGTTATAGGGTTTTTCAAGAGGCTCCAAAAAAAGGTGGAGGCCTATAAGGAAATAAGCAAGACCACAAAGGAAATGATCAAGACCAACGTGGAAATGAATGAGTCCTACAAGGAAATGAACAAGACCCTCAAGGATATAAAGGAGACTCTCAAGGCTATGAAAAAGGACCAACCAGAAATTAAGCATACACTGACTGAAATAAAAAATATTATACAAAGACCTAAAAGTGCTCTGGAGCACCCCAAGAACCAAGTTAAAGATTTGAAATACAAAGAGGTAAATCCACTCAGCTGAAAAAGCAAGAAACCAAAAGAATCCAAAAAATTGAAGATAGTGTAAGGGGCCTCTGGAACAACCTCAAGCATACCAACATCCGAATTATAGGGGTGCCAGAAAAAGAGAGAGACCAAGACAATGAAAACCTATTTGAAGAAAGAGTGACTGAAACCTTCCCACACCTAGTGAAAGAAATTGACTTAGGAGTCCAAGAAGTGCACCGAACCCCAATATATAGGAACCCTAAGAGGACCACACCAAGGCACATCATAATTAAAATGCCAAGAGCAAAAGACAAAGAGAGAATAATAAAAGCAGCAAGAGAGAAACAGTTGGTTACCTATAAGGGAGCACCCATACGATTGTCAGCGGATTTCTCAACTGAAACGATGCAGGCCAGACGGGAGTGGCAAGAAATATTCAAAGTGATGAACAGCAAGAATCTACAACCAAGATTACTCTATCCAGCAAAGCTATCATTCAGAATTGAAGGTCAGATGAAGTGCTTCGCAGATAAGAAAAAGCTAAAGGAGTTCATCACCACTAAACCAATATTATATGAAATGCTGAAGGATATCCTTTAAGAAGAGGAAGAAGAAAAAGGTAAAGATGAAAATTATGAACAACAAATACACATCTATCAACAAATGAACATAAAAATCAAGTGAATTGATAGGCTGATGAATAGGATAAACTGGTGAATATAACAGAGACATGGACATAGAGAGGGAATGGACTGACAATTCTTGAGGAGAAAAGGGTTGTGGGAAGTGCAGCAAGAGATTGGACAAAAATCTTGCAACAATGGGAAAGGACAGTGGGGAGGGGGAGGTGAGGGTGGAGGGTGGGATAGGTACAAGGTGGAGGGGAGCTATAGGGGGATAAAAAGGGGAAACAATGTAATTAATAAACTGAACAATAAAGATTAAAAAAATAAAAAATAAAAAAAAGTAAAAATATTTCAGGATGCAAAAAAAGAGACAGAGGAAACATGAACAGATGGAAGAACGTGCCGTGTTCACGGATTGGTAGAATCAACATCATTAAAATCCCCATACTACCCAAAGCAATCTATAAATTCAACGCAATCCTCATTAAAATACCAATGACATACTTCAAAGACCTGGAATAAATTCTCCAAAAATTTATCTGGAATAAAAAAAGAACCCTAATAACTGCAGCAATCTTGAGATAGAAGAACAATGCTGGAGGAATCACAATACCAGATATCAAGCTATACTACAAAGCCACTGTTCTCAAAACTGCCTGGTACTGGCACAAGAACAGACATACAGACCAATGGAATAGAACAGAGAACCCAGAAATTGACACAAGCCAGTAAGCTCAATTTATGTTATCAAAGGAGGCAAGAGCGCACAATGAAGTAAAGACAGTCTCTTCAATCAATGGTGCTGGGAAAACTGGACAGATACTTGCAAAAAAAAAAAAAAAGAAAGAAAGAAAAGAAAAAGAAACTAGATCCTAGATCACCAACTTACACCATACACAAAAATAAAGTAAAAATGGATAAAGGACTTAAATGTAAGATGGGAAACCATAAAAATCTTAGAAGAAGCCATAGGCAGCAAAATAGCAGACACTTATAAATAGCAATATCTTTACTGATACAGCTCCTGGGGCAATGGAAACTAAAGAGTAAATAAATAAATGGGACTCCATGAAAAGAAAAAACTTCTGCACAATAAAAGAAACTAACAACAAAACAAGAGGAAAGCCCACTACATGGGAGAACATGTTTGTCAATGTTATCTCCGAAAAGCATTTAATCTCCAACATTTACAAGGAACTCATACAACTTAACAAAAGGAAGATAAACACCCCAATCAAAAAATGGGCAAAGGACCTAAATAGACACTTTTCGAAAGAGGACATTCAGAAAGCCAAGGGACATATGAAAACATGCTCAAAGTCACTAATCATCCAAGAGATGCAAATTAAAACAGCAATGAGGTACCATCTCACACCTGTCAGAATGGCTATGAACAAATCAACCTTCCTTCACTGCTGGTGGGAATGCAGACTGGTGCTGCCACTGTGGAGAATTATATGGAGTTTCCTCAAAAAATTAAAAATGGAACTGCCATTTGATCCAGTAATACCACTTCTAGGAATATATCCCAAAAATTCAGAAACACCAATCAGAAAGGATACATACACACCTATGTTCATAGCAACACAATTTACAATAGCTAAGATTTGGAAATAGCGTAAATGCTCATCAGCAGATGAATGGATTAAAAAACAGTGATACATCTACACGATGGAATACTACACTGCTGTAAAAAAGAAGGAATTCTTACCATTTGCAACAGCACAGATGGAGCTGGATAGCATTACACTAAGTGAAATAAGCCAGTCAGTGAAAGAAAAATACCATATGATCTCACTAATTTATGGATAATAAAGAACATTATAAACTGATGAACAAAAATAGATACAGAGGCAGGGAAGTATCAAACAGACAAACTACAGTAGGAAAGCTAGGGAGGGTTGGAGGGGAGAAGTAAGAGATCAACCGAAGGACATGTATGCATGCATATAAACATAACGAATGGACGCAAGACTCTGGGCAGGGGGAGTTGAGAGCATGTTCTGGGGATTACGGGAGGCTGGGAGAAAGTCAATGGGGAAAAAAAGGAGACACACGTACTACTATTTATAATACTTGAAACAATGAAATAAATTTTTTTAAAGCAGCATCAAAATATAAAGCTTCTGCATCAGCAGAAAAAAACTATCAACAAAACAACAAGAAAGTCCATTGCATGAGAGAACATATTTGCCAATGTCATCTCCAATAAGAGTTTAATCTCCAAAATGTATAGGGAACTCATACATCCTAACAAAGGAAGATAAACAATCAAATAAAAAAATGTGCAAAGGACCTAAATAGACACTTTTTGAAAGTGGATATACAGTAGGCCAAGAGACATATGAAAACATTAGTGGCCTGGTGCACAAAATTTGTGCATGGGGTGGAGGGGAGGGAATGTCCCTCAGCCCAGCCTGCACCCTCTCCAATCTGGGATTCCTCGGGGGATGTCCGACTGCTGGTTTAGGCCCTATATCTTTGGGATTAGGCCTAAACCAGCAGTCGGACATCCCTCTCACAATCCGGGACTGTTGGCTCCTAACCGCTCACTTGCCTGTGTGCCTGATCTCCCCTAACCACTCTGCATCCTGCTCATCCCCAACTCCCCCGCTCCCCACCACCAGCCTTCTCATCTCCAACTTCTCCCCCTTGCTGACCTGATCACCCACAACTGCTTCCCCTCTGGCCTACTCGCCCCCAACTGCCCCATCCTGCCAGCCTGATCTCCCCAAATGCCCCCCAATGCTGGCCTGCTCATCCTCAATTGCCCCACCACCTGCCTGGTGACCCCCAACTGCCCTCCCCTCCTGGCCTGATCACCCCTGACAACATCTGCCTCGGCCCCAACACCATGGCTTTGCCTGGAAGGACATCCAGATGGTCTCCCAGTCTAATTAGCATATTTTCCCTTTATTAGTATACATGCTCAAAGTAACAAATCATTCAAGAGATGCAAATCAAAACAACAATGAGGTACCATCTCAGAATGGCTATCATCAATAAATCAACAAATGCAAGTGCTGGCAAGGATGTAGAGAGAGAGGAACCCTCCTGCACTACTGGTGGGAATGGATACTAGTGTAGCCACAGTGGAAGACAGTATGGAGTTTCCTCAAAAAATTAAAAATGGAACTCCCATTTTCCCAGTAATCCCACTTCTAGGAATATATCCCAAGAGATCAGAAACACTAATCAAAAAGGACATATGCACCCCTATGTTTATAGCAGTACAATTTATAATAGCTAAGGTTTGGAAACAGCCTAAGTCCCATCAGCAGAGGAGTGGCTTAAAAAACTGTGGTACTCAGGGGGGCATAGACTACAAAGGAGACAGAACTGAACCTCACATCACCCTGTTTGGCCCCGGAGGATGGCTGGTTAGCCAGAGACGGGTAAGATTCCTCAGGGAAGGAACAACCTAAGACAGGCACAGTCGCAGAGGGGCCAACAGGAGAGAACTAAAAGGTCAACAGAGGTGGGGCACAGACCCTCATCCACAAACCTTGCAGGGGTTTGAATTCTCAACCCTCCTAAGGGAGGTCTCCTACCCCCACGGCTGCTTCGCCTCCCACACACAACTCATACGGGGACCCAGGCGGCAGACAGAGACTCGGCCAGCAATAGCTGCTCTATATCTAAATTCAGTCTATTACCAGGAATGCTCGGGACCTACTCAAAATTGCAAATATTCCTTTCCACTAGTATTCACAGGGTAAACTAAGATTTCTGCTTGAGTATTAAAATTGACAGGAAAATAGTAATCAAGTTTTCAGATTAATTTAAATTGGCCAAGTGAAATATGTGAATACTCAAGAAAATTATAGTGTACTGGACAAAAAGCTTTTCCTAAAACATTAACTGAAAAATCTATTAGTAGTTCATCTCTCTGTAAAATTGCCTAACATCCAAAGAACCTAAAGCAGTGACTTTGTGTGCAAAAATTAAAATTTAAAATTATCAAGACGGCAATAGAAAATTTCCAAAAGTCCCCATTAATCAAAAAAGGGGAGGGGACAGCGGGGTAATATCATGAAAGGGACAAAAAAAAATATCGAGTAAGTAAAATACATCTAGAAAATTCTTACTCCAGTAAAGTAAATTCCATTTGTAAAAACAATAGCAGGACACCCATGAAAAAACACACATGGTGTCAAAATAAGCCAAAGGAAAATCATTTAGGCAAAAATTAAAAAGAATCCCAAGTCTATTTTGCATAGAGGATCCCTTTGTTAACTTTTGGTCGAGAATGTGTTTGTGTGTTTTCAGAGAACAACTCCAAGACCATGTGGGTTCCTGCGACGGTGAGGAACTGATGGATCTGTTCCAGTCATGAGGACGGTCCAGAGATGGGGGACACTGACGACACCTTGCCATACTAGCAGTCAGCAGCTGTGCATGTCTGCAGGCAGCCCAGGACCAAACCAGAGAGGATGGATCATGCAATGACACGATATGTCCACCATCTGGATACCATTGCTGACTTATACACATAATGAATTATTTGACACTGAAACTGGGACTCAGAAAAGTTGGACATTGAAACCGAGACTGAAACACTTTTTGTTCTTATACATTTATTTCTAGTATGCAGAGGCAAGATATTTTTGAAGAAAAGAAACAGGGGAGAGTGATTGATATAGAGGCAGGATGGCCTTGAACAGGCTGTCAAGCTACAGGGGGAGGCTTGGGTGGATGGGAGGCAGATGCGGGGGGAGATCAACGGAAGGACTTGTATGCATGCATATGAACATAACCAATGAATGAAAGACACTGGGGCGGGGAGGGGGGAAGCTGGGGATATGTGCTGGGGGGTGGGGGAGGCTGGGGGGAGGATAAGGGGGAGGGGGAAAGGAAAACATGTACTACTATTATACTGCAAAAAATCAATAAAAAATAATTTAAAAAAAAAAAATAATAAAATAAAATAAAAAATAAAAAAATAAAAAACTGTGGTACATCTACACAATGGAATACTACACTGCTGTAAAAAAGAAAGAAGTCTTACCATTCACAATAGCATGAATGTATATAGAGAGCATTATGCTTAGCAAGGTAAGCCAGCTGAAGAAAGATAAATATCACATGATCTCATCATTTGTGGAATATAATGAACAATATATACTGACTAGAGGTCCTGTGGACAAATTTTTGCACGAATAGGGTGCCTCAGCCTGGTCTGTCAGATTGGACTGAAACCAGTTCTCCAACATCCCCTGACAGGTCCCAGACTGCGAGAAGGTATAGGCCAGGCCAAGGGACCCCCACCAGTGCACGAATGGGGCCAAGGAGGGATGTGGGAGGTTAGCTAGCCAGGGAGGGACCACAGGAGGGCTCAGGGCATGTCCAGTTTATCTCACTCAGTCCTGATGGGCTGGACCCCAGCAGAAAGCTAACCTAGTAGTCAGAGCATCTGCCGCCTGGTGGTCAGTGCACACCATAGCAACTGGTCAACCGATTGACTGTCTGCCCCTTGGTGGTCAGTGCATGTCATAGCGAGCGGTTGAGCAGCCTTTGATTGGTTGAACAGCCGACTAGTCAACCAGACACTTAGCATATTAGGCTTTTATTATATAGGATGAGCAAAAAGAGACCCAGAGACAGAGAAGCATCAAACAGACTGTCAAACCTCAGAGGGAAGGTATATGTGTGGGGGGAGGGGGGGAGGAGATCAACCAAAGGACTTGTATAAATGCATATAAGCATATCCAAAGGCCACAGACACTAGGGGATGAGGGCATATACTGGGGGATGGTATTGACTAGGGAGGAGTCAATGGGGGGAAAAGGAGACATATATAATACTTTTTAAAAAAAATAAAGAATTAAAAAAATAATGATGGAGTAAAAAGCGATGGAAAAAATATCCTTGGATGACGATTAACAACAAAAAATCCTGTTAGAAAAATGATACCACAGTAATTTTTCTTCTCCATTTTCAAAGAAGAAATATATCTTTTTTCCTTACAATTAGCTAGGGAGAAGGACTTCTACAAACATAGTAACATTTTCATAGTAATTGAATTTATTATTAATAAAAAAACTGTTTAAAAAATAAATTATCCTTGTTCATACTTACCTTGAAGGGTAGATAATAAATATCTCTGGCTTGAAATCGAGACCGGAGAGGGGGGTCTAATGGATTCCCAGAGTATCTAGGCACTGGCAAGCCCAAAGCAATCACTCGGAAATTTTCACTAACTCGAACAATCTTCCACGCATCCAGTTCTGCTTTGGTATGATCCTTAAAGAGTATGAGATCAAACATTACATCATAACTAATACAGATTACAACTGCACAATCTTCTAGGCTAAGAAATTTGGGCCCTGACTGCTGCGTAACCTATCTGAGAACATTCTCAAAGTCAAACTGCCAAGGAAGGAAGCAAAGTGAAAGGAAGATCAGGATGCCAGGGAAGGCTCTCAATACAAAGACTGGTGTTAAAGGAGAGGCAGTGAGTATATTGAGGAACAAAAGAGATGTGGGTCAGTTTCTAAGTCCAATGCAGTAACACAGAGTGACAGAGTGACGAGCGTAAGGACAATGTCCTGGCCCAGACCAGAGGATGTAAAAAGGTAATCCCAGAGTGCAGACTGCTAGCAGAGCAGAGCCTGCCCATGAGCTTTAAGCAGAGAATTATGTCTATGGGTATATTTCTACCAAGGTATAGTAATAGTAATAACAAACATGTATTGAAAACTTACTACATAATAAGCACTTTCCATGAATTTTTCTCATTTAACTTGCACAAGGATCTACACAGTCATTTAATTCCTTTTTATGAGTGAACCAATTGCTGTTCAGAGGAGTTATGTAACTTCCCCCTGATCCTGCAACTAGTATACGTTGGAGTTGAGAGACTGGAAACAGTACAGGTTTTAGATTTCTAAATCCTGGCTCTGGTATACCCTCTGAGCCTCAGCTTTCTCACCTAAAAAGTGGGAATAATGTCACCAACAGTATTATGGCTTTATGAAAATTAAATGTGATTATATATGTAAAAGCAACTGGCCTATAGCAGGTACCTATTAAATGCCATTCCTTATATCTGCATGACTTTATCAATGGCTCTTCACTATGTTCAGCTGTAGAATCCATGAAGCCTACAAAGTTGATATGAATGTGGCCCAATGACAGTGTAGAAACTCTTAACATGACTCTCAAAGCCTTTCCTGGCCAGATTCATATCTGATTCTCCCAGCCTTGGCAACCACTTCACACCTACCCCCTCAGCCCGCCTTCCATGACTGTGCTTGTGCCCAATCTCACAACTGTCTGGATGTGGCTCTCCAGACACATCACCAATACTGCTCCACTCGTTTAGAACACTCTTTCCACTTTGCAAAGCCTAAACACAGTATTATTCAAAGCTCAGCACAAAAAATATCTTCTTTAAAATGGAACTCTTTCTCTTCCCCTCCTTCCATCAGAACCACTTTCATACCCCTCCACTATGTCCTATGCAAGCGTCTATCATCATACATTTGTGCACTGACTTCTGTACATGACTTTCTTTTGCTGGATCCAAGGACTTATTACCTCTAGCACATAGCAGGACAAATGTCTGTTGAATGAGTGCATGAAATAATTAAAAAACATAATGAACAATTGTTTCTAGCATTACCAAAATCAGGACCCTACATTTAATTAATAGGACTAACACTAACACTATGTCATATGCACTAAGAAAACAAGAATATAATTTTCAGAAAGCTAAATATTTATATTTTCCAATTATCAGAAAATTATAATCGGAATATAAATAAAATTTATATAAGCCAATTGTATCTATTTCCATAATAATATTCTACTATAATCACCTCTATGAAGTCATTAACATTTTGAGATATAATTCAGTATATTGAATCTAGCTAGAAATAAATGGATCTTCAGTAATGTTCTTCAAATCCCTTTATCATAGAAATTATCTACAAGTGGTGGTATTTTGTGAAGAGATATTGCCGATATTCTGTAAGGTTCCCATGAGACAGATTCTAAGAGTACAAAAATTATACTTACCAATAAAAAGTATGTATTTATACTGATGATTACATTGGAAAAAAATGTAGTATATCCTTCTCATCCTATCTAATAAAGAGGGAATATGCTAATTGGTCGTCACACCATTGCAAAGATGGTGGCGCCCACAGCCAATAAGGAGGGAATATGCTAATTAACTGTCCCATACTCAAAGATGGCAGCACCCACAGCAAATAAGGAGGGAATATGCTAATTGACCTCCACATCCTCAAAAATGATGGCACCCACAGCCACAAGATGGTGGCGCCCAGTCCCCTTAGCCCCCCAGCCACCAGGGCCAGCCTGAGGTACAGGGAAACCTCAGATGGCAGCTGCCCAGCTGATACCTGAGGCACAGGTAAGCCTCAGATGTCGGCTGCCCAGCTGCCCAGGGCTGGTCCAAGGTGCAGGCAAGTCTCCGATAGCAGCTGGCCAGCCGCCCAGGGCCACTCAAGGATCAGTTAACCAGGACTGGCCAAGGATTGTACTGCCAGCAGTGCAGCAACAGAGGTGTGATGGGGCATCGTCTTTCCCTGATTGCCAGGTCACCTCCTGCCCCTGAGGGCTCCCAGACTGAGAGAGGGGTAAGGCCGGGCTGAGGGGACCCCGCCTCCAGTGCATGAATTTTCATACACTGGGCCTCTAGTCCTATCTATTAAAAAAGTAATATGCAAATTGACCATCACTCCAACACACAAAATGGCCGCCCCCATGTGGACAAAAAATGGTCACAACAAGATAGCCGGCAGGGGAGAGCAGTTGTGGGTGATCAGGGCAGCAGGGGAGGGCAGTTAGGAGTGATCAGGATGGCAGGGAAAGGCAGTTGGGGGTGACCAGGCCTGCAGGGGAACGTACCTGGGGGGGACCAGGCTGACAAGCAAGAGCAGCTAGGGGAAATAGGCCTGTAAGAAAGGACAGCTGGGGGACCCAGGCCAACAGGGGAGGGAAGTTGGGCGAACCAAGCCTGCAGGGGAGGGCAGTTGGAGGGACCAGGCCTACACAGGAGTACAGTTATGGGGGACAAGGCCAGAAGGGGTGGGTAGTTGGGGGTGACCAGGCCTGCAGGGGAGGGAAGTTAGGAGCAACCAAGCTGGCAGAGAAGGGCAGTTGGGGGTAACCAGGCCAGCATGGAAGGGAAGTTGTGGGAGACCAGGTCTGCAGGGTAGGGCAGTTGGGGGAGACCAGGCCTGCAAGGAAGGGCAGTTGAGGAGGATCAGGCCTGCATGGGAGGCCAGTTAGGAGTGACCAGGCCTACAGGGGAGAACTGTTAGGGGCAACCGGGCCAGCCAGGGAGCAGTTAGGTGTTGATCAGGCTGGCAGGGGAGTGGTTAGGGGGTGATCAGGCTGGCAGGCAGAAGTGGTTAGGGGCAATCAGGCAGGCAGGCAGACAAGTGGTTGGGAGTCAGCAGTCCTGGATTGTGAGAGGGAGCCCAGATTAGAGTGGGTACAGGCTGGGCTGAGGGAGGGACACACACACACACACACCATGCACGAATTTTGTGCACTGGGCCTCTAGTCCTATCTAATAAAAGAGTAACATGCAAATGTAACCGTGCCTTGGCTCCTGATTGGCTATGCTACCAGCCAATCAGGAGCAGGGGGCGGGACCGAGGGGTGGGGCCAAGCAGTGCGAGGGCTGGGCCCCGGGGGTGGAGACGAAGCAGTAGCGGTGGCGAGCACCAGGGTGCCCTGGCCACCTGAGCTGTGTGTGGAGGCAGCTGGGCAGGGGCGGTGGCTGGGAGCACCCCATGTCCCCTGTGTGCTGTGCACTGAGGCGGCTGGGCAGGCATGGTGGCTGGGAGCACCCCACGGCCCCTGTGCACTATGTGCAGAGGCAGTGGGCGGGGGGATTGCCTGTGGCCCCCATACGTTGTGCGGGAGGACTTTCCCACGGCCCCTGCACACTGTGCACAGAGGCGGCTGGGCAGGAACGGCAGCTGGGCAGGAACGGCGGCTGGGAGCGCCCTGCAGCCCCCGTGCGCTGCATGCAGAGGCGGTGGGCGGGGGGAGTGCCCCATTGCCCCCACGCGCTATGCGGGGGGAGTTCCCCACAGCCCCCGCGTGCTCTGCGCGGAGGTGGCTGGGCAGGGGCAGTGGCTGGGAGCACTCCGCTGCACCCGTGTGCTGCATGGGGAAGCGGCAGGGTGGGGCCCGGCCGCTAGGTGCTGCACGTGGAAGTGGCAGTGAGTGCCCAGTCCCTGGGGCTGGGTGGTCACAGGCAGCTGGGACTGAGCTGAGCAGGGAGATGGCTGGGTGCCCAAAGCTGGCTCTAGGCCTTGGGCAGGCTGGGGGTGAGCCATCAGTTGGACATCCCCTAAGGGCTCCCAGTATGTGAGAGGGGGCAGGTTGGGCTGAGGGACCACCCACCCCCAGTGCACAAATTTCGTGCACAGGGCCACTAGTATATAATATTTGAGCAAAGACTTGAAATAAACCCGACAGGTATGTGGGAGAAAGCCATTCCAGAAAAATCAAATCCTTGTGCAAAACAACTATAAGGTAGGAGAATGCCTATCTGATGTGTTTAAGGTGTAGTAAAGGGAATTCTAGCAGGGCCAGGGTATCTTTTAAATACCTACTAATTTCTGTCAATATCTGCTGGACTTTGTGCTTCCTAAGGCCAAGAACTGAACTTTTTTCAGCTTTGTATTCCCACCACTGTCTAGAAGCCATTAGGCTTTTAGTAAATAGTTGTAGAGCTGTAAAAAGGGAAGACAGGAAAGTAGAACAAAAGGGAAGAAGAATTAAAAGGAAAAAGAAAGAGGGGGTAAGGAAAGAAAGAAGAAAAAGGGGGAAGAGAGGAAGAGAAAAAAAAGTTATTAGATTGGCAAGATAAAGTAAAAACCTTGGGTGTTTTCTAAAATGGCCAGCAAATATTAGAAAAGTCTTGTAAAAATACAAACTCATGACTTGACTTAAGCAATTTGCCACAGATATGGGCCCCCTGAACATGTGTCCTCATTCTGATACAGTTGTGTCTTACATAACAATGGCACTATCCATAGGTCAGAAGTTAAGATAGACCAGCTGAATTTTTCTTTTCTTACCTTGAGAAGTTTGTCATAACGCTCTGCAGACATTAGGAAGCGTCCATCTTCAAGCTGCATCTCCCTATTTTCTAGCAAGTTGTTCAAAACAGGCAAAACATTTCTCTCTGCCTTTTCCAAGCCTTCCAAAACGAGAGTTCTGCCTTCTGTGGCTGCGCGAACTGCACACTATTTCCAAGAAACAAAAGCAATATGAAAATACAGAAGATAGCAGAGCATGGCCCAATTTTACTTGTAATGCAAATTAAACTTGTGGTTCTTATAGGGACTGGAAATCAGGAAAAGTGAGTTCCAGTTCTTGATTTTGCTTAAATGACCTTAGGCAAGTGATTTTTGTCCCTTTAGTCCTGTTTCCTCCATTTGTAAAATAAAGAGATTAAAATAAACGATCTCTAAGGTTCCTTTCAGTTGTAACACTTCAGATAACACCCAATGAAATAGAAAACTCAGAGCTCTCTTTGAATTGGTAACATCACTAAACAAGGAAACTGAGTCCTTAACTAGAGAAGGGAAATGAAGATACAAACTGACCTATCCTTCCCAAAGCTTCTTGGGAAGATCAAATGAGCCAAGTGAGAGCACCTGGAGACTGTAAGCTTTTAAACAAGATTCACATTAAAATGAATTCCGGTTTATTCTAATGTTCAATGCTGCCAACATTACAAACTTGACAAAAATTTCTAGTGAAATCTTTTTTAAAAAGAAGGGAGCAATGCATAGATATTTTATGTGATCATTTTTCAAAGCAGAAATTAAATCAACCATAGGATCCTTTCCTGCCCTTCCAACTACAGAACTTCCAGAGACCTAGTTTTTTCAGAGAAATCAGAAAAAAAGACAGCAAGATCCTTCTGGACAAACCAACTCATACAACAGTTTTAACAACCCAACACATGAACACAAAGCATTTCAAGATAAAAGCAGCTGACCTAAAATCAAAAACTGTCTAAGCCCTGTCCTAGATTTGCTTCTGATTTGATAAAAGACCTTAGGCAAATAATTATTCTGGAAGTCTGTGTCCTCATTTCCTAAATGAGAATATCCTCAAGGGGTAGAGTACACTATGAATCAAAGGAGTAGTGGAAAAAATGTTAAAGCTGTCAAACCCATTAAAATATACATTATTATTAATATAGATATGATTTTGTCCCTAAACGAAAGGGCACTGATTAATGAGCACACACACAAAGCTCATTTGGGTCCTGAAGGAACTGGCAAAAAGTGGACAACAGGTTGGACTTCCAGCACAAATAGTGCCAAGACTTTGGCCCAAGTGCTGATTCTGGACAGTAGCACAGTAGCATGTTTGAATGACTCCAAAAGGCTAATGGCACCCAAAACTATAAAACCCTTAACCATTTCACAATCAGACCTCAAGGCCAAAGGAGAGGTACTAGAAGAGCTATCTTTATTGGGACGGGATTCCCAGTTAGAGACAGTCACTTGATCTAGGAATAGCCTTGACACACCAAGTTGCATTTCCTGAAGGTGAAGAGCAAGATGCAGACAGAGGCGCCTTCAAGATGGGCAGCAATGCCAGCAATCCACAGCCCAGGTCAAAGGTCAGTCCCGCCCCTCCTTCCCAGGCTTCCATGCTCAATGCTAATGCCTCCTTGCTGGTGAGAAATGGGAGTGGCCAATTAGAAGCATCACATAACAATGCACCTGCTGTAGACCACAGCAGTTTGTATGATACACTTGGTATGTAGGCCTTATGTAATCTTGGTGATAGAAACTTTAATGAAGCAGATAATGGGTAACAGTGATTACAATTCTTTCTTGAGATAGCATTTTTTATAGGACTTGCCCTTTGTTTAAGGAATTCTTGACATTTGTTTCTTCCCTTTTCTGTTTCCATGGTTATTCTATATTTTCTTTTGAGCATATCTATTAATTATAGGTAGCTTGAAGGATTAATAAATGCTCACATGAATGGTTTGGGCAGTTCTGTTATTCCTTGGCATTGTTTGTACCACATTGGAAAATGTTGATTTAAAAAATTATTTTGGTAAATCCTTAATTTCTTTGAATTCTCTAAATGTGCTGCACAAAAGGCAAATATGCTTACTAATGGTCTGTTACTATAGAATCTTTCTTTTAGTTATTGTATTTTTCACTTACATGTTCATCACCTGACTTTGAGGACTTATGGCTCTATACTAATACCAAATAATAACTTCATAAAGATTTATTGTTAATACATTTATAAATATGTTATTAAGTAGTTAATTCGCAGAGGGGTTGTATAGTCTAAAGCCTTAATAATGAATATCCACTCAAATACCAGTTTCGTGCCTTAATGACAGTATTTTATAATACTTTGATTTTTATTTCTCTGAACAATTTCTCTTTCTTGTGCTCATAATGCAGATTAATAACAATTTAAATAAATATAATGAAATTCTTATTATTAAAAAGTACACATTTGAAAAGAAAAAAAAATATATATATATATGATTTAATGATAATAAGATTCCAAAGAGTTTCAAATTACTCAAAGAAACTACAAGCATAATATATTCAGGAAGCCAAAGAAAAAAATTTAAAATTTTACATTTAAGTTTTTTATTTTAAAATATTAAAATATCAATGACTTTGATTAGTCACTTTACCTCTCTGGGTCTCCATTTCTTTCTAAGGTTACTCTATGGTACACATCACACTGATTATGGTGAAGATTAAATAAGATAACCTGTGGCAGACAGTAAGCCTTTTAAAAAGGACTGGCTATGATTATGAATACTATTATCCTTGTAGTCATTGTAATCATTATCATCATTTTTTCAGGGCAGTAGCATAATATGGTAGAAAAGAGCTAAACTCTAAAACTAGACAAATTCACCTCTGCTATTTATCAGTTGTATGGCCATGGCCGTCTAAGGCTCTGTTACTTTACCTATAAACTGAGGAAGTCACTTTTTTCCTAAGGATGTTTTGATAATTAAATGCGCCTACCACAGCAGAGGTCTCCTCAATAGAAGTTATGTTTACATCCCTTGATTTTTTAAAATGAGTTACACAAATCTGCCAAACAGTTAACATTATATGAGTAGAAAAGAATTGGCCTGTGCAAGATGGCAACATGGTAAGGAGCCAAGGCCTGAGTTACTAACACAGAGGCCACAGTAAACACAGATTTTCTCCAGTTGTGCAAGTGACAATTAGAACCTATTAGACAATAGGGCTGCAAAGGGTCTGATGCAAGTACCAGAATTCAGCCACTCTAAAGAGCCTGCTTCTGAAGAAAATGCTTTCCAAATTCCATGTACTTAATGTATGAATGAACTTCTGAAAGACTACTTTACAATTTTCATATAAATGAGATAACAATTACAATATAAACTTTTCTCCTACTTGCTAAAATAAGTAAAAAAAATTTAGACAAGATAAAAATATTTTCTGATCAATAACACAATTACTCAGTTTATTATAAAGAATTGCTTTTGAGGACCTATAATATTTAAACAGTGCCTTTAAAAAGTGAATCCTTATTTTTTTCTATTATTTAGAGAAAATCAAGAATAATGCAAAACAGAGTACACTGTAATATCAGATAATTATTTAAAGTGCATCTTTATACTTAGTATTCACTATGTATATTGTACATTATGGAAATTCACAGTATTGTGTAAAACTAATTAACAAGATACAAATGTGAAAAGAGTTCCTAGCTAAAAAAGCTAAAGAAAATCATTTGAACTTCCCATCCTGGCTTTCTACTCCCAAAATTAACTTGAGAATAGTGTTTCCTCACAGTTAGACATAAATCTAAATGTTGTTTATTTGTAGCTTAGCTAATTTGTATTGATTTACATTTGAGTAATCCAAGCAATTGTATATTGACTTAAAGTCCTCTTCTCTTTAGAGTCACATGGCAATAAATAACTATAATGGCAATAAATAAAGAAAAAAATGAAGGCAATAATCAACTTTTAAAAGATTAGAATATTGACTTGGGCTTTTCCAGGTTATTTTCTCTTCTGAGACAAATAAAAATCTCTCATTTCTCCATTGTGTCATAATATAAGCCATAAATTTTCATATTTCTGGTCCTTAACCAATTCTTCCAATTCTTTAATGTATAATCTGCTTACCAAAGTAATTACATTACAATATTTAAATTAACTTCATATCAACAAGTAGATAAGTTATAGCAAATATTTACATAGATAAACATGGTGTACATTTCAACCTTGTTTTATATTCTGTGAGTTATTTATCAGTACCACTTTCCTTTTCCTTATCCACTGAATTCATCAACATCTTATAGAAGCAATAGTCAATAAACATAAAAATATTCAACCTGGTAATTTTTAATACAAATTAAAGCCTATCAATTTGGTAAAGTTCAAATATGGAAATAGTACTAACATTTTTCCTTTTGTAATTAATAGTAATCTTTGCAACATGTGAATATTCTGGTCTCAAAAAATTTTTCACTCAGTAGTCTTTTACAATTATACTTTTTTAAATTATAGAGTAATTGTGTGCTCATGTGATAGCTTCAAATTTAAAGAACCATGAAAGTTCCTTCCTCACCCCACCGCAGATGTCCAATCACCTTTCCAAAGATGTGAGCTCTGTTAGCTGATTCTTGTGTTTCCTTCTGGAAATTTCCAAGATATACACAAGCGCTAATAGATTTACTAGAGGCTCAATGCATGAATTTGTGCACAGGGGAGGGGCATTGTGGGAGGTTGGCTGCCAGGCCCAAGGAAGAAGCTGGTCCTTGGTCCCCTTGGGAAACGGGTTGCATCTGCCACCATCCACCCCCGGCTCCCTGTGCCAGTCTGGGTCTGAAGGCTCTGGCAGGATCAGGAGAGGAGGCAACAGTGGCTGGGCCAGACACGGACACCACCACCACATGGTTCCCTGCCTCTATTCCTGCTCCTTCCCTCGCACCACACTGTCTTCGCAGCAGATGGGTGACCCCTGGGGAAGGGAAAGCATGGGAGCTAGACAAATCTTTGTGTCAAGGGCTAACTTTCAATAGATCACAGAGAGGGAGCTGCTTTGCTACATATGAAACCCTGACCCAGAAACAGGTCTCTATGAATGGCTTAGCACCAGGGGATGATGGGGGCCGTCCAGCCAAGTGGAAGGGCCACAGGAGGTTGGCTGTGGGAGCGCACTGACAACCAGGGAGATGCTCCTGCATTGAGCGTCTGCCCCCTGGTGGTCAGTGCACATCATAGTGACTGGATAACCAGTGGTTCTGGTCACTTGGTCATAACGTTCACTTAGGCTTTTATATATATAGACTAGAGGCCTGGTGCATGAAATACGTGCACAGGGGAGGGAGGGAGTGTCCCTTAGCCCACCCTGCACCCTCTCCTATCTGGGACACCTTGAGAAATGTCCGACTGCCCTTTTAAACAGGCAGTCGGACATCCCTCTCACAATCCAGAACCGTTGGCTCCCAACTACTCGCCTGCCTCCTTTCCTGATTGCCCCTAACTGCTTCTGCCTGCCAGCCTGATCACCCCTAACCATGCCCCTATCAGCCTGATTGATGCCTAACCGTTCCCCTGCCAGCCTGCTTGCCCCTAATCGCCCTTCCTTGCAGGCTTGGTCACCCCCAACTTCCCTCCTCTGCCAGCCTGGTCACCCTTAACTGCTCTTCCGTACAGCTTGATTGCCCCAAACTGCCCTCCCTTACAGTCCTAGTCTCTCCCAACTGTCCTCCCCTGTTGGCCATCTTGTGGTGGCCATCTTGTGTCCACATGGGGGCAGGATCTTTGATCACATGGAACAGCCATCTTGTATATTGGAGTGATAGTCAATCTGCATATTACTCTTTTATTAGATAGGATAGAGGCCTGGTGCATGGGTGGGGGCCAGCTGGTTTGCCCTGAAGGGTGTCCCGAATCAGGGTTGGGGTTCCCTTGAGGCGTGGGGGGGCCTGGGCGAGGGGCCTGTTGTGGTTTGCAGGCCGACCACACACCCTGGTGACCCAAGCAGAGGCCCTAGTATCTGGGACTTATTTATCTTCTACAATTGAAACTTTGTAGCCTGGAACGAAACCAAACCTTCTGCTTGCTCCGTGGCGACAGCCATTTCTGCTGGGTTTTATTTATCTTCTATAATTGAAATTTAGCAGCCTTAAGTGGAGTCCTGGGCCAGCCAGGACATGTGGAAAGCTTGGCTTTCTCCATCTCTGGGTACAATTCAAGCCTCCTGCTCTCTCCAACTCCATGGATGCCATCATTTTTATTCATCTTCTATCATTGAAACTTTGTAGCATTGAGTGGAGGCCTGAGCTGGCAAGGGCAGGAGGAAAGCTTGGCTTCCTCTATTGCCAGGGAAACCCAAGCCTCCTTCCTGCTCTCTGTGGCTGCAGCCATCTTGGTTGGGTTTATTTGCATATTTGCTCCTGACTGGCTGGTGGGCATGACTGGTGTGCATGGCTTGTGGATATAGTGGAGGTATAGTCAATTTACATATTACTCTTTTATTAGACAGGATTTTTTCACTTTTATCACAAATGAGATCATATTATATACACTATCTTGCAACTTAATTTTTTTCATTCACATATTGGTCTTTTTTTCTATCACCACAAAGAGATTCATCTCATTCTTCTTAATGGCTACAGAGAACTCTACCTACCACTTTTTATTTACCTCCTAAATGTACATCATTACAATTTCATTTATATGATATCAAACAATACCATAATAAACATCCTTGTATATATAACTTTGCATGCTTGTGTGAATAACAATTAAAAGAAAAATTGCTAGAAACCTAACTGCTGGGTCAAAATGTATTCTTTACATAGATATTGATTACTAAATTTTCTTTCAAATTGTATGAATTTATGAGCTCATAAACAGCAATGCTCTTTCCTCAGCCCTTTTTCTCATCAACAATAAACATTAACAAATTCTTTAATCTTTGTCTATCTGAGAGATCGAAGAAAAATAGCAGCTCACTATTGTTTTAAGTTTTATTTTTATAAGTAAAATGGTCAAGCATCTTGTCTCAAATGGTTGAAGATTTAAAATATTTTCTCTATGAATTGCACATTTTAAAACTGTCCTTTTTTCTCTAGGTATTTTAACAAAGAACAATATTTAATATTCGAAGCAATAACTTGAAGAAATATATAACAAGCTTCATTATAATATTAATACAATATTATTTTAATTGATAATCTGTACCTAAGAATCCCCCCCCCCAAAAAAAGTAGAAAGCAATTGAAAATTAAGAACATGGCAAATGGTCTTTAGCCAACATTTTAGAACCATTAATTTTATCTGTGGTTTCTTATTTAGTACCAAAAAGGCATTTCCAAGAACAGAAACTAAAAAATATCTAAATCAAATCTGTCTAGAGAGAATATAATACAGCTATATTTCACTACTACATGAGCTACCACTCTCTTTCTACTTCAAAAAATCAATTCCATATAGCCCTGGCGTAAGCAGTCATGTGTTACGGTGTGATCAGAACTTGCCTGGTCGATGTAAAACGCCGTGCCTGCACGGATCTCTCGACGCTGTTTGAGGTCGGTTTCTGTGGTATCTCTTGACAAGGCAATGTATTCGACTTCCCGTTTGGTCAGCTCCTGCAGAGCAGAGAGTGAAATTGTTCCAAAATAAAATCAAATTTCCAACAATATGCTTAGAAGCTGACAATGCCACCACCCTAGAGAAGTGTATTTAAAGGTAACTCTGGATTAAAATCTTTTGAGTCTCATCTTTGAGAAAAATGCAATAAGTTAAGTATTAATCAAAACATGTAGAGTTCTACTTTTACTGTATCCCATAATTTACCACTTAATAATTATTTACTATTTAAACAATAATAATCAAAATTAGATCTTATAAAACTTAATGTTGCCTATAGAATTCTTTTTAAATGTCATGAGTAGTAATTTGACTACTTGATTCTCCCAAGGATAGCCATTTCTGCAAGTAATGTTCATCTTCTTTTTAAGGATGATTTAAATTAATTAATTCCATGAGCCAATGTTTACCAGTTGTATACATTATGCTAGGTATTTTACCATGTGTGAAAATAAGATATATACCAACAGTTAGAAGAGGGAGATATTCAGAAAGGGGAAAAAAGGATGAAAACGACAGGGAGAGAAGGAAGATGAGGTAGAGGAGGAAGAGGGGGAAAAGAATTATTTTACCCCCCCAAAAAAATCCCATATGATTTGAAAGGGAAACCATTTAGAATCCATTTCTCTTAGAATAATTTATCCATTTCTAAAGTTATTTTGCCCTACATGTAATATCTATGAACAAAAATTTTTAACATTATCCTTGATTTTACATTGAATTGAAAACAATGACATTCTCTAATTATATAAGGCATACAAGATGTTTTTACTAAAAAGGGAAAACTAATTTATTGGAGTATAGAGAAAAAAGTTGAATGAGCATGCTATTAATGTTCCTTAATCACAAGCTCATTCAACTTACTTCTTTATATAGTATTCCAGTAAATTACTTTATACTCCAGAAAAGGGACTTTTTTCTCCACCTTATCTCCATGTGATGGTGATAAAAATATATTGTTGTTTTTAATTTGTTTTCTTAAAATGTGGCAGTTGCAATATGCCTATAAATGTACATGGAAAGAAGGAAACTTTTTTAAATAGAGAAAACACACATCACAGCAGTGATTTTTTTTAATAAGAATGAATTGCTTGTGAGCATACAATTTGCAAGTAAAGTAGCAAGATCTCTTTTCAGCAGATACCCATTTCTTGTTTGTGATTCACATTGATGCCCTGTCATTCACATTGCTTGACAAAGTGATGCATGCCTTTTATCACTAAGCTAGGGGCCTGGTGCATGGATTTGTACACTGGTGGGGTCCCTTGGTCTGGCCTGCAGGGATGAGGCCGAAATGGGCACTCTGACATCCCCTGAGGGGTCCAGGACTGCAAGAGGGCAGTTCTCCGGTGACACATCCCAGAATCAGCACCCTCCTCTTTGGTTCCAGGTGAGTCTCCTGAGAACCACAACTGCCAAGTCATGGCAGCTTAGGAGCTCCTATGTTGAGCATCTGCCCTCTGGTGGTAAGTGCACATTATAGCTACCAGTTGGACGGTCTAATGGTTGGCAAGTAGCTTAGACTTTTATATATATATACTAGAGGCCCAGTGCACGAAATTCGTGCACAGGATGGGGGGGGGGTGATCCCTCAGCCCAGCCTGCACCCTCTCCAATCTGGGACCCCTCTCACAATCCATGACTGCTGGCTCCCAACTGCTCACCTGCCTGCCTTCCTGATTGCCCCTAACCACTTCTGCCTGCAGCCTGATCACCCCCTAACCACTCTCCTGCCAGCCTGATTGATGCCTAACTGCTCCCCTGCCAGCCTGTTTGCCCCTAACTTCCCTCCCCTGCAGGCCTAGGACCCACACAACTACCCTTCCCTATAGGCCCGGTCACCCCCAACTTCCCTCCTCTGCCAGCCTGGTCATCCTTAACTGCCCTCCCCTGCAGGCTTGATTGCCCACAACTACCCTTCCTTACAGGCCTGGTCCCTCCCAATTGCCCTCCTTTGCTGGCTATCTTGTGTCCACATGGGGGCAGGATCTTTGACCACATTGGGGCAGCCCTCTTGTGTGTTGGAGTGATGGTCAATCTGTGTATTGCTCTTATATTAGATAGGATAGAGGACTGGTGCATGGGTGGGACCCAGCTGGTTTGCCCTGAAGGGTGTCCCAAATCAGGGTGGGGGTTCCCTTGGGGTGTGGAGTGGCTTAGGCGAGAGGCCTGTGGTGGTTTACAGGCCAGCCATGCCCCCTGGCGACCCAAGCTGAGGCCCTGATATCTGGGACTTATTTATGTTCTACAATTGAAACTTTGTAGCCTAGAGCACAGCCAAGCCTTCTGCTAGCTCAGTGGCTGCTGCCATTTCTGTTGGGATTCTATAATTGAAACTTTGTAGCCTTAAGCGGAGGCCTGAGTATGCAAGGGCAGGTGGAAAGCTTGGCTTTCTCCATTGCGAGGGAGAAAGCTTGGCTTTCTCCATTGCGAGGGAGAAAGCCTCCCTCCTGCTCTTTGTGGCCACAGCCATCTTGGTTGGGTTTATTTGCATATTTGCTCCTGATTGGCTGGTGGGTATGGCTTGTGGATGTAGCAGAGGTACAGTCAATTTGCTTATTACTTTTTTATTAGATAGGATTGTACCACCATAATAGCCTGAACTGCCACTTTAAGCATATCCACAGTCTTAACAGCTTCCTAGGACTTTGCATTAGCCAAAATGAGCACACTGTCTCCCCAGCTGCTGCTGCACAGAAGCAGTCTGAGCGAGCTCAGAAACAGCACCCAAGCAGCAGGTAGAGGAGGCAGCAGTGATCTGAGTTTGTGGTTTTTTTTAAAACTATCTATAGAACCACTTTTATCTGACATAAATGTAAGCACGCTACCAGATTATTTCTATTTAATTTCTCATTGAGTCAGGAGGCTTGCCCCCAAATTTCTGCCTTTATAGACCTCCTTGTCTGTGGCTATTACTAAGTTAAGCATAGTACCCACTGCAGAGTTGGCGAGGCAGCTTAGGCTGGTTAAGTTTTCTTAGGTGCATTTCTTAGGTGCACATCCTAAAGCTGCCTCAGATTCATTTCACAATTTAAACTTTATTTTATTTTAACATAAAGACATCACCCTTATAAACTTATGTTGAATTTTTAACCCAGAAGATTCCTAAAATCTCCTACCCCTTTTCATTCTATATTCCTTCCAAACAAGCTTCCAAGTCTTGCCAGAATCAAAACAAGGTGAGATATTGTAGTCTGAAATTAGCCAGGTGGAAAGTGCACATTTTAAAATGAAAGAGGTTCTAGAATTTGAATTCTCAGTAGCTGGCTCTGCATTCTTAAACAAGACAGATTTGCCTTGTATATTAATAAGGTGAGGACAGAGGATACGATGCATACCATGGCACATTATACCTCACAAACTGGTTCTAGCAACAGAAGGTACGAGACGTATAGGCTAGAGATATTTAAATTTTGAATTGCTCATTGTATTATCATTCCTGTCCTACATGATTTTGTGAGCAACAAAATAATTTCACCAGTGACATAAAAGAGCACAAAATATATTTCAAAAGCGTATTAATAAATTAATATCAAGAATCCAAGAAAGATTTAAGAATGATTTTTCTCTTCATCCTAAAAGGTATCTTCAGGACAAAACAACTTCATTTAATAACATTCTTCCTCGAATCACTAGAACAATGCCTATTAATGAATTCAAAGGAGAAAGAAGTCTTGTAATATTTTTTATTTTGGGTTGAGAATTGAGTACTTAAACTCACTTCACAATATGCTTATAGAACTGCAAACACTTAAAAGGATAACGTGTCAGAACGGGGAGATAATAAGAGATTTGAAGTCTAGCTCCATCATTTCCTAACTGAAGAGAGCTTGAGTGAGTTATTTAATGAACTTGTTTTCTCATCTACTTAAAGAAAAAAAGAGAGCATATAACACATGAGATAGTCTACAAACCCTAGGCTCTTTTTCTAAAGACCATATACCAGTAATATCAAAAAGTCAAGAGAATTATTTGGCCTTTTAAAATGTGGATCTGAGATAAGAGAATGTTCCCTAAGTATTATAAAACGAAGTTTTGTTTTGCAATCTCAGAGTTGCTGATTCTATCTGCTATTCATTGACTGAATTTGTATTTCCTTTCCATTGGAAGTGGAGAACTTTCTAGTTATAATAAAAATTTGCTAAAGCTATGAAAAGTAATACATTTGCTTCACAAATAACTTATTCCCAACTCTTTGTAAACAAATTAGCATCCAACATTAACAATTTTTTGCAGGTAATGACTAATTCTGATATTTTTATAAATTCTTAATCTTAATTAATTTTCCAACATAATTTATCAAGGTTAAAACCCTTAGGAATGCAGAAGAATTGACTGCTCACCAGGTACTGCATAGCAACGGCACGTCGAAGAGGCCCAGGAGGTCCTATTAGAAAGACATCCTGCCCCAGAAGATCCTTCTGCATTATCCATCTTAGATGCTGAATTACAGATTGAGCCAGAGAATCTGAAACTTTAAAGAGAGAGAGGAGGGATATAAAGTGAAATGCAGATAAAACTACTACATATAATATAAACCTCCAAGCAATCAATGAAAATTGTATATTATATTAAAATACACACATGCATATACACTTACATTGATAATTATACCTGGTGAATTTTCACACTGTTTTAAAATAAAAACATCATTATCAATGTTAAAACAGGACAAAGTTTATGATATCACAAAGAGATACATAACACTTAAAAGCTTATAAGAACATCTGAACACTCATCTGTAAGTGTCACTAAAGGAATGAAAGTGATTTTCAAGTATGATATGAAGAATAGTATCTTATTTTTCTCAGTTTTATAGTCCACCCCTTTTGTTCTAAAAGGGGGTAGGAGATGAAATCATCCCAGATGATTAATGATTATTGTAGTCTTTTAAAATTTAAGAAAACTCTATTATAACTTAGTTGGCAATGAGATGTGAGATCTCATACTTCACAGTTTAAAAAGTTTTATGAAGATTTAAATGCCTTCTTTAGAATTTGTTTCTTCTTCTATACCAACTCTTTTGGGAATAGAAGATTAATTACTCCATTCAATGCCCTTCTAAGTCTACTATTAAGTCACCCATCAATCTGCTCACCTTCTGCCTAAGCATTTTCTGAAATGTTTGAGTTAATACAATTAATTTGTGTTTGCTCGTTTGTAAATCACCCAGTGAACCAGAAGGTGCATTACGAGGTACACAAGAAAAACTCTCACTCTTATATATAAAGGGACACATAAAATATTCATTAGCAGTGTTATTCAAAATAAAATTGGAGGCAGGAGATGGATAAAACACACACAATGGAATGTTATATAATGACAAAAACAGAATAAACTACCACTACTTCAAACAATACGTTTAACTCTTAAAAGGTATAATATTGAGTAAAGAAATTAATTCTCATAATAAATCACATTTGGTACTATTTTGATAAAACTCAATAAACTAGCGAAATGAATTCATTAAAAATATATACATACACAATAAAACAGTGCTTTAAAAAAGAAAAAATGAAATAAATGATAAATTCAAGAAAATTGATATCTGGGCATAGAATCAGATTCTCATAGTTTCGATAGTATTGGTAATATTTTTCTTTCTTTTACCTCCCCTCAATAATAATAATAGTTATAATTTATTGCATTCTCGTCAAGTGCCAGGTAAAAATACAAATGATTTTTCGTACAGCGTTTCATCTGGATCTTACAACATATAGTATGTAAGGACACAGACCTGAACTGAACTGCTCAAATCCCAATTCTGCTTACTAGCTACGTAACCTTACTCAGCTATTTAAACCCTCTGTGCTCAGTTTCTCCAACTGTATAATGGAGATGATAAATGTACTGAGTTATAAAGCTGTTATGAGGATTAAATCAGCATTTAGAAGTGTCTGGTAATAGTAACTACCAGTAAGCATTTGTTAAATACTCATTACCCTTTGTCCACAGATGATAAGTGCATAAACCAAGAGTTAGACCTAAACTGTTTGAGTCCAAAGCTTGCATTCCAGCTGTATGTCCAATTGCTCTTCCAAAATCTTTTTTAAAGGCTCTCCCTTCAGTTCCAATATTTTCCCTATTAGTGAGGACTTCACCTGGCTCCATTAAATTTAGTAGACTTGCTTTTCTGGACATTAATACTATTTCGTGGATTTTGGTGATACCAATAGCATACTTAAATCCTTTTATTAAAATTTTAAATTCATTCTGTTGTTTATATTATGTTATCAAAGAACCCACTTCTCAAAAAAAATCCCATTTCCACTTATATTTTAGTATAGTGTATTTTGTCAAAGAAAATATTTGTCAGGAAACTGCATTAAACAAGTAAGAGAAAGCATTATGTACTGCTGTGTGGTGTCTGTGGCGTATTTTACATTAATGCTTGAAACTAGCTGTATTTTTAGTATAGCCTCAAGAAGGCATGAGTCATACTTAAAAGCATTCCAGAAATAGAAACAAGATGTAAGACTGTACATTAGGAACATCTGCAAAACAAACTGCCAAACTGCCATGCATAATCTAATATAAACACAGCCCAGTGCATGAGAGAAATCCCCAACCTCAATGTTTTCAAGCACAAGATGCTACCTTCTAGGAGTCCACATAGTAATAAAATTATGTCAGAATAATACCAGAGAGCTTGATCCTTCATTCTAGAATTTCCTTCACTATGTAAGAATAAAACATCTGGTTCATATTGAGGTAAATGCCTTATTCAATTCCTAGCCAATATCTATTTCAAAAAAATATGTACTATTTTGCCCAGGCATATTCAAGGACTTTAAAATAATTCTATTCAAAGGTACATAAATTATTATTTTCTCCCTCCACAGACTCAAATTTGTGATATATATATATATATATATATATATATATATATATTTCAAAAAATTATGCATAGTTCATATTCTATTAAAACAAATCCTCCAAAACTAGTGAGGTTTTCTTACTGTCCCAAGATACAACACAATATACCATAATGGAAAAAAAAAGTCTTTGAAGCCAAACAGACCAAGTTGTGATTTCTCATTCTGTCCTTTACCAATATTCTTGGACAAATATTCTGAATCTTCTAGATCTATCTGAGGTTCCTAATTTTCAAAAAATAGGGAGTAATATTTACTGCACATGGTTATTGTGAGAATCAGAGGGGAAGCCCCTTGTCCAGCCCTTCAATCAGTAAGAACCAAGTATGGAAAGGGATTAAAGAGACTGATCATACCAAGAGCTAACAAGAATATGGAAGAACTATACCTCTTCTCGTTACTGATAGAAATATAAAATAATACAACCTTTGAAAAACAGAATGACAGTTGCTTAAAATTCAATATTTATCATGTGATATAGCCATTCACTACTAGCTATTTACACACACAAAGAGACAGCATATGTGCATACAAAGAATTGTACATGAATGTTCAGAGCAGCTATTTCAAGATCCTCAAAATGGTAACAATAATTTCTACCAACAGGTAAATGAATAAACAAATTTCAATATTTCCATACCATGGAATACTACTCAGCAAAAAAGGAAATGAATTATTAAGACATGTAACATGGAAGAATCTCAAAAAAAGTATGCTGAGAGATAGAAACTAGAAAAAAAGGGAATATATTGTATGATTCCACTTATATAAAGTTTTTAAAAATCCAAATAAATATATAAGCAGATAAATGATTTCCAGAGAATATAAGAACTAGGGATATTATAATGGGTACAAGTAAACTTTGGGGAAGTAATGAATTTATTTAATCAATATTTTTATTATAGTAACTAGAGGCCCGATGCACAAAATTCATGCACAGCAAGGGGGGAGGGAGGGAAGGTTCCCTCAGCCCAGCCTGCACCCTATCCAATCTGGGATCCCTCGAGGGATGTCCAACTGCCTGTTTAATGGCCAGTCAGACATCTCTCTCACAATCCATGCCTGCTGGCTCCCAACTGCTCACCTGCCTGCCTGATTGCCCCTAACCACGTCTGCCTGCCAGCCTGATCACTCCCTAACCACTCCCCTGCCAGCCTGATCAACGCCTAACTGCTTCCAAGCTGGTCCGATTGCCCCTAACTGCCCTCCCCTGCCAGCCTGGTCGCCCCTAACTATCCTCCCCTGCTGGCCCTGTCACCCCTAACTGCCCTCCCTTGCCAGCCTGGTCACCCCTAATGCTCTCCCCTGACAGCCTGGTAGCCCTTAACTACCCTCCACTGCTGGCCCAGTCACCGCCAACTGCCTTTTCCTGCAGGCCTGGTCCCCTCAAATTGCCCTCCCCTGCAGGCCTGGTCCCCTCCTACTGCCTGCCCCTACAGGCCTGGTCCCCCAAACTGCCCTCCCCTGCAGGCCTTATCACCCCCAGCTCTCCTTCTTTGCCAGGCCAGTCACCCCTAACTGCCCTCCCCTGCTGGCCATCTTGTGGTGGCCATCCTGTATCCAAATGGTGGGGGGGGGGCATCTTTGACCACATGGGGGTGACCATCTTGTGTGTTAGAGTGATGCCCAATTTGCATATTACTTCTTTATTATATAGGATATTTCATGATTATATACATATCCCAAAATTTAGAAAATTTTGCATTTTAAAGATATGAAATTTATGCCGAGACCAGTTTGGCTCAGTGGATAGAGTGTTGGACTGCGGACTGAAGGGTCTCGGGTTCGATTCCGGCAAGGGCATGTACCTTGGCTGCGGGCACATCCCCAGTAGGGGGCATGCAAGAGGCAGCTGATCGATGTCTCTCTCTCATCAATGTTTCTGACTTTCTATCCCTCTCCCTTCTGCTCTGTAAAAAAAATCAATAAAATATATATTTTTAAAAAAAGATATGAAATTTATTATGTAATTTATATTTAGTCATATTGTTAAAAATATTAAAATAGTGCATTAAAATTTAGCAATGCTTATTCTTTGACTTATTAGTGATTGAGTTTTATCCTTTATTTTTTCAGTGTTTTACAAGTTATCTATATTGACTATTTTATTTTTGTAATGGGAACAAAAGTTTTTTTAAAAAAGCTATATTGCAAAATAATAATAGCCATACTGGAAGAAGGGGAGAACTGTGATAGAGAAAGTAGCAATATAATAGGTGACATATATTAGAATATTTTGACTGAAAATTGGATCACAAAATACTCAAGTTCAATTTGCAGCTCAGCCTCCCAAAGTGCTTATCTATAAGGTGTTGCTGAATTAAGATAATTTACTAAAAATGTATTTGTTGGTCTTAGTACTCATGACAAGACTGGACAAAAATCATACACCTATGGATGAGGACAGTGAGGCGGGGGGTAAGGGCAGAGGGTGGGGTGGGAACCAGGTGGAGTAGAGCTATGGGGCAAGGGGGAAGAGGAACAATTGTAATAATCTAAACAATAAAGATTTATTTTTAAAAATTGTAGTTTTGAAATTGTTTTGTGAGGCAGCAGCAGTTCAGGTGTTTACTTATGCCACCACCATCTTGGTTTTTTCCTCCAAACATTTCTCTTGATTCACTCAGATAGCTTCTAGTTTTTGTCACTATCAAAAATGCAATATATGTTGTGTACAAATATCCTCTTTTATGTGCTGGTTTTTTCCTTAATGGAAAGAATCTAAAAAGAAATGTCTACATCAATAGCTACTATCATATTATTTTTCAAAGAGGTCATATGCACTTATGCTTATACCAGCAATATGTGAAAATGCCATTTCTCTGCAACCTTATAGATACCGAACATTACAATACTTTTATATTTTGACCCATGTTACGCATGAGAAGTTCTATATTATTGTATAATTTGTATCATACACTTATTGTCCACTTGGACTTCACTTCCTGTGGCATGCCTACTTAAATCCTTTGCCTGTTTTTCTATTGGATCACATGATGTTTCTCATCAATTTGTAAGATATACTCATATATTATGAGTATTAATCCTCTAGCTATTGTATGTACTATATATACATTAAAAATGTGATTTTTGAGTTACAAGGTTTACTGCTTGAAGTCATTTTCTCTTTAAACAATGTCATAAATGGTGACTGAATTACCAGGTGGATCAAAAGAAGCCTATATAACATATTAAATAGATCAAAAATTGTATGTCTGCCAAGACCGGTTTGGCTCAGTGGATAGAGCGTCGGACTGCGGATTGAAGGGTCCCGGGTTCGATTCCAGCAAGGGCATGTACCTTGGCTGTGGGCACATCCCCAGTAGGGGGCGTGCAAGAGGCAGCTGGATGTCTCTCTCATCGCTGTTTCTGACTTTCTATCTCCCTTCCACTCTGTAAAAAATCAATAAAAATATATATTTTTTAAAAAATTGTATGTCTGCAATGAAAGTTGCAGAAAACAACAACAGTCATTCAACAGAAAAGAAAATGCATCGGAAAATGTTAAGCTATCTTGAATACGGTGCCTGAGAGAAAGAAGACTGAAGAAAAATTAGGCACTGAATAAAGATTGCAGTAGAGACTTTAGAGCAGTGCTTCTCAACCTTTCTAATGCCGCGACCCTTTAATACAGTTCCTCATGTTGTGGTGACCTCCAATCATAAAAGTATTTTCATTGCTACTTCATAATTGCAATTTTGCTACTGTTAATGAATTGTAATGTAAATAACTGTGTTTTCCGATGACGCTATTAGTGGTTCTCAACCTGTAAGTCGCGACCCACAGGTCGAGAACCGCTGCTACAGAGCCTAAGACCATCGGAAATCACATTACATTACTATTACTATTCATAACAGTAGCAAAATTACATTACTATTCATAATAGTAGCAAAATTACAGTTATGAAGTAGCAAAGAAAATAATTTTATAGTTGGGGGTGACCACAACATGAGGAACTGCATTAAAGGATTGCAGCATTAGGAAGGTTGAGAACCACTGCTCTATCAGGCCATCTTAAAGTGTTTTAAAGAGCTGGACTCTTTTGATGGAACTCTTTCTTTTGAGGGCTCTATTTTTAAAAATACATCTAAAGAAATCTCAAAGGAAATCCTTTCCTCAAATTCTAGTACAATGAGAGACAATTAGTGTAACCATTAAAAATAAGGTGAAGCTTAAGGATTGGAGGCCTTGTTTCTCAAGTTGCTTTTCAAGCTCTGGCTCTATTAAGTAAGAGAATCTCAGTCACACCTTCCAGGAGGCCTCTGTGTGACCTTTGTCACTAATCCATTACAGCTGACAAGTGCTGCAATGGCTGTTCCACAACATCTACATTTACACAAAAATGACAATTTTTCCAATAGTGTTCTGTCATTTACGATGTTGGTAAGTTTCTAAAACCTCTTAAAATTATTTATAAAGTAAAGACAAAGGATACCCTCCAAAAAAACAACAATTAAAAAAAAAAAAACTCTCATCCTGTTGACTTTATGCCAAAACACTTTAAAAGCAGTTTTGTAATTCTTGCAAAATATCTGCCCGGATAAGAGGTCAGTGTGTCCAGTAAAACTTAAATTGCCTTACATATAATTAATCCACACACTGCAAAAAGAAAGTTATATAAGGAAGTTGAAATATCTCTGAGGTCAGTTTTAAAGTCATCTATTGGACACTGCTACCCAGGAGCACAACCTCATAAGGCAAACCTGGAAGAAATACCAATTTTGATACTATATAGTTTAACTTCAAGCACAAAAACATGAAGGAAATCTCTTATCAAAAGCTGTCAATTTCGGTTGGAACCAAGATGGTGGCATAGGTAAAACACCTATCTTGCCGTCATACTCAACAATTTTAATACTACAACTTAAAGAAAGAACAAACACCTTCCAGAATCACCAGAAAGCTCGCCGAGTGAAAATTCCACAAATAAAAGTGAAGATAAGACACTGTGACCCTAAGGAGCAGCGGCGGACGGCATTGAAAGATTCGCGCGGAGAGAGGTTTGGAGCGCGCGCCAGCGGAGAGGGAGGGCGGCTGAAAACCAGCCAGTTTTCTCGAACGGGGAGACAAAGGCGTCCCACTGGACTGATTCTACAACTTTGGGGGAAGTCCAGGGAACCCACTATCACACGGGGTGAAAACTGGACAGTGGGAGGGCACGCCGAAGCTTGGGTGCCGCAAGGTCTCCCGGCTTGTGGAGAAGGCAGCTTGCACGAACAGCTCAGGTGCGTGACGGCGCAGAGAGCGCTTGCAACTTGTTTTCTCATTCGGAAAATCGTCAGACTGCTTTGTTTTACGACCCTGGGTGAGACATTGGGCGTGCAGAGTCATTTGGGGAGAGTCTGAATTCCCTGGCAGCCAGTGGAGCTTGGCAGCGGCTCTCTCTCAGAGGTACTGGCAGCCATTGCCCCCGGCGCAGGGCGGAGCTAACGCTGTCTGCTTGGCCCGGAGACTCCGCCCATCCAACCTGAGCACAGCTGAGCTTCACAGACAATTGGCCTGGAGGTCAACACTCCAAGTGCTAACAACGATTAACTGAGCTTAACTTCAGCAAGACTGTGTAACCCATATTCACCTCAGGTAACTGGGGAGGCTGTGCCACTGTCCCTAGTAGGAAGTCTACCACACAAAGCTAATTGACCAACTCAGGGAAGCAGCCACCATGCAGAGACATGGAAAGAAATCAGATGTGAAAGAAATGGAGGGAAAAAAAACGACTAGACATGGAATTCAAAACCACGGTTATAGGGTTTTTCAAGAGGCTCCAACAAAAGGTCGAGGCCTATAAGGAAATAAGCGAGACTGACAAGGAAATCAATGAGTCCTATAAGGAAATGAACGAGACCTGCAAGGAAATGATCAGGACCAACGTGGAAATGAAGGAGACTCTCAAGGATATAAAGGAGTCTCTCAAGGATATGAAAAAGGACCAACCAGAAATTAAGCATACACTGACTGAAATAAAAAATATTATACAAAGACCTAAAAGTGCTCTGGAGCACCCCAAGAACCAAGTTCAAGATTTGAAATACAAAGAGGGAAAATCCACTCAGCTGAAAAAGCAAGAAACCAAAAGAATCCAAAAAATTGAAGATAGTGTAAGGGGCCTCTGGGACAACCTCAAGCATACCAACATCCAAATTATAGGGGTGCCAGAAAAAGAGAGAGAGCAAGACAATGAAAACCTATTTGAAGAAATAGTGACTTAAACCTTCCCACACCTGGTGAAAGAAATGGACTTAGGAGTCCAAGAAGCGCACCAAACCCCAATATATAGGAACCCTAAGAGGACGACACCAAGGCACATCATAATTAAAATACCAAGAGCAAAAGACAAAGAGAGAATATTAAAAGCAGCAAGAGAAAAACAGTTGGTTACCTATAAGGGGGCACCCATATGATTGTCAGCGGATTTCTCAACTGAAACGATGCAGGCCAGACGGGAGTGGCAAGAAATATTCAAAGTGATGAACAGCAAGAATCTACAACCAAGATTACTCTATCCCGCAAAGCTATCATGCAGAATTGAAGGTCAGATGAAGTGCTTCGCAGATAAGAAAAAGCTAAAGGAGTTCATCACCACCAAACCGATATTATATGAAATGCTAAAAGATATTCTTTAAGAAGAGGAAGAAGATAAAAGTGTAAATTAGGAACAACAAATACACATCTATCAACAAATGAATCTAAAAATCAAGTGAATTAATAAGCTGATGAACAGGATAAACTGGTGAATGTAACAGAATCACAGACATAGAGAGGGAATGGACTGACAACTCTTGGGGAGAAAGAGGGTGTGGGAAGTGCAGCAAGAGACTGGACAAAAATCATGCAACTATGGGAGAGGACATTGGAGGGGGGTGAGGGTGGAGGGTGGAATGGGTACCAGGTGGAGGGGAACTATAGGGGGAAAAAGGGGAACAATGTAATTAATATACTGAACAATAAAGATTTAAAAAAAAGAATAAGTACAGTACATTTTTTAAAAAAGCTGTCAATTTCATCTAAGCAATAAGATTCAGCTTTTATACAAAAGGGAAGAAAAGCTTTACTTATTCACTTCAGTACTTGCAAGTGAGAGACCAGGAGCTAAGGTGATAAGTGGAAGTTATAATGGTCAAGGCAGAAGGTGAAAAAACCTAGATAATAAAAATTGAAGAGCAACCCAACTCCTGTGTCCACTATGTGCCAGGCATTGGACTATACAGATACTGGAGATAGAAAAGATGGCCTGCCATGCCCAACACTGTGACAACTGACTATACAATATAAGCATTCATTATCTCAATCAGACAACACCACTGAAGAAATTTTATCTTGATGAGATAATATGCTTTCCTGGGATTTTTAATAGAATTTCAGACTTTCATATACGAATATTTCCAGTCTACAGTATTGGCCAGGCCAGTTAGAAGGATTTTTACCCTTCTATTAGATAAATGTTAAATGTGAACATCAAAGTTCATATTTCAACATTGTTATTTTCATTTCTTCATTACTAAAAGACAATAGTAAGTTTCAGTGCTCTAAATACTAACTTTGAAAAAAACAGAAATAAATAGCACTGCCATGCCTCTGCTATTCCAATATTTTTCAATAACTTTACACAATTAATTCTAAAAGAGTTTCTTTCGTAATCCAGGAGTTATTTTATTTTGTTTTTTCTTTGTTTTTGTGTTTTCTCCTCTCCCCAGGAGTCATTTTAAAGAATAATAGCCAGAGAAAGGAGAGGAGCCAAGATGGCAGCATAGATAAACACCTATCTTGATGCCCTACACAACAATTTCAAAACTATAACTTAACGACAGAACGAACATCATCCAGAATCACCAGAATGCTGGCTGAGTGAAAATTCCACAAATAAAAGTAAAGATAGGACACGGTGACTCAGAGGAGCGGCGGAGGGCAGAGTTGAGGTTATGTGCAAAGTCAGAGGTTGGAGCTGTGCCCGCGTGAGTGGATAGGGCGGGCGGCTGCCAACCTGGTGGGTTTTCTCGAATGGGGAGGGAGACAAAGGCATTCCACTGCACTGATTTCCCAGTTCCAGGAAAGATTCAGGAAACCCACACTCATACAGGGTGAAACTGGACAGTAAGGAGAAAGCACGCTGAAACTCAGGAGCTGCAGAGGTCCGAGAGCTTTCGGAGAGGGCGCGAGCACACAGAGAGGACTCGTGACTTGCTCTCTCGTTCAGGAGAAAACAAAAGAAGGAAGAGAAACCACTGGATTGCATTGTTTTACAATCCTGGGTGAGACTTAGGGTGTGCAGACTCATTTGGAGAGAGGCTAAATTGTCCGGCAGCATGCAGAGCTCGGTGGCAGCTTTCTCTCAGAGGTGCATGCAGCCATTACCATCAGACAAAGAGTCCCAGGTGCTACATAGGGCGGAGTTGACAGGAAATCAACGCTGCCTGCTCAGCCCAGGGACTCCACCCATCCAACCAGAGCACAGGTGATCCCCACAACCAATTGGCCTGGAGGTCAAACCCTCCTAGTGCTAGCAACAATAATCTAGGCTTAACTTCAACAAGACTGTGCCACCCATAAAGGGCTGCAGCAAGAGTATCAATCTCAGGTAACTGGAGAGGCTGAGCCGCTGTCCCTTAGAGGACATCTACTGCACAAAGCTAATTGACCAACTCAGGAAAGCAGCCACAATGCAGAGACATGGAAAAAAATCAGATGGGAAAGAAATGGAGGGGGGGAGGGGGAACACAACAACTGGACATAGAGTTCAAAACCACGGTTATAAGGTTTTTCAAGAGGCTCCTAGAAAAGGCCGATGAACTTAATGAGACCTTTGGGGACATGAACAAGCCCTACGAGGACATGAACAAGACCTACGAGGATATGAATGAGACCCTCGAGGATATGAACGAGATCCTCGAGGATATGAAAAAGAACCAACTAGAAATTAAGCATACACTGAATGAAATAAAAAATATTATACAAGGACCTAAAAGCAGTCTAGAGGACCGCAAGAATCAAGTCAAAGATTTGAAATAGAAAGAGGCAAAATCCACTAAGCTGGAAAAGCAAGAAGCCAAAAGAATCCAAGAAATTGAAGATAGTGTAAGGAGCCTCTGGGACAACCTCAAGCATACCAACATCTGAATTATAGGGGTGCCAGAAAAAGAGAGAGAGCAAGGTAATGAAAACCTATTTGAAGAAATATTACCGAAAACTTCCCCGACCTGGTGAAAAAAATTGCCTGAAAAGTCCAAGAAGCGCACCGAACCCCAAAATATAGGAATCTAAAGAGGACCAGACCAACACACATCGTAATTAAAATGCCAAGACCAAAAGACAAAGAGAATATTAAAAGCAGCAAGAGAAAAATAGTTAGTTACCTATAAGGGAGCACCCATACAATTGTCAGCGGATTTCTCAACAGAAACTATGCAGGCCAGATGGGAGTGGCAAGAAATATTCAAATGATGAATAGCAAGAATCTACAACCAAGATTACTCTACCCAGCAAAGCTATCATTCAGAATTGAAGGTCAGATACAGTGCTTCACAGATAAGAACAAGCTAAAGGAGTTCATCACCGATAAACCAATCCTATCTAATAAAAAAATAATATGCAAATTTGACCGTACATTTGCCACACCCACAAGCCACGCCTGCCAGCCACGCCTGCCAGCGAATCAGGAGCAGATTATGCAAATAAACTCCAACCTGAGTGGCTGCCGCCACTGAGAGCAGGAGGAAAGCTTGGTTTTCCCCGGCAACAGAGGAAGCCAAGCTGTCTGCCTGCCATTGCTAGTGTAGGCCTCAACTCAATGTTACACTGTTTCAATTATAAAAGAAACAGAAATGGCAGCAGCCACTGAACTGGAGAGAAGAGAGGCTCGGGTCTCCCTGGCAATGGAAGAAGCCAATCTTTCAGCCTGCTGTTGCCAGCCTAGGCCTCCACTCTAGGCTACAAAGTTTCAAACAGAAATGGCTGCCTCCGTGGAGGAAGCAGAAGGCTTGACTCTGTTCCAGGCTACGAAGTTTCAATTGTAGACATAGATTAATCCCAGATACCAGGGCCTCCACTTGGGTCGCTGGGGGGCGTGGCCAGCTTGTAAACCTCCACAGGCCCCTCACCCAGGCCACCCCTCACCGCAAGGGAATGCCCACCCTGATCTGGGTGCAAACCAGCTGGCCCCTACCCATGCACCAGGCCTCTACCCTATCTAATAAAAGAGTAATTTGCAGATTGACCATCACTTCAACACACAAGAGGGCTGCCCCCATGTGGTCAAAGATCCTGCCCCCATGTGGACACAAGATGGCCACCAGAAGATGGCCAGCAGGGGAGGGCCATTGGGAGGTTCCAGGCCCTGCAAAGGAGGGCAGTTGTGGGCAATCAGGCCAGCAGGGGAGGGCAGCTGGGAGGGACCAGGCCTGCAAGGGAGAGCAGTTGAGGTCAATCAAGCCTGCAGGGGAGGGCAGTTTGGGGTGACCAGGCCAGCAGAGGAGGGAAGTTGGGGGCAAACAGGCTGGCAGGGGAGCAATTAGAGATCAATTAGGCTGGCAGGGTAGTGGTTAGCGGATGATCAGGCTGGCAGGCAAAAGCTGTTAGGGGCAGTCAGGGAGGCAGGCAGGTGAGCAGTTTGGAGCCAGCAGTCCTGGATTGTGAGAAGTATGTCCGATTGCCCTTTTAGGCCCGATCCTACCGAGATAGTTCCTAGACGGGCAGTCGGACATACCTCGAGGGGTCCCAGATTGGAGAGGGTACAGGCTGGGCTAAGGGACATCCCCTGCCCTCTGTGCACGAATTTCGTGCACCAGGCCTCTAGTAATATATGAAATGCTGAAAGATATTCTTTAAGAAGAGGAAGAAGAAAAAGGTAAAATTATGAACAAAAAATACACATCTATCAACAAATGAATATAAAAATCAAGTGAATGAAAAATTTGATGAACAGGATAAACTGGTGAATATAACAGAATCATGGGCATAGAGAGGGAATGGACTGACAATTCTTGGGGAGAAAAGGGGTGTGGGAGGTGCAGCAAGAGACTGGACAAAAATCATACACCTATGGGAGAGGACAGTGTGGGGGAGGTAAGGGCAGAGGGTGGGATGGGTACCGGGTGGAGGAGAGCTATAGGGGGATAGAAAAGGGGGAACAATGTAATTAATAAGCTGAACAATAAAGATTAAAATATTTTTTTTAAAAAAGAATAAAGCCAGAGACATTGAGACAGACTATGAAGGGAAAATCAAACTGAAGTCAGGAAATTTAGGTTTCACTACTAATTAATGAGTCTTCGGACCTCTTTCTCATGGTCCTACTTTCCTACCTACGAAAGGAGTTTCAGAGAGAATAATAATTGCTAAAATTCCTTTCCTTAACCAAAGTCTATCATTTTATGTTTCATTTGAAAATATTACATATCCAAAAGGCAAAAAGCTAAATTGAAGCGTAAATACAGGAAGGAAAGCAATGTATTATCAAAGTTCAACAGAATACCATTCCCAAAATATTTTTTAAATAGCTCCAAGAGAGGGGAAAAAATCCATCAAAGTTTTCTAATAACCAAAGCCCATAATTTCTAATCAATCAGGTACTAGCAAACAAAAGAACTATAATTTTCCCATTGGGAAATTTTTCTCAAGAGAAGCAGAAATAGTTCAAAGAATACAATGTTTTAACTTAATAGATATAAAAAATATGTTATAGTATGCAATATAATATACCTGTCCAACCAATATGTAGCAACCACATAATACTTCCGTGGATGCCTAAGATTTAGTTGATTTAGCTCAGCCACTATTTCAAATTAAAGAAACTTCCAAACAGTCCTTTTCTAACAACTAGGCACAGTTGTTCTTAAGAAAAACTATGTAACAATCTGCCACTGGGTAAAACATAAGACATGCACCATCATCTTTTGCTGTTGTTGTTAATCCTCACCTGAGGATACTGATATTTTTCCAGTTGATTTTTTTTTTTTTCGAGAAAGAGTGAAAGGGAGGAAGGGGGAGTGAGAGACAGAGAAAGAGAAACATCAGTGTGAGATAGATTCATCAAATGGGTGTCTACCACACCCATTTTCAGAGCCAGGGATGGAATCTGCAACAATCGAACCTAAGACACTTCAGTATAATGGCTGACACTCTCACTAGAGCCACCCCAGGTAGGCTGCACCATCATCTTGATCTCCTATCTAATAAAAGAGTAATATGTAAATTGACCATACCTCCACTACACCCACAAGCCATGCCCACCAGCCAATCAGGAGTATTCAAATTAACCCAACCAAGATGGCTGCAGCCACAGGCAGAGCAGGAGGCTTGGGTTTCACTGGCAATAAAGGAAGCCACGTTTTCCACCCACTCTGGCCTGCCTTGACTCCCACTTAAGGCTACAAAGTTTCAATTATAGAAAATAAATAAACCCCAGACACCAGGGCCTCCACTTGGGTTGCCAGGGGCATGGCCAACCTGCAACCACCATAGGCCCCTGAACCAGACCACCCCATGTCCCAAGGGAACCCCTACCCTGATTTGGGACACTCTTCAGGGCAAACCAACTGGCCCCCACCTATGCACCAGGCCCTTATCCTATCTAATAAAAGAATAATGTGCAAATTGACCATCACTCCAACACACAAGATGTCTGCCCCCATGTGGTCAAAGATGGCTGCCCCCATATGGACACAAGATGGCCACTACAAGATGGCCAGTAGGGAAGGGCAGTTGGGAGGGACCAGGCCAGAAGGGGAGGGCAGTTGAGAGGGCCCAGCCTGCAGAGGGCAGTTGGGAGGGATGACCCAGACCTGCAGGGGAGGTCAGTTCAGGACAACAGGCTGGCAGGGGAGCAGTTAGGCATCTATCAGGCTGGCAGGGGAATGGTTAGTGGGTGATCAGGCTGGCAAGCAGAAGCAGATAAGGGCAATCAGGAAGGCAGGCAGGTGAGCAGTTGGCAGCCAGCAGTCATGGATTGTGAGAGAGATCCCAGATTGGAGAGAGTGCAGGCTGGGCTGAGGAACACACCGCCCTCTCCCCGTACACGAATTTCATGCTCCGGCCTCTAGTACAAAAAAATAATAGATAAGGATACTTATCTTGTGAATATGGTAGGAATAATAATGAATGAATAGCAAGCACAGAAAATACAAATTGGTGCCTATGGACCATCCAACTGCTTTCAATATAAACTCTTCAAATTTCAATAGGCAACACAAAAATAGTGAAACTTTTTGGTTATATAAGAGATGCATGAAAACAATAATAAAAATGGAAAATAACCAAAATGGGGTTTTGGTGACAATTTATGGAAGTTTTCCTATATTTAAAAATAGATATCTTTTACACTTGCAAAATATAAAAAACATTATTTCAAAGCCTATGCTTGTAAGTTTAAAAATTTATATTATTGCTAAGATCCACTGAATCTTTAAAGCTAATATAACCTTATTAATTCTCTCACTAAAAAAAGATTCCCCCAAGTGATTAAACATTTGTGAGTATGACAAAATATGTCAACAGACATCAGATAATAGACTACAGCATCTTAGTTGTTAAAAAAAGGAATACCCTTGCCTTAACCAGTTTGGCTTAGTGACTAGAGCATCGGCTGTGGACTGAAGGGTCCCAGATTTGATTCCACTCATGGGCACATGCCCAGGTTGTGGGATCAATCCCCAGTAGGGAGCGTGCAGAAGGTAGCTGATCAATGATTCTCTTTCATCACTGATGTTTCTATCTCTCTCTGAAATCAATAAAAATATATTTTTAAAGTAAGAAAAGAAAAGAAGAGAAAAGAAAAGGAAAAAAGAAAAGAAAAGAAAGGATACTCTATAATATCTGATGACTGGGGTGTACACCTGAAACTAATACAACAATGTATGTTAACTGTAATTAAAAATAAGAAATGATTTTAAAAACAAAAGATAAGCAAGTAAAAGAAAAGAAGGCATGCCCTGGCTGGGTGGCCTGGTTGGTTGCAGGGTCATCCCGTGCACCAAAGAGGTTGCAGGTTTGATTCCCAGTCAGGGCATATATCTAGATTATGAATTTGATCCCCGACTGTGGCTGGCACGGGAAACAACCGATCCATGTTTCTTTTTCATATTGATGTTTCTCTGTTTTTCTTCTTCTCTCTCTAAAAACCAATAAAAATATACCCTCGGGTAAAGATTGAAAAAAAAAAAAGAAGGAATAGATAGCTATCCTCTGTTGAAAGCTATCAATGATTATGCTTCATGTTTAGATGAGACTGAAAAGGCCAACATTCTTTCCACACTATAAATAATTGTTTGGTCTTTGAAATGAAATTAAAGCTTATTTGAACACCCTGCAAAAAACCTGAGGGCAAATTCAAAATCAAATCTAGATAAACTATATTCCACATTAATCTTTTAAGAGTAAGAACAAATAAAGAAGAAATATTTTTAGGACCTGGTTTAATCCCATATTCAACATAGTCATAAGCATGGAATGATGGAAAATGAAAAGGAACAAGAATCAGAAGACTGAAAAAATGGTTGTGTCAGGAATTCATAATTATTTGAGCCCTATGTGTCAGGCACGCATCACATAAGCTATTTGATTTAATCCTTATGATATGTCTATAAGGTTGAAATGATCATCCCCATATACTCAAAGAGACTCAGAGCAGTTAAATGACTACAGAAATTAACATATCTAAAAAATAAAAGGAAAATGAAATTCACACATCTAAAAAGTAGTACCAACAAAATTTTAAATTTCCCTCTAAGTAAGTTGTTACCCTACAGAACTCAAGCCTACATAAAAGTCTTCCTATTCTCTATTAACAGTGGATATTATTACTCATTTCTGAACTTTATTTAAAACGTTAGCCTCATTCATAATAAAAAAGCCAGAAATCATAAAAATTAGTGATTTTTTCAATTATTATATACCTATGGCATGTAAGGTGTTAGAGATATATTTTGTTAATTTTTCTCTAGATAAGTATAATAACTTAAGAATCATCTCACTAGTCTCATCCCTGAAAAGAAAGCCTAATTAATCAATCAAAAACAAGTTTATTAAAAACTCATCATACAAGTAAGGATATAAAGAAACCTAAATGAACTAAATTCTAAAATGTAATGAGCCCTCTCAAGGAGAGAGAAGACACAGAGCTGGTTTTCACCCCTGGTAGAATGGCAAGAGGAGGAAGAATCTGCCATAGATGTGTCCAAATAAATAAGGTAAACTTTATTTAAAAAAAATTTTTAAACAACAAACAAGGTAAGCTTTTAACAAACTTATAATGGACACACATTCCTGGCAGATAGATTAATCTACTGAGAAGTCCCAGTCACAGAAAAAATCTCCACCTACCCACCAACTCTTTTCCATTGGCCTTCACTAAGTATATAGGGGTATAGAGTAAAAACCAGATGGACAGAAGCTGAGAAATAGCCTTCCTGAAGCATGCTGACCTCCTCAAAGCAGGTCAACAAGACACAAAAGGCTGAAGGCCAGGACAGAAAAAACAGCAGAAATGCCTCCAAGGCACTTCAGGTCTTTACCCAGTGCCAGCAGCAGTTCTCAAGGATGGAGCCGAGATAAAGAGCTGAGATCAATCCTCCTGAGGCACTCTTGATCTTCACTGACATGGCCTCTGAAGAACAGAGGCAGGGCAACAGGACAAGAGAGATCTGTTTGCAGAAAGCAGAATATAGGACTGAACAGCAAAGAAAATTCTCCAGAAATCCAAAGATCTGGTAGCTATAAAGCAAAGAGATTGGCTATGGTTTGTAGAGCTTGAGATTGAGATATAAAACATTAAAAGAACTCTGGAATCTCATCAGAATTCAGATTCCAAACCCTGCTGAAGGGAAAATACTGATCCTTTCCTCAAAATATGTAAAGAAAACTCTTTAGCTTTAAATGGAATCTAATGAAAGGATCAAAGCTCAGGACCTCTGAAACCCACTCTTCCATCCTATATAATAAAAGTCTAAGATGCAAATAGAATGAATGGCAGAACTTCTGGTCAGTGGGGGGCGGGCTGGTGAGCGGGCAGGGCCAGAACAGCCAAGAAGGGTATCAGGGGGCAGAATGAAGGGATGGCGATCAGGGGGCAGTGGTGATTGGTGGCGTTGGGGCAACGGGAGGTGGGTCCAGCCCCTCGCTGGCCAGTGGCATACCCCAATGGGCCTACTGGTTGCCTCCTGCTGAGGGGGGCCAGACTGTGGCTTAGGCCCGCTCCATCAGTCAGACATCCCCCAAGGACTCCCAAACTGCAAGAGGGCACAGGCCAGGTTGAGGGACCTCCCTGGGCTTTTAGTAAAAACAATAAGAACACTGGCAAAATTTGTCAAAAATCAACTTTTTCAGAACTCTAATAATTAACAAAAGCCTTTCAACAATCTGACAGTCATTTATCCAAGAAAAATGAATGAATCTCCCCAAGAACAGTGAGTTTTGTGGTATTTTAATTTGCCCTGTTCCACCTCTCTCCCCATCTCTGTAATAGTCTTGAAAACCAACTGCTCACAACAATGGTTAAAACCTGCTGGATGCAGTCTGGCAACCATTGAGGGGGCCAGAACAATGGTCAGAGCTCCTCAAAGACCCACCTCCAAAGAGTATCTATACTGACCTGTCTAGCGGCTCCCTGAAAAGCCCCATTCTTAGAATTTGTCTTTATTTGACCCACTCACAACTCCCTGTGTGCAAACAACACTACCCTAAGGTCTTTGTCAAAGGAAAATCAGCAACACTTGCATAACAGCAGAACTGCCTGAGGGAGCAAAACCTGTTGGAGCTAAGGTAAGGATGACAAAAGGACTTACAACACAAACACACACACACACACACACACACACACAAAAAAAAAAAAAAAAAAAAAAAAAAAAAAAAACCTTAAAAGGAAAATCTGGGAATGAAATGGCCAAAGGAAGCTTTGAAAAGCTCCAGTGTATGCTTAGCTGTCTATAAGGCCATGTACACGTCAGGACAATCCTTAGAAGGGCCTAATCTCACACAACTGGCTGATTCTAAAGCTTTACACAAGCAGGAAATAAAGGCAAAGACACACTTGTAAGCCGTCTGTGGAACAGTAAAATCATGCCTAACATGCACACAGAGATCCTAGGCAAAGCTGAGAGAACTTATTTGATCAAGGCATTTAAGAAATTTATATCCAATCAGATACTTCAGTGGCTGCACATGACAAAGAATACAGACTTTAGAAAAATAACCTATGAAATTCGGTGAACAAAAAGCAACAAAACAAGGTTTGTGAAAACGAACCTTGGAGCAGCGAGAAATCTGATTTCCAGAGCTGCCACATTATACTATTCATTATATCTGCTTTCCAACAAAAAAATCCTAATATATAAAAACCCTGGACCTGTCACATCCATGACTGGAGGCTCCAACAACTGAAAGTCAGTCCTACAGTCTGCACTGTGTTACCATGGCAACCCAGCACTGACTGTTATGACTGTAGGCATGCTGACCCAGCACTGGCTGCTGAAGGGGCTGCAAATCAGGACAGGATAGAGGCCTGAAAAGAAAAACAGGGTCTGATCCATAGCCTCTGTGGCAGCTGTTGATCAGCATTTGCCTCTCTCTTTCTTTCCAGGCCTGGTCAGCAGCTGTGTCTCCATTTCTCTCTAGGCCTTCACCAGGGCTGCTGATCAGCCCCACCTTTCTGATCAGGCCCTGTTGATAGGCCCAGAGATGCTGACTGGCATAGAAACTGACCAATCAGAACCAATCTGGATCAACTGTGAGGAGCCAATGGCTGAATAGGATGAGGAGCTTTTGATGCTGACCGGCACAGAAAGCGACCAATCAGAACCAGATTGGCCGGCAGAGGACAGCAGTTGGGGGTGAGATCAGGTCAGCAGGGGAGGGCAGTTAGGGGTGATCTGGTAGGCAGAGGCATTTAGGGCCAATCAGGCTAGCAGGGAAGGGCAGCTGAGGGCAACCAGGTCGGCGGGGGAGGGCAATTGGGGGTGAGATCAGGCTGGTAGGGGAGGGCAGTTGGGGAGCGAGATCAGGCCAGCAGGGGAGGGCAGTTGGAGGCAATTGGACAAGCAGGGGAGTAGTTAAGTGTTACTGAGGCTGGCAGGGGAGTGGTTAGGTGGTGATCAAGCTGGCAGGCAGAAGCACTTAGGGGCAATCAAGCAGGCAGGCAGGTGAATGGTTAGAGCCAGCAGTCCCGGATTGTAAGAGGGATATCTGACTGCAGGTTTCAGCCTGAGCCCCACAAGAGGGGTAGGGCCTAAACTGACAGTCGGAAATCCCCTGAGGAGTTCCAGATTGGAGAGGCTACAGGCTAGGCTGAAGGACACCCTCCCCCCCGGCCCAGTGCACAAATTTTGTGCACCGGACCTCTAGTCTATAAGAAATGCATAGAAATAGGAAATTATAGCCCCTACATGGAAGAAAAAAGGCAGTGAATAAAAACTATCTTTGAGGAAGCCAGACATTGGACTTAGTAGACAACACTTTAAATTAGCTATTACAAATATGTTCAAAGAACTAAAAATAAGCATGTCTAAAAAGTAAAGGAAAGCCTGTCTACAATATCTCATCAGAAAATATAAAAAAGAAACAAGTTATGTCCCAGGGCAGGTGGAGGGAGCAGCTGAAAGATGTGCGGGGAATGTTTGTTGGTGAGTTGGGGAACAGCTGTGCTCTGGGAGTAGGTAGGGGACTACTGGACTGGCCTCCTCTGACTGTGCGGGCCCCCGATGCTGCTGGGTTCTCTCGCGGAGTCAACAGCTCAAAGGTGGATGGCACCATCTTGAAGGGGAAGGGCCTGAAAATATACAGCCACAGTACCCACTGGACATCTGAGACCCCCAGAACATGGGTGCCCAGGTGGTGCAGATGCGAGGATTCAAAGGAACTCTGTGCTCCGTCACAGAAAGGTCAGATTTTCCCTAGGGTTAGGTTGGGCGAGCGACCAAGGGAGTTGGCAGAGCGGGAAGATCTGCGCCTGAAAAAAGTCTGTGGCTGTTGGAGCTGGTAAATGTGGATGAGGGCCCTTGAAGCTGGTGGCAGAGGGGATTCCTAGAAAGCAACCCATTTGGACCTGACAGAGAAGGACAGCCCAAAAATTTTGGGAGGGTGCTGGCTGTTATACCCAAGGAGTAAAGGGGACTTGCGCAGACATAAGTGCGGAACCTGAGTTCGAGCACTTGCGTATTTTCCTCTCCTAATCCGAGCTTCTGAGTACTAAAGCAGGAATGTGGGTTCACCTGGTGGGGGATACCCTGGGAGACTGCAGGGGAGAGCTCTTTTTCTGGAGCCTGGGGGTAAAAGCAGGCAGTCACCATTAGAGAGGCAGCTCTGGGGCAGCCCATCCCCACAAATCAGTATTGAATACCACAGGGATAGCGGGATTTTAGTTCAGGCTAGAGAGGACCAATAGACCCAGAGGTCAATCCAGAAACACTGCCACCCAGGGGATGAATCACAAATTGACTCTTGTGTAACACAAATTAAGGAATTAATTTTATTTTCTCTTTATTCTACTTTGAAATTAGTGTTCTACAGTCTATTTTCATCTACCCTTTAGTATCTTGTTACTTTACCTCAACTTCACCTTTATGCCACCACTCTCTTGCTAACCTTTCCCTATTTAGTGCCTTGTTTCCCTTACAATTTTCCCGCTTTAGATTTACCTTATTATTTCCTTTTACCCCGTTAAAATTTAACCCCACTTATATATCTTATCTCTAACCACCTGCTCCAAGTCCATGCACACCTCTTGCTTCTCTGACTTCACTATCCTAAATTGTTTTTCTCTCTGTCCTGTTGTTGTTGCTTACATCATTGACTGTTGATTGTATCGATTTTTTCTGCATATTTGTGAGATTGGTTTGCTCATTCTTTTCTTTGGTTTGTTTAGTGGGTTTGTTTTGGTTTTTTAATATTGTTTTATGTTTTGTTGTTCTTGTTTGCTTTGTTTTTTGATGGATTTTTGCTTCTGTGTTCCCTCATCTCCCTTGATACTAGTTGTTGTATGGAGATTGTATCAATCTCCAGGTATTTGTTGCTGGCTTTTGTTCGGATTAGTGGCTGTACTATAGGAATTTTCACCCCATATTTATAGTTTATTCCCTTTCCTTTTTTACTTCTTCCCCTTTTCCCAATTTCATTTTGGCATTCCTTTCTTTCTTTGTGTGTGTGTGTGGGGGGGGGGGGGTGAGTGTCTGTGTGTGTGTGTGTGTGTGTGTGTTTTCTCTTTCTCTATTCTTTCTCACCTATCACATAATTTGCCTTTCTCTGGCGATCACCTTTATTTGGAGTTACCAATACCGTGAATACATTCCTGTTCAGTGCCTGGTGCATTACACCTGGTTATATTGTATTTTGTGCCTTCAAATCAATGCAGGAGAGTGAGAATGACATAACCAGATACATGGAGAAGAGAGACCATGGGGAGACAAAGAAACAGCCCGCATATGAAAGAAAAACAAGCCTCATCAGAAAAGGAGGTAAACGAAAGGAAGCTAGCAACCTGTCAGAGAAAGAATTCAGAGAAATGGTCATAAGGTGGCTGAAAAGAATGGAAGACAAATGTGACAATATATGAGTAAGAACCAAGAGGAATTGAAGAACTAAGAGGAAATGAGGAAGACCCAAGAAGAAATGAAGAAGAGCCAAGAAGAAATGAAAAGTGACATCAATGAGGTAAAGAATTCTTGCAAATCAGATCTAGCAGTACATCAGAAAAATCATACACCATGACCAAGTAGGATTTATCCCAGGAATGCAAGGATGGTACAATATCCGCAAATCAATAAATGTGATACATCACATAAACAAATTGAGCGATAAAAATCACATAGTCATATCAATTGATGCAAAAAAAGGCATTCGACAAAATCCAACATCCTTTCTTAATAAAAACTCTCAATAAGGTAGGAATAGAAGGATCATACCTCAACATAATAAAAGCCATATATGATAAACCCACAGCATACATCAAACTCAATGGGTAACAACTACAACCATTTCCCCTAAGAACAGGAACAAGACAGGGATGCCCACTCTCATTACGCCTGTTCGACATAGTACTGGAAATATTAGCCATTACAATTAGACAAGAAGAAGAAATAAAAGGCATCCAAATTGGAAAAGAAGAAGTAAAGCTATCCTTATTTGCAGATGACATGATATTGTCCATAAAAAAAACTCCGACAGACTCCACAAAAAAAAACTAATAGACTTAATGAGGTTCAGCAATGTAGCAGGATACAAAATTAACGCCAAGGAATCTACAGCATTTCTATATATCAACAGTGAACTTACATAAGAGAGACTAAAAAAGCAATCCCATTACCATCACACCAAAAAAATTAACTTAACTAAGGAATAAACTTAACTAAGGAGGTAAAAGACCTATTTGCGGAAAACTGCAGGACTGAAAAAAGAAATAGAGGAAGACAAACAGATAGAAGAACATACCATGTTCATGGATTGGGAGAATCAACATCATTAAAATGTCCATACTACCCAAGGCAATCTATAAATTTAATTCACTCCCCATTAAAATACCAATGGCATATTTCACAGACATAGAAAGAACTCTCCAAAAATTCATCTGGAATAAAAAAAGACCCTGAATAGTCACAGCAATCCTAAGAAAGAAGCACAAAGTTGGTGGGATTTCAATACCAGATTAAAAGCTGTATTACAAAGCTCCGGTTCTCAAAACAGCCTGGTACTGGCACAAAAACAGAAATATAGACCAATAAAATAGAATAGAGAATCCAGATATCAACTTAAACCACTATGCTCAATTACTATTTGACAAAGGAGGCATGAACATAAAATGGAGTCAAGACAGTCTCTTCAATAAATGGTGTTGGGAAAACTGGACAGATACATGCAAAAAAATGAAACTTGACCACCACTTACACCATATAAAAAAATAAACTCAAAATGACACAGGACTTAAACATAAGATGGGAAACCATAAAAATACTGGAGGAATCCACAAGAAGAAAAATCTCAGACATATGCCGAAAGAACTTCTTCACTGATACTGCTCCTAGGGAAATGGAAGCTAAAGAGAAAATAAACAAATGGGACTACATCAAAATAAAAGGCTTCTGCATAGCTAAAGAAACCATCAACAAAACAACAAGAAAACCCACTGTATGGGAGAACATATTTGCAAATGTTATCAGTGATAAAGGTTTAATCTCAAGGATCTACAGGCAACTAATACAACTTAATAAAAGGAAGACAAATGATCCAATTAAAAAACGGACAACGGACCTAAATAGAATCTTTTCTAAAGAAGACAAAAAGAAGGCCCAGAGACATATGAAAACCTGCTCAAAGTCACTAATTATCCGAGAGATGCAAATCAAAACGACAATGTGATACCATCTCACACTGGTCTGAATGGCTTTCATCAACAAATGACAAGTGCTGGTGAGGATGCAGAGTAAAAGGAACCCTCATGCACTGCTGGTGGGATTGCAGACTAATGCAGCCACTGTGGAGAACAGTATGGGATTTCCTCAAAAAACTAAAAATGGAGCTCCCATTTGACCCAGTGATCTCACTTCTAGGAATATATCCCAAGAACCCAGAAACATAAATTAGAAAGGATATATGCATCCCGATGTTCATGGCAGCACAATTTACCATAGCTAATATTTGGAAACAGCTGCCCATAAGCAGATGAGTAGATTAAAAAACTGTGGTTCACCTACACAATGGAATACTATGCTGTGGTCAAAAAGAAGGAGCTCCTACCATTTGCAACAACATGGATGGAGCTGGAGAGCATTATGGTAAGTGTTATTAGCCAGGCAGAGAATGATAAGTATCACATGATCTTACTCGTTTGTGGAATATAATGAACAGCATAGACTGATGAATAAGAATGGATCCAGAGACTGAGAAAAGTCCATCAGAACATCAAACCTCAGGGTAAGTGTGGGGTGGCAGGAGTAAGGGGGAAAGTCAATTTACTTGACCTCTTGAATTAAGGTAAGTAATTTGTGTTTTTACATCCCTGAGAAAGTCTATATAAAACTATAAAAAAATTGGCAGCTAGTTTGAGATTGAATTGACATGGGCTAGAGCATGTCATCTCCTATGGACACCAGTCCTTAGGCAAGGTCCCCCTTAATCCCCTGTGACACCATAATACCCTTACATGATATTATTCTACAATGTCATTATAATTTTTGATATTTGACAACAGCACATTGTACAATTATCCCAAAGAAACTTACAAAGTAATTATTTGAATGTTTGGCAGCAATTTAAAAAAAGACAGGAAAGGAATGAATCCCTTTCAGAAGGAATTAAGGCACTGGGAAGGCACTTGAGCATTCTATATTGGCCCCTCTTGCCCTTTTTGCCAAGAGGGACCCTGTTCTCAAAATCCAAGTGCACACAGCTATTGCCTGAGCTTTCATTTCAAGCTGTGGCTGAAGTCTCTGGGTCGCTGGCACCATGGATTTGTCTCTTGCCCAATGGTGTGAGCTGGGCCCTCCCTGCAGAAGAAACCTGAGTCACCTGAAATAGGTGATCAGTAACGGGACCCCGCCTGCAGGCGAGGGGATCCCAAGGCAGAAGCTGGGCATAGAGGCCATGGGGGCATAGATGACCAAGGAGACAGAACTGAACCTCAGGTCACCCTGCTTGGCCCTGGAGGATGGCTGGTTAGCCAGAGACGGGTAATATTCCTCAGGGAAGGAACAACCTAAGACAGGCACAGTCACATTGGGGCCAACAGGAGAGAACTTAAAGAGGTGGGGCACAGACCCTCACACCCCTAACCTTGCAGGGGCCTGAACTCTCACCCCTTCTGAGGGAGGTCTCCTGCCCCCACGGCTGCTTCGCCTCCCACGCACAGCTCATATCGGGACCCGGGGAACAGACAGAGACTCGGCCAGCAACAGCTGCCCTATATCTAAATTCAATCTAGTACCAGGAATGCTCAGGGCCTACTCAAGAATGCAAATAATCCTTTCCACTAATATTTACAGCGTAAATACTAGTAAGATTATTGTTTATTAAATTTGGCAGTAAAATAGTAATCAAGTTTTCAGATTAATTTAAATTGACCAATTGAAATAAACGAATACTCAAGAAAATTTAAGTGTACTGGACAAAAAGCTGTTCCTAAAATATTAACTAAAATTTTTATTAGTAGTTCATCTCTTCGTGAAATTGCCTAACATGCAAAGAACCTAAAGCAGTCATATTTTTGTGCAAAAATTAAAATTTAAAGTTACCAAGACTGCAATATAAAATTTCCAAAAGCCCCCATTAATCAAAAAAGGGGGGGGGAGGATAGTGGGGTAATATCATGTAAGGAAAAATATCCTGTAAATAAATTACATCTAGAAAATTCTTACTCCAGAAAATTAATTTCCATGTGTAATGCTAACAGTAGGACACCATGAAAAACACACATGGTGTCAAAATAAGCCAAAGGAAAATCAACTGGGCAAAAATAGAAAGAATCCCAAGTCTAACTTACAGAAAGGATCCCTTTATTAACTTTTGGTCAAGAATATGTTTGTATATTTTCAGGAAACAATTCTAAGACCATGTGGATTCCTGCAACAAAGAGGAACTGACAGATCTGTTCCAACTGCAAAGACAGTCCAGAAATGGAAGACACCGATGACACCTTGCCATGCTAACAGTCAGCAGCTGTGTGTCGCTGCAGGCAGCCCAGGACCAAACCAGAGAGGGTGGAACTGCATTGCCACCATCTGTCCACCATCCAGATACCATTGCTGACATGTACACATAAGGAACTATTTGACATTGAATCTGGGACTCAGAACTGGTGGACATAGAAACTAAGACTCAAACATTTTTTGTTCTTATAGATTTATTTCCAGTATGCAGATGCAAGATTTTTTTAAAGAAAAGAAACAGGGGGAAAAGATTGATACATAGGCAAAGAAGCATTGAACAGACTATCAAACTACAGTGGGAAGACAGGGGAGTGTAGGGGGCAGGGGCTGTAAGAGATCAACCGAAGGACTTGTATGCATGCATATAAGCATAACCAATGGATACAAGACACTGGCGGGGGGGAGGTGAGGGCATGTTCTGGGGGGTAGGGGAGGCTGGGCAGAGGTCAATTGGAGGGAAAAAAAGGGAAATATATGTAGTGCTATTTGTAATACTTTAAAGAATAAAAATTTTTTTAAAATAAAAATAAAATAAATAAAGAGGGGAAGGCAAACTGCAAATCTATATATAGACATTTTATATGATTTGTAGATATATCTGTGCATAGAGATAAACATATATTTGCATTTATTTACATATATGAATAATATATATTATGTAAGCAAACCAGTGCATAAATAAATACAGGGAAATATGTATGTATATATATGTATGTACAAGTAAGTTTTATAGTTGTTCTGGTGGAAAATAACACAATTAATAAATAATGATATGAGAATTTTTTTTATTGATTTTTTTGCAGTATAATAGTAGTACATGTTTTCCTTTCCCCCTTCCCCTTATCCTCCCCCCAGCCTCCCCCACCCCCCAGCACATATCCCCAGCTTCCAAGAATTATTTTTTAAAAAGAGAGAAATCAGGTTATAAGGCTGGACGGGGTGAACTTATGACATGGGCCATTTACCTCTGATTTTAGATTTAATGTTTTGGTAAGAGCATCTGGGGTCAGTCCTAATATACATATAGCCTGGTATATCCTTAAGCTTGTATATGATGAATGTCTTTGTTAAATGAGATGTTAGACCAATTCTGAATGAACACTGAAAAAGAAATTAAAATATTCAGGGAAACCAGAACGTTAGAATGTTGAGTTTATTATGTGAGACTAAAGAGCCACCATTAGAAAGTTTCCCCAAATAAACTAATGCACGTAAAAAAAAAGTTATTTAAAAAATTCAAATAGAAGTTCTGACATTGAAAAATACAATAAGTAAAATTTAAAAATTCACTAGAGGAACTCAACAACAGATGTGGGCAAGCAAATCTGAATATAGTTCAACTAAGATTATCCAGTCTAAGAAACAGAAAAGAAAAAAATTAAAAAGGGCCTCAGAAATCCATGGGAACAAAATCTAATATACTAACATACATATAATGAGAGTCCCAGAAAAAAAAAAAGTAATAACAATCTTATCTAATAAAAGAGTAATATGTAAATTAACAGTACCTCTGCTATACCCACAAGCCCATGAGTATGCAAATTAACCAACCCAAGATGGTGGTTAATTTGCATATCCCAGCACAGAAAACTGCGGCGTAGAAGGAAGCCAAGCACTGCAGAAGGGAGCAAAGCTGCAGAGAAGCAAGCAGGCGGGGGGTGGGGGGGGGCGGGAAGGAAAGGAAACAGACGGGGGAGAAGGGAGAGAGAAAGGCAGCAGAGATGGGAGGGAGTAAGGCAACAAAAGTGGGAGGGAGAGAGGCAGAGCAGATGGGAGGGAGCGAGGCAGTGGAGAAGGGAGCAAGGCAGTGGAGAAGGGAGCGAGCAAGGCAGCAGAGACAGAAGAGTGCAAGGCAGTGGAGATGGAATGGAATAAGGCAGCAGAGATGGGAGGGAGCTTTGTTCAGGCCACAGGAAGCCCTATTCTTGCAGGAATCTTCCTGCAACTGGTCTCTAGTAAAGTAATAAAAGGAAAATAATTTTCTACCAACAATGATGATCATTTTAAAAATTGCTCTCTAATGCACAGTAACTTAAGTACTGTTACCTTTTTAGGATTACCTTGGTAATAAATCAAATATATTAGTCTTGTTTCAAGTTTAATTTTTTTAAATTATATAAAACAATAAAGAATAATTGCCAAAACAACTCTCCCAAAATGATGGGAAAAAATTAATCTGCACATGCAAGAAGCTCAACAACTTCTAAACAGGTAAAACCCAAAGAGATTTGTTATCACATAGACCATAGCCCAGTGGTCGGCAAACCACGGCTCGCGAGCCACATGCGGCTCTTTGGGCCCTTGAGTGTGGCTCTTCCACAAAATACCATGGCCTGGGTGAGCCTATTTTGAAGAAGTGGCATAAGAAGAAGTTTAAGTTTAAGAAATTTGGCTCTCAAAAGAAATTTCAATCGTTATACTGTTGATATTTGACTCTGTTGACTAATGAGTTTGCTGACCACTGCCATAGCCAAACTATCAAACAGCAAAGCCAAACAGACGATCTTGATAGCACAAAGTAAAGTGATGCATCACATAGAGGAGGACCTTAATAAAATTAATAATGACTCATCAGAAACTATGGAGGCCATAGGCAATATTATGGCATATTCAAAGTACTAAAAGAAAAAAAAAACTGTCAAACAAAAAATCCATATCCAGTAAAATTATCTTTTAAATAATAAAGGCAAAAACAAGAAATTTCCAGATAAACAAATACTAAGAGAACTCTCCCCAGCAGATCTCCCCTACAAGAAATACCAAAAGGAAGTCTTTCCTTCATGCTAAAATTAAAGCATACAAGATGTAACTCAAATCCACACAAAGAAAGAATACCAGTAACAGTAAATTCATCAAATCCTCAATTTTGCAGACCTCAACTTAATGGACCTCTATTAAATGGTCAAAATTTCCAGTCCGTGTGTCTTATGTGAAAATTAATACCCTATTAATTTTAAATGCTTTTAAACAAGATTTGTTTATAATTAAATTAACAGTTATTTTTTGTTATTAATTCATTGTTATTTTCAACAAATTTTAGCAAATAGGTCATATGTTGGAAAAAACACTGTAGTAATTCACAGATATCAGTAAATATTACATAGTCTACATACTTAAATCCAAGAGTCACCATTCATAAATAACATTTAGGGAATAAGGAGCACATGATCACACTGCATCAAACCTTAATTGGTTCTGTTGTTGCTTGGTGGGACTTTCTGCAGCAGTTTTAACTAGTGCTGGTAAGCCATGCCCTAGCCATGTGCATTTTTTACTAGAAGTGAACGGTGAGTACACACATTTACTAGGCCTATTCAGTATAAATTTAAAATTATAGTAATACATATGGAAAACTTTTCTGTGAAATTAAATTTTTCGTACGTACTTAATTGTAATCACACAAACGTTTCTACATAAGTAAAAACAGTAAACTAGCTTGTTAATTTTTTGAATACATGTTTGAATAATCTACTTTATTATATAATGAACTTTTGGCTTTAACGAATATCCCCTCGTCCAAATTAGTCCATTATATCGAGGTTTTACTGCACATATGCAGCATAGAAAGACAGCATAGATTTTTGTTTGTAACTCTTCTTTGTATCTAACTTAAAAGATAAGCTTTATAAAATTATAAAACTGTACCAGTAAACTTCTAATGAATAAAGCTATCCTAATTTATAAAAGGGTAATATGCAAATTAACCATCACTCCGTCACAGCCACAGAATGGCAGTGCCCAGTCCTCTCAGCCCCACCAGAGTCCCCGAGTCCTGGTAGGCGGCCACGGAGAGCAGGTAGCGTGAGCAGCCTGGCAGAATGCTTGCTTTGTTGCTGCGGCCTCTGGCCAGGCCAGAGTGCGAAACACTTGTGTTGTCACTCCAGCGACAAGGCAAGCGTTCCACACCCAGCCGCAGATGGGCCCCTGGGCCATTGAGAGCCTCTGGGCAGCGGGCACAGAGCAACCAGGCCCCGCAGAGAGCTACTGGCGCATGGATTCATGCGCAGAGCTACTAGTAATTAGTATAGCAATGATAGCACAAAGGAAGTGGAAAGGAAAGAGAGCAAAGTTTTTGTATACTATTGAATGAATTTAAGTTAGTATTAATCTGAACAAGTTTGTTTTAAGTTAAATTATTAATTGTAATCCTTGAGTGAACCACTAAGAAAATATCTCAAAAACAGAGTAAAACAACAAGAGAGCCCACTGCATGAGAGAACATATTTGCCAATGTTACATCTGATAAGGGTTTAATCTCCAAAATTTATAGGGAATTCATATAACTTAACGAAAGGAAGATGAACAATCCAAAAAAAAAAAAAATGGGCAAAGGACCTAAGTAGACACTTTTCGAAAGTGGACATACAGAAGGCAAAGAGACATATGAAAATATGCTCAAAGTCACTAATTATCCAAGAGATACAAATCAAAATGGCCATGAGATGTCATCTCACACCTGTCAGAATGGCTATCATCAACAAAACAAATTACAAGTGCTGGAGGAAATGCAGACTGGCGCAGCCACCGTGGAAAAGTGTGGCATTCCCTCAAAAAACTAAAAATGGAACTCCCATTTGACAGTAATCCCACTTTCAGGACTATATCCCAAGAAATCAGAAAGTATATATGCACCCCTATGTTCATAGAAGCACAATTTACAATAGCTAAGATTTGGAAACAGCCTAAGTGCCCATTAGCAGATGAGTAGATTAAAAAACTGTGGTACATCTACACAATGGAATACTATGCCACTATTAAAAAAAGAAGGAACCTTTACCATTTGCAACAACACAGATGGAACTGGAGAGCATTATGCTAAGCAAAATAAGCCAGTCGGAGAAAGATAAGTATCACATGACCTCACTCATTTGTAGAATATAATGAACAACATAAACTGCTGAACAAAAATAGATCCAGAGACATAGAAGCATCAAACAGATTGTCAAACTTCAGAAGGAAGGCAGAGGAGAGGAGGGGGGTAAGAGATCAACCAAAAGATTTGTATACATACATATAAACATAACCTATGGACATAGACAATAAGGGGGAGAGAGCCTGTTCTGGGAGTGGGAGTGGGCTGGGAGAGGTCAATGTGGGGGAAAAGAAGACATATGTAATACTTTCAACAATAAAGATTTTTTTAAATTAGAGTAAAAGTACAACTCAGTGGTTCAGTGTCAACCTATGAACCAGCAGGCCCCGGCATGATTGCCAGACGGGGCACATGCCTGGGTGGTGGGCTCGATCCTCAGTTCAAGAGACAGCCAATCAATGATTCTCATCACTGATGTTTATATATATCTTCCCCCCTTTTCCTCTCTGAAATCAATAAAAAATATATTTTAAACAAAATACAGTAAAAAGAAAAATGGAACAGAGTAGGGAAGATAGATTACAGAGCCATTTGGGAGGTAAAGTAAATGAGAATTTGTTAGATGAAAGTGAGATATTCTCCCTCAAGGAGTACATAGTCTAGAGGAAGAATATGAAGAATGAACAAAAAGGAATTCTGTATTATGCCCAATGACTGAAACATAGACTAGGGGAAGGAAAGTGGCAAAAAATGAGGCTAAGACTAGATCATGAAAGGTAAGGATTGACCTTTGTTCCTAAGATATTAGTAATGTAAGAAATTTTGAGAAAAGAAGTGGCCTGATTTAGAACAAAGAAGTGACTGTAAGTCATTAGTGGACTGCAAATCAAAACAGCAATACCAGTTCATACTCACAAAGATAGATGGCTAATATAAAACAAACAAGTGTAGTGATGATGGGGAGAAACTAGAACCCTCATACATTGTTGGTAGGAATGTAATATGAGCACCTTGTTTGGAAAACATTGTGGTAATTCATCAAAACATTAAACATGGAGGTAGCAATTCCACTCCTGGTTACATGCTCAAAGGGTAAAATGGCACAACTCCTTTGTAGAACTGTTTGACAGTATCTTATGAAGTTAAACAGGCATCTATCCTATGACACTTCAATTCAACCCCTATTTACTCAAGAGAAGTGAAAACTTATGATGACATAATTGTATAGGAATGTTCATAGAACCTTATTCATAACAGTCAAAAAATGGAAACTATTTAAATGTCCATCAACTGGAGAACAGATAAACAAAATGTGGTATATTTATACAACAGAATAATACTCAGCAATAAAAACAAACTGATAGGTATAAAAACAAACTGATAGGTATAGCAACATGGATGAACCTAAAAATCATTACCTTGATGGAAAAGAAGACATTTACACACACACACACACACACACACACACACAAATAAATACCACGCTATAAAATTCTATTTATGTACAGCTGAAGAACAGGCAAAACTAATCTGTCATAGTAGAAAACAGAACAGTGGTTTCCAAAGCAGAGTAGCTGGAAAGGGGCACAAAAGAACACTCAGTGATGAATATAATCTTGGTGGGTATGCAGATTTATAACATTATCAAAACTAAACAAAATTAATGTGTACATTTTATTGTATGTAAATCTATCCTAATTAAAAAAGAAATAATCTGTACTAATAAAAGCATAATACGCTAACTAGATCAGATGGCCAAACAACCTTCCAGACATCTTCTGGACAAAGCCACTACAGTGGGGGCCAATGCAGAGGTGGTTAGGGGTGATCAGGCAGGCAGGCAAATGGTTAGGGGCAATAAGGCAGGCAGGCAAGTGGTTAGGGACGATCAGGCAGGCAGGTAGAGTGTTTGGGGGTGATCAGGCAGGCAGGTAGGCAAGTGGTTAGAAGCCAGTGGTCCCAGATTGCAAGAGGGATGTCCGACTAAACCGGCAGTCGGACATACACATCCCCCAAGGGGTTCTGAATTACAAGAGGGTGCAGACTGGCTGAGGGACTCCCTGCCTCTGTGCATGAATTTTGTGCACCACACCTCTAGTAGTATATAAAAAAATAAAAGTTTTGCTAATATATTCATGGATGAAGTGATACACTGTCTGGGACAGGTTTTAAATACTCCAGAACAAAAAACTAGGAGTCAGGTAAAAGAAAACTGGTATATGCTGATAAATTCTGAACCTAAATGATATGTACACCAGGTTTATATTATTCTCTTTAGTTTTGTATATGTTTAAAAATTCACATAATAAAAAGTTAAAATCATTAATTCATAAATAAATAACTTTCTTACTGTAGTTCTGTGGCACAAGTTCCGGGCTCTTAGGAGTTTTCAACTTGTAGGATACATCTCCAATACTAACTGTGTCACCTAAAAAGAATAAAGAAACACAAGCATTACAAGAGACAAGTGAGAAAACCATATGCTGCACCTTCCCCAACAATAATTCTCCTGACCTACAGAGGGGGATATTGCAAAATGCACCACACATCAGTCTCTGCCAAGCACAGAAGCGCTATACTCTAAACCAGCAGTCTCCAACCGGTGGTCCGCAGACCACTGGTGGTCCGTGAGGTCAAAAAGATTGGCAACCGCTGCTCTAAACTTCTATCAAAAGTACAAGTTCTGGAAAGAAGTGACGCATCAGTGAAATTCACATTTTAAGTGCTACATTAGCAAAAGAGGTGAAATACAATAAAATATGCATATTAGCCAGCTTTATTTTCTCATTAATAGCAATCCTAATAGAGTCAATAACAATACAGAAGAAAGTATTTTGTTTAGGATCATCCAAAGCATCCCCAGGGGTTGAAGCATATCTTCAATCTTTTTAGGTTCTTATTTTCACTACATACAACTTCAAGTTCGCTAGCAACATAACCCCCAAATTCAATATTTCTAGGAACATAAAATGAACAAAAGCCCAGTGGCATATATGCTAAGAATTCTACATGAAACAAAACAGAGAAAAAGTTCTCAATAACTTCTACATAGTTCTAATTTTTTTTAGATAACATTAATTTCTGGCTTATCTTCTAAAGTGCCGGACTAAATTGAACAACCTCTGTTTTGCTCTCTCCAACAGCAAAATAGGCATATTGATGCCATCTGCACCTGGAACTTCATTTGGAAAGGGCTCAAAGACTCAGTAAAAGAAGCCACACCTTTTCACACTGCTGGGTTTTGAGCCAGTAAGACTAAGGCCTAAAATCATGGTAATAATAACAGTCAACACTTGTTAAGTGATTACCATCTTCTAAGTACTTCACACATTCCCAAAATAATCTCATGAGACAGATTTTACAAATAAAGAGTTTTTAAATCTGTGGGAAAAAGTTTTAGTAGATGAATAAATGTATTACAGACATGTTGTAAATTGACAGAAATGTAGAAACACTGTGCAAAACCCAAGTATATTTTCTGATACAGAAGGTGTATATTTAGAGTTCACTTGTACAAATCAGAAGAATTTTCCTCTGAACTAGTCTAATCAGCTGAGGACTTATTGAGTACTGGCTATTTGGCAAATATTACTATAGATACATTATTTATTTATTTAAGGCTAGTAGCCCTGTGCACAAGTTCATGGGCGAGTAGCTTGCTGCCACTTGCCTCAGCTGGCCACCCGCCCACGACTGCTGGTAACTCTCTGCTGCTCCTAGCTCGCTGCCCCATCTTCCTGGAGCCCCCTCACGCCTCCCCCTCCAAGCTTGCTGCCCTGACCCCTCCTGCAGATCCATGATCTGGTCTTTATGCGATTGGTCATTATGCCTCAAGGCATAATGGATAATTAGCATATTCCTCTCTTATTATATAGGATAGAGAATGGAAGGGAGGGGGAGAGACAGAGAGAGAAACACTGATGTGAGAGAGACACATTGATTGGTTGCCTCCTACACATGCCCCGACCAAGGCTGAGCCTGCAACGAAAGTACATACCCTTAACCAGAATCGAACCCAGGACCCTTCAGCCTGTGGACGGATGCTCTATCCACTGATCCAAACCGACTAGGGCTATATATACATTTTATGTTATTTCATTAATCTTGACTCTAAGTAAGCATGGTTTCTGTGATCGCCTTCATATAACCACTGTAACAGAATTGCTATCTCAAAGTAGTAAACCTTTAGTAAAAGGTTCTGTTATAGCAATTACATGAAATAACTCACAGAATCATGGGTCACTGAAGAGACCTAGGCTCAGAAACTAGTCCAAAGCACAGCAGGAAAGCAACAGGAAACACAAGTCAAAGTCACTTCCCAGGGGAAACACACTGAGATATTGCCCCTGGCAACTCCAAACCCACCGTGAGACACCGGGAGCAGAGGACAACTTTTTTCTATTTTAGTTTGGTATTTTTCAAACCTGTAAAAAAAGTTGTAAAAACACTATCTTACGCTGCAGAAGTCATGATTCTTCATCTTTAGTCTAAACTCTTCAGAAGCATCTTCTTATAAGAACATTGCCATAAAACTGCTCCTGCAGCCCCCGTGTAATTCCCTCATGACTCAGTCATGGGTAAGGAATTAGCCAAACCTAAGTTACTATCTACAGCCTCGCTGCCAAGAGGCAGGTCCCTGTGATTTCTAGAGTGGACTCAGGGCCCTGTCTCCTGTCAAGACTCACAACAGAAGATTCCACCTCACTCTCCATCCCCTTTCCCTCTCCTCCTTACTCCCTCATCTCCTCTATTTTCAGTTCAAGAGGCAGCCAATCAAGGATTCTCACTCTGACTTTTCAAGTCATCTCTGTTTTCTTTTCCTCTTCTCAATTTCTTAATGTTGGGTGCAGAGGCCCAGTTCTAGCCTCTTTTCTATGTTATCTATAATCTCCTTGATGTTTTCACCCAGTCTTATGCTTTTAAGTGCAACTAATATATATTGCTGATCCCAAATTTAGATCTCTAACCAGACCACAGAACTCCAAACGTCCGTACCAACAGACAATGAGATACCCAACAGTCAACTTAGATCTCACATTCAACACTGCCTCGCGGCCGGCGTGGCCCAATGGCGGAGCGTCCACCTGTGAACCAGGAGCTCACGGTTTGATTCCAGTCGGGGGACACGCCCGGGCTGTGGGCCCAATCCCCAATGGGGGGGCGTGCAGAAGGCAGCCCATCGATCGATGACTCTCTTTCATCACTGATGTTTGCATCTCTCCCTCTCCCTTCCTCTCTGAAAATAAAACAAAAAACTGAATTTATGATCTTACCACAAAATGTGCTCCATCCACACAATATTCCATAGTTCTGATGACGGCAATGTAATCCTTCCAGTTACTCAAACCAGAAATCATGAAGCCATTCTTTTTCGTTTTATTTGTTAATCCTCATGGAGACGGGGGAGGGGAACATCAATGTTAGAGACACATTGATTGGTTGCCATCCTCATGAGAGGATGGAACCTGCAATCTAGGTGTGTGCCCTGACCTGGAATTGAGTCTGCAACCCTTCAGTGGCCTGGCTGATGCTCTAACAACTGAACCACACTGGCCAGGGCTCTTGCAGCCATTCCTAGCTTTTCTCTCTCAGACCCCATCAGAAAATCTCATTTAATCGGTCTTTAAGATTTACCTAGTATCAACCACTTTTCACCACATCCTCTACCACCATAATGCTGGTCCAAGTTAGAGGTTTACTAGTTAAATCGTTTTCTCATTTAAACAGTATTCTCGCTCACCTCCTCACAGATCTCTTGTTTCAACCTTTGCACCCTACAGTTTATTCTCAACAGAGTAGCCACAGTGATCATAATAAAATAGGAATCAAGTAATGTCAGTCCTCTGGTCAACACTCCAGTCTTTGCAATGGCCTAAAAGGCTATTCTAATGAGGCTCCCCCATTTCCTCTCTAACCTCATTTCCTCCTAGTGTCGTCCTCATTTAGTCTACTTCAGCTTCACTATTCCTTAAACATGTCAGACACATACTCATTTTAGGCTGACTGCAATGCTTACCCTAAACATATCCATTTATCAAACAGATGGTATATTCAAACTGAGAAACTGAGGACAGTATAATAAAGGAACTATGTATGCAGGTCTGGGCAGAGCTTAGGAAAACCAACAAGAATGGGACTAGCAGTAACAGAAAGCCACTACCACCCTAAGCCTGGAGGCGCATGGAAAGAGCAAGCAGAGAAGGTATATTTAGAAAGTTTTCTAAAAGGAGCTGTGACTCTTTGTGAAGGAACACAGCAAACCTATGGTGGTGACCTGGCCAAAAGGGCACTGAGGAATAAGTATGAACTAGAAACTGGCAGAAGCAAAAGTAGAAACTGACAAATCCAAAATCATTTGGATTAATATATTAATACTAGAGGCGCGGTGTATGAATTCGTGGACCAGTGGGGTCCCTCAGTCTGGCTGCAGGCCAGGGCCAAAACCAGGTCTCCAACATCCCCTGAGGGGACCCGGATTTCGAAAGGGTGCAGGCTAGGCCAGGTGACCCCACCCGTGCACAATTGGGGCCAGGGAGGGACACAGGAGGTTGGCCAGCCAGGGCGAGACCACAGGAGGGCTCTAGGGCATGTCCAGCTGGTCTCACTCAGTCCTGACCTTGCTGGGCCCCAGCAGCAAGCTAACCTACCAGTAAGAGTGTCTGCCCCTTGGTAGTCAGTGCATGTTATAGCAACCGCTCCACTAGTCAACTGTCTGCCCCCTGGAGGTCAGAGCACATCATAGCAAGCAGTTAAGCAGTCTCAGCATACCAACAGCATATTACACTTTGATTGATTGAATGGATGACTAGACACTTAGCATATTAGGATTTTATTACACAGGATATTTCTCTTAGTGCTGACAGAAGAGTGCAGCGTGGAGAAAACAGAAGGATAGGGAAGTAAAGACAATCACTTCTTAACCTTTTGGCTAAGATTAAGAATAGAATAAGAATAGAGAGGATACGAAAACACTATTAGCCACTCAACCTAAATGACCTTTTATAGAACACTCTGCTTAACAAGAGCAGAATACATACCCTCTTTAATTGTTCATGGAACAGTCACCACAATAGATCATAGACTGGGCCATAAAACAAGAATTATTAAATTTCAAAGGTCTAAAATCATACAAAGTATGTTATGTTCTCTGATCAAAATGGAGTCAGTAACAGAAAGATCTGGAGACAACTAGAGAGTCTCTAAACATTCAGATAGCAAGCAACAGGCTTCTTTAAAAATAAAAAAAAGAGCCCTGGCTGGTGTTGCTGAGTAGTTTAGAGCATCAACCCAGGCACCCAAAGGTCGTAGATTCAATTCCCAGAAAAGAGTATGTACCATTGCAGGTTCGATCCCTGGCCTAGGTCATGGTACATGCTAAAGGCAACTAATGGATGTGTGTCTTCCTTATCAATGCTTTTCTCTCTCTTTTCCTCCTCCATCCCTCCCTTCTACTCTCTCTGAAAATCAATGGGAAAATATCCTCAGGTGAGGATTAACAACAACAACAAAAAAGAAAATCCAAAGAAGAAATCGGGATGAAAACCGGACTCACTGAAAAGTAGGGTGTGAATTAGCAGTTGAGCACTGACCCATGAACTATGAGGTTAGAGTCTGAATCCCAGACAGGCACATGCCCCAGTTGCAGATCAACCTCCAGTAGACGTGCAGGAGGCAGCCGAACAATGATTCTCATCATTGATATTTCTATCCCTCTCTCCCTTTCCCTTCCTCTCTCTGGAATTAATAAATGCCTATTTTTAAAAAGAAAGAAAGAAATAGGACAGTGACCAATTAGCCAAGCCTGTAACTGCAAAGAGGAAAACGACATTCATATGGGTGAGGCATTTGCCCTCCCTGCCTCAGACCTTGCTGTTCTTGACCATCTCCTGCTACCATGCTACACTTTCCTGAGTCATCTAATCTATGCAAATGGCCCAACTCCGACACCATGATTAAAGGGTTAAAGGTCTACCTCTCTCCTGAATTCCATCTGTTAACAAACTACTGGACATTTTACTTAGAGATTAGAGACACCTCAACTTTAACATGAGAAAAACAGAACACTATATTCTCTGTTGTGTACTGTCTAGCCATCTCTAACCAGCTCTTCCTCTTGTATTCCTTTATCAGTGACTGATTATTTATTTCCTCAGCCTAGAAGGCCCTTCAAATCTCTCATACCACATTCCCTTCACACAACTACCCCTCAAATATTTTTACCTCCCCATTGAACCTTCCATAATTGTTCCTTTTGCACAATTTCCACCTCCCACAAGAATTGATCACTCCATTTCCGTTTTTCGGCTAGTATAATATCTGGTTCCTTTTCTGTAATAACACTTCTCATACTATATTACAATTATTGATTATGTTTCTGCTACAGTAATGGTTTTATTTTATCATCATTTTCTGTGGACATTAGATAAACATCAGCCTCTAGGTGAGAAAGTAACCATAGCCATTTGATACATTTTGTTAAAGCCTTTTTAGTGAACCTCCCCAATGTAGAGATTCAATAAGTGATGCAAGTCAAGTGGGTTCTCATTTCTTTGTTACCTACAAATTTGAAATAGACTGAAATAAAGTTGTCAGTTGATAGACCATTAAAAGTAACATTTTTATAATAAATCAATATAGTATTATAACAAAGTGTGCAAAGAATTGAGTGTTATTACTATATAAATATTTTTCACAAGAATTAATATTCAACCACTCATGTCATTGACAGGTATGTTTCTACTAAATTTTAGTTTTTATGAAAATTTGGAACCTTTTGATGTTCTTGTGAACAATGTGCTCTAATAAATGTAATGATAGAAACATTTTTGTTGCTGAAATGTATGATAAAAATAAAACTTTCAAGAATAAAAATATATTCAGTTAAAATTATGAGAAGCATAGTTAAAACACAAATTCATGGAGATAAAAATAATGTATATTTTCTGGCAGTTAAAGAAGAGCTTTTCATCTATTTTCAAAATAGAGATCCTAGCTAATAAATTACTATGATATTCTAATTCTATTTAAAAGATATACTTTAAAAAGGACTGAAGAGTTCTTTTAAATGTCAATTTTTATAACACACTGGAAACATTATCCTCTGCAAGTGTTTATTCTTATCAGAAACATTTTTAGACATCAACCTAAAAATATTCAAAGGAATACATATTTGCTAAATCCTTTTAGAAGATAAAAGAAAGTTTGAAAAAAAGTTTATGTTTTGTGTGGGGCTTTTCTTGACTATAAAGTTTTAAGGAAACACTCATGAGGAACTTAGCACACACTATCCTATATAATAAAACCCTAATATGCTAAGTGTCCAGTCTTCTGGTCAGCCAGTCAAACAATCAAAGCATAATATGCTAATGATATACTAAGGCCGCTAAACTGCTTGCTATGACATGCACTGACCACCAGGGGGCAAATGCTCCAACCAGTAGGTTAGCTTGCTGCTGGGATCCAGCCAATTGGGACTGAGTAAGATGGGCCAGACATGCCCGAGAGCCCTCCCACAGTCCATCTCCAGCTGGCCAATCTCCCACATCCCTCCCTAGTCCCAGTCATGCACTAATGGGGTATCTCGGCCTGGCCTGTGCTCTCTCGCAATCCAGGTCCCCTCCAGGAATGTCGGAGAGCTGCTTTCGGCCCAACAGCGAAACAACTGGTAACTATGACATGCACTGACCACCAGGGGGCAGATGCTCAATGCAGGCGCTGCCCCCTGATGGTCAGTGGGCTCCCACAGGGGGAGCACTGTTCAGACAGAAGCTCAGCTCACAGCTGGTGAGTACAGTAGCAGTAGTGGAAGCCTCTCCTGCCTCCGCGGCAATACCAAGGATGTCTGACTGACCGCTTTGGCCCGCTCTCAGGGCTCCCAGACTGCAAAAGGGTGCAGGCCAGGCTGAGAGACACCCCTAGTGCATGAATTTCATGCACTGGGCCTCTAGTATATATACACTGAGTGGTCAGATTATTATGATCTCTGAGTGCATAAATAATCTGGCCACTAAGTGTATATTCTATATATCCTATATAAAAAAAAGGCTAATATGCAAATTGTCCCCTCTACCAAGAGTTCAACCAGAAGGCAGGCCAGCCAACCGCCCATGTCCCCTCCCCCTGGCCAGGCTGGCAGGACCCCATCCATGCATGAATTCATGCATCAGGCCTCTAATGCGTGTGTGTGTGTGTGTGTGTGTGTGTGTACACACACACTCTGAGTGGCAAGATTATTATGCGTACAGGGATCATAATGATCTGGCCATTGAGTGTGTGTGTGTGTGTGTGTGTGTGTGTGCGCGCACACACACACACACACACACACACACTAGAAGCCCAGTGCATGCAAATTCATGCACTGGAGATGGAGTCCCTTAGCCCAGCCCGCCTCCTCTCACAGTCCAGGAGCCCTATGCGTAGCTGCCAACTGAGGTTTGCCTGTACCTTGGGTGTCAGCTGGGCAGCTGCCATCTGAGGCTTGCCTGTGCCTCAGGCTGACCCTGGGCAGCTGGGGGCTGAGGGGACTAGGGGACTCTGGTTGCAGGCACGTGGAGTGACCAGACCCATCTGGGGGTGGGCCCAGCCGTGCTGAGTGTCTGATGCCTCTGCAGGGCTGAAGGGACTGGGCGCCACCATCTTGTGGCTGTGGGCACTGTCATCTTTGAGGGCATGGCAGTCAATTAGCATATTCCTTCCATATTGGCTGTGGGAGCCCCCATCTTTGTGAGGGTGTGGTGGTCAATTAGCATATTCCCTCTTTATTAGATAGGATATATATATATATATATACACTTTCATACAAAAAATATTAAAATAAAAATTCATGACCTATGTGGCTGAGATCTATTATTTTACTCCTATTCTCCAAATTTACTCACGTAGCAAAACAATTAAACACATAAACAAATTTTAAAAAGAAATGAAAAACTCTTACCAAACAAGTAAATAAAAAACTAAGAACTTGAACACTGGAGATCTCTCGGTCAGTATGTAATCAACATTCAAAAGGAAAACTGTTGCCTTTTTTATAGCCATTTTTCTGAGAAAGTGTTTAAAAATCAGTGCTCAATCTATAAAACAATAGCATTTTGTGGGCAGGGCCTATATATTAATCACCTCTGTGGCAAAAACAATACCTCAAATCAAGTAGGTATTAAATAAGTATTTGACAAGTGAATAAATAAGTAAATTATTATAGTTTTAAACTAAATTGTTTACTTAATTATCTCTGGTTCGTGATTTTCTATGAACAGCCCATCTTCAATATGCTCAGAAGTCAAGCCATTTGTAAAGTACTTGTCTAAATGCACTACAAAATTCATTTTTTTGCTATGTAAACAGTAGCATTTTATACTAATATAAAGTTATGCATAAATTCAGTTAAATAAGTATTAATCTAGAGGGAAATGAATATACTTATAGCACAAAACGTAGCATAACTTAGGCAGAGGAAATACTGTATGTTTTCCAGTATTTCAAAATAAACTATTTTGATTAAGTGCAATTATATTTTTAAGATTTTAATAATACAAAATACTCAAAATGGAAATTGTTAGAGTAACTAAAATATAACAAAAAAAATTGCTAATAAAAAGGTAAATTTTTTTCTAGAATACACTGCTTAACATTTAATTACATTTATTACAAGTAATGCGAAAAAGCAACCACATGTAACTCAGATTAAATAAATCCCCATTCAGCAAGCATGTCAAACTGATGGGCTTGTGAGCCGCATGCAGCCCACCCAATATAACACTATGTAAGAAATGTTTTAATAAAAATTTCAGGTAGCTTAGATGCTGGCAGAGTAGGTGGATGCTACATGGACATGCTCCATGAACAAACTGGAATTACAACTGAAATACAAAAAGTTATCCTGAATAATTAACAGAAAACTCACAGGATATAACTCTGATACCCAAGAACCAAAAGTGGAGACCCCACAGAGACTGGTGGAGGGGCAAAGGTGCAAAAGGGCTGGCCTGGCACCCACAGATAGCAACTGAGGTCCAGAGAGATATCTCAGCTGTGTGTGTGGCAGAGGAGGGGGGGGGGGGCACTGAGAACTTCAAATCCCCAAGCTGGGCTCCCTTGCAGAGAACACCAAATTTGAGGAGGGTACCCACATAACATCTAGCTGTGAAAAGTAGCATGATGCTGTCTGCCACAGAGTGGCAACTGAAAGTTTGGGTATCCGCCTGAAGGGTCAATGCATAAAAACTCCCTGTGGAGCCACCCACCTTGTGCTTTGGCAGAGGGAGGGTGAAATGGAATGGAGCTGTGAGAGCAGAACCCAGCAATGGAGACTCAGGAGATAGAGCTCAGAAGGCAGACACCCCAAGTTTCCTGGGATGAGTCATTCCCACCGCAACAGAGGACATCTTTCCCATGTACACATTTGCCTAACCTGGGGGAAAGACAGTTGACACCCCTTACTGGAAAACACCTGGCCCTGAGGCCACTTACAAGATTAAAAGGAACAATTAGCCTTCAGGGAGAAGAAACTGCCCCACCCTGTAGGGGGAAAAAACTCTCACCACATCTGAGGATGATTGCCTATTCAAGTCAGAATCCTATTAGTCTGTTGACAAAGGTAGTCTCTGGAGGCTTTGAGTCTTTGCCTGATCCAATTAGTCAGAAACAGATTTTAACACTGTCCTGCACTAGAGATTGAGAGGTGTGGAGAATCTACCTAAAACATAGTCACAAACCCAAACAGATAACCAGAATGAGGAGACAAAGAAACAACCATCAAATGAAAGAACTGGAGAATTCTCCAGAAGAAGAGATAAATGAAGCAGAGATAAGAAATTTATCTGAAACAGAGTTCAGAGTAATGATGGTAAAAATGCTTAATAGTATGAAAAAAGATATAGTAACTATGAATAAAGAACAGTCTAAAATAAATAATGACATAACACAAAGAACATGTTGAAAGGAATACACAGCAGATTAAGGGAAGATGATGATTGAATCAGTGAATTAGAAGACAGAGATGAAAATATCACTGGATCAGAGAACCAAAAAGAAAAAGAGACAAAAAACAGGAGGACAGCTGAAGGGAGCTGTGGACAATGTGAAATGTAACAATATTAGAACAGCAGGAGTGCCAGAAGAGGCAGGAAGGGAGGAAGGAATAGTGAAGGTGTTTGAAGAAATATGGCAGAAAACTTCCCTAATCTAGTAAAAAAAAAAAAAGTCACACAAGTTCAGGGGCACAGAGAGCCCCAAACAAGAAGAACTCAAACAGACCCACACCCAGACACATCATAGTTAAAATGCCAAAAAGTAAAGACAAAGAGAGAATCTTCAAGGCAGCAAGAGAAAGGAAAACGGTTACCCACAAAGGAGTTAGCGTAAGGCTGACACTGATTTCTCACCAGAAACTCTACAGGCCAGAAGGGAATGGCATGAAGTACTCAAGATAATGGAAAGCAAGAGTCTGAGACCAAGATTACTGTATACAGCAAGGCTAAAAGAGTTCATCACCACCAAGACAGCTTATAAGAAATTGATGTAAGGAATTGCTGAGAAAAACAAACAAACAAACCAAAAAAAGAGTGAGAAACCTAGCCATATAGAGTTAAAATGGCTATAAATAAGTACCTCTCAAGAATAATCCTAAATGTAAATGCTCCAATCAAAAGACACAGGGAAGCTGAATTGATGCAAAAATATGACCCAACTATATGCTATCTATAAGAGACCCACCTCAAAACAAAAGACACACATAGGATGAGAGTGAAGGGATGGAAAAAAATTTTCCATGCAAATGGAAAAGAAAAAAGCTGGAGTAGCAATACTCATATCTGACAAAATAGACTTTAAAATGAAGGCCATCACAAGAGACAACAAAGGTTATAAAACTAAAGGGATCGGTCCAATATATGTGCAACCAATATAGGTGCACCTAAATATAAAATAAAAAAACTTCTAGAGGACTTTAATAGAGAGATTGACAAAAATAAAGTCATAGTAGGGAACTTTAACACTACTCTGATTTCACTGAACAGATCTTCCAGATAAAAACGTAGAAAGCAAGCAGAGACTCTAAAGGACGCTCTGGATCAGATGAACTTAATAGACATTTATAGATCAACTCACCCCAAAGCAGCAGAATATATTCTTCTCAAGTGCACATGGATCATTCACAAAGATAGACCACATGTCAGGACACAAAACAAGTTTCTACAAGTTCAAGAAGACTGAAATCATATCCAGCATCTTCTCAGATCACAGTGGAATGAAATTAGAAATCAACTACAGTAAAAACACCCCAAAACATTCAAACATATAGAGACTAAAGAGCATGTTATTTAAAAAAAAATCAATGGATTATCAATGAGATCAAAAAAGAAATAAAAAAAAATTCCTGGAAACAAATGAAAATGAATACACAACAACCCAATTCTCGGAGACATAGAAAAAGCAGTCTGAGACGAAGTTCACAGCACTACAGGCATACCTAAGAAAATCAGCAATAAACTATTTAACCCTATAACTGAAAGAACTAGAAAGAAAACAACAAGAAAAGCCCAGAGTAAATACAAGGGATGATACAATAAAGATTAGAACAAAAGTAAATAACATAAAGACTAAAAAAATACCAAAAAAATCAATGAAACCAAGAGCTGGTTCTTTAAAAGGATAAAAAAATTGATAAGCCATGAGAGAACTCAAATAAATAAAATAATAAATGAAAGTAGAAAAGTAACCACTGACATCACAGAAAAACAAATAATTGTAAGAAAATACTAGGAACAAGCCAACAAGCTAGACAATGTGGATGAAATAGACAAATTCCTTGAAAAATACAACCTTACAAAACTGAATCAGGAAGAATTAAAAAACCTGAATAGGCTAAACCAACCAATGAAATAGAAGCAGTAATCAAAAACTCCCAGCAAACAAAAGCCCAAATCCAGATGACTTCATATGGGGTTTTTCCAAACATTCAAAGAAGAACGAACACCCATATTCCTCAAACTATTTCAGAAAATCCAAGAGAAAGGAACACTCCCAAACTCTTTTTATGAGTTTATTATTATTATTATTATTATTATTATTATTATTATGAGTTTATTATTTTCTCATTATTCTAATTCCAAAACCAGTGTAAAAACCCTACAAAAAAGAGAATTACAGGCAAATATCCCTCATGAACATAGACACTAAAATCCTCAACAAAATATTAGCAAATCGCATCCAGCAATACATTAAAAAGATCATACACCATGATCAAGTATGATTTATTCTAGGGATGCAAAGTTGGTACAATATTTATAAATCAATAAATGTGATACATCACATAAACAAACTGAAAGACAAATATCACACCATCAGATCAATTGATGCAGAGAAAACATTTGATAAAATCCAACACCTTTCTTGATTAAAAAAAAAAAAACTCTCAGCAAGGTTGGAATAGAGGGAACATATCTCAATATGATAAAGGCCATATATGACAAACCTACAGCCAACATCATACTCAATGAGCAAAAATTAAAACCATTTCCCCTAAGAGCAGGAATAAGACAGGGATGCCCACTCCAGCATTCTTGATCAACATAGTGCTGGAAGTGCTAGCAATAGCGATTAGACAAGAAGAAGAAATAAAAAGCAACCAAACTGGAAAAGATGAAGTAAAACTATCATAATTCACAGATGACATGATATTGTACATAGAAAACCCCAAAGACTCCATAAAAAAACTACTGAATTCAGCAATGTAGCAGGATACAAAATTAACACCCAGAAATCGATGGCTTTTGTATACAACAATAATGAACTCACAGAAAGAAAAAGTAAAAACAAAAACAAAAAATTCCTTTTACCATTGCACCAAAAAAATTACGACACCTAGAAATAAACTTAACTAATGAAGTAAAAGATCTAGACTCTGAAAACTACAAGATGATGAAAAAAGAGACAGAGGAAGACATAAAGAAATGGGAGAACGTACCGTGTTCATGGATTGGTAGAATCAACATCATTAAAATGTCCATACTACCCAAGGCTAGTTACATATTCAATGCAATCCCCATTAAGATACCAATATCCTAGACCTAGAACAACCTCTCCAAAAATTCATCAGAAATAAAAAATAAATAAAAAACCTGAATAGCTGCCAGCAATTCTGAGAAAAAAGAAGAAAGTTGGAGGGATCAGAATACCAGATATCAATCCATAATACAAAGCCACTGTCCTCAAAATTGCCTGGTATTGGCACAAGAACAGACATATAGATCAATGGAACAGAACAGAGAACCCAGAAATCAACCCAAGCCATTATGCTCAATTAATATTTGACAAAGGAGGCAAAAGCATACAGTGGAGAAAAGACAATCTCTTCAATAAATGGTGCTGGGGAAATTGGGCAGATGCATGCAAAAAAAAAAATGAAACTACACCCACCAACTTACACCATACATAAAAATAAATTCAAAATGGATAAAGAACTTAAACAGGAAACCATAAAAATCTTAGAAGAATCCATAGGAAGCAAAATATCAGACATGTGTCTGTGTCATAGAAATATCTTCACCAGTACAACACAAAGGGCAATGGAACTAAATAGAAAATAAACAAACAGGACTCCATCAAAATAAAAAGCTTCTGAACTGCAAAAAAAGCCATCAACAAAACAACAAGGAAGCCCACTGCATGAAAGAAATATCTGCCAATGTTATCTCAGATAACGGTTTAATCTCCAATTTCTCATTACAGGGAAATGACACAACTTAACAAAAGGATGATACATGATCCAATCAAAAAACGGGCAAAGAATCTAAGTAGACAATTTTTGAAAGAGGACATAAAGAAGGCCGAGACATATGAAGACATGCTCATCATTCGAGAGATGCAAATCAAAACAACAATGAGGTACCATCTCACATTTGTCAGAAAGGCTTCATCAACAAATCAACAAATGACAAGAGCTGGGGACGATGAGGAGGAAAAGGAACCCTCCTGCACTGCTGGTGGGAATGCAGACAGATACAGCCACTGTGGAGAACAGTATGGCATTTTCTCAAAAAATTAAAAATGGAATTTCTACTTGACACAGTAATCCCTCTCCTAGAAATATATATCCCAAGAAACACCAATCAGAAATGTTATATACACCCCTATGTTCATAGCAGCACAATTTATAATAGCTAAGATTTGGAAACAGCCTAAGTGCCCATCAGCAGATGAGTGGATTAAAAAACAGTGGTAGTACACATGTAATACGTTAGTTAAAAAATGGAAAAACAAAAGAACAGTGGCACATCTACACAATGGAATATTAAGCTGCTGTAAAAAAGAAGGAATTCTCACCATTTGCAACAGCATGGATGAAACTGGAGAGCATCATACTAAGCAAAATAAACAAGTTTGGAGAAAGATAAATATGACATGATCTCACTCATTTGTGGAATATATTGAAAAACATAAACTGATGAACAAAAATAGAGCCAGAGAAAAACAATATCCTATATAATGAGGAGGTGACATGCAAATTGACCATCAAGCCCTCGCACAAGATGGTCACCCCCATGTGGTCACAAGATGGTTGCCCTGATGTGGTCACAAGATGGCTATCCCCATGTGGTCACAAAATGGCCATGCCCATATGGCCACAAGATGTCTGCCCTCATGTGGTCACAAGATGGCCACCTCCAAGTGGTCACAAGATGGCCACCCCATGTCTTCAAAAGATGGCCACCACAAGATGGCCAGCAAGGGAGGGCAGTTGGGAGCAAACAGGCCAGCAGGAGAGGGCAGTTGGGGACAATTGGGCTGGCAGAGGAGGGCAGTTGGGAGCAACTGGGCCGGCAGGAAAGGGCAGTTACAGATGATCGGGCCAACAGAGGAGGGCAGTTAGGCATGACCAGGCCAGCAGGGAAGGACATTTAGAGACAAGCAGGCCAGCAGGGGAGGGGAATTGGGGGTGACCAGGGCTGCAGGGGAGGGCAGTTGAGGAGGGGAGAATGGGCCTGCAGGAGAGGGCAGTTAGGGATGATCAGGTTGGCAGGGGAGGGCAGTTGGGGGTGATCGGGTCGGCAGTGGAGCAGTTCGGTGTCAATCAGGCTGGCGGAGGAGTGGTAAGGGGCAATCAAGCAGGCAGGCAGGCGAGCAGTTAGAAGCCAGCAGTCCTGGATTGTGAGAGGAATGTCTGACTGCCGGTTTAGGCCCGATAACCAGCAGTTGGACATCCCCCAAGGGGTCCCAGATTGGAGAGGGTGGGCCTCTAGTTTTAGAATATAATAGAAGTAATCCTATTATTTGCAGATTTTTAATATTTCCTACAACTTTTGTGATATACTGTTAGTAGACTTTTGGTAATATTATTATACTTACAATCCTTTTTTTCTTGAAATATTAATGTTTATTGCATGTAATATTATATTTAAGATTGTTTTTCTTGAATAATTGGTGTTTATTGCATGTAACTGTTGGGATTTTTCTCTCTTCTCCACGACCAGTGTGGAGAGAGAAGTAGGGTCCAGTTCCTGAGTAGAGGGGCTGGGGATTGAGAAATCATAGAAAAGAATAGATGACACAGAAGTAGAAATAAAAGCTGTGGCTGGGTGGGATCTCTGCTCTCTGATGGAGAGACAAAGAAAATCCAACCCAAATGCAGGTGTTTATTTATACTAAAACAGAAAAAGGGTTTCATATGAAAAGACTTAAATCAAAGGAGCTTAAGTGGACCCAGGCCCCACTCATTCCCTCATTCCCAGGGTTCCACTAAATCTACATTTCAAGAGCCCTTCCCCGACACCTGAAGCAAGTTAAAAGTCAATACTGGATAACACATTCAGCACTTTTGGTGGATGCGTTTCTAAGACGTAGTTTTGCCTGACGCCTCGGATTCAGCTGACACTGATTTAAAGAATGCTCAGGTGCCTTCCCTGGGGGTGAGCCCTCTACATGTAACATTATTATATTTAAATTTTTTTCTTGAGATATTAAGGTTTATTGCATGTAACAGTATTATATTAAGATCATTTTCCTTGAAATATTAAAAAATATGTAAACAGACATAAAAATAAAAAATAAAAATTTTATAACTTAAATTTTACAATATCCTGTTATACATAATTAATGAACTACAATGTTCACTAATAACTGATTACTATAATTGTGTTGCATTCATTTCCCTTACATGCCTTACGTGCAGGCGCACCATTTCTCTCCACTAACAGCAAATATTTTATGATCGATTGCCACGTCATTATTCTTGGACTGACTTGTTTAGTGTGTGCAACAGGAAATATTTTGCTTTCAGAGAACAAAAAAAAATAGGTTCATTTGTGTTATGCTTACTAATTTGTGCAGTTATTCAGTATCTGGTAAGCTAATGTTCAAGAAAAATATTAATATGTTAACAATTACTCATTTATTTCAGCCCTTTGTATTCAGCATGTCTCTATCAAAATAAACCTACGTTTCTATGAAAATTGAAGCTTTTGTTTTTTTGTGACCCACATAAACTGAAACCTTGTTTATTTGGCCCATTAGCCTTTGAGTTTTACATACTTGCTGTAGAGTATACAAACTGTCACATAAACACTACTAACAATAAATTTAATTATATATTTTATTCAGGCATGAAGCATATGTACCTGAGAATTAAAAACCCTAGCTCTGGCTGGCATGTCTCAGTGGTTACAGTGTCAGCCTGTGCACCAGAGGTCTTGGTTAATTTCGGTCAAGGGCACATACCTGGGTTCAAAGTCTGATCCCTGCCCTGCTGTGGGTGCATGTGGGAGGCAACCAATCAATGTGTCTCTCTCATATAGACGTTTCTCTCTCTCTCTCTCTCTCTCTCTCTCTCTCTCCCCCCCACCCTTTTACTCTCTCCCTTAAAAAAAAAAAAAATCAATGGAAAAAATATCCTCACTCCTTGAGGGCTTAAAAAAAAAAAAGAAAAAACCTGAAAAGAATCCAAAAGATAAAACCTTCCAAATGAAATTTAAGACCACATTTAAAATAACAAGGCTTGATTTTATCACGTACAATAATCCTAATTTAAGGGGATTTACCTAGGGTTTTATTAAAAAATTTCTATATACAAGATAATTAATAGTATCTTATATCTAACATTTAATCTCGACCAAACCCATTTGGACATTATTCACTTGAGTTTTAGGTAATTTTAATGAACAGCTGTTTTGTTTTACATACCTGATATTCTTTCCCCCTTTTTTTAACTTTTTTTTAAAATTAATCCTCACCAAGGATTTTTTTTCCCCATTGATATTTAGAAGAGTGGGAGGGAGAAAGAAGGAGAGAGGGAGAGAGAGAGAACATAAATGTGAGAGAAACAGAGAGAGAACATAGATGCGAGGAAGACAGATCAGTCAGTTACTGCATGAACACACCTGGACCCGGACGGGGATCAGGCTTGCACGCCCTTAACCGGAAACCAAACCCGGACCCATTGGCACTCTAACCACTTGGCAAAACTGGCCAGAGTTTTCCCCTTTCTTTCGACAGAATTTCTTCCTCCAGTGGAGAACCCACCCCACTTGATTTGAGCAGAGTTTATACCACTGATCCCAACCTTCATTCCTAAACCTAAACTCCAAAAGTAAGTACCCTGCACAACAACATTCCATCCTCAGGCTACATTTTAGAGATGGAACATGAACGTGACCCGTAAAAGTTCTCTCCAGGTGGAGCAGCCAGGACGGCGTCATAGGTTAACACCTGAACTGCTGCCTCCTACAACATTTTCAAAACTGCAACTAAAATACAAGGAGTCTATCACCCAGAACCACAGGAAAGCTGGCGAATGGAGGTTCATCAGCCAGAAGGAAAGAGGGGAGCATTGGGAAGTACACAAGCACTAAAAACCTGAGGTGCAGGAGTGCAGGGGTGCGGGAGCTTGGCAGTGGGAGACTCTGTGGTTGCTTTTTTTTCAACCCGAAGGGAAGTGGGCTCCTGATTACTTAGAACCCGAGTTTCTGGGGAGATGCTGGCAACCCAGATTCATACAGGGAGAAGCTGGACGGTCGGCCATCAGGTTGGAAAGCAAGGGAGGTGCCCTTGCAAAGGCGCCCACGGCAATCGGTGTTCACTGTGCAGGGGCACGGGGCACAGGGACATGGAGCTCTGGAGACTCGAAGTAGAGGCCATCTCTGTTTGCCACACCCTAACCTAGTGACGCCCTGAAAACCCCGCCCTGCCCAATCTGCAAACCTGCCGGAGCTGAGCAGAGGGGCATCCGATCTAATAAAAGAGTAATCATTTGCTACACCCATAAGTCACGCCCATTAGTCACGCCCACCAGACAATCAGGGGCAGGGGCTGGGCCAAGGCAGCCCTGAGGCAGCCAGTGAGCGCAGAGGGGGTGGAGCCTGGAGCCGAGCATTCACAGGTGGCTTGGGCCAAGATAGCTGGTGAACACGAGGCAAGGGACAGGGCCAGGAGGCATGCTCAAGGCTGCCTAGTGCAGGGTGCCCCCCGGGGCTGGGTGGTTGCCGGCGGGGCTAAGGCCAGGGTTGGGTGGGGGGAAATGCAGGGTCGAGGTGGCCGGGGCAGAGCCAACCATCAGCCCCATTGCAGGGCGATGGCTGAGTGCCCAAGGCCTAAAGCTTTGGCTGAGGGTGAGGGGTCAGTTGGACATCCCCTGACGGCTCCCAGTATGTGTGAGGGGGCAGGTTGGGCTGAAGGATCACACACACCCCCGTGCATGAATTTCGTGCACTGAGCCTCTAGTTTGCATATAAATAGCCTGTGTTTTTCCAGCTTAACCTAAACTGCAGCTCTGGTCAGAACAAGAGAAATCTGCAGACCTCGCTGTAGCTCCTGATGGATCACCTCAGACAGTAGCTGACCTGCACCCCATTGGAGATCCAGAAGCTAGTGTATCTAGAGGTCAGTGTGAGAAGACACAGAATCCAACTACTCACATCCATAAGTGAGACATTCAAGAGGCAGACTCAGTGAGCACCAAAGCCGCACTGAAGCAAGTCCTGCCCCATAGGCGTGTCTCCAGTACAACAGTTCTTCCACTCCATTAACACAGGAAAGCAGCAAAATGGGGAGACAGGCATGAATGAAAGAAATGGAGAAAAGCAGACTATCGGATATAGAGTTCAAGACCACATTTATAAGGTTACTCAAGAATCTTCTAAAAACAGCCGAGAAACTTGATGAGACCTTCAAGGACCTTAATGAGAATGCCAAGAAAATGGAAAAGGACCAGACAAAAATTAAGCATACACTGACTGAAATAAAGAATAGACAGAAATTCGACAGTAGATCAAAGGACTCCAAGAATCAAACCAAAGATCTAAAATATGAGGAGAAAAAAAATACCCAACCAGAAAAACAGAAAGAAAAAAGAATCCATAAATATGAAGAGAGTGTAAGAAGCCTATGGGACAACTTTAAGCATACCAACATCCGAATTATTTGGGTGCCAGAAGAAGAGAGAGAGCAAAATATTGAAAACCTATTAGAAGAAATAATGACTGAAAACTTTCCCTACCTACCTGGTGAAAGAAATAGACTTACAAGTCCAGGAAGCACAGAGAACCCCAAACAAAAGGAATCCAAAGAGGACCACACCACAACACATCACAATAAAAATGCCAAGGGCAAAAGACAAGGAGAGAATCTTGAAAGCAGCAAGAGAAGAACAGGTGGTTACCTACAAGGGAGCACCCATACGACTGTCAGCTGATTTGTCAACAGAAACTATGCAGGCCAGACAGGAGTGGCAAGAAATATTCAAAGTGATAAACAGCAAGAACCTACAACCAAAATTATGCTACCCAGCAAGGCTATTATTTAGAATTGAAGGTCAGACAAAGAGCTTCACAGACAAGAAAAACTAAAGGAGTTCATTACCACAAAACCAGAATTATATAAAATGCTGAAGGGTATTCTTTAAGGAGAGGAAGAAAAAAAAAAGATAAAGCTAACAACTATGAACAACAAAATGACAACAAATACATACCTACCAATAAGTGAACCTAAAAATCAAGTGAATGAAAAATCTGATGAGCAGAATGGACAGATGAATATAATAGAATCAGCGACATAGAAAGGGAGTGGACTGACAACTCTCAGGGGGAAGAGGGTGTTGGGGGTGTGGGAAGAGACTGGACAAAAATCTTACACTTATGGATGAAGACAGTGGTGGAGGTAAGGGCACAGGGTGGGGAGGGGTTGGGTGGAGGGGAATTATGGGGTGGGGGGGGGAGAGGAACACCTGTAATAATCTGAACAATAAAGATTTAGTTAATAACAATTTTTAAAAAGTTCTCCTCAGGAAAAAATGAGCTCACAGGAAAAAATGTTCTCTCCTCTTCTGACACTGTGAATTGTAAGAACAATGCAAGTCTTGGTCCAAAGGGCTATCACTTCTACCACTTGAAAAAAGCCTGTTAGACATTTAAATGAGCAGGACAAAAACAGTAGATCTAAGCCTACTTGAGGAAAGCAGAGAGAGCCATGCCCTAAGCTATGTGAACATCCTGCATTTAGCCTGGTCTGAAGCCATTGGACCTCCCACCTTTGTGAACCAATCAATGCATTTTTCTATGCACATATCTGTTACTTAAAACCGAAAGATTGCTAATCATCCTATACAATAAAAGCCTAATATGCTACGTGTCCGGTTGTCTGGGCAACTAATCAAAGCATAATATTCTAATAATATGCTAATGATATACGAAGGCCACTCAACCACTCGCTACAAGGAGTACTGACCATCAGGGGGCTGGCAGTCAACAGGTCTATCAGTCGATGTAACATGCACTGACCACCAGGGGGCAGACAGTCTGAATGTAGATTAGCTTGCTGTTGAGGTCTGGCCAATAGGGACTGAGCAAGACGGGCCGGACACACTCTGGAGCCATCCTGTGATCTCTCCCTGGCTGGCCAACCTCCTGCATCCCTCCATGGCCCTGATCATGCACAGGTGGGGTCCCTCGGCCAGGTCTGCACTCTCTCATAATCCGGGATTAGGGACCTTCCCACCCCACCCCCAAGTACATGAATTTTGTGCACCGGGCCTCTAGTTTTTTATAAGGTGAAGGCAGGCAAGGTAAATGTAACTATTCCTATTTTACAAAGAAGATAAATGCTAAAAGAGCAATATAGGACATTTTGCCCCTGTCGATATTCTGAAAACAAACATTGTAATCAGAATAATATTAATATTCATAAATTTTCATCAAGTAATTAGCTTTCAGAAAAAAAATTAAGACAAAGGATGCCACTACAATTTTTATACAGTACATTTTATTAAAGCACTAGTAGCCCATTGTGCGATATCACACGCAATAGGCCACCCGTCGCTTCCGCGGGAGCCAGCGGGAACCACAGTGCCACCAGGGACTGTGCTGCTTCCACAAGAGCCAGGAGGGACTTATGCTGCTTCCGTAGGAGCCGGGAAGGACCTGCACCAATTCCACAGGAGGTGGGGAGGGACCTCCTCTCTGGGCCTCTGCTCAGATGTGGAGGCTGCAGGCCAGCCCCCCATCCCTGTCCCATGTCCGCTCATGCTCTGGGGAAACAGCCCAAGCTGAGCGCAGCAATGAAGGAAGCATTCCACCAGGCTGCTCACACTGCCTGCTCTCTGCAGCCACCCCCTCCTCCCTGGACTGAGGGACTCCGGTGGGGCTGAGAGGACTGGGTAGCGCCATCTTGTGGCTATACGCACTGCCATCTCTGTGACGGAGTGACAGTTAATTTGCATATTACCCTTTTATTAGACAGGATTATTTCAGAGTGAATGAATAACTTTTTGTCTATACAGAATTTTACTAAGTATTTCATCTAAAACTCTGTTTTCCTTTGTGGCCATCAACATGGGTTGAATACCAAAAAGATTTTATTCTTTCATCAATGTTTAATCAATAACAAATTTTTCAGTATATAGCACTGTCAGAATTTTATTTAATATTGTTGGTGCCTAATTATTCTTAAATAATTTTTATGACTGATAGTTTTTATTCATTGTTAGCTAACCCATGAGAAATCTGTATATTTTCCTTAGATATTTTAAAGTTGTTTCATTGTTATGATCTTTATCAGTCTCAAAAACGCTTTTCTCAGTTATATATCTCAGATATATCTGTGGTAGCACATCTAAAATGTGCTTTTAATGCTCGTAATCCATTCAAAATTATAAATTACAGAATATACATACTTTAGGATATTCAAAACTATCAAATGAGCTCACAATTCAATGACTTGTAGCTCTGACAAAGAAGTTGCTTTGGTTCAGGGTTTCTCAACAGTAGTATTACTGACATATGGGGCAAGATAATTGTGAGGGATGTCCTGTGCACTGTAAAATGTTTAGCAGCATCCCTGGCGTTTACCCACTAGATACTAGTAACACCCTCTTTATCCTGGTTATGACAACTAAAAATGTATTCATATACTTAAGAATGTTCCCAGGAGGAAGGGAATCACCCGTGGTTGATTAGATCTTCCCAACAATTACGTTATAATTGTTCTGGAATTTTATTGCAAAATTCTTTAATACACAATAGGATCACAATGTTCTCAAGGTCAAACTAGCCTGCTGCAGGTTCAAAGTAGTTAATAATTTCCCAAAATTAACACCTCGTGCTAACACCTGAATCATAATATAGGTTTTTCCCTTAATACAATATTTCTCAGTTGAAGCCCCAGTTCTGTATTTCCCAACTCCAAAATCATCAGTTCTATTGTACCCCAAGAATATAATCTTAAAAATAACAAAAATGCTGATAGTTAGATATTTATTGCACTGTTTATATATTTAAAAATAGACAACCTGAATATCCAAGAATGGAAAATTGGTAAAATATATATTATATAGGTAAATGTATGAACTTAATGCCTATCTACACTAATAAAAGAGAACGATGTAAATTGACCATACCTCCACGATACCCAGCAGCCAATCAGGAGTATGCAAATTAACCCATCAAAATGGTGGGTTAATTTGCATATGCAGGCTCAGAGCGAAGAATGAAGACTGAAGGCTCCGCTGAAGGCTTAAGGCTTGGCCCTGCTGCGGCCATTGTCAAGCCTTAAGACTGAAGGCTTAGCTCTGCTGCAGCCAGAGCCAAGCCTGAAAGGAGAAGGCTTAGCTCTGCTGCAGCCTGGGTCCCAGGTGCCAGAGGGAAACTAATGCCAACAGTCAGGGGAAGGAAGGTCTATTGCATGAATCTTTGTGGAATGAGCCTCTAGTTTAAAATAATCATGTATAACAATATTTATAACTATGTTAATATGTTTGTAATAGGCTACATGAGAATTATAAAACACCAATGACTCCAAATTTAGAAAAAGAAATGTTTATATAAAAAAAATAAATAGTCCTCCTATCCAATAAAACAGTAATATGCAAATTGACTGTACCTCTGCTACACAAACAAGCCATGCCCACAAGCCACACCCACAAGCCAATCAGGAGCAAATATGCAAATAAACCCCAACCAAGATGGCTGTGGCCACTAAGAGCAGGAGGGAGGCTTGGGTTTCCCCGGCAATGGAGGAAGCCAAGCTTTCCACCTGCCATTGCCAGCCTAGGCCTCCACTCAATGCTACAATGTTTCAATTATAGAAGATACATAAATCCCAACAAAAATGGTGGCAGCCATGGAGCTGGAGAGAGCAGAGGCTAGGGTTGTCCACAGCGATGGAGGAAGCCAAGCTTCTGCAGCCCTGGCCGGCCTCAGCCTCTACTCCAGGTTACAAACTTTCAATTATAGAACATAAATAAATTCCAATAGAAACAGTTGCTGCCACTGAGTGCACAGAAGACGGCCTCTGTTCTAGGCTACAAAGTTTCAATTTTAGAAGATAAATAAATCCCAGATACCAGGGCCTCCACTTGGGTCGCTGGGGGGCATGACTGGCCTGCAAACCACCATAAGCCCCTTGCCCAGGCCGCCCCATGTCTAAGGGAACCCCCACCCTGATCCAGGACACCTTTCAGGGCAAACCAGCTGGCTCCCACCCATGCACCAGGCCTCTATCCTATCTAATAAAAGAGTAATTTGCAGATTGACCATCACTCCAACACATAAGATGGCTGCCGCCATGTGGTCAAAGATCCTTCCCCCATGTGGACACAAGATGGCCACCACAAGATGGCCAGCAGGGGAGGGCAGTTGGGAGAGACTAGAACTGTAAGGGAGGATAGTTAGGGGTGACCAGACCAGCAAAGGTGGGCAGTTGGGAGCAACCAGGAGAGGAGGGAAGTTGGGGGTGACCGGGCCTGTGGGCAAGGGCAGTTGGGGGTGATCAAGCCTGCAGGAGAGGGCAGTTAGGGGTGATCAGACCAGCAGAGGCAGGCAGTTGGGAACGACCAGCAGAGGTGGGAAGTTGGATGACCGGGCCTGTGGGGAAGGGTAGTTGGGGGGGACCCAGGCCTGCAGGGGAGAGTAGTTTGGGGGGACCAGGCCTGCAGGGTGGGGCATTTAGGGTTGATCAGGCCTGCAGGGGAGGACAGTGAGGAGCAAACAGGCTGGCAGGGAAGTGGTTAGGAAGTAATCAGGCTGGCAGGCAGAGGCTGTAAGGGGCAATCAGGGAGGCAGGTAGGTGAGTAGTTGGGATCCAGCAGTCCTGGATTGTGAGAGGGATGTCTGACTGGGATTGGGCCTAAACAGGCAGTCAGACATCTCTTGAGGGATCCCAGATTGGAGAGGGTGCAGGCTGGGCTGAGGGACACACAACTCTCCCATGCACAAATTTTGTGCACCAGGCCCCTCGTATATATTATAAAATCTGATAGGATTAACACCAAAAAGTTGACAATTATGAGTATGTATGGGAGGATTATGTTTTAGAGGATTTGTCTGTTTTTGCTCTTCTACAATGAACATAGATTTCTTTTTTAAAAAGTAAATATTTTTATTAAAAAATTACTTCATGCAAAAAAATCATAAAGATAAAAGTGAATTCCTATAATAGTAATGGTGTTAAAGGATAGCACTATATATGTCACGATGGATTTATAAAATTATGTTTCCAAGTTTATCATTTGATTTTGATCTATGGTATATCTGAACATGTTCAACATCAGAGTTCTACCGAATCAACTTGTGAGGCTCCATCTGTGAAAACACTACAATAATTTGTATTGAAAACTCTTCGTAGTAGCTAACCTCCTGGTTAACCTCTTTGTTCCTAAAACCAAAATACAATACTACTATGAAGTGAAGAAATACAAATAACTTACAAATTATGGCTATTAAGACGATCTGACAGGCAGGGATAAAAAACTGTGGGCTTGGGGATTTTTTTTTTTTCTTAACATAAATGACCCCCTCTTCCATCTGCTCACCAGTCTTAATACAGCTCCTGTCTTGAAAGCCAACAAGACAATTCCAGCCTCTCCTGCTCCTTCTCTGTATGAACTTTAACATAAAAGTCACTGAATGCTTATTAGATAAAAAGTGTTGATAAGACAGGCATACAGTACAGACAAAATAAGAACAGCATATAACTTGCATTTATTGTTTTATGTGCCTGGTTGCTCTTTTTCCAAATTACATATTAGAGAGCAGTGTCTATTCTATGCAGAGGAGGTAACGAATTACTACTGTTCACAGGTGTGAGTGCTCCTGAGAGTATCTTTTCAACCTAAATTGCAATTCATTGAGGCACGCTGCTTTTGTGGTTTCACATTTGTCTATGTATGACTTCTGATTTCAAATGGGACACTCCGATACTGATGGCCATCATCACAACCCAGGGTAACCAAGAGTCCGCCTCCTGTTTGCCTGGATCAGAGATGTCTTTGAGTCCAGATTTCTGGTGAGTTCCCAGCTGTATTTACCCATAGTCCTCATGGATATGCCACAGTTAAAGACTGAATTTAAGTTAATATGTTGTCTGTAATGTAGCCATGTCTCTCACATTTGAAGCAAAGCTTATACATTGACTTGCCAGCATCACACAAATTTTGAGGACATTTACAAGTAATCACCAATCCTATCCTATATAATAAAGAGGTAATATGCATATTAACCCTCACACCCTCACAAGATGGCTGCCTACAACCAGGCTGGCAGGGAGGTTAGTGAGGGACAACCTTAGGACTGAACAAGTAGGCTGTGTGGGCCAGCGAGGGGCAGTTAGGGGTGACCAGACCAGCAGAGGCAGGCAGTTGGAAGCGACCAGGCGGCAGGCCGGTAAGCAATTAGGAGCCAGTGGTCCAGGATTCTGAGAGGGATGTCTGACTGGCAGGGTCCCGGATTGGAGAGGGTGCAGGCTGGGCTGAAGGAAATTTTGTGCAGAGCCTCTAGTACATATATAAATACAGACTCTAAAAATTCACACCCACATGGATTTCTAATGTTTTTATAACCAACATTTATTATTCATATACAAAGAACATTTTTTTTCTTTTTTAGAAAGTTCACATGAATTGATTCAGTTTTGTCTCCATACCCAGATAGTTCTGATAGTTCTCAACCTACAAGGAATTGGTTCGGTTCTTCTAAAGCCCAGGAAACAGAATAAATCTCAAATAGCTGAAAATACATATACTAAGAATAATAAAGAAGTTTACTTTATTGAACATTAATATGTGCCAAGGATTATACTAATTAAATCCTCACATCAACACTATCCGATATATGCTCCTTACCCTCATTTTATAAAGAAAACTGGGTCACAAAATTATGTAACCTACCCTCAAATCTCCAAATCTAGACAGTGCAGAAACGGACTGCAACCCACACTAACTCCAAACCCAAGTTGCAGATTATGCTACACTCCTACCCTTGACCTTCTCCTTCTAAGACAAAGGAGCAATAAACAAACAAAAGCTCAAGGAATAAAACACAAAGGAGTAAACAAATACTCTAGAAGTCATAATAATGGATAAGGGGCAAAATGTGACATAACAGGAAAAAAAAATTGTTCAGTGAATGAATGAATGAAATGTATGGGACTTAAACTAGTTCATTTCCTGGCAAGAATTATTTGGAGCTCAGAAAACTAGGAAAGCAAGAGGAACAATAAAACCTATAATTTCGTAGTAAAAAAAAAAACTGCATTATTCTAAACCACAATCACTGACAAAATCTTGCCTAGAATCACTTTCCAATCAAGAGCAGCAACAATATACATGCCTTCCTTTGACCAAAACAAATACTCTAACTTCAACACGCGAGAGATCCCTAAAACAAGTTCAGATAGCGCCAAGAACTACTGAGCTTAAAAATCAGAGCAAGTAATTCCAAGGCAGTGTGATCCCTGGCAATCCCGTTCCCTCTGTCTCAGTGACCTCAATTGTTGCGTCATGGGGGGTAACTATGGTTGCAAAGTTCAGCACCAAGAGAAGGTTAATCTGTGGGAAAGGAAACTCCTGTAAAACTTGAGAAGGCTCATAGATACATTTAAAACACCGTGAACGATGGGTTCTGGGCCGAACCAGCCCTGGCTGGGGCATGGGACAAATCGGCTTCCAGGCCCTTGAGACTCCGAGAGCAAGGTCAAGTTTGGCTTTCAACTGCCTCAGAGGGCTGCTGCTTTAATTCTGCGTGAACTGCGATCCGGTCGGACTCGGGGGGAGCGGGGGGAGCAGGGGAGGAGAAAGCACTATTCCAAGCCGTCCAAACCCTAGCGCAGACCCTGGGGCTACTGAATGGGGCCGGGAGCTTGCGGCTTCCCCGGCGCCCCGCGGCAGCGAGCAGCACGGCGCGCCTGGAACCTCCGCGCCTGGAACCTCCGCGCCTGGGCTCCCCGCGCCGCGCTCCTTCCCGGCAGCGGGCAGGGCGAGGCGGGGGAGCGCGGGGAGCCGCACCGGACGCGGGGGAGCCCGGGTTACCTGTCTCGGTCCCCGCCCCGGCGTGCAGCAGCCTGACCTCCGGCCGCCCATCGCCGCCCGGCCGGCCGCGCACCACCTGCCGCAGGAGCAGCCGCACGCGCCGAGCTGCCGCGCCGCCGGGGCTGCCGGGCGTCCCGAGCAGCAGGAGCCGGGACTGCATGGGGCCGGGGTGTCACTGGCGACGGTTTGGTGCTCCGGGCGCGCCGCGTCCCAAGCGGCAGCGTGAGCCGGTGCGGCCAGAGGACAGGAAGCTCACCGCGCCGGGTCCGCCGGAAACTCCTTCCCCCGGCGCCGCGGGCCCTGCCGGCTCGGCCCGGGCCACGGGGGCGGGGAAGCCGCCCGGCCGCTGGGAGGGACGGCGGAGCCGCGCGGGGAGCCTGGGCCTGGCCGGCCGCCCTGGGCTGCATGCTAGCCCTCGGCTCCCGCGCCTCGCCGCGTCCTGCCCTCCCAGGGGCCTGGCTTCCCCGGGCCTCCCTCGATCCCGCGCGACCCCGTGGGCGCCCAGGAGTGCAAGGATCGCGGCGGGTTAGGGCACTTGATGGTCTGGCTCTTCACAGGTTCCTACCAGGTCTCGTTCGTGTATTAATAACCTGGTCTTACCGCGCCCTTTCCCCGTGCGCCGCTTCACCTCCTTTCCAGATGTGGAGTGTGTGTTCCCGAGACTGCAAAACTTTCCCTATCTTGATTCATTGTATCCAGATCAGTGTGCCCATGCAGCATTTGAAAACCTTGCGCCTGCCTTATCCTTTTTCCTGAATTTTAAGTAGAAAACCCATAGCATGGTGATCTGAAGAAATGGCCAAAGTGTCAGAAAGGACCCAAATCAAGCACTTTTTAATCACCCCGCGGTGAAGAGTTATAAACATGATTGATGAGTTTAGTCAGAGAAAAGTAGGACACTGGCTAAAGCTGCCTCCCGTTCATACTTCCTAAAGCAGAAGCGGTCCTACCACAAAGCAAACTAATCCTAACATAATTATAATGCGTCTCCAAAATGTTCAAATCAAGTTCCACAAAACAAAGGCAGAGCCCAAGCCGGCTCCGCAACCAGTCTGTGTCTCTCCCACATAGTTGTTTCTCTCTCTCCTCTGCCTTCCATTCTCTCTAAGAATCAACGGGGAAAATATCTTCGTGTATTAACAACAACAAAAAATAATGAAAAGAGCCTTCATTTTTAGTTAAAGGACTTGTTAATTCTACAGTTGTAATAATAAAGGTAAACATTTTGTTTTCACATATGTTCTCATACTCTTCACAACCCTAAGAGTGCTGGGGAAAATGACATGAATGCAAGATGTAACAGTTTATGAAATGCTTACCTACTTTAAGTACCTATGTTTGGGATATTTTGCTTCAAGATGCTCTAAAGTGGAGCACTCCACCTGGGAGAGGTCAGTGAGGTTTCACAGAGAAGGTAATGTTTTTTGAAATAATTTTTGAAGGAGATGAAAGAGTTTTTCAGGCTGAGAAAAGGGCAAATTATATCTGGCAGAGTGAAGAGCATATACAAAGATACAGAGAACTGAAAATACATGACAAGACAGAGTCAGGGAGTGATGCCCTGTGTCTGGAGTTCAAGTACATAAAGCAGTTTGTAGAGATAAGCCTGGAAAGAAAAATTGGAACCACGTTGTTTGCAAGGGGTAAGAATTTGCACATTAACCTCCAGGAAATAGGAAAATGAAGAAAAAATTTTAGAATGACAAATATACAATGTGAAGGAGAAATTTGAGCCAGAAATAAAGGTAGCACCAGAACTTTACTTTGAATACTATTATAGACTTGGATAAACAAATATTAGGATTTATAGAGCATCAATACAGGCTTAGATGCCTGAAAAGTATGGTTAGTTTAAGCACAGTGAGATTAGCAAAGTAAGAGGGTGTAATCTTTGGAAAGTAGGAGAAGATATTGTCAGAGCTGGAGGAAAAGATTGAAGTGAGGAATAGAGTGAAGAATCTTGAATGGCTGGAAGAATTTGAACTTCAACTTATGGGCAAATTGGCTAACCACCAGGCATTCTGATCATTTTAATTCATAATTTGAACTATGAATTAAGAAAAATAAGATAACTTTACTGCCACATAGTTCTAGCTATGTGGCAGCAAAAATAGTCTCTTGCTCAAAACAGTTAAATTGTGTTGGTGAATGGGAAGGAATGGACCTTAGTAATGTATGAAAGGTGAACTGGAGGTATTTGGTTTTAAGAGATATCCATCATGCATGGCCAGTGTTGCTCAATGTTTGAACGTGGACCCTTGAATCAGGAGGTCAGGGCACGTAGCTGAATTTCAGACTGGATCCCAGTAGGGGGTGTGCAGAAGACAGCTGATCTATTACTCATCTTTGATGTTTCTATCTCTCCTCCCTTCCTTTCTCTGAAATCAATAAAAACATATTTTTTTAAAAGAGAGAGATCCATCACAACCTCTACATAATTTCTCACGTCTTACTAAAATTATATATATATATACACAATCACACTACCAAAAACTGGTATTGATTGTTAAACTTCTTCCAGAGTCTGAGAGGAATATTTTTAACCTACAACACTACACTAATGTAACTGGATGGAAATGCAATTAATCCATCAGTGCTATGTCCAATTACAAGAAAGTAGTTGCTTCAACCCTCCTTACTGTCCACTTTACTGAGAAATCACAGGTCCATACCAATGGTTGCCAGACTTCAGTGTGCAACCTGATCTTCTGGAGAAGTTGTTAAAATGTAGATTCTCAGGCTTTACTCCAACCCCCACCCTGAAATTCTCATTCAAGAGATCTGAAAGAGCCCAAGAAAATGCCTTTTAAGGAATACCTATAGATCAACTATATGCCATGCAGTTTAGTCATGAAGCTACAGAACAGTTCTCTCTTTAGTTCGGTTTTCCAGCTAAGGTTAGCCCACCTCTTCATCTTCTTCAGCATTTTTTATAAAACAGTTTGTAAGTACCCTCTCCTCATTATAAGCAATAAAATAAAACTGATCAGGGAATAGGAGAAAATGGGAAAGAAGAGAAGAAGGCCCCTTTATAACATAAAACAATTTTAAAGGAGAATGTGGGCATAAAAACAGCCCAGAGAAAACTTGGAACTGTGTGTTTTTTTTTAATTCCATCTATCCAGAGTATGGAAAAGTCATGTATGTGATAGGATATGAAAATATCCCATCTATTTTATTATATGGGTTCATCCCAGAGGAACCAGAAGAGCCGAAGCCTGCTAGATTTGAAGATCTGCAAAAGGAATTGGAGCTCAGAAGTAGATAGAAAAGAGAATCAAAACCAGTTTATCCAGTCTGTCTGCTGGCAAACACCAGGTCAGCATAGACCATTTTATATTCAAGAATAAGTAATAAGGGAAACGGGAACTATTTTGAAAATACTATGGAACAAAAAATAAAATAACATACTGTCAATGCAGAAAATAGGTAAAATGCTGAAAAATTTTTACAGTGATGGGGAAGGGAGGATATAGCTTGCTAATTTTAACAAGGATACAAGAATAGATAGCCTTCATGAAATAAGAATCATTAAAAATATTACTAGTTGAAGAAGGAAAGGAAGATGGGATGAAGAGAGGGACAGAGAGAGAGGAAATTTACTTGCAGAAAGTCTCCAAAGGCAAAACACTTAAAGCTGGATAAAATATTTTTAAATACCATCTTAAATAAAATGTTAACCTTATATGATCCCAGAAGCCAATTCTAGCAAGGGCTGAATCATCTGGGATGGCTAAAGGCCATTGCTCCAAACCTGAAGAGGATGCATTAAATTGATTGTTTAATGCCAGACTGCTCAGGGCATCTTAATCTACATGTTATTGCCTCTCCTGGCTAAACCCCTGAACAGTCAAGGCAATTCCCCAATCTCACAGTGGACTCTCTAGACTAACCCTGGCCTTTGGTGTATATATCTCTACCTTTCCTTAGGACAAATTGTGTTAATAAAAAGTAACGGGTCCTGAGACAAGGAGAACTTGGTTTCTTCAGCCAAGCTCCTCTGCCAACCGCCCACCCCCCCATATGCCTTTCAAAATTATGTTTTGTCTCTGGACTCTTATTTAATTTGTGCCAGCCTGTTCTCCAGATTCCTGAACCCTTCTAGATGCCAGATCTAGACCCACTGGCATTAAATGGCGCCCAACATCTGACATTAAATGGTGCTTGAGACAAGGATGGAAATCTGGAAAATAAGTATTTGCCACCATCAGTGATGGGGGTAAGATTGACTGTGCATAGAGGCCATGTCAGCTTTGGAAGCCTGGGGATCTGCAAGTCCGTGAGTGATACTTTTTGTTTAAGTCCAATTATAATGGGGAAGAATTTGGTTAAAAGGCAAGATTATAAACAAAATGGAATATCAAAAAGTACTTTTTTAGAAATGTGGCTTCTTGTTCAAATTAAAATCCTAATTTGTATTTGAAATAAGAAATATGTAAAAATGAATAAAACCCCACTGCCGAATCCACCTCTGGTGTGGAGAGATTCAGAGGTAGCTGGAGAGGGCAGAGCTATCAGCTCTCCCGCAAAAAAATTACTTTATGTTTTGTTTAAAAATTATAAAAGAACTCATCAGGAAGAGCAAAATTTGTGAAAATCACCTTAAGTGCAAGTTAATACTTTAGAAAACAAAATAGGAAAAAATTTTAAATCTGTCTATCTATTAAGCATGCCTTTAATTGGGAAAAGAAACATGGCCACATCAATTGCTGAATCCTTCCCTAAACACAGAATCTGAGGGAAGGGAGACACATGGTGATTTAATATTGATGCCCCCTCCCTGAGAAAGCTACTTTTAAAGATCTCAATCTTGCCATGCCTTTTTTTCAGCTAGTGACTTAAAAGTTTTACAAAATTTAGAAATGCGCCTGGAATTTCTGTGCAGGTGTAAAGAGAACAGCTAGCTTAAAACAATTGTGCCAACTGTCCAATTTTTGAACATATAGAGTTTGAGCTGAGTTTAAGTCTCTTTGTAAATGCTACAGAATAAAACCCCAAAGACTGTTTTTTCCTCAGAAAGATGGCAGATTAGACCCTTGGGAAAAAATACAGGCTATGTGCAAGCACAAGATTGGTATTTCCATAATAAAGAGTAGTTTTTAAAATGCTAATAAACCACATTCAAAAGTTAACTTTAAGGCCATTAAGAAAATCAGTAAATTGTCTGTTATAAAAATTTGCCAAAGAAAATGCCTTAAAATAATTATCACTGGATTTAAATCTCATAAGTATTATTGAAACATAGATAAATAATATATTAATTATAAAAATCTAAGTAGCCCAGGTGAAGATTGGTTATGTCCTTTATTAATTAAGAAGATTGGCTTCCCAGAGCCATCTTTAAAGAAGGAACTTGACAATTTTGCATTTGAATGGCTACAAACTTCCTCCAAACTGGTTTGGCAGCTTGAAACTTTGGAAGTTAGCTAAATTAAATAAATAATCTAAATATTTGACTTGCCAGCTTTAAAAGTACAAGGTTCAAATTAAATTGGGAAAAATTATATGGTTGTGGCAAATAATGCCTAAAACTTAGAAATTTGTTTTTCAAAAAATGATGTTTGTGTTTTCTCTGAAATAATTAGGAATTCAAAATACATTGCTTGTTGGTCTAATTGAAAAAGAGGATTGCCCTAACTGGTTTGGATCAGCCTGTGGAGTGAAGGGACCCAGGTCCAATTCTGGTCAAGGGCATGAACCTTGGTTGTGAGCATATCCCCAGTACCGGATGTACAGGAGGCAGCTGATGGATGTTTCTCTCCCATCAGTGTTTCTGTCTGTCCCTCTCCTTTCCGCTCTGTAAAAATATCAATCAAATATATTTTTAAAATGATGATTAATTCTGTGATTTCAACCAAATTTTAATATAATAACCAGTTTAAATTTAATTGATATCTTAAAATAATTATGAAAAGTATATAATATTTAAATATATATATTTGATGGTCTCTTCAAGTTAAATTTCAAGGCTATAATAGAGAGATGATTCTTGGAAAACTCCAAGGGCCTGGAGTGATTCAAAGAGTTTGTTCTCTATCTTACAGGACATATTTTAAATTAAACAGATTTAATATATTTGAAATCACATGGAAAGCGTTAATTTAAAAAATCAATATATTTTATTTACATAAATACTAGAGGCCCAGTGCACCAAATTTGTGCACCGGGGGAGGTCCCCTAAGCCCAGTCTGCACCCTCTCCAATCTGGGATATCTCGAGGGATATCCAACTCCCCATTTAGACTCGATCCCAGTAGGATCAGGCCTAAACGGGCAGTTGGACATCCTTCTCACAATCCAGAACTGCTGGCTCCCAACTGCTCCCCTGTCTGCCTTCCTGATTGACCCTAACTGCTCTGCCTGCCAGCCTGATCACCCCCTAACCACTACCCTGCCAGCCTGATTGATGTCTAACTGCTCCCCTGTCAGCCTGTTTGCCCCCAACTTCTCTCCTCTGCTGGTCTGGTCATCCCTAACTGCCTCCCCTGCAGGCTTGATCACCCCCAACTGCCCTCCCTTGCAGGCCTGGTCCCTTCCAACTGTCCTCCCCTGCTGGCCTGATTGCCCACAACTGCCCTTCCTTGCAGGCCTGGTCCCTCCCAACGGCCCTCCCCTGCTGGCCATCTTGTGGTGGCCATCTTGTGTCCACATGGGGGCAGGATCTTTGACCACATGGTGACAGCCATTTTGTGTGTTGGAGTGATGGTCAATCTACATATTACTCTTTTATTAGATAGGATATTTGAAATGTTATGAAGTTTTTGGCCTCTAAGGAGGGCAAAATAAAGTAACAAAATATTTCTTAAAATCCAACAGCAAGAATGAAGCTGTAAAAAGAGACTGGGAAGGAAAGGAATAATTGAAAGTTCTGAGTGCCTTAGAAACATCAACTTCTACTGTCTCCGGTGCCTACTGCACCAATAGGAAGGAAGGAGATCAAAGATTCCAGCATAGAGAGAACAAAGATGGCAGCATAGGTAAACACCTATTGTTCTGCCCCACGCAACGATTTAAGAACTACAACATAACAGCAAAACAGACATCACTCAGAATCGCCAGAAAGCTGGCTGAATGAAAACTCCACAAATAAGAGTAAAGGTGGGACACTGAGACTCAGAAGAGCGGCGGGAGCGCAGCCTTGAAGACGGAAACAGGTTAGGAGCCATCCTGGTCGCGCGCGTGGGCTGTAGGGCTGGAGCAGCAACCCCGGCTGGATTTCGCCAACAGGGAGGGTGGAGACGTCCCACTACACGGATTCCCCAGCGCCAGGCAAGGTCCGAGACCCGGGGTACGTGGAGACATCCCACTGCACAGATTACCCAGTGCCAGGTGAGGTCTGAGGTCCGGGGGATGCACCCTGGAAGTGGGGTGCGGCAGAGGTCTCCTAGTCTGCCGGGAAACCCAGAGGCAGGGAAAAGAAGTTTGCGCACAAAACCCGCAACTTGCCCCCTGGAAACTTGACTCATGGTCCTGGAAATCATCTATTTTATAACCCTGGGCTAGACTTTGGGTGTGCAAACTCATTTGGGGAGAGGCAGAGTTGTCTGGCAAGGGGAAGAGACTAGCGGCTTTCTCTTGGAGGTGCCTGCAGCCATCCCCATCCAACAGTGACCCGCGCGTGCGCGAGTGCCGCATAGGACGTAGCTGACACTGAGGCTGTCTGCGCAGCTCAGAGACTCCGCCCATCCAACCTGAACACAGTCTCCCTTCACAGCCAATTGGCCTGGAGGTCAAACCCTCCTAGGGCTAACAACAACAAGCTGGGTTTAAATTCAAAAATACTATACAACCCATAAAGGATTGCAGTAAGAGTACCCACCTCAGGTATCTGGGGAGGCTGAGCCACTGTCCCTTTGAGGATATCTACCACATAAAGCAGCCACCATGCAGAGATATGGAAAGAAATCAGGGGTGAAAGAAATGGAGAAGAAAAGACGACAAGACATAGAGTTCAAAACCACTCTTATAAGGCTTTTCAAGAGGCTCCTAGAAAAGGCCGATGAACTTAATGAGAATTACGAGGAAATAAACAAGACCAACCAGGAAATGAATGAGAGTTACAAGGAAATGAATGAGACCCTCAAGGAAATGAAGAATACCTCTGAGGATATGAACCAGACCCTCACGGATATGAAAAAGGACCAACCAGAAATCAAGCATACACAGACTGAAATAAAAAATATTACACAAAGTCCTAAAAGCAGTCCAGAGGGCCACAAGAACCAAGTCAAAGATTTGAAATGCAAAGAAGCAAAATCCACTCAGCTGGAAAAGCAAGAAACAAAAAGAATCCAGATAATTGAAGACAGTGTAAGGGGCCTCTGGGAAACCTCAAGCATGCCAACATCCGAATTATTGGGTTGCCAGAAAAAGAGAGAGAGCAAATTAATGAAAACCTACTTGAAGAAATAGTGACTGAAAACTTCCCCCACCTGGTGAAAGAAACTGATTTAAAAGCCCAAGAAATACACAGAACCCCAAAATATAGGAATCTAAAGAGGACCACACCAAGACATATCATAATTAAAATGCCAAGAGCAAAAGATAAAGAGAGAATATTAAAAGCAGCAAGAGAAAAACAGTTGGTTACCTACAGGGGAGCACCCATACGATTGTCAGCGGATTTCTCAACAGAAATGATGCAGGCCAGACGGGAGTGGCAAGAAATATTCAAAACAATGAATAGCTAGAATCTACAACCAAGGTTACTCTATCCAGCAAAGCTATCAGTCAGAATTGAAGATCAGATAAAGTGCTTCGCAGATAAGAAAAAGCTAAAGGAGTTCATCACCACCAAACCAATATTATATGAAATGCTGAAAGATATTCTTTAAGAAGAGGAAGAAGAAAAAGATAAAAATATAAATTATGAACAACAAATACACATCTATCAACAAATGAATATAAAAATCAAGTGAATTGATAGGCTGATGAACAAGATAAACTGGTGAATCTAACAGAAACATGGACATAGAAAGGGAATTGACTGACAATTCTTGGGGAGAAAAGGGGTTGTGGGAAGTACAGCAAGAGATTGGACAAAAATCTTGCAATAATGGGAGAGGACATTAGGGAGGGGGAGGTGAGGGTGGAAGGTGGGATAGGTACAGGGTGGAGGGGAGATACAGGGGGATAAAAAAGGGGAAACAATGTAATTAATAAACTGAACAATATAGATTAAAAAATAAATAAATACGTAAATAAATAAATAAATAAATAAATAAATAAATAAAAAGATTCCAGCATAATGCCGGGACTGGCAAAGGACTATGCAGTTAGCTAAATGGTTGACTGAAAAAAATATTTTTTGCAGAGGTAGCAACAAGAAATAATGTCTGTCTCTTTGATTCTAGGTAGAATTTTTTTCCTCTAAAAACTTGTGGCTTCTCTTTGAAACTAACATGGGTTTATGCATGAATATATAGTATTTGCTTGTTGTTAAAAATGTATGGCAATAATTTAACTTAAATTGAATTAGGAAATATGTAGGATATTCAAATAGTGCCATTAATAAGCTTTATTTGATGAACACAAAAAATGAACAAGTGTCAGCTGGATAGTATACATTATTTGCAAGGATAAATAGAACATTAGAAATGGGTTATATTTAAAGACATAAAACAAGTTTCAACAAAAATCAAAGAATAGAGGACATAATTTTTGATATTAATATAATTAAGTAAGAAATAAATTTATATAGAGGGTAATAGGGGAATAAGGACACATATGTAAAAAATAAAAAAAATAAAAAAATTTAAATTATAAGAAAAAATAAAATAAAATATTAAATCTAATCCATACTAGTGGTCACCATAACCTAAGAGAAAGGATTATAATAGAAAGTCAATATATTTGACCTCTTGAACTAAATTAAGTAATTTGTGTTTTTACTTCCCTGACAAAGTTTATATAAAGTTACAAAAAGAAATTGACAGCCAGTTTGAAATTCAAGTGACATGGTCTAGAGCAAGAAATATCCTTACATTATATTATTCTACAATGTCAGTATAATTTTTGATATTTTACAGCAGCATATTGTACAATTATCCCAAAGAAACTTACAAACTAATTCTTTGAATGTTTGGCAGCAATTTAAAAAAGGACTTAAAAGGATTTAATTCCTTTCAGAAGGAATTAAGACACTGGGAAGGCATTTGAGCATTCTATATTGGCCCCTCTTGCCCTTTTTGCCAATAGGGACCCACTTCTCACAACCCAATGGCCTACAGTTGTTGCCGGAGTTTTCTCTTCAAGCTGCGGTTGAAGCTTCATAGTGGCTCATACCATGGATCTATCTCTTGCCCAATGGTGTGAGCTGGGCCATCACTGGAGAAGAAACCTGAGTCCCCCAAGATATGTGATCAGTACCAGGACCCTGCCAGCAGGCGAGGGGATCCCAAGGCAGGGGTTGGGTGTGGAGGCCACGGGGGCATAGACTACCGAGAAGGGCAGAACTGAACCTCACATCACTCTGCTAGGCCCCGGAGGATGGCTGGTTAGCTACAGATGGGTAAGATCCTCAGGGAAGGAACAGCCTAAGACAGGCACAGTCACAGAAGGGTCATCAGGAGAGAACTTGGGGTCAACAGAGGTGGAGCATAGTCCCTCACCCACCCCCCTACCCTTTCAGGGGCCTGAACCCTCACCCCTTTTAGGGAGGTCTCCTGCCCCCATGGCTGCTTCACCTGCCATGCCCACCTCAGATCAGGACCCAAGTAACAAACAGAGAGTTGGCCAGCAGCAGCTGCCCTATATCTAAATTCAGCATAGCATCAGAAATTCTCAGGGCCTACTCAAGAATGATGTCCATTTCACTAATATGGACAGGGTAAACTAAGATTGTTGTTAGAGTATTAAATTTGACAGTAAAATAGTAATCAATTTTTCAGATTAATTTAAATTGGCTAAGTGAATAAGTGACTATTCAAGAAAATTTAATTGTACTGGACAAAAAGCTGTTTCTAACATATTAATTAAATTTTCTATTAGTAGTTCATCTCACGGTAAAATAGCTTAACATGCAATGAATCTAAAGCAGTCATATTTTTGTGCAAAAATTAAAATTTAAAGTTATCAAGCCTGCACTATAAAATTTCCAAAAGCCTCCATTAATTAAAAAAGGGGGAGGGATAGTAGGGTAATATCATGGAAGGAAAAATATCCTGAAGTAAATTACATTGAGAAAATTTTTACTTCAGAAAATTAATTTTCATTTGTAATGCTAACAGCAAGACACCCATGAAAAACACACATGATGTCAAAACAAGCCAAAGGAAAATCATTTGGGCAAAAATAAAAAGGATCCCAAGTCAAATTTATAGAAAAGATTCTTTTATTAACTTTTGGTCAAGAATATGTTTGTATATTTTCTGAAAACAACTCCAAGACCATATGATTCCTGCAATGGAGAGGAATTTACAGGTCTGCTTCAATCACAAAAACAATAAGAGAAATAGTCCAGAGATGGAAAACGCTGATGATGCCTTGCCATGCTAGCAGTCAGCAGCTCTGCATCACTGCAGGTTGCCCAGGACCAAACCAGAGAGGTTGGGACCTGCACTGCCACCATTTGTCCACCATCCGGATAGCATTGCTGACATGTACACATAAGGAACTATTTGACATTGAAACTGGGACTCAGAACTGTTGGTCATTGAAATTGAGACTCAAACATTTTTTGTTCTTATATGTTTATTTCTAGTACTCAGATACAAGATTTTTTAAAGACTAGATATGGGGGAAAATAGATACAGAGGCAAAGAAGCATTGAACAGACTGTCAAACAACAGCGGGAAAGCAGGGGAGGTTAAGGGATGCTGTAAGAGATCAACCAAAGGACTTGTATGCATGCATATAAGCATAACCAATGGATACAAGACACTGCAGTGGGGGGGGGGGGTTGGGGAGCAGATGAGGGCATGTGCTAGGGGGTAGAAGAGGTCAATGAGGGGGAAAATGGAGACATATGTACCACTATTTGTAATACTTTAAACAATAAAAAATAAATTTATGTCAATTTTTTAAAAATAAATAAGCTTTGACATATTCATGGATCAAAAAATAAAATAAAATTGGGAAACACTAGGAATTGCACAATAATGAAAATGTCTCTTATTAAATCATATATGTGGAGCTAAAGGCATTCTGTGCTTAGAGGCTGAAAATTAATGGGCAAATTATTCAACTTAAGTATATAAAAAAGAATAATAGATTAAATCTAAAGGAAGTTGAAAGAAAAAATAATAAAGACATTAAAATTATTTAAAGATATAAAAATAAAAAGATAGAATCAACAAAGTCAAAAGTTCATTGTGTGGGAATACTGCTTTTTATAGCAGAAATATCAATAGTAAGTGAATATCAAGACATTAGAAAAACTGTTGATGACTGCCTGTCTGGTTTGGTTCAGTGGAGAGAGCATCGGCCTGCAGACTGAAGGGTCCCTGGTTCAATTCTCGTCAAGAACACATGCCCTGGTTGTGGGTTTTATCCCCAGGGGGCCATGCAGGAGGCAGCCAATCAATGATTCTCTCTCATCATTGATGTTTCTGTCTCTCTCTCCCTCTCCCTTTCTCTCTAAAATCAATTTTAAAAAAAATATTTTAAAAGACTGTTAATGACTGCCATTACTCTCACCAACATCAGATTCCATAACACAAACTATGGATAATGAGGTTGGTAAAATAACACAAGGACAATTACACTCTTGTATTTGATTATTGTCTTCACAGCTAACTTTAAAATGTTTAATAGATAAGATTATTAGTTGGCTTTCTTAAGCTTCCAAATTTTTTTTAAATGTGGCAAAATGCATGTCACATAGAATTTATTATCTTAACCATTTAAGTGTACATTAATGCATTTATGTACATTATCACCATCCAGCCACAGAACTCTTTTAATCTTGGCAAATGGAAACTCTGTACCCATTAAGCACTACCTCTACGTTCTCCCTATTCCTGGCCTCTGCCAACCATAATTCTACTTTCTGCCTCTATAATTTGACTACACCAGGTATTTCATGTGTATTAGTCAGGGTTCTCCAGAGAAACAGAACTAACAGATTAGATAGATAGATAGATAGATAGATAGATAGATAGATAGATAGATAGATAGAGAGATAGAGAGACAGATATATAGAAAGAGAGTTACTATTAGGAATTGGCTTACAGTGATGGAGGCTGATTTGCAGTCAGTAAGTAGAGATCAGGAGAGCTTCTGGTATCGTGCCAGTCTGAGAGTTGGCAGCTTGCAACAAGGAAGAGCTGATATTTTATTTTGAGCCTAAAGGCAAGAAAAGGCCAATGTCTCCGAAGAGTCAGGTTAGAGAAATTCCCTGTTACAGGAGGGTCGGCCTTTTTGTTCTATTCAGGCCTTCAACAGATTGACTGAAGGCCACCCAAATTAGGGAGGGCAATCTACTCAATCTGCCATTTCCCATGTTAATCTCACTCAAAAACAGCCTTGCTGACTCACTCAGAATGTTGAAATTAACAAATAACTGGATATCCCCTGACACAGCCAAGTTAACACATAAAATTAACCATTACATCATATAAGTGGAATCATACAGTATTTTGCCCTTTTGTGGCTGTCTTATTTCATATTTCATGATGTCCTCAAGGTCCCTCCATGTTGTAGCATGTGTCAGAATTTCCTTCCCAATGGCATATTTCACAGATCTAGAACAAGCTCTTCAAAAATTCCTATGGAATAAAAAAGACCCCGAATAACTGCAGCAATCCTGATAAAGAAGAACAAAGTTGGAGGGATCACAGTACCAGATATAAAGCTATATTACAAAGCCACTGTTCTCAAAACTGCCTGGTACTGACACAAGAACAGACTATATAGACCAATGGAACAGAAAAGAGAACCCAGGAATTAACCCAAGTCATTACGCTTAATTAATATTTGACAAAGGAAGCAAGAGCATCCAATGGGAGTTAAGACAGTCTTTTCAATAAATGATGTTGGGAAAATTGGACAGATGCATGCAAAAAATGAAAGTAGACCACTAGCTTACTCCTTACACAAAAATAAACTCAAAATGAATAAAGGACATAAACATAAGATGGGAAATCATAAAAATCTTAGAAGAATCCACAGGCAGCAAAATATCAGACATATCTTTACTGATACAGATCCTAGGACAATAGAAACTAGGGAGAAAATAAACGGGTCTACATCAAAATAAAAGCTTCTGTACAGCAAAAGAAACCATCAACAAAATAACCAAAAGGCCAACTGCATTGGAGAACATATTTGCCAATCTTACATCTGATAAGGGTTTAATTTCCAAAATTTTAGGGAACTCATAGAACTTAACAAAAGGAAGATAAACAATCCAAACAAAAATTGGACAAAGAACCTAAATAGACACTTTTCAAAAGAGGACATACAGAAGGCCAAGAGACATACGAACATACTCAAAGTCACTAATCATCCAAGAGATACAAATCAAAACAACAATGAGGTACCATCTCACATCTGTCAGAATGGCTATCATCAACAAATCAACAAATGACAAGTGCTAGTGAGGATGTGGAGAAAAAGGAACCCTCTTGCACTGCTGGTGGGAATTCAGACTGGTGCAGAAACAATATGGAGTTTCCTCAAAAAATTAAAAATGGATCTCGTATTTGACCCAGTAATTTCACTTCCAGGAATATATCCCAATAAATCAGAAACACCAATCAGAAAGGATATATATATATATATATATATATATATATATATATATATACACACACACCTCTATGTTTACAGTAGCACAATTCACCATAGCTAAGATTTGGAAGCAGCCTAAGTGCCTATCAGAAGATGAGTGGATTAAAAAACCGTGGTACATCTACACAATGGAATACTATGCTGCTGTAAAAAAAAAAAAAAACACCAAAGAACTCTTACCATTTGCAACAGCATGAATGAAACTGGATAGCATTATGCTAAGTGAAATAAGCCAATTGGAGAAAGATAAATATCACATGATCTCACTCATTTGTGGAATATAATAGAAGTAATCCTGTTCTTTGCAGATTTTTCATATTTCCTACAACTTTTGTTATATTATATTTTGTTAGCACAGTTTTTGTAATATTATATTTAAAATATTTTTCTTGAAATATTAATCTTTATTCCATGTAATATTATATTTAAAGTAATTTTTCTGAAATATTAATGTTGATTGCATGTAAATGGCTAATTATTTTGTATCTATAATCTGATAATAGATTTATTTTATATGTCATAAAAATTAATTAAAATAAAATCAATAAAGATATTAAAATTAAATAAATGAGGAAGGAAATTCTGACACATTACACCATAAATCAACCTTGAGGGCAACATGCTAAGTGAGATCAGGCAGTCACAGAAAACACAAGCAGTGTATAATTCGCTTATCCAGGTCCCCAGAGGAGTCAGATTCATAGACAGAAAGTAGAATGTCGGCTTCCAGAGGCTGGGGAGTTGTTTCATGGGTACAAAGCTCCAGTTTTACAAGATGAAATAATTCTGGGGATGGCTGGTAGTGATGATTGCACAACAATGTGGGTGTATTTAATGCCACTGAACTGCGTTATAAAAATGGTAAAGTTTGTTGTGTATGTTTTACAAATTTAAAATTAATTTAAAAAAATTTAAATTGACATTCTAAATTGTTTGTGTTATGATGAAATCATGTGTGATATGTTTTTTTTTTCCTCTTTTTCCATCACCAGGAAATTACTTTTGGAGCATCATGCACTGTGGTTACTAGTATTCATAAAGTAGGATTAATTTGTTTAATAAGCATTTATCACACCCTTTGAATATACAAAGGCCTCTAGCTTCCAGGAGCTTACAGAGTAGATAAAAGGAAGGGAAAATACATATGGGTACTAGGAATAACTAGGAAAAAAAGTCGTGGACAACAAATGGTTGAGTTTAAGGAAACTTTCATGCACTTTTACAGAGTGCCCACTGTATGCTATGTATTGTTATTCAATGATGGAAGAGTAGTGAATAAAACAGTTCTCTGCCCTCATGGAATTTATAATTTTTTTAAACTGTATTATATTTAAAAGTTTAGCTTTGCTCTATTAGTGATTTTCCTTTTTTGTTTGTTTGTTTGTTAATACCCCTTCAAAAATATTTCCCATTGATTTTTAGAGAGAGTGGAAGGAGAGGGAGAAACACACAGAGAGAAACATCCATGTGTTGATTGGTTACCTCCCACATGTGCAGACGGGCCAGGGATCAAACCAAGGTACATGACCTTGAGGAAATTTAACCGGGGACCCTTCAGTCTGCAGGATGAGGCTCTATCCACTGTTAATGGTTTTTTAGTTGTGCTTTGGAACCTGTCTTAAAAAAAAGAATTTGTCTCAGGTTTCTGGCATAGATAAAAGTGTTTTTATTATTCACTAAAGGCCCAGTGCATAAGATTCATGCACTGGGTGGAGGGAGGGGTCCCTCAACCTTGCCTATGCCCTTTCACAGTCCAGGACCCCTTGGGGGATGTCTACCTGCTGGGTATTGGGCCTACGCTGGCAGTCAGACATCCCTCTCACAGTCCTGGGCTCTCATGGTTCAGGACCCCTTGATCCTTACTGCCCACCTGCAGCTGAGGCAGGAGAGGTTCCTGCCAAGTGCCACTGTACTTTCCAGCCATGAGCCTGGCTTCTGGCTGAGTGGCACTCCCCCTGTGGGAACGCACTGACCACTAGAAGGCAGCTCTTGTGTAGTGCGTCTGCCCCCTGGTGGTCAGTGCGTGTCATCACAACCGGTCATTCTAAAGTTGGTCGATTTACATATTACACTTTTATTATATAGGATGAACACCTTGATTGCACCTGAGTTTATGCAAATGAGGTGATAAATATAGCTTGGCTGGTCATTCAGGAAAGACCAACTAACTGAGATTACAAGGATGGGGTTTTGAAGCACCATATGGTCAAAACTCCAATAAAAATTCTGAGCACCAAGTTCAGGAAGCTTCCTAATAGTGAGCACACTGATGTGTTGAAGGGTGATTCACCTAATTCCCAGAGAAGAGTGCACAGAATATCTGTGGGACCCCCACCACCCCCAGATCTCACCCTATATGTCTCTTCACTTGGTTGCTTCACCTTGTAGTCTTTATAATAAAACTGAAATCATAAGTATGGTGCTTTCTTAAAGGCCTACTGGTTGTTGCCTCTGGAGAAGAAAAGGATCTGGAGTGGGAGGCAGATGAACATTTTACTGCATATGTTTATACCTTTGAACTTTGTACCATGTGCATCTGTTACTTTACTCAGTTAAAAGTTATATTAAAGGGAGAAGTAAGTTAGTCTATGTATATTGACTAGAAATGATGTACATGATGTATTGTTAATAAAGCAAGCTATGGAGTAATGAACAGAGTAGCAATAATAGTAATAGACACAATAATAGGCATCATAATAAAAGGAAAAGAATCAAACAGTCCCCCAAGCTCATGTGGGTACATGTTGTGTGAGTTCAGTTCTGAAACATGGGGAGAGTCACAGAACAGTTGACTAACTTGATTAGCTCAGAGGGGTGGATGATGGATAAAGAAAATTTTCTGTTGTTTCCTTTTGTATTATTTTAAATGGAAAAAAAAACAACTCATACTTATTGTGACAAATGCAGGTTTGAACAAGTGTATAACTTGTTCATTTTTTTATAACTAGAGGCCAGGTGCACAAAATTCATGCACTGGGATAGGGTGGGGGGGCCCAGCCCCAGACCAGCATGCAACCTTCTCCAATCTGGGACCTCTCAAGGGATGTCTGACTGCCTGCTTAGGCCCGATCCTACCGATCCTAAACAGGCAGTCAGAAATCCCTCTAACAATCCAGGACTGCTGGCTCCCAATTGCTCACCTGCCTGCCTTCCTGATTGCCCCTAACCGCTGCTGCATGCCAGCCTGATCACCACCTAGCTACTTCCCTGCCAGCCTCATTGATGTCTAACTGCTCCCCTGCCAGCATGTTTGCTCCCAACTTTCCTCCTCTGCTGGCCTGATCACCCCTAACTGTCCTCCCCTGTAGGCCTGGTCCCCCCCCAACAGCCCTCTCCTGCAGGACTGGTCACCCCTAACAACCCTTCCCTGCAGGCCTAGTTCCCCCCAACTGCTCTCCCATACAGGCCTGGTCCCTCCACAACTGCCCTCCCTTGCAGGCCTGGAACCTCCCAATGGCCCTCCCCTGCTGGCCATGTTGTGGTGATCATCTTGTGTTCACATATGGGCAGGATCTTTGATCACATGGAGGCAGCTGTCTTGTGTGTTGGAATGATGGTCAATCTGCATTTTACTCTTTTATTAGGTAGGATAGAGGCCTGGTGCATGGGTAGGGGTCTGCTGGTTTGCCCTGAAGGGTGTCCTGGATCAGGGTGGGAGTTCCCTTGGGGAATGGGACAGCCTGGGCGAGGGGCCTGTGGTGGTTTGCAGGCCAGCCATGCCCCCCAGTGACCCAAGTGGAGGCCCTGGTATTTAGAATTTATTTACCTTCTATAATTGAAACTTTGTAGCCTGTAGTGGAGGCCTAGGCTGGCCACGGCTGCAGAAGCTTGGCTTCCTCCATCTCTGGGGCCAAACCTAGCCTCTGCTCTCTCCAGTTTCATGGCTGCTGCCATTTCTGTTGGGATTTATGTATCTTCTATAATTGAAACATTGTAGCATTGAGTGGAGGACTAGGCTGGCAAGGGCAGGTGGAAAGCTTGGTTTCCTCCATTGCTGGGGAAACCCAATCCTCCCTGCTCTCAGTGGCCACAGCCATCTTGGTTGGGATTTATTTGCATATTTGCTCCTGCTTGGCTGGTGGGTGTGGCTTGTTGGTGTAGCGGAGGTACAGTCAATTTATATATTACCTTTTCATTAGATAGGAATTAAAAAAGGAAGGGAAGGAAGAGAAAGTTGAAGAAAAAGTACCTTACATCACCATGCCCACATTACAAACCCAATGAACAAATCAATAAATCGAACAGGGGTTCTCATCCAAGATGTTCTTGCCACCAGAGACAGACTTATATACTCCCTCCCTTTGTTCTAATACTTGGTTGGTCGAGTTTCAGGAACACATACTGAATAAAGCCTGAATACACAGGCTTCGATCTTACTGTCTCAGAACAAACCTGGTCCTTCAGGACAGGGGTCTTCTCCTAACCCAGCAAGACATATAGGACCCTTTATGCTCGAAGAAACATATCACTGTGTTGTAAGTAACAGAAACAAAACCAAAATTTAAATACCCATCTGTGGTTAAGAACTTTGGCTTTACCCAATATCTATCAAATCCTTGGAAAGCAAAATACGATAGGGAACAAAAGCATAATGATGCTGGATGATGATGCTGGATGCACCTGAGAGAGGGGGTTGCAGGAGACAACAGCGTATACAGAAGTGCTGTGTTTTAACTCACTTTACAGTCCTCCCTATGGTACCCAGCTTGGCAGCCCAGAGTAGAGATCAGCCTGAATCCTTTTCCTTTCCCACTGTAGCAATGGACATCGTAGCCCTTGAAAAACAACAAATAACACAAATCTTATTGCCCAATTTAAGGTGAAAAAAATGCTTATGCACATCAACAGGCAAAGATTAAAAATAAAAAAAGCCTTGAAAATAGCAGTGAGAAAGGAGTAAGAAGTTCATCTTACACATTACTGGTGGGTGTGTAAATTATTATAATTATTCTGGGATGCAATATGGCATGCATCAGGGACCTAGAAGTATTTTATACTCCTCTAGGATTCTAACTTTGGGAAATATACAGAAATGCTATCAGATATTATGCCCAGGGTATTTTGTGCAGCATTGTTTATACTGAAATACAGAAGACAAGTTGTTCAATACCAACAACTAACTAAATTATATTCCAATCATAAAATCTTCACAATGCAATGTTTAGAAGGCTAGGAAATAAAACTATGTATCTAACATGATTCCAATTTTTAAAAAATGTATAATGAGGATATATAATCTAAGATACATGATTCCAATTTTTAAAAAATTGTATAATGAGGATATATAATCTAAGTTACATCTAAGTGATCAGTTCATGAATAATAAATTTATTTACCAATTTTTGTGTTTCAAAATATTTCTACTACAAACATATATATTTAAAATAATAAAATGAATGTAAAGAACATCAGCTCTATTCCTACATTAGGAACATGTGTAGAAAAGAATTCACCTTGACACATTTAAATCCATGAATGTAGGACAACCTAATTTGACCAATTTTAGGTAATTGAAAAGTCTGTTTTTGGATTCTTAGATTTCCCTAAGGACCTAAAAGATCTACCTATTTAGCTACAAAGAAGCCATTACTCCCAAAAAATAGAGCCCCAAATAAAAGTATAATATTTTTATCTTTTTCTTAAAGGAAGGTTTTTTTATACATATAAAAATTTGACAACAGTTTGTGCCCCTTATGCATTTTTAAGAACTGGCAGATGGAATTCTGAATAGAATTTGTGCAGATGGAATGTAAATATCAACCCTGAACTGAATTTGGGCCCTCATCCGGTCCAGCCAATCTGGCAATGTCTAGTAAGCTGTTGTGATGTGAGCCTGGAGCTCAGGAGAAGGTATGGGCTGAGATTCAAATCTGAGTACATTAGCATATGCACGGCAGTTGAAACCCTGGGAGACATTACTATCTAAATCAAAGATTCTCAACAAGGAGCAATTTGCCTCTCAAGGAACATTTGGCAATGTCTGCAGACATTTCTGGTTTTCAGAATTGGGGATAGGGTAGTACTGGCATCTAGTATGTCAGGCTAAGGATGCTACTAAATTATACATTCTACAATAAACAGGACAACCACTTAACAACAATGAATTATCTGGCCTAAAATGTCAACAGCATCTCAACTGAGTAATCCTAATCTAAACAATTGACAGGTACTTTAGACTCAAAACTGAATTCATCCTTCCTCCCCAAAACGGAATTCTCCTACTATATCCCAATCTTCCTCAGAAACAACCCATTTTAATCTGTTCACCAAATTAGAAACTCGGGTGCTCCTTAAACCTTTCATTACCTTTGTGTCTTATAACCAAATCATAGCCAAACCCTGTCAGATTTACCTCTCTCATCGCCATCGACTCTTTCCCCTTCTCAGTCTCCCTACAATTGCCCTGGTGCAGAAGTTAATCACAACTTTTTGGCTTGTTACAGTAACCTCTTTTCAAACTTTGTCAGCTGCATATCTCTTCTCCACATTCTCCACATCATTTCCAGGATAATCTTTCTAAAATGCAAATCTAATGACATCATGATATCTGACTAATTTCCCTTCACCCTCAATTATACAGTACATATAATTTTATATACTAGTACTTGTGTGCATGTATATGTGTGTATTTGTATGTATTATATATGCATTGTACATATTTAATAACTATTATATAATATATGTAATAACTATACATATAATAACGAATATGTCCTATTCATTATTCCCAACCCAATTTCAAATTTTTTAGGGAAGTCTACAACTTTTCTAAGTTAATTTCCTGATTACATTCTCTTATACTACTGTGTATCTTTCCTTTATAGCATTAAGCATCACTGCAATTGTATGTTTGTGATTCTTTGATTAATACCTGACTTCCCACCAGAGTGTGCACTCTATGAGGAAAGGAACTATGTCTTTATGGTTATTATATTATGTTAAATTTATAGCATATACTACATTGACTGGCACATAATAGGAACTCAATAAATATTTTTAAATGAGTGAATGCCTGAATAAAATAAATAAGATCATATTTTGAAAGCACTTGGCATAGTATCTGACTTTTAGTAATCTATCAACAAATAATAGCTGTTAGAGATAGTTAAAATTCCAAAATGCATTTATCATAAAATTGCTTTTTAATACCTGGAACTAGTATTCTTTGGATGCTTTGGAAAATGAAGATTTTGGCTATGAAAGAAAAGAAAGAGGTTAAAACTACCTAGGTAAGGATTCAGAATCAATGAAAAATTTTAGTTTCTTGATTAAAAAGTCTTGGGGTATCAGGACAGAGAACCTCAGAAATATTATTTTTCTTAGGTGTTTTTTTAATTTAATAAATATTTATTGTTCAAATTATTACAATTGTTCCTCTTTTTTCCCCCTCATAGCTCCCCTCCACCCAGATCCCATTCCACCCTCTGTCCTTACACCCCTACCCACTGTCCTCATACATAGGTGTATGATTTTTGTCCAGTGTCTTCCCACATCCCTCACACCCTCTCCCTGTAAAAATTGTCAGTCCACTCTCTTTCTATGCCCCTGATTCTATTATATTCACCAGTTTATTCTGTTTATCAGATTTTTAATTCACTTGATTTTTAGATTCATTTGTTGATAGATATGTATTTGTTGTTCATAATTTTTATCTTTACCTTTTTCTTCTTCCTCCTCTTCTTAAAGAATACCTTTTAGCATTTTATATAATACTGGTTTGGTGGTGATGAACTCCTTTAGTTTTTTCTTATCTGTGAAGCTCTTTACCTGATCTTCAATTCTGAATGACAGCTTTGCTGGGTAGAGTACTCTTGGTTGTAGGTTCTTGCTATTCATCACTTTGAATATTTCTTGCCACTCCCATCTGGGCTGCATAGTTTCCATTGAGAAATCCGCTGACAATTGTATGGGTGCTCCCTTGTAGGTAATTAAGTATTTTTCTCTTCCTGCTTTTAATATTTTCTCTTTGTCTTTTTGCTCTTGGCATTTTAATTATGATGTGTGTTGGTGTGGTCCTCTTTGGATTCCTTTTCTTGGGGTTCTTTGTGCTTCCTAGACTTTTAAGTCTATTTCTTTCACCAGGTGGAGAAAATTTTCAGTCATTATTTCTTCAAATAGATTGTTAGTATCTTGCCCTCTCTCTTCTTCTGGCACCCCCATAATTCTGATGTTGGTATGTTTGAGTTGTCCCGGAGGCTTCTCACACTATCTTCAAATTTTTGGATTCTTTTTTCTGTTTGCTTTTCCAATTGAGTGTTTTTTGCTTTTTTTGTATTTCAAATCTTGGACTTGATTCTTGAATTCCTCTAGTCTGTTGTTGGGTCTCTGTGTGGGAATCCTTTTCATGTTCCGCGTGTCCAGGGTTCCCATGTCAGGGTTCAACATCTGGAGAAAGCCGCACACAAATGGAGAGAGACTGGAAAAGCATCAATTTTGGGGAATCATGGGGGCCAGGCGTGAGTCCACCTCTAGGAGGAGGACACCACCAGTTCTGGCTTTGCTATTCCCTTTTATTATGGCTAAGTGATACATCCATGTCCTTTAGGTCAGGAAATTCCAACAATGAAATCAACCAGCAAGAATTAACGTAAGACTAAAAGTGTGGAAGCTTCTTCAATTATCAATGTGTCACCTAAACAATATGTGAATAGTTAATACTTAACATAAGACTAAAAAGTGGCAGCTAATGTCTCACCTAAGCAGTGAGTACATAGTTCATACTTAACATAAGACTAAAGATGGCATCTGCTTTAGCTACCAATCTCTCCCTAAGCGGTGAGTAAACAGATCCATTAAGATTTGACCAGGTTTCTTGTTTGTTCTATTTATATCTCTATTGGTGGGGTATTGACTGGTTTCCTGCATCTCTGTATAATATTTTTTAATTCAGTCAGTGTATGTTTATTTTCTAGCTGGTCCTTTTTCTTATTCTCAAGGGTCTCACTCATAACCTCGAGGGTCTCGCTAAATTTATCAGCCTTTTCTAGGAATTTCTTGAAAAACCTTATGACATGGTTTTGAACTCTATACCCAGTTATTCGTTTTCCTCAATTTATTTCATTTGTGATATGTTTCTTTGTCTCTGCATTTTCACTACTTCCCTGAACTGGTAGGGTAGCTTTGTGTGCTAGGTGTCCTATATGGGCCAGTGGCTCAGCCTCCCCAGTTACCTGAGGTGGGCACTCTTGGTGCACCCCTTTGTAAACTGTATGTACAGCCTTGTTGTAGTTAAATCTTTATTGTTGTTGGTATAAGTGAGAGGAGTTGACCTCCAGGCCAGTTGGCTGTGAGGATCAGCTGTGGCTATGCTGGGAGAACTGTGCTGGAGACAGCCTTATGAAATAAGACTTGCAAAATTGCAAAAGTCTCTGTGATCAGCTTGGATGGGGCAGAGTCTCAGGGCTGAGCATACAGTCTTGGCTTTCTATCTGCCCTGTCCTATGAGGCCTCTGGGTCTCAGTGTCCCTTGGTAATCATTGCAAACACCTCTGAGAGAAAGGCACCCTCAGTTTTGCCTGCTGCCAGACAGTCCAGTTTCTCTCCCAATGAATCTGGATTCCCAGATTCTCGCCTGGAACTGGTGGTCAGCGCAGTTGAGAGCTTCTGTTTCCCTCCCGTTAGAGAAAGCCAGCAGCACACTCAGCAGTTAAACCTCTCTGCACTCACTCACACGCATGCCTATTGACCTCTCTGCCTTTCACGGCTCCCCTGAGTTTCTGCCTGACAGTCCAGACTCTCCCTGTATAAGCCTGGGGCCCCAGGGTCTCACCCGGAACTGGGGTTCAGTGCAGTCAGAACTGGGGTTCAGTGCAGTTGGGAGCTTTTGTCTCCTTCTGCTAGAGAAAGCCAGTCAGGCAATCAGCCTCCCATCCTCTTCATATGTATGTCTCTGTACCTCAGGCTTTTGCAGCTTCTCTGAGTCTCCGTGTGCTTTTCTCTTCCCTTCTAGTTGTAGAATTTCCACTCAGTCAGCTTTCCTGTGGTGCTGGATGTTGTCCGTTTTGTTGTAGTTTTGAAATTGTTGTGTGAGGCAGCAGTTTACATGTTTACCTATGCTGCCATCTTGGTTTTTCTTCCCTCAGAAATATTTCATCAAATGATTTCTTTTCCAACTAGAATATTTTTTAGTAAACAAGTTATACATAGCATCTTAAAGATACAGTATCTCTGAGAGCTCCTTTTGACTTCATGAGTATTATGATAGTTTCTGTCAAAATCCCTCCCATAGGAGCCAAGTGGGTGTGTAATTGACCTTGACAGGAGTGTAAAGTCCACCACTGCACGGTAAGGGCAGGATAGACTATGTTTGTCCTAAAGTAATCCTAGGATTATCTCTTATTCTCAGTTATTCAGTTTAATAGTAAGTGAACAAATACAAAAGCTGCAAGAATGGAGTCTGAGTCGTTGTACTAGGCTAGCCGTCTGACCCAGCATGGATGCCAACTGAGGCTAAAGGGAAGCTAGAATGTTTGAAAGAAGAGGTGGATATTGAGTGTCAGTTACAGCCTCCAGATGAGCTGCATCAGGAGGACGTTTGTTCTTCCCACTGGCCTTTACTTTTAAGTTTTCCCCAAAAAGACCAACCGGAATTCTGAGTAAGCTATTTCCAGATAAAGTGAATTTACTGTTAAAAAGGAACATGGACCCTGGTCAGAGTGGCTAAGTTGGCTGGAGCATCCTCCTGTACACAGAAACAGGGTTTGATTCCCAGTCACACACATACCTTCGTTTCATGTTTGATTCCAGGTCAGGGTGATTACAGGAAAGCAGCTAATCCATCTCTCTCTCTCTCTCTCTCTCTCTCTCTCTCTCTCTCTCAAATCAATAAGCATGTCCTCAGATGAGGATTAAAAAAATAAACACATGAGTGGCCAAAGAGTGGACCTTAGCAGATTCTGTACTGTTCTGCGCAGACATCCTCTTTAGGGTCTAAGCACCCTTACCTCAGATGCTGGGAATATCAGCTGCTGATGACTCACAGCCGTGTCCCTCACAAGATAATACTCTACACAACAGGGAACTGCACCCTCTTCCCATCCCCACCAAGAGCATCCTATGGCCAATAACTGGCTACTGCAGGAATACAAAGACCCAGCTGGCTTGTCTTTCAATATGGAACAACATTGAAAGGCTGTCCTCCCTCCTAAGTTGATCATAGGACTAGCTGAGCTTTGAACCTCTCCTTCCACTCAAATCTGCCTTCCTTCTTTATAGGTATAGATCCTGAGAGCATTCCAATTGCAATTCTCCATCTCAGAGTCTGTTTTGAGGGAACCCTATCCATGGAAGCTTGGAGGACAGCATCTTTGTCATGAACTTTGACATTCTTGGTATGGCCACCATGACTTATGATACTAGGAAGAGCCTCCAAGTGACTTTGTGATTAGAGGATGGGACAAGGAGATGTGAAACATCCACTGCAGATGCTCAGAAATATTTGAACAGCCATACTAAGAAGATAGAAGTCCTGAGTGAGCAGTGGGGTTAAGGAATGAAATATTTGAATTGTTAATGTCAATGAGTCCTTATTTTTTGGAAGATGACGGTGAGGTCCCAGGAAGATCTAGGAAGTATTCTAAGGAAACAGTCCAGCCCAGCCAGTGTGGTTCTGTGGTTGAGCATCAATCTATGAACCAAGAGGTCATGGGTTTGATTCCCAGTCAGGGCACATGCCCACGTTGCAGTCTTGATCCCCAGTAGGGAATGTGCAGGAGGCAGCCAATCAATGACTCTCTCATCATTGATGTTTCCATCACTCTCTCCCTCTCTCTTCCTCTCTAAAATCAATAAAATATATATTTTTTAAAAAGAAAAAGAAAACAGTCCATTTACTATATATATGTCTCTTCTAAAATTAGACTTCATTGTGTTACATTTAAATAGCTTTATCTTTAGAAGAGTTACTCAAAATGTGCTTTGAGGACAGCCTGGGTCAGAAACACCTGGGACTTGTTAAAGATACAGATTCTAAAAACCCAACCCATGCTTGGGAATCCAACTATTGAATAAACTTTTATAAGAAATATTTTCAGACTTCTTAATGGGTATGGAGGTTTTTTTTGCAAGTAATGAAAATCTTCTGGAATTAAGTGGTGGTGATGGTTGCGCAACATTGTGAATAAAGGTTAATCACTTAAAATGGTTTAAATGGTCAATATTAAGTTATATGAAATTTACCTCAATTTAAAAAAATACAACTACAGAGACAGAAATTACATCCCTGGTTGCCAAGGACTGCAGGTAGGGGAAGGAGATGAACTACAAAGGGTAATGAGGTAATTTGGGGGGGGGGGGGTGATAGAATTTTCTTTTTTAAAAATATCTACTCATTGATTGATTTGATAAAGAGACAGAAACATTGATTAGTTGTTCCACTTATTTATTAGTTGATTCTGGTATGCCCTGACCTGGGGTAGACCTCACAGTTTTGGAGGAAGGGGAGGAGGCTCCAACCAACTGAGTCACCCAGCCAGGGCTCTGTGTCTTTATTGTAGCTGGTTAAACACTCAGTGGCCCAAACTCACACAGAAATATATAACTAAATAGGTAAATTTTACTATATGTAAATTATTCCTCAGTAAACCTGATAAATGAAAAAATTACTTTCAAAAGATTCTCTTTCAAAAGTAGTTCTCCCACCAAAACCGGTTTGGCTCAGTGGATAGAGTGTCAGCCTGCGGACTGAGAGGTCCCAGGTTCAATTCCGGTCAAGGGCATGTGCCTCGGTTGTGGGCACATCCCCAGTGGGAGGTATGCAAGAGACAGCTGATCGACGTTTCTCTCTCATTGATGTTTCTAACTATCCCTCTCCCTTCCTCTCTGTAAAAAATCAATAAATTATATATTTTTTAAAAAAGTAGTTCTCTGATGTTTGAGAACTACTGCTTTGTAGTCGTGGTCTTCAAAGTGGGGACACATCCCTGGGTTTTGGAATACACACCACTGGGATAAAGGAAGAAAATAATAGAAATGCTATTTGCATATTTTTTAAAGCTAAAGATGAAGAAATCATTATTTTGAAGTCCCACTCTAAAGGCTTTACTAATATTTACATGCAGAGTGACGTTGTTGCCCCTCTCGATCTGTGCCATGTCAGGTGCACATGATGCCTCAGGGAAGACTGAGAATTTCTTAATGAGGAAGTTGACCTTTGTGATCTCCTTCGTTCATTTGCTTTCAGCACATTGCCACAAGCTGCTGTTTACATGGATTTATGAATTATGATACCTAGTTTTAAACAAACTAACCCTCAGAAAATGGACAAAGGGTTTTAAAAATCACTGCAAAGAAGCTACTGATTGAAGCTGACACTAACACTTTGAACCAGGGGAACAGGACCGGGCAGAGCTGACCTGGCAGTAAGTGCTCTTCCATCAGCCACCGCAGGAGGGAAACAGCAATAGTCTAATCACATCTAAAATTAAGTCAGCCAAAGAATGAGACATTAATTAGTTTTCAGAATGAACTCATGTTATGAAGAGAGCTTATTTTTTCCTCCAGCATCCAAAACCTTTTTAATAGGAAGGTAGGATCTGCGGTTACTTTTTGCAGCGAGGCCTGGCCCGTGGCCTTTGGCATGCTGTATCTTCAGCCCTTGGAGCTCACTTTGGGTTTGGTGGGGCCTTGTCGAAATGCCTGGACGCCTCGCCGTCTGGCAACCAGAAAGCGACTCAGTGCTACAGCACTTGGGGGAGTCCAAAGCCAGCTGGTCAAAGGTGAGGACTGTGCCCCTGTCCTTCAGGTGGATCCAGGTGCACACACCTTCAGTTTGGGCCCCTCCTAGACACGCGTGTCATGAGTTACAGTCCGGACCCTCAACCACAGTGGTGCTGCCTTCGGCGGGAAGCATCGTCTTCCTGATCCTCTGGAAGGGACAGGCGCCAAGTTGTGCACCGCATGAACAACCTCTTCAGCACCAAATGGTTGGAAAGGGAGTTGATTCCTCTGGGCACAGGTTGACCAACAGCCTCAGGCAGACGTCCTGCTCTTGGGCTCCTTGCCCAACCTTCTTGCGGTGGCCGATGTGGACTCATGGGACAGCCCTGCTGCACCAGGTCCGAAAGCTGAAGAGAGCATTTTCAAAACAGAAGTTGGCACTTTCTTTCCATCGTGAAGTGGTTTTGTTGCCTAATCAACATAAACAGGACACCTACTAAACTTCCTTATCTGCTCTGAGACAGTATGGAGGAACCTGGAGAGTATTATGCTAAGTGAAATAAGCCAGTCAGAGAAAGGCAAGTCTCACATGATATTACTCATTTATGGCATTTAATGAACAAAATAAACTAATGAACAAAATAGATCCAGAGACATAGAAGCATGGAATAGACTGCCGAATTTCAGAGGGAAGGCAATGTGTGGGAAGAGATCAACCAAAGAATTTGTATGCATTTATACATAACCCATGGAAACAGATAACAGTGTGGTGAAGGCCTGAGGTGGGAGGCAGGAGCAGGCTAGATGGGGTCAATAATATTTTCAACAATAAAGATTTTAAAAAATAAAAAGTGGACCATGAGCAGCAAACAAAAAACCATTTTCATATCAACACACCTAAAAACTTAAAAATATAATTTGCTAACCAATCAAAAAAACCTACCAAATGAAGAATTTCAGTGGGCTTTGAACCCATTTTGGGGCAATGTTTTCTAATTAATTTGCAAAAACAACCAACTGATCTAAGGAAAAACAAAAAATTGACCATCTGGATTTTAACAGAAACTTTTGCATAATTAATGCATACGATAGAAAAAATGAGTATTGTTATTTAGTTTGTGCTGCCAATGATGCACTTTTGCCTTTTGATTCTGTGTAACTTTGTGAGATACATTACCATGAAAATGAAATATATCAATAAGTCACATTAGAAATAGGCATTTTGATCAGTGTATCACAAAATGTGCAACCGAACTACTGCAGAACAATGCAGCATGTTTAACTACATTGCTTTCTCCAAAAAACATTATTACAAGAGTTTAATGAAGTCCTTCTTAACATTCACTATAGGCCTCTTCTTTCTTCACTCTCCACCTCATACTTTTTTCCTTTCACTCTCACAGCTGTAGTTGTCTGTAAGGGGATGAACTCAAAAATCAGGTCACTAGCTCTGAGTCTTGTATTTCCAATTATGGAATTAGAACCTCCTTCAAACACAGTATGTGGGACACAGAGCTCAATGTCTCTTCTTACCTCTTATCTTGCTGTTTCTCATCTGGATTAGTGCTAATCACTTACTAATAAGGTTTGAAACCTCTGTGTCTACCTTTCTGCTCTGACTTTGTTTTTCTCTACCTTTCCATTTGTATATTAACTTGTCTGTGTCTATCTGGCTCTGCATCTTTCCCTCTCATTTTATTTCCAAGTCTGTCCCCTCCCTCATTCTTCCTTACCCTCTGTCTTCCCTGTCACATGAAGAAAGAACATAAATATATTTTAATTTGATGTATTTATTAAATAATTATCATGTTAAAGCATGAAATAGAATACTTTATATTTCTCTTTTTAAAACCCATATTAAATTACTTATTTATATAGACATCAACTAATTTTTGTTGTTGTTATTTCTGTGGGCTTGGATAGGAAAAAAAGAATTTCCATTCCAGAATTAGTAAATTAGTGTTTCCCTTGTAGCATGACATAGCTAATTCATGGACACGGCCAACTCCTAAGGAAGAAATTTTCTTAGGCAAATGATTCTGTTGTCAAGAATTTGGGTCTAGTTTGGTTGCCTTTGTTTTGAAAAAGTGCTATTTTTTTTAATCCTCACCAGAGTAGTGAAGATATCTCTTCCATTGCTTTTTAGAGAGTGAAAGGGAGGGAAAATGGGAAGAGAGGGAGAGAGACATTGATGTGAGAGAGACATGTCTATTGGTTGCCTCCCACACGCACCCCTGGCCAAGGGAGTGGGGACAGGAATCAAACCTGCAACCTAAATATGTGCTCTTGATGAGGAATCCAACTCATGATCTCCTTGTGTACAGGCTCTAACCACTTAACTAACTACATCAGCTAGGGAGAAAAATTGCTGTGCTTAACAAGATTTGCTTGGGAGGAAAAGCTTTGTAGATTTGAAGGAGGTTCTTCCTGTGAAAAAGAAAGCCTTAGTGAATACTCTTTATAAAATGCTATTCAGCAGCGTTTGTTTCAGAATGCACATCTACACTAATAAAAGAGTAAGATGCAAATTGACTGTAACTTCGACACCCACCAGCCAATCAGGAGTGAGTATGCAAATTAACCCAACAAAGATGATAGGTTGATTTACATACTCAGGCACTCAGTGGCTGGGGGTAGGGCAAGCAGGATGCTTGCAGGCGTTCCACCCCACCCCAGGCCTCTCAGCGTGGTAAGGTGGAAAGGCAGCTCCAGGCCAGAGTAAAGGCGGTACTGGCAGCCTGGGGAAGGAAAGCCTATTCTTGCACAGAAGCATAAGAGTAGAGGCAGGGAAAATTATGTGGGCTGCAGGTAAGAGATGATTAGAACCTGGTGCAGGTGATCACCTTAGGATGCAAGAAGGAGATAAACTGGAGAAGAATTTAAAGGTAGAAACAATATAACACAAGAAATCATGGGACATGTTGCTCAGGGAAGAAGACTAGCAAGGCTTTTGAAAGAAAGGGAAGGGAAAGATGGAGGAGAATAAGGAGGAAAATATAGTAGGTCCTCCAGTTGCATAGGAGATCCATTCCTACTGCACACGACATAACTGGATTTTCACTGTAAGTCGGAACCCACTGACATAAGCACCTACCTCACTCACATGGAGCACATACACAGCAGTAATGATGTGAAACAGTAAAAAAATTTAAAAGAAAGATAACAGTTCCTGACCTTTACTTGTGGTAAATAAATAATAAAAACTATAAAGCACATATGGACATAAGTTGAAATGATGGAACTTTTTTTTTAATTATTAGGAGATGGTGATGTAACTAGGAAACGATGTAGGAGTCCGATGTAACATGGACTGCCTGTAGAGATGAAAGGGGACACTAGAGGAAGAGGGGAAAGGGAAAGAGAGGGAGGGAGGGAAATGTTTATTATTGCCCTTCCCATTGGTTGGTGTTTGCAGGTGACTGAACGGCCCTGGGGGGATTAGGAAATGTCGGAAGCCAAAGCAAATCAAAATCAGGAAAGAGGACAGGGGAAGTTGTCTAGGCTTTCTCCTCACATTCCCACTCCAAGCCGTCGTTCCTTCCTCCTTTTTGAGTTTTTGTTTCCAGCTTTGAGTCTTTTTTGTGCTCTTACCAGCCATATTGAACTATATTGTGAAGGGGGTGAATAATAGTCTGTTTAAAAATGTGTTGATGAGCTAGCCAAGTGGCTCAGTTGGTTGAAGTATTGTCTCATATAGCAAAAGGCTGCAGGTTCAATTCCCAATCAGGGAGACAACTGACCAATGTTTCTCTCTCACATTGGTCTCTCTCTCTCTCTTTCTCTCTCTCTCTCTCAAAATTAACATTAAAAAGCATGTGTTATTGAATGAGGATTAAGAAATGTTGTTCCTGCGGAATACTCCCTATATGAGATTACATGATAGTTATATTTAGAATGAGAGTGAGAAATTTGACCAAGAATTTTTCCATACATTCATAAATACTTGGCACTATAGAGATATCCGCTTGCATCTACATAGGAAACAAACCTCAAGGCACTTTTCACACATATTGTTTATTATTTAATAAGGTTCCCTGGATGGAACTGAATTCCAATAGTATGGTCCCTTGACGAGAAGAGACTGGTAAGCATGTTTATGGGAATTGGCACAGTGCCAGTTGGATTAGCTGTCAATATGCCACATATGATACTTTTCAAAACAGAATATCCCATATTTGGAAAATACAGATTTTCTCTGACTTAGGATGGTTCAAGGTAAGATTTTTCAATTTTACGATTATATGGAGCAGCTATCGGGTCAAGCCTTGGACTGACCTGTGGCAGAGCCACATACAATCCTAGCTTAGAGGGCAGAGCTCTCCTAGCACAATTAAGCTTGACCTTATAGTCCTCCCTTGTTCTTAGGTAGCTGATGGCTGTGGGAGGTGCAGCAAGTGCTGCCAAAACTAGGCTTCAATAGTGAAATAGATTTGAAACTCACAAGAACACTGTAAGCATGTTGACCACTCCCTTTGTTTTGCTTTGTGTGATCTGACTACAAAACAAAGCTTCAGCTAACAGGCTGTGCCACTGTTTTCTCATCCAGGCAGTGATCCACCTCTTATCTATTTTCTTTCATCCTTCACCGCCCCTCCTCAGGTTCACACACCTGGCCATGCTGGATGCAGTTCATATGATGCTGTGAAAGTGACATGCATTCAGTAGAATCCATACTTCAAAACTTGAAATTTGACCTTTTTCCAGGCTAGCAATATATGGTGCACCTCTCTCACGGTGCTGGGCAATGGCAAGGAGCCGTAGCTCCTACTCAACCATGCAATCATGAGGGTAAACAACCAACACTTCTTAGTGTACTATGTTGCCAGCGTTTTTTTGGATATTATATTTTCACATCCCATCATGTCTACCAAATGCTCATGTGAGTCTCCTGCTTCTGATGAGAAGAGGAGGAGGAAGTCAATTACAGATGCTCCATGACTATGATGGGGGTCTGTCCTGATAATGGAAGTGTTCTGAGCACATTTAAGGTAGGTTAGGCTAAGCTATGATGTTCGGTTGGTTAGGTGTAATAAATGCATTTTTTATTTATAGTATTTTCAACTTACCATGGGTTATCAGGATAGTAACCTCATTGTAAGTTGAGGAGCATCTTTTTACTAATATTAGACATTTTTGTTATTTTCTTATTAGGGCCATAGGAGAGTCACATTTTTGTAGGTGGCAGTAGGATTTCCTATGAGTGGAATGGACAATCCCATTGCCAGTTACATGAAGGAGAGATCTGTCTTGGAGCAGAGCATGAGGATATAGGAATTAGGCCTATGATTTTCTCTCCTCTCGGACTCAGGGGGCAGTTTGGATAGATTAGGGAGCAAAGTGTTGCTGAGGTATTTCTGATGATTTGGAGTGGGTACTTAACTGTGTAGAACTATGTGGTGAGTAGGGATGTATGCTGTTCAGAGACTCCTTTAAGAATCATTTGGGAAACCATAAAAATCTTAGAAGAATCCATAGGCAGCAAAATATCAGATATATGTTGTAGCAATATCTTTACTTATACAGCTCTTAGGACAATGGAAACTAAGGAGAAAATAAACAAATAGGACTATATCAAAATAAAAAGCTTCCACACAGCAAAAAAAACAAAAAACAAACCATCAACAAACAACAAGAAATCCCACTGCATGGGAGAACATATTTGCCAATGTTAATTCCAATAGGGTTTAATCTCCAAAATTTATGGAGATCTCATACAACTTAACAAAAGGAAGATAAAAAATCAAATTAAAAAATGGTCAAAGGACCTAAATGGATACTTTTCAAAAATGGACATACAGAAGGCAAAGAGACATATGAAAACATGCTCAAAATCACTAAACATCCAAGAGATGCAAATCAAAATGACAATAAATTACCATCTCACATCTGTCAGAATGGCTATCATCAACAAATCAACAAGTGCTGGTGAGGATGAGGCGAGAAAGGAACCCTCATATACTGCTAGAGGGAATGCAGACTGGTGCAACCACTATGGAAAACAGTATGGAGTTTCCTGAAAAACTTAAAAATGGAACTCCATTTGACCCACTTCTAAAAATATATCCCAAGAAATCAGAAAGGACATATGCATCCATATGTTCATAGCAGCACAATTTACAATAACTAAGATTTGGAAACAGCCTAAGTGCCCATCAGCAGATGAGCGGAATAAAAAAACATGGTATATCTACACAATGGAATACTATGCTGCTATAAAAAGGGAGGAACTCCTACCATTTCCAACAGCATGAATTGACCTGGAGAGCATTATGCTAAGCAAAATAAGCCAGTCAGAGAAAGGTAAATATCACATGGTCTCACTCATTTGTGGGATATAATGAACAACATTAACTGATGAACAAAAATAGATCCAGAGACAGAGAAGTATCAAAAAGACTCTCAAACCTCAGAAGGGAGCCAAAAGACTTGTATGCATGCATATAAGCATAACCAATGGACACAAACAGTACGGGGGTGAGGGCATGTGCTGGGGTGGGAGGAGTGGCCGGGGAGAGGTCAATAGGAGAAAAAGGAGACATATGTAGTACTTTAAACAACAAAGAATTTTTAAAGGAAGGAAAGAAGGGAAGGAGGGAGGGAGGGAGGGAGGGAGGAGAAAGAAAGAATCATTGCCCAGCTCTGAGGGGTATGGTCAGCTAGCTGCCTCCAGATGTTAACTGCTTCAGGTCCACCTCAGCAAAGAGTCTTTGCTCTGGAGCTTCTATTGGCTAAGAGAGACTTTGTTGAAGACGGCTGATGGCTCCGTCCGACGGCTGTCACACTACATAACCCCAGTTCTCCCCTGTTTCTCCCACAGATCTTACCCGCCAATACACCTTCTATATTCCCAACTACCAAAGGGCTCAACTAGCACATGCTGCCTCAGGAGGCAGGTCAGGAAAAAGGTGGGGCGTGGTCACTCTGAGAGGCCCTTAGATATCCCTTAAACATCATAAAAAGCCATCATGCTGAGGTGGAAGAAAGAGGAATCTGTTCACCACTTGGGAGAGCAGAAAGACGACGTGTCAGGAGAGCCAGTCTGAAGCAGTGATGTAGCAGCTTGACAAAGGTTGGAATGGGGCACCAGAGGGCCCAGATCCCCAGCTAACCGAGGCGGCCCTTGGAGCTCCTCAGAAACAGGTCCGGTCACTCTGAGGGACTTGTCCTTGGTAATAAGTCCACAGACAATTATACCATCAATACTGGGTTGCACTGCACTGAACTTGTACTGTAAGGATCCAAAGGAGCGATTAATTATCTTATCCCCATTTTACAGATGAAAAAGTGTGGCACCATTCAGTAGGTTAATTAGGTTTTCTTTTCATATCTCACAACTGTCCCTACTCTCTATTTTTTTAAACATAATGTAGCCATTGGTTCACCATTTCCTGTTAAATAATTGAGTCAACTATAAAAAGGCATCTTAGCAGTCTGAAATGATTTAATGCTTTTAGTGTGGAAGTCAGTGTTCAAAAGAACAATACTATTTCACCATTAGATGCCTTTAGTGTTACCAGGAAGCTTATTTGCTTAAACGTTACCAAGAAAAGTTTTATGGGAATATGAATCTGTGTTATTAAAAAGAAAGTAGATATTTTCCCCTAATTTTTATTTCTGACTCTCACCCATTTTGTGACAGGACTATTTGTTGGAAACCTTAAATGAGCAGGTATTTTTTAATATCTGAATTACTTAAAATAAATGTAAACTTAAAATAATTTTTTTCTACTAATGTTTTGAATTGAGTTATTTGTGCTCCTCTTTGATCCCTGCAACTCCTCCTACTGTGTGGGCTTCCCTCTCAGAATCAGTATTTCCTGTAACAGATATGTTCTTGCACATAAGTAATTCTTTATCCTTTTTCCTCTGGTAAATTTGTTATGAGTAATACTTCTTTGTCTCTCTCTTTTTTTTATTGCTTTAGCACTACTATGCTGACTTCTTAAAGTAACTTTTTTTTATTTTACTGTCCCTATTTTTGTTGTTATTGTTGTTACACTTTAACATTTATGATGAATCTCCTTTGTTTAAACCAGTGGTCAGCAAACTCAACAGAGCCAAATATCAACAGTACAACAATTGAAATTTTTTTGGAGAGCCAAATTTTTTAAACTTAAACTTCTTCTAATGCCACTTTTTCAAAATATACTTGCCCAGGCCATGGTATTTTGTGGAAGAGCCTCACTCAAGGGGCCAAAGAGCCGCAAATGGCTCGCGAGCCGCAGTTTGCCAACCACTGGTTTAGACCCAGAATGGTCTGCACTCTACTAGTAGTTGCTTAGGTTCTGTTTTTGTTTTTAAAAAGTTGTATCTTTGCTTTCTTAAGAGCCTTTGGGATTTTCTTTTTCTCATCTCCACAGCTTTCTTATACAAAAATGAAAATACATTTACCAATTTCGATTTTGTTTCAAGCAGTCAGCCCTTCCATTAGAGTAAAACAGTCAGGATTCTTTTATTATTCTGTCATCTGGTACAAATTTTCAGCTGCCCTGGCGAATGACAGAGTGGTTATTGCGAAGCCTGCTTTATAGCCGGAAAAATAATTACCTTTGGATTTCTTTTTCATGCTCAATTTTCTCCTGGACTTTATTTCTAGGCTTGGTCTCTTTCCCAAGGAAAATTAAGCACAGCGATGTTTGTGCTTCAAGCTTTTTATACTAAGCTCTGTGTCTAAAGGAATTTTTCTTTTATTTCTGTACCATGAGCCAGGAAAAAATTTTAAGAAACTTTTATTCTCTGGCTATTCTGCTCTGTGAACAATTTAGCAATTTCCTTCTACCTGTTATGACAAAAGAAAGGGACATGGGGTAATATCGCTCTATGAAGACATTTGGATCTGATCGCTACGGCTGAGAGAAAAAAAATTGTTACATGGGCAAGATTCATGTTTATTTTTGTCTGAGTTATTCATTAACACATAATAAGAACCATTGTAGTATGAAATAATTATTAATTATATAATACTAGAGGCCCGGTGCATGAAATTAATGCACCGGGGGGGGGGGCGGGTGTCCCTCAGCCCAGCCTGCACTCTCTCCAATCTGGGACCCCTCGAGGGATGTCTGACTGCCCGTTTAGGCCTGAAATGTCCCACTGCCAGTTTAGGCCCAATCCCAGGAGGATCAGGCCTAAACGGGCAACCGGACATCCTTCTCACAATCCAGGACTGCTAGCTCCAAACTGCTTGCCTGCCTGCCTCCCTGATTGCCCCTAACCGCTTCTGCCTGCCAGCCTGATCAACCTCTAACCACTACTCTTCCAGCCTAATTGATGTCTAACTGCTCCCCTACCAGCCTGTTTGCCCCCAACTTCCCTCCTCTGCCGGCCTGGTCACCCCTAACTGCCCTCCCCTGCAGGCTTGATGGCCCCCAACTTCCCTCCCTTGCAGGCCTGGAACCTCCCAACCGCCCTCCCCTGCTGGCCATCTGTGGTCATCTTGTGTCCACATTTTGGCAGGATCTTTGACCACATGGGGGCAGCCCTCTTGTGTGTTGGAGTGATGGTCAATCTGTAAAGTACTCTTTTATTAGATAGGATAGAGGCCTGGTGCATGGGTGGAGACCAGCTGGTTTGCCCTGAAGGGTGTCCCGGATCAGGGTGGGGGTTCCCTTGGGGCATGGGGCAGCCTGGGCAAGGGGCCTGTGGTTGTTTTCAGGCCGGGCATGCCCCCCCCCCCAGCGACCCAAGTGGAGGCCCTGGGGTCTGAAATTAATTTATGTTCTACAATTGAAACTTTGTAGCCTGGAGTGGAGCCAAGCCTTTTGCTCACTCAGCTCCATGGCTGCCACCATTTCTGTTGGGATTATGTATCTTCTATAATTGAAACTTTGTAGCATTGAGTGGAGGCCTAGGCCAGGAGGAAAGCTTGGCTTCCTCTGTTGCCGGGGAAACATAAGCCTCCCTCCTGCTCTCAGTAGCCGCAGCCATCTTGGTTGGGGTTTATTTGCACAATTTGCTCCTGATTGGCTGGTGGGCGTGGCTGTGGGCATGGCTTGATTGGAGGCATGGTCAATTTGCATATTACTCTTTTATTAGATAGGACTAGGGGCCCGGTGCACGAAATTTGTTCACTGGGGGGGGGGGGGGGCGAGGGGTCTCCTCAGCCCAGCCTGCCCCCTCTCACATACTGGGAACCCTCAAGGAATGTCCTACTGATGGCGTAGGCCCGTTCTCCATGGAGAGCGGGCCTAAGCCACAGTCTGGCTTCCCTTTGTGGGAGGTGACTAGGGTGATCAGGGAAAGGCACCAGCCCCATCACCCCACTGCTGCAGCCACTGCCAGTCACCGCAGCCACCAAGTTGTTATCATCAACCCAGACTCCGATCCCTTCACATAAAAAAATGACAACTTTCTTTAGGCATTTTCAAGATGTGTCTTTGATAAGATATAACATTTCTTTATTTTTCTTTTTTTATCCTCACCTGAGGATATCTTTCCATTGATTTTTAGAGAGTGTGGAAGAGAAAAGGAAAGACAGAGAGAAACATCAAAGTGAGAGGAACACTTTGATTGGTTACCTCCAGCATGAGCCCTGACCTGGGCCCCAGCCAGGGAGGAGCCTGCAACGTAGGTACATGCCCTTGATCAGAATATAACCCGGACCCTGAGGTTGGCAAACCTAGGCACTATCCACTGAGCCAAACTGCCTAGGGAAAGGGCATGATATTTCTTAGCCCTCCAGCAGCAGACCTTTGTTTTTTTCTCCAGGAGTGGGGTGGAAGAACCCTAGATTGCTTTTTTGGATTCTTATATCCAAGTTACTAAGAATATTACCAGTAGCGTACAGGGAGCTTAGCCAATGAGGGGTCAGAAAAGGTGTTTCCTCTACAGTTCACATCTATCTCCTCTGATCTCCCAGTCCACCCCGGGCAAGGCCCCAAGCCTCTGGCCAAGGATCTGAGGCTCAGGTCTAGGGCAGGGGACCCCCAGCGCGCTTGATCACTTTGCTCCAAGGATGGGGCCCTGAGCAGTTGACTCCCAGCATGCACAATCGCCCTGCTCCGCCCCAGCCAAAGCTGCAAGCTTCTGTTTGAGGCTTGGAGCCTGGGCGGGGAACCCCCAGCACATATGATTGCCCTGCTCTGTCCAGGGCCAAGGCCGCAAGCCTCCGGCTGATGCTCTGAGGATGGGGCCCTGGGCGGTTGACCCCAGCATGCATGATCACTCTGCTGCCTTTGTTTGAGGCTCGGGCCCTGGGCGGGGGACCCCCAGCACAGGCGATCATCCTGTTCTGCCCCCGGCCAAAGTGCAAGCCTCTGGCTGATGCTCTGAGGATGGGGCCCTGGGCGGTTGACCCCCAGCACTGGGCACGCACCACCTCACCCTTCCGCCCTCCCTCGCGCCTGCCACCCACGCCCCGCCCCTCGCTCCTGATTGGCTGGTAGTGTAGGGAAGGTACAGTAATTTGCATGTTTCTCTTTTATTAGATAGGATTGTTTTTATTGGGATGCTAAAACCTTTAAACTTTTAACATTTTGAACACTATTTCTAGCATGATTTCTACCAAATGACCTTCTTCATATTGCTGAGAGGAATGTAAACTGGTGCGGCCACTTTGGAAACGGTTTGGCCGTTCCTCAAAATAAGGCCACCCCCAAAGAACTGAGCAAGGCACACGGGCTGTAGCAACCAGGGGAGTGTTGGAAAGGTATGGCTCTTCTCACTCTCAAATCAAGTCCATCTTCTAAAACTGGGGGTTTTATGTGCATTCTAGAGATGGAAATCAGTGAAATGAAAAAGGAAAGCTATCACTTAGTGGACTGGAGGGAAATGAAAGCACCCAGATTCCATTGTATTTCGGGTGGGGGGTGGCTTGGAAATTAAAACTACTAAATTCATTTCCATTTTACAGCTTAAGTTTTCTTCATCAGCTTCAATTGCCCACCCAGACAGAGTGGGAAAAGGTTTTCATGTCCTACGAGGGTTCAGTTCCTTTAGTTCAAAGGAACTAAAACAAAATAAAGTACAACACACCTTCCTAGGAAGTGTTGTCTTAGTAGACTTGGGAACTTGATGAAAAGTGTAAGCATGTTCTGTGTGTGTCAATAAATAGAATACAAGACAGGAAAACTCATGTTGACTTCCTTTGCCTTTCTGCCTTTCTTCCTTCCCTCTTTCATTCCTTATTTTCTTCCATTCTTCTGTAGGGGTTCAGAACAAGTCACCCTAAGATATGCCTCTGTGATTTGCAATTAATTTTAGCTAAAAGGAACCAAGACCCTACAGGCTCATGAGCAACTCCTACACCAATGCCCCCTCCCCGCCCCCTGCCCTCTTAACTACCTAGGAGAAAGTGAATTATTGACTTGTCCATAGTAAGAAATTATCAAAGATAACTTTTTTGACCTATCTATAGAGCAGGACAAACTTCCAATCACTGAACACCTGCTCTTCTTATCTTCCTCCCCTTTGAAACCCCAAAGTGATCCTTAACTTAAAATGTCACATATACATCATTTTTTTTCTTTTTTAAAATGCATATATTTTTATTGATTTCATAGAGATAGGGAGAGGGAGAGAGAGATAGAAGCATCAATGATGAGAGAGAATTATAGGCTGCTTCTGGCATTTCCCCCACCGGGGATGGAGCCTGCAACCCCGGCATCCTGACCAGGAATCCAACTGTGACCTCCTGTTTCAGAAGTCAAAGCTCAACCGCTAAGCCATGCCAGCTGGAAAACTTCTCTGTCTTGGAACCACTAATGTATGTGGAGTCTCTCTGACTCTCTCATGTATGTAGGGTTCTCATACACATGTGTGTAATTAAATCTGGTAAATTTTCTCTTGCTGATCTATTTCATATCTGTCTGCTCATTAGACCATCCAAAGAACCTTGAAGGTACAGGAAAGATTCCCCCCCACACTTCCTTATATAAAGTTTTCAACAATGCCCTAAGAGTAAGACTGGAAGAAATGAGACAAGGAGACCCTCATTGTTGTTTACCAACTTAATATCCCTATTTAGGGGCAAATCACTATTATCCTAGATTCCCAGCCCCAGTCTTCATCCTTTCTGTCTTTCCATTCTCTTCTTAAAGGGCATCTTAAGAAGTCTGCTCCCTATACCCCCAATATAATGAGGATCAATTTTCATATTTAAACTTTTCCTCCTCGTCTGGGTCAGACTTGTGAGCCTTTTTGGCTCATATACAACATGCAAGTGTGAGCAGGGCCTTTTGTTACTAACCATTATTGCTGAGTGAATTCTTACTGAGCAACTATTATGTTCTTAGCACTTTGCTCAGCACTTCCCTACATTATCTCAGTTAACCCTCAAATAACAGTGAGGCAGGATCTGTTATTATGTCCATGTTGTATATATATTAACATGCAGCTTTGATAAATAAGGCCACTCACATAACTTGTAAGTTATATTAGTAAACAGAAACCTCTTTTAAAATTAATTGGGGGGCCTGTAGGGAAAGCTCTCATGCCCGTGTCAATCAAGAAGCACAACAGGAACACTTGGTTGTAATCTCCTCCCTACTTCCCTTCTCTTTCAAGAAGAGTTTCCATTAATTTGTTTTAGCAGACTTGCATGTGGCTCACCATGGTTGCATGTTCTGGATTGCAGTTCTTCGCTGTTCCCAAATCAATCTTTTTTTTAAAAAAAAGAAAGTATCTGGCTGACTTTTTGTTTAAAGTCTACAAGCTATTAAGTGAAAGAAACTAATTTTTAACTCAAGTGTGTGTATTTCTGCAGCCTTAGCTTATGGCTATCATAATGCCACTGATTTTTCATGTTAGAACTCTTTGAAATCTTGGATTCTGCACCCATATTATATTTGTGGTAAAATTTACCATTTAACCATTGTTAAGTGTACAATTCAGTGTTATTAATTATGTTCAGAATATTGTGCAACTATCATTACTTTTCATTTCCAAAACATTTTCGTCATCCCAAACAGGAAATTTATAGCCATTAAATAATAACTTCCTATTATTTTCCCCATAGCCTCTGGTAACCTCTATTCCGTTTTTTTTTTCATGAATTTGCCTATTCTAGGTATCACATGTAAGTGGGATTATACAACATGTATCCTTTTTAAAACGTATATACTTTTATTAATTTCAGAGAAGGGAGAGTGAGAAAGAGATAGAAACATCAGTGATGAGAGAGAATCATTGATTGGATGCCTCCTGCATGCCCCCTATTAGGGATTGAGCCCACAACCCAGGCATGTGCCCTTGACTGGAATTGCACCCTGGACTCTTCAGTCCACAGGGCAATGCTCTAGCCACTGAGCCAAATCAGCTAGGGCCCAATATCCATCCTTTCATTAGACCAATAATTATGACAGAATAAAAGAATGAATGATTCCCTCCTACTGAATACTCTGAAATGCATCTAGCCATTCCTGCCCTGTATTAGAAGTTTAATCTTCCTGATTCTCAATATCCAGGGAAGCCCTCCAATCCTGCCTATTTTTCTGATCTCAGCCATGGCCTTTTTGATGAGCATTCCTGCCAGAATCACCTGCAGTACTCCAGTACTGGCCTCTTCTGCACACTCTGTTCAGACCCCACCCTGAGGCAAATAATGCTGTATTTTACAAATGAGGAAATTAAGAATTAAAGACAGGCTATGACAAAGCCACATGCAGATGGCTCACAAATGCAAGACCAAAAATATAGAACACGGGCTTCTCTATATATCACTTTACCCTCCCCCTAAAGTCTGTCCCCTCTCTATTTTTAAAGAAGCTCAATTACTAGTCAGGGCAGAGGAATGTTTAGGTATGGCCCATGTGTGCGTGTGCGTACACACACACACACACACACACACACACACACACACACACACACACACACTTAGAAAGAGAGAGAATTGAAATAATTGGATGTTGCTCCATTTAGTTTCTGAGTATATTTATTGAGTTTCCCCTCCTTAGGTGTATCTGAATCCGGCCTATTGCCTATTGCTGTGCTTTAATTCATAAGAAGTAAAATATAGGAAATTATTCCAGCTGAGTGCACACTCTCCTAGAGTTTCTTCCCTGCATCTTGGTCAGCTTCCTTGTCCTGTTGAATGAACTAGCTAGAGAACACAGACACCTTAACATGTAGAGCATCCTCTTCGTAAGCCCGTGACCAGCTCTGAGTGGCCAATTTTTTAAAAAATATATATATATATTTTATAGAGAGGAAGAGAGAGGGATAGAGAGTTAGAAACATCGATGAGAGAGAAACATTGATCAACTGCCTCTTGCACGCCCCCTACTGAGGATGTGCCCACAACCAAGATACATTCCCTTGACTGGAATTGAACCTGGGACCTTTCAGTCTGCATGCCGATGCTCTATCCACTGAGCAAAACCAGTTTTGGCTCTGAGTGGCCAACTTTTAAATTTCACTCTCTTTTGACCTTTTCCTGGTTCCTCTTAAAATCTCAGAATCAAAGATATTACCTAAGATGGTACATACAGCCCGTGCCTTATTCTGCAAGAGAAAAAGCATCTAGAGAGGAAGATGACATTTGTAATCCTGTCACCCTCCCAGCTAAGTGCTGTAGCCTTGTCCTGAAGAGAACCTCCCTGAAGAGACTGAAATGAAGGGTAAAGCTACCGTGTGGCTAACACTTCTGCACATTCTGCAACATAAATTGTCTTAGGCTCCACCAGCCTACGGTATAGATAGGGTCATGCTAATAGCACTTACCCAATTCCTTTGGATAAGTGCACTGTTGCCCCATTCAACTGTTATGAGTCCCCCTGTAAACACTCCTCCAAATACTCGTCCCCAGACAGTACCTTATACGTTCCTACAAACAAATTTCCACTTTCCACTGGGTACCACCATGTCAGACCTGGCATTTGCCAGCTGACTGGGGCATCAGCACCTTCTGAAGCAGCAGACACACCAGAGCTTTTGAGGTGCCACAGCGGCACCGGGTTCTGTTCCGGGATAGGGGAGGGTGCCTCTTACGTGTTACACTCTTCAGGGGAAGGAAAGCTGAGCTTGTGCTGTGAGGTTATTCCAAGGTCAGTATCTCCTTTAGTTTTTTCCTAGTGACTCAATATACGTCTAATAGATTCTGGGTCAGGAAACAAATTTTAATATTTGTTTCCTGACCCAGAATCTATTTGATATGTAAGATTGATGTTTGAATATTAACACTATTTTCATAATGCCCCCTCCTCCTCAAACAACCAAAGCTTTCTTACAGAGGCAAGCTCTTACAATATGTGGCATCGGCTTTCTACAGGATGAGTTTCCCTCAGGAGGCTTTTAAGAGCTCAGAAAACTGTGCTTCTGGAAGCATCAACCTACTGTTTTGTCCAATGTGCCTAGTCACGTCTGATTTTCAGCTCACCTGCTATACAGATGTATTATTTCCACAATGGTGTTTTCCCAGCCAAGGCAGAGTACTGGTTTAATTAAGAAGGTGTTCCAGCTGCAAATAATATGATGCCTGACTAATAGCAGCTTCAATAAATAGGATTTCATTTCTGCCTCGTAACAAAACATTCAGACACAGTAGTCCAGGGCCAATGCCATGGCTCAAGGAGCCTATCAGGGACCCATGGTTGCTGTCTGTCTGTCTGTCTCCTTTGTGCGGCCAGTCAGAGCCCATCAGCTTTTGTCCTCATGTATCTCATGATCATGTCTGGCTGCTGGATCTCTCAGCCACAGGTCAGCAGAGGAAAGAGAAAAGACACCCCCACAGACTTCCGCTTATATCCCTTCCAACAGAACTACCTGCATTCGCTGCTGTGTGGGGGCTGGGGTGGGTCTCTAAACTTTCCATTTGGTCCAAGCTGAAGACAGATCTCCATTATGCATCACAATGGCATTTACTGTGTGGTATTTTTAGACATTCTCCTGGCAGCAACGTCTCCACTGAATTACTGTTTACTCATTTTGTGTCCCACCCCCAAAATGGGTCACACACCTTTATGTCTCACCTTTCTTTGTGTAAAATATTAACATGAAGCTAACTAATTAAATGGACAGTTTAAGACCAAGACTTTTTATGAAGTTGTTTAGTATGGCTCCTGGAAAGCCATACTAATTATTTTAGAACACTGCTTCAACTGACTACATTCCACGCCAGACAAGTCTCTAAGTCAAGAATTTATCTGCTATGCCAGTATTTCTCAAAGTGTGTTTTGTAAAAAAACAGTTCTATTGGATGTTTTGAAACATGTACACACATGCTGGAAATGCTGCTCTTAATGCCATGCAATGCACATTGGCATTTTAAAGGTTCTTAAAAGTCAGACTGTGGATAAGCTTAACTATGTTTAATCCACTGGTTTCCAAATACCTTGGACAAAAGAATCTTTTGAGGTCTGATGACTATTTACATGCTATGAAACCAGGTTTTATGGAACACACTTTTGGAAACACCAAACTATTTCTTTTCTTACTTTAAACTATATGTTTCCAACCAAGCTTATCAGATTGAGTTGTCAAGTGTGAAATATAATTAATATAATACAAATAGTCCTGTACTAGCAGCTAATTGTGCTTCCAAGTGGTTTCTTTTACCTTTCCCCTTTGAAATTTACTAATACAAGCCCTTTTCCTTTTACAAGAAGATTATAATGTAATTTCTTGTACAGCTAAAGAAAAATAATATTTTAGTTTTAATATTTGATAAGATTTTTGAAATAGAAAGTTTGGTTTTTTGAGAAAGAAAAATAATTTTGCACATATTAAAAAAATAATATAGCAAAATAAAAGTAAACATAGTAGCATATAGAATATATTAAAGAGAAGAAGAATTTTTTTAAAGCAACCAAGCAGGGAACAACTAGACTATGATATTATGGCCACCATATGAACTGAAAAGAAGTCAGCAGAGAGGCATATATCCAAGAAGGGAAAATAAGAAAAAAACTATTGAATTAGACCTGCTGACAATTTTCCACAAAAGTAAACAATTTTGAGGAGTCAAATAATTGAACAGAACTCAAGTTCAGATGATATGCTTCATTAAAATTTGTGGTCAGTGAACAGAACTTTCTCAAAGGCCTCAAACCGGGACTAACTGTATATCATACACACACATTCACATGCAGAGTCACAGTGATGAAACACCCGACAGAGATAACCGCCAAATACAGCTAGCCTCAAGATGATATAAAAAAGCAGTGGAGGCTGTGGACCCGTGCATGCCGACAGATTGGGCACAAGAAGGGACTGCCTTCTGGTAAGGCTGTTAGCATTTTGCAATTAACCACAACATGGTTTAACTCCTAGGAGGCAGTCTCTCTGACTTCAGGGTGGGGAATCAGTAGGCTCTGTTACACAGCTAGGCAAAAACCTAAATGATTAGTCAGAAAATATATGGCTTTAAATCCCTGACTCAGAAAAAATAGAATGTCTAGAATTATATAGAGGGTGTCCCAAAACAATGAGTATGCACACTTTGAATAATTATTAAGGCAGTGTTTATTAAAATACATTTCATTTTCAAAATTGAACTATTAAATGTTAAAGTGTATATATACATTTTTGGGGCACTGTGTGTGTGTATGTGTGTAATTATGTGTATGTATATATATGATTTTATGCAAACTTTTGTATTGACTTTTAATAGATATTTTACATCTAGATTCCTGAGGAAAGAGTGAAAATTTTTACTTGTTATCAGATCTGTTAATTCGTTACAACAAAATGCTGGTACCATTTTGTTACTAAGATTTTAAAAACACCCATACAAAACACAGATTAGTACAGAAAGCATGTGACCCCATGAAATGCGATTCTTACTGAAAAATCTTTCTGGGCATTAGTTATAAAATGAGCACGGAAGCAGGGAAGGGGGATTTCGATATGTGTAATTACGTATTCGATGGCTTCTGAAAGAGTGAAGCCTCAATTGCTTCAGGGATATAAATTTTAAAACCTAATATTATAAATGAAAGTTTAAGGAAGAATGGATTTAAATAAAACAGAATGATTAATCTACAGTTTAGAGACAGACTATAAAATAGGACTCTCCTGGAAGTGGAAAAAGAACAGCTTTGTAGGTGCGATGGACTTGGTCACGTATCGCATTCAGCGCTTGCTATTCAGCCTACAGTTAGCACTGTGCCTAGACATGAATATGGAGGTACGTGGAGTTTGACCCTCTGATATGTATGTGTTTGTACATTTATTTTAGAGCAAACGAGGTCCTATTCCAGGTAACCTGTTATCACTCTGAAGACTGGCCTGTTGAAAGCAAGTCCTGGTGTTTGTGTTTTCTTCCTGTACCACAATCTAGTCAAGTGCTTGTTAACAATCTATACCAGACAAATAAAATAAACAAATGTGTTAAAATATATTGTGTTCAAAGAGCAAAGCTCCTTTCCAACACACGGCCACCATGTGACTGAAGCTCTGGACTCTGAATCATTAGACAGAGTTGGGAGACTACTTTTCTATGAAGGACTTCAGTTCTATGAAGATACAGTAGGAATACCCAGAAAAAGAAACTTGCTGAGTTTTCATTGGTATGATCTTCCTTAAAACTTTTTTTTAATTGTGGTAATATACATACATAAAATTTATCATTTTAGCCATGTTTAAGTGACAGTTAAAGATTTAAAGTACATTCCAGTATTAAGTACATTCAAGTTGTTGTGCAACCACCATCACCATCCATCCACAAAACTCTTTACATCTTGCAAAACTGAAACTCTGTACCCATTAAACACAACTCCAAATTCCCCCTCCCCCAAGCCCTCTGGCAATTACCATTATACTTTTTGTTTATATCCTTTTGACTATTCTAGGTGTCTTGGATAAGTGGAATTACACAGAATTTGTTCTTTTGTGGCTGGTTGATTTCATTTAGGGTAATGTTTTCAAGGTTTGTTCATGTTATAGGATGTGTCCACAATCTCCCATTCTGGTGGCTGAATTAAAAAAAAAAAAAAGTCCAGGGAGAACTAAGATGGCGGCATAGGTAAACACCTATTGTTCTGCCCCGCGCAACGATTCAAAAACTACAACATAACAACAAAACAAGCATCACCCAGAATCACCAGAAAGCTGGCTGAGTAAAAACTCCACAAATAAAAGTAAAGGTGGGACACTGAGACTCAGAAGAGCGGCAGGAGCGCAGCCTTGAAGACAGAAACAGGTTAGGAGCCGTCCTGGTCGCACGCGCACGGGCTGTAGGGCTGGAGTAGCAACCCCGGCTGGATTTTGTCAACAGGGAGGGTGGAGACGTCCCACTACATGGATTCCCCAGCACCAGGCAAGGTCCGAGATCCAGGGGACGCACCCTGGAAGCCGGGTGCATCAGAGGTCTCCTAGCCTTCGGGAAAAACCAGTTAGCTGGGAAAAGAAGTTTGCACGCAAGTGTCGCACAAATGCACGACTTGCTCCCTGGAAACTTGTCTCCTGGTCCCGGAAACCACCTATTTTACAACCCTGGGCTAGACTTTGGGTGTGCAGACTCATTTGGGGAGAGGCAGAGTTGTCTGGCAAGGGGAAGAGACTAGCGGCTTTCTCTTGGAGGTGCCTGCAGCCATCCCCATCCAACAGAGACCCGCGCACACGCGAGTGCCGCATAAGACGTAGCTGACACTGAGGCTGCCTGCTCAGCTCAGAGACTCCGCCCATCCAACCTGAACACAGTCTCCCTACACAGCCAATTGGCCTGGAGGTCAAACCCTCCTAGGGCTAACAACAACAAGCTGGGTTTAAATTCAAAAATACTGTAGAACCCATAAAGGATTGCAGTAAGAGTACCCACTTCACGTAACTGGGGAGGCTGTGCCACTGACCCTTAGAGGATATCTACTACATAAAGCAGCCACCATGCAGAGATATGGAAAGAAATCAGGGCTGAAAGAAATGGAGAAGAAAAGACGACAAGACATAGAGTTCAAAACCACTCTTATAAGGCTTTTCAAGAGGCTCCTAGAAAAGGCCGATGAACTTAATGAGAACTACGAGGAAATAAACAAGACCAACCAGGAAATGAATGAGACTTACAAGGAAATGAATGAGACCCTCAAGGAAATGAACAATACCTCTGAGGATATGAACCAGACCCTCACGGATATGAAAAAGGACCAACTAGAAATCAAGCATACACAGACTGAAATAAAAAATATTACACAAAGTCCTAAAAGCAGTCCAGAGGGCCACAAGAACCAAGTCAAAGATTTGAAATGCAAAGAAGCAAAATCCACTCAGCTGGAAAAGCAAGAAACAAAAAGAATTCAGATAATTGAAAATAACCTCAAGCATGCCAACATCCGAATTATTGGGGTGCCAGAAAAAGAGAGAGAGCAAGTTAATGAAAACCTACTTGAAGAAATAGTGACTGAAAACTTCCCACACCTGGTGAAAGAAACTGACTTAAAAGCCCAAGAAGTACACAGAACCCCAAAATATAGGAATCTAAAGAGGACCACACCAAGACATATCATAAATTAAAATGCCAAGAGCAAAAGATAAAGAGAGAATATTAAAAGCAGCAAGAGAAAAACAGTTGGTTACCTACAGGGGAGTACCCATAGGATTGTCAGCAGATTTCTCAACAGAAACGATGCAGGCCAGACGGGAGTGGCAAGAAGTATTCAAAGTGATGAATAGCAAGAATCTACAACCAAGATTACTCTATCCAGCAAAGCTATCATTCAGAAGTGAAGATCAGATAAAGTGCTTCGCAGATAAGAAAAAGCTAAAGGAGTTCATCACCACCAAACCAACATTATATGAAATGCTGAAAGATATTCTTTAAGAAGAGGAAGAAGAAAAAGGTAAAAATATAAATTATGAACAACAAATACACATCTATCAACAAATCAACATAAAAATCAAGTGAATTGATAGGCTGATGAACAGGATAAACTGCTGAATATAACAGAAACATGGACATAGAGAGGGAATGGACTGACAATTCTTGGGGAGAAAAGGGTTGTGGGAAGTAAAGCAAGAGACTGGACAAAAATCTTGCAACAATGGGAGAGGGCAGTGGGGAGGGGGAGGTGAGGGTAGAGAGTGGGATAGGTACAGGGTGGAGGGGAGCTATAGGGGGATAAAAAAGGGGAAACAATGTAATTAATAAACTGATCAATAAAGATTTTTTAAAAGTCCAGTCACTTAATCTTTTTATATCCATGTAATATGTCATATTAGTTTGATTCAAAGGGACTCTGGAAAGTTTGCCTGGAATATGATGTGTCCCCTTCAAGAGAAACAAACAAACAAAAACAAAACCGTGTTCATGGTGGTGGTTATCATAAGTATATGACAACTTGGAAGAGGCATAAAAAAAGGAACTGTTTGGACTCTGGGTTAAAGAGCCTCTGTTCTCTCAGAGGTGCTGGATCCCAAGATCTGTTTGGGGGAGGTCAGAGCATCAATAGTCTGAAGAGCCTTTCGAACAGATCTTTTCTGAGTTGAGCCTCTAGGAGAGGTTTAACCACCAACACCTTGATTTTACCCTCAGGAAATCTGAGTAGAGGACCCAGTTAAAATGTGCCAGATTCCCCAATAAATGAAACCTTGAGTTAATAAGTGGATGATGCTTTAAGTCACAAACTTTATAATAATGTGAGAATGCAACAACAGTTAACAAATACACTGCCTCTTCTATTTTATGTTCCAATAATACTTATTTACTTGCAGTTCTTAAACATAACTTTCTCAGGCTTACATACCTTTCTGTTCATGCTGTTTCCTTGCCTGGGCTATCCCCTCTCACTTAGTCAGATGGGTAAACTTTACTCTTCCTGTTCAAATGCCACCATCTTCCCGAGATAACTTACTGTGCATTAGCCCCTTTTGACTGCAGGGCTTAGAAAAGGCCCTGAAAAAAATTCTAATGTTTTTCAGACTGTTTTTTTGTTGTTGTTATTTATTTTTCTAATATAATTTTATTATTGATTTAAGAGAAGAAGGGAGAGGGAGAGGGAGAGAAAGAGATAGAAACATTAGTGATTAGAGAGAATCATTAATCGACTGCTTCCTGCACACCATACACTGGGGATTGAGCCTGCAAACCTCGAGGATGTGCCCTGACGAGGAATCGAGAACTGTGACCTCCTGATTCATAGGTTGGTGCTCAACCAATAAGCCATGCCGGCCATGCAGCCGGAGAGTTTTTAGTTAGCAACTTCAAGACTTTATGGAAAAAGGAATATGAGGATTAAAATTGAGAACTAATATATAAAAGTCTCATTGAAATATTGTATTCCCTAAAGTAATGGGAAGGCAGTTAATCACAGAATGATCATTTACAATCATATTCGATGATTATTGCCATCATTTGGACAATAATTGGCAGACTGCTTTTTGTATTTACCACCCTTTGCTAATTAGAAACTTTTAAGGAGTACCTTCCTCTGCAGTTTTAGTGAGATACTTAAATTTCTCCTGTTTTGTTCCAGGTGTGTGTGTGTGTATATATATAACTCTGAAGTTTTGTGTCTTTCTCCTGCCCCCTAGATTCTGCCAACTTTGCCAATTGGTTTTCTGGCATAGGGAACAATAGGATCATTAGCTGACCTGAACATGTCAGTATACATGTTCTGAAACAATACCAAGAGATTACTTAACTTTCCTGATAAAATCATACCAAACCACAGATGCTCCTCAGCTTTCTCCTCTCTACCACCTGAGATCCTTAGTTTTCATGGTAGTACTAAAACCAGGTTATGAACACCACAACTTTTATTTTTCTGGCCCCGATGATTGCAAAAATTCTCTCTGTATTCCTTTCTGTTTTTTCTTCTCTTCTAATTCTAAATTACAGGATATCCTTTGTATTCACAAGGATTGATCCTTGTAATATTTGATAATCCTCATATGCACAGCCACCTCAAAGCATGTATCAAGCCACTATCATGAGAGGCCCTGAGGCTACAAAGAGGAATCCTATCTAATAAAAGAGTAATATGCAAATTGACCATCACTCCAACATGTAAGATAGCTGCCTCCATGTGGACACAAGATGGCCACCACAAGATGGCCAGCAGGGGAGGACAGTGGGGAGGGACCAGGCCTGCAAGGGAGAGCAATTGTGGGCAAGCAGGCTAACAGGGGAGGGCAGTTGGAAGGAACCAGGCCTGCAAGGGAGGGCAGTTTGGGGAAGTCAAGCCTGCAGGGGAGGGAAGTTAGGGGGTGACCAGGCTGGCAGAGGAGGAAAGTTGGCGGCAACCAGGCCTGCAGGGAAGAGCAGTTGCAGGGGACCCAGGCCTGCAGGGGAAAGCAGTTGGGGGGACCAGGCCTGTAGGGGAGAGCAGTTGGGGGACCAGGTCTGCAGGGGAGGGCAGTTAGGGACAATCAGGCAGGAGGGGAGTAGTTAGGCATCAATCAGGCTGGCAGGCAAAACTGGTTAGGGGCAATCAGGAAGGCAAGCAGGCGAGCAGTTGGAAGCCAGCAGTCCTGGACTGTGAGAAGGATGTCTGACTGCCCAACCCTACCGGGATCGGACCTAAGGTATAGTCAGACATCCCTCAACAGGTCCCAAATTGGAGAGGGTACAGGCTGGGCTAAGAGACACACACCCCTATGCACGAATTTTGTTCACTGGGCCTCTAGTTATATCCTATCTAATAAAAGAGTAACATGCAAATTTGACCATACCTTTGCTACACCCACAAGCCATGCCCACCAGCCATACCCACCAGCCAATCAGGGGTGGGGGGCAGGTCCAAGGCAGCCGGTGAGCACGGGAGGCAGCCAATGAGCGTGCGAGGCAGTGGGCAGGGCCAAGGCATGCCTGAGGTGGCCAGCAAGCGCGAAGATGGGGGCCTCCCCAGAGCTTGGTTTTCACCAGCAGCCAGGGCAAAGATGGCGGTGAGTGTGTGAGGTGCGGGGGCAGGGCCAAGGCGTGCGCGAAGTAAGGGACGGGGCTGCAAAGGCACGGGGGGCGGGACCAAGGTGCAGGGGGTAGGGTTAAGGTTGGCTCGAGTGTGGGGTGCCCCTGGGGCTAGGGGGTTGCTTCCAGGGCTAAGGCCTGAGCTGGGGGAGTGGGGCTGAGGCATCCGGCAACCACAGGGCCCCGGAGGCCAGGCAGTCACCAGTGGCCAGGGCTAAGGCCAGGGCCAGGGAGCGGGGCCAAGGTGGCTAGGGCAGAGCCAGCTATCGGCTCCATTGAGGTTACAGGTTGGGCTGAGGGATCACCCATGCCCAGTGCATGAATTTTGTGCATTGGGCCCCTAGTCCTATCTAATAAAAGAGTAATATGCAGATTGACCATCATTCCAACACTCAAGAGAGCTGCTTCCATGTGGTCAAAGATCCTGCCCCCGTGTGAACACAAGATGACCACCACAAGATGGCCAGTAGGGGAGGGCAGTTGGGAGAGACCAGGCCTGCAAGGGAGGACAGTTGGGGGCGATCAAGCCTGCAGGGGAGGGCAATTGGGAGGAACCTAGGCCTGCAGAGGAGAGCAGTTGGAGGGTGCCAGGCTTGCAGGGGAGGGTAGTCAGGCATCAATCAGGCTGGCAGGGGAGTGGTTAGGGGGTGATCAGGCTGGCAGGCAGAAGCAGTTAGGGGCAATCAGGAAGGCAGGCAGGTGAGCAGCTGGATTGTGAGAAGGATGTCTGACTGCCCATATGGGCCCGATTCCACCAGGATCAGGCCTATACAGGCAGCCGGACATCCCTTGAAGGGTCCCAGATTGGAGAGGGTGCAGACTGGGCTGAGGGACACCCCCCCCCCCATGCACAAATTTTGTGCACCGGGCCTCTAGTCCTATACAATAAAAGAGAAACATGCAAATTTGACTGTACCTTGGCTCCTGATTGGCTACGCATGCTACCAGCCAATCAGGAGTGGGGGCGGGGCCAAGTGGCACAAGCACTGGGACCCCGGAGTGGAGATGAAACAGTGGTGGTGGCAGTGAATGCCCAACCCCCAGGGCTAGGTGGTCTCAGGCAGCTGAGGCTGAGCTGAGCAGGGTGATGGCTGGGAGCCCAAGGCCCAAAGCCATTGGGCAGGCTGGGGTGAGCCATCAGTTGGACATCCCCTGAGGGCTCCCAGTATGTGAGAGGGGGCAGGTTGGGTTGAGGGACCACCTACCCCCGGGCCCCTAGTATATATATAAAAGCTTAAGTGACCAGCCAACCAGCCAATTGGCTGGTAGCTATGACGTGCAATGACCACCAGGGGGCAGATGCTGAAGGCAGGAGCTGTCAAGTGACAGCAACTTTGCAGAGTGCCCTCTCACACTCCAGGAATCCTCAGGGATGTCAGACTGCCTGTTTTGGCCCTATCCCTGCAGGCCAGGCCAAGAGACCCCATCTGCTGGAGGGACCCTGCTCACTCTGCAGATGTTCTTCGAGCCCCAGTGCCACCACAGGTGCAGCCGGACCAGGAGAGACCACAGGGGAGGAGGAGTTTGGCTCCAGGGTGTGTCTGGTCGGTCTAGCCCCGTCCAGTGCCACTGGCCACCTTTTAATTAATTTCCTTTCAATGTGTACAAATCTGTGCACCAGGCCTCTAGTCATATATAATTCTGTCTATCTTTTCAAGAATCCGATAGCAGATAAAGCAATATCCAGAATTTAAAGCAACAAGTGGTAGTCAATGTAAATAGTATCAATAGAGTTCAACATTTATCAGGTATCCCAGCAGGTGGACAAAGCATGAAAATATTCCCAGGTCTAAGCAGACATGAGAGAAATCTATTAGGAGGTAGCCAGATAGCAAGATAACTGGAAGGATGTTCAAATGCAGGATTTTAGTCTCTGGTAGGGAACTGACAAGAGCAAAGCAGAGGCCCAGTTCTTTAAGGATTGGAGGACTGGTAAAAGCAAGGCAGAAAGTCCCACGTGGAAACTAAAATCTGTGACCCAATTACCAGAAGTAGGCCACAGGCAGGGGTTGGGTCTTGAATACAGTTTTTAAAACTGGAACATGCCAGAAATTCCATGTCATTCTACAAGTCTACTTGTGCAACTATGCAAATATATACGTGCAAGGCTGTTAACTGTAGCGCTATTGGTAATAGTGGAAAACACAGAAACAACTGGTGCTCCCCAGTGGGGTCTTGGTCATTTAAATGATGGTATATCCAACCAATGGAATATTTTACAGGTCTTAAAATCAGTGAGGTATCTAGCTCATATGATCTGATGGGGAAAGATTCCCAAAACATATTGATTAATTGGAAAAAATAAAATACAAGATAATCTGAACAGTTTGATATTACCAGTGCCAGTAAAAGGGTATTTCCCTACCTCCCTTGATACACCTGTGCAGGTATATGAGTCAGTTTCATTCAGAAACACACACACAAAAAAAACACATTTGTTGAAGTATTTCAAAAAGTAATAGATTTTATATGGGGATTGTTTAAAAACTATGGGGATTGTTTAAAAATTGTTACAGGACCAAAAGGGGAAGATAAGCTTTCCTGAAGGTGAGCAAACTACTGACTTTGATCAGTAATCAATATGACCTTTCAGTAATATGACATCTTGATCTCCAATTGTCTGAGTCCCACACCTGTTACTAAGTTGATTCTGAGCTTGGGTGGGAATATTTAAAACAAGGGTTTTATATATTGAAACCCCTCAGCCACCAACATCCCCAAGCTTTTATATCTCACAATCTTTACACTTCAGGGAAAATAGTTTTTAAAAGGAAAGTCAAAATGTAACACGGCATGGCTGCCGCACTGTAGCCTCGCCACCATCATGGAGACAAGCTATGTTTCCCATTAAGTATCATCAGTGTTCTTGCAGGACCAGCTAGCAGGGACAGTGTAGGGAGGTGTGCGTGGCACTCACGGACGAGTCGAGCTGCTCTGCCATCTTAAACGTGCTCAGCCCATGTGTGGGCGATGCGCTCACCCTACGGAAGTGGGAGGAGAGGCTCAGGCTGCGCCAACCCTGCTGCAGGACCATCGGCCCGTGGGGATCATCTGAGGCTGATAAAGCGTTTTCGTTATGTGAGCGGAAATGGTAATAGGGCTGATCTGATTTCAGCTGGGTAGAAGGCATGGGAAGAGGAACAGTTCTCAAAATAAAAAGGGCTTTGAGGTTCCAGAATTAGAGATGTCTGCTTCTTCCCTCAGCAGGTATTCCAACGTGTTCTCTGTCCTATCTCATCTTCAGGTTGCTCTTCTTTGTCTCAGATGAGGAACTGGTCATCTTAATGGAGGCTGACATGAATTACGTGACTTACACACTCCCTTACCCATCCCTTATCTTCTCCCCTCTCATCTCCATAGAAAAAGTATCCTTCCTTCAGGTCATGCCATCTATGATGCACTCTAGGGCAATGTTAGGCTTGGTTTCAGATGGCCTAGATGTCCATCCTGGTTCTACCATTCCCTAGCTCATTAGATAACCTTTCTGTGTCTCACATCATCCATACAACTCAGACAAAAATGATTGTAACCACACAGAGGGTGGATTTAAGGATGGATAAAAAAAAAGTAGATACAAAGCAAAATAGCAATAGAAACTTCTCAGTATGCTGTGAGCACTAACAGCTTCCCTGTCACCAAATCCATACTTTTTATCTTTCTTGACCTTTCTGCAGTATTTGACATGGTTGACCTCTCTCTTTTTTACATTCTCTCTGCCCTTGGTTTCCAATTTACTACTTTCTTATGGTTTTCATTCTACCCCTCTAAACCACAGATTCTCAACATTCATCATGCAGTTTTCTTTCTTTGGCTGCTATTTAAACATCAAGGCTCTGCCCTCAACTCTTTTCTCTCATTATCCCACACACTATCCCTTCATGACCTCACCTGTACCTACATCCTTTGGGTCACTCCTGAGGGTGGGTATATATAAGTGTGCATTCCTAGCCCTCAGCTCTTCCCTGAGCTGAAACATAATGTAGGGACAGATACATCTGGACTTATATAATAAAAGAGAAGCATGCAAATTGATTGTACCTCCACTATGCCCACAAGCCATGCCCACCAACCAAACAGGAGTGAATTAACACAACCAAGATGGTGGTTACTTTGCATAGCCAAAGAGTGAAGACTGAAAATAGCGTAGAAGGAAGCCAAGCGCTGCAGAAGGGATGGAAGCTATGGAGAAGCAAGCAAGCTGGGCAGCGGAAGAGGGAGGGAAGCAGGCAGGGTGGTGGAGACCACTACAGGAAGCCCTATTGCAGGAATCTTCCTGCAACGAGCCTCTAGTAAATATAATAAAAGCAGGTTTCTAAGGGATTCGCAGTTTTAAACATCCAACTGTCTATGGGATTCATGCACCTTGTATGTTCCATAGGCACTTTAGACCTTTCAAATGCAAAGCAAACTCATGTTCCTCAGCCCACAAATAAGTCTCTATCCTCCCCCTGTGTCCATCTACTCTGTCACCCTAACAAAAAAACTTCTTTCTCTCCTTTATTAAAACACTATTTGTCCTTAATAAGTCTCATCTGCTAAATCCTCTGGGATTTATATCTTTCTTTCCATTTTCTCACATTATTCAGCCAACCAAAACACTTGCACTTATCCTATGGTGCTCGTTGAAATTCCTCTGTAATTCGAATGCCCCTCTCCTCCTTTGCTCACTCCTACTTTTCTTTGAGATTTAGCTTAGACCTTGTGTTGTTAGGAAATGACTTCTTCCTCCCTCAAGATCAAAGTAGGAGCCCCTTGATCTTCTCCGTAGTAATTACTTGTGATGCACAGTACCACATCCTCTTGGCCTACCTGGGGACAGTTCCATGTACTTTGTCCCTCCCCAGTCAAGTCTGAAGTATCTTTGCATTTTGCTGCTTTAGAGCTTTCCCTGAACAGATGAAAAACTGCTCAGCCTGAAAGTGAAAGTGTGGTGGTAGCAGAGCCAATCCCCAAATGATAGGGGACAGGAGTCAGGGACTGTGCTCTTGAAGTCATCATTGCTCGTTGATATCCTTTGTTAGTTTTTCTCCTTCCCTCTCTCACTCTCCATACTCCTCACTTCTGCTTCCAGGCATGACCACACAAATAAACTACCTATACCCGAATGTTCTTCTTACGCTTTGATTGAAAAGTCAAACATCTGCAAGGAGGTGGAAGTATCCAACTAACACATGTTCTAACAGCATCCAGTCTATATGGTTGCTGTAGTATTTATTATATTGAATTATCATTGCTGTTTTACCTTATTCACTTTTGCATCTTTTAATGCCCAGTGCCTGACATAGGGCCTGAAATATAATAAATATGCGTAAAATATGTAAAAGGAGGTAGGAGGGAGGGAGAGAAGAAGGGAGAAAGGAAAATAGGAAGGAAGGAAGTCAAACTTTGGGCAACATCACTTTTGCTGAGTGCTGGCTATTTCTACTGCTTTACTTTTCACTTTGTGAAGATACAGATTATGAATAATGCATTGCAAATGCAGCCTATTATGGAAAATCATCTAAAAAGTGAGACACAGACACAGGGTGGGCTTTTTGTTTTTTGTTAATCCTAGTATAGTTATGAGACTAAGCCCCTCATTGGAGCTCTGATATACTATCTCAGATTTGCTTTGAACAAAAACGAAACAATGGTTCTTGGGGGAATGTAATCAGTACAAAGCACCTGAGAGACAGTGATGAAGATGGAATCAGCGGAGGCCCAGCTATCAAACTGTTTCCAATTTTCTCAGGAAATTTGAAAGCAAGATTGGGAATGGGAGATGGAGCCAAAGTAGACTGGAGTAGGCGGTATTGAGAAAACAAACACAAACAACCCTGATGAATCCTTTACTGGAATTTCACAGATGATTTCTTCAAAACACTTTAAAGTGAGCATACTTTGTTAGTGATGATGTGATATCCTAACACATAATTATTTATGAAGTTCCCATCACAGTGGCACCTAAACACTTCAGAGAAATTTACTGCATGGCCTGGATGCATCCAGAGCTTTATTATTCACAGGGTGCACTTACACTGTAATAAAAGCAGATGTCTAAAGGATACTCATTTAAAAAATCCCCCACTGCCAAAGCACTTGCAAATGTTCAGTTGTTTTCATACTATTTGAATACCAATCTCAGGAGAAACAATAGTAATAGTAAATAAGGGGGCTAGAAGTTCTTGGCCTCTGAAGGGGATTAGTGCCTAGAAATAAACTACAAATTTAGGAGAAGTAAGAATTAGTAATAGTAGATGCTTATATATCTTGTTAGATAATTTTTCCTCATTTTTCTTCATTAAATGTTTCTCTTTCTGCTATCCTTTCCCCAGAAGTTCTTTTATTTGTATTAAGAAAGTCTAGACAGCCAAGTTTCCTTGGAGCAAATCGTTTTCTTTTAAAGAAATCGATGAGGGAGAGAGGACAAAATGGCAATGGAATAGATGGACATGTCCCAAGCCTTGTCCCGGATCAGATAGAATGAGCAGCTGAAACAAATAACATCCACCCAGAATTGGTGGAAGGGACTCAACTGGTGAGACAATTTTCAGCCGGGAAGGGCAGAGAACCCCTGGAGAAAGGTAAAATCAAGGATCTGGGCAGGAGGGATCTGCCAGAGGGTCAGGGGGAAACCACACTGCACCGAGCCTTGTCCCTTGGAACAGGCACAGTGTCTGACCGTAAAAAGGAAGTCCACAGGACTGCTGGGGGCAGGCCATTCTGGGTCTGGGTCCATAGCCACGAAAGACTGAGCCCAGAGCGGGCACCTGAAGGGCTGGCCAGACCACACGGTGCCGGCAGGAGAGGAGCTCGCAGAGGCGCAGTCCTTCCCCTCTCTGTGGCCTGTGGTTTGCTTCACTGAACCTAGTTCATAGCACCTTTTGGATACAGACACTCACCTGGGGCTGAGGTGCAGGAGAAGGTGCGGACTTGTGGACTCTGGGGAGAGGCTGGGGATAGAAGAGGGTCCAGGAGAAGTGGCAGCAAGTCTGGCGCTGAGTCATACCTGAGTCAGGGACCGGGGCAGCCATTTTTTTCTGAAGAGATAGCCCCTCTCCCTAAAGTCTCCAGGCAACCAATACAGCTACACCCAGAATATACCCTGAATGGTAAAAAGGATTTTTTAAAAATCTGAATAGTCTCCTTTCTACTTCCTTTATACTGAACTGAGATCTTTCCCATATTCATCCAATTATTAACATTATTTTCTATATATAAGCTCAGCCTACCATCAGATTCTTCCCCCACCCTCTTTGCTGGGTGTTTGGTGTTTGCATTTTTTTTTTTTTTTGGTTTGCCTATTTGTTCTATGGTGTTTTCTCCTTATATATATCCTATCTGATAAAATAATAATACACAGATTGACCATCACTCCAACACACAAGAGGTTGCCCCCATGTGGTCAAAGATCCTGCCAAAATGTGGACACAAGATGGCCACCACAAGATGGCCAGCAGGGGAAGACAGTTGGGAGGGACCAGGCCTGCAAGGGAAGGCAGTTGGGGGTGATCAAGCCTGCAGGGGAGGGCAGTTAGGGATGACCGGGCCAGCAGAGGAGGGAAGTTGGGGGCAAACAGGCTGGCAGGGGAGCAATTAGACATCATTTAGGCTGGCAGGGTAGTGGTTAGTGGATGATCAGGCTGGCAGGCGGAAGTAGTTAGGGGAAATCAGGGAGGCAGGCAGGTGAACAGTTTGGAGCTAGCAGTCCTAGATTGTGAGAAGGATGTCTGACTGCCAATCGGGCAGTCAGACATCCCTCAGGGGGTCCCAAATTGAAGAGGGTGCAGGCTGGGCTGAGGTACACCCCCCCATGCATGAATTTTGTGCACTGGGCCATATACATACATATATATATATATGTATATGGCCCAGTGCACAAAATTTTCCTCCTTTTTATTTTCTCTCTTAACGTTTTTTCACTTCAATATCATTTGTGCTCTCTTTTCTCTCCCCTAATTATCTTTTCTCAAGTGGTCACTTATATTGGAGTTATCAGTGTCATGAGTACATTCGTGTTTTGTACCTTTTGTGTTGTGTCTTGTCAAAAAGAATTTTATCCTGTCTGGCCAGTGTGGTAGAGAATGAGCCACATAACCAGACACCCAGAGAGAGGAGACCCGATCCACAAATAGATCAATAACATTCCAGACCCAACTACAGAGGTAGGAAGAAGCCGGCAGTGAGGAAGAGAGCATGAGTAACTGAGGGAGCAAAAGAGGGGTCAGTGGTCATGTGGGGTGTGAGTGTGTGTGTGAGTGAGGCACAGTTAGATCCTACAGGGCCTTCAGGGCCAGGCTAACTGGGCTCTCCTAACTAGGCAGCCTCTGCTACCATAGCAAACAGTACCTGGAGGCCAGCTCTTCCTCAGAGAGCTCGCCTTTTTGAAGGAGAGAGCTGCGGTGACTGGGGAGCTCAGCCTCACCTCTACCCAAGTACCCTCAGATAACACCTGGGACTCTACAGCCACCCCTGCCAGGGTCCTGCTACCTCAACTGTGGTCCCACGGTCACCGAGTCTCCAGCTACCTTGGGTGCAGGCTACTGTGAGTTCTAAAGTGCACTCCCCTCTAACTAGCCCAATGTGTTAACCAGGCACTGCAACCACACAAGCAGCAACCCCACAAGAAGCCCACCCCAGGTTGAAGAGCAGCAGCCTCACGTGGCCTGCCTCTGTCAAAAGAGCAGCAGCTATGTGGGTGGCCCACTCCCCCGTCCGATGAACTGCAATGGCACAAGTAGCCCACCAACACCTGAGAAGTGGCAGCCCTATGCAGTTCACCCCCATTCAACAAGCAGCAGCTGCATGTAGCCCATACCCTGCAGCGTCTGAGGAGCAGCAGCTGCACGAGCAACCTGCCTGTGTCTGAGAAGCAGCAATTGCATGAGCAGCAGCTCTAGCAGCTGTGTGAGCAACCCATACCTGTCTGAGGAGCAGCAGCTCGCAAGCAGCCAACCCCCATTCAAAGAGCAGCAGCTGCCTGAGCAGCCCGCCCTGGTCTGAGAAGCAGTAGCCACATGAGCAGACCATCAGCTTATGAAGAGCGGCAGCCCAGTGCAACCCTCACTGATCTGAGGAGCAGTCACATGCAGCCCACACCCTTCTGATGAGCAGCAGCTGGGTGAGCAGTCCACTACCATCTGAGGAACAACAGCCGCACGTGCAACTTACTCATGTCCAAGGAGCAGCAGCCCTGCGAGCAACCTGCCCTTGTCCAAGGAGCAGCAGCCATGTAAGCAGACTACCCCCACCAGCCAGAGGAGCCACATTGCAGCGAACAGCACCCACCAGAGGAGCCACTGCCAACTGGGGAGCAGCCCCAGCATAACTTGACATCTAGACCTGTCAGTGAGATCAAAAATAGGTAGACAAGGAAAACCCCAATGGAAAAAAGAGGAATCACCAGAAAAACAGCTAAGTGAAAAAGAGGCATGCCATATGTCAGGAAAAAAATTCAGACTAAGGGTTATACAGTTCATAAACCAGATAAATGAAAAAAATCAACAACTTATGTAAGAATAAAGAAGAAATGAAGAATAATATCACTGCAATAAAAAACACCCTGTAAAGTTTTGACAGTAGACTAGGAGAAATGGAGGACCAAATGAGCAAATTAGAAGACAAGGAAGCAAAACACACCCAAACTGCAATTGGAGAAAAAAATTAAAAGACAGGAGGAGAGCCTAGGGGAGCTATGAGACAACCTGAAACGAAGCAACATACAAATAATAGTGATGCCAGAACAACAGGAAGAGGAACAAGGGTTAGAAAACCTATTTGAAGAAATAATGTCAGAAAACTTCCTTGATGTGGGGAAGAAAAAAGTCACACAAGCACAGAAAGTCCCAAATAAGATGAACCTGAAAATACCTACAACAAGACAGATTATAATTATCATGGCAAATGTTCAAGACAAAGAGAGAATTTTAAAGGCTGCAAGAGAGAGACAGAAAGCTACATACAAGAGATTTCCCATTAGATTATCAAATGATTTATCAAAAGAAACACATTAGGCCAGAAAAAAATAGAAGGAAATTTACAAAGTGATGCAAAGCAAGTGACTGAATCCAAGAATATTCTATCCAGCAAGGCTATAATTCAAAATTGAAGGGGAAATAAGGAGCTTTGTAGACAAAAATAAATAAATAGATACAAAGGCTAAGGGAGTTTATTACTACCAAGCCAGCAATGTAAGAAATGCTAAAGGGGCTGGTATAAAAAGAAGAAATAAAAAGGTAAGAAGGAAAATAGGCACAAAAAATTAAAATGTCTACAAACAGTTCCTAGCAATAATAACTTTAAACATAAACAGACTAAATGCAATAATCCAAAGACATCGAGTGGCTCAATAGATTTAAAAAAAAAATGACCCATATATATGCTGTCTATGAGACACCCATCTCAAATTAAGGGACTCACACGGACTGAAAGTGAAGGGACAGAAAAATATATTTTAGGCAAATGGAAATGAAAAAAAACCTGGGGTATCAATAGTTATATCTGACAAAATAGACCTCAAAGTGAAGGCCATAACAAGAGATAAGAAAAACCACTTCATAATACTAAAGGGATTGATACAACAGGAGGATATAACGCTGTTAAACATATATGCACCCAATGCAGGAGCACCTAAATGCATTAAAAAAAAACTCCTAGAAGATATCAAGGGAGAGATAGACAAGAATAAAATCATAGTAGGGGACTTTAATACACCACTGACATCACTGGATAAATCCTCTAGACAAAAAAATCAGCAAAGAAACAGCAATCCTAAATGACTCACTAGATCAGATGGACTTAATTAATATCTTCAGAACATTTCACCCCAAAGCCACAGAATATATATTATTCTCAAGTTCATATGGGAATTTTCAAAAATAAACCACATATTGGGCCACAGGCAAAGTCTCTCCCCATTCAAAATGATTGAAATCATATCAAGCATCTTCTCAGACCACAATGGCATAATATTAGATATAAAAACAATCCAAAAAATTCAAACACTTTGAAGCTGAATACCATGCTATTAAACAATGATTGGATTACCAAAGAGATTAAAACAGAAATTAAAAACATCCTGGAGGGAGAGGAACCAAGATGGCAGCATAGGTGACACCTATTGTGCTGTCCCCTGCAACAATTCCAAGACTACAACATAACAACAAAACAAACATCATCCAGAATCACCGGAAAGCTAGCTGAGTGGAAATTCCACAAATAAAAGTAAAGGTGGGACACTGAGAATCAGAAGAGCGGCAGAGCGCAGCCTTGAAGATAGGCGTGGAGCCAGAGGTTCAGAGCCGTGGGCGCGCTCGGGCTGTAGGGCTGGCAGCAGCAATCCCGGCTGGATTTCTCCAATGGGGAGGGCAGAGACGTCCCACTGCACAGATTCCCCAGTGCCAGGCAAGGTCCAGCATACACACGCTAAAAGCCAGGCGTGGCAGAGGTCTCCGAGTTTGAGGAGAGTACGCATAAAGTGCGCAACAGCACAGACACGTGACATGCTCCCTTGTATGGGAGATCACTGGACAGCTTTGTTTTACAACCCTGGGCGAGACTTTGAGTGTGCAGACTCATTTGGAAGCGGCAGCATTGTCTGGCAACAGGTGGAGACTAGCGGAGGCTTTCTCTTGGAGGTGCCTGCAGCCATTACCACCCAACACAGAGACCCGCGCGCTACATAGGACTTAGCTGACACTGACGCTGCCTGCTCAGCTCAGAGACTCCGCCCATCCAACCTGAACACAGCTCACCTCCACACCCAATTGGCCTGGAGGTCAAACCCTAGTAGTGCTAACAACAATTAGCTGGGATTAACTCCAACAATAATGTATAACCCATAAAGGATTGCAGTAAGAGTATCCACCTCAGGTACCTGGGGAGGCTGAGCCACTGTCCCTTAGAGGACATCTACCACACAAAGCTAATGGACCAACACATGAAAGCAGCCAACATGCAGAGACATAGAAAGAAATCAGATGTGAAAGAAATGGAGGGAAAAAATGATTGGACATAGAATTCAAAACCACGGTGATAAGGCTTTTCAACAAGAGGCTCCTAGAAAAGGCTGAGAACTACAAGGAAATAAACAAGACCTATGAGGAAATGAACAAGACCTACAAGGAAATGAACAAGACCTACGAGGATATGAACAAGACCCTCAAGGATATGAAAAAGGACCAACTAGAAATCAAGCATACACTGATTGAAATAAAAAATAATATACAAAGTCCTAAAAGCAGTCCAGAGGGCCACGAGCACCAAGTCAAAGATTTGAAATACAAAGAAGCAAAATCCACTTGGCTGGAAAAGCAAGAAACAAAAAGAATCCAGATAATTGAAGATAGTGTAAGGAGCCTCTGGGACAACCTCAAGCATGCCAACATTTGAATTATGGGGGTGCCAGAAAAAGAGAGAGAGCAAGGTAATGAAAACCTACTTGAAGAAATAGTGACTGAAAACTTCCCCCACCTGGTGAAAGAAACTGACTTAAAAGCCCAAGAAGTACACAGAACCCCAAAATATAGGAATCTAAAGAGGACCACACCAAGACATATCATAATTAAAATGCCAAGAGCAAAAGATAAAGAGAGAATATTAAAAGCAGCAAGAGAAAAAAAGTTAGATACCTATAAGGGAGCACCCATACGATTGTCAGTGAATTTCTCAGAAATGATGCAGGCCAGATGGGAGTGGCAAGAAATATTCAAAGTGATGAGTAGCAAGAATCTACAACCATGATTACTCTATCCAGCAAAGCTCTCATGCAGAATTGAAGATCAGATAAAGTGCTTTGCAGATAAGAAAAAGCTAAAGGAGTTCATCACCACCAAACCAACATTATATGAAATGCTGAAAGATATTCTTTAAGAAGAGGAAGAAGAAAAAGGTAAAAATATAAATTATAAATTATGAACAACAAATACACATCTATCAACAAATGAATCTAAAAATCAAAGAAATTACTAATCTGATGAACAGGATAAACTGGTGAATATAACAGAATCATGGACATAGAGAGGGAATGGACTGACAATTCTTGGGGAGAAAAGCATTGTGGGAAGTGCAGCAAGAGACTGGACAAAAATCTTGCAACAATGGGAGAGGACAGTGGGGGGGAGGTGAGGGCGGAGGGTGGGATGGGCACACGGTGGAGGGGAGCTATAGGAGGATAAAAAAGGGGGAACAATGTAATTAATAAACTGAACAATAATAAATAAATAAATAAATAAAAATTAAAACATCCTGGAAACTAATGACAATAAAAACACAACAAACCAAAATCTATAAGACACAATGAAAGCATTCCTGAAAGGGAAGTTTATAGCTCTACAGACCTACCTCAAAAAAAAATTAATTAAAAAAAAAAAACAAGAAAAAATGGTAGTAAATCATCTAACTCTACAACTTAAGGAATTGGAAATAGAGCAACAAGAAAAGCCCAGAGTGAGCAGAAGAAAGGAAATAATTAAGATTAGAGAAGAAATAAATGACGTAGAGACCAGAAACAATACAAAAGATCAATGAAACCAAGAGCTAGTTCTTTGAAAGGATAAACAAGATTGATTAATCTCTATCCAGGCTTACCAAGAAGCAAAGGAAGAGGACCCAAATAAAAAAAATTCAGAAATGAAAGAGGTGAAATAACAACAGACCCCACAGAAATAGAAAGAATTATTCAAAAATACTATTAAGAACTTTATTCCAAAAAAACTAGACAACATGGAGGAAATGGGCATCTTCCTAGAAAAATACAACTTTTCAAAACTTAATGAGGAAGAATCTACACATCTCGATAGGCCAATAACTATGGAAGATATTTAATCATTTATCAAAAAGCTTCCAGCAAACAAAAGTGAGGGCCAGAAGGCTACACACTGGAGTTCTACCAAACATTCACAGAAGAACTAAAACCTGTCCTCCTCAGACTATTCCAAAAAATTCAAGAGGAAGGAACACTTCCAAGTTCATTCTATGAAGCCAGTATCACGCTAATATCAAAACCAGATAAAGATAGCACAATGAAAGAGAATTACAGGCAAATATCCCTCATGAACATAGATGCCAAAATCATAAACAAAACTTTAGCAAACTGGATCCTGCAGAACATCAGAAAAATTATAGACCATGACCAATTAGGATTTATCCTGGGGATGCAAGGATGGTATAATATCCTCCAATCAATAAACATGATACATCACATAAATAAATTGAGAGATAAAAATCATAGTCATGTCAATTGATGAAGAAAAAGCATTTGACAAAATCCAACACCCTTTCTTCATAAAAACTCTCAGCAAGGTGGAAATAGAAGGATTATACCTCAACTTAATAAAAGCCATATATGACAAACCCACAGCCAACATCATACTCAATGGGCAAAAACTAAAACCATTTCCCCTAAAAATAGGAGCAAAACAGGGATAACCACTCTCACCACTCCTATTCCACATAGTATTGGAAGTACTAGCCATTGCAATTAGACAAGAAGAAGAAGAATTAAAAGGCATCCAAATAGGAAAAGAAGTAAAATTTTCCTTATTTGCAGATGACATGATACTGTACATAGAAAACCTTAAAGACTCCATGAAAAATTATTAGACTTAATAAATGAATTTGGCAATGTAGCAGGATACAATATTAATACCAAGAAATCAATTGCATTTCTTTACACCAATAATGAACTTATAGAAAGAGACTAAAAAAACAATTCCATTTACCATTGCACCAAAAAATACCTAGAAATAAACTTAACAAAGGAGGTAAAAGACCTATATGTTGAGAACTACAGGACACTAAAAAAAGAGATACAGGAAGACATAAACAGGTGGAAGAATATACTGTGTTCATGGATTGGTAGAATCTACATCATTAAAATGTCCATACTACTCAAAGCAATCTAAAAATTCAACGCAATCCTCATTAAAATACCAAAGGCAAATTTCACAGACCTAGAATAAACTCTCCAAAAATTCATCTGGAATAAAAAGAAGACCCCGAATAGCTGCAGCAATCCTGAGAAAGAAGAACAACATAGGTGAGATCTCAATATCAGATATCTAGTTGTATTACAAAGCTACTGTTCTCAAAACAGCCTGGTACTGGCACAAGAAAAGACATACAGACCAATAAAACAGAATAGAGAACCCAGATATCTACACAAACCACTATGCTCAATTAATATTTGACAAAGGAGGCATGAACATAAAATGGAGTCAAGACGGTCTCTTCAATAAGTGGTATTGGGAAAATTCTACAGATGCATGCAAAAAAATGAAACTAGAGCACCAACTTACACCATACACAAAAAAACCTAAAACTGGATAAAGGACTTAAACATAAAATGGAAACCATAAAAATACTAGAGGAATCCACAGGCAGAAAAATCTCAGACATATGCCAAAGCAATTTCTTCACCGATACCGCTCATAGAATGATGGAAACTAAAGACAAAATAAACAAATGGGACTACATCAAAATAAAAAGCTTTTGCGCAGCAAAAGAAACCATCAACAAAACAACAAGAAAGCTCACTGCCTGGGAACATATTTGCCAATTTATCACTGATAAGGGTTTAATCTCCAAAATTTACAGAGAACTCATACAACTTAACAAAAGGAAGATAAACAACCCAATCAAAAAATGGGCGAAGGACCTAAATATACACTTTTCAAAAGAGGACATAAGGAAGGACAAGAGACATATGAAAACATGCTCAAAGCCACTAATCATCCGAGAGATGCAAATCAAAAGGACAACGCGGTACCATCTCACACTGTCATAAAGGCTATCATCAACAAATCAACAAAAGTCAAGTGCTGGAGAAATTCGGAGAAAAAGAAACCCTTTTGCACTGCTGGTGGGAATGCAAACTGGTGCAGCCACTGTGGAAAACAGTATGGAGTTTTTCTGAAAAAACTTAAAAATGAAACTCCCATTTGACCCAGTGATTCCACTTCTAGGAATATATCCCAAGAAACTAGAAACACCAGTCAGAAAGGATATATGCACCCCTATATTCATAGCAGCACAATTTATAATAGCTAAGATTTGGAAACAGCCCATCAACAGATGAGTGGATTAAAAACCGGGGGTACAGCTACACAATGGAATACTATGCTGTGTTTAAAAAAGAAGGAATTCTTACCATTTGCAACAGCATCGATGGAACTGGAAAGAATTATGCAAAGTGAAATAAGCCAGTCAGAGAAAGATAAATATCACACGATCTCACTCATTTGTGGAATATAATGTAGAACATAAACTGATGAACAAGAACAGATCCAGAGACAGAGAAGCATGGATCAGACCGTCAAACCTCAGAGGGAAGGTAGGAGAGGTGGGGAAGAGATCAACCAGAGGGCATATTAGCCAATGGACACAGATAACAGGGCAGTGAGGACATGAGTTGGGGTGTTGGGGACATTGAAGAGATAAGGACACATATGTAATAACTTAATCAATAAAGAAATTTTTTTTAAAATTAAAAATCTGTGAGGGGCCCTGGCCAGATAGTTCAGTTGGATAGGGCATCATTTCATATGCCAACATTGAGGATTCAATCCACAATCAGGGCAGATAACAAGAAACAGGCAATTAATGCATAAATGAGTGAAGCAACAAATACTAGTATCTTTCCTCTCCTTCTTCCTCTTCCTCCTCCTCCTCTTTCAAACCAATCAATAAAAATAAGAAGAGACCTATGAGGTTCCAGATATTACTTTCTTATTCTATTTTACTAAGGCAAAGATTATCTATAGAGAAGGATTTTCACAAAATGAATGTATTTTTTAAAAACTTAAAATACAGCTATATTTGGATCTGTGAGCTATAAACAGTAGAAACCTGTAAGGTTCTAAAATCTGCTATTTCCCCTCATGTTATCAGTTTTTTACAAAACTTTGTGTGTTCCATCTTCAGAAGTGATCTCAATTCTTCCAGTTCAAGAAAATGTATCTTAACTGTGTTCAGCCTTTGTATTTTTCTGACTTTACCCACAGTTGTCATTCCAGAAATGATGCATACCACTTGGTTCAATTTGCATCATTACACAAAAGGGACTCTCCTTGGAAACCATTTATGTGCTTCAAAAACATAATAGCATTTCAAAGAAGTGTGGTTTTTTTAAAGATAATAACTGAGTTAACTCCCCCACTAGATCTTGCTGAAGTATGTGACAATTAACCCAGCTTACCACTGGCTTGAAATGATTTGAAAGTGATTTAACTCTTTGGGGAAGTTTTCTTTAACCTACTTTTAAGCAAGAGAATTTTTTTGCTCTTCAATGTATTTTTGTGCATTTAAATTTTATCTCTACACTTATCCCTTGGGATATAAATTCATTTTTGGTTATGTGTGTTTGTGGTTCTTAAAAACATATGGAAACATTGCATTCTATGCTGAATCGTGTCTCTCTCAAATTCCTATGTCAAAGCCCTAACCTCCAGTACCTCAGAATGTGACTGTTGGTTGGAAGCAGAGTCTAAAAGCAGCGATCAAGTAAAAATGAGGCTGTTAGGGTGTGCCCTAATCCAATCTGACTGGTGTTCTTATTAGAAGAGGAAATTTGGACGCACAGAGAGACAGGAGGAATGTGCACACACAGAGAAAAGACCATGTGAGGACATGGCAGTGGACAGCTGTCAGCAAGAAAAGTGGGGAAGCCTCAGGAAACCGTACCTGTCAACACCTGGATCTCGGGCTTCTAGATCCTTGAGAAAATAAATTCGTATTCTTTAAGCCACTAATACACACAGATACTCTCTATTCTGTCCCTTCCAAGTGGTCATTCCAGCCTTGGCTTGAAGCTCTGCCATGTGAGGGAAGGCGCCACTCGCACTGCCTATCCTGTGTGGGGCAGCCCTTGGGAGAGTATCCGCTTCTGCTCTGAGTGACTATGATTTCCTGCAACATCTTTTTTATTTTTTAAAAGATTTCTAAAATTGATTTTCAGAAATAGAGAGAGGATTGGAGAAGGCAAGAGAAAGAGAGAGATAAAGGGCAGTGTGAGATACATTCACCGGCTGCTACCTACATGCCCCCTACTGGGCATCAAGCCTGAAACCCCCAGCATACGCCCAAACAAGAACCTAACTGGAGGGCTCATACAACTTAACAAAAAGCCACCGGAGGAGCCATACCAGCCGGGGGCTGAAATGACACACAAACCCAGTTCTTTCACAAAATAAAACAACAATAAGTTGATTAAAAAATGCCCTTAAGCAATTGGATTTTCAGGCAGTGCCTCTGAACTCCATTTCACTCACTATCCATACAAATTTATTTGCGAAACCCAGACTCCTCTCTCCCCATCACATCATTCAAGGATGGCTGTTCCTTCCTGTTTCCCTTATTTTGTGCTGCCTTAACTATCATCTTGTCAGCCTTCCCACCCATAGTTTTCAGTAGTGACCACCGAAAAGATGTTATTTTATTAACACTGGAGCGGTAAACTATGCTGTGGGCTCATCACCCACTTACCACCACCCTAACCATTTTCACTTGGAGAGATTATATTATAAGGAACAATGCAGCCTGCCTAAAAGAGGGAATAAGACATGCGGGTTGGGTGCAAGTTTATGGATAAGCCTTTACCTTGTTCAAAATGTGTGTGTCGCATTAGCCTCTAAGGCCCTGTTTCTGCCCTTGTCCCCAACAGTCTACTCAGAGCATAGCTGCTTGACGATTTTAAATTCTGAATTGTATTTGCACCTCCCTCCTTGCCCTCGGCTTCTCATTTCACTTAGGATTAAACACGTGTCCTTTTCATGGCCCATAAGGCCCTCCTGCCGGGCTCCCTGACCTCAGCAGCCTTCACCGTCCTCAGGCTCACACACCATGACTGTGCTCTAGTCTTTCCTTCAACTTGGAACTCGTTTCCCCCAGATATCTGCCTGAGGTTTGCACAAATGACACTTTTCACCCTTCCCCAGTCCCACCAATGAGAATATTAATGATAATAACAATAGCAACAGTAATAAAAACATAGTCTTTCCTGCCATTGTTAGAAGTTTTACTAATGACCCCTCCACTTAGCTCTCTAGGAAGAAGCACATTGTAAACAGTGTATGTTTAACCCATAGTTGAGTACACAGATGCACTTTGCTCTCTCAGTACCACCTTGGGAACAATGTGGTGAAAAAATAGTTCAAAAATACTTATCAATTTTTTGGCACTCATTTGCAAAACTTATTTCAATCAGATTTTTTTAAAGTTACATGTGGTAAAAATACATTTGGTGGGTGATACTTTAATGATGGTTACATGTCATTAAATGTTTGTCCAAACCCATAGAATGTACAACACTAAGAGTGAACCAATCCTAGGGTAAACTATGGACTCTGGGTGAGTATGATGTGCCAATATAGGTTTACCAATTGTAACAAATGTACCACTCTAAAGGGGGATGTTAATAATGGGGGAGGGTATGCAAATTGGAGCAGGGCATATATGGGAAATCTCTCGCCTTCCCCTCAAGTTTGCTGTGAAGCTAAAATTGCTCTTAAGAAAATAAGCCTTTTTAAAAAAGAGTTACATTCACAGGCTTTTACAGGATTAATATAAAGATGTTAGTGAATTGATACAAATGAATTGCTCAAGTGTCCATTCCTTTGTTATAAGTTTTACTAACTTTCTGGATCTCGGTCAAAAACTTAATTCTTGTCCTACCAGGTTTGACTCAGTGGATAGAGCATAGGCCTGTGGACTGAAGGGTTCCAGGTTCAATTCTGATCAAGGGCACCTACCTTGGTTTCAGGCTTGATCCCCAGCCCTGGTTGGGATATGTGTGCAGGAGGCAACGAATCTATGAGTCTCTCTCACATCCATGTTTCTTTCTCTCTGTCTCTCCCCGCCTCTTCCACTCTCTCTGAAAATCTATGGGAAAACTGTCCTTAGGTGAGGATTAACAAAAAGTACCACAATTTAATTCTAAGTCACTCTCTCCTCACAGACAGGATTCAGGGGATGTCTGGAATAATTCTAATGGAGGGTGCTCTCAGTGGACACTCTACCTACTAAGTGTCTTGGGGTCTTCAAAAGTTCACCTGAGCCCTTGCATTGTCACCTCTAATGAGACATTTATCAATTAATTGGAGCAAGTACCACACTGGCTTGCAATTATGTCTTTATCTGTATTTTTGAAATTATTTGAAAATTAACACATGCTCAAAAATGTTACCAGTGTGGAAGTCAAAAGCCCCTAATGCCCCAATCCTTTCACTTTTGCTATCTGGAGGTGAAGCCTCTTAAATTTCTGAAATACCTTCCTGAATTTCTTTATTTATAAACAAGCACATGTCTATACATCGCAGGCAGGGTTATTTTCAGAACACCACATTCAGAAGTGTAACTTTAAAAAATAATATCATAAGAACATGGTTTGTTTGTTTTTATTGCTCTTGTGGTGGGGGGAAGGGAAGAGAGAGAAAGAGGAAAAGAGAAACAGAAAAACAGATAGAAAGGTTGAAAGGCTGTAAGGGAGAGACAGAGAGTTACCTACAGATGATCTTCCATTAGATTATCAAATGCTTTCTCAACAGAAACACATCAGGTCAGAAGGAAATGGAATGAAGTATACAAAGTGATATAAAGCAAGGGACTGAATCCTAGAATACTCTATCCTGTCAAGGCTATCATTCAAAATTGAAGGGGAAATCAAGAGCTTCGCAGACAAAAAAAAGCTAAGGGAGTTTATCACCACCAAGCCAGCAATGCAAGAAATACTAATATGATGGTTGTAAAAGAAATAGAAAGAGAAGAAAGGAACACGGGCATAAAGAACAAATATGGCTATAAACAAATACCTCTCAATAATAACCTTAAAGGTAAGTGGACTAAATGCTCCGATCAAAAGACATCGAGTGGATGAATGGATAAAATAAAGTGACCATATATATGCTGTCTACAAAAGACCTACTTCACACAAACTGAAAGAGAAGTGATGGAAAAATTTTCAGCCAAATGAAAATTAAAAAAAAGAGCAAAGGTAGCAATTTTTATATCTGACAAAATAGGCAAAGTGAAGGCCATAACAAGAAATAAGGAAAGCCACTTCATAATACTAAAGGGATTGATACAACAAGAGGATATAACTCTGGTAAACATATATGCAACCAATACAGGAGCACCTAAATACATAAAAAAACTTCTGAAAAATATCAAAGAAGAGATCGACAGCAATACAATCATAGTAGTAAACTTTAATATCTCACTGACATTACTGGATAAATCCTCTAGACAAAAAACAGCAATCTTAAATGACCCACTAGCTCAGATGGACTTAATCACATCTTCAGAACATTTCACCCCAAAGCTACGGAATATACATTCTTCTCAAGTGCATATGGAACAGTATCAAAGACAGACCACATATTGGGACACAGTCAAAGTCTCTTCAAATTCAAGATTGAAATCATATCAAGCATCTTCTCAGATCACAATGGCATAATATTAGAAATCAACTAAAATAAAAACAATCAAAGAACTCAAACACTTGGAAGCTGAATTGCATGTTATTAAACAATTATTGGACTACCAAAGAGATAAAGGAAAAAATAAAAAAAAAACATCCTGGAAACTAATGACAATGAAAACACAACAATCCAAAATTTATGGGACACAGTGAAAGCAGTTCTTAGAGGGAAGTTCATAACTCTACAGGCCTACCTCAAAAAAAAGAAAAAAAAAAAAGAAAAAATGATAATAAAATATTTAACTCTACAACTTAAAGAATTAGACAGAGAGCAACACAGAAAGCCCAGAATGAGCAGAAGAAGGAAATAATAAAGATCAAATTAGAAATAAATGACATAGAGACCAAAACACAATACAAGATATCAATATAACCAAGAGCTGGTTCTCTGAAAGAATAAACAAGATTGATGAACCTCTAGCCAGGCTCACCAAGAAGCAAAGAGAGAAGATCCAGAGAAACAAAATCAGAAATGAAAGAGGAGAAATAACCCACCAAAATACAAAGGATTGTAAAAAAAAAAAAAAAAAAAAAAAAAAACTATGAACAACACTATTCGAATAAATTGGTCAACCTAGAAGAAATGGACATATTCCTAGAAAAAGAAAACCTTCCAAAACTCAATAAGGAAGAATAAAGAAATCTGAGTAGGCTGAGAATTATGGAGGAAATTGAATCAGTTATCAAAAAATTTCCAGGAAACAAACGCCCAGGGCAGACAGCTTCATAAGGGAGTTTTACCAAACATTCAAAGAAGACCTAAAACCTGTCCTCCTCAGACTATTCCAAAGTAATTCAAGAGGAATGGACACTTCCAAGCTCTTTCTATGAAGCTAGCATTACCCTAATCCCAAAACCAGACAAAGACACTACAAAGAAAAAGAATTACAGGTCAATATCTCTGATGAACATAGATGCTAAAATCCTCAACAACATCCTAGAAAATTGAATCCAGCATTATATTAAAAAGATCAGACACAATGATCAAGTGGAATTTATCCTGGGAATGCAAGAATGGTACAATGGAGAGCTCCTCGAGCCCTGCAGCTCGGCCACCACCCCGCCACCGGATCCGTGCACCAGCCCGCAGCATGGCCCCCAAACGCCAGTCCTCCCTGCCGCCCCAGACCAAGAAACCCAAGCTGGCCCCGGCCCCCAAGGAGAGGAAGCCGCCCCCCCCCCCCCGCACATGTGCCAAAGGGAGAAAAAGAACAGCAAGAAGTGATTGAACATATTGATGAAGTACAAAATGAAATAGACAGTCTTAATGAACAAGCCAGTGAGGAGATTTTGAAAGTAGAACAGATATAACAAACTCCGCCAACCATTTTTTCAGAAGAAATCGGAATTGATCTCCAAAATCCCAAATTTCGGGGTAACAACATTTGTCCACCATCCACAAGTGTCTGCACTGCTTGGGGAAGAGGATGAAGAGGCGCTGCGTTATTTGACAAGAGTTGAAGTGACAGAATTTGAAGATATTAAATCAGGTTACAGAATAGATTTTCATTTTGATGAAAATCCTTACTTTGAAAATAAAGTTCTCTCCAAAGAGTTTAATCTGAATGAGAGTGGTGATCCAACTTCAAAGTCCGCTAAATCAAATGGAAATCTGGAAAGGATCTGATGAAACGTTCAGGTCAAACACAGAGTAAAGCCAGCAGGAAGACAGCATGAGGAACCAGAAAGCATCTTTACCTGGTTTACTGGCCATTCTGATGCAGGTGCAGATGAGTTAGAAGTCATCAAAGATGACATTTGGCCAAATTCTTTACAGTACTACTTGGTTCCTGACATGGATGATGAAGAAGGGGAAGGAGAGGAAGATGGTGATGATGAAGAAGAGGAATGGTTGGAAGATATAGATGAAGAAGGGGATGAGGATGAAGGTGAAGAAGATGAAGATGATGATGAGGGGGAAGGAGGAGAGGAAGATGAAGGAGAAGAAGACTAATAAACACTGATGGATTCCAACCTTTTTTAATTTTCTCCAGTCCCTTGGAGCAAGTTGCAGTCTTTCCCCCCGCCCCTCTCTTGTGCTCAGTCCCCTGTTTTTGAGGTCTCTTTTTCTCTCCTTTACACCATGGTTCTCACCTTATTTGGGGGGGGGGTGTACTTTGAGCAGAATACAGTTGGAAAAGAATCTTTTGCCCCTTTCTGTTCCAAATTCATTTTTATCCCTTCCTGCCTCAAGAAAAACTTAATGGAATCACCACCACCATGCTCTGTGGGAAAAAAGAAAAACCTTCTGCTCCCTTAGCTCTGCTGAAAGCTGGAGGTTGCTAGGTCCCTGTAGTACTGCATATAATTCTAGCTTTTTTCCTCCTTTCTCTGTATATTGGGCTCAGAGATTACACTGTGTCTCTATGTGAATGTGGACAGTTAGCATTTACCAACATGTATCTGTCTACTTTCTCTTGTTTAAAAAAAATTAAAAAAACTTTAAAAAGGGGGGATTATAGAAGGTGAGCAAAGGGTAGGTTTGAGATGTTTGGGTGGGTTAAGTGGGCATTTTGACAGCATGGCTTCTCCTTTGGCATGTTTAATTGTGATGTTTAACGGACATCCTTGCAGTCTAAGATAACACTTTTAAAATAAAAGTCTCTCCTAATGATGACTTGAGCCCTGCCACTTGATGGGAGCATCAGCGGAACCTGTAGGATCTTATTCGGAATTGACATTTCTCTATTGTAATTTTGTTCCTGTTTATTTTTAAATTTTCTTTTTGTTTCACTGGAAAGAAAAGATGATGCTCAGTTTTAAACATTAAAAGTGTACAAGTTGCTTTGTTACAATAAAACTAAATGTGTACACAAAGAATTTGATGCTTTTCTCTCAGAACAGATTTCAAGTTTGACTTGTATAACATTGTCAGACTTTGTCAACTAAACACCACACTTTGCAGGATGATCTCAGGGCTATGTGGACGGAGTAAAGGGGTTTGAATTAGTATATTAATGTCTCCATAGTTGGGAAAGATCATGAGTACAGTTTGCTGTCAGTGTCTGAAAATTTTCTAATCATTTGGAATACCAGATTGCTCAAACTTAGTTCTGAGTATGTTGTATCTTTAATTTTGTATATCAAATTGGCATTTTAAAAATGGCCTGTATTTTCCTGGATGTAGTAACAGTGCCTGCCACCACCTCCAGACAGACCTGGTGCTCTAATGCCGTTACACATGGGGCTGTTGCTGGCATGTCTTCATTGGCCCTAGATAGGTGGCCCAGAAGACAGGCTTGCAGAGTAAGAAGTCGCATTGGTGGTTAAGAAACTCAGGTTAGGAGTACTTCTGCCTCTTCAGTACCAGCTAGCTAGTAGCTTCCGTTCTCTATGAGACCAGTCTGTGTGAATCCGGGTGCGAGGATGGACTCCGCTCTGCTAATGCCGTTGTGCACGGAACACAATGAGAAGCTACCTAATGCCTAAGCTTTTTAATGCTGTAAAATATGGTAGCTGAAATTAAGCGCCAGTTAATTTTTTCAGAGACTAACTAATGGACAGCCTGGTCAAATTCAAAGCTATTTGATGTATAAGACTTTATAAGGAACTATTCCGTCAATAGGCAAAGTGTAATAAAACCTATCTAGATAGACAGTATGTAATTTCGGCACAGGTCTCCGTTTAGTGAACACATCACTGTATACTGGTCAGGAAACTTGCTCCAATAAAGGAACATAAAGATTTAAAAAGAGAGAGAGAGAATGGTACAATATCTGCAAATCAACAAATGTGACACACCTCATAAACAAATTGAGAGACAAAAATCACATAATCATATCAACTGATGCAGGAAAAGCTATTGACAAAAATCCAACATTCTTTCTTGATAAAACCTCTCAGCAAAGTGGAAATAGAGGGGTCAGACCTCAACATAATAAAAGATTTATTTGACAAATCTATAACCAACATCCTACTCAATTGACAAAAACTAAAACCATTTCCCCTAAGAACAGGATCAATACAAGGATGCCCACGCTCACCATTCCTGTTGGAGATAGTACTGGAAGTTCTAGCCATAGCAGACAAGAAGAACAAATAAGAGGCATCCAAATTGGAATAGAAGAAGTAAAACTGTCATTATTCACAGATGACATGATATTAAATATAGAAAACCATAAGACTCTATCAAAAAACTACTAGATTTAATAAATAAATTAGGTAATGGAGCAGGTTACAAAATTAACACCCAGAAATCTATGGCTTTTTTTACACACCGATAATGAACTCACAGAAAAAGAAACAAACAAACTAAAAACAATCCCATTTACCATTCCAACAAAAAAAATTAAGATCCTTAGGAAAAAATTTAACTAAGGAAGTGAAAGACCTGTATTTGGAAAACCAGAGGACATTGAAAAAAGAGATAGAGGAAGACAAACAAATCAAAGAGTTCATGGATTGGTAGAATCAACATCATTAAAATGTCCATACTACCCAAAGCAATCTATAAATTCAATGCACTCCCCATTAAGATACAAATGGCATATTTCACAGACCTACAGCAAACTCTCCAAAAATTCACATGAATAAAAAAAGACCCTGAATAACCAATCCTCAGAGAGAAAAACAAAGTTGGAGGGATCACAATACCAGATATCAAGCTACATTACAAAGCCACTGTTCTCAAAACTGCCTGGCACTGGCACATGAATAGACAGACACATAGACCAATGGAACAGAACAGAGAACCCAGAAATCGACACAAGCCATTATAAAACCAATATTTCACAAAGGAAGCAAGAGCATACAGTGGAGTCAAGACAATCTTTTTAATAAATGGTGATGGGAAAATTGGACAGATACATGCCAAAAAATGAAACCAGACCACCAACTTACACCATACACAAAATAGGCTCAAAATGGATAAAGGACTTAACCATAAGATGGGAAACCATAAAAATCTTGGAAAAATCCATAGGTACCATAATATCAGACATATCTCATAGCAATATCTTTACCAGTACAGCTCCTAGAGCAATTAAAAGGAAGGATAAAATAAACAAATGGGTCTCCATCAAAATAAAAAGCTTTTACATAGCAAAATAAACCATCAACAAAACAACAAGAAAGCCCACTGAGTGGGAACCATGTTTTCCAATGTTTTATCCCATAAGGGCCTAATCTCAAAAACTTATCGGGAACTCATACATCTTAACAAAAGGAAGATAAACAACCCACTCAAAAAATGGACAAAGGACCTAAATAGATACTTCTCAAAAGAGGACATACAGAAGGCCAAGAGACATATGAAAACATACTTAAAGTCACAAATCATCCAAGAGATGCAAATCAAAATAACAATGACGTGCCATCTCACACCTGTCAGAATGGTTATCATCAACAAATCAACAAAGGACAAGTGCTAGAGAGGATGTAGATAAAAAGGAACCCTTGTGCACTGCCAGTAGAAATGCAGACTGGTACAACCACTATGGAGAACAGTATGGAGTTTCCTCAAAAAATTAAAAATGGAACTCCCATTGGATCCAGTAATTAAACTTCTAGGAATATATCCCAAGAAATCATAAACACCAATAGAAAGGACATATGCACCTCTATGTTCACAGCAGCACAAGTCACCATTTGGAAACAGCCTAAGTGCCCATCAGCAGATGAGTGGATTAAAAAGCTGTGTTACATCTACATAATGGAAGTCTATGATGCTGTAAAAAGGAAAGAACTCTTACCATTTGCAACAGCATGGATGGACCCGGAGAGCATTATGCTAAGTGAAATAAGCCATTTGGAGAAAGACAAATATCACATGATCTCACTCATTTGTGGAATATAATGAATACTCCCCTGAAAGCCTGATTGATGCCTAACTGTCCCCCTGCCAGCCTGGTCACTCCTAACTGCCCTCCCCAGCAGGCCTGGTCACCCCTAATGGCCCTCCCTTCAGGCCTGGTCCCCCCCGAACTGCCCTTCCCTGCAGACCCGGTCACCACCAATTTCCCTCCTTTGCCAGCCTGGTCACCCTAACTTCCCTCCCTGCAGGTTTGATCACCCCCAACTGCCATTCCTTGCAGGCCTAGTCCCTCCCAACTACCCTCCCTTGCTGGCCATCTTGTGGTGGCCATCTTATGTTCACATGGGGGCAGGATCTTTGACCACATGAGGGCAGCCATCTTGTGTGTTGGAGTAATGATCAATCTGCATATTACTCTTCTATTAGATAGGATAAAGCAGTGGTTGGCAAACTGTGGCTCACAAGCCACATGGCGGCTCTTTGGCCCCTTGAGTTTGTGGCTCGCGAGCTGCAGTTTGCCAATCACTGCTTTAGGACAATGATTTGGGTTATACCTTAGAACAGTGGTCAGCAAACCGCAGCTCGTGAGCCATAAACTCAAGGGGCTAAAGAGCCACATGTGGCTTGCGAGCTGCAGTTTTCTGACCACTGGGATAGAGGCCTGGGGCATGGATGGGGGCCAGATGGTTTTTTCTGAAGGGTGTCCTGGATCGAGATGGGGGTTCCTGTGGGGTGTGGGGTGTCCTGGGCAAGGGGCCTGTGATGGTTTGCAAGCCAGCCACACCCCCTGGTGATACAAGCAGAGGCTCTGGTATCTGGGATCTATTTATCTTCTGTAATTGAAACTTTGTAGCCTGGAGTGGAGCTGAGCCTTCTGCTCACTCCATGGTGGCAGCCACTTCTGTTGGGATTTATTTATCTTTTATAATTGAAACTTTGTAGCCTTAAGCAGAGGCCAAGGCAGGCCAGGGCTGCACAAGCTTGGCTTCCTCCATCGCCAGGGGCAACCCTAGCCTGCTGCTATCTCCAGCTCTGTGGCTGCTGCCATTTTTGTTGGGATTTGTTTATCTTCTATAATTGAAACTTTGTAGCCTGGAGTGGAGGCCTGGGCTGGCCTGGGTGTGCAGAAAGCTTGGCTTCCTCCATCACCAGAGAAACCCAAGCCTCCCTCCTGCTCTCTCTATGGCTGCAGCCACCTTGGTTGGGTTAATTTGCATACTTGCTCCTGATTGGCTGGTGGGCATGATTGGTTATTGTAGCATAGTGATGGTTAATTTGCATATTATTCTTTTATTAAATAGTATTCATATCAGTAGGTTTGTTATATTGAAAACTTAAAATCCAAATGAATTGTTATGGATATCCTATGTAATAAAACCCTAATATGCAAATAAACTGAATGGCAGAACGTCAGCTGCCCCCTCTGGTGGTCAGTGCACTCCCACAGAGGGAATGCTGCTCAGCCAGAAACTGGGCCTATGGCTGGCGATCGCAGCAGCAGTTGGGGAAGCCTCTCCTGCCTCCATGGAAGCACTGAAGCGCAGTGACCCAAACAATAAGTAGCAGTGAGCAGGCGGGCGATAAGGAGCAAGGAGTCCCAGACTGTGAGAGGGATCCTGGACTGCAAGAGGGATCCAGACTGCAAGAGGGATGTCAGCTGCCAGGGGGTGGGGCCTAAGCTGGCAGTTGGACATCCCCAGGAGGTCCCGGACTATGAGAGGGCACAGGCTGGGCTCAGGGACTCTCCCTCCACATCCCTCCCACTCCTCCACCCCCCGGTGCACAAATTTCATGCACCAGACCTCTAAAATACTTGCTCCTGATTGGCTGGTGGGCATATAAAATATATAAAATATATTTTCCGATAAAATATAATTCAATAAAATATAATTCAATGAATAGTTTTGTTATGTTGTAAACTCACTAAGTTAAATCTATTTAAATGAAAACTACTTTTCAAAACTCTAAAAATATTATTAGGCAAGGGAGAGGAAGGAAATGAGCAAGATAGAAATATGCATGTTATATATGGCTTTTTCGTAACTTCTTTCTCACAGACCAAACAAACAAACGATTAAATTAAAACAGAAACAAGGAAATAACAAGAAACAATGCCTGCTGGCATTTTGTCACTTCCCTGAGAAATTTCATTTGCTTATTATTTGAAGAGGCACTATTATCTTGGACCAGAGCCACGAACTAGAAGTCAGGCTTGTATAAATGCCACTGAATCTTTGATTTCAACTCACTTGGTAGCTTTATATGCATGACTCACTTCGAGGCCTGTGTTTCCTCTTCAACAAAGAAAAACAAAATTAACTGTTTGAGACAAAGTGCTTAAGTATTGATAACCTAAAAATTTGGGGGGGAGGGAGAAGATTTGAAAAACATAAGAAGAAACATTGCATATATTATATTATAAATTTTTCTGATCATCAGTGCTAATTTAATTTATTCAGCCAATATTTATTAAGTGATGAAGTAAGTGGAAATAGAAGAACTTGTGGGGAGCCTGAAAGAGTGTGGTTGGACAGGTATGGGGAACAGAAAAGTATCAAAGAAGCTAAGCAAGGAGAGGGTTTCAGAAGGAAGCAAATGTCCAACAGGTTTAAATATTACAAAGTAGTCAAGTGTGTTCAATGTATTTGACATTTAGGAGTTCATTGATGACAATTAAAAAATGGTGTCCATTGTATGTAGTGTTTATAAAGCACTCTCACATTTTATCATCATATTAAATAAGTTCTGTCTGTTGGAATGCCTAAAGTGGTTTCTGTGTTCCAGACTGGGTCTTCCCTAATACAGCAGGGCATATCCGCTAGTCTTGGTAAGTGTGAGTTCACTGAGTAGGTGGAGTGGGATGGTACCATCCCTCCCCATCTCTGCTTGCATCACTGATTTGTATGGAAGCCAGGAAACTCTGGGACGGAAAAGTGAAGTCTTGCTTCCACCTGTGTTGTAGACACAGATGTAAATATATAGGAACGGATGTGTGGGCGGATTCTGAAGGTAGGGATTGTAATGAGAGGTAATAAATTACTACAAGAGTATGGGCCCTGGGGCAGAGAATTCAATATAAAAGGAGTCCACCCCAAAGAGGCAGAGAGCCTGAGAGTCAAAAGAGTGTGGCAGCCACAATATGACCATGTCTCAAGCAAGCGAGGGGGAAAAGCTGTGCATAAATCAAAAGAGGGAACTTAATAAACGCTGGCACACCTCTGCACCCAGAAGATACACTGTGGGATTCCTTTAACAGACCATTGGACAAATGGAGGAGAGCCAACATTCACTGGCTATGCCAATTCCTCTTAACACCATGAGCTTTGAGAAGATCTGCACCTTGGAAGGGCAAGAGCAATGTCATCAGCAGAGACTGGCAACAAGCAAAGGCTACAACAACTTGGACTGACCACAACTTCTTGGAACCACCTTCTAGGATCTGATCTCCCGCCACCATCACCCTCACACACACACCCCAAACCTGTGGGAGAGCCAAGTAGTACTTTGTAAAAGGCTGAAGTTTATGCCTGATTGGATGGAGGATATAATCAATGTAGTTTAGGTTACAAAGAAAAGACCATGTAATTGACTACTAGTATATCTCAAATAGGAAGGGAAAGATTTTCTGAAACTTGAAACAATAGAAGAATTCTCAAATTTTGTTTTCTATTTCATACTAGAGGACTGGTGCCCAAAATTCATGCAGAGGGTGTGGGGATGTCCTTCAGAGAACCTGCATCCTCTCCAATCTGGGACCCCTTCTCACAATCCAGGACTGCTGATTCAAAACTGCTTACTTGCCTGCCTCCCTGATTGCCCCTAACCGATTCTGCCTGCCAGCCTGATCACCCCCTAACCACTACCCTGCCAGCCTAATTGAGGTCTAAATGCTCCCCTGCCAGCCTGTTTGCCCCCAACTTCCATCCTCTGCTGGCCTGGTCATGCCTAACTGCTCTCCCCTGCAGGCTTGATCGCCCCCAACTGCCCTCATTTGTAGGCCTAGTCCCTCCCAACTGCCCTCCCCTGCTGCCCTGATTGCCCACAACTGCCCTCCCTTGTATGCCTGGAACCTCCCAATGGCCCTCCCCTGCTGGCCATCTTGTGGTGGCCATCTTGTGTCCACATTTTGGCAGGATCTTTGACCACATGGGAGCAGCCCTCTTGTGTGCTGGAGTGATGGTCAATCTGTGTATTACTCTTTTATTAGATAGGATAGAGGCCTGGTGCATGGGTGGGGCCAGCTGGTTTGCCCTGAAGAGTGTCCCAGGTCAGGGTGGGGGTTACCTTGGGGCATGGGGCGGCCTGGGTGAGGGGCCTGTGGTGGTTTGCACACTGGCCTCACTCCCCAGCGACCCAAGTGGAGGCCCTGGGATCTGGGATTAATTTATGTTCTACAATTGAAACTTTGTAGCCTGGAGCAGAGCCAAGCCTTCTGTTCACTCTGTGGTGACAGACATTTTGGTTTGGATTTATTTAAATTTTATAATTGAAACTTTGTAGCCTGGAGTGGAGGCCTAGGCACTAGGGCTGCAGAAACTTGGCTTCCTCCATCACCCAGGCAATCCTAGCCTCTGTTCTCTCCAGCTCCATGGCTGCCACCATTTCTGTTGGGATATATCTTCTATAATTGAAACTTGGTAGCATTGAGTGGAGGCCTAGACCAGCAAGGGCAGGCAGAAAGCTTGGCTTCTTCCATTGCAGAGGAAACCCAAGCCTCCCTCCTGTTCTCAGTGGCTGCAGCCATCTTGGTTGGTGTTTATTTGCATAATTTGCTCCTGATTGGCTGATGAGTGTTGCTGCAGGTGTGGCTTGATTGGAGGTATGGTAAATTTGCATATTACTCTTTTATTAGATAGGATGTCAGTGTTATATTTGAAATTTTCACTTAGATTTAAAAATTAGTGCATAAATTGGATATAATAGGCTTTAATTACTTTTCCATATTAGTTATTTTAGATTTTAAAATTTGGTTTATTTCTCTTTTAGCCATTTATACTGGTAGTCAAATAATTTTAGTAACACAAAAACCAACTCTTGTTTCAGTTTATCAATAAAACTAGAGACCCAGTACACAAAATTCATGCACGGGGGGGAGGGTAGGTACCCTCAGCTCAGTCTGCACCCTCTCCAATTCAGGACTCCTTGTAGGGTGTTCAACTGCTGATTTAGGCCCAATCCCTCTTACAATCTGGGACCACTGGCTTCTAACTGCTCACCTGCCTGCCTGCCTGATCACCCCTAACTGCCACCTTTGCTGGCCTGGTTGCCCCCAACAGCCGCCCCCTGCTAGCCTAGTTGCCCAAAACAGCCCCTACCCCACCAACCTGGTTGCCCCTAACTGCCCCCCCCCCCGTTGACCTGGTTGCCCCCAACTGCCCCTGCCAACTAGCCTAGTTGCCCCTAACTGCCCCTCCACCAACCTGGTTGCCCCTCACTGCCCCCCCTCTGCTGGCTTGGTTGGCCCTCACTGCCCTCCCCCCCCTGGTCACCCCCAGCTGCTCCCCTGTGGGCCTGGTCACTCCATACAGCCTGTTTAGTCGTCTGTTCAGTTGCGATGGTTGCTTAGGTTTTTATACATATAGATTGCTTCCACATTTCCCAATATGTTTTTGCCTTTATCTTTTATAAAATCTAGTTTTTGCTAGTTCTTATTTATCTGTTCTTATTCCAAAATTGTTTTCTATAGGAAAAGAAGACTAACATATTTTGAGCTGTCTTCAATGTACCAAGTTTTAGTACAGATTAAGATCTATGTTTAGCCAAAACCGGTTTTGCTCAGTGGATAGAGCATTGGCCTGCGGACTCAGAGGTCCTGGGTTCCATTCTGGTCAAGGGCATGTACCTTGGTTGCAAGCACATTCCCAGTAGGGGTTGTGCAGGAGGCAGCTGATCGATGTTTCTCTCTCATCGATGTTTCTAGCTATATGTCCCTCTCCTTTCCTCTCTGTAAAAAATTAATAAAATATATATACATATATATTTTAAAAATCTATGTTTATCTTTTAGTATTATTTTCAAACTTTAAATTTAGTTCAGAAACAACTTTCACACTTCTCTTTTTGTCTTAAATTTTATAACAATAATACCTTACCTAAGAAATTTAACTATCTTTGTGGTGATAGTTATCTAGATCAGTTAAATTTACTGTCATTTCTATGTCCCCAATCTTTTGTAGTTTATTTTGTACCTACAGATTGTGTTACAATATTCGTTCAACTTTTGTGTTTGCAAAGGACTTTCTTCCGCCTTAAACTCAAATAACAATCATAGCAAACAGACAACTAATATCTAAAACTAACAGTGGCGATGGGCATTATGATCATTGTGTAGTGAGATCAAGTGTTTTTGAGAGATTTATGATAATTTTATTCTAAAGGCTTGCTTATATTCTCTCTATGATAGAAATTTTAAAACCTTATACTCTAAAATTTTTAATGATATCTATCTTTCCTCTTTCTCTATTTCAATTAAATATTGAATGTTTACGTAGTTGAAGAATTTGATAAGTAGAGCCGAGGCCGGTTTGGCTCAGTGGATAGAGCGTCGGACTGCGGACTGAAGGGTCCCAGGTTCGATTCTGGTCAAGGGCATGTACCTTGGCTGTGGGCGCATCCCCAGTAGGGGGCGTGCAAGAGGCAGCTGATCGATGTCTCTCTCTCATCAATGTTTCTGACTTTCTATCCCTCTCCCTTCTGCTCTGTAAAAAATTAATAAAAATTTTTTTTAAAAAAAGAATTTGAGAAGTAGATATCTAGTAATAATTCTTCAGGTACTCAAGAGAGATTTCTTATTTTTTCTTAACTGAAGACAAGTTATTTTCAATGATTTCTCTCAGTATGCTTTCTATGTTCTTTTACTTCTTTTTTTCCCCGACAACACTATTCACAGATTGAAATGGAGCGATCTGTTTTCTTAGGTCTATACATATACTTTTTTAGCTTTAAATTGTAAAGTATACCTTTTCATATTTTTTTTCCTATTATTGTTGAACCTTCAAAGATACCTGCTGCTCTTCTCTTGTAGTGAGATTAGGTTAGAGGAGGCCCCTGTATTGTTTACAAGTTAATTTTGTAGACCAATTGACAGTCTCAACTGCCAGTTCAAGAAAAGAAATATTGTTGTATACTTTGAAAGAAACATTACTTCCTTAAGAACTATGAGCTTAAAACAACAGAAGCTAAAGTTGCAGGGATGGGAAGCAAGTGTTTGTATGTGGGTTCTTTCATGTGATAGCGATAGGAGTGAATCCCACTCCCACACCTTGATTCCTGGATCTGATATAATGGGAGAAACACCACCATATAAACTGGTCACTTTGATCACTGGTTCAAATCATATACTCTATCATATAGGATAGTACTCCAACCTTGAACCACTTCACATTTTCTAAGGGGCCACTAGATTATGGGAACTTGGTAAAAATCCTCATTTCATGGGCATGAACCTATTGCACCATTTATTTTGCTGTTAAAATTAGTTCCTTGATCAGAAGCAATTTCAAAAGTGATTGTTTTCATTCAACTCCCTAATGTATCCAAATTCATTTGATGGATGGTATGAAGTATGATTCTAAATGATCCTAGTCATTAACTAGAAATTTTTAGTTTACCAGAGAAAATAGTCATTATCAGAAATAACTTCACTTACACTCAGTCCCTGTTTCTTCTCTGTCATTACGACAAAACAAAAAAGATAAAGGAGGTGACAAAGAAATGTGAAATGCTCCAATTATATTAACCATTATGAGAGTATTGCTTTTGTTTTCCAATTAGTAGCTTAAAAATCTACTTGTTTGCCTAAAAATATATTAAATAAATTAGCTAAGTACTCCTCAAAGTATTTAAAAGTAGAAGTCTTAAAAATATTTTATGACTTTCCTATATATTATAAAATGGGTACTTGATAAGTATAAATGTTTAGTACATGATTTGTTGGGTAAATTGATATTTGATTATAGTGGTTGATTATATATGTGATACATAATGAATAATTTTATATATTATATATGGATTTGGTTGTATTAATTCATTCTAATTATTTTATAACTAGAGGCCCAGTGCATAAATTCATGTATGAGGGGAGGGGATGTCTCTCAGCCCAGCCTGCACCCTCTCCAATCTAGGACCCCTATCAGGATCAGGCCTAAATGGGCAGTCTGACATCCTTCTCACAATCCAAAACTGCTGGCTCCTAACTACTCATCTGCCTGCCTCCCTGATTACCCCTAACCGTTTCTGCCTGCCAGCCTGATCACCCCCTAACCGCTACACTGCTAGCCTAATTGATGTCTAACTGCTCCCCTGTCAGCATATTTGCCCTCAACTTCTCTCCTCTGCTGTCCTAGTCACTACTAACTGCCCTCCTCTGCAGGCTTGATCACCCCCAACTGCCATCCCCTGCTGGTCGGATCGCCCACAGCTGCCCTCCCTTGCAGGCCTGGAACCTCCCAATGGCCCTTCCCTTCTGACAATCTTGTGGTGGCCATCTTGTCTTCACATGGGGGAAGGATCTTTGACCACATGGGGGCAGCCCTCTTGTGTGCTGGAGTGATGGTCAATCTGTGTATTACTCTTTTATTAGATAGGATAGAGGTCTGGTGCATGGATGGGGCCAGCTGGTTTGCCCTGAAGGGTGTCCCAGATCAGGGTGAGGGTTTCCTTGGGGTGTGGGATGGCCTGGGAAAGGGGCCTGTGGTGGTTTGCAGGCTGGCCACGCCCCCTAGCAATCCCTGGGATCTGGGATTAATTTATGTTCTACAATTGAAACTTTGTAGCCTAGAGTGGAGGCCTAGGAGCTAGGGCTACAGAAGCTTGGCTTCCTCCATCGCCCGGGCAATCCTAGCCTCTGTTCTCTCCAGCTCCATGGCTGCCACCATTTCTGTTGGAGTATATCTTCTGTAGTTGAAACTTTGTAGCATTGAGTGGAGGCATAGGCTGGCAATTGCAGGAGGAAAACTTGGCTTCCTCCATTGCCAGGGAAACCCAAGCCTCCCTCCTGCTCTCAGTAGCTGCAGCCATCTTGATTGGGGTTTATTTGCATAATGTGCTCCCAGTTGGTTGGTGGGTATGGTTGTGGGTGTGGCTTGATTGGAAGTACAGTCAATTTGCATATTACTCTTTTATTAAATAGGATTAGAATATTTATAGAATTAATAAACCCTGTTAATAGTTTACTAGGTTCAACCTTCCAAACCATTTTTAATGCATATATATATATATATATATATATATATATGGACACCCACAGGTGTTTGTTTTATTTATTTATTTATTTATTTTGTGTTAATCTTCACCTGAGGAAATTTTTCCCATTGATTTCTAAATAGAGTGGAAGGAGGAGGAGAGAAAGAGAGAGATAAACATTAACATGAGAGAGACACATTAATTGGTTGCCTCCCACACACACCCCTACCTGGGATGGGGATCAAGCCTGCAATGGAGGTATGTGCCCTTGACCAGAATTGAACCTGGGATCCTTCTGTCCATGGGCCGACACTCTATCCACTGAGCCAAACTTGTTAGGGCTATTGTTTGTTTTAAATATACCATCATATTGTATGTATTATCTCAAAAATTGCTTTTATTAAATATAATAGGAACATGTATAGATATATGTAACCATTGGTTGCAAAACTAATTGCATTGGTTTTATAAATCAATTTAGGTAGAATTTTATTATACATACTTACATATTAAATATATAATATTTGTATTTATATGTATTAGATATAAAAATATACTAATATAATCTATAATATAGTATATTAGTATAACATTAACATAATATACTAATATAAATATATGTTGTAATAATTATAATATATTAGTATGTTAATATTAGATATATATAATAATGCATAAATATTTATATTTTACATATTATGTCTTATATAACTATATATTATATAACATCATTATACATGTTATATATGAATATATAGTACAAGTGGCCTAGTGCACGAAATTTGTGGGGGTTGTCTCTCAGTCCGGCCTGCATCCTCTCCAATCTGAGATCCCTGTGGGATCGGGCCTAAACTGGCACTTGGACAACCCCCTCACAATCTGCTCCTAGCCACTCACCTGCCTGACTGCTTGATCACCCCTAACCACTCTGCTTGCTAACCACTGCAACTGGTCCCCTCTGCCGGCCTGCTTGGCCCCAACTGCCCCCCACCATCAGCCTGATCACCCCCAACTGCCACCCCTCCTGGCCTGATCACCTCCAACTGCCTTCCCCTCCTGGCCTATCACCCCTAATGGCTTCTGCCTTGGCCCCTCCACCATGGCGATCTGGGATCCCCATGCGCACACGCTCTCCCCCGGTGCCTACAGTGAAGCGTGAGTAGCCGGTCTTCCCCCTCTGTCTCCCTTGGCCCCGCCCTTCGCATGCGCACAGTGATCTGGGACCCCTGCGCTCCCGCCCTTCGCGATCTCGGACCCCAGGAGCCCACGGCAAAGCACGGGGGTGGCTGGTCTTCCCGCCGTGCCTCCGCAAGGCCTAGGGAACTGGCACCTCGGGCTTGCCGAGATCACCAGCGCAGCGTCTGCTCCCCAGGCCCATGGCGCTCGTTCCCCAGGCCGTGCAGAGGCGGCGGGAGAGGCAAGGATCGCACACTGAGCGGCCCTGTCCCCCACTCCTGATTGGCTGGTAGCATAGCCAATCAGGAGCCAAGGTATGGTCACATTTGCATGTTATTCTTTTATTAGATAGGATAATATTTATATATAACAGTTGAATGTTTCTTTGCAAGATTAAGATGTATTCATATTTATTTGAATGTCCTTTAGCTGAATTTTATAATTTGTTTTATATAAACTTTACATATTTTTATTTATCCTAGGTATTTTATATCTTTTGTTACTATTATGAATAGGATTTTTCAATGTACAAGTGATTGTTGCTATTGACTTTTGTAAGGAAATCTATAGCAGTAATCCTGGGTATTTTTGTCTAATAATATTTGCCCAGTAATAGTGGGCAGTTGCTCATTAGGCTTAGTGGATAAATGTCAACTGTGATATTTGCTAGTGTTTGTGATTGATAGCCCTGTACAAGTGGGAAGTTTCCCTCTTTTTCTAGTGCTTGCAGAGTGTTAAAAGGAAATAGGTATTGAATTTTATCAAATGGCATTTAGAGATGATTTTTCAAATATTATTAAGACATTTGATTGTGAAATCCAATATCAGATTCAATCATTATATTTTGGATCTTCTTTTTAGTGGTGTGCAGTTGCCAGTGGTAAAAAAATTGTCATATTTGATGAAGAAGACCTTTAAAATCATTTTGATAAATATTGAGATTAAAGCTAGTTATGTATAAATATCCACCTTATTGGTAAACTGTGCCTATTATTTGAATCAATTCTATTGAATTGACAATAGAACTCACTTGATACTTACAGAAGTCAGACTGAAAATAAAAAACATGGTAATATGGAATTAAGACAGATTGTTTTTATGTTTCTTCCAACAAATGGCAAAACCACTTTATATTCATGCACAAACTAAGAACAGCTTTCTGATCTTTACAGAGCATCTGCCAAAGTAAATTATAAATACCTCAGTTAAACTTTGAAATTATATTGGAAAGTAGCATGATGGTTAACAAAGATGAAAATTTATTAAGAGCACTTAAATAAACCCTTGTCGACTGGATGTGAGAAAAGCACAGGCTCCTAACCCTGCCACCTGGGGTGAGTGCAGCAAAAAGAGCAGGAGAGAGGTGAGGAGGACTGAACAAGGCTGCCTCCAGATACCTGTCCACAGGCTAAAGGCGATTCATCCCCAGATGGGGCACGGCACCCTCGGAGATGGATTTCTGACTCCCCAGGGCCATTAGAGGCGAGAGTTCTTACAGCCCTGATGCTCTGAGAACAAGATAACAGCTTGTTCAACACAACAGCTAAACCTTTAGGGACTGTTTTTTGTTCTTTAGCCTTTCTCATTTCACCCAGAGTATTTGTGGATCACGTGAGGATATGGTATCATTTGCTCAAAATCTTTGGTAAATCTGTTAAAACTGCACTACTAGAATATGTTGGACTGTGAGCTCTTCTTCCTTATTGCAGTGTCCAACAAAGATGCCAAAGTCAACAAACTTGCATCAAAAACAATTACCTGAAATGTACATTTTAAACTATGGTATGATTTTTCTACATTTGAAAACATTTTGTATCTTCTTAAAATAAACCTGTCTCTTTCTAAATGTTTTCATATTACAAATACCTTTCTATTACGAAACTGAAGCATCCATCTTATATAAAAACTGCTGTTTGAAATTTTAACCCTGCTATTTGGCTTCTGTAAATGCTTGCTTGCTTAAATAATAAGGAAAATAAGATTACTCCCACTTCGGAGAGGCCATTAAACCTTCCCCGGACGAAATTACCAGTGCTGGCCCAGGCCAGGCCTTTGGGTGAGATCTCAAGGCCACAGCACATGGGGGCTCTTTAAGAACTTGCAAAGGGGGCGGGAAACACCCCATATTTGAGAGACAAAGAAAGTAAAAACATATAAATAGGGAAAATTCCTCCATGTTGGAGCCCAGAATTTGAGAGACACTTTCCTCTGGACCCACGTGTAATAAATGTAACTCCATCTCTCTAAGTATTGCTTGGTTCTTCTCAGGCTTTCTGTAACAAAACGAGGGAGTTGGTAGATAGTTTCTTTCTGCACAATTAGTTATTTACTTACAGTATTGTTCAACACTAAAGTGAAGTCATATAAGGTGCCATAGGAGCTTGTAAAGAGGGTGAACGTGGGTCAAGGGGTCAGGAAAGGCAATCTCAAGGAAATGGCATGGATATTGGCTTCATTCCGGTTAGATCAATGAAAGCAAAGCCTGTTTACCAACATAAATGGAGGTTATTAGAAGTAAGTGGGCTGGCATCTGGAAAACCCTCTCAACACACCCCGATACTGAGAACTTCTTACTGCTGGTGCCCCTTTCGGGCACTGAACCACGGGCCCAAGCACCTGGAAGCTGGAAGCAAACATGAAAATACAATGCAGCTATTCAAAGAGGAAGGGAAGTCTAGGACATTCCTTTGACTTGACATATATTCTTTCCTTTTCTTTCTGTGTTTTTCTTCCCTTCCCCTCAACCCCCCTTAGTTTTGTCTTCTTACCATGTGTCTCTTTCTTCTTGCTCTATTTAAGATGGCGAACTTGAAGAAAAAGACATTAATGAAAAACAAATTCCCAAACCATCAAGGCTAATGAATTTAATATTATAACCATAAACTACTGGAGCAGTTTAACAGATTAGGTAGACACTTAGCAATGACACCTTGCCTTCATAGCAGAGATCTTTTCTGTGGAGTTCAGCTGCAGACCTCGGGGTAGGAATTATTCAGAGAGCAGCAGGAGACACACAGAGGAAGAGAGATGCTGTGCTGTTAGTCTTTGTGGAACTTGTCCAGAGGAACCGAGGAGGCTCTCCGCTGCCACACATATTAGCTCTGCGTGGGCAGATGTGGGATGGCATTTCACCTCATCGCATCCTTCAGTTATGTATTCCTGAATAAAAATATCCATTTGGTCTTCTCTCTCCAGAGAATAACAGTCTGAAGCAGACATGAATCTTTGATGCCAATTAACTGGAAAGAAAACCTGTTTGTTTTAAAATACTTTCTATTGTCAAAGTAAAATAATAAGCAACTCTCTTAGACAAGGTTTGTGGTTGCAAACAAAAAAAAAAGTCACTCCAGCTAGGTTAAGCAAAAAAGGATTAATTAAGGAATATAGACAGCGTATCATGAAAGCTAACGAAATGAACTCCCCGTATCACTCTCAGGACCTTTTTGCAGAACCGGCCTCCCAAGTGTACTGTCACTCTCTCACAACCAGGAACTTGTTCGATCAGAGAAGCCACCACCACAGCTCATACCGTGGACCACATGCTCCGACTCTTCCCCTGGGGCAAGCCTGGATCAGCCTCCTTGGGGAGCGAGGGGTGGATCATAGTGGCTGAACCACAGTCACAGGTCTGAAGCCTAAAGACAAGGGAGCCTGGGAAATGGAGCTTTGTGGATTTGACTATGGGAAGGAGGGCTTACAATAAGGAAGATTAACACACTGTGGAGAATGTATTTAAAAGATTTTGGGTGCTGTAATGACATCTCTTTACTACAATATCCCCATAGTATTCTCTCAGAATTAAAAACTTCTCTGGTTTATGAAATTCCAGCATCTGGGAACTATAGTGAGTGAATAATAATCTAAAAAGGATCATGGTGAAGTAAAAACACTGCAGGTTTAGATGTACATTAAAAAGCTTGAACTTAATTTAGTAGGGAATCGTGTGTCATTGAAGGAGCAGAGAAATGTCACTGGGATGCATATGTAGAGCCCTTCTCTTTTGAAGATGGGGTAGAAAATAATGTCATGTATTTCCACAGACAAAATTAAAACTCTATCCTCTAGTCGTTTTTTTCCTTTGTCTGTCGCGTTTTGTCTGTCTTGCTTGCCTGTTACCTCTTGCTGGTCACCTGCAATAATGGTAAAATTCCACATGGTCACTGTAGGCCACCTTCAGATAAACAGTCTTGGTGTGTAAGAATTTTGTTTTTTTAATAGTTAATTCTGTATGGTTCTAGATTGGTTGCCCCAGGTCATGCTCATTTATTCAGAGAGCAGCACGGGACACACAGAGGAAGTGAGATGCCCCTGTTGTTAGCCTTTGTTGAACTTGTCCAGAGGAACCGAGGAGGCTCTCTGCTGCCACACTTACTATAATTCTATTGTTTTCTTATCTTTGCCAACATCTCAGATCCAATCCAGGGTCAAGGAAGGGGCCTGGGTAATAGTCACTGTGGGAACATCTGTGACTTATCAGCAGACTCTTTAAACTCTAGTGCATGCTCATGGGTTAGTTCTAGTTACAGACCTCTGTTCCCTATAATTATGTGGGGAGGTAGTCAGAGAGGTAGGTGAACAACAGGGCCAGCCCCACTGGGCTGTGTGGCTTGACAGCAGGACTCATGGATGCAAGAGAAGCTTAGATTGTGCCTACAGATGTCAGGGTCCTGGAGTGGTAAAGTGCATCAGTTGATCAGATGCAAAAGAAAAGGTGGACTTGCCACATAGCAAAAGTGATTTCCAGTTGAGAAGATTTTAGACCATCAAAAATCTAAACATCAACAACATTACCTTAAAAACCCCTGTATTTGAAAGACCTTGGCTATGGGACACCAAGTTGATACAGAAACAGTGGGATGTCTTTGGTCAGCTGAAAAGAGTGGCACAAGGTGTTTCAAATGCACAGAGAGCTGTTGCCCAGGAAACAGTCTTAGCTTTAAACAGGACCACGAAGCTGAAGGAGGAAAGGATCTGGAGAGGTGATGGTTTGAGATTTTTTGGTCAGGCTGGCCCCATGTGAAGGGGGGAACAGTGTGTACCTGGGTCTAACTGCTTTTCAAGATAAGGCCTGGAAGAAGTAGGGACATTTAACTGTTCTGTGATCAGAACTGGTGATTGGACTGAATGTGATTTCTAGAGGCAGAAGGACGACCTCAGCAGGAACCTGGGGTCCTGGAGAAGAGAGATCTCAGGTCCTGGGAAGGATAAAAGGTCCCTCTGAGTGCTGTGGCCACAGAGACATAGCAAGATCATGTGGGGCCTCCAGGGGCTGAGTCCCCATCTCATGGGTTCTGGGCGGTAACTCCTGGGCACAGGTGCAGGTGGGCAGCAGGCTTTTGTAGGTATAAACAAGCTTCTTTCGGTGTTGCACTAATCTCCTCCCTCCATTGTGGAGATTGAACAAAAATCAGGGGGCTTGTGGGTCCCTATTCTGCTTTTCCCCTCTCCTCACTAAGACTGAAGTATGATGGGGGTAGACTCACACTTGCATATATGCTCAGGACACTATTCTAGAGCACAGAGTGGTTGGAGCATTCCACTATGACAGCAAAAGCCGTAAGGTCCAAGCCAGGTTCACGTGCTCTTTCTTTAACAGTGTTCAGCTCTTTCTGCTCTCGCTCAGGACTCTCTCTCCCTCGGGTACCTTAGGATTGACAGGCTGGAGGCTTCTTTCCTAACTTGGGAAGGCCCTAGGTGGGCAGCCTAAGCCAATCAGTGTAACGTGTATTGAAAAGCATAGACTCTGTTACTTGCTAGGTGTGTGACCTTCCAGTGCCACAGTCTCCTCACCTGAAAAGCGCCAGGAAAAAGTATCTGGATCTAGGGTTGCGTTAAGGTTGAAATGAAGGCACACGTGTGAAATTTTTATTACAGTCTCTGGTTCAGAGTGGGTGTTAAACAAGTGTTAGCTTTTATTTATTTATTTTTTTTTCTTATTTATTTTTAAAAAATCTTTATTGTTCAGTTTATTAATTACATTGTTCCCTTTTTTTTTTCACCCTATAGTTCCCCTCCACCTGGTACCCATCCCACCCTCCGCCCTCACCCCCCTCCACTGTCCTCTCCCATAGTTGCATGATTTTTGTCCAGTCTCTTGCTGCACTTCCCACACCCCCTTTCTCCCCAAGAGTTGTCAGTCCATTCCCTCTCTGTGTCCGTGATTCTGTTATATTCACCAGTTTATCCTGTACATCAGCTTATTAATTCACTTGATTTTTAGATTCATTTGTTGATAGATGTGTATTTGTTGTTCCTAATTTACACTTTTATCTTTTTCTTCTTCCTCTTCTTAAAGAATATCTTTCAGCATTTCAGATAATATTGGTTTGGTGGTGATGAACTCCTTTAGCTTTTTCCTATCTGCAAAGCACTTTATCTGACCTTCAATTCTGCATGATAACTTTGCTGGATAGAGTAATCTTGGCTGTAGATTCTTGCTGTTCATCACTTTGAATATTTCTTGCCACTCCCATCTGGCCTGCATCGTTTCTGTTGAGAAATCCGCTGACAATCGTATGGGTGCCCCCTTAGAGGTAACCATCTGTTTTTCTCTTGCTGCTTTTAGTATTCTCTCTTTGTCTTTTGCTCTTGGCATTTTAATTATGATGTGCCTTGGTGTGGTCCTCTTAGGGTTCCTATATATTGGGGTTCGGTGCGCTTCTTGGACTCCTAAGTCAATTTCTTTCACCAGGTGTGGGAAGTTTTCAGTCACTATTTCTTCGAATAGGTTTCCATTGTCTTGGTCTCTCTCTTTTTCTGGCACCCGTATAATTCGGATGTTGGTATGCTTGAGGTTGTCCCAGAGGCCCCTTACACTATCTTCAATTTTTTGGATTCTTTTGGTTTCTTGCTTTTTCAGCTGAGTGGATTTTACTTTGTATTTCAAATCTTTAACTTGGTTCTTGGAGTGCTCCAGAGCACTTTTAGGTCTTTGTATAATATTTTTTATTTCAGTCAGTGTATGCTTAATTTCTGGTTGGTCCTTTTTCATATCCTTGAGAGTCTCCTTTATATCCTTGAGAGTCTCCTTCATTTCCTTGTAGGACTCATTCATTTCCACGTTGGTCTTGATCATTTCCTTGCAGGCCTCGTTCATATCCTTGAGGGTCTCGTTCATTTCCTTGTAGGACTCATTCATTTCCTTTGCGGTCTTGCTTATTTTCTTATAGGCCTCGACCTTTTGTTGAAGCCTCTTGAAAAACCCTATAACCGTGGTTTTGAATTCCATGTCCAGTCGTTTTTTTCCCTCCATTTCGTTCACATCTGCATGGTGGCTGCTTCCCTGAGTTGGTCAATTAGCTTTGTGTGGTAGACTTCCTACTAGGGACAGTGGCTCAGCCTCCCCAGTTACCTGAGGTGGATATGGTTTGCACAGTCTTGCTGAAGTTAAGCTCAGGTTAATCGTTGTTAGCACTTGGAGGGGTTGACCTCCAGGCCAATTGTCTGTGAAGTTCAGCTATGCTCAGGTTGGATGGGCGGAGTCTCCAGGCCAAGCAGACAGCGTTAGCTCCGCACTATGCGGCCCCAGGGACTCTGTGCCTGGGGCAATGGCCGCCAGCACCTCTGAGAGAGAGCCGCTGCCGAGCTCCACTGGCTGCCGTGGAATTCAGACTCTCCCCAAATGAGTCTGCACCCCCAACGTCTCACCCAGGGTCGTAAAACAAAGCAGTCTGATGGTTTCCCAAATGAGATAGCAAGTCGCAGAGCGCTCTCTGCACGGTCATGCAGCTGAGCTGTTTACGAAAGCTGCCATCTCCACAAGCCGGCAGACCCCTGCAGCACCCGAGTTTCAGCGTGCCCTCCCACTGTCCAGTTTTCACCCCATATGATAGTGGGTTCCCTGGACTTCACCAAGAACTGCAGAATCAGTCCAGTGGGACGTCTTTGTCTCCCCGTTCGAGAAAACTGGCCGGTTTTCAGCCGCCCGCCCTCTCCACTGGCGCGTGCTCCAAACCTCTCTCTACGGGAATCTTTCAATGCTGTCCACCGCCGCTCCTCTGAGTCACAGTGTCTTATCTTCACTTTTATTTGTGAAATTTTCACTCGGCCAGCTTTCTGGTGATTCTGGAAGGTGTTTGTTCTTTCGTTAAGTTGTAGTTTTAAAATTGCTGAGTATGACGACAAGATAGGTGTTTTACCTATGCCACCATCTTGGTTCCTCCATTGCCCAAGTGTTAGCTTTTAAACATCGGGACAAAGTATTCATCCAAAAACAATTTAGGGAACTTCCATTATGTGCTAGGCATGTAAATACTGGGAATGAAGCCGTGAACAGGACCAGATCTGTGCTTACATTGTAGAAGGGAGGCAATAAACAAATGGACAAATCAAAAGACAAAACAGCATTAGTCAGTGACAAGTGCTATGAAGACTATGAGAGAGGGTGAAGTGATTGAGAGAGACTGAGGAACTGCCTTAGGTTGAGAGACAACCTCTTAAAGGAGATGACACAGAATAAAAGGGAGCCAGCCATGTGCAGGTTAGGGAAGGAGCATAACAGACAAAGGGAATAGCTTAGTCTCCAAGGCAGAAGATGCTTGACAAGATTGGGAACACAAAGAACAATGTGGCTAGAGCACAGAGAATGAAGGGAAAGTGGTCTGAGAAGTTGGGGGGGAGGGGAAAACAGGATCTTACAAATTTTAGAATGTTTGCATGAATGTCAGATATTTTCAAAGTGGTGTGTGAAGCCATTAGTGAATAGCAGATAACTGATATGATTTGATTTGTGCTTTAAAGGAACACTCCTGTCTGCCACGTTGAACGTGCATTGTACACGAAGGGGATAGGGAAAGCAGGGAGACCAGTCAGGAGATGGGTGCGATAGTCCAGCAAGAGTCCCGCTGGCTTACATGAGACAGAAAGGAGAGACCATGGTCAGTTAATTTTGGAGGTTCATTTGACAACTATGAATGGATTGGATCTGGGGATTAAGGGTGAAAGAGAACTTATTTTAGGTCTTTCACTTGAGCTCCTCTGTGAATATTGACACTTTTATGGGGAAACTGAGAGGGAAACAGGTTAAAGGTGAAATCTATTTTGGATATGTTAAGTTTACTATGTACATTAGGTACCTGAAAGGAAATGGTGTGTGCAGGAATATGGAAGAGAATGGAGTCTGGGAAAATGTCAGGGTTCCAAATATAAATATAGGTGTCATCAGCTTATAATTGGAATGTGAAGTTATGAGGCCGAATGGGAGTCCCTGGGAAGGAGCAGATAGAGGACGGAAAGGGCCTGAGATGAAGCTTTGGATCTCATGATCATTCAGTTTGAGCAGAGGAGGAGGAGCCTGCACAGGGGCCTGAGAAGGAGTGGCCAGTGAGCTGGGAAGAAAACTGCATCAGTGTAATTCCATGGTTATTTGTAAACACAGAGGTCAAGAGAAGGAAGTAATTTTGAAAGCAGGGCGTGGTCCAGTCTATTGAAAGGTCAAGTGTTGCTGACAGGCTAAGCTAGATGAGGGCTGAAAAGTGTGCCTTGGATTTGTGGATGTGGAGGGTGCTGGTGAGCTTGACAACTGGCTTCTATGGTCAGGGAGGGATAGAGCTGGGTTCATAGGTGGGTTAAGGAGAGGCTCGGAGTGGCGAAGTGGAGCTGGTTCTATTTTCTTTGGACTGCTCTTTCCTCACCATTAGAGCAGTTTTTTAAAGAAGAAAGGGCAAGAGAGGTCTGCTTTTGGCTCCGGACTCTAGGCTTGCCTCAGCATCATACCTCAGCTCAGCAAGGGACTGAATCACGGTTTGGGACTAAGTCTCACTGTAATTCAGAGGCACACTGTCTCTGCATTTTTTAAAAAAAATCTCTGAAGAACCTTTGGGAGGGCAGGAGTCTAGGTTTCTGTCACAATCTGCTTCTCTCTATTCACTGAGAATCTCAACAACCAACACTTATCTTTGATACTGACAAATATTAGCATATTAATTTAATTTTAAAAACTTCATGGGGGGGCAAAGGTGTTCAATGATAATGACACTTTACCTTTAATCTCAGCTTTTGGAAAGCTTTTAAGCTTGTTAACTACATGCTTAAGCAAACTAAACAACATGACTAATTCTGTGGCCTAGTCACTGACTGATTACAGGAAATTTTTCTTTAGGGAAGTTTACTCTGTAGGTACATTCATCTGATGTCTAGTCACAGAGAGGATATTCTTTAGACTGTGAGGCAAGAATATCATATTCTAATAATAGGCTAGTTCAGCCTACAATTGTTTATTCACTTTGATTTCTTTATTCAAAGCTGTGCTTTAAAAACTAAATTATAAGAACCTTGTGTTTAAAATAGGTTTTCAACCTTGTCCCCACCCCCTCCTCAAAGGGTAAAGCCTGTTCTTGCCTGTATTCTTCACTCCACCCTGGAGGAGACTGTTAATTTCTAGATCTTTCAAGATGCCAGACTGGTTAGTCAGAGGATTTCTAAGCTTGTTCAAAACGCCTACCTCTACACTTCAATCACCACTCCTATGATTGCCCACTCCTTCAGTCTCCATTGAAAATAAAAAGGATCATATATGATCATATGTATATACTATATATATGTATGTATGTATGTATATAAAAATACACGTCAGTCTTTTAAAATATCTGTTCTCTAGCTTTGATGACATAATATCAGGGTATTAAAGATAGAGTATAATAAGTTGTTATAATCAAAACTCACTTGTCTTCCAGGAATTATAAGGTTTAATTAATCAATCAAATGATGTGTTCACTGCTTGCTATTATCACTGTGTTAAAGATGTAAACACAAAAAAATCTTTGCTGCTGTATTAAGCCCTTCATGATCTATTATGTGTTCATTTCTTTAGTTTCATCTCATATTCACTACCTCATACTAAACAATCGTATCACAATTCTTTTCAGCGCTTGAAAGAACCAGCAGAGTTCTTTTGCCTCTTGGCATTTTAAAGAATTAGTTTCTTCCCATAAGAATACCTTCCTTCCACCCCTCCCCTTTCTAATCAATTTGGTCTGGCTAATAACGGAGAGTTCTGGCTCACTTTTAGATGTCACTTCCTCCAGGAAGCCTTCCTTAACTATCCAAGATTGGATTAGCCATCTCTTCTACATGCTCTGAAACTCCTTGCATCATGGCACTTAGCATATTTTTTCTTTTTTAATCCTCACCCAAGGATTTTTTTCCATTGATTTTTTTTTTTTCTGAGAGAGAGGAGAGGAGGGGAACAGAGAGAAAGAGGAGAGAGAAAGAGAGAGAGAGAGAGAGATGTGAGAGAGACAAATGGATTGATTGCCTTCCTCACATGCCCCAACCTGAGCCAGGGATGGAACCTGCCACTCAGATACATGCCCTTGACTGGGAATTGAACCCATGACCCTCCAGTGCTCAGACTGGTACTTTAATCACTGAGATACACTAGCCAGGGCTTAACATACTTTTCTTTTTCTTTCTTTCTTTTTTTTTTTTTATTTAAGTAAAACAAAGTGGGATTTATTGAATATACATGGCAAGGGGGGGACAAGCAGTTGAGAGAGACAATGGCCCCAAACTTCTGGGTTGTATGGTTTAAATGAAGAATTTTCTGGGTGGAGATTTTCATTTGCATTCTGGGATGATTGACAGAAAAGGATTATGTACCTGTTTCTTCTACACATGCTCTTACCCATAATGCATACAGAAATACTCATAAGGGGCAAGTGGTAGTGGAGAGAGGCGGGAGAGATCAAAACTGCAATGCAAATTTTATTATGATTAGTCCAAGAGCCTAGTAAGATTGCACTGAGGTCATGTCCTTTTTCCTCTGAGCTTGCACCAAGAACCAGCTGGTTCCGGACTTGCCCACTGATAGTCTGCTGGTTGCTGGGCCACCCATAGAGGTGGTCTCATCATAACCCCAGGGCAGGCCTACCCCAGCTGCTCATGCCTAACTTTCTACCTAACATTCCCCCCTCAAGGTATGGAAATCCAGTTCTTTGGGGACTTTTGGGAGAAGACCATTCTGGCTGCTTCAAGCTGGTCAGGGTTGTTGGGAGGCCTTGGGTTCCCATACTTGCTAGCTGTTGCCTGAGAGAGGTGGCTGCCCGTGTCCATCCAGAGCCCCAGAATAAGAAGTCTGTTATGTGGGTGTGAGGGCGTGGTATCCTTCAGATATTACCATTTGAGGCCATGAGTCCCCATCGGGGAACTTATATTGTGGCCAGACCCAATTACAATAGAAAGTTACTCTTTTCTTTTTGAAGGTCTGAGAGTCAAATCGCGCGCAGTTAGTCAAGGTACAGGCCAGAGGTCTCCCCACTTGGTAAAGTTTGTCGATTCCCCATGGTTTGTGCAATCCAAGTAGCGGCACCAAAGAGATGTTACCGATTTTTAACATACTTTATTGTAGAGGTACAGACACATCTCTGGTACCAAGCCTATGGTATAGTAAGTGTTCAATACATATTCACTGAATGAATGGATGAAATAACTATGATTTTTAAGCAGTAAAAAATATTTTCCGCCAAGACCGGTTTGGCTTAGTGGATAGAGCATCGGACTGCGGACTGAAGGGTCCTGGGTTCGATTCCGGCAAGGGCATGTACCTTGGCTGCGGGCGCATCCCTGGTGGGGAGCGTGCAAGAGGCAGCTGATCGATGTTTCTCTCTCATCAATGTTTCTGACTTTCTATCCCTCTCCCTTCTGCTCTGTAAAAAATCAATAAAATATATTTTAAAAAAATATATTTTCCTTTAACACATTCAAAAAATTACAATTGTAAGTAAAACATTAAACAGATTGCTACTTTAACTCCAGTGTAATAGTTGTAAAGTTCTCAAAATATCACACCTGTGACTAGAGACACTTAGCTAATTTTAGAGAACATTTGAATGTGATTTGCATGTTAATGATTTGCACAAAGTAGGTGTTCAATGAAATAAGGTCATAAGAACATTTATCTAGAGTAAAACTGCTGTTTGAAACTTTGGCCACGGTTCATCCCTGCTTGCTTAAAACAAAAGAATAATTAGTTTCCAGCTTGAGACCTTGAAGGCTGTAGGAAAACACACACACACACACACACACACACACACACACACACACACACACACAAAAAAAAAATCCAACCTTTGAAGACCAGAATTTTGAGGAGTAACCGGTTGGCGCAAATTGGAAGCTACACCACCTGTTTTCGCAAGATAGGACCACTTTCCCACGTCTATCAGGATACATAGTTAGAAGATAAGGAGCAGCAATAGGGTCATTCATAGTCTATTGGCACCCCTTCCCTAGATGCGGCCTTGGGGGGTAGGGCAATAACATTTATGGTTCAGACCCCTTTAAAAGGACTGCCTGCACTCAGGGCAGCATGGCCATGGGTGTGAGGTCTCCACGAGTTGCCCCCGAGACCGTCCTGGCCAGTTTTCAATAAATCCTTGCCTGCTTATTACCAGGTTAACTGCCTCCGTGGTTGTTTGCAACTGGTCATGGAAGTCACCCCTCAACATTCAATAAATCGACACACTAATTAAAATGTACGGTTTGAGACTCTTCTCGTGGCACAAAAAGCAGCGGTATCACTGGATGGTTTTCACATTCAAGTTAGTAGCCCTTTGACGTCTTCTCTGACTTGTGCAGTGCACACACCACACACCCTTACGAATGTTAAACCCAAACATCCCTGCCCTCTCCCATCCCTGCCCTTCCCCCTACCTCCTGGTTTCCTCCTCTCCCCCACCTCTTCAGTCAGTACCCCTGTGATGCCCAGCCTGCTGCCAGCCTCACTGGACACACGTGTATGAATGTCCACTGGGGTGGGCTGCTTAAGGAGAGGCAGGACTGGGCAGACAGAATGGAATGTGCTTTGTTCTGGGCCCAGGCACAGCTGGAACCCTCTTGTGGCAGAGGCATGAGGCAGTGCTGGCAGGATCAGACAAACCTGAGGTCCTGGCCCATTATCTGCTTGCGGTCATCCAGGTGATGAGGCCAGAGGAGGGAAGGTGGAGGAGAGGAAGGGGCAACTAAGGAATGCTGGCCAGGTCCCTGGGTGGGTGGGCAGGCAGTGGTACAGGAAGCAGAGTCAAAGGAAAGCAAATGAACAAAACTATTCAGGCAAGGGAGCATCATGGGAAGAGACTGGGAAAGAGGACAGCCAGACTAGACCCAGCCTGTCTAAGACCTTTGTACTGAGGGCAGCTGCTGTATCCTGGGGCAACAGGAAAGAAAACATGTTTTAGTCCTAGATTCCAGCTTACGTCATAACAACAGTCAACCTTTATGGTGCATTTCTCTTCCTTGACTCCTTTATTATTGGCTCTGAAGAAACAGAATTCTGTAACCTTTATTCCTCACCTGGGCGTCAGAACTTTCCCCAGGATTTAGGCATTTTAGTCATTTATCTCCACTAACTTCCTCCACTTGCCTGAAAACACGTTTGCTTCCATATGCTACAAAACAACACTAACTTCCAAAGAAGCTGTTGAAATATGTGAGGTCCATTCTCCCATCGCTCCTTCCTCTGTACCTCTGTCTCCTGATTCTTACTCTGCCTCTCTAACAGGACTCCTACGTGCTGAGCACAATGCATGCTGGCTCTGTTCTCACAAGTCTTCTGATCTCCAGCAAATTGCTTAATCCCTGAACCTTTGTCTCTTCATCTGTAAAATGGGGATAATAAAAATGACCCCATGCAGTTGTGATGATTAAACCCAGTGCCACTTATTTAAGAGCTCTGCAAAACTGCTAGGTGCACACTTTTGTAAAATTTATGGTTTTCTAATTTCAGTAGCTGCTCATTTCAAAGATAGATGACTTCCTTCAGGAGAAACTGAGGGGCAATGCTTCCCTTCTAATTTGTGTGACTGATAGAAAAATTTATTTAGGCAAGAATTACCAATGGGTGCTGTAGCCAGTGGGTGCAAGGTAATTGGGAAACAGAATATTAACAAACACCAAATATCTATATATATATAAAAAGCTAATATACTAGGTGTCCAACCATTAGACAAGTCGCTATGACGCACATTGACCACCAGGGGACAGACATTCAATGCAGGAGCTTCCGAGCTCCAGTGACTTGGCAGTGGGGGTTTTTGGATGACGCACCCAGAAACCAGGGAGAACGGAGCCTGATTCCTCGCAGAGTTACACAATTCCACCTTCGGCTGTAGGTAATGTTATTGTTGGGGCACTGTGGGCCCGAATCTGGTTTACTGCACACTTGCATTTGCGTTCCACATCCTGTATGACAGCAACTTTACAGAGTGCCCTTTCACACTCCTGGACCCCTTAGTGGATATTAGAGAGTTGGTTTCAGCCTGATCCTTACAGGCCAGACTGAGGGACCCCACCTGCCAGAGGGACCCTGCTGACTCTGCAGATGCTCTTTGAGCCATGGTGCCACCCCAGTTGTGGCCAGCCTGGGAGGGGCCACAGGAGGGTTGCTCCGGGATATGTCCTGCCCTCTTGCCCAGTCTCGCCCTGCCAGCCACCTTCTAATTAATTTCCTTTCAGTGTGCACAAATCCGTGCACTGGGTCACTAGTTTTTTAATAATGTATAAATCTGGTGGTAGCTACCTAATCAAATTATTGAATTCTGCATCCCTCTTGACGTGACACAATGTGAATTGTACATTAATTATCATATTTGGACAAAAAGTCTTAACTGAAAAAGAGTGCCAAAAACAATAAAATGTGAATCACTAAAAATAGTGAAATGTGGAAATTAAAAATTGTTATTTTTTATTTAATTTTCAGTTGGTAGTTTTATGTTTGTGAGAATCCATATATTATGCCAAACATGTTTAGGACAGTATTTAACGTAGCCCTCAAACAATGCTGAGAGATTGGTATCATTATGATCTATTACAATGGAAGAAATAACTTGTTCAAGTTGATAAGTAGTGTGACTTGAGTCTGACAAGATTCTCTATAACAGCAAATTCCATGTGCTTTCCATTCAATGTTATTGTACTGCAAATTACATAGTTCCACACCTCACTCTATTTGCCTTTATTTCTTCCTTGTATACTTTTCCAAAAGAAAATACTCCTAACCAGCTTTGAGAACACCAGTGAATTAATATTCATGTCTCAATTTGGACTGGTTTTGTGGAAGTTCATTGCTCCCATCCTAACCTTGAAGGCCATCCTTGACCACTGTTTCCCACTGTCCTCCCCAGCCACCCTGACTCCTGATTTCCAGCTCTCTGGGGGCCACTGACCTGGCTGCTGAGCCGCCCCGTTGGAGATCCTCCCGCTGTTGACCCAGGACACGGCACTTTGTTTTGGTCTGGTTCTTGCTACTTGGTTCTTCATAGCCCTGTCCCCAGGACCCAGAACTCAAACCCGGAATCTAAAGCGGCTGGGCCACTGTCACTGCTGAGATGAAGTCCACTGAATGTATTCTCAGGGATCGCAGAAGCTAGGTTCCCCATTCCTGGCTCTGCTCACTGGTTGGGAACCCCACAATTTGCCATTGTTTAAATCACAACTAAACTTGTCACATTTTATTTTAACTCTAGACCCATTATTCACCTTTGTCTGGCCTCGAGGACAGAAGCTCTGTGTCCCTCTTATTTTCTCTTTTCCTCTGCCTTATTCCCCAATCCCAAATATCTCTTCTCATGCATTTAGAGATTTATATTTCCCTAATAGATAGATTTTTGTTAATTTAATTATGATCAATTATTAATAATTTCCTTATCTCAAAAGCAATAAATGTTTATTGTGGGAAAATAAGATAAAAAAAAACATTTATAATTCTACCACACTTCAAACAAAACAAGAAAGGACAATTACCTGGGATTATGGAATTCAAATACCCACCAATAATCACTACCTGCTTTGAGGTATATCCTGCCAAACTTCTTAATGCATAGTTACATAATATTTACATTTTTTACACATTATGTATTAAAGCCTGCCTTTTCATTTATTGTATTTTTAGCATCCTTACAGGTAAATATCTAGTGAACAAATTTTTAATAATATTGAATATTTTTTCTCTTTTAAAAAATATGTTTTATTTATTTCAGAGAGAGAAAGGGAGGGAGAGATATAAACATCAGTGATGAGAGAAAAATCATTAATTGGCTGCCTCCTGCATGCCCCACACTTGGGGGTTGAGCCCACAACTCGGGCATGTGCCCTGACAGGGAATCAAACCATGACCTGGTTTACAGGTTGATGCTCAACCACTGAGCCACCCCTGCCTGGGAAAAGTTTATTCTCTCTTGATATTGTGCAAAATGAGGGCATTTATGGAATTTGCACAAATTCTACAAATTGTGATGAACAGAGATCGTCACCAGAACCCTACTGCCAGGAAGAACCATGAAGGCTCTGTTTATTGCAGCAGGGATGACACGCAATGCGACTCAAGGGGAATGGGGTTCACTGTGGATCTATGTGCACATTCCACATTACTTTCATAACGTGAAACGAGAGCTGAAATTTCTATTTCTTACTTCAGGTGCCTAATTACAAAATATAATCTGCTTTGAAAGTTGCTTCAAGTACAGTCCTTAAGTACAGAGCCTTATTGAATTATTTGTATGGGAAGGTTTGCGAGAATCCAATAGACAATGAAACCATAGACAATGCATCTGGGCCCTGGACAGTGAGCTCAGTGGTTAGAGCGCCGGATTGCACACTGCAAAAAGGGCATGAACCTGGCCTGTAGGTTTGCTCCCCAACCTCAGCTGGGATGTGTGGAAGAGGTAACCAGTCTCTTTCTCTCTCTCTCTCTTTCTTTCCCTCCTTCCCTCCGTTCCTCCCTTCCACTCTTCCTGAAAAGCAATGGAAAAAATATCCTTAGCTGAGGATTAACAAACAAACAAACAAACAAAAAAAAAAAAAAAAAGGAAAGAAAAGTAAAAAGAGCTAGGTGGAACAGTGAGATGTTGCAGCTCTTTGCTTCTCCAGTGTGAAAACTCTATGTCCCTGTGGACAATAACCCATGTTCTTCAGGTGCTGTGTGGGAAAGAAGGACTATCCCTCCATATTTACTATGTAATCTAGAATAAACCTCTGGGTGCCCAGAAACATGACCACTGAAATTTACTGAGGTAAATATACTATTGGGTAGATTGTGTGTTCCAAAGAGGGTGCATGAGTATGTGTATTTCATCCCATTGTTCTTCCTACAATGTTTTTGATAATCCTCCAACTGACAAATGGTGTCTATGTTCCATGCCTACGGAAATAGGCAGAGTTTTGTGACAGTTCCAATCATTTCCTTTGTGGAAATGATGCTGCATGATTTATGAGGTGAGTTCATAATAGGTAAAGCATCCACGTGGCTTGCTCCCTCAACACACACCTTTGTTGCCTGGGTTCTACATATAAGAAGTCCATCCAGGTACCCTCCAGCCACCAAGCTGGGACGAGTAGTGGAGAAGCCTCTTAGAGATAGAAAAATAGATAAGGAGTCACAGCTGTGCCAGCCATTGTGTGTTTGAGTGTTCTGGCATCCACTGCCAGATATGGATGTGAGCCAGGAAAACCTATAGGTCCTGAAGGAATCCAAAGTAACAGCCTGTAGGGCATGCATTATTCCCATGGAAAACAAGTCCCATTGAAGATAAGCTCACTGTAAAACATTACAAAGCACGCAAGGAAGCACACCACCACAAATATGACTCAGCAAGGGCAACAAATGGAAGAATTTGCACTCTATCAACTATAGATAATAGAACAATTTGAAAGAGACTTTTAGATAAATATGTTTAAAATGTTCAAAGAGTTAAAGATAGACTCCAAGATAAAAATAAGATACTGTGAAAAAAAGAATAGGTACTCTTGAAACAGTATTAAATGAAAATTCTAGAAATGTAAATAAATAAGCATTCAATGGACACATTAAAGGGTAGAAAATATAGCTGCAAAAAGTGTAAGGGAATTGGATGATATATTTGATGAAATTCTCCAAGATCAACACAGGGAAGTAAAAAGATGGAAAATATGAAAGAAAAACTAAGACATGGAGGATAAAATGAAAAACTCCAACTCATATCTAATGTGTTCCAGGAAGATAAAACAAATAAAAATGAACAAGGTAGGGGTGGGGACAGAGAATATTTGAATTATGTAAAGGCTGAAAATTTTCCAAAACTGAAGAAGGACTTCAGTTTAAAAATTCATACCACGTCCTGAACAAGATATCTAAAAACAAAATCCATCAAGACACTAATCAGTAATGTGAACATCAAGTGGGGAAAAATTTTTAAATTACTGTACAGAAAAAATAAATCCTATATAATAAAAGGGTAATATGCAAATTGACTGAACGGCGGAATTACCAGTTGCTATGATGCACACTGACCACCACAGGGCAGACACTCAACTCAGGATCTGCCCCCTGTGGACAGTGCATTCCCACAGTGGGAGCACTGCTCAGCCAGAAGACTGGCTCACCGCTGGCCAGTGCAGTAGCAGTGGCAGGAGCCTCTCCTGCCTCCACAGCAGTGTTAGGATGTCTGACTGATGGTTTAGAGCCATTCCCCATGGGCTGTGAGAGGGCGCAGGCCAGGCTAAGAGAATCTCGTGCACCAGGCCTCTAGTAAAGAAATAACGAGACTGACTGCAGACTTCTAACTGCCAACAATAGATGCTAGAAGGTAAGCAGGTGAGTCACTTCAAGGTGTTGATGTCAGTAATGTCAACTTAGAGCCGAAACCGGTTTGGCTCAATGGAGAGAGCATCGGCCTGTGAACTGAGGGGTCCTGGGTTCGATTCTGGTCAAGGGCATGTACCTTGGTTGCAGGCACATCCCCAGTGGGGGTTGTGCAGGAGGCAGCTGATCAATGTTTCTCTCTCATCGATGTTTCTGACTTTCTGCCCCTCTCCTTTTCTCTCTGTAAAAAATCAATTAAAAATATATATTTAAAAAAATAATGTCATCTTAGAATTCCTTAGTTGATAAAATTATGATTCAAGAATGTGAAAGAAAATAGAATGAGAATGATATACAAAGACATAAGGAGAATTTTACTCACAGATATGATGGGAAAAAAATACTAATGTATTTCACCAAGATATAAATTGATCCCAGTAGAAAAGAATGAGATACAAAAAGCAAATAGTAAGGATAAACATTGATAAAATATTTTGAAAAAATTAATTAAATAATGGCTATAAAAGTAGTAACAGTGATGATTAATTTAGTAAATAATTTAAAATAAATGAGGAATTAAAAACACTGAATAATAATACTTTATTGGAGAGAAACTTGGGAGTTAAGGTGCTTTATTTATTTTTGTTTGTATAAGATTACCTTTAAAAGAAGGGAATGATGATATTGACTAATCTTGGCTGTTGAGTATAAATGTTAATATCTTAAGGGTAACTGCTAAGAATTGAAATAAAAGGTTTAAATTCCAAATCGTAGAAGTGTTTAGGAAATGGAGTAAATGAAAGACAAATTCAGTTAATAGAATAGAAAGCAAGAAAGGAAAAAAAACTCAGGAAGAGTAAGACAAAGATAAGTAAATATGAAATGAGAGGGTGGTAATAAAGTCAAAGATGGTGATCATAGTGTAACAGCAAATGCTAGTTTTTACCAAAATCTATTCTTGTCTCCCCTGGTAATAGTTTTGTGGTTGGGACATGGGTGCCTGGGTAGTGGGCTCATTTTCCTACTTCTTGATCATAGATGTGACCATGTACATACTTTCTGGTCTGTGGGAAATGAGCAGATGAGAGGTGTGTCACACGGGTCCTAGACTTTAACAAGTTGGGCTTGTGCTCCTTCATTCCCTCTTCTTCCTTCAGTGCAGTGGGACTCCCTGACCAGTTTCTCCCACGTAGATAAACGCAATGCCCCAGGTGATGGAATAGCAATAAGGAGCAAAGGAGCTACCCACAACCTGGACCACTACCTCATGACTATTTCAAGAGACAGAAATATATATTGGGTTTAGAGAAAGGCAGGGAGGAAGGACTTCTTTCTTATAATAACCTTTGTTCTAATTAATATACCTGATTAAAAAAACTGAATAAAATATACTACTAAAAGGCAGATTTTCAGAATGAGTTACTAACATTGGAAATCAGCTATTATTTACACGACACACTTAAAACATAATGACTCAGAATGATTGAGATTAAAGAGATGGAAAGATCATATGCTAGGAAACCACTAACAAAAAGAAGTGATTGAATCATACAAAACAGAATTTAAGCTGAAAAAACCCCACAATGAACAGATAAACCTGTAATAAACTTAAGTAGGCAAACTGGGTTACAGTCCTGGATTTGTGATTTGGGCAAATTGCTTATTCTTTTCAAGTTTCAGTTTATATCTCTATAAAAGATGATAATACTGGCAGAATCAAAATTAAATGAGATGACGCATGGAAAAATGATTAATAAAATCCTATCTAATAAAAGAGTATTTTGCAAATTGACTCTACCTCCAATCAAGCCATGCCCACAGCCATGCCAATTAGCCATTCAGGAGCAAATTATGCAAATAAACCCCAACCAAGATGGCTGCAGCAATGCAGGAAGTCAAGCTTTCCGCCTGCCCTTGCCGGCCTAGGCCTCCACTCAATGCCACAAAGTTTCAGTTATAGAAGATACATAATCCCAACAGAAATGGCGACAGAGGAGCTGGAGAGAGCAGAAGCTAGGGTTGCCTGGGTGATGGAGGAAGTCAAGTTTCTGCAGCCCTAGGCCTCCACTCTAGGCTACAACGTTTCAATTATAGAATTTAAATAAACCCAAACAGAAATGTCTGTTGCCATGGAGGAAGCAGAAGGCTTGGCTCTGCTCCAGGCTACAAAGTTTCAATTGTAGAACATAAATTAATCCCAGGGCTTCCACTTGGCTTGCTGGTGAAAATGTCCGGCCTGCAAACCACAACAGGCCCCTCGCCCAGGCCACCCTATACCCTAAGGCAGCCCCTACACTGATCCAGGACACCCTTCAGGGCAAACCAACTGGCCCTTACCCATGCACCAGTCCTCTATCCTATCTAATAAAAGAGTAATATGCAGATTGACCATCATTCCAACACACAAGAGGGCTGCCTCCATGTGGTCAAAGATCCTTCCCCCATGTGGGCACAAGATGGCCACCACAAGATGGCCAGCAGGGGAGGGCGGTTGGGAGGTTCCAGGCCTGCAAGGGAGGGCAGTTGGGGGCGATCAAGCTTGCAGGGGAGGGTGGTTAGGAGTGACCAGGCCAGCAGAGGAGGGAAGTTGGTGGCAAACAGGCTGGCAGGGGAGCAGTTAGACATCAATTAGGCTGGCAGGGTAGTGGTTAGGGGGTGATCAGGCTGGCAGGCAGAAGTGGTTAGGGGCAGTCAGGGAGGCAGGTAGGTGAGCAGTTTGGAGCCAGCAGTCCTGGATTGTGAAAAGGATGTCTGACTGCCCGTTTAGGCTCAATCCTACTGGGATTGGGCCTAAATGGGCAGTTGGACATCCCTCTAGGGGTCCCAGAATGGAGAGGGTGCAGGCTGGGCTGAGGGATATCCCTGCCCCCTGTATAGTAATAAAATTCTATCACATAATTACAACATTTACTGAGCATCTACTATGCATTAGAAACTGTACTGGGAAAATGGAGGTAAATCAGTTATATTTGTCATCAGAAAGATTATATGTAAAAATTAGTTTAATAGCCGAAACCGGTTTGGCTCAGTGGATAGAGTGTTGGCGTGCAGACTGAAGGGTCCCAGGTTCGAGTTTGGTCAAGCACATGTACCTTGGTTGTGGGCACATCCCTAGTGGGGGGAGTGCAAGAGGTAGCTGATCAATGTTACTCTCTCATCAATATTTCTGACCTTCTATCCTTCTCTCTTCCTCTCTGTATAAAATTAATTAAACTAATTAAAAAAATTAGTTTAATAGCCTGGCTGGTTTGTTCAATGGTTAGAGCATTGGCCTATGAACTAAAGGTCCCATGTTTCGGGCTCAATCCCCCGGGGCGGGATGTGCAGCCTATGGATGATTTTCTCTCATCATTGATGTTTTTATCTTTCTCTCTCCCTCCTTTCCTCTCTGAAATCAATAAAAACATATTTTAAAAAGTCTATAATAATAAAAGCATAATATGCAAATCAACTGAATGACCGAACAGCCGAACGACTGTCTGGACGACCATGCTATGACACACACTGGCACCAGGCCAGCCAAAGCAGGTGCGATGCGATTGGTTGGAGGGCCCCCGCCATCACCCTACGATCACCCAGCAGAGAGAGGCCCAGGCCACTGGCCAGCAACACTGTGGTGCGTGTGCAGGACCAGCCAGCAATTGCCCCACAGAGGGAGGCCCAGGCCAGCTAAGTGATCACACCCCCTGCCTGTCGCTTGCAGAGGGATGTGACCAGTCGTTCGGGAGGTGAGGACAGCGTCGTACAGATGGGAAGCAGTGGCAGCGGTGGGGGCAGGATCAGCTGCTGGCAGCTGGGGGAAGGAAAGGCCGGATAGGCCCTGACCTGCTGCCAGGCCTGGGGACCCTACCCAAGGGGTCCTGGATTGCGAGAGGGCACAGGCTGGGCCAAGGAACACACCTCCCTCTCTGTGCTCAAATGTCATGCCTCTAGTCCTATATAATAAAAGGCTAATAGTGGGAGTTCAACCAACCAGGGGTTCGATGTGCGCTGACCACCAAGGGGCGGCGCAGAACACGGCGGGCGTCAGCGAGGTGGCACTGTCAGTGAGCGGCAGTGGAGGCGCTGCTGACCCTCGTGGGTCCGCGAAGAGAGCTGGGCTGCGGCAGGATGGTGGAGCAGGTACGCAGGCCCTGATCGCTCCACTGGTCACCCCACAGATCAGCCCTGATCGCCAGCCAGGCCTAGGGACCCTACCCATGCACAGATTCCATGCCCTGGGCCGCTGGTAGTTTAATAGAGCCTTCTAAGGCATTATGGTGGGGAAAGGGTACATTTAGTTTAGAAAGAGTTGCCAGTTCTAACCTGTAGCAGGCTCAAACGATTTTATCAGGAAGGTGGCTCTCAGGCTGAATTTTGAAAGATGAGTAGGTGTTTGGACAGGCTGGAGTAAGAAAAAGGGCATTCCATGAGAGGCACGGAATAAAAGTGGCTTGATAGGGAGTTATCAGGACTTCATCCCACAGGCAACGGGGAGCCATTGAAGGATCATGGGGGAATGACTCCCTTGGTTTTATATTTGTATTCTAGAAGTTCAAAAATGTAAGAGATGGCAGAGGTAGAGGTGCCCCTGGCTTAGAGACTAATAAGGAAAATAATGCAATGCTTCAGGGGTTTGAAACAAAGGACCTGCAATCAGGAAGAGCTGTGAAATTGGGGGAAGGAGACAGAAACATGTGGAATGAGGGAGAAGGAGGAGCCTGGGACAATTTTCAGATTTCTCTTTTGGGTGTCTGGGGGGCGGGGGGGAGGGTTGTGGAGATATTTTACTGAGAGAATGTGACTAGAGAGAGAAGCCAACTGGCAGGAAAGTTAACTTCTGTTTCAGTTAACTTTCTGAGGTTAAGGCCCCTGGGATGTCTGGGTAGAAATTTCTGGAGAGAAAGCTGCCTTTCCAGAACTGGAGATCTGGGATAGGAATGGGAATTTATGAGTTAGCACATGGTTGGTAGTTGAAGTCATGGGTGGACTGGATAGACCAGGCAGCATTAGAAACAGATCCAGGGCAGACTATTTGGGCACTCCAACATGGGAGGGGTGGCAAAAGGGGCTGAGGAAGAAATGGTTCGAGGACTTGGAGACTGATTTGTCACAGGGTCCAATGGAAGGGATAATTTCAAGGATAAAAGTCTGGTCTCCAATGACAAGGGTAAAGAGAGAATTGAAAAAACAAACACAAACTCCAAAACCAATGGTTTAGAACATTTGCAAAGCCACAGACGACCTTTGTCAGGGTCCTCCCTGTGTAATAGTTGCCGCAGAAGTTGGGTTGCAGGGAAGAATGAAAGGCAAATTAAGAAGTAGATATGAGATCAATAACAGGAATTAATCTCCCAAAGAGCTTGGCTGTGAGGAGGTGAGCACTGGAGGCAAACTTGCTTCAAGGAAGTGTTTTCTATTTGTTTTTTAAATGTGATTAATTTCTGACATGATTAGGGGCCATGGGAAAAGGCTAGGATAGAAAGGGCCTTGAAAGCCCAGGAGAGAAAATAACCCGTGAAAGCCCATCTTGGACAGGAACAGAGGCAAACAGACTTAGATACCAGAAAGATGATCAGAAAGGCTATTGCAATGTTTTCAAAGGGCGGGGGAAGGTGACTTCCACATTTTGAGCACACACTGCGAGCCAGCCCCCTTTTCCAAGCCTGAATGCAGAGTTCGAATTGGAAGGCAGATGACTCCTTAGCGGGGTTTCTTTTCAGGAAACCGTTAATGATGCGGAATGAGTTCAGAGAAGCTCAAGCGTAACCCCACTTGCAGAAACTAACCGATCTGCAATATTTTCAACGTCACAATGAGTAAACCAGCCCTAGCGCAGTGGGTTCAATGGGCCCTGAGTGCGTTTTCTCTCTGGCTCCGGTTGAGTCGGGCACGGTCCAGTGTGATTCCGCTCCAGCTTCCGCGCCCGGAGGCCAGGAGGTGCCTGTAGCGCGGGCAGCCGGCGTTCGGAGTTCTGCGGGCGCCCGAGCGGGAGAGAGGAAGAGGGGCGCTGAGGCGTCTAGCGGGGCTCCGACCACCGCCGCTCCCGTCGCCAGCGCGTCGGCCGGCCAGCCCGGGCTTCCCCGCTGCCGGATCCCGGGGGAGGCCTCTCGACGGTGCCCGTGACCACCGGCGGCCGCTTTCGCTTCTGTGCCTTATAAGGCCTGACAGGGGGGTCACGTGCGTCCCGGGCGGCCGGCCGGGAGGAGGGGGCGGCAGGGGAAGGGGCGGGAAGCGGGGAGGAAAAGGGGAGGGAGCGGGGGGCGGAGGAAGGAGCGAGGGGCGGATTCTGCGGCCGTGGGAGGCGGCGGCGGCGGCCGCGGCAGGGAGCGATCGCGCCGAGCTGGATCGAGGAGGAGGCGGAGGAGGAAGGGAGCGGAGCCGGGGTGGGAGAGCGCGGCGCGGCGGAAGCCGGAGACGGCGGGAGGGCCGGTGGCTGGCCCCGGGCGGGAGCCGGGGCGGCGGCGGCAGCAGCGGCCGAGAAGACTGCGGCGAGGGAAGCGCCTCCAGCGTCCCCGGCGGCGGCCCCGTTCCGCGCGCTCGGGCGGCCGGCGGGCCCGGGCCGGCGCGATGGAGCCGCAGCACGTGCGCCCCGCGCCCGGCGCCTGCAGCCCGGCCTGCGAGGAACCGGTGGGTACCGCGCCCGCGCCCGTCCACGTCTCCTCTGCCCTCCCCTCTCCCGGCCCCGGTTCCGTTCAGGAAATGGCCCGGGACGAGGTCCCCAGCTGCTTCCCAGCCGGGGCAGCGCTTCCTCCGCTGCTCCCGCTCCTCCTCGCGAGCCGCCCGGAGCGCCTTTGTCCCGCCAGCCGAGGTCCTCCCGAGGGGCCGCCGCTCAGCGCTGACCACGGCCCCGGGGGACCGTTTCCGCGCCTCGTCGATTTCCCAACTTTGAGAGTTGGTGTTAGAGCGCGGCCGGTCGGGAGGAGGAGAGCAGAAGCCGGGCTCTGGGGTCAGCGCTCGGGGCGCGGAGACCCGGCTCCGCAGCCGGGACCGCGCCCGGCCGCCACCTGGGCGCGCAGGTTCCCGGGGACGGGCGCTCGGGCGGCTGCTCGCCGCGGGCAGCCCGGAGCCACGCCTCCGACTCCCGTGCGCCGCTGATGCCCCGGGCTTTCCTAGGGTTCAAGGGTTTTGTCAGGGGTGAAGCGGGAGCTGACCTCGATTTCCCTGCGCAGGCAACGCGGAGGCTGGGTAGTTTTAGGGACAGAAAGTAGTGTCTGCGTGTGTTCTGTGTGCGGGTGGATCAGGAGGAGGAGACGGGGCGGGGGTGGGGTGTGGGTGTCCGTCCCTCTAACTCCTTCAACTTCCTTCTTTCTTCCGACGGAGACGGTCAAAACCACCTCACAACCCTCCAGGGCTCCCATCCCAGATCCCCGTCTCACTCAGAGCTCTGTAAACCTGTTTGCTGCCTCTCCCCTGGCTTCGAATTTTGGCTCTCCATCCCCTGCCTCTACTCCGTCTTAGTTGAAATTCCTGAACCTATTGGAACAGCCTCGTCCAAAGTTTCTGGCCTCACCCGTGTTGTTTTCAAAGCACTGTTGCTCTTTTCCCAGGGACTCGGCGCGTCCGCTCTGGCTGCCCCCCTACCTGCTGAGAGCTTCTAGATCAGGGGCCAGGCGTGGTTCTCCTTCTTCTTTCCGAATTTGTGCACTCCCAGCCCCTTGGTCCTGACTGCGTCCCTGTTTGCCGACCTTTTATAAGTGTCCTTGGACTCTGACCCTCCTGTGTCTGCAGCTGTCTTTGCTTTTGTCAACTTGAACACGTTGTTGGGTTGTCCATCTGCTCAAATTCGATTGTGGTTATCACTGGAGATCAAATTGTTCTTGAAATTAAACCTACAATTTGGTTTTGAAGTTTAAATCAAAGATCACCAAGAACTAAACTCGGGGACTGACCTGCTTTTTGTTACTTTTTTATTGTTAAAAATTTCCTATATGAAGTCCTTTTTGAACCTGGGTATTTTAAGCCATCACCGATCACAATGAAAAATGCCCAGTTGTATTTATTTTAGGGTGCTGATGCCAGAACTACTTTTGTGTCCAGAATTATACAGAGAAACTCTTTTTGTTTGTTTGTTTTACATCTCAAAAATGACAAAAATGTAATCCTCATATATTAGCTTTTAAAACTCAGGCCCTAACACTAATGTGTAAGTGAACTGTGACATTTATCCAAATTGCAGGACTCTCCTTAAAAGTTAGATTTATTTTCTTTAAACACTGAAGGCCTTTTATTTATTCAACAGATATTTTATCCAGCACATACTGTGTTCCAGGACTGTTGGATATAGCAGTTAACAACATAGACACACATCCTTAAATCCTCAGATTATTTATCTTAACTAAACAGTGTCTTGTTTCATATGTGTTCATCAGGGCTGGGGAAACTTTTTTCTGCCAAAGGCCATTTGTATATTTATAACTTCCTTCTTGGACCATACAAAGTTACCAATTTAAAGATTATGTTGCTATATAAAAAGCTCCTAGATTTATTGAATTTTGAGTCCCACTGCGGTTGCCTTGGCAGGCCCAGACCAAAAGTCATTCCCACCCCTGGTTACATTCAGATAGGCAAAAAAGCATCCTCAGAGATCTCAGGTACGTGGCATAAAAATAATATTTTTGACAAAGTGGTTTTATTTGAAACTGTGGCCATTCATCTATGACTACTAAGTCTAAGAACTAATAAAAGGAATTCTCATTTAATGTCTTAAAAAAAGATAAATTATCCAAATTATTGAAAAGTGACATACATAAGAAATAAGGAGGGATAAATTTTTTTTGGGGGGGGAGAAAAGAGTAGTGTATTTAAATGTTAATTATTTCAGTCATTCAGAGCTAAGAAGAAACATCAGTTTAATTTAAATATGTTTTGAAGGGACACAAAATTCATCAAAATCAGATATTCCTAAACTTTCCTTGTACTTTGAAAGGGTAAATTAATGATTCTTAAGAATCCAAACAAAGCCATGGACTCTGTTTTACCCAAAAATGTTCCTATGCAACATACATGTAAACTTTTAAATAAAACTTTAGGGGAATCACAGATTTCCTAGAGCCCAATCTGTGGACCTTCAAAAATGTTGGGTTAAAAATTTCCTTTGACTTGGACCCATTTCACAGTTATTTTAAAACAAGAGACCCGGTGCACAACATTCTTGCACTGGTGGGGGGTGGTCTCTTAGCCCAGCCTGCACCCTCTCACAGTCCGGGACCCGTTGGGGGATGTCCGACTGCTGGCTTATCCTGCTCCTTACTGCTCTGCTTACTGCTCCTTAGTGCTGCCATGTAGATGGGAGAGGCCCTTGCCACCGCTGCTGCACTTCCCAGCCCTGAGCCCGGCTTCTGGCTGAGTGGTGCTCCCCCTGTGGAAGCACGTTGAGCGTCTGCCCCCTGGTGGTCAGTGCATGCCATAGTCACTGGACGTTCCACCGTTTGGTTGATTTGCATATTAGGGTTTTATTATGTAGGGTTTGCTTTTAGAATTTAAATATAGGTGTCTTTAATTCTTTATTATAAAAGTATATGCATTTATGCTTATGAAAAACATACAATTTTGATAATAGTATATCCAGTATCAAACAGGAAATGTTCACATTGCATAGATTCTGTTGCATTATCCCATGTTGCATATAAATAGCATACATGTAAGGATTTACTGTCATTCTTCTTTTGATGGAATCTGAAACATGATGTTATGATTCTACATGAAACTATTCACAGAATAGTAAATAACCTTGGGAATTGATGCTGAGTAATAGAAAAGAGAACATCACTTGTTTAAAATGTATCTATGACTGGAGCTGAGAGGCAGATGTAGGACTTACTGACATTCTTATATTTGAGGGTGAGATTTATTTAGTTAAGTGAGGGCATGTAAATAAACTACTAGCTATATCATTACTCCAGCTTGGACATTGGGCCTAAAAGAATTGTTAGCATTCAGGAATTTTCTTTAATGCTAGCTTCAGAATGTAATCAAGTCAGTGGAAATAGAGGTATTACCTAAATTTCTAATCAATTAAAATATTTTGATGACAAGAATAGGTAGGTAGAAAATAGTTAGCTAAACAAACCTTGCTCAAATAACAGGCCAAAGTTAAAAAGTGTGGGAGTATTTGCAAAGTAGTTCTTAGACAATGGAGTGATACTAGGATATATTTACTAAACTTTGTTTTTATTTCCAAATGACTTTCATATCTAGTTTCATAGGCTCTGATATTCAGCACTAACAGAAAATTAGGAGGGAAGAGTTTTGAAGAAAAAAGGGTCAAAATTTAGATGAGAGGTTATAAATGTGTATGCATTAGATCCAGATGAAGAAAGGATTTTACCTAAGGTGCAGGCTGGCCATATGCACATGCAGTTGATTTCAATCTTTTTTATTTGGTAGTAACTAAGGCAACTTTTACTAAAGTTTTGAGTGTTAAATTCTAAATATGTAACGGATAGCATATTACAGAAGTAGTTATGAAGTTTGGATGAAAGCTGGCTTGTGCTTGTGCAACCTGCAGTGTTCTCTGCTTGATTCCCATTGGTTAGGAGTGGGAGTCCTAAAACATGCCTGTTTTTAAAGTGCCTACTTGGATTCTTCAACATATAAATGTAGACTTCTACATGTTTATGATAGATTTAATATAAAGCCATAAAACATACAGGATTTAAAAGCCCCAAATATATATTAAACCTCTGGTTATAAATAGTGATGAATAATATAATTAAAAATATTTATAAATTATAATATGCTAATATTCATAAAGTTGGTATGGGCATGAGAATTGGCTGCTCCTTACATACATTCAGTATAACTTTGTTGTTGTTTTTTTAAACGGGGCAGGAAGCCCTATGAATAGAAATCTAATTTAGTGGTAGTTTTTATTTCCATTTCATCCTGAATGCAGTGTCTACATGGCTTATGTCCAAATTTTAAATAGTGTGTTTGTGATATGTTATATTCCAGATATTTCAAAGTAGCAATAATAAGATAAATATGTAAGACACATCTAAGAAATTTTTTGAAAACCTGAAAACACTTAAGTGAGGAAAAAAGTCAAAGAAGACTTGTAAATCAAAGAAATAATGTAATATACCACATATTTGAAATTTGTTGCTATTTTGAGCTATATTAAAATGGTTGAAAATATTGAGCTGTTAACATTGCTGTTATATTTTAAGGGAAATGGAGTGCATTGCAGATGTACAATATACAGATTGAATATTCATTCTGGAAAATTCTAACTTACAGATAAGACCTGAGAAGAAGCTAGTGGGTCAGGTGCCTTAAATTAGGGATTACTTGAAACATTCTCTTCAGTAGAAATGATTGAAGCAAGGACGTTTTTTCATAAGATGCCGTGTGGAAATAAAGTGACATTCCATCCTACACAGTATTATCACTCAGCATTCTATGTGCTGGGGAAATTGTAGAGCAGGGATCATTTATAGGCATTAGCAGGCAAAGGCTGACTATGCTTTCAAAGGCACAATCAAGTTTTAGAACTTGTTATAGTTTTTGAAGGGCAGGGATAACTGAGGCTACATTTTCATGACGTTATGAATACCTTTACTTTGAGGTATTAATTATCCAGCTCTTGCACTTGAACCTATTTAAAACATTTTTAAAATATAAATTTCAGAGAGGAAGGGGGAGAGAAACATCACTGATGAGAAATCATCACTGATCAGCTGCTTCCTGCATGTCCCCCACTGGGGATTGACCCACCCCCCCCCAGCCATGTGCACTGACTGGGACTCGAACCCTGACCTCTTGGTTCATAGGTCGATGTTCAACCACTGAGCCATGCCCACCCAGTTTGAAACTGTAAGTATCTTTAAGCTATCACTGTTTGAGTCAGTGAGAAATGTGTTCAGTTTTCTTCTTAAGATCACAGAATGAATAGGCATGGGTCTTAAACAATTGCCTTTCAATTTAATCACTTTCTCTCTGGCTGGATTCTGGAAAAATGTTACTATATAAAACTTGAAAACTTAAGTATGACTAGAAACATAATTAACTTTTTGTATATAGTGTGGTAAAGTGACTAGAACATTAGAATAGTAATTATATAATTTTTTACTTTGGTCCCAGCTTATGATTTTGCGCCTCAATCTCTTTACATTAAGAGGTTTGAAATAGGTTTATTCTTTCAAAAGACCACTTACTAGGAATCATTGGACTTAGCAGTGAGCAGTTAGTTTGGGATAAAGGCCATTATTTTGATTATTTTTCTCTTAAAGAATTCCACTCACAGTAATGTTCTCTGTTGATACAGAATTACATGTTTACCTTCATGAAGGCTCAAAGTTTATTTTGCCCAGCTCCTTCCCTGACTGAAGAGGACAATTGAAGCTGGAGAGGTAGCCTCTATCCATTAGTATTACATGTCAGCAATCTCCTGTCTTTGAAGATTCAAACAAACCAGCACATTTTAAAGTTTAATGAATTTCATCTATAATGTGTATATACAGTATTGGGATTGCATATTGTTTCTTAAAAGCAATTAGAACTGTTAGTTTTTTGACAAAGCAATCCAATTATATATATATAAAAAAACTCAGGATCTTTGTTTGGACTACCATTAAAGGTTATATCAACTGAAAAAATAAGTCATGTCAACTGAAAAAATACAAATGGGTTCTGAAGGCCCTTGAGTACCTTAGATTGCGTTTACTGAAGCGTTAAGGGCGTCCACAGTCTGGCAGGGAATACCCCCCCCCCCCCACTGTAACATTTAACACCAATTTGGAATTTTTTGTGGATGACAAGAGGAATCTGTAATTTGTGTATTTTCTCCCCCAAGAGCTGCCAGCCGCCCACACCTGCACCGGTTCTTTGGAGCTGTGCGTGCACGCCCCGCCCTTAAGGCCGCTATTCCCTAGTGTGCGCTCGGACGGGTTTGGAGTTCTGAGCGGCGGCTGCAGCCTGTGGATCCCATTTCCTCCTGCACTAGTTCGGGTCAGGGAGTGGCTCTCCCAGGACTTCCACTGTTTTTGTGCTCGGGCGCCGCTATTCACGTGGCTCCGGTGCATTGTTTTCTCCTAGGCAGTCGCGGCTAGCGCTTCGGCTCAGACCTTTCCTTTACATTCTCTCGTCTCGGGCGGCGTGTGCTCTCGGCTCTGCGCGCGCCCCGCGTCCTCCCCAGGTTCCTGTTAGCCCGAGGGGTCGCTCTTTCCGAACGAAAAGTTCTCGGCCGAGCGGCACCTCCTGGAAAACGCTCTTCTCTTCCGCAGGCACCGGATGGGAGTGGGGGTGGGCCAGAGGCTGAACGCCGCGGCCCCAGCCGCGCGGGAGAGGCGCGGTGCGGGCGGGACAGGCTGAGCGGCGGCGCGGAGGGACCTCTGCCGCGCGCACCGTGCGGAGAGGCCCGCGTCTCTCCGGGCAGGGTCTGAGTCCCGGGCGTGTAGGGTGCGCCCCAGGGAGTCGGGAGGAGTCCGGGTTCCCTCTCTACTCGCGGGGCCGTTCTTGCCCCTGCTGCCCGGGAACCGGAGGGGGGTATCTCCAGTGCCGGGCGTTGGGGGCTGGCTGCTGAGCTTTCTCGTCCTCGCGGCGCCCGCGTCCCTCCTGGAGACTCCAGACCCCGGGCGAGTGGGAGGCTGCCCGGTCCCCGCGGTCACTCCCAGCCGCTCTGCCCGCGCTGCTCGTGTTCTGGGTCAGGGCCCCTGTCCCTCCCGAGGCCGGTGGCCCAGGCGGGCCGCAGCCGGTGGAGGAGCCCGGCGGCCCCGCCAGGAGGGCACCTGGCCCCGCGGACCCTTCCTGGCGCGACCGGTGGGGGCGGAAGACGGCGGCGGCTGGGAGCCCACCCACTGACCGCCGCCGCCGCCCCCGCCGGGCGGTGCTGTGTCCCCGCAGGAATCAGAGAGGATGGCCGGGGCCGGCGGCCAGCACCATCCTCCGGGGGCCGCGGGAGGCCCGGCTGCCGGGCCCAGCGCCGTGGTCACCGCTGCTGCTGCCTCGGCGGGGCCGGGAGAGGATTCGTCCGACAGCGAAGCGGAGCAAGAAGGTCCTCAGAAACTGATCCGCAAAGTGTCCACCTCGGGGCAGCTCCGGACCAAGGTGAGCGGGACGCGCCGGGCGGGGCGTGGAGGAGCGGCGCCTGGGGCGCGGGGAGCGCGGGGCGGGGCCGGGGGCGGGGCCGGGGCCGCGGGACTGGACCGCGGCGCAGCTGGAAGGGATTCCTGGGCTGCGCTCGCTCGGCCGAGGAGGTGGGCTCCTCCGAAGATCTGGGGGCCGAGGTGCCGGAGATGCGAAGCTGCAGCTGGCGAGAGCGTGGGAAAGAGCAGAGGCGCTGTTGAGAGTTCCCAGCAGGGAACCTGAAAGAAATGTTTTCTTGTTTGCCCTCCCTGCCTGGCAAAGGTTTGGTAGAGTGTGTGTTGCTCAGTGAGAGGAACGCAGGCCCAGGAGCCAGGGCTGCAGGGCCCCCCCTTACCCGGGGCAGCTACCTGCCCCTGCCCTGACCTGCTCTGAGAGGCAGGTGGGCAGGTGATCCGACAGCCCCTTTGCCTTCTGCTGTGGCTTGGAAGGCCAGCGACAACACTGGTAGACGATGCGCCCAGCTGCATCCACGCCCTAGATGGCTGCAGGCCAGATTTTTCTCCTCCTAGTTTCCTGCGAAGTACATAGTTCAAATTTTACCCACATACCACATGGTTATTTTTAATAACGAAGAGTACACTCTTCGTATTATGTGGAGATTAGCATATTGTTGTTACTCTTTTATGTAGTAGGTTATTGATCTGTGAGAGCTCAAGGTTGAGAGCTTTAATTTGATCGTGAACATATGCATAGCAAATGCTTAGGACTCATTGATTATTTATATACTTAGTAACCCGGTGCGCGGACTCGTGCACATTGAAAGGAAATTAATTAGGAGGTGGCTGACGGGGCAGGGCTGGGTGAGAGAGCTGGATGTGCCCTGGAGCCAATCTCCCATGGTCCTTCTCTGGCCAACTGCACCTGGGGCACTGCTGGGGCTCAAAGGGTGGCTGCAGAGTGAGCAGGGTCCCTCCAGCAGGTGGGGGGTTCCCTTTGCCTGGCCTGCAGGTATCAGGCCCAAACCAGCTCTCTGACATCCCCCGAGGGGTCCCAGAGTGCAAGAGGACCCTCTGCAAAGTTGCTGTCATACAGGGTGTGGAATGCAAATGCAAGTGTGCAATAAACCAGATTCAGGGTGACAGTACCCTAGCAACAACGTAACCACTGCCTGAGGTGGAATTGCACAGCCCCTTGAGGAATTGGGCTCCCTCCTCTCTGTTTACTGGGTGGGTCACCAGAGAATGGCGGCTGTCAAGTCATTGTAGCTTGGCAGCTCCTGCATTGAGTGTCTGCTCCCTGGTGGTCAGTATGTGTCATAGTGACTAGGTGGAAGGACACTTAGCATATTAGCCTTTTATATATATACTAGGGGCCCGATGCACAAAATTTGTGCACTGGGGGCGGGTGATCCCTCAGCCCAACCTGCCCGTTCACACATACTGGGAGCCCTCAGGGGCTGTCCTACTAACCACTCACTCCAGCCTGCCCAAGGCATCACCCTGCAATGGGACTGATGGCTGGATTCGTCCCAGCCACAAACCCCCGTCCCTGGCCCAGGCCTTTGTCCCAGCCAGCCTGCACTGGCTGCCTTGGCCCCGCCCCCTGCGGCCCAGGCTGCCTCAGCCCCACCCCCTGTTCCTGATTGGCTGATGGGCGTGGCTTGTGGGTGTCGTGAAGGTATGGTCAATTTGCATATTACTCTTTTATTAGCTAGGACTAGAAGCCCAGTATACAAATTTATGCATAGGTGGGATACCTCTGGGTGGCTTGTAGGGATTGAGCTGAAACTCACAGTCCAGCGCTACCTGCAGCTCTTACCTGTTGCTTCTGCTCATCCTGGCCCCACTGTGCCTGCCGTAGGTTCGCGCCTAATCAGTCCTGATCGGGAGAGGCTCGCTCTGCCATAGCAGTGCTCACCAGCCTTGATTGAGCCTTGCCTCTGGTACCCTTCCAAGGGGAGTGCCCTGCGGGATTGGGCTGAAGCTGGCTCTCTGACATCCCCTGAGGGGTCCCGGATTGCAAGAGGGTGTAGGCCAGGCCGAGGGACCCCACCCGTGCATGATTGGGCAGGGGAAGGACCACGGGAGGGCTCCAGGGTGTGTCTGGCCTATCTTGCTCAGTCCCAATTGGCCGGACCCCAGCAGCAAGCTAACGTATTGGTCAGAGCATATGCCTCCTAGTGCTCAGTGCATGTCATAGCGACTGGTTAACTGTCTGCCCCCTGGTGGTCAGTGCATGTCAGTTCATGCACCAGTGGAGTCCCTCAGCCAGGCCTGCACCCTCTCACAATCCGGGACCCCTCCGGGGATGTCACAGAGCCAGTTGAGCAGCTATAGCATATCATTAGCATATTACACTTTGGTTCATTGTTAAGTTGTCTTGCAGTTTGGTCTATTTGCATACTATTATTATATAAGACTAGAGGCACAGTGCCTCTAGTCTTATATAATAATAGTATGCAAATTCATGTATATAAGATGGCATTCCCATAGTGGGAGAGGTTGTTTGATGACAGGAGGGTACCCAGTGAAAAGTAGTCTCCTTCTCACCCCAGAACTTCTAGCCTCCGTCTCAGAGGGCATTTTTTTTGGTGTGGTTCTAGAAAATTTTAGTGCACATGCCCATATTTCTTTTAAAACTACTCATGGGAGCATTTGATACACATGATGTGTCTTGTTTGTTTGAAGATATACTATAGAGATCATTTCCTTTTTTAAAAATGTTTTTAATGATTTAACAGAGAAAGAAAGAGGGAGAGAGAGATAGAAATATCAGTGATGAGGGAGAATCATTTCTTTTTAATGTTGGCAAAGTAGTCCATTATGTTAGGTTGAACCAAGTGCAGTTGCTATTTCAGTAGGCCAAAAATGGCCAAAAGCAGAATGGTGATTGATGGGAGGTATCTGTCAAAGAGTACAAATTTCAGTTATTAGATGAGTAAGTTCTGGGGATCTAATGTACAGCGATAGGTACTCCCTCCCCCCAACTAGTGGGAGAAGGTTTGTGAAGGAAAAAGAAGTGTCCTTCTTTTCCTAGGCCAGCCTGTAGAAAGAGGGACGAGAGAAGGTTTCTGGGTCATCACCCTGAGACCTTGCCTGTGGAGTAGAGCAGAGTTTTCCCAGCCAGGTACCTGGGCTTCTGTAAAACGTAGAACGTGTAGCTGAGTAGACAGGAAAACTCTGAGGCCCCTCCAGGTCAAGGGAACCAGGGGAAGGGGAGAAGGGAGGGAAGATCCCTGAGGCCTACTGGTTAGGAGGAAGCGATGAGATTCCCACGTGTCCTGGTAAGGCAGGGTTGGAGAAGTGTTCTGAGCGGGCCAATCAACTCAGAACCAGCATGGGGCTAGATTCTGGGGATCGTCCACGTTCCCCCAGCTTTCGGCACCAGCATGAAAGATGAAACAAATTGGCTGGAGACCAGGGTACCAGGACGCTAGCTTTATTAGGAGAAGAGATGACCCTGTCAGCTCACTTCCTAAGGGAGAGAGAGAGAGAACACGTGTGGGGTGAAGGTGCCTTTTAAGGGGGAGAGGATGAGGCCTAGGGTACCCGGCATGTGCTGATTGGCAGCTTCATATAAGTCACATGATGGGGCACCCCTAGACCCAGGAGTCAGGGGGCTTAGGGTATTTGGCAGGTGCTGGTTACATCACAACTCCTCCCACCAGTTGTGGGGGAGGGAGTACCTATCATACAGCATAGTGATTATAATTAATATTACTGTATCGTGTACTTCAAATTTGCTAAGAGAATATGCGAGTGTCTCACGTCCCACGTGGTTCAGGGTTCAGGTTCAGGGTTTGGGTTTGGGCTCTAGAGGAGGCCGAGCGCAAATGAGAGAGACAAGACAAATAATAATTTGGAAATTGGGGGACAGGCGGAAGCCCAAGGGAGGATTCTGCTTTGCTCTGGCCTTGCCATCCCTTTTATTAAGGTTTGGGATACACCCATAGCCCTTAGGCAGGCAATTCCAGTCATAGCTCAGTGATAGCCTATCAGCAAGGATTTACAGAAGACTAAAAGATGCTTGTTGCTTCAGCTACCTTTTTTCAACTAAACAGTGGGTGTATAGTTCTGACCTTTGCCAGAGCTCAAGGTCTCCAGCCTCCTGGGTTCCTTGTCCACACCTCTCTGCTAGTGAAGAGAATAGATCTTAAGCGTTCTCACACACACAAAAAGGTAACTACGTGAGGTGATGGATGTGTTAATTAACTTAGCTGTGATAATATTTCACAGTGTATACGTTTATCAAATTATCACATTGTATACAATTAAGGATATACAATTTCATTTGTCACTTGTATCTCAATAAAGCTGGAAAAACTGGTTGAAAATGGGAAACTTCATATGGTTCAACCCAATATGGTATATCATCATTTAATTAACCAGTTAGTTCTCTATGGAAAGAAAAAGGGTTATTTTAGGACAACACTAATCTCAGGCTGTTTTTTTTCCCTCCACAGTGGATGTGATGATTTAAAAATATATATTTATTTTATTGATTTTTTTTTACAGAGAGGAAGGGAGAGGGATAGAAAGTCAGAAATGTCCATGAGAGAGAAACATCGATCAGCTGCCTCCTTCACACCCACTACTGGGGATGTGCCCACAACCAAGGTACATGCCCTTGACCGGGATCGAACCTGGGACCTTTCAGTCCGCAGGCCGCCGCTCTATCCACTGAGCTAAACCTGGTTTGGCGATATGATGATTTTTTAAGCAACGAATTAAGACTGGCATGCTTTTTAAAATTTTATTTTTTATTTTTTTAATTCTCATTCAAGAGTATTCCCCCCCCCCCCCTTTTTTTTAGAGGGAATGTAAGGGAGAGGGGAAGAAGAAGGGGTGGGGGATAGAAACATTAGTGTGAGAGAGACACATTGATTATTTGCCTCCCCCACCTACTCTGACCAGGGCTGGGGATCAACCTACAACCCAGGTATGTGCCCTTGACCCAGAATTGAAACTGAGACACCTTGGTCCGCAGGGCAGACAGAGATGCTTTTAAAATTAGTTTGGTTTAATAAAATCCTCATATATTTAAAAAAAATTATCTTTATTGTTGAAAGTGCTCCAGATGTTCCCTTTGTTTGTGTGTTTTTATTACCTACCCTCCTCTCACCCCAACCCCACCCCTCTTAGGCTTATGTACTTTCTAGTACCCTTCTTACACCTCCATGTTATATATTCATGTCCCACTTTTTCTCTGGTTTCTTTGTCTTTGGTGGCCTTTCTACTATTATCCCTTTCTATTTCTCATTTGATTCCTTCCTTTATTTCAGTTCAGTGGAATTTTAGTGATCTCATCGAGGTATCCAGGTGCTAAGCACTAGATCATTTTATGGCTGCCTCTGTTTCCCCAAAGGGGGAAAAATCAGATTTATACAAAAGTAGAAGTAGTGCTGATGTGGGGAAGCCAAAGGGAGCTGTAACCTGTCATCTCTCTCTCTTTCTCTTTACTCTTGGTTATTATTCCTACAGTCTTAATCTTGTCCTGAGGTGTTTGATTTGACATTTTGATTTATGGTTGTAGAGAATTTCACAGGTATTTTCTGAGAACGAGACATTTTGAAACAACGCTAATACAAACTCAGACCACCTTGATTTTGAACATGAATGTGAAGGAGGTTTGTATGCTTTTTTTGTCACCCATGAGTACTGTAGCCTTTCATCTGGTAGGGAATTGCTAGAGGAACCTTGGTTGGGTTTATGGACTAGCATTATTCACCCATCATAAGCTAAATATAAACAAACTAGAGGCCCGGTGCACGGAAATTTGTGCACTGGGGAAGGGGAGAGTTTGCTCAGCCCAGCCTGCACCCTCTTGCAGTTCAGGACCCCTCGGGGGATGTCCACCTGCTGGGTTCCAGATGTGAGGGGGTGCAGGCCAGGCTGGGTGAGCGGGCCTAAGTTGGCAGTCGGACATCCCTTTGGCAGCCAGGAAGCCCTTGGGGAATGTCTGACTAACGGCTTAGTGCTGAGACGGAGGTGGGAGAGGCTCCCACTCCCACCACCACCACTGCACTGGCCAGCCATGAGTCAGCTTCTGGCTGAGCAGTGCTCCCCCTGTGGAAGCACACTGACCATCAAGGGACAGCTTCTGTGTTGAGCGTCTGCTCCCTGGTGGTCAGTGTGGGTCATAGCAACCAGTTGTTCCCATTAATATTTGCATATTACCCTCTTGTTGTCCAGGACTAATAGCCCGGTACATAAAATTTATGCACTTCGGAGGGAGGGGGTCCTTCAGCCCAGCCTGCACCCTCTCACAGTCCGAGAACCCTTGTGGGACATCCTAGTGCTACTGCAGATGTGAGAGAGGCTCCTGCCACTGCCACTGCACTCGCCAGCCGTGAGCCCGGCTTCTGGCTGAACAGCGCTCTCCTTGTGGGAGCGCACTGACCACTAGGGAGTGCGCTGACCTCTTGCGTTGAACGTTTGCCCCCTGGTGGTCATTGCACATCATAGCGACTGGTTTACCAGTGGACTCTTTGCCCCCTGGAGGCCAGTGCACGTCATAGCAACTGGTCGACCAGTTGACGGCCCCCTGGTGGTTAGTGCACATCATAGCGAGTGCATAGCGAAGGAAGTTGCCTTAGCACATCATTAGCATATTGCGCTTTGGTTGAACAGACGATCGGCCACTTAGCGTATTTGGCTTTTATTATAGAGGATGGGAACCATCTCAATGACATTGAGTCATGTCTCCGATGTTTTGAAGCATTATGTATAAAAAATTCCTCCTTAATTGAGTTTATTAAGGTCTCATTTATTTTTTTTATATTTATATGTTTTCATATAGTTGATTTTTTTATAGTTTATTTATTTTTTTTAGACTCCATAAATGAGTCTAAATTTAGGTACAACTTACCTAAACACTGGGAAGCTCATCAGAACTGTGCTACGTTATACATTGATTAAGGCATCCCTTTAAGCCCATTAAGAAAGAGTAATTGGCATGCTCTTTTTCCCTCTTCTTCCCCCATAGGCATGCAGTCTCCTTAACTCTAAAGGACCCACGAGACTTGTAAACAGGGGAGCAATGGGCAGTGGCAGCTGGTCCTGGACTAACTCCCTGAACCAACCCTGAAGACCCCCTTTTCTCTCACTCTCCAGTGCATTGACAGCAGCCCTGCCCTGGCTCCCCTCTTTCCCATAACAGCCCTAGGGAGCCGAAGCAGCCCTGCCTAGGCGCTCTCCTGTTGCTTCTTCTATCCTAGGCCCTTCCATGTTTCGCCGTCCCCACCTTTAACAAAGGTACTCTCAAAATACATTAATACTTCCATTAGTGCCTCACTTTTAAATTAACATGAAGGATGTATGAACAAACCGTTGTATTTTTTTTATCTTTATTGTTCAGTTTATTAATTACATTGTTCCCTTTTTTTTTCACCCTATAGTTCCCCTCCACCTGGTACCCATCCCACCCTCTGCCCTCACCCGCCTCCCCTGTCCTCTCCCATAGTTGCATGATTTTTGTCCAGTCTCTTGCTGCACTTCCCACACCCCCTTTCTCCCCAAGAGTTGTCAGTCCATTCTCTCTCTATGTCCAGGATTCTGTTACATTCATCAGTTTATCCTGTTCATCAGCTTATTAATTCACTTGATTTTTAGATTCATTTGTTGATAGATGTGTATTTGTTGTTCCTAATTTACACTTTTATCTTTTTCTTCTTCCTCTTCTTAAAGAATATCTTTCAGCATTTCATATAATATTGGTTTGGTGGTGATGAACTCCTTTAGCTTTTTCTTATCTGCGAAGCACTTTATCTGACCCTCAATTCTGCATGATAGCTTTGCTGGATAGAGTAATCTTGGTTGTAGATTCTTGCTGTTCATCACTTTGAATATTTCTTGCCACTCCCATCTGGCCTGCATCATTTATGTTGAGAAATCTGCTGACAATCGTATGGGTGCTCCCCTATAGGTAACCAACTGTTTTTCTCTTGCTGCTTTTAATATTCTCTCTTTGTCTTTTGCTCTTGGCATTTTAATTATGATGTGCCTCGGTATGGTCCTCTTAGGGTTCCTATATATTGGGGTTCGGTGCACTTCTTGGACTCCTAAGTCAATTTCTTTCACCAGGTGTGGGAAGTTTTCAGTCACTATTTCTTCAAATAGGTTTTCATTGTCTTGGTCTCTCTCTTTTTCTGGCACCTCTATAATTCGGATGTTGGTATGCTTGAGGTTGTCCCAGAGGCCCCTTATACTATCTTCAATTTTTTGGATTCTTTTGGTTTCTTGCTTTTTCAGCTGAGTGGATTTTACCTCTTTGTATTTCAAATCTTTAACTTGGTTCTTGGGGTGCTCCAGAGCACTTTTAGGTCTTTGTATAATATTTTTTATTTCAGTCTGTATGCTTAATTTTTGGTTGGTCCTTTTTCATATCCTTGAGAGTCTCCTTTATATCCTTGAGGGTTTCTTTCATTTCCTTGTAGGACTCATTCATTTCCACGTTGGTCTTGATCATTTCCACGTTGGTCTTGATCATTTCCTTGCAGGTCTCGTTCATATCCTTGAGGGTCTTGTTCATTTCCTTGTAGGACTCATTCATTTCCTTTGCGGTCTTGCTTATTTCCTTATAGGCCTCAACCTTTTGTTGGAGCCTCTTGAAAAGCCCTATAACCGTGGTTTTGAATTCCATGTCCAGTCGTTTTTTTTCCTCCATTTCTTTCACATCTGATTTCTTTCCATGTCTCTGCATGGTGGCTGCTTCCCTGAGTTGGTCAATTAGCTTTGTGCGTTAGACTTCCTACTAGGGACAGTGGCTCAGCCTCCCAGTTACCTGAGGTGGATATGGGTTGCACAGTCTTGCTGAAGTTAAGCTCAGGTTAATCGTTGTTAGCACTTGGAGGGGTTGACCTCCAGGCCAATTGTCTGTGAAGCTCAGCTGTGCTCAGGTTGGATGGGCAGAGTCTCCAGGCCAAGCAGACAGTGTTAGCTCCGCCCTATGCAGCCCCAGGGACTCTGTTCTGGTGGCAATGACTGCCAGCACCTCTGAGAGAGAGCCACTGCCAAGCTCCACCAGCTGCCGGGGAATTCAGACTCTCCCCAAATGAGTCTGCACACCCAACGTCTCACCCAGGGTCGTAAAACAAAGCAGTCTGACGGTTTTCCGAATGAGAGAGCAAGTCGCAGAGCGCTCTCTGCACGGTCACGCAGCTGAGCTGTTCGCGCAAGCTGCCTTCTCCACAAGCTGGCAGACTCGGCAGCACCCAAGCTTCGGCGTGCCCTCCCACTGTCCAGTTTTCACCCCGTATGATAGTGGGTTGGTTCCCTGGACTTCACCCAGAGCTGGAGAATCAGTCCAGTGGGACGTCTTTGTCTCCTCGTTCGAGAAAACTGGCCGGTTTTCAGCCGCCCGCCCTCTCCACTGGTGCGCGCTCCAAACCTGTCTCCGCGCGAGTCTTTCAACGCTGTCCTCAGCCGCTCCTCTGAGTCACAGTGTCTTATTTTCCCTTTTATTTGTGGAATTTTCACTCGGCCAGCTTTCTGGTGATTCTGGAAGGTGTTTGTTCTTTCCTTAAGTTGTAGTATTAAAATTGCTGAGTATGACGGCAAGATAGGTGTTTTACCTATGCCGCCATCTTGGTTCCGCCCAAACCGTTGTATTTTTATGATAAGGTGGTGTATGGAAATATTGATTTGTATTTTTCACTGCCTCATGTGATGTAGTTTATGCGATCAAAACGTTATCTTTTATCATATCGTAAAAATGGACTAGAGGAAACTTGCTCAGAGTTTTTCAGATGGTAGGTGGCAGCCCATTAGTGGGTCATGATGGTTCACATCCAGCATTTGAAACAGAAACAGCATAAGTTAGAAAGTATTATTTAAAACTTGAATCCACAGTGCTGGCTGGAATCATTGGATTGGGTGATGATCCCGATAGGATGAGAAAGCAAGACATGGCCAGAAGATGGTTAAGAAATGGAAACAAACAGTGAAAGGTTTATTGTTCAGAAACTCGGTATATAAGAAGCAAGTAGGAACGCTTACATTTTGATAGGTGATGAGTTTGAAGATGTCTTGAAAAATAAGAAGAACATTCATCTAGGGCAGAAGTTGGCTAACTTTTCTATGGAGACCACATAGAAAATATTTGTAACTTTGTGGGCCAGAAAGTCTTTGTCAAATCTACTTAGCTCTACTGTTGTAGTGTAATAGCTACCATAGACTGTACTTCAGTAAGTAAGTGGGGCTGTATTCCAGTAAAATGTTATAAACTTGAATTTATAACATTTTCATGGGTTAAGAAATGTTTTTTTTTTAAAGCCATTTAAATATATAAAAACCTTCTTAGCTGGTGGCTGAACAAAATTAGGTGCCAGAGGGTTTGGCTTATGGGAGGCCGTTTGCTGACCCCATTCTAGATGATGGGAAAGTAGGTTTGCAGAGCACTGTGCAGTTAAGTTCTGCCCAATACGATCAACATTTAAGGGACCAAATAAAGCTAGATTTCAATCCATTTAAAAATCTCATCTTTGTAGAACATTTTATTTTTAGCTTGGTTTGCGTCTTTGCTTCCATTTTAATGTGAACTAAATATAGACTGGAAACTTTGAGTCTTGGTACAGTAATACATGGTATAACAGCTTTCTTTCCATTTTGATTGCCAGTTAAACATTATATCCTATTATTAAAGATAAGAGACATCATAAATGATTTATTAAACCTTTACATATAACCTAAGATGCATTCTTTGAAAGTATCTAAATTTAGAAAGCTTTCGCTAAGTGTAAGGTTGCGTGTTTGCTGTTGTGGCGGAGTTGATGAAAGCTTATATGAAACTATGCAACTACTATTGTAAACGACTCTGGGCTCCTTCTGTTTCCAAGGGACAGGGCTCCACTCCTGTTGGATTTGTTAGGCTTCACGTGCTCAGGAAATGTGTTTAGAAGCAAAGGTTTTAATTACAAAGAATTTGCTTTATGTCTAAAATTAGACCTTTAAAAAAGACCATAACATTTTCCCTTGGCAAATTTGTGTCATCTTGTTGGGTACCCAGTATTTTTCACTGTGAATATTTTGTTACTTGAATATACATTTGTATTTTTGATTTGGGTAAGTGGCTTAACATTATCAGTAACCATTATTGATCATAGCCTTAGTTTCACTGCTTTATGAGATGTAGTGTCAATGTACATTGTTTCTATTTGAGATGGCTGCTTATTTTTTTTCAAGTGAACATATATGGTAACAATTTCCTCCCCTGTGCTTTTCGTTATGAAGATAACAAAATGGCTGTTTGGCTCTTGTTTATACTAAGGAAATAGATTAACTTTATCATATTAAATTTAGGTGGAATCTCTAATCTTCTCATCGTGCTGTTTGAATACCAGACATTTCCAACCACTGGAATATAATCCTATCCTATATAATCCTATAGAATAAAAGCCTAATATGCAAATCGACCGAACAGAAGAACGGCTGGTTGCTGTGATGCTCACTGACCACCAGAGGGCAGATGTTCGATGCAGGAGCTGCTCCCAGGTGGTCAGTGTGCTCCCACAGAGGGAGCGCCATTCAGCCAGAAGCTGTCTCAGGGCTGGTGAGTGCAGCAGTGGTGGCAGGAGCCTCTCCCGCCTCTGAGGAAGTGCTGAGGAGAGGAGCCGCGAGCCAAGCTGTAAGGAGCAGTAGGGAGTCGGAGGGCCCTGAGGAGCGAGGGCTCCCAGACTGCAAGAGGGCGCAGGCCGGGCCGAGGGGCCCTCCCGCGTGCACAGATTTTTGTGCATTGGCTTCTAGTTCAGTGTGATAAATCTTTTTAACATAAGCTTGAAGCATTTATGTCATAAATTTAAAAATACCTTTCTACTTAGACTTTATTGCTTACACAGAAGTTTTATATACATGAGCTTATCTAACAATGGCGTGAATTTATCTGAATTTTACAAATGATAACACTGCGACTGAGTTTGGCTATCTGCCGAGTAAATGGCAGGGTCTCAAAAGGCTGGAACTCAAAAGCAGGGCTTCTAACCACTGCACTGTGACCCCTTGGCACATGGATGCAATGGCCCCGTATGCCTTCTTTAGTGGTCCTGTGGGCTTCCTGGATTCTAAAACTTCACAGTGTACAAGCAGATGTGTGCAGGCAGTCTCCTCGCTTCTCTTTGTCGCTCCCCTCCCCTGTCCCTTAAATTCACTCCCCTTCTCCTCTCCCTTCACTTTCTCGTCCTCCCTGCCCTGCCCTGCCCTTGATTATTGCTTTAAATCTGTGAGCATGTCTCTCACCGGTGCTGCAGGTTTCATAATGCCCTTTGCATTTGAATCCCATTTTTTGTGTGCCGTGTTTGAGAGTATATGTTTGAAAAGTGAATTTTGGAATTAAAAATTTCAGCTGAAATTTATATTAATTTTAATGACTGTTAGGAAAATCTCGAGATTCTGGGAAAACCTGTTTAGTGCACATTTAGAAGAAATCCTTATAGGTTTTGAACTCTTCATATAGATTTTCAAAGAAAACTGTTAGTTTCACTTCTATAGGTAAGATGCTATCTTTAAAAGGTCATGATATTTAAAAGTGTTAAAACGAATTATATAAAGTGATTTTCCACTTGGTCTATTAAGGTATGGTTGAAGAAAAAATAGGAGTGAAGTTTATTTTTAACTACCTAAGGAAGGAAAAGGACATTTTTTTGGGCCTAACTTTCTCCAACTCACTTTTATTTAGATAAGAAAGGATGCAAAGGTGTATACCTGAGCAGGCATACTATTTTGAGTTGGATTATTTGAACAAACTTATATATCACTTTAAAATTATGAATATATAATATATCTGTAATTTGTGAGGCACAGTGAGCCTCTGTGAATCTGCTTCAGGACTAGAATATAGAATACTCTCAGTACCATGTATCTACCCATGTGCCTCTCTTTTTTACTCCTTTGTTGCCCTTCAGTTCATTCAAAAAAATACTTATGGTGTTCCAAGCCTAGGTGCCAGGGATAGGGCTATAAAAATCCCCAAATGGACAAAAACCTCTGCTTTCATGTAGCTCACATTTTAATGCAAGAAGAATTTATAAATGCAGAAACATGTAAAGTGCATAATATGGTAAAGGGTGAGAAGGGCTATAGATAAATGTGAAGTGAGCTGGGCAGAGAAAGTCATCCTGAGACGGTGACATCTGAGCATGATTTTGAGTGAATGAGCCATGCAGACCTTTGGGGGAAAGCAGTCTAGGCAGAAGGAACAGCATCTGCTGTCCCAAGAGACAGAAGCTACAACAGGAGGAAGTGGGGGTGGGTGGGTGTAGAGCGAGTAGGTAGAAAGTGGGGAGCAAGTTAATTGTGTCAGAAATAAGGTATACAGAAGAGGTCTTAGCATGGGGTTCATACGTTCCATAGGAGGGCCTCCCGATTTTATGTCTGTGTATGCACCTCAGAAGACAAAACCACTGATTTGAAAAGGGGAATTGCAGAACAGACAATAAAAGAGATTAAAAATACACACACACACACACACACACACACACACACACACACACACTGTAAGCATTCATTGCCATCATTTGGAGAAATGCTAACATTGAGGGTTAGGTTCCATGAGATGAAATAGAAGCTACAAGGTTCCTTGGAATAGTTAGGTAGTGCTGGTTTGCTTCTCAGCTCTTCCATGTCTTACCATTAGGTGATTTCAGCCATGTTACTTTTAATGTTACCAAAAATGCTGTGCCCATTAGTATCAGTGTTTCTCCTGTTCTTCCTGGTCTACACTTCCCCCTTGCAGATAGGTGGGCTATGTAACTTGAGTTCAGGCCAGGGGACTATGAGTGAGAGTGATGTTTGTCACTTGGGACTGTCCATTCTTTGTCTCTTCTTTCACCTGCCAGCTAGATACATATATTGTCCAGTGGAAGGAGTTTGGAATTCCAAGTGACTTCATGGAGCAGAGCCTCTATGCTCATGCCACCAAACCACATTGCATTTTGACACAAGAGGGAAGTAGAGCCCTTTATTGCATTAAGCTCCTGAGCTAGCATACTCTGATCAATACACTTCATTTCTTTGAACTTTAGATTTCTCATTTGCAAAACAGATGTAGTGATTTCTACCTTGAAAGTGGTAATGAGGATTAAAGAAACACACAGTATACTTTTGTCTCAGATTATTAGAATTAATTTTAAAAAACTGGTGTAAAATCCTGACAACTCAGTTATTCCTGAATCATATGTCTTCTAAATAATTCAATCAGTAGGATATATAGACCTCCACCCTTTCTTGACTATTTAAAAGACTTGGTAAAACTATTATAACCAAATTAGACCACCAACTTATTACACCATACAGAATAATAAACTGAAAATGGAAAAAGCACTTAAACATAAGATAAGGAACCATAAAAATCTTAGAAGAAGTCATAAGCAACAAAATAGCAGACATTTGTTGTAGCAATATCTTTACTGATACAGCTCCTAGGGCAATGGAAAGTAAGGAGAAAATAAACAAATGGGACTATATAAAAATTAAAAAGCTTCTGCACAGCAAACGAAACCATCAACAAAACAACAAGAAAGCCCACTGCATGGTAGAACATATTTACTAATGATATTTCCAATAAGGGTTTAATCTCTAAAATTTATAGAGAACTAATACAACTTAACAAAAAGAAGATTAAAAAAATCCAATAAAAAATGGACAGAGGACCTAAATAGATATGTTTTGAAAGAGGACAGAGGCCAAGACACATGAAAACATGCTCAAGGTCACTAATCATCTGAGAGATAAAAATCAAAACAACAATGAGGTACCATCTCACATCTGTCAGAATGGCTATCATCAAGTCAACAAACAACAAGTGCTGGTGAGGATAGGGAGAAAAAGGAACCCTGTTGCACTGCTGGTGGGAATGCAGACTGCTGCAGCCCCTGTGGAAAACAATGTGGCATTTCCTCAAAAAATTAAAAATGGAACTCTTATTTGACCCAGTGATTCCACTTCCAGGACTATCCCAAGAAATCAGAAACACCAATCTGAAAGGACATGCACCCCTATGTTCATAGCAGCACAATTCACCATAGCTAAGATTTGGAAACAGCCTAAGTGCCCATCAGCAGATGAGTGGATTAAAAAACTGTGGTACGTCTACACAATGGAATACTATGCTTTTGTAAAGAAGAAGTAACCCTTTCCATTTGCAACAGTATGGATGGAACTGGAGAGCATTATGCTAAGTGAAATAAGCCAGTCAGAGAAAGATAAATATGACATTATCTCACTCATTTGTGGAATATAATGAACATCATAAGCTAATGAACAAAAATAGAGTCAAAGAAGCATCGAGCAGGCTGTCAAACTTCAGCAGGAAGACAGGGGAGAGTTGGGGAAATGGGAGCGTGGGTAAGAGATCAACCGAAGGATTTGTGTGCATGCATATACGCATAACCATTGGGCACAGACACTAGGGGGGTGAGGGCATGTGATATGGGGGGTGGGGGAAGCCGGGAGGAGGTCATGGGAGGGGGGGAAGGATACGTATGTACTACTATTTGTAATACTTTAAACAATAAAAAAAGAAAATATATAACCTGCTCTAGATAAAAAAATCTGTTTTTAAAAAGAGATATCATATGCTTATGATGAAACAACACACCACTACCTTATCTCGCTAAAGAAATCAAATCTGAATCTGATCAAGCTGCTGGATCATTCTGCCAATCTGCAGAAAAGAAAGGCCAAAGGAATGTTCCATGAACCATTGGAAGGATGAATGATGCAGGGATGGACAAATGGATAGATATGTGGTAAATCAAATATAGAAAAATGTTAATTGTAGAATCTAGATGCTGGATATGTGAGAGTCCACTATATAATTCATTCAACTTTTCTGTGTTTGAAAATACTCATAATAAAACATTGAAAAATAAAATAACTATTATATTTTGACATACCAGTATTTTGTAATTTTGAAAAAATTATTTTGCTCCCATGAAGGGCCCTTTGGATGTATGGAAACCCATATTGCAGGTGCAGTGAAGATTTGGTGATTTTAGTTAGGGTCAACCTAGTTTCTAAAGTAGTGTGTGTTTCAAGGGTCAGTGAGTAATCACTTCATGGTGGTAGTGGAAATAATTGACTAGGTAAGCTTTAAGGTGCTTCCATAGTCAAATCTTTGTCTTGAAATGATCTTCCTTTTATAGCCCAGTGTCCTCTTCCTCAGCTCCTATTTTCTCCTCAGTCTATACATTCTGGCTTTGCCCCAACCACTTCATGAAAACTTTTGCAAGGGTCTAGTGATCTAATTGCTAAAATCTAGTGCTCTCTTATTAGTTTTCACTTAACTGTATTTCTTGCTAGTTTTGATACTTTTGACCCCTGATTTTTACTCTTACGTCTTCCCCTTTTGCTTTTAAGATTTAAATTTCTATTATTCTTTTTTTTTTTTAAATGTGTTGATTTTATTTTACCCTTGCTTTAAAAGAAAAGAGAACCTGCTCACTCCACGGATGCCCTTTGAGCCCCAGTACTGCCTTAGGTGCAGCTGGCCGGGGAGGGGTGTGGGAGGTTAGCTCCAGGGTGCGTCTGGCCCATCTTGCCCAATCCTGCACTGCTGGTTACCTCCTAATTAATTTCCTTTCAGTGTGCACAAATCTGTGCACCAGGCTTCTAGTAATATATGAAATATTTAAATTATAAAGCAGTTGTATATTCATGTTCATAGAAGCATTATTCACAAGAGCCAAAAAGAAGAAACAACTCTAGTGTTCCTTGACAGATAAGTGGATAAACAAAATGTGGTGTGTACACACACACAGTGGGATATTATTCAACTTTAAAGAGAACAGGAATTCTGACACATGCTACAATATGGATGAACGTAGAGTGACATAAGTCTGTCACAAAAGGACAAACACTGTATGATTCCATTTATATGAGGTACCTAGGGTAGTTAAATTTCAAAGAGACAAAAAGTAGAAGGGTGGTTTCCAGGCACGGGGAATGGGGGAAGGATGAAAAGTTAGTATTTAATGGGTATAGACTTTTTAGTTTTGTGAGTGGATGGTGGTGATGGTTGCACAGCAATGTAAATGTACTTAATATCACTGAACTGTACATTTAACATGGTTAAAATGGTAAATTTTATGTTACATGTATTTTATCACAATTAAAACAAAGTATTAAGCAAGCTTCATTGAAATGGCCCAGTATACACTTAGATCCTATATAATAAAAAGCTAATATGCAAGTTGACCCCTCGACTGGGGGTTTGACCAGGGGGTGGGGCCGGCCAGCCAACCTCCCGCATCCTGTCCTCTCTGCTGGCCAGGTCCCATTGGCCCTGATTGGGGTCGGCTGACCAGACCCCACCTGTGCATGAATTCGTGCATTAGGCCTCTAGTAATATTATAAGACTAGAGGCCCAGTGCATGAAATTTGTGCACAGGGGAGAGGGGGGATGTTCCTCAGCCCAGCCTGCACACTCTCCAATCTGGGACCCCATGAGGGATGTCTGGGATCCGGTATAAATGGGCAGTCAGACATCCTTCTCACAATCCAGGACTGCTGGCTCCAAACTGTTCACCTGCTTGCCTCCCTGATTGCCCCTAACCGCTTCTGCCTGCCAGCTTGATTACCCCCTAACCACTACCCTGCCAGCCTGATTGATGTCTAACTGCTCCCCTGCCAGCCTGTTTGCCCCTAACTTCCCTCCTCTGCTGGCCTGGTTACCCCTAACTGCCCTCCCTTGCAGGCCTGGAAACTCCCAATGGCCCTCCCCTGCTGGCCATCTTGTGTCCACATGGGGGCAGGATCTTTAACTAGATAGGGGCAGCCCTCTTGTATGTTAAGAGCCAGTGGTCCCGGATTATGAGAGGGTGTAGGCCAGGCTGAGGGACACCGCCCCCACACCCGTGCACGAATTTTGTGTACTGGGCTACTAGTTAATACATAAGAATGTATTTTTCAATACGGAAAATATTTCAAATCAGTGAAGAGGGATTACTCAATAATCCTCTTTGAGGCAACTGGCTCACCATTTAGTTTTAAAAAATTGGAAAACCAATCTCTACCTCACACTGTGAACTACATAGTTCCCAGATGGGCTGAAGATAAAGTTTTATAGTAAGTGAATCTTAAAAATACTAGAGTAAAGATAGGTAAGTAATTGCATAGTTTCAGGGTTGGAGGGAATTTTAAAATGTGACACTAAAGAAGAAACCAGAATGAAAAAGTTCATTGAATCCTGACAGTTGAAATTCATCATGAACCAATTTATAAAGCAAGCAATTTCCTCAACTACTTGAATGTTTAGCTTGAAAGATTATTTCTCCTTCCTTTTTTATGATACAATGTTTGACAATAAAATATTGGTTAAGTTCATATTCTATATCTATATTAAAAAATCACTATTCCACCAAGTACACAGTGCCTGGCAAATAAAAGGTGTTCATCATGTACTGAGTAGGTAAGTGAAAAAATAAATGTTTTCATGGAAGATGCAGTGAATTGGGCAGAAAAAAAGAAATTATAATACCATGTATAGACTATGAGCTCCTGGAAGGAGATAACAGAGCTATATTGGTTCCACTTGCAAGTTTCATGTTTATGTTATAATAAAACCTTTAAATTTGGTTATTACATTTGGGTGTAACTCATTACAGAAAAAAGCAAATAAAACTTTTGAATTCTCATATACTAAGGGAGTTCATTTACCACTCAGTTTGTATCTGATAAATAGATGACATTGTACTTCATATTACTGAAGGTAGATTAAACATTTCTGTAGGAATAGTCAAAAGTGGATGGAATTATCCACCTAGAAGTATGCATTAATTGCTGTTTCTATATAAGGTGATACTTTAATAATTTACCATTTCTGTAAAAGCAAAAACCAAAAAATCCCTACAGTTATCCATACTTCTAAACACGATTACTCTGAAGATGTTATTGAGATATTAGAAGCTGAAAGTCTGCATAGCCTAATATTTATTACTCGTAACCCTGTGCATGACTCTGTGCACCAGTATCTCTCTGTGGGCTCTGGCCCTCTGCGCCCGCTGCCCAGAGGCGCTCTGCCGCCCAGAGGCCCATCTGCCGCCGGCGCCGAATGCTTGCCTTGTCATCGGGGTGACGCTGCAAGCGTTCCCCTCCTCCTCTCCTGCCCCCCATCTGCTCCATGCCTTCTGCCCAGAGCCTCTCTGTGGCTGGGTGACAAGGCAAGCATTCCACCAGGCTGCTCATGCCGTCCACTCTCGGCGGCCGTCCCCCCAGATCTGGGGGGCTCCGGTGGGGCTGAGCGGACAGGACGCCGCCATCTTGTGGCTATGGGCACCTCCATCTTTGTGACAGAGTGACAGTTAATTTGCACATGACCCTTTTATTAGATAGGATAAGCAGAGGGTTAAGTATTGATAATAAAATCAATAATTCCTAAGAAAAAGTTGTTAAAATTTACCACATTTTTAAATACGATAATCTGGGTGGTAAATTAAACTGACAAGTTTTTAATTAGTTTCTTAAATAAATTAAACATTAACTCTTAAACATTTGGATAAATAAAAGTCTTTAGCTATCGATAGCATTACTAATACTTATTTAAACAAAAAGTACTTAGCATATTATAATGTATTGACAGACAGCAATAGGAACTTGTTTGATAAAATGTATCCCTTTTGTGAAAAATCCCCTTCTTTTAGCCCCTGAAACAGAGTATAAACATGTCTACTAGAATTGCTTCTGATTCAGAAACCATTGAAATTTATTTTGATACTAATGGCAAAGGGAATTAATTAGAGGAAGTATTTTAATATTACTGTTTTCCCTTTCTTTTTAATAGAAGTGTCAGAGATGAAAAAATTAGTAAAATATATATTAAAATCGCCCTCTTGTCATAGAGTCTGGGGCACGAAGCGGGACCTACAGTCAAGTCCCTGCCCACCACCTGCACGTGCTTCGAAAATGCAGGAGACCCAGACCCGGCCTGCCTCTCCCCTATTGGGTGTGACCCAGACCCGGCTGGCCCCATCCCCGTCATGTCCCTCTGGGTGGGGGTGTGTGGCCTGAGGTCCCCCCATCCCAGCAAGGCACCATGCAGCCTCAGGTCCCTGCTGTTTGGTTGTTAATGTTACGGAGTTCCAGCGAATTTGCATATTCTCTATTATTAGTATAGATTTCAAAACAAAGTATGTGGCCCGGTAAGTGATGACACACATCAGATGACAAATGTTAGTGAAATGCTACCTTTGCATCACTTGAGGTCAGAAGTCAGACCTTCAGGTGTCTAGCATCCTTTAAGTTCAACTTGCTGACATTGTGTAACATAGTACTAAAGTGTAGTTTTCCACATACTAATACTACATGCAGGTACTTAGCATTTTATATAGTGGATCCTCGTTATTTGTGGATTCTAATTTGCTAATTTGCCTACTTGCTTAAGTTTACTTATAATTTCAAAGTCAATACATGAGGTGCTTTTGCGTCATTGTCAGGCACACACAGAGTGGCTGGAAATTTGAGGTGCAGCATGTGCATGTCCCCAGCTGAGGGTGAGCCAGGTGACAAAGTGCCCTTTCCCAGATAGTAAACAAAGTGCCCTTTTTGTGATCTATATAGTGAGACGTTTTTCAAAATGTTGGCTTTCTGTTGGTGGTGTCAATGATTGGACTTGGCCCCAAGCTTAAATGCTGTCTAGAGTTCCTAAAAGCAAGAAGGCTAAAGGTATGCCTCATAGAAAAATTGTGTTAACTAAGCTGACTTCAGGTGTGAGTTATAGTATTAATTGGCCATAAGTCCAATGTTAATGGATCGGCAATATGTATTAAACAGAAATACACATAAAGCAAGGCTATGTATTGACCAGTTGATGGAAAGGCACAAAGGAACTTAACCCTGCATTTCCCGTAGGAACTATTGCTCACGATTCTCTAATTAATTCAGGGCTCACAGTGACTTTTTTGTTGTTGTTGTTTTGAGATATCTTTTGTTGTTGTTGTATTCAGCTTTTAGTTTTAACATTTTTCATTGTTTTACAGAGTGGCTGCACCAATTTAGTTTCCCACTAATAGTGCACAGTTAAGGGTTCCCTATATTCCAAATCCTTGCAAACAATTGTTTTTTCTTGTCTTTTTTATGCTAACCATTCTGACAGGTGTGAGGTGATATCTCATTGTGCTTTTGATTTGCATTTCCCTGACGCTTAGTGGTGTTGAGTACCTTTTCATGTACCTGTTGGCCATTTTTTTTTTTTTAAATTCTCACCCAGGAATATGCAGACACACACACACACACACAGACACACACACACACACACACACACACACACACACACACTGATATGAGAGGGAAACATCCTCAGTTGCCTTCTGTATGTGCCCTGATCAGGGATGGAACCAGCAACCTAGGTATTGCCCTGATCAGGAATTGAACAGCCAGCCAACTTTTTGTTGCTTGGAATGACTGAGTTACTCCAGCCAGGCATCTGTTGGCCATTTTTATGTCTTCTTTGGGAAAATGTCTATTTAGATCTTCTGTCTATTGTAAAATCAGATTATAATTTCTTTTATTTAATAGCTGTTGAGATATATATGAGTTCTTTATATATTTTGGATATTCACTTCTTATCAGATGTATGATTTATAAATATTTTCTCCACTCAGTAGGCTACCTTTTCATTTTGTTGATGGTTTCGTTTGCTGTGCAGAAACTTTTTAGTGTGATGTAGACCCACTTGTTTATTTTTGCTTCTGTTGCTTTTGTTTTTGGTGTCAGATTGAAAAAATTAATTGTCAAGACAGATGTCAAGGAACTTACCACCTATGTTTTCTTCTAGAATTTTTATGGTTTCAGGTCTTTAGTTCAAGACTTTAATCCACTTTTATGTATGGTGTAAGATAGTAGTACAGTCATTCTTTTGCATGAGGCTGTTTAGTCTTCCCAACAGTATTTATGGACAAGACTGTCCTTTCCTCATTGTATATTAATTGTTCCTTTGTTATAAATTAATTGGACATATATATGTGGGTTTATTTCTGGGCTCTCTATCTGTCTCATTGATCTTTGTGTCTGTTTTAATTTCCACACAATACTGGTTTGATTGCTTTATAATATAGTTTGAAATCAGGAAGGTATAATGCTTTGTTCTTCTTTTTCAAGGTTACTTTGGCTATTCATTGAATTATGCAAATAAGGAGAATCAACTGTATATTAAACTATCTTATGGGAAAATATCAGGAGTATCTGTGCTTTTCAAGGAAAACTAATACATTTTATGGAACACAGTTTAGAAAACGATTGGACAAGAAAAATTAGATCTTGCTTTCTGTTTTTTCTACTTTTTTTCTGCTTTATTAAAAATCTTAACTCTGAATTCCTTACATTAGTTTCAGGAGAAAAAATGATCAGAGACTTTTAAGACATGTTTATCAAAGCATATATATACTTGTTTAAATCCTCACCTGAGGTTATGTTTTTATTGTGAGAGAGAAAATTGATCGGTTCTCTCCTGTTCACACTGTGGTCAGGGATTAAACCTGCAGCCTGGGTGTGTGCTCTGACCAGGAACTGAGCCTGCCGTCTTTTGGAGTATGGAATGATGCTCCAACCAATATAGCCACCCAGCCAGGGCAAAGTAGAGATTACATTTTAGTCGAAACCCGTAACTTCAGAACCTATCAAATCAGAACATTAGACGCTAAAAAATCTGTTTTGTTAGAATAGAAATTAGTATGTTTTAATTTTTAACACACTCAAAAATGGAATTTTTGAAGATAGAACACAGAATTATTTACTTCATTAAGATGACTAATTTTTCCCTATACTAATCACATATTTGACAAAATCTTCTTATGTCACATAAAATGGCTTTATCCCAGAAAGATCACGTAAGTTTGAAATGACAAATGCGTATCATTGTGTGTGCTAACACCAGCATTAGTTCTTAATCTTTGGGTTTAATTATTAATTGTTGCCATTAGCTAGGTATTTTTACAGTGATCTAGCAATCAACAATATATTTCTCATTTCTGTATTGGTTTAATTTAAAAGGAACAACTCTGAGACTAGAGATGTTCTTAGATATAGAAGGATGTAGTTAACTTCGGTTACATTGTTTTTCTTAGCATAATGACCCTTCTGGGATTACTCTTCACTGTGTTTATGTAATAGATTCCTCAGTGGTCTTTAAAAGTAGGTGCTTTATTTTGTTTCTGGGAGTTTGTATTGCTTAATGTCTGAATTGAACAAAAACTTTTTTATGAGGTCTCCTTAATAAGTTTATCTGAACAACTAGTAAGTAGGCATATTAAAATGTTATGTAATATAACTGCTTTTGCATGTTGTGGTTAAGATTCTGGGCTTTATTTTTTGAGAAAAGTGTAGTCTTAGTTGGCCTATTTATTGTCTTTAAGTGACTTTTGGAAAATTACTTAATCTCTCTAAGCCAGTCTCATCTGTAAAATTGGGATAATAATAGTACCTACTTCAGAGAGTTGTTATGAGGATATTAATGAGGTAATACAAGTATTTAGAATAGTTCCTAGAACATAATTTGTATTTAATAGTGATCAGTTATTAGATTAATATTAAAGGGATATAGACACTGTACCATAGCAAGTTTGAATTATAAAATAAAAGCATTTAAAACAAACATGTAAGAATCAAGAAAAAAAGTTTGCCTTAGAAACAATATATACAAAGATAGACCCATTGTCATCAGGCAGTGACATCCCATTAGTTCTGTTTTTTTAATTTTATTTAATAAATCTTTATTGTTCAGATTATTACAGTTGTTCCTGTTTTTTCCCTGGATAGCTCTCCTCCACCCAGTTCCCACCTCACCCTCTGCCCTTACCACCCTGCTGACTGTCCTCATCCATTGGTGTATGATTTTTGTCCAGCCTCTTCCTACATCCCCACACCCCTTTCCCCACGAGAATTGTCGGTCCACTCCCTTTCTATGCCCCTGATTCTATTATATTCACCAATTTATACTGTTCATCAGATTTTTAATTCACTTGATTTTCAGATTCACTTGTTGATAGATGTGTATTTGTTGTTCATAATTTTTATCTTTACCTTTTTCTTCTTCCTCTTCTTAAAGAATACCTTTCAGCATTTCATATAATACTGGTTTGGTGTTGATGAACTCCTTTAGCTTTTTCTTATCGGTGAAGTACTTTATCTGACCTTCAATTCTGAATGATAGCTGCTGGATAATGTAATCTTGGTTGTAGGTTCTTGCTATTCATCACTTTGAATATTTCTTGCCACTCCTGTCTGCCCTACATAGTTTCTGTTGAGAAATCAGCTGACAATTGTATGGGTGGTCCCTTGTAGGTAACTAACTGTTTTTCTCTTGCTGCTTTTAATATTCTCTCTTTGTCTTTTGTTCTTGGCATTTTAATTATGATGTGTGTTGGTGTGGTCCTCTTTGGATTCCTTTTGTTTGGGGTTCGGTGCGCTTCCTGGATTTTTAAGTCTATTTCTTTCACCAAGTGGGGGAAGTTTTCGGTCACTATTTCTTCAAATAGGTTTTCAGTATCTTGCTCTCTTTTTCTGGCACCCACATAATTTGGATGTTGGTACGCTTGAGGTTGTCCCAGAGGCTCTTTACGCTATCTTCAATTTTTTGGATTCTTTTTTCTTTTTGCTTTTCTGGCTGAGTGTTTTTTGCTATTTCAAATCTTTGACTTGATTCTTGCAATCCTCTAGTCTGCTTTTGGGTCTCTGTGTAATATTTTTTATTTCAGTCAGTATATGCTTAATTTCTAGTTGGTCATTTTTCATATCCTCGAGGGTCTTGTTAAATTTATTGGCCTTTTCTAGGAAATTCTTGAAAAATCTTGTAACCATGGTTTTGAGCTTTATGTCCAGTTGTTTGTTTTCCTCCATTTCTTTCATTTGTGATCCATTTCCTTGTCTCCACAATTTCACTGCTTCCCTGAGATGGTCGAGTAGCTTTGTGTGGTAGGTGTCCTCTAGGGGACAGTGGCTCAGCCTCCCCAGTTACCTGAGGTGGATATTCTTGGTGTACCCCTTTATGGGCTGCACAGTCTAGTTGTAGTTAAGCCTAGGTTATTGTTGGTAGCACTGGGAGGGGTTGACCTCCAGGCCAATTGGCTGTGAGGATCAGCTCTGTCTACGCTGGGAGAGATTATGGGGCAGAATCTCAGGGCTGAGCAGTCAGCCTTGATTTCCCTTCAGCCCTGCCCTAAGAGGTCCCATGGCAATGGCTGCACGGACCTCTGAGAGCAAGCTGCCCCAAGTTTTTCCCGCTGCCAGACTGTCCAGTTTCTCCTGGAATGAGTCTAGATACCCAAAGTCTCACCCGGAACTGGAGTACAGTGTAGTCGGGAGGATTTGTTTTCTTCCTCAACAAGAAAGCCAGCCACACGCTCACCTGCATGCCCTCTCCGTGAGCTCATGCAGCTCCTGAGTCTCCTCCTCACAGTCCAGTTCCACCCCGTATGACTCTGGATTCCCCGAGTCTCACCCGAACTCGAGTTCAGTGCAATGGGGAGCCTTTGTCTCCCTCCCTGTTCGAGAAAGCCAGATTCAGCTGCCCGCCGTTTCCACGCTCGCATGCTCATGCACACCTCAGCGTCTCCACAACTCTGTCTCCATGTCTCTGCACCTCTGACCTCCACACCTCCTCTGGGTCTCAGTGTCCTTTTCTAGTTGTATGATTTCCACTCAGCCTGCTTTCCGGTAGTTCTGGATGATGTCCGTTTTGTCTTTTAGTTGAAGTTTTGAAATTGTTGTGCGAGGCAGCAGTTTAGGTGTTTACTTATGCCGCCATCTTGGTTCCTCTCCCCATTAGCTCTGTTTTAAATATTTTCTTAATTTACTAGATTGTGAAATGTTCTTAAGAAAGCCTAGACAGGGCATTGTCTGTTGGAGTTTTGTTTATAATCAACAACTTACAGAATGTAATGTTTTTATTTTTTCTTTTCTTTTCTTTTTTTAATATATTTTATTGATTTTTTATAGAGCGGAAGGGAGAGGGATAGAAAGTCAGAAACATCGATGAGAGAGAAACATTGATCAGCTGCCTCTTGCACACCTCCAACTGGGGATGTGCCCACAGCCAAGGTACATGCCCCCGACCGGAATCGAACCCGGGACCTTTCAGTCCGCAGTCCGATGCTCTATCCACTGAGCCAAACCAGTCTCTCTGCTTTTTAATATATATATATATATATATTATTGATTTTTCACAGAGAGGAAGGGAGAGGGATAGAAAGTCAGAAACATCGATGAGAGAGAAACATCGATCAGCTGCCTCTTGCACACTCCTCACTGGGGATGTGCCCACAGCCACGGTACATGCCCTTGACCGGAACCGAATCTGGGACCTTTCAGTCCGCAGGCCGTCGCTCTATCCAGTGAGCCAAACCGGTTCAGAATATAATGTTTTTAGACAATGAGTTTTTAAACAAAGGAAAATGTACCTTCAACTAATAAAACTCCTCTCTCCCTTCCCTCAGATGCCACCCTCTCAGGGAGACGTATCCTGGCAGTGCTATGTAGAATTGCACCCCCACCCTGAACTGGGCATGCTCCCAACTCCCTTTCTTTCTTACCTTTCCCCTGATCACTGATCACTGTCTAATACTATATAGTCTGCTTATTTATTTTTTGTCCATTTTCTTACACTAGAATAGAAATTCCATGGGGCAGGGATATTTATTGTTTTGTTCTCTGCTCTACCTCCAGTGCCTAGAATACTGCCTGTCCCATAGCACTTGCCTAAAAAGTACTTGTTGATTGAATAAGGGATCCGTTTTTTAAATAAATTTTAGTTGTTGTGGTAATATTCATCCTTCTCTTTGATATCAGTGTAGTAAGGGTAACTCAATTTTAGACCAGTATCCTGCCTGATAGATACTCTCAATATTTTATAGCTGGATATGCAGCATACAGGGTGGGGCAGAAGTAGATTTACAGTTGTGAGTATACAAGACAGTTTATTCTTATGTTATTATTTATTACTTATTATTTTCTCTCTGAACAACTGTAAACCAACTTTTGCTCTACCCTGTAGTAAAACTTTTTTTTCTTTGCTGTTTATTTATTAAGGGATTATTCTGTGCTGGGATATAAAATTAGTAGAATGCAGTGCATTTTGTAGCAGGGAGCTAGCCATGTATACAAATATATATGGTAATGGATGCCAGCTCTCACAGAGGCAAACATAGAGGGCTTTCAAGAGGAGGTTGTGTTGAACTGAGTCCTAAAGAGTGAGTAAGTAGAAGTTAGGAACAGGGAGATTGGCATTCCAGCTAGGGTGAACTGCAGTGGCTTTTCTCCTAGTACTCTGCTTCGAGTGCTTCGTTTCCTGACTTTTTTAGTCCACTGAATTTGTGGAACTTTTTCAGGGGTTGTCATAGAAAAAATTGTCATGGTGTTTTTGTTAGACTGCCTAAAACAGGAAATACTAATTAGATAATTTACTAAGTTCTTTTTATATTCTTATTATGATCTAAAATATGTTTTTGAAGTAAAATCATTATGGTTTTAAAGTATACGCTAGAAAACTAACAGTTTAAGAATGCTGTTTTTATTTTTGCATCTTTGTGTTTTGGACATAAAAATTTATCATTGAAGTTATGTTTATTTTTTTAAAGAGTATTTTAGGTCTATTAAGTAGTTCTTTAGAACATGATCTTTGCCATTTTGAATCCTGTTATTCTATAGTTTCATGTCTTCTGTAAGGTCACCATATTTATGAAATCTGTATCCTGAGGATGATAAAAGTTTAATATCTTACTCAAAAATAAGTTGTGAACAGCACTAAATTTCATCTGTCCTTTCTCCTCCTTTTTTTTTTTTTTTCAATTCTCACTGGAAGATATGTTTTTTATTTATATTAGAGAGAGAGGAAGAGTGAGGGAGAGAGAAACATTGGTGTGAAAGAAACTGATTGCCTGCCTCCCGCATTAGCCCTGACCAGGGATCCAGCCTGCACCGGGCTAAGTGCCCTGACCAGGAATTGAACCCATAACTTTCAGTATATGGGATAGTTCTCCAACCAGGAGCCACTTTGGCCAGGGCTTCTCTTCCTCCTTTTCATAAGTTAAACAAAGTAATTCGGAATTTGATTTTTGCCATTTTTAAACCCTGTTATCCTTACATGTCCTGAGGATGATAAAAGTTATCAAAAATAAGTTATGAAAAGCACTAGATTTCATCTTCCTTCCTCTTCTGCGTAAATTAACCACAGTGTTTGTAAACTTTTTATTCATCGTTGATATTGTGTCCTTCCTGGGCATGTGGGCTATACTATGAAGGTATATCTCTTAACTCAGATAATGTTTCCAAACAGGTTACTGTGCAGTATCCATCCTTCCACCTATCCCCTAACATCTAGGACATAGGTACTATCTTTGCACCGGAAATGCAAAGATTAATAGAATACATCTCCTATATTTTAGCTGTTCACCGTCTGGTGTTGCTTTCTAATGTTGAATAATATTTCAGGACTTCTAATAAATACATAGTTGGATTTAACAGAACAATTTTTGGAAAAATAGATTTGAATATTTGAAAGTATATGCTACTCTTGAAATTAGTACTGGGTAGTGCTTTGTGTCATATTAAGCATTAGTGTGGTGATGTGTGGTAATGGATCGAGTTAAGTTTTTAAGGTATATTGGACCCTTCTGCCTCTTATATTTATTAGCTGTATGATAGTAGATTAGTTACAATCTTCAAGCCTTAGATTCCAATTTTTTAATTTTTTTCAGATTCCTAATTTTTAAATTGAGATAATTATATTTACCTTCTTGGTTTGTTATGAGGATTGACTGAGATGAGAAATGAAAAAGTGAGCTTTGATCTTGCTTTCTATTTTTTTCTACTTTCTTCTACTTTAGGTCATATTCCTTTAATTTAAGTCACCTTTAAGTTTACCAGCAGTATTTCAAGGCATAGTAATGCCTCCAATTTGACAGTACGTTTAGAATATTAATTTTCAGACTGATAGATTTGTGGCAGTCTTGTTGCGGCATTGCTTTTCACTGTTCTGAAGCGAAAGAACTTTATAACTAAAATATTTACTTAATCGTGAAAGTGTGGCTCTTGGGACTAAAGACATCAATGAGTATGAGATCTAAGGGTAAAAGTGCAGTAAGGGATTGGCTCAACTTCCACTGCCATTAATTTTGCACCGTTGTTAATTTACAAAAAAATTTTATCATTCCGTTTCCTTAATTTGCAAATCTTCAGAACTCCCTTTGAAGCTTAGCCCCTAAAAAATGTTAGTTCGTCTCCATTGCTTCTGCCCATTTGTTTAGAGCTTAAATGTTACTTATTAATGTCTATGAGTTGCTAGAACCACAAACTGAAGTTTAAGGAGGGTGAAGGTGCGGACTCTCCTAGGCCTCATGCAGTGAATGACGGATGCTCAAGCTTTTATCGCGGTTACCAACTAAGCACTTGCTGTTACTTGTCTCAGCAACTTCCTCCTACTCTTTTCTATTTTCAGACTGATATCTGCAATTTGCAAACTCATTGTCACCTCATTTCTGTCAGCTTTAGCTATTTCCATCCTTGATGTCTATGCTCCTAATTGAACCTTTCTATTTATATATTTAAAGCTCTTAATCTCCTGAACAATTTTAAACAACATATAATATAGTAAGCTTTCAATCTCATACAGTAATAGCTTTTTTCCTTTTAATATGAGGCCTCTTTCAGTGTGATCCCACTTTCTATTTTGGATCATCGCATATAATCCTCTTATAACTTTTTTCTGGAAATTGCAAATGGTGTTTATAAAAATTGGACAATACTTGTACAAATGGTTTTTATAAATAAATTTCTCAACATGTAGTCTATGACTTAAAAAAAACAAAAACCCAGATCTCTAGCCTCCAAGACATTAACTTAAAATAACTTTAAAAATTACTTGACTGATAAAAATTGTTATTCATGTTGTTTATAGCCTGTGTTGGAGAGGAAACAGTTCAATTCTTTATTGTACTACGGAATAAAAGAGTTATTGCTATAGACGGAGTGTTTGTGTGCCTTGCAGAATTCTTATGTTGAAACTAGCTACCCGTATGATGGTTTTAGGAGGTGAGGTCTTTGGAAGGTGATTAGGTTGTGAGGGTAAAGCCCTTCTGGATGGGGTTAGTACAGGCATAAGAGGGACACCAGAGAGCTCCCTTGTCCCTTCTGCCAGGAAAGGGCACAGTGAAAAGATAGTCATCTGTGGGCCAGGAAGCTGGTCCTCCCCAGACACCGAAGCTGCTGGCCCCCAGATCTCAGACTTCCAGCCTCCGGATCTGTGAGAAATAAATTTCTGTTGTTTATAAGCCACCTGGCTACAGTATTTTGTTTCAGGAGCCTAGACACAGCAAGGCAATTATTACATATGAAAAAGAATTTTAATGTGTGGTATATTTGGAGGTATAATTTGTGCTAACATAGTAATTTATTTTCTGTTGCCTGCCATAGGGACTTTCTAACTCTCTGCACTGGCCTTTTGATCAATAACCAACGAAAGAGAGAAGAGAAAAATCAACCTTCAACATATTTATATCAGTAAAGTATTATGTGAGAAAACATAACCTTCCTTTTTCTTTCTTTTTTTTAAGATTTAAAAATATATATATTTTATTGATTTTTTTACAGAGCGGAAGGGAGAGGGATAGAAAGTCAGAAACATCGATGAGAGAGAGACATTGATCAGCTGCCTCTTGCACGCCCCCTACTGGGGATGTGCCCGCAGCCAAGGTACATGCCCTTGCTGGAATCGAACCCGGACCCTTCAGTCCGCAGTCGGATGCTCTATCCACTGAGCCAAACCGGTCTCGGCTGTTTACTGATTTTAAAGAGAGGGGAAGAAAGAGAGAGATTGAGAGACACAGACACAGACAGACATAGGTGTGAGAGAGAAAATTGATAGGTTTTCTCCTGTACTTGCCTTGACTGGGGAATCAAACCTGCAACATTTTTTTGGAGCACAGGACGATGCTCCAAGCAACTGAGCAATCTGGCTGGGCCTTTTTCTACCCATTTTCTAGAAATGTTACTGCTATTCACATTCAGGTTGACCATATTTTCTCTACAGTTGGTTCTATTTTAACTTTACTTCTATTTTCTGTGACCATAGAATTTTAACATATAATGTTGAGAGTTTATTTCCTCATGAGTAGTTTATGGCTCTTTTCCAAGAATACGTAAGCAATAGAATATGGGTTTAAAAAATGTGCCATTCAGATGTGACAGTACAATTCATTCAAGGGTCTGCTAATTAAAATAATTTGATATTGCTCTAGTTTGTATAGCATTGAGAAAAAAGTTATAGGTTATTAGAATTTTCTGTGTTTTAAAATGCATGTACATGTATTTTTTTTTTAATCCTTACTTGAGGATATTTTTCCCATTGGTTTTTAGAGAGAGTGGGAGAAAAGAGGGGAGAGAAAGAGAGAAAAAAATATTGATGTGAGAGAGACACATTGGTTGCTTACCGCATATGCTCCAACTGGTATTGGGGAAACTTGCAGCTTGTGCATGTGCCCTTGAGCAGGAATCGAACCCATGACCCTTTGTCCACAAGTTAATGTTTTAACCACTGAGCAAAACCGGCCAGGGCACATAGAGTTTTGGTTTTGGTGGTTTGTAGCTGAGACTTTTATCCTTAAAAAAAAAAAAAGTCCTTGAAGTTTTATTCCTTATTATAAAATATATATTTTCTCTTTTTCCACAATGTTATTCACTCTCTTTGGGCAGTTCATTCAGTTCAGACATTGTTCCTGGTGCTTTTAACTTTCTTCCATTTCTAATAATCCCTCCACTTGATCATTTAATAAATTCTGTAGCATGGCCCTTGACAATCTGGAAAGTACATAGAAAGACTAGAAGGTGTATCATTATTCTGTCCATATTGTGAATTTAACACTTCTAAAAATAACAGACTGCTTTTTTTCTGATGTGGTTTAGATCACCACTTCATTAGTATTTAAAAGGATGGTGTTGCAAACTTCACAGTAGAAATACATCATTACAGAAAGTCTTTGGCCAGGGCCTTTGAAAGCTTGTGTGAAACATTACTAGCCATTATCACAGGCAGCCCTTGGCTTACTGTTGCAGCACTGAAAGAATAAAATCATTGACTCAAGAAATAAATGTACTAATATATTCATATAAGAAATGGCAAGTATACATTTCTGAGTATTGTTCCTCTGAAATGGAATGGAAACTGGAAACTTATACTGTCTTTGGCCCTGTCTTTGAACTTTTATCTGTTTAATGGAAATGTTAGGGTGATTTAGGTCAGTGTGTTTAGAAACATCATAGACTAGTTTGATTTTGGGTTTAAGGCATTCATCTGCTCTTTGGGCTTAAGAAAATAGAAAGAACTGCTGACCATCCACAGATTTAAATGTTACCTACTTCTATTTCAACCAAATAGAATTAGGATAAAAATATCTATTTAGAATGTGGGCTGCAAAGGTAGTTTAGGATTATTCCATCACCATTTCAAGTGCTTTTCCTGATTGCAGCTCTGCTTCCCTCTAATCCTCTCTCCACAGCTAAAGTGAACTATTTATTTCTTTAACAGAAAAATATTTTTGGGAATGTGAATTAAAAAAGTAAAAGATAATAATAGCCTTTTATATTCCCGTCATGTGGAGTTAGACACATGAACATCTTGCTTGCTTGCTTTCCTTTTTCATTTGCTCGCACTGAAATCACTGTATCACTTTTGCAAAAATAAATATGATACCAGCAATTGTAAAGAATCAAAATAAAAGCAGTACTGTGTCAATAAGGTTTCTGTGCAGTAAATAAAACATTCTAGGCATTTTGGCAGAGAAGGTTTTAATTCAGGAAATTGGGTCCTTAAAACAATCCCTGAGAGGTTGGGGGGGTAAAGACCACAGGCCACCAACCCTGGACTGTGCTAAGGTGCCGCCCAGGGTCAGGAGCTGATGCTGTTACTGAAAGCGCCTCAGCTGCTGCTGCTGCTGCTACAGTTGTCTCACACCTAAAAGTACTTTCACAAAGGGTTCCTGGGTATTTTTTAGTTTTTTAGGTTTGAGAATATCTGACTTGTCTTTTCAGGTGAATAATTTGACTGAATATAATCTCCAGTCCCATTGTCCTTCCCTCCAAATTTTGTTCTAGCATCTTCTTACTTTTTTATTTGGGAAAAAATCAGAGAATGGCTGATTTTCCCCACATTGCTTTTTCTGTCTAGATGTCTGAATAATTATTTCTTTATCCTTGAAGTTGATTAATGGCTTTCACTCTACACAAATGGAAAATTTTACTTTCTATTTAACATTGTTATTTAAATTTTTTCAATCCTCATCTATTGGTGCTTTTTTCCTTTATGCTTTTTAAATATAATAAATCTTTATTGTTCAGATTATTACAATGTTGCTCTTTCCCCCCCCCATAGCTCCCCTGCCCCCGTACCCATCCCATCCTTTGCCCTTAACTCCCCTAACTGTCCTCATCCATAGGTGTACGCTTTTTGTCCAGTCTTTTTCCGCACCACCCATACCCCTTTTCCCTGAGAATTGTTGGTCCACTCCCTTTCTATGCCCCTGATTCTATTATATTCATCAAGTTATTCTGTTCATCAGATTTTTAATTCATTTGATTTATAGATTTACTTGTTGATAGATGTGTATTTGTTGTTCATAATTTTTATCTTTACCTTTTTCTTCTTCCTCTTCTTAAAGAATACCTTTCAGCATTTCATGTAATATTGGTTTGGTGGTGGTAAACTCCTTTAGCTTTTTCTTATCTGTGAAGCACTTTATCTGACCTTCAAATCTGAATGATAGCTTTGCTGGTAGTGTAATCTTGGTTGTAGTTCTTGCTATTCATCACTTTGAATATTTCTTGCCACTCCTGTCTGGCCTGCATAATTTCTGTTGAGAAATCAGCTGACAATTGTGTGGGTGGTCCCTTGTAGGTAACTAATTGCTTTTCTCTTGCTGCTTTTAATATTCTCTCTCTATCTTTTGCTCTTAGCATTTTAATTATGATGTGTCTAGGTGTGGTGCTCTTTGGATTCCTTTTGTTTGGGGTTCAGTGCGCTTCCTGGATTTTTAAGTCTATTTCTTTCACCAGGTGGGGGAAGTTTTTGGTCACTATTTCTTCATATAGGTTTTCAGTATCTCGCTCTCTCTCTTTTTCTGGAACCCTCATAATTTGGATGTTAGTATGCTTGAGGTTGTCCCAGAGGCTCTTTATACTATCTTTAATTTTTTGGATTCTTTTTGCTTCTTGCTTTTCAGGCTGAGTGATTTTTGCTTCTTTGCATTTCAAATCTTTGACTTGATTCTTGTGGTCCTTTAGTTTGCTTTTGGGTCTCTATATAATATTTTTTTATTTCTGTCAGTGTATGCTTAACTTCTAGTTGGTTCTTTTTCATATCCTCAAGAGTCTCACTCATTTCCTCGAGGGTCTCGGTCATATCCTTGAGAGTCTCGCTCATATCCTCAAGGGTCTCGTTAAATTTATCAGCCTTTTCTAGGAGCCTCTTGAAAAACCTTATAACTGTGGTTTTGAACTCTATGTCCAGTTGTTATTTTTCTCTCCATTTCTTTCACATGTGATTTGTTACCTTGTCTTTGCATTTTGGCTGCTTCCCTGAGTTGGTTGAGTGGATTTGTGTGGTAGGTGTCCTCTAGGGACAGTGGCTCAGCCTTCCCAGTTGAGCCACTGGGTGGATACTCTTGGTGCAGCCTTTATGGGCAGCAGTGTCTTGTAGTTAAGTCTAGATTGTTGTTGGTATCACTGGGAGGCGTTGGCCTCCAGGCCAATTGGCTGTGAGGATCAGCTGTGTTTACGCTGGGATAGCCGCTGTGCTCAGCTTGGATGGGGCAGAATGTCCAGGCTGAGCAGGCAGCTTTGGTTTCCCGTCAGCCCCACCCTTAGCAGCTCCCGGGTCTCCGTGTCCTGTGTCCCGCTGCAACAGCTGCAGGCACCTCTGAGAGAAAGCTGCCCAGAGCTCTGCCCTCTGCTGGACAGTCTAGTTTCTCCCCATTTGGACACCCAAAGACTCACTCGGAATGGGAAAACAAAGCAGTCCGGTGGTTGTTGTTTTTTACCTCCTGAACAATAGAGCCAGCCACAAGCCCTCTCCGATAGCTCACATGCCTTTGCAGCGCCCGAGTTTCAGCGTGCTTCCTCCTTACTGTCCAGTTTCACCCCATATTAGTCTGGGTTCCCGAGACTTGTCTGGAAGTGGGGCTCAGTGCAGTGGGACGCCTTTGTTTCCCTTCCAGTTCAAGAAAACCAGCCAGGTTTGCAGCCACCCGCCCTATCCGCTTGGGCGCACAGCTCCGCACCTCTAACAACACGCATATCCGCAACTCTGCCCTCCGCAGCTCCCCTGAGTCTCAATGTCCTTTTATCTTTACTTCTGTTTGTGGAATGTCCACTCAGCCAGCCCTCTGGTGGTTCTGAATGATGTCTGTTTTATTTTTTAATTGTAGTTTTGAAATTGTTGTATGGGGCAGCAGTATGGGTGTTTACCTATGCTGCCATCTTGGTTCCTCCTCTCCTTTATGCTTTTTGACATAGTACATTCTATACAATAACTAGTGTTTCTCAGATTAAATGTAAGACTATTAGAAAAGCTTTTCAGTCCAAGTTTACAGGGTACCTTACGAGACGCTGAGTCTCCTATCCTACAGACAGATGGACACTTGAAGGAGATGAGAGGCTTCTTGGAGTATGTGACCTCTGAGTTCCCTCCCAGCTCAGGTATTTCTTAATTAATATCTTTGTGACTTCCAGTATCAGCTCATCTAATTAGGCAGTATTTTGGTGAAATTCTTTGGTAATTATGTTTGATGTAATAACAATGAATGAACTAGTTCAGTTTTTGATAATCTTTTGAAAACTTAATTTCTGAATCAACTTATCTTTCAGAAACCTTCCTTTAAGAGATTTAGATTCTGGGAAGACGACTAAATAGAATCATTCATGACTTTTTTTTCATGCCCAGCATTTTTTTTTTTTTAAGTCCGAAAGCTTAAGTCTCAGCATTTTTCATTGTCTACCCATTTTTTTTTTTAAATTCTCAGCTGAGGACATGTTAATTGATATAAGAAAAAGAGAAACAGAAAGAGAGAGAGAGAGAGAGAGAGAGACAGAGAGAGAGAGAGAGATCGGTTGTCTTCTGTAGGTGCCCTGACCTGGGATTGAACCTACAACCTAGGTATGTGCCTGGACCAGGAATTGAATCTGCAACCTTTTGGTGTATGGGATGACACTCCCAACTAACTGAGCCAGCCGGCCAGGGTATTAATCCTACCTATTTTAGTTATTTAAAATTATTGACAAGTTATTTGCCTGAATTATATGTATGTGGCTTCATATAACATTTTTTCCTGGGAAACAAAGGGGCTTTCTTGAATTTAACAGTTTAGAATCATGAATTTAGTTCATATCTCTTTACAGGCGAGGAAAATAAGAATCAGAGAAGTAGCTAAGAATTAGGTATAGCCTGAATGTCAAAGAGTTTAACTCCTAGTATCTATGTTTCTACAGCCACACAATGGGAAACTAAAGTTCAGACCACTCTTCAAACTTTACTATATATATGCATATTTAAAAATGCTAGGGATAAATTTTTCTTTGAATAATGATTATGGTATTGGCCAAATGGATTTTCTCATTTCATCATTCTTTTTCTACAGGATGGGGCAAAAATAGGTTTACATTGGTTCACATGGAAAAATAATACAATAATAAATAAATAATAATACAAGAATAAATTCTGTGTTTCACATACTCACAACTGTAAGCCTACCTTTGCCCCACCCTGTATTTATTAGTTGCCATTCTACTAAGGAAATGCTTTTTTCCCCTTTCCATTTATTTATATATATTTTTATTGATTTTAGAAAGAGGAAGGTGGGGGGGAGCGGAGGAGAGAAATAGAAACATCAATTGATTGCTGTCTGCACATGCCCTGACCTGGGATCGAACCCACAACCTGGGTATTTGCCTGACTGGAAATCGAACCCTCCGCCTTTTGATGTATGGGATGGCCCTCCAACCAGTTGAACCACACAGGTTAGGGCTCTCCATTCATTTTCTAAGTTTATTTTTCTGTGTATCAGTGTGGACTCATGACTTCCTATTTTACGCAATAGTTTGTGTGCCATTACTGTTATTTATGTCCATACCTAAATTATCTTAGATCTCCCAGAAGGTGCTTTTTTAAGCTAGTTTCTGTGTTCTTCTGATATGTCGCCATCATTGTTAAGCACTTTACTTTCTGGCATAATGAAATATTCCCGGTTCATTTTAAAACAATATATATTTTTATTGGTTTCAGAGAGGAAGGAAGAAGGAAAGATAGCAACATCAGTAATGAAAGAGTATCATTGATTGGCGGCCTTCTATACTCCCCACACTGGGGATCAAGCCCCCAACCCGCACATGTGCCTTGACCTGGAACCAGACCGTGACCTCCTAGTTCATAGGTTAACGCTCAACCACTGAGCCACACCAGCCTGGCTCCCAGGTTCATTTCATCTTGTTCTTTCCTTTCTCGTGCCTTGAAGTAAGTCCTTTCTCCAAGGCACCCTAGTTCCTTCAAATGGAGAAGGAACCAGGATCTACTGCAGTGACACTGTTCCCAGCCTCCCTCAGTGGCCAGAACTACATACACATTTACTTCTATGTTTCTGTATTTATTCATATTTGAAACCATGATTTCACACGGATACCCTTGACTTCAATCCAATACTACGGTTTTGTTTAACTTTTCTCCCTTCTCAGACAGTGAGAAACCTGGTTTCTATTATTCTCAATCTATTTGCTTATCAAGTCAGACCCCTTCGTTAGTAACTGGTGTTTAGATGCCTCTCTCCCTTTCCCGCCATGGTTGTTGTCCTCACCTCATTCAGGCTCCAACCCCTCATGCTGGCTAGGCTTCACACATCCCTCTGCTTGCTCTGAATAGGCCTGTGATGGCGAACCTATGACATGCATGTCAGCACTGATACATGTTGCCATTTTCGATGACACGTGGCCGCATGTGGTCGCATACAGAAAAGTATGGGTCTGCATGCCGAGAAGGACGTTTCATCCTTGGCTACTGCACGGCCAGGTATACTAGCCGAGGATGAAGCATTTGCTGTAGTGTAGACACTCTGTGCCCGAGGTGTGTAGGCCAAAACAACAACTCTGGCACAGAGCGTCTAGTTCTGGGACTTACGGTTAGGCTGTTAGGGGATCTTCGACTTCACTTCCAGCCAGGGGAGCAGGGAGCAGCAGAGTGCCACGGGGGACGCATCTCTGGAGTCCCTGTGATCACCATTACCAGCAACCACATAACCACAGCAACCGTCATCCAATCTACTGTTCTGGGGTGTCATGGATTTTTAATTGATCATCATTACTGAGATAAGTGAGGGGGAGGATGGGAGAGGTGAGGGCCTGTACTATGGGTGCCGTTTCCGGCCATTAGTATTAGCGGCAGCCATCTTAATTTATATAAGGAATGCCATATTGCAACATAGTGCAGACTCCATTTCACCACTATTACTGTTGTGCATCCTTATTAACCCTTATTTCTGCTTATTAACCCTGCCCTTTCCTAAAAGATAGTTATATGTGCCATCTTGTGGTCAGTTAGGCTAGTTAACCCCTAATTGCCTGCAGGGCTAACAGGCTATCTGTAATTCTTTTTCTATCACTGCCCCCGTGATGGAGAACCCAAAAAATAAGAAACCAAGGTTAAGTAATGGAAGTGGTAGTAACAATAGCCGACCCTTTCAAGAGACATGGACCGAGATGTATGGCATTACAGAAAAAAATGGCAGATCATTTTGTGTTCCATGTACTGAAATGGTAGTAAGCAGAACGTGGAATATAAATAGACATTTTGAAACTAATCATTCCCAGCTCTTGAAAAAAAGTGAGGATGAAAGGAAGGAATACATTTCCAGGCAGCTACACCTTTATAAGAGCCAATCTAATTCCATCCTTAAGTTTATAATAGGCTCTACAAATTTAACTTCTGCAAGTTTGAGCATTGCTCACTCCATAGCTCAGCATGGAAAAGCACTCAGTGAAGGATAATTTATTAAAGAAACTCTCCTAAGATGTGCACCAGTTCTATTTCACGATATGCAGAATAAAGATGCAATTATTAAGAGAATATCTGAGTTACTACTCAGAAATATCATAAAAGACCAAATAATGAGACTGAACACAAACGTACAACATCAATTAAAGAGAGACATAAAGTAATTGTAAATATTTTTCAATCTCCCTTGATGAAACTACTAATGTGACATCACATGCTCAGTTGGCCATTATTGGTTGATATTCTGATGGTCTCACAATGAGAGAAGAGTTGATAAAGTTAGTATCAGTGCCAACAAGTATATCAGGAAGCGAAATATAAGGTTGTTTTATAAACATTCCATGATCTAAGCATTGATATCTCTAAAGTTGTGTCAGTGACAACAGATGGGGCACCAAACATGGTGGGGAAAAAAAGTTGGATTTGTCAGATTGTTTATGGAAGCTATTGGGCATCTGATTGTGCCTTTTCATTTTGTTATCCATCTATCAGGAGGTTTTATGTGCCAAGGCAGGATTCACCAATTTAAACGACTTAATGTCAGTTGTTACAAAAATAGTTAACTTACTAGCTGCTCGCTCCCCTTCACAAGTGAGAATTTTCTTCACTTTTACTGAAGGTTGATTCCACCTACACAGGACTGCTGATGTACAATAATGTAAGATGGCTGAGCTGGGGAAAAGTTCTTGAGCGCTTTGTGGAGTGCTTTGAAGAAATTAAAAGTATTTCCTGAGGATAAAGATCTGGGAAACATTTCTCAGCTCAGTGATGATAAGTGGGTCAACACCCTGGTATTTTTTACAGATCTCTCTGTGAAAAATACCATATTCATATTAAAAAATTCATATTAATGAATTGAACTTAAAGTTACAAGGTTTTGGCCGAAGTATTGACGCTATGTTTGGATACATAAAAGCTTTTGAAAGTAAACTTAAAATTTTCAAATGAGATGTAGAAACTAAAACTAATAAGTATTTCCCTCTAGTAACAAAGTATTTTGAAGAAGGCCAGTGCAGCTGTACAAACTGAAGTGGAACCCTTACATGTAAAGCACCAGCATGTTTTAGACTCGTTACTTGACCAGGTCAATGATGGATTTAATCAATTTAGAAGCCTGGACCAGACCATAAAAATAATTAAGTATCTTGATGTAATAGTCTACAGTAGTTTGGAATTAAATGGTTTCCAATGGATGCAAATTGATGATTTGGAGATGCAACTTGCAGAATTTCAAGACAGCATCTGGGCTCAGGTGTTTGTCGACTTGAGGTCAAAGCTTGAGAATCTGAAAAGGTGCTGCTGGGAGAATCAAGAGGAGTGCCACTGTGAACAGGAAATTTTGAGTGCCTGGAACCAATTACCAGACACTTTTAGCACCCTGAAAAATATAGCAATGGCTTTACTCACAATTTTTCCCTCCACATACTTTTGTGAGACCTTATTCTCAGTGTTAAAAAATATCAAAACCAACAAAAGAAACAGATTGACAGATGAAATTAGTAGCACTTGCTTGGGCTTGAAGTGTACAAAATACCAACCTTCAATTGAAGGTTTAGCCAATAAAATTCAGCAACAAAAAAGGTCACTAATAGGCAGGTTAGTTAAAGAATCCCCCCCCCCCCCACTTCACTTATCTTAGTTCACAGCACCCCACACAAGTTAAATAATATCAAGACCAACAAAAGAAACTGACTGAGAGATGAACAAAGAAGTCAGTAAGCAGGTAAGTTAAATAATTAGTTTATGGTTTATTAAATACAGTTATATATTACAACTAGGGGCCCAGTGCACGAAACTCATGCACTGGGGGTGGTTGGTCCCTCAACCCAACCTGCTCCCTCTCACATACTGGGAGCCCTCAGGGGATGTCCAACTGATGGCTCACCCCCTGCCTGCCCCAGCCCTTTGGGCACCCAGACATCGCGCTGCTAAGCTCAGCCCTGGCTGCCTGTGACCACCCGGCCCCAGGGGCCGGGCGCTCCCTGCCGCTGCCTCCGCCACCACCACCACTGCTGCTGCCGCCACCGCTTTCCCTCACAGCGCCTAGGGGCTAGGCACTCACCACCACTGCCTTTCATCTTCACCCCCAGGGCCCAGTGCTCACGCCACTTGGCCCCACTCCTGATTGGCTGGTAGCATAGCCAATCAGGAGCGAAGGTACGGTCAAATTTGAATGTTTCCCTTTTATTATATAGGTTTATACATTTTTGTTATTTAAACTATAAATATCGCGAAATTATGTTTTGTTTTTTTTCGAAGTGACACACCACCTGAGTTATGCTCGTTTTTTTGGCGAATTTTGACACATCAAGCTCAAAAGATTGCCCATCACTGGGTTAGGCTCTGATGCTCCGCACAAGGCTGAGTGGAGACAGACCTTCACTACCCTGCTTGATCACCTGCTACATTACTCTACGCTTGCCTGCCTTGCTCAGCCCCATCTCATCAGCTTTTGGACTGAGTTATTAAGGAAGGAAAGAAAAACATTTATATTTTTAATAGAGGCCTGACACATGACATTCGTGCACTCAGCGGAGAGGGTCCCTCAGCCCGGCTTGCGCCCTCTCACAGTCCTGGAGCCCTCGGGGGATGACTGACTGATGGCAGTTGAGGGGTGCAGGTCTAATGCTGCAGTTATACATCCTTCGTGCTGCCGTGGAGGTGGGGGAGGCTCCCGACACCGCTGCTGTACTCACCAGTCATGAACCTGGCTTCTGGATGAGCGGCTCCCCAGAAGAATGTTGAGTGTCTGCCCCCTGGTGGGTAGTGTGCATGATAGTGACCAGTCGTTCTGCCATTTGGTCAATTTGCATATTAGCCTTTTATTATATAGGATTGATATATAGGATTACTAGCAATAAAGCACAAGTTAAGCTACTTTTTGAAATATTTTTCTAGACCTTCCAACTGTATTTTTATTTTGTTTATTTATTTTTAAATATATTTAATTGATTTTTTTACAGAGAGGAAGGGAGAGGGATAGAAAGTCAGAAACATCGATGAGAGAGAAACATCGATCAGCTGCCTCTTGCACAGCCCCTACTGAGGATGTGCGCGCAGCCAAGGCACATGCCCTTGACCAGAATCGAACCCGGGACCCTTCAGTCTGCAGGCCAATGCTCTTTCCACTGAGCCAAACCGGTTTTGGCTCCAACTGTATTTTTAATGACCTGCCCTGTGTTCTTGAGATTTTCATATTTCTTAATATTCTTCTTGTTTTATTCCTTACTGTCTCAAATTATGCCCAGCTATCAATTTCTATTTTTTTATTATACATTTTCTCCCAATGTTAATACATTTCCAAGGCAGAGAACAAGTTTTTTAAACTTTCTGGTATGGTGCTTTTATCTGATGACATGAAATATTGTATCTCAGTGCTTGTCCTGTGGTAGAATTAATTTATGTCAAATAATGCAAGAGTGTTCTAAGGAGTCACATTCAAATCATTTCACCAGGGTCTAGAGTGCTGTCTGTTCAATTTGTTAAGAGAAGGACGCTCCATGTTGCTCTCTCTCAGACGTGGTTAGGTGTCCCTGCTATGGAATCAGTAGAACTCTGTAGTCCTCTTCTCTTTACACTTACAAATTGTATTGTCTGTCGATTTATATTTGTTTTCCTACTAGAGCCCCAGACTTTGTTTTATTTAAGTTTCCCTGGAGACCAGCACAGAGTTTTGTTGAAATATTTTTGAAATGAAGTGAAGAGTGTGAAAATAAGCATCATTTGTAGGTCTTTGGGATAAGGGCCAGTTGATAGGTTTATGCTGGAGCCTCTGCTCAGACTCTCTTCCTAATTTCGGTCTAGAGAAAAGCCTACAAACTTACCTTTAACTAGAGTAGTTTTAGTAATTAACCTGAAATCATGTAGCATGTTAGGGCTCTGGGCCTATAGAAAACATAACTGTTAGGATCATAGAAATTTAGAAAAACGAATTAATTTAAATAAGTCTGTTTAAAGATGGCATTCTTAGTAAATATTCTGTCAGTTGTCAGTATTTAAAAACGAGAAGATTATAAAAGGGGGAAAAAGGTGGGTTTTTTTTGTTTTGTTTTGTTTTTGTTTGTTTGTTTTTTGCTTTAAGGAACTTCCATCTTAAATGGGGTTGGAGAGTGGAGTCTTAGAAGGAGTGGTAAAACCTAGCAGTATATGAAATTGGGGGGGGGGGGTGTCACTGAAACTCTACTCCATTTGTGAAATAGGTCAGGCCATTTTCTTTCTATTTTTTAAAGAGCTCTTTATTGTTGAATATCCTCTTTCTATTTTATTCAGCTGTCAGATTCAAATGGTGGAGAAAGAGTTATACAAATGCAAGGTTGGGTTATTTTACCACTGGGGAGTGCAAGCAGTTCCAGGTGCATCCCGGTTCACAGTACCATCTCATCTGGTGCTATCTGCCAAGGATGCCCTGTGGAGGGGTATGGAAGTGGGTGCTGCCAGGTCCAGGGAGTCCCCCAAGGTTGAGAAGTATGTTCATCCATCCAGCCTAGAGCCACTAGACATAGGGATGGGTTCCTATGGGGTGTCTATGGCTTCCCTGAGCAACTGGTTGTGAATCCATGGCTGGCCCACAAACCCCCCTCCTTTTTGATGAGCTAATTGTCTTTCCTCATTTAATCCTTTCCTCTTGCTGCCTGAGGCTTAATTTTCTAAGACAACTGAGCTAGGACAGATGGCTTTGTCAAGGATTCAACAAAGTAAGAAAAGTGGAGTTGCTGTTACATCCAATTTTAAGAAGCTTGAGGGGCAGGAGAGGAGCCGTCTGGGCGTCCCAGGTAGAAGCAGAGACCATGGCAGGGAGCCAAATATGACAGCAGATGACGGTAAAACCAATATAGAAACTGCTAACCACATTTTAATAATTTTTTCATTGTGCTACGAGGTATACCGGCTAATAATGGCAGATTTTGTATCAAAGAAAACAATATTTTCAAGAGAAATATTAAAAGTGCTTTATTCAAAGTAATGTCCATTGCTAGCTACACATTTTCCCCATCTTTCAGGTAATTTGTAGATACCGTCCCAATAGAACTTTTCTTGTTTTGAGGCAAACCATTCAGAGACCCAATTTTGCATTCTTTGTACGTTTTGAAGTGCTGCTCAGAAAGTGCGTGCGACATCTATCGGAACAAGTGGTAATCTGAAGGAGCAAGGTCTGGTGAATACGCCAGGCGGGTTCATACTTCCCAGGCAAGAACTTTTAACATGTCGTTAGCTGGTTTTGAAGTGTATGATGGTGTGTTATCATGAAGCAAAATTACTTTGCCGTGTCTTCTGCACATTATGGTCATTTCATAATCAAAGTGTGGTTCAAGTTGATTATTTATTGTCTGTAGTGATCAGTACTAAGGGTTTCACCTGGTTTTTGAAGCTCGTAATACACCACACCTTCCTGATTCCCACCAAACGCAGAGCATTGTCTTCTTTCCCGAAGCGATTTGGCCTTGCAGTCGATGTTGATGGTTGACCCGAATCAAATCATGATTCTGTACATTTGGAGTTCTCAAAATAAATCCACTTTTCATTGCCAGTCACAATTCCATGCAACATTTTACTGATGACTTTTTGATTTTCGATTTTTCATTTTTTCAATTGATGGGACACCCATTTTCCTTCCTTTAAAGTCTTTCCCATTGCTTGTGAACAATTGGAAATTGTTTGCTGAGCAACGTTTAATCTTTCTGCAAGTTGTTTTTGAGTTTGACACGCATCTTCATCCAATAATGCTTGTAATTGTTGGTCTTCCAACTTTTTCGGTTGACCTGCATGTTCTGTGTCTTTCACATAGAAATCATTACTTTTTAAAGTGTTTAAAACAGCTTTCACAAGTATCTTGAGATAGAGCACGTTCACCATAAGCTTCCCAAAGTATACGATAACTTTCAGCAGCACTTTTCTTCAAAATAAAGTAATGAATTAAAACTTCCCACAAATGCTTTTTTTTTTTTTGGCACGAAATTCAACATTTTTAAGCATAAAAATATATGATAACACCTTCAGCAAATTTGACATATAAAGTTTTGTAGTTTAATGTCAATACAACAAAAGAGCATACATATCAAATCGCATGTATATCAACATATGTGTAACTTTATCTATTGTAAAAAATCTGCATTATTAACTGGTACACTTAGTAGAAGTTACCCATATTTATATAAATATTTAATATAAAGCACAACATAGACGCTTATACATATGTGTACTTTGTATGTTTATAATGTTGGCACCATAAAGTGGTTTGAGAAAAAATTTTAATTGTTTATTCATGGGTAGCTTTTATAAGTTCTTTGCTGTTCATCTTACTGCTGTCCAAACAGAAATAGTACAATCTGTTCTTTTTTTCTTTGCTACCACATCCTAGGAAATGATCCCATCTGCTATTCAGTGTTGTATATAAGAGTGCTTGTGTGTTTTTAGCTTAGGTGTAAATATTTAAAACTACCAGGATTTTTTCAGGAAGTTATTCACAATAGCCTCATTCATCTAAAAATGTTTTACTGTTTTAAAAAATTGACAGCAAGGTTAACTTTATATAAACATAATAAGACACAGTTACCTTACAATGTATGTTAAGCTTTAAGAAAGTACAACATTGCCTATTTTGTTTTCATTCTGAACAAATATTAATCTGATTATATTTGATACAACCAATATATTCTTAGAATATAATTTTATAGTTAACAATATCCTGTGTAGGCTGTAGAGGGATAGTTAATGGTTAGATGTTTCCCCTCCCAGACTGGTAGTTTAAACATGTAGATTTCTGTTTCCTGCAATATAACTATAATAATTTGGGTTGACAGAGTTCTGACAAAATGACAGACTTTGTAAGTATCTGAGTTCTGAATGTAATGGAGGAGTATACCAAGTTTGGGAAACAGATATTAGAGGTCAAATTCTGCTTTATTAACCTAGTGAGTGTTTCCATAATGCTTGTTTTGTGTTAGTGTAAAGTAATGCTTAATCCCATAAATGGATATTGTGTAGGCACCCTAGATTTCCGTTTTCTATTTTTGCTCACGGAGCTTTATGTTGCTATTTTTAATCCCTACTTTCAAACCTAGCATTCATCCATTTGACTGATCAATTTTACAGATTGGACATATGATGCAAAATTAGAAAAATGCAAATTTAGATTATCCATATATATAAAAAGCCAGAGGCCATCACAGAGGAAGTTTTGACAGTTGCCAGATGGGAGGAGGTTGGAAGGATGGGTGAAAAAGGTAGAGGCATTTAGAAGTACAAATTAGTAGTTATAGTGTATCATGGGTTGTAAAGTACAGCATAGGGAATATAGTCAATACTATTCTAATAACATGTATGATGTCAGATGGGTATGAGATTTTTGGGGGGATTACTACTTAAGTTTTATAATGCCTAAACACTGGGGTACACACCTAAAACTAATATAATGTTATGTATCAATTTTAATTGAAAAATAAAAAAATAATCAAAAACAATAAAATATGTATAGATGCTCTGTTTTTGTAAACTAATTTTTAAACTGCCCTAACTGGTTTGGCTCAGTGAATAGAACATCAGCCTGCAGACCAAAAGGTCCCAGGTTCGATTCTGGTCAAGGGCATGTACCTTGGTTGCAGGCACATTCCCAGTAGGAGGTGTGCAGGAGGCAGCTGATTGATGTTGCCAGCAGTAGGGGGCAGTTAGGGGCAACCAGGCCAGCTCAGGGGGCAGTAAAGGGTGACTAGGCTAGCTGGAGGTGCAAGGAGGGGGCAGTTGGGGGCGACCTGGCCGGCAGCAGGGGACAGTTAGAGGTGATCAAGCCCTAACTGGGCAACCTGGCAGGCAGGTGATTAAGAGCCAGTGGTCTAGGATTATGATAAGGATGCCCAACTGTTGGCTGGTTTAGGCTTGATCCCCAGGATTGGGCCAAAACCGGCAGTAGGACATCCCCCAAGGGGTCCTGGATTGGAGAGAATGCAGCCTGCCCTGAGGCTTAGTGAAAACTTCAAGGATCTTAGTGAGAATGCCCCCCCCCCATGCACGAATTTTGTACACTGGGCCTCTAGTTAATAAATAAAAATACAAGAATAAACTGTTTGGTTACTCGCCGAAACCGGTTTGGCTCAGTGGATAGAGCGTTGGCCTGTGGACTGAAGGGTCCTGGGTTCGATTCCGGCCAAGGGCATGTACCGTGGCTGCGGGCACATCCCCAGTAGGGGGGTGTGCAAGAGGCAGCTGATCGGTGTTTCTCTCTCATTGGTGTTTCTGACTTTCTATCCCTCTTCCTTCCTCTCTGTGAAAAATCAATAAAATATTAAAAATATTAAACTGTTTGGTTACTCACAACTGTAAATCTGCTTTTGCCCCACCCTACATATCCATAAAGCAAAACACTCAGTTTAAGTGTTTAATATCCGCTTAATAGAGTTTTATAGGAAAAATCTGACCAATACAGGTTCAATACATTAAGATCAACTTACTCAATTGTTTTTCTTATATTGAGACTATTATATTCTTTTATATTATACTAGGGGTCCGGTGCACGAAATTTGTGCACTGAGGGTGGGTGGTCCCTCAGCCCAACCTGCCCCCTCTCACATACTGGGAGCCCTCAGGGGATGATGTCCTACTGATGGCTCACCCCCGGTCTGCCCAAGGCCAAAAGCCTCTGGCCGAGACTTTCCAACCTTGGGCAGGGGACCTCAGCCAGGGAACCCCAGCCAGCCATCACCCTGCAATCAGGCCAATCGCTACCTGGCCCTGCCCCCAGCCAGGCCCGGCCTGGGGCACCCAGGGAAGCGATCGCCCTGCGATCTGGGCTGATGGCTGCCTGGCCACGCCCCCAGCCCACCTGGCCTGGCCTGCCATGGGCAGCAGCCATCTTGGTTGTGTGTTAATTTGCATATAGCTCCTGATTGGCTTGTGGGCGTGGATTGTGGGCATGGCTTATTTGGTGTAGCAAATATATGGTCCATTTGCATATTACTCTTTTATTAGATAGGACTTTTATCTTCTTTTATAATCTCTATCTCCCATGTTTCCATTTATGGTTCATGATGTTGCAAAATGTTATAAAGTTGCGTGTGTGTGTGTGTGTGTGTGTGTGTGTGTGAGCTTTGTTTGCTCTTTGCCTTAGACAGTGTGGAATAGTGGGAAGATAGTGGGCTTGTTTTGAATTCTGTCGCTTATTATTGGGCAAGTCCCTTAAATTCTCAGAGCTTCATTTTTCTCATTTATAAAATGGTCTAATAATGTCTAGTCAGTCCATATTGTGACCAATAAGGTAAGGCATAAAGGCATAGGCAAGTACCTAAGACACATAGTAGGACATCAGTCAATTTCCTCCATCATAATTTACAAACTAATGATTTATGGTGAAAAAGCATTAGAGTTGAAATTTTGGTTCCTCCAGTTATCAATTGACTTCACTCCTCTGAACTGAGAGATAATCCTGCCCCATAAAAAAATAATAACTACCTCGTAAAGTTTAGGTAAATGCAAAAAGCATTCAATGAACTTCAATTATTATAAATTATTTAAAAGTAGTTATGTACCCAAAAATCATCTCAAAATGGATTTAAAAACGTGAATGGGAAACCTGAAGCCATAAAACTCTTGGAAGAAAACATATGCTCCTTGACATTGGCCGTGGCTATAATTTTTTTTTTTTTTTTTTTTTTTGTATTTGAAACCTAAAGCAAAGGCAATGAAAGCAAAAATAAACAATTAGGACTATATCAAATGAATCAGCTCTGCTCAGTAAAGGAAACCATCAACAAAATGAAAAGGCAATCTACTAAATGGGGGAAAATATTTGCAAGTTACATATCTGTTAAGGGGTTAATATCTAAAATATATAAAGAACTTATAGAAGTGAGAAATCAATAAAAAACCTATGTAAAGAAATCAATAGAAATCCCTTAGAAATTTGATTAAAGAATGGGCAGAGGAACCGAATAGACATTTTTCCAAATAATACCTAAAGATGGCCAACAGGCACATGAATGGGTGCTGAACATTAGTAATCATCAGGTAAATGTCATAATGAAATATCACCTCACACCTGTTAGAATGGCTTTTATCAACAAGGCAAGAGATAACAAGTGTTGGTGACAAAATAGAGAAATTAGAATCCTTGATCACTGATGGTAAGAATAAATGGGAATAGCCACTATGGAAAAAAACATAGCTGTTTCTTCAAAAATTAAAAATAGAATTGCCATATGACCTAATAATTCCATTTTTTGGTATATACTCAAAAGAATTGAGAGCAGAGTTTAAAAAAGATATGTATACACCCATGTTTATAGCAGTATTATTCAAAATAGCCAAATGGTGGTGCCATTTTAAATGTCAGTCAATGGATGAATGGATAAACAAAATGTGGTATATACATATATATGAATATTATTTAGCCATAATAAAGAGGGAAATTCTGGTACATGCTACAACATGGATAAACCTTGATGACGTTATGTTAATTGAAATAAGCCAGTCACAAAAGCAAAAATTACATGATTCTACTCATTTGAGGTATCTAAAGTCATAGAGACAGAAAGTGGAGTGGTGGTTACTGGAATTTGGGGGTAGCAGAGAATGAAGACTTTTGATCAATGCATATAGTTTGTTTTGCAAGAAAAAAGTTCTGGAGATTAGTTGTACAACAATGTGAGTGTAATTAACATTACTGAACTATACACTTAAAAACGATTAAGATGGTAAATTTTGTGTTATATGTATTTTACCACACTTTTTATAAAAAGCTTACAGAAACTATACAAAGGTGATAAAATAGTGCTCAGAAAAAATTTATCTCATTTAGTTATACTTGAGATATTAAGCAGCTTTAAGAAGCAGACGTTGATTCAAAATTTGTATACAATATTTATCTTTAAATATGTAATTTTTCCAGTCATAAATTGAGTTTGGGGAAATAAAATTTACTATGGGTTTGTGAAAGTGCCACAAGTTCACAGAGATTTGTCCTGGTATTACTGTAATAATGTTGTGTTCAAATTTTCTTGCTTCATAAAGGCTTTCTATTTTTCCTTCCTGTTTTTCGCAGACTGAGATCTGTGTAATGAACTGAATGCTACCAGTTGGGTAGAATTAAGAGGCAAATGTACAACAGTGTACCATTTATAAATTTTACTTAAATACATATATGTTTGAATATAGGTACAGCTGTATATATCTCATATTTTTCCTTCCAGATTTTTAATAATCATGATTTAAAAGAGAACCCATGGAAAGGTAGCAGAAAACAAGTTGGTAGTGTGAAGTGTGTCAGCTAGTGTGCAGACTAGAAAAGCCCTTGAAATGGGCAATAAACTTGATAAAGTAGGGAGAGGAAGGGAGGCTGAGAAGTAAAAGATCATTGAAAGGTAAGGTAGGAAGGAACATGGAAGCGCAAGTGGGTTGACCTACAACATTTAACCCATTTCACAATTTTGTTCTATTTTGATGGAAGAAAATATTGTCACAGTACTCTCTTACATGTAGCAGTTGCTCAGTAAATGTCAACTACTTTTAATTAGTATGTAATATTTGTAGGAAGAAGGAATTAAATGTTGGAGTTATGTTTTTAGCAGTGTTCACCAGCTGTTCAACTTGAATTATTAGACATTGATGATTAGTAATTTTTTATACTCCAGTTTTCTTGTCTTCTTTCATCGTCAGAGAAAAACTGAAGAAGCCTATTCTTTATATTTTTCTTAGACTAAATTTAAAATTTTACTATGTCTCTGAGTATATATAAATGAATATATATTTATTATACATCCAACTTCTTTAAAACAGCATGGATAACAATCACCTTAATATTACCATAATTAACAGAGTTTAAGTAATGTTATGACCTGAGTTCTTTCACTAAATAACAGGTAATTATTTATTGTTGGTGTTCTGGTTTGAAAACATTGATTTGTCCAAATATCTAAGTTTAAAGAGCAGTGTACTTGTAAATGTTTTGTTTATTTCTATGTTGTTGTTTTTTTTTATAGAGTTTAACATTTAAAACATTCTATGAATGATTCTGTTTTGACTTGTGTAAATTCATTAGTTTTAGGTCATGACAAGTAGTTTTTGAATTTTCAAATTCAGTTCGAATCCCATTTATGTGATAAGCGTTTTGCAATCATTACTAGTCTTGCTTATTGTATCCCATCAGTGAGTTTCAATAATGTCCGTTCAATAATTTAATGCATTGCACATTCTGCTATACTTAGTGGGATTTGCAAGGATGAATACAGTTGCTGCCTACTGGGAGAGAATGTTGCTGTTACCTGACCAAGGATTGTTTCAAGGGGCAGGTGCCACTTGAAGTGGAGTGGACGAAAGTCACGTAACACAGGAGAACATGCCCAGGTCACTCAGGGTCTGATGATAAGTCTGAGCATAGGTGGGTTTTTTGTTTGAAGATGATTCTGTTTTTCTACCACATGAGATTCATGGTTTGGCTGAGTTTAGATTTATAGTTTGGAAACCATTTTTCCTTCAGAATATTGGAGGTATTGCTTTACTATCTTTAAATTCCCAGAAATGAGAAACCATTTATAATCTGGATCTTTGATACTTTTTATACATTTCCCCTTTTCTTTGGGAGCTTGCAGGATGCTCTGTTTTCTTTGGTAATTTGGAACTTCACAGTGACACACACGTAGGTTTATTTTCTTCCATGTGTGGGCTTTTTGTATGTTTTTTCAGTATTCAATTCTGGGTAGTTGGTTTGAATTATCTCTTCCCTCTGTTTCTTTTCTGTTCTTATGGGAGTCATTATTATGTAGGTAATTTCATTTTCCTATTACGTTCACTCCCCCCATTTTACATCTTTTTGTCTTTTCATTCTGTTTTCTGGGAGATTTTCTCAACTTTATTTTCCAACTCTTCTATTTTATTTTCATTTCATAAGGAAGGAGGAAGGGAGGGAGGGAACCCATGAAGGTGAGCGGACTCTGTGTGTGCAGAAGGGGCTTGTCAGCTGTGGACTTCACTATATATCAGACTGGCCATTTTGTTGGTAGCCCTTGATATCACTCCGATTTTCCCCTGCACTTTGTCAGATGCCCCAGAGAAGACTCTGCCAATGACAGTGGTAGTCCTGGCTGCAGCATGTGGGGGCCCACTTGGGAAGAGAGTCTGGGGAGCTCTCAGTGTTCAACCTGTAAAATTTCATAATTCTCCGATTTTTAATATTACAGCCCCACCTTCAGTCATGCCTGGGCCTATGGTCCAGACATCCTCTGTGACTCTCTCCAGGGTGTGGGACGGAAGTTGCTAGGCTATACAGAGTTGAAGAAATTGAGAGTGGAGGTGGCAGGGGAATGAAAAGAAGGGGTGCTTAGTTATTCAGAAATATGTTTTAACTACTTCCTTTCAGCTTCACCTTTATCCTGGTAGCCAGAGGTTCCTGATGCTGCCACTTCTTAGGCCACTGGGGGGTTGTTTGTTCAAGTGTGTTGGTTTTTAACTTTTCCCCATTGCTGTCTTATGGCTGTGCTACGTCCGTTCACACTCAGCAATCTACCCTATAAGATCACATTTCCAGCTCTTCTCTTCTATTTTGTTTATGCAGTTTTCTGCCTTTTTTTAAATCTTTTTACTGGAATTTGAAGAGTTGGGAATGAGTAAGCTAAAAGCACAGGATCATCCTGGCTGGTGTGGCTCAGTTGGTTGAGCGTCGTCCTTTGCACCAAGAAGTCCCAGGTTCTCCTATTCCTGGTCTGGGCACATGCACCGGTTACAGGCGTGGTCCCTGGTGAGGGGCATGTATGAGGGAGCTGATCAGTGATTCTCATCATTCTTTCTATCTCAATCTCCCTGTCCCTCTCTATAAAATCAATAAGAACATATTTTTATAAAGTTGATAAAAACATTTTTTAAAACCACATGATCAGTTAACCATTTTAATTGGGAATTTTGGAAATTAAAACTTTATACAGGTGGTAAATGAATTAATATCATAATTTGAAATGTTACTTAAAAGCTTGATGGTGCATAGTTGCAGTTGAACTATATTTTAAGAACCACCCCTTTTGATAATAATCCCAAAGAAATCAGAAGACTTTCCAGTGTTTGATTCCTCAAGTCTTCATTTTTTTTACATTTTTAGTGTAATGTTATTCTTTGTGATTTAATGATGCAATGAGTACTTCAGAAGTATAAATAATTTACTCTTAAATTTTTAGTAGTATTTGTTCAGTGAATAATTATATTTTAAAAATCCAATAACTCAACAAATATTTGAGTGTATATATGTGTTAGTTCTACTTGAGATATCTTCTTAAGCTAAAGTCAGTACTTCTGAGCTACTGTTATTTGAGAAAAATACTTTGTGATATGAAAAAACACTTTCCAGGAGTATATCAAAAGTACATAAAGAGTCAGCAAAACGTGTTCTCGTTGGAAAAGTTACCGATTCAGAGGAAACGTGGTTAAATGCCAAGTTTTATATTAGACTTAGGTGTTAGAGAAGTGCGCAATAGAGAGAAATAAGGACGGGCCAGAGTAACTAAAGGATGCTTCATCTCTGCTTGGATACCCTTTTGTCACGTGTGCATGTTTACAATCCAGCTCCTCTTTCACGTTGATGCACAGAGTTACAGAGGTTTGTGAGTAACCGAAAAGGCACCCACTTGTCCTTTCCTGGGGCAGGGGGTTACAGCGCACAGCCTCTAAGTGCTTGTCCCGCCTCTGCTGGGTCACCCACTCCGGTCTCCCTTTGGGTAATGGCAGTATCAATTTTTCTATCCCGCTGTCCCTCCTGTACCCTGCCTATACCACATTATCAAGTCTTGTTGATTCTTCCTTTGCAATATGTCTCCAGTTTGTAATTCAATTATAGCATCTCAACATGTTTATTTAAGTACCAAATATGTGCCAGGAAGTGTGCACAGTGTTGAGGTTGAATAAGGGCCCTAAAGCTGCCTGTACCCCTTCATGGATCAAGCAAACATGGACATTGAAAACTTTGGGGAAAACATGGCGAGTTAGGAAAGTGTATTGCATAGGATCCTACTGGCAGCTTGGAGGGTTGTGATAAACCCACTGCGAGAGGGCCTGGCGCAGTGCTGGATGCTAGGGCGTAGCTGAGTGCTGCAGAGCAGGAGGTGCTGAGGCCGGTCTCGCAGCAGGTGCGGCAGCACTGTAAGCAAGGGTGAAGGCCTGAAAGACACTTTATTCATCATTTAGTAAATACTCATTGTGTCAGCTATGTGCCAGGCAGCTCTTTTGCAATGGAATGCAGCAGTGAACAGAACATGCAATATCAGATATAGAAATAAATCACATAGAATCATATAAAAAGCATAAGTGTAGCAAGTAAGTAGATTGTGTAGGATGTTTTAAGGATGATAACTGAAGGGATGATGGAGATGGGCATTGTGGACCTGTGGCTGAATAAATTTCACACTGTTTCACCGAAACCCAGGGGCTGCAGAGTGCTTTAAGGGCTCAGGAAGGATTTGTTTTGCATATATATATATATATATATATATATATATATATATATATTACTTTAATTTTTAATCCTCATTGAAGGATATTTTTCCATTGAATTTTAGAGAGAGTAGAAGAAAGGTAGGGGGGAGAGAGAGAGAGAGAAGAGAGGAAAGGAGGGGAGGGGAGGAGAGGGGAGAAGAAGGGAAACGTTTATGTGGGAGATAGATACACATTGATTGCTCCTGACTGGAGGCGCGCAGAAGGCAGCCAGTCAATGATTCTTTTTCATCATTGTTATTTCTCTCTCTCTCTCTCTCTCCCTCTCTCCCTCCCCCACCCCCCTCTCTCATTCATATGTCTCTCTCTCCTCCTTTTCTCTCTGGAATCAGTAAAAATATATTTTAAAAACCAGTAATGTGAAACAGCACAGGCAAACAAATGTATTATGTATGACGTTTTACTTGATAGATACCACTTGTACTCATGTTTGGAAAAGGCCTGGATTGCAAAAAACAGTTTTGTTCGTATTGACTTCATAACACGGGCTTACATCGTTTATTGGACTTTGCTTTATTGTGCTTCATAGATATTGCTTTTTTTTTTTTTTTTTTTTACAAATTAAGTTTTATGGCAACCCTGTTCTCAGCAAGCCTGTTGGTGTGATTTTTCCAACACCATTTGCTCACTTTGTATCTTTGTATCACATGTCAGTAATTCTCACATTTCAGATGTTTTCGTTGTTATTTGTTGTGGTGATCTCTGGTTAGTGATTTCTGATGTTACAGACTGTGCCGTTTAGGAGGGCAGGTAATTGATCAGTGCTGTGACCTGACTGCTTTACTGACAGCCTTTCCTCCCGTCTCTCCTGGTCGGGCCTCCTTCTCTCCCTGAGACACAACAGTATTGAAATGGGGACAGATAATACCGTACCATGGTCTGTAAGTGTTCAAGTGAAAGGAAGGATCATATGAATCTCACTTCAAACCGAAAGATAGAAATAATTAAACTTAATGAGAAAGTCAAGGCAAAATAGGCTGGAAAGTAGGCGTCTTGCACTAAAGAGTTAGCCATGTTGTGAATGCAAAGAAAAATTCTTACAGGAAATTAAAAGTATTACTTCAGTGAAGAAAGCAAAACAGCCAGTTATTGCTGATTTGGAGGAAGTTTTAGTGGTTTGGACAGAAGATGGAACCAGCCGCAACATTCCCTTAAGCCAGTGGTCGGCAGACTGGCTTGTAAGCCGTATGTGGCTCTTTGGCCCCTTGAGTGTGGCTCTTCCACAAAATACCACGGCTTGGGCGAGGCTATTTTGAAGAAGTGGCATTAGAAGAAGTTTAAGTTTAAAAAATTTGGCTCTCAAAAGAAATTTCAATTGTTGTACTGTTGATATTTAGCTCTGTTGACTAATGGGTTTGCTGACCACAGCCTTAAGCCAAAGCCCGACCCAGAACAAGGCTCTTTTCTGTTCTATGAAGGCTGAGAGAAAGGTGCGGAGAAAACTTTGAAGCTAGTGGAGGTTGGTTCGTGAACTTCATGGAAAGAAGGCATCTCCATAACATAGAAAGAAGTTCAAGATGAAGCAGCAAGTGCTGATATAGAAGCTGCAGCAAAATTTCCAGGAGGTAATTAATGAAAGTTGGGTACTCTAAACATATTTTCCATGTGGATGAAACAGCCTTCTATTGGACAAAGGTGCCATCTAGGACTTGGAGAGCTAGGAAGGAGAAGTCAATGCTTGTCTTCAAAACTTCAAAGGATAGGCTGACTCTCATGTTAGAAGCTAAAGCAACTGGTGACTTTAAGTTGAAGCTAATGTTTATTTACCATTCTGAAAATCCTAGAGCCTTGAGAATTACACTAATTCTACTCTGCCTGTGCTCTATAAATAGAACAACAAAGTCTGGATGACAGGACAGCTGTTTACAACATGGTTTACTGAATATTTTAAGCCTACTGTTGAGACTTAACATTCAGAAAAAAAAATTTTTTTTAATATGTTACTACTCATTATCAATGTACCTGGTAACCCAAGAGCTCTGATGGGTGTGAAGTGTGGTAGCAATCATCTCAGGTAGAAATTGCTGTTTGGGTTCTGTACTTGTTTGCTAAAACAATAGAAAGTTATTTTGATTTTCTGGAACTTATGTAAGCTATCCAACACTCCATTGATGATGACTTCAATATCTCAATGATTGTGATCTGACTGGTCATAGAAGCACATTCCTCTGGGAACCAGGACAGGACAATTATCCTAAATTGCCTCAAGTAGCTACAGATAGTGCATTCCTGTTGACTCAGTGATCCCAGAATCTGGAGAGCACAATTATTCTAAATTGCCCCAGGTGGTCCCAGATAATGTGTTTCTGTTGATTTAGTGATTCTTACATACTAACTTGCTCCATTTCGCTTCTGTTTAAAAAAAAATGCTTTTTCGTGAAGCAGGTCCTCATTCTAGACTCAAAGATGTAATGAATACTTTTGTGCTGTTCTGCCAATGTAAGCCAGCTGTGTTGAGCTATTCGGGGCTGCGAGGTTTGAAGAGCGTTAGCCACTTGTATGCTGCTTTTAATAAATGACTCCATAATTCGACTTTTTGAGGCGTCCTATGTAAAATGGGGGTACACCACATCAGGTGGAGATGTACAATGTTGTTTTCATGCCTGCTAACACAGCATCTATTCTGCAGCCCATGAATCAAGGAATAATTTTGAGTTTCAGGTCTTAATAGTTAAGATATACATTTTGTAAGGCTATAGCTGCCATAGAGAATGACTCCTCTGATTGACAGGGGCAGAGTCAATTAAAAACCTTAAGGATTCACCATCCGAGATGCCATTAAAAACACTTGTAATTCATGGGAAGAGGTCAAAATATCAACATTAACAGGAGTTCAGAAGAAGTTTATTCCAGCCCTCATAGATGACTTTGAAAGAGGTTCAAGCCTTCAGTTGCAGGAGGTAACTGCAGATGTGGTGGAAAAAGCAAAAGAACCAGAATTACAAGTGGCGCCTGCTGATGTGATTGAATTGCTGCCATCTTATGGTAAAACTTTACAGATGAGGAGTTGCTTCGTATGGATTTTTGCAGTGGAATATACCGTACTTGTGAAGAGTGTTGAAAGAACAACAGAAGATTTAGAATATTACACAAACTTAGTTGGTAAGGCAACAGCAAGGTTTGAGAGGATTGACTCTAATTTTGAAAGAAATCCTGTCGGTAAAATGCGATCAAACAGCATCACATGCTACAGAGAAATTAAATTCTTCATGAAGAGAAGAGTCGATTGATTTCGGCAAACTTCATTGTTGTCTTATTTTAAGAACTAGCGTTGCGCACCATAACGTTCATCACCAACCATCCTGATCAGTTCAGCAGTCATCAACTCGAGGCAAACCCGCCATCAGCAAAAAGATTACAATTCGCTGAAGGCTCAGATGATAGAATTTTTGAGCAATAAAGTACTTTTTAAAAAAATCCTCAACTGAGGATATGTTATTTTCATTGATTTAAGAGAGAGAGGAAGAGAAAGGGAGAGAGAAACATTGAAGTGAGAGAGAATCACAGTGTAAACACAACTTTCCTATGCACTGAGAAGGCAAAAAGTTTGTGTGACTCACTTTATTGAGATATGCACTTTATTGCAGTGTTCTGGAATTGAGCCCGTAATACCTTTGAGCTATTTACCCACTTAAATCTAAAGTTGAATTTACTTTAATAAAACATTTCATATGTTATGTTGAAAATTCACTGCTGAAAATTATTTGAAAACCACCTTATATAATTCAGTTTGCTTTACTCTTATGTTTTAGTTGCCTTCAGCACTTTCAGACTTTCTCACATTTTGATTGATCTTGCATGCCATTGCCAGAGTTAATGTTTTTTGAAAATTTTTTATTTATTTTTATTTTTTTAAATAAATCTTTATTGTTCAGATTATTACAGGTATTCCTCTTGCCCCCCCCACCCCTGCCAATAGCTTCCCTTCACTCAATCCCCCACCCCACCCCATGCCCTTATCCTGTCTTCATCCATAGATGTAAGATTTTTGTCCTATCACTTCCCTCACCCCTCACACCCTCTTCCCCCTGAGAATTGTCAGTCCACTCCCTTTCTATGTCCCTGATTCTCTTATATTCATCAGTCCATTCTGTTCATCAGATTTTTCATTCACTTGATTATTAGATTTATTTGTTGGTAGGTATGTATTTCTTGTCATTTTATTGTTCATAGTTTTTATCTTTACCTTTTCCTTCTTCTTCCTCTTCTTAAAGAATACCCTTCAGCATTTCATATAATCCTGGTTTGGTGGTGATGAACTCCTTTAACTTTTTCTTATCTGTGAAGCTCTTTATCTGACCTTCAATTCTGAATGATAGCCTTGCTGGATAGAGTAATCTTGGTTGTAGATTCTTGCTGTTCATCACTTTAAATGTTTCTGGCCTGCATAGTTTCTGTTGAGAAATCAGCTGACAGTCGTATTGGTGCTCCCTTGTAGGTAACCAACTGTTGTTCTCTTGCTGCTTTCAAGATTCTCTCTCTGTCTTTTGCCCTTGGCATTTTAACTGTGATGTGTCTTGGTGTGGTCCTCTTTGGATTCCTCTTGTTTGAGGTTCTGTGCGCTTCCTGGACTTGTAAGTCTATTTCTTTCACCAGGTAGGTAGGGAAAGTTTTCTGTCATTACTTCTAATAGGTTTTCAATATTTTGCTCTCTCTCTTCTTCTGGCACCCAAATAATTCGGATGTTAGTGCATTTAAAGTCGCAGAGGCTCCTTACACTATCTTCATATTTTTGGATTCTTTTTTCTTTTTGTTTTTCTGGTTGGGTGTTTTTTGTCTCCTCATATTTCAGATACTTGGTTTGATTCTTGGAGTCCTTTGATTTACTGTTGAATTTCTGTATATTCTTTATTTCAGTCAGTGTATGCTTAATTTCTGTCTGGTCCTTTTCCATTTTCTTGACATTCTCATTAAGGTCCTTGAAGGTCTCATCAAGTTTCTCGGCAGTGTTTAGAAGATTTTTGAGTAACCTGTGGTCCTGAACTCTATGTCCTCCATTTCTTTCATTCGTGACATGTTTCTTTGCTGCTTCCCTGTGTTGATGGAGTGGGAGAGCTGCTGTGCGGAGACACGCCTATGGGGCAGGACTTGCTTCAGTGCGGCTTTGGTGCTCACCGAGTCTGCCTCTTGAATGTGTCACTTATGGATGTGAGTAGTTGAATTCTGGTGTCGTCTCACACTGACCGCTAGGTACACTGGCTTGTGGATCTCCAATGGTGTGCAGGTCAGCTACTGTCTGAGGTGATCCAGCAGGAGCTAATAGCGAGGTCTGCAGATTTCTCCTGGGCTGACCAGAGCTGCTGTTTGTTAGATTTAGCTGCCATAGGGCAGGCCATTTATATGCAAATGCCTCTGCCCACAGCTAGGGTGGGTTTTCGGACTGTGCAAGACAGGGTCTCAGGGAGTCACTAGGGCGTGACAGAGATGGCTGACGCTCAGCTTGTTTCTGCGTTTCCAAGTCCCCCGTCCTGTGCTGTGAACAGTAATTGCTGCAGGCACCTCTGCAAGGGAGTCACCCTCACTTTCCCACCCAATGGCAGACCGTCCAGCTCCTCCCTGTAGGAGTCTGGATCACCAGCGCCTCCCCAGAAATGAGTTCAGAGCAATCTGGAGCTTGTTTCCCTTGGGGTTGAAAACAGCAGCACCCTGTCACCCACTGCCAGCTGGATTTGCACACCTCCGAACCTTAGCTTTTTAGTGCTTGTGCCCGTCTCAGTGCTCCATCTAGTTGCAGAACTTCCACTCAGCCAGCTTTCCCATGTTTTTGGGTGATAGACGTTTTGTATTTTAGTTGCAGTTTTAAAATTGTTGTGCGAGGCTGCAGGTTAGGGGTTTACCTATGCTGCCATCTTGGCTTCTCCCGAAAAACTTTTAATTAAATGCTTGAAAAGCAAACTTTATTGTTGGGGGGAAAGTAAACCTAGATATTGGCTATAGTTCTGCCACAAAATGCTCTGTGACCTTATGCAAAATCTTTGTTTTCTCATCTGTATTTTCTCTGCTCAAAATTTTACTTCATGATTTATTCCCCAGCTGTCGGCTGTCCTGATAATCCATCTCTAGCTTACTCCTAGTTCTTTCCATCCCCCTAGCCTCTACCCTTATCCACTGCTCTGGTCTGTTCATTCTTTTCACTCCTGTCTCCTCCCATCCCCAATGCACACATCATTTGCTGATTAATCTCTGCATCTAGTTATGTTTTTTCTTTAGCTCACACTGGCCTCTCTCTTTAGCCCATTGATTTAAATTCTGTACATTATTTTAAAATCACCTCATAGAACTAATGGATAAAAATCATCTCCTAGAACTAATGGAAGAATGCTGGTGGTACCATATGACAGAGTATTAAGGAATTGGAAACAAGCCATTTGATTTATCTAGTACTGTGCTGTGCTGTCCAGTATGGTAGCCACTTGCCATGTGTGACTATTTAAAATAAAATCAATTAAAATGAAATCCAATGGAAAATTTAGTTTTTCATTCTTAACATTTCAAGTGCTCAACAGCCACATGTGGCTACCTACTCTGTTAGTGCAGATACAGAACATTTTCACCATTGCAGAAAGTTTTTTTTTAAATATAACTAAAGAACATTTATTTGTTTTTCACTAAGACTTAATCTTAGCACATAATTAAACTGTGTCACTACCCTTCACCCCAACTTGAAGAAGGGTAAGTACAGTGAATGTTATAAAGCAGATATGAAGGATTGGAATCAACATTAACTGACAAAGAAAAACTTCCTTCTAAGTCATCATAACAATGTTTAAGTTAAAAAAAAGAGAAAAAAGAGGGGGTGATGGGAGTTCAGATTGAACAAGATTCTCACATATCATCTAACACATTCAATCCTGGCTGGAGTGTACCAAAATGGAAACAGGATTACTATAATACAAAACTTTACTACAGATAGCTGTACACACCTGTGTTCCAAGCCCACCCCCAACCCCCAAATGCTTCCAGCACAACTATTTCCCGGCCTGTTGGGCCTGTCGACGAAGGAGCATGTAGATCTTCTCTTTAATCCAATCTTTGTTATAAGGCTGGTATGTCTGGGTATCAGCTCTGTAAACAAGACAGCTGAGGTCGGCCAGGTCATCAATAAAATCAAACAACTGGCTGATATCATATGTGATAGAGGGGCTGTTGGGATTCATTCTCTTCAGATGTTCTTCATACATTTTACAAACGCCTTCCATGCACTCATTCACTGATTCGTAATCAGCATGAGTTCTGCCTTCTGGTCTCTCGGTAGGCTGTACCAGCAAAATGGTGTGAGACATTGCGCCAAACCCTTCCGCTGCAGCCGCTGCCGACACCGCCACACACGAGCTGAACTACAACCAACCTCATTGCAGAAAGTCCTATTGGACAGCACTGGTATGAGAGCGCACTGGTGACTTGAGAGTTCTGATTCAGGGATTTCTGGAGGAGGAATATGTTTGCAAATGGTAGAGGAAATTTTTATGAAGAAACAAGTGCATTTAGACAGGTGATTTTAGAGGTTTGGCAGGGGCAAGAGGGAGAGACACAGTGGAAAATGCAATGGCTAAGTAAAAAACAAGGTGTGTGTGAAAAAAGTTTGTGAAAACGGAAGGGAGTCTGTTCTAGACATTGGAGGAGAAGTAGGAAGAGGCAGACATATTGGATACTGGGAAAAACAAGCAAAACAGGATGTTGACATAGGTTTTGTTCTGTTTCAGTTTTGGCTGAGGCCCAAAAGTTGCAAACAAAACAATAGGTGGCAATGACATCCACATTCCTTAGTAAGATTGTAGCCCTTAACCCACCACCTTGAAGGTGTGATTTAGGTTGAAGAAGCCAAGACGGGCTGGGAGAGCAGGAAGGAAAGGGATGCTTCCATCTCACTCAAGCTGTTTGAGGAGCCGGAAAGAGACTGCAGGGTTCTCTTGACATGATCTGTGTCCTCTGGAGGCTGTGGGGACATCGAACCTGGACTAGACAAGTTTAGAGGTCAAATGTTGGAGCCATACCTGCTTGCCTGGCTGCAGAGCAGGAAGAGGTGGCCACCGGGAGCCAGCTGTGTTTTCATTAATAACAAGGCACTGGGGCCCGATTTCTGCCGCCCAGGAGGATCTGGTGGATTTTTAATGAGTGGCCCCACCCCAGGGCTTTTCCTGCCGGAGACAGTGTGAGCTTTGCATTGGAGGCTGGAGATATGCCCACTAGACACAGAGGCTGAGGGTGTGTGGGCATTCTAAGTGGTCGCCTGGAGGAGAGGCTTTGCTTGAGCCCTGAGAGCCGCCGCCGGATATTTCCTGAGGGAAAACCTCTGCAGAACCCACAAAAAGGCCCCATTTGAAGAGTCAGACACTGTGGGCAGTGAGTTGAAGGAAGGACCTTACAGATTCAAGACCGCTACTGTGCCTAGAACAGCCTAGACTGGAGGAGGGGAGACACTTTAATTCTTTCTTTTTATAATTCTTTATTGTTGAAAGTATTACATATATCCCCCTTTCCCCCCATGAACCTCCTCTAGCCCTGCGTGCACGCGCCCCCTCCCCCAATGCCTTATTGTCTGTGTCAGTGGGTTATGCATATATGTATACAAAGTCTTGGGTTGATTGCCTTTCACTCACTCTCCCCCCAGAATCTTCACCTAAGATTCTGCACTATGTTCCATGCTTCCATGGAGACACTTTAATTTTGAATAGAATTTGGAGTTTAGGCCAGACAACCAGAAATATAGTTGTTTTTGTGACCAAAGGACTTTTACTTTTTATGAATGACTGGAAAAGCTTTGGAACAGATTTTACCCATGACAGCGACTGACTAGGCTTCTGAAGGGATTAAAGGCACAGGGGAGAAAGAATACAGTTTTTTGCTGTTTGTATCCTGTGGAGCTTTATTTATTTGGGGCAATGGCTAAACTCGTTTAGAGTTTGATAAGAGTACAGAATGTTTAGAAAAGCTTTCAAAAGATTGTGTTGAGAATTAGTAAGAAGTGAGATGACCCCAATCTGCCTGGTTGAAGAGAAACAACAGAAAGTAAGTAAGTGGCTCACACAAATGAGATTTTGCTTCTCTTTCTGGCAGTACTACATAGTCTGTATAATGAGGATACTGTTATATTTTATTTGGGGTTTATAGTTTTGGTAATTTTAAGCCTTATAGTTTTGGAGTCAATGAAGAATGTTTAACAGTTTTCCTCTGTTTGTGGTGGTTTCAGGTGCCCTTTGCTACCAGGGTGATAGCAGTGAATATGTTTCTTTCTGTTCATGATTGGGATGGGGTAGAATATTATTTCTATTTCATTTCTAGCATTGGTCCTTCCATTATGTATACTCTATGAGGACTCATATTTTACCAGGATGCTATCAGCTGCAAGTAGCAAAAAGCTGCAAATCATATTGGCTTAAGCACCTCGAGGAGACAGGCAGGGTCTGACTCACTTCATCTATGACTGTTTCAGCTGTACCCCTAGCAAAGTGTCGGAATCAATTCCAGGTGTCACATTCAGAAAGCAGACAGAAAATGCATTCTTTTCTCCTAGTGTACTAAAAGCAGTTCCCCCACCCCTTTCTAAAGAGACCTCCTTCACATCTCATTGGCCGGAAATGGGTCACATCCAACTTCTGAACTAATTACTGATGGCAAGGGGAAAGAAATCCTCATAGCAATTGATTAAAGCAATTACTATGTACTTGCTAGAACTAGGAATAGAATCAGCTAGCATCCCCTAAGCACATGACTTGCAGAGGAGGAGTGGATATCTAAACAAGATCAGGGTTCTCTTGGGAAGGGGGAAAAGGGCAATGGATTGTGGGTAGATTCTTTCACCTATTCCTAAATTATATATACTAATTAATTACAGATTAGATAGTAGGAACATAATATATGTTGACTAACCTGCTATGACAAAAACCCAACATTCAGTGGTTTAAGTAATCTAAAACTTTATTTCTCTCTCACCAGTAACAATTCAGAGGCGTAATCCAGAGCTAGTGGGGTGGTTTCAAGCTAGTTTGAATATTAGAGTTCCCTTGTTGAAATAACTAAGAAATCCCCAAAATTCAGAGACTTAGGGAACAAAAAAGTCTCTCTTACATGAGTCTAAGGAAAGCTTCTGAGGTATTGGATGTGTCTGCTGCGTAGGGCCATTCAGGTACCCTGGTTCCTTCCATAGTGTTTCTTTGCTGTCTCCCTGGTGGATTATCCTTACCTATGTGGTCAAAGCTATGTCACCGCTTCCAGGTCCCAGGCAGAAAATGATGCAGGAAAGAGTAGGTGGGTCCATGTGTAAAGGCCTAGACCAAGGTGGCATCTGTAACTTCTGCTCATGTTCTGTTGGCAAGGTCTTGGCCACAGGGGAACATCCAACTGCAAAAAGCCTGGTGTCTTGTCTATTTGTGCTGCTGTAACAAAACGCGGAGTGGGTGGCTTATAAGCAACAGACGTCTATTTCTCACAGTTCTGGAGGCTGGGAAGCCCAAGGTCAAGGCAGGGGTGGGTTTCCTGTCTGGTGAGGACACCCTCCCTGTTTCACACATCTTCGGGCTGTGTTCTCACATGGTAAAGTGGGTGAGGGAGCTCTATGGCGTATCTTTTGTAAGGGTGCTAATTGCATTCATGAGGGTTTTGTCTTTATGACCATCACATTGGAGATTAGGTTTCAATATAGGAATTTGGGGGACACACACATATTCTTTATCATACCTGGACAATGTAGTGTCACTGGGCAGCTTTAAGCTTTCTCAAGTCATCACCATCACCAGCCAGCAGAAAGCGGGAAAGAAAGAGTACAAACCTAGGCCAGGCATCTGTAAGAGGGCGATGCTGAAGTTGTGCCTGTTACTTCTTTCTACTCGCCTCCCCTTAGCCCACACTTAGTCACATGACCACATGCAAGGGAGGCCAGGAAATGGAGTTTGTAGCTGGAAGGCCAAGTGTGGGAGAAGGGAAGAATGGATTATGGTAGACTATTGGCTCTTTCCTTGTTCTTTTTTTCACACAGTTTTTTTTTTCTCTCTCTTGTATAGGATCTTTATCTGGAAACTACTTATTTATTAAACTGCTTATAGCCAGTGATCACCCACAAAGTTTCTGAGTTTGGTTACTTCTGGCATTAGTAGCAAAGCAGTATTAAAGTGATAAAAATATAAAAAGTTTATAAACTATTATGTATAAAAATATACATAATCTTGGCCTTGTAAAACAATTTGTATACACTGAAAAGCCAGATTATTATGATCTCTGAGTGCATAATCTGGCTGCTCAGTGGATATTGTATATAATGAGAGGCTAATATGCAGGAAGAGTGTGTGTCTGTGCTGGAGAAAGAGGAGAACTGCTCGAGAGGTCTCCTAACCCCCAGGGAGCGAAGGCCCCAGCCGGGAGCCCCGCAGTGTATGTGTGGTCACACCATGTCTGTGCTTCTGCTCGTTGATGCTGCCACTGTGTCTGGAGCCAGTGGGAAATGGCTGCGGTTATTTTTTTACATGGACTTGGAGACACAGGGCACAGTTGGGCTGATGCCCTCTCCACCGTCCAGCTCCACATCAAGTACATCTGTCCCCATGCACCTCAGATCCCCGTGACACTCAACGTGAAGATGGTGATGCCCTCCTGGTTTGACCTGATGGGGCTGAGTCCAGATGCCCCTGAGGACGAGGCTGGCATCAAGAGGGCAGCAGAGAACATAAAAGCCTTGATTGAGCACGAGATGAAGAATGGGATCCCTGCCAATCTGATCGTCCTGGGAGGCTTTTCAGAGGGTGGGGCCCTGTCCCTCTACACGGCCCTCACCTGCCCTCACCCTTGGCTGGCATTGTGGCGTTGAGCTGTTGGCTGCCTCTGCACCGGGCCTTGCCCCAGGCAGCCAATGGCAATGCCAAGGACCTGGCCATCCTTTAGGTCCCCATGATTCCTATACGATTTGGGGCCCTGACGGCTGAGAAGCTCCAGGCCGTTGTCACACCTGCCAGGATCCAGTTCAAGACTTACTCCGGTGTCATGCATAGCTCTTGACCTCAGGAGATGGCAGCTGTAAAGGAGTTTCTAGAGAAGCTGTTGCCTCCTGTTGAACCAGAGTGGCTGGCCTCCAGTGCAGCCCCCAGCTCACAGGGGATGCAGCACGTGTGACACCATCTTGGATCTGAGCCGCGGTTCCCATCCTCCCTGACCCATCCTCTTCCTACGGGCCTCTGAGGCAGGCGGGCCCCGGACTAGCCAGGGCTTCCTTCTTGGCTTTAGCCACCTGGCTTCTGCAGCAGGGTTGGGCTGCTTTCTCCCATTTTCCTGAGGGTGGGCCCGTAACAGCAGTATCGGAGGGGCTGTAGGCAGCGAGAGAAAGGGCCCAACCGCTGACTCACTCACTAGCCCCGCTTTGGGCCACCTCCTGTGACCTCAGGGTTTGGCCCAAAGGGCCCTCCCAGGCCCATTTACCCCTTCCCAACTGATTTTGCCCAGATAATCATGTGTCTCTCCTGCTGCCACTCCAGCTGCTTCTTAATAATGAATGTGTCCATGACCCCAAGTCCCTTGCTGCTGTGGGCTACTGGCCTGGGCAGAAATGTTGATGAGGGGCAGAGTCCTTGGAGGGGGCCTTTCTTCAGTCCTTTCTGGTTTGGGGGCTGGGCCTTGCCTTCCCATTACCTTCCTCCCCCACAGGCCTGGAGCCTGCAGGGCTGGATTGAGGCTCATGGGCTGCCCCAGCTGTGTCACCCCATGCTGTCCCCACTCTAGGGCCAGGGGAGGTAGGGAGAAGTTGTGTCTTGTCTTCTGTCTCCATGTGGTTTTAGGTGTTTTTCTTGTTGTGTCCTGGATTCTGAAAAAATTAAAGAAATTGCTTCAAAAAAAAAAAATAAAAGGCTAATATGCAAATTGTCCCCTGGACCAGGAGTTTGACTAGCAGGCAGGCTGGCCAACCACTCATGTCCCCTCCCTCTGGCCAGGGTGGCTGGACCCCACCCATGCACGAATTCATGCACCAGGCCACACACACACACACACACACACACACACACACACACACACACTCACTGAGTGGCCAGGTTACTATGCGTTCAGAGATCATTATAATCTGGCCACTCAGTGTAGTTGTGTGTGTGCATTGTGTAGTTTTAAAGTCTTATAACCTAAGGTTATATATTTTATAAAAGAAAACAGTGGGCCTCTTTTGGGAAGTGAGTGGTAAATTCTCTTCTAAGAGCACATTTGGATTTTGATTCTACTACTGTAAAGTGGCCACTTGCTTCCTTTCTTCTTTGATCATAGGATATTGTTCCAAACTTATTTTAATGCTACTTTCAGACTTTTATTGGTCATATAAACTAGTTTATATGATAACTAGCTGAATAGTTTATATACATCTATTATATTTGCTAACTTAAGATGAAATTCAATATTATTAAAAATTCTTCCTAGAATCTTGAATGTGATCTTATTAGTTATCTCATATTTACTGCTTTATCTCTATTGCTTAGAATAGTTTCTGACACATAGACACTCTATAAATATGTGTTAAATGAATAAAAAGGTATAAAATACAATATGTTTCTTCTGTGAATCATCAAACCTCATTTTCACCTCTTCACTTAAGGAAATTTTCTTTTTTTCTTTTTTTTTTTAATATATATTTTTTAATTGATTTTTTACAGAGTGGAAGGGAGAGAGATAGAAAGTCAGAAACATCGATGAGAGAGAAACATCAATCAGCTGCCTTCTGCACGCCCCCTACCGGGAATGTGCCCGCAGCCAAGGCACATGCCCCCGACTGGAATCGAACCCGGACCCTGCAGTCCGCAGTCCCAACGCTCTACCCACTGAGCCAAACCGGTCTCGGCAGGAAATTTTATTTCTTAGGCATCTGAATGGTGTAGTCTTTATTCGGCTCACTTCCTAGGGAAAAGTGCAGCAAGCATGGGAGTCTTCCCTGGCTCTATATATCTTCAGCAGGTGAACCTGTGTGTGTTTTGTGTGTGTGTGTGTGTGTGTGTGTATGTGTGTGCGTGCGCGCGCGCGCGCACGCAGAGAGTCATATGTGATGTGTCCTAATATAGGCACTCAAGATATAGGGATATGTGATTGGAGAGAGGGAAAGGAAATGTTCCATTTCATCCCAACGACAACAAAAATGCCCGCTATTTTAAAATATATTTTTTATTGATTTTTTACACAGAGGAAGGGAGAGGGATAGAAAGTCAGAAACATTGACGAGAGAGAAACATCGATTAGCTGCCTCTTGCACACCCCCTACTGATGTGCCCACAACCAAGGTACATGCCCTTGACCAGAATCGAACCTGGGACCTTTTGGTCCGCAGGCTGACGCTCTGTCCACTGAGCCAAACCATTTTCGGCAACACCCACTTTTTTGAATGCAACTTTTTTCAAGTGGATTGGAGTTTGAGTAGGATGAGAAAGCAATAAAATAATTTGACTTTTGGGGGTTAGGAAGAAAAGGTTACAAATTTTCTGAAGACTGAGGGGCTAACCTGAACTGTTTTATGATTTATTTTATGCTCGTACTGTCGTATCGTTTGCAGAATTCTTATACCACTGGCAATATTAAAACTGAGAGGGGTAAGCTCTTTAGAGTAAACATTTCTTAGTACATTGCTCTCTTCTACAAGTCCATTGCCTTTTACCAGTAGGGCTCTGGGAGGACTGAGCACATGGATTTATAAATGAGTGAGCTCCCCTTGGTTGGGTTATACATTTGAAAGGAGGGTATATTTAATCCTGGGGAGAGCATTCTGGGCCTGTGGAAAGATACTGAAATCAAGGCTGCAAGACAGCAAAGTGTGTGTTTTGTTCAGCCAGTGACAGGTAGACCAGTATGCCTCTAGCATAATGTGCAGGGGGGATGGGGGTTGAATCTGCATCAAGAGAGGAGACCTCAAAAACAATAAAGATGTTCTAGGGCATGCGTCTAACACAGGCCAAGTAAGATTATGCAGGCCAGAGAAAACCAAAAGCTTCAATTTTCATACAAACACAGGTTTAGCCTGGGGCCAGACAACTTCACGGGGAGAGTTTTACCAAACATTCAAAGAAGAACTAAAACCTATCCTACTCTTGAATTTCAAAAAATTCAAGAGGAAAGAACACTTCCAAGCTCATTCTATGAAACCAGCATCACCCTAATACCAAAACCAGATAAAGACAACACAATGAAAGAGAATTACAGGCCAACATTCCCTCGTGAAAATAGATGCCAAAATCCTCAACAAAATCCTGCAACAAATCGGTTGCAGCAGTACATCAGAAAGATGGTACACCATGACCAAGGAAGATTTATCCTGGGAATGCAAGGATGGTACAATGTCCCCAAATCAATAAACGTGATACATCACATAAACAAATTGAGAGATAAAAGTCACATAGTCATATCAATTGATGCAGAAAAAGCATTTGATAATAACTCAACAAGATGAGAATAGAGGGGTTATATCTCAACACACTAGTAATAAAAGCCTTATATGACAAACGTACAGCCAACATCATACTCAATGGGCAAAAAAAAACTAAAACCATTTTACCTAAGAACAGGAATGAGATGGGGTGCCCACTTTTTACCCTTCCCATTCAACATAGTTCTGGAAGTACTAGCCATAGTGATTAGACAAGAAGAAAAAATAAAAGGCCTCCAAATTGGAAAATAGAAGTAAGATTGCCATTATTCGCAGATGACCTGATAATGTATATAGAAAACCCTAAAGACTCCACAAAAAGCTATTAGACTTAATAAATGAATGCGGCAATGTAGCAGGATACAAAATTAACACCAAAAAATCTATGGCATTTCTATACACCAATAGTGAACTTACAGAAAGAGAGATTTTTAAAAATCCCATTTGCCATCATATCAAGAAAATTAAGATACCTAGGAATAAACATAACAAAGGAGGCAAAAGACCTATACTCAAAAAACTGCAGGACACTTAAAAAAGAGATAGAAGAAAACATAAACAGATGGAAGAACATACTGTGTTCATGGATTGGTAGAATCAACATCATTAAAATGCCCATACTACCCAAACCAATCTATACATTCAATGCACTCCCCATTAAAATACCAGCAGCATATTTCACAGACCTAGAATGAACTCTCCCCAAAAGTCATCTGGAATAAAAAAAGACCCCAAATAGCTGCTGCAATCCTGAGAAAGAAGAACAAATAGTAGGTGGGATAATACAGGTATTATTACAAGCTGTATTACAAAGCCACTGTTCTCAAAACTGCCTGGTACTGACACAAGAACAGACATATAGACCAATTGCATAGAACAGAGAACCCAGAAATTGACCCAAACCACTCTGCTCAATTAATATTTGACAGAGGAGGCAAGAACTTACAGTGGAGTCAAGACAATCTCTTCAGTAAATGGTGCTGGGAAAATTGGAACAATACATGCAAAAAGAAAGGAAACTATACCACCAACTTATACCGTACACAAAAATAAACTCAAAATGGATAAAAGTCTTAAAGATAAGATGAGAAACCATAAAAATACTGGAGGAATCCACAGGCAGCAAAATCTCAGACATACGCTGAAGCAACTAACAAGTGCTGGTGACTATGCAGAGAAAAAGAAACCTTAGTGCATTGCTGATGGGAATGCAGACTGGTGCAGCCACTGTGAAGAACAGTATGGAGTTTCCTCAAAAAACTAAAAATGGAACTCCCATCTTCTAGGAATATATCCCAAGAAACCACAAATACCAGTCAGAAAGGATATATACACCCCTATGTTCATAGCAGCACAATTCACCATAACTAAGATTTGGAAACAGCCTAAGTGCCCGTCACCAGATGAGTGGCTTATAAAACACAGTCTACACAATGGAATGCTACGCTGTGGTAAAAAAGAAGGAATTCTTACCACTTGCAACAACATGGTTGGAACTGGAGGGCATTATGCTAAGTGAAATAAGCCAGTTAGAGAAAGGTAAATATCACATGTTCTCACTTACTTATGAATATAATGAACAACATAATCTGATGAACAAATACAGATCCAGAATTAGAGAAGCATCAATCAGACCATCAAACCTCAGAGGGAAGATAGGGGAGGAGGAGGGCTAAAGGGGAGAGGTCAATCAAAGGACTTGTATACATGCATATAAGCCTAACCAATGGACACAGACAATAGGGGATGGGGGCAGGAGTCAGTGGGGGGTGTGGGGGGGCAATGGGGCTATAAGAACACATATGTAATACCTTAATAAAAAATAAAATTAAAAGACAAAACAAAAACAAGCTTATTTCGATAGAGACATGCTGAATACAATGGGCTGAAATAAATGAGTAAACGTTAACAATATAATAGAACATTTTAATAAAAATTAGTATTTTTTCTCATACATTAACTTACCAGACACTGAATAACTGCACAAATCTATAAGCATAACTCAAATAAGCCTATTTTTCTTGTCCTCTGAAAGTGAAATATTTTCTGTTAGACCAAACAAGTCAGTCCAAGACTAATGACGTGGCAATCAGCAGCTAAAATATTTGCTGCTAGTATTAGTGGAGAGAAATGGTGCACTTGCTTGTAAGGTATGTAAGGGAAAGAATGCAACATGATTATAGTAATCAGTCATTAGTGAACATTGTAGTTCATTATTAATAATCCTATATAATAAAAAGGGAATATGCTAATTGACCCTCACACCATCGTAAAGATGGTGGCATCCATAGCCAGTAAGGTGGGAACATGCTAATTGACTGTCCTGCCCTCAAAGATGGTGACACCCACAGCCACAAGATGGTGGCACCCAGTCCCCTCAACCCCCAGCCACTCAGGGCCAGCTGAGGTTCAGGCAAGCCTCAGATGGTGACTGTCCAGCTGCCCAGGTCCGACCCAACGGATGACCAAAAATCTGAACAAGCAGGCCGACAGGGGGGTTAGTGAGGGATGACCAAACTACTGAATAGTAAACTGCGTGGGGTGACCAGGCTGGTGGGGGGCTGTGAGGGGTGACTAGGCCAACAAGGGGGTCAGGAGGAGCAGTTGGGGGCAGCCAGGCTGGCAAGGAGGGCAGATGGGGGTGATTAGGCTGGCAGAGGGGGTAGTAGGGGCGATCAGGCAGGTAGGTAGGTAAGCAGTTAGGAGCCAGCGCTCCAGCATTGTGAGAGGGATGTCCAACTCCTGGTCTAGACTGGCAGTCAGACATCCCGGCAGTTGGACATCCCCCGAGGGGTCCCGTATTGGAGAGGGTTCAGGCTGGGCTGAGGGCCCTCCCATGCCCATTTTTGTGCACTGGGCCTCTAGTTATGGATAACAGGACATTGTAAAAATTAAGTTATGAAATTTTTATTAAAATGTTTCTTATATACCTCTATATTGGCTGGGCCGCAAGAATATTCGTTGTGGGCTGCATGTGGTCTGAGGGCCTCGAGTTTGACATGCTTGGTCTAGGGCCATAAATGCAGATATTTTGTGTAATTCTGTGGTTAATGAAAAAAAAAGATTTTGAATAGGGAAGTGATAGGATGAGCTCTGCATTGTAAAGAAATCATTCTGGGGTGGGAGTGTAGAGAATTAATCAGGGGGAGGGACTAGTTTGGTATATGACTTTTTCATGTTTATGTTGTGATTTTCTTTTATGAAGCACAGGAAGCAATGTTCAGGCGAGGCCTGCCAGAGCCAAATATCAACAGTACAATGATTGAAATTTCTTTTGAGAGCCAATTTTTTAAACTTAAACTTTATAGGCAGGTACATTGTTATGAACTTAATTAGGGCACTCCTTCAATCGCACTGTACGTGCGTGCCCGCACGTGGCATTTTGTGGAAGAGCCACACTGAAAGGGCCAAAGGGCTGCATGTGGCTCGTAAGCTGCGGTTTGCTGACCACCGGTGTAGAGGAACAACTGAGAACAGGCCCTCCACAGGCTAGCAGGAGGCTCAGGCTTCTTGGTTTTGATTTGGAGACCTTGAGTGTGGTGTCTCTCTGAGCTTATGCTTCTTGGTGGTGGGTGAACACCTGGTGTGTACCTTTTGGGAGAGCCACGACAGAGGGTCCTGCGTCCCCCTTTCAGCTGTAGTCCTGGAGGACAAGAGGTGTTATGTTCAGATGGCTAGCCTGGTCCTCTCCCTGTTTCATTCCTTTTCTTATTGCTGACCTTTGTTAAAGACTTCTTTGAGTGTTCTGTTTTGCCTCTACTTTGTCGTGGGCTTTTAAGAGTAGTTTTCCACACTTGGACTAAAGTTAAATGAAAAGCAGTAACTTTCAAATGTAGGGTTAACGTTGATGGCAGTCGGGCTAGCTAATCCAGCTCTGGTCTTCAGCAGGAGAGTTCTTCCTTCTATGCTAGTCCTCATTTTTTTCACAGGAGGTAATTTACCAAGTCTAGGTGAGAAATAATGAAGTTATTAGAAGTGGGACATGGCAGGAGAAGCAGAAAGGAAGACCCGCTTTTAAGAACGTTCTGATGGAAGGTTAAGGAATTTAGGGGCAAGGGTGAGCAAAAGATAGTTTGGAAGCTTGGGGCTTGTGTGCTTAGAAAAATGATGCTGCTGTTAACAGACGGTCCCAGAAAGGAGGAGCAGAGTAGCTGTGGGATGGTGTTGGCTTCACTTTGAATTCCAGATTGGGTGACTTTTACTCAGTGTTCGGTCATTTTTAATGGAAGTTTCAGAATTTGAATCTAGGTTTTCTGAACCCAATCAATGTGTGTTTGTGTTGTTTTTTTTCCTGTTATACTAAGACATATACACTGAGTGGCCAGAATATTGTGGTCTCTGAACACATAATAATCTGGCCACTCTTATATAATAAAAGAGAAACATGCAAATTTGACCGTACCTTCGCTCCTGATTGGCTATGCTACCAACCAATCAGGAGTGGGGGCGGGGCCAAGTCCCAGGGGTGGAGATGAAATGGTGGTGGCAGCGAGCGCCCAGCCCCCGGGTGCTGTGAGGGGAAGCTGTGGCAGCAGCAGTGGTGGTGGTGGTGGTGGTGGCGGCGGCGGCAGGGAGCGCCCAGGCCCTGGGCGCTGTGAGCGGAACTGGCGGCGAGCGCCCAGCCCCCTGGGGGCCGGATGGTCACAGGAAGCCGGGGCTGAGCTGAACAGGGCAGGCTGGGGGTGAGCCATCAGTTGGATGTCCCCTGAGGGCTCCCAGTATGTGAGGGGCAGGTTGGGTTGAGGGACCACCCACCCCCAGTGCACAAATTTTGTGCACCAGGCCCCTAGTATGCTATGAAATAAAAGGCTAATATGCAAATTGTCCCCTCTATCAGGAGTTCGACCAGCAGGCAGGCTGGCCAGCTGCCTGCTGGACCCCACCCATGCACGAATTCATGCACTGGGCCTTTTATATATATATATAGAGATATATATATATAGATATAGATATAGATATAGATATAGATATAGATATAGATATAGATATATAGATATATATATACATATATACATATATATATACACATACACATACATACATACACACACACACACATACACACACACACACACACACACACTGAGTGGCCAGATTGTTATGTGTTCAGAGATGTTAATAATCTGGCCACTCATTGTATACTTGAAATGACATGTACCTGATGGGTTTCAGATGAGTGTGTAGATGTCAAGTAAGCAGTTGTAAATAAGGCTTCAGTGAAAAATTGAGAATAAATACAGATTTTTTTTTTTTTTAGTATACTTAGAGGATTAATTGAAATAGTGTGAAGGATAAGTTCACCCAGGGAGATTTGGCAGGGAGGGTATAATTGGAAATAGCCAAGGAACAGTTTTCTTGAAGGAAGAGTAAAAGCGGGCAATTAAACTAAACAAGGAAAGGGGCAAGAAGAATATTCTTTTCTTTTCTTTTTTTAAGAACTTTTATAGTCAGAGAAGAAGGCATGGGTTGTGACCTGGGATGCACTCGAGAAATGAAAAAAGTTATTACTTTTTAAGATCAGATATGCCAAGGGGAAAGCATGGGTGGAGAGGGAACAAGTAGAGATGGAAGGCAAAGGGGAAAGTTCAGTTTAGTTTAACAAACACAAGATAGTACCACTGAGATGATGGGCATGGTGTTCATGGTAGGAATACAAAGATCAGGCAACACGTTCTTGCCTATGGGAAGTTGACGCCTGATGGAGAGCAGAAACAAGAGGAGCTAAGAAAGGCTAATAGCTACTGAGTGTTATGTTGGGAACTGCTGTCAGTGCTTTATATGCATTGACTCAGTCCTCACAACACCCCTGCGAGTTAGTTAGTTAGCTAGTTATCACACTATCCACATACAGGAGAGGAAACTCAGGCACAGGAAGGTTAAGTAATTTGCCCAAAGCCTTTACCATCTAGTCAGCCATTGGAGGTATGGGTTGTACCCACAGCTGAAGCACCATCTAAACAGATGACTGTAGTGCAGTGCAAAGGGAGGTATGAATTCTGTACAGAAATAGCAAAAGGGAGGGAGGAGTTCAATGTTTCTGGAGAAACATTGAGAGTAGGGCAGGGGAGATCTCAGGAGGAATAAATAGAGATGGGTAGGACCCAGATAAAGGAACATTGTGTCATGACCAGAGTGTGGAACCATTGGTACAAGGTATGCATGTATGCACTGCAATTTTACTAAGTAACTTGCACAGGAATCTTCTATGACCTTTTCTCTGCCCTGTTCTTGTCACAGAGGAGTCACATTTCATTTTACACATGTCTGCAAGCAATTAAATGGTTTTTTAAAAAAATCTATTAGAAGTGGGTTATCCTTCTGGGGGTACCAGTCCTGCCCCTCAAAACCATCATTAGAGTACAGTGTGTGATATTAAATATAAATATCTATGTCTACTTACCTACCTAAGAATTGGTAGAAATCTAAGCATTTCCTATGTAGCTGGGACCCAGATAATCACTCTTGGGGAGAACCAGAGAATTTGAGAAGCAGATTATTGAGGATACAGTTTAAATTTCAGAAAATAAGCAGGTATTTTGAAAGAATGGTTAAGAGTCGTAATGAGATAAATATACGGTGTCTTCTCCAAAATGTATACACACACTTGGAATAATTATAAAGTTCGTGTTTATTAATATACATTTCGTTTTCAAACTTGAGCTTGTCAGCTATTAAAGTGTGTGTACATTTTGGGGGGTACCGTGTATATGTGATAAATATGTGACTCTTGGTTATATGGGTTTAGCCTGCCAGAGACTGAGCTTCACCCATCCTATCACAACCTTAGCCATACCCCACATGCCCACCTCCTCCCTCAGCCAAGAGCTGCAGTGTGAGATTGGGAGCAGCGGGAGTAACCTGAGACTCAGCTGGCATGACGTTGTCTGTTTTGCACATTAGTTTCTACTTTTAAGAAAAGAAAGATAATGTTTACTGGTTTTTATTTTAGGCCACATAAATGCCCCTACATCACAATAATTGTGTCATTATGGCTATGTGGGAAAATAAATTATTCTTAGAAGTGAGTGAGGGTGTTTAGTAAAGGAAAGAAGTAAATTCACAGTTAGATGAGTATATTTTTCGCCCTTTTGCAACACAGTTACTATGTGCCACTTATGAGGATCTATCGGCCAGGATTCATCTAAGGCCCATCTGTGATCCAGGCTCTAAAAGAAAAAATATAACACTACCCCCACCCTGTGGTAATACGCTGTAGTTCATTGTATTTTATGGAGAGGACTAGAAGGAAAGTATACCTGATGTGTATATAGCATGCACATTTTATATATTCTCCTTTAAGTAAGAGTATATTATGTTACATCGAATTGTTTATTTTTATCTCTTTAATTTACCTATTAGGAGAATAGAAACTCCTAAGAAGGAACCTATTAAAAATGGAGAGATCCCTGGCCAGTGTGTCTCTATGGGTTGGAGCTTCGTCCTGTACAGTGACAGGTGGTGGGTTCGATTGCTGCTTAGGGCACATCCCCAGGTTGTGGGTTTGATCCCTGGTCGGGCATGTACTAAAGGCAATTGATGGATATTTCTCTCTCACATCAATGTGTGTCTCTCTTTTTCTCTCTCTCAAGTCAATAAAAAGTATTACCTCAAGTGAAAGGGAAAATAAAGAAAAATGGGGAGAAAGGTTAATCTTAGGGATTAGCACATTAAAATTTCACAGACTACAGTTTCTGTAGCTTTTTCAAGAGATTACAAAGCAGTATAAGGTACAAAGCACTTTAGCCATCATTAGATGGTTTATTGATAAAGAGAGCAATTCAAATATATTGGGTAATCTCCATCATTTTGCTTTAGAATGCATTAATTTATATTGAAATGTGGGTTCCAAATATTAGAGTTATTTTGAATGCATTCAGTAGTGTCAGAAGACTACAGTAGGCCTGGGGAAACTGCAGCTCCTTCATTGTTTCCTTGTGGATGTCCCTTGATTTCTTGAGGTGTGGACCTGATCATTTCTCATTTCTCACAGTGTGTGCATGCTGATGCAGCTAGGTGGACACTGTTGGACAGGCTGAATTTTTCCTTTTTAAAAAATATTTTAATCTTTATTGTTCAGTTTATTAATTACATTGTTCCCCCTTTTTTCCCCCTATAGCTCCCCTCCACCTGGTACCCATCCCACGCTCCGCCCTCACCTCGCCCACACTGTCCTCTCCCATAGTTGCATGATTTTTGTCCAGTCTCTTGCTGTACTTCCCACACTCCTTTTCTCTCCAAGAATTGTCAGTCCATTCCCTCTCTATGTCCATGATTCTGTTATATTCACCAGTTTATCCTGTGCATCAGATTTTTAATTCACTTGATTTTTAGATTCACTTGTTGATAGATGTGTATTTGTTGTTCATAATTTTTATCTTTACCTTTTTCTTCTTCCTCTTCTTAAAGAATACCTTTCAGATTTTCATATAATAATTGGTTTGGTGGTGATGAATTCCTTTAGCTTTTTCTTATCTTTGAAGCACTTCATCTGACCTTCAATTCTGAATGATAGCTTTGCTGGGTAGAGTAATCTTGGTTGTAGATTCTTGCTATTCATCACTTTGAATATTTCTTGCCACTCCCATCTGGCCTGCATCGTTTCTGTTGAGAAATCCGCTGACAATCATATGGGTGCTCCCTTATAGGTAACTAACTATTTTTCTCTTGCTGGTTTTAATATTCTCTCTTTGTCTTTTGCTCTTGGCATTTTAATTATGATGTGTCTTGGTGTGGTCCTCTTTGGATTCCTGTAGTTTGGGGTTCTGTGCGCTTCTTCGACTCCTAAGTCAATTTCTTTCACCAGGTGGGGGAAGTTTTCGGTCATTATTTCTTCAAATAGCTTTTCATTAACTTGCTCTCTCTCTTTTTCTGGCACCCCTATAATTCAGATGTTGGTATGCTTGAGGTTGTCCCAGAGGCCCCTTACACTATCTTCAATTTCTTGGATTCTTTTGGCTTCTTGCTTTTCTGGCTGAGTGGATTTTGCCTCTGTATTTCAAATCTTTGACTTGGTTCTCACGGTCCTCTAGACTGCTTTTAGGTCTTTGTATAATATTTTTTTATTTCAGTCAGTGTATGCTTAATTTCTAGTTGGTCCTTTTTCATATCCTCGTAGGTCTAGTTCATTTTCTGATAGGTCTTGTTTCCTCATAGGTCTCATTAAGTTCATCGGCCTTTTCTAGGAGCCTCTTGAAAAACCTTAGAACCATGGTTTTGAACTCTATATCCAGTCGTTTTTTTCCCCCTCCATTTCTTTCACATCTGATTTCTTTCCATGTCTCTGCATTGAGGCTGTTTTCCTGAGTTGGTCGATTAACTTTGTGTGGTAGATGTCCTCTAAGGGACAGTGGCTCAGCCTCCTCAGTTACCTGAGGCAGATACTCTTGCTGCAGTCCTTTATGGTTGCGGAGTGTTGTTGAAGGTATGCCTAGATTATTGTTGTTAACACTAGGAGGGTTTGACCTCCAGGCCATTTGACTGTGAGAGTCAGCTGTGCTCAGGTTGTGTGGGGGAGTCTCCAGGCTGAACAGGCAGCGTCAGCTCTGCCCTATGTGGCACCTGGGTCTCTGTGCCGGGTGGTAATGGCTGCACGCACCTCCGAGAGAAAGCTGCCGCCAAGCTCTTCCTGCTGTCAAACAATTCAGGCTCTCACCAAATGAGTCTGCAACCCCAAAGTCTCACCCAGTGTTGTAAAACAATGCAGTCCGGTGGTTTCCCAAACAAGAGAGCAAGTCACAAGTCCTCTCTGCGCGCTCACACCTCTGCTGTTCCCAAGTTTACGCACCCCCTCCACAAGCTCACAGACCTTTGCAGCACCCGAGTTTCAGTGTGCTTCCCTATTGTCCAGTTTCACCCCGTATGAGTGTTGGTTCCCCAGACATCGCCCAGAACTGGGGAATCAGTGCAGTGGGATGCCTTTGTCTTCCTCCCCGTTCGAGAAAACCAGCTGGGTTTGCTGCCTCCCGCCCTCTCCGCTCGTGCGCACAGAGTTCCAAACCTCTGACTCCGCGAGTATCTTCAACGCTGCCCTCCGCCACTCCTCTGAGAGTGAGCATGCACAGCTATTAGACCCAAATTACCACCCTCATCCCCTGAGAAGAGCCATTGGGCGTGGAGAGAGCATATAAGTGGCAGATTAGTGGGGCTCCACCCATAGGAACATTTTAAGTTTGTAGTGATATGTTTTAGTAAAACTCTTAAAATTTTTTAAATGCTCAAAGGCAGATAAGACCAAATGGTTAGCAATTAGTACCAATTAAAGGTGAATAAAAAATAACATTCCAAAAGTGCCGAATTATTTTTTAAAGCACTTAATACAAATTATTATACTTGCTTTTTAAAAAAAAATATTATACTTAACGTTGTTAATGAAAGTGTTTATTAAGCCTGGGTGACAATTACAGTCACTAAAAGAGATTTTAATATGTATTGTATCCTATGCCGTACACTAGACATGTTGAGCCAGAATCTCCCAGTTGAACTGAGGCTGTTAATGTCTATCAAGTGGTTCAGGTGACTAGCCAGATTTTAGAACAACTGATGTATTTACTAAAGCTTAATGTAATATATGTATTCATTTAAATGAAGAGCTCAAATTTGATTTTTTTGAAAATAAAATTCTATTGATTTCAGAGAGGAGGTAGAGGGAGAGAAAGACAGAAACATCAATGATGAGAATCATTGATGGGCTGCTTCCTGCATGCCCCCACCCCCACTGGGGATTGAGCCTGCAACCTGGGCAAGTGTTCTGACTGTGAATCGAACCCATGACCTCTTGATTCCTGGGTTAAAGCTCAACTGCTGAGCTATACCTGGCTGGGCTCAAATTTTATTTTAAGAAATTCATAGTGGGACAAAATTCAGAAGGGGAAAGAAGGATACAAGACATAAAGGCAGAGGGCCTGGAATCAAGAGGAACTAATGGGAAATTTTGGAGGGTGAAAGAAAAGCCAGATTTAAAGCAATTTAACAGGTGACTGATAAAAGAGGTTGAGAGACTGAATCAGAATGAGATAAATGGCCTACCTTGCAAAGCCACAGATAAAAGACAATAATTACTCCTATATGTTCAGATATGTTTTTGGAGAGAAATAGTTTTTATTTTATAATCAAACACAAATATATAGGAAAGCTAATAAAAAAGCAATCTATATATATAAAAGCCTAATCCAACTGTTCGACCAGTAGCTATGACACATGATAACCCCAGGGGGCAGACACTCAATGCACAGGCATGGAAACATGGAACAGACTGATGAATCTCAGAGGGAAGGAGGGAAGGGAGAGGGTGCAAAGAGATTAATCAGAGATTTTATATGCATGCTAGAGGGCCAGTGTATGGATTTGTGCACTGATGTAGTCCCTTAGTCTGGCCTGCAGGGGTCAGGCTGAAACCAGCAGTCTGACATTTCTCAAGGGGTCCTGGATTGAGAGAGGATGCAACCAGGCCAAAGGACCCCACCAATGCACGAATTTGTGCATCGGGCTTCTAGTGTTGTAATAATAGGAGGACATGATACATTTAATAGCAAACTTGTGGGAAGACAAGATTATATGCAGATCTGTGTCGTTTGTGTTTGATCACCTTTCAAGCCAAATTATGTAAATTCAACTGTTGGAGAGATTATGAAAAGATAAAAAATTTGTTATACATACTAGTTGATTTCCACATTGCATAGGTATATCTGCCTTACACACCATCTGAGTACAATGTCAATGCTGATGAGATAGATGACCTCCCTTTATAATGATGAAATGGTAGTGAATAAAAGCAGTTTGGCCTTCCATTTGGAGGGGAGGGGGAAGCAGAATAGTCAACAGCTAAATGGTTATATTTTTTGGAGGAACGTTTGCAACTGAGAAAGAGATGGCCACAGAATAAGCTGGCTTGAGTCCCAGTTCTCAGAATGCTGTCGAGTTCCTGCCCAGGCTCTTAAGATCATGTACAGTTCAAGATTCCCCCAACAGCATTTTAACTGCTCTGTTTGAATGTCAGTCTTCACATCATTCATTCATTCATTCGTCAGTGAATAATCACTAAGAGCTGTTCTCTGAGCTGGGAACTGTGACAAGTGCTGGGGCTGCAGTGATGACGAAGGTGGGCAGACCCTGTTCCCATGGAGCTCTCAGCCTAGTTGGGGAATAGATATATTAGTTTGGGGCTAATTGAATTTCCGAGTGCCAGTGGCTTTCAAGTGGTGTTATTACTTTCTAATTCTCACTGGTAAACAAGAAGATATTCTCAGAAGTAAAGTAATAGCATAGAGCAGTTGCAAATCCTGATCCAATATTCCATTATATACAATGTCATGATTGATTTCTGTTCTTGTGTTTAATATTTAGGAAAATTGACACACTTTGGGACTGTATACTTTATGTGATTGTACATGGGCTTTGTTTGACAGCTTCTCTAAGTGTAAACATTGGACCATTGTTCAGAAATGTTCTCTCTCTCTTTTTTTTTTTTTAACTTGTATCAATCCCATTTACACCTTTTCCCAAAAGTACAATCTGCTAAAAGAGTCCCTTACTTATGATACTTCATATTTATATGGCATTTGCGAGTTTATGAAATGTATTTACACATATTTTGCTTTATACTAACAACTCTGAGGAATACAGGGCAGGTGATGTTTATCTTCACCTTTCATGGTGAAACTTCGGTTTATAGATATTTTTATTTGTTTGAAGTCACAAAGCTAGAAAATGGTGGAGCCAGATGTGGAACCCAACCTGGGGCTCTTTTTAAGAGACAGGTCTAATTCTTTTATACTGTCTATCATTATATTGACTTGTGGAAAGAAACATTGGAATATCTATCATAAGTAAATAATGCTTATTATGGAGACAAATGTTGATGATAATACTGCGCAACACCATTTATTCTTTCATATCCATTGCCCCATATATCACAACACAGTAATATACAGGATCACTTTAGTCTGTAAAACTGAAGAGGCTTTACCATTGAAGAATGGGAAGTAGACTCATGATGTTACAGTTTTGAACAGATGCCCAGGAAAGCAAGACAGCTTTACTAGCACTTACTTGACTAAATGGATTAGGAAATATATATGGCAGAGAAAATTCTCTGTTTGGGAAGATGGTGTAGACCATAGTTAAAAGAGGTAGGAGAGAAATATATATATATATATATATATATGTATAATATGAAGTGGTAAAAACTCCCTTGGTCCATGTCTTAGTCTGCAGACTGCTCTAACAAAAATACCATAAACTGGGTGGCTTAGACAACAAATATTTATTTCTCATAGTTTGAGAGGCCATGGACTCTGAAGTCCATGATCAAGGCACCAGCAGACTTGGTATCTGGTGAGGACTTGCTTCCTGGTTCATAGATAGCCATCTTCTAGCTGTGTTCTCAGGTGATGAAGTGGCGAGAGAACTCTCTGGGTCTCTTAGGAGATAGTAATTCTGTTCATGAGGGCTCCTGCTCATGACCTAATCACCTCCCAAAGACCCTACCTCCTCAAATCAGCAAACTAGGCTTTAGGATTGTTTTTTTTAATCTCACCTGAGGATATGTTCATTGGTTTGAGAGAGAGAGAGAGAGAGGAAGAGAGTAAGGAAGGGAGATAGGAGAGAGGGAGAGACAGAGACAGAACCTGAAACCTAGGTATGTGTAGTGACTGGGAATTGAACCTGCCACCTTTTGGTGTACAGGATGACACTCCAACTAATTGAGCCACTTGGCTAGGGCTAGGATTTTAATTGTGGGGGAACACAAGCGTTCAGTGCATAGCAACTCACATCTCACATCACAAGATTCCATTCCTATTCCCTGGAAGAGAAGTTAAGGGGTCATGTTGGAATAATGCTGGGATAAATGAGGGGTTCTTCTGGAATTGTTGAAGGCATCTGTAAAAGATGAGTCATCACCAGCATTTCTACTTCATCTTATCGAGCTTCTTACCATACCTCTTTGATGGCCAAAAATAGCCAACATATGAAATGCACATTTATCAGATAAATCAGGCAGTAACTGATTTTTCAAAGATTCTTAGCTTTACAAAAGCCTTGCTGTGAATGGCTGTTTGTAGAGTTTCATTCTCCACAGGACGGGAAAGTAGTGTTCCATCTAAGTGACTTCAACTTGTGACATTGAAATGTTTCTGAAAGTTAGGTGGAATCCTAGAGCACCCGGGTGTGTTTAATTCAGAAGAGAAATTACTTTGTGTGTTCTGAGCAAGGGTGTGAAATGAGCAATTTTATAGCTGTAAGACATTGGACTAAAAACAGCCTCAGAAAGCCAGCTGCGTACGTGATCTTTCAACTTAAAGCTTATTTTATTGAAAAATTTTTTCAAAGCCATCTTTACTTAACTTTTTGTGTTACTGTTTGGAAACTGGACTATCAGTTTACATTGAAGTTTATATGCCTTAACTCAGTGGTTGGCAAACTGCGGCTCGCGAGCCACATGCGGCTCTTTGGCCCCTTGAGTGTGGCTCTTCCACAAAATACCACGGCCTGGGCGAGTCTATTTTGAAGAAGTGGCATTAGAAGAAGTTTAAGTTTAAAAAATTTGGCTCTCAAAAGAAATTTCAAACGTTGTACTGTTGATATTTGGCTCTGTTGACTAATGAGTTTGCCGACCACTGGCTTAACTAATTTTACATGAGTCAGATAACCACATTATATGACTAAATGGCAGTTAAATGTTGCTAAGTCCTTTTTTGAGGGAGAGGAGAGTTTTTCCCTTACCCTAGAAATTGTGAGCAAAATAGAATTAATACTTCTAATATTTAATTTTAACAGACTTTTATTATAACTCTGATAACTTTTTTATACTTGTTACTAACTTCAATTTGTTATTCAAATTGAACATTAATAATGAATGCAATAAGTACTATGATTTTAAAGAATGAGTCCTTGTTTTATCACTTAGTATACTCATAATTTTGAGATTTTTGGAGTTACTTTTGTTCTTCTGTGAACCACACTTATGATTATACTAGTGACCTAGTATACGGATTCGTGCACATTGAAAGGAAATTAATTAGAAGGTGGCTGGCAGGAAGGGACTGAGTGAGATGGGCTACACACACCCTGGAACCAACCTCTTGCAATCCCGCCCTGGCTGGCTGCACCTGGGGTGCTCAATGGGTATCTGCGAAGTAATCAAGGTCCCTCCAACAGGTGGGGTCCCGTGGCCTGGCTTGCAGGGATCGGGCCAAAACCAGCTCTCCAACATCCCCCGAAGGGTTCCAGAATGCAGGAGGGCACTTTGCAAAGTTGCTGTCATACAGGGTGTGGAACACAAACACAAATGTACAGTAAACCAGACTCAGGGCCAACAGTGCCCCAGCAACAACCCAACTAACTGCCAAGGTGGAATCACACGGCTCCTTGAGGAATCAGGTTCCCTCTTCTCTGGTTTTGAGGTCCGTCACCTGAGAACCATTGCTGCCAAGTCCCTGGAGCTCAGCAGCTTCTACGTTGAGTGTCTGCCCTCTGGTGGTCAGTGAATGTCATAGCTACCAGTCAGACACATGTATTTGATAAAGCTGTTGCAAATTAATCATTTTTTTGTTATGCTTCTTTTATAAAAAGTGTTTCTTGAAATAGCCATATGTAAACGGAAGTTTATTTTGAGGGTTAACTCATGAGAATAATTGCCTCCTATTTAAATCTTTTAAATCACATCTCTTACAAGAAAGCAGGCCAGCCAGCCTCAGAATGTTTTCTTCTTCTCTTCAAGAACTTAAAATTAACTGTGGATGTTACAACATAGAAAAATTTGTGAATTCATGAAGATGAGGACTGTATCTTACACATCTTTGTATTCCCCACAGCCTCACACATTGCAGGTTAATTCATGGTTTATGTGATATTTGAAGAACATAAAATTATATAGAAAAAAACCCCAAATTATTTGCTTTGAAAGTGATTATGTAATGATCATCTCTAAATTAGCAATATTCTTAAAATCAGGATAGATATTTTTCTGTCCCTCTGCATGCACCTGGAGGCACACACATCTTTGTGCATTGTATCTGCTTGTTTTTATACATGTGAAAGGAGGCTCAGACCTGCTGAGTGCTGGAAACCATAAAATAATTTCCAGCCACTCTTTCTGTTTTCTAGTTTTTTCATTCTCTTAAAATACAAAGTTACCTTACCATTTCACTTTTTAACTGAAAATTGTTCGTTTCAGTATTTATGAAGGCCCTAGGGTGTCAGCTGTGTAAGCTGGACAATGTTATTAAAATACATAGAATGCATGGAAACCTGTGCCATTCAGTGTCAGAGGTGCTGTTACATGGTTCGGATAAGGGTGACGTAGGAAAACAAAAGTGGGATGTGGTCACTTCTCCCCAGGGGGTCAGAGAAGCTTTCCCAGGGGCATTGGCACCGGATCAGAGTTGAAGTGAACGGGCGAGTTCTAGACAGGCCGGGGAAAGAGATTAGGGCAGAGGGAGGAGAATGGGAAGGGGCCTGTGATGAGGTTGGAGAGCGTTATGTAGGGGCCTTCTGTGGTACATACAGAAGTTTGGACTTTATGCTGTAGGCAGTAGGGAACTGATGAATATATAACACAGTCAGCTTTTTGTTGTTGAGAATTATTCTAATAACCATGTAGAGAACGAAGTAGGTTATTTATGTTTTCTTAAAACAGTGCTTATTGAACACAAATAGACCAAACATTAAATTTTCTTCCTCACTGCCTTAAATAGAATTTTAGAAAAATCACAATGTGCTCACTTCTGTAATTTGAATCTCCAAATGGTTTCTTTTCTGGGTAAATTACATTGTACAGCATTTCAATACTTTGTGTTTGGGTTTAAGAATTACAAACTCTCTCCCCAGCGTAACATTAGGTGCTAGAGCAGCGCAGCGGTGAAGCTCACGCCAATCTTCCCGGTACCCGTTCTCCCGCAGTCTTTTGCATCTAGTTCCCCAAGCCAAAGGCCGAGAACTTCCTTGATTCTTTTCTCTCCTGTCCTTCAGGCCTGTCAGTAACTTCAGTAGATTCTGCCTCCAAATAACACCTCAAATTGCTCTGCTCCTGTCCATGTCAGTGTTGTTAGAACTTATTTGGGATCGCTGCTTTGAACTTCGGCAGCATCCTCCCACCTGGCCCCCACTGCCTTTCGCACCCATTTCCCCATTCTCACCCTCCTGCTGCAAGCATTCTGCCTCATGCTTTTTGCACTAAGAATAAAAAGCCAGCAGCTCCTGGGTCTTGTCTCCCTTAGCTTCATCTCTTGACACTCTCCTCCTACTCCAGCTATTATTTGCCCTCACAGTGGCCTTTGAACACATTCTCTTCTTCCAAGAAGCTCTTATTATTCTGGCTTGGCAGATACTCTCTGAAGTTAATAGCATAATGATATCACCATAATAACACTTTCTGCCATTTATTGGATGTTTTCTGTAACCCAGACAGTGTAAGTGGCCTCCACGCGTCATCTTGTAATTAAATTAGGTGCAACAAGCTTGTGAGGCTGGTATTATTATTCCCATATTTTAGGAGAGGAAACGGGCACAGAGAGCTGAGGTAACTTGCCCAGGTCATAGCTAGTGTGTGGCAGAGCCAGTCTAGAAGTTTGTCTGTTGGCGTCCAAATCAAGCTCTTTGGTACCAGAGTATCATAAGTATTTTGTGCTGAAACCGGTTTGGCTCAGTGGATTGAGCGTTGGACTGTGGACTGAAAGGTCCCAGGTTCGATTCCGGTCAAGGGCATGTACCTTGGCTGCGGGCACATCCCCAGTAGGGGGTGTGCAAGAGACAGCTGATCGATGTTTCTCTCATCGATGTTTCTGACTTTCTATCCCTTTCCCTTCTTCTCTGTAAAAAAAAAAATCAATAAAATATATATTTTTTAAAAAACAAAAAAAGTATTTTGTTACCATTAAATTTTAGGGATCTCTCAGCAATTCCTAGAGGACAGTCTAAGAGAAAATCTGAAATCGAAGGTAAACATTAATATAATTTAGTTACCTTATTGGTGAAAACAAACTTTTCTAATGTTTTCTGTCTTGTTGATAATAAAAAACACTGTAGTGCATAGGTTGGGAGTGAACTCTTTACTCAAATAGGTATGGATTTAATCTTGGTACCTGCTGTATGTGAACAGGCACTTGAGATATGTCAGTGTGCAACCCAGTGGGGTGAATTTAATTCTGTTTCTGGAAGCTTTTTTTTTTTTTTTTTTGTCTTAGAGGCTCATGATATCCCTATTGCTCTTCTGTGAATTCGGTGTAAATGTGACCCATCTTGGACCCCATCTAAGGGGATCTATTAGAGTTAGTCCTATGACCTGTCTCCTGAGGATAATCTCATAACAAGGCTGTACGTTTATTTTGCTATAAGTGTAGTTTTCTGCTTTCTTCCTTTTTTTTTTTTTTTACTTCCAATTGAAATGGAACATTAAGTTTAATTTTGTTATGTATAATAAACTCAAGGACCTTCTAATAGGGGTAGCACAATAAACACAGTAATTTGTAAATTACATGATACATTAGAAGATAGTACTTTGTGGGGGGGGGGGGGAGCAAGACCAAGATGGGGAGATACAGAGAGCATGTTGCTGGGTTAAACTGGTGGTCAGTGAGGTGGGTCTCACTGAGGAGGTGAGGGAGTTGAGCAATCCAGGCGAAGGGAGCAGGTAGTATTCAGACCTAAGGGACGAGATTGCATACCACCTAAAAGCAAAGCACCCTGCGAGTGGAGGGGACCAAGTGTAGGGGAGATACTAGATGAGGTTGGAGGGGTTCCCAGCATTTTGTTGGTGATGATGAAATGAACTTGGATACATAAAGCACTTAGCAAGAGTCTGGCCTGGGGTTACAGAGCCCCTGCCTACCTCTTCCAGCCCCATCTGCTGCTTCCCCTTGTAAGCTCTTCCTTGCATTTATAACTGAAAGCTTTTTGAAGATCTCCCAAATATCCATGGTCTTTTATTTTTATTTATTTTTTAAATATATTTTATTGATTTTTTTCACAGGGAGGAAAGGAGAGGGATAGAAAGTTAGAAACATTGAGAGAGAAACATTGATCAACTGCCTCCTGCACATCCACTACTGGGGATGTGCCCGCAACCAAGGTACATGCCCTTGACCGGAATCAAACCTAGGACCTTTCAGTCCGCAGGCCGACACTCTGTCCGCTGAGCCAAACCGGTTTCGGCTCCATGGTGTTTTAAATCTTCCTAATTTTTTGCACACACCTGAAACACCCTTCTTCACCCCTTGTCATTCTGATAAACTCCCCAGCGAGGACTTTGGGTCCCTCTGAACAGAGCTGATGCTTCCTTCTCTGGACTGCCATGCATAGTGCTTTGAACATGTGTTTGTTGCAGTAACCTGTGTCACTAGCTGGATGCTATTTAGTGACCACTTGCTGTGTGTTGTGCAATAAGTCCTTTACATGTTCTTAATTTATTCCTCAGAACAACCCCAGAAGTTATCCCATTTTGTAGATGGATGAAGACATAAGGAAGTTTAGTAACTTGTTTAAGATCATGCAGCTACTAAGTGGTGGCACCAGGAGTTGAACACAAGATTTTTGGCTCCAGAGCCCTTGATTCTTTTTTAAAAAAATTATCGTTGACATTCAATATTACCTTAGTTTCAGGTGTACAACAGAGTAATGAGAGATTTATATAACTTATAAAGTGATCACCCTAATAAGTCTAGTGTCCATCTGACACCATATGTAATTATAATACTAAAGGCCTAGTGCACGAAATTTGAGCATGGGTAGGGTCCCTAGTGGCTGTGGCTGCCAGCTAGGGCCTCCCTTCATTCCTCACTGCCCCCTTTTGGTCAGCACACATCATAGCAAGTGATCGAACTCCCCATCGGTCAAACTCCCTAGGGGGCACTTTGCATAGTAGGCTTTTATATGTATAGATTGACTGTATTCATGATCACTGCCAGATGGAAGCAGGGCAGAAGGGAGGGGTGAAAAAGGTGAAAGAAGTACATATTTTCAGTTTTAAAAATAGGGATGCACAGCCCATGCCTTTTAAAATCATTACATTATCCCATGTCTCTACCCTTCTCACCATTTATCAAATATGGGCTACATGCAAGTCATCATGTGCATTCCCACTGTATTGCGAGAATTAGTTTGTGTGCTTGTGCCTTTCAGACTGTTTGTGCCCACGTGGAGGTCAGGGACCTGGGCCAGCAGTAACTATTGCTCTTTAGGGCTTTGCACATGTGCTTCCTTGGACGAACAAAAAGGAGAAGAAAATACTCTCTCACGAAATTTGTGGGAATGGGAAGCAATATTCACAATATTAATGATAGTGTGTCATTAACTGTGAGTTTTATTTGATTTTGGATTTCATTTTAATCATGTCATTGTGCTTTTCCTTCTTCCCAGACCAGTATTAAAGAGGGACAGCTCTTGAAGCAAACCAGTTCTTTCCAAAGGTGGAAAAAGCGATACTTCAAGCTCCGAGGCCGAACACTTTACTATGCAAAGGACTCGAAGGTAATTTGAGGGAATACTAGTTCCAAGCACCTGAGGTTGTGGATGGATTTAAAATTTTGGTTTTCTAAACTGTTTTTGTTTGGGGGCTCACGATAGCCTTTTTATGCTCTTATATGAATTCAGTATAAATGTGACCTATCTTGAACCAAATCCCAAGGGAGCCTTTTTGAGTCAGTTTCATGCGTTTACCTTTCCTTTCCTCCCTACCTTCCTATTTTCTCCCTCTCTCCTTCATTTTTTCCTTCTGTTTTCTTCCTCCCAGTCTCTTTTCCTTCCAATTACATAAAATATTAAATGTAACTTTATTAGATAGAATAAACTCAGAATTTTGGATTTTCTCCCCTTTCTTGATATTTTTTTACGTTATAAATATTTTCCTGACGGTGAGCATTGCTGTACTTGTGATGAATCAGAGTTCCTATCCCAGTTCCAGCGTATTCCAGTACAGTGCTGTGGACGCATGTGATCGTCAGAGGCAGCTAAATGACATAATAGACCTGAAGTGCTGACCTAGTGCTGCACACAGAAGAATCACTTATTATGCTAGAGTTAGGAATAAAAATCGTGGCCTGGCTGGTGTGGCTCTGGTTGAGGATCAACTTATGAACCAGGAAGACGCAGCTTGATTCCTGGTCAGGGCATTTGCCAGGGTTGTGGGGTCGGGGTCCCCAGCGGTGTGCAGGAGGCAGCTAGTCCGTGATTTTCTCTCATCATTGATGTTTCTATCTCTCCCTTCCTTTCTGAATCAATGAAAAATATATTTAAAATTCTTTAAAAATAAATATCATAATGAAGTAAAAGTGAGACTTTAAATAATCCTAGCTAATAAAGAGGGATTATGCTAATTGACCATCATGCCCTCACAAAGATGCAGGCACCCACAGCCAGTAAGGAGGGAATAAGCCCTCAAAGATGGCGGTGCCCAGTTCCCTTAGCCCCGTCAGGGTGGCAGGTGTGTGGCACGGCCAGGCCCGCCCCATGTGCCTGCTTCCAGAGTCCCCCAGTCTCCTCAGCTCCCCAGCCACCCAGGGCCGGCCCGGGGCACAGGCAAGCCTTCAGTGTCGGCTACCCAGCCGCCCAGGGCTCCCCGAGGCTCAGGGAACCAGGGCTGGCTGTGGCTCGCGCTGTGGCAGTGATAGCAGCAGAGGTGTGAGGGGGCATCGCCTCCCCGATTGCTGGGTCGCCTCCTGTCCCCGAGGGCTCCCGGACTGTGAGAGGGGGCAGGCTGGGCTGGGGGAACCCCTCCCTCCAGTGCATGAATTTTCATGCACTAGGCCTCCAGTTTTTATATAACAGTTGAATAAAGTAAGAGTAATGTAGTTTTAAACAAACAAAAATTGTAATGATTGTTTCCATTTAGATCTGATATTTTAGGATTCTTTAAAAAATAAACATTAAGGTTTCTTATTACTGTGCCAATTGAATTATTATCTCCATATTAAAGAACTTAAGTTCCTCATGTAATTAGTAACATTATATACCAGGAAGGAAAAACAAATCAACAAACAAAACCTAAATCTTAATTTATGCAGCTGTAGAAATAATAACCAAATAAAACAGTCTTTTTTAAAAGTTGTTATGTGTAGGCTTGTTTCTGGTCTGGCTCCATCCTGACTTCACCCATATCTCCAGGCTGCCCTGACCAGCCCCTCAGCCTTGCCCTTGGTCTCCCCTCTCCAGGGACCTTCCCTCTGTCTCCACTTGACAAAATTCCCTTTTGTCTTTAAGATCCCCCTCAAATAGGCTTTATTTCATTAGTCACAAGAGAAAGAGTTTAAGTGTTCTTTGTTATCTGTGATCTTCCAGAGCATTTTGCAGTATCTCATCTCTTCCATTATAATAGTCTATCTTACATTAAAATTAGTTTTGTCTATTTTATCGCCTGTGCTAGGTTATAAATTCTTTTCAGTCAGGGAACAGGTCTTGTATTCAGATTGAAGCATAACCCCCTGAAGATTGTGGGGGCGGGGAGGTTGGAAACTACCAGAGAAGGGGACCCCTCCCCCCCTTTCTGCACCTGTAGAGAAGAAGCATTGTTGTACTGTCTTGCTGGAAGAACACTAATAAGTATGAACAATGACAAAATGACTAAGTGGGAAGGCTACATTTATTTATTAGAATTTCTGAATTTCTAAATTGTATATATTTTTTTAAATGCTCACCTGAAAATATGTCTTTATTGATTTTAGAAGGGGTGGGAGGAATAACATCATTGTGAGAGGAAAACATTGATTGGTTGCCTTCCATATGCTCCCTGACCAGAGATCACACCCCCAACCTTTTCTGATGTGCTGGATGACGCTCCAGCCCATTGAGACATCTATCCAGGGCTCAATTGTACATTTTTAAAGATTTCGTTTCTATGGCGTTTTTACCATTGACACTTTTTTTCTTAACACCACTTTTAAGATTTTAAAAGAAATATCATCTTTTGTTTGCAGAGCACATTCTCATCTCATTTGAACACATTTATAAATGAGGAATATAAGATTCAGAAAGTTCAGTAACTCACCATGATCTGAGGCAAGACTAGTTTTTCTTTCTCACTTAGCAGATTTGGGAACAACGTTGCCTCTGCCTTCCTGGCAAAGTTCTTACAAGGTTTAAAGATTGTGCCGTGTGCGTGTGCGTGTGCGTGTGCGTGTGTGTGTGTGTGTGTGTGTGTGTGTGTGTTGCATTTAGTAGATTCCCCATGAATTATGCTTCCAGAGAGCACAGAGTATTTTGCATCAAAACAGTGTTCTGAAGTTCTTTGAAGTCCTTTTCAGTTTGGGATTTATGTGTTAGTTGTACTTTGTGACTTTACTCACAAAGTATCACTGACTTAAATTTTTCTTTGTTTTCTATTCCTAATTCCTGACATAGCCTCATGGTCATGAACTGATAGTAAAAAACTTACTGAGGAGCACTGAGTTCGGTTTTCATTTAATATGTTTGTGTTCTTTTTCATTAACAGTCTCTGATATTTGATGAAGTTGACCTCTCAGATGCCAGTGTAGCTGAAGCAAGCACAAAAAATGCTAACAACAGTTTCACGGTATGATTATATTTTGCTAACTCCCTACTCTGAAATTATAAATGACCTTTCCTAACATATAAAGAATGCCCTTTTCAATCACCAACTGTATGTCAACCTGTGCTTGTTGGAGCTCTTTGCTAACACAATAAGCTTGATTAAGTACATTGAATACTCTTAACACCCAACACCATTCATGCTTGTAATGTTAGTGATTTAAATTTTCCACCTCCTTTAAAATTAATGCTTCAACTAATTAATTGACCTTAAATATACAAAAATTTTGGTTTTCACCTTCAGTCTCAAAAATAATATGTTCCCCTTTTCTTCTACTTTTACTCTAGTTGCTGTAGTTCAGGCCTTCATTTCTTCTCACTTAGGTATTTCATTTGGTAGCTATTTAAGAGGTGTCCTCTGTCCATGTAATTCTTTTCCTTTCCCGTTGCAAATCCATTGTTTAAAACACTTCAGTGGCTTGTCATCGCCTGCCAAGCTGCATCTCCAGCTCCATTATAAAGTCTTATAAAATCGTGCCTCAGTATCTCGTGTTGGTCATAATATTTGACTTCATACACCCTGCTAGTCCAGCATTTTTGTCGGTGCCTATGCTTTTCCTATTCCTTCTGACTTACACGATTCCTCCTCCATCTGCACTGTTGAAAATCTATCAGTTCTTCAAATCCTTTCTCAGATATCCCATTCTTCTGCTTTTTTGATTAAAAGAAAGGAATTGAGTATCCTGCATTTAGTACTACGTAGAGATGGGCGGATGGATTAGATAAATAAATACGTAGATGTCACTTCCCTTTAAGATTCAATATAGTTCAGTGAAGTTCATCTGGGGTTCCTTTTAGTTCCTCTGAGGTGCATTGCTCTCATTATATAGTTGTCCTCACTCACACTCCCAATCCCCGCTCTAGGGAGCCACCACTGCCAACAGCAGTGTGTGTCCATCCCCCAGACAGGCCAGGGCAGGGAGGACAGACAGGTAAGTAAGTACCAAACAGGGCCATGATAGAGGTAAGCACTGGTAGGGCTGGGGGTGGGGAGGAAGGAAGCACGTGAGTTCAGATCTCGTCTTACTGATTTATGGGTATGTGGGATAACGCATGGTGTAAATAGGCCTTCCCCTTCTCCCTCCCCCCTCCCTAGGGAGAGTTTAGTTTGAGAAGAGGAAAGCCAAGAATAGAATCCTGGGAAAATGTTAAAATTTAAGGTTTGACCAATAAAGACTGAGAGAGAGCACATTCTGAAGTCTAGAAGGAGCATCAGGAGGCAGTGATGTTATAAAAAGCCAAGTGGTAGAGAGTTTCAAGACGGAAATTGCTAAACATCAAATAGGGTTGAGAGGTCAAGTCAAAGAAGAAATGAAAATCGCTTGCCGAGTGTGTTAGCTCGGAGGTCGTTTGGTCACACTGGTGTGGATAGTTTTGTGGAGTCTGGCATGTATCAGGCTGAGCCGAGACGCAGCCTGGAAAGGCAGAGGGAGCCAGGGCAGGTTACACTTCCTAAAACCTGGGCTTTTAAAGGAAGGCAAGGAGAGCCAGAAGAATGGTCAAGCTTGAAGAGAGAGTTTTAGTTTTGTTGTTCTTTTGCTTTGTTTTTAAAATGGGTTTCTGAATGAAGAGAGGGAAGAGTTGTTAGAATCAAAATTGAAGCTTTAGGAGAGAGAGTGAATCACTGATGGAGATGATTGCTGAGTAAGGAGAGAGCAAAGGAACCATCACAGGTAAGAGGTTAGCATCGGACAGGAGACAGAAAGTTTTATGGAAGTAGGTATGGGCAGGAAGTCCATATATTTCAAACCCAATATGACTATTTTCTTAGTGAAATTGAAGACAAGGTAAACTGCCATGAGTAAGAGTTTAGTAGAGTTTGGAGTAGCTTCTATAGAAATGAGAATTGAAATGGAATAGGTTCCTGTTGAAGATTTCCTAGGTATTAAGTGGTATCATAGTGTCTACCAAAGATTGGAGATCAAGTTTAGTAATGTTCTTAATTCTTAGGCCTATGGCATTTTCTTTAAGATTGGGCTAGAAAAGAGCTAAATTGATCCAGGGTTGATGGTTCTAGGGAATGTTGAACAGAAAGAGAAAGAAATTGTTGGATATTTGGGGGATTAATAATTCATCCATCTGCCCCTTCTGAGTTCTCAGATTTTGAGAATGAAACACAAATGTTAAGGGACTGTGTTTAATGGCTGACAGGTTCCAGAGATTCTGATAAATTACAGAAATTCTGATAAATTGTTTGGAGACCAACGGCCAACATGTTGTTTATTCTTCTTTCCTCTCAAGTGAAGGTGAAGGTGGGGTAGGGTGATCAGCCAGTCAGATTAACCACTTGCCTCCTGTGGGGAATGTTCCCTCTATGAAGACTCATGGGGGAAGGGGAGGAAAAGGTTTCCTCCCGATAGGGAGATAGAGTTTAGTCTGAAAGCAGGTTCCAGCATTTAAGATCTGAAAGATGGAATAATTTCAAGTGGTAGGGTATTGGAGTAGATAAAGGTTAAGGGAACTGAGAAGCTTGGGTTTGGGAGAGGTTATTCAAATCTGAGTTCTTTCTTGGACCTCCAGCTGCATTGCAGTCTTGTGTTGTACCTTTCTTGTAGAGCTTACTATATGCTGCTTTATGTTGAGTTAAATGCTTGCGGTTTTTATTATAACCTCCTTGAGGCCAGGGTCTGTGTCAGATATTTTTACCTCATATCACTTTCCATAAGTGGATTCTAAAGTGAGTGTTGTAAGGAGCCGGTCAGAAATGAGTTAACTGAGGACGCTACTCAGCATCGTTTCTGCTGCATTCTATAGGCTATGAGTGAGTCCCCAAGGCTGGCTGAGCTGCAGGGAGGGCACATTACACACAGGAGAGTCCTGTCAAAGGATTTGCTGACATGGTGAAAACCTACCTAAACAATCATTGCTTTTCCTTTCTTGCACAGTCCAGTGCTCCCATTCCTAGAGTCCATAACTTTGTTTTTTGTTTTGGTTGTTTAAATTATCCCAGATATTATATTAGTTTTCTGTTGCTCTGGATCTATTACCATAAACTTTATGGCTAAAAACACTACCAGTTTATTATCTCACTAGAGGCCTGGTGCATGAAATTTGTGCGCGGGGTGGTGGTGGAGGGAGAAGGGATGTCTCTTACCCAGCCTGCACCCTCTCCAATCAGGGACCCCCTCGAGGGATGCTTGACTGCAGTCTGACATCCTTCGCACAATCCAGAACTGCTGGCTCCAAACTGCTCACCTGTCTGCCTCCCTGATTGTCCCTAACCGCTTCTGCCTGCCAGCCTGATCACCCCCTAACCACTACCCTGCCAGACTAATTGACATCTAACTGATCCCCTGCCAGCCTGTTAGCCTCCAACTTCCCTCCTCTGCCGGCCTGGTCACCCCTAATTGCCTTCCCCTGCAAACTTGATCACCCTCAACTGCCCTCTCTTGCAGGCCTGGTCCCTCCCAACTGCCCTCCTCTGCTGGCCTGATTGCCCACAACTGCCCTCTCTTGCAGGCCTGGAACCTCCCAATGGCCCTCCCCTGCTGGCCAACCTTGTGGTGGCCATTTTGTGTCCACATGGGGGCAGGATCTTTGACCACATGGGGGCAGCCCTCTCGTGTGTTGGAGTGATGGTCAATCTGCAAATTACTCTTTTATTAGATAGGATAAAGGCCTGGTGCATGGGTGGGGGCCAGCTGGTTTGCCCTGAAGAGTGTCCCAGATCAGGATGGGGGTTCCCTTGGGGTGAGGGGCGGCCTGGGCAAGGGGCCTGTGGAGGTTTGCAGGCCGGCCACGATCCCCCGCGACCCAAGCAGAGGCCCTGGTATCTGGGATTAATCTATGTCTACAATTGAAACTTTGTAGCCTGGAGCAGAGTCAAGCCTTCTGCTTGCTCCAGGGTGGCAGCCATTTCTGTTTGAAACTTTGTAACCTAGAGTGGAGGCCTAGGCTAGCAACAGCAGGCTGAAAGCTTGGCTTCTTCCATTGCCAGGGAAACCCAAGCCTCTGTTCTCTCCAGCTCAGTGGCTGCCACCATTTCTGTATCTTTTATAATTGAAACATTGTAACATTGAGTGGAGGTCTAGGCCCACAGTGGCAGGCAGAAAGCTTGGCTTCCTCTGTTGCTGGGGAAACCCAAGCCTTCCTCCTGCTCTCAGTGACGGCAGCCATCTTGGCTGGGGTTTATTTGCATAATTTGCTCCTGATTGGCTGATGGGCATGGCTGGTGGGAGTGGCTTATGGGTGTGGCAAAGGTATGGTCAAATTTGCATATTATTCTTTTATTAGTTAGGATTATTATGTGTGCTTTTTAAAATTCTCACTGAAGATATGTTCTTATTGATTTTTCTTTTTATGAAAGGAGAGAGGGGAAGTGGGGTGTGAGGGGAAGAGAAGCATTGATGTAAGAGCAAAACACCAATTGATTGCTTCCTCAGCTGGGGATTGAACCTGCAACCTAGGTATGTGTCCTGACTAGGAATCGAACCTTTTAGTGTAGAGGACAATGCTCCAACTAACTGAGCCATCCAATCAGGGCTGTGTCACAGGTTTTGTGGGTCACAGCATAGTTGGGTTCCTCTGTTCTAAGTCTCACACTATTGAAATATATACTAGAGGCCCAGTGCATGGATTCGTGCACTGGTGGGGGGCATGGCCTGTGGGATCAGCCTGCTGTGGGAGTGCCACTCATCCCAGTCAGCTGAGCGGCTGTGGACTCACCCTCTGAGCAGCTGCTCCTGCTGTGGGAGTGCCACTCATCCCAGTCAGCAAGCAGCGCTCCCACTATGGAAGTACACTGACCCCTGAGGGGCAGCTCTGGTGTTGTTTGTTGCTATGGTCAGTATGCATCATAGTGATTGGTCGACTGGTTGTTCTGGTCATTCTGCCGTTCGGTCGCTGGGCTTTTTATATATATACTAGAGGCCCGGTGCATGAAATTTGTGCATGGGGGGGGGGTGTCCCTCAGCCCAGCCTGCACCCTCTTCAATCTGGGACCCCTCAAGGCCTGGTGGGATCAGGCCTAAATGGACAGTCGGACATCCCTCTCACAATCCGGGACTGCTCGCTCCAAACTGCTCACCTGCCTGCCTTCCTTATTGTCCCTAATTGCTTCTACTTGCCAGCCTGATCACCCCTAACCACTCCCCTGCCAGCCTGATTGATGTCTAACTGCTCCACTGCCAGCCTGTTTACCCCCAACTTCCCTCCTCTGCCAGCCTGGTCACCCCCAACTGCCCTCCCTTCCCTGCTGGCCATCTTTTGGTGGCCATCTTATGTCCACATGGGGGCAGGATCTTTGACCACATGGGGGCAGCCCTCTTGTGTGTAGGAGTGATGGTCAATCTGCATATTACTCTTTTATTAGATAGCATAGAGGCCTGGTGCATGGGTGGGGGCCAGCTGGTTTGCCCTGAAAGGTATCACGGATCAGGGTGGAGGTTCCCTTTGGGCATGGGGCAGCCTGGGTGAGGGGCCTGTGGTGGTTTGCAGGCTGGCCATGCCCCCCAGTGACCCAAGTGGAGGCCTTGATATCTGGAATTAATTTATATTCTACAATTGAAACTTTGTAGCCTGGAGCAAAATCAAGCCTTCTGCTCGCTCTGAAGTGGCTGCTATTTTTGTTTGGGTTTTATTTACCTTCTAGTTGAAACTTTGTAGCCTGGAATGGACGCCTAGGCAGGCTAGGGCTGCACAAGCTTGGCTTCCTCCGTTGCCCGGGCAACCCTAGCCTCTGCTCTCTCCAGCTTCATGGCTGCCGCTATTTCTGTTGGGATATATTTTCTATAATTGAAACCTTGTAGCATTGAGTGGAGGCCTACGCCGGCAATGGCAGGCGGAAAGCTTGGCTTCCTCCAATGCTGGGGAAACACAATCCTCCCTCCTGCTCTCAGTGGCTGTGGCCATCTTGGTTGGGGTTTGAATATTTTCTCATGATTGGCTGGTGGGTGTGGCTTGTTGGTGTAGCGGAGGTACGACCAATTTGCATGTTACTCCTTTATTAGATAGGAGATATACGTGTGTGTGTGTGTGTGTACACACATATAGTTTTTTTTTACATTAAATAGGGCTTATTTTGACCAAGGTTTGAGTTTGTGATTTTGTGTCTTCTGCAATAGGCAACAACCATGACAACAACATTGAAAACATTTTCTGTGATAGTAGGAGACAGTGATGTGATGGGGAATGGAAAAGGACAATCCTGGATAGTCTTTTTTTTTTTTTTTAATATATTTTATTGATATTTTACAGAGAGGAAGGGAGAGGGATAGAAAGTCAGAAACATCGATGAGAGAGACATCGATCAGCTGCCTCTTGCACGCCCCCTACTGGGGTGTGCCCGCAGCCAAGGTACATGCCCTTGCTGGAATCGAACCCGGGACCCTTCAGTCCCCAGTCCGACGCTCTGTCCACTGAGCCAAACCGGTCTCGGCAATCCTGGATAGTCTTATTGGCATTTTTTAAACTTTTAATTTAATGATCATCATTAATTTATTTGTAATTTAATTTCTGCCATCGCATTTTCTATGATTGTGAAATATAGACTACATTTTTAATTTTGTTCATTTTGTTTTATTTTATTGATATTTGCACGGTTTTCAATTTTATTTTCACTTAACATTTTTATCTTTAACACACCTCTGTACTGTACGTGAATGTGTTTTTGTATTAGACTGCAGAACAGAATTGATTTCTCTTTGGCCACACTGGTGCCCTCCCGATGTTCCATCCTGGGCTCTTTCCTGTCATGCAGCATTCTGTTGACAATGTTCTAAGCTTCTAAAAGTTTGGGGATTTTCAAGGAGAATGCGGCTGAACTTTATCTTGAGAAAATATTTCATCTGTCTACCTTTCAGAGGTGTAGTGAACATTTATTTACACTGTAACTCATTAGTAAGTGTTATTGGGGAAAGCATCCATTCTGTGATAAATAAGTTACAGTCCTTCCTTCTTAGGTAAGAGTTACTTGTTAAAGAAGTTCTTAATTACCTGAAGGTCACCGCAATCACATGCTGTATGTTCAGCTTCCAAGGCATGCTGTTCGAATGGCTCGACTGTTTTCTTTAAATTATTGAAGCTTAGGCTAAGCCTTAAGTCATTATTTCAAAGAAATTACACTAACATTGTTAAAACTTCTTAGGGAAGTTTGTAAAGAAAGTGGAATTTTTTTTAACTGGAAATAAATACAAAGGTAATTTATTTGTGGGTTTTTTTAATCTTACACGTTTATACCTCTATTTTGAATTCACCTAATTTTTTTCTTTTTTTTAATTTAATAAACCTTTATTGTTCAGATTATTACAATGTTGCTCTTTTTTTCCCTCCCATAACTCCCCTCCTCCCGGTACCCATCCCATCCTCTGCACTTCCTCCCCCCACCCCACTGTCCTCATCCATAGGTGTATGCTTTTTGTTCAGTCTCTTCCTGCACCCCCCCACACACACCCCTTCCCCCCGAGAATTGTCAGTCCACTCCCTTTCTATGCCCCTGATTCTATTATTTTCACCAGTTTATTCTGTTCATCAGATTTTTAATTCCCTCAATTTTTAGATTCACTTGTTGATAGATGTGTATTTGTTGTTCATAATTTTTATCTTTACCTTTTTCTTCTTCCTCCTCTTCTTAAAGAACACCTTTCAGCATTTCATATAATACTGGTTTGATGTTGATGAACTCCTTTAGCTTTTTCTTATCTGTGAAGCACTTTATTTGACCTTTAAATCTGAATGATAGCTTTGCTCTATAGGGTAATCTTGATTGTAGGTTCTTGTTATTCATCACTTTGAATATTTCTTGCCACTCCTGTCTGGCCTGCATAGTTTCTGTTGAGAAATCAGCTGACAAACGAATGGGTGGTCCCTTGTAGGTAACTAACTGTTTTTCTCTTGCTGCTTTTAATATTCTCTCTTTATCTTTTGCTCTTGGCATTTTAATTCTGATGTGTCTTGGTGTGGTCCTCTTTGGATTCCTTTTGTTTGGGGTTCTATGTGCTTCCTGGACTTTTAAGTCTGTTTCTTTCACCAGGTGGGGGAAGTTTTTGGTCACTATTTCTTCAAATAGGTTTTCAGTATCTTGCTTTCTGTCTTTTTCTGGCACCCCCATAATTCGGATGTTGGTATGCTTGAGGTTGTCCCAGAGGCTCTTTACACTGTCTTCAATTTTTTGGATTCTTTTTGCTTCTTGCTTTTCAGGTTGAGTGATTTTTGCTTCTTTGTTTTTCAAATCTTAGACTTGATTCTTGTGGTCCCCTAGTCTGCTGTTAGGTCTCTGTATAATATTTTTTATTTCAGTCAGTGTATGCTTAATTTCTAGTTGGTTCTTTTTCATATCCTCCATAGTCTCGCTCACATCCTTGAGGGACTCACTCATATCCTCTAGGGTCTCGTTAAATTTATCGGCCTTTTCTAAGAGCCTCTTGAAAAACCTTTTAACCGTGGTTTTGAACTCTATGTCCAGTCATAGTTTTTTTGTGTGTTTTTTTTCCCCCCATTTCTTTCACATGTAATTTGTTACCTTGTCTTTGCATTTTGGCTGCTTTCCTGAGTTGGTCCAGTAGCTTTGTGTGGTAGATGTCCTCTAGGGGACAGTGGTTCAGCCTTCCTAGTCACCTGTGGTGGATACTCTTGGTGCACCCCTTTATGGGCAGCAGTGTCTTGTTGTAGTTAAGTCTAGATTGTTGCTGGTATCACTGGGAGGGGTTAACCTGCAGGCCAATTGGCTATGACGATCAGCTGTGTTTATGCTGGGAGAGCCACAGTGCTCAGCCTGGATGGGACGGAGTCTCCGGGCCGGGCCGGTAGCCTTGGTTTCCCATCAGCCCTGCCCTTAATGGCTCCCCGGTCTCTGTGCCTTGCAGCAGTGGCTCTCGCACCTTTGAGAGAAAGCTGCCCAGAGCTCTGCCCACTGCCGGACAGTCCAGCTTCTCCCCAAATGAGTCTGGACACCCATAGACTCACCTGGAATGGGAAAACAAAGTGGTCCGGTGTTTTTTTGTTTTTGTTTTTTCCTCCCGAATGATAGAGGCAGCCACAAGCCCTCTCCCATAGCTTGTGCGCCTTTGCAGCGTCCGAGTTTCAGCATGCTTCCTCCTTACAGTCCAGTTTCACCCCGTATTAGTCTTGGTTCCCCGAGATTCATCTGGAACCGGGGCTCAGTGCAGTGGGACACCTTTGTCTCCCTCCCAGTTCAAGAAAACCAGCTGGGTTTGCAGCCGCCAGCCCTTTCTGTTCCCGAGCAGCTCCGAACCTCTGACTCCGCACATATCCGCAACTCTGTTCTCTATAGCTCCCCTGAGTATTTTTCCTTCTGTTTGTGGAATATCCAATCAGCCAGCCCTCTGGTGGTTGTGAATGATCTCCGTTTTGTCCTTGAGTTGTAGTTTTGAATTTATTGTATAGGGCAGCAGTATGGGTGTTTACCTATCCCGCCATCTTGGTTCCTCCCTAATTTTTTTCTTTATTAATTAAATTATTACATTACAATGGAATGTGTTCTTATCATCCCATTGCCCCCCGGCCCCACTCTTGCTTTCACCCCCCTGGCATCTATGTCTATTGGCTATGCTTATATGCATGCATACAAGTTCTTTGGTTGATCTCTCCCCCTAACTCCAACCTCCCCTACCTTTCCTCTGAAGTTTGAGCATCTGATTGATGCTTCTCTGTCTCTGGATCTGTTTTTGTGCATCAGTTTATGTTATTCATCATATTCCACAAATGAGTGAGATTGTGTGATATTTATCTTTCTCTGACTGACTTATTTCACTTAGCATAATGCTCTCCATGTCCATCCATGCTGTTGCAAATGGTAGGAGTTCCTTCCTTTTCACAGCAGCGTATTATCCCATTATGTAGATGTACCAGAGTTTTTTAAGCCACTCATCTGCTGATGGGCATTTAGGCTGTTTCCAAATCTTAGCTGTGGTGAATTGTGCTGCTATGAACATAGGGGTGCATATATCCTTTCTAATTGGTGTTTCTAGTTTCTTGGGATATATTCCCTGGGTCAGATAGGAGTTCCATTTTTAGTTTTTTGAGGAAACTCCATACTGTTCTCCACAGTCTGCACCAGTCTCCATGCCCACCAGCAGTGTACGAGGGTTCCTATTTCTCTGCATCCTCGCCAGCACTTGTTTGTTGATTTGTTGTTGATAACCATTCTGACAGGTGTAAGGTGGTACCACCGTGTCCTTTTGATTTGCATCACTCGGATGATTAGTGACTTTGAGCATGTTTTCATTTGTCTCTTGGCCTTCCTTCTGTCTTCTTTTGAAAAGTATCTATTTAGGTCCATTGCCCATGCCATGTCTTTTTAATATTTGAGGGAATATCATGTAAAAGGGCAGTAGACAGGTTTTGTTTGACTGCAGTGTGTAGGACATAGACTGAATTCACAGAGGGTCAGTTTCAGCTCTAGGCAAAAGAGAGCTCTAACTTGAGCCATGTGATAGAACAGGTCCCTTGTGAGGTAACGGCTCGCCCAGTGTTGGAACTCTCTCGTCATCTCATTCCCTGTGAACTGACATGGGCCTTCAGGAAGAACGTTCTCACAGCAAATTCAGGTTGTGAATGCTGAAATGAATTTCTCCAGGTTGGATGGCTAATAGCTGAGCACAGTGCATAGCTAGTCCCAAATTTGGGGCTCTCAGCTCTTGGGGTTTGTTGGGAGGGGGCAAGGAGTGGAGTTAGAGATTTTTGGCTACTATGGTGGACCCTTTAAACACACTGTCTCAATACAGCATACGGCAAAGCCAAGTGACCGTCCTTTCAGTATGCTTCTGGGGAGGTCTTTGCGAGGAGCGTGTATGTGGGAGGGCGCCAGGGGACATCATAGAGAGCAAAATTTCCTTGCAGGCACAGAAATTGTCTTCTTCACCACTGAATCCCCAAGGCTAACACAGGGCCTGGCACTAAGGGGAAAGACAATAACTAGTTGTTGAATAAATGAAGGAATAACGTGTCCTGTTGAATGAATAAATGAATGAATGCTATTTGTAAACTCATTTTTCTTTGAGAGGAAAATGTCATTTCAAGTGTTAGCTTCGGGATCCGTTTTCTGCCCCTCCCTTTATGGTATTGGATTGTAATATATCTATAAATACTTGTTTTCTCATTGCAATCTTTATATCATGACCTGGACTGTTTTTATGTCAAAAGTAAGTCTCATAAATATGATTCTTGCCCATAATCATTTCAGTGATCCACATAACTATTAGATGCCTAATAGTGGAAAAACTAATATTTTTTTACCTCTAGGTTGGTTAAAATATTTCATAGCACTTTAAAATGACATCACATTAATGCAATTTAAGTGGCTTTTTTGCCTTTTAAAAGTGACATATATGGTTTAGATGGCTTTATACTAAGAAAGCTAATAATTTATGTTGTTTGAAATTTGTATTCTTTTTTTCTATAACAAAGATATCCAGTTTAGAAATGAAATATCTTATTATTTCGATGAATGTATTATATTTATCTTTATGTACATTTAGTGACATACCATCTTTTCCAACAGTATAATCTAGAGAAATACCTCTTGAATCTATTATGAAATTTCTCGGACCAAAATCCTAATAGGTAAAAACCAAAGGACTTGTATGCATGCATATAAGCATAACCAATGGACACAGACACCAGGAGTATGAGGGCATGAATGGAAGGGGGGGGGGGCGCAATAGGGTGATAAGGACACTTATGTAGTATCTTAATCAGTAAAGAAAGAAAGAAAACCTTTGGCCCTTTTTTAGCTAGTCATGGTGTGGACATAAAGTACAGGTAGAGGAACTGTGCTTTTGTCTCTACCTTCACCTGTCACCTTCCATACATTTTTCAAATGGACTTTCTAAGGTAGCCTAGAACCAGTGAGCATGTCCTTGAGTATTCAGCACCCTGGAGCTCGGGGAGCCTGGGGAGCCTGGGCTTCTTTGCATAATCAGACCTGGGAGTCCCAGCACACAGGTCAGTTTCATCAGAAGGTCTGTCATGGTGTGAATAGACACTATCACTGGTTTGGAAGAGAGGGTTTATCATCTAGCGGACTGTGTCCCTGTAGGTCTAGGCAGGTACCATGTTAGGTTGCTGTGCTTGCCAGCAGCACGCTCCGCTTGCCTGCCTGGTCTTGCTGAAGATCTGTGGTTCAGGGAGAATGTAGTTCTGGTCAGCAGCCTTCAACCTCTGCCTCTCGTACTTTTTGTTTCCTGCAAGCTATTGCTCAGCAGCCCACTCCCTGCCTCCGCACCCCACTGGGACCGCCCTTCGACATTCATTCATTCAGCGAATATTTACTGAGAGCCTGCTATGTAGCAGTCATTGTGCTAGATTCTCGATATGCAGTGGCAAATAAAACAAACTGGCCGCTGAGTTTTAAAAAAATTTAAAGCGTTTGTGCATAGGTCCCTGTCTTTGAAGTATGTGGCCCTGGAATAGGATTATTGGGATACAGAAAAATAAGGAATTACTTCCCAATGGGAATTGGAAACTGTCTCATTGCAAGTTATAGTAAAGAAAAAGATTATATACCCTCTTAGAGCTTGAGAACCAAATCATTATTGTGCAGACAAAGGCCTCTGAGACTGCTTCATCCTATCTGCCCCCTAGGTCAGTATTTCTGAGGCTAACATCTGATGACGTGAAGAATTGTCCCTGACTTTAGATGCCAGTATTTTTTTGAAACTGATTCTCTAGGAGGACTTTAGCCTTAGCCCCTTATGGATGGCGATCCAGATATACAGTCTGGCCCATCTTAACCTTGTGTCATGGAGGACTGACCTTCATAGTGTCTCTTCTGTGCTGTAGCTCCCAATAAATGGCCACAGGCTGCACAGCCTCTGTTCTTGGGGCTAATTACAAATCTGAATTTCACTCATGTGCTCCATGTATTACTAAGCCTTTCTTAGCTCCAACTAGATGGCCTTGAGCTGATGCGGTCACTGTCACATGATCGCAGAATGGCAGCTGTACCCATGTGAACTTGAACTTCTAGATCCCATCTGCTCTCCTGAGAAATTTTGCATGAACACTTGCAGGGATTGCGCAAAGTTTGAACTAGCAGCCCCAGGACCACTAAAGACTGAGCTATTCAGAGGCTTCTAAGTGATGTTGGACTGTCACGGAAGAGCCATTCCCTCATCGTCAGTCTAACTGCTCCACAGTGCCCTTTTTGATTTTTTACAGGGAGGAAGGGAGAGGGACAGAAAGTCAGAAACACTGATCAGCTGCCTCTTGCACACACCCCACTGGAGATCTGCCCGCAGCCCAGGTACATGCCCTTGACTGGAATCGAACCCAGGACCTTTCAGTCCGCAGGCCGAGGCTCTATCCATTGAGCCAAACTGATTTCGCACAGTGCCCTTTTTGAAAAAGCGCTATCGGATTTACTCGGATTTCACTGTGATCTTTACATGGCTGAAGTGCTTAGTCGAAGGTTCTACAGTCCCACACTTTTTTAGATGAGCTCTGATTTCTGATACCCGTTTGTGGTACAGAATGAAGCCTCAAAGCCTGTAAATGATATTCTGCCTCATTGGAGGTACCTGGAATAGGGGCCTATATGGGAAAATAAACTATTGGCATTAAAAATTAAAAAAAAAAATCACACCAGAAATATCTGTGAATCCGTAAAGGAGGGCCTCTTAGGCTGTGGCCATCTGATTGGGGCACCAGAACCCTGGAGCGTATAAGTGTCTTGGGAGTTCTGCACTGGCAAGTTCTGTCCTTGGTAGAGTCTTTTTTTCTAAGAAGTCTAATGTTCCAAGTTTTTCAGAAAGCCAGACTCTTTGGTGCCCTGTTAAGTAATTTGGAATAGAGGAGAACCACGATGTTCAGACTGTCTAGAAAGTCTGAGAGATGTTTGCAGTCCTGTGCTTCATGAATAATCCAGCTTGCTGGCATTTTGAGCCACCCTGACAAAATCCAAGTGATGTGCTCTCGAAAATGGGCACCTTGCCCGTTACACCTGGTGCTACTGATGACTCCAGAATCAGGCCTGCCACCCAGTGTGAAATGCTGAGACCATCATTACATCTCTCAGATTTGGGCTTCGTGGACAATCTAAAACATTAACCTCTTCTTTTAAAAAAATCAAAATGATTGTTTGCCTTGAAAATATTAATAAAATATGAAAACAGTATGAAGGAAAACCTATTTATTCTACAATAATTTTTAAGTTGTTTGTAATATAAATGAGAAAAAGGAATGATTATTTTTTAAAACCTTTTTGGTCTGTCCTACCACCCACAATAAATTTATATCTCACTTCATTATCTCATTAAGACCATGAAGTAATTATTCTTCCTCCTCTTCAACAGATGAAAAAGTAAGGCTTAGAGAACATAATCTGTAAATGTACATAGTTAACATGTAGCATAATTAATATTTAAAGCCTATGTTATTTCCATGAGAATGCATAGCATTTTGGAATTTTCAGGCCCCTGTGATTATTAGTATATCAGTAGCCGACACTTTTATATGATGTAGTTCAATCTTGCCATTCCTCACGAATCCTCATTACCTCACAAGTCAGAAGCAGGTTTATGTAGAACAGTGTACCAGCTTGCGAGGATTAGAGCCCGTGCTAGCCGCAGCGTCGGCTCTTGTGGTGGTCATGAGGCTGGTCTCTAGTGGAAAAGACGGGGTACAGCGCTGATCACCTCCATTTGACAAGTCTCAGGTGAGAATTCCATTTCTGACAAGAAAGTGTTTTGAAAGGAGATTTTCAGTTCAGTGGTCTCTGCCTTAAACAGTTCTATGGTCTATGGACCCAGTTTACACTTTACCAAGAACAGATCTTTGTACATAAAGGCAACAGTAGGTTTTTTTGGTTATGGCAGACATACTGCAATCCAGTCAGCAACAGACAAGTGATATCAGAGGCAAGATGGTTGTATGGATAACAGGGAGGTTGAGTGCTATCCAGTTGAAGGTATTTCCTTTTTTTGTTTTGTTTTGTTCATTGTCACAGGACTTGCTGAGCAGACCTAAAGGCTTTGGACAGTCCTGGAACTCACGTTGTGCCAGCTGACCAGGTTTATGAAGGGCTGGGGTAGCCTCTGGATACTTTCAGAGGTTTTTTGTAAGATGCACCCATTGGTACGGAACACAAGGTCTTTAAACTTGGAGAAAAACAGATCAGTAGTAAGAAGCCGTTAATTGGAGCTGACATCTCAGAGTAGAAGATGTGGCTGTGTGGCCTTGGCATCGGAACTTCCTCAGACCCCTTCCAGGGAGGTGCAATGATGTCTTCCGTGGGTTTAGACCAGGTTTGGCCTAGTGGTACGGCCTGTCTGGATCAGCTGGTGGAATTTCTTGTCTCTGCAAATGGGTTGCTTTCACACACTTCATTGGTGCTTTGTTATAATTTAGTGCGACACTATCTGGTATGAACCTCAGACAGTGGAAAGCTGCTGAGGTTGTAACCAGAAGTCTCCTGGTCACATAGGTATGCCGCTAATCTTTGAGCGGGAAGAGTGACAATATTTTATGTATTGTGTATGTGTTTGGCCTCAGATCTAATTTCTGCACAAACCTTCACCCTTTCATTTCCAGAATTAACATCAATAAAGGATACAATAATTAATTTTACATACTAGTATTGCTCAACAATATTACTACAGTTGCCCTAATTGTTAGGTTCCTAATGTGAGAAAAGCTGTCAGGATAGAGCAGCCAAACCCTGTCTGTTTAAGCACCTTTGTAAGAATTAAGAGGGTGTATTGTGTGTGTGTGTATGAGGAAAGTGCTCATGGGAATATGATTTATATTGCATTTCTTTTCAGGATATGTAGGGGTATGCCCACCAGCAAGGACTGATTTAACCATCCTCAAAATGATTGTTGAGAAACTTCTAAAAATTTTTAACCTGAGGTTTAACAGAATATGATCAAAATACACAACTTACAGGATAGATTTGTAAAGAAAACACTTTCACATCGTTAGATTCATCAACGACTTCACTGCCCACATCATCCAGAATTTGAAGAGCTAGTAAAATATACTGTTCATGTGTACAAAGATACATGTATAAGGATCTTTATTGCACATTGTAATAACAAAAGATTGGAAACAACCCGAATATTGAAGGTAGGCACTGGTTGAAATGAATTATTAAATATGGCACATGGTGGAATGTTACACAATCATGAAAAAAGGATAAGTCAGCTCCGTATATAGCAACATGCAGTGAACTCAATTTTATTCAGTGGGAAAAGCCAACTGTGGACAGGTGTTAATGTGTTTATTTAAATCTAAAAATAACACATTTATTACATACACAAAGGAGACAGATATCTGGAGAAATACACAGATGCTGACAAATAATCCTGGGGTGGAGGGTGGTATGGGCTAGAAAGGGTCAATGGGGGAAAAGGGGATATATGTAATAGTTCCAACAATAAGTATTTTTAATAAAAAGAAGCTAACACGTACTTATTTGCTTCAGGAAGGGAACTCTGTAGCTAAAGGCAGACTTAGGAGGGTGACATACTTTTCATTCTAAATACATTTTGGATTTTGTATCACAAATAATGTATTACCTATTCAGAAAGTATTGAAATGCTTTCTAGGAGCTCTGACAGCTCCCTATCAGATGCATTTGACAAGCGTGGTGGATTTCCCCAACGTGGACACTGGGGGTAGGGCAGATGGGAGAGGTTGTAGGGAAGAGAGAGCTGCAGCCAAAGGGAAGGGAGAGGGAGAGGAGGAATGTAATAGAGAGTTGTTGAAATGGGGAGGATTGGGATATAAATGATGCCTTTAATTAAGGGAAGAAAATGAGAAAGAAAAGTAGGTTTGTGGGGAGTGCAGTAAAGACATTTTGAATTGGACACTATGAATTTGAAATGATGGTAAGACGTCCTGGTGATGTCTGCAGGCAATTGAGAGAAATGCTTTAAAAACTATTAAATAGCCTAAAGTACTTTTTTATTGTCATTTTCATGACTCTTTAAAAGTTTCAGCATACTCAAATATCTTCTCTGTTCCCTAAGTATGATTACAGTGTAATGGAAAAATTAGGTTTCAGAAATATTTTAGTTTTGTGGTGATTGGTACAAACAAGATAATTATTTTGTTTTGAAATTACATACAAAGCAATTTACTGATAGAAAACAGTAGAGCTTGTGCCAGGGGAATGAGACTAATGCATTGTTCCCATTTCTGGTACAGTCTGAAACTACTAAATGAATAGTAAATTTTTAAATGTGTCCATTAACTAATATGGCTAATTTACATGGAAGTGTATGTGGCAGCCTACATAGTTAATATCTGAAATCACTGTGATCCTTGTTATTACAATTAATACTAAAAACGCTCTGTTTCCCATGTACAATGTAATGCTTCAAATACAATGCTATATGTGATTACATATCTTGTCAATATATTGTTATCTAAAGGTGCCTGGTTTGCAGAGTTGTCTAAATTAGTAAATGGAATCATCATTATTGTTATTACTATTATTAATTTTTTTTAATTTTATTTTTATTGATTTCAGAGAGGAAGGGAGAGGGAGAGAGAGATAGAAGCATCAATGCTGAGAGAGAATCGTTGATCAGCTAACTCCACCCCCTATTGGGGATTGAGCCAGACCCCGGGCTTGTGCCCTTGACCAGGAATCCAACCTGGGATCTTTCAATCCGCAGGTTGATGCACTATCCACTGAGCCAAACCAGCTAGGGCCTATTATTAATTTTACGGCACCTTTGTATTCTCTTCCTCGTTTATCTTTAAAGAATGTGCAAATATGTACAGGATTGAGACCGTAACTGTACAGTAGCCCTGATGACTTTCAAGGGGAGAAAACACAGCACATGCATTGTTTTCCGCCTGTTCATCTGGGACAGTGATTGGAAAACTCATTAGTCAACAGAGTGGCAAACCGAGGCTCATGAGCCACATGTGGCTTGAGAGCCACAGTTTGCTGACCACTGATCTGGGATGATGTCCGTTTGCAAACATTAAACAAACGATATTGTTATGCAGCTCATTTGTGCAGCCTGCCTTTCAGTTTTGAGTTCTTTTATTTATCTTTGGTAGTTGTGAAATATGCTTGCTTTATATTGTCAGTCTAAATGTTAACTGGTCATAGAGTGATGATCAGTTATTTATTTATTTTTTGCCGATTTTCATGAAACATCTATTTTTAGTATTAAGATTTAGTCACAGCTATTATTAGCTAATTAAAGATATAGCTTAATTGTTTTAAAATTTTTTACAGAAAGTATTATTTTGTTGTTGCCTGAAAGATATTTTTCCATCCCTTCAACTTTCGGTCTGTGTGTGTCCCTTGTTCCCAGGGAGGTCTCTTGTAGACAGCGTATGTATGAGTCATGTTTTCTTATCTATTCAGCCACTCGATGTCTTTTGACTGGAACATTTAATCCATTTACATTTCAGGTTATTATTAACTAGAGGCCTGGTGCATGAAATTCATGCACTGGGGGAGGAGTGGTGGTCCCTCAGCCTGGCGGTGGTCCCTCAGCTTGGCAGTATGGGACCTATCGGGATGTCCCACTGCCAGCTTAGGCCCAACCCAGGGCTAAGCCATCAGTTGGGCATCCCTCTTGCAATCCAGGATCCCTCGCTCCTTACTGCTCAGCTTGCTGCTCCTCAGCGCTGCAGCAGAGGTGAGGGAGGCTCCCGCCACTGCCACTCTACTCACCCACCGTGAGCCTGGCTTCTGGCTAAGTGGCTGCTCCCTCTGTGGGAGTGTACTGACCATCAGGGGACAGCTTGTGTGTTGAGCATCTGCCCCTAGTGGTCAGTGCACATAATAGCGACCAGTCATTCTTTGTTGTGCCATAATGTCACTTAAGACGTTTATTATATAGATAGATACTTGTTTATGGCCATTTTTATTCTTTGTGCCTGTGTTCCTACTTGCCTTTCTATTTCTTCTTACAATGGTCCCTTTAGCATTTCTTGCATTGCTGGCTTGGTAGTGATAAACTCCCTCAGCCTTTTTCTGTCTGTGAAGCTGCTGATTTCCTCTTTAATTTTGAATGATAGCCTTTCTGGATAGAGTATTCTTGGAATTAGTCCCTTGCTTTATAGTGCTTTATATACTTCATTCCATTTCCTTCTGGCCTGGTGTGCTTCTGTTGAGAAGTTATTTGATAGTCTAATGAGAGTTCCCTTGTACGTAACTTTCTGTCTCACTCTTGAAGCCCTTAAATTTTTTTCTTTCTCCTTAACATTTGCCATTGTAATTACGACATGTCTTGGTGTGGGTCTTTTTGCATTCATCTTGCTTGTAACTCATTGTGCTTGTGTTACTTTTTCTTCCCCAAATCAGGGAAGTTTTCTGTTATTATTTCTTCAAATAAATTTTCTAATCCTTGCTCCTCTTCTTGTCTTTCTGGCACCCCTCTTATATGAATGTTACTTAGTTTCATGTTGTCTCAAAGCTCCCTTAGGCTCTCCTCCTGCTTTCTTTTTTTGCCAGTTGCTGTTTAGCTTGGGTGTGTTTTTCTGCCCTCTCTTCCAACTCACTAATTCAGTCCTCCGCTTCTTCTAGTCTACTATTGAAAACTTACATTATGGTTTTTTTTATTGCAGCTATATCATTTTTATTTCCTCATGATTTTTACAGAAGATGTTGATTTTCTCATCCATCCATTTTATGAATTATACTAGAGGCCTGGTGCACAAAATTCATGCATGTGGGTGGGGGGTGTCCCTCATCCCAGCCTGCACCCTCTCCAGTCTGAGACCCCTCGAGGGATGTCCGACTGCCAGTTTAGGCCTGATCCTACCAGAATCGGGTAGGATTGGGCCTAAACGGGCAGTCGGACATCCTTCTCACAATCCAGGACTGCTGGCTCCAAACTGCTCGCCTCCCTGATTGCCTCTAACCGCTTCTGCCTGCCAGCCTGATCACCCCCTAAACACTGCTCTGCCAGCCTAATTGATGTCTAACTGCTCCCCTACCAGCCTGTTTGCCCCCAACTTTCCTTCTTTGCTAGCCTGGTCACCCCTAACTGCCCTCCCCTGCAGGCTTGATTGCCCCCAACTGCCCTGCCCTGCTCTGCTGGCCTGATGGCCCACAACTGCCCTGCCTTGCAACAGGCCTGGAACCTCCCAACAGTCCTCCCCTGCTGGCCATCTTGTGGTGGCCATCTTGTGTCCACATGGGGGCAGCCCTCTTGTGTATTGGAGTGATGGTCAATCTGCGCATTACTCTTTTATTAGATAGGATATCCTTGCTCTGAGTTCTTTTACTGACATACTGCATTCCTCCGTTTCATTTAGTTCCTTGCGGGGGGGGGGGGGCGATGCTGCCTTTCTTTCCTTTGGGGGTTGTTTCTTTGTCTCCCCATTCTTGCTATCACCCATCTATGGCTTGCTGGCTGGATGCATAGGGTTGGGGCTGACACCCCAGGCTTTGTGGCAGGGAGTGCAGTCAGAAGCTCACCTGCAGGATACGCAGGTCCGTGGCAATGCCATGGTCTTAATGGGCAGAGACTGCAGTCCTAGGCTCGCTGGTAGGACATGCTGGGCCTGGGGCCCATGCCACATGCTTGGTGGGCGGGGAGCAAAATCTGAAGCTTGCTGGTGGGATGAGAGGGCCTGGGGCCCATGCTGTGGGCTTGGCAGGTGGGGAGCACAGTCAAAGGCATATCTACTGGAAGTTCATGACTGGGGCGACACTACAGGCTTGGTGGACAGGGGTGAAGTTCGAGACTCACCAGTGGGATGCCTGGGAATGACACGATGGGCCAGTGAAAGAGGGGGTCACATTCTGGGAGCTCGTGTCTGGAGAGGCTGGAGTTCTGGTGTCCTGGGTCTGCAGCTGAAGTAGCAGGTCTTTGGCTAGAATGAGTGAAGGGTCCGGGGTGGTGTCTGAGATCAGTCTGGGTGATGGTGAGGCTGGGCTCCTATCTCTCCCCTTTAAGATGTCATGGTTTCTGTCCAGTCAGCCACCTGGGAATGATTTCAGGGGTAGCAGGGGCTGTCCATCTAGGATAGCCAAGGTGCCAACCCCTGAACATCCTACAGAGTCTAACTAACACACACACACACACACACACACACACACACACACACACATACACACACACACCACACCACTCCACTCATGTCCCCAAACTCCCCTTTTGCTCCCTCACTCATTTACACTCTCTCCCTCACTGCTATTCTGCTGGCTGTCATCTTCCTGTCTCATGAATGTGACTTTATATGACAAAAGGGAGTTGATAGCTGTGATTATGTTAAGGATCTGTAGATGAAATTATCCTAGAATCTTTGGAGTGGGCTCAGTGTAATCACAGGGGTCCCTATAAGAGGGAGGCCAGAGGAATTAGTCAGCTCAGGTGTGACTGTGGAGCGGTGCAAGGAAGGGGCTTTAGCCAATAAATACAAGGGACGTCTAAAAGCTGGCCCAGAGAGAGGAGCAGGGTCTGATCTGATCAGCCCTGCCTCTCTAATCAGGCAGAGATAGGCTCAGAGATGCTGACTGGCATAGAAACCAACCAATCAGAACCTAATCTGAGTGAACTGTGAAGGCAGAATCTAAGGTGGGGGCTGAAGAAGGGTTTTAAGGGCAACAGATATTGGTATAAGGTAAGAAAGCCGTTCAATTATTTAATGACCGGTATGGCAGTATAGTGCATATGCTGGCTATGAGTCCAGATATAAGGCAATAAACATGAGGTTATACAAGGATATTAAGTTAACAAGGAAAATGACATTGTTCTGAAGTTATGATTCCTTTGCCAAAGAGGTTTTGTGATTTGCTGACCAGATCTTAAGTAGAATCATTGAGGCTCAAGAATTACGGAAATAAGATTTGCATAATCAGCTAGTTCCTCCTACCCCATCCCCTGCAGTGATCAGAAGTCTTAAGTCATTAGTTTCTGTGGGCATTTTAGATTACTTGAGCAAGGGAACCACATTACTCACTTAAGTTGAATTTGATGGAGATGGTTGTAAAGAGGTCAGAGAGCCTCAGGTCTACAAGCTGAATAGGGTTGAATAGGGTCGTTATACATATGAGTCTAAGACATAGGTTCCTCGCCTTTTTAGATCCTTGAAGAACTTTGCTTGGGGTTTACAATGCTTGAGTACTTTTTTATTTAATTATGGAAAATTTCAAATACATCCAAACTCAAGAAAACTGTCATGAGTCTCTACTTCCTCATTGGCCAGCTCCTACTGTTATCTGGATTTACCACACTTGCCTCATTCTTTCTCTCTTCTCCCTATTTTATCTTAAATATTTTAAAGCAAATCTTTCTAATCTTTTTGCATGACCCCACATCCTTCAATATGCACCCCTAAAAATATGGTTATCTAATTTTAACTCTGCCTCATTTCTACCTTTCTTCTCAAACACAGCCCGGGCATCCAGAAGCTTTGAAGGAAAAACATTTACTGAGTTGACCATAGTTACCCAATTTAATTTTACAGTGAAGAAACAGTATTTTTTGTTAACTTATTATAAGATGCTGTTACTTTTTTGTTAACTTCTCATTTAAGAAGTGTATTAACTAATTATGGATGATTCCTTTAGCTTCTATATTTATTTTTTCTCTGCAATATGTTATAATAAAATTAACTTCATGCTTAATTTAAAGCTATGACTGGAGAATCAAAAATATATTGCTTTTTTGCTATAAGTTTGTAGTCAAGTATTCCTACAGATAAGATGATAGACATACTGTTGGCAAAGATCTGCTCTCATTCAGAGGTCTTTTTTTTCTTTCTGTATTAATTCATTGATTTCTCAGAATAATGGTTACATATTTACAAAAAAATTCCATTAGAAATTTTTTCAGTACTTGCACTGTTTTGTAGAATCTTGTCATAAGTGAGTAATGTTTTACATCTATGTGACAGAATTCTCAATCAGTTATTTATGGCAGTATATAGGTGATTACTTGATTTTTATTTTGGAAATAAAATAATATGCAAAAATATATAACTTTTCCACAGATAGGGAAATATAAGCAGCACTGGAGTAGACTTCCTTGTACTCATGACCAAGGCCTCCCACTGTATTTTGGGATGTTTGATACTTCCTAATCTACATTATGGGAATGCCCACTGAGATCAATAAGTTGTTATTCAGCTAAAATGACTCATCAGTTAGAAGGATGATCAGTCAGCCAAAAACCAAACTTGTGGAATGATTTTCAAAGATCCTCTTGTGTTTGTATATAAATCTAATTATGGTTCCTAAACAGACATCTAAGGAGATTTTTAGATCATTCCAAAAGGGAATACTACCAAGCAAAATGATTTAAGATCCTATTTACATAGTGCGCTGCCTTCGTAGCAGAAATTCTTTGTAAATTTAACATGTAGCTTCGTAATGAGGTTCTTGCATGTGTGTGCATTACTTGTCACCCTCAGTTTTATCATTAGTCCATTACATCTTTATAAGCTTTTCTACATCATTTTAGATATTATAAAATTTGTGTTTCAGGATTTTATGGAACTGTTCCTTTTTCATGACCACTTAATGATTATACAGTGTTTACCACAATAAAATGTATGTTTCTGATGTTGTTGATTTAAATGATACTATCTTGAGCCCTGGCCAGTTTGGCTCATTGGTTGAGCATCACTGATGCACCAAGAGGTCACCGTTCAATACCCTGTCAGGGCACACGCCTGAGTTGTGGGCTCGATCCCCAGGACGGGGAATTCAGGAGGCAGCCTATCAATGTTTTTCTCTCTCTCTCAAATCAATAACAACATTTTTTAAAAAACACATTTAAATTATACTATGTTGGAAATACCTGTGCCATTTTCTTTGATTTTGGTGCCAGAATTACATACCTGTGGCATTGCATTTTCTTAGTCTTCTCTTAAAATTCAAGCACCTTTGGGAGAAATTATGCATTAAATCTTTATTGTCTGTTAACATCTTAGGGGGAAAATTATTTTTTAGATCAGTAGTTGTGATCTTAGAAAACACATGGATAACTAGAGGCAACTAGATAATAAAATAGGGGAATATTGACCCCAGAAGGTGTAGGAGTCAGAGAGTCTATACAGGACTTGTGAACTCAGATGCCTCCAGGGCCCACAGGGTGGTACATGAGCATGAAGAAAATAGGTTTAAACTGTGAGTACTGTGAGCTAAGTGCCTGTCTAATATGATGGATTTTAGTTTTGTTGTTTTATAACATCGCACTTCAGGGTTCAAAAGGAATAGCCAAACAAATAAACAAACAAAAAATCAGATAATAATTTGGGACCTTATTATATCACTAGAGGCCCAGTGCACAAAATTTGTGCACGGGGTTGCGGGGGGGGGGGGGGGGGGGGGGGGGGGGGGGGGAGTTGTCCTTCAGCCCAGCCTGTACCCTCTCCAATCTTGGACCCCCCTTGAGGGATCGGGTCTAAACGGGCGTCGGACATCCTTCTCACAATCCAGGACTGCTGGCTCCCAACTGCTTGCCTGCCTTCCTGATTGCCCCTAACCACTTCTGCCTGCCAGCCTGATCACCCCCTAACCACTACCCTGCCAGCCTGATTGATGTCTAACTGCTCCCCTGCCAGCCAGTTTGCCCCTAACTTCACTCCTCTGCTGGCCTGGTCACCCCTAACTGCCCTCCCCTGCAGGCTTGATTGTCCCCAACTGCCCTCCCTTGCAGGCCTGGTCCCTCCCAACTGCCCTCCCCTGCTGGCCATCTTTGTGGTGGCCATCTTGTGTCCACATGGGTGCAGGTCTTTGACCACATGGGGGCAGCCCTCTTATGTTTTGGAGTGATGGTCAATCTGCATATTACTCTTTTATTAGATAGGATGTGGAGTGCTAGTAGGTGGTAGGTGAATTCAGATTGGTTCAACACAAAGGGATACTGTTACAGGCAGGTAAGAACATTGGGAATTTGAGAGCAGAAGGGTGCTAAAAATGGAGATAGGGAGCTATAAAGATTAGAGCACCTTCTTTACACTAGTTAGAGGAGATTCTGCCTTTACTAATGGGAAAGTTGGATGCTTCTTCCATTCGTGGTTGATAAACAAGGGGCTGGGGATGCATCAGCATCCCCTGTGTAGTTTGCCAAACTACAGATGGCATCAGAAATAATCCACACCTGCCTCCCAGTGAGATTTTGATTCACAAAGTGGTATGGAGCAAGGTTGGGTAAGTTTTGGGAGAAAAAACTTATCTTGATTCACATGCAGCACATAGTTGAACCTATTTTCTTGGAGGCAGAGGTCCCTTTGACATATGCTTTTGACATGCTTTTATCTCTGTTCTCAAAATAGTAACTTAAGATGCGTGGCTACATTGTAGTTTCCCACTACAAAGTTGTCAAGTGATTTATTTCATTCCATAAAGGAAGAAGGAAAAAAGCAACATACATAATTTAAGGGTTGGATATAGGTTTTATGAGGAAGAACGGAAGAGGTATATTAAGACAGAGCAGTTGGCAACTGCAGTCAAAGCACACCTAGTATTAAAGAGACATATAATTTTATATCTGATTCAGCTTTTAACAAAAGTCAAGTTATATCCCCTAAGTTATCATAAATATAGACAATGAACATTTGTTCTAGCGCAACTACACTCTCTGTCCTGCTTTCTAAGACAAAGGTGCTCACTGCATATAAATTTTTATATCATTCATGGCAGTTCAGGATTAATCACTAAAGATATAACAGCAGTTATTGCGGTAGGGTTGATCTGATCAGTTTGTGGTAAAGAACTTGAGGTTAGAAAAAAGCATTGCCTAACAGAAAAGTTGTTGGATATTTGAAATTACAACCGAGTTTATAGTTTCCTTCATTGCAGAATAAAAAATCTGAGTTAAAATGAGAAACCATTTAACTGGAATCTGATGCTCTTAACTTGGTAAGCCTTTTACCATCTTATATTCCTGTTTTGGGTAAGGTTAGATGCCTGCAATTACAGGGAACATTTTTTCCCCTAATTTGTTTGTTGATATTTTCCTAATATCTTCTAAGAAAGAGGTCTTTATCTTTATTCCTGTTTGGGTTTGCTAGTCAGTGACTATTTTTGTTTTTGTTTTTGTTTTTTGCAAATGCCTCCATTTCTGTCTTAATCTATGTTACTTTTGTCTGTGGACCACAGTCACACAAGAAAATATGTTCATTGCAGAACAAATCTGTAATGGGCAAAAGTAGGTTCGCAGGTGTAATACAAATAACACAATAATCAATAAATAATACAAGAATAAACTCTGTTTCACGTACTCACAACTATAAACCTACTTTTGGAAACCCTGTACTTAATTTGTTGGCACTAGGAGGAATTGTGGTGCTAACGTTTACTGAGCTTTGGCTTTGTAGCAGGTATTGCTGAATTCTTTAGTTGAGTTGTCTCACTAATTTGCACTGCTTTGCAAAGTGGTGAGTGACTTCTTATATCCCCACTGAGCAGATGTGAGGCAGAAGCTCAGAGAGATCAGGAAACAGATAAGAAAGGATGCTGTGGGCATTCAGTCTAGGTCAGTCAGACTTCAGAGTTTAGGCTTTGAATCACTGCTCTTAAATTAGTGGTTTCCAATTGGGAATTTGCAGATTAGCAATTCTCTGTAATTCCCTTCTGCAGAAACTTCCCTCATTTCTCAAGTTCTAACAGTGTTATAGGGAACAAGAAAATACCTCTAGAGCACAGGCTATCAAACTTGGCTACATACTGGAGTCACTTAGGAGTTAAAAAACATCAAAACAAAAACTGGTAGCTGTGTCCCTCCTTGTATGTTCAGAGTTAATTTGTATAGAGTGTGGCCTGGACATTGGGGTTTTTGAAATCTCCCAGATGATCTACAATGCAACAGTTGGAGAACTCCTGCTTTGGAACAATGCAAAATTTTAAATTCTAAATTTCTATTCTTCTGTCAGTAAAAAAGATAATGTTTTATTAGAGAAGTGCTTCATATTTACTTTAGAAACTGCAGACAAACCAGTAAAAATTATAGTTGAAATTATTTGTAATTCCTTCACTGAATAATAACCTCATAGGATTTGGCTATGTACTTTCTTCTTCTGTGCATGTTTGTGTATTTAAAGCTTTACCTGTAATGTTACTCTTCTATAAAATTTTATATATTTAATGCCTTATTGCCTTTTATCTCTCTTACCTAGTCACATGCTTTATGAGACTGAGAAATTTTTTATTCTTATGCACATTTAGTAGTATTGTTGATTAGCCCTTATTGGCCACTAACTCAAAGTAAAGTAGTATCTCTATTAATGGAGAATGTGTTTGTTATTTGAGGTAACACCGAGGAGACGAACCAATTAGGTATGTCTCCTTTGTACTCCAACTTACATAGCCCTTTTTCAGACAAGTACCAGTAAACCTTGGTTTCCTTCCTTTCCTTCCTTCCTTCTACATCATTAAGGCACAGCCGGGGTGGTCCAACCCCCTGGGCTCTGGCATGTAGTACACACGCAGTGAATGCCGAAGTGCATGAGCAAGCAGATGTGCTGTGGGATCTGAGCTGGCAGTGCTTGTTATAGCCTGAAAAAAACTAATTACTGAAGAAAATGAGTAAAAATTATTTGGGAATGATGGAACAGTAGGAAGAGAGAAAAGAGTGCGGTTGAGATGAGGACAGGGGTAAGGGCTACTTTAGGAGATAGGCCCAATGCAGAATCTTCAAGAAATGTAAAAAGCCCTCTAGTTCCAGAAATATCCCTGCTGTGGTCCCCCAGAAGGCTCAGTCTGAGTTCCTGGAACCCTTCCACATCTCTTTCTTTCCATCTCGTCATCCTGTTCGTTTATCAGAATAAAAAAGGCTGAGGCAGATATACTTCAGAGGAAGAAGGAAAAAATGTTGGGTTTGATGCTCCCCAAATAGTTTCCTGATAAAGGTTTGGAGGAGAAACCATTGTAGTAAAATGAGGTTCAGTTAGGATACAACCAGGGGCTGTCAGTTAACAACCGTCATTCCCTTTCTTACCGAGGTTGGGGATGAGGAAGAGTTTAAGTACCAGATGGGGAGGGGACTCAGCATTGCAGACTAATGAGGGGTTACCGTCAGGGGAGAGGGCCCATCTGGGAGATGTTGCAGGTTTGGCAGGCAGCCTTGTCTTCAGTGACGCTCGCGGAGGTACTTTGGGTGGTGCAGCCTCAGAAGCCAGGCCCTCTGCATCGCATGATTTATGAACGATTTTGTTTCCTATCCACTTCTTTTAGTGTGGCTTTGTAATCATGAGGTTTCTTAAGTCAAAATTATAGTTTCTTTTGGCTCTTAGAAACTACCATTTTAAACAAATTTTTATTATAAAGGGAAAATTACTGATTTTTACGTCATCCGTATATAAGATACATGCATGATTTATATTGCTGAAATTCTTTAGCATTGAAACGCAATGTAGTTCCAGAAGTGTCAAGAAAAATGAGAAGCTATTTCTCTATTCTTCTTTCTCTGTTTTTATTGAATTCACGATGACTTTTAAAGAATATAAAGGCATTAAAGATAGCTAAAACCTCAGAATTAAACAGAAACCAAAATGAAGAATAAAATAGCAAATCTGGTTTATTTATCTGAGTAATGCTTATCTCACTATAATCACCATAATGAAAGACAGGGAGTCTTTATAGTTACATTATATATTATAGCTAACTAAAGAAATAAATAAAATGCCAGAGGTAATATGTATTCAGGTAAATATCAGAGATATTCAGTCCAGTGAAACTTTGAGATTTCGAGAGTGCTGTGCCAGGCATCAGAGCCAGGAGAGTATTATGATTTAATAGCAGCGCTCTGCTGCTTTTGATGAACTGGCCCAGAAAAACATTTGAAGCAATAAAGCATCCATTTGACTCCTAAGTAATGAGGACGGCATTGCTTTTTGCATTAACTATTCAAGAAGAAAAGTGACCAACTGCTAATAAGCTTTATCCAAAGGGGGTAGTGGAAAACAGAAGAGAGTGCAAAGGGGAGGTTCTGTTCAATTTCATAAGCAGTTACCCAATACCCAGAGCTCCTCTTCCATGCGGCTCTGGCCTGCTGTATAAGTGGGAGTGCCTGTCAAATGTATTCAAAGCTTCGTGGTTTAAGGAAGGATTGTGTAGCCTAACCCAATGACAGATGAGAGGAAAGCAATGACTGGTGAGTAGCTAAGATTGGGCTGATCTCTAGTTTTAAATACTGGACTTATTCTCTAAGATGAGCAGTAGTGATTGAGGCTTGATAGTTAATCCATTTGGGAAGCGTTCCTTTTAAAAAAAATGATGATTATTGCTTTTTCATGACTTGGGAAATCTGTTCTATAATGCAGTATGTAGAGTATCACTGGATTAAATGACTTCTAACTTGAGAAAATGTATTTGCTATATAAATAAGTATATCATTTATCATTTGAAAATAGTTTCAGTGTAAGAATATAATATTTTGCTCCTCTTCCACAAGTAAATACATGGTCTCTTACTTCAATAAATGCTTAGGATTTTGTAACTTTGAGATTACAACCAGAATATTGTATTGACACACAAATAGGGTCTTTTTCAAGTCATTTTGGTATCTTTGAATCACTTTTGGTGCTATAACAGCATGAAGTTTTAATTTTACTTGCTTTAAGATTCTTAATATAATTAATTTGCTCTCTTTAGTGACATGAAAATAGATGAAAGTCACAATTATTTTTTTTCCTTAAAACCAACAAAGTGACTTTTATGCTAACTCTTCTCCTCTGCTCTTACTAAAAAGTAATACAGTGGCATTCTACACAATAGGGGGGGGGGGGGATCCTTCATATAAATTATATTAAAATAGGTAATGGAAATATGCAAACCCAACATTACTTAATAATAGTGTTCTTGGTACTATTCTAAGCCAATTGCAACACCATTTAATGGTGCATTCCTTTGATTTTCATTTTTTTTTAATTCCGTATTGATAGCTATGCATTAAATTTAAGCTTACCATGAATTATTTTAAAGTATATTTAAAGTTAATTTTCAAGTTATATTTTATGAAATGAGAATTTATTGTTTATTTGGGTTCAAAGCTTTTGGTAAGGGTCTCAAAAGCCTGATAAATATGTAACAATGAGATCAAAATCAATAAAAGGTTTCTTAGAATTTTTCTTACCTACACCACATTGTGTCATACTCAAAGAACTAAACTCATTTACTTTATAGCAATTCTTACTTTCTTTAGCAAGGAAATAAGGTTTTGCAATAATCTCTCTTGTTGGTTATTAACAATCATTTAGGTTGACTTATACCTTTCAGATAATCACTCCATTCAGAAGACTAATGCTATGTGCTGAGAACAGAAAGGAGATGGAGGATTGGATCAGCTCACTGAAGTCTGTACAGACCAGAGAGCCTTATGAGGTAAAGTAGCAGCTCTCTGTCATCTCGTGTTCTTAGAGAGTCTTAACTGAAGAGCTAACGCTGTATTCTGCAAAAATAGGCATGTACAGAGTCATTCAGCAACTTGTTTAACCCTGATATTGCATTCTTTTTACTTAAAGCAAAAAGGTTTTGTTTTTAAAATACGGGTTTGAAATTTTAATCATAACTATATACATTCTGAATGTTAAGTGTCTGCTGCAGTTTTGTTCACTTGTTTGGCAAATCTGTGCTAATGTCTCATTTCTAGGTGGCCCAGTTTAATGTGGAGCATTTCTCAGGGATGCATAACTGGTACGCCTGCTCCCATGCACGACCCACTTTCTGTAACGTGTGCCGAGAGAGCCTTTCTGGAGTCACCTCCCACGGCCTGTCCTGCGAAGGTACTGTAGCATCCAGCATGTGTTGTCCTCAAACACTGACCGCACTGCCATTGCTGCTTGTGAAGCGAACAGAGAACACCCACCGTTTCCCTTGGGTGGAAGCAGTAGCTGGGAGCACCTGAGCAGGAACAGAGTGTTGTTGTTCTATGGTGGCTTACAGTGGAGCTCTGTACACATAGGACTATCTTGGGAAATGTTTTGGCTAAGGAAAAGATAATATAAAGTCAGCTGAAAGGAAGTATAAATCAAAATGGGGCATTTGTCTCCTGAGGAACTAGTAACTACTGATTTAAAAAACATTCTTTAGACTTAGTGTGTCATCCCAGTTTTCTAGTATTCTTTTTCTGTTCTGATTGATTATGGAGCACAAAACTTTCTGTGAGGGTACTATATGCTCTTTGGCAGAATTTCCAGTTGTTACTTACATTGCAGTAGAGCAGTGGTTGCCAACTGGTGGTCCACAGTTACTAGTTCCTCAGGAGAAAAATGCTACGTTTTGATTTATACTTTCTTTCAGATGATTTTATATTATCTTTTCCTGAGCCAAAACATTTCCCAAGGTAGTCCTGTATGTACAGAGCTCCACTGTGGTCTGTGAGGTCTGAAATGCTAGTGACTGCTGCACTACAGGCCTGGTGACGGATTCGTGTGACAGATTCGTATGCCGGTGGGGTCCCTCAGCCTGGCCTGCACCCTCTTGCAATCCAGGACCCCTTGGGGGATGTTGGAGATCTGGTTTCAGCCAGATCCCCACAGGCCATGCTGAGGGACCCGTGCAATGGACCACTTTCAGCCTGATCCCCGCAGGCCAGGCTGACTGACCCCACAAGCTTCTAGTATGCATATAAGACCTTTGGTTAATCTCTTCCTGACCTCCCCTTTCTCCCCTTCCCTCTGGGACTCATCAGTCTGTTCCATGTTTCCATGCCTATGTGTTGAGCATCTGCCCTCTGGTGGTCAGTGAGCGTCATAGCTACTGATCAGACGGTCACTTAGTCATATATATATATATATTGTTTATGTTCATTTATGTTTCATTTAAATTGATGCCATCCTTTTAATCTCCTTAAAAGTCTCCTAAAAATAAGGCTTATGGTGTTGTTTTTATAAAAGGACTTGTGGATTATTTTGAAATTTTAAGCCAACAGTGACCACTTAAAGGAAGTGCATTAATGATTACCAGGAGAAAATTCATAACTTCTTTAGATTGATTTAATTTTGTGCCTCAGGGATCAAATCATTGTGTACTACTTTTTGAACTATCTATTATACTGTTACTAGCTTTTTTCTCTTAATACAAAAAAATCTTAATTTTAAATATATCTTTATTATAATTAAAGAGTTTAATACAAATAGAGTCCCGGTTTTAATTCATTTTACGTAAGCTTGAGGTTTGTCATTAGTTCAGCTATTTAATATGCTACATAGCAGTTGAGAACAGAGTGTGCACTTAGACCTTTGGGTTCCTGTTTCATTTCCAGCATTTTATTGTAAGCAAGGGAAAATTTAACTCTTTCAGACTTTCATTTCCTACTCTGTAAAAGAGGGATAGTAGTCATTTATATCTCATAGCACATTATGGAAGCTAAATGAGAGAACATATGTAATAAAACTACCTTTTCAGCTAAGTAAATTATAAAAATGTTAATTGTTCTCCAAAAGAAAATTTGCAGGTAAAATATTACAGATTGTGTCATGGCCTGATGCATTAAAATTTATAAAAATGAATATTTGGAGGAGGCTTTAAACACTTTTAGATTTAAGGAATGATTCCAAACAAATATATAACTGGCCTATATGGCTTTAATAACCTAAAAGGATTTCTGAGCTCGAAGTGACTCCTGCCCAGTCTGTGATATTGCATGACATTATTTTGAAGATCCTTTTACTATTACCTTCTAGTCTCATCTAAAAAATGCTAAAAGTGATATCAGATCTGAGCTACTCTGTTGGTACCCTTCTGCTTTAAGAGTTAGACATTATTAAATATGTTTATTTAGAAACTGAGATTGATAGTGGGGTGACTGAATATTTTTGTAAGCATTTTTACAGAAAAAGGAAAATTAAATCAGCTGGTGAGAATTAGAAACTTTAAAATGTTTAAATAAATGTGTTGTTATATTATTCTCTTAATGATGAAGTCTTCCTGACTTTAAAAAATTCTCAATGATTATATTTTTAGAGGCACATATGGTAGTATTTATTTTCTCTGCTGATAAAAATTTTAAATTTACAGTATGTTTTTGCCCATTAGTATTTTTAGAACTATAGCCGAGGTTTTACAAATCCCAAGGGTTTTATTAACATACAAAAAAGTTGCCTTCTTATTTTATGAGAATGTGACTATTTAGGATTTTTTTTTAATATATATTTTATTGATTTTTTACAGAGCGAAAGGGAGAGGGATAGAAAGTCAGAAACATCGATGAGAGAGACATCAGTCAGCTGCCTCCTGCACGCCCCCTACTGGGGATGTGCCCGCAGCCAAGGTACATGCCCTTGCTGGAATCGAACCCGGGACCCTTCAGTCCACAGTCCAACGCTCTATCCACTGAACCAAACCGGTCTCGGCTATTTAGGATATTTTTATTGTAATCAAAGTTTTCTTAAACTTTAGACCCCCCCCTCCTTCCCAAATCTGAATAAACTACCTGCTTAGTAAAGCCAAAGCCATACGATACCAGAGGCTTTAAAAGTTATAACAGCTGACACTGGATCGGCTCAGGGGATAGAGCGTCGGCCTGGGACTGGAAGGTCGCAGGTTCGATTCCGGTCAAGGACACGTACCTTGGTTGTAGGCACATCCCCCAGGAGGGATTGTGCAAGAGGCAACTAATCGATGTTGTTCTCATTAATGTTTCTCTCTATCTCTCTCCTTTCCTCTCTGTAAAAAAATCAATAAAACATATTTTAAAACGTTATTAACAAAGATGCAAATACAAAAAACAATTGCTCACTAGTGACAATGAATAACTTTGTGTTAGAATGCAGTCCAGCCTCCCTGAATGAGGCTAAACCACATTTCCCTAATCTTCTGATGTTGTTTTTCACAATAATACGAGACTGTCCTGACTTGTCTTCTAGGCTTGTATTAATTAAAAGTATTACTTTAAAGCCTTGTATATATAAAATAAATGAAAAATAGAAGACAAAAGACTTTTTGTAAGTAATCCCCAAGTCAATTGAGGATGTTAATTATAATTAAGAGCATAATTATTCTTTATAGTTTTTAAACATCGATTTAATAAAAAATGTTAAATGGTGATTTTTTTAATCAACGGTATCAAATATATCAGCTTAGGAATTTTTATTTTAACCATTGTTGAACACAAAGTGTAGTAAAGACTGAATAAATATTTCAATTAAAAAATCTTAATTTTGTTACATGTTAGTATGTTCTATAAGTCTTAGAGTTTTAAAATAATGCCTTTACAGGTCAGGGAATAACTTGTTTGGAGAAATTTAATTGTTAATTACCAAAATTAAGGTGCCTATTAATCATTATGATGTCTTAGTCACAATAATTACAATCTGGTTTATATTATTATTATTATTTTATATTAAGCAACTTTGCAAGTCTCAAGAATCATTTCATGATACATTTTATTATTACAAATTTGTGATTTTTACTTTCAGTGTTCTGTTTGAATTTTAGTAACAAAATTTTCAAAAGGGACGATGCCCTGGCTGGTTTCACTCAGTGGTTAGAGCATCGGCATCTCGAGTTTGATTCCCAGTCAGCCGCACATACCAGTATTGCAGGTTCTGTCCTCCTCCCAACCAGGGGGGATGTGTCTCTCTCACACCAATGTTTCTCTCTCTCCCTTCTTTCCACTCTCTCTGAAAGTCAATGGAAAAATCCTTGGGTGAGCATTAACAACACCAAAAACAAAAAAAGCCATGAAAATATACCCTGCTGCCCTCTCTTACTTCCTTCTTTGCCTCTTGACCATTAATGTCAAGTACTTACTTGTACTAAAAAGCAGCCTGGGGATTAATTATGCTACAGATAAAACTAAAACTAGGACCACATTTTTGAGCAACACCATAACAGATGAAAAGGTCTAGAGACACTAACTGTAGTTTTAAAGAGTCACTAGTATTGGAGCAAAATGCTTGAATTGTTTTTCAAAGTAAGCTTACTTTCTATAGTACTCTTTTTTACACCAATGTTTGTCAGCAATAAAATTCAATTGAATAATGGTTGTGTTCTACATGAAGCCTGTGCTGTAGTCAAAAAGTCATTTATCCTCCAAAACACGATGACTTCTAGGGAATAATTTGTCAATGTACACAAAAGAGCAAGTAAATGAAACATGTCCAGTGTGTGTAGCCTAGGAAAAACCAGCTTTGTTTAAGTATATATTTTGCTTATTCATGATACCTTGAAGTATTTGAACATTTGATTATATAAATCTTAGCTATTTTACCTGACCCTGTTGTTTTCATCCAATCTAATAAAAGAGTAATATGCAAATTAACCATCACTCCAACACACAAGATGGCCACCCCATGTGGTCAAAGATGGCCGCTCCCATGTGGACACAAGATGGCCAGCAGGGGAGAGCAGCTGTGGGTGATCGGCCTGCAGGGGAGGGAAGCTGTGGGTGATCAGGCCTGCAGGGGAGGGCAGTTGGGAGGGACCAGGCTGGCAGGAGGGCAGTTAGTGGTGACCAGGCCAGCAGGAGAGGGGAGTTGGGAGAAACCAGGCCTGCAGGGAGAGCATTTGTGGGGGGTTGGGGGGAGAACCAGCCTACAAGGGAGGGCAGTGGAGCAACTAGGCCTGCAGGGAAGGCCAGTTCTGGGTGACCAAGCCTGCAGGAGAGAGCAGTTAGGGGTGACCAGGCCAGCAAAGGAGGGCTGTTGGGGACAACCAGGCCTGTAGGTGAGGGCAGTTAGGGGTGATTAGGCTGGAAGAGGAGGGCAATTAGGGGCAATTGGGCTAGCAGGGGAGCAGTTATGCATCAATTAGGCTGGCAGGGGAGTAATTATGGGGTTATCAGGCTGGCAGCCAGAAGCAGTTAGGGGCAGTCAGGCAGGTAGGCAGGTGAGCAGTTGGGAGCCAGCAGCCCTGGATTTTGAGAGGGATGTCTGAATGCCCTTTTAGTCCTGAACCCAGTGGGATCAGGCAGTCAGACATCTCTCGAGGGGTCCCAGATTGGAGAGGTGCAGACTGGGCTGAGGGACACACCTCCCCCATGCAGAAATTTCATGCACCAGGCCTCTAGTATTATAATAAATTTTGCTTTAAAAAATGATGTGGAACCCATCATTTCTTGTTTATGAATGGCTTACTGTTAGATACTAAAAATCATGTTCAAAGGAGCCACTTTACATTTAGAATTTAGCAACATTTGCCTTATATTTTCACCAAAGTAAGCTCTGCTTTTAAATGTTTACCTGAAAACTCAGAAACTTAAATAACATCAGTGTCTATTAACACTCAGATAGTTTGTGTCATTTGAAGGGTAAGTTTTGTAGTAGTCAAGTCCTGATTTTCATAAGCAAGCATTAATTATTCAAATAATCTATGGTTTACTTGTTTTTCATATTTATGTTGCTTCTTTCTGGTTGTTTCCTCTTATTTCTCTCTCTCTCTCTCTCTCTCTTTATTCAGTATTTGTATATATTGCAAAATGATTACCTGAGTAAGTCTAGTTGCCATCACCAACATAGTTACATACTGGTAACTTTTTTTGTTTGTGATCAGAACTTTTTTAAAAGCTATATTTTATGATTTTTTACAAAGAGAAAGGGAGAGGGATAGAGAGTTAGAAACATTGATGAGAGAGAAACATCGACCAGCTCCCTCCTACACACCCCCTACTGGGGATGTACCCACAACCAAAGTACATGCCCTTGACTGGAATCAAACCTGGGACCTTTCAGTCCACAGGCCAATGCTCTATCCACTGAGCCAAACTGGTTAGGGCTGTGATGAGTGAGAACTTTTAAGTTTTATTCTGTTAGTGACTTGCAAACATACAATACAGTATTATTAACTACTAGTGGCCCTGTGCAAGAAATTTGTGCACTGGGGGTGGGTGGTCCCTCAGCCCAACCTAACCCCTCTCACATATTGGGAGCTCTTAGGGGATGCCCAACTGATGGCTCACCCCCAGCCTGCCCAAGGCCTAAAGGCAGCCTTGGGCACCCAGCCATCTCCCTGCTCAGCTCAGTCCCAGCTGCCTATGACCGCCGAGCCCCAGGGACTGGACGCTCGTTGCCACTTCCACGTGCAGCGCCCGGGGGCCAGGCTCTGCCCTGCCGCTTCCCTGTGCAGCATACGGGGGCAGCGGGGTGCTCCCAGCCACCGCCCCTACCCAGCCACCTCCATGCAGAGCATGCGGGGGCTGCAGGGAACTTGCCCCACACAGCGCATGGGGGCCGCAGGACACTCCCCCTGCCCAGCCGCCTCCGTGCACAGCGCACGGGGCCATGGGGTGCTCCCAGCTGCTGCCCCTGCCCAGTTGCCTGCGCACACAGTCGGGCGGCCAGGGCACCCTGGCGCTTGCCGCCACTACTGCTTCGTCTCCACCCCCAGGGCTCAGCCCTGCCTGCTCGGCCCCGCCCCCTGCTCCCGATTGGCTGTTAGCATAGCCAAACAGGAGCCAAGGTACGGTCACATTTGCATGTTACTCTTTTATTAGATAGGACTAGAGGCCCAGTGCATGAAATTTGTGCACAGGGGAGGGGTCCCCTCAGCCCAGCCTGCACCATCTCCAATCTGGGACCCCTTGGGGGATGTCTGACTGCCAGTTTAGGCTCAATCTGAGTGATAAACCGGCAGTTGGGCATCCCTCTCACAATCCTGGACTCTGGCTCTTAATCACTCCCCTGCCTGGTCATCCCATACAACCTCTGCTTTTCAGCTATTTGGTTGTCCTTCACTGCCCCCCCCCCCCCTTTGCAGGCCTGGTTGCCCTGGTTGCCCTTGATTCTTCCCCCTTGCCTGCCTCATCGCCCCCAACTCCTCCCCCCCCACCAGCCTGGCCACCCCAAATACCCCCCTCTGCTGGTCTGGTTGCCTCTGACTGCCCCCCCCCCCCACCACCAGTCTGGTCACCCCCTACTGTCCTGGTTGCCCCAACTGCCCCTCTGCTGGCCTGGTCGCCCCCAACTGCCCCCTCTGCTGGTCTGATCCCCCCTCACAGTCCCCCTGCCAGTCTGGTGACCCCACGCAGCCTGCTGTTCAGTCGTTTGGTCATCCTTCACTAACCCCCTGTCGGCCTGATCGCCCCACACAGCCTGCTTGTTCAGTTGTTTGGTAGTACCTCACTAACCTAGTCCCTGCCAGCCTGGTTGTAAGCAGCCATCTTGTGAGGGCGTGATGGTCAATTTGCATATTCTTTATTATATAGGATAGTCACCATGTTGTACATTATATCCCCAAGACTTATTTATTTTAAAACTAGAAATTTGTACCTTTTGACTCCCTTCACCCATATTGGCCACCTCCCCATCCCCAATCACCAATCTGTTCTCTGTATCTATGAGATTGGTTGTTGTTTTTTTGTATTCCACATTTAAGTGGAATGCTATGGTATTTGTCATTCTCTATCTGACATTTCTTTTAGTGTATTGTCTCAAATGGCAAAATTTCATTCTTTTTTATGATTGAATTATGTGTGTGTGCGTGTGTGTGTATGTGTGTGTGTGTGTGTGTATTTTAGAGGCCCATTGCAGGAATAGGGCTTCCTGTGGCTGTCTCTGCCGCCCCGCCTGCTTCCCTCCCTTCTCCATGCCCTGCTTGCTTCTCTGCAGCTTTACTCCCTTCTGCAGCATGTGGCTTCCTTTTACACTGTCTTCAGTCTTCACTCTGCATCTGGATATGCAAATTAACAGCCCTCTTGGTTTGGTTAATTTGCATAATCACTCCTGATTGGCTATGGCTTGTGGGAGTAGCAAAGGTATGGTCAACTTACATATTTCTCTTTTATTAGATAGGATTACATCTTTTATCCATTCACTCATTGATAGACACTTAGGTTGTTTTCCTATCTTGGCTCTTGTAAATAATGCTGCAGAGAACATGGAAGTGCAGACATCTTTTTGAATTAGTGTTTTCATTTTTTTTCAGATAAATCACAAGAAGTGGGATTGATGTATCACATAGTAGTTCTGTTTTTTAAATTTTGAGGAACTTCCATACTACTTTTCATAGTGGCTATACCAATTTGCATTCCTGCCAACAGTGCACAAGGAATATCTTTTCTTCACATTGTTGCTAACTAACACTTGCAACTTTATCTCTTGCTAATAGCAATTCTAGCAGGTGTGAGGTGATATATCATTGTAGTTTTTATTTTACGTATTCCTGATGGATAGTGATCTTGAGAAACGCTTCATGTACCTTTGGCCATTTGTATGTCATACTTGGAAAGATGTCACGTAAGAAATCCTCTACTTCTCTTTAAAATAGAATTGAATATTTTTTTGCCTATTGTGTTATATGAGTTATTTATATATTTGGGATATTAACCTTTTACCAGATATATTGCATTTATTTTCTCTCATTCACTAGATTGCCATTTTCATTTTGTTGATGGTTTCCTTTTCAGTGCAGAAGCTTTATAGTTCGATGTAGTCCCTCTTGGAGATTATAACCTATCCTGGTAGTTTTATGGTTTCAGGTCTTAAATTTTAATTTAATCCAATTTGAGATAATTTTTGTACATGATATAAATAGTGGTCCAGTTTTATAATGTTTTGCATGTGACTATTTAGTTTTCCCAATTTATCCAAGAGACTCTCCATTCCTCATTGTATATTTTTGGATCCTTTGTTGTAAATTAATTAATCATATAGGCGTGGGTTTTTTTCCTGGGCTCTCAATTCTGTCTGATCTATGTGTCAATACAATACTTTTTTGATTACTATTATGTATTATATAAGGTAGGGCAAAAATTGGCCTGCAGATGTGAATACATGAAACACTGAGATTATTCACTTTATTATTTATTAATTATTGCATTAATTTCTAGTCGAACAACTAAACCTTTGCCTCACCTTGTAGTTTGAAATCAGGGAACATGATTCCTCCAGATTTCTTTCTCAAGATTGCTTTTCCTATTTGGGGTCTTTGTGGTTCCATATAAATGTTAGAATTATTTGTTCTAGTTCTATGAAAAATGCCATGGGAAGTTTGATGGGGATTGCATTTGCATCTGTAGATTGTTTTGGGTAATATGAACATTTTAACAATATTAATTCTCCTAGACCATGAACACAGACTATCTTTTAATTTATTTGTTTCTTTAATTGGTATTGGATAGTATTCATTGTCTCTTCATTTTCTTTTTATAGGCTTCTTTGTGGTAATTTGACTGGGAGGAATTAGTGATGCATGCAGTGGGAATATCACTTCATCATTTCTTTCTCTACATGATAGTGCAGTCATGCCAACACAATACTTTCAAAGAGCAGTGCCATCTTTGTTACCCTTATCAACCTGTTTCCCATGATGCCTGGATAGTTTTTTGACATACTTGCAATTTAAAACTCTTTTGAATTATCTTGTTCTTACCTCAATGGTATTTTCACACTTTTTATTTTAAGTATCAGAAGTGTTCAGCTCATTTGATTTCTCACGAACTGAACACATTTATGTCATTAGCCCTCAGAATAAGAAATGGGATGTTACTAGCACCCATGTAATTCTGAATTTGTTATCTTTCTCCCCAAGAAGTATTTTGCATTTATTTTCTGTCTGTTTTTCTTTTATGATTAAATGGAATATCACTACCAATTCAGAGCTTGGTCAAAATGCTTCTTACATTGCATACATAGCCATATTTGCATTATAGAGTACCATTACTATTTGTTGAAGAGTAATTTAAACTTTTTAAAATACTGTTTTTCTTCTATCCTCCACCCCTTTAAAATTTTATGCTGTGATTTTCTGTAATCATTGGTCTAAACGTGCACTCATTTAGAAATGGTTTCCTTTGGTTTTTTAGTATGTAAATTCAAGGCCCACAAAAGGTGTGCCGTGAGGGCCACAAATAACTGCAAGTGGACGACTCTGGCCTCCATCGGGAAGGACATCATAGAGGACGAGGATGGGGTAAGCCCTGTTCCGTCTCTGACCCCTTCCCAGCACCTCTCTCTTTACTTTCTGCCTCGGGGAAAACACTGACAAAGCTGGGTGGGAGGGTTTACTATTAGTCTTAAAAATGGGAGAATTTGGTTAGTTAGGAGTTTTTATTTTCAATTAGGTCTTTAATAGGTGCCCTCAGCTCTTTAAATTTTAAGGGAAATGTGAAGAGGACTTAAGAATGGTGGTGGGCTGGTATTGTGGAGCCTTACCTGGCAAATGAAGACATTTTGTAAGGCTTAGCTCAGCTGTTTACTCAGATGTTTGCTCCTCAGGCTTTGAGGCCTCCTCTCAGTGGTGCCCCTCCCTCAAAATTTTGCCTCCATTGCACCTTTCATACGAATATCTGGTAGCACTTGTGTTCACTGTGATGATGCCTTTTACATGCCTTTCTCCTCAACGAGACTACAGATCCTGAAGGGCAGGGATTTTGTCTTATTTGTCGTTTTACGTCTAAAGTGCTTGGGACATAGTACATGTCAGTAAACCCGGGGTAAATGAATGTGTGCTATGAATGATACATATGATTGATTTCTTAGAGTAAGATTTAACTGTATATCTTCTTAGGGTAAGAATGGTGTCCTCCACCGTCTTGAATTTGATTGTGCTTTACTCCTGCTGCACAGGTGGCTATGCCTCACCAGTGGCTGGAGGGGAACCTGCCTGTGAGTGCCAAGTGTGTTGTGTGTGACAAAACATGCGGCAGCGTTCTTCGTCTGCAAGATTGGAAATGCCTCTGGTGTAAAACAATGGTGAGAGCCCTTTTTAATTAGCTTCTTTTCATCACTTTGTATGTGCTTCAGAGGAGAAGAATTTATAGTGTAGCAGACAGAGCACACTTCTCCTTTGTAATATTCATTTTTTTCAGGGTTATTTCTTCCAGTCTGGTTAGGTTTTTCAAATAACCTTTTTTTTTTTTTTTTAATACTTATCATGTTTCCTTTGGCTAAAGATCTCTTCCCTACAGTTTTATTGTTTTTCATTGTGCTTTAGTCACAGTAAGTGGTTTGCTATTTTTCAGGCTTGACATCGACCTTATAAAATTCTTACAGAACTTAATGAAAATAAGTAAAATCCATTACATGTCCACTTTTGTTGTAATGATCTTACAACTTTGTATTCATATCTCTCTTATAACATTTTCATGTTATTATAGTTACGACTATATCCATGCCTATTTTCTCAGCTGGACTCTGGTCTTGCAAGGAAAAGGAAAAGGTGCTGTCATCATACACTCACCTGGAAAAGTGATGTACATCAGAGGCGCACAGTGAATGTAGAAACAAAGTTTCAAGGTCACTCAAAATAACTTCAGAGAACAAAAAACACAGGGCCAACGTACTTATTGAGTAGGACCCAAGCAACTTAGGATACTTTATGTACTCACTTCCAGAGCCCTTAATGTTCTAACCAGCCTGGCCAGAGTCACTCAGTTGATTGAGCATCATCCTGTCTACCAAAATGATGCTGGCTCAATTCCCGGTCAGGGCACGTGCCTGACTGTGGGTTTGTCCCCAGTCGGAGAATGTACTGAAGGCAACCGATCAATGTTTCTCTCTCTCCCTCTCTCTAAACATGTCTTCAGGTGAGGATTGGGGGAAAAAAAGTTCTAACCATAAAAGCAGAAACTTCATGAAGCATTTACTTAATATGCTGTTTTTTCATTAGTTCTTTTCAAAAACTAGTATATTAATTAAGCATGTATTTCTCAACTTTCGGGAAAATAACTGAAATTTAATTCTTATTCTGGTGATGACCTAATTTTGGACAGTTTTCTAATATAAGTTATAATAATTAACAAGCCAAATCAATTTTGGAAAATCAAGCATGCACAGATAGTTTTAAAAGGAAGAAAAAATATGTAAAAATAGGGCAAAAGTGAAAAATACAACAATGTTAAATGAGAAACGTGAAAGATAAAAATTGTACCTTCACTATTTTTACAGAAAATGTAAAACCATGTCCAGAAACTGGACAGCAGATGGAAAATTAGGAGTTGACTCATTAGGATTAGAACTATGGTTTGGTTTTTAACTAGATGACTATGTTTAGACACCAAATATCCTGCAGTTAAAAATCATATTTTAAAGGCAAAATAATATATTAACAGAAAAATGAGAGTTTATAGGAAGCATAGACTAAGACGGGTGTAATAAAGGCAACAGTGGCCCAGCAACCAGCACATCTAATTGATAGGGTGGAGAGGAATGATTTCACAATAAGGTGGCATTTATATTTGTCAGGAAAAAAAGAGGGAAAAGACATTTTAGAATGCCTTCCTCTGTAAAAGACATTAGAGGTGGGGACGAGTAGAATGAGCAAATAAAAAACCTAATTTACTCCTACCTAAAGTTTAAAAACTATTGACTAAATACAAGTAGAAACCTATATATTGCAGGTAAAAACAATTTGTATATTACTTTTAGAAAATACTTCATCATATGTGATCTTTCTTTTTTTTTAAATATATTTTATTGATTTTTTTACAGAGAGGAAGGGAGAGGGACAGAAAGTCAGAAACATCGATGAGAGAGAGAGACATCGATCAGCTGCCTCCTGCACATCCCCTACCTGGGATGTGTCTGCAACCAAGATACATGCCCTTGCCCGGAATCGGACCTGGGACCTTTCAGTCCGCAGGCCAATGCTCTTCCACTGAGGCAAACCGGTTTCGGCTGATCTTTCTTTTAAAAAAGTTAGAAACGAAACAGCTGAAGTTCTTGAAGTAGAGAATTAGACTTTAGTAAATGTGGAGTAATAAAAATAGCAGTAGATGCATATATCACTGGTTGTTCCCCAAAAAAGATATCTTAGGTGGAATTAAAATTTAAACTCTTGGTTAGGGAGCACTCCCTTAAAATAAGGAATGGCAAAAGAGGGTTTTAGGGGTGGGGTTACACTAAGACAGGGGTTGGCAAACTCATTAGTCAACAGAGCCAAATATCAACAGTACAACAATTGAAATTTCTTTTGAGAGCCAAATTTTTTAAACTTAAACTTCTTCTAATGCCATTTCTTCAAAATAGACTCAACCAGGCCGTGGTATTTTGTGGAAGAGCCACACTCAAGGGGCCAAAGAGCCGCATGTGGCTCGCGAGCCACAGTTTGCCTACTACTGCACTAAGACTCCAAGGAGACCTAGTTTATATTAAATATTTTATTGAACGGGAAATAAAAAGTAATGCCTATGACTGACAAAAGGGGCAACTGAGGCCCAGCTGGGTGGTTTAGTTGGTTGGAGTATTGTCCCATGCAGGTTCTGTTCTATTCCCGTTGGGGCACATACAGGAGGCAACTGACCAATGTTTCCCACATCAACGTGTGTCTTCCCCCAACCCCCATCTCTCTCCTCCTCTCTCTAAAATCAACAAACATATCCTTGGGTGAGAAATAAAATTTAAAAAGAGGCAACTGATGAAGAATAACAAAAGCAAGAGATCAAAGAGAATCATGTTCAAATTAAAAATAATAAGGAGTCCTGGCTGGCATTGCCCAGTGGTTAAGGCCTGCACACCCGAGGTTCTTGGGTTTGATTCCAGGTCAAGGGCATATACCTGGGTTGCAGGTCCCATCCCTGCTACCAGGGCTGTTGGGAGGCAACCAGTCGATGTATCTCTGTCACATCCACATCAATATTTCCTCTCTCTCTCTCTCTCTCTTTCCCTCCCTCTCCCCTCTTTCCTCTCCTCTCTCCCCCCCCACCCCCTTCTCTTTCTCCTTCCTTTTACTTTCTCTAAAATCAGTGGAAAAAATATCCTCACTCCTCAGGTGAGGATTATAATCCTATACAATAAAAGGTTAATATGCAATTGAGTGGATGACGGAACGACCAGTCGCTATGACACATACTGGCCACCAGGGGGCAGACGCTCAGTGCAGGAGCTGTCAGTGCACTTCCATGGAGAGAGCTTTGCTCAGTCAGAAGCCAGGCTCACGGCTGGCGAGCACAGCAGTGATGGCAGGATCCTCTCCTGCCTCTCGGGCAAGGCTAAGGTGCAGCTGAGCAGTGCTCCCTCTGAGCCAGAAGCTGGGGTCACAGCAGCACTAAGGACCTCTCAGGAGATGCCCCCCTGCCAGCTTAGGCCCCCTGGAGAGCAAGCATCCTCTGAAAGGTCCCGGACTGCAAGAGGGCACAGGCTGGGCTGAGGGACATCCCCCCCCCACACACATCCCCCTCTCTCCCCAGTGCACAAATGTTGTGTACCGGGCTTAAAGTAAATAAAGGAAAAGGAGATACAGATTACCTGTTAGGCCTGATTAAAATATTATAGGACTTATTTTCTTCTGTGGCCTATGAAATCAATCTCATTATGAAATCATCATGTCACGCTCACTTCTCTTACATTTGCTGATCTACACCTCACTTATGAAAAGCAATGTTTTTTTCCACTGTCTTGGGGGTAGTGGGAGAGCTGACTTCCAAGGCTCAAAACAAAACAAAAATCAGCCCGAATGCCAGGCAATCACTGTCGTAGTTGGACAGTGTCACCAGTGCGAAGATAAGCACTCACAGCTGTCATTACCTCCTCGCGTTACCTTTAGCCCCTCGCCACCTGCTGAGTTCCTGCCCTGACTGCCGCGCAGAGACCCAGCCCTCATGCAGTCCAGCACAGAGGCACTGCCCACTGATGCCGCGTTACGTTGGGCATGTTTCTTTCCTCTTTCTTGACATGGAGGAAAGTTTTAAAATATTTAATTAAATGCTGAGTTCAACACGTGGCATACTGAACTCAGCATTCAGTCAGAGAACATACCTAGGATTGTAGCAAAATTATGTTTGTTTGTATAAAAATTATGTTTTTATAATATGTTTTTATTGATTTCAGAGAGGAAGGGAGAGGGAAAGCGAGAAACATCAGTGATGAGAGAGAATCATCATTGCACATCCTCTACTGGGGATCAAGCCCACTACCTGGGCATGTGCCCTTGACCAGAATTAAACCGTCAGTCCACAAGTCAATGCTCTATCCACTGAGCCAAACCAGCTGGGCTCAAAATTATGATTTGTATGTCAATCAAAATTTGGTGGCTTTCTTATAAGAATTTTATAAGGTAGATGTCATCAGTTTTTTAATGGACAATGATATTGATGTATACTGGTTCACTTCTCTCCTTCCTCTCTGTTGCCTTCCCTTCCTCTGCATTTCTTTTCCTTCTCTGGCCCTCTCTTTTCCTTCACAAGCATTCATTGACTATATCCTCCTTGCCTGAGACAATCATGAAAATATGCTTCCCAACATCAAATTCCCATCTCTAAAAAGATTAGCCCATTCCTTAGAAGCATAAATATCATGCCATTAAATGTATGAATTACTGAACACTTAGTGATGTAGTTGATCCTCAAAGTATCAGTTCCTTAGCTATACTTTATAACTAAATATTGATTTGTTTTTGCCATTCTTAAAAACTTGTTTGTTTGTTATTAGGTACACACTGCCTGCAAAGACTTATATCATCCTATATGTCCACTTGGCCAATGTAAAGTGTCTATCATTCCTCCAATTGCACTCAATAGCACTGATTCTGATGGTACGTAGTAGTGGTGTGAGTATGTATATTTCTGGTATATTGAAAGTTGATATTTATATTTATTTTCCTAAAAAAAATAGAATTATAACTGTATAGATTTTACATTTCAGCAAATAAGATCATCATTCTGTTCTGAAATGTAATCCAAAAATTTTAAAGTTTTTATGTGTGTTTTTTCCTCTATATTGAAACTGCCCATTAGCATAGCTCTTATTTAGAATTTTTTTTCTTAATAATTTCATTGCAGGAATTTATATTACTATAAATTTATTCACTTTTTTCAAAATCTTACAACTTAGTTGTAAGTGCTGGGGAATGTGTTTGCAACACTGGTTTTGGAATAGCATATTAATAACTTTCCAGGCAAATCATATATACCATTAATGTTTTGCATTGATAAAGTGCTTTATGATTTTCAAAATTACATATAAATTATGCCAATAGATCTTATAGATACAGGGACACAGGCCTCAAAAGACTTTTTTAAAACCTATGGTATTAAAGCCCTCTCTCCATAAGCCCTGATATGTCAATGTTCTGTTGTTTATTATAACCTTTATAGTATTTGTTCAGGCCTCATCAATGAGCAGGTAAAATCTTATATAATAAAAGCCTAATATGCTAAGTGTCTGGTCGTCCAGTTGTCCTTCCAACCAATCAAAGTGTGATATGCTAAGGCCACTCAACTGCTTGCTATGACATGCACTGACCACCAGGAGATAGACGCTCAACCCAGGAGCTGCCCCCTCATGGTCAGTACAATCCCACAAGGGGAGCACCGCTCAGCCAGAAGCCAGGCTCATGGCTGACAAGCACAGCGGTAAAGGCAGGAGCTTCTCCTGCCTCCGCGGCAGTCGGACACCCCCTGAGTGCTCCCAGACTGCAAGAGGGTGCAGGCCAGGCTGAGGAACATACCCCCCCCAACCCAAGTGCACAAATTTCATGCACCAGGTTTCTAGTACTTCATAATACTAAATACAAGTGCATAGACTGATTGATTTCCCTTATAATTGTTAAGGCAGGTCCTATATTTCAAATGGTCTCTGATTAATACTTTTACCATTTGTTATGATTTTTTATTATAGAAATATTGTAAAAGATAACTCCACAATATATTTTTAATATGTAAATAATCTCCATTTGGGGGGCTAATTTATAACTTAAAGTAATGCAGCTGGTTCTTTATTTTTATGACTTTCTCCTCTTTTCTCTGGATTTTTGTTAGTTTAAGAGAAGAAGCTGTGCATATTGATCTTGTCCTGTGTTTTTTTACAGGTTTCTGTAGAGCAACGTTTTCATTCTGTGTTAGTCCTTTACTGGTTTTTGTCAACTCCAAGAGTGGAGATAATCAGGGAGTCAAGTTCCTTCGACGGTTTAAACAGTTACTAAATCCAGCTCAGGTGTTTGATTTAATGAATGGAGGTCCTTATTTGGGGTAATTGATTATTGATAAGTCTCTTTTAAATGAAATATAGCACTGAGCATGAAATGTGTCTGGCTTTTTAGTTCATGAAAATTGTAGATGCGTCTAGATATCTCTGTGTTGATCTTGTCACTCCTCCCTTTTAAAAAATTCTAATTATAAATTTAACACCTCTTTGATATTGATATAACTTCCTTGTATGATACGAATTCCAAAATTTGTTTGGAAAGTGTTTTAGACCATGTCTTACATCAATCAGGCACTCAACATGTGCTGAGCCCTAAGAAGATAAACGTGAATATATAGAAATACAGACTAACTTTAGAAAGTGATTTGCATGGAAGACTTGTATTGATTTGTATGTAATATAATCAATTGTTTAACTAAAGCATGGTTACTATCATGGGTCTCTAGCTAGTTCTTCCAGGATTTCAGACTCACTCCATACAAGTGGCAAAGAAATGCTTTTCTTCATTGTTTCTGCTATCTGGAATGTCATTTAACATAAAACCTGAAAAAATATTAAATAGTATTTTCAGTGAAGGAAAATATGCCTTGGGGTACTTTCAGTATATTTTTTAGTATTTGTATGATTTTTTATGGAGAGCTAATATTGTGTCAATTGAACCGGAGCCCAGCAATCTCTATGATTTACTTATGCCAACTCTGCTTTTCTCTAGGGTTCCACTTTCACCTTGACACATGAACATAAAAGTAGAAATGGAGATTTCAGATTTTTCTGTCTTCCGTATTTCTCTCCTTAGTCTCTTCTTGTGCCTCTTTTCACTTTTGTTCCTTTTTATTTCCTTTGCCTTTTTCTTGCTACGTTCAGGCCCTCTGGTCATTGATGTTGGTCTGTTTCATGGGTACCCAACTCTTTCCTTATCTAGGTGGACATCCCTCCCTTCCCTTTGTTTGGGTCCTGGAATTTCCTCATCTGGCCTCTCTTCTCACCTTTATCTCTCCCATTGCTGGTTAGCTCTGCCTCCTTTCTAGTACATTTGTTTTATAATCCTTTATTGTTCTTGTGTCTTATATTCTTGACATTCATTATTCCCACCCAAGGAACTCCTTTTGTTAAGCTTCTTGAGGTTATCTCTGTAACATATTCTTTAGATTTCCCACAATACTTGAGGTATGCAAAGATGCACTCAGGAGGTAGGGCATGTCAAAAGGAAGGGAGATAGGAGCAAAAAGATTGACCTGAGACTAGGAGAAACTGTGGAAAACAACCAGACAGGAGTACAAAAACTGAAGCATTGTCAAGGTTTGGGATTTCTTTAGGAACTGCCACTCAATAGCAACAGTGTCCTAAATCCCCTATCCCTGGTTTGGAACCTGTTATGCTTCAAGAAGTAGCTTAGCCTTATAATGGGAAGATAAGAAGCACTACTTTTACCGTCTTGTATCACTTATCTTTCATTCTCTTTCCTGGGTTCGGCTTCTTTTTTCTTTTCTTATTTCTTCCTTCCCTTTCCTTCTAATTTTACTTCCATATCTATTTATAATCCCCTTTTCTCTTTATGACTAAGAGGTTTTATTGAGTTAAGATTGTACTTAAATTAACTTTATGGTATAATTAATATGTAAGAGTTCTTATATTTAATCTGAGCGTGAACACCTATAAATATAGAACAACACAGAATTAGGGAAAGTGAATTTTTTTAAATTTATATTAAAATAAAACACTTTTTACTTTCAGTTTAAGATTATTCCAGAAGTTTGACAATTTCCGGATTCTTGTTTGTGGAGGAGATGGAAGTGTAGGTTGGGTTTTGTCAGAAATTGATAAGCTCAACTTGAATAAACAGGCAAGTACTAATTCTTTTCATTGCTAGCTAACATGAATGTGTACTAACCGGCTGACCAGGGAAGTGTAGAACTGTCATCGACCCATCTCTCCCCTTGTCTGAGGTCTCCCTGTTGTACTTTCTTCTAGTGTCAGCTTGGAGTGCTGCCTTTGGGTACCGGAAATGACTTGGCCCGGGTTCTCGGCTGGGGTGGTTCATACGATGATGACACCCAACTTCCCCAGCTACTAGAGAAGCTGGAACGAGCCAGTACCAAAATGCTGGACAGGTAAAAGTGAATTCTCTCCTAAATCTAGTTTGAAAATGACAGACTGGAATCTTTTTTGAGAACTTAAATTTTACTGACTGAAGGCCCTTGAGGGCAGAGACTTCCTGGTCCTGTCCACACTCTGACCCCTGAGGTCTAGAATAGAGCCCAGCAGACAATAGCCAATATATTTTTTGAGTGAGTGAATTGTAGCAAAATCTGAGAAAACTAGTCTAATGAACCCGTTATTTTAGAGATAGGAGGCTCTGTTGATACTATTTTTAGTTGCTGTTCAGGTCAGAAGAAAGCTTTAAATGGTTAATTTGGGGAGGGGGACTTTCGATGAGTATCATCTTGTGGTTTCATTAAAGCTGAAAAAGATCTATAAACTTGGGATTTGTTAGAATACCTTTTCTTAATGATGCTTATGAAGAATGAATTAAACCAACAGAGAACTAAATACTAAAAAGGAGAATCCTTTCCCAAAGACAGGGAAGTATTAAGAAGAGAGTTGCATCTGGAAGAACTGTCATCCTTTATGGTCCCCTTGGTCACATCTCCTCGCTGCTTTCTCTCAAAATGCTCCACATGTAAAGAAGAAATCACAGTGTGCGTACCCTGGGCCTTAGGGAGGAGGTTTTAAATTTAGGTACAGGGAACAACAGGACTCAGTGAGCAATAACCTCTCCACCCCCATAAGAAGACAAATGTCAAAATATGAAGACAGGCGGGGGGGGGGGGGGGGCATAAGAGATCAACCAAAGGAGTTGAATGCATGCATAGAAGCATAACCCATGGGCACAGCTAGTAGGGAGTGAGGGCATGTGCTAGGGGGTGGGAACGGCTGGGGAAAGGCCAATGGGGGAAAAATGAGACATATGTAGTACTTTAAACAATAAAGAATTTAAATTTTAAAAGAAAGAATACAAATGTCAAAATATCGTTATAAAATTGAGTTTGTAATGAACCAAAACAGCTTTGATAGGGTTAGCCATCTGTGGAACTCTTCTGGAAAGTAACAAAATCATCAGAGAGCCACCCATCTAAAATGTAATTGCTCTCAAATGAGCTATAACCTAATTAATTGTAACCTTGCCGGTCATAAGATAATGTTGAAATGGTTAATTATTCTGCTGACAGAGTATTTAAAAAGAGAGCTGGGTTATAGATCATTTATTTCTATTTATCCCAAACACTCCTTTTAGAAAAATTCTTTTATTAAATTTACAGTTGACATTCAATTTTATACTAGTTAAAGTTGATATAGTGGCTAGACATTTATATAACTTACAAGGTGAGAGGGATACCCCCAGGAGTTGTGGGTGTGGCAAGTGGAGTTAACCTCCAGTCTATAGGATCCTGGAGGTGATTTCTCAGACAACTACCCAATTCTACCCTCACCAAAACACACAGGGTATCTTAAACAGCCTCTTGTTGAAATTTAAATACCATACTCTCTTTTCATCCTACTCTGTGTGCCTTTCCCTCATTATAAAAATTAACTTCTCCGTGTGGTCAGCGTAGAAATAGTGCCCCCATGGTGAAATTCCTTGGTACTGACCTGCAAAAATAAGAAGAAATATATAAATAAAAATGAAAGGGGGTTAAAAAACTTTTTAGATTTTTGTTGTTGCTATTAGTCCTCACTTGAGGACATTTTTCTGTTGGTATTTTTTAAGAGACTAGAAGGGAGGGAGGGGCTGAGAAAGAGACAGAGGCATGGGTGAGAGAGAGACACATCTCCCACACACATCCTGACCAGCACAAACCTGCAAACCGGGTATATGCCCTTCACTGGGAATCAAGCCCAGGACCCTTCAGTGCTTGGGTTGACACACTAACCACTGAGTGACACTGACCAGAGCCATATTAGAATTTTTTTAAATCTTTATTGTTCAGATTATTACATATGTTCCTCTTTTTTCCCCGCAAAGCTCCCCTCCCCTGAATCCCCACACCCCATGCCTTACCCCCACCACTGTCTTCATCCATAGGTGTAAGATTTTTGTCCAATCACTTCCCGCACCCCTCACACCCTTCTTCCCCTGAGAATTATCAGTTCACTCCCTTTCTATGCCCCTGATTTTATTATATTCATCAGTTTATTCTGTTCAACAGATTTTTTTATTCACTTGATTTTTAGATTCACTTGTTGCTATGTATGTATTTGTTGTCATTTTGTTGTTCATAATTTTTATCTTTACCTTTTTCTTCTTCCTCTTCTTAAAGAATACCCTTCAGCATTTCATATAATCCTGGTTTGGTGGTGCTGTGAGGCTCTTTATCTGATTTTCAATTCTGAATGATAGCTTTGCTGGGTAGAATAATCTTAGTTGTGGGTTCTTGCTTTTCATCACTTTAAATATTTCTTGCCACTCCCTTCTGGCCTGCATAGTTTCTGTTGAAAAATCAGCTGACAGACGTATGGATACTCCCTTGTAGGTAACCAACTGTTTTTCTCTTGCTGCTTTCAATATTCTCTCTTTGTCTTTTGGACTTGGCATTTTAATTATGATGTGTCTTGGTGTGGCCCTCTTTGGATTCCTCTTGTTTGGGGTTCTGTGCGCTTCCTGGACTTGTAAGTCTATTTCTTTCAGCAGGTAGGGAAAGTTTTCTATCATTACTTCTTCTAATAGGTCTTCAATATTTTGCTCTCTCTTTTCTTCTGGCACCCCAATAATTTGGATGTTGGCATGCTTAAAGTTGTCCCAGAGGCTCCTTATACTATCTTCATATTTTTGCATTCTTTTTTCTTTTTGTTTTTCTGGTTGGGTATTTTTTGTTTCCTCATGTTTCAAATCTTTGGTTTGATTCTTGGGGTCGTTTGATCTACTGTTGAATTTCTGTATATTCTTTTTTTTTTTTAATATATTTTATTGATTTTTTACAGAGCAGAAGGGAGAGGGATAGAAAGTCAGAAACATCGACGAGAGAGAGACATCGATCAGCTGCCTCTTGCACGCCCCCCACTGGGGATGTGCCCGCAGCCAAGGTACATGCCCCTGCCGGAATCGAACCCGGGACCCTTTAGTCCGCAGTCCGACGCTCTATCCACTGAGCCAAACCGGTTTCGGCTGTATATTCTTTATTTAAGACATTGTGTGCTTAATTTCTGACTGGTCCTTTTCCTTTTTTTTTTTTTTTTTTTTTTGTTTTGGCATTCTCATTAAGATCTTTAAAGATCTCACTAAGTTCCTCAGAGGTTTTTAGCAGATTCTTGAATAACCTTATAAATGTGGTTTTGAACTCTATATCCATTAGTTTGCTTTCCTCTATTTCTTTCATTCATGACATGTTTCTTTGTCTCTGCATTCTGGCTGCTTCCCTGTGTTGATGGAGTGGCTTTGTGTGGAAGGTGACCTATAAGGCCCAGTAGTTCAGCCTCCCCAATCATCTGAGGTGGATACTCTTGGTGCACCCCTTTGTAGGCTGAGTGCATAGTCTTTTTTTAAAAAATATATATTTTATTGATTTTTCACAGAGAGGAAGGGAGAGGGATAGAAAGTCAGAAACATTGATGAGAGAGAAACATCAATCAGCCGCCTCCTGTATACCCCCTGCTTGGGATGTGCCCGCAGCCACGGTACATGCCCTTGACCGGAATCGAATCTGGGACCCTTCAGTCTGCAGGCTGATGCTCTATCCACTGAGCCAAACCGGTTTCGGTTTCGGCATGAGTGCATAGTTAAGCCTTGATTGCTGTTGATATATTGGGAGGAATTTACCTCCAGGCCAATTGGCTGTGAGGACCTGATGTGTCTATAATGGAAGAACTGCCGTGCTGGAGACACCCTTATGTGGCAGCACTTGTTTCAGTGGGGCTTTGGTGCTCACTGAGTCTGCCTCTTGAATGTGTCACTGTGGATGTGAGAAGTTGAAATCTGGTGTCATCTCACACTGACCGCTAGGTACACTGGCTTGTGGATCTCCAATGGTGTGCAGGTCAGCTACTGTCTGGGGCCACCCAGCAAGAGCTACAGTGAGGTCTGCAGATTTCTACTCCTCTGACCAGAGCTGCAGTTTGTTATGTGAGGCTGCAATAGGGCAGGCCATTTATATGCAAAAGCCGCTGCTCAGAGTTTGGGTGAGTTTGTAAATTGGATTGGGCAGGGTCTCAGGGAGTCACTAGGGCATGGAAAACAGCAATGGCTGCCAGTCAGTCTTCTCTGTGTCTCCATGTTTCCAAGTCCTCAAGTCCCGTGCCCCTGCACAATAAATAATGATTCAAACAATGATTCCTGTGCACATCTCTGCAAGAAAGCCACACTCACTTTGCGACCCAAAGGCAGACAGATCAGCTTCTCCCCATAGGGGTTTGGATCCCCAGAGTCTTGCCGAAAACTGGAGATCAGAGTAATGGGGAGCAGTGTCTCCCTTCGGGTTGAAAGAAACAGCGCACCCAGTTGCCAACTGCCAGCCTGATCCGCACGCCTGCGTACCTCAGCTTTTCCACGCTTGTGCATGTCTCAGTGAAAATAAAAATTATGAACAACAAATGCACATCTATCAACAAATGAATCTAAAAATCAAGTGAATTAAAAATCTGATGAACAGGATAATCTGGTGAATATAAGAGAATCATGGGCATAGAGAGGGAATGGACTGACAATTCTTGGGGAGGAAAGGGGTGTGGGAGGTGCAGCAAGAGACTGGACAAAAATCATACACCTATGGAAAGGGACAGTGTGGGGGAAGGTAAGGGTAGAGGGTGGGATGGGTACCAGGTGGAGGGGAGCTATAGGGGGATAAAAGGAGGAACAATGTAATTAATAAACTGAACATTAAAGATTAAAATATAAAAATGAAACAGACAAGAATAGAAAAGTCAGAATGCATTGCATCTGGTAAAGAAGGGGAATTATTAGACATGCGCATTTCTTACTTTGGGCCATGGCCTTAAAATGTTTGGAAATCATGAATACACAGAGAATTGATAGAATATGGAAATCATAACTTATTAATTCAGCATTTTGTGAAATTACCAAAATTTCATCTCTTTTTCCATATTTGGTTGTTTTATTTTATAAGAATAGTTTACATTCAATCACATTTGGTTGTTTTAAAATACAATAAACCATAGTTTATATATGTGCATGTTTTTGTATATGAAGTAAGACATAGCCAGTTTATTAAATTTTAAAGGAATTTTAGACCAAAGATTTTTCTCCCTTCAGGTGGAGTATAATGACCTATGAACTCAAATTGCCACCAAAGGCTTCTCTACTTCCAGGACCTCCAGAAGCACCTGAAGAATTTTATGTAAGACTTTAACCCTTTACCTATTTATTATATGAAAATGGGGGTGAATATCTTGAACAAATAAGAAAGCTTATAAGACACAGTAGCATGTTTACTTAATTTTATGTTTAATTGTTTGGGGTCTGGTCTCATTGTCTTTTTATAGTCCTCTCCCAAGAGGATGGAATCCTTATGATCTAGGTTAGAGACCTTCCATGAACATCCACACTGAGAGTGTGAATTTAGCCATATCACTCATCTCATGGGCCTCTGGGACTTCATCTGCAGAGTGAGACTACCATGTTGTGAAGATTAAATGAGCTATTGAGTGTGTGAAAACACCCCTAATAGTTCTCCCCGAACATTCCTCCTGCCTGCTTCCTCTGACTAGCAGGGTTCAGGGAAGGCCAGATGATGACAGGGTCCTATTGGCTTTTACTCATTTTCTGCTTCAGCCATGAACACCTGTGTGATCAATAGGGTTAGCCCAGCTCCTCTAAACAATTCCCAAACACACCAATACTCATGGCTCTGGTACTATATACCTTTGTTAAGGGTATATCAGAACAGGTCTACCGGTTAAGCCTGTTGATCAAGATAAAACAAAGGAAGAAAAACAGTGCACTTTATTCCATCCCTGCTATGGACCATTAATAATGTAGTTTTTAGACGTTCTTAAATATTCAGCATTCTGATTAAAACACAAAGCCCTGGAGACTTAAAACAATACCACATTTTTAAAGGATTATTCTCTTACTCACTAAGACCATTTGATCTCTGATAGCTTATTTTCCCCTCGAGAAAAATTCATCTGTTTATTTTACAGTTGAAATCTGTTTTGTCATTAAGAAAATTATGATCTTATCAAAACTAAGGAAAGGAATGAAAACTAGAAACATGGAGCTCTTCCTTAAGGAAGCTAATTGAATGTCAAGAAATTTTATAAGCAAAAAGTGCTTATAAAAATTTTCAAAATTTAGAGGGAGGAACCAAGATGTCAGTGTAGCCAAATGCTAGTACTTGCATCCTCCCACAACTACATCAGAATTACAACTAAAATAAAAAACCTAAAATCTAACTGAATGGAAGTCCTACAACTAGAGGTTCAAAAAGAAGCCACATTGAAACTGGTAGGAGGTACAGAGGCATGGACTGGGCTAGTCTGAATCCATGGATGGTATGTTTTTAATTGGGAGGAATATCTCGTGTGGAGCCAGGAGTACCAGCCCCACACCAGGACCCTAAGGCTGCTAGAGTCCCAGACAGTTCCTCTTAAAGGGTGTGCCCATGGACTTACTCTGACTCACTCCCTCTGAGCTATAACATTGAGGCAGCAGGTTTACAGGATCCAGAGGAACTAAGTTGCCTTGCAACAGTGCAAGAACTCAGGAGAAGCTTTCTCCCAGACAAAAGTGCTGGGAACCCGCTCCTCCCCCCCAGAGCTGACTGGCAGGAGCAATATCTGAGTCTCCATAAACCCAGGCCACTTTGTCTGCCCCACCCTGAAGATTCCCTGAGACCATGCCCTACCCAATTTGCAGACCCATCCGAACTTTTTGCAGTTTAGTTTTTATATGAATGGCCTATCCTGGTTCAGGCTTCAGACTTGACTAAAATCTCTCAAACAAACAGGAACTGCACTCAATAAGTGGCCCCAGGCCTGACACTAGCAGCAGCTTGCCAGGATTAACAGCTTGGCCTCTCCTGGGCACTTCTTAGCCCAACAAAAATAGCAGCCATCTGCAGATCGCTGTGTAGCTCGTGCTGGGTGGCCACAGCCAGGGCACAGGCAGTAGCTGACTTTGCACCTCCTAGGAGACCCCAGAACCAATGCAATTGGCGTACAGACTACCACATCCATGAGTGACACACTCAAGGGGCGGACTCAATTCACTTAACCTTACATTTTTTGGCTGTGAAACAGGACACTTATTGGGATTAATAAATACAAAATGCTTAATCACAGTGCCTGCTACACAATAAGAATGTTAACTATTATTATCACCTTACCTTTGTGACTGCTAAATGACTACATAATAGGTTAGCAAGTGATATCTATCATTTTATCCTCAGACATTGAGGTTTTATTTCATTTTCTCTGGAGGAGATTTTATTCTTTGCCTTTGTTTATATTTAATGGATAAAAACTTGGATTTTTTATTGTAAATTCAAGTGGAATTAATGATAGTTTATAATACTTTATTTCTACCTTCTTAAGCTTTATGACAATCCTATCCTGTAGGGAAATGAAATAAAACTAATCTTTTTGCAAAAAAAAAAAATTTCTTTCCTTTTAGATAGATAAATTTTCATTTTTTTAATGTTAAATGTAAAGATGCAGTTTTTTTAATGTTTAGAGCCAGAAAGCAATAAAGTGGATTTGTGAGTCAATATAATATTGTGTGAAACTTTTCCCTAATTTTCTTTCATGTAAATTTTTTTCCACATGTAGTCTGCCTTTGAAAAAAGATAGAAATTTAAGAGTGATAACATACTAATTAGCCACTGGTGGAATTAAATGTTAATCGCGAATGAGGTCCCTTTGAGAAGAGGTTACTCAGGAAGGCTTTATGGGTGGAGCGGTTCATTGAATTTTCATTTGAGCCTGAAAGAACTGAAGCTGATCAATAGGGAGCAATGAAAGGACATCCAAGTCAAGCCGGAGAGCAGAGAGGCTGGGCTGAAGAGAACAGATGGCTTACAAGGGAAGTTTTTGAGCCATGTGACATGGAATATTTTTGAGGCAAAAACTTGATGGAAGACTCTTAATATGAAACTGTAAACATTGTGCACATTTTCATATGTTAGGAAGATGTGTTTTTTCAACAGAATATTGAAGTTTGAGTCAAATAGAAAAGAGGACATAGGACTCCATTGGCATTGGTTATTTCATGGTTTGAGAGAAATATTTATTTACATGCTTGTATGACAGTGTATTCAGCATTTTAAAAAAAGATTTATAGTTATATATACAAGAAAGTACATATCATAAATGCAAACCTTGGCAAGTCTCCACAAACTAAATAAACCCATGTAATTAACACCCAGATCACAAAGCCCCTTTCTATTCATCACTTCCACCTCCCACCCCAATAACCACTATTTTCACTTATAACAGCATAGGTTAGTTTTGTCTGTTTTTGTGCTTTATAAAGTAGAATCATTTGTATCTACTCCTTTGTTTCTGAATTCTTTCACTCAACATTTTTTCTGTGAGAATCACCTATATTATGGCTTAGTTTATAAATCATTCATCCTCATTGCCCTATAGTTTTTCATTGCACGAATATACTACAATTTGTTACCCATTCTACTAGTGAGTGAATATTGCTGTGAGCATCCAAGTCTATGTCTTTTGCTAAACACACATTTTTATTTCTTTTGGGCAGGTATGTTGAAATTTGCTGCATCCTATCATATTATGCATATGTTCACCTTCAATAGATACTACCCAACAGTTCTGTAGAGTGTATCAATTTGCTCTCCTACCAGTAGTGTATAAGTGTTCTATTCTTCTTGCTAATGCTTGACATTTTCTGGTGGTGTTGTTTTCATTTTATCTATTCTGACAGATATATGGTGGTATCACCTTGTGGATTTACTTTACATTTGCTTGATGGCTGATAAGGTTGAACGCCTTTTCATCTGTTTATGGACCATTTGGATATCTTCCTCTTAAAAGTTTTAGTCTTTGACCCATGCTTATTAGATTATCTGACATTTTTGTACTCAATTGTATGAATTCTTTGTGTTTTTACACTTAAAAAATGTTTTAAAGATTTTTTTTATGGATTTTTCTATGAGTATAAATTAAAGAATTCCAGAAACTAACACCCTTTCACAGAAAGGAAATATTTATCTATTTTGTAGAATGACTATTTATTATATATTCATTGTAGCCATTGCCCTGTGTCACATGAGGCACGAATGATCCCATTTTTAAAACAGTGATAACCGAGTTATATCTTTGCCAGCAATAATAACACAATATAGTTTTTTCTATTTTTTTCAGATGACAATTTATGAAGATTCAGTTGCAGATCATCTTACAAAAATCCTTAATTCTGATGAACATGCAGTAGTCATATCATCTGCTAAGTGAGTTACAGAGTGAGGTCATGAAATAGTTATATGGTAAAAATGAAAGAAAAGTTGGTTCTTACCACTGACATTATTTCTTTGTGACTTGTTTTCCAAAAGATATCTTTGTAGTAACTTATAGAATTAGATAAACCAAATTTCCATTTAAAAAATGATTTAACATTTATGGTGGAGAATTTTTAAATGATATTCTTAAGGCTTAATTTGAAAGATTTCTTTTGTCAAAAAGGTACAGTAAGTGTTTAGAATTTATTATGCTAAGTTCCTATTTAAACATTTAAGATTATTATAATATAGAAAACACATTCATTATTTATTATTTCCATAAACATTACTACTTAGGAACTGTTTATATTAGGAAAAGGGAAACTGATGAAACTTTTTTAAATGACTTTTCTCAGCATGTTTGAAGTACATAATTAAATTTTAATTCAAAGTTACCAGATTTTAGGCAGGAGGAGGAACCAAGATGGCGGCAAAGGTAAACACCTATCTTGCTGCCCCACACAGCAATTTCAAAACTACAACTTAACAACAAAACAAACATCATCCGGAATCACCAGAAAGCTGGCTGAGTGAAAATTCCACAAATAAAAGTGAAGATAGGACACTGTTACTCAGAGGAGCGGCAGAGGGCAGCGGTGAAGATACTCACGGAGTCAGAGGTTTGGAGCTCTGTGTGTGTGAGCGGAAAGGGCAGGCAGCTGCAAACTCAAACAGGGAGGGAGACAAAGGCGTCCCACTGCACTGATTCTTCACCCACAGTTATGGGTGAAGTCCGGGGAACCCATACTTATACAGGGTGAAACTGGACAGTAGGGAAGCACATTGAAACTTGGGCGCTGCAAAGATCTGCAAGCTTGTGGAGAGGACGAGTAAACTTGGGAACAGCAGAGGTGCACGAGTGTGCAGAGTGGACTCATGACATGCTTTCTTGTTCGGAAGCCACCGGCCTGCATTGTTTTACACCCTGGGTGAGACGTTGGGTGTGCAGACTCATTTGGGGAGAGGCTGAATTGTTCAACAGCGGGAAGAGCTCGGCAGCAGCTTTCTCTCAGAGGTGCTTGCAGACATTACCACCCGGCATAGAAACCCAGGTGCCGCACAGGGCAGAGCTGACGGAAATTAAGGCTGTCTGCTCAGCCCACAGACTCCTCTCATCCAACCTGAGCACAGCTGTCCCTCACAGCCAATTGGCCTGGAGGTCAAACCCTCCTAGTGCTAACAACAATAATCTAGGCTTAACTACAAGACTGTGCAACCCTTTAAGGGTTGCACCAAGAGTGTCCACCTCAGGTAACTGGAAAGGCTGAGCCACTATCCCTTAGAGGACATCTACCACACAAAGCTAAACAACCAACTCAGAGAAGCAGCCAAAATGCAGAGACATGGAAAAAAATCAGATGTGAAGGCAATGGAGGGGGAAAAAATGACTGGACATAGAGTTCAAAACCATGGTTATAAGGTTTTTCAAAAGGCTGCTAGAAAAGGCAGATGAACTTAATGAGATCTACAAGGAAATGAACAAGACCTACGAGGAAATGAACAAGACCCACAAGAATATGAAAAAGGACCAACTAGAAATTAAGCATATACTGACAGAAATAAAAAATATTATACAAAGACTTAAAGGCAGTATAGAGGACCTCAAGAACCAAGTCAAGGATTTGAAATACAAAGAGGCAAAATACACTCAGCTAGAAAAGCAAGAAGCCAAAAGAATCCAAGAAACTGAAGATAGTAGAAGGGGCCTCTGGAACAACCTCAAGCATACCAACATCTGAATTACAGGGTTGCCAGAAAAACAGAGAGAGCAAGATAATGAAAACCTATTTGAAGAAATAATGACTGAAAACTTCCCCCACCTGGTGAAACAAATTGACTTAGGAGTCCAAGAAGCACACAGAACCCTAAACTATAGGAATCCAAAGAGGACCACAACAAGACACATCATAATTAAAATACCAAGAGCAAAATACAGAGAATATTAAAAGCAGCAAGAGAAAAACAGTTACCTGTAAGGGAGCACCCATACAATTGTCAGCGGATTTCTCAACAGAAACGATGCAGGCCAGACGGGGGTGGCAAGAAATATTCAAAGTGATAAATAGCAAGAATCTACAACTAAGATTACTCTACCCAGCAAAGCTATCATTCAGAATTGAAGGTCAGATAAAGTGCTTTGCAAATAAGAAAAAGCTAAAGGAGTTCATCACCACCAAACCAATATTATATGAAATGCTGAAAGGTGTTCTTTAAGAAGAGGAAGAAGAAAAAGGTAAAAATAAAAATTATGAACAACAAATGCACATCTATCAACAAATGAATCTAAAAATCAAGTGAATTAAAAATTTGATGATCAGGATAACCTGGTGAATATAACAGAATCATGGCATAGAGAGGGAGTGGACTGACAATTCTTGGGGAGAAAAGGGGTGTGGGAGGTGCAGCAAGAGATTGGACAAAAATGCACCTATGGGAGAGGACAGTGGGGGGGGGGGAGGTGAGGGCGGAGTGTGGGATGGGTACCAGGTGGACGGGAGCTATAGGGGGATAAAAGGGGGAACAATGTAATTAATAAACTGAACACTAAATATTAAAATATAAAACAAAAGAACAATAAAAAACAGCACAGGACATGGGGTAGGGGTGGAGGTGGGCTAGAAGTGGCTAATGGGGAAAAGGGGGCACATCTGTAATACTTAAAACAAAGATAAATTAAAAAATAAAAATAAAAAAAGTTACCAGATTTTAGTTAAGCTGATTCTGTACATGGAGCCAAAGTTACTTGATTTCATCATTCCATATGTTGCTTGGCTGGAATTTAGAATTTAGTTTTCAGGCATTATAAATTGAAGCTATGAAGACTAGAAAGTCAACCAGAAGAAAGGATAAAACCAAATGAAATTGTCAACTGATAAGCAAAAGTAAAAGAATGCTTTAGATCTGGCTTAGCCAGGGCACATAACTGTTATTCAGAAAGAGGAGGAAAGAGAGGAAAGAAAAGAAGTGGGGAAATAATAGAAGAAAAATACACAAATATATTGTATACTTAATTTGCAAAAAATCAAAGAAAGACAAATCAGAATAAATAAACTTGCTTTTGACAAAACTACAAATGTAGTAACAGTTGGTTTTGATGCTATAGCCCCCAGGAATTGGAAACGGACTGAGCAATAGAAAAGAATTGAATGACTCTCAAGGGAAGCACACTGGTTGTCCAAATAGGTGGGCCACAGAAGGTCTTTGTTTGGTGGGTAGCGCTGCTAGTAGTTTCTATGTTTTTGTTTGGTTGGGGCTTTTTTTAGTGAATTGTATTGCTTTATGGTGAAATGTACAGCTCTCCAGTTTGTCCCCGACCTCAGCACTCCCTGTTGTCTTTCTCATCTTGGGCCAAACTCATATTCCTAAGTTACTTCCGTAAGTACTTCCTAAACTTACTTCCTCAAGGAAGACATTTGATGTTTGTCACCCTTGTTATATGAATCAAATGCTTCTTTATAGGGCATTTTAGAGGAAATAGATCAAATGGAAAGTTGGAACCTTTCTTAAGGTATATCAAGTTATGAAAGAATTATTCTTTAATACATTTAAGTAACTGTTGTATCTGGTCACATTTCATAGTTTGGAGGTCTTACTGTTGCCTTCATGTGTTTGATTACTGACTCCTACACATTCTCCATATTTTTTAATATATACTTACATAGTTAGATTTTTTTTCCTTGTGATGAGAACTTTTTTGAGATCTACTTATATTTTTAATTACATGGAATTAATGTCATAAGATGTGGACAGATGCAAATAGAATCATTACAGCAATGATCCCTTTTGTTCCCTATTTTTCTTGAACCTAATACCTATGAGGTATAACATTTTTAGCAGAGGGATTTTTTTTCAAATGAAAACTTATACAGAATCCCCGTATTTAAAAAATTCTATTTTGTTGGCATTAATAAATTGGATAAGATGAACTTATTAGTCATTTATAAGGAAAATTAACTAATATTGTTAAAATGACAGGATTTTATATTTAATGCAGTTTTAAGTCATTTCTGTATTTTATTTTATTAGGTATAAAGAAATTGCCTTCAATGAAATAAAAATAGAAGGTGCTTTAGTCCAAGATTTACACAAAACTAGTGAATTTTGAAATAAAAGTTAACATATTGTCTTTAATATCTGTAATGATTATTTGAGTATTAAAAATTATATCCCTTATTTCCAAATAAATTTGAATCAAGTATTTGTGGAATCTTTGAAATATTTTTGAAAACAACTGGAGTAAGTCACAGTGTTGCACTAAGTACCGTAGGAGTAAATCTGAGGCCCTAGTTGAGACTCAGCCATTAGCCAGCTTTGTGACCTATGTCTGCTTATTAAGTTCAAGAATGGAAAGAATGCTTATCTACCCTCCCTCATGGAACTGTTATGAGAATTAAGTTGAGCAATAAAGTAAATAGAGTTTATAATCTAAAGTGCTGTGTTAAATCATTAAATCATCACCTCATGTTTTCCCCAATTTCATTTGGATTCTTTATACCTTAACCTAGCTCCTTGTCTAGGCTGTGCTCTCAGCATTAGTATTAGCTTTCTGCCTGATTAGTTCGTTTGCCTTCAAGCAGATTCTAGTCCAACCTTGGTCCCCTCTCATCACTTACCTATACTTCAAGGCTTACCTGGCTATCCTGTCTTTACAACCCCAGATTAAAATTTTAAAGAGACAGAAAAGAGAAGACAGTATATAATAACATTATACCCATAATACAGCATATTTTTACTTAATTTTTATGGATATTTTCAAACATTACAAGACTGGTGTAATGATTTACCACTGTAGTTGTCACTCTCTTCAGTATTTATCAAAGTTTTGTCATATACTCCTCATTTTTCATTCATTTTTAGAGAGAGAGAGAGAGAGACAGATAAGTATCAATGAGACAGAGAGACACATTGATTGGTTGCCTCCCACATGCTCCCTGACCAGAGCCAGGGACAGAACCTGCAACGAGGTACATTCCCTCGACTGGGAACCAAGAACCTTTGGTGCATGGGCTGATGATCTAACCATTGCAAACACCAGCCAGAGCCCCACTTTCTTTTTGCTACAATCTCTCTAAGAAAATCCCAGAAATTATTGTATTCCACTTGCAGAATATGTACTTAATAATTTTGTTAAAAAATAATTCTGTTACTCAGTCCATTTTACCCAGTTATCTCAAAAGGTTTTGTTTGTTTGTTTGTTTGTTTGTTTGTTTTAAAACATTTGATTTGTTTAAGTCAAAATCTTAAACATGGTTCAGGTAATATGTTTGTGTGATAAGATAAGTCTCTTTAAACTTGTAAAATCTATAACCGTGTCCTAATGTTTAATCTCTAGCATAACACATAACTGCTTTTCTCTTCAGGAACAATGTGTTATCAAGATACCACTAGGATGGATAGTATAGTGACTGTGACAACATAAGTGACATATGTATTCTTGTTCACTCAAGTCTGCAGGTCCTGTTATGAAATTATATAATGCTTAGGAAATAATGCTTTTTTTAATGGGATTGGAAAATACTCTTATCAATATATAATTTGAATATTTGACAAAGGTTTTTTATTACCTTAAAATTGCTTTTATTTTATTTTATTTTTTTCAAATATTTTTTTTTATTGATTTTTCACAGAGAGGAAGGGAGAGGGATAGAAAGTCAGAAACATCAATGGGAGAGAAACATCTATCAGCTGCCTCTTGCACACCTCCATCTGGGGATGTGCCTGCAGCCAAGGCACATGCCCTTAACCAGAATTGAAACAGGGATCTTTCAGTCTGCAGGCTGACGCTCTATCCACTGAGCCAAACCGGTTCGGCAAAATTGCTTTTATTTAAAGTATGTAGAGCAAGGTTTATTAATGTATCCATTTCTCACTTAGGATATCTTGAACTAGGACATGTAAAACAGTAGATAGAATTATGGGTTTATATACAAATGATTTCAGTATTTAGAAGTTTGCTTAGTTGTGCTTATTTTTAATATATTTATAAATGGGGGAAAATCAGCCTACTGAGTTTATGAAAGTGCACAATTTCTTTTCTTCAAAGGATACTATGTGAAACTGTGAAGGATTTCGTTGCCAAAGTAGAGAAGGCATATGACAAAACTTTGGAAAATGCTGTTGTAGCAGACGCTGTGGCCAACAAAGTAAGGACACAATCAGGGCATCAAAGGTTTTTACTGACAGTGTTAACATTAAACTTGTTTTTTTTATGTGTGTGGGTTTTTTTTAATATTTTTCAAATTTAATAAATCTTTATTGTTTTGATTATTACAATTGTTCCACTTTTTTCCCCCTATAGCACCTTTCTACCCAGGTCCCACCCCATCCTCTGCCCTTACCTCCCCCAACTCTCCTCATCCAGAGGTGTACGATTTTTGTCCAGTCTCTTTCCACAACTCCCACACCTTTCCCCTGAGAATTGTCAGTCCACTCCCTTTCGATGCCTCTGATTCTGTTATATTCACCAGTTTATTCTGTTCATCAGATTTTTAATTCACTTGATTTTTAGTTTCACTTGTTGATAGATATGTATTTGTTGTTCATAATTTTTATCTTTACCTTTTTCTTCTTCTCCCTCTTCTTAAAGAATACCTTCCAGCATTTCATATAATACTGGTTTGGCCTGATGAACTCCTTTAGCTTTTTCTTATCTGTGAAGCTCTTTATCTGACCTTCAATTTTGAATGATAGCTTTGCTGGGTAGAGTAATCTTGGTTGTAAGTTCTTGCTATTCATCACTTTTGAGTATTTCTTGCCACTCCCTTCTGGACTGTTTTTCTTTTGCTGCTTTTATTATTCTCTCTTTGTCTTTTGCTCTTAGCCTTTTAATTATGATGTGTCTTGGTGTGGTTCTTTTTGGATTCCTTTTGTTTGGGGTTCTGTGCACTTCCTGGACTTGTAAGTCTATTTCTTTCACCAGGTGGGGGAAGTTTTCAGTCCTTATTTCTTCAAATAGGTTTTCAGTATCTTGTTCTCTCTCTTCTTCTGGCACCCACATAATTCAGATGTTGGTACGCTTTAATTTGTCCCAGAGGCTCTTTACACTATGTTCAAATTTTTGGATTCTTTTTTTTCTGGTTGAGTGGTTTTTGCTTCTTTGTATTTCAAATCTTTGACTTGATTCTTGCGTTCCTCTAGTCTTCTGTTGGGTCTCTGTGTAATATTTTTTATTTCAGTCAGTGTATAATTTCTAGTTGGTCCTTTTTCTTATCCTCGAGGGTCCCACTAAATTTATCAGCCTTTTCTAGGAAATTTTTTAAAAACCTTAATCGTGCTTTTGAACTCCATATTTAGTCATTTGCTTTCCTCCATTTCTTTAATTTGTGACCTGTTTCTTTGTCTCCGCATTTTCGCTGCTTCCCTGAGTTGGTAAAGTAGCTTTATGTGCTACGTGTCCTATATGGCCCAGTGGCTCAGCCTTCCCAGTTACCTGAGGTGGACAACCTTGGTGCACCCCTTTGTGGACTGTGTGTACAGCCTTGTTGTAGTTAATTCTTGATTGTTGTTGGTATCACTGGGAGGAATTGACATCCAGGCCAATTGGTAATGAGGATTAGCTCTGTCTATGCCAGAAGAATTTCTGTGCTGGAGACACCCTTAAGAGACAAGACTTGCAAAATTGCAAAAGCCTCTGTGCTCAGCTTGGATGAGGTGGAGTCTCAGAGCAGACAGCCTTGGTTTCCCATCAGCCCTGCCCTATGATGCCCCTGGCTCTCAGTGTCCCTTAGTAATCGATGCAATCACCGCTGAGAGAAAGTCTCCATTGAGTTTCACCCACTGCCAGACAGGCCAGTTTCTCCCTCGATGAATCTGAATTCCCAGACTCTTGCCTGGGACTGGAGTTCAGTGCAGTCGGAAGCTTCCATCTTCCTCCCGCGAGAGAAAGCCAGCGGTACACTCAGCAGTCAGTTCTCTCTGCATGCACCTCCAGACCTCTGTCTCTCACACCTCCCCTGAGTTTCCATGTGCTTTTCTCTTTTCCTGACAATCCAGATTCCCCCCATATGAGTCTGGGTCCCCAGAGTCTTGCCTGGAACTGGGGTTCAGTGTAGTCAGAACTGGGGTTCAGTGCAATTGGGAGCTTCCATCTCCCTCCCACTAGAGAAAGCCAGCCAGGCACTCCGCTGCCTGTCCTCTCCACGCACGTGTCTCCGTACCTCAGTCTTTTGCAACTCCTCTCAGTATCCATGTGCTTTTTTTCTTTCCTTCTAGTTGTAGAATTTCCTGTGGTTCTGGATGGTGTCCGTTTTATCTTTTAGTTGTAGTTTTGAAATTGTTGTGCGAAGCAGCAGTTTAGGCGTTTACCTATGCCACCATCTTGGTTTCCCCTCTATTCATTCTTCATCATGAGAAATCAAGCCTATGGGGAAGGGAAGGGAAAGTCATGGCAATACTCCCTGGTGGTGGAGCGCATGCAAGAGCAACATTGAGCTTGTTTTACGGCTAAATTGATTAAGTGGTTTTCTTGCCAAAACATAAATCACAAGAAGTTACTTTTGAATCAGATATAACTGTTTAAAACATTCTATTTTATGGTTACCCTTAAGATGTAGGAAAACTGCATTGCTGAAGACCATCCAACAAACTTAATTTTATAATCCACCTCCCTGTTCCACTGACCGGCATGGCGAAGGAGGAAAGCATGGTAGTCAGGTCACAGGGCGCATGTCGGGAGGCAAGATTCCGTGGAGAGAGGAATGGCTTTCCATTTCCAGGCAGACTCTGGCCAGTCGAGTGCCTCCCAGCACAGTTTCTCCGATTCCCTAGACTTTACAGACCTCTATACCTTTGAGGGTTATGTTTCTTGTCTTTATCTTTATAGATTTTTTTCTCCCCTTTGAAAGCTTTCTGAGGCTAAACTAAGAGTCATTTTTCTGAACCTTAAAAGTTACTATCTGCTTTCATGCATTCATGAGAGGGCATTTTTCAATAAGGCTTGGTGCTCTTGGGCTTGCAAAGAAATGATCTCCCCCAGATTTATGTTGTAGATGGGGGTTTATTCGAGAGAAAAGAAAAGATAATAGAAATAAACATACAGTTGAAGTTTCTAATCTCTTTCTCTACCCTGTGGAAAGATTCAGAAAAAGAAACCCTCCTGACTGACACTTTCTTTTAACTCTTTCTGCTATAACTTTGTCTTACCTGTTATCAAGGGCAAATAAATGGAGAAGGGAATCACTGGAAATTCAGTCTTCAATTACCCTTAGTAATTCAAGGAAAGTAGAAAGAAACAGGGGCCAGTGCCTGTGCATTTTTCTCTTTACTCTTTCTTTGAGCCAATAATTCATCAGGCACCGTTGACTCCTTTGCAAACCAAAGCTTTGAAGGTGAGCTTATGAAGACTCATCAGAAGTTAAAGTGTTATGTACTGTATGGCAAATTTTGTGTAATATTTAAATTTTTGTCCAATGTGTCATCTTATAGTAAAGTTTTTTTTTTAAATATATTTTATTGATTTTTTACAGAGCAGAAGGGAGAGGGATAGAAAGTCAGAAACATTGATGAGAGAGACATCGATCAGCTGCCTCTTGCACGCCCCCTACTGGGGATGTGCCCGCAACCAAGGTACATGCCCTTGACCGGAATCGAACCCGGGACCCTTCCGTCCCCAGTCCGACGCTCTATCCACTGAGCCAAACCGGTGTCAGCGTAGTAAAGTTTTTTTTATTGTGTGTGTGTTGGTTATTTTTTTTTTTTAGGAAACATGGCTTATACAGTGATTGTAAAGATTTTCACCTATGAAATGGAGTCTAAATGGTTCTGAAAGTATAAATAAATAAATTTAAATAAGTGTGATGTTTTTTAAAATTATAAATTATTTAATCTTTTGGCTGTCTAAAGTATAATGTATAATAGCAACTAATGGTAAACATCAGTATCCCGGATGTTTCCTTTAAAATCAGAAACCATTCATTTAAATTATCATTTTTTATCTCTTGTGAATGGAGATTCAATGTGGCATTCTTTTCCTTCTTTTCTTAGTGTTCAGTCCTCAATGAGAAGCTTGAACAACTGCTCCAGGCTTTGCGTACAGAGTCCCAGGCTGCGCCCATTCTCCCAGGCATCAGCCCTGTCCTTGTAGAAGAAGATACAGTGGAATCTTCGAGTGAAGAGTCCTTGTGTGATAGCAAGGAACAGCTCTTGGATGACACTACAAAACCTTCCTCCCAAAGAGCAGAGAAACCAAAGGAAATAATGTTGCGAGCAAATAGTTTAAAGAAAGCAGTGAGGCAAGTCATTGAAGAAGCCGGAAAAGGTACACATACCAACAAAATGGGCTTTTGAAGATGATAGCAACATGCCTTGTAAGCACGATAAGATGTTTCTTATTGGTCAGACTGGACACACACCAAAAAAAATATTTTTGGTGGTTTGTTTTGTTTCTTAAGACAAGGTAAAAGATAATATTATTAAAGTGAAATTTATACCAGTAAATAGTTCTAATTATTGTTTCAGTAGCAGGGATCAACATAGTAATGGTACTTAATAAAACCTCAGAAACCAAGTATACTGGAATCATAGAAATAAAATTAAAAATTACTTTAAATAATATCCTAAGATTTAAAATATGTTTTACTTAATTGGAATCTTTGAATTCTAAACAAAAATCAAACCTGTATACTACTTTAAAAACATTTTCCTAACTGTTTAGGTTGCTTTTTTAAGAGTTTATAAAAGTTTTGCCTTTTATACTTTAATATTTAGCTATCCTATCTAATAAAAGAGTAATATGCAAATTGACCATACCTCCAATCCAGCCATGCCCACCAGCCAATTAGGAGCAAGTTATGCAAATAAACCCCGACCAAGATGGCTGCCACCACTGAGCAAGAGGGAGGCTTGGGTTTCTGTGGCAATGGAGGAAGCCAAACTTTCCACCTGCCATTGCCAGAAATGCTACAAAGTTTCAATTATAGAAGATACATGATGCCAACAGAAATGGTGGCAGCCACAGAGCTGGAGAGAGAAGAGGCTTAGGGTTGCCGAAGTAATGGAGGAAGCCAAACTTCTGCAACCCTAGTACCCTGGCCTCCACTCTAGGCTATAAAGTTTCAAACAGAAATGGCTATCACCACAGAGCGAGCAGAAGGCTTGGATCTGCTCTAGGCTACAAAGTTTCAATTGTAGAACATAAATTAATCCCAGAACCCAAGGCCTCCACTTGGGGTGGGAGGGAACCCTGGCCAGCCTGAAAACCACCATAGACTCCTTGCCCAGGCCGCCCCACACACCAAGGAACCCCCACCCTGATCCGGGACACCCTTCAGGGCAAACCAGCCAGTCCCCACCCATGCACCAGGTGCTATCCTATCTAATAAAAGAGTAATACGCAGATTGACCGTCACTCCAACACACAAGAGGGCTAACCCCATGTGGACACAGGATGGCCACCACAAGATGGCCAGCAGAGGAGGACAGTGGGAAGTTCCAGGCCTACAAGGGAGAGCAGTTTTGGGGGATCAGGCCAGCAGGGGAGGGCAGTTGGGAGGGACCAGGCCTGCAAGGGAGGGCAGTTGGGGGCAATCAAGCCTGCAGAGGAGGTCAGTTAGGAGTGACCAGGCTGGCAGAGGAGGGAAGTTGGGGGCAAACAGGCTGGCAGGGGAGCATTTAGACATCAATTAGGCTGGCAGGGTAGTGGTTAAGGGGTGATCAGGCTGGCAGGCAGAAGCAGTTAGGGACAATCAGGGAGGCAGGCAGGCAAACAGTTTGGAGCCAGCAGTCCTGGATTGTGAGAGGGATATCCGACTGCCCATTTAGGCCTGATCAGGCAGTTGGACATCTCTCAAGGGGTTCCAGATTGGAGAGGGTGCAGGCTGGGCTGAGGGACACCCTTCTCCGTGCTCCCCACCCCCCGTGCACGAATTTCGTGCACCGGGCCTATATATTTATAAAGGGCTAATATGCAAAGTGTCCCTGCAGGAGTTTGACCAGGAGACTGGGAGTTTTATTGCTTGCTTTGATGTGTGCTGACCACCAGGGGCCAGTGTGGAATGAAGGAAGGCTCTGGCTGGCAGCTGAAGAAGGGAAGCCTTGGTTGGCAGCCAGAAGGCCCTGATTGGCCATGATTGCCAGCCAGGCCTAGGGACCCTGCTCATGGAGAATTTCATGCACCAAGCCCCTAGTGTTAATATAATATGTATAATCTTAGGACTTCCATAGTAGACTAATCAGTTGTAACTTGTAAGTGGACTTGTATTTCATTCTCTAAATTTCTTATATTTTTTCTTCTAATAAAAATGTAATTCTGACAATTTAATTTCATAATCTCTAGCATTATAGACATTATCCCCAAATTTATCATCAATTAGTGACTATGCAATTTCTTTTGGTTTGTGTTTCAATTTTTCTTCCCTAAGCATATATTGATTTTATTTTTTCTTATTTCAACATGTTTATCTTCTTATTGCTTAAAGTTATGGATGACCAGACAGTTCACCCCTGTGAGCCAGTTAATCAGTCATTCGATAATGACAGTACAGAAACAGATGAATCTAAAGAAGAATCTAAAGATGATGATGCAAAAGAGTCATTAACTGGTAAGGAAACTAAGAAAATTATTTTGCAATTAAGTAAAGTATAGTTTTCAAAAGGATTGTCAGTTTGAAATAAACTACTTGTATTTTGTTTTCAACAAGGCTTTTCAAAATTTAAAGCTTAGCCATTCATGAATACTAAAATAATAAAGGTAACATTATTTAGATTAAGTTCTCTCACTTTTTATCATATAATGTAGAGATTATAATAGTAAACTAAAAATTGTAGGACCAAACATGCTTAAATATCTTAATTTTCCTTAAAAAAGAGAAGCAAAACACCTGAATCACTAGATTTCAACCTCTTTGAACTCATACATTCCTTTGAGAATTATATGAAAATTGCAGGCCCCATATTCATAAAATTTGGCATTTAAATAATTCATCAATTTCTTGAGTTTCATTGACCAGCAAATAGATGGTTGATAATTGTTACTAAATTAAGCTTAAACAATAATAAGATATCTAGTTACAATCCTTGCACTACTGAAATTAATTTTGCCAATAAATTAATATGTAGTTAGTTGCTTAAAGAATATTTATGATTCCTCAACTTTTTAAGTTTGGATTGAGGATGGATTTATACTTATATTGTGTAAGGGAAAAATAATATACTAGTCTAAAACAAAAAAATTAAAATGTTGAGAAGATAGTGTGAAAATATTTCCATAGTAGTAATGTAAAGTCAACACTTATATTAGAGCTGTTTACAAGCATTACATTTTTACTTTCATTACATATGAACTTGAGCAGATTACTATTCTGTGGCTTTCTCATCTGTAAATGGGGATAATAATGTCCCTGCTTTATAACAAATCTACTTGTTGCAAAAGTTTAAATAAGTTAATACACAAAGTGTCTAGAATAGTGACTCATATATAGTGCTGTTTATATGAGTGTTTGTTGTCATTGTCATTATTATTATTGCCACTACTGCCACTGCTACTAATTACACTCACTTTGAAAGGCTATTCCTTAATTGTATTTAAAACTCTCTAAGAGGCTTCAAAATGAGACCTTATAGACCTTACATCTCTGGCATATTCTACAACCTTAGCCTTTTCAGAATTCCTGTATGTGTATTCCACTTCCATTGTAATTTGCTAAGGAAACTAATAAATATAGATAATAGAGCTATAGATATTGATACTGAATTAGACAGATTATATGCATCTTTAATGATGCAGTATTTTATCTTATTTGTTGGCAAGTAATCCAATTTAGTCAGAATCAGCAATAAAAGGGTTTCTGCATTAAATAATCATTATTGTTTGAAGCACACTCATTGCATTATCATTATTTTGTGTAATGAATCATGTGTCTGAGATGTGCAAAATACAGTATACTAATATGATTAATGAGACATTTAAGAACCATGAGACATTAATTTATTTACCTGCAATGGAACATCAGTCTTAGCCACCAGGATGTGCTCTGCTTTTTATCAGAGATGAATATCAAAAGGTTGTTTTTATTAGAAATTAGCTCCAGAGCTTCCATCTGTGAAAAAAAAAAAGTGTTCTGTTACTTTTCTTTAGTGCAACTAGACTGTTTTTGAACATAGAAGAGAATGTAAGATGAATATAATTAGTTTGTAATTCATCTTAGGAAGTCTAAAGGTAATTAAGTTTTAGAGTATTTTTAAATTGAGTTAGAGGATTGCTGTTTTTTTTGAATACCTGCCAATAGCTCCTAAATTAGTTAAAGATATATGTGCTCACCATTAAAATTCTCCAGTTTAGGTTTAATTAAATTTCTATTTTTTGTTGTTAATTTTGAGAGTAAGTCTCTTTTGGAATAATTTTTAAAATGTATTGAGCTTTCACAAAACATGATGGGACTATTTGGGACAAATTGTTCTTTTAAATAAATAACTGAGAAGTACAGGAAAAGTATATTGCTTTCATTTGAAAAAAATAAACTATTTTCTCTTTCATTTGTATAAGAAAATGTTAACTCATGGTTAACATATTAGCTCTGGGAATTACATTAATTAAATTTAACTGTTCATCCAACATTTATGAAAAAAGGGTTGCATTGATAACATACATAACCCATATGTTTTATTTTTTAAAATTATCAGGTTTCACAATTTTTTTTTCTCTTTACATATGGGATGATCACATTCAAATTGTGAGTATTACTGACCTTTAATTATGATAGGCATCTCTTTTCTAATGATCTCCATCTATTTAAAATGAGAGGTCAAGGTCAAGTTTCTCCATATAGTAAATCTCAAGAAAATGAAAATAAAGTGGTAAAATAGATAAGCACAGAGTAATATTTTCAGTTCTACAGATTGATTGAACCATGTTTTAAATTATTTTATGTTGTGAATTTATAGGGGCTTCCTTATTTCTGTAACTTTATCATTTCTTCTTTTTAATCTGGACTTTTTGCCAACAGCTAAAACTGCACCTCAGTCTCCAGATGGTGGGGCAAGTCGTTCCCAGCCTGATGCTGGCTCTGGCCCGGCTGTGGCAGCCAGCAAAGAAAACCTCCCTGTGCTCAACACCAGAATAATCTGCCCAGGTAGTTCATATTCTGAAACATGATATATTTTTTAAATATTTCTGTAAAAATGTATAGCTATTCATTTTTATGAACTTTTAAAATATGTGTTTTTGTTTTTTACTAATATACTAAAAACCCAGTGCACAAAATTCTTGCCTGGGTAGGCTCCCTAGACCTAGCCAGCAAGCGATCAGGGACAATCTGTGGGGCAACCGGCGGGGCAATCAGGGCCCCCACTGGAACCCACCTTGGCTGGCCTGGTGCTGCCCACTTGCCAGCCTGGCCCCCTCCACCACTGCTGATCGCCTCCCTCAGTGCTGTACCCTGACCACCCCGCCACTGCTGCCAGTCACCTCCCAGGGCGACCAGTGGGGCAATTGGGGGGGGGGGGCACTGGAACCCATGTTGGCTGGCCTGTGGGCTGGGGGCAGCTCCTGCGTTAAGCATCTTGCCCCCTGGTGGTCATTGTGAGTCATAGCAACTGGTCGTTCCACCGTTTGTTCTGCTGTTTGGTAATGTGCATATTAGGCTTTTATTATATGGGATATTTTTATTGTTTTCAGAGAGTAAGGGAAAGGGAGAGAGAGATAGAAACGTCAATGATAACTGGGGATCATTAACAGATTGAGCCTACAACCTAAGCAGGTGCTCTGACTAGGAATGGAACTGACCTCCTGATTCATACCGTTTCCCCAAAAATAAGACAGTGTCTTATATTAATGTTTGCTCCCAAAGATGCACTGGGTCTTATTTTCAGGGGATGTCTTAATTTATCATGAAGAAGAATACGGTACACATTTATTGTTGAACAAAAAGGAAATTTATTACCGGTACGGTGGTAGTTGTCATCACAAACCAGCATAACTAGACAAACTGTGAATCCTGCGGTATCAAGAATTTCTTGTTAGTACCATTATTTCCATGTACAACAATCTATGGTATGTTTACTGATATTTACTGGTATGAACACAAAGTAAGATTTATTCAATGACAGTCATGTTGTCATCTTCTGGAACATCATAACAATCCAAACCCTGAATTTCCTGGTGAATTTCTTGTGATTCCATTTCTTTCAAAATCAAAGTGGACCAAATCTCTCATGTTTAGCAATAGCACTGTCCTTAAATGAGTACTTCTTGTCAAGGTAGCCTGCTCATAGTGCATTTGCAATGCCACTGTCAGTGACTTTCTCCCATGAATTCTTCACTCAAGTCACAACCTCTTGCAGTTTAGGTTTCACAAAGTTTCCACGCTGATTTCTCTCCATTCTATTTTCAATGTAGTCATTAATTTCCATGTGTAAATTGTCCTTGAATGGCTTGTTTATTGCAATATCAAGAGTCTGAAGATAGGCTGTCATTCCTGCAGGAATCATTATTTGATCTATTTTTCTTTCGTGAAGAAATTTATTCATGTCTTTAGTGTGGTGAGCCTGGCTGCATCCCAGACTAGCACACCTCTTTGGCTCCCTCACATAACAAGCAGCAGCATTAAATCGACCTAGTTCCTTAGAACTGCTTGTGTGGCCCAGGCTTTTTCAGTTTCAAGAAAAAAAATATTATCAGGGAGGTCTTATTTTCAGGGGGATGCCTTATATTACAGCGAGAGGCAAAACTGTGAGTAGGTCTTATTTTCGGGGGATGTCTTACTTTCGGGGAAGCAAGGTAGGTTGGCATTCAACTGCTAAGCCAAACTGGCTGGGCTTTTTTTTGCTTACTTGTAAATCCTCACCTGAGGATATTTTTCTTCATTGCTTTTTTAGAGAGTAGAAGGGAGGGAGGGAGAGAAGAAGGGGACAAGGGAGGCAGAGAGAGATAAACATTGATGTGAGAGAGACACATAGATTGGTTGCCTACCACACATGCTCTCACTGGGGCCGGTATCAAGCCTGCAACCCATGTATAAGCCCTTGATTTGAAATTGAATCTGTGAGCCTTGGTCCCTGGGCCCACATTCTAACCATTTGGAAACACTGAACAGGGCTAAAATGTGTTCTTAAAAATAAATGTCCCTTTAGGAGAACGTGCTTGGTACATTTATCAACCATAATCCAGATCCTTAAACTTTTGTGTGTATAAGAATTGCCTAGAAAGTACTAAAATACATGTTTATGGTCTCTGCCCTGAGAAATTTTGTTTGAGTAGTTCTAGAGCGGAACCCAGGAATCTGCATTTACTAAGTACTCAAGGTAAATCCCATCTTATATTTTACTCCCTTTTAAGTAACTTCACGTTTCCTTTTAGTTTTTTTTTCTTTTTCTTTTATTTTATTGTGTTTTATTCTTTAAAATATTACAAATAGTAGTACATTTTTCCTTTTTTTCCCCCCATTGTACTCCCTCCAACCTCCCCTACCCCCCAGCACATACCCTCACCCGCCCCTCCCCTCCGCCCCAATGTCTTCTATCCGTTGGTTATGCTGATAATGCATGCATACAAGTCCTTCGGTTGATCTCTTACAGCCCCCACTCCCCACCCTCCCCTGCCTTCTCACTGTAGTTTGACATTCTGTTCAATGCTTCTTTGTTTCTATATCTATCTTTTCCCCCCGTTTCTTTTCTTTTTTTAAAAATATATTTTATTGATTTTTCACAGAGAAGAAGGGAGAGAGATAGAAGTCAGAAACATCGATGAGAGAAACATCAATCAGCTGCCTCTTGCACACCTCCAACTGGGTATGTGCCCGCAGCCAAGGTACATGCCCTTGACCGGAATCGAACCTGGGACCTTTCAGTCCACAGGCCGACGCTCTATCCTCTGAGCCAAACCAGTTCGGCCCCCCATTTCTTTTCTTTAAAAAAAACTTGTATCTGCATACTGGAAATAAATATATAAGAACAAAATATGATTGAGTCTCAGTTTCAGTGTCCAACAGTTCTGAGTCCCAGTTTCAATATCAAATAGTTCCTTATGTGTACATGTCAGCAATGGTATCTGGATGGTGAACAAATGGTGGCAATGCAGTTCCACCCTCTCTGGTTTGGTCCTGGGCCGCCTGCAGCGATGCACAGCTGCTGCTGATTGCTAGTATGGCAAAGTGTTGTCAGCGTCTTCCATCTCTGTACTGTCTTCGCGGTTGGAGCAGACCTGTCAGTTCCTCTTTGTTGTAGGGATCCACATGGTCTTAGAATTGTTTTCTGAAAATATATAAACATATTCTCAACCAAAAGTTAATAAAGGGATCCTTTCTGTAAGTTAGACTTGGGATTCTTTCTATTTTTGCCCAGTTGATTTTCCTTTGGCTTATTTTGAAACCATGTGTGTTTTTCATGGGTGTCCTGCTGTTAGCATTATAAATGGAAATTAATTTTCTGAAGAATTTTCTAGATGTAATTTACTTACAGGATATTTTTCCTTACATGATATTACCCCACTACCCCCCCCTTTTTTTTTTATTAATGGGGGCTTTTTAGAAATTTTATATTGCAGTTTTGGTAACTAAATTTTAATTTTTGCACAAAAATATGATTGCTTTAGGTTTTTTGCATGTTAGGGAATTTTACAGTGAGATGAACTACTAATAGAAATTTTAGTTAATATTTTAGGAACAGCTTTTGGTCCAGTACACTTAAATTTTCTTGAGTATTCACTTATTTCAATTGGCCAATTTATATCTGAAAACTTGATTACTATTTTATTGTCAAATTTAATACTCAAGCAAAAATCTTAGTTTACCCTGTAAATATTAGTGGAAAGGATTATTTGCATTCTTGAGTAGGCCTGAGCATTCTTGGTACTAGATTGGATTTAGATATAAGGCAGCTGTTGCTGTCCAAGTCTCGGTCTGTAACCTAGGTCCCGATCTGAGCTGCGCGTGGGAGGTGAAGCAGCCATGGGGGCAGGAGATCTCCCTCAGAAGGGGTGAGAGTTCAGACCCTGCAAGGTTATGGGGGTGAGGGTCTGTGCCCCACCTCTGTTGACCTTTTAGTTTTAGTTCTCTCCTGTTGGCCCCTCTGCGACTGTGCCTGTCTTAGGTTGTTCCTTCCCTGAGGAATCTTACCTGTCTCTGGCTAACCAACCATCCTCCAGGGCCACGCAGGGTGATGTGAGGTTCAGTTCTATAACCTTGGTAGTCTATGCTCCTGTGGCCTCCATGCCCAGCACCTGCCTTGGGATTCCCTCACCTGCTGGCGAGGTCCCATTACTGATCACATATCTTGGGAGACTCAGGTTTCATCTCCAGGGAGGGCCCAGCTCACACCATTGGGCAAAAGACAAATCCATGGTGCCAGCCACCCAGAGGCTTCAACCTCAGCTTGAACTGAAAGCTCAGGCAACAACCGTGTGCACTTGGATTGTGAGAAGAGCGTCCCTCTTGCCAAAAAGGACAAGAGGGGCCAATACAGAATGCTCAACTGCCTTCCCAGTGCCTTAATTCCTTTTGAAAGGGATTAATTCCTTTCCTATCCTTTTGTGAATTGCTGCTAAACATTCAAAGAATTAGTTTGTAAGTTTCTTTGAGATAATTGTACAGTATGCTCTTGTCAAATATCAAAAATTATAATGACACTGTAGAATAATATCATGTAAGGGGGTGAGGGTCTGTGCCCCACCTCTGTTGACCTTTAAGTTCTCTCCTGATGGCCCCTCTGCGACTGTGCCTATCTTATGGGCTTATGGGGGGCCTAGCCTAAGGACTGGTGTCCATAGGAGATGACATGCCCTAGGCCATGTCAATTCATTTGCAAAACTAGCTGCCAATTCTTTTTTATAACTATATATAATCTTTGTCAGAGAGGCAAAAACACAAATTACTTACCTTAGTTCAAGAGGTCAAATATATTGACTTTCCCCTTACTCCTTCCATCCCCCACTTACCCTGAGGTTTGACATTCTGATGGACGTTTCTCAGTTTCTGGATCCATTCTTGTTCATCAGTTTATGCTGTTCATTATATTCCACAAATGAGTGAGATCATGGATATTTATCTTTCTCTGCCTGGCTAATTTCACTTAGCATAACGCTCTCCAGCTCCATCCGTGTTGTTGCAAATGATAGGAGCTCCTTCTTTTTTACATCAGCGTAGTATTCCATTGTGTAGATGTACCACAGTTTTTTAATCCACTCATCTGTTGATGGACACTTAGGCTGTTTCCAATTCTGGCTATGGTAAATTGTGCTGCTATGAACATAGGGGTGCATATATGCTTTCTAATTTGTGTTTCTAGTTTCTTGGGATATATTCCTAGAAGTGGGATCACTGGGTCAAATGGGAGCTCCATTTTTAGTTTTTTGAGGAAACTCCATACTGTTCTCCACAGTGGCTGCACCAGTCTGCAATCCCACCAGCAGTACACTATGGTTACTGTTTCTCTGCATCCTCACCGCACTTATCATTTGTTGATTTGTTGATGAAAACCATTCTGACAGGTGTGAGATTGTACCGCATTGTCGTTTTGATTTGCATCTCTGGGATAATTAGTGACTTTGAGCAGGTTTTCATATGTCTCTGGGCCTTCCTTTTGTCTTCTTTTGAAAAGATTCTATTTAGGTTCATTGCCCACTTTTTTTATTGGATTATTTGTCTTCCTTTTATTAAGTTGTATAAGTTGCCTGTAGTTGCTTGAGATTAAACCTTTATCAGTGATAACATTTGCAAATATGTTCTCCCATACAGTGGGTTTTCTTGTTGTTTTGTTGGTGGTTTCTTTAGCTGTGCAAAAGCTTTTAATTTTGATGTAGTCCCATTTGTTTATTTTCTCTTTAGCTTCCATTGCCCTCGAAGCAGTATCAGTGAAAAAGTTCTTTCGGCATAACCCACGAACACAGACAATAGGGTGGTGAAGACCTGAGGCAGGATGTGGGTGGGGGTTAGAAGGAGTCAATGGTGGAAAAAAGGGGACATCTTTAATACTTTCAACAATAAGATACATTTAAAAAAAGAAAAAAATCATAAAATATGCTTTGATATGAATGAAAACAAAAATATAGCATATGCCAAAACTTATTTATACAGCTAAAGCTGTGCTTAGAGTAAAATTTGTACCTGTAAATCCCTATATTAAGATCTCAAAATCTAACTCTCTAACTTAATAAATTGGAAAAACAAGAAGAGCAAACTAAATTCAAAGCAGCAGTAGGAAGGAAATCAATAAAGATTAGAGTAGAAATAAGTTAAATTGAGTATAAAAAATAATACAGAAAACCAATGAAACCAAAAGTCGATTTGTGAACAGAGTAACAAAATTGACAAACCTTTACACTGACCGAGAAAGTAAGATAGAAGATTCAAAGTACTAAAATCAGGAATTAAAACAAGATATCACCATGGACTTTACTGAAATAGACAGGATTATAAGGGAAAAACAAATTAGATAACCTAGATCAGTGGTTGGCAAACTCATTAGTCATCAGAGCCAAATATCAACAGTACAACGATTGAAATTTCTTCTAAGAGCCCAATTTTTTAAACTTAAACTTCTTCTAATGCCACTTCTTCAAAATAGACTCACCCAGGCCGTGGTAATTTGTAGAGGAGCCACACTCAAGGGGCCGCAGTTTGCCCACCACAGACCTAGATGAAATGGACAAACTGCTAGAAACACACAAACTACCAAAACTGCTTCAAGAAGAAATAGAAAATCTGAGTAGACCTTGAATATGTAGAGAGAATGAATTTGTAATTTAAAAAAAAAAGGTGCTATAAAGAAAAGCCCAGACCCAAATTGCTTCACTGTTGAATTTGAAAGAAAAAATAACACCGCCCTAGCTAGTTTGTCTCAGTGGATAAAATGTCAGCCTGTGGACTGAAGGGTCCTGGGTTCAATTCCAGTCAACATGCCTGGGTTGTGGGCTCAATCCCAAGTAGGGGGGAATGCAGGGGCAACCAATCAATGATTCTCTTTCATCATTGATGTTTTTCTCTCTCTCTTCCTCTCTGAGATCAATTTAAAAAAAGAAGAAATGACACTAATTTTTCACACACACTTTCAGATACTAGAAGAGGAAAAAATACTCTATATCCTTCTGTGAGTCCAGTATTACCATGATATAAAACCAAAGACATCACAAGAAAACTACAGATCAATGTCGTTCAAGAATAGCAACACAAAAATCTTCAACAAAATACTAGCTAATTGAATACTTCAACAACTTTAAACAATTATACACCATTACCAGTGTTCTCCCAGTGATGCAAGGTTGATTCAATATAATGAAAATCAATGTGACATACACATTAATAAAGGACAAAAACATAATCATCTCAGTAGATACAGAAAAAGCATTTTTAAAAAGCCAACATCATTTAAAGGTAAAAACACAAACAGGAATAGAAAGGAACTTCTTCAACTTGATAAAAGGCATCTATGAAAAACCTAGAGCTGACATCATGTTTAATGGTGAAAGGTGAAAGCTTTCAAAGATCCAGAACATGACAAGGATGTCTACTCTTTCCATTCTAGTCAACATTGTATAGGAAGCGGTTTTAGCTTAGGAAATTAGAAAAAACAAAAAGTATTAAAGATATCCAAATTAGAAAGGAGGAAGTACTGTATGTTTTTATGGTTTATGTTACATATAGAAAATCCTAAGGAGTACACATACACACACTATTAGAGATAATAAATGAGTACAACAAGGTTCCAGGATAAAAGATGAATATATAAAAAGTAATTGCATTTCTCTAGTAATGAACAGTCTTAACATGAAATTAAAATAATTTTATTTATAATAGTATAAAAATAATAAATTTAAGGTGAAAAATTTGAATACTGAAAACTACAAAACATTGCTGAAAGCAGTTAAAGAATATCTAATTAAACATAAAGACATCTGTGTTCATGGATTGGAAGACATAATATTATTAAGATGGCAACTTATCTCAAATTGACTACAGATTTCACACAATCTTACCAAAATCCTAACTGCGCATTGTGCAAAAATTGACAAGCTGATCTTAAATTCCCATGGAAATACAAAGGACCCAGAAGAGTTCATTAAAAACAACATTGTAAAGGAAGAAGAAAGTTGAAGGACATACTTCCCGATTTCAAAACTTACTACAAAGCTACAGTATTCAAGACCACATGGTACTGGCATAATAGTCATATAGGCCAATGAAATAGAACTGAGAATCCACAGCTCTAATATTTATGGGTAATTAGTTTTCAACAAGTATGCTAAGACAGTTATTCAATAGGGAAAGAATAGTTTTTTCAACCACTGGTACTAGAATAATAAGTAGATATACAGTAAGGACTATGTAGGTCCCTTCCTTCACACCATACATAAAAATGTAAGAGCCAAACCTATAAAACCACAAAAGGACATATAGATGTAAATGTTTGTAACTTTGGAGTAGGCATTGGTTTCTTAAAAAGCACAAGCAACACATGAAACTATAAATTGGACTTCATTAAACTTAAAGATAGTTGTAATTCAAATGACGCCATCAAGAAACTGAGATGACAATCCACAGGATGGGAGAAGATGTTTGCAAATAGTGTGTCTGATAAGTTGCCAGTATCCAGAATATATAAAGAACTAAAAATTCAACCATAAAAAGACAAATATCCCAATTTAAAAATAGGCGAAGGATCTGGGTAGTCATAGCCCCAAAAAGATATACAAATGGCCAATAAATAAATTTGAAGTTTTTCATAGTTAGAGGTAAGACAAATGCTTCACTTTTTATGTTCAATACTATATTCTAAAATTAATACATTTAACAGTTTACTACTTATTGACACCAGCATGATTTTTCACCTTAGTATATATGTTAACTTTTTGAGTATTATCTGTGCTTTGTGAATATGGAAATGGTAACTTCATGACATTTTGAGTAATTCAGCCTTTATTGTAAACTTCTTAGTCTTCATACTTTATTTATTATAACAAAGGAAGTAATATTTGTTGAAGTCACAGAACCATTGGGATGGTAAATGAGAAACGGTTACCAAGAGACTCCAATGTAGGTACTCATCTGCTTCTCTTTTTTTTATCGCAGCATATATATTCTAAGAAGCATCAACAGCCTTGTACCTACCAGTGTCATAATTCTTAATTTTTATTAATGAGAGTAGCAGGCTTTGAGATTAGTCCTAAAATATGTACTAGATTTTCCTTAACATGTAATCCTGTATATGCTTATTTTTCCTGTCCAGGTTTAAGAGCAGGACTGGCTGCCTCAATTGCTGGGAGTTCTATTATCAACAAAATGTTACTAGCAAATATTGATCCTTTTGGTGCAACACCATTTATTGACCCAGATCCAGATTCAGTGTAAGCAAATACTTTCATAGATTTTGTTTTGGCTTTTCTTGTCACTGAAACTAATGGTAACATTTAAAATGTATTACAATCAGTATGGTTCCATGTACAGAAGAATCATCAGAAAATGTCAGCAGTTGATCATGATGAGCATAGTGGCCCTCGTGTAATATAGTGGTTTTCATGACCTGATCCTGAGGTGGGTCCCTTCCAGTTGTTGCCTTAGGCAGTAAGCCTATCACAAAGTGAGACTCCACTGTAACCACTTTTCTCTGGAACAAGATCACTGACTCCTTCACATCCATATTCATGCTATTCCCTTCACCTCCTTTCTTCTTGGTCTTGTCAAATCTGTCATCTTCCACTTCCAGCTTCTGGGTTTAGTTATTTCAGAAAGCTATGGCCTACATTGATCTCTTCTCTTCTTAAACTCCTACATTTTTTGCCAGTTCAATATATCTTCCTTTTACTTTCATGTTTGATTTTGCCTTACTATATTTCATTTCTCTAAAGACAACCCTCAACAACAAGACCATATTTTAAACTCTGTACTTTCCAAAGTGCCTGGAAGAATGGAATAGATCTAATAGGGTTTTGCTCATTAAGCATTTATTCATTGATAAGAGTATGAGCGAAGGAGTCTTTCTTTCTTTCTTTTTTTTAAATATATTTTATTGATTTTTTACAGAGCGGAAGGGAGAGGGATAGAAAGTCAGAAACATCAATGAGAGAGACATCCATCAGCTGCCTCTTGCACGCCCCCTACTGGGGATGTGCCCGCAGCCAAGGTACATGCCCTTGCCAGAATCGGACCCGGGACCCTTCAGTCCGCAGTCCTACGCTCTATCCCCTGAGCCAAACCGGTCTCAGCAGGAGTCTTTCTAATGATTAAAAAAAAGAGGAGTTTTGCAAGCCCTGCCATGTGTGTGTGGTGGGGGCTCATGTAGGAGAGGGAACTGAGATTTTTGCTAGATGGTAGAAAAGCAGTGCCGTGACTCTTCCTTCACTTTGTGTTGCCCACCATCCCTTTATTTGTTACCAGCATTTACAGGCATATACTGGAGTCGTGCATATTTTACATGAATAGGAAATGATTTCTGCTTAACTTTACTCACAGGAATGGAAGCTTTAATGGTTTTAAGTGCTGTGTATAAATTATAATTGTTATGAACTGAAATTGACTTTTATGTACTTTTCCTTATTATTATAGAGATGGATATTCAGAAAAATGTGTCATGAACAATTACTTTGGGATTGGATTAGATGCAAAAATTTCATTAGAATTTAATAATAAGAGAGAGGAGCACCCTGAAAAATGCAGGTAATTTTGGTAATAGTAATAATGTTATTACATGAAGGCAATTTTACTTTGATTTCATTTGTTACCTCTTTTTGCTTGCTCTGCCTTTAAAGATTAAATAAATAGTAGTTACTGAAATCGCCTGCCAACATTTATTTTCAGGAGCCGAACTAAAAACTTGATGTGGTATGGAGTCCTTGGTACTCGGGAGCTACTACAAAGATCATACAAGAATTTAGAACAGAGAGTTCAGCTTGAGGTAAGTTTACCCTGAAGTAAAGACATTTCAGGCTATATTACTTAGAAAAATGATTGTATTTGTGGAGTGTATTTGGCCCAAATTCCTCTTGATTAGTGTTTAAACACTTGAGGGGGGAAAAATGGAAGTAGTTACCAACTTTCTACTAAGGAGGTATAGAGATTGGATATGAGTGACAATTATCATAGCTCCTGAAATTTGTATCCTGCTGTGGAGTCCTGGGACCCCGTAAACAGCTGGAGCCATGGAAGTATATTTACAGGATAGATTTTTAATGGACTTCCTCATTTAAATTTCCAAATTCTGACCCAATCCTATAATGCCTGAAGTTTCACAAATCCCTGAAAAATTTATTGTAAATAGGATCTTTTAACATAAATGTCTTTTTTGTTCCAATTATTTCTAACAAGTTAATAAATGAGCATTAAGTTGTTTAGTATTTCTTTACTAGTTTAAGTAGGAAATTAAGGTCAGCAGAAGTTATTTAATCTCCTCCAGTAACAGGAAAAGGAAGGTTGGGGTCATGTCATGGCTCTGAAAAGTAATTTCTGTGACTTTTTCTTTTACCCTTGGTCCAGGGATCACTGTTTATGCTGATAGGCATTTCATTTCTATCTAGTATCTTTTTATAACCAGCTATTTCTAATGAAAGTATATCTGACATACCAAAAAGTGAGCAAATCTTTACACCTGTTGCCCAATGAATTAAACAGAGGATTATTATTGTAAGGGTTATCTTAACTCTGGAATGTGGACGAGTGAGTGCCTGGCTCAATTCTTACCAACTAAATGTTCTAGTAAAGATAAGCTTCTTACACTTTCTACTCTAGAGCACTGACTACTTGATCAACTATCTTGATTTATCAGTGCTTATAAAGATAGATGTTACTCACTGGAAAGGTGAAGAATCTGGAAGGTTTACTAACACACTAATGAATGTTGTCCTGGCAGTCCTTTCCCAGATCAGCTTGGGTTTTCTCCTCTGCATTGTACTGTAATCACTCATTTTCTCACCCACATCCTCTAGTTGGCCACACTTTTTAAGGACAGGTAGGAAGTTGTATTCATCTTTGTTATCCCCAGTGTCTTGCTCAATTCCTGGCCTTGTCTTCAGGTAGCAACAGAGGTAAATAATCATCTTACCATGTTTGGTAAGTACTGTGAACTATCTGGAGTCAGAATGGCTTGATTGCCTTAATTCCTTTAGCTCTTCAGAAATAGTATTTCTAACCTTTTCTACTGGTGGTCCAGATATAAAGCAAGACCATCTTCCTTGCCCTAGCTGGTTTGGCTCAGTGGATAGAGCATCAGCATGTGGACTGAAGGATCTCAGATTCGATTCCGGTCAAGGGCACATGCCTAGGTTGCAGGCTTGATCCCCGGTGGGGGCCATGCAGGAGGCAGCCGATCAATGACTCTCTCATCGTTGATGTTTCTATCTCTCTCTCCCTTTCCCTTCCTCTCTAAAATCAATAAAAATATATATATATATTTTTTAAAAAAACATCTTCCTTACACAGCTGCATTTTATGCTCCATTTAACATGGGTTTTAACCTTTTTTGAGCTGTGGCATGCTGTTGAAACTATGGACCTCCTCTGAGAATATTGTTTTTAAATGTATATGTAAAATACATAGACTTAAAAGGGAAGCCATTAACATGGAAATAAACTAATGAAATGTTTTAAACTATTAGAGAGTATGTTAAATTAAATAGAACTTCCTTCTGAAGATGAGATCTTAATTTTTTTCATACCATGTATCCAAATAAAGTGTATTCGTTAATAAATCTTTAAAGTTGCTCTGAAATTTTTCATTTAAACTAAAAAAAATACACACAAATAAAAACTCAGTTCACCCAATTCTTCCATCCCCCATCCCCTGCCTCTTGGCAACCACCGATCTTTTCTCCGTATTTATGAGCTTTTATTTTTTAGATTCCATATAAGATTATATGGTATTCTGAGATATTTTAAATGGTTTAGTATAATGAAAAAAATAAACTGTTGAACAAAATAGATCCAGAGACATAGTAGCAGGGAACAGACTGTGGAATCTCAGAGGGAAGGCAGGGGTGGGTTGGTGAGTGGGAAGAAATCAACGAAAAAAACTTGTATGCATATAACCCATGGACACAGACTATAGGGTGGTGGAGGCCTGGGACATGGGGCGGGGGCGGGGTCAATGGGAAAAAGGGGGACATATGTAATACTTTCAACAATAAAGATAAAAAAATATAGTAACACTTAACAGGCTTTGTACTCCAGAGATATAAAACTTCTAATTTGGAACAGGTTGACTTTCTCTCAAACTATTATTGTCAAATTTCTTTGTGAATCAGCCAATAAATAGCATATCCCAGCAATGGTGAAGCTATTTCCAATTTGAGTTGGTGGACAAAGTTATTCAGAGGAGTACCAGAAAGATCGCTTAGTGGTATTTCAATGTTTACAGAATAAAACCTGTATTCCTTAAGTTGATATTCAGTGCTTTTCACAGTTGTGTACCTCTCAGGATTCACTTTATATCTCTCTCAATTTTTAATCCTCTGCTCAAGAAAATAAAGTTAATCTTTAAAACTCCAGGAAATCATGTTTTTATACACTTTGGTTGATGCTCTTCATTTTCTTATTCCTTCACTGATCTAACTCTGGATAAAGCCTTTTGAAAATTCTCTACATTTTCCTCCTTCTTCCTTCAAGAAACGGAAATAATAGAGTCTACTGAGGTTCCCAAAGTAGAATGAGATAACATTTTTAAATGACATAGAACAGGAACTACATAATACTACCTTAAAGTTTTCCCTCATATTTTCAATTATATGTCCTGGGTTTTAGCTGTGAAAAAGTATCTAAAACCAGGCTGCCGTTTAATAAAACAGTCTAGAATATTGGACAAACTATAGCACTCTTAGAAATTGAAGAGAAGTAGAGCAGGTCTCTGATACTGAGAGGAGTAAAGCAAGCAAGGTTCATTTGCCTTAAAGATTGAGATAATTTTTATTGAACTTTAAATGCAATTTTTGTAAAGTTATATTATTTTAGTGTTAACATAATAATTACATAAGAAAATATAGCATGTTTATTAAGTTTGACATCTGCAAACTAAACTCTTAAAATGAAGGCTACTCAGGATTTATTCACGTCATGTGTAATTGATTATTTTTCTTCTTATTTAAGTGATCATTTCCTTTTCATTTAAGTGATTACTTAGAAGGTGTGGAGTATAAGATACTTATTGACATACATGTGTGTTTTTGGTTTTGGTTCTGACTACTTAAAAAAACTCAGTTTTGAAGCACCAGCAAATTACCGGGAGCTGTGAAATATGCTAGATGAAACAGTGAGGATCCTCACAGCAGCCACTTTCAAAGGAAAGCTTAATATACATACAAAGATGATCTATAATATGCTAATTAGACCAGATGTCCTTCTGGATGAAGCCAGGGCTAGAGGGAAGCCTGGGTCCCGGGTGTCAGAGTGAAGCTGGTGTTGGCAGCCAGGGGAAGGAAGGCCTCCCCTTGCATGAATTCTGTGCATAGGGCCTCTAGTGATACAATAAGTGAGAATATCATAACTGACCTGAAAAAAAAATAACCTCTAGATAAGTACTGATTGATTTTGGTTAAAAAAAGAGATAAAACCTTTTTTGTTTATCTGTTTGTTTGTGTAGTTTGGTTTTCTGTAAAACCTTGTGCTACAGTTATATACACTTTAAATTTTTTAAATTAAAATCAGAGACCATAAAAGTAATGTTAGGACTATATTTACAGGGAAACAAACATTACCAACACACTTGCCTCCGTTGTCCTTCGTCTTTGGTATATATACTACTGGCTTCCAAACTAGTGCTTTTCCTGTTTTTATCTAACTTCTAAGCTTTTTCCCTTGCAGTGTGATGGACAGTATATTCCTCTCCCCAGTCTGCAAGGAATAGCAGTCTTGAACATTCCCAGCTATGCCGGAGGCACTAACTTTTGGGGTGGAACTAAGGAGGATGATGTAAGTATTTCCTTGCTCTTTCCAGACTCTATAGGCTGCCATGTCCCGAGCTTGTGGCCCCTTTCTGTCCTCAGAGACAGCCTGGGCAGCTGGAGTCTTCCTCACACGCATCTGTCGGGTCTCCTCTTCTGCCGCCCCCTTCTACTTTAAATGACCTTTGTCATTACACTGGGCAGACCCACATCATCTAGGACCGTGGTCGGCAAACTGAGGCTCACGAGCCACATGCACCTCTTTCGCCCCTTGAGTGTGGCTCTTTCATAAAAATACCGTGGTCTGGTTGAGTCTATTTTGAAGAAGTGACGTTAGAAAAAGTTTAAGTTTAAAAAATTTGGCTCTCAAAAGAAATTTCAGTTGTTGTACTGTTTTGATATTTGGCTCTGTTGACTGATGAGTTTGCCAACCACTGATCTAGGATAATCTGCCCATTTTAGGATTCCTAATTTAATTACATCTGCAAAGTCTCTTTTGCCATGTGAGGTAACATTCACAGGTTTTGGGGGATTAGGACAAACATTTTGGGGTTAGAGGGGGGACATTATTCTATCTACCAAAATACCTTTCTGTACTTTTAGTTTTCTAAATTTATGTGCTACTTTATATATATATATATATATATTCTAGAAATGTCAAGAGGGTTTATTTGGCCATTGAGGTTGAGTGCTATTTTTGTTTTCTTTTTATAGTTTCCTACATTAAAAAAGAAAAAACACACAAACTAACTAAGGTAATTGTTCTAAAAGTAATTTTAAAAAGTGAGGACACAATCATTAAAGTATATATAACATAAAAATGAGAAGTGTTATCACTATCTTTATTTAAAGACTCACATACATTCAATAATAGGCCCTTTGCTTTGAGGATTATGATGTAACAGTTCTACTCACCCATTTTCTCAGAGCTATTAAGTAAGTATGCAGGAATTAAAGTATAAATATATTGGAAAGAATTTGTAATATTTACAATGTGAATATATTTACTTCCTATCCTATTTAATAAAAGGGTAATATGCAAATGGACCATACCTCTCATCAGGCCATGCCCATCAGCCAATCAGGAGCAAATTATGCAAATAAACCCCAACCAAGATGGCTGCAGCCACTGAGAGAGCAGGAAGCTTGGGTTTCCCCGGCAACAGAAGAAGCCAAGCTTTCCTCCTGCCGTTGCCAGCCTAGGCCTCCACTCAGTGCTACAAAGTTTCAATTATAGAAGATATATTCCAACAGAAATGGCGGCAGCCACGGAGCTGGAGAGAGCAGAGACTAGGGTTGCCCAGGCAATGGAGGAAGCCAAGCTTCTGCAGCCCTAGTGCTTAGGCCTCCACTGCAGGCTACAAATTTCAATTATAGAATTTAAATAAACCCAAACAGAAATGGCTGTCACCACGGAGCAAACAGAAGGCTTGGCTTTGCTCCAGGCTACAAAGTTTCAATTGTAGAACATAAATTAATCCCAGATCCCAGGACCCCTGCTTGGGCCAGCCTGCAAATCAGCACACGCCCCTCGCCCAGGCTGCCCCATGCCCCAAGGGAACCATTGGGACACCCTTCAGGGCAAACCAGCTAGCCCCACTCATGTACCAGGCCTCTATCCTGTCTAACACTCAAGAGGGCTGCCCCCATGTGGACACAAGATGGCCAGCAGGGGAGGGCCATTGGGAGGTTCCAGGACCTGAAAGGGAGGGCAGTTGTGGGCGATCAGGCCAGCAGGAGAGGGCAGTTAGGAGGGAACAGGCCTGTAAGGGAGGGCATTTTAGGGCAATCAAGCCTGCAGGGGAGGGGGCAATTAAGTCTGCAGTTAGGGGTGACCAGCCCGGCAGAGGAGGGAAGTTGGGGGCAAACAGGCTGACAGTGGAGCAGTTAGACATCAATTAGGCTGGCAGGGTAGTGGTTAGGGTGTGATCAGGTTGGCAGGCAGAAGCAGTTAGGGGCAGTCAGGGAGGCAGGCACGTCAGCAGTTTGGAGCCAGCAGTCCTGGATTGTGAGAAAGATGTGTGACTGCCCATTTAGACCCTGTCCTACCGGGATTGGGCCTAAACGGGCAGTCAGACATCCCTCGAGGGGTCCCAGATTGGAGAGCGTGCAGGCTGGGCTCAGGGACGAATTTCATGCATCGGGCCTCTAGTCTACGTAATAAAAGAATAACATGCTAATTGACTGTGCCTTTGTGATGCCCACCAGCCAATCAGGAGTTTGTATGCAAATTAAAACAACAAAGATGGCTGGTTAGTTTGCATATGCAGCAACTGAGTGGCTGGGAACTGGGCGGGACACTTTCATTGTCACCATGGCGACAATGAAGGAAGTCAACACACCCCAGCCTCTCCAGGTCTCTGGGCAGAGTGGGAAGTCAGAAAGGCAACTCTGGCCAGAGTGGAGGTGGTAAGGCAGCCAGGGGAACAAAGGCTCATTCTTGCATGAATCTTTATTCATGCATTGGGCTCCTAGTTGAAGTATAAAAACTAACATGAACAGTCAGTTTATTGTCAGCCAGTCACTATTCTTTTTTTGTTTGTTTGTTTGTTTGTCAATTTGTTAATCCTCACCTAAGGATATTTTTCCATTGATTTTTCAGAGAGAGTGGAAGGGAAGGGGAAGAGAGAGAGAGAAAGAGAGATAGATACATCGATGTGAGAGAGACACATTGATTGGTTGCCTCCTGCATGAGCCCTGTCCAGGGCCGGGGATCGAACATGCAACCCAGGTATGTGCCCTTGACCAGAACTGAACCAGAGACCCTTTGGTGAGTGGCATTCTAGCCACTGAGACACTAAATCAGAGCAGACTGTCACTATTCTTAAATATTTCAAAGGGAAGAAATTAGTGAGATTAAGATGAATAAAGCTTCCCAGTTAGCATGGCTTAATGGTTGAGCTTAGACCTATGAACCATCAGGTCGCAGTTCAATTCCTAGTCGGGGTCTGTGCCCGCCCGGGTTGTGGACTCCATCCCCAGTGTGGGTCGTGCAGGAGACAGCTGATCGATGATTCTCTCTCATCATGAATATATCTCTCTCTCCCTCTCCCTTTCTCTCTGAAATCAATAAAAACATATTTTTTAAAAAGTCTGATGACAAAAGCGATAATTATCAGTGTTTGCAAATTTGTGTCCTGATAGTTTCAGTGAAAGCTTTAATTGGAACACTACTTTATACTGAGTTTTTTCCCAGAGGTTTAGTTACTTATGATATAGTAAAAGAGAGTAAAAGGGAAAAAGTAATATAGGTGAAATTTAAAACTTTAGGTTAAATTAATTTTGTGAAAATGCAGTTAATATCAAAGCAACAGAAGCTTTATATGAATGTTATCCCTTGAGGTTTCTTGTCCATGTTCTCAAATGTACCTGAAGAGTTGTTATATTAATACTAGGGGCCTGATGCACGAAATTCATGTACAGGGGGGAAGGGGTCCCTCAGCACAGCCTGCCCCCTCTCACATACTGGGAGCTCTCATGGGATGTCTTACTGAGGCGACCGTGCTGATCAGGGGAAGTCACCAGCCCCATCACCCCTTTGCTGCAGCCACTGTGAGTCTCCACAGCCACCAAAGTGTTTTCATCAATACAGACTCCAATCTCTCCACCATGAAAAAAATGACAACTTTCTTTAGGCATTTTCAAGATGTGTCTTTCATAGGATATGACATTTCTTTCTTTATTTTTTTCCTCACCTGAAGATGTTTCCATTGATTTTTAGAGAGTTTGGAAGAGAAAGGCAAAGACGGAGAGAAACATCAAAAGTGAGGAACACTTTGATTGGTTACCTCCTGCATGAACCCTGACCTGGGCTCCAGCCAGGGAGGAGCCTGCAACCTAGGTACATGCCCTTGATCAGAATCGAACAGATCCTGCGGTCGACAAGTCTAGGCATTATCCACTGAGCCAAACTGGCTAGGGCAAGATATGACATTTCTTAACCCTCCAGCAGTGGACCTTCCTTTTTTTTCTCCAGGAGTGTGGTGGAAAAACCCTACATCACCCTTTTGGATTCTTATACCCAAATTACTAAGAATATTACCAATGGCAAACAGGGACTGTAGCCCAAGAGCAATCAGAAAAGGCATTTCCTCTATAATTCACACCAATTGCCTCCGATCTTTGGCTCCGCCCCTGCCAAAGCCTAAAGCCTCTGGCCGGGGCTTGGGGCTGGACATGGGACCCCCAGCTCCCTCCAATTGCTCTGTTCTGTCTCTGCCCAGGCCCCAAGCCTCTGGCCTGGGCTTGGGACATGTACAGGGGACCTCCAGCTCTGTCCAATTGCCCTGCTCTGCCCCAGCCCAGGCCCCAAGCTTCCGGCCAGGATTTGGGGCCTGGGCAAGGGACCCCCGGCTCCCTCCGATCACCCGTCTGCCAGGCCTATAGCCTCAGGGTCAGAGCAAGGACGCCCAGCTCCCTCCAATCGCCTGACTTCAGCCCTGCCCAGGCCCCAAACCTCCGGCCAGGGCTTGGGGCCTGGACAGGGGAGCCGCAGCACCTTCCAATGGCCCAGCTCTGCCCCTGTCCAGAAGCCTCCTGGTTCAAGCCCTTCCCAGGGTGCTCAGGACCCACCAGAGGCCTACCTCGGAGTGACCTGGTTGCTGAGAAAGTTTCTGGGACCCAGGTTTCTGGGCACCTATGTATGCAAATTAACCTCCATTTTTGTTGGGTTTATTTGCATACCCACTCTGATAGGCTGTGGGCATAGTGGAGGTATGGTCAATTTACATGTTTGTCTATTATTAGGTACTAGAGGCCCGGTGCATAAAATTGTGTCCCTCAGCCCAGCCTGCACCATCTCCAATCTGGGACCCCTCGAGGGATGTCCGACTGCCCATTTAGGCCTGTTAGGATCGGGCCTAAATGGGAAGTCGGACATCCCTCTCACAATTCAGAACTGCTGGCTCCCAACTGCTCACCTGCCTGCCTTCCTGATTTCCCCTAACCACTTCTGCCTGCCAGCCTGATCACCCCCTAACCACTCCCCTACAGTCTGATTGATGCCTAACTGCTCTCTTGCCAGTTTGTTTGCCTCTAATTGCCCTCCCCTGTAGACCTGGTCACCCCTAACTGCTCTCCCCTGCAGGCCTGGTCATCCCTAACTGCCCTTCCCTGAAGGCCTGATCACCCCTAACTGCTCTCTCCTGCAGTCCTGAGTTCCCCCCAACTGCTCTTCCCTGCATACTCGGTCACCCTCAACTGCCCTCCTCTGCCAGCCTGGCCACCCCTAACAACCCTCCCCTGCAGGCTTGGGTCCTCCCCAACTGCCCTCCCCTGCAGGCCTGGTCCCTGCCAACTACTCTTCCCTCCAGGCCCAGTTGCCCCCATCTTCCCTCCTCTGCTGGCCTGGTCACCCCTTACTGCCCTCCCATGCAGTCTTTTTTTTTTTTTCCATGCAGTCTTGATCACCCCCAACTGCCCTTCCTTGTAGGCCTGGTCCCTCCCTTGCTGGCCATCATGCAGTGGCCATCTTGTGTCCACATGGGGGCAGGATCTTTGACCACATAGGGCAGCCATCTTGTATGTTGGAGTGATGGTCAATCTGCATATTACTCTTTTATTAGATAAGATAGAGGCCTGGTACATGGGTGGGGGTCCACTGGTTTGCCTTGAAGCTCTCCTGGATCAGTGTGGGGGGTTCCCTTGGGGTGTGGGGCAGCCTCGGCGAGGGGCCTATGGTGGTTTGAAAGTTGGCCACGCCCCCAGCGACCCAAGTGGAGGTCCTGGTATCTGAGATTTATTTATCTTCTACAGTTGAAACTTTGTAGCCTGAAGTGGAGCCAAACCTCCTGTTTGCTCAGTGGCCACAGCCGTTTCTGTTGGGATTTATTTATCTTCTATAATTGAAACTTTGTAGCCTTAATCAGAGGCCAAGGCAGGCCAGTGCTGCGGAAAGCTTGGCTTCCTCCATCACCAGGGGCAACCCTCGCCTCCTGATCTCTTCAGCTCCTTGGCTACCACCATTTTTGTTAGGATTTATTTACCTTCTATAATTGAAATTTTATAGCATTGAGTGGAGTTCTGGGCCGGCCAGGGTATGCAGAACCTTGGTTTCCTCCATCGCCAGGAAAACCCAAGCCCCCCCTCCTGCTCTCTCAGTGGCTGTAGCCATCTTTATTGGGGTTAATTTGCATGCTCGCTCCTGATTGGTTGTGGACGTGGCTTGTGGGTGTATGTATGGTCAGTTTGCATATTACTCTTTTATTAGATATGATGATGGAAAGCACATACATATTGCTTGTAACACCTTGAAAGAATTCCCTGAAAGCATACCAAGTGAACTAGATAATAATCTTCGTGTTCATTAGCTTTAACCTTATGAAATCTATGTCTCCTTTTCGTTGTGTATTCTTTTAGGTTTCTTAAAAGTGCAGGCATCATTTTGTCAAGACGTTTGAGTTATGTATGAACATATATTTAATACATTTTATACCAAGGTGAATTATGAGGAACAGGAATATTATGTCATGTGGGTCTTAAAACCTATTTTATTTTTTATGTTTAAGACATCTTCAGCGATATCTTTGCCTTTGGATTATCATTTCTTACTAATACTTAATTTTCTTAGTATTTATGTATTTTTTTAAACCGTATATTACAGAGTTTGCATTGCTTGATGGGCCACTTAACTTAAACCTTAATTTTATTAGTGGAAGTGTAATGTAGTTTTTCCTTTCAGATATTTACTGCACCATCATTTGATGACAAGATCCTGGAAGTCGTTGCAATATTTGATAGTGTGCAAATGGCAGTTTCAAGGGTCATTAAACTACAACATCATCGAATAGCCCAGGTTTGTTTTTCTAATCGAATCTGACTTTACTACTTGGGACACTGGGGAAGCTATTTCAGGTGACTCCTACACTGAATATTCATTTTAAAATACTCACTTTCTTGTCATGTCAGCTGTTACTGTGTCGTCATAAGTAGAAAATTATAACATACCATTCCACAGCATGGACTAAAGTTCAAGCTTGAATGTGGATTTTCAGTTTCTCAAGATGATTTCTATTCTAAAATAACTTGTTTTATTTCAGTGCCGTACAGTAAAAATCACTATATTTGGTGATGAGGGAGTCCCAGTGCAGGTGGATGGTGAAGCATGGGTCCAGCCTCCAGGAATTATCAAAATTGTGCACAAAAACAGAGCTCAGATGCTAACAAGGGACAGGGTATGTAACCACAAACATTCCTCCAGACTTTTATTAAGCCTTCTAAAAATGTCTTAAATTATCACAAAAAAATAGAAATCAAGGGAAAGGGTTGAAATTGCCTTTTAAATCTGACATTTAAGTCATTGTGGTTTTAAATATCAACAAATATTTTAATTTTTAAAAAAAATTAATAGTTTTTTTAGGTTTACAGAAAAGTTGAACAGAAAGTACAGAAAATTTTAATTCTTTTTTTAAAATACGTTTTATTGATTTTTTTTACAGAGAGGAAGGGAGAGGGGATAGAGAGTTGGAAACATTGATGAGAGAGAAACATCGATCAGCTGTCTCCTTCACACCCTCTATTGGGGATGTGCCTGCAACCAAGGTACATGCCCTTGACCAGAATCAAACCTGGGGCCTTTCAGTCCGCAGGCCTATTCACTGAGCCAAACCAGTTAGGGCAGAAAGTTTTAATTCTTTCCCACAGACCTCATCACCTGGACAAGCAAATAAATGCTTCTATTATTATTGCATTTTGTATTAGCACGTTTATTACAATTGATTAGCCAATATTGATGTATATTATCAATTAAAGTCTTTTAGTTTACATTACTATTTGCTGTTCATTCTGTAAGTTTTGACAAATGTGTAATCACTTGTATTCACCATGACAGGATGATACAGAGTAGTTACACTGCCCTAAAAATTCCTTGTACTCCAACTATACATCCCTCTCTCCCTTACCCCAACCACCAATATTTATATTATCTCCATAGTTTTGCCTTTTCTAGAATATACGTTTTCATTTATTTATTTTTTTACATATGTTTTTATTGATTTTAGAGAGAGGAAAAGAGAGGGAGAGAGAAAGAGAGAATCATCAATGAAAGCGGAACATCAGCATCGATTGGCTGCCCCCTAGGTGCCTTCTGCTGGGAATGGAGCCTGCCAACCAGCCATGTGCTCTGACTGGGGAATCGAACCATTGACCTCTTGGTGCTTGAGTCAGTGCTCAACCACTGAGCTACACCAGCTGGGCAACAATATGCATTTTTAGTTAAAATCACACACATAACATAATAAGACTGCCGATGTTTATCCTATCTGTTATACATTGCTAATAAAAAGATTGAAGCTATCTTTTTTTTAACATTTTAGTAACATGTTTATCATCAACAGCTACATCACTTTTCATTTATTGTGATATGCTGGAAAATTTTAAAGTATGTTTTTTATACTTGTGATTTAGTATGTAATGATGTGTTAGATTAGGAAAAAACCAATAGAAGTTTCAAAGTCATAATATCTAAATACACATTTATTTTGGTTTCTGAAGCTGTAAATTAACAGTTCATTGTAATGTTGATTCTTAAATAGGCTTTTGAAAGCACTCTAAAATCTTGGGAAGATAAGCAGAAGTGTGATTCTGGTAAACCAGTTATTCGAACCCATTTGTACATCCAACATGCTGTTGACTTGGCAACGGAGGAGGTGTCTCAGATGCAGCTGTGCTCCCAGGCTGCGGAAGAGCTCATTACGAGGTAGGGTGATCCTGCGGGCTTTGGACTATGAGAACTCTGGTCATGGCCAGTATTGTTTTATTAGTCCTGGTACATCATTTCATATATTTGGGGCATCTAACAGATGCACTTCCTCTCCTTCTTCATTTGCTGCCTCAATGCTTGCTGTTCTCCTTCATCAGATCCTCTCCAACACATAAGCTTTCACCTCTTTTCTCTTGGAATGTGAACAGATCTTACACTTCTTTAAACACAGGGAGAGCTGGAGAACCAAGATGGCGGCATAGGTAAAACACCTATATTGCCGTCATACTCAGCAATTTTAATACTACAACTTAATAAAAGAACAAACACCTTCCAGAATCACCAGAAAGCTGGCCGAGTGAAAATTCCACAAATAAAAGTGAAAATAAGACACTGTGACTCGGAGGAGTGGTGGTGGACAGTGTTGAAAGATTCTCACGGAGAGAGGTTTAGAGCGCGCGCCAGTGGAGAGGGCGGGCAGCTGAAAACTGGCCAGTTTTCTTGAACGGGGAGACAAAGACGTCCCACTGGACTGATTCTCCAGCTCTGGGCGAAGTCCAGGGAACCCACTATCATACGGGGTGAAAACTGGACAGAGGGAGGGCACGCCGAAGCTCAGGCACTGCAGGGTCTCCCAGCTTGTGGAGAAAGCAGCTTGTGCGAACAGCTCGGCTGCGTGACCGTGCAGAGAGCGATCTGCGACTTGCTTTCTCATTTGGGAAACCGTCAGACTGCTTTGTTTTATGACCCTGGGTGAGACGTTGGGGGTGCAGACTCATTTGGGGAGAGTCTGAATTCCCCAGCAGCCAGTGGAGCTTGGCAGCGGCTCTCTCTCAGAGGTGCTGGCGGCCATTGCCCCCCCGGCACAGAGTCCCTGGGGCCGCATAGGGCGGAACTGACGCTGTCTGCTTGGCCCGGAGAATCCGCCCACCCAACCTGAGCACAGCTGAGCTTCACAGACAATTGGCCTGGAGGTCAACCCCTCCAAGTGCTAACAACGATTAACCTGGACTTAACTCAACAGACTGTGCAACCCATATCTACCTCAGGTAACTGGGGAGACTGAGCCACTGTCCCTAGTAGGAAGTCTACCACACAAAGCTAATTGACCAACTCAGGGAAGCAGCTACCATGCAGAGACATGGAAAGAAATCAGATGTGAAAGAAATGGAGGGAAAAAAAACGACTGGACATGGAATTTCAAAACCATGGTTATAGGGCTTCTCAAGAGGCTCCAACAAAAGGTTGAGACCTATAAGGAAATAAGCAAGACCACAAAGGAAATGAATGAGTCTTACAAGGAAATGAAGGAGACCCTCAAGGATATAAAGGAGACTCTCAAGGATATGAAAACGGACCAACCAGAAATTAAGCATACACTGACTGAAATAAACAATATTATACAAAGACCTAAAAGTGCTCTGGAGCACCACAAGAACCAAGTTAAAGATTTGAAATACAAAGAGGGAAAATCCACTCAGCTGAAAAAGGAAGAAACCAAAAGAATCCAAAAAATTGAAGATAGTGTAAGGAGCCTCTGGGACAACCTCACGCATACCAACATCCGAATTATAGGGGTGCCAGAAAAAGAGAGCAAGACAATGAAAACCTATTTGAAGAAATAGTGACCGAAAACTTCCCACACCTGGTGAAAGAAATTGACTTAGGAGTCCAGGAAGCACACCGAACCCCAATATATAGGAACCCTAAGAGGACCACACCAAGGCACATCATAATTAAAATGCCAAGAGCAAAAGACAAAGAGAGAATATTAAAAGCAGCAAGAGAAAAACAGATGGTTCCCTATAAGGGAGCACCCATACGATTGTCAGCGGATTTCTCAGCAGAAACGATGCAGGCCAGATGGGAGTGGCAAGAAATATTCAAAGTGATGAACAGCAAGAATCTACAACCAAGATTACTCTATCCAACAAAGCTATCATGCAGAATTGAAGGTCTGATCAAGTGCTTTGCAGATAAGAAAAAGCTAAAAGAATTCATCACCACCAAACCAATATTATATGAAATGCTGAAAGATATTCTTTAAGAAGAGGAAGAAGGAAAAGATAAAAGTGTAAATTATGAACAACAAATACACATCTTTCAACAAATGAATCTAAAAATCAAGTGAATTAAAAATCTGATGAACAGGATAAACTGGTGAATGTAACAGAATCACGGACATAGAGAGGGAATGGACTGACAGCTCTTGGGGAGAAAGGGGGTGTGGGAAGTGTAGCAAGAGACTGGACAAAAATCATGCAACTATGGGAGAGGACAGTGGAGGGGGAGGAGGGCAGAGGGTGGGATGGGTACCAGGTGGAGGGGAACTATAGGGTGAAAAATAAAAGGGAACAATGTAATTAATAAACTGAACAATAAAGATAAAAAAAATAAACACAGGGAGAGCTTGCCTAATGTACCCAGAACACAGTACTCTTTATTGTTTATTTCCCCAGTTTATACGCAATTTTTACTGACATATATTGCCTTATAATTAATTATTGATTAAATGCTGATGGAATGTAGGAAGAAATAGAAACATTGTTCCCAAGGAGAGTCGGGGGTGGTGGGGATGGAAAGAGCCCGAGAATCAGTTTCCAAAGATTGAGAGACCACACAGAAAGGGAAAAGATAGAAATAACAAGTTCTGTGAGGGTAAGACATAAAATCCCCGAGGCCACGAGTGACCTTCAGAGGGAAGGAGGCACCATGGACAGGTGTGGGTAAGTGAGTGTGAATAGTCACAGGTCACTGTGAATATTGAATGAGACCCACCATGTATAGTGCTAATTAACACATCATGTCTGGCCCATGTTGTGTTCTCTGAATGGTAGCTATTATATTCTTCCCACATCTTCATCTGGATGTGATTACAATGTTGAAAAAGAAAAGAAGGAAAACAAAGCTAGCTCAGTGGTACTAGAGGCTTACTTGCCCCCTTTCCCTCCCTTTTACCCACTGTCTGCTTCCTGCCCCCTCATTCCTTATTCTCCTCCTTAACTATTTCTCAGACACCTAGAATGTGCTTGGTGCTAGAGATACTGAGAAAAGGTATACACTCCCTACTGCTAGAAACCAAAATTCAAAATTAGAATAAAGTATGATAACTGCCAGATACTGAGTTGCTTAGAAAAAATGTAAAGAAAATGATTATTGAGTCAGCTAAATTCACATGACTGCGTTTTTGTACATTTAGGTTGTTATCCACAGAAATATTAGTTTTAGAGTAATACTTCTCTTTTAGATACTATGGACCTTATATTTATGGACTCCAATTTATCAAGGTATAATTAACATAAAAATTATATATATTTAAGGTGTACAGTGTGATGATTTGATATATATTAACACTGTGTACCACAATCAAGTAATTGATACATAATATAAAAAACAGTACAGAGGTTCCTCAAAAACTTAAAAAAAAGAACTATATCATTTTCTTGAAACCAAAATATACTTCCTGTATTATCATCCTGTCAAATAACCAAATAACCTTATCAAAAAAGGGAATACACCTTGGCCAGACTTGATTTTGGTCAACCTAATTTATTCCCCATCTTTTTTTTTTTCTTTTTCTTTTTTTAATTTTGCAAAAGGTGAAAATCAGGCACACTAGTCAATTTGAATTTTGAATGAATAAATTTACAGTGACCTCAGCATTCTCACCAATATTCTTGAGAAATCACAGAGATCAGAATAGAGATGAGTAAATATTATTCATTTCATTCAAATGAAAATAAATTTATTCATTTGATATTCAACAAATAATTTGAGCATGTTCTGTGTGCCAGGCAACAGTGTAGTCCCTGGGAGTGCCAAGGTGACTGTGCTACAGTCCCTTTTTTTTTTTTTCCATATATATATATATTTTTTTTTTTTTTTTTTTTTGCAGTATACCTTAGATTTAATAGTAGTACATATGTTTTCCTTTTTTCCCCCCATTGTCCTCCCCCCTGCAGTCCCATTTTCTTAATTTGCTGGCAGAGTAGTAGAAGGGAGAAGTGTGGCTGAAGTCATATCCCAGGTCACACAGTGGGTGCTGTGGTCACACAGGAGACCAGAGGCAGTGAAGGAGGCTGCCTAGAGGAAGTGACCTATCAGCTGAGTCTTGAAAGGAGGAAACGATGAATTGAGGCAGGAGAGATGGAAAGGAGAAGAGTGATTTAAGGTAGATTGGTATCTAAAATTTTGGTACACGGGGGTGAATTAGGATGACCCTAAGGTTTCTAGTGAAAGGCTAGATGGATTATGTTGCCTTTGATAAAGCCATAGTATTGAGGAAGAGAAGCAGATTTTGAGAGAAAAATGATGGGTGGGTTCCATATTAGGCTAAGAGAATTTCAACTACATTAGAAATATCTAGGAGGAAATTCAGTCAGCAGTTGAGAATGTTGATCTGAAGTTGATTTGCCTCTTTCTCTTTGAAAATTAACATTTACTCATCTCTATACTGATCAATAACTTTTTCTTTATGATTTCTCAAGGTTATTAATAAGAATGCTGAGGTGACAGTTGCAAGTTCTTTTAGACCATGGATATGGTTAAGGACAATTGTATGGTCTTTAACAATTAACTTAATTTCCTTTACTCTTGATTAAACTATGTAGGACTTGTGTCTCGTTTTGTTCTACCCTTTGCAGATTGAAGATCATTCTCCTTGAAGATGTGAGAAGCAAAAAGGGGTTGAATAATCTTGCCTTCTTGCTCATCTGAAAACCTTACATCACTTTCTAGTAGTTGGAACTCTTCTTCCTTAGTGCCCTTCAGGACTTTATCTTTCTAGGACTATTCTTGAAGGTTTTAATTCCAGAGAATGGTGGCATAACAGTCTTTGGAGCTAAACAGACATAGATTCAAATCCTGCCTCTATTATTAGCTTTGTGTATATTACTAAATCTCTCTTAACCTCATGTCTTCATTAAGTGGAGACAATCACAGCTACCGTTTAAGTTGTGAATATTAAATTAGATAATATATATAAAACACTTTGCATGTAGATGATAAATATGACAGTGTACCTAATCTGTTGTATTTGTTCCTGGTGGAAGTTTCAGTGAATAAAAGATACATTTATATTCTCTATATTTGGGACCCCTCTCACTTTCCAAAGATACTGCAAAATGAAGTGTGACTATATTTCACTTTTTTAAATAGCACTTCAATATATTTATATGTGATTCTAAGCCTAACTTTTTATATAAAGACTAGAGGCCTAGTGCATAAAGTTCGTGCATGGGAAGGGGGTCTCTCAGCACAATCTAGGACCCCTCGGGGGATGTCTGAGTGCTGGTTTAGGCCCCATTCCTGCAGTCAGACATCCAGCAGTCGGACATCTCTCTTGTAATTCGGGACCCCTTGGGGGATGTCCAACTGCCGGTTTAGAGCCTTCCTTCCCCTGCTGCTGGCCAGGGACTTCCTTCATTAGGTACCGCCCTGGAGCACGTCATAGCGAGCAACCAAACTCCCAGTCTCTCAGTCGACTCCTGAGGGGACACTTTGCATATTAGCGTTTTACATATATAAATTTTTGGGTTAGTATTCTTTGTTTCAATGGGATTTGAATTTTGTAAAGCTACCCTGTGCCATTCTTAATTGAACATTAAAAAATTTTCTTAATGACTTTTATTATATTTTTAATCTACCATTCTACACTTCAGAAAAATAAGCAATGCTGAAAATGGTCTTTTGTTCATTTCTTTTGTTTTTGCTTTCAGGATTTGTGATGCAGCCACAATCCACTGTCTCTTGGAGCAGGAACTGGCCCACGCTGTGAATGCTTGCTCCCACGCACTGAATAAAGCCAACCCCCAATTCCCAGAGGTGAGGAGCTAATGGTAAATTCTCATTCCACAGACTTTTTTGGTATTACATATATATATTTTGATTCTATAGAAAGTGCTATGTTCTTCGAAAGAACATGATGTAGAATATATAAATCTTTGCCAGAAACTTATAATAAATTTGTGGCCAATTTTTTTTTCTTCTCCCTGTCATTTTTCCTTTCTTGCTCTTACATCTCTCTTTTTTTTTTTCTATTTAACTTTCCATCAGTTGTCACCTTGCTATCTTCCCTCTATTCTTTCTCCCTTTAATACTACTATTCTTCCTTATTTTCTATCTTACCTTCTCCCTTACACCTCGATATAGAGCAAACTTGTCATTTCCCTCCCAATTTTTTAAAAAAATATATTTTATTGATTTTTTTACTGAGAGGAAGGGAGAGAGACAGAAAGTCAGTAACATCTATCAGCTGCCTCCTGCACGCCCCCTACTGGGGATGTGCCCGCAACCAAGGTACATGCCCTTGACCGGAATCGAACTTGGGACCTTTCAGTCTGTAGGCTGATGCTCTATCCACTGAGCTAAACCGGTTTTGGCCCAATTTTTTAATGTAGAAGTTAATAATAGAGTAGTTATAACTCCCTTGAAATGTGATCCTATCTAATAAAAGAGTAATATGCAAACTGACCGTACTTCCAATCAAGGCATGTCCACCAGCCAATCAGGAGCAAATAAACCCCAACAAGCTGGCTGCAGCCACTGAGAGCAGCAGGGAGGCTTGAGTTTCCCTGGCAACAGAGGAAGCCAAGCTTTCCACCTGCCTTTGCGGGCCTAGGCCTCCACTCAATGCTACAAAGTTTCAATTATAGAAGATACATAAATCCAACAGAAATGGTGGCAGCCACGGAGCTGGAGAGAGCAGAGGCTAGGGTTGTCCGGGCGATGGAGGAAGCCAAGCTTCTCTAGCCCTAGCACCTAGGCCTCCACTCTAGGCTACAAAGTTTCAATTATAGAATTAAAATAAACCCAAATAGAAATGGCTGTTGCCCCGGAGCAAGCAGAAGGCTTGGCTCTGCTCCAGGCTAAAAAGTTTCAGTTGTAGAACATAAATTAATGCCAGATCCCAGGGCCTCCACTTGGGTTGCTGGAAGGCATGGCCGGACTGCAAACCACCACAGCCCCCCCCCCCCCATGCCCCAAGGGAACCCCCACCCTGACCCAGAACACCCTCAGGGAAAACCAGCTGGCCCTCACCCATGTACCAGGCCTCTATCTTATCTAATAAAAGAGTAATACACAGGGGGGAGGATATTGAGGGGGGAGCAAAACATATGTACTACTATTAAATATAAGTTATATTGTAAATAAAATTTAAAAAAATTTTTTAAAAAAAAAGTAATACACAGATTGACCATCACTCCAACACACATGATGGCTGTCCCCATGTGGTCAAAGATCCTGCCCCCATGTGGACACAAGATGGCCAGCAAGAGAGGGCAGTTGGGAGGTTCCAGGCCTGCAAGGAAGGGCAGTTGGGGCAATCAAGCCTGCAGGGGAGAGCAGTTAGGGGTGACTAGGCCAGCAGAGGAGGAAAGTTGGGGGCAAACAGACTGGCAGGGGAGCAGTTAAACATCAATTAGGCTGGCAGGGTAGTGGTTAGGAGGTGATCAGGCTGGCAGGCAGAAGCAGTTAGGGGCAATCAGGACGGCAGATAGGTGAGCAGTTTGGAACCAACAGTCCTAAATTGTGAGAAGGATGTCCTACTGCCCCTTTAGGCCCAATCCCTAAACGGGCAGTCAGGCATTCCTTGAGGGGTCCCAGATTGGAGAGGGTGCAGGCTGGGCTGAGGTACACCCCCGCCCCCCGGTGCACAAATTTCAAGCACCGTGCCTCTAGTATATTATAAAAGGCTATCCTATCTAATAAAACAGTAATATGCAAATTGACCATACCTTTGCCACTCCCACCAGCCATGCCCACCAGTGCGGGAGGTGGGGCCAGTGAACGTGGAGTGGGTGGTGCCCAGGGTGTTCAACGGCAGCCGGGGCCAAGGTGGCTGGCAAGCATGCAAGGCGGGCGGGCAGGGCACAGCTGCTACTGCCGCCGAGTGTGGGGTTCCCCCAGGGCTGGTTGGTCGCCACTGGGGCTAAGGCCTGGGTTGGGGGGGCTGGGCCAAGACATCCATCGAGCATAAGGCCCCCGGACCGGGTGGTCACCAGGTGGTCAACAGCGGCCAGGGCTAAGGCCGGGGCTGGGTGGGCGGGGCTGAGGCGACAGGGGCAGAGCCAGCCATTGGCCCCATTGCAGGGTGATGGCTGGGTGCCCAAGTCCTAAAGCTTCGGCCAGAGGTGAGGGGTCAGTAGGACATCCCCTGAGGGCTCCCAGTATGTGTGAGGGGGCATGTTGATCTGAAGGATCACCTACCCCCAGTGCACGAATTTTGTGTCCTGGGCCTCTAGTATAATACATAGAAAATAGAATTATTTTGTTAGTTTAATTATTCAGTTAAAGTTAACTATATTAATATACAAATAAGTGTTAGTTTTTTAGGTTAAATTCTAAAAAGCAATCTGGTTGGAACTACTGATAGTGAAATTCATGAATGGAATTAATTGTGATCAGATAATACCCCTTTTAAAACATGACTTTCTTTGACAGCCTCTTTATGGGAATATGTATTGTTGTCACATGTACATATCTGTACGTAGGAGATGTGGCCCTGTGTGTATTCACTACAGTCGGTGGATGCAGGAATTAGAAGAGGAATTATGCTGACAAACATGATCATGAAATTGTGCAATTATAATAGAATTTGGTAGATTTAAAAAATACTTTGATGTGAATTTAATTTGGGAAAATAAAATTGAAAATATCTGCTAGTGATTGAATTCCAGTTTAATACAGAACTACTTGTCTTTTTTTTTTTTTTCCCTAGAGTCTTACAAGAGACACTGCCACTGAAATCGCCCTCAATGTGAAGGCACTATATAATGAAACGGAATCTTTACTGGTTGGCAGAGTCCCTTTGGTAAGGATAAGGAATGTTTGATCACATAAGAATGATGATACATGTGTAGACCTTACCTTCATTAGGGAATCGTGCATTTGTCGGATTCTAATGCAAAAGCAGCCTTATGGCCCCCATCCTCAGAGCTTCCTCTTTACCTGGCTTTTTCCTTCAGGAAAATATATGGCTCACCCTAGGAGTTATGATCCAGGGCTACAGGAGATTAGTCCTCACATAGCCGACATCTGTTGATGCAATCCTGCTCTGCCCAGTTTGGAGAGACATAAGCTTTATAAAGTGCAGTAGACATTCCTCAGGTTTCATTAACTCATTATTGTAGAAAAGTAGAGGAAGTCATAGGTTTGTTCTCAAAATTAACATTAAAACATGATTGGTATGGCTTTGCAGATTTGCTTAAAAGACTACACTTTCTATACTTAGTGTTTCAAAACTAAATTTCAAGAATTAGCCATATCCCTAGATTAACTCAGATTGGTGCTGGACATCAGATTAGACCAAGTGTGAATCTGACCACAGTCCATGGACTTCACATAAGTGCTAGAAGACCATAGATATCCTGTTTGGTTTACCCAGAATCCCTGCCTTGTCAGCCTTTATTCTCTCAGTGTTTTCAAATGTGCCAGCATGTTAGGTCTTTTCGCCACCTAGTGTTCACTTGTGGTTTATTCACACATGCTGTTGTAACTGTGTTCTTCCTGTAACAGTTCTGATTGAAAGGTGATTATCTTAAAACGTTTCTCTTGACTATAATTTTATCTCTTGTTTTGTATTTAAATATACACTTAAATAAAAGTGATAGTAAATTCATAGTATCTGACACAGTGGGATAATGGGAGGGGTGTCCTGTAGCTTAGCTATCTAATAAGTGACTGCAGTTGGAATTTCTGTTTGATTGGAGTCCAGAAGAGTGTGGCCCTCGGAGCATCCTTTACTCTGAGAAGAGGAGATAAAAGGCTGCATGAAGTTCACTGCTCTCACCTACCTCCTGAGGAAACTGAAATACAGCTTCCTTAAGGCAAGGGGTGACTGCTTCTGCTGTGGCCATGAAGAATAATTTTTAGGAAGAAATATTGGTTATATCTTTTGATAAAAACAGTGGGAATCTTCTTTGCTATTCTTTATGCTTCTGTTATTAACCAGAATCTTCTTGTTCCTCTTCTAAAATTAGTCCCTTAGGAAATACAGTGAGCTGGATTTGGTCCCAATTTTTAGATGGAGGACGTGTATATTTTTTTGTTGTTGTTGTTATTTGAAGTACATTTAAGGTCATTTCTGGTTGACAAGAACTAGAAGCATAACTTATTCTGTATTTTAGTTCTCTATACCAAAAGTATCCATTAAGTGTTATTTGGTTAATACTTATCAGTTATGTTATTTTAATATATAAGGACTTTTCTCACTTTTAATTCTTCTGTCACTGCCAAAAATGTATATTTGGTTGAAAATGTTAACCACTAAATTTTATCAAATTTACCTTAGGCAATATTGATACCACAATAAAGAAAATCATATTTGAGAATAACTGAAGTTTACTCTTTATCTTGATTCTAGAATAAATATGTAAATATCACCATTTTTTTCAATTTTATAAGAGAGATATTCTTAGACTAAACAGAGAGTGGCAAATTTTATATGACAACCTGGAGAATCTCTATTTTAATTTTATTTTTTGAGAGAGAAAGGAAGAGAGATAAATTAGATAGATTAAAAGAGAGAAAAAAACATCAATTTGTTGTTTCACTTATTTATGAATTCATTTGTTGATTTTTGTATGTGCCCTGCCTGGAGATCAAACCCACAACTTGGTGTAGCAAGACAAGGCTCTAACCAACTGAACTACTCAGCCAGGGGCCTCCATATTTTTATTAACTACTAGAAATGGTAAACCTTAAATAACATGGGGGAAATTAGTGTCCATCTATACTAATAAAAGCCTAGGTGGTCCTTTTACGCTCACAAGAGATGTCATCACAAGATGGCCGCCTCAAAGTTGGCACAGTTGGGGGTGATCAGGCCGGCAGGGGAGGGCAGTTGGGAGTGATCAGGCCAGCAGGGGAGCAGTTAGGCATCAATCAGGCTGGCAGGCAGAACCAGTTGGAACAATCAGGCAGGCAAGTGATTAGGAGCCAACGGTCCCGAGTTGTGAGAGGGATGTCCGAGGGGTCCCAGATTGGAGAGGGTGCAAGCCAGGCTGAGGGATTATCTTCCCCTAGCCCCCCGCATGAATTTCATGCATCAGGCCTCTAGTCCTATATAATAAAAGAGAAACATGCAAATTTGACCATACCTTCACTCCTGATTGGCTGGTAGCAAGCCAATTAGGAGCAGGGGCAGGGTCAAGTGGTGTGAGCGCCGGGCCCGGGGGTGGAGATGAAACGACAGTGGCGGTGAGCACCCAGCCCCCCGGCACTATGAGGGGAAGTGGCGGCAGCAGCAGCTGTGGTGGTGGTGGCAGCTGCAGGGAGTGCCCAGCCCCCGGGCTCTGTGAGTGGAAGTGGCGGTGAGCACACAGCCCCAGGGCCAGGTGGTCGCAGGCAGCCAGGGCTGAGCTGAGCAGGGTGATGGCTGGAGGCTTTAGGCCTTGGGCAGGCTGGGGGTGAGCCATCAGTTGAACATCCCCTGAGGGCTCCCAGTATATGAGAGGGGGCAGGTTGGGTTGAGGGACCAACCACCCCCAGTGCACGAATTTCATGCACTTGGTCACTAGTAATAAATAACAGTAACATTCTCTCTGAACTTTCATTTTAAAATTCTGTGGACCTATATGTGTTACTTTACAATTTCAAAGTAATTTATGAAAGTACCGATTAGCTAGAAGAGACCTTAGAAATAAACTAGTCATATTCTGTTCGTTGAGGGCGAAACTAAGACTCCTGAAATCAATGGACCTTCCCTTGGTTGCAAAATTAGTAACAAGTCTGGGACTAGACATCAATCACCTCCTTTCTAGTTCTGTACATAATAGTGTTTGTTTCACCTTTATTTATTGAATTTGTAAGTGCTTTCTAATAACTGCTTCGAATGGGTGGATAATAGGAGACCATTTAAATTCTTGTTGAAGTTTCTAAACCCTCTTCCAGATTACAAGTCATTTAGCATTTTGCCTTGGCCTGATTTTTTTCAACAGCTTTTCATCACAAATTTTTCTGAGGCATATGGGTTACTGTTTTTTTTATTGAACTTATTTTTATTCTTCAGGAGGTTTTTGTACCAAGCAATTCTTTTTATATGGTCTATTTTTTGACCAATTAAAAAAACATTATCATTTATTCACATAGTGATCTATGTAAATCAGAAGGATTTTTGCCACAAATAAGTAATCAGATTACTCCCTAGAGCAAAAGTCGTACTAATTCCTTATATCCTGGGAAATAAGGATAAATCCTTCCAGGTCTTTTTCAATGACCCCCATATAAGATTATTTGTTCTTTCCTAATATTCCTTTATATTACGACCAGCTACAATGATAACAACAACCTAGCCTAGCCTAATAAGCAATGAGGGTGTCATTATCAAATTAAATAACTTACTGCTTTTGAGGTTGGGCACTGAGCCTTGTTTTGCTTTTTTTTTTTTATCTGCTGGTAACCAGCAGCTGGAATCCCCACACGAGGAGCGGGTGTCCAGTGCCCTACACTCTGTGGAGGTGGAGCTGCAGAAGCTAACAGAGATCCCATGGCTTTATTACATCCTCCACTCAAATGAGGATGAGGTATGTAGAATTCAGCTTGTTTCTAGATCAATGCCAGCTTGGTCATATAATTTGAATCCATCTTTTGCAAAAGAGATATTGCGGGGGGAAAAATTTTGAATATTACTTTTATGTGAACCAAGGTAACATGGGAATCACTACATTTTCAGTAGTATATAACAGCATGAACTTCTTTGAAGACGTTACCCTGTCAGCAGTGTTTTTTTGTTAATAGCTGAGTCCTGTGTTGTCTGTAATTTTCAATTGGGTTTTCTTCTCTAACTGTCCTGAGAAAATTCTCTTCTTGCTCAACTCGAACAGGAGCCGCCTATGGATTGCACCAAGAGAAACAGCAGAAGCACAGTGTTTCGCATAGTGCCAAAATTTAAAAAGGAAAAGGTTCAGAAGCAGAAAATAAGTTCACAGCCTGGTAGGTGGTCCACACGGGGAGGGAAAGTATAGCATTATGGAAAAAACTGATTATAGTGATTCCACTAAGGTGATGAAATGCTCCAGATAGGGGCAATCATTGTTCAACATGTTCAACTAAATGCCACTGTAAAATGGTTAAAATGGGGAGTTTTATTTGATGTTCATTTTACTGTAATAAGAAATTGTACCTAAAATATGTCCAATATCAGTAGGTTTCAGTAGTTATGAAACACAAAAAAATGCAGTGGCTGCTGGTTTGCTTTACTTGGTTTGGTGGCTGTCAGTGCCCCCATGTAAATGGTTCTCTGTCTTGCTCACCAGCAATTCAAGGCCTCAGCGTCTAACTTGTTTCTCTTCTTCAAAATTCAAAATCTAGATCATTTTGATAAATGGAACATAGAAACCTTCATCTTTTCTTTTAGCTTGCTAAATATATTTTCTACCTAAGTTCTATATTGTCTTTCTCCTGTTTTAAGTACTTACTAAGCCATTTGGCAATCTACTGTGACATTTGCATTCTCAAGCAAAGATTAAATTCTCTTTGAAATTATCTTTCTAGTTCCCTTCCCACCTTTCCCTAGTGCTTCCATTTAACGCTATGCTAATGCTAAAGCAATTTCAAGTTCTGTGTGTATGATGGTAGGTGCCTTTCACAATCAAAACAGTTTCTAATTTCTCTGAGTCAGCTATCACCTTGTCAAAAGTGATATATAACTTGATTTTTGACAATTGAAGAGCAGCTATTAAAGGGCATTTCAAAACCAAATATGGCAAATAAGTAGGCTTTTAAGTAGCAAATCATTGTTGAATAAAATGTGTAAAAGAATGATTATACATATTAAAAAATAACAGTCCAATTAATCTTAGAGTAGTGTTGACCATTTTTAGATGATGTTAAGTCAGTTTAACAGGACATTTATTTTTATAATTATCAACAGTAGTGGAATCAATAAAGACAGCACTTGAAGTCATCAAGACCCGAAGCAGAAGTTGTGTAAAATTTAGTACCCTGTGTTAGATTTCACATTTTAATTAGCATTTGTAGCTAATTAAACTATAACTAGTTTCATATATGATCTTAAGGAAATCAGAATTTATTTAGACCTTGTACTACCAATCCCAATTATGAGAAATACATCTTTTGTACATACTGTAGTTTGGGTGGCTTTAAGGAGGAAATTGAGCTAACTCTGAGGACACAGGTGCATTGCAATGAATGTCTTTGTGATCCTTATGTTGACCTGCATGGGGAAGAAATGGAATTGTAGTTTTGTTGAAACACCTTTAACCTTTCCCTTTGCTAGCACTGCTGCTGTATTCTGTTTGCATCTTCTTTGGCCAACCTTTGCTTTGTAATGCATTGAGCATGTAGAAATTAAGGGGGTTTTGCTCTTAACTTTGGTAGTTCAGAAATGGGGCACAGAGGAAGTTGCTGCTTGGCTGGATCTGATCAATTTGGGAGAGTACAAAGAAATCTTCATCCGTCATGACATCAGAGGGGCTGAACTTTTGCATCTGGAAAGGCGAGATCTTAAGGTATTTTCTTTGTGCTACTCTTTGCTCTTGAAAGTTTTTCTTGAAAAACAGAATCCCTGCTCCTGTGCCTCTCCTGTTATGTGCTTGTAGCTTGGCTTATGTTATGCAAACATGCATTAATCTGATCTGCATTGTCCTGTGGTCTGAATTCCTTGTATGCTTTTTAAACAAGAGTGTCAGCAATATTTTACTATCAAAATCTTACTCCGGCTATTATAGCTAAAGCTTAGCATGACTTTAGTAATTTTTCTTCGCATTCATTGGTATGGCTGTCCCTATACGTTAATATTTTTAAATGGATGATGTTTCCATTTGCTCACTCTACTGGATTAGCATGAAAGGTGATAATTGTTGCTGAAAATAACTTTAAAAATCTAATATAAGGCTAACAACTAAAAATTAACTCAAAATACCAATAACAAAGCCTTCCTAATGTATGGAACTACGAGAGAACTATAGCAGTCCTGTGGTTTTTGCATTTCTAAATAGATATCAGACAACAACTAGACCAATAAATTCAAATTTCTTTCTATGACTTATTAAAATTGTATTCTTTTAAAAAATAAATGTGTTTATTTAGTAACTGAAGTAAAAATTATGCTTTTTGCTAGAAAGCAGCTCAGAGCCTATGTCATTTCTGATGGAAAAGGAAAATCATTAATTCATGGTCTACAGCAATTCCCTTTCTATCGGTAGAGACTCAACAGCAAAAATGGTCAAAGTAGCCTCTTGGGTCCCAGAGTTAGGAATAGGGTTTGTCATGTTTAATTTTTTCACCACATGTTGCCATTTTAAAATTTCAAGGTGCTTAATAAACAAGTGACAAAGCCTTCAGTATTTGTTGCAGTGATCTCTTTCCTGTAGACCAAGTTCTAAAATGCTTGATACAGTTAGTTCCTAACAAATTCATGAACTGTCTGTATCTTTATCAATAAGTACATTAGCAGACATTTTTGAACAGATAAAGGGTAATGTATAGTTCTTTAGAATGCAGAGTCATATAATGTTAGCATAGTGACAGACATTTATATCTAAACATTTTTAGCCCAGAATAAGCTATTTATATAAAAGCCTAATATGCAAATTGTCCCCATGGGAGTTCAACCAGGAGACCAATCACTCACTGTGATGTGCGCTCACCACCAGGTGGCAGCACAGAACAAAGGAAGTCCCCGGCCTGGAGATAGGAAGGGGAGGCCCTGGCCTGCAACCCGAAGGATTGACCCTGATGGCCAGCCAGGCCTAGGGACCCTACCCGTGCACGAATTTCATACACCGGGCCTCTAATAATAAAATAATAGATTAATTAATTTCCTTAGTTGAGAGTCCCAAATCTAGAACACAGCAAAAGATACGGTGTTACTCATAAAGTAAAGGTTGGCTTCAAAACTTGAATGTACACAAAAAAAAATAAATGTGAGGAATCGTTATTTCCAACTTACTTATGTAGCTCCTGATATCCTCAGCAGGCAGCAACATTTACTGAATAGCTACTGATTAATGTTCTGTCAGCTTCCCCGGGTGGTATCTGCCATCTAGAAGTTTGCATCTCATTTGCCGTGAATAAGCGTCATTCAAGGACAAGACGGTGTGTGGGTGTTTGCACAAATGCACGTTATATATGTGTACATAGCGAACATATATAAACATGAAAATACACACACAGTGAGTGAAGCAAATATTTGCAAAATGGAAAAAAAACAAACAAAAACCAGCATATGCTAAGTCAAAGTTAGAGTGGAGGGACCAGGCTGGAAAAAAGAATAAGAGCAAAGTGTAGATAATCAAGAATTATTTTAGTAAACATTCTCTTCAGCTTTCATGGGACCTTTGGTTCTGTTTTTTTGTTGTTGTTGTTGTTGTTTTTTGTTTTTTTTATATAAATAACATTCTAAAAAGTTTTCTTTTAGAAATTTGCATTGCTAGTTCTTTTGGTTCTAAAACAGAGTGTGGGGAAACGGGAAAGGAGGAAAATAGTTTTACAGAAAGAGCCTTCAGTGAAACAAAACCATGAAGGTAGAGAATGAATTGCCTTGGTTCTCTGTGGCTGTAGCTGCCAGAAACAGCAGACCCTTCAGAATTACGTCTCTCAATGTGAGGATTACCTACACTGTCTATGAATATATTATATCAGTGGTTCACAAGTTGGTATTTCCAGCCCTGACCTCATTTGTGAACTTTAGAATTATTCTACTTGATACTTGGCCATCACACAGGTATATTAATCTTAACATGTCCAAAACTAAACTTTTGAGCTCCTAGCCCACTCCCATTCTGACCCTTCTCTCTCTCCAGCTGCTTGAGCCAGAGAAACCCAAGGTCATACTTGGTACCTTCCACTTTCTTATCCTTTTCCCCCCTAACTCATTAAGCAAGTCAGGTTGCTTTTTTCTGTCCTTATCCTACTCCATGCTACCGTACCCTCTGCCTGTGTAAGGTTAGTGGCTTCCTGGCTCTCCTTTCCACTGCTACTCTTGCTCTCTCTCTAGCACATTATCCCCATTGCAACCAGACTGATAATTTTAACATTAGACATATCACTTTCTGCTTAAAACCTTTCAGTGGCTTCTCCTTTCTGTTGGAATAAAGACTCAGATCTTTGGAGGCCAACAGGTTCTGCCTGTTTGTTTAATCTATTGCGGAATCACTGGCTCCTTGCTTATTTCATTTGCTTAAAATAATAAACTCATTCTCACCTTAGGAGTGTACCTTCTGATAGTATGCTTCTGGCCCTCGCCTTGCTAAGTCCTGCTCCGATCTTGGCTCAGGTGTTACTTCCTTGTCACCAAAACAACTGGAGATAGCAATGTGGCCATCTAACGGTGACAAAGGGAAAATTCCTAACGGGCGTTAATGGACAAATAAACTGATTGCATTACCTTTATTCCTGGAAGACAGTAGGAGAAACTGAAAGACACCAAAGAAGAGGATGAAGACAGTGGGTTTTGTTTGATTGGTTCTTGTTTGGTTGTTTTGTGTGTGTTTTTCTATTTGGAAGGTTGTGTACGTGTGGCTAGAAGCGTAACTCAATATCTACAAAGCATGCTTCTGCAAAATGAGGCCTATTAATCCAATAATAAAGACTATGAAAAATAAGTTATGAAACATATAACTAATATCAAGGCATAACTTTGTCACAGCCTACCTCCTAGAAGACATGAAAGTACTGAACTCAAACTAAAGAAAATATAGCTAATAAGTTCATGTAACTTCGTGGGAAACATTCATTTCATTATACTCCAATAGCAATTTTGAGTAGAATCTGGCCCTGTCAAAGTTTTTATTCTTGAGAATACAATGTGCATATGGCCTGAAATATTTAATGTTAAATATATATTTTTTCAAAATGTAATAAATTTTTATTACAATTTATATTCAGTCTTATTTTGTATTAGTTTTAGGTGTATAGCGTGGTGATCAGATAGTCATATACACCTTACAAAGTATAGCCCTTCATATTTTTAGTACCCACCTAGCATTGTACATAGATATTACAATATTATTGACTATACTAGAGGCCCAGTGCATGAAATTAGTGCATAGGGGGGCAGGGGTGTCCCTCAGCCCAGCCTGCACCCTCTCCAATCTGGGATGCCTCAAGGGATGTCCGACTGCCCTTTTAGGCCCGATCCTTCTCACAGTCCAGGACTGCTGGCTCCAAACTGCTCACCTATCTGTCTCCCTGATTGCCCCTAACTGCTTCTGCCTGCCAGCCTGATCACCCCCTAACCACTACCCTGCCAGCCTAATTGATGTCTAATTGCTCCCCTGCTAGCCTATTTGCCCCTAACTTCCTTCCTTTACAGGCCTGGACCCCCCCCCCCCCTAATTGCTCGTCCCTGCAGGCCTGGGTGCCCCCCCAACTGCCCTCCCTTGCAGGCCTGGAACTTCCCAACTGCCCTCCCCTGCTGGCCATCTTGTGATGGCCATCTTGTGTCCACATGGAGGCAGTATCTTTGACCACATGGGGACAGCCCTCTTGTGTGTGGGAGTGATGGTCAATCTGCATATTACTCTTTTATTAGATAGGATTTCTTATGCTAGACATCCTGTGACTATTTTTTAAATATCAATTTACACATCTTAATCCCTTCACCTTTTCACCCATCTTCCTAATCCCTCTTCCATCTGGCAGCCATCAGTCTTTTCTCTACATCTGTGAGTCTGTTTCAATTTTGTTTGTAAAATAATTTTGTTCTTTAAATTTCACATGTAAATGAGAAATATATGGTCTTGCTCCATCTGACTTATTTCACTTAGCCCAGGGGTTCTCAACCGTTCTAATGCCACGACCCTTTAGTACAGTTCCTCATGTTGTGGTGACCCCCAACCATAAAATTATTTTCGTTGCTACTTCGTAAGTGTAATTTTGCTACTGTTATGAATCATAATGTAAATATCTGTGTTTTCCGATGGTCTTAGGCGACCCTGCTAGCGGTTCTCAGCCTGTGGGTTGCTACAGGTTGAGGACTGCTAGCAGAACCAATGCTGTAGAGCCTAAGACCATCAGAAAACACAGATATTTACATTAAGATTCATAACAGTAGCAAAATTATAATTATGAAGTAGCAACGAAAATAGTTATGGTTGGGGGTCACCACAACATGAGGAACTGTATTAAAGGGTTGTGGCATTAGAACTGTTGAGAACCCCTGTCAGCCTAATACCCTATAGGTCCATCCATGCTGTTGTAAATGGTTAAATTTCATTCTTCTTTTTATGGCTAAGTAATATTCCATTGTACATATGTACCGTAACATTTTACCCACTCATCTATTAATAGGCACTTGGTTTGCTTCCCCACGTAACTATGTTATTACAAAAGCATAAAGAATATTAAACATTCCACTCAAATCAAAGAATCTGAATACAACTGTAAATGCAATTTAATCTTCCTCTAGGATTTGGCCTTGCTTTTGTTATTTTAGCAAAAGCAAGGAAAATATATAATTGCCTTAAGACTGATTGTGGATGACACTCAGGAAATACACAGTTTTTGTGGATGGCCTGGTGTCATATGAGAAAATGTTTTTCAGGGTCAGTTAAATATTGTAAGAATTTTACCCTAAAATTATCTCAAACTTGAAAAGAGCACTGGCTATGGAAAGAGTATTTTCTAGAAAGATTCAGAGGCTTCAGTAACACTGTTGCTGTGGAATTCAGATTACTCATAAAGTTTATGGGGGGGGTGGGGAGAGAATGAGAATGTATGTGTGTGTACTTAAAACAGGTCAATCTACTTCATTTAAAAGTAAACAGTGCTCTTAGTCTGCAAAACAAAGTTGATATTTGGAATTTTTAGCTTCTCAGAAAAATAATCTTGTGGTACCTTATACTGTTTTCTAGGCTGCTTTGGGATTAATAACTATGAATTTTCAAATTTTTAAAACTCTGGTAAAGTTAAATATACCACTTCACATATTATACCCCTTACACCTGAAGAAGGCTGTCACGTTTGGCTGCCATCAGCCTTTGATTTAGTTTCTCACATAGTGGACATCATGTGTCATGATGGGTTTCATTCATAGCGAACATCATGTTGGATGGGTTCCATTCATTCCTGCAACGATGTTTATTTGCTAAGTGCCTGCTCTGTGCCACATACTCTCAATCAGCATCCATTTCTGAAATTAACTGTTGAATTCTTAGTTCTTTATAGAAAATAATTATTAAGAAACAAGAAGAGTTCTAAGGGAAAGGAGCCAAAAGAGGTAGAGGAAAAACATCAACCTACAGATAGCTCTGTCTAAATATTTTTACACGTACACATTACTAAGTGTAAGGAATACTTAAACATTCCCCTGAAATGAAAGACTGTGGGCGCAGCGGCAACTAACTGCATTTGTGTCCCAAATGTAGGTAATGGGCACTGGTGTCTTCCTTCAAGATTAGGCCTCACTTTTAAGTTTACTTTATCAAGGAAGTGTGTGGGTGGTTGCCTTGCGGCTAATTGAGGATTCCCAGGTGTCACACCGAGCTTTTCTCAGAGATCCCAAATGGACCTATGTTTCTTAAGAAAAGCAGAACAAAGAGAAACTAATTTAGACTCTTGAAGAACTACCATTGTATATAATGTATGAGAATGTTACTTTTAAGAGTTTTGTGTATTTTATTGGTTGGTAATTTTTCAATGTCAGGTTATTTTTGTTTTATAAACTTATTTTTTGGCTATCACTTCCTTAATCATTGATAATAAACTAAAGTAAATGAAGTGAATGCTAACTATAAGCTTAATATTTAATCTCCAATTTTCTCTTTCAATAAACTTCTTTCTCTTCCTTCCCACCTTTTTTTTTTTCTTCTTCTTCTTCTTTTTCTTTTAGGACCTGGGGATATCGAAAGTGGGTCATATGAAGCGAATTCTCCAGGGAACTAAGGAGCTTGGAAGGAGCACTCCCCAGTCTGAGGTGTAATCATATTGGTGCTATTCCTTAGAAGAAAAGTAATGGCTATTTAATACAAAGCCTTTGAAAGCAGTTGGCTGTTCTATAGTTTTCTGCCCAGATAAGTAAGCACCACTGAAGCACCTCCATGGCTTGATATTTTGCCATTGGCAAAAATTTTGATTTGAGGTATTAGAAAATATTTTTGTGTCAAAAAATACATTCCACAAAGCTATTTTCTTACTGTGCAAACCTGACATGTTCAAATTTGCTCATATAAGTAAAACAATACAGTGAATCTGAGACAGTTGCATTGTCGAAAAGGTGAAATTGCAGAATGTTTGCTTCCTTTAAACCTGGTCAGATGGAATGCTCTTACTGTGCAGCCACATAATAGTATATGGCTAAAACTTCTTAGGTCTCATTATTGGAGGCATTGGCTTCTTCCTTAAAATCATTGGTTAGAGGACTAAGATATATAAAGATGTATTTTGAATGTTAGATTGGTATCACCTGAGATTCCTAGTGTCCTGTGGTCAAATAATACGGTTAAAATCCCTTAAATACTATGAACGAATGAATGAATGAATGCAAATCTTAATGCACTGTGTTGCTGCCTAAATTGTCTCTTTCTTGCATGTCCAACATCTAATATTGTAAAACTTAGTGTTAATGTTTGTTTAGTGGGATTAATTTATTACTACATAAGTACCTTTTTGTTAGTTAAAGGCACTTTTCTGTTCTTTGATGTGGACTTTGCATAAATATTCTGTATCTAAGAATTTTGGACATGGGTCTGTGCCATAATCAACAAATGATAAACATTTTAGGCAAGCCAATTTTTGTCAACCTTTCATAAAGAGTAGGTATGCACATTAAGAAAATTCTCTGCATAGTTTCATAAAATTACATATTTTGTTATCTAACAGCATTATGCTTTCCAAACCAAATTTTGCACACTGTTCATATTTTTCTGCTTCAATTTAAAAATTATTTAATGATGTGTTTGCATTTATATATAGTAACTGTTGACATCAGGAATTTCTTCAATGTCTCAACTGTGGTTTGTATACTGGTCGATCACCCAGACTCACCCACTAGCTAAAGTTATGCTTTACATGAACTTCCTCCCAACAAGAGAAATTTAAATTTTTTGAAGGCCTTTACATTATTATCTCACGTAATTCTTATATCTTATCAGATAGATATCATTTTCTTTTTCCAACCACCATACTTCAGTGTAGCTCATTAGGAGTCAAAATTGCAATCATCAAACCTTTGAAAGCCAAAGAAAGGCATACATATCAAGTCATGAAAATATCTTCAAGTGATCTCTTTTTAGATATTATATGCCAAAAATTGATTATAACATTTAAAAATCTTCTGTATATAGGAAGTAAGTAGGGTACTGTACTGACCCAGTGGTGACAGTTTTCATAAAGTAACCTTTTAGGTAGGTGCTCAATAGAAATATATGCACACACATATATATATACATATATACACATATATGTATATACACCCATTACATTTATATGCATATTCACACTTATAATTACAAAATATGCTCTCATTGATATTTTTAAACAACTGCTGAATGCTTAAAGAGAAATATTGATGGGAAAGCATTAAAGTGAACTATTGTCAGACATAATTTAATTATATCAAAGAAGCTTAATTATTTGACATTTTATTCTTATTTATAACCTTAGTATCTAACTGCTAGAAAAATCATAAAATTTGGATGTCTTAAAAATAAATAAACCTGATAGGTAGGTTCATGACCATGCTTGTCTGACCATACTGTATATTTTACCTAAGTTGCGATAAGTGGACATTTTCCAAAGAGAATTATACCAGGTAGCTTAATAGAATAAAAAGCTATTCACTTAAAACATTAATGTTGCCCACACCTAAGAAATCACAGGCCTTTTCGTAATCCCCTTTCCCCCGCCCCCCAGCCTGCATGATGTCCCACTCTTCCAGGCACTTCCCTGGGAAATCAACACATGCCCGGTTCTCTCTGTCCAGCAAAAAGGTGGGAAACTCTAGACAAGAATGAATTAATATAAAGATCTTTATTGGTTTTCACTCCCTCAAATACCTCTTAAGGAAAGATTCTTAAGCTGTTACATTTCAGAATGGAAAATGAAGATATAAATGACTGAATGCTTTGGTTTGATGTTGAGCTGTCAATCTTAGACACCATCTTTTATATTTACTGTAAAGCCTCAGTTAATGGGATCTTTAGATAGGTAGAATTTTCTTGCAAGTGGCTCTTGAATGCGGGGAACCCTTTAAAATGACCATTTTGATATCTTCTTTGTTAAATGATGGCAAATTTCCTGGTACATTGTGTCATGTGGTGTTGTATGGGATCCAAACGACTTCATTCGCACCTGTTTGCCAGGGCGGTGCCCTCACAGCCTCTTTCGGGCCCTGGCAGTATCACAAGAACCAGCTTCTTGTAATGCCTGAGGTTACAAAGGAAACAGGATGAAGAATTTCTCTGGAGTGTCTGATTATAGCTCTGGGAGTGCAGGTGAGGCCCTTGTGCTTAGTCCATGCATAAGCTAAGCTCTAAAGGCTACCTTTCCTCCCAACTAGGCTCTTCCACATGCAGATAACTTGAAAGGGATGGAGAGGAATCCCAGTCAGCATCCACTTCCTTTCAGTCTCATTTTTCTGAAGAAGAACTTGCTTTTCAAGAAGGAAAGGGACAGAGTCAGGCCTAAGTAAAATTTCAGTATATACTTAATTTTCCTCCTCAGCATCTTTCCACCTCCCCTTTTTCTATTATTTTTTCTGAGTTTGTTTCTTTTTTTAATTTAAATTTATTGGAGTGACATTGGCCAACATGAACATATAGGTTTTAGGTGTGGGTTTCTATATTGCACCATGTGTCCACCTCCCTCTCTGAATTTCTTTCCACTTCCTGGGTTCACGTTTCCCCACGTGCCCAATATATGATGGTTGCTCAAATTCTCACTGCCATATCTCCCCTTTCCTCATCAGCCGTCCCACTGCAAAATGCCTCCTTTCATCTCTCCTTGCCTGAGCACTATTGTGGGTCATCTAGCAAAGTTTTAGGAAGAAGACAATATAAAGAAACTAACTTTACAGTTTGTATTTTATAAAAGGAAATGCTAATATAAGTGAATTAATGGGTTAGGTAATTAGAAACTAAAACATACATTGCTGTGACTGAGGAAAGCAGTCATCCCGCAAATGTTTAGACCTGTGCTGTCCAATATCAAAGCCATTAGGCTCATGTGGCTATTCAAACCTAAATGACTTTATGTAAAAATTGAGTTTCTCGTGTGCACTAGCTACACTTCAAGTGCTCAATGGCCGTAGTGGACAAACAGCTGTTAAACATTTACATCACTGCAAAAACATTACTAGATAGCATTGGTCTAGAGCAGTAGTTGGCAAACTCATTAGTCAACGGAGCGGCAAATGGCGGCTCAAGAGGTTGGGAACATCTGGCCTGCCAAAGCATTAGGGGTGAGTTAATTAAATGTTTAACCAAATATAGCAGGCTAATTTTTAAGTTGTTGATTTTCTATGTCTTGCAAATGATGTTATAAATATCCCAGTGGCCCTTGGCAGAAAAAAGGTTCTCCGCCCCTGGTCTAGACTCTCGGTGGTCGGCAAACTCAGTCAACCAAGCAGCAAACCACAGCTTGTGAGCCGCAGTTTGCCGACCACTGGTCTACAGCATTGCTACCCAAAATGTAGTCCATGGCCTGGCAGCATTCCTATCACATGGAAACTTACAGAAAGGCAGATTCTTAGGTTTACTCCAGACCTACCGAATTTGAACCTTACAACAAGATTCATCGGGTGATAAGCACTAACCTAAATATGTTTCATCCCTCCTAGATATTAGGGATTTCTGGTCTTCAAAAGATGCTCAGAATAGCTAGCTCACTCCCTAACCCCCTGTTTTATATCGCTTCTCCAGCTAATCCTAGAAATCAGTTAAAACTCATTTATTTTTATTTTTCGCCCTAACTGAGCTTTTTTCTCCACCCATATTCCCAGTTCAGGCTCTAGATGAGCCTACCCACCCAGTTATTATATTTGGGTAGCAAAGGTGGAGCACAGGAAATTGGCTAATCAACACAGCTGGCCTCTCTCCAGCCCCCTCACCCCACATCTTTGTCACTAACAATCTACATTCACTCAGTTTGCTGCTCATGTGGCATTCTCATTTGTTCTCAACTTAAGTAACAGGAAATATTTTCAAAAGAATATGTACTGAGATAAGTAAAGACTAGGTCATTTTCTTACAACTTCACTTTCTCTTATCAGTAGATTATCCTGTTGACATAGTTCATGCTTGAGAACACTAACAGCACACACACATTAAATGAATCATTAGTCATGAAAACCCAAGATTGCAAATAAAGTGAATGTGCATTAAAGCCCTCAAAGAAAGCATTCTTTTGCTAGACTTAAGTTTTTTAATTATGCTAACTTACCTTGATTTTCAGACAGCTAATAATTTTTTAAAATAGTACCTGAAAATACTTTATCATATGCTTGACCTTGAAAATACAAATTATTTAATTCTACAATAAGATCCTTCTTGACTCATGGTTAATAATCCTTCACTTGATGTGTACATAATAATTACTGCCAAACATTACTGCCTAGAGATTCTTTATCTAATTTTCATGAATAAAAAGGGCACAACTTTAGTCTTCATGGAAGTAATTTTTAACAGGACTTGAGGAAGGAAATATTCATGCAAAGCATGACTTAGAAAATTATAGTGGAAAGTTCTATACATCCTTCTAAAGTAAGTGATCTGTTATCTCCCACTGGGCTGACAATATATTGGACTCTTGTGTTATGCAGATGTGAATTCTGTAAGGGTATAGCTTTTCATTAAGCTATAAAAGCTCTCTCAACCTTGATATCTAGGATCCTTCCTGTCCTCATCCCCCACCCCCATAAAGTCATCCTGCAATTTTCAAATGAAATTTGGGTACAAGAGCAGGTTTAGAGATTGATGATACAAGTGGCAGTTTTAAAAGATCAAGCTCTTCAAATCAGCGGAAAAGAATGAGACGTGAAGGTTCCCCTGATACTGTCAGACTCCCAGGGGGTCCCATGTGCTTGGGTGCCATGCCTCACCCTTACCCTCTCTGCTCACCTCCATGCCAAGAGCAGTGGGGCCCGGGGCTTGTTTGCCTCTGCTGTGGCACCTCCCCGGTGACTTGGGTACAGCAATCTCTGCATCACGTGGGTAGCATGGAGGTTGCCTTCCTAAAGAAACAACCAAAACTTCTAAAAGGCCATGATAATTGGCTTTATAATAAGCAAAGCACTAGTTTTTAATCTTTATAGTCGTTTTCTCTTTACTATTTCCTCCAAGTTTTGTTTAGAGATATTTCTGTTAGGATAAAAAACTGTAAAGATTTATTATTACAAAGAACAGTAAGATAAAAGACAGCTGGACTGTACCTATTTGTATACTTCTTTTTGTTACTTTTCAGGAAGAGTTTAGCAGAGTAACTGAGACTGCATTAAACTCAGTAATATTTTAAAAAATCATATTACTAATATAGGTGAAGAGATTAACTTCCTTCATGTACTTAAGATATTCTATTTACATATATTTATATCCACTCTTAGTTTTTTATGCACTTCCAAGTTTTAGTTGGAAAAATAGAAACAAAGCCACTACTTAAAAGTTCTAAAAACTTTAAATTATTTCATTTTAGCTACAAGTAATTCATTGCATAGGAATTTATTAATAGTCTCAGTATTTCATAGGAAATGCATTTCAAGAGTAAAATAGCCAAACTTAAAGAAATATAAGGTTACTCTAAAATAAGTTTTATATTTAGTTAATGATGCCATTGAAGTAGAATAATGCAGTTAGATATACAAGCTAAAAAGGAAAAAGAATATATTTTGTGGTCCTTACTGTTTGATTGCACTATTGTTCACCACAGCTCAGCCATATCTACTTCTATGTTCTAACTATTAAGCTGATATGTAACTAGAGATTTCTTACAGTTCTGGTAACTGGTAACTAGTGCTGTGAAAGGTTTTGGTATTGTAACATTCCCAGTTTTGTGAGTTATATATTGTATATTGAAGATGATTAAGAAATTGAAGTAATATATTTGACTAGAGCTGGGAAAACATGGTAATTATTTTCAAATGTTTAAGTTTAATCAAAATTTTTTTCTCTTAAGTGAGATAAAATGTCTATTTATACAACAGGTTTCTCCTTTTATTGATTTTATTAATTTTCCTATTAAAATTTTTCTTATCTTTTGTACCAAAATAATTATCATGCTGGGTATTCAAACTGCCAAGATGTATTTTAGTTTGCTGGACTTTGGCAGACAAAATATTTAATAACAAACCAGCTTTGTATATTTTGTCGCTTGGGGGGCAAGATTTTACCTTTGAATATCTAAGTGCTTTTGTCAGCAAAGTCAACATAGACAGTATTACTTGTAATTAGTAGAAGATTTTCACAAATTGTATAAATCAGTGCATTTATTTATTATGTTGTGAAATGTAATCTTTATACAAATGCATATTCTAGCCCTTTTCTTGTAACTGCTGTTGCTTAGAGTGTAATAGCTCTGTTAATGGTTTACTTGCATACTTGAAGTACTCATTTCTGTCAAACAGATGCCCAATTTATTTCTTTGGTGTTTTTTTTTTTTTTTTTTTTTTATAAAAAAAAATGTATAGATAACTGAATAGCAATAGAGACTTTGTTAGAAAATAATTTTGTTTAAAATAAATATGAAAAAAGGCATAAAGCTAAAATGAATTACCACTATTAGGATTTAATGTAGCCATGATCCCATTCTGCTATTTTGCCAATCTGCATGTAGTTTATCTTCAAGTCAGAACTTCTTTTCTTCTGTATTTGTTGTAAAAGAAATCTCAGTGATTATACTACCAGTATGAATTCAAATGCACATTAAGAAACTTGAACCAAAAAAAATCTCACATACCTCCAGCAGCTAGCTCTAGGTTCCAGGGTGTATATTTTTAACAATGATTGCATTTGAATCTGGGTTACTTTACAAATAGTAACTATGGTGGATAATGGTTTGTTTCTGTCAATTATGTCAATGGCATTTGAGTTCTGAATTATATTTGTTTAAAAATATTCTCTATTCAACTAATTAAAAAACTAAAAATCTAAAACCATAATGGCATGACATACCAGACAGAATAAAATCACGTTTTCAAGAAAGAAAATAAAACTGTTTTGACTTAATGTGAGACAGTGATAGATACCAAAGAAATCACTTTAACAAGCCCTAAATTCAACTGTCTTATAGTATAAGCTGTAGATGAATTGTGAACTATTTTAGCACTATAATAGGAGATTAGGAATTAATTTACTTTAATTTTAAAGACCGTTTTTGTTAACTTTACTGTTGTACAATTATTGAAGGCAGGGAAAAAAGATTATGGGAGAAACATTATATGAATACTAAAAGAAAAAGAAGCTTGAGTTCTTTTGAAAAGATTTGGAAATAGTTTGAATTTAAGTATGTTTTACCTTGTATTATAGAAACACAAAACATGTGTGAGTTGTATAGTAGGTACAATACCACAAAAACAAAATGTCGCTCTGGTGAAGTCTATGAGATCGTATCTGTGTTTTATCAAAGTAACCAGTGAATTCTGGGCCTGTTCTCCTGTGGAAAGTTAGAAGTCAGTGAAGCAGACAGTTTGGATGACCTGATCTCTTGCATTTCCTACATGAGGCAAATGTCCGTGCTTTCTCAACTTAGTGATTGGTATGGGGAGAACTAGTCAGAAGGCCTTAGCTAGTTCCTGTAGAAGAGTTCTGGTAAATATAGATCAGACTAAAGAGATTTTCATGAGTTTGCTAAGCCTCCAAGTTTTTGGCAATGATAGATTTTCCTTTCATTTGATTCTTGAGGTGGGAATATGGTTTAGATGTATTGGATTCCATAACTGACTTTGACACTGGCTCACTGTGTCCTTTCTACAAACTATATGTTTTGGTGCCTCGGTTTCACCAATTAGACATGGCATACAATATTACCAATTATAAGTACTTGAGAATTTTTCTTTTGCAAAAGGAGTTATGAAGCATGAATCATACATAAATTTACATTTTCTTTCCCACTGTCATTTGAGTTATAAAGCTTCCAAGACTATAGCTTGAAAATTAAAATTCCAAATTAATATCCCTTGATGCTCAGTCTTTTTACAGGAAGTCTTGTTAAAATGAGAGTGAACTTACCTTAGTACTATCAGTACGAGAGTAGGTTTGCATATTTTCCTCTGCGTACTGCAAGTTCATATTATTCATTTTAGGGTCAACTAAAAACTCACTTCTAAAATCTTCAAAAATTTAGTGGGGGGTTTTCTGCACCCACCTCAAACAACCATTTTACAGCTGTGAAAATTAAGACCTTCATGTTTTTTCTTAATATAAGAAAAATAACTCCCCAGAGAGGAAAATGTTTTCCTTCCTTCCTTTTTTTCTTTCTCTTTTGGAAAATGTTTCTTTAAATTAGTGGTTGAAAAAAATGGAATGCTCTTACCTTGTGATGCCACTGCTGCCTCTCTTACCTTGCGAAGTCACTCCCTGTACTAAGTGAATGCTGCATGGTTTCCTTGCTATTTGATCCCATGCATGGATCACTGGCTACATTCTCTGGCTATTATGTGCTATTTCCTAATGTAAATTACCTTCAAAACTTCCTGTAAAAAGATTAAACTAGATTGCCTTAATTATTCTCATAATGCAAATCTGAGTGCAATTAAATGGGGAAAAAAATAGAATAACCTACTTAAAATCGTTAAATATAGATGAGGATAAATGAATATTTGCTTTTGTTTTTGCCTGACATTTGAATTCAGTCACTATCTGATCCTTGACTGAAGATTTCTTTGCAAAATATGGTATTTTTTATAGCATAATATGGGCACTTGGAGCTCCTATGGCATCCTCCTTCCCTAAAACTGTATGACATAAGGGAAACGATTGAATCCGAACTTATTCATATAGTACTTTGACCTGTTAGTTTTCATAAAGACAGATCCCTAATTAATGATTCTAGAATAATTTGATACAGTGACAGGAATAAATCATTTCTCTGGGAACTTGCTCCCCACAATGACCTAATACACATTTTACCTTAGTATAGTTAAAATTAATTATACTTTTATTAAGAGCTGGCCCTTTTTACAGATTTCAATTGTGCAGCATATTTTAAAATACATACTGTTGAGGATGAAAATATTGCAAACTTGAGCAGTTCTTTCTTTTGTTTCTTCTTCTTTGACATGAAGAACTTTCTGAAAGCTTTGAGAGATGATACCATTTCAAGAGCAACACATTCTTCCAGGAAACTCATAAACTAAAATATGGAACAAAACAAATGTTTAATCCTAATCTTGGTTTTGGGCTTTGTAAACAAAAGCATTCTACATATCAAAGTGTTTTTGTGTTTTGTTTTGTTGTTTTGTTGTGTTTTTTTTTTCCAGTATTTCTGCAGTTGCATATCTCATTTTTGTCCATCTCAAAAATTGAATCAGCAATTTACGTTCTATTTTGAATTAGCTGTGGTAAGGCAATAATTGCTTTTATCAGTACAACCTTTCACCATTCTTCTCTCCTGTGCTTTTTCTGTTTTTCAGTAAGTTCTTTTCTAACCTTCATTGTCCCACTTGTAGTCAATCTTCCGTATGGTTGACGGAGTGGTCTTTTTAAAACAAAATCTACTTTGCATCACTTTGCAAAAAGTTCTTAAATATGCTCTTCTTTCTTTACAACATAGCATCCTAACTCTTTAGCATGATGGATAATGATCTCTATGAACTTGAGTTTTTTGCATCCCCACCCACCAAATATCCACCCCCCCCCCCCTTTTTTTAAAGCATCCTCACCCACCATTGTCCTGGAATTTAGAACCATTCACAACTTAGTCCTCAGCATAATCACATACTATAGGTCAACTCATTCAAGACTCCGTTCAAATTCCTCAAACTAAGTAAGCTTTACATTCATGCTCCATAAAATCTTGACATTTTTTCCGTTAAAAAAAAAATTCAACAATTGTATATATTATATGCCTACACCCATCCCGAATTTCTCTTTTAATTTTTAGTCTCACCATCTAGCTAGCACATAATAGGACTTTAATAAGTGTTTTTGAATGAATGATGTAAATAGAAAACCCAAACTTTTCTTGTTTCGTGGTTTCACAAGTGAAAACTTGGATTTCTCTGAGAGTCCACATGAGGTCTGAATGTGCTCGTGAGCACACATACACTCTGGGAAACCAACAGAGATGGACAGCAGGGAAGAACAGTCACTTTATGAAGGATCATTTGTTAGCTATTCATCAGAGACACCAAATCTGAATTCTTGTTTCTAAATATGAGGCTTATCAAAATCACATAATTGACAAATTCTTATTTGTAATTCCTAAATATGCCGTAAAGGTGATCTTTGTATTTTGTAGACATTCGGTATACACAATCTATATAAACACACACACTGATTACCTGCACAAAATAATGAGACTTCAGAAAAAGTAAAAAACAATAATGAAAGTGAAATTTTCTTTTAAATAATGTTCAACTAAAGATATTGACTGAATTTTTGTGATTTCAGATCATTTGTAGCTAATGTCTATTTCACTTTTTTCTAATGCAAATGTAAGAAGGCTTGTTTGTGACTTTCTCCCATTGTAGAACATAAAGAACAAAACTATTATCTGTGCACTATAGATTCATATTATTCGTTTTAGAATAGACTAAAAACACAATTCCAAAATCTTCGAAAATTTAGTAGTACTTTTTCTACACCCTCCAAGCAACCAAGGGCCTGATTTTCTTTTGTGATTCTATAAAACCTTTTAACTGTGTCCTCAAATCATGGTAAAGGTTAACACAAAAGCTCTTTAAAGTTAATCATTTCTAAAATGAAATAGTAGTCCAAAATGTGTGTAATTAAATGCTCTCTTCCTTCACCCACTTAATAGACTTTTTTTATTTCTTTGTTGATTAAGGTATTGCATATGTGTCCTTATCCCTCCATTGCCCCGAGTTCACCACCACCCCCACACTCATGCCCTCACCCCCCTGTTGTCTGTGTCTTAATAGGAATTTTCTGCCTGCTCTATTCTTGACATCTGATTAGAGGTTGGGATACAAATAAAATAAGGCATAGTTCTTAACTTGTAGAGTTTGTTTTCATGAAATTGGGAGGACATTTTTTTAAAACCAAGTATTTCTCAGGGTATTTCAGAGACATGGTCTCTTTTCACATCAAAAAACTAATAAATCCTCTGTCATAAAGACGTAACCCCATTTTTATGCCTACAGTTTTTGTATTTTCAGATAATCCACAAATAATTTTGCTCATCCTTTGTCAAGTCTTTCATCAGACCTGTAGAACCCCATTTCCACAACCATAACTGCTCTGTGTGATCTAAGGAACTAATAGATTTGTAGAATGTAAATAAAATTTCAAGTCCATTTTACGAAAGCATATGTTCCTTTTTATGATGCTTACACCAAAACATGTGGGGTATATGCATTGTGAGCCCACAGCAGAGGGGAAACGTGAAGTAATGCTTCCTGGTTCAAAGGTTCCATTTGAGCTTATGGGTTGCTGTTTCCACCTCGGTTATTTTTATTGATGAGTCAAGAGTGGTATTTAACAGGTAGCATACTTATCTAAGCATATAGTAAGCATACTAAGCATATCTGTATGCCATAGTACACTGATATAGATGAAACAAAACAAAAATTTCCTGGTTATAAAAATGAACCTGACTATGTATTGATAGGCAATAGGGTTCCTTTATGAGAAGGAAAAAAACTGCCTTTATCTTTATTATCAGTAAGTATGGGGGGGGGGGAAACCCTTGTGTGTATATTTACATTTTGATAAGCTTATTTTGAAGTTGCCATTTCCCATCAACATAAAGTACCAGTAATTTATTTCTATGTTCTCTAGCAAAAGAAAACTCCTAGTTTGATACAACTTCACTCTTCGTTGGATGTTATAAAAGGTCCACAAAAGAAGGAAGCTCTGAAGGCTAGATAGATACTTTCCCCTTATATTCAGCATATTGATTTTACCTTTTGATACTCAGTAACTATTTACCTTCTATTTATCACATTAAAAACAATAGTAGAATTCTTTTGACCCTTACATTGGAAAAGATAGTTTTAAATTAGCCTTTGCTATATTATTTATAGTTAAGAGTTTACTACATTTTGGTAGTCTGTTTTGAAATTGTACTGTATCTGAAAGATGCAGATCATGTCTATTTATTACATAATGGGCTCTGTTTGCTGCAGAAAAGAGTAAAACTTTTAACTGCTTAGCACACTTGCCAGTGAAATATACCTGACAGGGCAGAGGTTATAACTTTGGCTCTAATTATTTTTAATAATGGTAGGAAAATGTGTTTTGTTTGTTTACATGCTGTTTACAATGGCATAATGTTTAAATATATACAATAATTGACATATTTATTGCATACTATTTTAAAGATGTTTTATGTGTTTTCACCTTCGGAACATATTGTTACAATTCCTTATGCAGATAATTTTGGTGGCTTTGTTAATAATGTAGCTAGCAGTTTTTATGACTACTAAGTGACCAGTTTTCTGTGCCTTTTATGGTGGGGTGCATGATGTATTTATTGTACGGGAGTCGCTGGTGCGTGTATTTTTGTGCTTGGCCGGGAGTTGCGGTTGCTCTCCATGTACATGAGGGTGGGAGGCGCCTTCCCAAGGGCACTGCCTTGAGATCAGTCTTCTCAAATAAAAAGAACGCATTTGGACAGTGTGTGAAGTCTTTGTTCTTTCTGGTGAGAAAACTTACTTTTTCATTAAACTTTGTAGGTTGAGATACTTGTAGACTCACATACTTTTGTAAGAAATAATGCAGAGATCTTGTGTGCCCTTCATTCATTTGCCACTGCGAACCTGGAATACAGTGTCACAACAGGATGTTGACATTGACAATCAAGATGCTAACAATTCTCTCGCCACAAGGACCCACAGCAGGGTCCCTCGCATTGCCACACCTACTTCCCTCACACCTCCACCCCAGCAACTCTTAATCTGTCTTCGCTTGTAAATTTCTCATTTTCAGGATGTTTTACTAAAATTTACTAAACTTGTGACTTTTTTCCCACTTGACTTAATTCCTTGGAGATTTCATTCAAAATCTGCATGTACCAATAATTCAGTCCTATTTAATGTTGAATAAGAGTCCATCTAGTGGGGGAATGCTTAATGGTAAAACATCATTTGGTTTATTCTTATAGTAATAAGTCCTTGAGGTTCACCAATAATAAACACTTGTGTTAAGAACCAAATGTGACAGGTAGTGTCTGCAGTGCTAACCACTGATGAGGAGCCCTTTGAGGAAGAAATATTACTGAAACAGAGTCTTGTGCGCATTGATGAAAATATGTCACCAGGCCCTCACCGGTTTGGCTCGGTGATTAGAGCATTGGCCTCCCAACTGAAGAGTTCTGGGTTCTATTCCAGGTCAAGGACACCTACCTCGGTTGCAGGCCCAAGCCCTGGCCCAGCCAGGGCAGATGCAGGAGGCAACCAATCGATGTGTCTCACGTCTGTGTTTTTCTCTTCTCTGTCTCACCCCCTCCTTTCCGCTCTAAAAATCACTGGGAAAAATATCCTTGGGTGCGGATGAACAAAACTGAAAGATGAAACAGATGGGCTGGAGACCAGGGTACCAGGATATAGGCTTTATTAGAAGAGACGACCCTGCCAGCTCACTTCCCAGGGGGGAGAGAGCACGTGCAGGGTGACGGTGCCTTTTAAGGGGGAGGGGATGGGGCTTAGGGTACCCGGCACGCGCTGATTGGCAGCTTCATATAAGGCACATGTGTAGGCACCCATGGATCCAGGAGTGGGGGGGGGGGGGGGAACTTAGGGTATTTGGCAGGTGCTGGTTACATCCTAACTCTGCCCACCAGTTGCGGGGAGGGAAGGTCTATCAAAAACACACACACAGCGGTTTGGCTCAGTGGATAGAGCGGCGGACTGCGAGGTCCCGGGTTCGATTCCGGCAAGGGCATGTACCTTGGCTGCGGGCACATCCCCAGTAGGGGGCGTGCAAGAGGCAGCTGATCGATGTCTCTCATCGATGTTTCTGACTTTCCCTCTCCCTTCCTCTCTGTAAAAAATCAATAAAATATATTTAAAAAAATAAAACACACACACACACACAAAACATGTCGCCAGTTACATCAAGACATGAAGGGCCAGAGGAAGGGAGGGTCTAGAGTAGTACAGAAGCACCTTCCTGAATAGGTGACAGTTGAGTTTTAAGCAGTTTGTCAGGCCAAGTACATGTGTGAGACCTGAGGTGGCTGTGCAGGGGGAGACATGAGAGCCTGGCAGTACAGCTGGGGTGCTGCTGAAACGAAAGGAGTCCAGCAAGAGACACGGGATGGGACTTGAGAAGCGGAGCAGGTCAGAGCAGTCAGATTTGAGCCCTGGACAGATCAGTGACCTGCCTGTGGTAGGAGTGACTTGCAGAGGGTGGGGGACAGGGAGGTCAGCTTGAGGCTATTGGGATCTTCTTAGGGAAGTTTTAGTGGAAATGGGAAAGGGGAAACATCTGAGAAATACTGAGGTGTAGATGGCCTGTGCTGGAGACTGCTGTAAGTGGAGGAGGAGGAGGGAAGAATTCCAGGTTTCTACCAACTGGAAAGTAATTACCAAGGTGAAATCCAGGTGTAGGCATTAGGGTAAGGTTACTAGCATGTCTGTGGAGGACATGACAATGTTGGAGAGAGGCATAGGAAGAAATACAGGCCTGGTGGGTTCGGGCCATCGGGGAATAGGGTGTGTTTAGAGCTGAGTGGTAACGGCCCGATAAGCGGCCATTAAGCTAGTATGCAGAGGCAAGATATTTTTGAAGAAAAGAACAGGGGAGAGTGATTGATATAGAGGCAGGATGGCCTTGAACAGGCTGTCAAGCTACAGGGGGAGGCTTGGGTGGATGGGAGGCAGATGCGGGGGGAGATCAACCGAAGGACTTGTATGCATGCATATGAACATAACCAATGAATGAAAGACACTGGGGGGAGGGGGGGAAGCTGGGAATATGTGCTGGGGGGTGGGGGAGGCTGGGGGAGGATAAGGGGGAGGGGGGAAGGAAAACATGTACTACTATTATACTGCAAAAAATCAATAAAAAATAATTTAAAAAAATAAAATAAAAAATAAATAAATAAAATAAAATAAAAAAAGCATAATAAGGCACCCTTCTTTAGGAACAGCAGGGTCACCTGGCCAGCGTGACTCAGTGGTTAAGTGTCAGTCTAGGAACCAAGAGGTTTGATGCCCGGGTTGCGGGCTTGATCCCCACTGTGGGGTGTGCAAGGGGCACCTGATCAATGATTCTCTCTGATGATTCTCTCTCTCCCTCTTCCTCTCCCTCTCCCAAATCAATAAAAACATATACAGTATTTTTAAAAAATAAAAAAGAACAGGATCATTTTCATTCCGTGGAAAGTAGGTCAAGAAGCTGCTCCAAGACGGGTACCTGAGGACATAGAGGACTTGGAGCTTGGAAAGAGGAAAATTGGGACTGAGGAGTGGGGTTGAAGGGGGAGATGAGATTAGACAATAAAAACTGTTTTCAAATATTTGAAGGACTGTCCTGGGGAATTGAGTTTGCATTAGTTCCAACTATCTTTTTCCCAGGCCTCTAAGGTCAAGCACCTCCCCCTGCCCCGCTTTGACTTTATCAGGAATGTGTTTACCCGCCCCCCCCCCCCCCTTTGTACTATCCCTTCTCCAGTGATGACTGGGGAATGGACTGAGGGTTCCCTGGAGGGCGTGAGAAGCTGTAGCTTCAGTCCTCCTTCCCAGCTGACTGCCCAACAATTTCTAACTGCTCTTGGCTCTCTTTTCGTTTAATAACTAGCTAATGACGGTGACATGGGCAGCTAACAATTTACCCATCTTTGTGCTTTTGGGCTGCTATAACAGAATACAGTAGACTGGCTGGATGTTAAAGAACTGAAAGTTACTTCTTATAGTTCTGAAGGCTGCAGACGACCCTGCCGGCTCACTTCCCAAGGGAGAAAGAGTACGTGCAGGGTGACGGTGCCTTTTAAGGGGGAGCGGATGGGGCTTAGGGTACCCGGCACGCGCTGATTGGCAGCTTCATATAAGGCACATGAGTAGGCACCCATGGACCCAGGAGTGGGCGGGGGGGGGGGGGGGGGGGCCTCTTAGGGTATTTGGCAGGTGCTGGTTACATCATAACTCTGCCCACCAGTTGCGGGGAGGGAAGGTCTATCAAAAACACACACACAAAACATGTCGCCAGTTACATCAGGACATGAAGGGCCAGAGGAAGGGAGGGTCTAGAGTAGTACAGAAGCACCTTCCTGAATAGGTGACAGTTGAGTTTTAAGCAGTTTGTCAGGCACTAGGAAATCCAGTGTCTGGCGAGAGCCCACTTCCTGGTTCATAGCCACCTTCTCCCTGTGTCCTCACCTGGTGGGAGGGGCTTGGGAGCTAGCTCTGGAGTCTCTTCCTAAGGACACTAATCCCATTCACAAGGGCTCTACTCTCACCGTTTGTCTTCCAAGGGCTTCACCTCTTAATACCATCACATCAAGGGTTAGGATAGCAACATGAATTTGGGGGGAGACACAAACACTTAGACTATAAATATTAGTGCTAGCAAATTACAATTTTTATTGAGGAAATCTAAATACAGTAGATTTTTCTGTTTTTATTATTGTACTATTATTTTGGAAAGAACAATTGTCCCAGTAGTCCAGGGATCTGGGTCCCATTTTGTCTCTGCTAGTTCTTGTGCCACCACCGGTGCATTCACAAATGTGACAGTCTGGGGCTGTCCCAAAGCCAGGCTGGGATGCGGTGCCCGCTATAATGGTAGCATCCAAGTATTGTATAGTTTCTTCCCCTCCTCCTCCTCCTCCCCCTCCTCCTCCTCCTTCTTGCACAGTACTTCTTAGTTTAAGGTTTAGTTCATAACAACCCTGCAAGTTTAGCATTGGCCCCATTTGAAACACCCTCACACCCTCTACACAACTCCAGCTGGTTATACTTCTGGTAATGACATTTTGGATAACTGTGGGCATTGAGCACTACCCTTTCTCAAAAGAGTAACACTGACTCACTAAGATAAAGCATGTTCTTTGCATATCTCTTCTCCCACCCAGGCCTCCCTCCCACCCAAATCCATGCTGCCAGCAACCAAGAGAAAGTCCACAACTTAAAGGGACCTTAGACCATAGTGCTTAATTGTTTTCAATTTTTTTTTACTATTACCCACAGTGAGAAATAAATTTCCCCAGTATGCAGAAATAAATATATGCATGTACATATACATATAAACATGTTTATATATTAGCAAATTTAATAAAACATTACTTATGCATATACAATGTGCCTTTATATTTTTCTACTTCATTTTTTAAAACACTGATTGCAACCTATTAAAATTATTTCATCACCCACTAATGAAAGGATGCAAACTTTCTCTCTGAAGGGCCGGATAGTAAATATTTTTGGCTTGGTGAGTCACGTGGTCTCTGAGCGTGACCGTGTTCCAATAAAACATTATTTGCAAAAACAGATAGTACCCCAACCTCTGAGCTGATAGGTCATGCCCCACGGTTCTGCAGTTTTCAAAATGCAACACTACTCAACAGCTTCTCATGTTCAGCAGACAGCCCCAAAATCACCTAGAAAGCATGTTTTTTAAAAAGCCCAGGACCAACCTTAGAACTATAGAACTAGAATCTGTGGAAGCACTCGAGGCCAACACTGATCACCCTCCTTGGGTGAGTTACCTGAAAGCAGGATTAGTAATCACTGGTCTGATCCAACATCTCCACTCATTCCAGTCCCCATATTACAGAAAATAAAATAAGGTTTGAAAGGCTAACGGCTCCTGGCAATTGTCAACAAATTTAAAGAATCTATGTCATACAAACTAGGTACTCTTGCCACAGGGGTTAAGTTAGAAATGAATAAGAATCTGAAGCAGAACATAGCATTTAGCTCTGTCAACGTAAGGAACATTCAAACCTGTGAAGAATTTTTTATGAGTTTGAGCCAAACCGTCAACATTTGCCAGGAAGCAAAATCTCAGTGGATTGAGATAATGCTCCAGAGAATGGCAGTTTCGCACCTTATTTTATACTTTACATTCAGGAGAAGCAGTATGTGGGTTACATGAAATCCATTTGTGATAGATTAGGGAGGCAGGAGAAAGCAAAGGGGTCGGAGGAGGGGAAGCCTCTGGAATTGGATAAAAAATAAAATGATAAAAGCATTACTTCTTTTACATAGGTGTAGGGTATAGATCATTAACAGTCAAAAATTAAACTCAGGGAAGAACCAAGATGGCGGCATAGGTAAAACACCTATCTTGCCGTCATACACAGCAATTTTAAAACTACAACTTAACAAAAGAACAAACACCATCCAGAATCACTGGAAAGCTGGCCGAGTGAAAATTCCACAAATAAAAGTGAAGATAAGACACTGTGACTCGGAGGAGCGGTGGCGGACAGCGTTGAAGATTCGTGCGGAGAGAGGTTTGGAGCGTGAGCCAGCGGATAGGTCGAGCAGCTGAAAACCAGCCAGTTTTGTTGAACGGGGGAGACAAAGACGTCCCACTGGACAGATTCTCCAGCTCTGGGCGAAGTCCAGGGAACCCACTATCACACGGGGTGAAAACTGGACAGTGGGAGGGCACGCCGAAGCTCGGGTGCTGCAGGGGCCTCCAGGCTTGTGGAGAAGGTGAGCTTGTGCTAAGTGCGCGTGAACTTGGGAACAGCGCAGCTGCCAGACCGCACAGAGAGTGCTCGTGACTTGCTCTTTCATTCAGGAAACCGTCAGACTGCTTTGTTTTATGACCCTGGGTGAGATGTTGGGTGTGCAGACTCATTTGGGGAGAGTCTGAATTCCCCAGCAGCTGGTGGAGCTTGGCAGCGGCTCTCTCTCAGAGGTGCTGGCGGCCATTGCCCCGGCACAGAGTACCTGGGGCCACATAGGGCGGAGCTGATGCTGTCTGCTTGGGCCGCAGACTCCGCCCATCCAACCTGAGCACAGCTGAACTTCACAGACAATTGGCCTGGAGGTCAACACTCCAAGTGCTAACAACGATTAACCTGAGCTTAACTTCAGCAAGACTGTGCAACCCATATCCACCTCAGGTAACTGGGGAGGCTGAGCCACTGTCCCTTGTAGGACATCTACCACACAAAGCTAATTGACCAACTCAGGGAAGCAGCCACCATGCAGAGACATGGAAAGAAATCAGATGTGAAAGAAATGGAGGAAAAAAAACGACTGGACATGGAATTCAAAACCATGGTTATAGGGCTTCTCAAAAGGCTCCTAGAAAAGGTCAAGACCTATAAGGAAATAAGCAAGACCTATAAGGAAATGAACAAGACCTGCAAGGAAATGAACAAGACCAACATGGAAATGAATGAGTCCTACAAGGAAATGAATGAGACCTACAAGGATATGAATGAGACTTTCAAGGATATGAAAAAGGCCCAACCAGAAATTAAGCATACACTGACTGAAATAAAAAATATCATACAAAGACCTAAAAGTACACTAGAGCACCCCAAGAACCAAGTTAAGGATTTGAAATACAAAGAGGTAAAATCCACTCAGCTGAAAAAGCAAGAAACCAAAAGAATCAAAAAAATTGAAGATAGTGTAAGGGGCCTCTGGGACAACCTCAAGCATACCAACATCCGAATTATAGGGGTGCAAGACAATGAAAACCTATGTGAAGAAATAGTGACCAAAAACTTCCCCACCTGGTGAAAGAAATTGACTTAAGAGTCCAAGAAGCGCACCGAACCCCAATATATAGGAACCCTAAGAGGACCACACTAAGGCACATCATAATTAAAATGCCAAGAGCAAAAGACAGAGAATATTAAAACCAGCAAGAGAAAAACAGTTAGTTACCTATAAGGAAGCACCCAAACGATTGTCAGTGGATTTCTCAACAGAAACGATGCAGGCCAGACAGGAGTGGCAAGAAATATTCAAAGTGATGAATAGCAAGAATCTATAACCAATATTACTCTATCCAGCAAAGCTATCATGCAGAATTGAAGGTCAGATAAAGTGCTTTGCAGATAAGAAAAAGCTAAAGGAGTTCATCACCACCAAACCAATATTATATGAAATGCTGAAAGATATTCTTTAAGGAGAGGAAGAAGAAAAAGATAAAAGTGTAAATTATGAACACCAAATACACATCTATCAACAAATGAATCTAAAAATCAAGTGAATTATTAAGCTGATGAACAGGATAACCTGGTGAATGTAACAGAATCGTGGACAAAGAGAGGGAATGGACTGACAATTCTTGGGGAGAAAAGGGGTGTGGGAAGTGCAGCAAGAGACTGGACAAAAATCATGCAACTATGGGAGAGGACAGTGGAGGGGGTGAGGGCGGAGGGTGGGATGGGTACCAGGTGGAGGGGAGCTATAATGGGGAAAAAAGGGAACAATGTAATTAATAAATTGAACAATAAAGATTTTTTAAAAAGAAAAAGAAAAAAATTAAACTCAGCCCTAACTGGTTTGACTCAGTGGATAGAGCGTTGGCTGCAGACTGAAAGGTCCCAGGTTGGATTATAGTCAAGGGCATGGACCTTGGTTGCAGGCACATTCCCAGTGGGAGGTGTGCAGGAGTCAGCTCATTGATGCTTCTCTGTCATCAATGTTTCTGACTCTCTATCCCTCTCCCTTCCTCTCTGTAAAAAATCAATAAAAAATATTTTTTAACAAGTTAACTCAGTAACAGTGAGAAGATTTGTGGTCTCCGTGGAGTGGTGCCTGTGCTTTGAGGATCCAGAAAAAGGAAAATTCCTTTGTAGTTGAAAAGAGATAAAAGGCTCAGACAAAGATGAGAAAAAACACTCATTCAAAGGAAAGCTTGGAAGCTTTTTCCCTTTCTTTAGATTCAAAATACAAGGGAGAGAAATGACTTCAGTTAATACCTAAAGACTGTAATTAAAGTTATCAGAAACTGCAGAACAAATATGAGTAGGTATAAAATGAATATAAATTAATATTTAAGTTCACAGAGCTTTACAATAAATTTAATTTGCTAATCTTCATTTTTTATTTTCAATTTTTGTGCAAAAATTGACCTTTGTCAGAGAAGATGCTGGCCTAGGACATGACTACCCACCATAAACTGTTTTAGTTCAAGAGTTGTAATTTCAGACCATCCTTTGAGGTTGCTTTAGGTCTCTGAGTTTGCAAGCGGCCACGCAGGCCTTCCCTGAGCTAGTCAGGTTAGCATGTGGCCCCTGTTCCCCTTTTTAGCCACATCTCTTAGAATTTGTTCACTACATATCCTGGTAGAAATGCAGCAAAAGCTATAATCAATTAAAGGAGAGAAGCCAATGCCCATTAAACTGACAATAAGAATATTAAATATCTCAAGGCTACTATAAAAGGTCGTTTTACCTACAGGCATAAATGTCTAAACGCTCATTACACCACGATGGCATTTTCAACCAACAAGAAACACTAATATGTAACACCTAATTAGGTTAATTATGATTTGGTGAACTATGCAATTTTAGCTGAGAATGGAATTATTGGAGGATTTCAGCTGCTTTCAAAGTGATTATAGCATACTGCTAATATGTTTACTTTTGTTCTTGAAGTAATTTTTAAATTTAAAAATAAAATTTGGTCTTTATTTTTGTCAAGATAGAAATGATCTTGTACAGATTAATCTAAGGACTTCAATATATTGAAACAAAATGAGTGAAAAGGAGCACAAGCAAAAATTGAAAATAGCCGAACCAGTTTGGCTCAGTGGATAGAGCGTCGGCCTGCAGACTGAAAGATCCCAGGTTTGATTCCAGTCAAGGGCATGTACCTTGGCTGTGGGCATATCCCCAGTTGGAGGTGTGCAAGAGACAGCTGATCGATGTTTCTCTCCCATCGATGTTTCTGACTTTCTATGCCTCTCCCTTCCTCTCTGTGAAAAATCAATATAATATATTTTTTTAAAAAATTGAAAATAAATAAAGATTGAAAATAAATTTATTATAAAGCTCTGTGAACTTAAATATTAATTTATATTCATTTTATACCTACTCATATTTGTTCTGCAGTTTCTGTTAACTTTAATTACAAAGTCTTTAGGTATTAACTGAAGCCATTTCTCTCCCTTGTATTTTGAGTCTAAAGAAAGGGAAAGCTTCCAAGCTTTCCTTTGAATGACTGTTTTTTTCTCATCCTTGTCTTTTTCATTCTCTTCTCACCCCACATACAACACACACACACACACACACACACACACACACACACACACACACACACACACACTACCCTAAATTATATGCTTACTTTCCTCTCAACCTCCAATATCAACACCACCTTTTTTCCACTTGCCAACCTCCTGCTCATTCAAAAGTCTCAGCTCAAGTGATCTTCCTGTGGAAACTTCTAAAATCTGCCAAGGCAAATTTAGACATTCTGTTCTCTTGTTCCCATTATACTTTGTTCCCATTATGGACATACCTTGAGTAGAGCAATTCTATTGGATCATAATTATTAATGCAACACTCTTCCCACTAAATTAGCTGTTTAAGGACAGAGAACATACATTATTCATCTTGTCCTTTTCACATCGCACAAGCTTGACTCTTACCTGGTCTTCAAAAAATAAACAAAGAGATTATCACATTTGCAATATTTTGTTTAAAACTTTCACATCTATGTTCATAAGTGATATTTCACTGTTTTTGTCTTGTTTGGAAGTTAAAATTACAGTAGATGAGTTGAGGGAGCATTTCCTCTTTTTATTCTGTGACATGATTTGTGTAAGAATAGAGTTGTCTGGTCCTGGATGGGTAACTCAGTTGGTTAGCGTGTTGTCATCCTGATACACAAAGATTGTGAGTTCAATCCCCAGTCAGGGCACATACAAGAATCAACCAATGAATTCATAAATAAGTAGAAAAACATTTCAATGTTTCTCTCTTTGTTTTACTGTCTCTGTCTCTCTCGTTTCCTCTCTCTCAAATCAATCAATGAAAAAAAAATAAAATGTTGAATAAAATAGAATGTTTTAAAATGTTTTAAAAAATAATAGAGTTATTTGTTCTTTTAAAAAAATTTTTAACTTTATTCTTTATTGTTGAGAGTATTACAGATTTCCCCCCTCCTTTCAGCCCCCCATTTCCCTCCTCCAACTAGATCCCACCCACCCTAGGCCTTCACCACCCTATTTTCTGTGTCCATGAGTAATGCATATACACATAAGTTCTTTGATTGCCCTTCCCATCTCTCTCTTCCCCTTCCCCTCTGGGATTTTTCAGTCTGTTGTAGGTTTCCATGCCTCCAGTTCTATTTTTAAAAATATATTTTTATTGATTTTAGAGAGGACGGGAGAAGGAGAGAGAGATAGAAACATAAATGCTGAGAAAATCGTTAATCGGCTGCTTCCTGCATATCTGCTACCAGAGATCGAGCCCACACCCCAGGCATGTGCCCTGACCAGGAATTGAACCGTGACTTACTGGTCCATAAGTTGGTGGTCAACCAGTGAGTCATGCTGGCTGGGCTGGTTCTATTTTATTCAACATTTTATTTTTTTTCATTAGACTCCTTGTTCATTTATTTTGATTTCTAGATTTAATTGTTGTTATACAGTAGGTCCTCGGGTTATGTCAGACATCCATTCCTAAGGCATGACATAACACAATTTTCATCGTAAATCAGAACCCACCTACATAAGTACCTATATCACTCACATGGAGCACATACACAGCAGTAATGAAGTGACACAGTAAAAAAAAAAAATTAAAAGAAAGATAACAATTCCTGACCTTTACTTGTGGTAAATAAATAATAAAAACATGAAGCACATATGCATATATGTCAAAATGATGGAACTTTTTGTATATATATAAATAAATTAGAGGCCCAGTGCACGAAATTTGTGCACAAGGGTGGTGGGATTCCCTCAGCCCAGCCTGCACACTCTCCAATCTGGGACCCCTCAAGGGATATTCCAGACAGTTGAATATCCCTCTCACAATCCAGGACTGCTGACTACCAACTGCTTGCTTGCCTGCCTTCCTGATTGCCCCTAACCACTTCTGCTTCCCAGCCTGATCACCCCCTAACCATTCCCCTGCCAGCCTGATTGATCCCTAACTGCTCTTCTGCCAGTCTGTTTGCCCCTAACTGCCCTTCCCTGCAGGCCTGGTCCCCCCCAATTGCTCTTTCCTGCAGGACTGGGTCCCCTCCAACTGCCCTTCCCTGCAGGCCTAATTGCCCCCAACTGCTCTCCCTTGCAGGCCTGGTCCCTCCCAACTACCCTTCCCTGCTAGCCTGATTGCCCACAACTGCCCTCCCTTGCAGGTTGGGTCCCTCCTAACTGCCCTCCCCTGCTGGCCATCTTGTGGTGGCCATCTTGTGTTCACATGGGGGCACGATCTTTGATCACATAGGGGCAGCCTTCTTGTGTGGTGGAGTGATAGTCAATCTGCATATTACTCTTTTATTAGATAGGATAGAGGTCTGGTGCATGGGTAGGGGCCAGCTGGTTTGCCCTGAAGTGTGTCCTGGATCAGGGTGGGATTCCCTTGGTGCAAGGGTTGGCCTGGGCAAGGGGCCAGTGGTGGTTTGCAGGCCAGTCATGCCCCCTGGCGACGCAAGCAGAGGCCCTAGTATCTGGGAGTTATTTATCTTCTACAAATGAAACTTTGTAGCCTGGAGTGGAGCCAAGCCTCCTCCTTGCTCCATGACCACAGGCATTTCTGTTGGGATTTATTTATCTTCTATAATTGAAACTTTGTAGCCTTAAGTGGAGGCCTGGGCCAGCCAGGATGTGTGGAAAGCTCACTTTCTCCATCACCAGTGAAACCCAAGCCTCCCTCCTGCTCTCTCCTTGGCCACAACAATCTTGGTTGGGGTTAATTTACATAGTCGCTCCTGATTGGCTATTGGGCATGACTTCTGGGTATAATAGGGGTATGGTCAATTTGCATATTACTCTTTTATTAGATAGTATGGGAGATGGCAATGTAACCACGCAATGACATACATTGAGTCCCACATAACCTGAGGACTGTCTGTATATGTATTTATTACCATTTTATTGTTCATATTTTTTAGTCTTTTTTTTCTTCTTCTTAAAGAAGACCCTTCAACATATCATGTAATACTGGTTTGGTGGTGATGAACTCCTTTAGCTTTTTCATGTCTGCAAAGCTCTTTATATGACCTTCAATGCTAAATTATAGCTTTGCTGGGTTGAGTAATCTTGGTTGTAGATCTTTGCTTTTCATCAATTTAAATATTTCTTATAACTCCTAGCCTACAACGTTTTTGTTGAGAAATCAACTGATAGTCATATGGGTGATTACTTATAGGTAAATAACTGCTTTTCTGTTGATGCTTTTAAGATTCTTTTTATCCTTAACCTTTGTCATTTTAATTATGATGTGTCTTGGTATAGGCCTTTTCAGGGTCCTCTTGTTTTGGACTCTGTGCTTCCTGGACTTATAAGTCTATTTTTTTTCACCAGGTACAGGAAGTTTTCTGCCATTATTTTTTCAAATAGGTTTTCAATTTCTTGCTCTCTCTCTTCTCCTTCCTACACCCCCATCATGTGAAGTTGTCCCAGAGGCTCCTTACACTCTCTTAATATTTTTGGATTCCATTTTCTTTTTGCTCTTCTAATTGGATGTTTTTTGCTTCCTCATATTCCAAATTACTGATTTGATTCTCAACATCCTCTACTCGACTCTTGGTTCCTTATAAATTATTTATTTCAGGTAGTGTATCCTTCAGTCCTTTTTCACGTCTTTGATATTTTCACTAAGGTCCTTGAAATTCTCACTAAGTGCCTTGAAGCTCTCATTAAGTTACTTAAGCATCCTTATAATCATTGTTTTGAACTTTATATCTAGTAGTTTTCTTGCTCCCATTTCATTTAGATCTTTTTCTGAAGATTTCTTTTGTTTTTCCATTTGTGACATATTTCTTTGTTCCCACATTTTGACTACTTCCTTTTGTTTGTTTCATTGGATTAGTTAGATCAGCTATGTCTCCTAAAATTGGTAGAATGGCTTTGTGCAGTAGGAGTCCTATAGGACCCAGTGGCTCAGCTTCTCTAGTCACCTGAGCTGGGCCCTCTAGGTGCACCCCTGTGCAGGCTGTGTGCACTGTCCTGTTTTGGTTGATTCTTGCTTGTGCTGGAATCATTGGAAGGAATTGATCCCTAAGCAAATTGGCTGTGAGGATCACCCACAGCTACAGTGGAAGAGCTGCTGTGCAGGAGACACCCTTATGGAGCAGGACTTGCTTCAGTGGGGCTTTGGTGCTCACTGAGTCTGACTCTTGAGTGTGCTGCTTGTGGATGTGCAGAGTTGCAATCTAGTGTGGTCTGAAGCTGTCCACTGGGTGCTTTATTTCTGAGGCCTCCTGGCAAGAGCTTCAAAGGGAAGCTCTTGTGTTGGGCTTAGAGGTGCCTGGGAGAAGCTAAGCTGTAACCCTTAAGAAGCTGCTTCTAGTGTCAGGCCTGCAGCCATTTATCAAGAGGTATGGGGCACACCGAATCCAGTCTCAGTGTGATTTTTTAAAAAATTCTGTAGTGGTAGGACTTCCATTCAGTCACATTTCAGGCAGTTCTGAATGATGGTTGTTCTGTATTTTAGTTATAATTTTGATGTTATCTTGGGAGGATAAGAGTACCTTGTTTACCTATGTTGCCATCTTGGTTCATCCTGCAAGTTGTCTGTTCGTTGAATGCATGGTGGAATATGGGCAAAACTGTCTAGTTATAGTGATATTATTTTATCCTATTTTATTTGGGTTTATTCTCTTTGACTTTTCTAACTTCTTGAGTTGGATACCTAGCATATTCCCATTATCTATTAATTAAAATCTGTAAAATTATTAATTTTCCTCTACACACTACTTTATCTGCATCCCATATTTTTTTCTATTTTATTTTATTTTTAGGGGTCATATATGGGTTCAAGATGGTCATCTGCTTGTGTAGGAATCCAAGGGATACATTTAGTCATTTAAGGGAGCTCAGGAAGGGTCTCTCACTTTACTTAGAAAACTCAGGAAGAATCCTAATTAGACCACCAACCTTGCATGGTAGAAGCTGGAGAGCAAGAGCTCAAGAGAGAAATCCTGTGGGTGCTCAGACTCAAGAGAAAGTCCTCCAGAAACTAACACCAACTCCATTAGATAAGCTCTCCAATAGGCCCTTCTCAGAACTGACCATGTTATTTAGGAAATGTATCTGTTTTTAACCAAAGTATTAGGTTAGTTTTTTGCAGATTTTGGATGCTTGGTATATATTATTAGAATACTTACATTTTTACATTATGAATGAAGATTTTACTTTTTTAACTGGATAAGAATTGTTTTTAAAACTAACTTGGAAGGCAGACTTTGAGTTCTAGTTGTTTTTGAGATTTTTTTTCTTCTAAAAGAGAGCATATAATAAACACTTTATTTGCTGTCAAGGTTATCTCTTAGAAGTGACAAGATTTGGGTTTGTAGAATGCCATATTATTTTAAAGGACAAAATATGAAAGTTGCCCTAGCCAGTTTGGCTCAGTGGATAGAGTGTTGGCCTGTGGACTGAAGGGTTCCAGGTTTGATTCCAGTCAAGGGCATATGCCTCGGTTGTGAGCTCGATCCCCAGTGAGGGCTGTGCAGGAGGCAGCTAATCAATGATTGTCTCTCATCATTGATGTCTCTATCTCTCTCTTCCTCTCTAAAATTAATGAAAATATTTAAAATAAGTAAAATAAAGGTAGAAAAATATGGGCAGTACCAGGCATGCTCCCTAGACCAGTGGTTGGCAAACTCATTAGACAACAGAGTAGCAGTTTGTTGACCATTGCCCTAGACTTTAAGAAATAAAGTTGATACTTGAAAATTAAGGGGGGACATAAAGTTGTTCAGGTAATGGTGCTGGAATGATTAGATATTCATAAGGGGAAGTAAAAATATATTATATTCTTCCCTCATACCATGCTCAAAATAAATCTGTAATAAATAAAAGACATAAATGTTAAAACCAAGAATCAAAGTTCTTAGAAGAAAACACAAGAGAAAACTTTTATATCACTGACTCAGGTAAGAATTATTTTTAAATAAAGTATAAAAGATAGAGCCCATTTTAAGAAAAGATTCATGAATTTGACTAAATAAAAATTTTAAGGTTCTGCTTAATAATAAACAACATATAAAGTTATAAGACAGATCACTGACTAAAAAAATATTTTTAAACATACAAATTTCTATGGATTAGTATACATGATACTGGTACATATGCATATGTATGATATACAGTATATGTACATCTATCATGTATATTATGTATGTGTGTATCTCCTATAACTAACTTATATTTTAAAGTTGGGTTTATTGAGATACTAGTGGTCTGGTGCACGTAATTCATGCACATTAAAAGGGAATTAATTAGAAGAAATATTTTAATATTGCTATTTGTTCTTTCTCTATAATAGAAGAGTCAGAGATGAAAGTTAGTAAAATTTATATGAAATTCTCCCTCCTGTCAGAGTCTGGGGCACACCACAGGACCCAAAGTCAAGTCCCCGCTCACCTGTGTGCACCTTGAAATCATACGAGACCTAGATCTGGCCGGTCCCATCCTTGTCAAGCCCTCCAGGATGGGGTGGGGAGTTGCAGCCTCCCCGTCATACCCCACTGTGCGGAGGCCACAGCCTCAGGTCCCCCAGCCCTGGGGTGAGAGTGTGAAGGCACGAGGGCATGATGACCATTTGCATATTACCTTTTTATTATATAGGATAATTTGCAAACAGGAAAACATCCATTTTAGTATAGTTCTATGAGTTTGGCAAATGAACACAGTTGTGCATTCAGCACTAAAATCAAGGTATATAATATTTATTTCATCTAAAAAAAGTTTTGTAGGCCTCTTTATAATCAATGCCTCTCCACATACCCCCTGACCCTCTAGCTTCTGGCATTTGTGTATGGACTATCTTTATATTTTTGCCTTTTTAAAGTGTCACTTAAGTAATATGTATAAAGCTTTTTTGGTTTCACTTCTTTCACTTAGCATATTTGAGGTCATCTCATTGCTTATATTAATAGTTTTTCCATATTTACTGCTGAGTAGTATTCCACTATGTGGCTATACCAGATTTTTGTTGTTTATTTATCTATTTATCAACTGAGGGACATTAGGATGTTCTCAGTTTGGTGTAATTATTAATATAACCACTGCAAAAATTTGTGTACAATATTTTTGTATGAACATGTATTTTCCTTTCTCTTGGGTAAACATTAAAGGATTTCTAGCTCATCTGATAAGTAATATGTTTAACTTTATAAGAAACTGCCATACTGTTTTCAAAGTGCTGTGCTATTTTTATTACCACCATTGATGTGTATTTGCTCCCTTCCTTGCCATACTTTATACTGTCAGTTTTTTTAATTTAATAAATCTTTATTGTTCAGATTATTACAATGTTCCTCTTTCTCCCTCCCAAAGCTCCCCTCCACCCAGTTCTCATCCCACCTTCTGCCCTTACCTCCCCCCACCCCGTCCTAATCCATAGGTGTATGATTTTTGTCCAGTCTCTTCCTGCACCTCCCAAACCCCTTTCCCCCAAATAATTGTCAGTCAATTCCCTTTCTATACCCCTATTTCTATATATTCACCAGTTTATTCTGTCATCAGATTTTTAATTCACTTGACTTTTACATTCACTTGTTGATTGATATGTATTTGTTGTTCATAATTTTTATCTCTACCTTTTTCTTCTTCCTCCTCTTCTTAAAGAATACCTCCCAGCATTTCATATAATACTGGTTTGGCCCGATGAACTTCTTTAGTTTTTTTTTTCTTTTTTTTTTTTTAACTGTGAAGCACTTTATCTGATCTTCAATTCTGAATGATAGCTTTGCTGGGCAGAGTAATCTTGGTTGTAGGTTCTTGTTATTCATCACTTTGAATATTTCTTGCCATTCCCATCTGGTCTGAATAGTTTCTGTTGAGAAATCAGCTGACAGTCATATGGGTGCTCCCTTGTAGGTAACTAACTGTTTTTCTCTTGCTGCTTTTAATATTCTCTCTTTATCTTTTGCTCTTGGCATTTTAATTATGATGTGTCTTGGTGTGGTCCTCTTTGGATTCCTTTTGTTTGGGTTCTATGTGCTTCCTGGACTTTTAAGTCTATTTTTTTCACCAGGCAGGGCAAGTTTTCGGTCACTATTTCTTCAAATAGGTTTTCAGTATCTCGCTCTCTCTCTTTTTCTGGCACCCTCATAATTCAGAATTTGGTATACTTGAGGTTGTCCCAGAGGCACCTCACACTAGCTCAAATTTTTTGGATTCTTTTTTCTTTTTGCTTTTCTGGCTGAGTGTTTTTTGCTTTTTTTATATTTCAAATCTTTGACTTGATTCTTGTGGTCCTCTAGTCTGCTTTTAGGTCTCTGTATAATATTTTTTATTTCAGTCAGTGTATGCTTAATTTCTAGTTGGTCCTTTTTCATATCCTCTAGGGTCTCGTTAAATTTATTGGCCTTTTCTAGGAACCTCTTGAAAAACCTTTTTCATGGTTTTGAATTCTATGTTCAGTAGTTGTTTTTTTTTTCCTCCATTTCTTTCAAATGTGATCTGTTTCCTTGTCTCCACATTTTGGCTCCTTCCCTGAGTTGGGTGAGTAGCTTTGTGTGGTAGATGTCCTCTAGGAAACAGTGGCTCAGCCTTCTCAGTTACCTGAGGTGGATACTCTTGGAGCACCCCCTTTATGGGCTGCACAGTTTTGTTGTAGTTAAGCCTATGTTGTTGGTATCACTGGGAGGAGTTGACCTTTAGGCCAATTGGCTGTGAGGATCAGCTGTGTTTATGCTGGGAGAGCCTTTGTGCTTAGCTTGGATGGGGTGGAGTTTAGGGCTGAGCAGTCAGCCTTGGTTTCCCCTCAGCCCCACCCTAAGCGGCCCCTGGGTCTCCATGTCCCATGGCAATGGCTGCACCTCTGAGAGAAAGCTTTCCTTGAGTTTTTCCCTCTGCCAGACAGTCTAGTTTCTCCCCAAATAGTCTGGATACCCAAAGTCTCACCCAGAACTGGAAAACAATGCAATCCAAGGTTTTTTTTCTTCTTCTCCCAAATGAGAGAGCCAGCCACGCGCCCTCTCTGCAAACTCATGCATCTCTGCAGCTCTCGAGTTTCAGTGTGCTTCCTCCTGACAGTACAGTTTCACCCCATATGAGTCTGGATTCCCCGAGACTCACCAGGAACTGGGGATCAGTGCACTGGGGAGCCTTTGTCTCCCTCCCCTTTCAGGAAAACAAGCCAGGTATTCAGCCACCAACTCATTCCACTCTGGCGGGTCTCCACAACTCTGCCCTCTGCAGCTCCTCTGAGTCTCAGTGTCCTTTTATTTTTTTCTTCAATTTGTAGAATTTCCACTCAGCCAGCTTTCCGGTGATTCTCAATGATGTCTGTTTTATCTTTTAGTTGTAGTTTTGAAATTGTTGTCAGGGCAGCAGTATAGGTGTTTACCTATGCTTCCATCTTGATTCTTCCTCCCTATATTGTCAGTTTTTAATGGAGTTCTAAAAGTTATGTTCTTGTAGGTCATGGTATCTCATTGTAGTTTTACTTTACATTTCCTTAATAATGAATATTACCAAGCATCATTTTGTGTGCTTCTCTGCCATCTGTATAAATTCATATAAACTAACTTTTAAAACAAAAAAATCCATTAGAAAATGAGAAAACTGAACAGGAATTTTCATAAACAGGAGTCAGAATAGTCAATACACATCTAAAATATGTTTAATACTACTGTAGCCAGAAAAATGCAGGGAAATGCAATATCAATTTAGGTCTGTCTGTCTAGCAAAATTGTGAGATAAAACATTTGGGGTAAGAATGAAGGAAATGGGAATTTATACACACTGTAAGTAGGAGTATAAATCAGTACCTATTGCTTATCTATTTGGTAATACCTCATAAGTTGAAGATACATCTGATTTATAACCCATCAATTCCACTCCTTGGTATACACATATAGGCACAAAATATATGTACAATTATATTTACTGCAAGAATGTATTAATGAAAAATAGAGATATTTATTAGTAATAGTAAAAAATGAATAAATAAACTCATACAATCAAATAGCTTAATTAACTTGTATAAAATAATTTGTTGGATTTTTAAATGTTGAATGAAAGAATAAGCGAGTTGCCAAATATATGTATAGTAGAGGCCCAGTGCATGACATTCGTGCACTCAGGAAAGGGGGATTGGGTGGTTCCCTCAGTTCATCCTGCACCCTCTGGCAGTCTGGGAGCCCTTGGGGGATATCCAACTGCCAGCTTAGGGACCTGCTGTGCTCACCAGCCATGAGCCTGGTTTCTGGCTGAACAGCGCTCCCCCTATGGGAGTGCACTGACCACCAGGGTGCAGCTCCTGCATTGAGCATCTGCCTTCTGATGGTCAGTGTGCATCATAGTGACCAGTCATTCAGCTGTTTGGTTGATTTGCATATTAGCCTTTTATCATATAGGACTAGAGGCCCAAAGTATGAAAATTTATGCAAGAGTAGGCCTTCATTCCCCCAAATGCTGGGACCAGCTTTTCTCTAGCATCTGGGACCTGACCTTCCCTCCTCTGGCTGCCTGCAGGCAACTGGGACCCAGCCTGGCTTCCCTTGGGCCACCTGTAGGCACCCAGGACTTGGGCTGGTTTCCCTCAGGCCCTCGGGCCCTGCTTCTCAGGAAGGCTGTCCGGAATGATATCTGGAAGATGTCTGGACTAATTAGCATATTACCCTTTTATTATTATAGATACCACATGGTAACATATATGTAGGAATTTTTAAACATTCAAAAATAGTATAAATTGTTTTTGGGTTCATGCACATACAGTAAAAGTATAAAACAATTAATGGTAACACTGTGTATCAATTGCAGGATGGTGGTGTTCCATGGAAAGAAGAGAAGGAGAAATGCGTAGTAGAGAATGAGGCCTTAGCTAGCCCTGAAATATTTTGCTTCTAAAAAAAGAGATGTTATTATTATTTTAAATTTATTTTTAATTTATTTTAAATGTTCATAATTTAAAATTGTATCTAGTTCCCATCTTCCACCTCCATCTTCTTCTTGTAGAACCAGGCTATCCGTTTTATTCTTACATCAAATTTCTTTAAGGTATACAAAATACTCTAGTGTTGACCCTGATCTTATGTTCCCAATATAATAACTTGATTCCATGATTCATAAAACTTAATTCCTCTATTTTCTTTAAAAAAAAAATAAAATATATATATATATATATATATATATATATATATATATTTATTTATTTATTTTTACAGAGAGGAAGGGAAAGTAGAGAGTTAGAAACATCAGTGAGAGAGAAACATCGATCAGCTGCCTCTTGCACACCCACTACTGGAATTGAACCCGGGACCCTTCAGTCTGCAGGCCGACACTCTACCCACTAAGACAAACTGGTTAGGGCTGATTCCTCTATTTTCATTAAACCTGAGGTCCTTGCTAACTAAAGAGTTGATGGAGGGCTGGCCGCTTTCCTTGCTTTGACTATGCCTTTTCCCCAACTAGTGTCCTACTCTTGCAGTCATATAGATGGAGGGCAATTTATTTATTGATATACTTTCTTAGTGCCTACCAGTTGTCAGTCTGTATATCTGAACATGTCTTAAGCCTAGAGTCTCTGAGGCTGTGATTTGTCTGCTTTTTGGATCACCTCCTGTAATTAGTGTTAGATCCTTTGACACCCACTGCATTCATAAACTATCTTTGGGAAATGGAATTGAACTCCCAGCTGGATTTCCACTTGCTCTGTTGCCTAAAACCTGTCCCCATCTAGTGAATGAGTGTAATGGATAGCTCTAGCTAAGACTGATAAAAATTTACAGTCCTCAGCACTTGCTAAGCTTTCAGACTTCCTTCCTAACCTGTGTCAGACTGATCAGATTAAACACTCTTGATATGCAAGCCCTCAAAATAGAAACCCATTTATTAGGACACAGCTGTCTCTCTTTACCTTCCCTCACTCCTCAGACCTAGAGATAAAGTACTTGGAAATAGAACCCTCTGTCTAAGAGATTACTGGGGACATCATGAGTCCCTTAAGTTTGTTCCCAGGAAGGCAGGCATGCTACTTGCTTTATAAAATACAACACTATTAGCAAACCTCTTGCCTTAGGTCCCTGAATATGTCTGCATTTAAACATCATGGTCCTTCTATCTGAAGATTTCTCTATGACTCTATACTAGGTTGGATTCTTGCTTATCTCCAAGATCTCGCTATCACCCTTTTATTAGAGACAACTGCTCATGCTTGATTTAGCCTCTTTAGCAACTGGACTATACCCAACCTGAAGCATCATCATCTTCAAGTCTACTGACTCTGATCCCAGACCATTCCTCAGGCCAACCCTTAAGGCAAGCATATGAAAAGTGAGTTAATAATTATAGAGGAGCGGAAATGTGTTTGTTGCCCAACTGATGCCTAGTGCCTAATTGCATGACAGACCTCTGGGGATCAGTGATTAATAAGACACAGTCCCTACCTGCCGTGAATGGGTTGTAGAGAAGCAAAGGCAATGGGTAAAGCAGGAGCTAGGCAGGAGCAGAGGCTAGGCAAATTTATCTCATGAAGGCTTCCTGCCAAATGTCTTTTCAGGAATTCTTGGAGGCGGGGGTGTCAAATCCTTGGGGATAAGAAGTGATGCCCCCTCCTCCAAGTGGAATACAAAGTTTTATAGGGACCTGGTGACAGTGGAAATCCCAGCATTATGGGTCTCTACATCATCCCTGTAAGGTAATGGTCAAGAACCACAAATGACCAGCAGAGATGAGGTGGCAGGCTCTCAGCCTTCTGCTTATATCCCATTTATTGAAGAACAGGACTTTCCCCCAGTAGATCTAAGAATCTGGTATGATATTAACTATATATTCCTAAATATACTTTATTAACATGAAGGATAGGAGTTGAATTGGGGAGGATGAAGAATTTGATAGTTGTAGAATTTGAGAGCATTTAGGAGCTGGACATGTACGTCACCAATATGGTGATGGCTATAATGTTGCAGAGTGAGAAGAGTGCCGTGCGGCTTTGTGAAAGGTTGTGGGGAGACAATGCTATTGAGACAACATGCTGGTGTGGTTATCCCTGGGTAGCACTGCTAACATGTTATTTGAAGGTCACTTTGACTTCCTTAAAAAAGTCTGTCAGTTATCCTTTGTGCCTTAGAATTTGTCAACATAGTTTACATCTACAAACACTGACAAAAAGAATTAAGTCTAAGAAGTATCTTTGTTAGAAGGGTAGTTTATGTACATTTGGTATTCTGGGATAAGGGTGGATGACATTTAAATAAACAAGTGAAACAGGAAGGAGAAATGACCAATTGGTTATCTTGGTAGTGGAAAGATTGAGGTTGGAAATGTAGCTTTAGGGTCTGCCTGGTTATTCCTGTTTGGGTAGTAGTCTGGGGTGGTAACCTGGAACAAGCTATTTTGACCTGACAGATTAAAAAAAAGGGGGAGGAGGGTTTCTGTCTAAAGCAGGATATCACCATGATTCACCTTCCAAACAGGTATTTTTGAGAAAGGAAAGAGGTGCTAATCACAGGCAACGCTGAGATTATACCAGGCTTGACCAGGCACAAACAGAATGTAAAGTCATCCTGAATATAAATACATGGGGTTCCTTAGGTCAGAGCAATCTTGCTATGCCTGTGTAGAGGTAAAAGATGACCAATATGAATATCCCAGTGGCTGCTGGCGTAGGTGGAAGTGAACCACCTGTTATTGGAACAGCCATGAAGTTGGTGTTATGTTACTGAGAAGCAAATCTCAGTGAGGAAATCCATTATGAAGGTGGCCCAGGAAAACTGAATTCCTGGCAGGGGGCACAGAAAGCCTCTGGCTTCTCCCAGCAGGCATTTGTTCCCGTGGATATCTTGTACCTCATTCCATTCCATTTCCTTCACCTTTGACCTGCAGTTATCTGAAGTCATGAATCAAGGAAAGTAGAACCTTAAGTGAGCCAAAGTGAACAAATAAAAAGAGGGCAGATTGTGACAATCTGCTATGCCATGCAGGAGATTTGAGAGAGCATTCTCTGAGGGCAAACAGAAGATTTGCTTGATCTCTTCATATATTATTGCCATTTCATGATGAGGGACAAGAGGTCCATGCAGGCTGGATCAGAGGATGGAACACTGGGGTGTCACAAAATCCTGTCCCCGGGGAAAGTGCTGAAGCAAAACAATGAGAGGAAGCCTTTGCCCCATCCTGGTCTACAGATCTATATGGTACATAAGAATCAAGTTTTATTTCTGCAGAAAAAGTCGTTTGTAAAATGGCATTGTCCGGTCATGTTTTAATAAGGGCATGCTGTTGCAGAAAGCTGCGCTGACCTTACAGGAGAGAACATTTAGAAATGCATGCACTTCAGTAAATGCTGGTGTGGAGAGCTAATAATGATCAGGAATTGAATAGAATAATGTACATTTCAGCAAACTTCAATTGAGGACTTCAGTTTCTTCTGGAACTTTGCTGAGAATTCTTAGAATTGTATTAAGAATAAAGTCAGCAATATATGGTCATGATGATTTTTTAAAGTTATAAAAAATGCCGACTAACATTAAAGTTTGAAGGGCATCAGGTTGACACTAAAGCCCAAGCATCTTGCAAAATGTTGATTTCTCTTTCCCATTAAAGAATGTCATTTCCTTAGGCCACACACAAAAATTAGTGTGGTATTTTATCAGACTCCAGTTTCCTGAACACCTTGTTTCCATCAGAAGTTTGTCAATTTCAGAACAGCTACTGACCATCTGAGAAGAAGGAACACTATAAGCCATTAAACTGTTAAGCAGGAGCTCTGTAGGAATCTTGTTACACTCATTATACCCTGTGTACAGGCATGATGTTTCAAGATAACAAGATCTTTGTAAGAATCTTATTACAGCAACTGATAAGAATAGCAGCCTGTACAATCAAATGTGACTATGAAAAGAAAGAGTTTTTAAATCCATTTACAGATAAGAACAGAATATGACAAAGTAAGAAATTAGGACCTTATAAATTTGGGCTCTAAAAAGGGTATTTTAAAGGGGAATAGCAGTCCTGGTTGGGCAGCTCAGTTGGTTGGAGCTTCATGTCATGCACTGGAAAGTTGCCAGTTCCATTTCGGGTCAAGGAATACACTGAGTGGCCAGATTATTATGATCTCTGAACTCATAATAATCTGGCCACTCAGTGTATATCTTATATAATAAAAGGCTAATATGAAAATTGACCCCTCAACCAGGAGTTCGACCAGCATGCAAACTGGTCAACCGCCCATGTCTCCTGGCCAGGCTGGCTGGACCCAACCCATACAGGAATTCATGCACTGGGCCTCTAATACAGACACACACACACACACACACACACACACACACACACACACACACTGAGTGGCCAGATTATTATGCATTCAGAGATCATAATAATCTGGCCACTCAGTGTATACCTAGGTTGTGGGTTCAATGAGGCACATACAGGAGGTAACCTATTGATGTGTCTGTTTCACATTGATGTTTCTTGGTCTAAAATCAATTTTTTAAAAGAGAGAGAAATTGCATACCAAGAAAGTTGACACTCACTGTTTATAAAGATAATTTATTCCATTTTAAGATATGATCATTATTTTCCCCGTTATATTTGAACAAAAATCCATTCCTTTCTTCCTGGAATAAGAGATGTCTAAGATTTTCAACTTCAGTTTATTATATCCCTGTGACTTCTCCAGGTGAAATACCAACTGGCTACATTTTGCATATGACATATTTTCTAGTCCCTTCACATCTGGTCGTATTTCACTTGTTTCGTGCAGGTACAGACTGACTAGCTTAGAGTAGGCTACTATACCTCTTTTTTTCTGAGCATAATACTAGAATTCTAAGATTGCATTTGCTGTATTTTGGTAGCCATATCCTTCAGGGGAAGAAGATTTTGCACACCACGAAGTGAAGTAGGCCAGTAAACCAACAATCCAGAGATGGTAGGCTACTTTGGAAGTTATGAGGAAGGGCTATGAGGATCCTCATCTGTCTTCGGAACATTGGCTCAGTTCATCAGTTCCTTTATGGGGAAAGGGAGCGAATCTACTCAAAAATGACCTCAGGGAATCCAAAACAAATAAGTGTCAAAAGTAGTATAGGACTAGACGAGACATCACTAGCATAATTTAATGGTTTAAAACCCTAAGACAGGTATTGCCTAAAGCTTCAGAAGCATTCAAGGCAGCTTAAAAGTTCGGCTCCTTTTCAATCTATATTTTTACTACAATGTTTAATGCTTCCTGGGCCAGAAGTAGGCATGTAATATTCGTGCTTTGCATGCATGAGAATTACCTACTTTTAAATTCAACAGAAATATCCTCCTAATCACAGAAGAATATTCCTGATGAATTTCATGTGAGTTAACTAATGAATAAGGATTTGCTTATCTGCATGTTAAATTTACACTTCGTTTGAAAAGCAAAGCAGTTAAACAACAAGGAAGGATGGACTCAGAAGCAGCTTGTTGTAGGCTGTTTTGTTTTCTCATAAGGTCATGACTATGTCCAAAAGACTTCCCTTGCCCTTAAGATACCTAATCCAGGGAAGTTATCCAATGTATTTTTTAAAGTAGTAAGAATCTATGCTATTAGCTCAAATGAAGAGAGAGACTGTTCTACCTCTGACAAAAGACATTTTGGAAAAGTTGTGTATGAACATATTTTTGTAAATTAAGAAGTATTTTTCCATTTACTTATACTAAATGTTTTTGAAATGCTTGATAACATTTATGCTTCTTTGTAACATGAGCTTTTTATAAAACTTCGTGATTGGCCCCGCCAGTGTGGCTCGGAGGTTGAGCACCAACCCAGGAACCAGGTAACAAATTATTTCCTGCTTTGATTTCCGGTGGGGTACATACCCGGATGGCCGACTTGATCCCCAGTGTGGGTGGGCAGGAGACAGCCGATCAATGACTCTCATCATTGATGTTTCTATCCGTCTCTCTCTCCCCTCCTCTCTCTGAAATTAATTTTAAAAAAATTCATGATTTATTTTTTTATAATGAATTCTGTATCCACCATTTATAATCTAGAAAGCAGTGATATTTTAGAAACTCTCTTATGGCCCTGTCGGTGCTCATGCCACATTGTACTGATGATCCATGCACCAGAAGGTCGCAGGTTCGATTCCAGGTCAGGGCATATGCCTTGCTTTATGAACTCGATTCCTAGTGAGATGGGGGGTGAAGGGTGAGGGGTGGTGATGTAGGAGGCAGCTAATTGATGAGATGTTTCTCTCTCATCAATGTTTCTATCTCTACCTCTCTCTAAAAAAAATCATAAAAAATATATTTTAAAAAATTCTTATGAAGTAATTACATGTATGTGTGATTATTTGTTTTTGAATCTTAGACAGTTATATATTATATTTCCTTAAAAGACAGTACATCTATATTTCACATATTGAAAATTAAATCAGTAATTAACTATGATGATTTAAATCAGAAGAATCATTGTATTCAAATATGATATATAATGACACTAAAATTTATTTTGCTAATTCAAGAGGTTTTTAATTTGGCGCGGCACTTCAGAACTATCATCAGTACTAATGATGGTCACAATTTTAGAAATCATTGAGCTCTGAGTGAACACCTATGATATAAAAACATTATTAATAAGTATCATGTTATAAGAACAGTTAAGATGTGTTTCTGTTCTTCAAGAGTTTCACTACAAAAGAGTAATGTACGTTATAAACGATGTAACAGGCTGTGCTATAATATACGTGCTTTTAAAACAAAGGCATGAATAAGATACTTCCTCTTTTAAATTTAAAAAGCATTTTCACATGTTTAAATGACTGATGAAATGATAATGTCCATATTTTTCCACTTTTAGAATATTTTTCATTGGTTTGTAAAGTATCAATTTGATAAATAATGCATATAAACCACTATTATCTTTTCCTGTGTTTTCCAATGTTCTACAAAATGAGTATGTATTAAATCATCATCTTAAAAAAACAAAATCCCAAATCTGAGCAATGTGGTAAAGGACTTAACATCTCGCTTTTATAAGTGAACTGCCAGCTGGGGCTATCACTCAACCGGAAATAGGAATTCAGCAAGTGGGTCAAAGGGATACTCAACATTTCAAACAGGAAGCGACCTGGAATCTGCTTCTGGCTGCCAGGGGTTGCTAGTGTTGAGCTCCTGGGGAAAGATGATCCTGCCTTTGTAGTCAGAAGGTCACTAGGAGGATTAAGCTGAGGGGCTTGCGTTGTGCAGTATGCTTATTGAAAGGTAGAACCAGACCGAACCAGCTAATTTTAGTCTGAACTATGACATTTAGCCTCCCATGTGATGTAGAGCAAACCATTCAGCCTTTCTGGGTCATAATTCTTTCATATACATATTACTCAAATGTCTTGGCTCTATTAGACAATGTATACACATAAAAGCAACATTTGCATTAAATAGCAAAATTCCTAGTGGAGGAGACACCACCAACTTCATTGCTAGAAATTAGCCTACTGAAATGTCCGCTGGGGACAGCGGAGGCTTTCCGAGGCACAGTCGTAGGTACACTCAGACACAGCCTGTGTTTTTGCCTTGTCGCACTCTGACTTGGCTCTGTAGTACACCACTAGCCTCCCCTTTTCCACATCCCCCTTCTGTAGGTAGCACTGGCCGGAACACTTGTGTCCCCTACCATACCTGTCAACTTCCATTAATTCCCCTTAACTAAGTACAGATTGGGCTTGTAACATATGTTACGACTTCACTGAAAATTCCTGGGTAAAAAAAATGATGAAAGAAAACAATTTAGGTGATACAATTAAACTTTACTTAACACTTGATGAAGCAGACAATCACTATTTGAAGGGTTGCAAAATGAGCTGGAAGGCAGGATGCTTTTATTGGGTAAAGAATAAAGGAAGAAAAAAAATAGAAAAATATCTGGTTGGCTGAAGCCACATTGTCAACCTTGTTTGGGGTGAAAAGCAACTAGAAAATAAGTATGGAACTCAGACTTGGCTTGATGTTTAGGGATTGGCTGACTGGACATACTGCATTTCTGGTCTAGCAGAGCATTTACAGGGACATCAATATTATCTAAGTTTTGATTTGTTGATGTGCCACCCATCTTGGGCCTAAATATTTATTTCAACATGAGCAAAGGAAAGGAAAAATAGAACACACAAAGACTCCCTCTTCCCTCCCTCCCTCCCTCCCTCCCTCCCTCCCTCCCTCCTTCCAGTGAAGAGTTATTGAATAACTAATAATATCCACTATGTGCCAGACATGTGTAAGTGAAAACAGATGTGGTTCCTGCTTATGAGTCCCATAGTCTAGTAGAGGAGGCAGACATTAACTAAATATGTAATCACTCAAATAAAAATCATTGTAACTTGATAAATGCTTTGAAGAAAAAGTAGAGTTATAGATAAGGATGAGCTTACTTAGTCTGGGGACTTAGGACAAGAGTTCTTGAGGAAATGAGAGTATAGATGAATGCTGAAGGATTCATGGGCCTTCAGAGGCTAAGAAGGATGGACAGAGAAAGAACATTTGATACTGAAGGAACAGCTGTGGGAAGGCTCTGAAGTAGGGAGAGTCTGGCTCTCTTTGAGGAACTGCAAGGAGAACTGCCTGAGAGGGAGAATGATATGAGTGCAAAAAAGAAAATTAGGTAGATCTTGGGTAGAACCATAAGAAGCCATTGAACAGGGGAGATGTGAAATGCCAATCCCATGGAGAAAGATTGCACATACCTCAAGCAGTAAGCAAAAAAGGAAAAGCTAGTAGCAAAGCAGCTGTGCTAGGAAAAGAAATATGGACTTTGTAAACTGGATACATTTTATTTCAAAAGTATTAAAAGAATAAGCAACATCCATACATAACTGTATACAAATGTTCAAAGCAGCATTATTCATAATAGCCAAAAAATAGAAACAACCCAAATGTCTATTAACTGGTAAATCCTATATAATAAAAGAGAAACATGCAAATTTGACCGTACCTTTGCTACGTTACCAGCCAATCAGGAGTGGGGGGCAGGGCCACACAGCTTAAGGAACAGGCACCAGATGGTTTGGGGAACAGGTGTAATGGGCTGGCTGGGACCACCAGCGCAGCATCCACTCCTCAGGCCAGGGCCCCCGAAGTGGCACTGCCTCCGCGCAGCCTGGGGAACGGGCGCCGCGGGTCCGGGGAGCAAGTGCTGTGCTGGCGGTCCTGGCTGGCCTGCAGCGCCGGCCTGCGGCACCCTTTCGGGGCCCCCCGGAGCAGTGGCAGTGCGAGGGGCAGGGTGGCGGCAGCGCCAGGGCAGGGGCCCTTTATTTATTTATTTTTTAAAACTTTTTTGGGGCTTATTTTGGTACCAAATTACTTTATCTGAAGGGATGGGACAGATGAAAGACATGAGTGGATGCCTTGATATGAGTACAGACAAGGTAAAAAGCATGTATGGCCTGGTGACCAACAGAGTCACCGTGCCAGTGTGGGAGGCCCGCCTGGAGCTGCGGGGCACGCTGTCTGCGGGGTGTGCTGTTGGAGAGGCGCCCGCTTGCCAGGTTGGCGTGGGACCCCCCAGTTCTGGATGCATTTCTCTGCTCCTTCAAGTGGTGCGCTCCGTGACCTCACGCCGTTGTCAGTGGCAGTGTGTGCGAGTCCAGTATGATCACATGGTCACCCTTTCCCCAAGCACCACGCACACTCCACAGCTCCCCACCTCCTCGCCGGCGTCGGGGCTGCTGTCCTTCTGTGGCTGTGAGTCCTCACAGGAGGACGTTTTCTCCTCTGATGTTTAGAGAGTGGAAAAAAGGGGGAGAAACAGAGAGAGGCCATCCACGTCAGAGAGAGGCATGGATTGGTTGCCTCCCACACGTGCCTGGACCAGGGCCGGGGATCGGGCCAGGATCGGAGCCGGGAGCCCTCCAACCACCGCACTCACCAGCCAGGCGCTCCGGCTTCTGGAGATGCAGAGAAAGGCGCGCCCTCAGCAGGGCTGCAGCATCTCCAGTTTCTCAGCTCACGCCCTCTCCCCAGGAGGCTGGGTAGAACATATTTGGCAAAGTTCTTTAAGCCATGTTGGTCAGAGTAGTGGAACACAGCCAGGTAGGCACATAGAGGAGTGGGGGCCCTTTCCGGCCCTGGGGTTAGGCAGCATGCCCTGTGGTCCTGGGTGCCTGCGGCTGCCTGTGGCTGCGGCTGGCCTGAGTGAAGCTGGCCCAGGTCCTGGGTGCCTATAGCTGGCCAGAGGGAGGGAAGCCTGGGTCCCAGGTGTGGGGCAAGGTAGAGGCAGTTAGGAGCAATTAAGCCAGCAGGGGAGCACTTAGGGGCGATCAGGCAGGCAGGGAGAGGTGGTTAGGGGTGATCAGGCAGGCAGGCCAGTGAGCAGTTAGGAGCCAGTGTTCTTAGATTGCGTGAGGGATGTCCAACTGCCAACAGTCAGACATCTCTGACTGTCAACAGTCAGACATCCTCGAAGGGGTCCCTGATTGGAGAGGGTGCAGGCTGGGCTGAGGGAACCGCCCCCTTCCATGCATGAATTTCATGCACTGGGCCACTAGTTGATAAATAAAAGGTAGTATGTCCGTACAATGGAAAGATTCAGTAACAAAAAGAAATGAAGTACTGCCCTGACCAGTTTGGCTCAGTGGATAGGACGTCAGCCTGCAGACTGGAGAATCCCAGGTTCAAGGGCATGTGTCTTGGTTGCAAGGCATGTCCCCAGTGGGGGGTATGCAGGAGGCAGCTAATCAATGTTTCTCTCTCATCGATGTTTCTGATTCTCTATCCCTCTCCCTTGCTCTCTGTTAAAAATCAATAAAATATATTTTAAAAGAAGAATCAGGAACTAGGAATATCTTTAAAAATGGATCTTAATCCTAAATTTCTTCTGACATTATATTCATTGTACTTCAAATAATTGACCACAATGACTGTCTTGCTAGGGTGAGTTGAAAGGATTTATGGCTCTATTAATACATGTTAGAATGGTAGAGTTGAGCCCATTATTCATCTAAATTAGCAGTACCAAGCAGCTGTTTCAGTTAACCACACCAGAACTGCAAACGGCACCAAAAGAATACTCAATTCTTTCAGTATTTTAAGAATGATCTTAATTTGTTAAAAGAATACCTTTTCTCTTTTTAGTACTTTCCTTTGAAAACCTAACCCTATAAGTTTTCTTAAAATCTTATTTTCATTAAAATTGTTAGCTTAACTTTAAGATATTGGCTTTTAAACATTTGTTTTCCAGTTTTAAAATCTTGATTGGGAGCATATAAATGATTATTAAATACATCATAGGTTCAAAATAGCTCTAGAGAAAGGAAATATGAGGTTCAGCAGGTGGCAATGATTTTGCTTTCAGACTCTGAGAAGGCCAGGATTTCTTAGGGAAGCATTCCTGGTATCGGTATTAATCAGTTTCATAGTTCCTCAGCTGGCGTGTGTGTGTGTGTGTGTGTGTCCAATTTATTTGACTTGTGCTGTTGACTCTGTTCTTACAAAAATTCACTTCATTTCCTTTTATGGCTTTCGCCTTACTGTTGTGTGAATGCTGAAGTGTAATTCAGGCTTACCCACTTGGGTGAGGCGGGTTGAACTGTGCCATCTTGTATGTGTGAGGAAGCTGAGCCTCAAGGATAAGGTACCTTGATTTGATTGCCTCACCAGTTCCTGAGAGGTTTTCAAATCTCTTGATTTCTATTTTAGCAAAAACACCTCTATTTTCCAACCTTCAACCTCTATCTTTTCAAGTCTTATACTTAGGAATAAATATCTTTATTGAATATCACTTTGTTCCTTTTTCTTAGAACTGACTTTAGGATTAGAAGAAGTGCTTATTGGTGTGGTGTACCTGGAGGGGAAAGGAAATCGAAGGTGACTTTTCTTTTGGGCCATTTGTTTTTCCAAATAACAACTACCAAAAAAAACCCAAAAACACCATTTATTTATCCTATTGTGATTAAATAACAGTAACTGAGCATTTGTCCAGATGTCTTTAACAAAAGGCAGCAAACAGTAGTAGGGCTCTGACCTAATGGATTTTAAAAGAGGAATGTCAAGGTCATTGGAAATTAAGTCTTTCAGGATTGTCTCTCACATGGATTACATTTTTGCTTCCTCTGTGGCCTCCTTATGATCCATTCTCTGCAGGAAAAAAAACTATCTATCTATCTATCTATCTATCTATCTATTTATTTATTAAATCATAGGCGTCTCTCCCCTATTTAAAACACTTTTCCACTGCACTTTGAATAAACTCCCAATTCCTTTCTAGGCTTACGGAGCCTACAGGATCTGGCCCATATTTGTTTGCTTCTCCTAGTTTAATTCTTCTTTCTCATTTTTCTCCTCAACACCAACTTAGGGCCTTTGAATTAGTGGTTTACTTTGCCTGGAAAACACTTTCCACTGGGGTTTGTTATGGAAACCACTAAGTTTCTCCTCCTCAAAAGGGCTGCGCCTCAAGTAGCCACTCAATCATAATCACAGTCACATCATTGAAGGTATTTCCTTGGTATAGGGCTGAACACCAACAGATGTTTTTCCCTCTACTTCGGTTCCTCGTCCCTTCCTCCCCCATAAGACCCCTAGGCCCCAGACTAGTCTTCATCGCTGCCCAATCGCCAGCTTGCAGCCACGCCTAACCTTGGTAGGAGCTCACACAAACATTTTGAAGACATGAACATATGAATGCACTCTTTCCTCCCTGCCTCCGTCGCCAAACAGGGCAAAACTCATGATGAGATACTCTTAAAAATGTCTTTCCCATCTGCCAGATATTTCCACCCTGAGGAACAGGTGCCCTTTGAAGACTCTGCGGCTTGACTGGTCTGGTCCTCCCGATTCTAAGTGGCAATGCTCACAGACCAGCTTTCATCCAGGACTTGCTTTCTCCGTGGCCAATGCTTTTACTTCCCAATTCCGATTTGCGTGCAGCCGTCGGGAGGAGCACTAGGGCCCCGAGGTTCCCGGATGCTAACGGCTGCAGTCCGGCTGGGGCCGTGGGCTGGTGCGCGCTGAGTGGTCCTCCCGGGAGATGCTGAGAAGGGGCGGAGCCACCGGAGGGATGAGCCGCACTTGAGCCGTCAGAGCTGGTGGCGCTGCCGCTTGGGGAAGGGCGTCGGAAGAAAGCAAAGCTTGCTTGTGGCGAAGGAGTCCAGCGGACCCCAGGCGGTAAGACTACGGGGTCCAAGGAACGGAGGCAGGGCCTGGAACCAAACCTAGAGAGCAAGCCAAGGCTTGAGGTGTTTTGCCAGCGCAAAGGGTTAAACGGTTTCCAAGGTAACGGGTCAGGAAGCGCGCACGACGTTCGCCGCAGGTTCATAGGTTAGCCTGGAGTTTAAAGCTCCCACGGCTGGGCGGGTTCTGGCCAATGGAGAGGCCGTCTCCACCTCACGTGACTTGAAGGCCGCTCCGCTCGTTGCCGCGGGAGCACGCGAGAAGCTTTTCCCCCTTTTCTTTGCTTTTTCTTAAAAGCCCACCCACTTTTGCGCGGGTTTGGGTCACGAGGTTCTTCTCGCGAGAGAGCGCGCCACCGTCTCGCGAGAGTGAGTGGGATGAGTGGGGGCTAGGTGGTGGTGCGGAGCAGAGCTGCGGCGGCGGAAGCCCGGGTGGGCAGGGCGAGGGCGGGCCGCGGGGCGGGGAGGCGGGAGGGCTGGGACCAGAGCGGGCGGAGCGCCGGCCGCGCTGCAGCTCGCGCGCCCGGTCGTTGCGGGCTGGTGATAAGCCTGTGGGCTGCGGAGGCTGCGGTCCTCAGGTGAGCCGAGTGCGGAGCCGTTCGCCGCGTGTCTGCCAGTGGCGGCGGAATGTGGGGCCGCGAAGGATGGAGGGGGCCAGTTCCGGCGCCCCAGCCTCCGCCTGGCCGCAGTCTTTGCTCTGACTTGGGGCTGCTCAGAGCTGCGCCTTCGCTTGGAGGTGGGAGGAGGGCGGGAGGAGCTAGCGGAGGGAGGAGCGGGGCGGAGGGAGGAAGCCTAGGGCACGGGGGCGAGGGTGTGTGTGTACGGGGGGCTGACGAGCCCTCCGAGGTGCAGAGTGTGGCGGCGGAGCTGCAGTCCTTTGGGTGACAAGTTCAGCTTCCGTCCCCGAGGTGGTCTTCAGGGCCGTGTTCCCCCGGTGCGTGGCGGTGCGTGTGCTTAGATCGTGTTCGTGGTGTGCACGCAGCAGGGTGTGCAGGAGGGGGAGGCCGTTGCACTTTGTCCCAGAACAGCAGCATCCTTCACTGTCAGAACCCTCGAGCCCCGGAACAAGGCGCAACCCGTGTGGCAGAAATGGAAGGCGTCCAACAGCTCTTCGGAGGGTTGAAATTGCATTTTCGGTCAAATTTCCTCTAAGGCTGTTAGTCTTTGAAATGCTGGTCATCCGTATTCCGAATGGATTGAGTATACGTCTGTTATCCCAGGCACCTAAGCTGCTCTATAAAAAACAACACGTAGATGTGATCAAAGTGTTAAAAACGTTGACAGAAAGACTGTAAGAATAAAATCTAAACCACCACCGTAGTAGGACTTGGTAACAATTCCTTTCTTCTGCCTAACCCTGTGCTCTAAAGCCTTATTAAACTGAAGGCGATTTTGCTGAAGATGGTAAGGAAATTTCAGGACGAGAAATACTGCTGAGACATCTAGTGCAAATGTGAGTTAAAAATTCAGGCTTGCTTTTCAGCTTTGTAATTATTCACTCCCTCACAAAACACGTAAGCTTTCCTTAGCTTCTTCCCACCTTGTTAAGGATGTTATGATGATTGACACTGATTTTTTGGTATGTGTGGAAATACTCAGACAATAAGGGGTTCTCAATCATGCAAAGATGGTTTTAATGTTTTATTTACTATTTTAGAGTAAAGGGAAGTACAGTTATCAGCGTATGATTAGGACATTTAAAATATTATGACTTAATGAATCCTTTGAAACATTTTTTATGCTCCTTCTAGCAGCACTGCTGCAAGGGTTGCCGGGGAATTTCACTGTTAGTTGCAGCTATAACAGCAGTTTATGGGAGGTCAAAGAATGTAGGGCAGTTGGAACAAATGGGATCCCAAGCTGAACTGGTAACTAGTCATTAGTGTATGTCTGTACCTACCCACATAACTGCATTATTGACAAGAACTAGTGATTATATCCTAGTTGTTGAGGATATGGTACTTGCCAAAGACCCTGAACCACAGTGAGAAATTCTGTAGCTTCTGATCTGGGGTAAGTCTAGAAACTGAAGAAGTCTTTTGCTTTAGAGGCTTGGAGAAGAAGAGTACATTTAAAATGTATATGTGTAAATATTATATACATATTTTTTAATTCTAGGAACTTACCTTCTAGAAAAGGTAATCAAACCCAATCAGATGCTATACATTGTTGCTCATTTTTAGGGAAGTTTTCATTTATAAATAGTGGAGTTCTATCAATACCTGGAGAAAATGTGAAAAACTTAGGAAATATCTTTTTGAGAATGGGAAAAAGAGACCCATCTATATTTAAAAAGTTCCTTCACATTCCATATTGGCAAAGTGATATTCAGGGATAGAAAAATGGACTTATTTTACTTATTTTTGCCGGTCTTCATAACCTTTTGGCAAGGGTTTCAAGCTTTTAGGATGTAAGTGTTAGTTGTTTTGCCTTGTTTTTGAAAAGTAATTGAAGCTGAAACTGGTTTGGCCCAGTGGATAGAGCATCGGCCTGTGGACTGAAAGGTCCCAGGTTCGATTCCGGTCCAAGGTTCGATTATAGTCAAGGGCATGTACCTTGGTTGCAGGCACATCCCCAGTGGGGGGTGTGCAGGAGGCAGTTGATTGATGTTTCTCTCATTGGTGTTTCTAACTTTCTGTCCCTCTCCCTTCCTCTCTGTAAAAAATCAATAAAATATATTTTTAAAAAAAGAAAAGTAATTGAAGTAACTTTGGGAAGAATAATTATTTAAGTAAGCTGAATTTGTTCTTTTTCTATTAAGTCACCTACCTTTAAATAATAAAATGAAATACTTGGAGAGAACAAGGAGTGGGGGCAGGTCAGAAAAAGATACCACCTTAGTTTGGGCTTGAATTAAGGGTGTATATATTGGTGAAGTGGGAAAGGAAAGGAAAATACTTTATCAGTTTAAAAACAGACCAAACTTTTATATGTAAAAGTTCATTTTATTTAAAAATATTTACTAGAAATTGAGGCATTTGAAATACATGGTGGGCCAAAAGTAGGTTTACAGTTTCTATGGAAGATACTACAATATATATATAAGTCCAAGTGACTGGCTGGCTGGCCAGTAGCTATGCTGCACACTGACCACCAGGGGGCAGATGCTCACACAGGAGCAGAAACCACAGGCATGGAAACATGAAACAGACTGATGAATCTCAGAGGAAAGGGGGAAGAAGAAAGGAGAGAAGAGATTAAAGATCTTATATGGATCCTGGTGCATGGATTTGTGCACTGGTGGGGTCCCTCAGCATGGCCTGTGGGGATTGGGCCAAAACCAGCTCTCTGACCCCCCTGAGAGTTCCCGGATTGCCAGAGGGCGCAGGCCAGGTTGAGGGACCCCACTGGTGCACAAATCCATGCACCAGACCTTTAGTCCCAATATAACAAAAGCCTAATGTGCAAATTGTCCCCTTGGGAGTTTGATTGCTCACTATGATGTGCGCTGACCACCGGGGGCAGTGCGGAATGAAGGCAGGCCCTGGAAAGCAGCCAGAAGACTCCAATTGGCCCTTGTCTCCAGCCAGGCCTAGGGACCCTATTCGTGCACAAATTTCCTGCACGGGGCCTCTACTTTTAAATAATAGTACAAGAATAAACTTCTGTAAACCTATTTTTGCTCTACCCTGTATATAGATTAGAAATTTGGCAGGATAGAAGGAGAAAACATTTTTCAACATTTTTGGATTAATTTCAGGATGTTTCATGGGAAGAAATAAGAAGTGATGTAGTGGCCTGAAATGGAGTATGTTTGCTTGAGTGAAAATGAGGTAAATTGTGAAAAGTTTTAGGTTTTGGACTCTGGCAGATCTATAAATATTACTCTTTTTTTCTCATTCTAAAAAGAGAGTGAACATACATCAAAAAGTAAAGAGCATAGTAGTTGCTTACTTAGTCTTTTTTCATTGACCTCTTTTAATGTCTTGATGATTACTCGTGAGGAACAAAACCCATTTGAATTAACTCACTTTAAAATGCTTGTCAGACAATTAGATGACGGCCTCTAAAGTCTATTGTATGATGTCTACTCCAGCTCAGTGTCTTAGGAACCAAAACATCTTCAAAGGGTTAGTATTCTAGTTTTTTCTGGGAAATCATGTTTTTCTTCTCTGCTACTCTGTTTTCTGCTACTGGTACTCTGTTATGTCTGTTTCAGTTTTTTGTTGTCGTTGTTTGTTTTAGGTTGTCCCTCTCTTTAAAGCTCCTGGTTTTTGCTTCCCCATAACTTGGGTTTGCATGAAACTTTGATTTGTCATGGTGCCAACACCAGACTCACTTTGATATTGAAGTATGATTCTCAACAAATACCTCTGTGTCTGAATTCTGAATTTCTGAAGAGAGAATTTGATTGGTTAGGTACCCCTTCCGGTTCAGTGGGCTGTGGTTAGGGGAAGATGAAAATGGGAAAATGGATGGAGAGGAGACTTAGGTGTGTCTCACAGTTTGTACTTTCTTAGACTGGGTACCAAAAGTTCTCTAAGAAAGGGGTGTGGACAGGGAGGAAATAAAACATATTAAAAAAGAAAGAATATTTCCATTCTCAGGAGTTTAGAAGTCTAGTGATGACCACTTCATATTTAAAACTATTTCTTGAATTTAATCACAGTAAATTTTTCTAAATCTACCTCACCTGCTTTTCTGACTGCTACTTTTTTGTGGTTCTTTATCTGCTCAGGAACACTTGATTATGGTTGTCCCTTTGGAGTCTCTCTTGATCCTCTGTTTTTCCCCAATCTCTAGGAGTCCAACCATTGCCTGATACATTGCAAGGTTTCTCTACTTTGGTTGGTGGGAATGCAAACTATTCCAAGTCCTGGCTGGATCCAGGTATTGTTTGGCTTATTGTTCTTCGGTAGTTATTTTCCCAACCTCAGATATTCTGCACAGATCAGTATTGAACCAGAGACTCTAGAGGAACTCATCTGCACATTTCTAGAGCTCTTAGTCTTCCTGAGCTCTCTCCAGTATTCTGCCCTACAAATTCTGGACACTTGGGCCTTCCCAAACTCTGATCTTTGTCTCTGCAGCTAGATGAGGTTTTCCCTTTCCCTATGTTGTGACAAGGATGTAGCCAGATCATAGTCCTGCTTTGCCTGTTGTGAAATGTGTGAAAACCAATGTTTTACATATTTTGTCTTGTTTTGTTAGTCATATTGAACAGAATATTAATTTGTAACATTTGGCCATTAGGAATTTGTCAGAATGTATGTTTGGAGCACATATTGTAAATATTTCTCAAATATTATGAAATTAGAGATTATTGTAGTCTTTTATTTTCTCAATTCATTAAATGTATCCATTTAAACATTTAGACATATTTCACACTTTAAGAAGAATTACTTTTTATGAATTGAGCAGATGTTTGAATATTACTATGTTAGAATGCAAATACAATAAGATACTTTTGTCTCCAAGGAACTTACAATAGGAGGGAAGCATGCAAACAATTGCACCAAAAAAAGTACAAATCACTTTGGCAGTATAAAGGAGGTGGCTACTGTTTGGACAAGGAGATGAGCCACGCCTTCCTAGGGAGGCCCTTGAACTAATGCATGAAGAATCAGTAGCAGTTCAGCTGATGCAAGAAATGGTAGATTTGATGAATGTTTAGGAGGAGGATGGGTCAGGACTTGGTGATTTACTATATGTGATAGTCTGTAGTGATTGATGGGGGAAGGTCAGTTTCTAGCTTGGCTTACTGGCTTATTTGGTTTACTGACTCTTCCTGATACAAAGAATGCAGGAGGTGATTGTTTAGAGAGAAAGTTTCATTCAGTTTTCAAACATACTAATTTTGGGGTAATTGGGACATTTAGTCGGAAGTACCTAACAGAAAATTGAACATAAGGAACTAAAACTAAAGTACACAAAGTGTACTGAAGATATACATACATATTAGGGAGTTATGTGCATAGTAAAAAGCCAATAGTAGAGATAAGATATCCTTGGAAAACTAGATAGAATGAATGCCAAAGAGGACGAGGCAGAGGTTAGGAAATATTAGTTTTTGAGGCGCTGGCTGGTGTTGCTCAGTGATTAGAGTGATTCTTGGTCAAGGCAAGTACCTGGGTTTTGAATTGGATTCTGCCCCCCAGTGGGAGCTTGTGGGGGAGGTGACTAGTCCATGTGTCTCTCTCACATTGATATTTCTCTCTCTCTCCTTTTCCCCCCCTTTCCTTCCACTCTCTCTGAAAAGTAATGGGAAAATATCCTCTGGTAAGTATTAAAAAATATTAGTATTTGAGTAATAAATTATAAAAGAATTTAGAGACATTACTAAAGTAATGACTGGGGAGATAGGTATTTCTAAAAAATAAAAGAGTACTTGTTAAAACATAAAATATTTCTATTTTCCATGTAGACCTGAATCTAGATCTTCTGGGTTGGGGGAAGATGTTAGAAGTAAGCTGGTCCTTCTGTGTACTGAAGTTTGAGAATTGGTGCACTAGGAAGAGAATTAAGATAGGACATTATTGTTGTTTTTTAAATATATACTTTTCATTGTGTTTTTTTCTTCTTTTTTTTTTTACAGAGAGGAAGGGATTGAGAGAAAGATCAATGAGAGAGAAACATCTATCAGCTGCCTCCTGCATGCCCCCTACTGGGGATGTGTCCACAACCAAGGTACGTGCCCTTGACTGGAATTGAACCTGGGACTTTTCAGTCTGCAAGCCGATGCCCTATCCACTGAGCCAAACCAGTTAGAGCAGGACACTATTGTTGATGGAAGACTAGAAAGGCATTTTCAGAGACTGCTTGGCTTGGTTAAATCATGTTATAAAAAGGACAAGAAGTAGACGATGCTGTCTTGAACATTTCTTAGGCCAGAGGAGAGGAAAAAGACTGGGAAATATTTGTTTTTCTTCTTATAAAAAATGTTTCCAACCCAGAAAAATAAAACACACAATATTGCATTTACCCAGATAAAACCAATATTTATACCCCTTAATATATGTTCTCTTTTATTCCACATAAAGATGTACACATGTAGTAATACAGGTTTTACATAAAATGGGGATAATGTGAACATGCTGCCTTATTTCACTTAATTTACTATCTACACTAATAAAAGAGAAACATGCAAATTGATCACTCCGCTATGTCCATCAGCCAGTCAGAGCAAGTATGAAAATTAACCCCAAAAAGATGGCAGTTAACTTGCATATGCAGGTGCTGAGCGAAGACTGAAAGTGTGATGCCCGCTGAGCCTACCGCTTCCTGCCTCCGAGTGTACAAGGAAGAGGGAGGGGAAGTGGAGCGCAGGGTGGGGCGGGGCTGCGGTGGTGGTGGTGGAGGCGGGAGGCGGGAGGCTCAGCGGGCTTCACTCCCTTCTCTGCTTCGCTCAGGCCGCAGGAAGCCCTATTCTTGCAGGGATCTTCCTGCAATGGGCCTCTAATCTATATACCATATTTTCCGGCGTATAAGATGACTGGGCGTATAAGACGACCCCCCAACTTTTCTAGTTAAAATACAGAGTTTGGGATATACTTGCCGTACAAGACTACCCCTCTTCCAATGCACACCAAATAAAAATTTGAAAAACATCAGATGTGATTTTGAACCCAACTTTTGAGAAGATTTTCCCGGGTAAAAAAGTCATCTTATACGCCAGAAAATACGGTATATAAAAGGCTAAGTTTCCATCCATCCAACCTTTAGCTGTGATGCACACTGACCACCAGGGGGCAGAAACTCAATGCAGGAGCTGCCATGACAAGCACTGGCCATTTAAAAATAAATGGCACCACAGAACTGGTGCTGACAAACCAACTCTTAGCTTCTCCCAAGTGGGACACAGGCCCCGCCATCACCCCAGAAGGATACCCCACCAAATTGCAGCCAACACTGTCAAGACCCCATGGCACAGCCCAGCTCAGCCAGGAAACTGTGGTTGTGGGCACCTGGTAATGAGATTATGTAGCAACACCTAGCTTCCTCTCCCTAGCAACTAGTATCCTTGGAGCTTCTTCAGCCCAGGAACCTGACTTGCTCTATAGCCAGGTGAAAACATTTTACAGTTTAACTAAATATTGTGAAGTGTTTTCCCATGCCTCATCTCATTTGATCCTCACAGAAGTCCTGGAGTAGGTAGATAGGAAACTCAGTAGAATCCTATTTTCATTAGCAAGACGTGAATAGCGATATTAAAATACTAGAGGCCTGGTGCATGAAATTCTTGCGTGGAGGGGTGTGTCCCTAAGCCCAGCCTGCACCCTCAAGTGATGTCCTACCAGGATCGGGCCTAAATAGGCAGTCAGACATCCCTCTCACAGTCCAAGACTGCTGACTCCCAACCGCTCATCTACCTGCCTTCCTGATTGTTACTAACCACTTCTGCCTACCAGCCTGATTCCCCTAACCACTCCCTTACCAGCCTGATTGATGCCTAACTGATGCCTAACTGCTCCCCTGCCAGCCTGATTGCCCCTAAGTGCCCTCCCCTGAAGGCCTGGTCACTCCTAACTGCCCTCCCCTGCAAGCCTGACCACCCCTCCCCCAACTGCTTTCTCCTCCCTGCAGGCCTAGTCACCCCCAACTTCCCACCTCTGCCGGCCTGTTCACCTCTAGCTGCCCTCCTCTACAGGCTTGATCGCCCCCAACTGCCCTGCCTTGCAGGCCTGGTCCCAACAGCCTCCCCCCCCTGCTGGCCATCTTGTGTCCACATGGGGGCAGAATCTTTGACCATAGGGGCAGCCATCTTGTGTGTTGGAGTGATGGTCTATTTGCATATCTTGTTAGGATAGAGGCCTGGTTCATTGGTGGGGGCCAGCTGGTTTGCACTGAAGGGTGTCTCAAATTAGGGTGGGGGTTTCCTTGGGGCATGGGGTGGCCTGCGCGAGGGGCCTGTGGTGGTTTGCAGGCTGGCCATAACCCCCGGTGACCCTTGTGGAGGCCCTGGTATCTGGGATTTATTTATCTTCTATAATTGAAACTTTGTAGCCTTAAGTGGAGGTCAGGGCTGTGAAAGCTTGGCTTCCTCCATCGCCAGGGGCAACTCAAGCCTTCTGCTCTCTCCAGCTCTGAGGCCACAGCCATTTTTATTGGGATTTATTTATATCTTCTATAATTGAAACTTTGTAGTCTTGAGCGGAGGCCTTTGTCATCCAGGGTGTGTGGAAAGCTTGGCTTCATCCAATGCTGGAGAAACCCAATCCTCCTGCTCTCTCTGTGGCCACAGCCATCTTGCTTGGGTTTATTTGCATACTTGCTCCTGATTGGCTGGTGGGTGTAGCAGAGTGATTGTTAATTTGCATATTACTCTTATTAAGATTAGATAGAATTTTTTCTAATTAGTTTCTTTTCAATGTGCATGAATCAGTGCACTGGGACACTAGTCTTCCCATGTATATTTTATAACATTTAACAAAAACTAACTTGTCCCTAGTGGCCACTGTCATTAATTTAGTCTGTATCTGTCATTTTTCCTAGGTGTGTGCATACACACACATAGGTGTGTCAGAATTGTGTTTGTAATTTTTCTTTTGATCACAAGTAGAGAACACACTATTTACAATGATTTCTGTAACTTTTTTTTCATTAATATTTTGTGGGCATGCTGTCATATCAATATGTATTGATATAACTATTTCCAACAGTTGGGTAATAATAATATGAATATATTATGATTTATTTTAATTGATGGGCTTATAGATTAGTTTTGGAATTTTATCTTATTTTAATCAATATTCTTTCACATATATCTTTGTGGATTTTTGTAAGTATATATGTAGGTTAAGATGTGAAATTGCAGGATCAAGGGATATGTATAATTTATTTAGAGTGTCCTATATCTTCATTTTCTGTACCCTTTATAGTTGTTTCTTTAATTGCATTCATTTGTTTTATATTTTGTGATATTTTTTAAAACTTCCTTGGTGTTCGAGTGTTTTAAAAAATCTGTGTTCTGCTTTTTTGCTCCAAGAGATTTTGTATTATTTTTATATCCTGTGTCTTTCCTGGGCTCTGGTAGCTCACTTTTAACTTGTTTGCCTTGTCTGTCTGTACTTTCTTGGTTCAGATTTGCTTTTTTAAAAATGGACTTAGGTTCACTTTCATTTCTTTGACTATAGAGAAACACAATTAGTATTTTCCTGTCTAGGACTCTTGTTTATTCACCCAGAATAAGTCACAGAGGAAAAAAAAAAAAGGCATTAAATGAAAAGTTCATTATTTTAACACAGAAGTGTCCTCAGGAAAAATACTGTATTTTTGCTCTTCTTATGAAATCTGTCTAAAACTGCATACACTCTAATTAGATAAGGTCATGAGGAAACTCTGCTCTGTTACTCTTTTTCCCCATCTGTCTTGGCATCATTTCCAAAAGTGATTGTTTTTTCTTTATCAGAGTGCAAGTCATTTAATGTCATGTTAGGTCCACTTTTATGGACCATTGCATAGATATTCTCTGATAGATTTTTTTCTTTGTGAGATGTTTTATTTACATTTAAGATATACACAGCGAAGGAGTAGGGTTCATAATCGTGGTGTTTTTTTTTTCAATGAGTGAAGAAAAGTGTAGATGTGAAATTAAATTTAGTTTCTTTTTTATTAATTTAAGTGCTGAGAGATCCTGATAATAGTGTGAATTTTGGGTGGCATGGTTATATTTGTCTGGATTTTTTTTCCCTTTAATGTATTCCTTCTTATATTTGTTTTATTTATTTTTTAATTTTTCTTTATAGGTCTATTCATTTTTGCTTTGAAAAGAGTGTTTTATCTAGGTTTGCTACTCAGAAATATTGTAAGTAGAGCCAGCTGGAGTAGGTAGAGATGTCAGATCTGGGATGTTGTCTGAGAGCACCACAGGCTTCCCCATAAGCTCACTGTAATTCTTTCTTCCGCCTGAGGGGGGCATGGCATGTTGCACCTTCAGGTGAGCAGCTCATGTAGATAATTGGTCAGTTTTTTTCCTGGTGAAACCTCCAATGATTTAGTGTTTAACCTTTGCTCATATTGCCTCTTGTCAGCAGTTATTATTGCTTTTTTCCATCTCTTTTCTCAACTTCGCCTTTTCATAGGAATCAGAGAAAGTAAATTAAATTTTTTTGTGCACCTCTTGTCTGCCCTTCCTCATTGTTTTTAAAAGGCTGCCATTACCATCTCAGGAATGCACGCCAGTTTATTCAGTAACTACCTTTTTTTCTGGTATCTTGAGTGCTCCTTATTTTTCTCAATGATAAAGTGGGATGAACAGTTTTTGAAACCTTTATGCCTGGTTATTAGAGTTTGAAGATTTGGTTTCGAATCCTCACTCTACTGCTTGCTGTCTGGACTTGGATGAATTGCTTAATTTCCACTTGCCTGTTTTTCTAATTATAAAATTGGAATGCTACTTAGCCAGTCCTAAGGATTAAATGAGATATCAATTTAGTAATCTCAGCAAAGCACTTGGTGCTTTATAAACTTTAGTTAGAACCATAGCTGCTCCAGAATCGTTTCCTTTGCTGATTCCCAGAAGTAGAATTGTGTCATAGGGTAGGAATATTTTCAGGGTTTTGATATGCATTTCAAAATTGCCCTCCGGAAAGGTGGTGTCAGTTTCCTTGGGAGCTGAATTTGAGAGTTTTCTGAAACCCTTGTGTTGACCTCCGTATTACATGTTTTACGTGAAATTTGAGGCAAGTCCATTGGTCGAAAGGCTTCTGGCAGTTGAAGAGAAAGAACTCTGGGAGTGGGAAGGGGAGTGAGTTGGCCTGGGACAAATAAAAAGATTATTTTCTTGTTTTGGCCACATAAATCTTTATATTTATACCTTGTTTTGAGAATTTTGGTCCTCTTGTTCATTTTGTCCCATAAATACTTTAATTTTTATTTTACCTATGTTTTAAAGTTTCCAAAGTGCCTCCTATAAATTATTCTCCATTTGATTCCCACAATAAACTTGCTGGGTAAGTGAGGTAATATATATATCGAGGAAACAGATCCAGAGATACTGCAATTTACCTAAAGGAAACAGCTAATGAGAAGTAGAATAGGAACACAAATGGTACTTTTCTGAATCCTGGTGTCTCTTTATCCTGGGCTTTCGGGATCTCTGTTTCCTTTCTTGCAATCCTGTTTCAGGTCAAGTCATTGATCAAATTTTATTGTTAGACCACTAGGATTTATCTTAGTTCAGAATAGTATCTACACATATAAAGAGGTAATATGCTAATTTGTTCGTGAAGGTGTCCCTGTAATGACCAATTTGCATATTGATGCAGGAGCAGCAGGGGGTGGGCGGCAGGAGCCAAGTTCCGGGTCTGAGGAGACTGCCTGACAGTAGCCTGGACTGCAAAGAAGGTAGAGGAAGCAGCCATGGGGAGCTCTTCCAGTTCCCCTGCAGGGACACCTTACCTCAGCCCCTGCTACTCGGGTGGGGGAAAGGGGGGGTGGGGAGATGGGGAGGCTGACTGGAGGGGGAGAAGACTCAGCCTCCCGGGTAGCTGCAGCCCATACCTCCCTTCCCCCGCCACCCCAGCCAGGGGCGCCCACAACAATAGCACGCTGGCGACCACCCATCAGTGCCCCCAGGGCCTGCCACTGCCCAGCCCCTCTGCTGGGCCGGGCACTCCAGACCCAGGGGGAGGTAGGTCTGAGCAGCCCCTCAGGGTCAGACCCCCCCTCCCCCCAACACACACAGCAGCAGCGCCCCCTTTGCAGAGGAACCTCGCGGGGGGGCACTGCTAAACTTGCCCTTCTAGCCTACCTGGCTCCACTCCGGCCCAGCCCCCACTCCGAACCGGGAGATTGGAGCCCCGCCCTGAGCAAGTAGAGCTGCGAAACAGCCAGGTACAATTTAAAGAAAGGCACCGAGGGGAAAGGTTTGACAGTTACTTCCCCTTCCGCCTCCCCACTCCCCTAGCGCTTCCCTAATTTCCCCGCCCCTGCCAGTGCCTCCAGGGACGGCCGCCGCTACGGGGCTGCTAGCTAGAGCCCGCCCCTGCAAGGCCTGCGGAACTCTCTGCACGCTTCCATAGCTGCAGTCCCAGGAAACAGTCATGCCCTCCTCCCCTCATCAGCTACCTAAGAGAGTACCCATGGGCTTAAAAATAACAGTTCCTTCCAGGTTAGATATCATTTGATGAAATAGTTAGAACCTCCTCATGACAACCCAGTGAGGTGACGAGGTTACAGTTCCCCTGGAATATGCGTATGCAGAAATGAAGCTCAGAGAGGAAAAGTGCCAAGCCCACTGGTTCCCAAGGGTGCAGCACATGCCCCAGGGGAGGGAGGTGCAATTTGATTTTAAGTGGGGGCAATTTGAGAATGAGTTAACAGTGAATTTTTTGCATTTCTTATGGTTCTAGGGGGCCTCATCTACAGCATATTCTACATAATAAAAGGCTAATATGCAAATGCCTGAATGGTGGAATGACCTACCACTATGATGTGTGAGGACCACCAGGGGGCAAACACCCAAAGCAGGAGCTGCCCCCTGGTGGTCAGTGCACTGCCACGCAGGGGCAGTGGTGGGAGCCTCTCCCACCTCCATGGCAATGCTAAGATGTCTGACAGGCGGCTTAGGTCACTGAGCCGGCAGTGGGACATCTCCCCAGGGCTCCCGGGCTTCGAGAGAGCACAGGCCAAGCTGAGGGACACCGCCCCCCTCCAAGTGCACGAACTTCAGAATCTAGTAATCTCTAAAGGAAGATACATGTGTGGGTGTACACTATTTCTAGTACAAGAATATGAAATTAGAACTGCTAAAATTTAGGATTTTGCAGTTCTGATGGGACTAGATTGAAGTTTGGTTTTCCAGATAAGTATCTTTATAATAAAATTTATATTAACTAAATTTCTATTTTAAAATTTCTATGAGGTTGGTTTTTTTTGTTTTTTTTTTTTCAGTCCTCATCTTAGGATGTGGTCATTAATTTTTTTAGAGAGCAGGAGGGAGGTAGAGAGACAGAAACATCCCCAACCGGGGATAGACCCAAAACCTAGGTGTGTGCCCTGACTGGGAATTGAACCCAAAACCTTTTGTGTACGGAATATGTGCCAACTAACTGAGCCACCTGGTCAGGGCAGTTAGGTAATTTTTATAAGACAAGTTTGATTGAAACTAATCATTATTGACTCAAACTTTTTAGTTATTTAGTGATTTAGAATTCAATTCCCTTTCCCACCCTTTACTATAATAAAACATTTTCCTGGCTATTCTCCCCTGTATCCATAGCATCTAATCTAATGCAAGTAAATGTTGAATGAATGACCCAAGTTACTGTGATCAGATGTTGATATTGAGTGATTAATACTAAGTTGATTTAACCTCTCAAAGGTATTTTATTAAAGCATTTATCAAAAAGTTAAGACTTCATTTTAGTGTTTCCCAATGGCTTTGTGTCTGTGTGTACATATGTGCATGCATATGTTTTAAGTACTATTCATTATTGAGTTTGGATATTTCCTGAACTCTAGTATGCTGTTAAGATCCTATCTAATAAAGAGGGAATATGCTAATTGACACTCACACCATCACAAATATGTCAGTGCCCACAGCCATTAAGGAGGGAATATGCTAATTGACTATCCCACCTCAAAGATGGCAGCACCCACAGCCACAGGATGATGGAGCCCATTTCCTTCAGCCCCACTGGGGCGCCTGCCTCTTGAGTCCCCCATTGCCCTCAGCCCCCCAGCTGCCCAAGATTAGCCAAAGGCACAGGCAAGCCTCGAATGGTGGCTGCCCAGCTGTCTAGGGCCACCTGAGGCTCAGGTAGCCAGAGCCAACTGAGGCTTGCACTGCTGGCAGTGGCAGCAGCAGAGATGTGATGGGGGTGTCGCCTTCCCCTGATCGCTGGGTCACAGCAGGCCAGACTGAAGGACACCCCCTCCAGTGCATGAATTTTCATGCACTGGGCCTCTAGTTACTTATATAAATAATTTGTTTTTGTTTATTTGATTTTAATTTAATATGTACAGATTTTACAGTTTTGTGTATTATCAACCTATCTGCTCAAGAAGTAAGAATGTCTAGAGCAGTGGTCAGCAAACTCATAGTCAGCAGAGCCAAATATCAACAGTACAACAATTAAAATTTCTTTTGAGAGCCAAATTTTTTAAACTTAAATTTCTTCTAATGCCGCTTCTTCAAAATAGACTTGCCCAGGCCGTGGTATTTTGTGGAAGGGCCACACTCAAGGGGCCAAAGAGCCGCATGTGGCTTGCGAGCCACAGTTTGCCAACCATCGGTCTAGACCACAGTTGCTATGAGGATAGAGTGCCTTCTATAAATTATTTTCCATTTGATTCCTATGACTTTCGGAGACAAGAAGGGAAGGCTGTAATCTTTTTATGATAGTCTCTATTTTCATTTTTAAAAGGTTTTTCAAATACTTGAGGCTTTCAAGTATTTTCTTATATTTTCAACTATTTGCAGTAAGAAGGGCACTACTTTATAATAACCTTGAACATAAAGGTAAAATTTTGTAATAACGTATCTTAATAAGGTACTGATATTAACATCTTTCAACTATTCTTGTTGGAATTGCTAAGTAAAAATTTTATGGCTCAGAATTTTTATTTATATTTTTACTAAAAATAACTATTTTAGAAGTTATTTTAGGACAAAATGCTTGCCTGAGTCATTAAAGTAAATAAATTGTTTTCTTTTAATATGTGTTCTTTAGGTGTCTTATGGATAAACTCTTCATTCATCACATACGGCAGCAATATTAGTTATGGCGACCTTTCAGACTTTCAGAAACAGTCACATGAAGACTAAAGCATCTGTTAGAAAAGTAAGTTCTCTATATTACATTACTTTCAGTGATAGTTTAGTAAAAATGTTGATTTTTTTTTGTTAAGCAGCTATGATACTCTTGTTTTTAAATTACTCTCATTGAAATTAGTAACATTAAAATACTGCGAAGATTGGAATATATGATAGTAGTGATAGGAAATCATGAAGATAATGAACCTTATTTCCTAAAGATCACAGTGCCTCCCCATTTTTTCTCAGCAGATAGTTTTCTTTGATCTTTTTAGCAATATAAATATCAGGTGTAAATTTTCTTATAGATCTTTAGCTCTACCCAATCTATCCGTCCGTCCGTCCATCCATCCATCCATCCATCCATCCTTCTTTCCTTTGGGCTAAAAGGACTGAAGACATGTGGCATTTTGGTGGCTAATTTGCCCTGTAGCGCCACTTTTCTGTCCTTGCCTCTCTCTCCTTTCAAGGAACCTGTACTACCAGGGGGTATTTTTTATGTACACTGTGCCAGAGATATTGTTGTCCAGATGCGCTGGAGGGCTTCCATCTTCCTACCTGTAAGGACATGGAAGATGCAGCAGCCACTTGCCTCTCTCATTGGTGCTTTCCGTCCATTCTTTCTTTCATTCATTCATTCTGGAAAGATAAATTTGAATGTTTTTTATAGGTCAGGTTCTACACTAGTTATTAGATAATCAGTAGTGAGCAGATTTCTACTTTCTATAAACTTTTCATATTAGCAACAGGACTCATAGCTTTAAGGGGATGATTAAATTATACAGATTGCTTTATATTAATAATTAGAACTAAGAAATAAACATATAAAATATAGTAATGAGCTAATGACCTTGTTTTTTAAGCATAATACTACATACCTGTTTGACCCAAATTTACTAACATGAGGAATTAGGCCACAGCTGAAATTTCATACTATTATTTTAATATCTTTTGTTATCCAACACATTATTTACATTAGGCACAAAATAAAGATTTGGTTTGAATTCATTTGATTATTTGGAAACTCTTTTAGATAAAAGTATGTGAATTCAAATGTTACATACTGTTTATATGTATGTGTATTATGCATATACTTGTACCATTTTTTATGTCTTTCTTTGACATGGCTGAATGACAAAACTTCCCTATTGGCTAGTGTGGAAATTGAAAGGTATACTTGAATTTTCTAGATTTCATTTTACTTTTTACTGAAAATAGAGACACATTAAATATTTATTAGGAATTAAATATTATGAAGATCAGAAAGAGCTATACTTTCTACTCTATTAATTTTTTAAAACATGTTATGAAAAATTTCAAGCATATTAAGGAGTTAAAAGCATGGTATGTATACCAACATATAAATCTGTATACTAAATACCAATACTCAACAGTTGTTAATATTTGTCTTATTTGGTGTGTATGTGTTTGTGTGTTCACTTTTTGGCAGAACTGTTTGAAAATTTAAGTCTTAATATCTCTTCACCCCTGAATACCTGAGCATGCTTTTCCCGGAATAACAGCATCTTCCCACATAACAATAATACATGATCACATCTAAGAAAATTAAACATAAATCCCTTATATCTAATACTAGCCATGCTTAGATTTCCTTTATTACCCTTAAAATATCTTTTATAATCCCTCCATTAACTTCCATTTTGGATTCAGTATAAACTCCTAGGCCTTAAGTTGCATTTGATGGTTATGACTTATTATCTTTCTTTTGGTCTGAAAGTTTCTCCTCTTTTTATTTAAACAAAAAGTGAGTTTAAAAAGTGAGTGTAAAAAGTAAATATGACCTCAAGATTTTATTGTCTTCAAAATAAAACAAGCTGAAGCTTAGAACTGGATCAAGAAGTCTTTATGCTTCTATCCTTCTCCCAATTCAAAATGCCTGCGTGTGTTAAGGTTAGCATTCTTAGATCTACAGGTGGACTCGATGCATTCAGGCCTCAGCAATTTGTAATTTGAGCTTTTTTCTGGAAAATTGGCTTAATCTGCCCACCATAGCTACTCTGCTTCCTGCCATAAGCGTGCAGAGAATCCTTGTCCTTCTTGTTCTGTCTCCATGTGGAGTCTTGTACCATGGGATCTTATACTTAATGTACTGTGTCACTTTGTGGGACTGGTGCTTGCCACACTTCTCATAGAAAGTCCAGTGGGTTTTAGGAATGTTCGCCATGTCTATGTGCTATCCACATGGAAAAAGTCTCTCTCTCTCTCTCTCTCTCTCTCTCTCTCTCTCTCTCTCTCTCTCTTTCTCTCTCTCTCTCTCTCTCTCTCAATCGTTGCTCTGTTGACATTTGGCTCTGTTGACTAATGAGTTTGCCAACCACTGATTTAAGCAACTTGAAACAAATAAATGAGTGAATGAATAAGTGACTATAAATAATAAAGGATTGGAAAATGTAGATTATTTTAAAAAATCTATGAGTCCAGAGCAATACAAATAAACAAATGAATGAGTGAGGGGCATAAACTCACTTGCCACCACTGGAAGTGACTATTCCACTAAAACATATATATATATATATATATATATATATATTCAAGACTGACTTGAACAGACTGGATCAATTTTTTGTATAATATCCCATATTCTGAATTTGTTTAGTTGTTTTCTCACAGCAATATTTAACTTATTTCCTATATTTCATATAGACTAGAATTTAGGTATAAAGGATTAATTAGATTCTAGTTAAACATTTTTGGCAAGAATACATGATAGGGTGATTTGAGGACAGAATTTCAGGTTTTCCTATGGTTAGTGATGCAAAAATTGATCAGTTGAGTAAGGTAGTAACTCTGTATACTTAGTATTTAAGCATAATACTATATACCTGTTTGACTCAAATTTAAGAGCTGTTCTTTTTCTATTTTTTAGTTAGCAGATAATCTATAGGCTGATACTTGGTTGTGTGTAAATATCTTGTTGTTTTTTTCCCCCAACAACCTTTCATCTAATATTTTTGGCATTTTTTAAAGACCCTTTCCCAAACTTGTTATTTCCTAGAAGTTGCAAAATGCTAATTTTTCTAAATTTTTCTCTATTTTCCTTTTTGTAAAAACATTTACTAGCCAACATTTTTTTTCTTAAAGAAAAGCTTTCTGTCATCTACCTTAGATGAACTATGATATCTCCTATAAAGGGGTGGTAAGTGCCCTATAATTACCAATTTTCAGATTAATGTTTTAGTGGAATAGACACTTCCAGTGGTGGCAAGTGAGTTTATGCCCCTCACTCATTCATTTGTTTATTTGTATTGCTCTGGACTCATAGATTTTTTAAATAATCTACATTTTCCAATCCTTTATTATTTATAGTCACTTATTCATTCACTCATTTATTTGTTTCAAGTTGCTTAAATCAGTGGTTGGCAAACTCATTAGTTAACAGAGCCAAATGTCAACAGAGCAACGATTGAAATTTTTTTTGAGAGTTGAAAACCGACTTCTGCGCATGGGCCACGAAGTTCAGTGGCACTGTACCTGCGCTCCCGCACGTGATATTTTGTGGAAGAGCTACCACAAGGGGCCAACGAGCCACATGTGGCTCGAGAGCTATAGTTTGCCAACCACTGGCTTAAATTATTCCAAACTTGGCCTCTGGGAGCCCCTGCAAGCTGGTTCCTATGTTCTTTTGTCTCAGGCTCATAATTCTTTGATTGCTTCTATGTTTCTACTACAACAGATTGACCCTAGTTTCACCTTCCACTTTCCCTTCCTCAGACCTGGAATTGGCTATTCCTCTAAAGAACTCTGAATAATATTCAGAAACCAAAATCTGGGAACTAGGAGTAGGAATGCTTATTGCTTCAAGTGTCATGAGTTTATATTGATAGTTCATGTTCAGATTTCACATTTTAATTTTTTTTAATTCATGTTAGTATCTTAGCCTGAAAACCTTCACTCATTAATGAAAACAGAATCATTTAAAATATTGAATATTTTCAAGCCCACAGAAAAGTTGGGGGAAGAAAAATGCCATGAGCCCTACCCATATTTTTCACTTACATTTACCCTGATAATATTTTACCATGATCATTCTATCTGTGTTTGTATACACGCACATACACATATGCACTTTTTAAAAATCCTCACCCGAGAACATTTTTCCATTGATTTTTTTGGCAGAGTGGAAGAGAGAGGGAACGACAGAGAGAAACACATCAATTGGTTGGCTCCTGCATGAACCCCAATCAGGGCCTGGGCTGGGAGGAGCCTGCAACCAAGGTATGTGCCCTTGACCAGAATCGAACCTGAGACCCTTTGGTCCACAGGACAACACTCTACCCACTGAGCCAAACCAGCTAGGGCCATATGCACTTCCTTTTTGTTCATTCATGCAGACCCAGGGAAAAGCCTGGAGACTGAAAAACATAACTCGGTAAACAGAGAGCAGGGGAAGAAAGAAGTAGGTCGCTCCAGTACACCAATTAACAGAGTTTATTAAAGGAAACATAGGCTCATCTTGTGCTGTGGCAAGAGGAAGTAGATAATCTCCGTGATGCTTGGCAGGCATTAAAGAATTATTTAGAGCAGGGCAGGATGGATGAGGGACTGGACAGGTCCCAGGTAAGGGAAAATGCCTTTCATGCTTGTCCCGGCAGGCAATGGTCTGTTCCAGGAACCAGCACAACATGGAAATTGGGGAGTCAGCTATCTCTGAGGGGAGAGGATTTATGGGAAGCAATCTCTCTTCTGGATTTACAGGAACAATCTCTGTTCTAGCCAGGATCTAATATAATACAACTCAAGGGTCCAGTAGTGGTCATGCCAGCAAACAGTCTCTCTTCCATACTTCTAAAACCATATGAGAGTAAGCTGCAGATATTATTTTACTTCTCTTCTGAATATGTCAGCATACATCTCTTAACATCAGCATCATTACCATCCTTCAAAAGTCATTAGTTCAATAACATCACGTAATATGCAGTCTATTCACAAGTTTTCCTAATTATCTCAAAATATCTTTGTTACTTTTCCCTTGCCTGTCTTTAAGGATCCGATCAAGGTTCACATTGTGTGTTTGGGCATTGTGTCTTTGTGGTCTCCCAGTCTAGTCCATTTCAATAGTCTAGATGCTTTTCTCATGACAGCGGGTCTTTGGGCGTCGGGACCAGTTATCTGGTAGAACATCTCTGTATTTGGAGTTCATCTGTTTTGCCCTGTGATTAGGTTTAGCAGGAAACTCCCAAAGGTGATGTAGTCTTTCCACTCTGATGCCAGCTTGACCAGGTGGTTAAGGTTGTAATAATCTCCAATACAAAGACATTTAATACCGTTGTAATTAATAAGTAATCTATAGAGTGATTCAGTGAGACAGTATGAGTCTCCCGTTCCCCAGTAGTTTGTAATCCAGTAGATCAGGATACACTGATGTTCCTTTTCTAAATCAGTAATTGTAGGGGGAGTTACAAATCAGATTTTCTAATTTTGTCATTCTGTCTGTATTTGTTAGCATTTTTGTTTGTTTGTTTGTTAATCCTCACCCGAGGACATTGCTTTTGTTTTTTTAAGAGAGAGTTTAAGGGAGAGGGAGAGACACAGAGAGAGAAACATCAATGTGAGACAGACACATCGATCGGCCTCCTCCCGCACATGCCCCAAGGAAGGCTGGGATCAAGTGTACAACTGAAGCACATGCCCTTAGAACTGGGACCCTTCAGTCTGAGGGCCAGCACTCTATCCACTGAGCCAAAATAGCTAGGGCAGTCAGCATCTGTACTAAAAAGCACAATGTGCTAATTAGACCAGACACCCTTCCAGATGACCTTCTGGACAAAGCTGGGGGCTTTGAGAGAACCCGGGTCCCAGGTGCCAGAGGGAAGCTGGTGCCGGCAGCTGGGAGAAGGAAAGCCTACTCTTGTACAAATTCCATGCATTGGGCTTCTAATTCTTATATAAAGAAGGACTCTTTCCCACTCTCCCCTTTTATCTATCTCTTTTTTAAGCTTTTTAAAAAATTTAGTTTTTATAATCTGTTACCATTTTTATTCTTTTAATACTCAAATTGTCCCAAATTAGGCCAGTGGGAATTACTTCAAGTTGGCTTCCATGTCTTTTGAAATGACCTAGTTAGTCTCTGGGCACTTTTTTGCATTCTGTTACACTTTATATTTTTTTCTATTTCTGACCTAGAATTAACCATTTTCTCAAGGAGCTCTAGTTCTTTTTATTGGTACTTGATATTTAGAAACCAAAATGTAGGTACTGGAAGTGCTCATTGTTACTGAGGGTCATTGCTTCTATGATTTTTTTCAGTGGAAAAATGTAGTACATATACCTAAAGAGTCTTGAGTTCATATTGATAGTTCACATTCAAATTTAACTACATTCTTTCTTTTGTTTTCTTTTTAATTGTTTCACTGGTGGTCCGTGAGGTCCGAAATGTTGGTGGCCGCTGGTTTAAAGTATTATATATGTCTCCTTTTCCTCCCAATCAACCCCTCCGTGGCCACTCCCACCCCCCAGGACAAGCCCCCACCTCCCCAGGGTTTGTAGCCCTTGTTTATGCTAATATGCATGCCTACAAGTCCTTTGGTTGATCTTTCCTCCCCAACCCCCTCGCCCTCCTACCCTTGCCTTCCCTCTGAGGTTTGACCGTCTGTTCTGTATTTTTCTGTCTCTAGATCTATTTTTGTTCATCAGTTTATGTTGTTCATTATATTCCCCAAATGAGTGAGATCATGTGATATTTATCTTCCTGACTAACGGATTTTGCTTAGCATTTCATATATGTATCTTTTCTCTTAAACTGATTTTCAGTTTATTAAAATTAGCACACATTTATTGAGTTCATATACAGGGTGCGGCAAGAGTAGGTTTATAGTTCATATGGAAAATAATACAATAATAAATAATAATACAAGAATAAATCTGAGTTTAGTGTACTCACAACTGTAAACCCACTTTTGCCTCATCCTTGGTACATGTGGTATTGAAATGTAGGGAAACACATTGAGTTAAATACAATTTTACAGTCTCTTGCCTCAGTAATTTGGTTTAATAGATAGGCAAGACAAATGTATCATGAAAACAGAAATTATAATACATTGTGATATAGATTAAATAAATGATCTTAATGTATAATTAAGATTATTAATGTAGGAACTTTGAGATTTATTATAACCGAGGGATGAGAACTTCTTCACATGTCTTGGAAGACTGAGGAATAGGATATTACTGATAGAAAAGCAGATCAACTGATCAGCAGGAGAGTAAGTTAGAAGGAAATAAATAATTTATTTACATCTAATTATAATAGTTATTATTTTCTTTATGTAACTTTTTCCTTCTTCTAGTACTTAGTACTTGTGACATCTTCTCTGCCAGATCTGCAGTGCCTTTCCTTACAGTCATCATATAGCTGCCTTAAGGTCCCTGAAAACCTTATTTGTGGTTATTAAGTCTTTTTTCCCCCATAACTAACTTTGTTATGAGAGTAATCACTATTGTTAGCATTCTTTATTGTAGCTTCCACAGTGTCTCACTCCTTATAAATTATTGCTTCTGTTCTGCCAGTGATTTAGATGCCAAGTGTGCAGTCTGTTTAATGTAGGTAAGAGTAAGTGAACCTGGTGGAAGGGCCCTGTGGCCGTTCAGTGGTTGAATGCCTGGGTTATGATGTGTGTGTGTTTTCAGCATGTGGAACTCTATTTAAGCTTTTATTCTTTTTTTCTCTTAGCTGAATTGAGTTCAGTATTTATCAAAAGGTATGTTATATGCCAAATGAATAGTAATTGAGTTACTCTCCATTTAAAACTAGAATATCTCTTGGATCTTTGAACTTGTCTTAGAATCAATCTTGTTTAAAGAATCTCTTTTGTTTTCAGAGCTTCAGTGAAGATGTGTTCCAGTCTGTGAAGTCTTTATTACAGAGTGAGAAGGAACTGTGTAATATATCAGCAGAGGACTGTTTAAAGCAAGATGAACATACCAGTTTGACTGAGGTTTGACATATTATGCTCTATATTCTTTCCTAATAAAGCAAAATGTATGTTCATGCATTCTGTGGAATTGCATTCCTATTTTTAAAATGCCTAAAATGTTTACATGTTAATACATGTATGAGAAGTACCTGTTTTAAATACTCACTAATATAATTGTCATTTAATTTAGTGCACAGGCATTATTGCCCACTCATCAGACGGACAGTGCTGTATCAGATAATTCCTACTCGATTCAGTAATTGGTACTTTAATACTGAAACTTTCTACTGTGAAACATGAAATATATCCTTATTTTTTTATAATTGTTCTTTGGGTTATTGTTCGTTTTCTTGATTGTTTAAATTCAGTACCTTGAGTCAAAATGAAAAAGTAGTGCTAAATTTATTTTGAAATTAAGATATTTACTACTTGAAGATAAGATATATCATTTGCTCACCTGTTTCACTGCTACATTAGTATTTCCTATCTTTGTTTGAATTTACTACTAATAAAAAGGAATGACAGTGCTAGCCAGTTTGGCTCAGTGGATAGAGCGTCGGCTGCAGACTGAAGGGTCCCGAGTTTGATTCCAACCAAAGGCACATGCCCAGGTTGCAGGCTTGATCCCCTGTAGGGGGCGTGCAGGAGGCAGCCAATCAGTGATTCCCTCTGATCATTTATGTTTCTCTCTCTCTCTCCCTTTTCCTTCCTCTCTGAAATCAATAAAAATATATAAACAAAAAGCTTAAAAAAAGGAATAACATTTTATTCTTCAATATAATTATAGTCCATTAACACATTTATGATATCAAATAAAAGAGGATATGAGCTAATTCTGAAAAATAAGATATTAGGTTCTTAATACAAATTTTTTTGAAATTGGTATTCTAATAACATCTTGATTATTCTTATGTTTGGGAATGATTTTCTTTCCTGTTTCTTGAGAAACTATATTGAAGTAATTCCATGGGTTGATGAGCACACCTTTCAGGCCTGTAGTGTTCTCTGACCAGAGCCTCTTCTTTTTGTATCAGCTCAATTTCTATGGCTCGTGACTATTACCCTTTTTACTTTATTTTCATAAAGCTGAGCCACTCTTAATCTCCTTGGTTGTTGCCATGTGTGACAAGTCTCCTGTGTCCTTCTGCCCTCAAACCATTTTCCAGGCTGTATATCTCCAGCTGCTTATATAGTGCCTTTCCAAGCCCACATTTTGGCAAGGTCTTCTTTGATCAGTGGGATATGCAAGACTCAAGTGGCATCTTTAAAACCCCAAGTCAGCTTATTTTCTCTTTTGTATTCAGTTAAAGGAAATTTGAAAGAATGGAAGCAATTTCTTTCTCACTTTAGAGTGTACATATCCTAAAGTATCTTTTCGAAGAAAGGAAGGGAATTTAATTGAATGTCTGTCTCTTTGTTATTGGGTGCTTGTAATATACTTGGCACTTCCCTCTACATTAGCTGATTACCCCTCACAACTGTGGAGGAGAAGTTGTATTGCCTTAAGTTTTATAGATGCGGAGACAAGCTACTGGAGGTTAACAGCTTCCCTGGACCTGTAGAAATTAGCTATAACAATTCTGTGAAGTAATAACCCTATTAAGTCAGAATAAACATTCTGAGCTAATTTCTGACTTGCTTCTGAGTTGTCAGAAAGAGATCAAAAGTATATTATGTTGCTTTACATTTTAACTATATTTTCCCTTAATTCCTAGATTATCCATATTGCTATTATTTAATTACTAGAGGACTGGTGCACAAAATCTGTGCAGAGGGGGGAAGTGTGTCCCTCAGCCCAGCTTGCATCCTCTCCAGTCTGGGACCCTTGAGGGATGTCCGACTGCCTGTTTAGTCCCAATCCTATCTGGCAGTTGGACATCCCTCTCACAATCCAGGACTGCTGGCTCCCAGCTGCTTGCCTGCCTGCTTTCCTGATTGCCTCTAATTGCTTGTGCCTGCCAGCCTGTTCACCCCTAACTACTCCCCTACCAGCCTGATTGATGCCTAACTGCTCACTTGCAAGCCTATTTGCCCTTAATTGCCCTCCCCTGCAGGCCTGGTCACCCCTAACTGCCCTCCCTTGTAGGCCTGGTCCTTCCCAACTGCCCTCCCCTGATGGCCGTCTTGTGGTGGCCATCTTTTACCACATTGGGGCAGCCATCTTGTGTTGGAGTGATGGTCAATCTGCAAATTACTCTTTTATTAGATAGGCTAGGGCTTGGTGCATGGGGTAGTGGCCAGCTGGTTTGCCCTGAAGGGTGTCCCGGATCAGGGTGGGGGTTCCCTTGGGGCCTGAGGTGGTTTGCAGGCTGGCCATGCCCCCCGATACCCAAGTGGAGGCTCTGGTCTCTGGGATTTATTTATCTTCTATAATTGAAACTTGTAGCCTTGAGGGAAGGCCAGGGCTGTGGAAGCTTGGCTTCCTCCATCACCGGGGGCAATCCTAGCCTCCTGCTCTTGTCAGCTTTGTGGCTGCCACCATTTGTGTTGGGATTTATTTATGTTCTATAATTGAAACTTTGTATCCTGGAGTGGAGGCCTTTACCGGCCAGAGTGTGCAGAAAGCTTAGCTTTCTCCATCACGAGGAAAACCCAAGCCTCCTACTCGCTCCATGGCTGCAGCCATCTTGGTTGGGGTTAATTTGCATACTCACTCCTGATTGGCTGGTGGGCATGGCTTGTGGGTGTAGCAAAGTGATGGTTAATTTTCATATTACTCTTTTATTAGATAGTATTTCATACTTTTAGTCACAGTGCTTGCTTAGCAGACACTTTACTATTCTATCTTCAAATGGAAAATATTTCTTCCAATAATATCAAAGACAAAGGGAATATAAACTCTAGTTTTAATTATTTTTAATTCTCACCCACGGATATTTTTTTGTTTTCAGAGCATGGAAGAGAGAGGGAAAGATGGAAAGAAACACCAATGTGAGAGAAACATCTCAATAGGTTGCCTCCTGCATGAGTTCTGACCCAAAGCCAGGGCTTGGAGTAACCTGCAACCGAGGTACATACTCTTGACTGGAATCGAACCTGGAACCCTTCACTCTGCAGGCTGATGCTCTATCCACTAAGCCAAACTGGTTAGGGCTGAAAATATAAACTTTTAAAATAATACTTCTTTCAGATTATAAAAGCAGTACATATTTCCTTATAAACAGCATAAAAGAAGAAAATGACTATCATTAATCTTATGAATGAGGGGAAAAACCCACAATGATAAAAGTAGAAAAAAAAACTTGCTGGTGTGGCTCAGTGGTTGAGTGTTGGCTAATGAACCAGGAGGTCATAGGTTCAGTTCCCAGTCAGGGCACATGCCCGGGTTGTAGGCTTGATCTCCATTGTGGAGCTTGCAAAAGACAGCCAATCAATGATTCTCTATCATCATTGGTGTTTCTGTTTTTCTTCCTCTCCCTTCTTCTCTGAAATCAATAAAAAAAGAGAAAAGATATGATCACTTTTAATTTTATTGTCTCGAGTTAAATCACTGTTGTAGTTTGATATATTGCTTTCCACTGTTATTACCATGCATATGTTTTTAAAAATATTGTTGAAACTGTAGGCACACTTTTTATCATTTTGTGTAACTTGTCTTTTTTATTTAATGTGACGTGTCCTCATATCATTTCAGAGAAATCTTTATATAAGGGCATTGATGGAAATAAGTGAGGTAACAGGGAGTCAGTAAGGAGGTAACCTTGAGGGCCTCCTCTCTGAGGAGTTAATATTTAAGTTGGATCTGGAAGAATGAGTTAGAACTAGGCCTGGGAATATCCAAGGAACAGAGATCTAGGTTGAGGGGGTGCTACTCTAAAGCCCTTAGGCAAGTACATGCTGGGAATATTCTAGGCCCAGAAAGGGAGTCTATGTGTATAAATGAAAGTGAGGAAAGGTTGAAACCAGCTAAATCAGAGCTTTGGGGCCTGTTAGGACTGCACTGGAAAGCATGAAAGACTTTTGAAAGGCAGGTGACAAGATAATTACTTGGATCAGATGGAAGAGAATTGTAGTAGTGCAGATGAGAAGTGGTGGTATCGGGAATAGAGAGAAGTAGATATATGTGAGATATGTTTTGGGAGTAGAATTGATTGAATCTGCTAATGAAGTTGAAGAACTACACTGTGAAGCCAGATCTTTGGTGGAAAGCCTCATCATCTTGGAAAAAGATAGCATTTCTATTTATTTACTTTGAGATCTAATTGATATAAAACATCATGTTAGTTTCAGGTGTACAACATAATGATTTGATATTTGTATATTACAGTATTTTAATTCTTTATGTTTTTTTTCTGTTTTTTAGCTGTTAGTAATCTAATTGAGATAAAATGTTAAAATTTGAACTAATGGAGCTTTATTTATTTTTATTTTTTATCCAGGTAACATTTCTAGATTTTAATGAAGAAACAGATGCTGCTCATATACAGGTATGGATGATTTATTAAACCGGGAAGGACCAGGAGAGATTATTTGGAACAAATTATAAGACATGTAAAATTTGCCTTATTAACCAAAAACGTACACACTAAACTTTTCTGTTATCATTCCTGTTATAAAGTTAAAATGTGACATTTTGAGATCAGCTTTGGACATCTTCACTGAGTATTCTTGATATGGAAAGCAGTTTTAGGTTAGGAAACCACAAAAGTCAATTAACACTGTAGGCTGAATTTTTTCTCCTGAGGTAGAATGTAAGCCTTGTTTTTTAATTTGGATGGTTTTTATAATCTGACCTCAATGATCAGATTTCTATATTTTCAAATGAGATATAATGAAATTTAAATGGCAAAATAAATGAGATAGAATTAAATTTAAAAGGTAAAATTTATAAAAAGTAATAGCCAATAGAAACCTTTTAGCCTGTTTGATTTACACAGGAATTTATAGAGGGACTGACAGTTGAGATTAGGATCAGCAAAAGGAAAGCTTCACAGTTACATAAAGAGTGGTTGGAGCGCCAGTAGGTGTGGTAGGCATACTGTGTTTTACCTCATGCGGTATCATAAGGTTTGTGATTGCCTTATGTTTTCTTATGTGGCAGTAAAGAAAGGTCTCCCAATAGAAGAGGTAACACTATTCAATTATTTGTGAACAATGCATAGAAGGTGATAATGGAAACTCTTGTGTGTCTTGATTGTACCCTTACCTGAAGGAAAAAGTTTAGGCAGAAGTTGCAAGAGAGAACATACTCCTGAGAATGTGAGGCTGAAAGCAGAAGTGTTCCAAAGTATTCCTCTCTTGTTCTACTTCCTCTTTAAAAGTTACTGATAAAACCATAATTAGAAAGGAAAGTACTCTGAGATGTCAAGGATTTTAAAATACCTTAACTAGGTAAAATCCTATCTAATGAACAGGGAATATTCTAATTGACCTTCATGCTGTCGCAAAGATGGCATCGCCCACAGCCAGTAAGGAGTGAATATGCTAAATGACTGCCCTGCCCTCAAAGATAGAGGTGCCCACAGCCAATAAAGAGGGAATATGGTAATTGACTGCCCCTCCCTCAAATATGGCAGCACTCAGTCTTCTTAGCCCCCTAGCCATCCAGGGCCAGCCTGAGGCACAGGCAAGCCTTGGATGGCGGCTGCCCAGCCTCTCCAGGCCACCTGAGGCTCAAGTCACTAGGGCCAGCCAAGGTTTGTTGTGTGATGGGACGTCTCCTTCCCCTGGTCACTGGGTCGCCTCCTGCCCCTGAGGGCTTCTGGACTGTGAGAGGGAGCAGGCTGGGCTGAGGGACCCACCCCCTTCCAGTGCATGAATTTTCATGCATCGGGCCTCTAATTTATGTAAATAAAAGCTTAAGCAACTGTTATGACCAGATGACCAGCCAGTAGCTGTGACACACACTGACCACCAGGGGCAGACATTCAACGCAGGAGCTACCCCCTGTTGGTCAGTGCACTCCCACAGCCAACCTTCCATGATCGGCCAAACTCCCATAATCCCTCCCCCAGCCAGCCGGCCCTGACCAGGACTGAACAATATGCCCCAATCAGTCCCAATCACTGGCCAGACCAAAGGATCCCACCCATGCACGAATTTGTGCACTGGTCCTCTAGTATTTACATAAAAAGGACAAATGAGAGAAAAAAGCTATTTTCTTTTTCTTTACATTTTCATTAAACTATCAAAGTTTAATATAATACTTCAGAGAGAAAAGGTAGAGAAATAAATTTGTGTTTTATGAATATAAACGTTAAACTCCAATGAAATATAATCTGTAGGCAAGAATCCTGTATGAAAAATTTCACAGTTAAACCTGAGGACTGCAGGTTGACATTTGCAGCTAAAAACTTATTAACCCTCATGGATGTATGGCACCATGTAAAAATTTTTGTAGCTTCATATAATACATTTAAAGGGGTACAGAAATGGCAGGTATTAAAATATTTTAATACACTTCATTTTTGAGTTTTAAAAAAATTGATTGTGGTTGATAAGCATATGTTAACTATTATGAACTGGAACATTTATTAACCAGTAGGCCTTATGATTTTTAGAAAGGACACTCATTATAGGAATCTTAACAAAGTTTTATTGTTTTAAATTAGGATTTAGCTGCTGTTTCTCTGGAACTTCCAGATCTTCTGAATTCACTACACTTCTGTAGTCTAAATGAAAATGAAATTATTTGTATGAAGGATATAAATAAATCACCAAATATAAACAATGGTCCTCTAAATCAGGTAACTTTTATGTATAATTTCTAATGAGTTTTTAAGGGCAGATTTTACAATGACATTTGATTAAGACTTTTAAACTTATTTGCAACAACATGGATGGAGATGGAGAGCATTATGCCAAGTGAAATAATCCAGACAGAGAAAGGTAAATATCACATGATCTCACTCATTTGTGGGATATAATGAACAACATAAACTGATGAACAAAAATAGATCCAGAGACAGAGAAACATCAATCAGAACGTTAAACCTCAGGGAAGGTAGGGGATGGTGGGGATAAGGGGGAGAGATCAACCAAAGGACTTATATCCATGCATATAAGCCTAATCATTGGACACAGACAACAGGGAGATGGGGGCATCAATGGGAGGTGGGGGATAATGGGGGAATAAGGACACATATGTAATACCTTAATAAAGAAAAAAAGACTTAAATTTTTAAATGCTTTGGTGAAGTTTTTTTTAAAATCATATTTGAGGAAGTATGATTCATGAGAAATCTAACTCACGAAGCTTTGAAATCATGCTGAATGCTACAGGAAAATGGAATACAAAAATAGAATAGTACCTGGTTGCTGCCTTCAAGCAGTTTGCAGGGTAGTTGGTAAGTTAGGTGAATGATTAAATAAGAAAAATCACAGGGCTGCACAATAATACAGGAAACCATTATTGCTAAATGAATGAATAGTAAATTCTGTAACATTTAAGGAGATAATGTAGGTAGAATTTTAATACCTGGGTAAGAGAAAGCTGGGAGAAAAAGATTGGGGAGTGAGAAATGTGGAGAAATAGTAAAGAAAAGAATTAAACATTACAAAATCAGGTTGCATTTCAGGATGCATCTATATTTCTTTTTTATTTTCCCCCATGAGATGGTGTTATTTCTAGGCTTCACTTCCAGATAATATGTTTTATATGTATACTATGTTTTGAAATTAAAATATTTTTATCATTTTTCCCAAGAGTCATCATTCTGGAATGCTCTGTGTCATGAGAGTATCACCACCTACATTACCAAGACTCAGAATTGATTTTATCTTTAGTCTTCTAAGTAAATATGCTACTGGTATAAGATACACCCTGGATACATACTTGCATCAGAAGCGCCAACCTGAGACCACTAATGACGATGATGATGATACTAACCAGTCAGTGTCTTCTATAGAGGATGATTTTGTCACTGCGTTTGAGCATTTAGAGGAAGAAGAGACCTTAAAGCCATATAATAATGGTTTGTTCTTTACTAAACTTTTTTTTGATATAGAGGGTTAAAGTTTAAAGTTTAGTTTTAAAGGCCTTTAGGCTGAGTTCATTCTTTTTAACCTTTTTTCCCTGATTGTCTGAGGAATTACTTTTCTTGAGATTTTTTAAGTTTACTGGAATCTGATTTTTATTTTTATTGATTTCAGAGAGAAAGGGAGAGGGCGAGAGATAGAAACATCAGTGCTGAGAGAGAATCATTGATTGGCTACCTCCTGAACTCACACTGAGAATGGCGCCCTCACCATGGGAATGTGCCCTGACCAGGAATCGAACCGTGACAGTGCACAGCCACTGAGCCATGCTGGCTGAGCCATGTTACCTGGTGTTTAGTTTTGCTCCTTCCGTTCTTGTTTTGTTAGCACTGTTTATCTTATTGTAGGGTTTGGAACACGCCTAGGGTCAAACTTGAGAGGAGTTAACTAGCAGAATCACTCACTGTATTTGTATTTCCAACACCTGTGACAGCATATTAAGCATTCTGTGTATTTTCAAGTAGGGTAAAATTAAATTATTTTAGTAAAATATATATTTGCTTTTGAGAATGATTTGGGATGAATATGTTAACATAATTTAGAAGAGACATGTTACAAATATTTTATGCTGAAAGTCTATTCCCATTGATTTAAATTTTTAAAAATTCTGTTCAAGAATAATGTGATCATTTTGTTCTTTTCCTGTAGGAGTAAAGGTTACTGCACTAAAGAGCCACTGTGAGGCTGCTTCACAGACTGCTTCTGGCCGCCAGTTAGAAACCCACGATTTAAGGGTTCTGGTTAACTCTGGGTGGCAGAAGTCATTGGCTAAACCTTCAACTTCCTCAATAAATGTTCTGGAACATAAAGAACAACCTGTGAAAAGTTTAGTCACAACATCAATTTCTGAGCCTTGGATCCAAAGGAGTTTCTACAGGTCATCTAATGCTTCAGATAAAGGTCATGACATGCAGAAAACGTTTTTTTCTTCTTCTCCTGCCTATTCATCTGAATCAGAATGCTCAAGTCCAAGTCCAGTAATTTTCTTAGATGAAGAAGGATATCAAAAAAGTTTAAAAGCCAAACTTGAGTTACCAAAAATTCCTGTAATGAAAAATGATATAGAGGACTCAGACTCAGAAGTAAGTGAATTTTTTGATAGTTTTGATCAGTTTGATGAATTAGAACAAACTTTAGAGACTTCTTGCCCATCTCTAAAAGATTCTATAAAAGAGAAGATATTGCAAAAAAAAGGGCACAAACATGACAAATCTTCGGTAACCACTACTATGAATCCTCAAAAATTCAAGTTTGATTGCCCAGCTCTCCCAGCTAATGTTCGAAAGCCAACACCTCGTAAACCAGAATCCCCTTACAGCAACCTGAGTGACACTCCAGATTCTCCTCGCCCAGTGAAGGCATCTGGGGAAGACAGTGGCTTGTTTAGCCCCATTCGGTCCTCTGCTTTTAGTCCTCTTGGAAGCTGTACACCTGCTGAATGTTTTTGCCAAACAGATATTTGTGGAGATAGGATTCATGAAAATCATGATTCTATTTATTACACCTATGAAGATTATGCCAATAGAATTACATGTGAAGTACTGGGCTCGGTCCTTCATACTCAATATACTAATGCAATATCAAACATTAATAGTGTTAAAAGGGGAGAAAATGAAAGTATTGCTCTTAAGAGTAGAAACCTTGATCAAAATAAATCTAAAAATAAACCCTTAATGATTAGAGATAGCATTCAAAAATTTGCAGCAGATCTTGTGGAGAAAAGTTTTGGCAGTGCATTTAAAGACTTGCAGAAAGGAGTCTCTTCATGTACCAATGCATTGTGCCATTTAGCCATCAAATTAACATCATCCGTTTTTCAGATGGCATTTAATGAACTGAGAAGGCAGCGTGCATTTTCACTGAAAGAGCGTGCTATTAGTGGTCTGGCTAATTTTTTAGTGAGTGAAGCATTATCAAATGCTTTAAAAGATTTACAGTATGTAAAGAAGCAGATATTTACAAACATAGTTGCTGGGTTTGCTGCAGATCTTGCTGAAGAGCTTATTTTTGAAGGTATCATGGAAGTGTGTCAGTTTTCATCTCCTCCAACACCTGCATCTCCAAAGTATTCATTTGACTATGAAGACAAAGTAGTGAAGTCATATGCAAAAGATTTGTCTGAATCTGTAATGCAGGAAGCATTCATTGAGCTATCACAAGTTGATGTGATCTTTACAACAAAGGCAGCAGTTAGTGTTTCTACAGATAACATAAAGTATGTGAGTGCAGAAAATATTGTGCCATGGACACAGACCTCCACATGTCCGATTTTTAATAATCAAGCAATTGTGGCAAAACCAATGCCAGAATATAAATACACTGTGCAGCAGGCCTTATTTTGTACTTCTGGAATTGTTACTTCTATACCAGTGCCCCTGGCTGGAAGTGCCCTTCTCCCATATCACTTTTCATCTAATATATATCAGGCAAAGTCTCATCTGTCATCTGGTGATAGTAATTTGAATGGTGATTCTACTGAAGCAGGCGTTTCCACAAAAAATAATGAAGAGGAAGTAGCTTCTCTCAGAAATATTTGTTTACCTTCAGAACACAGTCTAGGTAACCAGAATGATTTTAAACCAACTAATGATGATGTTGAAATGCAAAGCTCTTCAAAATTAACAAGTGATCCTGTGATTATTAGCAACTTTTCTACAGCACTGGTGCAGTCTATAGTAAATGAAACTTTAGAGTCAGTGACATCATTCAAAGTTACAAAAACAGTTGATGAACACACAGATTGTTTAATTAAAACAGTAAAGGGAAAAAACCCTCCTTTCCACAATGATCAAGTGACCCTGCAACAGAGTGAAGCTATCAATAAGGACATGTTTGTTGATCGATTATCTAAATCTGTCATTAAGCATTCCATAGAGAAAAGCAAATCGGTGATCTTCAATGTGGATAAAAATATGGTAAACAGGGAAGGCTTGCCTGTTGCTGGAGAAGAGTCACAGTTGATCTGGGAAAAGTTTCCCAGATCTCTTGATGCTCAAGATCACTTAACTCACTGTTCACTTTTAGTAGGAAAGGATTGTGTTCCAGAATGTAAAGATTCTATAGCTCATGGATTTTCTTTAGAGCCACTACCATGTTGTTCTACTATGGCAGGTCAGAAACCTGATTTGAAGGAAGCTGCTAAGGACAAATCAGTGAAAAAGTGTAATTTGAATAATATGGCACCTGTGCCCTTGTCTTTTGGGCAAGAAAGCGCTTATCCCCATTCACATACTTTCTCATCTGCAGTACTTACATATGTAGATGGTTTGCATGTGGAAGATAAACAAAAAATCAGAGATGGAAATGTAATACCTGATACTCCTCCATCAACTCCTCTAGTACCATCTCAGGCTAATTCTGAATGGGATATCAAGAAGTTAACCAAAAAGCTTAAGGGGGAATTAGCAAAAGAATTTGCACCTGCTACACCACCTTCTACACCTCACTATTCATCTGTTGGTAGTTTGTCTGAAAATGAACAAAATAGTATTGAAAAAGAAGAGTTCATGTTGAGACTCATGCGATCTCTTTCAGAAGAAGTTGAAAGTAGTGAAGGTGAAGAGCGTCCAGAAGTGAATGTGAAGGCAGAGCACTCGGAGAAGAAAGCTCAGTTTGCCGAAACATTAGCTTCGCACATCATTTCTCTTGCAACTGAAATGGCAGCTTCCCATTTAGATAATAAAATAATTCAAGAATCAGAGATTAAAAGCCCTTGCTTAAATGTGCAGATTCAAAGATATGTTTCACCTACTTTGTTAAATCACCCAGATGAAAATTTACAAGCATTATGCAATTTTGCAGGTGATATTGCAGCAGAAGTCATTACAGAAGCTGAGAAAATAGCAAAAGTTAGAAGTTGTATGCTTTCCAGACAGAAGAGTAGTTATAGTGATGATGACCAAGATCATAGATCAGAAGAGAAGTTGAATACAGAGACTGTAGCACATCCAAGAGAAGTTGATCCATTTATTCTTTCATTACCACCAAGTTCTTGTATGTCAGGTCTGTCATATAAGTATCCCAGCTGTGAAAGTGTGACAGATGAATATGCAGGTCACATCATCCAAATACTAAAACAGGAAGGTGGTAATAGTGAGTTAATAATGGATCAGTATGCCAATAGACTTGCTTATCGGTCTGTCAAATCGGGATTGAAAGAAGCAGCTAAGACTGCAACGATGAAGTGCAAGTCAAAAATGTTTCTCTTGCACAACTCACAGGTGAAAGCCAACAATGAACTCTTAATGTTCTTAAATAAACACCACCAAGAAGTAGATAAGAAAAGACAAAGTAAAAGAAATGGAGGTTACCTCTGTAAAAATCAAACTTGTGAATGGACAGGGGATACATACAGAAGTAAATGCCCTGAACTGTATAGTTTTTCAACCTCTCTTGCTCACAGCATAACCAGAGATGTTAAAAAAGAGCTTACATTGTCTGCAGCTGGCTTGCCAAAATCCTCAACAGATTCTTGTCTTTATGAAAAGTCTGGATGTGATGAAGATGAGTCTCACATTGAGCCAGAATTTCCTAAGTCTCTTCAACCTTCCCCACAAAATCACAGATTTTACCACCGAGCAGGCAGCTTAAATGCGTATGGTTATGAAGAGAATGTTGTTCAAGCTATAGAACAGTATGCTAAAAAAGTAGCGGATGACACTTTAGAACTCAGTTTAGGATCTGCAGTTTTCCAAGTGTCTGAGACCACAAAAGCAGCAGATAGGATTACTTATGCAGAAAAGTTGTCACCTCTTGTAAGTCAGGCTTGCAGATACTGTGACGAGAAAGAACTCCATGACTGCAGTGGAAATTCACTTGCTCATAGTAAGCCAAGTTCTAATTCAAAATTTAGCAACATTTATCAGAAATCTAGAATTTTTCACCTTGATGTCCCTCAAATTCATGTTGATCTTGATAAGAGGACAGTGCTTGCTGAGCAGATAGTTGCTGAAGCTATTGAAAAAGCAGAGAGAGAGCTGAGCAATACCAGTTTGACAGCTGATAGTGGAATTGGACAAGATGGTGTTAGCTTTGCTGAAAGCCTTACTACAGAAATAATGACATCAGCTATCATGAATGTTGAACATGCTGTTAGTAGGTAAGTATCAAGTTTCTTTTGGGTCTTATGATAAAGTGAAAAATTAAATTCCATCATTCCCAGCTGGATGGATCAGTTGGAAAGTTTGCGGGTTTGATTCCTAGTCAGGGAACCCAGTTTGGAGGTTCCATCCTAGTCAGGGCAAGAATAGGAGGTAACTGACTGGTACTTCTCTCTCACATCGATGTTTCTCACTCTAAATTAAAAAAACAAAAAATCAAAACTATATCCAGAAGTGTTGATTTAAAAAAAGATAAACTTGATGATATATATCTTAGATTCTGTTCCGAAAAGTAGAATTATTTTTTAACCATAAATTAACAGTTTTTCTGTTACATTTATGTATTGTTTCATATCCTACATATTACTTGGATATACATTCTTCATTTTCCCACAACAGCCTTTTGAGGGAAGGTATTAACCATTTACCCAACTAAAATATGTAGCTCTTATGGTTTAAAACTATAGTGTGATTGTAGGAATGCCCAATATAATTCTGGTTAGTATATTTTAAATACAAAATGAGAATAGCCCCAAAGTAGGGACAGTTCAGGACCTATTCTAGGCACTGGGGAACAAATGTAAAACAGGCAAAAATATGTGTTCACTTGGACTTCATGTTACAGTAAAGACAATAAGTAAAATGTGAAAGAAAAAAAAGTAAAATATGTAGTACAGGGTAATAAGTGCTTTGGAGGAAAACTAAAGCAAGGGAGTTAGTGTTTTTTTGGTGGCAATATGTGGCAGCAGGTGGGGCTGCTTTGCAGTAACCCTGACAAGGTAACATTTGAACAAAGAGCCAAAGGTGAAGAGAGAATAAGTCACTGAGAATCAGTGGAAAGAGGGTTCCAGGCAAAGGGGTGGGACTGTGCATGTGGGGGAAACGGCAAAGAGGCTTGAGTGCCTGAAGTGAGTGAGCCAAGGGGAGTAGTAGGAGATAAAGTATAGGTTATGAGAGATTGTCATATCAGGTAATATAAGTATTTGGCTTATTTTGACTGGTGAGAAGCCACTAAAGGGTTTTGATCAGAAAACTAACATTTTTCCTCTTTATGTTTAAAAATACACTTTTAACTGCTATGTTGAAAATTAAATGTAGTTGGGCAATTGCAATAATTGAACAGTGAATGGCCTTCCTTGTGAAGATAGAATAAAATTTGAGAATGTCTCTTCATTGAAAAAAAGTGAGAAGGGTTAGTTTTACGATACACATTCAAATTCAAAGAGATTTGTCTAGTTTGACTAAGTTTGATTTACAGTACTAGAATTACTTGAACTACTTTTTTAGTTTTTAAAGCCAAAATAAAGGGCTTTATTTTGTTTTGTTGTATAAAAAAAAGTACTATCTTACAAAGCAGTTGGAAAACTTAGGAACTTTCATAGTGGTCCCAGTTGAAAATATGAACTTCTTTGAAAAGAATTTAAATGATGCACTTAGGATGGATGGGTGTTCGTGGGTACTCACTTAACTCCGAAAGTAATAAGCTGCCCTGCTAAGTTTCTTTGTTAGCAGACACAACCTAAGGGGGTTAGGTGGACCACTGGTCTGACTGAATATAATTTCTTATTTTTGTTATCTTTATCATTTATAAGAATTACAGTCTTACTAGAGGCTCAATGCACCAATTTGTGCATGGGTGGGGTCCAGCTGGCTTGGCCCCAATCGGTGCAGACTGCAGCCGGGCCTGTAGGGAGGAGGAGACACTAGGAGGTTGGCCAGCCATCTTGCCCCAATTGGGCCCGATTGGGACCGGGCTGGCTGGGAAAAGGGACCAAGGGTGATTGGCCAGTGAGCCCCGCCCCCAGTTGGGGTGAGGAGGGCCAATTTGGGATGGGTCTGGCTGTGGGTAGGGGTTGTGGGTGGTGGACCAGCCAGCCCCACGGGTGGGGGGTGGTTAATTGCGGGTCAGTGGCTGGGGGAGGGGTTGTTGGAAGTTGGTCAGCTAGCCACATCCCCTGATGGGGTGGGTGGGCAATCAGGAGTGGAGCTGGCTGAGGGGAGGGGGCAATCAGGGGCAGGGCCCACTTGGGGGAGGGGCTGCAAGAGGTTGGCCAGATGGCCCCATCCCCGATTGGGCCTATTTTTTGCCACAGTGGGCATCATAGCAACCAGTCGTTTCAGTTGTTCTGGCATTCTGATCACTGGCTTTTTATATATATAGACTAGAGACCCAGTGCATGAAATTTGTGAATGGGGGTGGTTGTCCTTCAGCCCGGTCTGCAACCTCTCCAATCTGGACCCCTTAGGGGATGTCCAACTGCTGGTTTAGGCCTGATCCCACAGTTGGACATCCCTCTCACAATCCGGGACTGCTGGCTCCTAATTGCTCACCTGCCTGCCTGCCTGATTGACCCTTGACAGCTCCCCTGCCAGCCTGATTGACGCCTAACTGTTCCCCTGCTGGCCCAGTCACCCACAACTGCCCTCTCCTGCTGGCCTAATGGCCCCCAACTTCCCTCCTCTGCCAGCCTGATGGCCCCCAACTGCCCTCCCCTGCCGGCCTGATGGCCCCAACTGCCCTCTCCTGCTGGCCTGATTGGTCTCCTTCGCACAAGGTTGTGGAGACTCCAGGACCTGCCTCCTTTGTGCCCCTCGGAGCCCTGGGACCCCCACATGGAGTGGCCGTGGGACCGCATCTCTGCTGTGTGCATAGCCATCTTGTGGTGGCCATTTTTGTGGCGGCTGTCTTATGATGATGTTGTGTGCAAGGAACACTTAGGCTTTTATTAGTATAGAGTAGAGGCCTGGTGCATGAAATTTGTGCACGGTAGGCGGGAGGAAGTCCCTCAGCCCAGCCTGCACCCTCTCCAATCTGGGACATCCTTCTCACCAACCAGGACTGCTGGCTCCAAACTGCTCACCTGCCTGCCTCCCTGATTGCCGCTAACTGTTTCTGCCTGCCAGCCTGATCACCCCATAACCATTACCCTACCAGCCTAATTGATGTCTAACTGCTCCTATGCCAGTCTGTTTGCCTGCAACTTCCCTTTTCTGCTGGCCTGGTCACCCCTAACTGCCCTCCCCTGCAGGCTTTTTTGCCCCCAACTTCCCTCCCTTGCAGGCCTGGTCCCTTCCAACTGCCCTCCCCTGCTGGCCTGATCGCCCACAACTGCCCTCCCTTGCAGGCCTGGAACCTCCCAACGGTCCTCCCCTGTTGGCCATCTTTGGGTGGCCATCTTGTGTCCACATGGGGGCAGGATCTTTGACCACATGGGGGCAGCCCTCTTGTGTGTTGGAGAGATGGTCAATCTGCAAATTACTCTTTTATTGAATAGGATGGAGGCCTGGTGCATGGGTGGGGGCCAGCTGGTTTGCCCTGAAGAGTGTCTCGGATCAAGGTGGGGGTTCCCTTGGGGTGTGGGGCGGCCTGGGCGAGGGGCCTGTGGTGGTTTGCAGGCCGGCCACGCCCTCCAGTGACCCAAGCGGAGGCCCTAGGATCTTGGATTAATTTATGTTCTACAATTGTAGCCTGGAGTGGAGCCAAGCCTTCTGTTTGCTTCGTGGTGACAGCCATTTCTGTTTGGGTTTGTTTAAATTCTATAATTGAAACTTTATATCCTAGAGTGGAGGCCTAGGTTCTGGGGCTGCAGAAGCTTGGCTTTCTCCATCGTCTAGACAACCCTAGCCTCTGCTCTCTCCAGCTCCGTGGCTGCCGCCATTTCGGTTGAGATATATCTTCTATAATTGAAACTTTGTGGCATTGAGTGGAAGCCTAGGCTGGCAAGGGCAGGCGGAAAGCTTGGCTTCCTCCATTGCCAGGGAACCCCAACCCTCCCTCCTGCTCTCAGTGGTAGCAGCCATCTTGGTTGGGGTTTATTTGCTCCTGATTGGCTTGTGGGTGTGGCTTGATAAGAGGTATGCTCAATTTGCATATTACTCTTTTATTAGATAGGATAGTTCAGAACCTGATCCTTTGGCATTCATTCATTCATTCATTCATTCTAGTCCAAAAGAAACAGAAGACTTTCAGCCAACTGAGTCTTTCGGTAGCCAGCAGATGAATCTCAGTATTGGTGATGACAGCACTGGTAGCTGGTCCAATTTAAGTTTCGAAGATGAGCACCAGGATGAAAGCAGCAGTTTTCATCATCTAAGTGAAAGGTAATAAAATTTTACATGTAATTTCATATTTTAGATCCTTAGACTTCTGAAGTGAGCTATTAGTTTACATTGAATATTATTTAAAATTCTGAGTTTGAGAATCTGTCATTATTTTCAAAATGTATTTTATTATTTGCAATGTATTTCTAATGGTTTTTAACATTTATTAAATACTAAGTCCCAGTGCACGAAATTCGTGCATGGGTAGGTTCCCTAGTGGTTCCAGCCTGGGGCACCTCTTTTCCTCTGGCCACCGGCCCCACCCCCTGGTCTAACTGGTCAAACTCCCAATCAAGGGGACAATTTGCATATTAGGCTTTTGTTATATGGGATAATAATTAGCCCAGCTAATTTTTTCTGGATATGCCAATAGTTGATTTGAAAATGTTGCATATATTTAATTTTATACCCTTTAGGCTTTACCTGGACTTCTACTGAGTTTTTGAAGAAAAACTTTTTTTTCTTACATTAAAGAGAGTACTTTATTTTTCTGTAGAGCAGTTATTTTTTAACGTTTTTCATCTCATGGTACATTTAACAGTAATTGCTAAAATTCTGTAGCACACCAAAAAATATATTTTTTGCCAATCTGAAAAAAAAAATAGGTATACTTTTGATTTGTTCACACCAGACAGGTACTAGTATTGTTGTGTGGCTGTTGTCAGTATTAATATGATAATCTAAGGAAAAAGAGGTCGGTGCCCCTGACTAAATAGTCAGGTATTACATTTTTTAAAAAATTCTTGTGGCATACCAGTTAAAAATTACTGTCCTTTTTCCTATCCTCTAAAAAAGCTATCTGTAAGAGACATACAAATGGCCTGTAATTTCCCAGGGATTAGTTTAGGTAGTATTTTTTTGGGGGGGAAGGGTTTCTTACTTGTCCTGCTACTCAGGAAAAAAATGATCCAGAGCATTTATACTCAAATGACTGAAAATACATAAACTCATTATAAATTGTGGGGTATAGCAGAAAGCACCTACCTCATATAAACTTTTCTTAATTGTATTTTGAGTAAAGTGATGGAATATTTTATTTATTGTGATATAGTTGTGTTTTATATGTATAACTCTATACAGGCATTTTCTAACCAATAAAAGTATATAAAATCTTTATCCACATTAATTGAAAATTAGAAATGATAAATACCATCTATAGCTGAGTCTAGGGAGTGGAGAGGATTTTTTTCAGCATACATACTTCCGATTTTGGGTGTATGTGGAAAGGACCCTGTGAGGCTCTGGGTGAATAGAGTATTGGAATGGACTTAATAGGAGCGGGAGGTACAAGGAGGATGAGGGAGCATAAGAAAGGAAATGGCTATCATTTGTTAAAACATAATTTCAGAGTATTTTGTTTGATGCGTGGATTAGCTAATAATTATTAATATTTTATAAAGTATTTTGTCATAGTTTCTTAAAATATATTTGTAAATCATCAATATTTCTTAAAATGTAGACCCAAAAATGGCAGTTTTTAAAACTGGGAGTAGGAAGGGGGGTGATAACCACACATTATCACTTGGCTCTTTTTCATAACTTTATCTAGACCGGAATATGAACACTTAAATTGTTCTCTCATCTTTGAGAGACATAGGCTTCTAGAATTTCAGTGAGGGTTGACATTTCTTAAGAAATCCCAGTGTTAAAATGGGAAAACTAGGGTTAGAGGCTAATGGCATTAAGAGGTTGTGGCCAGTTGAATAGCTCTATGTGGAATGTTACCTAGTTTGATGAAAAGAGGGAGGACATCTACCATGCTCTGTTCTTGGTTCTGTCCTAGATAGCATTATTTTATTGGTGATAAGTGATACTCATTTCTGAATGACTCAAAGTGAAGATGAAAACAGTACATCAACAAGTGTTGGTGAGGATGTGGAGAAAAGGAAACCCTGGTGCACTGTTTGTGGGAATGCAGTTTGGTGCAGCTACTGTGGGAAACAGTATAAAGTTTCCTCAAAAAATTAAAAATGGAACTGCATTATGACCCAGTGATTCTGAGAATATATCTGAAGAAATCTGAAATACTAATTGGAAAGAATATATGCACCCTTATGTTCATTGCAGCATTATTTACAATAGCCAAGATTTGTAAGCAGCTCAACCTGCAATCAGCAGTACATTTACACAATGGATCGCTACTTGGCCATAAAAAAAGGAAATCTTACCTTTTGCAATAGCATGAATGGACCTGGGGAGTATCATACTAAGTAAAATAAGCCAGTCAGAGAAAGACAAATACCATATGATTTCACTTATATGTAGAATCCAATGGAAAAAAAATAAAATAACAATCTAGAAAAAAACTCAGAGAACAGACTGACATCTGTCAGAGGGAAGGGTACTGGGAGGCTGGGTGAAAAAGGTGAAGGGTTAGCAAAGAAATAAAACAATTCATAGACACAGGAAACAATATGGTGATTACCCGAGGGAAGTAGAAGAGGGTAAAGGGGAGATGAATGGTGACAGACTTGGCTTGGGGTGGTGAACACACAATACAAAATACAGATGTATTATAGAATTGTACACTTGAAACTGATATAATTTTATTAGACATTGTCACTCCAATACATTCAGTGAAAAATTTTTTTAAATTAAAATGAAAGTTAATCAATCCCATTAACCAGAATTAAGGTTCAAAAAGACCAAATTGGGCTGAGGCTAAAATTAAGTATATTTAATATGGATAAATGCAAGTTAGTTCAGAAAATTAACTATTTGAATTCAGGATGGGGAAAGTTTGGCTTGATAGCATTTTGTCAGAAAAACTTAAGTAGTTTAATCTACCATAGTCTTAAGAACTATTATGGCATTAAGGTTCAGCACAAAGAAAAGTTAGTGGGACTCATCCAGGTTTATTGGACATACATACAATTTCCAGGGCCTCATGTCCCAGAGATTGATTCTTTAGGTCATTAGAGGGTCCCAAGGGTCTGCATGCTTGTAAGACCCTCAGATGGTTTTAATGCAGGAGGTTCAGAGAACACATGTAAGATAATATGGCTTTTCATGTTTCATATTTTGATGACATGTGCTGTAGTAGGCACTGTTTTCTGGTACAGAGATCAAGGTAGGAGATTAAAGACTTCAGAGGTTTGGACAAACTTGCATTTTCCCTCTAAGTAGGAAGTTCCATAGAGGGCATCAGTTAAAAAGAAACAATAATCTCAAAATTTCACAAGTGTTTAGGAAGAATGTATAATTCTCTTTCTCTTCAGAAAGAGAACTGGTCTACGTAAGTGAATCTCAAGTATTTCAGCAGTTTGTGAATTTCTTCCCCCTGCACTGATTTTTAAACCAGAGTGGAAGAGAGGAAGGAGAAAGGAAGGGAGACAGAGACAGAGACAAAGAAATATTGGCGTGAGAGAGACACATTGATTGGTTGCCTCTTGCTTGATCCCGGACTAGGACCTGGGATCGAACCTGCAACCAAGGTACAAGGTATGTGCCCTTGACCGGAAATCAAAGCCTTAACCCTTTGCTGCATAGGCTGACACTCTTAACCACTTAGAAAAACTGGCCAGGGCTGCTTTGTGAGTTTCTTAAAAGTTCAGTTGTAGCCCTAGCTGGTTTGGCTCAGTGGATAGAGTGTCAGCTGTGAACTGAAGGGTCCCAGATTCGATTCCGGTTGGGGGCATGTGCCTGGGTTGCAGGCTTGATCCCTATTAGGGGATGTGCTGGATGCAGCCGTTCGGTGGTTCTCTCTCATCACTGATGTTTCTCTCTCTCTTTCCCTCTTCCTTCCTCTCTTAAATCAATAAAGATATATTTTTAAAATAATATTTTTTTAAAAAGTTAAGTTGTAATAGATTTAGGTAAGAGATGGGGCTGCACTTGCTAAATTTTTGAGATAACTTTTGAGATGTGGCTGAAAGCCACAGTAAAGAGTTTTTGACCCTGACTACCAGTGGTTTGCAAATGCCTGTCTTTACCATAGGAAACATGAAAAGACATAAAAGAAAATGATGGAAGCAGGATAGTCTTTAGGAATGAAATGAAGACGTTTAAGCGAAGAAATGAAGTTGTTTTATGTGTGGTTAACATAGGATGATCGTTCCTCCCAGTTTGTTCAGGACAGTCCTGTATTACTTCTGGTGTAATTATTGTTGGTGACGTCTTTCATTTTCAGAAGTGCCCTGGTGAGGTGAAAAATACATGGCCATCCTACTTTTAAATGGCATTTTGTAAATAACTGACTTCAAATCTTTACTTCAAGGAGCAATATGGAAGGGGAAATGAGGTTAGAGGGAGTTCGAAAATATTTTAGGTGATATTTTCATGTTTATCTAATACTTAGATTATTGATTTTATTAAATGGGGGAATCATTAGTGTATGGGTAAGAAGTTTGTACATTATTTTGTTTAGATAATCATTCTGTTAATAGAAGTAAATACAGTGTTTGAGATCATTAATTTCTCTGGGTAGTAGCTCTCTGTTCACTCTCTATTTCTGTATTTTCTCAGTTTTGGTTTGTTGGACAGACTAGATGGGCAAGATTCTGGTTTAATAATTTTATTATAGAGCTATGTTTGTTTGAATATATGTGAAAAGCTACTGCTCCATTTTAACTTTTATTCTTTAATACGTTATTCGAGATTGTTTGGAAACTACTTAGAACTTTTAAATCTTCCTTTTTCTAGTAACTTTGTCAACATTTACTGATGCCTATGAAATTATTTAATGTTAATTCTTTTTTTAAATCAAAATTTTGGTTTATGTAAATATTAACTTTTATAATTGCCTAGCCTAATATGGGAAATATAGCTGCTTTCACTGCAAACTAATGTGCTTACTAATGTGCAAACTAATGTGTTTTAATGATTAGAATTTTTAAAAATCGCATGTTTAGGTGTTAACCTGAAAGATTGAATTTAGTTTTGTTTCTGAACACAGTTGCTTTTTGGTTTTTATTGCTTTGCTGTAGTTTTAGAATATAGTTGCTTTCTTTTTTTGATTGGCTTAGTATAAGTTGTTATCTGTTTGGCATTAGTGACTGGCCAACCAGACAAGTAAAATGCTTGAATAAGCCTTGGTTAGTCAATATTCTGAATAAAATGTATGTTATTTGCCACCTGCTGAATTATATGTAATATATGAAATGAAAATAATGACATAAGAAAACTTGTTTGCTAAGTAGTTGAAAAGGTCTCTTTGGGATTATGTTTCGGTGCCTACCTGCCTCACCCCCCAAGTCTGTCACTATTCGCACTATCTAAAGACCTGAGAGAATGTTAACATGTGGTTTTTTATTTTTAAAACTTATTCCAAACTGAAGCGTTTTAGCTTTTAAAACTTGACATAAACTTAATTTAATTGTAAAACTTCATGCATTCATTTGCTGTCTTTAAAGACATTTTGTTGTCATAATCTGTAAAATATACATTTAGAATAATTTTTATGATCTCTTGAGGACAAGTTAGGAAAATGCCCAGATCTCTGAAGCTGTCAGTTACCTTTTACAGGAGCAGTGTGGGCCTCGTGACCCCTGTGCATGCTGCACTGCCTTGTGGCAGTTTCAGGACAGCCACAGTTGTCGTTTGACCGAAGCTGTTCCAAGGAAAACCACTTTCGTCTTTACTATTCATTTTCTAGTTCAGCTCTGTTCTTTTCTTCCTCTGGCAGTAATGGTAACAGCAGTAGCTGGAGCAGTCTTGGTTTAGAAGGAGATTTGTATGAGGACAATTTATCCTTTCCAACATCAGACAGGTTGGTCCAGTCCAGAAACTTAAAAACTGATGAGTCTTTCACCACTAATGCATGATGTCATATTCTTAAAACAATGTGGGTTACAATGCCAATATGTATCAAGCTGCTTTTCTCCTATTTTTTGACATGATTCTGCTTGAATAAATTATATTTAATAAAAACATTCTACTATGCTAAGATATGATTGACATCTAATTGCAAAATGTATTACTTTTATGCATGTGTTGCTCTGCTTGCTATTTTTCATTCTACCAATTATTATTTCATTAAAAAGAGCTTGCTTCCTACAGGATTTCTGATTTTTTTTGTTGTTGTTGTTGTTGCTTTTTTTTGGTTTTGTTTTGTCATTGTTTTTGTATATAGTGTTATTTCATACATAAGAAAAATGTGTTCTTACTATGTTAAAAATATGTAAACGGCATCAGTAGAAGCATTAATAATTATTTGTGGCATTCTATGATATTCAAATGCTGTGTTATCTAAAACCAAATTAGTAGACTATTTTGGCTTCAAATTATTTTAAATTAAATTTTAGTATGAAATTATTTGGTGCTCTATATATCATGGTGAGGTAGAACGTCTAGGTTATGATAACTTATCTAGGCATCATTTTGAAATTCATATTTTAACATGAAATGGTGTGAGAAGCAAAGCTTCCTTTTTATTGTCATTTCTCCCCTTTTTAAATATCACACATCATAGTGTAACATTCATTCTTTACCACATTTCAAGATTTTGTTTTAATACCAATATTAAAGCTTTTTTGTTTAACTGCTTCTGTTCTTTTATTCGAAAAGTGATGGGCCAGATGATAAAGATGAAGAGCATGAGGATGACCTAGAAGGTAATTCACAATTTGTTTTTCAAAGTGTTTACATGTTTTGTTTTATTTTTAATATATTTTTATTGATTTCAGAGAGGTATGATGAGAGAGATTCATTGATCAGCTGCCTCCTGCATGTCCCCCTTCTAGGAATTGAGCCCATAACCCAGGTATGCACCCGGATCAGGAATCTGACCATGACCTCTGGTTCATAGGTTGACACTCAACCACTGAGCCACAGTGGCAGGGCCATGCTTTTCTATAAGGTTCTCTAGAATAGTCTTTAATTCTTGTATTTGTGCATTTCGTGAGTTAGGGCTCTGGGCCATTACAAATAAGGGTATCTACACTAATAAAAGAGTAAGATGCAAATTGACGGTACCTTCGCAGTACCCACCAGCCAATCAGGAGTGAGTATGCAAATTAACCCAACAACGATGGTGGGTTAATTTGCACACACAGTGCCGAGCAGCTGGGGGTGGGGCGGGACACTTGTGTTGTTGCCATGGCACTAGCTGCTCTGGGCCTCTGGGCAGCGTGGAAAGGCAGAAAGGCAGCTCGGGGCTGCAGTTAAAAGGTGGTTCTGGCCAGAGTGAAGGTGGTGCTGGCAGCCAAGAGAAAGAAGGCCCATTCTTGCACGAATCTTCATGCATCGGGCCTCTAATTTACATTATAAATCAGGGTATTCTTAAATTAATTTATTCAATGTCATGGCTTTTGTTGAGCAATTTCTATTATTTGATTGCTAAATTAATGAAGTACTCATTGATATAAAGACTGAGTTGCTTTAAAGAATGATTCAATTACTTGTGAGGGAAATTTATGATCACCTCTATTTAATTATCTTTTTCAAAATATAAATTCCTTACTCATAAGGTATTATTTATTATAACTATAGCATATGTCATAGCTCTTTCCTTCAAACAAGTAACTTTTAATGACAATCTCACATAAATCATATTTACTCTTCACATTCCTGCCCAAATTCCAGTCCTACACTCACATACATGTATTTGAAGAAAATACTCAATTATTCCTTTAATGAACATGGTTCTGAATATGTTAATACCAGATACAATTAGTTATGGAGTTCTGGACTATGATTTGTAACCCCTAATTCAAATATATTAGACTATCTGAGTGAATCTAAAAATGGTTCACGTTGAAGCTGAATGTTTTTTAAATGTATATATTTTTATTGATTTTGGAGAGGAAGGGAGAGGGAAGAGAGTGATAGAAACATCAGTGATGAGAGAATCATTGATTGGCTGTCTCCTGCACACCCCACTGGGGATTGAGCCCACAACCCGGGCATGTGATCTTGACTGGAATTGAACCTGGGACCCTTCAGTCTATAGGCTGATGCTCTATCCACTGAGCCAGACCAACTTAGGGTGAAGCTGAATTTTTATTGTGTTTAAATGGTTGTTGAATCCTCCTCCCCCCAATCTTATTTTTCCTTAATTTTGAAAATACCAATTATGTCTTCACTAGGGTGGAACATTAAAATATTCATGCTGTTTGAGGTATAGTGCTTGTTTGTGAACTAGTGATTTTTTTCTGTTATTTCTTTTTTAAAAATATATATATTTTATTGATTTTTTACAGAGAGGAAGGGAGAGGGATAGAAAGTCAGAAACATCGATCAGCTGCCTCCTGCACACCCCTTACTGGGGATGTGCCCGCAACAAAGGTACATGGCGTTGACCGGAATCAAACCTGGGACCCTCCAGTCCACAGGCCAGTGCTCTATGTACCTAGCCAAACCAGTCTCGGCGTTATCATTTCTTTAGCAGTGGGTAAACTGAGAAAATTGCCAAAATGAATTTTTTGAAATGTATTTTATAACACCTAAATTTCCAGTCAGTTTTATTACCAATTGTACTTTTCTTGTTTAGTAAAATCATGTATCAATTTTTTAGTAAAATCTTCAGACCTAGGATGATTATTTGAGTGCTAGTGCCTCTGCTAAGTAGATATTCTTTTCATACAGGGCTTCTAGAAGTAAGGTTTTTTTCCATCAGCTATAAAGTAGAAGTAGGGTGGTACTTTCTGAGTTATGGACAAGGTAGTAATATTAGCTTTATTTTTGTTAAAGTGTTGCTTTTTAAATATAGAAACATTTTATACTTTTCCCCAAGTAATACCTATGAATAGGTTATTCCAAAGGCTATATACATGGTATAAATGTATATGGTGAATATTTTCTGTAATGAATACTAACTTGACTGAGGAATGATTAAGAGAGAAGAAAATATAAGTTAATATCTATAAAATTCATTTAGAAATTTTCACTTTTGGTACTAGGCAGGATGTTAAGGATTTCTTTTGTGAGTAAGTAGAAATCAGGAGATTAATCATTTGAAAATATATGTTATTATCCAGCTTGTGAGATTATAGTCAACTCTCATTATATAGAAAACTAGAGATCCAGTGCACAAAATTTGTGCACGGGAGTGTGTGACCCTCAGCCCAGCCTGCACCCTCTCCAATCTGGGACCCCTCGAGGGATGTCTGATTGCCCATTTAGGCCTGAGCACAATCCAGGACTGCTGGCTCCCAACTGCTTGTTTGCCTGCCTTCCTGATTGCCCCTAACCTCTTCTGCCTGCCAGCCTGATCACCCCTGCCAGCCTGATTGCCTAACTGCTCCCCTGTCAGCTAATTGCCCTTAACTGCCCTCCCCTGCAGGCCTGGGTCACCCCCCAACTGCCTTTCCCTGTAGGACTGGTCACCCCAATTTTCCTCCCCATCTAGCCTTATATCATCCTCCAACTTCTCTCCCCTAATGGCCATCTTGTGGTGGCCATCTTGTGACAACATGGGGGCAACCATCTTTGACCACATGGGGGCAGCCATATTTTGTGTTGGAGTGATAGTTAATTTGCATATTACTCTTTTATTAGATAGGATAGAGGCCTGGTGCACGGGTGGGGCTGGCTGAAGGGTCTCCCAGATCAGGTTGGGGGTTCCCTTGGGGTGTGGGGCAGCCTGCATGAGAGACCTGTGGTGGTTTGCAGGCCAGCCACGCCCCTGGCAACCCAAGTGGAGGCCCTGGTATCTCAGATTTATTTATCTTCCATAACTGAAACTTTGTAACCTTGAGGGGAGGCCGGGGCAGGCCAGGGCAGGTGGGAAGCTTGGCTTCCTCCATCACCAGGGGCAACCCAAGCCTCTGGCTGGTTCCAGGTCTGTGGCTGCGGCCATTTTGTTGGGATTTATTTATCTTCTATAATTGAAACTTTGTAGCCTTGAGTGGAGGCCAGGGCTGACCAGGGTGGGCAGGAAGCTTGGCTTCCTCCATCGCTGGAGGCAACCCAAGCCTCCTGCTTGCTCCAGCTGTGTGACCACCACCATATTTGTTGGGTTAATTTGCATAGTCACTCCTGATTGTCTGGTGGGAGTGGCTGTGGGCATATTAGAGGTGTGGTCAATTTGCATATTCATCTTTTATTAGATAGGATTGTATCCAACTTAAAAAAATTTTTAAATTAGAAATTGGTAAATTAGATAAATTGGTGTAGATTTATAGAAAGATTCAAAATTATGGAAATTCTAAGGAAACAACCCTTAAAATTTTTGTGTTGGTAGTTTGTAGTTTAGAATGCCCTTTCTCTTTTCATTGTATTTAGTACCTTCTCTAAAGACAAAGGTCACTCATAGGTGAGGCAACCAAGAATCCTGAACTGAAGAAGCCAGTAGTACAGAGAAGCCTTGGGGTGACAGCTTCCAACCCCATGGCCCCTGCAGGAATTACAAAATGGCCCAGAGACCATATTTAATTCGATAGTGCACCAAAACTCTTTTTTGATTGAAAGTCATTGGTAAGAGAGGAGGGCAAAACAATACATTTATTTTAAGAGAATAATGTGGATCAGCTTTTTAATTTTTTAATTATTATTTTAAAGTTAATTCTTAAGGTAAATTTTCCATTGATGTTTAGAGAAAGTGGAAGGGAGCAGAAGAAAAGTGAGAGAGAAACATTGAGTGAAAGAGACATACCAGTTGGTTGTCTCTTGCACATGCTCCTACTGGGACCAGGATCAAGTTTGCAACTGAGTTGTATGCCCTTAACCTGAATCAAACCCACAACCCTTCAATTCATAGGCCAACGCTCTAACCACTGAGTGAGCTGGCTAGCGCCAGACTAGCTTTTTAAATGAAAAAATTAGAGACCTAAAAATAATTAGTAGTGGTCTAGAATGCAAACTATAAAAGTGAATGAGGGACATTAACCAACAATTTGGTACCATGTCTGCCAGCAGGCTGTGCTGTTCACCTTTTGTGTGGGATGGCCCGTGTCTTAGCACTGCTTATGTTCCAGCCATCCTAACTTAATTAGGAGTGTTGTCATTATCTTTACAGTCAACAGGGATTCATCCTACTTTATATTGAAAACACAGTTTTATTTTTTAATCTCCTGAGAATATGGGTTTTTTACATTGGTTTTATTTTACTTTTTAAATCCTTATCTGAAGATATGATTTTCATTGATTCTAGAGAGAAAGGGAAAGGTGGGGGAGAGGGATGGAGAGAGACATCGATGTCAGAAAGAAACATCAGTCAGTTGCCTCATATGTGCCCTGACCAGGGATTGGACCTGCAACCTAGATATGTGCCTGAACGGGAATCAAACCCATAACTTTATTGTTGCATAAGAAGATGCTCCAACCAACTGAACCACCTGGCCAGGGCGAAAACATAACTTTCATTAAAAAATAAATAAACGTGAGAGCAATATTTTATTTATAATAGCGGTGTGCCAGAAATTCCCTTGTCTTGTTTTGGGGATTAAAACGGTTGAATATAACATTTTCCCAGTAAGAGCATGGAGCCAGATTACCTGTGTTCATATCCTTCCTCAGCTACTTCTTGACTCTGAGACTCTAGATCTATCTCTGCCTCCGATAACTTACCTGTAAAATGGAGATGATAATTAATAGTTTGTATATCATAGGTGGTTTTGGATTACAGGACTTTGCATATCTAAACAGCTTAGAATAATACTTTAATGTATGCTATTCAAGTAGTTGCCGCTGCTATTTCTCTTAGTTCTGAAAGCTTTCTTAAAATCCATTTAATGTGTTTGAGGTTTTTATTTGTAAGTTTCACTTGTATTTTGGTTGTAATCTTGCTTTACAGTTTCATTTTCTCTCCCTTTACCTGTGAATCATATTTTGACACAAAGGATGGCATGTGTGGTAATTCAGTATTGTGCTATCAGTAGGTGATCAAAGTTATCCCTTTGTTTTATATTACTTTGTCCTTTCAAAGAAACATTTTAATTGATGTTTTGGTATGGTTAAGAAAGGATGAATTTTTCCAAGCATTCATTGGAATCTTAAGACGTTGCAAATAGTTACATACTCTTGGAAACCAGAGTTGAATTGATGCATTTCACTTTGTATTGTTTAAATTTAAATATTAGGTTTGGGGCAAGATGGAAAGACCCTGTTAATAACGAATATTGACATGGAACCATGCACAGTAGACCCTCAACTAAGGATTATTCTTCAGTGGCTCGTGGCCTCTGAGGCTGAAGTTGCAGAACTTTCTTTTCATGACTCTGCAAAGAAGGAGTTTATACAAGTAAGTATCCGCCTTAAAGGGTGGTTGTGAGGATACATTTAGTACATTGTGTTCTGTGTCAACTAGTTGATCTAATAAGATAACTCATTCATAGTAGAGTGATTAAATGTGTAGGCAATAGAGTTCGGTATTTGGACTCATACATCAGCCCTGCTACTCTCTAGCGCACATGTAACCTTGGGCAAGTTCACCAGTTTCTTACCTGCTCTGTGTGAATATGGACTTTACAGAGGTTTATGAGGATTGAATATAATACTATAGAAAATGCTTAATCTAGTGCCTGGTACATCCTAGGTTCTCAAAGTTAGGTGCCATTATAATAAACATTTCAGGTGTTTCTATGAAAAGATTGAGTTTGTATTTAGTTGATTTATAATTGTGCCTAGTACTTTGTCTCTTTCTCTGTTAATCCAGTTTCATTAGTGTGAGGAGATAGCAAAATCAAAAGTCAATAGAAGTTTAAATTCTAATAAGGGACAGTGGACCTGTTTAATAAGGTTCTACTAAAACATTCAGATTTGATGCACTAATAGGATGTTTTTATTGAGAATGTACTATATATCAAGCACTTTGTGAGTCAAGATTTTCATTTTACTGTATAAACCAGCATTTGGGAATCATTACCACAGTTCTTTTATCTCAAGTATCCAAAAAATAATGAGCATATTTGCTAAAGAAATATAATGGTATGTTATTACAATAAACATCTGTATTTTTCCTTAAAAAATTTTTTTTTCAGTTTTGATTCTTAGGGTTTGGGGCTCAGAATGTTTCTTATCAGAACTTTGGTTTAATTTAATTGTAAGGTATAGAATAGTCTAATGAATAACCAATGTAAATTGCTCAATAATAAAAGGAACTGTCCAGTTTCTCGTGATTCTTGGTTCAGAATTTACAAAAGTGTTGTGGGAAGAAGTATGTGTAAAAGATATTTTGAAAAATACTGTTTTTTTTTGTTGTTTGTTTGTTTTTTCCAGTTTAGGTCTCTGTGGTTGGGCAAAGGGAGAAATAAAGACAGAAAGTAGATTAGTGATTCTGTAGAGTTGGGGGCGGTGGGAGAAATGGGAAGTGATTACCAATGGGTAGGGCTTTCCTTGTGGTGTGATAAAATGTCCTCATGTTGTTGTGGTGATGGTTGCATTCAACTCAGTGAATGATACTAAAAACCATCAATAGGTTCACTTTTAAAAGACTGAATTGTGTGGTATGTGAATTACATTTTTATTGAGGTATAATTCAAAAGCTACTTTTAAAAAAGTCTAAGCATATTTACATTACAGAAATCAAAGTAGTTTTTACAGAACTAAATAGAAAAACATGAATGAAGATGTTCTGATTGGTGATGATAGAGTTTTATTTAAACCTATGTATGTATTAACTTTTAAAAATCCTCATTAGACGATATGTGTATTGATTTTAATCAGGAGAGCAAGAGGAGGAGAGAGAAGAAGAGAGGGGAAAACATCCATTGGTTGCCTCCCATATGCATCCTGACCGGGAATTGAACCCTAAACCTTTTGGTGTACATAATGATGCTCCAGTCAACAGAAACACCCGGCCAGAGCTACTTACCGGTGTTTTTTTTTGAGGTCTAATTGCTATATATTATTATATTAGTTTCAGGTACACAACATCATATATACTGTTCTGTGAAATAATAACCATAGTATTTTACTTCTTGGGTTTTTTTTTTTTTAAAAAAAACATTAACATTTCTTAACTTAGAAAACCATGTTTCCTTTGAGGCTACAGTGTGTATTCCAATAACACACACCACACTATATGTTGTGGAAGGAAAATCCACATCCTTTTATTAAGCTTGACATTGTCTTTGTTATTTTATGTTTCTATTAGAGGGTGTGGCAGATGTATTTAGTTAGGTTAAGAGTATTTAGGTAGGTTAAGAATTTCCTGTAGAAATATAGCACTATACTCCCACACAGGATATTTGCTTGGTGAGGTTATTGGAGTTCTGTCTCCATCAATGCCAAAGTGTCGTTCTGTGGAGGAGATGTGTTTATAAAGGGCAGGAAAAGAAAATGTTTAATTTGTGTAAAGTGGTGGTTAGGGAGAAAACTTTTTTATAACTGGGAAACAGTATTTTATTACAAACAGCAGGATTCTTAGATTTTGCTGATGTTAATAAAAATGAAAACTTTGTTATAAAATTATTTTTGGCTAACGTTTGACATATCTTTCTATCTTACTAGCTTTCAAAACAATTACAAGAAAAAGGATGGAAAGTGGGAGACCTCCTGCAGGCTGTGCTTAACTACTATGAGGCGGTGGAAAAGACTTCCAGTGAGGAGAAATACAAGTCACTGTATGACTGGCTCTTAGAAAACGCATAGAACAAATTCCAAACCAGTATATGTGTATTATTTGTTTTAGGAGAGGAAGAAAACAGATAAAGACGCATAGGATAAAATTTGAATAGTGAATATTAACATTTAAAGTGAATTGGGGGAAAGTAAGTATAGCTTTTTAAGCTCATATGTCATCCCATACTGTATATAGTTCATACTTTTGTAATCTCTGTCAAATATTATCTTCATTCTTCTATACACATGTGTAATATGTTAAAAACCTAAGAATGTATTTGAAGGAAAGTGTAACCATGAGGTTTCCAGGGACATTGATGTCATTCTTTTTACATTCAAACTCTGCTGCTAGAAACTGCACTGAGGTAGCTAAGGATAGGTTCCAGGGATAAAGAGTTAGAATTTGCTCATTTGTAAACAAGTGGTATCCTATTAGTAACTAATTTGACATAAAAAAAAAGCATTGGAGCTGATTTTTTTTCTGGTAGTTTTGGACTCATTTTTAAAAATCAATTTTATTTTGAAAGCTTAGCTATTGGTAGGTTTTTGAATCTCTCAAACTATTTAATTCCTTAGGAACATTAGTATTTTAGGTTTCTGTCAATACTGTAAATGATAGTTTCCTCAGCCTTTCATCAAAGTACGTTATTTCCAATCATTCTGGCAGGAAAGTGAGTGTGTGAGTATGTGTGTGAGTGTGTGTAAAGGAATACTAGTGGTTTGTGCCCTCTTTTATTTTAGTATTTTCTTGGTTAGAAATTCACCATTGATATTAAAAAGGTGCTTTAAAATAAAATGTCTGTAGAGATTGTGCAGCAAAAATTTTATTTTTTTCTTTTCTTTTGTCTTTTTTTTTTTTTGGACTATTTGGGGTCCCCAACTTATCCTATAAATTAAAATAAAGTTGAAAAACATGTTGAAATTTTAAAAATTCATGTTAATAGGGAAATGCATTTAGAGAAGCCCAATAATGATTTTCACTCTTGAATTTTTGAAAACCTCTTCTCATGAGCAAGGATAAGTTTTTTTCTCGGGGGGAAAAAAAAAGGATCCTCCCGTGATAAAATCTATCTGCACTATTTTGTAAACCTCTGACATGATCCTTTTGGGCTCTACATTTCCTACTGCTTTAGCTTTAGAAACTGCAAGTTGATTTGACTAGAGGACCAAGATTGTGTCTTGGTTTTGTATTGAAGGTTGTGCATGTGTGAATTTTTGGTTCTATGAGTGGATTCTGTAATTCAGAGTAAATCACTTTTCTCTGGGGGCTTTGGTTTTGCTTTAATACTTTTTTTCTTTTTCTGAGCACTGACTTTTTTGGAAGCTGCACATAGTTAGAAGCCATAGCACCTGCCATGGGACAAGAAATAGGGGTACTTAACATTAATTTGAATTAATAATTATGGTAGAGAAATGTATTTTATAATGAGTCAAATTTCCTTTTTAAGAAAATGCCAAGAGCTTTTAAATATTTTGAGGTTATATTGCAAGCTTTGGTTTTTCTCAACTTAAGATAAAGAGCAGGCCTTTAAAATAAAAGTTTCTCAAGTTTAAGTATTTTTTAAGGTGGAGAAATGCAGGTAATTATATAACCAGAATTGTTTCAGTCTTTAGCTTCTTGGAACTTGAGATACAGCAGTACTGGACTGGGTTTTTAAATGTTAGGAGCTGTGTTGTTAATTATAACATGTGTTAACTGATTTTTAAGTTTGGATTGAATTTTTACAAATGTGTAACTGTCATTGCGTTTAGAAACTTTAGTGTATGTATGGTTTCGGTTAACAGCAAACTGAGTTCTGAATTTCTTTTAACCTAAAGTGACAATGTATTTTTGTAAAATTTTGTGCTTGAAAATGTTTATTTCTTGTGGCAATAGTTATTTTTAGATAAGATTTTCCTCAGCTCCTTTTCTCTTTTGCAGTTTTATGGAGCTGTGCTGTTTTCTGAGTTCTCTTAGTTAGCCTCCACTTATGTTAGCCTTAGCCCAGTCATTAGGTATTGGCATGCCTAGTAATAATCATAGAGAAGTCCACACTTGTATCAGTTCAGTGTAGGGACATAGAGAAAATGTTAAGTATTGGCAGATGTGAAAAGAAGCCTCCTTACTTAGAAAACATTTGTGTTTAGAGCAGTATTTTTATAAAGTACAGTCTAATTTACTTTCTTTGAAGGCACTTTGTGATTTTTCCAAAGACATTCTAGATCCCTTTGATTGCTCCATCTTCAGAACAGCTCTGTTTTTTGAAGACAACTCTGTCTTACTTTAATACAAATCTACTTGCCCTATTTATATTATAATATTGTATTAATGCCATTCTGTAGATTTTGGCTCTTATGAAATAGCTTATTCAGAACTGTTAAAATTGTGATGTGCATTGAGTTGAATTTTCTTTATCACATTTAGAGCCATTGAAGAATCTGTGGAAAGAAAGTGAATGAGGCCTCTGATAAGGGGTTTTTAGAACATTATTTTAGATTGAAATGTGGCAAGTCTTTCATAGTCTTCTCTTCTCAGGCTAAGTTTAAACTTTTAGGTATTAGTAATGTTGCTTTTGAAAACATGTACAGATTTATACAAAAGAAATGATTCATTTATAAATCACAGAAGAAAATTACAATGTCTGTTGGATGGAATAAAACCTTTAAAAGTTTATTTAATGGAATAAAACCTTTGAAAGTATTCACTCAGTGAATATATGTGATGACATCTTTATACTTTGAAAAATGTTTCACTTACCCTTTCAGATATTTGATATGAATTAAATTAATACTTTCATTATGCTTAAGTGGTTTATATTGTTGATAAGAGAGTTTGATTACTTACTAAATGCACCCTATATGAAGTGAAAGGTGGTTTACTCAATGACTTTGACATTAGTGAACATTCCCCAGAGGCAAACTTGACTCATCATCAGAGTTCAGACCCAGATGTTTTCTTAGTTATATTATTTAGCTAATATTATTCTTCCACAATTAAATGTTATAAACTTCCCATCAGTATATTGCTTAAATTTTATATTTTTCAATGGAAACTTTCCAACGAATTTTTAACAAATGACACATCCATACTCAAACGGTAGGGAAAATTCTTTCATTTAAAACCCTATACACCTGTCACCAGCACAAAAGAGTTAGAGCTTCAATGGGAATTATAAAATTTTAATAAAGTGAAATACGTTTTTTTCTCAGTTGTAGCAAAAGGCCCTGTATGCAGTTAACTATTTCTGCTCTGAAGAAGCAGATACAGTGTTAGTCACTCTTGTCACTTTATTTATTTATTATTTTTTTACCATCCATGTACATTCCTTTCGCAAGGGTAGAATTGTAGTTATAGAAGTTCATTGTTTTATTTTTGTTGTAATGTTTGAATACTATTTAATATCAGGTTTAACATTGCTGGATTTGCTATCTTCGGTTATTTGTGCAGTGTTAAAAGTAATTCACATTCTTATTTAATATACCAGATACATAGCAAAAGCAGCTTTAAATAATTGTAGTTGTTTATTTGACTGTGCTGAATTACTATATTAAGACCTTGTATTGTATAAAAGTAACTTCTTTATGCTTTTCAGTAATTTAATATGTTCATTTACCGAAATATGAACTTAGGATGCACTAAAATTTTGTTTCAGCAGTGGTTCAAAATAAACATTTCAGAAATTACTTTTGTAATAATTTGCAGTTCTTTTATCTTTCATTAAGTCTGTGATTTTCCCCATTTCACCTAAGAATTCTCCAATAAACTTAAGAAATGCCTGGCCTTGGCTTCATTGTATAGTATCTTACTAACTACTCTGTACTGAACTAAAACAAAGGCATACAAGTGGAACTGCTATACTAAAAGACACATCAAACAATCTCAGTGCTTCTAACACAGTTTTCTAGAACAAGAGAAGTTAGGACATGTTTACTGATGAGAGAGAGAGAAAGAAAAACATCGATGTGAGAGAACTGGGGATTGAATCCGCAACCTTTTGGGGCATGGAACATGCCCTTAAACAACTGAGCCACCTGGCTAGGGCAAACATATTTTTAATTGGAATCTGGATTCTAACTACTTATTTAGGTGCTTCTGGATTCTGATACTGTGACTTGAAAGGCTGTTTGTCTAATCTGATTTGGATTTTAGTACAAAGTAGAACAAGCATGTCAAACTTGTAGGATGCATTCAGCCCCCCAATATAACGGTATATAAGAAACATTTTAATAAAAATTTTGTAACTTAATTTTTACAATATTCTGTTATACATAATCTATACTAATAATAACCCAAGTAGTTGTCACACCCTCATGCAACACGCCTTAGCATCATCACAAGATGGCTGTGCTCACAGTGGAGGGGGGGCCCAGCAGAGGAGGCAGGTTGTGTCAGGGGAGGGCATTTGTGAGTGATTGGGCCAGCAGGAGAGCAGTTAGGCATCAACCAGGCTGGCAGGGAAGTGGTTAGGGGATGATCAGGCTGGCAGGCAGGCGAGGGGTTAGGAGTCAGTGGTCCTGGATTGTGAGAGGGATGTCTGAGTGACATTTAGGCCCATCCCTGAGGGGGTCGGCCATTTCGGCAGTTGGACATCCCCTAAGGCGTCCCAGATTGGAGAGGGTGCAGGCTGGACTGAGGGACTCCCCCGTGCACGAATTTCATGCACCAGGCCTCTAGCTATTAATAACGAACTAAAACGTTTGCTAATGACTGATTACTATAATTGTGTTCCATTCATTTCTCTTATGCACCTTACATGCAGGCGCACCATTTTTCCCACTAATACTAGCAGCAAATATTTTAGCAGCTGATTGCCACATCATTAGTCTTGGACTGACTTGTTTGGTGTGAGCAATGAAATGTTTTACTTTAAGAGAACAAAATAAATAGGTTTATTTGCGTTATGCATATTACTTTGTGCAGTTAGTATCTGGTAAGTTAATGTTTAAGAAAAACTAATTTTTATTAAAATATTCAATTATTTTATGTTGATGATTTTTCATTTATTTCAGCCTTTTGTATTCGGCATGTCTCTATCGAAATAAACCTATGTTTCTATGAAAATTGAAGCTTTTGTTTTTTAACGACCCACATAAACTTACACCTTGTTGATTTGGCCCACGTTAGCCTTTGAGTTTGACATGCTTGAAGTAGAATAATTTGGTTGCCTTCACTATGAGTGTGTTCTGAAATAATTCTGGCGTGGGTTGAACACACCTTCCATAGAACATAGGGATCATACCTCCATTATGCCATAAAGCATAAAGCATTCAAAAGTTAGGTGCTATTAATTTATTACAAATGGAATTTGACTGCCTCAAGTATTTTAAGCCCTTGAAATTTAGGGAATGATTTTCCTAGTTTTTCAGGAATGTTTCAAAATGCCAAGAAATTATAACAAACAGTGGTTTGGGTGTGAGTGCATCCCAGTCAACACAATTTAAAAATTCTGAGGAAAGGTTAGCAAGATTACTTGAACTGCAATTCCAAAATTTGAACAATTTTGCACATTGGGATTATTTGTGATCTGTGTCCTATCTGGGATAGAGAGGAGGGTGAGGGACAAGGCTTGATGAAACACTTCAGATTTTTTAAAGTGAACAGATAGAGAGGAGTCACATATCCAAGGAAGAATATGCCCTAGGGGTTCTTACAATGTAAAAAGTGTAGGAGTAAAAACCTGAGCCCTTTTTGCAGTAGTATGTTTATAGCAGGAACAAAATGGATGAAGGTGATTCCTTGGGGGTAATTGTTGCATTTTTTTTCTATCTTTTGTAGTTTTGTAATGACCTTTTTGTATTTTAGGTTAAGAAGGGTGATGCTTTAGATTGGAGAGAAAAATACAAAAGGAACATTTTAAGACAGGATTGAAGCCCCTGAATTTTGATATTTTAGCTTCTCACTCCCCTTCCCCCATACCTCTTGTAAACAGATGCCTACATAGATTTCTTAGCTTAGAGTAAAGGGTTAAGGCTGGATTCCATGTGCTTTATCAGCCCAATGATATGCTTTGGCCCAATAGGAAAGTATTTTAAGGTAACACCAAAATAAGGAGGTTTCACATTTCAATATGTTTTGTTACAGATTCTCCTTAAAAAAATGGAAGGTCTGGAACTGATAGCACTCCTCTGGCGCAGTCTGGGCTGAGCTAATTATGGCCCCTGTAGTTTAGGTTTATGTTTCCTTTTACCTCCGGCATGACCTGCTCCACTTCTCCCATTTCTGTTGCCTGATGGGGGCCTGTAGGTATTTGAGATGCAACCTCTGATTTAAAGCAAATGAGGTCATGTGCTTAGAAAATTTGAATGATATTCAAGCAATTTTTCCATTCTCTAGGATTGCTTGAAGGGGGAAGGAAGATTCTAGAAATTACAGACTTGGTGAGTTGATTTCTCCTTAGAAGAAAGCAAATCATTGTTGGTTTTTAAAAATATATATATTTTATTGATTTTTTACAGAGAGGAAAGGAGAGGGATAGAGAGCTAGAAACATTGATGAGAGAGAGACATCGATCAGCTGCCTCCTGCATACCTCCCACTGGGGATGTGCCCACAACCAACGTACGTGCCCTTGACCGGAATCGAACCGGGGACCCCCGAGTCCACAGGCTGATGCTCTATCCACTGAGCCAAACCGGTTTCGGCACAAATCATAATTGTTGAACACATATTGTTTTAAGTATAGAGAAGAAAGCAGGGAGAGGTGCATAGGTTTACCAAGAGCAGATTCTGTTAGATTTACATTTCCTTTTTCACTAGAGTTATTGTATGGAGAAATAGTATCTGTGTCTTAATGAGGCATTTTACCTGGAGAAAAGGAATGAACATTTGTAGCTTCCTGGCTTTCTGAGAACAGGTTCCCAGAGATCTGCAGTCAGCAGTTCAGAACCCACCTGGCAGGTCAGCACTCTGAGGCGCCAAAGGCCATTTGTGCTGGCTTTTTTATTGCCTTGGGTGAAGACTGTTGGAAATCTTTTGGTCACGGTTGTGAAAGAGCATTATGATAATTATTCAGTAACCATATCAGGAATAATATTTAAGTAGAATTGAAATAAACTAGGAGCAGACAAGGGGCTTCTGAGTCTATTTTCCCTTTGCCTTGACTGAACCATGATTTGACATTTTTCCTTCAAAGGTGGGAAGGTTCTATGTTTACACACTGCTCTTTTACAACTATGGGCTTGAATATTTTACTTCAAATTCTGTATTTTTATGGCTTTCTTGATATAAAGTTATTTTTCTCCCTGTTACATAAATTCTATGATGCTTAGAAATCCTATTAAGGCTTAAAATGCTGTTAGGAAGAAAGAGAAGCTGCCAGAATTACTTATACCCGAAATCAACTTCTTTTCTGTTTATAATGGTGTGTTTTTGTGGGGCAGAGGACATGGATTCCCGGGAGACTGAAATGTTACAATAGCTTTTCCAACCTGTAAGTCTATGTTACTGAGTCAACCTCAGATGCATGTAGCAAATGTTGGGAAATCACTTAAGTTGTCTAAGCTTGGGGAAGTCAATAGACCTCTTCACTGGTCCTGAACCCCAAGAAGCCACTGCTTCCAGAAGGATGGGGCCCTGGTTCAGTGGCAGAGTCTGCCGTTGATACAGCTGGTGAGATACAGTCAGTGTGTTGAGGGAAAATCAGATCCCATAAGACCTAAGTAAGCCCAAATGGTTAAGTGCTATAATAATGTGGGAGGTAAATCGTGGTCCTGTCTAAATACAGGTAGCGGGAGATGAGAAACCCTCAGGCATGTATCAGGAGCCGAAGAGGCTGCAGAGAGAAAGTATGTTTGGTGGCAATGCCTGTTGGGAATGGAAATATGTTTGAATGAAAAAGAAAAGCTCAACATTTACTGATACCCCCACTTCCCATTGGTCTGCCTTTATGGAGCTTATAATTTAGTGAGGAAGAGTCTTTTAAAAAATAATGTATTTCAGAGAGAGGAATGGGGAGGGAGAGACAGAAACATCAATGATGAGAGAATCATCCATTGGCTGCCTCCTGGACTCCCTCTAATAGCGACTGAGCCCACATCCCGGGCATGTGCCCTTACTGGGAATCAAACCATGACCTCCTGGTTCATAGGCGGATGAACACCACTGCACCACACCAGCCAGGCAAGAAGAATCTTTAAATGAACAATTTAAATTCGGTTGTAAGGTAGGAGCCTAAAACAGAAGGACTTAGGGCTTCTCTCTGAAGATGTGAGGCTGAGGCTTGGGCTAGGTTTGAGCTTAGTAGGGCCCAACCAGGCAGGAAGTTAGGGGGGGAGGGGAGTGGAAGAGTTGCTCGAGTACAGCCTGCAAGCACCCTGAGGGGAAGAGGCTCGTGACTTATTTGAAGAACCAAAGACCAGTTCCGCTATAGCATGAGGAGTTGTGACAAATCTTGAGAATAGCTTCTTAGCTAGCTGTCGCTCAGATGCTTAATGAAAGTATTTGTAGTTTTCTGCACTGCAGTGGAATGCAGTTTTTCTCCTGCAGTAGTTGGTTTTAAGCCCAAGGCATGGTAGATGATAGTCTTGCTTGATCCTGTGCTATTCAAACCATACCTAGTCCAGATACCATCTTAAAAAGCACAGAAATAATGTGAACCATCCACATCCATAACAGCCTAATATGAGGGAGCTAAAAATATATCAATTGAATTTTCACTGAAGGAAAAAGGCTGTTTGGGCCTGGAGAAGGAAAGGTGTGGGGGCTTTCAGTGTAGACAGATTGAAACTTGTCACCTTAGAGCAAGGTCAGTAAACTCATTAGTCAACAGAGCCAAATATCAACAGTACAACGATTGAAATTTCTTTTGAGTGTTGAAAACCGACTTCTGCGCATGGGCCATGAAGTTTCAATCTCACTGTACGTGCGCGCCGGCCTGTGGTATTTTGTGGAAGAGCCACACTCAAGGGGCCAAAGAGCCGTATGTGGCTCGCAAGCCACAGTTTGCTGACCACTGGCCTAGGCATAGAAGTTAGTGACAGATTCAGCTAGCTCTTCAAAAATTGGACTAGATCCCCTTCATGAAAAAGGTGTTCTTGTCCTTGGAGTTGTGTCTGCAGTGCTGGCTGATCACTTCCCCAGGTTTTGAAAAGAACTCCAAACAGTTCATAACTTTAGATTAAGTGACATCCATTCCCATACACTATTTTTTTCTGTGGCAGTTTAGAAAAGTAAGAACATAGGTTTTGGAGTCAAAAGAACTTGATTTAAAATTGTAGCTTTGCCACTGGAGACCTATCGGTATGATATGGAGCAAAGGCCCAGAATGATGGTACTTTTTCTTAGGTGTGTGTGGGGGGATCATTTCTGTCAGGTGCCTGGGAGCACAACTAGTTTGGGAGCTCCTTACTTTAATTTGAGGTCTCCTGGATCACCAAGGCAGCCTGACTGTGCTGCACTCATGCCAGGGCCTGCACATGGAGAGTGCAGCTGTGGGAGCTCCAACCTGAACAAGAGGTGGTTTGTCCTGTTGTTGGTGGGTGGAGAGGATTGCCTTCTGCCTGTCTAGCCCTATGAGACTGCCAGAATATCACTCTGTTTTTTTGTCAGGTTTGGCAAATATTCTTGGGACAAAAAAATGGTGTTGGGTGCTGGGTTTACCTCCTAGGATCCTTGGTTTTTGTTGGATTTTGACCCACTGACTCCTCAATTTCTTACTAGCTTTCAAGACGTTTTAATATTTTTTATCCACCTTCCCTGCCCAGGTAACCATAATATTTTAGTCTACATGTAATTATTAGTTCTTAAATGTTTTTTCTCCATATGCTTTGATGTTAATATTCCTTTTATTTTTGTGTATATTTTATCTTTTGAGAGGGTTATAAGTGCATGTGTTATTAAATTCTAGAAGGTATAAGAATGTGCAGTGAGAGCTGCTTTCTCATCACTTCAGCCTGGAGAACCATTATCAAGCCTGCTGTTTAGATCTTGTGTTGTATAGGACATTCTAAAGCATTGCTTTGCTGTTATTGTTGGATATTAACTTGAAAGTGAAATCCAGGTTAGTGGTTACTTCTGGGGAAGAGGAATATACAGGAGACTAATGTATCAACAATATTCTATTTCTTGAGTTGGGTAGTGGTTAAACTATGTGCACAGATTATATGCAATTCTGTGTCAACATCTCATAGGACATGTACACATGCCCATGTGAGCACATGCAAAATGTTTAAAACAAAATTGCAAAACTGATCATCTTCAAAACGACCAGAGGCTACAGATGAGTTACTGGCAAAGCAAAGTTTGGTTCAAAGCAACCTGCTGAAGAGTTATGATAGAAGCCAAAAGACAATAGAACATCTTCAAAGTTCTGGTTTAAAAAAGTAAAATCCAGAAATTCATATTCTGCTAAACTATTTTTTAAGAGTAAACATAAAATTTCTAGTAGACTGAAAGAGTTTATATTTAATTTACCTGTGCTGAAAAGAAACCCTGATGAAGTGTATACTAATTTTATAAGAAGGAAATTGAGCTCTAAGGAAATAGTGGAGAAGCAATGTTTAAGACAATAAGTAAAACAGAAAATGAAAGAAGGAGCAAGTACCCAAATGCAATACATGTTCATGTAATTCCTATTTACTGTTATGGCAAGCACTTCACATCATTGAAGCTACATATCAGCCTTGTCCTTATTCCTAGTTTCATGTGGAAAAAAAACTCAGGCTCAGAATGTTAGATTTCTTATATAACAGAGATAGGATAATGCCCAGGTCATTAGGCTCCAAAGCCCAAGTTCTGCTCATCATTCTGTCACCATATTTACAAAGCAAAACACAAAAAGATGACAACTTGAAATAACATAGCAACCATTTACATGTTAACATACTTCTTTCATGTTTCCGCCCACATACATCCTATCTAATAAAAGAGTAATATGCAAATTGACCATTATTCCAACACATAAGAGGGCTGCCCCCATATGGTCAAAGATGACTGCCCCCATGTGGACACAAAATGGCCACCACAAGATGGCCGGCAGTGGAGGGCTGTTGTGGTGATCAGGCCAACAGGGGAGAGCAGTTAGGATGGACCAGGCCTACAAGGGAAGGCAGTTGGGAATGATAAGGTCTACAGGGGAGGGCAGTTAGGGGTGACCAGGCTGGCAAAGGAGGGCTGTTGAGGGTGGCTGGGCCTGCAGGGGAGGATAGTTGGGGGGACCAGGCCTGCAGAGGAAGACAGTTGGGGGGGACTAGGCCTGCAAGAGAGGATGGTTGGGGGGTAGGCCTGTATGGGAGGGCAGTTAGGGGAAACCAGGTTGGCAGGAGAGGGCACTTAGGGGTGACAAGGGCTTCAGTGGAGGGCAATTGTGGAGAACCAGGCCTGCATAGGAGGGCAATTGGAGGCAACCAGGCCTGCAGGGGAGGGCAGTTAGGGGCAACCAGGCTGGCAAGAGAGGGAAGTTGGGAGGTGACTGGGCTAGCAGGAGAGGGCAGTTAGGGGCAATCGGGCCAGCAGGGAAGCAGTTTGGCATTGATCAGGCTGGCAAGGGTGTGGTTAGGGGGTGATCAGGCTGGCAGGCAGAAGCAGTTAGGGGCAATCAGGCAGGCAGGCAAGCAGTTAGGAGCCAGCAGTCCTGAGTTGTGAGAGTGATGTCCTATGCCTATTTAGGCCCAGTGGGATCGGGCCTAAATGGGTAGTCAGACATCTCTTACATTTCAGATCTTTGGTTTGATTCTTGGAGCCCTTTGATCTACCATTGAATTTCTGTATATTCTTTATTTTAGACAGTGTATGCTTAATTTCTCTCTGGTTCGTTTCCATTTTCTTTGCATTCTCATTAAGGTCCTTGCAGGTCTCATTAAGCTCCTTGGACGTCTCATCAAGTTACTTGGCAGTTTTTAGAAGATTCTTGAGTAACCTTATAAATGTGGTCCTGAACTCTATGTCTGACAGTCTGCTTTCCTCCATTTCTTAAATTCGTGATATGCCTGCCTGTCTCCCAATTTAGCCACTTCCCTGTGTTGATGGAGTGGAAGAGCTGCTGTGTGGAGACACGCCTATGGAGGTGGACTTGCTTCAGTGGGGCTTTGGTGCTCACCGAGTCTGCCTCTTGAATGTGTCACTTATGGATGTGAGTAGTTGAATTCTGGTGTCGTCTTGCACTGATCTCTAGATACACGAGCTTCTGGATCTCCACTGGGGTGCAGTTCAGCTACTGTCTGAGTCGATCCAGCAGGGGCTACAGTGAGGTCTGCAGATTTCTCCTGTTCTGATCAGAGCTGCAGTTTAGGTTAAGCTGGAAAAGCACAGGCTATTTATATGCAAACTAGAGACCCGTTGCAGGAAGATTCCTGTAAGAATAGAGCTTCCTGGGGCCTGAGAAAAGCTCCCTCCCCTCTCTCCTGCCCTGCTTGCTTATTTCTCTGCAGCTTTGCTCCCTTCTGCAGTGCTTGTTTTCCTTTTACTCTGTCTTCTGTGGCATGGATATACAAACTAACCGCCATATTGGTTGGGTTAATTTGCATACTTGCTCTGATTGGCTTGTGGGCATGGCTTGTGGGTGTAGTGAAGGTATGCTCAATTTGCATATCACTCTTTTATCAGATAGGATGCCACTGTGCACAGCTCGGCGGGTTTGCAGGTTGGACGGGGTGGGGTTTCAGGGCATCACTAGGTTAGGGTGTGGCAAACAGCAATGGCTGCTACTGCGCCTCTCTGAGTCTCCAAGTCCCCTTGCCCCCGCGCAGTGAACACTGATTGCTGTTGGTGCCTCTGCAAGGGAGCCTCCCTCACTTTCCAACCCGATGGCGGACCATCCAACTTCTCCCCGTATGAAACTTGGGTCTGAGTAACAGGAGCCTGCTTCCCTTCAGGTTGAAAAAAAGTGGTCCCAAAGTTGTCCACTGCCAGCCCAGCTCCCTCGCCTCCGCACCTCAGGTTTTCAGCGCTTGTGCACGTCCCACTCCTCCTCTCTCTTTCCATCTACTTGCAAAACCTCCACTCGGCCAGCTTTCCCATGGTTCTGGGTGATAGAGGTCCTGTCTTTTAGTTGCAGTTTTGAAATTGTTGTCCGAGGCAGCAGTTCAGGTGTTTATGCCACCATCTTGGCTTCTGAGCCACATTTCTTGACTACATAGTCTGTAAGGTAAATTAAAGAAAAGCACCATAGCCCACATAACCGGTGTGGCTCGGTTGGAGCATCGTTCTGTGCACCAAAGGATCACAGGTTTGATTCCTGTTCAGGTCACATACTCAGGTTTGGGGATTGATCCCCATTTGGGGCATGTACAGGAGGCAACTGATTGATGTCTCTCTCTCCCCCTCACCCTTCTTCCCCTTTCTCTAAAAATCAATAGAAAAATATACTTGGGTAAGGATTTAAAAACAACAGGAAAAGCACACTAAATCAGCTTGTTTGCGGACTTTGCATTTTTGTTAGCTTAGCAGATGATTAACCCTTCCATTGAAAACAAACACGCTGCATAAAATATTAAAACTTTTCCTAAATGCCTTGATAGGCAGCATGAAGGCAAGAAAAATGTAGGCCAGTGAAACTGAGTGGGGGAACCCCTACTCTCCCACTCTGAGGATCAGAAGAAAACTTGTTTCCAAAATTTTGGCAGTAAATTGAGAGGAAAAACATTCTCCTTGAGAATTGATAAGCTAATTCTCACATGAGCTTCAGTCTAAATTCACCCTACCGGGGCGGTTTAAAAAACCTCAAGTGAAGAATTTAACATTTTCCTGTTAATGCATCTCAGAACCTCCGGGAGGCAACCCAATCCCATGTTCATCCTAATGTTTCAGTTATTCCCAAAGATCAAGTTCCAAGGAAAATCAGAAACTTAGATTTTAAAAATTGACAAAACCATGGACATGAATGAACTAGCAGAGTGGAAACTTGCTCAGAACAAAGACTTCAGATGTTGGTATTTCAGATGCAGAATATAAAGTAGCTGTGTTATATAGTTTTGTAAGACAAAAAGTGAAGTTTAAATATGAACCGAGAATCTCCTCATATCCACTAGGATGGCTAAAATAAAAAAGATGGGGGTAGCGAACGGTGACCAAATAGGCAGATGTGTGATGCACCTCGTGCTGGAGCCAGACTGGAAAAGCATGTAAATGGGAGAACATCCACAGGAATTAACAAATTACACACAGCCCAGGAGACAATTCACAAGGAAGGGCAGAGGAGGCCTGGAGAACGGTAGAGATGGGGATCTGGGCTGGGGAAGGACGCACACCCCCGGGTGGAAAGGGTGAGGAGGAGGCTGGACTACCCCAAAGCAGTGAAAGGCTGCCCGGGAAAGGAGGCCCCCGGAAGACAGCTCAAGCAGCGCGGTGCCGGGAGGAGAATACTCGCAGTTCATGGTGGTTTTGGTTGCTTTGTCTTTGCTTTTATTTGCTAAACCCAGAACATAGGACCTTTCAATGGCAAACACTTGGAGCAGTGAGAGAGGCACAGTCTTGAGGTCTCTGAGGAGAGGTGGGGGAAGGGAGCAGGGCAGGGAGAGGTGGCGGGGAATCTAGCACTGGGACATTCTTAGGCTTCCAAACCTAAGAGGCCATTTCTCTCCTGAAGAGCCACCCCCTCCCGGTAATACAGCCGGCCGCACCCTGCCTGCATTTTGAAAACAAAGGCAGGGGCTAAGTCTATGGGTCTGAATAGGCCCAAAGAGCCCTCAGCGACTGGATTGGCAGAGGGGCCAGTCGGCCTCGCTCTTCTGTGAACCAGACTGAAAGAAACTCCAGGTTGCCAGCCAACCCCCGTGGTCTCCCTACAAGGATCTCTGACCAACCAAGGCTAGAGTAATATTTTGGGTCACCTATCTCCATAAGTGACCCAAAATATTACTCTGGCCTTGGTTGAGGAGCTCTTGTTATGAAAAAATCACCCATCTTATTCCCTGAAAGGAAACAGCAACAACCTCACCTAAAGCCCTGTCAGAAACAGATGTGAGAGTGATTAAGACTGACAGCTGGTAACAATCATCTCAGGTAGCAACTGCTGTTTGGGTTCTGTACTTATTTGTTTGCTAAAACAATAGAAAGTTATTTTAGTTTTCTGGAACTTATGTAAGCTATCCAACACTCCATTGATGATGACTTCAATATCTCAATGATTGTGATCTCACTGGTCATAGAAGCACATTCCTCTGGGAACCAGGGCAGGACAATTATCCTAAATTGTCTCAGTAGCTACAGATAACTGAGTTTCGGTTGACTCAGTGGTCCCGGAATCAGAACAGACCCTAAATTGCCTCAAGTAGCTACAGATAGTGCATTGCTGTTGACTCAGTGATCCCAGAATCTGGAGAACACAATTATTCTAAATTGCCCAAGTGGTCCCAGATAATGTGTTTCTGTTGATTTAGTGATTCTTACATACTAACTTGCTAAAAAAAAATGCTTTTTCCCAAAGCAGGTTCCTCATTCCAGACCCAAAGATATAATCAATACTCTTGTGCTATTCTGCCAATATAAGCCAGACGTGTGGAGCTGTTGGGGGCTGCCAAGTAGCGCTTTTGCTTCAGACCTCATATGCCGCTGGCTTTTAATAAATGACTCCATAATTCGACTTTTTTGAGGCGTCCTCTGTAAGATGGGGGTACATCACAAAAGTTCCACTTCTTAAATTTAGGCCTATTTGCTCTCTCCTCTATTCTCCTTTTCAAAAAATTTTTAGTTTTAAATTTTTTTAAAATTTTTTTCTTCTTGTCTTCTCATTTCTTTTTCTTCCTCCTCCATTCTAATTCATGGTCTTTCCCCTGTTCATCCAATTCCTCAACCTGGTTTTCTCTATGTAAGCTCCGCATCTACAGACTCTGCCCTTGTTTTCTGGGTGTTTTTGTGCTTTTTGGTTCATTTGTTTGTTGTGTTTTCTCTCCATAGTCTTTTTTTTTTTTTTTCGGTCTTGCTTATTATCATTCTTGTTCTCTTTTCTCTTTCCTAATTCTCTGGTGGTGGCATTTATTGGGGTGTAAGTGTCTTGTATATATTTGTGTTCTGTTCCTTTTGTGTCGTGACATACCTTATTGTATTTTGTGCTGTTTGATCAGCGCCTCCACAATGGCGCTGACATGGTAGGGAGCAAGCCACATAACCACACACCCTGAGTGGACACTCCACCCGCAAATGGGACAATAACATTCAAGACCCAATTATATCAGGAGAACCCAATTATCTCAAGTAGGGGGCCTCCCTAATGACACTGAGGGAAAGGAGAACTAATATATGTCTCATAATTATAGGAGGAGAAGAGAGAGAGAATGAGCAGAGTTAATATTTGCTCATTATAATTGACCATTATAAAAATGATAATTGATGGAATTTTCCAGAAGTGATGGAAGAGCCATCCACAGATTCAAGAAACCCAACAACTCTCAAGTAAAAACAGAATGCATATTACAGTTTTAGAAAAAGCTATACATATATTTGTCTACTTTTATGGATTATTAAAAAGTAAGCTAAAATAAATTTGTAGGGTGATCAATAAGAATATATACACACACACACACACACATATACATACTCATAATACTGTATATACTCATGTATATGCTATATCTATTCATATATATGTTCCATATATAGACATCAAGGAAGTATAAAAAAGAAACAGACTGGGATCAAGAAAAAAAAAAAAGAAAAAACAAAATAAGATGGTAAGTATAAAGCCTGCTTTCCTCATCACTCACAGGTGTTCCTGCAGCACCTTCCAAAAAACTTCCTGCACAGAAACCTCAGAGTCTGTTTCCAGGGCAACCTGACCTGTGAGATTGGTACAATTGCTTTGAAAAATGATTATTACCTAATTAAGTTGGATTTGTGTGTGCCTTACGACACAGCAATTTCACTATCATATATAAACTCTAGGTGAAAATCTTGCTTATGTACACCAGGAGGTATGTGCAATGTTTATGAATAGTAGACTGCATATATAAATTGTGATATATTCATTCAAGGACATTTTATACAACAGTGGGAAAGGACAATTGCTATGAATCAACATAGATGCATTGCAAAAATATAATAGCAAAACAGGCATGTCACAGAAAACACAAACTTAAATCCATTTAGGTAAAGTTCAAAAACAGGCAGAACTATACACTGTTGTTACATATACATATACACACTTATGTATATATGCATATATATATACATATGAATACTTATATGACTATTAAAACTATAAGGGAATGATTATTATAAAATTCAGGATAGTAACTTACCTGTGGAGATGAGGAAAGGGAAGCAGATGCAACATAGACTTCTAAGGTAACGGTAGTATTCTTTTCATGAGTGGTGGGTCCCTGAATATTCAACTTATTATTTTTCTTCAAAGTATACACATTCTTCATATACTATTTTAAATGTATGCTATACATGACAATGACAAAATCATTTAAAACAGATACAGTAGCCCTCCCCCACCCATACACGATTTCACTTTATAAGGTTTCAGTTACCCTTGGTTAACTCTGGTCCGAAGATATTAAGTGAAATATGCCAGAAATAAACAATTCATTAAGTTTTAACTTGTGCGTTGTTCTGAGTAGCGTGAAGGAATCTCATGATGTCTTGCTCCTTCAGACCAGGGCCTGCCCCATCCCCTGGTGCAGCTCTGCGCGCCCGCTCCCTGGTTACGTGGTACCCGTCTTGGTTATCAGATTGACTGTCGCCATGGCAGTGCTTGTGTTCAGGTAACCCCTCTTTTACTTAGTATAGTGGCCCCAAGGTGCAAAAGTAGTGATGGTGGCAATTCAGAAACGCCAGGTAATTCACCAAGTGCTTTATTTGAGTGAAATGGTGCAAGTCTCTCGACTTCATAAGGCATTTTGCTCCACAGCAATCCAAGAAAAAGGATAGGAGAAGGTATTGAGATGGCACTCACATAACTTTCATTAGAGTGTATTATAACTTATGTTTTATTGTCAGTTATTGTTGTTAATCTCTTCCTGTGCCTAACATAGACATTGAACTTTATTGTGGTGTTGTGCATATAGGAAAAACACAGCCTGTGCCGGCTTCTTGAGCACTGTCTGAGGTTCCAGGCACCCCAGGGATCCATATGCCTGCAGATAAGGGGGGGCTTCTGCACCCAACAAAATGTGTTGAAAGGAGGTGTGCGCGTGTTTTTTTTTGTTGTTGTTTGTTTGTTTATGTGTTTGCAAAAACATCTTTGAAGAAAAATGACGTTTAGGCACAAGAAGATCAGGGAAAAAGACATCGGAAACTTTTCTGTTTCCTGACTTTTCCCCTGGAAAACACACTTTCCCTGGGTTTTCGGCTCGTCAGCCTCTTCGCGTTGGGATGAGCCGGGTGGGGGAGGCAATTGGAAGCAGTCAGAGGAGCCGGCGCCCCGACCGGCCTCCTCGCTGTGTCTGCCCGTCCGGCCCGACGGCGCCTGGGCTGCTGCCCCAGCTCCCGGCAGGAGCTCCGACCCCCAGGTTTCGAGCTGAGTGGCTGTGGCCCCGCGTGGGACGGGGCCGGAGGAGCGGGGCAGGGGAGAGGAGAGGGTGCGGGAGGAGGCTCTCAGTCAGGACCGTTAGCAGGACCAAGGCCAGGGGGCGCAGGGACCCCGTTTGGCCAGGGGACAGGGGAGAGGGGAGAGGGCAGGGCCGGCGCGCGGCCCGACTCTCAGCCAGGAGCGGGGAATGCTGGTCTCCGGAAGCCTCCTCGGGCGGGACTCCGGGTGAAGAAACCACAGGGATGCTTGCACTCTGGGGGGCGGAGGCGGTCACCCCGGCAGCTCGCCCTCTGCAGCCGAACCCACGGGGTTCAGGGCCGGGCAGTGTCCGATCCATCCGGGCAGAGCACAGTCTCAGAGGGAGCCTTTGGGAAGGCCTGGCCTCGGTCCGGAAACCAGGGCGGTGCCCTCTGCTCCTCCAGTGCAGGGTTCCCGCGAGCCTCCCGGTGGTAGGTACAGCAGCCCCGCCCAGGGCGTCCAGAGCCCCGAATTCAGCTGCAGAATGCCTCCTCCGGCACCGGTGGCCCGACCTCCAACCCCTGGCAGCCTCCTGCGGGCAGTCCTTGTTTCACAGTCCGGGCCCCTCACCTCGCCTGACGTTCAAGTCCACACCCCCCTCCCTCCCCAGGCAGGATCTGGATCGTGTTCTCCTCTTTGTTCACTGCTGCTTGGGTTTCTCCCTCAGTTTCCGGTTAGAACTGCGGCCCCGTGCTCATGGCACCCGTCCTCCCGGGCGCCGCCTAGAACCCACAGTGCCAGGCCCACAAGACAGGTAAATTCTAGGGGCTCCTGGGGCTGTCACGTCCACTCAGGTGAGCAGTCAGCACTGTCCCCGCCACATCCCATTCCTCCTCTGGTGTTCAGACCTGCTCCTGCCTTTTTTATTTTCCCTTTTCTGCCTGCTTCGACCTCACACATCCTCAGTAGCTTTTTTCGGTATTTTTCTATTAGTATTTCATCATGTCCATGCTGTTTACAATTAGCTTTTCTTCTAAATATGCTGGAAATTGTACTCCTAATTTAGTCTCTGCTCAAAATGTCAACTTACCAATATCGTCTTCCCTTATTATGCTGGTTATATCGCAACTACCTTCCAGCACTCTTGAACCCCTTACATTGCTTTGTTTTCCTTCGTTGCCCCCTTGCCAGAGATAAGTATTTATTATTTCTTACACTCTAGAGCCTTTTCAATATAAGGAGAGGAGAGTGAGCATTTAAAATTGGGGACCTGGAGTATAAGCTCCCTGAGAGCTGGGACTTTGCCAGTTTTGCTGCCTATGTTCTTAAGAACAGCATCTGGCATATAGTGGGCCCTTGGTCAATGTGCTCCCAAAATGGTAAACAGGTTTCAGAATAAAAGGACAATAATGAAAAAACCCTTATCTTTAAAAACCAACTACCATCGTATGCCATGATTTTCTTCTTGCTAGTTAGGTGTGGTTGTTTTGTAGGATTGGAACATGTCTGGTATCTAAAAACCTTAAAATATCTTTTGAATGGCCAATGACATGTGAGAGAAACTCCTGTCTGGAGGTTCAGGTGGAACTTCATGAACTTGGTTCTGCCTTTCTTACCCAAGGGAGGAAATCTTAATGAGGTTGAGGACAAAAGCCAGTGCCTTTCCAGTGTAACTCCATGGTTTGCAGGGTCCCCAATTTTCTTTTCTTTTTTCTTTCTTTTTTCTTTTTTTAAATCTTTATTGTTCAGTTTATTAATTACATTGTTCCCCTTTTTTTATCCCCCTATAACTCCCCTCCACCCTGTACCCATCCCACCCTCCAACCTCACCTCCCCCTCCCCACTGTCCTCTCCCATTGTTGCAAGATTTTTGTCCAGTCTCTTGCTGCATTTCCCACACCCCTTTTCTCCCCAAGAATTGTCAGTCCATTCCCTCTCTATGTCCATGATTCTGTTATATTCACCAGTTTATTCTGTTCATCAGCTTATTAATTCACTTGGTTTTTAGGTTCACTTGTTGATAGATGTGTATTTGTTGGTCCTTTTTCATATCCTTAAGGTCTCGGTCATATCCTCATAGGTCTTGTTCATTTTCTTGTAGGTCTCATTCATTTTCTTGTAGGTCTCATTCATTTCCTTGTAGGTCTTTTTCATTTCCTCGTAGTTCTCATTAAGTTCATCGGCCTTTTCTAGGAGCCTCTTGAAAAGCCTTATAACCGTGGTTTTGAACTCTATGTCTAGTCGTCTTTTTTCCTCCATTTCTTTCACACCTGATTTATTTCCATGTCTCTTCATGGTGGCTGCTTTCCTGAGTTGGTCGATTAACTTTATGTGGTAGATGACCTCTAAGGGACAGTGGCTCAGCCTCCCCAGTTACCTGAAGTGGATACTCTTACTGCAATCCTTTATTGGTTGTACAGTATTTTTGAATTTAAGCCCAGCTTGTTGTTGTTAGCCCTAGGAGGGTTTGACCTCCAGGCCAATTGGCTGTGCAGGGAAACTGTGTTCAGGTTGGATGGGTGGAGTCTCTGAGCTGAGCAGGCAGTGTCAGCATCAGCTATGCCCTATGCGGCACGTGGGTCTCTGTGCTGGGTGGTAATAGCTGCAGGCACCTCCAAGAGAAGGCCGCCGCTGGTCTCCACCGGTTGCCAGACAACTCTGCTTCTCCCAAAATGAGTCTGCACCCCCAAAGTCTCGCCCAGGGTTGTTAAACAAAGCAGTCCAGTGGTCTCCCAAACCAGGGAGCAAGTCGCCAGGGAGCAAGTCATGTGTCTGTGCTGTCGCACACTTTACACGCAAAACTGCTGTTCCAAGCTGCTCGCACTCTCCTCATACTCGGAGGCCTCTGCTGCGCCCGGCTTTTAGGGTGCGCACTTTCCTCAAACTCGGAGGCCTCTTGTAGGGTCCCCAATTTTAAATGTTAACTCTCCTCTCCTTATATTGAAAAGGAACTTGATACCTGTGACAGGTAGAATAAGCCCCTCTCCTCCATCCGTCCCCTCGGTATGTCCAGGCCTTATCCCCAGAACCTGTGAATACATTATATGCAGAAGGGACTTGGCTGATGTGATGAAGTTAAGGAGCTTGCGATGGGGAGATTATTTCAGATTATCCAGGTGGGTCCAATCTAGTCTTCTTAAACTGTAGTTAAAGAAGGCAGATGTGATTAGAGAGGAAGAGTCAAAGATTTGAAACATGATTTTGATGATAAAGGAAGGGGTCAGAGCCTCTAGAAGCTGGACGTGGGGTTTCCCTCAGAGGCTCCAGAAAAGATGCTGTCCTGATGTCACTTTGTTTTTGGCTCAGTGAGACCCATGTCATACTTACAGAGCTGTAAGGCAATAAAGTTTGGGGTGTGTTAAGCTACTTAATTTGTGATAATTTGTTACAGCAACAATAGCATTTCCAAAAAATAAAGATGTAAAAAACCCAAAGGCAGCTTCAGGTGTCTGAGCCCAAATACCAACAAGCATTCCGTGTAGTGATTTCTGTTTGGCCTGTTTCTTTTTTTCTTTATTTTATTTTATTTTATTTTATTGATTTTTTTACAGAGCAGAAGGGAGAGGGATAGAAAATCAGAAACATCGATGAGAGAGAGACATCGATCAGCTGCCTCCTGCATGCCCCCCACTGGGGATGTGCCCGCAGCCAAGGTACATGCCCTTTACCGGAATCAAACCCGGGACCCCTCAGTCCGCAGGCCGACACCCTATCCACTGAGCCAAACCGGTCTCGGCTGTTTGGCCTATTTCTTATCTCTGTGGCAATTTTTCAGTAATGCGGAGAAAAATGCCTTGAACTTAGAAGTTAGGAGATAAACACTTCATTTGAAATTTTAATTCTTCTCTGATTTGCTCCATGATCAATTAGCTTCCCTGTGGTTTCCTTCACTGTTTGTTTATAAGGACCAAGTACTGTGAGTATTAATTAGTGATTCTAATTAAAAATATTTTTAAAATATCAGGAATAATTTGCCTCAGAAACAAATTATCCTGGCACAGGATTTGGGTTCTGATCAGTTGCTTTACTACAATCTGGACATTGACATTTGCAAAATCTATTGTCGTTCAACAGCTAGTGTAGGCCCACAATAACACTGAAAGTGTCCGTCATGGATATACACAGTGAAATGTTGCTGATTTCTTCCCTGTATGATGTCATTTGCTTAACTCAAATGAACTTTGTGCCATTAAAAATGAGGGAATACAATTGATTTCAATGCCATTTGAGTCTGTTTTGAGGTATTGTGGACGGAAATATCCTGGTTACTTGGTTGGGATGATTCATGTAGTAGAGCAGTCTGGGAATAAACTTTATCTTGTCCTTGCTTTATTTTGCTTTCTATATGGAAACTAATCATTTGAGGTTGGCAACGTGGATTTGGGCTAAATTTCTTCAATGAGTTTTTTCCATGGTTCTCTACTTCAGACAAAAAATATCCAACTGCAGGCTGTTTTCCAAAAGCAAATCTACTCACGGCTCTCTGAAAGACTGCTAGCCTGTCAGATACTACAGTCAGCCCTCCTCTGAGGTTGGTTAGGTTCAGAATTCATTGCGTTTTAGTGAAAAACAGAGTGTTGCAACTTATTTCCAGGAGCTAGAAGGCAAAATAGTAATGAAAACGTTGTCAGTGGAGACTGCTGCCTGGTACCCAGACCGAGCTCATTAGCCTGACCCTCATGCTGGCCCGGGGGCTGATGGTGGTAACTGAAGACAGCGTGTGCTCAGATTCATCGCTCCTGCGGGCAGTGCTGTCTTCAGCAAGCAGTACGCTGGTTTGGTTAAATACACACGTGTACACACACACACACACACACACACACACACACACTTATGTTTTTCCTGATGCTTCAATAAAGCCTGGGAGTAACTGATTATCTTGTCACTGTGAAAATGTCATATTCACAGGAAATGAATAACATGCCCACCAAACAATGAGGCTACATAAATGAAGAGGTCAAGGCATCAACAGCCATGGAGAAAATAATAGAAATCCAATCCAACTGTTTCTTAATGGTCTGTAACAGCCCATTCTAATGGTATGGTAGGATTTATAATGACCACATATGTTGATTCCTTTACTAAACTATTTTAATAGATCAAGGCTCCTGTTTAAAAACTGAAGACCACTCACTAGTTAAAATGATGTTTCTTTTCATTGATGAAGTATACAGTAAATATCTTAGGGTTTTGGAACGTGAATTTAGACCATGTACAACTAAGCACACTTAGATCAGCTTTGAAGTTGCACATGTTACATGCCCTCCCCTGCCCCCTTCCTGGTGAATGAATAGCTTTTGTCCATGTAACATTATGTTCAGTTTGAGGGCTGCTGGAAGCAATGTCTTTTATTCCCATTTTACTTTCTTTATTGTGTGAGTTTGCAGAGCTGGAGGCCATCCCTGCCGTTTAAAGCTCATCTTTGTGAATGTGATTGTTCTTGGAGTCTGTCAAAACCTGAAGAAATGTGGCTTTCCTGAATGGCTGTGGAATAATATGACAGCATTTTCAGAGAAGCCCAGCACTGGGAATACTACTCATGGGCCAGGCAGGTATAAGGCAGGTATTTTCATTCTCAGAGCCATTGGCAGAGGGAGGTAGATATTTTGTTGGCCATTTGTTTTTCTGCTTACACAAATATATCTGGAGCATAGCTGTTTAAAAGTCTGCACAGGCACCTGCAATGGAACCACCTGGGGAGCTTCCTGTACCTGCAAGTTGATGAGTCTCACCCAGACCTATTGAATCACAACCTCTGGGGATGGGGTCCCTGGGAAGCCCAATTTCTTCAAATACATTTTAAATTTTAGAATAGTTTCAGATTTATAGAAAAGGTGCAAAGATAGTACAGAGTTCCCATTTATGTCACAACCAGTTTTTTTATTCATTTGCTACAATTAATGAACTACTATTGGTACATTATTATTCACTAAAGTCCACACTGCCTTCACATTATGTCCTTCTTCTATTACAGCATTCTATCCAGGGGACCACATGTAAATGTCTCCGTAGGCTTCTCTGGGCTGTGAGTTTCTCAGATTGTCCTTGGTATTGGTGACCTTTGAGAGTGGGAGGTGGACGAGAGAGTGTTTTGTAGAATGTCTCTCAGTTGGGATCTGTGTGATGTTTTTCTCATGGTTAGACTGGCCTTCATGGGTTTTGGAAGGAGGCCACAGAGGTAAAGGGCCCTTCTCGTCACATCACATCATATCAACATGACTCACTGTGGATGTTAGCCTGGTTCACTTGGCTGAGATGGTTTTTGCTTGCAGGTTTCTCCGCGGTAAAGTTATTCCTTTTTCCCCACCTCTTCATGCTGTACTCTCAGCACAGGTTCGTTGTATGTACCCTACACCGCAATAGTGCGCAGTTAGAGTCCACCTCCTTGGTGAGGGAGTAGCTACATAAATTATTTGGAACTCTTCTGCATGAGAGATTTGTCTATTTATCTCTTTTTAAATAATTTATTTATATCAGCATGGACTCATGGATATTGGGTTATAATCCAATACTACTTTGTTAATCGAAGTACTGCAGCTTTGTCCATCAGGAACTCTTCCAATTGGCTTCTATATCCCCTACATATATCCCCATCACTGTATTTTTTTTGGGTGCATTTCTGGGACTTTCTGCCACTAAAAGATGCTCTAAAAATCCACATACTTAACAGACCCCAACACACAAAGTCAAGATTTATCATTTTCAACCATCAAACCCAGATATTTCCAAATGGCTTATTTATTTGTGGTTGTGGAGCAAAGTAGAAAAGGTCATAGAATAATTTGTATCCTAAAACTCTCCGTTTACTCTGTAGCATGTCTAGACAAGGCACGTAAGTCCAGTCAGACTGGGACTTATCTGAGGAGAATCATCAGTGGAGTATTTTCCCAGGAGGTGCACGGCTTCTGGGCACAAGCACATCGCTGGGTGAGGGCAGTGCTATTTGAGTTAGCCTGGTCTCTATCAAAGAGCATCGTGAGCCATATCAGCTGCCTTCTAGGGACTCTCTGTTAACTATCCTGAGGGGGAGGGTCAGGAAAGACCTATGGGTAGCAAGTCTGAGGGCTGGCAGTGGAGTGGGCTGGAGTGTCATTCACAGAGCATTGTGTGGGCTAAGGTCCAGGTTGACTGAACCTGCGCTGCAGAAACTGAACGAAGACTGTTCTCACAGGGTGCTGAGTGCGGGTGTCTGTGTGTGTGTGTGTGTACACATGAACTTGCATGTGGGAAAACATTTCTTCCATCTTATAACTGGGATAGATTGGGAGCCCTTTGCTGCAGCATGTGCGTGCTGTGTCAGCCCTTCAGATCGATGCAGCACCTCTAGCACCCATTTCAGATCCTCTGCAGTGCTGACAGTCCAGCCACGTAACTCCGAACCACCAGCTTGAAGGAAACTGGCTCTTGCTTTTCTTGGCTCCTCCTTGGTCTCCACATTTGCTTTTGCTCCTCTTCCTTAGCTGAACATCTGTTTACTTCAGAATGCATCTGGTAGTGTTTCTAATTAGTGATAACAAATTATGCATACACCTTCACGTCACGGCATTTTAAACTGCTGAATGTCTGACCTCATGGCCAGGAATCACTTGTCAGTTATTATTATGTACTAGAGGCCCAGTGCATGAAATTCACGCAGGGGGCAGGGGGAGGAGTTCCTCAGCCTGGCCTGCACCCTCTCCAATCTGGGACATCCCTCTTGCAATCTGGGACTGCTAACTCTTAACCACTCATCTGCCTGCCTTCCTTATCATCCCTAACTGCTCGCCTGCCTGCCTGATTGCCCCTAACCGCCTCTGCTTTGGCCCCCACACCTGGGACCCAGGCTTCCCTCCTCCAGCTGGCCCCAGATAACCAGGATGGGGGAGGGGGAGGGTTTGGTCCCTCAGCCTGGCCTGCCCCCTCTCACAGTCTGGGAACCCTCAGGAGATGTCCTACTGATGGCTTAGGCCCTCCGAGGAGCCCAAGCCGCAGTCTGGCCTCCCTCTGTAGGAGGAGACTGACCGAACAGGGGAAGGAATGCCCCCATCACCTCACCACTGCTGCTGTCTCTGGCTTCTCCCTGCGAGAAGTGACCAGGCTTATCAGGGGAACATGCTGCCCCGATCACCTCGCTGTTGCTGCCACTGCTGGCCTCTGCAGTGGCCTGCCTTTGGCCCTCGCAGCTGCCGCCATGGCTGCCTACCCTTGGCCCTCGAAGCCACTGTGGCTTTGTCTGGAACACATCCAGTCTAATTAGCATATTATCATTTTATTACTATAGATATCCCCAGAGTACCCATTTTGATTGTTCTTTCTACCTCTACCTTAGGCCACTTCTCTTGTCCCTGTCCTCCCTCCCTCAACACAACCTCTCCTCGCTCAGTTCTGCAGAGGACAGTAAGAATGGCCTGCAGGTAATCTTCTGCTGGCAGGCGCTAGTGCCAGCAGCAACTGTCCTCCAGGTATGGTTCTTGGCACACTTTCTTGCATTCTGGAAGCACTGTGGCTTCTGTGCTTTCGGTGTTATTGATTATTTTTACTGGGGATTGGGTGTGTTGTGCTTTGTCTCACAGGGATTTTCCCCATCTGTTTCTGGGCTTGAGTTTATGGCAGAGGCTCATTTGAAATAGGATGCTGGGTTTTATTTTCCCATTTGAGGCAAGAGTATAGATGGGCTCTACTTTTAATTCCCTTTCTGCCACATAGGAGGAATTTATCATTCCATTCCTAAAAAGAACCACATCTGAAATAATCTAATGCAAATGTGTGCCAACAACTCCAACTTCACCAACCCTGGTACAGCAATTTAAAAAATTTGTCTGATTATCTATGTCAAAATCACTCTTGGAGTTTCTACTCAAAAGTCTTTAGTAATGACGATAGAAGTAATATTAACAGCAATAAAGAAGCATATTTTTGTTGAATGCTGTCTAGTTGATAAAAATCTCTTCCCATAGTTTAGTTTTCACAATAACTATACCCATCTTACAGTTGAAAAATCTGACGTGGGAGATTTTTTTCCTCCTTCAAACACAGAAAGGTCCTAAAAGTGTACAATGATAACTTGACTGGAGAAGCTCAGTAAATAAACCAAGCAACTGAATTACAAGAGGGCTAGAAATGAATGAAGAGACCAATAAGGAAGAAAGCTCTTCGTGTATCTTCATGGATTTGGAAGAGCGCTAGGCGGAGCTAGGGCTTGCCTCTAGAATGGTGACTCAGGATTCCTGCCCAGGATCTGTCTCTTGGACTATTTCTCCTGTGCCCTCCCTTCTGGCCTCAGGCTGCTCTGAGCTTCCCCTAACCAGTTCCTCTCTAGCCTGCCCCCCACTGAGGAGGTACTTTCCTGTCTGCTCCCTAAGGATGCTCCTCTGGCTTCCAGCCACTGAGCACTGACCTTGCTGTCACCTCCCTCCATTCCCTTCCTCCAGGAGGTCTCAGTTGGATTCTGCACTAACCCCTTACCCATTTCTTCTTCCCAAACTGTCAGAGAATATCTAGAATGCTACTCAGCTATTAAGGCATATGCTAGCCTTCAGCAAAGCCTGGCTTTTTGTGCATTAAAATGCTGAAACCTTGAGTCCTTACCAGCAATGGTTATCAAGGCTCATGGGCTAGTTTGGTCCATCACCAGAAGCGTCTCTTCTTCCTCATGGCCAATTATGGGCATACCCAGAGGCAGAGGGTGTTGGGGCATTTTAGGGGACCTCCTCTCAGGTTTCCATTGGGCAAGGCAAGCCACGTTGCACAGGCTCCCAGAAGTCACCTTTCCTCTTGGGTTTTGCCCACTTTTCCTTTCTACCTCTCTCCTTCAGGGTTCTGCTTGGTCTTGCAGCAAGGACAACTCCTCTTCTTGTTCAGGTGTGGTCAAGCTCTGTTAACTCTGGATCTTTGATGTTCTTCAGAGCCAAGTACCCGTAAGATTAAAACAACAACAACAAACTCCTCTTGCTAATACCCAAGCTGATCTGTTTATGCCAAGATCTTCCCACCCTGGACACACACAACACAAACCAGGGGTGAGGTGAGGAGGGTGAGGGTGAATGGAAGTTCCTTCTGCCATTAGCAATTCTCCAGTAGCCTTGAAGATTTCCAGGTCCTACCCAGTTTGGGAGCCAGCATTAGGTCTCTCTAGAGAAGGATGCATATGCCCATTACCTTTATTTGTTTTAAAAACCTGCACTTTCTTTGGTAGCAAGTTCTGCTTCTCTTGTTAGGGACACCATCACCTTGGAACAAAGCAAAGATGACTAACAGTCCACTGCCCAGTGCTGACTGCTCATACTTCCTGGGCTTCCATCTGCCCCAGGTTTCCCCAATGACTGTGACCTTCCTTTCCATTTTTAGCATACCTTCATTGAACAGTTATTCAAATACTAGAGGCCCGGTGCACAAAATTTGTGCACAGGTATGGTACCTAGGCTTGGCTTGTGATCAGGGCCATCTTCTCCAGTTGCTGGCAGCCAGCGTGCCCCCCACTGCCACCCACCCCTGGTTCCCCATTTGCCATCTTGCACCTGAGGTGGGCCTGGCCCTGGATATACTTTGTAGGAGGCTATGATCCCCCTGGTGGAGGCTTGTTCATAGGAGGTGCTTTTGTGTGGAATTTCTTTCAGGGAAGGGATGGGTTGTGGGCCCAATGCCAAAGAGAGAGTTCCAGAGGGCCAATGACACTATCAGGAGCATTCTGGTCTCGCCTAACTGTGTTTATTTGCTGGAGGATTATAATTTCAGGGTCCTGGGGCATGACAACCCAGCCCACAAAAGGGTCCCATTAGGTTTCAGGTTGCATCACCTCTGAGGAGGGTAAGATCAGGTGCTTTAAGCAGAGAACATGGAATTCTGAACAGGGTTAGAATTCAGCAGCATCAGGAGACAGGTTTCTCAAACAACCCACCTAAACAATGTCTGCTACCTTGCTGATGGCTTCTCCTTCTCCCTCAGGAAGCAGGTGGGGAGGAGAAAGGAGCTATTGTCTGCAGCTGTGGGCAGGCCTGTGTCTTGGCTGTGGGGAAAGGATGCCAGCCAGCTGCTCCCCCCACTTGGTTCCTCATTCATGGGCAATCAGAGGCTACTGGGGAGGGGGTGGGGCGTGAGGGACCGAGAGATTGGCCTTTCACACTGCTGGTCACCCTCTGTGTGTGGAGTGACTGGCAGGGTGGGGTCCTTGATCTGGCACTGCCCATGTCTGCCACCACCCAACCCTCGTTTCTTGTTCCCTATCAGGCGATTGGAGCCTGCCCACTGGGGGAAGGGACCAAGAGGTTGGTTGGTAGGCCCCCTGATAGGGCGATTGAGCCTTGCAAGCTAGGGGCAGCTCCTGTGTTGAGCGTCTGCTCTCTGGTGGTCAGTGTGCATCATAGTGACCGGTCATTCTGCTGTTTGGTGGATTTGCATAACACCCTTTTATTATATAGGATAGTGCTAGGGAGGTGGTACAAAAAATGCAAGGGAGAGGTAGATGGTGGGTACACATTTTCATAATCTACATTTCCTTTGTATTATTTATTTGTTTGTGCAATTCTGGTGAATGGTGTATTAAGAAAGTTCCAGAGGAGGTTGAGGTGAGCTTTGATATAGATGGTCAGGAAAGTTTTCCTGTGAGAAGTGAAATTTGGTCATGACCTGAAGGATGTCTAGGACTGTGACTGGCTGGAATATGGAGTTGGAAGAGGGCTCCGGCACAGCAGAGAGCTGGTGCGCAACACCTTGGGGCTTGTCCTCAGAGACCCTCCTGTGGCTAGTCTGGCACTGTGGAGAGATGTGGGGAAAAGAAATGGGAAGGGTTACAGGAGTGATGCTGTTGAGGGTTCCCATCGTATAGGAGTGTTTTGCCAGTTTCCACAGTAGAGGAGTGCTTTTCCAGTTATTCCAATGATAACAGTATAAAAAATACTTCATATATACATTAAAAAGATTCTACCTAATTCTCTACAGGAGAAAGACAGCTATTACTTAACCACTAGACTGTTAATCCCAGTTTTGAGCTTTGTAGAAGACGTAGGGAAAAACACGCACTAGCATCCTTGTTCTTGTGTGGAAACTATTTTCCAAAAATGAATAATTAATGGTATTTGTTTGTCTGACTTTGTAAATGGCTTTATGCCTTTTATTTTTGTTTTGTGCTTGCAGTCTGTATGTTTGGGGGTTTGAGAGTTTGAGAATGCAGGTGGGGGCCAATCTGCTTGGATTTCCACCTCCACTCTGCTACTGCCCCAAAGGTGTGATGAGCAAGTACTGAACTTTCCTGTTTCTTTGTTTCCTCTTCTGCAGAATGGAGGTAATGATAGTACATTCCAGGGTTATTTTGAGGGTTAAATGAAATTATACATGTAAAAAACTCTCCTTCCTGGCACAGAGTAGACAATAGGTTTTTGCTATTATTATCATGCTTTTAAACATTAAATGAATTATTCATACTGGTATTGAAAAATTGAAAGAGTAATACTTACATATGGTGAAGCAACAGCAACAATCAAATCCCTGGTTTGTACCAAAGGGTGAATAGTAAGTGAAACCCCCACTGCACCTCCTGTGCCTCCCAGCCTGAGGGCCTAACTGTGACATTTTAGTGTATGTTTCCAGAATAAGGTTGAGATTCCAGAGCATATTTATGCGTGTCTGCCTCCCTCCCTCTGAATCTGAAATATATGTGTGTGTTTGTGCATGTATCCATAGATGCTTAAAGACATATATGTATCATTTGTACCTTATATTTTCACATTATAACATATCTGATCATTTTATATCTGCTGTATGGACTTCTAATATTTTATTTCATGCTAGAAGCCTAGTGCATGAAATTTGTGCATGGGGGGTGGGGTGTGTTCCCCTCAGCCCAGCCTGTGCCCTCTTGCAGTCTGGGAGCCCTCAGGGGATGTCTGACTGATGCGAGGAGTGGGCTGAAGGCCCTAAGCCATCAGTCAGATATTCTTAGTGCCGGTGTGGAGGTGGAAAAGGCTCCCACCACTGCCATTGTGCTTGCCAGCCATGAGCTTGGCTCAGGGCTTCTGGCTGAGTGGCACTCCCCTTCTGGGAATGCACTAACCACCAGGGGCAGCTTCTGCACTGAGTCTCTGACCCCTGGTGGTCAGTGGGCATCATAGTGACTGGTTGCTCCACTGTTTACTCAATTTGCATGTTGGCCTTTTATTATATAGGATATATAAACCCAGTCCCTTTATTTATTTATTAATTTTAAACTTAATAAATCTTTATTGTTCAGATTATTACAATGTTACTCTTTCCACCCCCACCCCCCCAATTGCTCCCCTCCCCCCGGTAGCCATTCTACCCTCTGCCCTTACCTACCCCCCACTGTCCTCATCTATAGGTGTACAATTTTTGTCCAGTCTCTTCCTGCATCTCCCAAACCCCTTTCCCCCCAAGAATTGTCAGTCCATTCCCTTTCTATGCCGCTGATTCTATTATATTCACCAGTTTATTCTGATCATCATATTTTTAATTCACTTGATTTTTAGATTCACTTGTTGATAGATGTATATTTGTTGTTCATAATTTTTATTTTTACCTTTTTCTTCTTCCTCTTCTTAAAAAATATCTTTCAGCATTTCATATAATATTGGTTTGGCGGTGATGAACTCCTTCAGCTTTTTCTTATCTGCGAAGCACTTTATCTGACCTTCAATTCTGAATGATAGCCTTGCTCTGTAGAGTAATCTTGGTTGTAGATTCTTGCTATTCATCACTTTGAATATTTCTTGCCACTCCCATCTGTCCTGCATCGTTTCTGTTGAGAAATCCGCTGACAATCTTATGGGTGCTCCCTTATAGGTAACTAACTGTTTTTCTCTTGCTGCTTTTAATATTCTCTCTTTGTCTTTTGCTCTTGGCATTTTAATTATGATGTGTCTTGGTGTGGTCCTCTTTAGATTCCTACATTTTGGGGTTCTGTGCACTTCTTGGGTTTTAAAGTCAATTTCTTTCACCAAGTAGGGGAAGTTTTCAGTCACTATTTCTTCACATAGGTTTTCATTATCTTGCTCTCTCTCTTTTTCTGGCACCCCTATAATTTGGATGTTGGCATGCTTGAGGTTGTCCCAGAGGCCTCTTACACTACCTTCAATTTTTTGGATTCTTTTGGCTTCTTGTTTTTTTGGCCAAGTGGATTTTGTCCCTTTGTATTTCAAATTTTTGACTTGGTTCTTGTGGTCCTCTAGACTGCTTTTAGGTTTTTGTATAACATTTTTTTTATTTCAGTCAGTGTATGCTTAATTTCTAATTGTTCCTTTTTAATATTCTTGAGGGTCTCATTCATATCCTTGTAGGTCTTGTTCATTTCCTCGAAGGCCTCATTAAGTTCATCGGCTTTTTCTAGGAGCCTCTTGAAAAACCTTGTAACTGTGGTTTTGAACTCTATGTCCACTCATTTTTTTTCCCCTCCATTTCTTTCACATCTGATTTCTTTCCATGTCTCTGCATTGTGGCTGCTTTCCTGAGTTGGTCACTTAGCTTTGTGTGGTAGATGTCCTCTAAGGGACAGTGGCTCAGCCTCCCCAGTTATCTGAGGTGGATACTCTTGCTGCAGCCCTTTATGGGTTGTACAGTCTTGTTGAAGTTAAGCCTAGATTATTGTTGTTAGCACTAGGAGGTTTTGACCTCCAGGTCAATTGGCTGTGAGGGTCAGCTGTGCTCAGTTTGGATGGGCGGAATCTCCGGGCTGAGCAGGCAGCCTTGATTTCCTGTCAGCTCTGTCCTTTGGGGCACCTGGGACTCTGTGTCTGGTGGTAATGGCTGCACGCACCTCTGAGAGAAAGCTGCTGTTGAGCTCTACCTGCTGTCGGACAATTCAGCCTCTCCCCAAATGAGTCTGCACACTCAAAGTCTCATCCAGGGTTGTAAAACAATGCAGTCCAGTGGTTTCCCGTATGAGAGAGCAAGTCACGAGTCCTCTCTGCAGCTCACCTGCTTCTGCTGTTCCCAAGTTTACACATCCTCTTCAGACCTCTACAGTGCCCAAGTTTCAGCATGGTTCCTTACTGTCCAGTTTCACCCTGTATGAGTGTGGGTTCCCCGGACTTCACCTGGAATTGGGGAATCAGTGCAGTGGAACAGCTTTGTCTCCCTCCCCGTTTGGAAAACCAGCTGGGTTTGTAGCTGCCCATCCCATCCGTTCGCGCGCAAGTGCATGACACCAAACCTCTGACTCCTCACGTATCATCAACTCTGCCCTCTGCTGCTCCTCTGAGTCACAGTGTCCTATCTTTGCTTTTATTTGTGTAATTTTCACTCAGCCAGCTTTCTGGTGATTCTGGATGATGTTTGTTTTGTTGTTAAGTTGTAGTTTTGAAATTGTTGTGTGAGGCACCACAATAGGTGTTTACCTATGCTGCCATCTTGGTTCCTTAAAGGGCATTTTAATTATGATGTGTCTTGGTGTGGTCCACTTTGGACTCCTTTTGTTTGAGGTTCGGTGTGCTTCCTGGACTTTTAAATCTATTTCTTTCACCAAGTGGGGGAAGTTTTTGGTCACTGTTTCTTCAAATAGGTTTTCATTATCTTGCTGTCTCTCTTTTTCTGGCACCCCCATAATTCGGATGATGATATGCTTGAGATTGTCCCAGAGGCCCATTACACTATCTTCAATTTTTTGGATTCTTTTTGCTTCTTGCTTTTCTGGCCGAGTGAATCTGTGGTCTTCTAGACTGCTTTTAGGTCTTTGTATAATATTTTTTATTTCATTAGTGTATGCTTAATTTCTAGTTGGTCCTTTTTCATATCCTCAAGGGTCTCGTTCATATCCTTGAGGGTCTCATTAAATTCATCAGCCTTTTTTAGAAGCCTCTTGAAAAACTGTATAGCCATGGTTTTGAACTCTATGTCCAGTCATTTTTTCCCTTCCATTTCTTTCAAATGTGGTTTGTTTCCTTGTCTTCACATTTTGGCTGCTTCCCTGAGTTGGCCGATTAGCTTTGTGTGGTAGGTGTCCTCTAGGGGACAGTGGCTCAGCCTCCCCAGTTAACTGAGGTGGATACTCTTGGTGCATCCCTTTATAGGCTGCACAGTTTTGTTGTAGTTAAGGCCAGATTGTTGTTGGTATTGCTGGGAGGGTTTGACCTCTAGGCCAATTGGTATGAGAATTAGTTGTGTTTACTCTGTGAGAGTGTCTGTGCTCAGCTTGGATGGGGTGGAGTCTCTGGGCTGAGCAGGCAGCCTTGGTTTCCAATCAGCCCCGCCCTATGTGGCAGCTGGGTCTCTGTGCCCTGCAGTAAAGGCTGCATGCACCTCTGAGAGAAAACTGGCCAGAGCCCTGCATGCTGCCAGACAGTCTAGTTTCTCCCCAAATGAGTTTGCACACCCAGAGACTCACCTGAAGGGGAAAACAAAGCAGTCTGGTGGTTTTTTTTCCCCTTCCGAATGATAGAGCCAGCCACATCTTCTCTCTGAGAGCTTGTGTGTCTCTGCAGCTCCAGCGTGCTTCCTCCTTATTGTCCAGTTTCACCCTGTATGAGTCTGGGTTCCCTGAGACTCAGCCAGAACTGGGGCTCAGTGCAGTGGGACGCCTTTGTCTTCCTCCCTGTTTGAGAAAACCAGCCGGGTATTCAGCCGCTTGCCCTTTCCGCTCGCTCACGGCTCTGCACCTCTGACTCCACGCATCTCCACAACTCTGCCCTCTGCAACTCCTCTGAGTCTCAGTGTCCTTTTCTCTTTCCTTCCATTTGTAGAATCACCACTCAGCCAGCTTTCTGGTGGTTCTAGATGATGTCCGTTTTGTCTTTTAGTTGTAGTTTTGAAATTGTTGTATAGGGCAGCAGAATAGGTGTTTTCCTATGCTGCCATCTTGGTTCCTCCTCCTAAACTCAGTCCCTTTAAATGGAATATTAAGATTGTTTCCAGTCTTATGCTACACACAATGTTCCAATGATCACTTTAATACATTTTCATTTTGATGGATATTATCAAATTGAAAACTATGAAGTAAATTCTTCCCTGTTTTTCCATAAACTCTTCAGTTCAGTCTACATTTTTGATGTTGCTTTGTGAAGTGGATTTATGTTGGGGGATGTGATATGAAGTTGTCTTCAGCTTCAAGGTGGGATAGAAAAACCAGAGGTTACCTATATGTGAGATACAAGGAGAATTTTTTTAGTGAAGAAAATCTCTCTGATGAAATATTATCACCCTTAAAATGTTTCTCTTGAAAAAAATTTTGCTTTATCAAGCACAAAAAGCAAGTTATGCATTTTCATTTATCACTAGTGAGTATATTGCCATCTTAATAAACTTTAAAACAAATCTATGAGTTATAAAAACAAGGAAGAAACATCTGTGTATTATAGGTGAATATTTTAAAATAGTCTATTAATTTAATTTTTAAAAATATTTTTTTAAGTGTTTTGGAATATGCCTGTGTTGTTTTATAATGGAAAACAGGAAGTAAGAAGATATACTTAAAAATTTATCCTTATTGTTGAAAGGAATATAGATGCTCCCTTTTTCTTCTCCAATGACCCCACACCTACTCCCCACCCCAGGCCTTCACCACCACACTATTGTCTGTGTCCATGGGTTATGCATGTATGCATATAAATTCTTCGGTTAATCTTACCTCACCTATCCATCCACCCACCCATCACCACCTTTCCTCTAACTTCTTAAAGGATCAAATTATAAGGGGGGGGGGGGCATGGAGAAGACTGCTGGAGAAAGGCATACAGACAATTGTAAGAAAAAGGCAAAGTGGAGAAGGAGACATAAGAATGGGTCTATAGCAGTTAGGTCTATAGATGAAACCTTAGGAACACCAGTCAAGTCTGTGGACAAATTGTACTGCCACTATCACACTAGATATTAATCTTTGGGGATTTGAGTCACTAAAGATAAAAGGCTTAGTAAATTCATAATAAATAGGCTCAGCTAAACTAATGAGGAAGTGTGTAATACATATTAAAATAATCTTCATCAAGATAATTTTTGGAGTGTTATCATTTAAAGGGGAAATCAGTTGCTATTGGGAAAATGCCCTTTCATAAATAAACTCATTGCTCTTACCAGTGCTGGATAAATGAGGCCTTATGGTATTTAGTCTTCTCAAATGTATACTGTTACCTTTTTAAAGTGTTAGTTCCAGAGATAGATCTGTTTGTTTATTACTTGGTTAGCCATCTTTGATTATATGATTTGCTTCTTGTTCAAGTTGTTTACAAAAGTGTCACTATAAAATATAGTGACCTACAGAAAAATGACCTACATGTTTAATTCCATTCCAAAGAATTCAAGGGACTTTCCAAATTAATTTATTTGAATTCTTCTTGGAATTTGCAGTTCAGAAAAGGGTAGAGACACTAATGTTTTTATCATCTATAAAGTTAGGGTTTCTAAGCAGATGACTTATGTTTAACTTCCAGAAAACTAACTTCTTAAGTATCATCAAGTTTTGTTACAGGTGTCTGTTCACAAACAAATGGTGTGTGGTATATGACCTTACTGATCTACCTAATTTTTTATTTAACTTCTAAGGGCTTTATTTGACAACAATCTTGAAATGATTCATTTGTTTTTCAAAGAGTCAGACATGTTTTCTAACCCTCTGTCATTTCTTAAATAGATCTGGATTAGTGAGGTTAATACTTCATTGTAATATCAAATTCATTTTGTCAATTTATGGTATTGAATATGGTTTGGAATGAAAATCTCTTTTTTTTAATGAGGAGATTTTGTTGCGATGATTCCTACTTTGATCTACACAGAATGAGCAGGCATTTTCTCCTTATTCCCTATCTTACTTTATCCCCTATGTTAATGAATGTTCTGTTAGGCTTCTCCCACCCTGCTCTGTTCCCTTGTTTTTCTAATACCAGATTACATTACTACCCAAGAAAAAAAATCAGTGTTTGTTTCTCAAAGAAACAATATATGATTGTAATAATATACATCTACAACCTGCAGTGAATGCCCAGTAATGCCTCCAGGCTCAAGCCCTTGTGTTTCTAGTCTCATTCATGGGTACTGAAGCCTTTCAGATGAGGGCAGTCCATGCTTGCCTGAACTGGCGGGCCAACGGAGATGAGTACCAAGTCAAGCCCTGTGCTAGATACTACAGCCCTGACTTAGACAAATCTGAGTTTAAAGAACTTTGGAGTGAACATTGGGACATTTTTTCTAATTCTTGACCTTGGAATGTTACCTCACCTTTCTGGAATCTTCAGCTCCACTGTCTTTTGTTATAAGAGAGTGATACTTTTAATGAAAGGTCTTTTCTAGGGCAGAAATTAGGTGATTCTAATGAAAGAAAAAGAAAATCATAAAGTGGAACTCCCATTTGACCCAGTAATTCCACTTCTAGGAATATATCCCAAGAAATCAGAAACATCAATCAGAAAGGATATATCCACTCCTATGTTCATAGCAGCACAATTTATCATAGCTAACTTTTGGAAATAGCCTAAGTGCCCATCAGCAAATGAATGGATTAGAAAACTGTGGTACATCTGTTCAATGGAATACTATGCTGCTATAAAAAAGAAGGAATTCTTACCATTTGCAACAGCATGAATTGAACTGGAGAGCATTATGCTAAGAGAAATACTAGTAAGCTAGTTGGAGTAAGATAAATATCATATGGTCTCACTCATTTATGGAATATAATGAACAACATAGACTGATGAACAAAAATAGATCCAAAGACATAGAAACATCGAACAGACCATCCAATATCTGAGAGAAAGCAGGAGAGGGAAGTGGCTAAAGAAACCAACCAAAGGACTTGTATGCATGCATATAAGCATAACCCATGGACACAACAGTAGGGGTATGAGGGCATGCGATGGGGAGCAGGGGGGAATGGGGAGAGGTCAATGAGGGGGGAAAAAGACATATGTAATATTTTAAACAATAAAGAATCTTAAAAAATTATAGCTGAAGTTAGTATATATTTTTAAGCCTTGTTCTCATCAAGATTTACCAGAGTTCTCTTTTCCCTCTCCCATGTTCCAGAGATCATCATTCCTTCCTTCCACTGCATTCTCCCAGTGCTTTGCCTTTAAAGGCTCCCCATTGGAGAGTTTATCATGTGATATTACACTTACCTATTTATAGTATCTGTCTCCTTTATGGGACCATGATTCCCTGGAGAGCAGGAACTATATCTCATCCTTATACCTCCATTCCCATACTCAGAATCTATCTCATCAGTTACCCAAGGACTACTGTTGAAAAGCAATCCATCTGTAGGAGTAAAAAGCAATGTTTTCTTATCATAGCACTAATCTGGCCGTCAAGAGACGCTGGTTTATAAACTGACCAGTTCTAGGCCCCTGGACACCTTGCTTAACCTATAGTTTGCCAAAGTCACTGGGTTGTGCTAAGGCTCAAATAAGATGATTCAGAAGAAAATACCTTAAAGAACAAAGAGTTATTAATATTTTTAAAAAGCTATTAATATTAATACTCATTTCTTGAGCCAATATTAAAGCCATCATTACCATTTCTGTTTTATTGATGAGGAAGTCAAGACTCAGAGATGCCTTGTTCAAAAATGCTACAGTTAGCAAATGGATGGTCTGGGATTCAAAGCTTTTTTTACTACACTGTACTGCCTCTTGCTATGTAGTAAATATTAAGTTGCTACATCAATATTTAGTGAATCCATACTATGTGCAAGTTGCTGTATGTATGTATGTTTTTGGTGTTGATGAGAGGTTGTAAAAATATAATAGATGTTGGATTCATATACGATTTAGTCTCTTATCACTGTTTGACACTGTTGACCACTTACTCCTTGAAACACACACTTCCCTTGGCTTTGTAACATAGCCCTCTCTTTGTGGCTATTCCTTCAGTTTATTTTGAAGATTTTTCCTTTCCAATGCAGCCATTATGTGTTGGTATTTCTGAAGAATTGGTTCTAGACCTTCTCCTCTGTGGGAGGCGCTCCAGGCAAGACACCTTGAGCATTCCTTAACTGTTTGTGGGCTAAATCCAAGGCGCCTGGCTATCCCTTTTGTTAAGACTATGGGATCCCCTCATAGCCTTTAGTCAGGAAATTCCAATGACAGAAATATACACAAACCAAACAGAGGTGGAAGCTGCTTTAATTAACAATGTTTTAGTTCTAACCTTTCAGAGCAATGAAGGTTGTTTACCAGCCTCCAGGGCTTCCTATCCACATCTTTCTATTAGCGAGACTGGGATTGGTTTCTGGCACCTTTGTATTTTTGGAATATAAATAAACTGCTGCTATTTAGGTGTCAGATGCTGTCTCTCCATCAGAGAGAACAGACATCCCACCTGGGCCCAGCTATTTTTTCTATTACTGCGCCTTCGTCTTCTATACTAATATTTCTTAATCCCCAGCTCCTCTACTCAGAAACTGGACCCAATCTCTCTCTCTCCACGCTGGGCATGAAAGAGAGAAAAACACCCACACCTTTTTTTCATTCCCCTTTTCTTCCAATGCAGCTAAGGCAAGGGCTTCTTTGGTGCTTCATCAATACTTCATTTACACTGATGATTTCTAAGTTCATATCGCTGAGCTTCAGGCTAGTTTGCTTATGGACATCTCCAGGACAACACAAATGTAGGCCCAAAACTATACTCATACACTCATGCTGTCCTCGCTCCTCCCAATACCCTTCCTGATTTTCTTCCAGATATATTGTTTATCCTCACCCAAGGATATGTTTTTATTGAAGAGAGAGAGAGAGAGAGAGAGAGAGAGAGAGAGAGAGAGAGAGAGAGAACATCTATCAACTGCAAACTTTTGTTGTATGGGACTGTGCTTCAACCAATTGAGCCACATGGCCAGGGCTCTTGCAGTGTTTAAAAAATGTTTTTGTTTTGTTTTAATATGTTTTTAAAATAGTTTTTAGAGAGAGAAACATTGATGTGAGAGAAACGTTGATGGGTTGCCTCTCTTGGAGGACAGAACCTGCAACCTGGACACTGAATTGGTGAACTTTTGACACACAGGATGGTGCTCAACAAACTGAGCCACACAGCGAGCCCTGTTCCATTTCTTTTTTTGAATGCCATCATTTATGTAACCAGAAAAAGAGTCATGGTTTGGACTGTTCTTTCCTTCAGTCTTCTAGAGAGAGTTCATTACCATTTAATTACCATCAGTGTTTCCACTAATTATTCCTCTTATATGTCTTGTTCTCTCCATTTCTACTGCCCAACCACAGTCTAAGCCACCGCCATCTGTCACCAAGACTTCTGCGTTAGCATCCTAACTTGGTCTTCCTCTGTGCTCTCCGGCCCTCCTCTTCCAGTCCCTTTTCCACACTAGTGAGAGAAGAGGTTTTTAAAAAAACATAAATGTACTCCACTTACCCTCAATGGGTCTGCATGCTCTTAGGAAAAAGACCCAGACCTTTCTTGAGGCATAGTCTCTGAATGGGCTTGCTCATTGTTCTAACCTTACCTACTTCTTTCTTCCCTCACTGTTCACTTTAGTCTCACTGGCCTGGCAGTTCTAAGAACTTGACCTTTTCCAGTTTATAATTGGGTATTAGACTGTTACCTTTACTGGAATACTCATTCTAGCTCTACCTTCTGTGGTAGGCGGAATAATGGCCCTCAGAGATATACAGGTCCAATTCCCAGAAACCTGTGATTGTTACCTTATTTGGTATCAGGATTTTGCAGATATATTTAAAGATTCTGAAATGGGGAGGTTATCCTGGGTTATGAGAATGAGCTCTAAATATAACCACTAGAGTGAGGCAGAGGGAGATTTGACACAGAGACAGAAAGCAAGGTGATGATGGAAGCAGAGAGAGATTTGGAAATGTCATGATCTGGCTCTGAAGATGGAGGAAGGTGCCACTGACAAGCAATGCAGCTCTAGACACTGGACAGGCAAAGGAACAGATTCTCCTCCAAAGCTTCCCAAGGGGCCATGGCCCTGCTACAGCTTGATTTCTGCCCAGGGAAGCCATTTTGGACTTTGGGCCTCCAGCAGTGTAAGACAACAGTTTCTGTTATTCTGAGGCTCTTAAGTTCATGGCAATTTGGTACAGGAGTAATAGTAAACTACTAGAAAACATTCTTATTTAAGAAAATGTTTTGAGCTCCCTAGAGCAAAAGAAGAGAGGCCCGGCCAGGGGTCTAAGCTATGCCACCCAGTATGGTAGCCAGAGTTATAGGTGGCCACAGAGCACTTGAAAGTTGCACTTAAGCTAGTGCAACTGAGGTGAGACAGTGAGAGGTTGAGGCCATTTTCCTAAAAGCAATGCAAATCCATTGGTGTGAGGGAGAGGAATTCATTTGAGTGCATTGAATTTGAAGGGGTTGTCACATGCTGTTAATTCTCCTTTGCCCCAGCTACAGTAATGGGCACATGACCCAGACCTGGCCAATCATGATATGCTATCCTCAAGGCCATAATAACTGGCCTGATGGTCTAGTGCCCAAGCCAGAGCAAGTAGGAGCCTCTCCAGAGATGTTATGGGAATATGGAAATGGCAAACTCTCTCTTTCCCCCAGGGTTTCTGAGCTGGAATTATGCAAGACTAGAAATGTCAGTGACTTCATGCTCCCCTTCTTCCTCTGCCTGGGGGAATGCCTGGCAGCAGGAGAATATAAGGTTGACCTGGAGAAGCAGAGCTGAGATTGGTAGGGACAGAGATAGAGAGAGAAAATGACTTGACCACATTTTTAGAATCCCTTGTGTCCCTAAGGCAATTTTTATCTCTGAGATCACAAGGGTAAAGATAACAAAGATCTGTGTCCCCTTGTGGAATGAGCTTGCCAAAATAAAGCCAAGAAGGAGGAAGGCAAAACTGAGAGGCTAAGAAAAAGGGCTGGAGTCCTGAAGAACACTAGTGAACTTTTGGGATCCTATGCACCAGATGCCAGCAAGACCTATTAGATGTCCCAGTCATGTAAGCAAACAAAATATTTGCCCTGAATATTTTGTGTTAGTATTCTTTCACTTGACAATTGAGTTTTATTCATACCACTAGAAAAGCTACTAGTGCATTATTTGAAGTAAGATTTTTAAAAAATTTATATTTATACTGTGTAGAGAAAAAGAAATTATTCAGAGATTCTTGAAAGATTAGGCAATAAAAGCAATAACCTATTTTACAACAGCCTTGTAAATGGCTGCAATAAATCCAGGCCCCAGTAAATCAATTGCCTCCTTGGTAAGTTTCATTTCACCACCCTCCTCCTACCACCATTTACTAGGGAGAGCTGAGATGCCAAAGAAGCCACAGGGTTGGCAATGTGAGTGTTTTTATTGCCCTTTACCTCTGTCCTGCTGGTGATAACTTGGAAAGTCTTAAAATAGAAGACTTTCAAGGCAATAATTTTTGGAACCTATCTTGAGTCTCTTGATGACTAGAACAATTCCTGCCTGGCTCATATTAAGTCCTCAAAACTATTTTTGAATGAATGACAGCAATATTTACTTTGCATCTATTATGTTAAGTACACTAAGTACATTAAGGCATTCAAGGGAACTGATGAATTTATGAATAGTTCTTTGTCCATACAGATGGTACAGATTAGTTTATTTTTAGTTTTTTTTAAAAAAAATTTGCTATAAGCTCATAGACTAAAAATCATTGATTTTTTCCCTCTGATCTATTTGCAAAATATGCTTCAAAATAGCATCAATCCTATGTAATAAAGAAGTAATATGCAGATTAACCCTCATGCCCTCACAAGATGGCTGTCTATGACAAGGCCAGCAGGGAGGTTAGTGAGACATGACCAAAGGACTGAACAAGCAGGCTGTGTGGGGTGACCAGGCCAGCAGGGGGTTAGTGAGGGACAACCAAGCAACTGAACAAGTGGGATGTGTGGTTGACCAGGCCGGTGGGGGCGGGGGGGGGGGGCAGTTCAGGATGACTAGATTGGCATAGAGGGGGCAATTGGGGGTGACTTGGCTGGCAGGAGGTGCAATAGGGAGTGAACAGGCTGGCAGGGGTACAGTTAGGAGCATCCAGGCCAGCAGGCAGGCAGGTGACCGATTAGGAGCCAGCAGTCCAGAATTGTGAGAGGGATGTCTGGGATTAGACCTAAACCTGCTGTCAGACATCCCCCAAGGGGTCCCTGATTGGAGAGGGTGCAGGCTGGACTGAGGGGTCCTTCCCCTCCCCCCACCACCATGCATGAATTTCATGCACTGGGCCTCTAGCGTTCTTATAAGTTTTAACATTATCTGGTTCAGCTATTTCCTTGGATGGATGGATCAGATGGATCAAATGCTTAAGAAATATAGACTCCATGGAAGCCCAGGCTTATCCTATGAGATACAACCAACATTTTGTTTTTAATCATAGAAACAAATAATTGAAAGAGTAGGATGATTTAATTCCACATCTAAGCTGAAAACGTGGCAGTGCATTCTGTGTTACTCATGGAGCAAATATAACCCATTCAAGCAAGCCATGGAAATCATGAATAAAGTGATGATGGGGGCCTGGTTTTCTGAATGCCTGCAGTCAGTTTGCCATGGGAGATCTGCCAGGGAAGCTGTGCTTCTGCACTATGCTTGGATCCAGTGAGCACGCTGTCACTCTCTGACCCGCCTGTATGTTTATGGTGAACCCAGTCAGCTCACACCCTGCATGCATGCACAGGTCCAGGGCAGCCTTTCAGCATCACCATGTTCACTGTGTGAATGCTGCCTATAAGGTACGGTCAGGGGTGGGAGGTTGAAGGGAAGCACAGCAGATGCTTGCTCCACCCTCCATTCTGTGCAAAAAGTCAACAATCCATAAACCAGTCCATGTGGCAGCCTCCAGTGTCCTCCCAGCGAGGGTGTGTGCACCAGGCCTAGCATCAGACATTGGATGCTGTTTATTCCTGTCTAGCTAAGGAGTCATTATTAGCTAGAAAGGAACAATGACGTCAGTTTGGTCTTTGTGGATTTCCTGATTCAATGTTTATGAAGCACACACAGATGGTCTAAGATATCTGGTCTAATTTGTGTCATACAGTAGACATTTTTCATTTTCATTGTGCTGGTAATTGTCATGTGTTGTGTTCTGTGACACTGTGGGAATCAAACTATGGTGGAAGATGGAAAGAGGTGGTGCTTTTTCAGTCTTCATTCCCTCCTTACCACAGAGAGCGAGTGGGTGAGAGTAAGGCCTCTGCCGCAGGCAGCTCGGAGAAACCTTATTATTTCAGATTCTGTCTCATTACAACAAAGCCGTTCAGGTGCCCTCTGTCATCCATCAGGACCTGGAGCCTGGAGTCAGGTGTGCTTCTGGGACGGAGCACTAGCTCCCGAGAGACCCGCACAGAAGGGAGATCTGAGGTCCTGTTGACTCCCTCTCTCAGCTGTGAAGCCAAGATCTGAGAACCTCTCCCCTGCCTACGTTCAAGGGGTGGGAAAGTATCTGCGAGGCTCTGAGGTCTTTGAAGGCAGGTGCTGTAAGAATTTGAGATAAAAGTTTCCGGAGATGAAACAATGGTCAGGAGGCCCTCAAGGGCTGACAACATCAGCGCAACTGAATTTTCCTCTCTTCCTCTATGCCAAGCCCTCGGCTTCGAGTTTGTTGTAACGTGAGGACTTGAATTGAGGGGAGAAGCGTACTGTGATACCTTAATATCTTCTTCCTCATCCCCCCTCTAGGGAAGTGGGAAAGAAGAAAAGAGAGGAGGAAGAAAGGTTGGAGGAAGAGGTTAGGGAAGGGCTTTGATGCCTATCTTTTCTTAAGCGCACAGGAGGAGAGATGCTAACACAGCCCAGTGCAGCGAGCTGTCTGCTCAGTGTTTCCAGGATGTCTCATCTCCTTCAAGCCTCTGTGCAGCTGTGGTCTCTCAGCCCGGGCTGCCCTTATCTCCCTCCTCACCTGGGAACCACAGGTTAGCCAGCCTCCCTGGTCCTTGGTGAGTCCCCTGCTCCAGCACCGGCTGTTCACCACTTGCTTGTGTTTGGCTCTCTAGACTGAACTCTTTTTTTTCTTTTTAAACACACATTTTTAAAGTTGATTTCAGAGAGGAAGGGGGAGGTAGAGTAAGATAGAAACATCAGTGGTGAAGAGAGAATCGTTGATCAGCGTCTCTTGCATGCCCCCTGCCTCCTAGGAATCGAGCCCACAACCCCGGCATGTGCCCTGACCAGTAATGAAACCATGATCTGCTGGTTCATAGGTCGACACTCAACCACTGAACCACGCCAGCCGGGCCAGACCGAACTCCTTTTACGTATAAGAGCTGGGCTTTATGTACCTTTTCACCTGCCTGATTCTGAATCTCCAGTGCTGATGCCCAATAAAGATGGATAGTGTAAGAAGAGTGCCTCCGTTCCACATCAGTCCAGGGGATGCTAATATTCAGAATCTGAAAGTTCCGTTAGCACAGTCATGCCACCAGGATAGAGTTGAAATATGATCGTTTAAACCTCGAAGCTGGTTAATTTCATATACGACTCACACGCTATTAACTTCTATATGTTTTCTAAACTATTTCTGTAGTATACATTTCTTTATAGGGAGAGATATATCTCACTTATATTTATTAACTGTTTGTGCTCTCTCCCCTCACTCCCAATACTCTGTATGCAACAGGTGTTTCAAAAGTGCTATGTAATCTTATTTTCCTCAGCCTACAGGAGCCCTGGTGGTTGTGGTGGGCAAAATTATGGCTCCTTAGTATGTCCACACCGTAATCCCAGGAACCTGCAAGTATTACCTTTATGTGGCTAAAGGACCTTGCTGATGTGATGGAATTAAGGGATCCAGATTAGGATATTATCCTGTTTTCTGGGAACTTGATGTAATCACAACAATTCTTCGAAGAGTGACATAGGAGGAGTCAGAGGAGAAGGTGTTGTGACCGTGGGAGTGAGGTCAGAGTGGTGTCGTTTGAAGACGGAGGAGGAACCGCAAGCCGAGGCATGCAGGTGGTCACTGGAAGCAGGAACTGCCCAGGAGGAGCCAGCTGCCGCAACCTTGACCTCAGCTTGGTGAAACTGAGTTAGATTTCTGACTTCCAGCACTGAAGTACAGTGCTTACTGTTGTTTTAAGCCATGGTGTTTGTGGTAATTTGTTATAGCAGCAACAAGAAACTACAAAATGTATGCCTGGTACCAGGTTCTGGGTGATATCAGGGTAGTACAAGAGCCCTGCTGGACCGAGGGGTCAGAAAACAGATGCAGGCCAACCGGCTGACTCCCAGCCCCTCTTTCTTCCCAGGCATTGGGAGGAGGAGACTCTGTCTTTGCAGCTTTGTGTATCCCTAAGGATTGAAATGTAAAATTCTGGCTGGAGAGGTTACCTGGTGGGGAAGCAGCAAATGGGACCACTAGCAATGCTGCTTGCTATGCCTGGGATTCCCCATTTGGAAATCATTTCCCCTTAAGTCATCCACGGTGAGGCAAACTAGTTCTTTTGGCTTTTCCCTAAAATACATTCTCACCAAACAGGGGAAATACCCCCAGGGAAAATGAGTTCCTGAGTCACAATAACTGCCTTAAAGACAGCAAATCAGACAGCATTAGACATCCCAATGTGTTCCTGACACATTGGCGTGTGATTAAATATACCTGGAGAGATAAGGGACACTATTAGTACTGCTGGATAAGATCGAGAAGTACAAAAGAACAAAGCAGAAGCATGTCTGAAAATTTTAATGTTTGAAATAAATAACACAGAGAAGGACCAAATACTTAGGAGAATACAGCAGAGACTAAGCCTATGAGCTGGAATATCAGACTGAGGGTCTCCCCTAGAAGGATGCAGGAAAGGTTCAAGAGATAGAAAATGTAAAAGAAAAGCCAAATTCAAGGACACAGAAATAGAAATGCCGCCATTCCTCTGATATGAGTCCCAGAAAGAGAAAGCTACAAACAAAGAAAACACAGAGATTAACTTCCTAGAATAACAGATTAAAAGACCCATATTGAGATACAGATAACCCCACACATAGACACATGAGAGGGACATAGGAGGAGTTTGATGAAGAAAGCAGGTAATTTATTAAGCCATAAAGGAAGTCCCCATAAATACCAAGAGACGAGTAGCATATAGACGGCATATATAACTATAAAACATATGGGCCCATTTCACTGGTGAATGTAGATGCATAATCCTATATAATAAAAGTGTAATATATTAAGTATCTGACTGATTGGTCTACTGCTTGACCAGTTGCTATGATGCACACTGATCACCAGGAGGCAGATGCTTCAACTGGTAGGTTAGCTTGCTGCTGGGGTCCAGGTGATTTGGGTTGGGGAAGAGGGCCAGACACACCCAGGAGCCCTCCCACAAGCCCTCCTCAGCTGGCCGGCCCCATCGGCCCAATCAGGACTGGGTGAGACTACTCTGATTAGCCCGATTACCAGCCAGGCCGAGGGATACCACCTGTGCACGGATTCGTGCACTGGGCCTCCAATTCTTAAATAAAACATTAACTGAATTTAACAATGCTTTTATAAACACACCATAATCAGTAGATCTATAAACACATGAATGACATTACATATATCATAGCATCATGATATATTAAAGCCATAAAGTTGAGTAAAGTAAGAAACAGAAAAACCTTTTAATAAAATAAAAGCACATGAAAGACCAATATATATTTTGGAGGAATGTTTAAATCCTGGTTGCTGAATCATCTTAAGTAATTTTCTTCATCTTATCAGTAAAATAGAGATAATAGTAGAACTTACAAGTTGGGACCATTAAGTGAGTAATAAATGTAAAGCCCTTAGAACAATGCCTCATAAGTAGTCAATACATGTGAGCTCTTATTTGCTATTAGTAAAAGTGTCTAGAGAAAGGATTGGGTGATCTATTTTGAATTTCAAGACCTACTACCTTGCCTGGTGTCTGGGCTAGCATCTAGTAAATGTTTGAGAGTTGAATTGAAAATTATAATCTACGTGAGAATAAAACTAGAACATGGCATAGGAGTAACTTTAGATCTATAATTTCATGTTTTTTTAAAAAATTATCTTTATTGTTGTTTATTAATTACATTGTTCCCTTTTTCCCCCCTATTGCTCCCCTCCACCTGGTACCCATCCCACCCTCTGCCCTCACCCCCCTCCACTGTCCTCTCCAAAAGTTGCATGATTTTTGTCCAGTCTCTTGCTGCACTTCCCACACCCCTTTTCTCCCCAAGAATTGTCAGTCCATTCCCTCTCTATGTCCTTGATTCTGTTACATTCACCAGTTTATCCTGTTCATCAGCTTATTAATTCACTTGATTTTTAGATTCATTTGTTGATAGATGTGTATTTGTTGTTCCTAATTTACACTTTTATCTTTTCTTCTTCCTCTTCTTAAAGAATGTCTTTCAGCATTGCATATAATATTGGTTTGGTGGTGATGAACTCCTTTAGCTTTTTCTTATCTGTGAAGCACTTTATCTGACCTTCAATTCTGAATGATAGCTTTGCTGGATAGAGTAATCTTGGTTGTAGATTCTTGCTGTTCATCACTTTGAATATTTCTCGCCACTCCCGTCTGGCCTGCATCGTTTCTGTTGAGAAATCCGCTGACAATCATATGGGTGCTCCCTTACAGGTAACTAACTGTTTTTCTCTTGCTGCTTTTAATATTCTCTCTTTGTCTTTTGCTCTTGGCATTTTAATTATGATGTGCCTTGGTGTGGTCCTCTTAGGGTTTGGTGCGCTTCTTGGACTCCTAAGTCAATTTCTTTCACCAGGTGTGGGAAGTTTTTGGCCACTATTTCTTCACATAGGTTTTCATTGTCTTGCTCTCTCTCTTTTTCTGGCACCCCTATAATTCGGATGTTGGTATGCTTGAGGTTGTCCCAGAGGCCCCTTATACTATCTTCAATTTTTTGGATTCTTTTGGTTTCTTTTTCAGCTGAGTGGATTTTACCTCTTTGTATTTCAAATCTTTAACTTGGTTCTTGGGGTGCTCTAGAGTACTTTTAGGTCTTTGTATAATATTTTTTATTTCAGGCAGTGTATGCTTAATTTCTGGTTGGTCCTTTTTCATATCCTTGAGAGTCTCCTTCATATCCTTGAGGGCCTCATTAATTTCCTTGTAGGACTCATTCATTTCCACGTTGGTCTTGATCATTTCCTTGCAGGTCTCGTTTATATCCTTGAGGGTCTGGTTCATTTCCTTGTAGTTCTTGCTTATTTCCTTATAGGTCTCGACCTTTTCTAGGAGCCTCTTGAGAAGCCCTATAACCGTGGTTTTGAATTCCATGTCCAGTCGTTTTTTTTCCTCCATTTCTTTCACATCTGATTTCTTTCCATGTCTCTGCATGGTGGCTGCTTCCCTGAGTTGGTCAATTAGCTTTTTGTGGTAGATGTCCTACAAGGGACAGTGGCTTGGCCTCCCCAGTTACCTGAGGTGGATATGGGTTGCACAGTCTTGCTGGAGTTAAGCTCAGGTTAATCGTTGTTAGCACTTGGAAGGGTTGACCTCCAGGCCAATTGTCTGTGAAGTTCAGCTGTGCTCAGGTTGGATGGGCGGAGTCTCCGGCCCAAGCAGACAGCATCAGCTCCACCCTATGTGGCCCCAGGGACTATGTGCCAGGGGCAATGGCTGCCAGCACCTCTGAGAGAAAGCCGTTGCTGAGCTCCACCGGCTGCCGGGGAATTCAGACTCTCCCCAAATGAGTCTGCACACCCAAGGTCTCACCCAGGGTCGTAAAACAAAGCAGTCTGACGGTTTCCCGAATGAGAGAGCAAGTCGAGAGCGCTCTCTACGTGGTCAGGGTCACGCAGCTGCGCTGTTCCCAAGTTCACGCGCATCTGCACAAGCTCGCCTTCTCCACAAGCCGGCAGACCCCTGCAGCACTCGAGCTTCGGCGTGCCCTCCGACTGTCCAATTTTTACCCCGTATGATAGTGGGTTCCCTGGACTTCGCCCAGAGCTGGAGAATCAGTCCAGTGGGACGTCTTTGTCTCCCCGTTCGAGAAAACTGGCCGGTCTTCAGCCGCCCGCCCTATCCGCTGGCATACGCTCCAAACCTCTCTCCGCGTGTATCTTCAACGCTGTCCGCCGCCACTCCTCCAAGTCACAGTGTCTTATCTTCACTTTTATTTGTGGAATTTTCACTCGGCCAGCTTTCCGGTGATTCTGGATGGTGTTTGTTCTTTTGTTAAGTTGTAGTTTTAAAATTGCTGTGTATGATGGCAAGATAGGTGTTTTATCTATGCCGCCATCTTGGTTCTCCTATAATTTCATGTTTTATTTCAGAAAGACTTAGTGCAGTAAGAAGTCAGTAGCCTGCCCAGTTGTCCAAAGATGAGCATAAGCAGATGAATATGGAGTAGAAATAGCTCAGGCCATCGAAAAGGCCAAAGCATGGAGGAAAGCCCTGGTATCTTCTAAAACATTCATTGGAAAAGTTTTTGTTTTTTTTCCAAGTATTTTGTCTGATAAACTAAACGCTGAATAAATGTAATGCATGATTATGTTGGGTAGTAGCTTAAAAAAATTACATGAATTTACCATCCTAGCACCTTAGAGCTAGAGTGGATCTTGGACATTTTACCTCTTCAGATCTCTGTTTCCTTATCTATAAATGAAGGCAAATGGAAATGGCTTCTCTAAAGTCACATAACCACTTGTGCCAAAACCAGGACCCATGTCAGTACTGGGTCCACAACAGTCTGCTGCTGCCATCATAATTAATTGTAATAAATATATAGATACATTCCCTCTCATTCCTGTTAAGTCTGCTCCTCCTCCTGTAACTCTCCTCCCAGCTTCCTTCAGTTGGTTAGTATTGATCAGACTGGAAATCTATCATATTGTAGCAGGGCATATTATTAGAATGTGTTAAGTTAATGACTCAGGAAAAATATATAGGTGTAGAAAATCAAATAAGATACAAAACACAAGACAGCAGAATGTTGACATTCTTTTAGTAACAGGAATGAGATAAAACTTTTTATTTATTTATCTATCTATCTATCTATCTATTTATTTATTTATTTATATTAAAGCCTAGAAGTGGGCTAAAAGTCTCAGGAAAAAAAATTCAACAATATTATTCCCAGGTGTCTTCAATTGTAGTAATTTAGTTCATCATAATATTCTGGTGTGTATTTTAATTAACTCTATTCAGTTTTATTCCTTTTAAGATTATAAAACACATAGAGTCAAGCAATAAGTAATATGGTGAACTGAATTCAAATAGTTTTATAGTAAAGACCTATCAAAGTCAAAAGAATTAGATAGTTTCTCTCAATGTCCTTTTCGCCTAAATTCATTCTATGAATTGGCTGATTTATATGAATAATATTAAATAATTAGACTGGGAGAAGGTGTTCATTTTGATTTGTCCCATTCTTTGGAAACTTCTTGGTCATTCCAATCACGTGACCTCATGACATGTTTTTCACTGCTCTGAGCCTCACAGTTCTCTTCTGTAAAACATGGACAATATCAGTCTTACCTCAGGGTTGTAGCTATGTCTCTGAGTGTCTGAAAGCACCAGTAAAATACCAACCTAGCACATAGTAAACACTCCAAATATTTTGTTACTTCCTGCCATTGAACCCTTTTCATGCATTTTCTTTCATTTCTTCAAGGATAGCAAATTATTTTTACCTTAGACATTAGGTTTTTTAGGGAGTTCTTGTCTAAATTTCAGGGAAGTAGCTAGTACTGGCTAATACTCCTCCCCAAGTCCAAACTCATCTCTCTTAATGCAAATGGTTACAGAAAAGAAAGGAACCTTTCAGTGGTGGATGCTTCTCCCCACCACATGAGATATAACTGTACAAAGTGGAACAGCATCCTGTTACTGAAGTGCTTTGATTATAGGTACCACCTCCTACATGTTATCTGAGACTTAGTAGAAAGCTCCAAAACAGGCAGTTAGCTTACATATCAGCAAATTTGTTTCTTTTGGATTTTTCATCCAGAGGTTTGTCTGGCAAGGCAGCTATCCATGAGTCTCTGCTGCATTTACAAAAGCAAGGGATTTCTAGAAAGCCCATGATATGATTTCTTGGATCCATTCATCAAATTTCATACTATAAACACAAAAATAAATACTGGGAATGGAAAGAGGAAACATTCAGTGAGGCACTGAGCCATTGAATTGAGGTAACTTTCATCAATATTTTTTTTATGGTTTCCTGTATTAAAAAATGTTCTGTCAACAGGTGTTACAAGTATAATCAGACATTAAAAAAATGATCTTTAAAAAAAAAGTCATTCAAGAAAGAAATTTGGAGGAAGATATTCTGTGTCTCTAGATGGGAAAACATCTGAGTATGGTGAACCCTGGGTTGGGGGGTGGATTGGGAAAGACACCTACTAAGAAGGGTTCTTAGGGGCTCAAATTTTAAAAAACAGAGCCTAGTAGCCATTTTTGAAAAGGAACCTCTCAGCAATCTGTAATTTTTGGAGAAGCCTGTGCTGAGATGCCTGCCTTTGCACTTAACTGCTTTCCTGCACTGTGTTTCTGCCATCTGAGCCAGCCCTTACAAAAGAGTTTCTAGAATATTATTACAATCAATAGGAATGAGGCTCTGCCCACCCAATCGGAGCTGTGCAGCTCTGGCCAATCAGAAAAGCCCTATTCTAACCAATCAGGACAGTGCCTTTTGTACCAATCAAACTTTGAGGATTTGGAGTCCTCATTTGCATAAGGACAGACCAATCAGGGATGAATGGTGAGGATTCTTGTCCACATAAGCCAGCTCCCCTTTATCTTGGGAAGCAGACTTTCCCTTTCCACTGAAGACTAAAGATGTCTCAAAGTGGAGCAGACAAGCACAGACATGTAGGGAGCAGAGCAGAGGTGTCTGGCTGGAGAGGGACTTGGCCCCTGGGATGTGCCTTTTTCATACTCTTGCTATATCACAATTGAGCTGTTTTGGACTGAATAAACTTTCCTTCTTCAACACACCTCAAATTGGTGATTCCTGTTGGCATTGGGTTGGTAACAACTGTTGATTAGCAGTATGAAAGTTAACAATAGTTTCCTAGTGACTAAAAAGGAAGTGACCCTGGAGAGAGATTATTATGGGGCTTAAAGGAATCCTTTTTTTGAAAAAAAATCTCAAATTAAACAAATTGTTTTAGATTGTACATAATCAATGTAAACTTTAATTCAGAGGGAAAGCAGGGGAGGGTGGGTGGGAAGAGATCAACCAAAGCAGGGGTAGAAGTGGGCTGGAGAAGATCAATGGAGGAAAAAAAGGGGACATATGTAATACTTTCAAAAGTAAAGTAACAAAACAAAACAAAACAACAACAACAAAAAACCCACAAGAAAAAAAAAAACACAAAAAAGAAAAGGGGAAAAGAAACTGACATTAAAATATTTACAATTTGATAAATCTCTTCCCAGACACTTTTTCTATATATTTATATTATTTAAGTATCCTATATAATAAAAGGCTAATATTCAAATTGACTGAATGGTGAAATGTCTGGTAGCTATGATGTGGGCTGACCACCAGGAGACAGATACTCAATGCAGGAGCTTCCCCCTAGTGGTCACTGTGCTTCCACCGGGGGAGCACCACTCAGCCAGAAGCTGGGCTCATGGCTGGTGAGCACAGTGGCAGCAGCAGGAGCCTCTCCTGCATCAGTGGCAGTCAAACATCCCCTGAGGGCTCCTGGACTGCTGAGACCCCCTTCCCAAGTGCATGAATTTTGTGCACTGGGCCTCTAGTATGTATATAAGTCCATAAATGAATTGTGCAATTTGCATTTTTACTTATATCAGTATATCTTAGATAGATTTTTATTGTCAAAAGATAAAAGTCTTTGTCATTATTAATGGCTATACAATATTGCCTTATGCTGTAATTTATTCAAAAGAGTCTCCTTTAATCCACTACTAGAGGCCCAATGCATGAAATTAGTGCTTGGGTAGGTTCCCTAGTGGCTGCCAGCTGCCAGCCAGGCCCTCCCTTCCTCAGCTGCCGGATGTTGGCCAGGGCCTTCCTTTGTTCCATGCTGCCCCCTGGTGATGATTGCACATCATAGTGAGTGATCGAACTCCTGGTCAGTTGAACTCCCTAGGGGACACTTTGCAGATTGGGCTTTTATCTACATAGATAATAACAATGCTTCAGTATATACCTTTCTACTTGGGTAATAATTACTTTAGGGAAATTCCCAAGAATTTTGTTTATTGGGTCATTTTACATTTGATACATTACATATCATATAAATTTGCATTTTTATACATAAATTTATAGTTCCATAAGTAAAACATGAGTGCCTGTTCTCCACACCCTATTGAGGGCTATAAATTTCTTGTTGTTTTTTCATTGTAATGCAAATATATTTTTCTATGCTAATACCTTTTTCAACCTTTTCCTACAGCATGTCTTTAAAACAGAAGTTTCAAATTTATATATGTAAATTATCAGATTTTTAAATTTCTGTGTATGTGTGTTTGTGCGATGATGTACTTACTTTTCTCCCCATAGGTATGGAAATATTCCACTAAATTATTTTATGGTACTTCATATAAATTTTATTTTTCAAATCTTTGAGACATCTGGAATTTATTTTTTCAAAATGGAAGAGGCAGAACTCTTGCTGTATTTCTTTCCTCACTCCAAATATTTATCTAGTTTTCCAATATTTTTCTTATATATATTTCCTTATTGATTTTAAAAGTGATCTTTATTTTCTATGTTTGAACTTATTATGAGATTGTTTATTGTTTCTGTTCTATTATTCTGTTGTCCTATTCCTGCAATAGAGACTTATTTATAGATATACTATTATCAGATATTTTTAAATGTGTGATGGAGCAAGCTCCTTATTGCTAACTCCACCTCCAATTTTATTATTTTTCAGGTTAGATATTTTTTCCTCTGTTTTTCTTCCAGAAATCTTTTAGAAGCGTTCTTGATTGACTGTAATGTTGATTTGGGTTGTACCAAATTTATAGGTTAATTTATTTTTATCCATCAATACCTCTCTTATTATTCATATTCCATATATTTTTGCAATGTTATCTGTTTTGTCATTTTCCCATATAAACCCTTTGTATTGCTGAGAAAATTTATTTCTAATTTTATTTCTTTTTACAGTAAACTGTAATGTCTTGTACTGTGTCAAGGTAGCTAATTAGGAATTGTCTTTCCCATAATTTTTTCTCCTGTTGCCCCAGGTTTAGAGTGACCACAAGAGAAATTTGTGTAAGATTTAGAAATCAGAAATGAATCAATGGCAACTGTTCTCCAAAGGTCATGTTGGGTCAGAGGTGGTGATGGACATATGTGGAGATGCTAGTGGGTTCCACTTTGTCCTTGTTTCTCCTAGCACCACATATTCTTTCTTACTGCTGACCACCTGACTGACCGACTCGGTGCACCCTCAGATAGAAACAAATGCACCACATTAATACAAGATGTTTATAATAGGGGAAGCTGCGTGTCTGGTGAGGGGCAGGGAATATATGGGAACTATTACCTGCTCAATTTTTCTGTTAACCTAAAATTTTTCTAAAAATAAGATCTTTTAATTTGAATCTCTTATTTCTGACCAAATGTTACTTTTCTGTATACGAAATAAGGGGCAGGAAGACACAGCCTGAGCTGACCAGGCAGCAGGCACCATGATTCCCTATCCTGCTGTGATCTGGGCCCCTTCACAACCTTTCTTATAAGCCTCTTACTTTATATTTTTCCTGTCACATTTTTGCCTTCACAATTAGAATGCTCAAGTTCTTTTGTTCCCATGTAATAAAATATTTAGCAATAGAATGTACTTTCTTTTCTATATAAATATTCCAAAAATACTTACTATATTTGGCATGTTTTACAATATAAGGGAAAAGGAAATAGGGCTAAAAACCAAGTCAGAATATCTTTCTTACATCCTTTGCTATAAATCTCTGATTCACTTTCTAATACTTTGGATTTTAAATCAGTCTGTGGCAAGCTCACAATCAAGGATGCTATGAATCCGAATCCAGCTTCACTGTGCTTAGCACATGGTCTGGCACACTGGAGACTCAGTGTATATTAGTTTTTCTGCCACAACCACCAGATGAGGGTAGGCAATTATTCCCTGAGCATAAGGTGAGAATACCCAGTATATTTACCTTGCAATGGTATTGTAGAAATCATATGAAATATTACACAAAAAGTAAGTACCATAGTGGCCCATAAATAGTAGATCTAAAGAAATTACAGCTGCTATTATTACTGATGTTCCATTCACTATTATTATTACTATTGAGTTGGAAGAATCTACTTCTGCTAAGCCACCCACTCAATACAACATGTCATGGCAATGGAATATAGCAATGCTGCTCTCAGGCATTGACATTTTCAAAACAGATAAAACTTCCATTAACAGGCTGACTTGATAATTGGAAATTAACATAATTGTATATTTGTTTTGTAGGTGCACCATAAAAAGCTCTTCGCTCACACACTGATAGCATCTTTTATTTTCTTTCACTCAATCAGAACTTTTCTGTGCCAAACAATTAGTCATGCTTTCATCCAAAGCAACCACTACTAACGGAATGTTGATGTTCTACAGAACTTCATTATTCTTGCCTTTTCATAGTTGTCATGGGAAATTAAGATCAGCTCAGAATCATAGCCCACAGCATAGGAAATATATGATTCAGAAAACAGTACAGGATCTTTTTCTTGCTGCCACGTGATGCAGAGCAATTTTGTGCTGAAAGCGTTCTTGCTCCACAGATTTATTCATTTTATGATGGTCAGAGTCATTGAAGGTAAATTTCAGATTATACAAAGGAAAATAACAAAGACACTAAATGGCAAGAGTCTCTTGTGTTTGACAGAAAATCTTATGCATTTGATTGATTCAGATCTTTGGGAAAAATGGAAGTTAAGTGATAGGCAAAAAAACATCAAACAAGGATGCCAGAAGTGAACATTGTTGCATGATACCTTTACTTTATTGATTATTTGCAAATTATGTTCCAGTCCTATAGTCTCTCTCTCTTTTTAAAGATATTGGAAAATAACACAATTCTTAAGTTTGATATTGCGACATAATTCCCAATTGTATCAATTTTCGCCTTCATCCTTTCAGTAATAGATTCTTCCTCATTCTAGTTGGACATAATGACTCTATTCCCAAAGTCCCCTAGAAGCTAGGTATGTAATTAAATTCCTGTCAGTGGGATGTGAGCTTCTGTTTAAGAAGAAGCTGGTTGCTTGGTATTCTCTTTCACTCTTCCTGTGCGGTGAAATGAAGAAGAGATGTGCTGACAAGAACAACATCATGGGGAATAGTGGAGCCACAAGGTTGAAGGTACACCAAAAAAGTGAATTTGACTCTATAAAAATTAGTGTTTGTAATTGGATGTGAATGGTTTGGCTCAAAACAAGTAAAGTTCTATTGGTACGATAACCACAAATTACCTGAAAGATGGGGGAAATATGTAGCTAGCAATAGATGTTACTTTGAATAAAGCATTTTTGATGTTTCTCTTGAAATTATCTTGTATTCTTTGATTACAAAATCCACATTATTAACCAGCACACCTGGTAGATAGGTAAATTAAAAAACATTTTTTGCTTCATCTTTTCATTTTTTATTTATTGATTATTTTGTTTTTTACTTTTCTTCTTATCTACTCATTCTCTTTCAACCTCCTCTATACTGATCCATGACCTTTTCCGTATTCATTCAATTCCTTAACCTTACTTTCTGTATATAAGCTCTGCTTCCACAGATTCTGTCCCACCCTTGATCTGAGTGTTTGTTGCTTACATTTTTTTGGTTTATTTGTTTGTTTTGTTTTCTCTATGTATAGAAAATAGAGGTGATATATATATATATATATATCACCTCTATTTTGTTTCTTTTCTCTGTTACCTTTTTCCATTTCTAAGTATCATTTTTGCTCTCTTTTCTCTCTCCTAATTATATTTTCTCTGCTGGTCACTTTTATTGGGGTTATTGATGTTGTGAGTACATTTGTGTTCCTTTTGTCAAGTTATAACTTATGCTATTTGGTCAACAGGGTAGGGAGTGAGCAACATAACCAGACACCCTGAAAGGAGACTCAATCCAAGAATGAGACAATAACACTCAAGACTCAACTACACCAAGAGAACCCAAATATCCCAAGGAGGGGGCATCCCTAGAATACCCAGCCAAGAAGACCTGAGAGATTTCACCCTGGGTGCCACAAAATATCTAATATAAGACAAACTCAAAAAAATCTGGGTGACATTGAAGTTTGATCTAATACATAGAAAAACCACAAAGAAATAGAATAAATGGGGAGACAAAGAAACAACCCCTATAAGAAAAAAAAGGAGAAATCACCAAAAAAAGAAAATAAATGAAATGGAGGAAAGCAATTTGTCACAGAAAAAATTCAGAGCAATGGTTATAAGGATGCTGGAAAGGATAGAAGACAAATACGACATGTGTAAGAATCAAGAGAAAATGAAGAAGAACCAAGAGGAAAGACTTTAAAGCTGCAATAAAAAAGACAATGTAAAGTATCAATAGTAGACTAGAATACTCTGAGGACCAAGTCAGCGAGCTAGAAGACAAGGTAGGAAAAATATCCAAGCAGATCAGCAACTGAACCCCCCACCCCCCAAAAAAATTTTTAAAAAAAGCAGGAATAGAGCCTATGAGAACTTTGGTACATCACAAAACAAAACAACATCCACATACTCGGGGTACCAGAAAGAGAGGAAACTGAACAATAAATAGAAAACTTGATGAAGAAATAATGAAAGAAAACTTTTCTGATTTGGAGGAGAAAAAAAATCTCACACAAGTCCAAGAATTACACAGAGTCCCAAACAAGATGAACCTAAAAAGACTGACACCAAGACATATCATAATTAAATTGTCAAATGGCAAAGTAAGAATCTTAAAGGCTGCCAGAGGGTGACAGAAAGTTACCTATAAGGGATCTCCCATTACACTATCAACTGATTTCTCATCAGAAACCCATCAGGTCAGAAAGGAATGGAATGAAATACACAAAGTGATATAAAGTGAGGGACTGAATCCAAGAATACTATATGCAGCAAGGCCATTATTCAAAACTGAAGGTGAAATCAGGAGCTTCACAGACAAAAAGGACTAAGGGAGTTTATTACCACCAAGCCAGCAATGCAAGAAATGCTAAAGGATCTACTGTAAAAAGAAAAATAATAAAGGAAGAAGGAATACAGGCATAAAGAATAAATATGGTGACAAACAAGTACCTAGCAATAATAACCTTAAATGTAAATGTATTAAATACCCCAATAGAAAGACATAAGGTAGTTGAATAGATAAGAAAACATGACCCATATATTTGCTGTCTACAATAGACCCACCTCAGAACAAAGGACTTTCACAGATTGATAGTGAAAGGATGAAAAAAAATTTTTTTAGGCAAATGCAAATGAATATAAAGCTGAGGTAGCAATACTTATATCTAACAAAATAAACATCAAAGTGAAGGCCATGAAAAGAGATAAGGAAGGCCACTTCATAATACTAAAGGTAGCAATTAAACAAGAGGATATAATTCTGACAAACATATATGCACCCAATGCAGGTGTCTTCAAATACATAAAAAGACTTCTGGAAGATATCAAGGGTCAGTTAGACAGCAATACAATCACAGGAGGGGACTTTCACTACTGGATAAATCCTCTAAACAAAAAAAAATTAGCAAAGAAACAGCAATCCCAAATGACTCACTAGATCAGATGGAATTAATTGATATCTTCAGAACATTCCACCCCAAAGCCACAGAATATACATTCTTCTTAAATGCACATGGGTCATTTTCAAAGATAGACCACATATTGGGTGACAGGAAAAGTCTCTTAAAATTCAAGAAGATAGAAATTATATCAAGCATCTTCTCAGTTCACAATGGCATAATATTAGAAATCAACTACAATAAAACCAATAAAAAAATAAAACACTAGGAGGTGAAATTGCATACTATTAAACAATGACTGGGTTACCTAAGACATCAAAGAAGAAATATAAAGCATCATGGCAACAAATGACAAAGAAAACACAACCATCTAAATTATATGGGACACAGCAAAAGCAGCCTTGAGAGGAAAGTTCATAGTTCTATAGGCCTATCTCAAAACACAAGAAAAAATTGTAATGAATTATCTAACCTTACAACTCAAAGAGTTAGAAAGAGAGCAAAAAGAAAAGCCCAGTATAAGCAGAATGAAGGAAATAATAAAGATTAGAGCAGAGATAAATGACATAGAGACAAAAAATAATACAAAAAAAGCAACAAAACCAGGAGCTGGTTCTTGAAAGAATAAACAAGATTGATGAACCTTTAGTCAGGCTCACCAAGAAGCAAAGAGAGAAGACCCAAATAAACAAAATCAGAAATGAAAGAGGTAAAGTAACAACTGACCCCACAAAAATACAAATGATTATGAAAAAATATTATGAGCAACTCTATTCCAACAAAATGAAATGGACATATTCTTAGAAAAATGCAAGCTCTCAAAACACAATCAAGAAGCACAAAAAAACCTGAATAGGCTGATAACTACTGAATAAATTGAAACAGTGATAAAAAAATCTTCCAGCAAACAAAAGCCCTGGTCTGGATGTCTGTACAGGTGAGTTCTATCAAGCATTCAAAGGAGAACCAAAACCTATCCTCAGACTATTCCAAAAAATTCAAGAGGAAGGCACATTTCCAAGCTCTTTCTATGAAGCCAGCATTATTCTAATTCAGTGGTTCTCAACCTTCCTAGTGCTGCGATCCTTTAATACAGTTCCCCATATTGTGATGACCCCCAACCATAAAATCATTTTTGTTGCTACTTCATAACTGTAATTTTGCTACCGTTATGAATCATAATGTAAATATCTGTGTTTTTCAATGATCTTAGGCTCTATAGCAGCAGTTCGAGACCATTGGAAAACACAGATATTTACATTTTGATTCATAACAGTAGCAAAATTACAGTTATGAAGTAGCAATGAAAATAATTTTATGGTTGGGGGTCACCATAACATTAAGAAGTGTATTAAAGGATCATGGCATTAGGGAGGTTGAGAACCACTGCCCTAATCCCAAGAGCAGATAAAGACACTACAAAAAATAAAAAAGAAAAAAGAAGAACTACAGGCCAATATCCTTGATGAACATAGGTGCTAAAATCCTCAACAAAATTCTAGCAAATTGGATTCAGCATTACATTAGAAAGATCATACACCATGACCAAATGGGATTTATCCCAGAGAATTAAGGATGATACAATTTTCACAAATCAATAAAAGTGATACATCATATAAACAAACTGAGAGCCAAAAATCATATAATCATATCAATAGATGCAGATAAAGCATTTGACAAAATCCAACACCCTTTCTTGATAAAAACTCTCAGCAAAGTGGGAATAGAGGGATCATACTCAACATAATAAAAGCCTTATATGACAAACCTATAGCCAACATCATACTCAATGGGAAAAAACTAAAACCATTTCCCCTAAGAATAGGAACAAGACAGGGATGCCCACTTTCACACTCCTGTTTGATATAGTACTGGAAGAGGCTAGCCATAGCGATCAGACAAGATGAAGAAATAAAAGGCATCCAAATTGGAAAAGAAGAAGTAAAACTGTCCTTATTCACAGACTAGAGGCCTGGTGCACAAAATTCGTACATGGGGGTGATGGAGGGTTGTGGTCCCTCAGCCCAGCCTGCACCCTCTCCAATCTGGGACCCCTTCAGGGATCGGGCCTAAACGGGCAGTTAGACATCCTTCTCACAATCCAGAACTGCTGGCTCCAAACTGCTCATCTGCCTGCCTCCCTGATTGCCCCTAACCACTTCTGCCTGCCAGTCTGATAACCCCCTGACCACTACCCTGCCAGCCTAATTGATGTCTAACTGCTCCCCTGCCAGCCAGTTTGGCCCCAACTACCCTCCTCTGCCAGCCTAGTAACCTCTAACTGCCCTCCCCTGCAGGCTTGATTGCCTCCAACTGTCCTCCCTTGCAGGCTTGGTCCCTCCCAACTGCCCTCCCTTGCTGGCCTGATGGCCCACAGCTGCCCTCCCTTACAGGCCTGGAACCTCCCACTGTCCTCCCCTGCTGGCCATCTTGTGGTGGCCATCTTGTGTCACATGGAGGCAGGATCTTTGACCACATGGGGACAGACTTCTTGTGTGTTCGAGTGATGGTCGATCTGCAAATTACTCTTTTATTAGATAGGATAGAGGCCTGGTACATGGGTGAGGGCCAGCTGATTTGCCCTGAAGGGTGTCCTGGAACAGGGTGGGGGTTCCCTTGGGGTGTGGGGCAGCCTGGGAGAAGGGCCTATGGTGTTTTGCAGGCTGGCCACGCCCCCCAGCGATCTAAGCGGAGGCCCTAGGATCTGGTATTAATTTATGTTCTACAATTGAAACTTTGTAGCCTGGAGCAGAGCCAAACCTCCTGCTCACTCTGTGGCAACAGCGATTTCTGTTTGAAACTTGGTAGCTTAGAGTGGAGGCCTAGGCTAGGGCTGCAGAAGTTTGGCTTCCTCCATCAACCCAGCAACCTTAATCTCTTCTCTCTCCAGCTCCGTGGCTGCCGCCATTTCTCTTGGGATTATGTATCTTCTATAATTTAAACTTTGTAGCATTGAATGGAGGTCTAGGCCAGCAATGTCAGGCAGAAAGCTTGGCTTCCTCCATTGTGGAGAAACCCAAGCCTCCCTCCTGCTCTCAGTGGCAGCAGCCATCTTGCTTGGGGTTTATTTGCATAATTTGCTCCTGATTGGCTGGTGGGTGTGGCTGTGGGCATGACTTGATTGGTGGTATGGTCAATTTGCATATTACTCTTTTATTAGATAGGATGACATAATACTATACATAGAAAACCCCAAAGATTTCATTAAAAAAACCCCCAAACTACCAGACCTGATAAATGAATTTGGCAATGTAGCAGGATACAAAATTAACACCCAGAAATCTATTGCCTTTTTATACACAAATAATGAACTCACAGAAAGAGAAGCGGAGAAAAAAAATCCCATTTACTAATGCACCAGAAAAATTAAGATACCTAGGGAAAACTTAACTAAGGATATAAAAGACCTGTAGTCAGAAAACTACAAGATATTGAAAAGAGAGATAGAGGAAGACATAAACAAATGGAAGAACATACCATATTCTTGGATTGGTAGAAACAACATCATTAAAATGTCCATACTACCCAAAGCAATCTACAGATTCAATGCAATTCCCTTTAAAATACCAATGGCACATTTCAAAGATCTAGAACAAACTCTCCAAAAATTCTTCTGGAATAAAAAAAGACCCCAAATAGCCACAGCAATCCTGAGAAAGAACAAAGTTGGAGGGATCACAATACTAGATATTAAGATATATTACCAAGCCACAGTTCTCAAAATTGCATGGTACTGGCACAAGAACAGACATATAGACTAATGGAACATAACAGAGAATCCAGAAATTGGCCCAAGCCATTATACTCAATTAATATTTGACAAAGGAGGAAAGAGCATACAATGGAGTCAAGACAGTCTCTTCAATAAATTGTGCTGGGAAATTTGGTCAGAAAATGCAAAAAAATGAAACCACATCATCAACTTACACCCAGAAATCTATTGCCTCAAAAATCAACTCAAAATGGATAAAGGACTTAATTGTAAGATAGGAAACCATAAAAATCTTGGAAGAATTCACAGGCAGCAAAATAGCAGACATATATCATAGCAATATCTTTACCGACACAGCTCCTAGGGTAATGGAAACTAAGGAGAAAATTAACATATGGGACTACATCAAAATAAAAAGCTTGAGCACTGCAAAAGAAACCATTAACAAAATAATAAGAAAGCTCACTGCATGGAAGAAATTATTTGTCAATGTTATCTTTGATAAGGATTTAATTTCCAAAATTTATGGATAACTCATACAACTTAACAATAGGAAGATAAACAATCAATATAAACATGGGCAAAGACCTAAATAGACACTTTCTGAAAAAGGACATACAGAAGGCCAAGAGACATATAAAAACATGTTCAAAGTCACTAGTTAACCAAGAGATGCAAATCAAAACACAATGATAGGGAGAACCAAGATGGCGGCATAGGTAAAACACCTATCTTGCCATCATACACAGCAATTTTAAAACTACAACTTAACGAAAGAACAAACACTATCCAGAATCACCGGAAAGCTGGCCGAGTGAAAATTCCACAAATAAAAGTGAAGATAAGACACTGTGACTCATAGGAGCAGCTGAGGACAGCGTTGAAGATACACGCGGAGAGAGGTTTGGAGGAGCGCGCGCGCAAGAGGATAGGGCGGGCGGCTGAAAACCTGCCAGATTTCTCGAACAGGGGAGACAAAGACGTCCCACCGGACTGATTCTCCAGGTCTGGGCGAAGTCCAGGGAACCCACTATCAGACGGGGTAAAAACTGGACAGTGGGAGGGCACGCCAAAGCTCAGGTACTGCAGGGGTCTGCTGGCTTGTGGAGAAGGCGAGCTTGTGCAGAGTGCGCGTGAACTTGGGGACAGCGCAGTTGCATGAATGCACACAGACCACTTGTGACTTTCTCTTTTATTCCGGAAACCGTCAGACTGCTTTGTTTTATGACCCTGGGGGAGACGTTGGGTGTGCAGACTCATTTGGGGAGAGGCTGAATTCTCCGGCAGTGGCAGCCGGTAGAGCTCAGCAGCGGCTCTCTCTCAGAGGTGCTGGCGGCCATTGCCCCTGGCACAGAGTCCCTGGGGCCGCATAGGGTGGAGCTAACACTGTCTGCTTGGGCCGGAGACTCCGCCCATCCAACCTGAGCACAGCTGAACTTCACAGACAATTGGCCTGGAGGTCAACCCCTCCAAGTGCTAACAACGATTAACTTGAGCTTAACTTCAGCAAGACTGTGCAACCCATATCCACCTCAGGTAACTGGGGAGGCCGAGCCACTGTCCCTTGTAGGACATCTACCACAAAAAGCTAATTGACCAACTCAGGGAAGCAGCCACCATGCAGAGACATGGAAAGAAATCAGATGTGAAAGAAATGGAGGACAAAAAACGACTGGACATGGAATTCAAAACCACGGTTATAGGGCTTCTCAAGAGGCTCCTAGAAAAGGTCGAGACCTATAAGGAAATAAGCAAGACCTACAAGGAAATGAACGAGACCCTCAAGGATATGAACGAGATCTGCAAGGAAATGATCAAGACCAACGTGAAAATGAATGAGTCCTATAAGGAAATGAATGAGGCCCTCAAGAATATGAAGGAGACTCTCAAGGATATGAAAAAGGACCAACCAGAAATTAAGCATACACTGACTGAAATAAAAAATATTATACAAAGACCTAAAAGTACTCTAGAGCACCCCAAGAACCAAGTTGAAGATTTGAAATACAAAGAGGTAAAATCCACTCAGCTGAAAAAGAAACCAAAAGAATCCAAAAAATTGAGGATAGTGTAAGGGGCTTCTGGGACAACCTCAAGCATACCAACATCTGAATTATAGGGTTGCCAGAAAAAGAGAGAGAGCAAGACAATGAAAACCTATGTGAAGAAATAGTGACTGAAAACTTCCCAGACCTGTTGAAAGAAATTGACTTAGGAGTCCAAGAAGCGCACCAAACCCTAAGAGGACCGCACCAAGGCACATCATAATTAAAATGCCAAGAGCAAAAGACAAAGAGAGAATATTAAAAGCAGCAAGAGAAAAACAGTTAGTTACCTGTAAGGGAGCACCCATATGATTGTCAGCAGATTTCTCAACAGAAACGATGCAGGCCAGACGGGAGTGGCAAGAAATATTCAAAGTGATGAATAGCAAGAATCTACAACCAAGATTACTCTATCCAGCAAAGCTATCATTCAGAATTGAAGGTCAGATAAAGTGCTCCACAGATAAGAAAAAGCTAAAGGAGTTCATCACCACCAAACCAATATTATATGAAATGCTGAAAGATATTCTTTAAGAAGAGGAAGAAGAAAAGATAAAAGTGTAAATTATGAACAACAAATACACATCTATCAACAAATGAATCTAAAAATCAAGTGAATTAATAAGCTGATGAACAGGATAAACTGGTGAATGTAACAGAATCACGGACATAGAGAGGGAATGGACTGACAATTCTCGGGGAGAAAAGGGGTGTGGGAAGTGCAGCAAGAGACTGGACAAAAATCATGCAACTATGGGAGAGGACAGTGGAGGGGGTTGAGCGCGGAGGGTGGGTTGGGTACCAGGTGAAGGGGAGCAATAGGGGGGGAAAAAAGGGAACAATGTAATTAATAAACTGAACAATAAAGATTAAAAAAACATGCAATGATATACCATGTCACACCTGTCAGATAACTATCATCAATAAATCAACAAAGAACAAGTGCTGGAGAGGATGTGGAGAAAAAGGAACTCTTATTCACTGCTGGTGGGAATGCAGACTGGTGCAGCCACTGTGGATTTTCCTCAAAAAATTTAAAATGGAACTCCCATTTGATCTAGTAATCCCATTTCTAGGAATAGATCCCAAGAAATCAGAAACACCAATCAGAAAAAATATATGTACCCCTATGTTCATAGATGCACAATGTACAATAGCTAAGATTTGGAAACATCCTAAATACCCATCAGCAGATGAGTGGGTTAATAAAACCATGGTACATTTATATAATGGAATACTATGCTGCTATAAAAAAGAAGGAACTTTCACCATTTTCAACAGCCTGAATAGATCTGGAGAGCATTGTGCCAAGTGAAATAAGCCAGTTGGATAAAGATAAATATCACATGATCTCACTCATATGTGGAAAATAATGAATAACATAAACTGATGAACAAAAATAGATCCAGAGTCAGAGAAGCATTGCACATATGGTTGAACCTCAGAGGGAAGATAGTGGATGGGGTGTTTGTGTGTAAAGAGATCAGCCAAAGGACTTGTATGCATCCATATAAACATAACAATGGACACGGACACTGGGGTGCTGGGGGCTTGTCCTGGAAGGTGGGAGTGCCCACGGTGGGGTCGATGGTGGGAAAAAGGAGACATGTGTAATACCTTAAACAATAAAAAATGACTGTGCTATGGCTATTATTACTTATTATAAAAGTAATAAAGTGATTATAAGCTCTAAGTAAAATAGCCATTATTGACTTGTTATTCTAGATAAGTTGGACAACAGGGACTGTGAAAGAATGACTTTTGCCCCGGAAAACGATATAGTGAACAATGTGAACTGTCATCATGTAAGAAAGGTGTGGTTTGTATTGAGCATTGATGGCAGCTAACCTTACCCTTCTCTAACTAGATGCCCACTGCCCCCCTTGGCAGGTATCAGATTCTTGAGCTGCATTTTACAAGAAGAACCCTGTGCATCATGCTGCCTATTTTAAAGGAAATAGGGAAGCTGTGGGGACCCCTATGAAACTCCCACTGACATATTTAGTCTGTGGTCCTGTGTCTGTTCACTCAAACTCCAGACATGTGGGTGCTATTTAGTCAAATCAGAAGAAGTTTTGCATCTGTTACCAAGAGCTGAGGGAAAGTTGCAGGTGTGACAGGCCACAGTAATAATACAACACAGACTTCCTTTTATGTGCAAGTGTGGGTATGCTTTTGTCTCACTGGTACTCTTGATACCTCTGGGGTGGTAAATATACTGAGTCATTCAGAATGTGGAAATGAAAAGTGTTGCTCTGTCTGCTACCAGGCTTTACATCGAAGAAGGAGAGACTTGGAGAGTACCGTGCTTCCTTACCTTCTCTCTAGGTAGCGTTTTATTGTCTCACGTTACAGTTATATTTCTTTAAGTCACTGGTGTCTTAAATGCCATCCATGTTTCCCCAGAAATATCAGAGGAAAACATTTTTTTTAACATGAGAAGTTTGATGAGTTCAGAAATAATCGGAATACCTTATTTTTAACATAGGAGGCCCTTCAGTTTGCCCCCAGGAGCCTATTTCCAGCCTTTGCCTTCCCTCTTCAAGTGATGCGATCTCTGATGGTATAGGCACTAAAACCATCAGACTGGATTACAATTTTTGGCTACAAAGCATGACTCATCATTCCATCAGATTCTTAGTAAGACTGACCCCATAACCTTTTCACCATAATTTTATTTTTACACCCATGGGAGGTTTGGACTCTATTTGATTGGGTGCAGAGGACAGTCCTGAGCCCCTGAGATGGTTCTCCAAGAAGGAGGTGGTTTAGGAAGTAAGAGGCCGTGCTGTCTGCTCACTCCCAGCCTCGGTCCCAGAGTGCCAGGCCAGCTTCGGAGCTGAGACCACAGTTCTGGGGCCCTAGTCCTTTCAGCTGCTGCCTTCTTCTCTAGGGTCGTTAACAAGCATGCTAATTAGTGGCAATTTCCATGGTGGTTTTTGTGATGTGGGGATTTGTCCACTAAGAAATGGCCTGGAACCGCAAATTCATTCAAAATAGTGGATCCTACTGGATATAGAAATAACTGCTTGTCTATGTTGATCCTAGCTAGTGACCAGTGACCAGGAGGTGAAATCTTGGGAACCGAGGCCTGGGCTTCTGACTCAGCAGGAACCACTGTCTGACTTTTTTAACCTCTCTCGGCCCTGTCCTACTGTAGAGACTGTGCTTCCTACCAGCCAAACTTGACAGAACATCTCAACCAGATCATATTTGGAGGTGTACAACTGCCCCTCCACTATTAAATTTGAATTTATCTCTCATTACTGTTCTGGTGCTTGAGGTTCATAGCACATTTCTTTAAGGAATCCCCAATTTGTAGAATACTTGAACAAAATGTCCAAGAAGAGGAGAAAAAAAGCTAGTATCACAAAACTGGTTGGGATCAGCAGTTCTCAACCAGTTGTGTCTTGAGTCCTAGGGGGATATTTGGAGACTTTTTGGTTATCAGAACATGGGGAGAATGGAGTAATGTGTGTGTTTCTGGCATCTAGTAGGTAGAATTCATAGGTGCTGCTAAATATCTACAAAGCCCAGGACAGAGCCTACATAACAAATAATTATCCCATTCCCAAATGTCAATATACTGAGGTTGAGAAGCCCTGGAATACTTAAAGATAAGGAAGGGGTCTAGCATAATTTGTAGTTTGGGAAATGGGTTCTAAATTTTTATTGAGCATCTATTACATATAAAAATGATGCCATGCTTTATGAGAGATTCTAAGAAATAAAAGTCATATTTACTAACATCAATAAATTTCCAATTTACACAGAAATAGTACACAGTGAAAAGTTGTACAGTTCATTTGTAAGAAGATTGGTACTTACATTAATTTGCTAAGGCCTCTATAACAAAATACCACAGACTGGGTGGCTTTAACAACAGAAATTTATTTTTTTTACAGTTCCTACATTAGAAGTCCAGGATCAAGGTGTCAGCAGAGTTGGTTTCTTTTGAGGCCTTCCTCTGTGATGTGCAGTTGGCTGGCTTCTCTCTGTGTCTTCCAGAAATAATCGGAATACCTTATTTTTAGCACGAAAGACCCGTCAGTTTGCCCCCAGAAGCCTATTTCCAGCCTTTGCCTTCCTTCTTCAAGTGATGTCTGTCCCACCTGAATGACCTTATTTTAATGTAATGACCCTTTTATAGACCATATCTTCAATACATGCAGACACATTCTATTGTACTGAGAGTTAGGATTTCAACAGATGAATTTAAGAATTTAACCTATAATTATACTCTTTTGGTACAACTAAGTAACTAGAGTTAGAAATAAAGAAGCAAAGGAATGGTTTTCAAGGTATTATATAAGGGCTGTTACACTAAAAAAATGCACAACACACACTTATTTATTTATTTATGGTCTTGAAGTAGGAAAGGTTATTGATCCAGAAGTGATATTTTAGGAAGTTCTCCAGAATAAAGGCTCAATTACTTCCTACCCCGGCTCATTCATATGCATTTATTGAGCTCCTGTGATATACCTGAGTTGTGTGAGTCTACTGGATAAATAAACAGAACAGGACTATTGCCTTTTGGAAGCTCACAGGCACATTTGTGTGTATTTGCAGGTGTGAGTCAGTGGGGAGGGGCTGGAGGAGGATAAGGCAAGAGATCCCTCACAGAAAGAGATAAAGGGTAGTACATTGATATTTATAGGGCCAGGTTCTGAGGACCCCTATGGGCAGGGTGGCTAATTCTGACCAGGACTGTGGCAGTGCAGAGATTCAGTGTAGATTCAATATGGTAGATTGGTAGTTCACACCTGACTTCCATTATGATTGCTAAGCTGGCTGCTAAATATTTTGAATGTCAGCCTCTGGGAGTTGGAGAAGATTGAAGAGGAGGTAAGAGAGTGAACTAGATCTTGTGGATCTATAGGAGTTTGTCTGCTGGGAAGTGGGGTGAGGAGGAAGGGCAAAAAAATTATGAATAGAGAGACCAGCATGGAGTCACGAAAAGGACCAGACCATGTGCAACATGAGGTCAAGGATTGCATCTACCGTACTAATCACTAAGTAATTAGTACTAACATTTGACATAATTTATTGAAATTTAGTGTTTCAATAAATGTTTATTAAATAAATAAATGAATGAAAGGGCACATCATGTTTGGAGAATGGTGAGAAGTGGATTTGAAAGGAATTTTGGACCTTATGCTAGGGTTTCCCAGGCTATAGGCAAAAGTCAGGGGACATAGGTTTCTCCATTCCAGCACCCCAGAAAGCTCCTATGGGAGAGGTGGGAGACAAGGTGGAGGTGGTATGGGAAAGAAAAGTCTTATGCTGTCCTACTCACAAGTCACTTAAATATAGGGTAGTTTTAGGGTCTAAATAGACCTGTGTTTTCTTCAGATTAGTCACATACAATTGTAACTGTCTTGGTCATTATAAGTAATTCACCAAGTCTTAGGTTGCTCATCTGTAAAATTGGGATAACAATCATCTCATTGATTGAGGATTAGATTAGCTAATACATATGAAGTATCACAGGAATGGCACATAGCAAGCAATCAACAAAATAATTATTTTTATTTTCTTGTTAATCCTCACCCAAGGACATTTTTTCCATTGATTTTTAGGTAGAGTAGAAGACAGAGAGAAACTCATCAATTGGTTGCCTCCTGCATAAGCCCTTACCAGGGCCAAGGCAGGGCCAGGGAGAAGCCTGCAACCGAGGTACATGCCCTTGACTGGAATTGAACCCAGGACCCTTTGGTCCACAGGCCTAAGCTCTATCCACTGAGCAAACCAGCTAGGGCCAAAATAATTACTTTTAGATCAGAATGTCCACCAATGGAATAGATTATTTTTAGGATATTCTTTTAAATAATTCATCATCTATCTACTGATGTTTGAAATTTCTTAGAGGAAAGAAACCTATCATTCTATAAGTAGAGTTAAATGACCTTCTCAAATACAAATTTAAATACAAATAGTAATGGATTCTAATTTAAATATCCAGCTGTGGTAACCTAAAGGTGTGAATTAACTTTAGTAAAGGTGTAAACAGACAATCAGCAAGTATGGATGGCTGCTTACATAATCTTGCTGGTCTGATTGAGGGAGATGGTGAAGAAAGTAACATAGCTTCTTTGCCAGGAAGGGAGAAGTGGGAGGCTGGATAGGAGGAGAAAGTGTCCAAGAAAGAAGCCCGGGACTAGAAGAGAACTGTTGATTTCAGCTTTTCCACTCCAGCCTTTGGGTTCTATAGGACACATATTTTTGGCTTCTGCAGCTGCTCATGAAGACTTCTCCAATTGCGCTGGCATGAGCACCAAGGTTTGGTTCCAGTGGCTCAGTGAGCAGCCAGAAGAAGAAGAGAGTCTAGGGCCATGATGGCGAATCTATGACACGTGTGTCAGCACTGACACTCATAGTCATTTTCGATGACATGCGGCCGTATGTGGTCACATACAGAGAAGTATGGGGCCACGTGCCGAGAAGGACGTTTCATCCTCTGCTACTGCACGGCCAGGTGCAGCAGCCGAAGATGAAACAATTGCTGTAGTGTAGTGTAGACTCTCTGTGCTGGAGGTCTGTAGGCTAAAACAATAGAACTCCAGCACAGAGCATCTAGTTCTGGGACTTCCAGTTAGGCCATTAGGGGATCTTTGACCTCACTTCCGGCCGGCATAGCAGGGAGCAGCGAAATGCCACGGGGGATGCATCTCTGGGGGCCCTATGATCGCCATTACCAGCAACCACATAACCACAGCAACTATCATCCAATCGTTCTGGGGTGTTGTAGGTTTCTAATTGACCAACATTACTGAGATAAGTGAGGGGGAGGCTGGGAGAGGCGAGGGCCTGTGCTATGGGTGCAATTTCCTGCCATTAGAAATAGCAGCAGCCATCTTAATTTATATAAGGAACATCATTTCGCAGCATAGTGCAGACTCCATTTCATCACTATTACTGTTGTGCATCCTTATTAACCCCTATTTCTGCTTGTTAACCTTGCTCTTTCCTAAAAGACAGTTACATGTGCCATCTTGTGGTCAGTTAGGCTAGTTAACCCTTAATTGCCTGCAGGGCTAACAGGCTATCTATAATTCTATCTTCTGTCATTGCCCCCTGATGGAGAACCCCCCAAAAACAACAAAAACAAGGTTAAGTGAAGGAAGTGGTAGTAGCAGTAGCTGACCCTTTCAAGAGACATGGATTGAGATGTATGGCATTATAGAAAAAAAATGGCAGATCATTTTGTGTTCTATGTACTGAAATGATGGTAAGCAGAAATTGGAATATAAATAGACATTTTGAAACTAATCATTCCCAGCTCTTGAAAAAAAAGTGAGGATGAAAGGAAGGAATACATTTCCAGGCAGCTACATCTTTATAAGAGCCAATATAATTCCATCCTTAAATTTATAAAAGGCTCTACAAATTTAATAGCTGCAAGTTTGAGCATTGCTCACTCCATAGCTCAGCATGGAAAAGCACTCAGTGAAGGAGAATTTATTAAAGAAACTCTCCTAAGATGTGCACCAGTTCTATTTCACGATATGCAGAGTAAAGATGAAATTATTAAGATAATATCTGAGTTACCACTCAGTAGAAATATCATAAAAGACCAAATAATGAGACTGAACACAAATGTACAACATCAATTAAAGAGAGACATAAGTAATTGTAAATATTTTTCGATCTCTCTTGATGAAACTACTGATGTCACATCACATGCTCAGTTGGCCATTATTGGTTGATATTCTTATGGTCTCACAATGAGAGAAGAGTTGATAAAGTTAGTATTAGTGCCAACAAGTACATCAGGAAGCAAAATATGAAAGGTTGTTATACAAACATTCCATGACCTAAGCATTGATATCTCTAAAGTTGTGTCAGTGATAACATATGGGCACCAAACATGGTGGGGAAAAAAGCAGATTTGTCAAATTGTTTATGGAAGCTATTGGACATCCAATTGTGCCTTTTCATTGTATTAGCCATCAGGAGGTTTTAGGTGCCAAAGCAGGATTCAGCAATTTAAATGACTTAATGTCAGTTGTTACAAAAATAGATAATTTAATAGCTACTTGTCTCCTTCACAAGCGAGAATTTTTTGCACTTTTACTAGAGGTTAATTCCATCTACAGTGGACTGCTGATGTACAATAATGTAAGATGGCTGAGCCAAGGCAAAGTTCTTGAGTGCTTTGTAGAGTGCTTTGAAGAAATTAACATATTTCTTGAGGATAAGAAACTTTTCTCAGCTCAATGATGATAAATGGGTCAACACCCTGATATTTTTCACAGATCTCTCTGTTCATATTAATGAACTGAACTTAAAGTTACAAGGTTTTGGCAGAAGCATTGAAATTATGTTTGGATACATAAAAGCTTTTGAAAGTAAACTTAAAATTTTCAAGCGAGATGTAGAAATTAAAACTTATAAGTATTTTCCTTGAGTAACAAAGTATTTTGAGAAGGCCAGTGCAGCTGTACAAAATGAAATGGAACTCTTGCAAATAAAGTACCAGCATGTTTTAGACTCATTACTTGACCAGTTCAGTGATAGATTTAATCAATTTAGAAGCCGAGAATAGACCATAAAAATAATTAAGTATCCTGATGTAGTAGTCTACAGTAGTTTGGAATTAAATGGTTTCCAATGGATGCAAATTGATGATTTGGAGATGCAACTTACAGAATTTCAAGACAGCATCTGGGCTCAGGTGTTTGTCAATTTGAGGTCAAAGCCTGAGAATCTGGAAAGATGCCACTTGTAGAATCAAGAGGAGTGCCACTACGAACAGGAAATTTGGAGTGCCTGGAACCGATTACCAGACACTTTCAGCACCCTGAAAAATATAGCAATGACTTTACTCACAATTTTTCCCTTTTGTGAGACCTTAGTCTCAGTGTTAAATAATATCAAAACCAACAAAAGAAACAGATTGCAGATGAAGTTAGTAGTGCTTGCTTGGGCTTGAAGTGTACAAAATACTAACCTTCAATTGAAGGTTTAGCCAATGAAATTCAGCAACAAAAAAGTCACTAATAGGTAGGTTAGTTAAAGAATTCTCCTCCCCTCACTTATCTTAGTTCATGGCATCCTACACAAGTTAAATAATATTAAGACCAACAAAAGAAACCGACTGACAAATGAACAAAGAAGTCACTAAGCAGGTAAGTTAAATAATTAGTTTTTGGTTTATTAAACAGTTACATATTACAATTTATACATTTTTGTTATTTAAACTATAAATATCATGAAATTATGGTTTTTTTCTCCAAGTGACACTCCACCCGATTTATGCGTTGTTTTTTGGCGAATTTTGACACACCAGGCTCAACAGGTTGCCCATCACTGGTCTAGGGGCTGCGGGGTTTAGGGGAACCTTCCTAAAGGAGTGATGGGACTGGGGCCTGGAGGACTAGTAGAAGGGTGTTTGAAGAGTTTGTAAGGTCCTATCTGATGGTCTTGGATCAAGGGATCCAGAGTCATGAATCTGGTGTGGAATCTTCCTCCTGATGTGATTCCTGATGGGAAGATATGCTCAGGGAAATGACAAATGGGAAAGTATATTAAAAAACACCCCCCCAAACTTAAGTTGCACTGAGTGCTAATTATGTGTCAGGTCCTCTTCTAAGCAAGTTACACACAGCCATTTAACCTTCTTTTACCACTCCTGTGAGTAGTAGATGGTAAAAAACTATTGTTACCCTCCCTCTATAGGAAATACGTGTGGAGGGATGTGTTAAAAACATTTTGCCAGAAGTCATAGCAAAGTCAGTGATGGAGCTACCCTCTAATAGATTCACTTTATCATCAATGAATTGACTAGAATCCAACCACTGGGTAAAAACAAGCAAGCAAGCAAACAAACAAGCCCTACACACAAACCAAATAACCCCCAACCAAACAACAACAAAAATAAACAGAGAAAGAAAGAGAGAGAAACCCAAAGGCCTGTTTCGCTGAATGTGATAGGTGCTGGGCATCAAACCAGAAATAGGCAAGACTTGCTGGGAAGAAAGGAAAGTGTGTATTTAAAAATAAACTTTAAACAACTGAAGTGTGATATGCATATAGAAAGTGTGCCAATTGCAATTGTTCAGCCAGATAAATAATAACAGAATGAACTCACTGTTGTAACCATTGCCCAGGTCAAGAAGTGGAACATTATGAGAACCCCAAAGACTCCTTTTGGGTCGACCTCCCTGACCCACCCTAGTTTCTCCTTTTCCCTCCTGCTAGTAAATGATTTTAGAGGATTTTCCAGGCACTGACTGAGAAGGGAAGCACTTTGCTCAGGAGGCCTGGTTGAGCATGGTGACAGAGGGATAGCATCTTCAAGGAACAAATTGAAGAATGAATTAAAGGTCATAGGGTAGCACTGACCAATGGTGAATTGGCAGAATGGACCTAGGATTGCATACACATAGCCTTTATTCCAGGCAGTGTTCTAGGGACAGTTTAAGGAATTTTTAGTATAATGAACGCATGATTTTTGGTCTGGTGTTGATTTAGGGTTTTCCCTAAATCTCAGTAATCTGAAACCACACTGTTTTATTCTCTGTGGAGATTCACTGGTCATGGGGCAGCCAGCTGCCCAGACTGCCTTTCTGTCCTTTCTCCCTACATCAGAGAGAGGAACCAGAGTGAGATGGCAGAGGGCTCAGAGCAGGGCAGGACTTGCTCAGATTACCCTTTCTGTCTCAGGTGAGAGTGAGCAAAGCCCAAGAGAGAGAAGGAATTGACTCTGCAGCCCTACGGGTGGCTGCTCCAGGTTCCACAGTTGGTTTCAGTCAAGGCCGACCACAGCTCCAGAGAACCCAGCGTTGGGCTGTAGACCACAGCCCCTAGTACAGACATCAATGGGATCCAATCAGATAAGAAACCCAGCCTATTGAGACAGAGCTAAAGGGGGTTTATGTCCTCTCTGAAGAGAGGGTTAAAAGCCAAGGCTATAGTCCCATTTGTTTATTTTCTCCTTAGTCTCCATTGCCCTAGAAGCAGTGTCGTTAAAGACATTGCTACGATATATGTATGCTATTTTGCTGCCTATGGAGTCTTGTAGGATTTTTATGGTTTCCAGTCTTACATTTAAGTCCTTTAGCCATTTTAAGTTTGTTTTTGTGCATGGTGTAAGTTGCTGATCTAGTTTCATTTTTTTTTGCATGAATCTGACCAAATTTCCCAGCATCCTTTATTGAAGAGACTGTCTTGACTCCATTGTATGCTCTTGCCTCCTTTGTCAAATATAATTGAGCATAATGGCTTGGGTCAATTTCTGGATTCTCTGTTCTGTTCCACTGGCCTTGTGCCAGTATCAGGCAGTTTTGAGAACTGTGGCTTGGTAATATAGCTTGATATCTGGTATTGTGATCCCTCCAACTTTGTTCTTCTTTCTCATTGTTGTGGCTATTCAGGGTCTTTTAAAAATTTTTCATTCCAGATGAATTTTTGTAGAGTTTGTTCTAGAACTTTGAAGTATGCTGTTGGTATTTTAATGGAGATTGTATTGAATTTGTAGATTGTTTTGGGTAGTATGGACATTTTAATGATCTTGATTCTACAATCCATGAACACGGTATGTATGCTCTTCCATTTGTTTATGTCTTCCTCTATCTCTTTTCTCAATATTCTGTGGTTTTTCGAGTACAGGTCTTTTACTTCCTTAGTTAAATTTATTCCTAGGTATCTTAGTTTTTTTGGTGCAAAGGTAAGTGGGATTTTTTTTTTCATTTCTCTTTCTTTGAGTTTATTATTGGTGCTTAAAAGGGCCATAGATTTCTGGGTGTTAGTTTTGTATACTGCTACCTTGCTGAATTCAGTTATTAAATCTAGTAATTTTTGGTAGAGTCTACATCAAAATAAAAAGCTTCTGCACAGCAAAAGAAACCACCAACAAAACAACAAGCCCACTGCATGGGAGAACATATTTGCCAATGTTATCCCTGATAAGGCTTTAATCTCCAACATTTACGACTCATGCAACTTAACAAAAAGAAGATAAACAACCCAATCAAAAAATGGCAAAAAAAATGGGACCTAAATAGATACTTTTTAAAAGGAGACATAAGGAAGGCCAAGAGACATATGAAGACATGTTCAAAGTCACTAATCATCCAAGAGATGCAAATCAAAACGATAATGAGGTACCATCTCACACCTGTCAGAATGGCTATCATCAACAACTCAACAAAGAACAAGTGCTGATGAGGATGTGGAGAGAAAGGAACTCGTATTCACTGCTGGTGGGAATGCAGACTGGTGCAGCCACTGTGGAGAACAGTATGGAGTTTCCTCAAAAAACTAAAAATGGAACTGCCATTTGACCCAGTGATCCCATTTCTAGGAATATATCCCAAGAAACTAGAAAGATTTATTGTCTTACTAACTTTCAAGTTTGCAATACAATACTGGTAACTGTAGTCACTGTGCATTTTATTTTTCAAACTTACTTTATAACTAGGAGTTTGTACACTTGAGAATGTCTCCTCATTTCCCTTATCCCTAGCCCCTGGTACTCACCAATCTACCCTCTTTCAAAAGTCTGGCTTTTTAAAATTCTACAATGTATGCAACAATGTACAGTATTTGTCTTTCTTTGTCTGACTTATTTCACTTAGCAAAATACCTTTAAGGTTCATTTATGTTATCACAAATGGTAGAATTTCCTTCTTTTTATGGCTAATTTTCCATTGTGTTTACCAAATTTTCTTTATTCATTCATCTCTCATTGGACACATAGGTTGATTCCATGTCGTGGCTTTTGTGTATAATGCTATAAGGAATGTGGGGGTGCAGATATCTCTTCAAAATCCTGATTTCATTTCTTTTGGATATTTACTCAAGGGAATGTTTTACTCATTTCATTTTATCCCTAATCTCCAATCCTGTTTCCTTCTCAGAATGGCTACTACTCTAACGTTTGTATTTTTTGTTTGTAAGTATTCTTACAAAATATTTGTTGTTTTCTTATCTTTAGCTCATTAAAAAAACTTTTCATTATGAGGAATTTTGAATGTACCCCCAAAGAGATGGAAGAGTATAATTAACTTCCTGTACCCATTATTCAGCTTTAACTACCATCAGCCCATGGCTAGTTCTACCTCAGACACATCTCACTGTCTTCCCTCCTTTCAGATATCAGATTATTTCATTCATAGGTATTTCCAGGTATACAAGATAATAAAGCACAATATCCTTATCAATAGCTTAAAAACAATATCTCCTTAATATTATTGAATAGCCAGTGGGAAAATTTCTAGTTCTCTCATAAATGTTATTACTTTTTACAGTTTGTTTATGTGAATCCGAATTTAAATAAGGCTCAGACACAAGCGAGTGGCTGATGTTAAAAAAGTCTCTTTTAAGCAATAGGTTTCACACTGGATCTGTGTATTCTTTCCCCTGCAACTATTTGTTGAGGAACACAGGTTGTAAATTATTAGTTGATTCTAAGGACTTGCTCAGGTTCTTGTTTAGCTTTTTTGACAAGACTGTTTTATGGTTTGTCCTGCCTTCTCCCAGTAGCACATAATATTTGCTGTGTGTGTGTGTGTCTCTCTCTCTCTGTGTGTGTGTGTGATAGATAGCAGCCACTGATGACCAAAACCTAAGATCCTGTTAGTTTATTAGTGTCCGGGCATACCTTGGAGATATTGATGGTTTAGTTCCAGACTACTGCAGTAAAGCAAGTGTTACAATGAGGTGAGATGTCATCTTTCTGCTGGTGGAGGGTCTTGCCTTCAATTTGGAAAACATCTGTGACATGCAATAAAATGAACTGCAATAAAACAAGGTATGTCTATATTAGTTATCTATTGGTGTGTAACACAATTGCTACAAAGTTAGTAGCTTGACACAAAACACATTAATTATTTCACAGTCAGAAATATAGACATGAGTTAGCTAGGCCTCGGCTTCAGTGTCTCTCAGAAATCTACAGACAAGGTGTTGGCTGGGCTGGAATGTCATTTGAGGCTTGACTGGGGAAGAATCTGCCTCCAAGCCTATGTGGCTGTTGGCAGGATTCAGGTCCTTTGGGTTGTCTGTCAGTGGATCTCCGTTTCTTTCTGGCTGTTGGGGAGGCGACATCTAATTCCTTGTCTTCTGGGCTTCTCTTTGTAGCAGCTTACTTCATCAAAACCAGCAAGAGAGATGGTCACTAGAGAGACTCTGCCGGCAAGATGGAGTTCCAATCTTATGTAATGTAATCCTGGAGAAGATATCCCATCACCGTTACCATTTTCCATTGGTTAGAAGCAAGCCCCATGTCCCATGCATATTCAAGGTGAGGAGATTACACAAGGGCATAAATAGCAGGGACAGTTGGAGTCTTACAGTTTGTCATAATCAAGTGTTGCAAAATGGTGATATTTTAATTCTAGCATTTCTTCCTTGTTTATTGGCTGGAACACTTCTATAACATGAAACTCCCCCCTGATATATTATTTATCAGTAATAATATTCATAGAGGAAAATAAGAATAAATGCTTGATTCTTTTTTTATTTATCAGTTATTTTACTCAAAACCAGTGAGTTAATTCCCTTGCTATTCTCTAATGGTGACCAATTATGGGCATGTATTATTAATTATGTAAATGGTATTATGCTGAATATAGCATTCTGTTTATTTTATTTTGCAGAAATTCAGTACTGTCTTTAAGATCTAAGCATAGCACTGTATGTATATCTAATTCTTAGCTTCTATTTATTGAATAGTGTTCCGGGGTTATAGATCAACCTGTTGTCTACCTGTTCACCCAGTAGGCACCAAGATGGTTCCAAATTTCTGCCATGGTGATCATTCTCATAACAGTTCTCTTAACACCTTTTTAAAATTATTTATTTTTATTATTTATGTTTTTTATTTATTATTTTATTTTTATTGTTTAAAGTATTACATATAATAGTAGTACATATATCTCCCTTCTACCCCTGCCCCAACCTTTCCCCAGCCTCCCCTACCCCTGTCACATGCCCTCATCCTACCCTCTGAGTGTCTTGTGTCACTGGTGTGCTTACATGCATGCATACAGGACCTTTGGTTGATCTCTTCCCCCCCACCCCCCCCCCGCCACAACCCTCCTTAGCCTTCCTGCTGTAATTTGATCATCTTTTCAGTGCTTTACTGCCTCTGTATCTATCTTTTTGTTCATCAGGTTATAATGTTCTTTATTTTCCATAAATGAGTGAGATCATGTGGTATTTTTTTTTATTGCCTGGCTTATTTCACTTAACATAATGCTCTCTAGGTCCATCTATACTGCTGCAAATGGTAAGAATTCCTTCTTTTTTATAGCAGTGTAGTAATCCATTGTGTAGATGTACCATAGTTTTCTAATCCACTCAACTGCTGATGGGCATTTAGGCTGTTTCCAAATCTTAGCTATGGTGAATTGTGCTGCTATGAACATAGAGGTGCATATATCTTTTCTGATTGATGTTTCTAGTTTCTTGGGATATATTTCTAGGAGTGGGATCACTGGGTCAAATGGGAGCTCCATTTTTAGTTTTTTGAGGAAACTCCATACTGTCCTCCACGTGACTGCACCAGTCTGCATTCCCACCAGCAGCGCACGAGGGTTCCTTTTTCTCCACATCCTCGCCAGCACTTGTCATTGGTTGTTTTGTTGCTGATTGCCACTCTGATAGGTGTGAGATGGTACTGCATTATTGTTTGGATTTGCATCTCTTGGATAATTAGTGACTTTGAGTAGGTTTTCATATGTCTCTTGGCCTTCCTCTGTCTTCTTTCGAAAAGATTCTATTTGGTCCATTGTCCATTTTTAAAAAAAATTGGATTATTTATTTTCCTTTTATTAAGTTGTATAAGTTCCCTGTAGATGTTGGAGATTAAACCTTTATCAGTGATAACATTTGCAAATATGTTAACCATACAGTGGGTTTTCTTGTTATGTTGTTGATGGTTTCTTCTGCTGTACAAAAGCTTTTTATTTTGATGTAGTCCCATTTGTTTATTTTCTCTTTAGTTTCCATTGCCCTTGGAGCAGTATCAGTGAAGAAATTGCTTCAGCATATGTCTGAGATTTCTCTGCCTGTGGATTCCTCTAGTATTTTTATGGTTTCCCATCGTATGTTGAAGTCCTTTATCCATTTTGAGTTTATTTTTGTGTATGGTGTAAGTTGGTGGTCTAGTTTCATTTTTTTGCAAGTATCTGTCTAATTTTCCCAACACCATTTATTGAAGAGACTGTCTTAACTCCATTGTATGTTCACGCTTCCTTTGTCATATATTAATTGAGCATAGTGGTTTGGGTTGATATCTGGGTTCTCTGTTCTATTACATTTGTCTATATGTCTGTTCTTTTTTTTTTTTCCTATTTTTAAAAAAAATATGTTTTATTGATTTTTTACAGATCGGAAGGGAGAGGGATAGAAAGTCAGAAACATCGATCAGCTGCCTCTTGCACGCCCCCTACTGGGGATGCGCCTAGAGCCAAGGTACATGCCCTTGACCGGAATCGAACCCTGAACCCTTCAGTCTGCAGTCCGACGCTCTATCCACTGAGCCAAACTGGTCTCAGCAGTCTATATGTCTGTTCTTGTGCCAGTATCAGGCAGTTTTGAGAACAGTGGTTTCGTATTAGAGCTTGAAATCTGGTATTGAGATACCATCTACTTTGTTCTGCTTTTTCAGGATTATTGTGCCTATTCAGGGTCTTTGTTTATTCCAGGTGAACTTTTGGAGAGTTCTTTCTAGATCTGTGAAATACGCTGTTGGTATTTTAATGGGGAGTGCATTGAATCTATGGATTGCTTTGTGTAGTATGGACATTTTGATGATGTTATTCTTACCATTCCATGAACATGCTATGTTCTTCCAATGGTTTACGTCTTCCTCTATCTCTTTTTTTAATGTCCTATAGTTTTCTGTAGATAGGTCTTTTACCTGCTTAGTTAAGTTTATTCCTAGGTATCTTAATTTTTTTTGGTGCAATGGTAAATGGGATTGCTTTTTTAGTCTTTCTTTAAGTTCACTATTGTGTATAAAAATGCCATAGATTTCTTGGCATTAATTTTGTATTCTTCCACATTGCTGAATTCATTTATTAAGTCTAACAATTTTTTTATGTAGTTTTTAGGGTAATCTATGTACAGTATCATGTCATCTGCAAATAAGGACAGCTTTACTTATTCTTTTCCAATTTGGATGTCTTTTATTTCTTCTTCTTGTCTAATTGCAATGGCTAATACTTCCAGTACTATGTCGAACAGGAGTGGTGAGAGTGGGCATCTCTGACTTGTTCCTGTTCTTAGGGGAAATGGTTTTAGTTTTTGCCCATTGAGTATGATGTTGGCTGTGGGTTTGTCATATATGGCTTTTATTATGTTGAGTTATGATCCTACTATTCCCACCTTGCTGAAAGTTTTCAAAAATGGGTGTTGGATTTTGTCAAATACTTTTTCTGCATCAATTGATATGACTATTTGGTTTTTATCTCTCAATTTGTTTATGTAGATGTATCACGTTTATTGATTTGCTGATATTATATCATCTTTGCATCCTTGGGATAAATACAACTTGGTCATGGTGTATGATCTTTTTGATGTTCTGGTGGATCTGATTTGCTAGAATTTTGTTGAGGATTTTGGCATCTATGTTCATGAGGGATATTGACCTGTAATCCTCTCAATGTGTTGTCTTTGTCTGGTTTTGGTATTAGGGTAATGCTGGCTTTATAGAATGAGCTTGGAAGTGTTCCTTCCTATTGAATTTTTTGGAATAGTCTGAGGAGGATCGATTTTAGTTCTTCCTTGAATGTTTGGTAAAACTCCCCTGTGAAGCCGTCTGACCCTGGGCTTTTGTTTGCTGGAAACTTTTTGATGACTGCTTCAATTTCTTCCATAGTTATTGGCCTATTGAGATGTTTAGATTCTTCCTGATTGAGTTTTGGAGGGTTGTATTTTTATAGGAATATATCCATTCCTCCAGGTTGTCCAGTTTGATGGAATAGAGTTGTTTATAGTATTTTTTAACAATCTTTGTATTTCGGTGGGGTCTGTTGTTATTTCTCCTCTTTCATTACTGATTTGTTTATTTGGATCTTCTCTCTTTGATTCTTGGTGAGCCTGGCTAGAGGTTCATTAATCTTGTTTATCCTTTCAAAGAACCAGTTCTTGGTTTTGTTGATTTTTTGTATTTTTTTTTGGTCTCAATGTTGTTTATCTCCTCTGTGATCTTTATTATTTCCTTCCTTCTGCTCACTCTGGGCTTTTCTTGTTGGTCTCTTTCTAACTCTTTGAGTTGTAGGGTTAGGTAATTTATTACCATTGTTTCCTGTTTTTTGAAATAGGCTTGTAGAGCTATGAACTTCCCTCTCAAGACTGCCTTTGCTGTTTCCTATAGATTTTGGATTGTTGTGTTTTCATTGTCATTTGTTGCCATGATGTCTTTTATGTCTTCTTTAATCTATCTCTCTGTTAACCCAGTCATTGTTTAATAGCATGTTATTTAGTCTCCATGTGTTTGATTTTTTTTGGATTGTTTTTATTGTAGTTGATATCCAGTTTTATGCCATTGTGAACTGAGAAGATTCTTGATATGATTTCAATCTTGAATTTGAGGGAACTTTGCTTGTGACCCAATATATGGTCTATCTTTAAAAATGACCCATGTGCACTTGAGAAGAATGTATATTCTGTGGCTTTGGGGTAAAATGTTCTGAGGATGTCAATTAATTCCATCTGGTCTAGTGAGTCATTTAGGATTGATGTTTATTTGCTGATTTTTTTGTTTAGATAATTTGTCCAATGATGATAGTGGGATAGTAAAGTATCCTAATATAATTGTATTGTTGTCAATCTCTCCCTTTATATCCTCCAAGAGATTTTATTTTTTATGCATTTGGGTGCTCCAGTATTGGCTGCATATATGTTTACCAGAGTTATTTCTTTTTGTTGGATTGTTCTCTTTAGTGGAAGTGACCTTCCTTATCTTTTGTTATGTCCTTCATTTTGAGATCTAATTTGTCCGATATAAGTATTGCTACCTAAGCTTTTTTTTTTTAATTTCCATTCACCTGAAAAACCTTTTTTAAAAAAAAATATATTTTTATTGATTTTTTTGCAGTATAACTTATAATTAATGGTAGTACATGTTTTCCTTTTCCCCTCCCCCTTATCCTCCCCGAGCCTCCCCTACCCCCCAGCACATATCCCCACCCTCCCCCCTCCCTGCCCCAGTGTCTTTCATTCATTGGTTATGCTCATATGCATGCATACAAGTCCTTCAGTTGATCTCCTCCAGCATCCACTTCCCATCCACCCAAGCCTTCCCCCTGTAGCTTGACAGCCTGTTCAAGGCCACCTTGCCTCTATATCAATCACTCTCCCCTGATTCTTTTCTTCAAAAATATCTTGCCTCTGCATACTAGAAATAAATGTATAAGAACAAAAAATGTTTCAGTCTCAGTTTCAATGTCCAACTGTTCTGAGTCCCAGTTTCAGTGTCAAATAATTCTTTTTTTTATTGTTTTATTTATTTATTTTTTTATCTTTGTTGTTCAGTTTATTAATTACATTGTTCCCTTCCCCCCCCTATAGTTCCCATCCACCTGGTACCCATCCCACCCTCCGCCCTCACCCCCCTCCACTGTCCTCTCCCATAGTTGCATGATTTTTGTCCAGTCTCTTGCTGCACTTTCCACACCCCCTTCCTCCCCAAGAATTGTCAGTTCATTCCCTCTCTATGTCCGTGATTCTGTTACATTCACCAGTTTATCCTGTTCATCAGCTTATTAATTCACTTGATTTTTAGATTCATTTGTTGATAGATGTGTATTTGTTGTTCATAATTTACACTTTTATCTTTTTCTTCTTCCTCTTCTTAAAGAATATCTTTCAGCATCTCATATAATATTGGTTTGGTGGTGATGAACTCCTTTAGCTTTTTCTTATCTGCAAAGCACTTTATCTGGCCTTCAATTCTGAATGGTAGCTTTGCTGGATAGAGTAATCTTGGTTGTAGATTCTTGCTGTTCATCACTTTGAATATTTCTTGCCACTCGCGTCTGGCCTGCATCGTTTCTGTTGAGAAATCCGCTGACAATCGTATGGATGCTCCCTTACAGGTAACCAGCTGTTTCTCTCTTGCTGCTTTTCATATTCTCTCTTTGTCTTTTGCTCTTGGCATTTTAATTATGATGTGCCTTGGTGTGGTCCTCTTAGGGTTCCTATATATTGGGGTTCGGTGCGCTTCTTGGACTCCTAAGTCAATTTCTTTCACCAGGTGTGGGAAGTTTTCAGTCACTATTTCTTCAAATAGGTTTTCATTGTCTTGCTCTCTCTCTTTTTCTGGCAACCCTATAATTCGGATATTGGTATGCTTGAGGTTGTCGCAGAGTCCCCTTACACTATCTTCAATTTTTTTGGATTCTTTTGGTTTCTTGCTTTTTCAGCTGAGTGGATTTTTCCTCTTTGTATTTCAAATCTTTAACTTGGTTCTTGTGGTGCTCCAGAGCACTTTTAGGTCTTTGTATAATATTTTTTATTTCAGTCAGCGTATGTTTAATTTCTGGTTGGGCCTTTTTCATATCCTTGCGAGTCTCCTTTATATCCTTGAGGGTCTCCTTCATTTCCACTTTGGTCTCGATCATTTCCTTGCAGGTCTCATTCATTTCCTTGTAGGACTCATTCATTTCCTTTACGGTCTCGCTTATTTCCTTATAGGCCTCGACCTTTTGTTGGAGCCTCTTGAGAAGCCCTATAACCGTGGTTTTGAATTTCATGTCCAGTCGTTTTTTGTCCTCCATTTCTTTCACATCTGATTTCTTTCCATGTCTCTGCATGGTGGCTGCTTCCCTGAGTTGGTCAATTAGCTTTGTGTAGTAGACTTCCTACTAGGGACAGTGGCTCAGCCTCCTCAGTTACCTGAGGTGGATATGGGTTGCACAGTCTTGCTGAAGTTAAGCTTAGGTTAATCGTTGTTAGCACTTGGAGGGGTTGACCTTCAGGCCAATTGTCTGGGAAGCTCAGCTGTGCTCAGGTTGGATGGGCGGAGTCTCCGGGCCAAGCAGACAGCGTTAGCTCCGCCCTATGCAGCCTCAGGGACTCTGTGCCAGGGGCAATGGCTGCCAGCACCTCTGAGAGAGAGCCGCTGCCAAGCTCCACTGGCTGCTAGAGAATTCAGACTCTCCCCAAATGAGTCTGAACGCCCAATGTCTCACCCAGGATCATAAAACAAAGCAGTCTGACGGTTTTCCGAATGAGAGAGCGAGTCGCAGAGTGCTCTCTGTGCGGTCACTCAGGTGAGCTGTTCTCACAAGCTGCCTTCTCCACAAGCTGGGAGACCCGGTAGCACCCGAGCTTCGGCGTGCCCTCCCTCTGTCCAGTTTTCACCCCGTATGATAGTGGGTTGGTTCTCTGGACTTTGCCCAGAGCTGGAGAATCAGTCTAGTGGGACATCTTTGTCTCCCCGTTTGAGAAAACTGGTCGGTTTTCAGCCGTCCGCCCTCTCCGCTGGTACGCGCTCCAAACCTCTCTCCACGGAATCTTCAACGCTGTCCGCCACCACTCCTCCAAGTCACAGTGTCCTATCTTCACTTTTATTTGTGGAATTTTCACTTGGTGAGCTTTCTGGTGATTCTGGAAGGTGTTTGTTCTTTCGTTAAGTTGTAGTATTAAAATTGTTGACTATGACAGCAAGATAGGTGTTTTACCTATGCCGCCATCTTGGTTCTCGAGAGTTCAAATAATTCTTTATGTGTACATGTCAGCAATGGTATCCAGATGGTGGACACATCATGGCAATGCAAGATCCATCCTCTCTGGTTTGGTCCTGGGCTTCCTGCAGACATGCACAGCTGCCGACTGCTAGCATGGCAAGGTGTCATCAATGTCCCCCATCTCTGGACCATCCTCGTGATTGGAACAGATCTGTTAGTTCCTCACAGTCGCAGGAACCCACATGGTCTTGGAGTAGTTCTCTGAAAACACACAAACACATTCTCGACCAAAAGTTAAGAAAGGGATCCTCTATGCAAAATAGACTTGGGATTCTTTTTAATTTTTGCCTAAATGATTTTCCTTTGGCTTATTTTGACACCATGTGTGTTTTTTCATGGGTGTCCTGCAGTTGGTTTTACAAATGGAATTTACTTTACTGGAGTAAGAATTTTCTAGATGTATTTTACTTACTCGATATTTTTTTCCTTACATGATATTACCCCACTGCCCCCTCCCCTTTTTTGATTAATGGGGGCTTTTGGAAATTTTATATTGCAGTCTTGGTAATTTTAAATTTTAATTTTTGCACACAAATATGACTGCTTTAGGTTCTTTGGATGTTAGGCAATTTTACAGTGAGATGAACTACTAATAGATTTTTTAGTTAATGTTTTAGGAAAAGCTTTTTGTCCAGTACACTAAAATTTTCTTGAGTATTCACTTATTTCACTTGGCCAATTTAAATTAATCTGAAAACTTGATTACTATTTTCCTGTCAATTTTAATACTCAAGCAGAAATCTTAGTTTACCCTGTAAATACTAGTGGAAAGGAATATTTGCAATTTTGAGTAGGTCCTGAGCATTCCTGGTAATAGACTGAATTTAGATATAGGGCAGCTATTGCTGGCCGAGTCTCTGTCTGCCACCTGGGTCCTGGTATGAGTTGTGCATGGGAGGCGAAGCAGCCGTGGGGGTAGGAGTCCTCCCTCAGGAGGGGTGAGAATTCAAGCCCCTGCAAGGTTTGTTGGTGAGGTTCTGTGCCCCACCTCTGTTGACCTTTTACCTCTCTCCTGTTGGCCCCTCTGCAACTGTGCCTGTCTTAGGTTGTTCCTTCCCTGAGGAATCTTACCCGTCTCTGGCTAATCAGCCATCCTCCGGGGCCAAAACAGGGTGATGTGAGGTTCAGTTCTGTCTCCTTTGTAGTCTATGCCCCCGTGGCCTCCACATCCAGTACCTGCCATCAGTCTCTGTATATCTTTTTTTTCTGAGGTTGGTTTCTTGTAGACAACATATATATGGGTCATGTTTTCTTATCCAATCTGTTATCCTATGTCTTTTGATTGGGACATTTAATCCATTTACATTTATAGTTATTATTGATAGGTACTTATTTTTCACCATTTTTATTCTTTACCCCTGTGTTCATTCTTTGCTTTCTATTTCTTTTCTTTCAGCAGACCCTTTAGTATTTCTGCATTGCTGGTTTGGTGGTAATAAACTGCCTTAGTCCTTTTTTTGTCTGTGAAGCTCCTGATTCCACCCTCAGTTGTGATGGATAGCCTTGATGGATACAGTATTCTTGGATTCAGCCCCTTCCTTTGCATGACTTTATACATTTCATTCCAGTCCCTTCTGGCTTGATGAGTTTCTGTTGAGAAATAAGTTGCTAGTCTGATGGGGGTTCCTTTGAAGGTGACTTTCTGTCTCTCTCTGGTGGCTTTTAAGATTTTTACTTTGTCGTTGGTGTTTGCCAATTTAATTATAATGTCCCTGGTGTCTGTCTTTTGGGGTTCATTTTGCGAGGGACTCTGTGAGCTTCTTGGATTTGTGTGGAATTATTCTTCCCTATATTAGGGAAATTTTCTGTCATTATTTCTTCAAACAGGTTTTCTATTCCTTGCTCAGTTTCCTCTCCTTCTGGAACCCTTATTATTTGAATATTGTTTTGTTTTGTGTTGTCCCAAAGTTCCCTTAGGCTCTCCTCCTGGTTTTTAATTTTTTTTTTAGAAGCTGCTCTACTTGGGTATTTTTTCCTACCTTGTATTCTTGCTCACTGATGCAGTCCTCTGCTTCTTCTAGTCTATTCTTGATGCTTTCTATTGAGTTCTTTACAGCTGCAATGTCATTTTTCATTTCTTCTTGGTCCTTCTTCATGTCCTCTTGGTTTTTACACATATTGTTGAATTTGTCTTCCATTCTTTCCATCCACCCTATGACCAGTTCTCTGAATTCTTTCTCTGACAGGTTGCTTGCTTCCATTTCATTTACTTCCTTTTCTGGTGATGCCTGATTTTCTTTCATATGTGGGCTGTTTCTTTGTCTTCCCATGATCTCTCTTCTCCAGGTGTCTGGTTATGTAGTTCTCTCTCTCTCTCTTTTTGTGAGGGAATGTAGAGCTCCTCTGAATCTGTGTGCTTACACCACTTGGGAATGATGTTCTTGGGTTCGCAGTTGTTTGGTGGGTGCTATAATTGTAGATTCCCTGGGCTTTTCAGGTTTCTGATAACATCCCTTTTCCCCTTCTAGATTGCACAGTTCCCTTAATACCTTTGTATCCAGGTGGAACTGCTAGCTACTAGAGTGTAATCAAGTGGTAAATTTGTTAAGTAGTGCCAAACTGCTTTCCTGAATGGCTTCACAAAGCTACTCTCTCATGGAAATGACTTAACATGTATACCTCAGCTTAATGAGGGTGAAAACATCTCAATATCCTCATGAATTCACTAATCTGAACTACATTTCTGAACAAATTTCTCAAAACCATTCATATTTGAAGTATCCATAGCTGTGCTAGGGGATGGATGCTAAGAGACAGAATCTATATAAGCATTTTCTAACCTAGATTACTGTCATCTGGTAAGCCATTGAAATTCTACAAGGGGATAAATGGGAATGAGAGAAGAAATGAGGAAATTACTTCACTTATTTAGGAAGGGTGATGGGGTATCTTTCCTTATTAACCAACTTAGCAACTCAATTTACAAATATGGAAACTGAGACCTAGAGGTGAAGCCATTTCTCCAACGGTCATTTCATGAGTGTAATCTGCTGGGCTAGTCTGCTGACTCCCAGGAGAAGTCTGTGAGGGAGATAGGGGAGACATATGCAAAGTTAGAGAGAGATGAGGAGGTGGCTAAAGATTGCAGCTTGGGGGCTAAAGACTGCAGCTTGGGCCATATTCATTTTCAGAAACCAGCAAATGAAATAAAAATGTGAAAGGGGGAGGATCAGTTTACTGGCAACTCATGGAGACTGTGAACACTACACACAGCTAATTTAGTCTTCACCACAAATCTTATGAAGTAGGGATTATCATTTCTCTTTATAGATGTGGAAAAACAGTCTTAGAGTGTTTAAGCAACTTCCTCAATGTCTTTCAGTTAAAAAGTGTCAGAGTTTGATTCATATCCATGTCTGTTGATGCCAAAATCTTTGCTCTTAGTATGCGTGTGCAGACACACACACACACACACACACACACACACACACACACAGTTTCAAGATTGGTGTGGTTAACAGGGCCTAATGCTGAAGAAAGGTCAAGAAAAGTGAGGAGCGGAAGTGGTTTCAGAAATTGTGGTCTTAGGTGGAAAAAGCCCTTCACCAGTTTCCTCTGGCTGCCGCTGAGCAGGGCAGCTGGAGGTCATATGTGCTGATTCTGGGAGCCCCTAAAGCAAGTAGAATCACTGAAATCATTTGGGACCACAGGCAAGTGGAAATACATAGTTGGATTTGAAGCCTTAAATTAGATGCAGTTTCAAACAGAATTTTTCTGGCTTAATCACAAAGTTAAGGAAACCATAAGTGACCGATATGAACATGGCTTTTGCTCAAGTTCATAAAAATAAAATAGACAATAGAGAATATTTAAATGGTATTGATGATAACTTAATCACAAAGTTAAGAAAACCGTAAATGACCAGACTGAAAGAAGCTTGTATTGTTTGTCCAAGTACAGACAATAATATGGAGAATATTCAAATGGGATTGCTGAAAGTGCTGCCGTTTTTGTCTCTGAGTGCCTGTGTCAGCAGAACGCAGGAGGCTGGGAAGCAGCGTTCAGTTCTTCTAACTTGAAAGCTCACTGGAAAATTAATGCGTCGGATAACAAGGAGGAAAGAATGACCAAGGGGCTTTTTTACCTACATTCTCTTCTTTGGAAAAGGACATTCCGATTGGGGCATCTTAAATAGCAGACATTTTTTTTTCTTCTTCTCAAACAGCATTTTAATGAGGAGAGCATAAATAAATCCATTGCTTCCAAAAAATACAGAGATCGTAGTTGAAATGGCAGAGTGCCAGGAAAGTTGCCGTTTGGGTTTAGAAAACCCAGTATTTCATGACTGTCGGAAGACTGAGGCGGGCTTGCAGGAGAGTCTCTTTATTGAAGCCAGGTGTGAGCTCTCTCCTCTTCCTGGCTGGAAGGCTGTTTGGGTCCAGGGGAGAATTTCCTGTGGTGATTGTGCATTTCTGGCCCAAGTCCCTGGTGCACCCCAGTCTTCCCTGCTGCTCTCACAATCTCTTGTTTTTTTTCTCCCTTTCTCCCACTCTCTCCTACTCCCCCTGTTTACTCTTTCTCTCCAACTATATAAGGGCTGAATGTTTGTGTTTCCTCCCTCATTCCTATGTTGAGGCCCTAATTCCCAGGTGTTGGTGCTGGAGAGAGGTGGGGTAGAATAGGGTGGTCTTTGAGAGTAATTTGATTTGCATGAGGTCATAGGGTGGAGCCCCCAGGATGGCCTTGGCACCCAAAGGGATGAGAGTTCTCCCGTGGCCATGTAAAGATTCAGCGAGAAGATGGCTGTCTGCAAGTCAGGCGGTGGGTCCTCACAAGAACCTGACTGTGCTGGCACCTTAAACTTAAACTTCCAGGCTTCAGAACTGTGAAAATAAATGTTTATTTTTTTTAAGCCACCAGTCTATGGTATGTTGTTACAGCAGACTGAGCTGACCAAGATACTTCCTTTCCCAAGTCTACTTCCTTGAGTAGGTCTGTTCAACATGTTATATCCCAAATGTTTAAAACAATTATTTACGACTGCAATGTGGTTCACCATATTGGATATACAAAATGCTACTTACGTTCACTGTGGCTGCAGTAGAACCTCTTTGATCCAGGAATGAGAGTGTTCCTGTTCACCCTTAGCTAAGAAGATGCAGCATTTGTAAACTTTTACTGGAGAATTTCTTCTTCTGCAAAAGAGTACCTGCTTCACCACTGGCTTGTAAGGAGTAAATTAAATATGTGAAAGCCCAGAGCTGTGCCTGGCTCATAGAAGCTGCTCGGTTAATATTTGTTACTCCGAGTATAAAAGCAGGATGGCTGGTTTCCACCCTCCAAAACAAAGGAGGACTCATCCCTTCCTTGAAAGAGAAAAAGTGAGAAAATCCTGAAAAAGGGCAGAGAATTCAGAGACTAGAATTCTGAGCCAACTGTTTTGAAGTTGATGAACGTTGGGTATTGAGAAATTCTTGGATTTTGAAGAAGCCTTGAGAGGAGCCAAGGAAAATTCCAGCTATCAGGTGGGGATGGTAGCATTTTAATATGGGCATTAAACTGCTCAGCACCCCAGGTCATCTGCGGAGACCCTGTAGGTGGACCTGCAGGAATCAGTGTTTGCATTCAATGTGGTACTCAGTCTTTACCCAGCATGTTAACAAGACCTTAGCCTCAAATCCAACATGTGCTTCTTGGTTCTTGCTTTACTTGATCTCTGGGGCTATATCTGATATTGATGACCACCTCTTTCCAAAGCACTTTATAAATGACTATGTGACAAAATTGATCTTTATCTGTCATGTGGTCCTTTGTCAGATGGATCCTCTTTCTCTGTGGCCCTTCAAGAATTGGTGTTGCCAAGAATTTGATACTTACCTTTCTTCCACCCTTTTAGGCAATTTGACCAGTATCTTCCCTTCTAATCACCATCAGTTTGTAGATGATGCTCAGCATAAAACTATGCTAATCTTCCTCAGGAGGTCCTTCTAACTCAGCTTGCTCTAATTGATTGGCATGTCCCTGAGGTCTCCCTCTCACATGTCTTTGCACTCCCACTTCTCTTCAGCCCCATCCCAGGTCTTAGTTTAGCCCCCACCAACTCTCAGAAAGAACTACAGATCTTCAAACAATGCTCTGCCATTGGTTTTGCTCTCCCCACTGCTTTTGCAAAGAAAATGCACTTTGTAAGATATGTGAGTTTTTAAGAAAATTCAACCTGAGAGATTATCTCTTAATATTTGAATTTAATATGTTGACATTTATTGTGAATATTGTCATATTTGGACTGATTGCTAAAAACTTAAAAGAATATATTTGTATTTCACCCCAACTTCCCTTTTCTCTCCATTGGTTTGGAAACTATTTATTTAAATTTTTGGTAAGTCATCCATAAACTTTCAATATACATGTACATTCTAACAACATCTAAAATTATCCAAAGTCTCTGCCCTCCTCTTAGACAGGACAAGGGCGCTGGCGTTTTTTAATCCTCCTGTATGCTCCCTCTTCTACCTTCCTTATTTTTGTACTATAGAATTTTAAATACAATGTTTCCTCACCCGCAATAGTTAAAATTTAAAATAACAACATAATGTAACAGCTTCTTTGTTCACCATTTAAAAAGCTTTCTACTTTTCCCTATGTTTCTTTTACCTCTTGTGGAAATATTTAATATTTCTTTTTTTGAGTATCTATATATGTAAAAAGTCTTAGAGTTTGTATGTCTAAACATATTTGTCAACTTTTTATTTTTAACATTTTTACTCAAATTTTTTATTTACGTCTAATTGATATATGATACATATTAGTTTCTGGTGTACAACATAATGATTTGATATTTGTATATATTGTGAAATGTTTACCACAGTAAGTTTCATTAACATCCATCACCTTATATAGTTACAGAAACATTCTTTTTTTGTGTGTTGAGGACTTTTAAGATCTATTCTCTTAGCAACTTTCAAATATGCAAAACAGTATCATTAACTATAGGCACCAAGCTGTGTATTACATCCCCAGGACTTATTTTATAATTGGAAGTATATACTTTTTGACACCCCTCTTCCCCTCGCCCCCCCAAACCCAACTCTGGAAACCACTAATCTGTTCTCTGAGCTTGGTTTTTCTTTCTCTCTTCCCCTTTCTCTTTTTTTTTCAGATTCCATATATAAATGAGATAAAATGGTATTTGTCTTTCTCTGTCTGACTTATTTCATTTAGCATAATGCCATCAAAATTCATCCAAATTGTTGAAAATGGCAAATATTTCATTTCTTTTTTATGGCTGAATAATACAGTCATCCCTTCATCTCTGTGGGTTTTGTATCTGAGGATTCAACCAACCACGAATCAAAAACAGTATTTCTAATTCAATGTTGGGAATCCTTGGATGTGATGGGCTGACTGCATGCATTGTACTATGATATCTATAACAATGAAAGCATAATTAGACTGGACAGCTGAACGAACTTCTGGACGTCATTCCAGACATTCTTCTGGATGATGCCATGGCAGCAGGGGCCGAGGCAGAGGTGATTAGGGTTGATCAGGCAGACAGATGAGAGGTTAGGGGTGATCAGGCAGGCAGGCAGAGTGGTTAGGGGTAATCAGACAGGCCAGCAGGCCAGGGATTAGGAGCCAGTGGTCCCAGATTGCAAAAGTGATGGCCTACTGCTGGTTTAGGTCTGATCCCCTGTGGGGTCCTGGATTGCAAGAGGGTGCAGACCAGGCTGAGGGCCACCCCCATTGTGCACAAATTTTGTGCATCAGCCCTCTAGTTCTATATAAGAGTCTTGAGCTTCTATGAATTTTGGTGTCTGCACTGAGTCCTGAAACAGTCTTCCTTGGATTCTGAGGAATGATTGTATTCTTTTCTATATATATTCACCACATTTACTTAATCTGTTCATGCATTGATGGACACTTAGGTTATTTACTTTATCTCTTCGAAATTATAGTTCAGTGAGGTAAAGAATTTATAATGGACAGTTACTTTGCCTTTGAACATCATTTCTTTGTCTTCTAATTTTTTGTTGATGATGGGAAATCTGCTATTGTTCTTATTGTTATACCTTTGTGACTTAATTATCTTTTCTCTCTGATAGATTAAAATTTTTTTCTGTTCTCCATTTTTAGTACCAGGTGTCTAGGTCTATCTATCTATCTATCTATCTATCTATCTATCTATCTATCAATCATCTACCTATCTATCTGAAATTCAATATTCTGTGCTCATTATAAATCTGTATTTTTATTTTCCTTCAATATTGGAAACTTAACAATCATTACTTCCTTTTATATTTTTCTCCACCAATTCCTTTATTGTTTTACTTTTGAGTTGCTGTCTTTTGTTGCAGGCTTTTAATCTATCCTCCATCTCTCTCCTCTTCCTTTTCATGTCTTCCATCTTTTTATCTTCTGTGCTATATTCTGGGTGAATGGTTCAGTAATGTCTTCCAATTTCTAATTCTCCCATTAATTGTGTTCAATATTTATCCAGTCTATGAGCTTTTAATTTCAATCTTGGTATTTTTAATTTCCAGGATTTGTAATATTTGTTATTTTTCAGAACCATATGCTCTTCATTCATATTTGTTTCTTTTATTTATTTATTTTTGTTTCTCATGCATGTAGTTACTTCATCCCTTTGAGGGTTTTAAACATACTTATTTTATCTTTTATTTTTATTTTTAAATCTTTATTGTTCAGTTTATTAATTACATTGTTTCCCTTTCCCCCTATAGCTCCCCTCCACCCAATATCCATCCCACCCTCTGCCCTTACCTCCCCCGCACTATCATTTTCCAAAGGTGTATGATTTTTGTCCAGTTTCTTGCTGCACCTCCCACAGCCCTCTTCTCCCCAAGAATTGTCAGTCCATTCCCTCTCTATGCCCATGATTCTCTTATATTCACCAGTTTATCTTGTTCATCAGATTTTTATATTCATTTGATGATAGATGTGTATTTCTTGTTCATAATTTTTTTTGATGTTTCTATTTTTTTAATCTTTATTGTTCAGTTTATTAATTACATTGTTTCCCCTTTTTATCCCCCTATAGCTCCCCTCCACCCTGTACCTATCCCACCCTCCACCCTCACCTCCCCCTCCCCACTGTCCTCTCCAATTGTTGCAAGATTTTTGTCCAGTCTCTTGCTGCACTTCCCACAACCCTTTTCTCCCCAAGAATTGTCAGTTCATTCCCTCTCTATGTCCATGTCTCTGTTATATTCACCAGTCTATCCTGTTCAACAGCCTATCAATTCACTTGATTTTTATGTTCATTTGTTGATAGAAGTGTATTTGTTGTTCATAATTTTCATCTTTATCTTTTTCTTCTTCCTCTTCTTAAAGAATATCTTTCAGCATTTCATATAATGTTGGTTTGGTGGTGATGAACTCCTTTAGCTTTTTCTTATCTGCGAAGCACTTTATCTGACCTTCAATTCTAAATGATAGCTTTGCTGGGAGGAGTAATCTTGGTTGTAGATTCTTGCTATTCATCACTTTGAATATTTCTTGCCATTTCCATCTGGTCTGCATAGTTTCTGTTGAGAAATCCGCTGACAATCGTATGGGTGCTCCTTTATAGGTAACTAACTATTTATCTCTTGCTGGTTTTAATATTCTCTCTTTGTCTTTTGCTCTTGGCATTTTAATTATGATGTGTCTTGGTGTGGTCCTCTTTGGATTCCTATAGTTTGGGGTTTTGTGCAGTTTTTTGACTTTTAAGTCAATTTCACCAGGCGAGGGAAGTTTTCGGTCACTATTTCTTCAAATAGGTTTTCATTATCTTGCTCTCTCTCTTTTTCTGGCACCCCTATAATTTGGATGTTGGTATGCTTGTGGTTGTCCCAGAGGCCCCTTACGCTATCTTCAATTGTTTGATTCTTTTTGCTTCTTGCTTTTCCAGCTGAGTGGATTTTGCTTCTTTGTATATCAAATTTTTGACTTGATTCTTGCGATCATCTAGACTGCTTTTAGGTCTTTGTATAACATTTTTTATTTCAGTCAGTGTATGCTTAATTTCTAGTTGGTCCTTTTTCATATTCTCAAGGGTCTCGTTCATATTCTTGAGGGTCTCGTTCATATCCTCGAAGGTCTCATTAAGTTCATCAGCCTTTTCTAGGAGTCTCTTGAAAAACCTTGTAATTGTGGTTTTGAACTCTATGTCCAGTCATTTTTTCCCCTCCATTTCTTTCACATCTGATTTCTTTCCATGTCTCTGCATTTTGGCTGCTTCCCTGAGTTGGTCGATTAGCTTTGTGGTAGATATCCTCTAGGGGACAGTGGCTCAACCTGAGGTGGATACTCTTGGTGCAGCCCTCTATGGGTTGCACAGTGTTGTTGAAGTTAAGCCTAGATTATTGTTGTTAGCACAAGGAGGGTTTGACCTCCAGGCCAATTGGCTGTGAGGATCAGCTATGCTCAGGTTGGATGGGCAGAGTCTCCAGGCTGAGCAGGCAGCCTTGATTTCCTGTCAGCTCCATCCTATGCAGTACCTGAGTCTCTGTGCCTGGTTGTAATGGCTGCACGCACCTCTGAGAGAAAGCTGCTGCCGAGCTCTACCCACTGCCGGACAATTCAGCCTCTCTCCAAATGACTCTGCACACCCAAAGTCTCACCCAGAGTTGTAAAACAATGCAGTCCAGTGGTTTTCCTTCTTTCTCTTTTTACTCCCAAATGAGAGAGCAAGTCATGAGTCCTCTCTGCATGTTTGCGTGCTACTGCAGTTCCCAAGTGTACGTGCCCTCTCTGCAAGCTTGCAGACCTCTGCAGTGCACGAGTTTCAGTGTGCTTACTGTCCAGTTTCCTTACTGTCCAGTTTCACCCTGTATGGGTGTGGGTTCCCCGGACCTTGTCTGGAACTGGTGAATCAGTGCAGTGGGAAGCCTTTGTTTCCTTTCCTGTTCGAGAAAACCAGCTGGGTTTGCAGCCACCTTCCCTTTCCTCTTTCACGCATGGCTCCAAACTTCTGACTCTGCATGTATCCACAACTCTGCCCTCCACCGTTCCTCTGAGTCACAGTGTCCTATCTTTACTTTTATTTGTAGAATTTCCACACAGCCAGCTTTCTGGTGATTCTGGATTATGCTTATTCTGTCGTTAAGTTATAGTTTTGAAATTTTTGTGGGGGTAGCAAGATAGGTGTTTACCTATGCCACCATCTTGGTTCTTCCTCTTCCCCTAAACATACTTATTTTAAATGAATTCAAGATTATTCAGGTATTTCCATTTTTGAGGAAATATATATTTTTTTCTGGTTGTTGAGATGGTAGTCTGACTTTTTTATATTTCATTTAAAATTTAGGTTTGCATATGTTCTTTTAAAATTAGTGTTTCAGGTTTCTTCCCATACATTCCCAGAAGTGGGATCCCTAGGTCAAATGGCAGTTCTATTTTTAATTCTTTTGAGGAAACTTCATACTGTCTTCCACAGTGCTGCACAGTCTGCATTCCCACCAGCAGTGCACTAGGGTTCCCTTTTCTCCACATCCTTACCAACACTTGTTTGTTTATTTATTGATGGTAGCCATTCTGATAGGTGGGAGATATCTCATTTTGGTTTTAATTTGCATTTATCTGATAATTAGTGAGAATGAGCATACTTCCACTTATCTATTGCCATCTGTATGTCCTATTTGGAGAAGTGTCTGTTCAGGTCCTTTGCCCATTTCTTAATTGAGTTGTTTTATTAGTATTGAGTTTTATAAGTTCCATATACATTTTGGATATTAAGCTTTTTATCAGATGTATCAGCTAATATGTTCTACCATTCAGTGGGCTGTCTTTTCATTTTGTCGATGGTTTCCTTTACTGTGAAAATAAAGTTTTAGTTTATTCATTGTAGTATTACTTACAAGAACCAAGATTTGGAGGCAGGCCAGTAGATGAGTAGATAAAAAAGCTGTGATATTTACACAATGGAATATTGTTCAGCCCTAAAAAAGAAGGGAATCTTACCTTTTGCAACAGTATGGATGGACCTGGAGAGTATTATGCTAAGTGAAATAAGCCAGACACATGTGGAATCTAATGAACAAAATAAGATAATTAAGCTAACTCATAGATAAAAAAAACAGACTGACAGTTGTCAGAGAAGAGGGATTTGGGAGCTGAGTGAGAAGTGTGATGAGATTAAGCAAAGAAAAAAAAAAGAAAGAAAGGCTCATGGCCTGGCCGGTGTTGTTCAATGGATAAGTGTCCACCTATGAACCAGGAGGTCATGGTTCAATTCCCAGTTAGAACACATGCTGGAGTTGCAGGCTTGATCCCCAGTAGGGGATGTACAGTATATAATATCCTATATAATAAAAACCTAACATGCAAATTGTTCGACTGGGAATTTGATCTGGAGTTCTACCACTCACTATGATGTGCACTGACCACCAGGGGGTGGCACAGAACATGGCAGGCATTGGCAATGTGGCGCTGGCAGTGGGCAGCAGTGGAGGCACTGCTGGCCCCAATGGGTCCCAACAAGAGGGGGGCCGTGGCAGGACGGTGGAGCACATGAGCGGGTAGCGCTAGGCCAACGCAGGTGTGAGTGAGAGCCTGATCATCCTCCTGATGGCCCTGCAGAGGATAACCAGTGGTGGCAGTGGAGGGTCTAGCCCCAATCAATCGCCCTGCAGGTGGGATGGTGGAGCAGGTGAGGAGGCAGCGCCAGGCCATAGTAGGGTGCGAGGCAGTGGGGCTGTGGGACTGGGAATGGAAGCTGAGGTCTGATCCCCACAGACCACTCTGAGGGATCCCATCTGTGCACGAATTTGTGCACTGGGCCTCTAATCTATAATACTCATGGACACAGACAATAGGATGGTTATTGCCATAGGGAACAGGGTTGGAGTGGTGGGGGGTTTGGGAGGAGGCAGAAGAAGGTGAAAGGGGAATAAATGGTGAGGGAAGAAGACTTGACTTGTAAACACACAATGCAATATACAGATGATGTATAGTAGAATTGCATACCTGACACCTGTATAATTTTATTAACCAATGTCATCTCAATACATTTAGTTAAAAATAAGTAAAATTTAGGCTTGCATGCTCATTTTGATTGGCTTTCCCCTCCCTGCAGCTGTGGGTTATTTTCTTCCCTATCTAGTGGTTTTGACATAGCCTCCACCCAACTCCCAGTAACTCTGTTCTAGAATCAGGTTGAATATTTTTGGCTAGGTCCCTTCCCCACATACTGAGTATATACATGCAGCCCCCAAACTGGTGGGCAGCTTCACTCAGAGTGGGACTCTGAGGCTGTGCTTGCTGTCTCCTGGCACTATAGGCCCATGGCTATAGCTTTCCTGACTCTTTTTATAAATGAGAGAAATCAGCACACCTGAGGCTTCAGGCATTGGTCTTGGCGGAGGTTCTCCGCCATGCTTGGAAGGTTTTGTTCCCTGTTATCCGAGAGAAATCAAACTTTGCTATCTCTGCCCTCTTGACCAAGAGACTAAGAAGCCCGTGGCTTCAGCTTATTTACTGGTGGCCATTTCTCTTATTTGATATTTTAGTGTGATTTTATTTTAAACATGGACAAAGAATGTTTCACGTCTTATTTCTGTGCTTGGAGTAAAGTTGGAAAGTTCAGAACGTGAAATCACAAAGGCATCTGGCCTAGAAGTTCCTCTTCTGGTTTATCTTTGTGCTCCCCTGCTTGTCACTGAGCAGGTGCTTCTGAGACTAGGGCCTGTTGGAGGATGGAGGGTAAGAAAGTCAAGTTAGATGAAGTCAAGGAGAGTTGTGCATATGGAGTTGGGCTTCACGAACACCAGTGGTTGTCTGAGGCCTCTTGCCTCTGACTGTAAAGCCTACCTCAGAAACCTCTTCTTCCTGGCAGACAGACCATCAGGGTGTTCAAGTGTCCTTATTGCTAGAGACAGTACTGATCCTCTTGTAGAAAAGCATACTCATCCACTTAATAGCCTCCAGTGTCAGTGCTTAAGGAAGTGTAATACCCTTAAAGCTGATTTGTGGTTCAACAGGTGATTGGCTAGTCTCAAATTTGGGTTTTGGGGCCAGCAGGTCAGTGTTTATCTTCAGTTACCAACGCAGCAGTAGAAACAGGAGCCGCTCTGATTGATGATGGGATACCACCCCGTGTGAAAAGCTGCTCTCAGAGAAGCCATAGAGGAGATAATCTGCTTTAGGCGAATCAAGTACCCTCTGTGGAGAAAAGTAAGTCAGCAATTGTGCTCAGCAGGAAACTTTGTCAGTGGGTTGTCGGAACTCAAGGATGTGATTACAATCTAACTTCAGCGTAACTTTGACTCTTCTGTGTACTTTTCTCATTTATCCTGTGAGTCATAGAAATATTTTTGATGATTGCAGTAAAGTCTATGGCTATTTGTATTTAACTTCACCAAGCTGGGAGAGCCTTATCCAACTATAGAAAAACAAAACAAAGCTAGAGTGCCACATCGTTATGATCTGTATTTCTAGCACATGGCCTCAGAGCTCTCTTGGCCTTTGATTAGACATGAGTAAGATTTAGAAGACTGAGTGCTGGGTGCATTGGGCATCTCAGTTGGCTGTAATTTCCTGCAGTTTGGAGTCCCTGCTGGCTCAGCAAAGTAGAGCAAATATTGGGTGTTTTTGCCTATCCAGCCCCATTTCCATTCTTCTAGGAACTGAACGCTTCTTTCTTCTGGAGAATATTTTCACAGCCTGCGCCAGGTCCATGCTGCCACAGAGGAGGCCACATGACCTAGGAGTTAGAAATGCGCCCATGGTGGGAGCAGTCTCCCCGAGAGATTTCTGCTATCATTATCAGAAAACACTTTCATTCCACTGGGCTCTAAGCTGGCAAGTCTTCCAACCTTCTGGAGAGCAGCTGTCCAGCAGATGGAGCCAGAGGCAGAGCTCTGAAACCATTTAAAACATTATTTTTAGATTTATTTGTAATAAAAAGAGCATATATTTTAGGTATACAATGTGATGATTTGATGTACATGGTGAAATGATTATAGTCAAGCTATTGACATATCTATCTCCTTATGAGCTCCTGAAATTTACTTTCTAAGCAAATTTCCAGTATTCAATATAGTATTTTAACTATAATCATCACTTACATGTGAAATCTAATGAACAAATATCTAGATATTAGATATCTAGAATTATTCAAATATCTAGATATTATATATCTAGAATTATTCATCTTACATAATTGCAACTTTGTATCCTTTGATCAAAATCTCCCCATAACCCTTGGTAACCACTGTTCTACTCCCTACTTCCATGTATTTGATTTTTTAGATTCAACATGTAAGTGAGATCATGCAATATTTCTTGTTCTGTGCTTATCTCATTTAGCATAATGCCATCCGTGTTGTCACATATGGCAGGATCTCCCTTTTTAAGGCTGAATAATATTCCATTATTTTTTATTTACCACAATTTATTTATTCATCTGTAAATAAACACTTGTTTCCATATCTTGAATATTGTGAATAATACTGCATTGAATATGGAGTATGGATATCTCTTTGAGGTACTGATTTTTTTTTTCCTTTTGGTATGTTCTCAGGAGAGGAGTTACTGGATCATATGATAGTTCTATTTCTAATATTCTGGGGAACCTCCATACTGTTTTCCATTGTGGCTGTAGCAGTATACAATCCCACTAATAGTACATAAGTGTTTCCTTTTCTCTACATCCTCCTCATTACGTGTTCTCTTTTATCTTTTTTATAATAGCCTCTGATGACATTGAGGCCTTATACTCAGCCTTGCTTGATGTCAAGTGCAAGCCCAGGGATTGATTTTGGCTTTAGCTAATTTAAGTTGAATGTCTGTCACTTGAGATTAAAAGTGTCCTAACCCTTATGAGTAAGAGTTGGGATTCATTAATAAAAAAGCCGATGTGCATATTCACCCCTCCGAGGCCCAAGCTACTTATGAAGCACCTAGCTACTTATGAAGCTCACTGGGCAAGCCTTGACTTTTTGGGTGTCTAAGCTTTGATCAACTGAAACTGGAGGATCCAAAGAGTCAAAACTGGGGAAAGGGAGAGGAGGTATAGGACCATGAAGTGGGGCATCTGTTTGTCCTAGCAGCTATCAGGAACTGCAGTTATTGTGTACCTAATTGCAGAAAGGGCCAGCAACTGACTGAGGATTCCCGTCTCTGGACACTTCAAGTGCTTTCTATTCACTCACCCAAGGCTACTGAAATAGCACTTACCCAGAGAGCCAAAGCAATTTTCCCTAGGCCACACAACCCCCCTTTAAATTTTCAGGTAATGTCTCCACTTGTCAGACCACATTTCCTTCCTGCCATGGGGAAAAACTAAGCAACAGTTAGAAAGCACAAGTGGGCACAGGATTCCACAAACAGCAGGGGAAAGTGTTCTGTAGACAGATGACAGTGAGCGTGATCTGTGTAACTGTGAGCTTCTGCAGAATAGGTGGGCTTTCTAGAAGTTCAAGAGAAGGAGAACAGGGCAGGTAACCTCTGATCTTGCCACCTCCTGGCAAAAGTCGTGGAGCTTCTGACTCAGAGCACACAACTATAGTGAGGCTGCGTGGGGTGAGAGGACTATCAGGCGAAGAGACATAGAATGAGTGTATGAAGCAAAGCAGATGTGAGGAGGAGGGCGGATTTGTGATTAGAATCTTGTTCTTTCCTTCTATATGTCATGCTATGAAGGGACCCTTACACCTTAATATGGATCGGAAGAGAAACACTGAAATGTCATTGAGGGGCAAAGCCTGGGTGGGGGCTGTTGTCAGGAGGATGGGGTGAGGGAGGAAGTGGTTTTGTAGGAGGATGAAAGAGAGGTGGGTGAAGACTGATTCTTACCCAGAAGTTGCCCTCAAGGTATGTAAGGAAGGCCTGGAATGCTGGCCCTTAGGGAGATCCCACACCTTGGTCCTGACCCGTGTAGAGCTCAGAGGCCTGGGATCAGAAGAAACCTGCTGAGAAAATGTAGAGTTTCCTGCCTTGAGGTCCCTCTATGCTGACTGGTCCTAGCCACAACTGACATTCCAACTGGTAAGAACACACAGAGCACACAGGACTGTTCCATCCCCTCTGTCCAGACATCTTTCTGCTGGGAGGCCAGTGCCCTCTGTCTGTTCCCTATGGTGTCCATCCCGTCAACCATGGCCTGGCCTTTACTCCACAAGCTGCTGTATCTCATTCTCAGCACCTCCGTGCTCTGTGCCTGCGCAGTGCCAGGACAGATGCCCTTACCTTTCTGACTTTTCTGTGCCCTTTAAGCCCTTCCACAAGATTTCCCCTTTGAAGGGCAGATGACGGAGGTGTGTGCACAGTTTGTGTTCCTAACAACAACAACAACAACAAAAAAAACACCTCTGAACTCTGTCTGTGGTTTGTCAGTGTCCTCCCCCTGTCTCCTTTTCCCAGCCTCTGCCCTACCCCATGTGGTTCCTCTGGCTGGCCGTGGGTAGGAAGCCTCCGTTTGCCTCCACACCATCAAGGTCTTCCCTCCAATCCCCCAGCTCTACTCCCCAACAGGGAGAGTATTTGGAGGCAAAAAACCTATTGCTGATGCCATTTAATGTGCAAACAAAGTGGGAGATACCACTGTAGGAAAGACTTTTGTGACATATTTCAAGATCCTTGTGATGATGTCAGAGATGAGACTAAATGGATGACAACACACACTAAATATTTCTATTCCATGCATTGCAATTTAGCATTGGTTAGAGCATGCGGAACCCTAAGCTGGGAAATACAGTCACAGGAGCTCTTTGGAGGTTCTTTGAACATAGGCTGATGTTGCAGCTCTGGGTTCTTGGGCACAGGCAGATGTGACTTCACTGTGGGTCCTGCTGGTTTGTGATAACGCAGGTGACTGAAGCTGCAGTCAGGCAGAGGGAGGAGATGCACACTTCACTAGGTGCTTTGTTTTGTGTCCCAGGAAAGCTTGACAGCTCCTACTCCACATTGAAACCTCTGTCTTGTCAGCGCTCTTCCCTTGTGGTGCCATCTCCTGTTGGCCTCACCACAGGGAGACTTCCTATTGGGCACCTGGGGCAGACGCGGCCACAACCGCCGGAGTCCTGCGCTGTCTTCCTTGTGGTGAGGCGCTAGGGCTGGCTGCCATGACGGAGCCAGTGCTCCAGGGTTATGCTGGTTGACCAAATTGGTCAGCTGAAAAATTCCTTAAAATACCCCAGGGGCATGTATTTATTTTGTGTCATTTTTGAAAGGATAAATATTCTAAAACCCTGATGCCAAAAAAGAGAGCCCTATGACTTTTATAAAACTGGCCATGCTGCAAGTTAAAACAAAAATTAGTTAAAAGACTAGAAATTATGGGTACAAAAATATCTCTACTAATAGTTTACTGTCTGGCTTGAGTGAGTTTAACTTTAAGGTGTGGTGGCTCTGGAAATTTATCATGAGTCACTACATAATAACTGGCTGCACTATCAGGCATCAGCCCACACACAATTTTCCAGCCCTGAACTTTGAGTGTTTCATACAAAATGAAAATAATACAGTCTTATGTCTTATTCTAGGGATGAAGTGGTTGGCACCACTTTAGACTTTACTAAAGACTTGTGAATTTGACGTTTCCTACCAAATTTGAAATATTTTGAGGAAGCATCTTGTTTTGAGTTGGAAAGCACAAATCTTGTTAAAGAGTAAAACCACGCAGATGCAGTCTCTTGTGTATAGGTTTATTTCCTCCTTTGTAGGTTATTTGCTTGACCTGGACCATCATCTCTCCAAATGGCCAACTCAGCCCTTAGGCTCATAATTACACATTTGAAGGAAAACTAACCCAGCAAACACAGATGGCTATCTCTGCAGGCTTTATTTTCGCTTGTCTTTTTCTTGCCTTCTGTTCTCTTTCTGGGACTAGAAAGCCAGAGATATACTTTCTCCTGTGCTGAATCAAAAACAACTTCAAGGAGGAGGCAGTAAATTGATCCTTTCTTTTTTTATACACTGTAACTGGTCTTGAGTTTTAATAGTCACTCAAGTACCCTTAGAAGACCAATTTTATGTCAACTCATGGGAGACCAACGTTTTCCTGAAAGCCTTTCTCAGCCCAGGGCATCTTCTTGACTCTTCCAATTCTTCCCATTTTCCTGGTTCTGCTAAATCCCTCCTTCCTTGACTCGCTACTTACTTGTCCGTGTTCTTCTTTCTTCAAGATTCCAGTGGCACTTGCAGTGCACCTCCTGGATGCTTCCTCAGTGCCTTTTAATTTATTAAATAAATATATTTGCCCAAGTTTCTATTTTATCTTTGACTAGTATATGAGTTCCTTGAGGAAAAAATACTTTGTTCATTTTTGTCATCCTCATTGTCTAATACACAGTCTGCACCCCAGAAAGCCTTCTGATTGAGTTGCCAAGGTAGTTTGTATGTTCATTAACTTTTACTTAGGGCAAACCATGCAATGAATGTGTTAGGCCTTTTCACCTCCAGGGTCTTGCTGAATCTTCTCAAGGACTCTGGAAGATAAACATTATACAAGTCTTTAGGTGATGGAGCTAAGTCACAGAGAGCTTCCCTGAAGTCCCCCTGTCACCTCCCCCCACCCCCAAGCCAGGATATGGCAGAGCCAAAGCCCCATTCCCCATTTAATACTTTTTCTGCCATGCCATCTTTACCATGGGAAGTAGGATTATCAAGGCCAAGAGGCAGAGCTGCCTCCTGGTCCTGGAAGGGAAGCCTATCTAGGAAGTCAGCCTGAGGAGTCTTGGCACCTGTTGGAGGTGACTGCAGGAAATAAACAACTGTGCAAATTGCTGGCGAGTTCCCTCCTGCTGGCCTGGACCCACGGCCCTAGCTGGGACTGGACTCGGGCCATTCTAGTTCTCTCTAAGCTCTCAGCATGGTTCTTCCGATTACATCCTTGTTATGCTGACATCACTGGGCCCTGATGGCAGTGGGCAGGGACAGTGCCTCCGACACTCTTTCATATTTCTTGCTGATGGTCGTTTCAATTCGGTGGACTTGTGCTCTTGCGCTTGCAGGGTCACGCAGCATGTCTTCTTCCAGACAGCGCTTGCCGCAGGCAGACAGGACAGGAGACTGGCCCAGAGGACACGGAGGCAAATCTGTAGGAACGGAGAAGGGCTCTGAAGTCCCTGGAGCCCATGGTGGGTGTGGGGTCTCGCTGCAAATCTGCATTTTACCCTCCCAGGGCAGCACCCATGGCACTGCGCCCCGGCTGCCTCACGCACCCACGCAGTCTCTGGGCTCGCCTGGCTGGGAATCCGCGTGACCGTGACAATGAGAAATCTGGAGCCTACCAAAAGAGCATTACGACAAACGAGAAGACTTGGCCAATGCACTCCAGCGGTTTTAGGTAATTTTCCTTTGTTAGTCAATAAACCAGTTTTCGGAGGTGGGAGGGATGTGAAAAGTTTCACCCATACACGGCAGTTTCTCAGTGTCAAATGTCTGTCACAAATTTTGCCTGCGGTTACCTCTGAAGCCTGCAATTTAAAAAAAAAAAAAACACGCAGCAATTATCTCAACCAAAGTGCAATTGAGTGCACTTTCCAGTGGTTGGTCCTCAGGCTCCTTTCCCAACAATGTTTTCCTCGTGCACAAAGCCCAAAGGAGCGTGTGCGCGGCTCCCGGAGCCGAGAAGTCAGCTCCGCGGAAAATTTGCATGCTGTAATCGAGCTGCCGGGAACACTCGGGACATCATTCTTCAGGCCTGCGATGGTCCTGATTCCCTGCACCCTTCCAGGCTGGCCATGGAAACGGCAGCCAGACTCCTTCATTCTCCTGTGACCTGGTTCTCAGCTCGAATCTTCACAAACCAGCTCCCGTTCCCTGGTTTTCAGGAGGTTGTAACTGACCACCCCTTAGCCTTCCCCTCCCTTACACTCATACAGTATGTCATGTTTTTACAACTCAAGCATCGCGTTTATTGGATAATTTAGCACAGGGTCATGGTATGACCCTAGATACTGGGTAAGTTCTTGGAGGGAAAGCACGTAGTGGATGCTAAGTACTTTTGAATGCATAAACAAAGAGATTTGCGTTCTTTGAAATTTTTCCAGTGCACACCTGTAATTGGCCCTGTGCACACACAGGACGTGGAGGTGTAATTGGGATCAACTTGAGGAAGGATTCCCTGTAAAATGCCGGAGGATAATTTTTAAGAAAGTTACTTGGCCAATCACTCCTGGTTGGTAGGTTGAGTTTAGCATAGGAATCGTGAGTCTGCAGAGGTTCCTTGTGTGACCTAAAGCTCAAAGAGACAATATGAAATATGAGTATTCCTTGTGTGTGGACAGTGTTGAGGAAGGGGATTAAATTGGGTTCTGTCATTGCATTGCATTGAAGCAGTACACAGCTGACTTGAAGGAAACTTGTGTCACTTTATCATTCCATCATGCTATATCCTGGGACACTTTCTTGTGTATTGGTGCACCCTTTTCTCGGAATATATATATTTTGTTCAGATTATTACAGGTGTTCCTCTCCCCGACCCCCATAGCTCCCCTCCACCCAATTCCCCACCTTACCCCCTGCCCTTACCCCCCACCACTGTCTTTATCCAGAGATGTACATTTTTTGCCAATCTCTTCCTGCACCCTTCATACCCTCTTCCCCCTGAGATTGTCAGTCTGCTCCATTTTTATGTTCCTGATTCTATTATATTCATCAGTCCATTCTATTAATCAGATTCTTCATTTACTTGATTTTTAGATTCACTTGTTGGTAGGTATGTATTTATTGTCATTTTATTGTTCATAGTTTTTATCATTACCTTTTTCTTCTTCTTCTTAAAGAATACCTTTCAGGATTTCATATAATCCTGGTTTGCTGGTGATGAATTCCTTTAGCTTTTTCTTGTCTGTGAAGCTCTTTATCTGAATGATAGCCTTGCTGGGTAGAGTAATCTTGGTTGTAGGTTCTTGCTGTTCATCACTTTGAGTATTACCTGAGTATTACCACTCCTATCTGGCCTGCATAGTTTCTGTTGAGAAATCAGCTGACAGTCATATGGGTACTCCCTTGTGGGTAACCAGTTGTTTTTCTCTTGCTGCTTTCAAGATTCTCTCTTTGTCTTTTGCCTTTGGCATTTTAATTATGATGTGTCTTGGTGTGGTCCTCTTTGGATTCCTCTTGTTTGAGGTTCTCTGTACTTCCTGGACTTGTAAGTATATTTCTTTCACCAGGTTGGAGAAGTTTTCTGTGATTATTTCTTCTAGTAGGTTTTTAATATTTTGTTCTCTCTTTTCTTCTGACACCCCAATAATTTGGATGTTGGTACGCTTAAGTTGTCCCAGAGGCTCTTTACACTATCTTCATATTTTTGGATTCTTTTTTCTTTTTGTTTTTCTGGTTTGGTGCTTTTTGTCTCCTCATATTTCAAATTTTTGGTTTGATTCTTGGGGTCCTTTGACTTGCCATTGAATTTCTGACAGTGTATGCTTAATTTCTTACTGGTCCTTTTCCATTTTCTTGGCATTCTCAGTAAGATCCTTGAAGGGTCTCGGCAGATTTTAGAAGATTCTTGAGCAACCTTATAAATGTGGTCCTGAACTCTATGTTCAGTAGTCTGCTTTCCTCCATTTCGTTCATTCATGACATGTTTGTTTGTCTGTCTCCACATTTTACTGCTTCCCTGTGCTGATGGAGTGGAAGAACTGTTGTACTGGAGACACGTCTATGGGGCAGGTCTTGCTTCAGTTGGGCTTTGGTGCTCACCAAGTCTGCCTCTTGAATGTGTCATTTACGGATGTGAGTAGTTGAATTCTGGTGTCATCTTACACTGACCTCTAGATACACTAGCTTCTGGATCTCCAATGGGGTGCAGGTCAGTTACTGTCTGAGGCAACCCAGCAGGAGCTACAGTGAGAACTACAGTTTTCTCCTCTTTGCTTGGGGTTTGGAGGTTTTGGAGCTGTCTGACCAGAGCTACAGTTTGTTAGATTAAGCTATGATAGGGCAGGCCATTTATATGCAAATGCTGCTGTACACAGCTTGAGTGGGCTTGCAGATTGAGTGGGGTGGGATCTCAGGGAATCACTAGGCTAGGGCGTGACAAACAGCGATGTCTGCCAGTCAGCCCTCTCAGCATCTCTGGGTTTCCATGTGCCTGCGTTCCCCCACTCCCGCACTGTGAGCAATGATTGCTGCGTGTACCTCTGCAACCTGATGGCAAACAGTCCAGCTTCTCCCCATAGGAGTCTGGGTCGCCAGCGTCTCCCCAGAAACTGGAGTTCAGAATAATCAGGAGCTTGTTTCCCTTCGGGTTGAAAAAAGCAGCACCCCGTTGCCCGCTGCCAGCCCAGTTTACTAGCCTCTGTATCTCAGCTTTTCAGTGCTTGTGCATGTCTCAATGCTCTTTTCTCTTTCTTCTAGTTGCAGAACTTCCACTTGGCCAGCTTTCCCATGGTTCTGAGTGATAGACATTTTGTCTTTTAGTTGTAGTTTTGAAATTATTGTGCGAGGCAGCAGTTTAGGTATTTACCTATGCCGCCATTTTGGTTTCTCCATGTGATTCTATATTTTTAACCATAAAATGTTTCCAAAATGGAACTTTAAATATCCAGAGTTCAGATAAGTTCAGACAGTAGACTTTGAGCTATGCTTACGAGCAAGTGTTGGGGGATGTTTCTTGGTACAATTTGGTGTAAAGACAGGTGAAAACTTTCTTCTGGAGGTTTGTATTAGCCGTCTCCATGGTTCTGAGTTTCCAAGGCCAAAGAGAGGCAAAGCTGCAAAATTGAAATTTACCTTTAGAAATGTATTACCTCTCTTCCCATTTACTGGTTGCTCTTACCCATGGTAATGGTATCTTACTAAAAGGTAATGGGTGTGCAATGGTGTGCAAACCGATTGTACAAATGGCTTCATTCCCCAGCCCCCTACCAGAATCTGTGTCCAAGCTGATGTGGCTTGAAACAGTTGAAGTGACTCCAAGTTCAACTGGAGCTACTGGCGAGGCTTAGTTTCAAAATTAGGAAGTACTCTCCTAGGCAGCATTTACGGAAGTGAATACAGATTAAGGAGGTGGGATTTCTGTGTTGGTCAGATGACATTTGTTCAGTTCTGAGGATCACCTTTTAAGACCAATATTGTTAAGTCGGGGCACATAAAGGTAAGGGAAAGAAAACATGAGAACAATGTTGTAGGAGGAATGACAGAGGATTTGAGCATTTGAAGTCTGACCAGAGGCTAGGATAGGCTGGTCCTATAATCTGAAGGTTGACAGGTAGAGATGATCTAGTTTAAACACCTCTCTGGTGTTCAAATTTATCTTCTACATAACTCTGCCAGGTTAATCAACTAACCTTGGCCTGGATATCTTTAATGACAGAAAACTCACTACCCAGAATTTTAGAACATGGCAGTCTCCTTTAAATAGTTTAAGCAGAATGGTATAAAATCTCCAAAGGACAGTGGGGAGGGGGGAATGAGAGAAAGGCATTCTTTTGGTTCAATATGGCCAGATAATATTCATGAGAAATGTTGTGAGGATGTAGAAGTTGGCATTGGGGTGGGGTGTAAGTTCCCCACCAGTGTCAAGATCTGCTATCTTTATACTTAAGTCAAGGTTCTTTTTACTATGAGACAAACTCAAGTAAAAAGAAGATGTAGGGTATGCCTTGCTGGTGTGGCTCAGTTGGTTGAGCATTGTCCCATGCACCAAGAGGTCTTAGCTTTGAGTCCTGGTCAGGACACATGGCTAGGTTGTGGGCTCAAACCCCAGTAGGCAGCATGTTAGAAGCAGCTAATCGATGTTTCTATCTCTATATCTCCATCTCCCTTCCTCTCTCTCTCAAAAAATCAATACAAACATAAAAAGATGTGAAATAAGAATACAGTAATCTATCTCATTTCATTGACTGTCAAGAACCAGAAACAAGGCAGATCAATGAAACTGAATCTAGAAATTTCAGAACCAGGATTATGAAGGCACATGGTCTTTTCCTCTACCTGTCTCTGTTGCTCTACTCTTTATTTTTTCTTTTTATATATTTTAATCTTTATTGTTCAGTTTATTAATTACATTGTTCCCTTTTTGTTCCCCCTATTGCTCCCCTCCACCTGGTACCCATCCCACCCTCTGCCCTCGCCCCCCTCCACTGTCCTCTCCAATAGTTGTATGATTTTTGTCCAGTCTCTTGCTGCACTTCCCACACCACTTTTCTCCCCAAGAATTGTCAGTCCATTCCCTCTCTATGTCTGTGATTCTGTTACATTCACCAGTTTATCCTGTTCATCAGCTTATTAATTCATTTGATTTTTAGATTCATTTGTTGATAGATGTGTATTTGTTGTTCCTAATTTACACTTTTATCTTTTTCTTCTTCCTCTTCTTAAAGAATATCTTTCAGCATTTCATATAATATTGGTTTGGTGGTGATGAACTCCTTTAGCTTTTTCTTATCTGCGAAGCACTTTATCTGACCTTCAATTCTGAATGATAGCTTTGCTGGGTAGAGTAATCTTGGTTGTTGATTCTTGCTGTTCATCACTTTGAATATTTCTTGCCACTCGCGTCTGGCCTGCATCGTTTCTGTTGAGAAATCTGCTGACAATCGTATGGGTGCTCCCTTATAGGTAACTAACTGTTTTTCTCTTGCTGGTTTTAATATTCTCTCTTTGTCTTTTGCTCTTGGCATTTTAATTATGATGTGTCTTGGTGTGGTCCTCTTAGGGTTCCTATATATTGGGGTTTGGTGTGCTTCTTGGACTCCTAAGTCAATTTCTTTCACCAGGTGTGGGAAGTTTTCGGTCACTATTTCTTCAAATAAGTTTTCATTGTCTTGCTCTCTCTCTTTTTCTGGCACCCCTATAATTCAGATGTTGGTTGCTTGAGGTTGTCCCAGAGGCCCCTTACACTATCTTCAATTTTTTGGATTCTTTTGGTTTCTTGCTTTCCCAGCTGAGTGGATTTTCCCTCTTTGTATTTCAAATCTTTAATTTGGTTCTTGTGGTCCTCTAGAGTACTTTTAGGTCTTTGTATAACATTTTTTATTTCAGTCAGTGTATGCTTAATTTCTGGTTGGTCCTTTTTTATATCCTTGAGGATCTCGTTCATATTCTCGTAGGTCTCGTTCATTTCCTTGTAAGTCTCATTCATTGCCTTGTAGGTCTTGTTCAGTTCCTTGTAGGTCTTGTTCATTTCCTCGTAGGTCTTGTTCATTTCCTCAAAGGTCTTGTTTATTTCTTTGCAGGTCTCAGCCTTTTCTATGAGCCTCTTAAAAAGCCTTATAACTGTGGTTTTGAATTCTATGTCCAGTCGTTTTTTTTTCTTCCATTTCTTTCACATATGATTTTTTTCCATGTCTCTCCATGGTGGCTACTTTCCTGAGTTGGTCGATTAGCTTTGTGTGGTAGATGTTCTCTAAGGGACAGTGGCTCAGCCTCCCCAGTTACCTGAGGTGGATATGGGTTGCACAGTCTTGCTGAAGTTAAGCCTAGATTAATCATTGTTAGCACTAGGAGGGTTTGACCTCCAGGCCAATTGTCTATGATGTTTTGCCGTGCTCAGGTTGGATGGGTGGAGTCTCCAGGCCAAGCAGGCAGCATCAGGTCCGCTCTATTCAGCCCCAGGGACTCTGTGCCGGGTGGAAATGGCCACCAGCACCTCTGAGAGAGAGCTGCTGCTGAGCTCCACCCTCTGCCGGAGAATTCAGCCTCTCCCCAAATGAGTCTGCATACCTAACTCTCACCCAGGGTCGTAAAACAATTCAGTCTGGCAGTTTCCCGAACGAGAGAGTAAGTCACGAGTGCTCTCTGCACGGTCATGCAGCTGTGCTGTTCCCAAGTTCATGCACACTCTGCACAAGCTCGCCCTCTCCACAAGCTTGCAGACCCTTGCAGCGCCCAAGTTTCGGCGTGCCTTCCCACTGTCTAGTTTTTACCCCGTATGATTGTGGGTTCCCTGGACTTCGCCCAGAGCTGGGGAATCAGTGCAGTGGGACTTCTTTGTCTCCCCCATTCGAGAAAACCAGCTGGGTTTTCAGCTGCCCACCCTATCTGCTGGCGTGCGCACTGCTCCAAACCTCTTTCCGCGCATATCTTCAATGCTGTCCACCACCACTCCTCTGAGTCACAGTGTCTTATCTTTACTTTTATTTGTGGAATTTTCACTCAGACAGCTTTCCGGTGATTCTGGATGGTGTTTGTTCTTCCATTAAGTTGTAGTTTTCAAATTGCTGTGTATGGCAGCAAGATAGGAGTTTACCTATGCCACTATCTTGGTTCATCCCAGCCATCGCTCTACTTTTTATTAAGATTGGCTTTTCCTCTTACTCATAAATCTCTCCCCAATAGTTTTTGTGGCCATAACACCATCTCTAATCTTGGCTCTACCTGAACTTACCACTCACTTTCTTACCAAAGAATTATCTTCTTTGTGGCTCTTTGTTCTAAATCAAGAGGATCAGCTTGGTTCAATGCAGCTTTTGGATTGGCTTTGCTCAGATCACAGGTACAGTGCTGCTCCAGTCAGCTACATCGTCCAGGCTAGGGTTACATCAATAGGTGGAGATAGGTTCTCTGAGAAGTATATGGGGAAAGACAAAGATTAGAATGTCTTCTATAGACACATAGCCTTAAAACCCCCCAAAGAATAAGTAGTTATTAAGGGATTTTAGTCCTTAATAAAGAGAAGGGCCCTTCAAATCTTACATCAGATGTCCCTACCTGCTTTCCTTAGTTAGGCTCTAGAGTAATTATCTATTTTATGATCATACAGAATCCCAACCCTTTTCTCATATGATTTTTGCTCATCCCACTTTGCTTTACTTGAATAAATCTGTATATTTTTTGTCCACAAAGTTTGGCTGTTTTCTTTCTTTTTACTCTGCTTGTTTAGTCTCAGAGCAATACTTTAAAAAAACTGCCCCAATGGGCTCTGTCTTCTGCAATATATGTATGTATTTTTAAAGCAGAAAATGCAGAATTATTTTTCTGGTGTCATGTCCTATCTTTCGCGACGCATCGTTCTTTCTACCCACAGTGCTGGGCTTGATGACAAATGAGAAACAATAATTTCACACATCCTAGTAAAATTTATATACTTTGTCAGAACAGTGGGTGATTAGATCTGCATTTTGATATATTCTGTAGTCTTCAGAAATGAACTAGTAATATCTAGCTAGAAAGACAATGCAAATTTCCAGCCCAGGGATCTACTGAGGAGACACCAAGCCTGTGTAAAACAGTGCAGAGGTGAACCCACTCAGGGCAGCTGGTCTCACATTGGTGAATTCCATTAGCTCAGAGCCAAATCTAGGCTATAGCTGTGGGAGAAGCACTTAGTATCTTATTTAATATTCATTTCTACCACTTGTGACATTGTTATCCACTAAGTTTGTTAAAGCATTAACAGGCCTGAGCCATCTGCCAGGTGGAGTCATGGCTTGATTCCTAAAAATTATTTACCTTTGGGAAGAAAAGCTTGATTCAAAAATTAATTTGAGTGAACTTTGTTAGTTTACTTAGTATATTATGTTAAGTGGAACATGACGTTATCATTTGATGTAAGGTTGAACATAAATGGCCTCTCTGGAAAGCTTTCCTCCCTGTCTCTTCAGTGAAGTGCTCTTTTCTGGGACAAAAATTCCAACATCAGGAGCTACCAGCATGGCACCTGGAGCCAGGTGGCTTCCAGTTTGAAACCAACTCTGCCATTTACAGCAGAGTGACTTTGGGCAAAGTACTTAGCCAATCACTCTATGCCTCAGCTCCCTAACCTGTAAAATGGGCATAATGATAATAATACCTAACTGGAGGATTGCTATAAAGCATACATGCCTTTTTATTTTTATAGATGAGGAAACCAGGGCTCAGAGTTAGTATCTCTCTCAAGTTCACAGAGCTGGTGAGTGGATGGGTCAGAACACAAAGTTTAGCCTGTTAATCTCCAACCCATGTCCTTTTCCACTAGTAACACTTTCAAAACTATCATGAGAATTACCTGGGGATGCTTGTTAAAACACAGATTCCCAGGCCTTTGGCGTGGGGACCAGGAATCCGTGATAGTAAGAAGTGCCCTCCCCCCCCGCCCAATATCCTAGGATCCCCTGAGCTTTTGCAGCTTTATGAATGGATTTGGGCACAAAGCTCTTTTGTTCTCATCTTCTCACTCAACCTCCCCTTTAACCCGCCTTTTCCTTCCCCACAATTCTCCCTGTCTCTTCCATTGTACCTTTGAGAGTGGCATGCCTGGTCACTTTGTTCAAGGTTTCTTCCTGAAGAACTCAGGCTTTACCTTTGAATCCTCTTTATCTTCCTCTAGCTGACCCTCTATTCTTTATTCATTGCTTCCCCCCACCCCACTTTTCCTTTTCTTTAGGTTCCCCAAGACCATTGAGATGACTGTGGATGGCATATTTGTATGCAGTATTGTAACAAAAACATGAATTTTCTCAGAGTATGTCATGATAAATAAAGTTAAATGTTATTGATGTTAAATATATACAGATTTATTACAGATAAAATGACTGCTATGTAGTTGACTGAAAGGGATTATATTATAATCTAGAGAGCCAAAGTGAGTGCAGTGAGCGCTGTTAATAGCAGGCCATGTCTATAGTTGGTAGAGAGTCATCTCATTGACACACTGCTCCATTGTCTCTCTGCGCAATGCCTGGATTTCAAACTTTGGGTCAAAGTGTGAATCCAGATTTTAGTCAATTCCGTATAAGGCCAAATGAGAGTTGAAGACACAATATTTCACTGAAAAAAACCTTGATATCTGCAACTGTGAAGGTCATAGTCAAATGTACTCATATTTGATGTGACAAAAAATTGAATCAAGGATTTTGGCCCACGTGCTACCACTTGAGGAGCCAAGTCTGAATTAGCTGCCAAAATGAGCAGTTGTGTGTGCTACCATGGTCTGAATAAATGGCACTTAGAAGCACCAAATTGATTGCATACTCAGGAGAGGAGAAATAATTGGGTGAATGAAATTTGTAGCTGCTTATTTACACACCAATGTGGAGAGGGACATGATTATTTTAGGCTCAGTGGAGGCTTTTTTTTTTTTTTGAGGCTTTTTTTTGAGGTTAGGAATTATACATGTTTGTGAATAATCATATTGGTCACTTTTATTCCATGATCTTTAAACATTTGCTTCATTTATCATAATTCTCAAGGCCTATAGGAGCAAACTCTGTAAACAAAGTGCTTTTTAAGGAATGTGCACTTTTTTTTGGTACTTTGAGAATGTGTTAATTCAATTCTGAGTAAGAAGTCAACTCTCAATGGTGTTGCTAGAATACTTGATGAGACAATTCCAATCCCGTAACTAAAGTGTATAACCTTGAGCAACTAAGTCCCTTCATCTGTCTGAGCCTGAGTTTTCTCACCTATAAAATGGAATGCTACTCATCTATCTCACTGGGTTGTTGAAATAATGTATCTTAGTGTAAGTAAGAGTGCCACATCAGTTGTGAAGCCCAGATTATCGTTCTTTTATATTTTAATGGAAAAGAAGAATTGGTAGAATCCTGCTGACAGACCTGAATTGGGAGACAAAGGGTATATGTCAGGACTTTGGAAATTTTTATATGACTGAATTGTGAGATGACATTACTACTTGTAGAGAACAGAGGACACCTGTGGGTGGTGACCAACACCCTTGATAGCTGGTTAGAATGTCAAAGCTAGCATACCCTCCTGAGGTTTTGATCAGTCACCAAAATGATTTATAGATTAGTACTTCCCAAATGGCTTTGCAGGAAATTTCAGTCCTTTGGAAACACAGTTCCATGACCCAACAAGTTTATGAAATTCTGCATGCATTATGTAGTGCTAATATTGTATACTAGTGGCCCAGTGCACAGAATTTGTACACAGGGGGCGGGGGTGTCCCTCAGCCCAAACTACACCCTCTCCAATCTGTGACCCATTGGGGGATGTCTGACTGCTGGTTTAGGCCCACAAGGATCAGGCCTAAGCCAGCAGTTGGACATCCCTCTCGCAATCCAGGACTGCTGGCTCCTAACCACTTGCCTGCTGGCCTGATTGCCCCTAACCACTCTGCCTGCCAGCCTGATCACTCCCAACTGCCCCCCTTCCAGTCTGATCACCTCTAACCCCCCTCCTCCCCCCAGCCGGCCTGATCACCCCCAACTACCCTCCTTGCTGGCCTGATCGCCCCCAACTGCCCCTGACACTCGCTGGCCTGATTGCCCCTAACAGCCTCCGCTTCAGCCCTGCCACCATGGCTTTATCCGGAAGGTCTCCCAGTCTAATTAGCATATTACCCTTTTATTAGTATAGATTTCTATTAATACCTGCCTGCCATGTTACTCCTCTGTTCCCTTTCTGGCACACAAATAAACACAACTTGATGCCAGGTCTTCATTTAATGTAGCTAATTTGAGAGACAGGTGAGCCTGGACATATAAGATCCAGTTACCAAGCACTGATTTGTAAGCACCGGGACTGTCCTGGTGATGTTACACACATCACCTTATTTCATCTTCACAGTATCTCTCCAGTAGTGGTGGCATGTTGCCTGTTTACTGATTTGGAATCAGAGGTTTAGAGGGGCTTCAGTAACTCTGCAAGGAAAGTAGTCTACCCAGGATTGAAACTCAGATTTGTCTAACTCCACAACCATTGCTTTTGTTCCTGTGCAACATCGCTTCCCCTGTAACTTGGCCTATTTCAGAAATCAATTTATCTTGGAATAAGCAGTTTACTCTCCTATGTGTTATGACCTATTTTCTGTTTTATAACATTGCCAGGTAAATAATTTAAGACTGTGTGTGTTTTTAATTGTTTGTCTATATGTTGTTGCTACTATTATTTAAAGCAAATAAACAATAACAAAGATCAAGTAGCCAGGAAGCCAGCCTACACATAGGAAAAAAGAAAAAAGAGAAAAAGTAGCTGTGCTAAGTGAGTCATCTCTCCTCTTGGGCATATGCCTTGGAGCATTGGGGCCTCCGGGTGATTTTTATTGCCTTAATTGTTTAGCTCAATAACTGTTCCCTTATGCTTTTGCAGTAATGTGCATCTCTTTAATAGAAGGGGAAGAACACTGTATAGTACTGAGGTTGTGTAATGAAATTCTGATTAAAAAAACCACATGAATGTCAATATTGACCTGAACTGGTGGATAACCAAATAGTTATTTCATTATTTTTTTTGTTTTGTTTTTTGTCTTTTTACAAATGTGAAAATTAAGGTCTGGACCTCCTGCTGGGCCTGGGGCTGTGGCAATCAGGACCTCTGCTGCTGCCCCAGGCTTGCCAGGGCTGGGCTTTGGCGGTGGCAGCGGGGGTCTGTATCCCCTGCTGGGCCCAGGCTGCGGCAACTGGGACTACCGCCGCCACCCCAGGCTTGCTAGGGCCAGGCTTCAGCAGGGGTCGAGACCCCCTGCTGGGCTGGGGCTATGGCAATTGGGACCACCCCAGGCTTGCCAGGGCTGGGCTTCAGTGGGGGTTTTGGACCCCCTGCTGGGGCCCAGGGCTGCGGTGATTGGGACCACCCCAGGCTTGCCAGGGCTGGGCTTTGGATCCAGTTGCCATCTTGCTTGGGGTTAATTTGCATATTGTTACTATTGGCTGGTAGCGTAGTGAAGGTACGGTCAATTTGCATGTTTCTCTTTTATTAGATAGGATGTATATGGTATAAGCTGTACTGTCTAATATGTTGATAGTAGTTCATAGCAGTTTAACTAGAAATTAATTAATATTTAAAAAAATAATAAGATTCAGTTCCTCAGTTGCACTAGCTACATTTTAAGTGCTAGTAGCCTCATGTGGGTAGTGGCTACCATCTAGGAACGTGCATACATAGCGCATTTCCATCATTGCAAACATTCTACTGGGCAGTGCAAGAAAAAGTCTGAGGCCTTCTGTATTAAAATAACTTAGTTTATTTTGTTCATTTATCAAGCCTCTTAATATTTAGCAGTTTCCATTCTCTATGACACTGTTTAGAAAAGATACTACGATGTCTTTAGAGTGGTGCATCCCCCGTCAGGATATGGTGTTCCAGGACCTGCTCAGCAGCTCCTATATCCTTACAATTCTTGAAATCCTGACCCTACTGCTACATATTATTCTGAGTTCCTATCTTTGTTGAAAGATTAATTATTTTGATATTCTAAGACATACCGCACATAGAACTTAAGAGATGGAAATCAATCTCCTTATTTAACTTCTGCTTAAACTGAAGCCCAGAAGGTTGCATGACTTTCCCAAGGTCACTCAGTTAAAAGTACAGCTCATGCTCCTGACCTATTTCTTATTAAGGCTGATGGTTCAGTTTCCTTTCACAGTCTGAAGGTGGGGAAAGCAATTATTAATGCACTCGCACTATATCAGTGGCGATATGGGTTTTATCTCTAGTTTGAGATCTTGACTATCTTTGTGAGAATGATCTCTGAGTAAATTTATTTTGTATTTTTAGCCCAAGATGTTTCATAAGCTCTGACTGAATAGGGCCTATTAGTGAATAAATTACCATCCCTCAATTCCTGCATGCCATTTTATAAGATTCTTTGATGATTTTTATCAACCAGCCAATAATATCTGCATGAGTCTGTGTCTGCTTTTGCACCTACTTGGCACTTCTTTGATCAGAATTCTAGCTAGACCGTATCTGCTTTTCATTTTTTGTCCAGGGGATATAAAAGAGTGAAAATTGCAACCTGCATAATGGATGGAAAGCTGCACTCTTACTAGTTTTATAGCAAGGCTGACATTTGCTGGGAAAGATTCAGTTCAAGGGTGCAGGTCAAATACGACTTTCTGTGTCCACCACCATGGAGAGACAGGTAATGCAGGTGGGTGGCACATAGGTTGGAGAAGGAAGACAGGTAATCTGTCAGGGTAATGTCCCAGAGGAGCTGCCCAATTAGGTCTGTGATCCCAAACGAATATATTTCTGGCACCTATGTTAGGATGTCAGTGGGAGAGTTGCATTAGTCTTCTCTGTCAGATGGGGGCTTCTGGAAATCTCTGTGCTGCTGTACTTGTGTCTGTTGATGAAAACACTAAAGCCACAGAGGTTGTGACTGCAAATATCTCACTCCATAGACTCTTTGGCCCTCTCAGAGAGGAGAAGGCATCATGGAGCCTGATCTTTGACAGGTTTGAGTTTTGAAATGTGGGAAATGTCACATTCACTCTTTCTCCTGGAATAAATTTCCAGAGAATTTTGAATTTCAATAGCTGAGCCCACCTAAGCTACTTCAGAATCTCTGAAAGAGCACTGTGATGTTTGAGACTCAATGTTCTTCAGAAATCATTGTTTTCCTCAGGATGTCATCAGGTGCATGAACAGTAATACAACTTAATTATTATTAAAGAGCATTATGTCAGTGTGGATGGAAAGGGGTCACATTAAACCTGTCTAGTTTAGGGAAGAACTGTGTGGAGGCCTTGCAAACTCGGAAACCTGAAGTGGCCACAAAGGCTGGTCTGAAATTAAAACTTTTTAAATTAAAATGCAATTTACAGTGGGTAGTCATATCCTAGGCTGGCATCTTCCTTGACAAAAGACGATCTTTACCTTAACAGGGCCTACTGTCGTTTTGCATCTGTGATAATGAAATGTGGACCAAAATGAAACTTGTGGGTTCTCTCTGAGCAGGAGGCAAGGGCGATTTCTCTCCCAGGTTCTTGTCCAGGTGGATTTGAAGAATGAAGCCACAGACAAAAGGTGGTATATGAAAGGTACAGACTCCCACATGGAGCCACTTTTCCTAAGGTTTATAAAGGCTGCAGTTCTTTGTGTCCTGATATTCCCTTCTGATTGGTCACTATAGTAACTTCAAAGCTCAAACCCCACGTGGTCCCCCTGCCTTTTTCTCTCTCCCCATTCAGTAGGAGAATTCTCTATTACCTGTGAAAATCTCCTTTCTTCTTTCTCCATTAAATTTTTTTTTATTGATTAGATGTGTCTATGTCCTCCTCCCACCCCGCTACAATAAATGCCTTAACCCCCCCCAATGTCTTGCATTCATTGGTTATGGTTGTATGCATGCATACAAGTCCTTCAGTTGATCTCTTACCTCTCTCCCTCCTCCCCAGCCTTCCCCCTGTAATTTGACAGTCTGTTCGATGTTTCTCTGCCTCTGTACCTATCTTTTTGTTCATCAGGTTATAATGTTCTTTATTATCCATAAATGAGTGAGATCATGTGGTATTTTTCTTTCACTGATTGGCTTATTTCACTTAGCATAATGCTCTCCAGTTCCATCCATGCTGCTGCAAATGGTAAGAATTCCTTCTTTTCTAAAGCAGTGTAGTATTCCATTGTGTAGATGTACCATAGTTTTCTAATCCACTCATCTGCTGAGGGGTACTTAGCTGTTTCCAAATCTTAGCTACTGTAAATTGTGCTGTTATGAACATAAGGGTACATATGTCCTTTCTGATTGGTGTTTCTAGTTTCTTGGGATATATTTCTAGGAATGGGATCACTGGGTCAAATGGGAGCTCCATTTTTAGTTTTTTGAGGAAATTCCACACTGTTCTCCACAGTGGCTGCACCAGTCTGCATTCTCACCAGCAGTGCACGAGAGTTCCTTTTTCTCCATACCCTCACCAGCAATTGTCGTTTGTTGATTTCTTGATGATAGCCATTCCGACAAGTGTGACATGGTAACTCATTGTTGTTTTGATTTGCATCTCTTCAATGATTAGTGACTTTGAGCATCTTGGCCTTCCTTATGTCCTCTTTCGAAAAGTATCTATTTAGGTCCATTGCCCATTTTTTGATTGGGTTGTTTATCTTCCTTTTGTTAAGTTTTATGAGTTCCCTATAAATTTTGAAGATTAGTCCCTTATTGTATATGACATTGACAAATACTACACTGCAGTAAAAAAGTTGTTTTGTTGATGGTTTCTTTTGCTGTGCAGAAGCTTTTTATTTTGATGTAGTCCCTAGAAGCTGTATCTGTGAAGATATTGCTTCAGCATATGTCTGAGATTTTGCTGCCTGTGGATTCCTCTGGTATTTTTTTTAAATTCTTTATTGATTAAGGTATTACATATGTGTCCTTATCCCTCTATTAACCCCTCCCCCCCCCAATCCTCCCACTCATGCCCTCACACCCCTGGTGTTCATGTCTATTGGTTAGGCTTATATTCATGCATACAAGTCCTTTCGTTGATCTCTTCGCCTTCCCCCAACCTTCCCCTACCTTCCCTCTGAGGTCCGGCAGTCTGTTTGATGCTTCTCTGCCTTTGGATATGTCCCTGTTCACTATATTTCACAAATGAGTGAGATCATGTGGTATTTGTCTTTCTTTGACTGGCTTATTTAATTTAGCATAATGCTCTCCAGTTCTATCCATGTGGTTGCAAATGGTAAGAACTCCATTTTTACTGCAGTGTAGTATTCCATTGTGTAGATATACCACAGTTTTTTAATCCAATCATCTGCTGATGAGCACTTAGGCTGTTTCCAAATCTTAGCTATGGTGAATTGTGTTGCTATGAACATAGGGGTGTATATATCCTTTTAAATTAATGTTTCTAGTTTCTTGGGATATATTCCTAGAAATGGGATCATTGGGTCAAATGTAAGTTCCATTTTTAGTTCTTTGAGGAAACTCTATACTGTTCTCCACAGGGCTGCACCAGTCTGCATTCCCACCAGCAGTGCAAAAGAGTTCTCCTCTGGTATTTTTAAGGTTTCCATAATATGTTGAAGTCCTTTTTCCGTTTTGAGTTTATTTTTGTGTATGGTGTAAGTTGGTGGTCTAGTTTCATTTTTTCCCATGTATCTGTCTAATTTTCCCAACACCATTTATTGAGGAGACTGTCTTGATTCCATTGTATGCTCCTGCCTCCTTTGTCAAATATTAATTGAGCATAATGTTTTGGGTTGATTTCTGGGTTATCTATTGTATTCCATTGGTCTGTATGTCTATTCTTATGCCAGTTCCAGGCAGTTTTGAGAACAGTGGCTTTGTAATACAGTTTGATATCTGGTATTGAGATCCCTCTTACGTTACTCTTCTTTCTCAAGATTGCTGCAGCTATTCGAGGTCTATTTTTATTCCAGATGATTTTTTGGAGAGTTTGTGCTAGGTCTGTGAAATATGCTGTTGGTATTTTAATGAGAAGTGCATTGAATCTATAGATTGCTTTGGGTTGTATGGACATTTTAATGATGATTCTACCAATCCATGAACACAGTATGCTCTTCCATCTATTTATGTCTTCCTCTAGCTCTTTTTTCAGTGTCCTATAGTTTTCTGAGTAGAGGTCTTTTACCTCCTTAGTTAAGTTTATTCCTAGGTTTCTTAATTTTTTTGGTGAGATGATAAATGGGATTGTTTTCTTAGTCTCTCTTTCTGTAAGTTCACAGTTGGTGTATAGAAATGCCATAGATTTCTTGGGTTAATTTTTTATCCTGCTACAGTGATAAATTCATTAATTAAGTCTAATAATTTTTTGATGAAGTTTTTAGGTTTCACTATATACATTATCATGTCATCTGCGAATAATGACAATTTTACTTCTTCTTTTCCAATTTGGATGCCCTTTATTTCTTCTTATTGTCTGATCACAGTGGCTAATACTTCCAGTACTATGTCGAACAGGAGTGGTGAGAGTGGGCATCCTGTGTTGTTCCTGTTCTTAGTGGAAATGGTTTTAGTTTTTGCCCATTGAATTTGATGTTGTTCTTCTTTCTCCCTTTTGTCAGCATTTTTCTATCCCCTGTGGCACTTTCCCTTAATCTTCTGTGAATGGTTGTCTTCCTCTCCCCTTTAACCTGTGGCAATTTTTGTTCTTTGTGAATGTATGCCTTTTGGCAGCTCCATAGCACTCACCTGTGTAGTCCTCCCCTTTGGACTCTCTTTATTTCTAAAACTCCCTAAACCTGCCTATTTTATGCTTAAAAACTCCTTTCAGTTCCCCCTATGATTAGGAAATCCCAAATATGAGTGCTTCCTGCTGGCAAATGGACATTGACTGCGACAGCAGTCAGGGTCCCATTGGAGATGGACAATCTAGGGGTCTATGGAAGAAGGATGTAGTGGCTTCCATCTGCAATTCCATTTGGAGGACAATTTGTAGCTTTAGGGCTTCTAAACAGGAGGATACAAAATGCACTTAAAAAGTTATAGGATAACATATCATTGGAATGTCAGAGTAATTTTCTTCCTTCTTCCCCCATCCCTTCCTCAAAGCACAGGCACTGCTCTGTGGAGACCACAAATCCCCTCATTATTATTGAGTTAATTGTTGACTGCTAACTATCCTGCACCCACCTCAGTAAAAGAAGTGTCTATCGTTTTACTTTTTATCCAATCCCAAAGCTCCCCCACCACTTTGCTTTCTCCTGCCTCCCAAATCTATCACCAATGAATTTCATGTCACCCACTTACACCTCCTCTTTTGATTGTAATTTATAAAACAAGGTGCAAAACTGCATTTCATGTAGCATTCTCCCAATATGTTGAGATTCTGCTTCTCAGCAATTGTCTACAGTTTGGCTCAAATAAATTCACAAACATTCTTTTTTTAAAAAAAATATTTTATTGATTTTTTACAGAGAGGAAGGGAGAGGGATAGAAAGCCAGAAACATCAATGAGAGAGAAACATCCATCAGCTGCCTCCTGCACACCCTCTACTGGGGATGTGCCCACAACCAAGGTACATGCCCTTGACTGGAATTGAACCCAGGACTCTTCAGTCCATAGGTTGACGCTCTAGCCACTGAGCCAAACCGGTTTTGGCAACTCACAAACATTCTTTACTTATTTGAATATTTCTTATGTTAACATCAGTATCTTTGTTTTGATTTTACTGAAGTCATATTTTTCTCAACTACATGTAGAATCTGGTATCTGGTATGAACTTCCTGTTTAATGACCCCACATAAAGAATTTTTCTTCTATCTGCTGACAGTGTCTCTTCCTGACTTATTACATATATATAATGAGAGTTAAAGAAAACTCTGGCTCAAGATACGACCCAAAGATACAAGTCATACGCATCTTTTCTTTCAGGGGGGAGCTTCACCGACAATGTTCAAGTGTAAGCAAGACCTGGATGCCCAGCTGACCCCTTGCTCTATTCTCTAGAGCTTGCTCCTCTGTGGGTGATGTGGCTGTGTTAGTGGAGTTCCTTTCCCTGGATGGATTTGAGCATTTCTGAGGGGCCTTGGACCCAGAGGTTTATCAGCAGAGGGAATAACCCTCTTCTGAGAGGAAAAACTCAGTGTAGAGGAAATAGCCCCAGGATAAGAGTCAACAGACTGGGGTCCTGCTTCTGGCTTACCTGTCAGCCAGGTCTTAGCCTTGGGCATGTATTTTCATGTCTTTCTTCAGGGGTAAAGTGAGGTGATAGTGGTACAAATTAAACAAAATTTACTAAGTCCAGTGGCCCTTTGATCTAAAAAGATCAACTGGAACATTTGGTATTACTGACCACTTCCTCCTTTAAATGTTCATCTTTTTTTGGCCTTTGGGCCACTATTTTTGTGTACTGACCAACCTTTCTGGGCTAAGCATTGCCCTGCAGATTCAGAACATGAACAAGCCAGTTTTTGTCTTTGAGGAATTTCTAAGACATGAAACATAATCTCACTATTTTTCTTTTCCTCTGTAAATGCTCCTTCTTACCTCTATCCACTTCTTCAATTTTGTTCTGTCGCCAGCTCTCTTCAAACTTTCTGTGTACTCTTCTGCGGAAATAATACTCAGGCTCCTTGTTTCAACTATTATTCTAATGCTTTATTCAAATTCTTTATCTTTAACCATGCCCCTCCATGCACATACTGGTATCTCTGCCTGCGTATCCCTCAGGACTCTCAAACCCAAAAGTTTGAAACTAAACTCATTTTACTCTTATCTACTTCTTCCCTTCTGCTCTTAAAATCCATTCCTTCTCTTGAGTATCTTATCTTAGTGAAGGGCATGCCATCTATTTAGTTACTCAGATGAGAAACTTCAAATTCATGGGCTTCTTCCCTCTGCCAACATCTATTTGTTCATGTGACCTTTAGAAAAATCCCCTCTGAAATGTTGGTTTCTGCCTCCTCTTCCCCGTTATTCCTGTTACTGTCTTTATTGAAGCCTGATTTAGCTCTCATTGAGAAGTCATCAGTTTTAAGATGCAAACCACTGGCCATGTTTTAACATTTCCCATATCTGGATGCATTTTTGAGTAGGCAGCAATCTTGAGGCAGCCACCACAGCCTGCCCAAGGACAGCCGGACCTGCAGAATGGAGCATCAGTTACTTGCATACCTCAGAGACAATAGCAGAGCATTTTTAAAAGAAAAAAACCTATCATTAATTTTCAGGTGACTGGAGTGAAAAAATATCTGCTAAAAATACCTTAACCAAATTATTTGTTTATATTTTACTTTTTATGTATGTGCATGGGTGATATGTGATAAAAATCTGCCAGTACAAGTTTTTTAAAAAATATTTTTTATTTTTTAATCTTTATTGTTCAGTTTATTAATTACATTATTTCTCCTTTTTTATCCCCCTATATCTCCCCTCCACCCTGTACCTATCCCACCCTCCACCCCCACCTCCCCCTTCCCACTGTCCTCTCCCATTGTTGCAAGATTTTTGTCCACACCCCTTTACTCCCCAAGAATTGTCAGTCCATTCCCTCTCTATGTCCATGATTCTGTTATATTCACCAGTTTATCCTGTTCATCAGCCTATCAATTCACTTGATTTTTATGTTCATTTGTTGATAGATGTATATTTGTTGTTCATAATTTATATTTTTACCTTCTTCTTCTTCCTCTTCTTAAAGAATATCTTTCAGCATTTCATATAATACTGGTTTGGTGGTGATGAACTCCTTTAGCTTTTTCTTATCTGAGAAGCACTTTATCTGACCTTCAGTTCTGAATGATAGCCTTGCTCTGTAGAGTAATCTTGGTTGTAGATTCTTGCTATTCATCACTTTGAGTATTTCTTGCCACTCCCGTCTGGCCTGCATCGTTTCTGTTGAGAAATCCGCTGACAATCGTATGGGTGCTTCCCTATAGGTAACCAACTGTTTTTCTCTTGCTGCTTTTAATATTCTCTCTTTATTTTTTGCTCTTGGCATTTTAATTATGATGTGTCTTGGTGTGGTCCTCTTTAGATTCCTATATTTTGGGGTTCTGTGTACTTCTTGGGCTTTTAAGTCAGTTTCTTTCACCAGGTGTGAGAAGTTTTCAGTCACTATTTCTTCAAGTAGGTTTTCATTATCTTGCTCTCTCTCTTTTTCTGGCACCCCAATAATTCGGATGTTGGCATGCTTGAGGTTGTCCCAGAGGCCCCTTACACTATCTTCAATTATCTGGATTCTTTTTGTTTCTTGCTTTTCCAGCTGAGTGTATTTTGCTTCTTTGTATTTCAAATCTTTGACTTGGTTCTTGTGGTCTCTGGACTGCTTTTAGAACTTTGTGTAATATTTTTTATTTCAGTCAGTGAATGCTTGATTTCTAGTTGGTCCTTTTTCATATCCGTGAGGGTCTGGTTCATATCCTCAGAGGTCTTGTTCATTTCCTTGAGGGTCTCATTCATTTCCTTGTCTCATTCATTTCCTGGTTGGTCTTGTTTATTTCCTCTTAGTTCTCATTAAGTTCATTGGCCTTTTCTAGGAGCCTCTTGAAAAGCCTTATAACTGTGGTTTTGAACTCTATGTCTAGTCGTCTTTTTTCCTCCATTTCTTTCACACCTGATTTCTTTCCATATCTCTGCATGGTGGCTGCTTTATGTGGTAGATGTCCTCTAAGGGTCAGTGGCACAGCCTCCCCCTCCCTACTTACCTGAGGTGGGTACTCTTACTGCAATCCTTTATGGATTTTTGAATTTAAGCCCAGCTTGTTGTTGTTAGCCCTAGGAGGGTTTGACCTCCAGGCCAATTGGCTGTGAAGGGAGACTGTGTTCAGGTTGGATAGTTGGAGTCTCTGAGCTGAGCAGGCAGCCTCAGTGTCAGCTATGTCCTATGCGGCGCTCGTGCACGCGGGTCTCTGTTGGATGGGAATGGCTGCAGACACCTCTAAGAGAAAACCGCTAGTCTCTTCCCCTTGCCAGACAACTCTTCCTCTCCCCAAATGAGTTTGCACACCCAAAGTCTTGCCCAGGGTTGTAAAACAAAGCAGTATGGTAGTTTCTGGGACCAGGAGACCAGTTTCCAAGGAGCAAGTTGCGCGTCTGTGCTGTCGCACAGTTTAAGTGTGTGCAAACTTCTTTTTCAACTGCCTGGGTTCTCCGCAAACTAGGAGACCTCTGCCGCGCCCGGCTTCCAGGGTGCATCCCCTGGATCTCAGACCTCGCCTAGCGCTGGGGAATCCATGCAGTGGGAAGTCTCCGCCCTCTCCGTTGGCGAAATCCAGCTGGGGTTGCTGCTCCAGCCCTACAGCCCGCACGCACGACCAGGACGGCTCCTAACCTGTTTCCACGTGATCTTCAAGGCTGCGCTCCCGCCGCTCTTCTGAGTCTCAGTGTCACACCTTTGCTTTTATTTGTGGAGTTTTCACTCAGCCAGCTTTCTGGTTATTCTGGGTGATGTTTGTTTTGTTGTTATGTTGTAGTTTTTGTATTGTTGTGCGGGGCAGAACAATAGGTGTTTACCTATGCCGCCATCTTGGTTCCCCTCTGCCTGGACAAGTTTTAAAGACCCCTTTCGAAAAGTATAAAATAAAAATTCCAAGTGATAGGGAACATTTTTGTCATTTAATTGACAATGTCTTTTTCTTTTTAAAGGCAAATAAAATAATTGTGTAATGAATAGTTAATTATATATTAGACATGCTAAAATATAGATAAAATATAAAACTTCCTAGTGAACCAATACTTTCATTCCTCTTCAGACTTCCATGCCTTTAGTTTCTTCCTCTCTGGTTTATTTTTCATGTTGCCACCAGCACACAAAGATCTATCCATGCCATTCCGGTACTTGGAAACATCCCTATGGCCGAAGTTCTTGAACTCAGGGTGATTCAGAGTCACTTAGTGGGCTTGTTCAAAAAGATCTCTGGGCCCCAGTCCCTGAGTTTCTGATTTAGTAGGTCTGGGCTGGGGCTGGAGAATTTGCATTTCTAATAGGTTCCCAGGTGATGTCGATGCTGCTGTTCCAGGGGCTGCACCTGGAACACCATTGTCCTTTGGCAAAAAGTGCAAAATTCTTAGAGCAGTGGTCGGCAAACCGTGGATCGTGAGCCACATGTGGCTCTTTGGCCCCTTGAGTGTGGCTCTTCCACATAATACCATGGCATGGGCAAGTCTGTTCTGAAGAAGTAGTGTTAGAGGCTTAAGTTTAAAAAATTTGGCTCTCAAAAGAAGTTTCAATTGTTGCACTGTTGATATTTGGCTCTGTTGACTAATAAGTTTGCCGACCACTGTCTTAGGGTATTCAAGACTCTTTCCCAAGGGCTTCCATTATTCACCCACAGCATCATTTGCTGCCGTTTGCTTTCACACACCCATTCTCCATCTTGCCTGGAACTCTCCATTCCTGAGCATGGCAGGCATTGCATGATTGTGATTCTTTTTCTTCATGCATTTCCTAGAGACTCCTGAAAACTATTTGGAGTCTTTTAAGATACTTTTAAGATATGGTCTAATAAACAAATGCTTTAGCCAAAATAATATTTCTTTTACTTATCTTTTCCAAAGAGGTAAATTTAAGGATGTTTATCTATTGAGATTAACTTCTGAGATAGCTAGACTCAATGCTCCAGTTCTTCCAGTAATCAGAAAGATACTCTCTTGAGAACAACAGGTCACGAAGTTTGATGGGGTTTTCCAATTATCTAGATTATCAATTTGGCAATCGTCCCTACAGAAAATATAGAATTCATTATGAGTCAGTGTAGCCATTATTATGATGATTTTAAATATTTATAAAATGTTTTAAATATATATGGTGCTGAAAACAATTTAAATTGTACCAAACTAACAAAATATTTCCTGTCTCAATGTATTTATAGTTTAGGCTCATAAATAAAACAAGACAAAAACCATGGGAAGTGGAAGCATAGGCAGTGGGAGAAATACAAGAAGGAGATTTTGAGGTGTGCTGTGAGACAGAAAAACTATGGCTTACAGTCTTCATTGTATCATGGCTTTGCCAGACTTGTGGGCTTTGACAACTGGATCTAAGTCCAATTAGGACGTGGGTTGTATTTTGAAGGGCACTTGTTACTTTGTTGAACTATTTAAGTTGCAAACTATTTCTTGAGTAGAAACGTTACCAGTTTTACATGCTGTCCATGTATGTTCACACACATATGCATACATGCAAATGTGCACACACACTAATATAGAACATCGTAAGAAATGCAAAATTAGTTGAGCTGTGATATAGACAGAGTTCCCTGGTCTGCACAAGTCTCATGGATAGACTTTTCATTCATTCATTTACTCATTCAATGAACTGGTTTGTGTTGATGGACCAGATCTCATTGTGTCATCAGCTCCTATCCTACTCTCCACTGATTTTCATATTAGTGAAATCCAACAAATGTTCTTAGTCCACATATATACGTTTACACTTTCACATACATGCTCACCCTACACCCTGCATAAAAGTGGATATTTTTTAGTCTCTTGGCCCTCCATGAAAATAAAAGCAATAACAGTATACCAGCATTCAAATTCAGGTCTTTCCCCTCTCATTTTGGTAGTAGTTTACATGAGGTGTTAGTTCTTTTTCTTCAAATATATAACCATCTGAGGTGAAGAGAAAAATGAATTAATGGATCCTATATGTTAAAAATGGGCATGTGTGCACACACCTATACACACACACACACACACCACACACATACACACACGCACACAAATGATTGGCATTCTTTTAATAAAAATAAAGATGCATTTCTGACCTACAAACTCCCTAATAAATCAATACTTTCACTATAACTCAATGGAGAAAGAAACTTAGAATTAGTTCTGGGACCTGCTCAGTTCATTTGCTAAACCCCTTCAAACAAAAACCCAACTTATTTTGTCCATGGAAACAAACATCATTAGATAGGTTTCATGGTGACTCATGAGTCTCAGTGTTGGCTCCATAGATCTTTCACAGTAGTGTTCCCTGACTCCACTGTGGTAGCTGAGTTGAAAATATCAATGATTTTTTGGTCATAATCACTCTAAGCTATAATAGTGTCATTTTCATGACACTTTTTTAAATGCTTGAAAAGCATACAATGTGAGATCACATGTGAACAATAATGAAGACAAGTGGAATAGCAAAATCTACCTAAAAACCTGGAGAGAGAAGTCAGTCTTTATCTCTTGGAACTGGGATATACATGATATGCATTTGTGTTTTGTTAAAGCCACTTAATTAAGCAATCATCCTATCTAATAAAAGAGTAATATGCAAATTGACCATACCATCACTACATAAATAAGCCATGCCCACAAGCCATGCCCACCAGCCAATCAGGAGCAATATGCAAATTAACACACAACCAAGATGGCTGCTGCCCATGGCAGGGGGATCGCTAGATTCCCAAGGCTGGAAAAAGCCTTGCCAAGAGGCTTTTTCCAGTCTTGGGCAGGCAGGCTGGGGCTGGGGCGGAGATAGCCAGTGATCAGCTGGATCACAGGGCCATTGCTGGCTGGGGTCCCCTGGCTCAGGTCTCCTGCCCAAGGATGAAAGCTTCAGACAGTGGCCAGGGGTGAGGACATCCTCTGAGGGCTCCCAGAATGTGATAGGGGACAGGTTGGACTAGGGGACCACCCACCCCCAATGCACAAATTTCATGCACCAAGCCCCGAGTTTTATATAAAAGACAACATTAGCATATTGATGGCATTGTAGTATGGGTAATTAAGTGACAATTTTAACAGATGAACAAAGATTTTTTTGTTGTTCTTGATAGAACAGATGTCTGAAGAACTTTAAGAAAGCCTTTTCTTCTGCATTTTATTGGGTTCCAAAAGCCATAATAAACACCCTCGGGGGGTTATTTTACCTCATAAAATTACTGTGTGATAGCCTGGTACTTCTGGAGCACATGCCAGCAAACTGACAACTCTCCCACTCTGTAATCAGTGAGGAGGAAGCATTTCCTCATTTCAGAATTTCAGTAGCTTGCTTTGAGTTTATTTTTAAGGGTTGGAAGCAGGACACCAGCTCTTAGATCAATAGAGATAAAGGAAGCAGCCTCTTCATGAATGCTAGCCTGGTTTTCCCATTGAAGAGAAGATTTCAGAGCTCCATCCAGAGGCCAGGGAGGGCCCTCTCAGCCACAACACTCCAGGGCAGCCTGACAAACCATAGCATGAACTTTGCAGTTAGTTCTACTAAGGCCTCAAAAGCTCAGGCTAGGATGGACTCCAACCTGGCTGCTGTGGCCTCTTTTCCATCCACTTGGATGGCTTCTCTAAGGAGCCACTCTTCTCCTCAAACTGAAGCCATGCTCCTGGCTACAGGATCCGCTATGGAAAGCAAAGCAGTCTAGTGTTATAATTGAGAATACACCTTTCACTATAGAGCTTCAAATTTCAACTCTGTAACTTACTCATTGAGCGACTTACTCAGTGCTTTAGTTTTGCAACAGAAAAATGGGGAGATAATAGTAATACCAACTACCTCATAAAATTACTAGAATATGAAATAGCCTAATATATTCTAAGCACTTAGAACATTGCTTGGTATGCAGTGGGTTCATAATGAATATTACCTGGTATTATCATTGGATCATCTACTTTATTTTTCTCACACTTTTACTGAAGCGGTGGAAGTGGAAGTGGTGGTGAGAAGATTATGTTTCCTGCACAAATATGAGGCCATTGGGCAATGTGCATTCTTGCCCTGTTGGGCTGTTCACTGCAGAGTGAGCTGAATGGGGTCCATCCTGACATTGATTTGAGCCAGGATGAGACCCTTCAACGACTGAGTCACAGAATCTCCTGCTGGGGGCACAGCACTGATCAGGGAAACTTGGACTTTTGGCTGTTTCTGTGGATTTCATGTCTATCAACAGCTTGGGAATAAATTAAAACTTAACTAGGCTTTTTGGAGCCAAATCACAGATTCATCATTTAAAAAAATCATCAATTAAGAACCAAGATGGCGGCATAGGTAAAACACCTATCTTGCCGTCATACTCAACAATTTTAATACTACAGCTTAACGAAAGAACAAACACCTTCCAAAATCACCAGAAAGCTCGCTGAGTGAAAATTCCACAAATAAAAGTGAAGATAAGACACTGTGACTCAGAGGAGCGGCGGCGGACAGCGTTGAAAGATTTGCACGGAGAGAGGTTTGGAGTGCACGCCAGCGGAGAGGGCGGGTGGCTGAAAACCGGCCAGTTTTCTCGAACGGGGAGACAAAGACGTCCCACTGGACTGATTCTACAGCTCTTGGGGAAGTCCAGGGAACCCACTATCATACGGGGTGAAAACTGGACAGTGGGAGGGCACGCCGAAACTCAGGTGCTGCAGGGGTCTCCCGGCTTGTGGAGACGGCAGCTTGCCCGCGAACAGCTCGGCTGCGTGACCACGCAGAGAGCGATCTGCGACTTGCTTTCTCATTCGGAAAACCATCAGACTGCTTTGTTTTATGACCCTGGGTGAGACATTGGGCGTGCAGAGTCATTTGGGGAGAGTCTGAATTCCCCGGCAGCCGGTGGAGCTTGGCAGCGGCTCTCTCTCAGAGGTGCTGGCGGCCATTGCCCCCGGCGCAGGGTCCCTGGGGCCGCACAGGGCGGAGCTAACGCTGTCTGCTTGGCCCAGAGACTCCACCCATCCAACCTGAGCACAGCTGAGCTTCACAGACAATTGGCCTGGAGGTCAACCCCTCCAAGTGCTAACAACAATTAACCTGAGCTTAACTTCAGCAAGACTGTGCAACCCATATCCACCTCAGGTAACTGGGGAGGTTGAGCCACTGTCCCTAGTAGGAAGTCTACCACACAAAGCTAATTGACCAATTCAGGGAAGCAGCCACCATGCAGAGACATGGAAATAAATCAGATGTGAAAGAAATGGAGGAAAAAAGAATGACTGGACATGGAATTCAAAACCACGGTTATAGGGCTTCTCAAGAGGCTCCAACAAAAGGTCGAGGCCTATAAGGAAATAAGCGAGACCGAAAAGGAAATGAATGAGTCCTACAAGGAAATGAATGAGACCTGCAAGGAAATGATCAAGACCAACGTGGAAATGAAGGAGACTCTCAAGGATATAAAGGAGACTCTCAAGGATATGAAAAAGGACCAACCAGAAATTAAGCATATACTGACTGAAATCAAAAATATTATACAAAGACCTAAAAGTGCTCTGGAGCAACCCAAGAACCAAGTTACAGTTTTGAAATACAAAGAGGGAAAATCCACTCAGCTGAAAAAGCAAGAAACCAGAAAAATCCAAAAAATTGAAGATAGTGTAAGGGGCCTCTGGGACAACCTCAAGCATACCAACATCCGAATTATAGGGGTGCCAGAAAAAGAGAGAGAGCAAGACAATGAAAACCTATTTGAAGAAATAGTGACTGAAAACTTCCCACACCTGGTGAAAGAAATTGACTTAGGAGTCCTAGAAGCGCACCGAACCCCAATATATAGGAACCCTAAGAGGACCACACCAAGGCACATCATAATTAAAATTCCAAGAGCAAAAGACAAAGAGAGAATATTAAAAGCAGCAAGAGAGAAACAGTTGGTTACCTATAAGGGAGCACCCATACGATTGTCAGTGGATTTCTCAACAGAAATGATGCAGGCCAGACGCGAGTGGCAAGAAATATTCAAAGTGATGAACAGCAAGAATCTACAACCAAGATTACTCTATCCAGCAAAGCTATCATGCAGAATTGAAGTTCAGATGAAGTGCTTCGCAGTAAGAAAAAGCTAAAGGAGTTCATCACCACCAAACCAATATTATACAAAATGCTGAAAGATATTCTTTAAGAAGAGGAAGAAGAAAAAGATAAAAGTGTAAATTAGGAACAACAAATACACATCTATCAACAAATGAATCTAAAAATCAAGTGAATTAATAAGCTGATGAACAGGATAAACTGGTGAATGTAACAGAATCACGGACATAGAGAGGGAATGGACTGACAACTCTTGGGGAGAAAGGGGATGTGGGAAGTGCAGCAAAAGACTGGACAAAAATCATGCAACTATGGGAAAGGACAGTGGAGGGGGGTGAGGGCAGAGGGTGTGATGGGTACCAGGTGGAGGGGAACTATAGGGGGGGAAAAAAGGGAACAATGTAATTAATATACTGAACAATAAAGATAAAAAATCATCAATTAAAAATTACTACTTTTATATTCATTTGGGTATATCTTTTAATAGGTATGCTCTCTTTGGATTACAGCCACGTAGAAACATTGTTCATCCCTTTTTAAACCCATATTTGCAAATATTTTTGGTCAGTAACTCTTATTTTGTTTTGATTGTTCTGATAGCTAAAACATCATTGCATGTAATGTATGCGTTCTCTTTCCTCTGGTGTTTAGATCTTGAGTAGCCACCACCAACATGTTGGTAGGGATGTTTGATTGTTTCAGTATGGTAGAGGTCTTCTGTGTGGCTACAGCCAAAATAAAGAATGATAGAAACTGGACTCTGCATTCAAAAGCAAATATAAAAAACCACCTTGCTTTATTTGGGTGATTTGCTGATTTCTAGATGCCTCACTGCTCTAACTATACTTTAAACCTATGGGGGATCCTATTTTAGCTTTCTTTACATCTGCACTGTGCTGAGCACCTACAAAGTACCTGGTAAAAACTTCTGATTGTGCTTTAATAAGTAGATGCTTGTTGAATGCATAAATATTAACAATAATCTTTTTGTACCCCTTTCCTCTTTGGTAGATTACAAGACAGTTTTCCTCTGCTCTGCTGTTCTCTTTCTTATCCAAGTTCATGGTCAGTTCCATGCTAGCTGGAGGTTCTTAACAGTAGTAACCTGACTTTTGGATCTCATGGATAGTAAAACTTAAGACAAAACAAAACAAAACAATACACTGGGGAGTAAATTGGGGTTTCCAATTTATTATTTATACAAGAAAATCCAATAAATATAGCCATCAGTATGGTAAGAAGAATAATGCCACTCCTAATACACTCCCATCCTAAAATGCCTATGTCCTAATCCCTGGAACTTGTGAATATGGTATCCTTACATGATAAAAGGAACTTTGCAGATGTGATTAAATTACGAATCTTGAGATGGACGATTGTTCTGGAATATTCAGGTGGGCACAATGTAATCACAAAAATCTTTTTTAAGAGGGTGGCAGGAGGGTGAGAGTCAGAGAGAGAACAGAAGTTGCCAAGCTTCTGGCCTTGAATATGGAGGAAAGGGGTCACAAAGTGAGGAATGAAGGCAACTGCCATAAACTAGAAAAGTCAAGGAAATAGATTGTCCTTAGAGCCTCCAGAAGGAATGCAGTTATGGAAAACCCATTTTGGATTTCTGAACTCCAGAGTTGTAAAACAATAAAACTGTGCTTTTTAAAGCCGTTATGTTTGTGGTAATTTGTTATAGCAACAGTAGAAAACCAGTACTAGCATCTACATGCTCACCATGAAAGTAAATAGTTTTTAATGGCAAATACGGAGGGAAGATGAGATCCTCAAAAAAAGCACATTGGCAACTTCCCACAACATACAGACGGGGACTGTGTGTGAACGTTCTGCCAGGGCAGGGTCTACAGCTCCTGCTTGTCCTCACGACAACAGGGACAAACACCAGCACAGTTGTGTCAAGTCCAGATCGCTGGCCCCTTTGCTGCCAGAAACATGCTCAACTAACGTGAGAATCTGACCTGCTTTGTCAAAATGAAATTAACCTAGATAAGTTTTATAAGATTAATTTAAGTCTAAGTAGAATCTCTTAAGAATGTGTATATTTTATTCCAATAATTTTTGGAGTCCATGGATAGGAAGTAAATGTCTAGAGTAGCTTTGAAAGAGCCCACTACTTTTAGAGACTTTTCAAATTCTTTCTTTGAAGATCTATATTTCTCCCTTGCATAAATCTTTTCAAAAAAGAACTTCATAGCAGGGCCTGACTTTTTTTTGCTATATTCACTGTAAAATATCTCCATTCCTAACCATATTCTCAAGTTGTAAAGAATAGGGATGTGATCAACTTAATTAGGCCAATTTTCCTGAGTAGCTCCTTGCACAGCTAGGAGAAGAGAGAAAGAAGCTATTTTCTGTAGCAAGAATAAGAGGAGGCTCATTCTTGCGGCAAAAATACCCTTCTCTCAGCCCGGCCTAGCATGAAACAGCTCCGCATGGATTTCCTCAGAATGGTGGTAAGGACAGCCTAAGTGCTGTCTCCCATGAACTCTTATGTGTCTCATGGGCTGCAAAGTCATGGCAACAGCACTGTGGTTATGAGTGTGAGCTTTGAAGTCAGACACACCAGAGTTCATATCTGGCTCTTTTAGTTGTATGTTATGGAGTAAGTTGCCTGACTAGAATAAGCTTTATTCTCCTTACATGGGGTGCCATTAGCAGTACTTAACATCATTGTGAAAATAAAATGGGTTAATGAATGAAATGCACTTGGCATACAATATTTAATATTATTCAATAAATACTATTACAATATTTTCTCGGTGTCATGTACACAAGTGTTGGATGATTAATATTCTCTGCTAAAACTCCAAAAACCTCTCCCTCTTTCCCTGCCTTCATGTCTAAACTTTTTCATCTGTCTTAAGTATCTTTACTTATAGCTGTAGAGTGCAAGTAATGAAGAAGTATGTTACACATTTATAGGCATTATCTTTTTCTATCTCCCACTAGGAGATAGTTTTAATGCAAAGGAGGTCACTTGGGTGGATGTTCTCTGGCAACTTGAATCTCTCTGGAATTTAACATTAGATAGAAAGAGTGATGGGGCTTAGCTGATTGTTCAACCCTTCCCTTTGACTCTATGTGCTATTTCTGTGGAAATCCCCTTTATGCCTATGAAATGTCCACACTGAACAAGTTATTTCCATCTGCATTCTTTCCCACTTCTCCTACCCTTCTGACCTCCTGATGGGACAAGAACTTATCTCTTTTTCGCAAGTTCATTCAGGGGGCTTTTGTCTTCACCAGGCTTGGTTGGTGCCTGGACCATCTACGGGCTTTTGAAAGTGAAGGATCAGTTCCTAGTCAAGTCGTTGGTTCTTTCCCCAGCCCATGCCTGTCTGGGCTTTGGCTGTCAGTGCTCCACCAGGCTCATAGTTTTTGTTTTATTTTTCAAACAAGTAGCTTTCTGTCAGAGCCCCATGCACCTTCACTACCACCTGCCCATCAGTTCACCTTTATATCAACCTTGCACCATTTAATGGTTCATATAAACATATATTCTGCAGTAGAAGCTGTGTGTAGATCATTTTGGGGAATCTAATTTACTTCAAATTAAGTTCATCAATCCCCTCACCCTCATACTTTTTGTGTTACAACAACTATACCAACACACTGATATCTGAACAGAATCCAGATTCCCTTATTTCCCTTACACCACAACTACTAGTCTCTAAATTCTGTTGCATCTAACTCTGTACTGCTCCTTGACTTTATATTGTTTCCTTCCCCACTGGCATTGTCCTAATCTACTCCACCTATCTGTCATCTGATCACTGTGATGCTTCTGGATTAGCCTCTCTGCTTCCAGATGCTGCTTCCATCCTCTCCCTCCCCCCCCCTCCCCCATTACAGACAAAGCCATCTTTTAGAAGCTCTTATCTGATAGAAGCTCTTATATGATCATTGATGCTCCTTCTTTTCCTCAGGATAAACTCTATGCTTTTCAATGGGCTCTACATTGATGTTTCTGGGTTATATTGATGATTATATGTTACACATTTATAGGCATTATCTTGTTGCATCAAAACTTCATCACGTGCACTCTACAGCTATAAGTAAAGATGTCCCTGGGTAGGGTTGTCTGACTTTAAAAAATAATAACATGTAAGTTAAGTACTGGGAAAATAGATAGGTTTCAAAGAAGAGCTTTATAACCTTCTTTGTAATGCTCTCCATACCCAAAATGTTTTAGTCTTGCATTGGATTCCATTGTTAAGCTGAGATTTTTAGAAAACAAAACTGAACTAAGAATAGAATCAATCAAAACGTGACTTACTGTACCAGGCTTTATATATAAGTTAAGTAGACAAGGCAGTCCTTACAACCCTCCCTATTTACTTATGTGAATGAGACAATTCCTTGAAAACTGTGGGCCCTGTATGGGTCCACTGAAGGTGAATAGACAAATGCAGCAAAGGGCACCTCTAAACCTCCTTCTTAAATGATACCAACACTGACTATAGATTCATCTGATTTGTTCTAGGTAGGATGGAGGCATACCTATTTCACTAGAATTCCATTATTTCTCTTCCTGGGGCTTCTGTTTTGGGATTGTTCTAGAACAATGGTTCTCAATCAAGGGGGATTTCCCCTCCCAGGAGAGAGACATTTATCCATGTCTGGAGATATTTAATTAGAGTTGTGTCTGGTATTGGCATTACTGGGTAGTGGCCAGGGATGCTGCCAAGTATCCTAGATTGCACAGGACATCCCCTCACTACAGAGAACTATCCGGCAAGATGTCAGTCAATGCTCTTGGCCTGACAGGGGTTCAATCCAGAATACCTTTAGATAGGATTGAGTATGTCGAGGTCTCTAGTTAGTCCTAAGGGCTATGGAAACAAAAATTTTTTCAGACCCTCCCCTGAAGTCTCTTTCACTTGTTTCCAATGCCCCAAATTATTTTATCAGGTTTCTTTCCACAGTTTAAAGGAGGCTTAAGTTGTAACTACACCTGGGAAAGAAAACAGATAGGCTTCAACTTTCAAAGAATAAGTGAGTAGTTACATTTTTCTTGACAGGAGATTTTGATGAGGTAGAGAGAACACAAAGTCCCTGGGTAGGGCTTCCAGAATTAGCAAATCAAAACATCGGATAAATGTGAGTATGTCCCAAATATTGTGTGATATGTACTGGTACTGAAAGTTATTTGCTGTTTCTGAACTTCTTATGTAAATGGGTGTCCTGTGTATTATCTGTCAACACTTTCTCTGCATGATTGGAGTAATGGAAGAGAGTTCTTGGAGAGAAAAGTGGCAGAGTTTTGGGGGAGGTGTCTCAAAGATACATTATATCTATGATAAACTTACTTATTTTCTCTGTTTCTGAGTTTTATAATTTATAAAATGGAGATACTAATAATAGTACCTACTTTATAGGAAGTTATGGGGATTCAATTAATTAATGTATGTGAATTACCCAGAACGATATTTGTCACATAAAAACTCAGTCCATGTTGCTTATTGTTGTTATTGTTATTAGGACTGTTAGTATTATTCCAAGACAATGGGGGTGCATCTTGGTCTCTGAAATTAACTACCTCATGATTAAAAAAGAGTAGAAAATGAGGAAGCCAAGTGCTCTCTTTCCCAAGGGAGTTATGCATGTGACTACTATTGGACAGAAGTATTGGGTAATAGATAGCTTTCTAAACTAGGCACCCAGCTTGCTTCAAAAACATGCATTGCCAAGAAAAAACAGATTATCCCTAAGTTTGATTCCTGCTAGTTGCCAATGTGACACAGTACTTACATTTTATCACATCGTATCTCAAAAGTGAATTACAGTTGCTCTGCAGAAACAATTTGTGTTAGTACAAGATAATTTGTTGTGCTGATTCTACAGTGGAGCAGCCTGATTAATGCTCTGGGAAGAGCATTTTCCTGTGTTTATCTCCCCCCTCCCAATATATATGTGAAATACATACACACGTAGCAAATGTCTTTTATATAGGCTTTAAAAATCCATTTTACATAAATGTTTGATATATTCTATTATTGTTTTTAAAAACCTTTGATAACGCCTTCTTGCTACTAGAGTGATATAATTACATTACATCCACCAGCACTTAAGGGAGAGCCAGGGCAAGAGGAGCTGAAAAGGAAGAGAGAGGAGAAGGATGATAAGGAGGGATTTTTTTTCACACAAATAAGTTTTCTTGGCATCTTAAAATAAAAGTTGCCCATCATTGAAATGAACTTTAATATTTATGCTGTTTTTCTTTTCTTTTTACTCACTGCAGTATGAGGAACAAATCACAAACATCTACTTGGCAGAAACAGAGACCATATTGTAGATTTTACACAATCACTTTTAAAAATCTCTGTATGGTGTTCCTCAAATATTTAGTGTCCATCTTTGCATAAAATGTCACAATTTTATCTGTTACCTTAAAATTCTGAAGCAGTATAAAGATAAGGATATGATATACTAACACTTAATAGTTTGAAATATATCTATTACCATACCCAATTTAATGGTGGTATCTAAAAAACTATTTCTTCCATAGGAAGTCTCTGGCAAGCAGTTTTTCATTTCCTTGAAGTTAAAAGAATCTGGGAAAGGAGAAAGAAGAGGAGGGAAGGAGTAGCATTGTTTATTGTATTGATAAATGTAATATTTCATCAATAGGAATTAATTATTGATAAGGATTGATTTCAAAAGCATTATGCTGAGTGAAAGAGACCAGACAAAAATATAATATACATAGTATAATTCCTTTCATGTAAAATTCTAAAAATGTAAACTAATATGTAGTGACATAAAACAGATTGGTAGGCCCACTGGTTTGGCTTGGTGGTTGAGCATGGACCTACAAACCAGAAGGTCACGGTTCAATGCCCAGTTTGTGGGTTCGATCCCTAGTGGGGGTTGTGCAGGAGGCAGCCAATTAATGGTTCTTTTCTATCATTGATGTTTCTATCTTTCTCTCCCTCACCCTTCTACTCTGAAATTAATATATATATATATATATATATATATATATATATATATTAAAAAGCAGGTTAATAAGAATATGTGTCTGGGGAGAAGGAGCAAAGGAGGAATAGACTTGAAAAGGTCACAAGAAAACCTTAGAAAATGATAGAAATATTAATTATCTTAAATGTAGTAACGGTTTTGCAGGTAGATGCCTAGGTCAAAAGTCATCAAATTGTACCTTTTAATATGTCCCATTTTAATGTAAGTTTTATCTCAATAAGCAAAACATTAATTTATGCTCATTAAAAGATTATAAAACACAAATAAAAAAATCAGACTAAATTAAATTAAATAACTTCTGTGTACCAAAGGGAATCATCAACCAAATAAAAAGGCAATCTATGAATTGGGAGAAAATATTTGCAAATCATATGACTGAGAAGGGGTTAATATTAAAAAAGTCATACAACTCAATAAACAAAACAAAACAAAAACAATTTGACTAACAAATGGGCAGAGGAACTGAATAGACAATTCTCCAAAGAATACAAACAAATGGTTAATAGGTGCTTAAAATCACTAATCATCTAGAAGATGCAAATGAAACCCACAATGAGATACCACCTCACACCTGTTAGAATGGCTATCATCAAAAGGACGAGGTATAAATGTCAGCGAGGATGTAGAGAAAACTGAACCCTTGTGCACTGTTGGTGGGAATGTAAATTGTTGCAGCCACTAAGGAAAAAGTATGGTGGTTCCTCCAAAAATTAAAAATAAACTACCATATGATCCAGCAATCCTGTTTCTGGAATAAAATCAGGATATCAAAGAAATATCTGCATGCACATGATCGCTGCAGCATCAGGTACAATAGTAAAGATATGAAAAAAAACTTGTGTCTGTCAATAGATGAACGACATACATGCATGCACATGCACACACTGGAATATTATTCAGCCACAACAAAAAGGAAATCTCCTTGGTAGGGGAATATATATTTTTTAATATATTTTATTGATTTTTTACAGAGAGGAAAAGAGAGAGATAGAGAGTTAGAAACATCGATGAGAGAGAAACATCAATCATCTGCCTCCTGCACACCCTCTGTTGGGGATGTGCCCACAACCAAGGTACACGCCCTTAACCGGAATCAATCCTGGGACCCTTCAGTCCGAAGGCAGATCCTCTATCTACTGAGCCAAACCGGTTAGGGCAAGGTAGGTATTTGTTGACTATGACACACACACAAACTAGAAAGGAGAAAATGGATACATTTGATTATGTTAATATTATACACTTCTGAATGACAAAAAGCATTAAAAAATTATTAAAAAACCAGTTATGAAAAAAACATTTATTATATGTTGTGGTAGGCCGAATAATGCCCACTCTTCCTTCCGCAATTACGTCCTCATCTTAATTTGAAGAACCTGTGAATAGGTTACTTTACACAACAAAAGGGAGATTGCAGGTATGATTAAGGTTAGGATCTTGAGATGAAGAGACAATCCTGAATTATCCATGTGGGCCTAATCTAGTCCTATGACTCCTTAAAAGCAGAGAGCCTTTCCTGACTATGGTAAGAAGGAGGTGTGACTACAGAAGGATGGGCAGAGATGTAATGATGCTGGTTTTGAAGATAGAAGCAGGGAGTTAGTTTATAAGGAACCATTAAAGTATTATGGAGCCGTGCTGCTAAACTGGCTGTCATTCATTCACTCACTCACTGATATTCACACAAACTCAGTTTTATTTTGACTTTTCAGGAATAATTCATTGATATACAATGTCTCACCAACCTCTTTCCCTTACTTAAGTAAAATGTCAGTTTTTCACATTATTTTGTGTGTAGAATTTTTATCCTAACCCTAAATAGGGAGTTTGGACAATGAGCAGTCAAAATTCATGAAAGTTCAATCACAAGAACAGTGTCTATGATAGAATAAAAAGTTCTGAATTCTTTACTGTACACCCATTATGATGATTACTAAATAATAATAATAAGAGAAAATGATAAACAGGTGTTGGTGAGGATATGGAGAAATTGAAACCCTTGTACACTATTAGAATTGTAAAATGGTGCAACTGTTATGGAAAATAGTATTGAGTTCCCTCAAAAAATTTAAAAAAATAGAGAAATCAAATGATCTAGATTTCTGGGTAGATATCCCAAATAATTTAAAACAGGGCCTCAAAGAGATAATTGTACACCCATATCCATAGCAGAACTATTTATAATAGCCAAGAAGTAGAAGCAAATCCAAATATTGATCAATGGATGATTGATTGGAGGAATCTTGAGGACATTGTGTTAAGTGAAATAAGCCAGTCACACACACACAAAAAATAATACTGGATGACTCACTTACATGAAGTATCTAACTTAGTCAAAGTCACAGAAATAGAAAGTAGAATGATGGTTACCAGGGCTAGAAAAAGAGGGCAAAAGAAAGTTGTTCAATGAGTATAGAGTTCCTATTTTATAAAATGAAAAGTTCTAGAGATCTGTGTCACAATAATGTGATTATACTGTGAATAGGTTACTTTATACAACAAAAGGGAGATTGCAGGTATGATTAAGGTTAGGATCTTGAGATGAGGAGATAATCCTGAATTATCCATGTGGGCCCAATCTAGTCCTATGACTCCTTAAAAACAGAGAGCCTTTCCTGACTGTGGTAAGAGTGCACTTTTACCACACTTTCCTACTGTACTGTGCACTTAAAAATGGTTAACATCGTCAAATGTATGTTATGTGGGTGTTTTTTTCCATGATTAAAATATATAACAAAGTGTATAATATCAAGAATAAACCCTAATGGCCCTAGCTAGTTTTTCTCAGTGGTTAGAACACTGGCCTGCAGACTGAAAGGTCACAGATTCAATTCTGCTCAAGGGCACATACGTAAGCTGCAGGCTCCATCCCCAGCCCTGGTTGGGGCAGTGTGGAAGGCAACCAATCAATGTGTCTCTCTCACATTGATGATTCTTTCTCTATGTTTCTCCCTCTCCTATTCTCTCTAAAAAATCAATGGAAAAATATCCTTGTGTGAGGATTAACAATAACAAAAACAAACAAACAAACAAACAAAAAGAAAGAAAAACTCTAACATATACCACTCTGGTGGGTGGTTGATAGTTAGGGGAGGCTGTGGCAGTAGCAAGGGATATAAAGGAACTTTGTACTTTCTAATTAATTTTCCTGTGAACCTAAAAAGTTCTAAATGATTGGCTATGCAAATAGTGTAAACACCCAGTGATACCTTTAGAAAGACTTAGCTTGCTGTATTACAGTAAGGACGCCAGTGAATGGCCTCAAAGACATTATCAGTATGTTGTAACTCAAACTATAATGTATGATCAATTCATAGTCCTTTGGATCTCACTGCTTTGGAATAGAGAGAACTCATTGCATCATAGAGAGCCATAGAAAATAACCACTAAGTCCACATTACCGAAACATGACTTAATGAGGCTATGACTATAGACCTCATATGTGATGTTCATTGAGTAAAAGGTTGTAAAATATATTACTTAACTTGGGATTTGTTTTTGTGATTCATGGTTATATAACACTTCCCAGATTTTCCATTTAGAGATGCAAGAAAAATGACTTTCTATCACTTACCACTCAGCTATAACTTAAATTTTTATATACAATACCTAAAAACAATTAAGCTGTCCATCTTTTAAAATAAGTTGGAGCCATAAGATGTCTCAACAATTTTTTAAAGATTAAAGTTTTATAAAGTATGTTTTTCAATCATAATGTAAACAAACAAGAATTAGCAGAAGAAAAACTGGAAATCCACAAATATGTGGAATTAAACATAACACTCTTAATCAATGTGTCAAAGAGGAAATCATAATAGTAAAAAAAAAGATTAACTGAGGACTTATTGGATTCTAGGCACACAGAGTTTATATGTATTTAATCATCACAAAATTGCCATAGAGAGGTATTACTATGCTCCCCATATTTAAGTGAGTCTCAGAGAATTTAATAATACAGGATTAAACAGATCTGAAGAGATGATGCCAAAATTCAAACTCAGATGGTCCAATCCATGAGCTACTACTTCTAACCACAGTGCAACCCCACCTCCTCATGAGGAAGAATTAAACCAGTGTGTTCCTCCCTCAGGGGCAACAACTAAAGGATAATGGCATTTATGCTCATAAAGAGTTATGCTTTTCTGAAAAGGAAGGGGCAGATTATTTTGAAGTGGGAGACATACACATAAACTGCATGTAAATAGTGCAAGTCTTGGGATTTCCCTTAATACTCTCACCTCTATAACGCACCGCAGGGATGCCAGGTGTTCTCCCAACCCCCTGTGTCGCAGCTGGGCGCTGCAAGTTGGTATGCAAACATAGTTACACATCTAGAGAAAATGGTGTGGTAAATGGGGAAAACCAGGAATACTTTACAAACTGCTTTTTCCCCCCAAGCAGAAACCAGGGGTTTAAAATTATTACTGATTTTGCAATACAGTGCAGTGTAGTATAGTGGTCTTGAGGCCAGACTGCCTGGGTTTGAGTCAGATCTTCCATTACCCTAAAGGAGTCCTCTGTAAGGCAGAGATAATTAATAGCAACGCACTTCATAGGGTAGTTGGAGGATGAAATGTCAATATATGTAAAGTCCACAGCACAGTGCCTGCCATTTAATTAGTGCTGCTTCAACTTACTTGATGACTGAGAAGGCAGAACTGAGAGCCACAGAGACTTATTCCAGGCATTAAACCTAATGGAGTTGCTCTGGCTGGATTTTTTCTTTTTGAGGAAGGAATTTTTAAAAATTGATTAAGATATTACTTATGTGTCCTTATCCCCACATTGTTCCCCGCCCCCTGCTCATGCCATCACCCCCTGAGTATAAAACAGCTTTGAACTGGTGACTTCTCATTTTTTGAACAGGAATGTTTATGACTTATCCTATGCATGTCCTGTCTTTCTATGCCAGAAGCAGTTGTTTCTTTAGTTTCACAGAGCTACAGATGGAGAATTGTGCCCCAAAGTCGTACTTAATGGAGTCTACCCAGAACCTCATCTGTACCTGATTTAGATAATGAGATTTGGGAGTTTTGGACTGGGATTGAAATGCTGTAATGTCATAAAATGTTTGGAAACTTAATAATGGGGTGAATGCATTTTGCCTATAGGATGGATATGAATTCTGGGGGATGTAGAGTGGACTGAGGTAGGCAGACATTTGGCTCCCCATGATCTCTGGTCCAGGTGTTAGTTTTGTGATTATGTTGTTATGTGGTGAAAGAGATTTTGCAAATGCAATTAAGACAACAATCAGCTGACCTTAAAATAAGGCGAGGATGCTGGATTACACAGATGGACCCAATGTAGTCATGTGAACTCTTAAAAGCAGAAGAGGAAGGCAGAGAGATCCAAAGTATGGGAAGGACTCACCCCACCATTCCTGGCTAGGAGAAAGAGGGGGCCACATGGGAACCATGAAAAGGAAACAACTCAAATGAGCCTGGACATAGATTATGCTCTGAGTTTACAGTAAGAGCCCAAGCAAACCAGTAACCTGACTTTGACCTTTTGAGACCCTAAGCAGAGAACCTAGCCAGGACTGCTGGACTTCTGATCTACAAACTGTGAGATAATAAATGAGTGCTGTTTTAAGCTGTAGGTTGTGGTAATTTATTATGGCAGGATAGAACACTTAAACAGAACCTCAGATATTAATTATTTCTACTAAATTAGCAGAACTCTCCCTTCAACTGAAAATTTTGGACCACTGTGGGGCTCCTTTGGACAAATCTGGGGCAGGATTCTGCTGCACCTTCCCACAAAGCCACTAAAAGCACTTGCACAGATTTGGGTATAGACTTCCATCAGGGAACCTCACTGTCCATCCCAACACTTACTACAAAGAACTTGTGTGCTGTGTTCAATGTGTCCATCATTGCCACTAAACTCTGAGACAGAAACCATTCCTTCTTCAATTTTGCTCCCCCAGAGCAAAACACAGTGTTCCAGAAGGTATGTACTTGCTAAATATATTTTGACTGAATGCGAAATGTCTTTGATATCTAGGAGAGGAGAATATTAGATATGGGTAGAGGCAGAGCAAGGGACTAGAAGCATGGCGGGAGACAAGATAGGGGAAAGAAACAATTTACAAGGATAAAGGAATGTAGAGTTTAATGTTGGTTTGGAAAAATTTCCTTGATAGATCTCTTCCACCCATACCACCAGCAGAATAAGTTTCGGGAAGTAGGCTGACCATTGCATAAGTGGCTTGTGAAATATCGCTTAGGAGCTTACATTCCCAACAAGTTGAATAAATATGTTTGTGTGTAGTTTACCCCCCAAGGATGCTTCTCCTGGCTCCCCTGCAGCTGGACTCAGAATTGGTGTTTAGTAATTGCGCGGTAACTCCCTGGGGAGTGGAATGCCCCACGACTGATGCTGTCCATGGGAAGAGGAGCTGGAAAAGAGATGGGGAGCAGACTGCCTGAAAGAGTGATGGTCACTTCAGACAGTGCAGGAACCTCCGTGTAAACTCCAAGAGCCTTGAGATTAGCTTGAGAGGCTCAGCAGGAGAACACCTACACCTAGTTAGTTGGACCCCAAAGGTGAGCCGGATGCATGAGATTTAAAGATGTCATCTTAGGAAAGCCAGTCCCAGGGAATATAAGTTGGGAGAAGCCATACGGGATAAAGAAACAAAACACCACATTTTTATGAAGACTGACTTTGTCTTGAAAAGCAATTAAATGTACGCTAGTTCATCCTCTGTTCCCAGCGCCGCAGTACCGTAGTTGCTATTTTGATCACTGTAATTGAGAGTAAAAATAATCTCTGCTGAGCCTGAAAAACAACCACCAGCTACTCTATTTTAAATGATGTATTAAAATACAAGGTGAACTAAAAACTGGCCTTCTAGGGATGGCAACTGGCTGTATCTTGTTTCACTAGTGGTTCATGCAATTTGCGATTTCTTGTTAGTAAAGTAGATCAACATATGTTTGCAGGGAGTTTGTGCCTCCAGTACTGGCACAGGGAACAGTGCCCTATTATGAGGAGTGCATTTTAAGACTCCAGTTCAGGCTGTGAATTTGGGTCAGCCAGCTCGATGCTCAAGTTCTCAGCTCTTTCTCTAAAAAAAGTAGAATGAGCCAGAGGGGAAGTGAAAAGAGGAGGAAGTTGAAAGTGATTGCATTTTTAACCAGTGCCTGGACTTATTGTATCACTGGATGGTTTTGTTTACTTCCCATGAACTCTAAACTATATTGGTAAGTTTGGCTAGAAATCTGTCCTCTGTACAGGAGCAGATCCAGATTTTGTGCAGCTCAAGCTTTAAACAACATTGGGGATCCTTTTTTTAAGAAAAGGGAATACAAAAATATCTGTTTGGCAAATTTTACAAAAATATATGATTATGTGAACACTGCCCCTCCCAAGGCTCTGGGAAGGACTTTGAATCTTAAGCTTCACTACTTGGTAAATCTGCTTCTGCAGTTATAGAAGGGAGAGGGACATTGTTTTTCTGAGAAGAAAAGTGGCAGGAACCACAGAATGTGTTAGTCAAAGAACCTTTCAATTAATCTTGATATTTTATTATTATTTTCTTGTTAGAATTTATATTTTCTTTGTTCTCTTTTTAATTTTTTAAAAAAAATCTTTATTGTTGAGAGTATTACAGATGTCCCGCTTCTACCTCCATTGTCTCCCTCCACCAAGTTCCCACATCACCCCAGACCTTTACCACCCTATTGTTTGTGTCTATAGGTAATGCATATGTGCATATAAGATCTTTAATCTCTTCCCGCCTCCTCCCACTTCCCTCTGAGAGTCATCAGTTTGTTCTATGTTTCTATGCTTCTATTTTATTCATCAGTTTATTTTGTTCTTCTTGTTCATTTATTTTTATTTATTATTATTATTTTATTTTTTATATTTATTTTTATTGATTTCAGAAAGGAAAGGAGAGAGAGATAGAAACATCAATGATGAGAGTCATTGACTGGCTGCCTCCTATTGGGGATCAAGCTCATAACCCAGGCATGTGCCCTTGACTGGAATTGAACTTGGAACCCTTCAGTCCATAGGCTGATGCTCTATCCACTGAGCCTAATCAGCTAGGGCTATTTTAATTTTTAGATTCAATTGTTGACAGGTGTGTATTTATTGCCATTTTATTGTTCATATTTTTAATCTTTTTTTCCTTCTTGTTCTTCCTCTTCTTAAAGAATACCCTTAAATATTTCATGTAATACTAGTTTGGTGGTGAACTCCTTTAGCTTTGTCTTGTTTGTAAAGCTCCTTATATGTCTTTTGGTTCTAGATAATAGCTTTACTAGGTAGAGCAATCTGGGTTGTAGGTCCTTGCTTTTCATTACTTTGAATTCTTGCCTCTTTCTTTTTGCCTGCCAAAGTTTCTGTTGAGAAATTAGCTGACAAACTTATGGGAGCTCACTTGTAGGTAAGTACTGCTTTTTTCTTGCTGCTTTTAAGATTCTCTCTTTGTCTTTCACCTTTTATATTTTAATTATAATGTATCTTGGTGTGAGTCTCTTTGGGTTCATCTTATTTGGGACTCTTTACTTCCTGGACTTGTATCTCTATTTCTTTCACCAGGTTAGGAGAGTTTTCTGTTATTATTTTTTCAAATAGGTTTTCAATTTCTCACTCCCTCTTTTCTCCTTCCAGCATCCTTATGATGTGAATGTTGGTGCATTTGAAGTTACCCCAGCATCTCCTTATACTATTCTCATTTGGATACTTTTTTTCTTTTTGCCATTCTGAGTATTTTTTCTTTCCTGTATTCTAAATCACTGATTTGATCCTCTGCTTTATCAACTCCATTATTGGCTGTAATGTGTTCTTCATTTCAGTTAGTGTATCCTTCAATTCTGACTGATTTTTATGTCTTTTTTTTTTAGAGGAAGGAGGGGGGGAGAGAAAGAGAGAGATATTGATATGAGGGAGAAACATCAATTGGTTGCTTCCCAGACATGCCCCAAGCAGGGATTGTGTCTGCAACCTAGATATGTGCCCTGATGAGGAATTGTACCAGCAACCTTTTTGGTGTATAGGACAATGATCCAACCAACTGAGCCACTCTGCCAGGGCTCTATGTCCTTTTTCATGCTGTTGAAGTTCTCACTAAGCTCCTTTGAGTGTCCTTATAAGCATTGTTTTGAACTCTGCATCTGTAGTTTGCTTCCCTCCATTTCATTTAGTTCTGTTTCTGGAGATATTTTTTTGTGTGTGTTTCTTTCATTTGGGACCTCTTTATTTGTCTCCACATTTTGTCTGCTTTTCTGTGTTTCTTTCTGTGTACTAGGTAGAGTTGCTATAACTCCCATATTTGGAAGAGTAGCCTTATATAGTAGGTGTTCTGTAGGGCCCAGTGACACATCCTTCCCAGTCACTTGAGCTGGCTCCTCCAGGAATGCTGCTGTGTGGGCTGTATTGTAGTTGAGCCTCAATTGCTGTTGGTATTGCTGGAAGGGATTGACCCTAAGCTATTTGGCTGTGAGAACTGAGAACTGGCTGCAACTACAACAAAGGAGCTGCTGTGCAGAACTTGCTTCATTGGGGCTTTTATGCTCACAGGGTCTGCTCCTTGAGTGTGTTGCTAATTGAGGTATTAGGATTGTGATCCAGCATAGTCTGAAGCTGTCCAGCTGGTGCACTAGTTTTGGGGCCTCCAAGGAGTTGCAAGATCAGCCACTACCTGTGCTCTGCCTGGGACGACTTGGCATGAATTACAGAAAATCTGAAGATGATTGCTACTTGTGTAGGCTTGAAGGTTCCCAAAAGAAGCCAATCTGTGAACCAAGGCCAGCTGTCACTCATGCTAGGCATGGGACCATTTAGTGAGAGGTGTGGGGCATGCAGAGACCAGATGCTGCATGTTTGAGAGATTTTAGAAAAATATAAAGAATGAAGCAAGAGAGGCCATTTGTATGGAAAAGACACTGGAAATGGCTTGGGTGGGCCAGCAAGTTGAGTGGGTCCAGGTCCATCACGAGGGCATCTCAAACACTGAACCAAGTTGATGGAGACACAGATATGGCACCCACCAGCTGACTCTGTATGGGGATCTCAGAAAAGGAACAATGTCCTCTTCTAGCACTTTTGACTGGTAGAAAACTGCCCTCCAGCTTTTGTCCTGATGCCAGACAATCCAGTCCCTCCCTGTATGGCCCTGATGCCTTTCAAGCTACCACCCCAGCACTGGACCTCAGAGAGAATAAGTTTTGAGTAAATCCATGTGTGGGCCCTCCAAGTGGAACTGAATGGGTCTCTACCAGTCCTCTGTCTCACTTAGCCATAATTTCTTCTGGTTTTTACATCCAGAAGTTATGGGTACTTCTCTTTCTGGACCTGGAACCCTGGGCTGGGAGGTGTCATGTGGGGCTGGTAACCCCCACTCCTCAGGGGACCTCCATAGCAGATATAATTGATTTTAAACTGCCACATGTGGGTGTGGGACCAGCTCCTTCCACATCTTTGCCTCTCCTATCATTCTTGATGTGGCTTCTTTAAATCCATAGTTGTAAGACTCCCATTCAGCTAGATTTCAGATGGTTCTGATGATGTTTGTTCAGTAGTTTAGTTGTAATTTTGATGTGTATAATAAAGGATTTGAATATCACATTTACCTACATCTCCAGCTTGACTGGAGGTTTCAAGAAGGTTATGAATCTTCAGATCAAAAGCACATATTTTCTTCTTGCTCTCCTTCCTTTTTCCTTCTCTTGACCTCAGAAATTTACATCAGTTTTTATTTTAAGGACTTATAATTGTGCTTTCTGTACATATTTTTGACTTCTGCACATGTTATTTATCTTGGAATTACCCAGGTACTTAATAAACAAAGGTCTTTGGGAGAACAGCATCTCTTTAGTTTTTGCCAAGGGTCAGTAGACAGGGAGCGCAAAGGCTTTATACTCAGCAAAGCTGCATTTGAAGAAGCTCTGTCCATCACTGATTGGTTCTGAGACATCAAGTTACTTAAAAATAGGACCCTAAAAGTTATCTTATAGGACTGTGTTAAGAGCAAAGGTTTTGGAGTTTGATCAAAGTTTGACTTTTACTCTGTCATTGACTAGTTATGTGGCACTGGGCAAGTTGACTTTCCCAGCCTTGCTTCCTGGCTGACAAAATGGGATATAATCATACTTATAAAGTATTTCAGACTGCTATAGGGTTATTTATAGGATTATTAGGAAGATACAAATAAGTAATATGTTTGAAACTCTTTTTAAAATACATTTTATTGATTTTTTACAGAGAGGAAGGGAGAGGGATAGAAAATTAGAAACATCAATGAGAGAGAAACATTGATCAGTTGCCTCTTGCACACTCCTTACTGGAGATGTGCCCGCAACCAAGGTACATGCCCTTGACCAGAATCAAACTTGGGACCCTTCAGTCTGCAGGTGGATGCTCTAACCACTGAATCAAAACTGTTCAGGCAATGTTTAAAACTCTTACTCCTGGATATGGCACAAAGCAAGCACTTAATAAATTGTATATTTTCTTAAGGTTACTGAGATGGTGCATATGAAGTCTCATTATAAGGGCTAATCTATAATTGAATTTCAATAAATGTTCATTCCCTATCTTTACTCCCAGGCAAAATCAGTGAAATAAATTGGATATTTACTGATTATCTCCACTCTCCTTTAGCCTAACGTACATAAAGTTTTTTATAACACTCCCCAGCTCTTCCCACTTTGCCTCTAGTGATACAAGGATATATATAATGTGTAAGGACTGGCCCTACACATGTAAAGAGCTGCTTACATCCTTTAATTTCAGAAGTGCAGAAAATTTTATTTCCTCAAATGCCTGTCTTCCAGCACACTTCTTAGAGTTGGAAAATTACTCCTTCAGAAGCTTTTTTTTGTTTTGTTTTGTTACAGTATTACCTCCAGAACCTTTTTTGTTAAGGCATAGTCATCTCTACTAAGTACAATAAAGCGTTTCTTTTTATTCACCCATTAACATGGATTGGTCAGGTAAAGACCCTACAGAACTTGCATATTCAACATTTTTACGTTTAAGAAGAGTGAATAGTAAAATCTTGTGCCATCCAGAGGAAAAGTAATGAGCTTTTAAAGTAGCCAGAAGGTGTCCAAGTGGGCCTAGAATAGACTCTATCTAATTTCCCAATTTGCTTTGAGACTTTTTCTGTGTGAAGGAGCAAAGCTGGAGCATGCCCATCCAGCCTCTCCCCTGGGCTCTACGAACTCTAGGGGCAGTGGATTCCTGCAATGTGACACCACAGACTGAACCTAAGTGGGAGCAGATGATGTAGCTCTGTTCTGTTACCTAATCAGATGCAAAGTTGAGAGTGCAAAGTTTAGGTGGAGATTTGTATAAAGTGATCACAGAAAGGATAAGGTGCAGGATAGAAATAGGAGGAGAAGCTAGGTCAAGTACTTAAATAGCTCATAACCCACAAAAACTGAAGTCCATGTGGAGCATTGAAAAAAAACAAAAACAAAGAGTAATGTCATTCATAAGTGGGTATAGGGTTTGGATGTCTGCATATAGGTTGATAGTAAATGAAAAGAAATGGAAATATGAATATATATATTTTTGACTCAAAGTAACATAGTGTTTTGAGGGACAGAAAATTATGCAGAGAGTTTTTTTTTTTTTTTTGGTATAGAAACAGTGGTATTTAACACTATAGTGGCAAAACCAATACTTTGTTAATAAGGGAGGTCCACATACTATAGCACTTCTTTCTGAAGAAGTTTTCCTCACCAGAGCTTAATTACTTTTATAGCAAAATTTCCAAAATTGTTGTATAAACATGGATATTGCAAATGGTTTGTAATTCCGAGGTCACAAATGGGATAATGAAGGCACAATTAGACTATGACTTGTGTATTGACAGGCACATGCCTTGTATATCTGTATGTCTGGAGCTCAGGCTACTATTCAGATGTGAAAATACAACATGCATACCATTATAATTAATGTTCCACAGAAGGAATCTGGTGAAGCATTAAAAAAGTTGCATTTTAAACTATAATTACAGCTGCTGGAGAGGAATATTGTGATATATGAATAATATATATGAAGTGACTGACACCTATAAGTAAGAAATTGGAAATCTTTTAGGAACTAAAGAACAGAAATTGATTTTTTCCTGCCAAAAGCTAGGAGAGGCTTACGGCCTAAAAACTCTTTCTTCTATCACAATGAGACATTTTAGAGCAGTCATTCAGTAGACTCATGGGAGAGGTGTATTTACAGCGTTTGTGTTGATAATAGTAATCAGTAACTCACATGGAGGTAATTACTGTGAGCCATACCAAGTGCTTTACATAGTTTATTTCATTATATAATTGGAATCTATAAAGTAGCAAATAAAAACAGATGTGGTTAGGAACAAGGAAATAGTGTGGTTAAAACGAAGGAAGTAGCAAATAAAAATAGATATGGTTAGAACCAAGGAAAAAAGATTCTGGCTTAAAAAAAAATCAACCTTTGAGTAATTGCACAAATGGTAGAAATTTTCTAGGTAAATCCTGATATCATCTAATGACGTTTAGTGTGGGTTGCAGGTGCAGATGGAGTGCAACAAGTACCAGAAGATATCTTCCAACAAAGAACCAGAATATACCCCCCAACAAAGAACCAGAACCAGGGTAGAGAACTCATTCCTGGCCACATTACTTCATGGGGAAATATTGCTAGTTAAGAAGAGATACTGCTAGTCAAATGAGTTTCTGGTTGTAGGTTGCTTAACGTAAATTTTTACTTAAGTTCATCTGATAAAAACCATACTTATTTATGATACAATTCTGTGTTCTTTCATATTTTTTAAAAATGAACTCTCACCTTAAAAGAACTTTGAGTATTGCTAGCTAGTGAATGCAGCTGTTGATAAGGGTCCAGCTTCTTCATGGGGGCACTTGCATTTTAACAGAGGAGTCTTAAAACCTGAAGTGTTTTCAACTCAAAGGAATTTGGTGGGAATGTTTGGGTGAGTAGAGGAGTGATCATTCTCCCCATCTTTATGCCTAATTCTGCTGGGTGATTATTTTCTGTAGGAGATGCTGAAAAAATTACTAGAGACATGTAACTTACAGTTTATGAAAGGAATAAAATTGTTTATCTGCCAGAAACTGAATCAGAACCTCAAAATACCTTTCTTCCTGACCCTGGAATCTGTTGTTTCTGCCTTCAAAATAGGGATTCTTCCTTCTTTAGGTAACAGTGGCCCAATTTTCTGTTCCTTCTTCCACTCTCCCCCACTATTCCAGAAGTATTTATCTGACCAGGCCTAGAGTCAGACAGCTCTCTACTTTCTGATTGTGATTGGTGGATCTGGAATAGACATGTGACTCTAAGTGAGCCAATGGAAGCTTGCCCTGAGATTTTTGCAGGAGCATTTAGGAAAAATAAACTTCTTTTCTCTGATGGTTATTAAGTGACAGGATGTAAGCCTGAAATTGCAAGGGATCATCTGTACTACTACAGAGAAATGATCTGTTTGAGAAGGATGCCAACACAAAGGAAAGCAGACCTGTGAAGTGAAGAGGAACAGATTCTTGAGAATAATGTGTGGGTTTCCTGATTCTGATAAACCATATTTGTCTCCTAATTTCTTAGTTACACAAGCCAGGAAATCCTCTTTTATACTTAAGCCAATTCAGTTTGTATTTTTGTTATGATAACTGGAAGACTCCTGATTTAAACTCTCTCAAGATCTTATTCTCTTAAATCAATTAACTATCTTTTGACTCAAGAGACAACTTCAGTATCCTTTCCCCACTTCTCAATGTCATTTAATTTATCTTGGAACTCTTCTATCTTATTTATTATTAATTTTTTTAAGATTACCAGTGAAAAAATTAGTTTCAGGTAGTCTTTACAGTTTATCTCTGGTGATGTAATCAAATGCAAAATTCATTAAAACATTGAGCATATAGAAAATAGACTGTGATTAGGATGTAGCTTCAACTTTGTCACTAATAATCCTTGCTTCATTTTAAGCAAGCCTACTAACCAGTAGAGACATTTTTCTTGCCCCAGCAGTTTCTTAACTATCAAGAAATTTTCCTGGTCAGTTGCTATGGCAGCAGCACCAACTCAACTTTCCCAATTTAAAAGTGTCATTTGTCAAATGAGCAATTGGCCTCTTTTCTACCACATCCCAAACTCTGGTCTAATGTGAGACAAGTTAAACAGAGTAAAATGATATTTTTGAACCAGAAGAAATGTGAGGGTGATTAAAGTGCTATCATGAGGTCATATAGGGTAGGAGTTGAATGTTTGGACATCTCATAGCTACCTAAAACTGGGTCTCAACCCTGACTTTGCCATATATTTACTGTGTAACTGTGGAGAGCTTATCAAAATCTTTGTGACTCAGTTTCATCTTCTGGGAAACAAGAATAATAATAGAATAATAAGCTAAAATAAATATAATATAATAATCTTATATAACAAAAGGCTAATATGAAAATTGTCCCCTCAGAAACCAGATAGTGGAGGAACCAAGATGGCAGCATAGGTAAATACCTATCTTGCTGCCATACACAGCAATTTCAAAACTACAACTTAATGAATCACCGGAAAGCTGGCTGAGTGAAAATTCCACAAATAAAAGTGAAGATAGGACACTGTGACTCAGAGGAGCGGCGGAGGACAGCATTGAAGGTACGCGTGGAGAGAGGTTTGGAGCTGTGCGCACGCGAGCCAATAGGGCAGGCGGCTGCAAACCCGGATGGTTTTCTCAAATGGGGGAGACAAAGATGTCCCACTGCACTGATTCCCCAGCTCCGGGCGAAGTCTGGGGAAGCCACAATCATACGGGGTAAAAACTGGGGCACTGCAAGGGTCTGCAAGCTTGTGGAGAGGGTGAGCTTGTGCAGAGTGTGCGTGAACTTGGGAACAGCAGAGCTGCATGACTGCGCAGAGAGGACTAGTGACTTACTCTCTCATTCAGGAAACCATTGGACTGCATTGTTTTACAACCCTGGGTGAGATGTTGGGTGTGCAGACTCATTTGAGGAGAGGCTGAATTGTCCAGCAGCGGGTGGAGCTCGGCAGCAGCTCTCTTTCAGACGTACTGGCAGTCATTGCACAGAGTCCCAGGTGCCATATAGGGTGGAGCTGACTCTGCCTGCTCGGCCTGGAGACTCTGTCCATCCAACCTGAACACGGCTGAACCTCACAGCCAATTGGCCTGGATGTCAAACCCTCCTAGTGCTAACTACAATAATCTAGGCTTAACTTCAACAAGACTGTGCAACCCATATCCACCTCAGGTAACTGGGGAGGCTGAGCCACTGTCCCTTAGAGGACATCTACTACACAAAGCTAATTGATCAACTCAGGAAAGCAGCCACCATGCAGAGACATGGAAAGAAACCAGATATGAAAGAAATGGAGGAAAAAAAATGACTGGACATAGAGTTCAAAACCACGGCTATAAGGCTTTTAAAGAGGCTCCTAGAAAAGGCCGAGACCTACAAGGAAATGACTAAGACCTATGAGGAAATGAACAAGACCTATGAGGATATGAAAAGAACCAACTAGAAATTAAGCATACACTGACTGAAATAAAAAATATTATACAAAGACCTAAAAGTACTCTAGAGGACCGCAAGAACCAAGTTAAAGATTTGAAATACAAAGAGGTAAAATCCTCTCAGCTGGAAAAGCAAGAAACCAAAAGAATCCAAAAAATTGAAGAAAGTTTAAGGGCCTCTGGGACAACCTCAAGCATACCAATATCCGAATTATAGGGGTGCCAGAAAAAAGAGAGAGCAAGATAATGAAAACCTACTTGAAGAAATAGTGACCGAAAACTTCCCACACCTGGTGAAAGAAATTGACTTAGGAATCCAAGAAGTGCACCGAACCCCAATATATAGGAAACCTAAGAGGACCACACCAAGACACATCATAATTAAAATGCCAAGAGCAAAAGACAAAGAGAGAATATTAAAAGCAGCAAGAGAAAAAGTTAGTCACCTTTAAGGGAGCACCCATACGATTGTCAGCGGATTTCTCAACAGAAACTACGCAGGCCAGATGAGAGTGGAAAGAAATATTCAAAGTGATGAATAGCAAGAATCTACAACCAAGATTACTCTACCCAGCAAAGCTATCATTCAGAATTGAAGGTCAGGTAAAGTGCTTCACAGCTAAGAAAAAGCTAAAGGAATTCATCACCGCCAAACCAATATTATATGAAATGCTGAAAGATATTCTTTAAGAAGAGGAATAAGAAAAAGGTAAAAATAAAAATTATGAACAACAAATACACATCTATCAATAAATGAATATAAAAATCAAGTGAATGAAAAATCTGATGAACAGGATAAACTGGTGAATATAACAGAATCACGGACATAGAGAGGGAATGGACTGACAATTCCTGGGGAGAAAAGGATTGTGGGAAGTGCAGCAAGAGACTGGACAAAAATCATGCACCTATGAGAGAGGTCAGTGGGGGGGAGGCGTGAGGGCGAAGGGTGGTATGGGTACTGGGTGGTGGGAAAAAAAAGGGGGAACAATGTAATTAATAAACTGAACAATAAAGATTAATATATATATATATTTTAAAGAAAATTGTTTCCTCAGGAGTTTGACTGACCAGGAGTTCAACTGCTCGCTATGATATGCATTGACCACCAAGGGGTGGTGTGGAATGAAGGATGGTCCTGCTGGAAGCCAGCAGCTGTGGAAGGAAGACCCCAGCTGGCCCTGATCACCAGCCAGGCCTAGGGACCCTATTTATGCACCAATTTCGTGCACCAGGTCTATAGTATACAAAATAATAGTATAAGATTAAAAGATCTGATCTGTAAAGCACTGAACATGATGGGTGACACTGAGTAAGAACATCAGGTAGCTATTTAGATATACAGTTGTGATCACATCTAGAATTCACTATATGCTCAAAATTAGATACATTATATGAAGTCTGTGTATTAGAACCATCTTAAAGTGGAGAAATTAAGTATCAAGTTGACTGGTTTTCTGAGAATAATAAATATGTGAAAAAGTGCAATAAAGAACTAACTTGGGTAAATTATTTGCTATCTTGATTGTTATCCTATATAATAAAAGGCTAATATGCAAATCGACTGAATGGCAGAATGATCAGCCGCTATGATGTACACTGACCACCAGGGGGACAGACACTCAGTGCAGTCAGTATCTATCATCTGGTGGTCAATGTGCTTCCACAGGGGGAGCGCCACTCAGCCAGAAGCCCTGAGCAGGGCTCATGGCTGGTGAGTGCAGTGGCTCCGCAGCAGCTCTAAGGATGTCTGATTGTGGGTCTAAGTCATCAGTTGGACATCTCTGGAGGGATCCAGACTGCGAGAGGGTGGAGGTTGGGCTGAGGGACTCCTCCCTTCCCCAGCCCCCGAGTGGATGAATTTCATGCTCCGGGCCTCTAGTGGAATTATAACTAGAAGTATTAATAAAAGAAACTATAAATGACCCACAGAAGTATTGTTATAAACTTTTGACCTCTGCTACCATCTTTGTTGAAATTATTCACTGAATGCTCTTAATTGTTGCATGGTGCATGCCCATTAATTTTTCTGTTGTATTAAAGTGAAAATTTAAAATAGGTATTATCAAAGCTAGCTTTACCTTATTTACCCTATATTGAAAAATGGTTTTCAAAATAAGTGCTATCACATGATATTTCTGAACATGGGTCACTGGAAAACTAAGAAGCTTTGGAACTAATGTATAATTTTTCATAATTTTATTCTGAAAGTACAACAAATGTTTTCAGGATGGTGTTGGCATACCATTCTAAATCCTGTCTGCAATTCAATGATCAAAAAGTGTGTAAGAATTCAAATACTAAGTCATATGTACTCTCTAGGAATTTCTTTCATCTGGGTAATGGGGTGGTAACTTGAAAGGAACTTGGTCTTCAAACCTTGAAGCTATTTCTTCTGATGAACTTTTAAGTAGTTATATGAGAATAATAATACTTTAGGATAAATGATTATTATGGTTCATAAGTGGCTAAAATCAGTTGCAAGTTGTGAGTATAGTTACATTATGGACTATTGAACTAAATGCCTAAATTGTGGAGTAGCATTCTTCAAGTAAAACAATACTACAATAGGGAAGAGACTGTTTACAAATAGTGTTTCTTATATAGCTGGGTAGAATTTAGGGTCATTCATTTATGTTCACATTTCCAAAGGTTAGCAATGTGAATCATGCAGCTGAAACTGAAATCCCATGTCTTCAGAATGTCACCACATCAAACATCCAGCTGGCGTCAGGGAAGGAGGCCTGATGTCACTGTATGTTTGGTCTATATGTTTTCTTAACCCAACAGCTAGCTCCCTGAGAAACTTGGTAGATCTGAGTGGAATGTCTCTGTAGACTATATGTAGATTTTTCAGGATACTTCTCCCATCTTAGTAATGCTTGTGGGAATCACACAGCAAATGCCCATTAGGAAAGTAGATTCTGAATTATACAGATGGAAAAAAAGATTTGCTGAGTGGCACAATACAGAGATCATATTGGGGATCCTGAGCTGGGAAACAATTATAAATGACATTAACCAAGTGAAATCCCATTTTAGGCTCCTACCACAGTTGCGCAGCATAATTCCAGTGTTACATTTGGAGCAACCAACTTTACAAGCTACGATCTTCTTAAGATCCAGACTTGGCACCTTATGCTAGGGGTGCTATTTACTATGGCACGCTTCCTTTGAGGAGCTTTACAGCTTTTAATTACCCAATTACTAAAACCTTGATGATGCACTGTGATGGCTACCCCTTTTCATCTTGAAGAATTTATAGCTTGACTTAAGGTGAATGATTAAAAATAGAAAAGCAACTAAATACATGCATTACATAGATCCGTGATTTTAGTGAGTTTTTTTAAGGCATGCATTGGGCTTTCCTGAAAGCCAGCCTGGTCATAGGCCCTGGTCTACCACTTCAAGATTTTATCCATCTAGAGTGTCTGCATGTTTCCCACATTTAGAACTCATGGATTTGATGTGCGAAGAATCTTCTGCCAAACTTGTCAGTGTTCTGAGAGGAGGTGCTGGCTCTTATTTAACATTATAGCTCTACTACTTACCATGGTGTCTTGTATGAACTGAATGTTTGTGTCCCTTAAACACATGTTGAAACCTATCCTCCAAGTGATGCTGTTTGGAATGGGGCAGATAGGAAGTGCTTAGGTCTTGAGGGAAGAGCCCTCATTGATGTGTTAGTGTCCTTATAAAAGAGAACCCAGGGAACTCCCTTGCCCCTTCTGCCATGTGAAGATAGAGCCAGAAGATAGCCATCTATGAACAAGAAAGTGGCTTCTCCCCAGACTCCTAATCTACGGGCCCTTGACCCTGAACTTTCCAACCTCCAGAACTAAGAGATACAATTTTGTCGTCTATGATACTCTGTTACAGGACCCTGGATGAACTAAGGAAATGCCAGCTAAATAGTGAGCATTTAACAATTTTGATTGAACAAATGAATGAATTTAGCTTTGCCACTGTAAATTAAACCACCAAGGAAAACCTAGTACATAGGTGTTCATTGGTTAATTATCAAATAGGATATTTTGGCAATAAATTGACCATATTACTTTTACCCTTTAATGATCACATTATTCCATATATCATAATCTAAGAATGGACATCATGTAAAATAGAAATAAATTATGATTTTAAAAATAGAACAGTACATCGAATGGCAAAGTGACTTGGTGGTTCACTGGCGAGGAATGTGATTCTGATCTTTAGTTTCCTTCCAGCAAGGTGAGCGACCTTACCTTAGCATATGCCTGTTCTGCTCTCTCCTCACAGCCAATGGCTCTGCTATAAAGGAAGGCAGATCAGCAGAAAGACTGAGGGGGCTGGACAAGATGACCTTTATAGATGCCCGTGTCCCTGAAGTGTTCTAAGTTCATGAAAACAAACAAAATAAGAAATCCCTGATCTTGAAACCAGTATTTTCTGTGAACAAGTTAATCAAACTCTGTTACTTGGTGTCTTGTTGAAAAGAGAATATTAAAAAAAAATTATGATGGGCTTTTTTCTTCAATTTCCACCTAGAAATGACTCAAACCTTACATATTGTGTTTTAGCTGGAGTCGGGAAGGCTTTGGGTTCTGCCCCAACCCTCCTCTGCTTGCTGATGCTGATGCTGATGGGGGAGGCTTCTGAATCTGTCTCATGTTGGCTGACCTTCATGCTGGGGTTCTGGAGCTTGCAGTGTCCTTCGCAGGGACAGAACACATCCTGGAAACCGTCTGGCAGTTGGCTGCCCAGCGTTCTCTGCGGGTGAACTCAGGCAACCAACAACTCGCTGACTCCGACAGATGTTTTTGTCTCTAACCCTCGGGCACCTTGCCCTGTTGTCTTGTATACAGAGGGTGATGCCTGGCATCCTGCCCGTTGCCACCAGGAATGAGCATGGCTCCAGGGAGTACTGCCAAGTCGTGTCAGCGAGCTGCTTTCTGCGAGCCAAGTGGCCACCAGATAAATGCACTGGTCTGCTTGCTCAGAACGCTGTCAGGGGGACTTGCTTAAGTGTCTCACTGCTTCATGTGGTTGGCAGTTCTCTATGTTCCGTGTTTTAAGCCATTTAGTGTACACATTGCATTTGCCTCATTGTGCAATTGTGGTGACTGGAGGGGCTCATTGGACAGAAGCCATAGATTTTATGACAGTGTCTGTAGCAAAATATTAGTGGGAACACATGCTGCCCCGAGTGTATTCTGCTTCAACCATTAAGATCGAAGCCACCTAAACAATAGGTAAGAAAAAAATCTTTGCCAGTCGACACATGACAAATACTCACTTTTGGTAACAGCTGAGCGCAGTGGAAAACACTGAACTTCTAATCAGAAAGCCTGACCGCAGGCCCCAGCTCCCCATTTATAAGAAGAGTGAGTCTTTTCCATATGTTGAACTTATTTATTTATTTTTAATATATTTTATTGATTTTTTACAGAGAGAAAGGGAGAGGGGTAGAAAGTTAGAAACATCAATGAGAGAGAGACATCAATCAGCTGCCTCCTGAACACCCCTTATTGGAGATGTGCCCGCCACCAAAGTACATGCCATTGACCAGAATTGAATCTGGGACCCTTCAGTCTGTAGGCTGACGCTCTATCCACTGAGCCAAACAGGTTAGGGCTCAATTTATTTTAAATTATTTCTTATCCTATTTTAATGGGCTTAATTTGTAGGAAGTGTTTTTCGAAAAAAAAAAAAAAAGAGTGAATGGGTGTGCAACTTTACCAAGTTACTCCATCTCCTTTAGCTGAGTCTGGAAAGTTGAACGGACATTGTGTTAAGCCATAATGAAGCTTGGAGCAGGAATCGGGGGAATCCATTCTCAACAAAGAAGAATAGTATTTTGGATACAAAAGGCAATAAAAGAGCATCTCAAAACAGGGAAATGCTGCTCCTGGAGGAAGGTAGAGCACAGGAGCTCTTAGCTTATCTAACTGAGGTGCTTCTCCTGCACTACCTCATTTTACAGTTGACCATCAACTGTAACAAAACCATAGACTAGGTAAATGATTCAAGAGATTTTCTGATTATAAAAGCATGTACTTTTATTGTAGCAAACTTATAAAACACACATGAATATAAGAAAAGAAATACCATCCAGAATCTCTCCAGAAAGAACTTTAATATTTTAATATTTAAAAACAGATATATTTATTTCCATAAATATTTACTCTGTGTCATTTAAGTTGAGATCTGAAGAATAAGAAAGAGTAGTGGCAGGAGGAGGGGAGGAGCCTCTAGACGAAGAGATGAGCTTTGGAGACCTGAAGATGGGGAGAGGCTGGCTGTGGGGGACACTGGAAATCCAGGGGGGCTGAAGCTCTGAGGGAGAGGGTGGAAGTGGTAGGGATGAGATTGAAGGTTGGTAGGACGAGAGCATTTGGGCAGTGTGGTCGTCACTATTGCCTACATCCATGGGCTATGTATATCTATACTATTAAAAACCTAGGTGATGTCTTGCTCTTGTATCATCACAAGATGGCCTCCCCTATGTCATCACAAGATGGCTGCCTACGTCATCACATAATGGCTGCCACAAGATGGCTGCCACAAGATGGCCAGCAGGGGAGGGCAGTTTGGGGAGGCCAGGTCAGCAGGAGAGGGAAGTTGGGGGATATTTGGCCGGCAGGGGAGGGCAGTTGGGGATGACCAGGCCAGCAGGGGAGGGCAGTTGGGGGCAATCTGGTTGGGGGCGATTTGGCTGGCAGGGAAGGGCAGTTGGAGGCGATCGGAGCAGCAGGGTAGCAGTTAGGTATAAATCAGGCTGGCAGGGAAGCAGTTATGGGGCAATCAGGCAGGAAGGCAGGCAGGCAGGCAAGCAGTTAGGAGCCAATAGTCCTGGATTGTGAGAGGGATCCCAGATTGGAGAAGGTGCAGGCTGGGCTGAGGGACACCCCCCAGTATACAAATTTTATGCACCAGGCCTCTAATAAGTATATAAGTCCCTTGGTTTATCTTTTCTCACATTGTCTTATTTTTTAAGAAGACTACCCAGCAGCCATGAGGAGAGCTGATTGTGAGCTGGTAGGAATGGAAGATAATTCTGGTGGAAAGTCATGATGGCAGGGAGAGAAGATATAGTCAAGGCAGATTTTGGAAATGTGATTGACGGGGCTTAGAGATGGGTGGTGAAGAATAGATTGGGAATGAATTATAATAGGCCCATATATATTAAAATATGTATGGTTATATTATATTTCTTAGTTATTGGAAGTTAACTAAGTTAGATGTTACTAATTTTCCTGTGGCATATTTCATTTTATTCATGCTTTATCATCACTTGTCACTAAGTCTGATGCTATTCCACTTTTTGACCTGGCAAAAAGCATGTTTATAGAAAGAATTGCTTTACTTATCCCCTCTTTTCTGTGCTTCCTTCTTTCTACACCTCATTCCAGGAGTTTCCATCCATTTCTGGGTGCTGGTCAGAAAACCTACCCATATGCATCATCCGTGATGTGGGCTTATGGACAGTGTGTTGAGTTTGTGTTTGGTGGAATGGGCAGTGGGATTTGGGTGAGCAGAGAAAAGGTATCCCCAGATGTGCTGGACACATGGAAAGAAGAAGCGTCTTCCTCGTGGTACGTGCTCTCCTGTACTCTCCAAGCTCCAGACAGATCTCCAGTCTCTCCTGCCCTCAGGCTGAATCAGCACCTGGAGGTTAAGCCTGGTTCCAAAAGTCTCCCAGAGTAAATCAGAAAGCCTGTCTGAGTGGAGAAGAGCGAACACTATCAAAGCCAAAGTTGATAGTGTGACCTGGAGTTAAGTTGGTCTGAGCAGAATCATTGGCTGGCTGTGAATTAGAATGATAGCAGCGGGAGTCTCTATGTGGTGGTGTTATGGATGGTAATGTTTTATTTTTTGCATGCCTCTATATTTTGCAGATTTTTTGGAATAAGTGTGTGCTCTTAAAAAAAACTGATCTAAATAAAATGGCTTTAAGATTGCCAGCGCTATAAAAATTGTAGGTATTGCAAATGGAACAGTATTTATTGGAAGAAACTGCATTTTTGACTATTTTTAAAGATTCAAATGACAGAGCTGGGAATTCCTTATAGTAAACTGCCTGTTTGTGAAAACTGCCTTTACTACTTAGAGGTTTTCTAAGAAAAAATAGAGATTTTACTCAAAATGTTTTAAAATATAAGTAGTATGTCTAGTATATCTAACACAACTTTAACCATATGATTATCATATATATGTTTTAACCACATGATCATTATATATACCACAGCAGCATGTGTGTATAAAACATACATATTATAATGATATATATGTATAATATATTTTGTAAATATATATCTTTGTATCACTCACACAGTTTAGCTTTGTGTCTGGCATTTAGCTCAGTGTCTCAGTAACTGCTGAAAAATTGTTGGAAATGGAAGAAACTTCGTATGTACTATCCTGGCCTTTAATTAATACAAATGATAAGGCATTAAATGATATTTATTATTTTTAAGCTATCTAACTTTAGAAGTAGTTGTAAGCTTTTAAAAAATAGCTTTATGCCAAGACCGGTTTGGCTCAGTGGATAGAGCGTGGGACTGTGGACTGAAGGGTCCTGGGTTCAATTCCGGTCAAGGGCATGTACCTTGGCTGCGGGCATATCCCCAGTAGGGGCGTGCAAGAGGCAGCTGGTAGATGTTTCTCTCTCATCGATGTTTCTGACTTTCTATCCCTCTCCCTTCCACTCTGTAAAAAATCAATAAAATATATTAAAAAAATAAATAAATAAAAAATAGCTTTATATTTGGATGGAAGAATCACTATCTAAGTATACGAAAAAGATCTGTTTTAAGAGCAGTATATCTAAAACAGAGACCAAGGCTTTGTTTTACTAAGATCTTGATATGATGCAGTGATTAAAAATAAAGCAATATAATCTTAGGCAACATTAGCATACACACAGTGTCTCCAACAAGAAAGATAATTGTTCTTCTGTGCTTTTCATTAAAACAAACAAACAAAAAACCCTGTACGATGTTCTTTGAAGAGGAAATATATTCATGTTTCAAATACCAAAAAGTGTAAAGGTAACATTTACTGGAAATTTCTCCCTCCAATCCTATCTACACCAGCCTGATCCCATCTCCCTCAATGGATAAGCAGTAGTGGTGGCTCTTGTTTATCATCCTAATGACTTTGTGCAGTTACAAACATTTCCTTCCTTCAACAACAAATGGTAGCATTTTGTGTAATACTACAAACCTATATATCCTGTGTTTCTTTTTATTTAACAGAGTATTTCAGGTATTATTTACTACTAAAGACCTAGTGCATGAAATTGTGCACGGAGTGGGGGCGTCCTTCAGCACAGTCTGCACCCTCTCCAATCTGGGACCCCTAAGGGATGTTTGACCACCTGTTTAGGCATGATCCTACCAGGGCCTACAGGTGAGGGCAGTTGGATATCCCTCTCACAATCTAGGATTGCTGGCTCCCAACAACTTGCCTGCCTTTGCCTCATTGCCCCTAACCACTTCTGCCTGACAGCCTGATCACCTCCTAATGACTCCCTTACCAGCCTGACCGATGACTAACTGCTCCTTGGATGGCCCAATTGCTCCTAAATGCCCTCCCCTGCTGGCCTGGTCACTCTCAACTGCCCTCCCCTGCAGGTGTGGTCCCCCGCACAACTGCCTTCCCCTGTTGGCCTTGTTCCCCCCAACTGCCCTCCTCTGCTGGCTTGGTCACCCCTAACTGCCCTCCCTGCTGGCCTGATTGCCCACAACTGCCCTCCCCTGTAGACTTGGTCCCCCCCAACTTCCCTTTCGGGCCTGGTACCCCCAACTGTCCTTCTCTGCTTGCCTTGTCCCCCCACAACTGTCCTCTCCTGCAGGCCTGGTCCCATCCAACCGCCCTCCCTGCAGGCCTGGTCACCCCTAACTGCTCTCCCTACTGGCCTGATCACCCACAACTACCCTTACCTGCAGGCCTGGTTCCCCCCAACTGCCCTCCCCTGTAGGCCTGGGTCCCTCTCAACTGCCCTACTCTGCTGGTCTAGTCACCCTTAACTGCCCACAACTGCCCTCTCCTGCAAGCCATCTTGTGGTGGCCATCTTGTGTCTACATGGGGGGCGGTCATCTTGTGGCTTGGAGTGATGGTCAATTTGCATATTACTCTTTTATTAGATAGGATGCATTCTTCATTTTCAACTATATAATTTCCCATTGTGTGGTTGAAATCTCTTAACAAATCCCTGGCTACTGAATAAATAGGTTCTTTCTTTTCCTCTTTAGATAAACAAGATTTCAGAAAATAATCTCAAAATATATATAATTTTTAAAATGTGTACAAGTATATTTGCAGGATAAATTTCTAGAAATAGAATTGGTAAATAAAAGTGTGTATAAGTTTTTAAAATTCTCTGGTTTCTGTTGAAGTTTTCTCCCTCACCATTGTCACCACCAGTATGTTCTGAGACATGGAAATCTATAAGTGAAAACTGGTATCTCAGTGTAGTTTTAATTTCCATTTCTTTTATGGAGGGAGGACACACATGTTTCTAGGTTTATAAGTCATTTATATTTTCTCCTATGTGTACTCTCAGTTATATATTTTATCTAATTTTACACTGAACATATTTCTGAATTAAAATTAACTTCTTTGTAGGGTCTATTATATCCTACCATTTGGTACCCAGGCATGTAAGAATTTAATGTGGACTAGAAATATAAGGGGAAATTTATGAAAGAAGAAAGTAATGAACATTGGAAAATGATGCCAAAATCTCCCAGAGGCTTAGGTCAGGCATGAACTTTTCTTGTGAAGGATTCTCCATATTGGGAGTATCTCCTTGGGAAAATATCTTAATTTCATAGGAAGAAATATTTGCATTATGAAAACTTATATCATCTTTCACTTTGATAGAAATCATCTCCTTCCCCTCAAAGTAATACACATTGTGTTATAGATTCAAGAGCAAGTGATGTTTTTACAGTGGTGTAGTCCAGACTATATTAGCAAAGTGAAATGAGGCATTGAAGTTATTTTGTTGATTTCTCTGGCTACTAACTACTTCATTTGATATACAGGGTGGAATAAAAGTAAGTTTACAGTTGTTTTTATGAAAAAATATAATAATTACTGAATAAAAATACACAATAAACCCTGTGTTTCATGTTCCCACAACTATAAACCTACTTTTGCTGCAATTCTATGCATATGAGTTAGCAATTTTTTTCAAAGTTTAAAATAACTATGGCAGTCAACTATTTTCCAGTATTCATTCTCTCTCTACCCCCCAACCCCATTCTACTGGAATTATTTCTGGACACAAAGAATTTTATCTTATCTGAAGTCAATATTATTGACACCTTCCCCCTCTTTGCTGCTAAATATGGTCATGTGATTATGTTCTGGCAATGGGAAGTCAGCAAACATGAAATGTGGTATATTTGAGTCTAGACCTTAAGGATTGCAGGAAAGCATCCATTGTATTTCTTCCCTTTTGCTCGCTGGGATGGAGTTGGAAGAACCATCTAGGACTCAGATATGAAAAACATTTAAATCTTGGTCTTAAATATAGAAAAAATTTAAACTACTGTATGTTTGAGTCTTTTGGTCATAACATGTTAGCCTTTATTCCAACAAGTGCAATGTATCTTTGCTTCGTGATAAACTTCTCTCAAATATAGTGGCTTAAAAAAATCATGTATTAGTTCCTGGTACTATGGTTTGTTGATTTGGGCTATGCTTAGCTGAGAAGGCCTTTACTACTAGTTTGTCTGGGTTCACTCCCATGACTATGGGTAGCTGTTGGGTTTACTTGGGCATAGCCGGCTCTAGATGGCTTTATTCATATGATTGGCAGATGCCTGGAGCAATTGGAACAACTAAACCATGTGTCTCCAGCAGTATCCAAGAAGTCCAGGCTTCTTTACATGGTGGTTGGGACTCCAAATGCAGCAAGAGAAAGCGAGCACTGTGAGCCTTCACTGGTCATACCACTGCTTATGTTATAGTTGGTAATGTCCCACTGGTTAAAGGAAATCACACAGCCAAACCCAGAGTAAATGTGGGAGGGGACCAGCCAACCCTATACATTTCCAGCAGGTTTCGTCAACAGGACTATTGACATTTGGGCCTGGATAATTCTTCACTGTCCTGTGCCTTGTAGGATGTTTAGCGGCATCCCTGGCTTCTACTCACCAGATGCAAGTAACAGCCCTCTCCACACTTCTTAGGTCATGACAACCAAACTTGTTTCTAGATATTGCCAATGATCCCTGGGTGGCAAAATTGCCTTGAGTTGAGAATTACTAGTTTACAGGAAGATACAAATCATTGGGAGTTACTAATGCAACAGTCTACTATATACAACAAAGTGATGTAGTACCTCAGAGCATTTTTGTATACTGTATTATTAACTTTACATTATGAGGCTGTGCTGATTATTTCTACTGAGGTGTGTGTTTTTGAAAGACTGTTGTTTGGTTTAGGGATTCAGCCCTTGTTTTCAGAACTTGATGCTATTTGTGATTCTGACTTTTAGACTTAGACTTTTCTAGCATGGAAGTGACCTTATTTATGAAAAAAATATTAAGTATATTGTAGATTGGCTTATCATACCCAAATCTTTGTGTGTTTTTTTCTCTGTAATAATATATTTTCCCATTGTTCTGCAACTTACCACGTCTTATTTTGGCCAATAGAAGATGGGCATTGACAGTGCCAGTTATGAGCAGAGGTCCCTTCTGTGCTTCTGTCTCCTGACATGAGAACAGTATGTCCCAGGTAGAAACTAATTCTTCTGCCTGATTCCCTCTAGGAGGAGACTTGTGGAGAAAACCTGAACTTGACGTGGAGTAAAAAAAGAGCTATCACAACTGACCCACAGATACTGGGCAAGAAATAAAGTCTTTATTATTGTAAGGCTTTGGTATTTTGGAATTGATTGTAGCATTATCACAGCAAAAACCAAGTAAAAATGTTATTAAATTATTTGTATTCATAAAGGATATAACCATTGTAAAATTAGATTAAGAAATAAAGAAAATCACTGTAATATCACTGACAAATGAAATTATATGTATTTTAGACTTCTAGACTTTTTCCATATGTATTAATTCAGTCACTCAGTTATTCTTTCATTCAACAATTTTGAGTTTCTTACAAAAAATGAGATGTAGCTAGATATAGCAGTATATAAGATGGACATGTCACTACCCTCAAAGGGATTGTATTCAGCTGAGAAGTGCTATGAAAGGAGAATACAGTATGCTAGGAGAATGTTTAACAAGAGGATGTAATGTAGTCTGAGGTCAGAAAAGCATTTCTTAAGAAATAATGCAATACATCATAAAATGTAATCTTTCAGATATTGTACACATACTAGAGGCCTGATGCATAAAATTCATGCAAGGGGCTCAGCCCTCGGCCCTTGCAGCCCGGGCTTCATCAGGAAGGTTGTCTGGAAGGTCATTCAGCTGTCCAGTCTAATTAGCATATTATGCTTTTACCATTATAGATATAATGTTATACATTATAAACATGTTGTTTCTCTTGTATATGTTATAACTATTGCTTAATATGTTTTCTTTAATTGATAATATGAAATGAACAACTTTCTACCTTTTAGTATATTTTTTGTTGTCATTGTTAATCCTTACCTGAGGACATTTTTCCATTGATTTTCAGGGAAAGTGGAAGGAAGGGAGAGATACATCAATGTGAGAGACACATTGACTGGTTGCCTCCCACATGCACCTTAACTGAGGCCAGGATGGAGCTTCCAAGTCAGGCACATGTGCCCAACTGGAATCTAATCCTGGACCCTTCAGTCTGAGGGCCAACACTCTACCCATTGAATCAAACTAGCTAGGGCATATAGCATAATTTTAATGGCTATATAATATTCCACTGATATGTGTATATCATGTTGTAGTCCACCAATTCCTTGAGTTGGTCATTTGGGCTCCTTATAAGGAATATTTTATCAAGGAGTCTAGTATGTTTTGAAGATAAATAATTGTGATGAAAATATAAAAAATTGTATGCTGTAAAGTAAAATTCTGGAATATATTCTGACCTCATACATCCCCTAATGAAGCTTAATGGAAATATTTGTTTTTGAAATGAAATTTCCCATGCATTGTCAGCTTTGTTCAGTTAGTCATTTCTGAAGATCCTTGGGGAAAATTTAGACTATCTTACTTCGAGATTTATTGGTAGTAGATAGTGGCAGAATGTTAAGGGAAATGATATATATATATATATATATATATATATATATATATATATAGTGTCAAAAATCCAGAATACCACCTCTACTTTTTCAAATAAGATGTATCTGTTGTCATAATATCATATTGCTGGTTTAGCTTATTTTTTTTTGTCAATGTGGTTATTGTTACTTCATCTGTGGCCTGTTTCCAAAAACAATGAGTGAGCCTCCACAAGATAATCACTAGAGTATCTGATTCTTTCATGAGTAATGGGCCAGGAGAATGTACTAAACAAACAGTTTAGTTTGAATGTGTTGCAGGAGATTGTATAAAAATGAAGTATGATAAAACAATAGAACTCACATGATTTTTCTTACAAAGGACAACGAAGTCTGACATTCTTATTTTGTTTAAGAAGTAGTAACTTAGAATTATACATTCAGGAAGGATATAAAGTGCAATTTTGGCAGATTAATGTTGTACAGATATAATATGGTGCCTGGGGATTATAATATGAAGAAATCCATTTACCTTGTGGTTGACTATGAGGTAAACTTGCAAGAATGTGTCCATGTTACACTCATCTACTATGAGAAGTACTTTGGGATTGTAAACCCAAAGGAAAAAAGTGGTAATAAGGCCTCCTGCATTTCAGTTTACTTGGTTAACATAAATGAGACAGAGGTACATTTGTAATTTGGGGAATTATAACATAAGTGGCTACATTTAACCAAATGACCATCAAAAATGGAATTATTTGGGAGGCATTCCCCTCTGCTTTTTGGTTAAATTTGATTGACTCACATTATTAAAGCATTTTTGTTCAGAAGAGTAATTGAATTTATAACCCTTCATTTTAACTCAATGACCTTAAATCAGTCAGTAGTATGATTCAAAGTCATTGAAAAAGAGTCTTTCAGAGAAAAAAATTCTCTTCTAAGGTAGCAGATTTTTGTTTTCAGGTCACACAGGAGGTGCATTTCTTATCTTCTTATTTCCTTTGGAAAGACGAGAATAAAAGTTCAGGGACCTAAAAAATCAGTTTAAATAGTGAAATTATGGTTAAGGGGCCTTTGCTACTCAGGTTTAGCATTCTTTCATAAAGTCATCAGATGAACTCAGCTTGTTCTTTCAATAACCGTGTAGCGAGTGCCCTACAAGTGTCTTCTAGGTCTCAAATTTTTGGATCTTAAAATCTTTTGAGGTAGACAGGTAAACAAAATGAAGAATTAAGATATGTCTATGAAAGCAGTAAGAACAGAGCATACGGGTGGAGAAAGAAGGGTGGAGAAAAGAAGGAGAATCAATTCAGACAGGGTGGAGAAGAAAGGCCTCTCAGCTAAAAGCTGGGGGAAGCTGCATTCACAGGGCCTCTAACAGAGTCCAACACATAGTAGAACCTCAATAAACGTGTGTAGAATTAATAAATAGTGGAATGTGTGAGTAAAAAGCACTTGGGACCAGCTGGGGAGTAAAGAGGGGGTCAAGACAGAGATTTTAGATTTTACATGTCATGGGAAATCATTTGAAAGTTTTAAGATACAAATAATCTGGATTTTGATTTAAAAGTTTGCCTAACATTACCCTAAATATCCTAAATGATCTTGAAAAAGAACAAAGCTGGAAGTGCACACTTCTTGATTTCAAAGCTCATTATAAAGCTTCAGTAAGCAAAACAGCATGGCATTGGCATTAAAACAGACATGTAGACCAATGCAATAGATAGAAAGCCTAGAAATAACACCTTTAATATGTACTCAAAGGATTTTAATAAGGATGTCAGGATGGTTCAAAGGAGGAAAGGACAGTTTTTTCAACAAATGGTGTTGGAAAACTGGATAGCCACATGCAAAAGAATGAAGTTGGACCCCTGCTTTACATAATATACAAAAATTAACTCAAAATGAATCAAAGACCTAAATATAAGGCCCAAAAATACAAAATTATTCAAAGAAAAAAGGGGGGGAAGATTCACTGGCTTTGCAATGATTTCTTGGATGTGACTCCAAAAACACAGGTAGCAAAAGTATAAATAGATAAATTGTACTATATCAAAATTTAAAACTTTTGAGTATCAAAAGACACAATTAACAGAGTAAAAAATCAACCTACTGAATGGGAAAAATTTTTTGAAAATTATACATCTGATACAGGTTTAATATTCAGAATATGTAAAGAACACCTATGAATACAAAGAAAAAAAAACAACCCAATTAAAACTAAGGACCTGAGTTAACATTTCTCCCAAGAAGACATAAAAATGGCCAATTAACACATAAAAAGATGTTTAACATAACTAATCATTAGGGAAATGTAAATCAAAACAACAATGAGTTATTATCTCATATTCATTAATATGGCTACTTTTTGAAAAACAGAAAATATCAGCTGTTGCAAGGATATAGAGAAATTAAAACACGTGTATACTGTTGGTAGAAGTATAAAATATTATAGCCATAGATTAATAACATTAAACCACCCTATGATCCAGCAATTCCACTTCCATGAATATCTAAAAAAATTGAAAGCAGGATATTTTTATTTTGAGACAATGTTTTTAGTTGTTTAAGATATTTTAGATGCATTTTTGGTTACTTAAAAAAAAGCAGGGTTTTAAAAAGACATAATTTATAAAACAAATATTTTTATTAATTTCATAGGGGAAGGGAGAGGGGAAAAAGATATAGAAACATCAGTGATGAGAGACAATCATTGATTGGCTGTCTTCTGCACAACCCATACTGGGGATGGAGCCCAAAACCTAGGGCATGAGCCCTGACAAGGAATTGAATTGTGATCTTCTCATTCATAGGTCAACTCTCAGCCGCTGAGCCATGCTTGCTGGGTAAAAAGATATTTGTACACACATGTTCACAGCAGCATTATTCACAATACCAAAAGAGAAGCAATTCCAATGCCCATTGACTGATGAATAAGTAAAATGTGGAGGAAATTTTAAAATGGAAGGAAATTCTGATATCCTTAAAATTGATGGACCTGGAAGACATTATGCTAAGTGGCATAAGCCAGTCACAAAAAAACAAATACTTTATGATTCCATTTATATCAGGTACCTAGAGTAGTCAAATTCATAGAGGCAGAAAGCAGAATGGTGGTTGCCAGGGTTTGGGGAGAGTAGTTGTTTCATGGGTCACTTTTAGTTTAGCAAGATAAAAAAATTCTGGAGATTGGTTGCACCAAAATGTGAATATACTTAACACTACTGAAGTGGGCACTTAAAATTGCTAAGATGGAAATTTTAATGCTATGTGTATTTGGCCACAATTTTAAAAACTGTCTAATATGAATGACCTTAAGGTGAATACATGTGAAAGGTACTCTTCCTCCCTCTTGGAGGAGGCCAGGGAGACTCTCCCTGGAGTAGACGGCATGTGTTCACATCAGACCTCTCTTGTTTCTGCATGTTCTGCTCACCCTCCTCTCGGATGGAAACTCCCCGTAGGACCTATTTTGCCCCCTTGAGCTTCCCTTCATGAATGCTTGCCTCTTCCTTACATGAGAAGGGCAGTGAGATTCAAGTGTCCCAGGACTGGCAGTCTCAAGAGATCAAGAGCTTAAGAAGACAAAGGTGAAGACCTAGGTGCATAGACTCGGAGAATATTGTCTGGAAGGCTTACTGGTGGTTTAATGATAGTGGCAATGCTTGGGCACATTCTGATTGAATAGACCTATTGGCATCCAAAAGAAGTACTGCATGGTGACTGGCAGAAGCATATACTAAAACAATTCCTATTGGGTTTCTTTCTAGTTAATTACCCAGTACAACATTATTGGTTTTAATTAGAAATTTGGATATGTATAAGCCAAAGATTTACAAAACTTTCTTGCATCAAGTTTATTCTGGCTTGGGGTACACAGTGCCTAAACTGACTAAAAGCAATCAATTGCCATTTACTGAGATGACTCAAATATTAATATATTTGGCAGCAATAGGGTCACTTTCTGCACACCTTTCCTCGGACTCTCAGTATCTTATCAATGTATTTAAGCACAGACTTATAATAGATAACATGTGTTGGAGGGAGAGATACAGAGGGAGAGAGAGGAGCAAAGGAAAGAGAAGGGGGGAAAGTAGAGAAATGGGAAACGTATTTATGAGCCTCTAAATCAGGATGATCAGGATCACATGGAGGCTTCTTGCCCCACAGATCCTGAGCCCACCCCTCAGTTTCTGATCCAGGTCTGCAGTGGGGCCCAAGAACTTGCATTTGTAACCTGTGCTCCAGAGATGCCACTGCTGCTGGTCCAGAACTGCATTTTTGCGTACCACCGCTCTAAGGCAGTGTCTTCCTCACAACTGGACAGTAGTTCCACCTCAGGAGCTTCGAAAACTGCTGTCCAGGCCGCCCCTTGACCAGGGATGAATTTAAATTTGGAACTGAACCCAGGCAATGGTATTTTTCAGCGGCTCCCCGGTGTTTTCAACAGATCAGCGAAGGCTGAGAACCACAGCTTTAGACCCCTGTAACTCAAATTAAGCTTGGGCAGGCCAGCAGCAGTGGCATCACTGGTTAGAAACGTCGGTGCTCAGGCCCCAGCCTGGACTGCCGAGTCAGCATCTGTGTCCAACAGGCAAACTTCTCAAACTTCCACATGCCTGGGACCTTCTGCAGAGAGCTCACATACTGTGGAACATGCTCAGCCAGGACAAATTTTGTAACGATCTCCAAATATCTCAGAAATAGGAAACTTGCTACATGGCCGCCATACTAGACAGAGTGTTAAAGGAAGGATTCTTGTTCAGACAGTAGGAAATACCAGTGACCAAACCTCTGATCAACACTGATTTGTAATACGTTCAAACACAGTTTTACAGAGTCTTCCACTTGAAAATATCAAATAGAGAAAAAGTAGATTAAACATTTTTAATCTTTATAACGGGTATAGTCCTTACATTTACAAAGTGACTTTTGCAATGCGCTTAAAATGCCAGTAGTTACAATCGCTATACCTGTAGCATCAAGAATAACGGCTGCCTTCACAATGAAAAGGCCACTGAGTGATTCCTTCTACGTGGCCCTTCTGAAGAATTTGGTCTTTCTACGGTCAGTGGCTTCACTGACTCACCACATCATCATCCAAGTGGATTTGGCCACCCATTTTCCAGATACTGTTTTATGAATTTAAAGGGTGATCCAGAAGGGCTAGATCTGAAATTTTGATCTTACCAAAGAAAACAAGCAGCACCCATGCTGGTAAAGTAACAGAAGAGGCAGAGAAACGCAGCAAAGGGAGGTGACTAAGAACAGGGGCGCTGGAGCCCAACTGTGTGGGCTTGCATTCTGGTTTCACCACTTACTAGCTGTGTGCCCTTCCTCCTCTATAAAACAGGAATTGTAGTGAAAATAGTCCCTGCCTCATAGGTTGTTGAGAAAATGAAATGAGTTAGTATTTGTCAAGCTCTTGGGTCTGGCCCATTATAACAGAGCTGCTATATGATGATTGTTAAACACACCAGAAAGTCAACATAATAATTTATATTCTTTTGCATAGTTCAGCCTCAGGAAAAATCTAAAAGATAACATCTCAAGTTACAGAAAAATGTCCTCTGCATCTGTGTGACTAAGTAATTTTAAATTGCTCCTTTAAGGAGGCATCTCATGCAGAAAGAATCTTTAGGCTCTGCTCCTGGGGCTGAGACTGTTTGCTGAACAAATGGGATGAGACAGAACTCACAGTTTCATAGCCAAGTACTAGGAAGTAAGTAATACATCATTTAGAACAGAAATGATAAAAAGGACATAATGAATGAAGAGGAAGGAATATTTCCAAAAGAGGATAAAAGAGTAATAGTCAACAAGAATCTTAGAAAACCCCCTTCCCTGAAGAGAAGAGTTGGACATAGTGAATTTGGAAAAGAAGGCCATTCACACCTAAAAAGATTCATGTGATTAGGGAATTATTTTTATAAATTCTCTCAACTGACAAAATTGAAAATGAAAAATGTTCCCCTCTTTTAGGTGAGAGGAAATGTTTCTAGCAGCCTTCCTTGTACAGAGGGCTTCCCTGGCCACAAGCTTTATATCTTGGGGCATGTGGGTCCAATCCAGGCTACTTTCCCCAAACCCAGAGTCTCCATGAAACCACCATGAGCCACACACAAGGATCACATCACATCACCCCAAATCATACATTTCAAATAGTAAAGATAGCCTGGCAAGGGCCTCTCTCCCACCAATTAAGGGCTTGCCTGACTGGCGAATCCTTCACCTCTTTGGTTGGTTCCTTCGCCTTTAGGCTATTTTTAAAGTCAAGGGGCCTCATCCTTGACTCTCTTCTCTGTCAGCACCCGCCCTTAGAGATCTCATCTTACCACACAGCCCTGGGCTTTGTACCTCCATTGTAGATGCCCTTCATTCCTGAACTCCAGGCTCATTATACACAAGGATCTATACTTCCTCTAGAACATTGAACTTCTGATCTTTCTCCAGATCCCATTCTTTTTTAAAGTCAGCTGATAGCAACATCAGTCTTCCAGCTGTCCAAAGAAAAAACCTTGGAGTCATTCCAAAGACTTCTTTGTCAGATCCCATCGTTAATCAATTCATCAGGAAATCCCAACTCTGAAATGATTCAGAATTTGACCACTTCTCACCACCTCTGTGCCTACCATTCTGGGCTAAGCTGTTATTGTATTTTACCTGGATTATTGCAACAGCCTCCTAAACTTTTGCAAATATTAAGCAGGTCACACCACTCCTCTGAATTCCTACACATTTTACTCAGTAAAGTGAAAGTTTATAGTCTTCCATGATCTGGCCAATCCCCACTTGCTACCTATCTGATATCTTCTCCTGCTTCCCCTCCCATATTGGCTTCCTTATACATGCTCCACCTCAGGGCCTTTCTCCTGGTGGTTCTAGCCACCTGGCACACTCTTGACTCAGGTAATGACATGGGTAACCCCCTCATGCCTTAAAGACTTTACTCAAAAATCATCTCCGTGAGACCTACTCCGACCACTATAATTAACATTGCAGCCCTCCCTCTACTTTCCCAGTCCCCCTTCCCTGCATTACCTTTTGTTTTCCTTAGAACTTTTACTCTCCCGATATACTGAACAATTTGTTTATTATCTGTCTCCATTTGACAGAATGTAAGTGTCGTTAGGTCATGGAAATTTAACACATAGTATTCAGGTAGTAGGTACTTGATAACTATTTGTTGAAATAGATGAATTGCTAATTGGCTTGCGTCTGACTTTAGTATTCAGCAGTCCTGCTGAGGCAGGGAGTACCAGAACTTGCCAGGTCATCAGAAGAATGTATTATATTTAAAAGACTGAAAAAAATGATGTAATGAGTGCCGGGTGTTGTCTCTGTCCAGGCCCATGCTGAGTCCCTGCTGGCTTCCCCTTCCTGGCCAACATGCCCATTTGTCCTGTCAAGTACCTTTGGTACTGATGCTAATCAAGTTCCCCTCATACCAATCACATCAGGCTCTGGTACTTTCTGCCCAACCCATTGCAAATGTGTATACTTGTCTGTGACACCAACCGGCCTTATTACTGTGGCCAGTCCCTGGTTCAGTGCTGGGCTGGAAAACTGTCTGGCACAAAGAAGAGACCCAGTGCATGTTAGTTTCTCATATCTTTTCTCTTAAAATGGTTTCTGATGGCACATGAAATAATGAAGGCAATACCCATTAAGTATGACCTGAGAAGAGTGCAGTATAATTATATTAATAGCAAATGTTTATTTACAACCTACAATTTTCCAGGTGGTACTCTGTCACTTATGTGTATTGATTCATTTAATCATTTCAACAAGCCTATGAAATATATTCTGTTGTTACTGCGTTTAACAGACTTGTCAGGGTTTCACATACATAGCCAGTAAATGAGAGAAGTAGAACTTGAACTTGGACAGTTTGTCTCCAGAGCCCACACCCTTAATCACTACGTTATTCTGCCTTGCTAGGTCGTTGATCTCCTGCAGTGCAGGTGCTATGTAAGTGTCCATGTGTGCACTCCACACCTGACTGCTGTGAATAACAGTGCTACAATTTTGTGGCTCTATCTTACATTGCATTGGTGCAAATCCACAATTTAAGATTTTCCTTTATCCTATTTCATTACTTAATCAGAGATATCATGCTATGTGCCAGGTGGCAGAGATGCCTTCAACATACCCATGGAGAGGGAGCTAAAGCTAAGGGAACCAATTTATGATTTGAAATGTGCATAAAAAGGAAAATTGACATTGAAATTTGTTGAGTTGCAGATTATACAGAATAAATAGCATGCCCTTTGAAAGCTTCGAATCTTAGACATGTGAGGATTCTTTTATAAGCTGGCAATAGGCCAAAAATCCATTTTATAGCAGAAATCTGTTTTTGGAATTCATTGCTGCCTTTGGGGAATGAAACTGTTCAATTCTGCCTTGGAGGCGTGGCCAGACCACCCATGATCTCCGCCTTCTTTGTTGATCTCTGGATAAAGCTCTTTATAATGAGACACCTTTTTGTGCAACAATAAAATGTTTTAGAGCAGAATGTTAGAGTTCAGGCTTTCTTTAAGTAGTGGTATCTTGTGTTGCTGACTTTTAAAATAATTTCTAGTACAAGCAAGAACTGTGTCTTAGAAGATTTGCCCCAGAGAGCTTGCACCAGTACTTTCTGGAAAGCAAATGGATTTTAATGTGAACCCAGAGAGGGGTCAGACCACACTGACATATATTTTCTGGTTTCTGGTCTTACCTCCACTGCCATTATGGACTGCATTACACAACCCTCTGACCCAAAGCCCAGCCATGCGAGCTTTTTATCAGCTTATAGAGTGGTCTCTGCACAGCACGGCTCCCACTGAGGGATTAGGGACCAGTGGGCAGTCAGACCTCAGGCTGTGGGCACTGACACCCAAACCCTGAGTTCTAATCTGAAATAGAATTGTGCTATCACTGTGGTTCAATCAAATCTCTTGTCTGTTTTCAGTCTTGGACACTCCAGGATGGTAACTCCCAGATGATTGATCCATGATGTCTTGTAACCTGATGATATGATAATGTAAATTAAATATATTTTTCATCATGTTTCTTGTGTGTGTGTGTATATGTGTATGCCACTGTAGAAGAAAGTTGGGAAAAGGTATTAGCTTTTTCTTCCAGTTTAGCAGAACATAAGCTAAAAAGAAAATTTCTCGGGAAGTGATGCCCTCCACCCACTCAGATTCTTAATCCAAAATTTTAATCAGGGGTCATTTATGTGTCTTCTCTTTCACTCACAGCCAATGTCCAATCAAACATTAAATCTTATCTTCTCTATTTCCAATATATTTCTTGAATTTTATCATTTCTATCATATTCACTGACATGATCATACCACATGCTGAATCCTTAACTGGTTTTCTGCTCCCCTTCCATACTCCATAAAGCAGCCAGAGGGATCTCTTTAAAGTCATATTACTTGCTCTAGTGTTTCTCCTTTGCAATCAGATTAATATCCAGATGCCTTACCATGGCCTGCAAGATCCTGCATCATGCCTGTTGCCTGCCTCTCTCTTCCCCTGGTCTCTTTCCTCCTCAGGCATAGCAGGCTGGTTTTTGTTTCAAGGCTTTTACATCGATGTTCGCTCTGCTGGAAGGCTCACCTAGATATCCACATCCCTACTTCTTTCTTCTCATTCAGGTTTTACTCAAATGTCACATTCTTCTTCTTTTTTCCTTTAAAATATTTATTTTATTTTAAAAAATAATTCTTTATTGTTGAAAATATTACATATGTCCTCTCCCCCCATTAACCCTTTTTAGGCCCCCACCCACCCCCATCTTCCCCCTCCCTGCTCCAGGCCTTCAGCACCCTATTGCCTGTGTCCATGGGTTATGCATATATGCATACAAAGTCTTTAGTTGATTACTTCCTACCCACCTACCTTCCCTTGATTTCCCTCTGAGATTCCACACTTTGTTCCATGTCTCTGGGTTCGTTCCATTCATCAGTTTATTTTGTTACTTAGATTCCATGCAAACAAGTTGGATTCCTCCCCATGAGGGTAGGGAGTGTGTTAGCACTGTTCACTGGTTCACCTGCACCGTGCCTTCCACATAGGAGGTGCTGAGGAAATGAATGAATGAATTCCTGGATCCCAGCTGGTTTGGATACTTGTCATGGGTGAACATCTTGAGCATTCTATGCCATGGGCACTTATAAACTGCCTTGCACTGCAGACACCTGGTGATAACAAAAGCACACGGGATTATTGTAGTTAATTTTATTATTATTTTAAAATTTTCTACTCACAGTTTATCCCCTTATTTCCTGTGTCTGGGATAAATAATTCCCTCTCTTCTGCTGTTGGTATGGTTCTGGAAAAAAAATAGTCCTCCTTATACCATTGAGGGTAGAAGACAGGGTTAGCTGACAGAAAACACAAAGTGTCTGAAAAATTAGGGAGGTACAAAGAAGGATCACTATAACTTACAGAAATAAAACACTCAGTATGTAAGCAATGAAGTGTAGGAATTTTGCAGAGCATTTTGTAAGAAGTATCTGCATCAGGCAGGGTAGGTTAAATCATGCTGCAGTGAAAAACAACACAAATATCTCAGTGGCTGAACAAAACAAAAGTATTTTTTTACCCATAGTACATGTTTAAAGTGGGATGATAAGAGACTTCTGCTTTATTGTAGTTACTCTGGGACCCAGGCTCTTATCTCAACATATGAGTTTGCTTTTGTTGAGTCAGGAAAAGAGAACATGCTGAAGAATGCTCTAGCTTTTAAAGACTTACTTGGAAATGACACATCATTTTTACTCATATTTTAATGATGTAACTTCAAGAGGTCAGGGAAGTATAATCCTATCATCTGACTTAAAGGAGAGCTAAAATTATTTGAAGAACTACCCTGAAAATGATCTCACCATCCTAGCAGTACGATTGATTAAAAAGTTGTAGTCAGTTGAATTTTGAACAATTATGAGTATATAAATATATACAGTAGATATACACACTGGCAAATGTGTAAATATGTATAGTGGATACACACAATAAATACATTATGCTGATATGGTCCAATGTTAGATGAAATATAATACTATGGAAGAAGAAAAGTAAAATTGGGTATTAAAAAAAGAAAAATATGGATTGAATCTGATCAGAAACTATCTTTGTTATCAGCCCTCCTCAACTGGAATTTTGTGAGAGATCGAATTGCAAATGTTCTATGCATCTACAATGTTATTAGCTATGTATCTTTGAGAGAATTGAAAAAAAAAGTCTCTCAGATAATTTTCTGAAGAGTTTAACTCTGTCATGAACTTCTGGTTGAACTATAGCTTCTTATCATATGTATATAAGGTTTTCATCAAATCCTTAAGAAGTAGGGCCTGGTAATTAATATTACAATCCCATTGAATATGATTTGAGATTACTTTTGCATAATGATGCTAAAGTTACCCAAAGTGAACTATACATAATTTTCTACTCATTATGTGGATTCAGTGATCTTTTTATATGTGCTCTATTGTTATAACTTATCAATCTTACTTTCTAAATTTTATTCAAATTTATCAAATCCACTGTTTCTATTAACTTGTCTAAGAAACTGTTGTAGAGTGGGAATTTTTGAGCACTACTGAGGCTGTGGACTATGCCCCAGATAGAGTAGTCAGTACCAGATTTGGCCTTGAGATACAGTCTCATAGCCTCTTCCCAGTACATAGGCCTTGCAAGGTAGAACACTGTCAGCTTTCTGAAGAACAGGATTACCCTGTGGGTAGTATGGTCATCAATGGCATGACTCTGACGGTGCTTGGGCAAAACTGTTTTATCTTGGGTTTCTTGTTATGCAAAAACAGGATGTGGTTAATGTGCTTAAAAGTGGTCTGCACAAAGGGCTGGGGTTGCTCTCTGATCTCCCTGTATGGAGGATGGCAGAGCAGTCTCCAGGCTGGCTAATAAAGGCTCCCTAAATTTTAATTTGGTCTGGGCCCCACTGGTCTTTCACTCGCCTCCACTCCACTACAAAACCTCTACATCTCATTTTAGCTATAACAATAGCCACCTGTTAAAAACCCCTCCCCAAATCACTTCATATTTTGCAGCCAGAGTGTTTTTCAAAATTATTTCATCACACACAGACACACCCCCACACACACCCACAAGCACACACACCCCTAAAACAATCTATAGTGCTTTACATTGAAGATCAAGATCCTTAACTGAGTCTACAAGACCTCGGTTATCTGGCTCTTATCTTCCCCAGGCTCTTCTTGCACCACCTTCTCCCTTATCTTTTGTGCTTCCAGCATAATGCCATTGCCTTTTCATCTCTTTTGATTAGAATAAAAATGTACATGGTTAAAAAAATCAAATAATTCTGAAAAGCTTATAAATGTAAAAACAATATTCAGCCTCACCCAAGAAGTAATTTATTTTAACTTTTAGCTACCTCCTATGATACTTATGGTCACATCTATACTAATAAAAGGGTAATATGAAAATTGGTCACCACACCCTCACAGTAACAACTGAAAAGCAGGTTGCATAGGGTGACAAGGCTGGCAGGGGGGGTTAGTGAGATGACCACACTACCGAAGAGCAGGCTGCGTGGGGTGACCAGTCCGGCAGGGGGGTTAGCAAGGGATGATCGCATGACTGACTAGCAGGCTGCATGGGGTGACTAAGCTGGCAGGAGGGGGGCAGTTGGGTGTAACCAGGCTATAGAGGGGGGTAGTTGGGGGCAACCAGGATGGCAGGGGGTGCTGTTGGGGGCAATCAGGCAGGCAGGCAGGTGAGCAGTTAGGAGCCAGTGGTCCTAGATTGTGAGAGGGATGTCTGACTGCTGGTTTCGCCCAATCCCAGGGAAACTGGCAGTCAGACATCCCATATTAGAGAGACTGCAGGCTGGGCTGAGGAGATTCCCTTCTTCCTGTGCACAGATTTCATGCATCAGGCCTCTAGTTTATAAATAATTCAGCTGAGCCTGCACCCTCTCCAATCCAAGACTGCTGGCTTAATTGTGCACTTGCCTGCCTGCCTTGTTGCTCATAACTACTCCCCCCTGCCAGCCTGATTGTCCCTAACTGCTCCCCTCTGCCAGCCTGGTCATCTTTAACTGCCCACCCCTGCCAGCCTGGTCACCCTAACTGCCCCCCTGCCAACCTGATTAACCCTAACTGCCCCCCTTGCTGGTGTGGTCACTCCTAACTACCTTCCATCCCTGTCGGCCTGGTCACCCCCAACTGCTCCCATCTGCTGGCCCAGTTGCTCCTCACTGCCTTCCCTGTCAGGCTAATCACCTCCAACTGCCCCCTCCCTGCTGGCTTGGTTGCCTCTAACTTGCCCCCCACCAGCCTGGTCATGCCCAACTGCCCCTCCTGCTGACCTGGTCATTCCCAACAACACCCTCCCCCCCGCCCCGCTGGCCTGGCCACCCCTCATGGCCCCCTTGCCAGCCTGGTCGCCCCATGCAGCTTACTGTTCAGTCATTTGGTTGTTCCTTACTAACCCCCTGCTGGCCTAGTTGCCCCACTAACCCCCCTGCTGGCCTGGTAGCTTGCTTATTCAGTCATTTGGTCATCCCTCACTAACTCCCCTGCTGGCCTGGTGTGTGAGGGTTAGTTTGTATATTAACTCTTTATTAAATAAGATGCTTATACCACTACTTCTTAATTTATCCATTTTATACATTATTTATTTATTTCCTGTTATGATAGATGAAGATTTGACTTTTCCTCTACCACTCCCTCAACTCCTCCTAACCTTTAAATACTATTAATTGCTATTTTTTGTTAAACTATCAATTGAGGTTTATTATATTACTAGATGCCCAGTGGACGACATTTGTGCATGGGGGGGGGGGGAGGGGTGTCCCTCAGCCCAGCCTGTACCCTCTCCAATCTGCGACCCCTTGAGGAATGTCCAACTGCCCCTTTAGGCCCAATCCCACTAGGATCGGGCCTAAATGGGCAATCAGACATCCCTCTCACAATCCAGGACTGCTGGCTCCCAACTGCTCGCCTGCCTGCCTTCCTGATTGACCCTAACTGCTTCTGCTTGCCAGCCTGATCACCCCCTAACCACTACCCTGTCAGCTTGATTGATGTTTAACTCCTTCCTAGCCAGCCTGTTTGCCTCCAACTTCCCTACTCTGCTGGCCTGGTCACCCCTAACTGTCCTCCCCTGCAGGCTTGATTGCCCACAACTGCCCTCCCTTGCAAGCCCGGTCCCTTCCAACTGCCCTCCCCTGCTGGCCATCTTGTGGTGGCCATCTTGTATGACATGGAGGCAGAATTTTTGACCACATGGGGGCAGCCATCTTGTGTGTTAGAATGATGGTCAATCTGCATATCACTCTTTTATTAGATAATACTAGGGGCCTGATTCACAAAATTCATGCAAGGGCCTTGGCCCCCATCCCTGCCTGCCATTGCTGTGGCTTTGTCTAGAAGGAAGGATGTCCACAAGGATGTCTAGTCTAATTAGTATATTATGCTTTTATTTTTATATATGATTATGTAAATAAAATTCATTGCAGAACCAAGGGTTATATTATGATTAAGTCTCTTTAATGTAGAGATTTTTTTCTTACTATTTCTAATGGTTTCATTAATTTTTTTCTATTCTTATATTTTTAATTTTCTCCATGTTCACACACCAATACTATCTGGTGGTTCTCAAGATCTACTGCAAAGTTATTCTCCTAGCTTTTTCCTTCACTGTCCTCCTGAAGTAATCTACTGTTTCCTGGATCTTATAACTTTCTATTCTTTATTTACACCATTATTTTGCTGAGGCATTTTCTCATAGTTCTTACATATCTGAAACTGTCTTTGTCTCCCCATTTATTTGAATGATAGTTTAGGTATGGAATTCTAGGTTACAAATAATTTTCCCTTGGGATTCTCAAGGCATTGTGATAGAATCTAGATTTTTGTCACAGGCTTTTTGTCAACTAAGTCATTTGTTTCCTTTATAGTTCTGTCCTTCTAGTCACAAACTTTCATATAAGCATGAACAATGGGTGGTAGTAGAAATGATACATGGATGAACAAACAGTCCAATTAATAATTGGGCTATACCCCTGCCTAGGCATATCTGGTCATTCCCATTATAGAGGGATCTCATAAAAAAGAATCTAGGTGTTTCAAAACATCTTTATTAAAACTCAACAGCAGAGTTCAAGTAAAACTGCCTTATCTGTTACACTGGGAAAAAAGAATACATGTGTATTTTCTTTTTATTTTGTAATGAAAAGAAGTTCACTTTGTAACAAACATAGCTACAGGTTCAGTCTGAGAGACATCATCGGAGAGGGTGGATTGGCCAAATGAGGCTGGACTCCACTGGGGTAACTCGGGTGGGGGAGCTCTGTGCTAAATGTCCACCCTCCTCTTCCTAGTACCAGTGGGCTAGTTTGGCATGATGTTCTCAAGGTGATGATAGAAGTACAAGAGCCCAGTGGAAATACATGAGGCTTCTTAAGGTCTTGGTTCAGCATGAATACAATATGATTTTAGCCTTTTCTATAGGCAAAAACAAGTCTTATGTCCAAATTCAAAACCAAGTGTCACAGAAGTACACCATGCCACAATGGCTGTGCATTGCCGTTATGTAGAAAACAATATGCATACAAAGACAAATAAAAGCTCAGAGCTAATAACATGTCCTATTACAGATTCTAGTATATAAACATATGTCTAAAATATTAATTTGTACAATTCATGTTTACTAAAGGAAGATGATTTCTCCTATGAGCAGGGTTCTGACCCCATTCGTTGAAACAAAACATATCTTTGAAAATGTGATAAGAAACACTGTTTGCTTTTCTGATCTGCCTGGAGTTCTCTAGTAGCACAGTAAGCACTGGCTATTTTCTTTGTTGTCTGGAGAGAACACTGCCTCACTTTAAATGGCTTTTATCAGTGTACCACTAAGAAAGGCCAGGGCCCGATGAGGGACATGTGTAGGTTTGGCTGGAGAGGATTAAAAAAAAAACCTTTTGCTACTGGGAGAGAAAAAAACAACTGTGTTTAGATTTCAATTTCCTTGTGGGCAGACATGTCTTACTTACCCTTCTTGAAATTCCTGCAAAATACAGCAGTGGGGTAAGGAGTGAGGGGGGCGCATGCTGCAGCAGAGCACACACTGTCCTGGGGGCTGGAGGCCTATGTTCTCAGCCTGACCAACACCACCACTTGTGAACTTGAGCAAGGCACTGTAGCTCTCTGGCCCTCAATTTCCTGTCCTGTAAGTGGGAGCTAATGGTAAGTTGTTCTGCTTATCTCCAGAGGTGTTGCGTGAATGGGAGAGGATATTGAAGAACGGTGAGTACTTGCCACCATGTAGCTGGGGCGGTTCGTCTGAATGCCCGCTTGCCAACCAGGTCCTGATGTGACCTTAAGAGGCTTGCTGTTGTGGGTTTAAGTCACCAAAGGAAAAGCTGTTCCAATACCATGAATGTTGATTCTGTCCCTTCTGTTATACTTGGGGCTTAGGAGATGCAGAGCAATTTGGACACTTCTGGAAAGAGGTTCTAGGAACTCATGATGCTAAGCAACATGTTTCAACAAACTTCGTGAGATCATGGACTATACTGAATATCTAAAGAAAGTTGTATCTCTTCTCCTCAGTGGGAAAAACGCACCTATGCCCAGGGACACAAAATTTTGAGTATAATTTCAGGTCTTGGATAAGGCAATGTTCCTTCTAGAAGCCCTGCTTTAGAGATGTGCTTTCCTGTTCGTGGTCTCAGCACCTAGGCTGGCCCCTTGGGGACACCATCTCTGTTTCTTCATGGTCCTTTCCCAACACGACTCTAACAGAGCTCAACAGGAAGCACTGGACCCCCTCACCCGCTTCTTTCCCCTTTAGTTTCTCTTCTCCACAGACAGACACAGAAATTTAGCTCCAAAACCTTCGTGTATATTGGCCCATATGTTCTTTGATGGCAGCATTATAAAAACAGTTCCTTCATTGGCCATTCATTCTTCCCTCCTCCTCCTCTATTTTATCCTCAACTTCTTTTTCTTCAAACCAATCTTTTTCTGTCATTTTACAGAGACACACCATTAATTATAATGTACCTTAAAAATTACAATGTGCCTTTAAAAAGCACAGCACATAATTAACATAATGTCAGTGAAATCTTTTACTTTTGCAGGAAAAGGATCTGAAGCATTAACTATGTCCCTGCAGGTGAGGGCATAGTATCACCTTCTGTAAAGAAACACCCCCCACACCAGCATTCACTTTTGTTGCAGAAATGCTAGCCTAGCTCTCCAAAGTAGGTTTCCTACTGGTGGTCATGAACGCAGTATGGTGTATGGCACCTCACTTTTGATGCAATTTAGAGTTATAACCACCACGGGATGAGGAACACTGGAAAAAATGAGCAAGGCATAGGAAGACCAAGTGTGGAAAAAGAACCTATGACTCCAAAAATTCACAGAACTCTCTCTCTTTTTCTGGCACCCCATCACAAAAAAGATGGTATCAGCAAATGTGGTGCTTCTCCCACAGCACCCAAATTCCTGTCCTGCACATCGACGGACGAGACTTTTCTCAGAAGGATATTTCACAACCATCCACATATACCCAGAGGTTTTATCGTTTTTTTGAAATAATAATTGAACAAAACTTAAGTAAATTTAAGTACATATTTCTATTTGCCTCTTACCCCTGTTGGTGATAACTTTGATAACTGGACAAGTGACCACTTTATTATGCTGTTTAACACTCATAACATTTTTGTACTTACGGCACATTATGTTGCTCAGAATTATTTATGAGCAATTAAGCAGAAGTGTTTCCCTTTGAAAGTATTTTTCTAGAGGTTTAAAATTTGCTGAGTAGAAGAACTGGCAAAAGGAGGGTACTGCTGAGCAATGGCTTTTTAACAATTCTTCTGCGGTTAAAGACACCTGCAAAGATGTAAAGAAAGTGATGACCTCTCCCTAGGGCAGTGATGGGCAACCTTTTGAGCTTGGTGTGTCCAAATTCACCAAAAAACTGAGCATAACTCAGGTGGTGTGTCACTTTAAGAAAAAAACCCCATAATTTAACAATATTTATAGTTTAAATAATAAAAATGTATAATTGTAATATATAACTGTATTTAATAAACCAAAAACTAATTATTTAACTTACCTGCTTAATGACTTCTTTGTTCATCTATCAATCGGTTTCTTTTGTTAGTCTTGATATTTATTTATTTATTTATTTATTTTTAATCTTTATTATTCAGTTTATTAATTACATTGTTCCCCTTTTTTCCCCTATAGCTCCCCACCACCTGGTACCCATACCACCCTCCGCCCTCACCTCCCCCACACTGTCCTCTCCCACAGGTGCATGATTTTTGTCCAGTCTCTTGCTGCACCTCCCACACCTCTTTTCTCCCCAAGAATTGTCAGTCCATTCCCTCTTGATGCCCATGATTCTGTTATATTCACCAGTTTATCCTGTTCATCAGCCTGTCAATTCACTTGATTTTTAGATTCATTTGTTGATAGATATGATTTGTTGTTCATAATTTATATTTTTACCTTTTTCTTCTTCCTCTTTTTATAGAATATTTTTCAGCAATTCATATAATATTGGTTTGGCAGTGATGAACTCCTTTAGCTTTTACTTATCTAGCTTTTTCTTTTTTTTATCTGACCTTCCATTCTGAATGATAGCTTTACTGGATAGAGTAATATTGGTTGTAGAGTCTTGCTATTCATTACTTTGAATATTTCTTGCCACTCCCGTCTGGCCTGGATCATTTCGGTTGAGAAATCCACTGACAATCGTATGGGTGCTCTCTTATAGGTAACTAACTGTTTTTCTCTTGCTTCTTTTAATATTCTCTCTTTATCTTTTGCTCTTGGCATTTTAATTATGATGTGCCTTGGTGTGGTCCTCTTAGGGTTCCTATATATTGGGGTTCGGTGAGCTGTTTGGACTCCTAAGTCAATTTCTTTCACCAGGTGGGGCAAGTTTTCAGTCACTATTTCTTCACATAGGTTTTCATTATCTTGCTCTCTCTCTTTTTCTGTCACCCCTATAATTCGGATGTTGGCATGCTTGAGGTTGTCCCAGAGGCTCCTTACACTATCTTCAATTTTTTAGATTCTTTTGGCTTCTTGCTTTTCCAGCTGAGTGGATTTTGCTTCTTTGTATTTCAAATCTTTGACGGTTCTTGCGGTCCTCTGGACTGCTTTTAGGTCTTTGCACAATATTTTTTATTTCAGTCAGTGAATGCTTAATTTCTAGTTGGTCCTTTTTCAAATCCTAGTAGGTCTCGTTCATTTCCTCATAGGTCTTTTTCATTTCTTTCTAGGTCTCATTGAGTTCTTCGGCCTTTTCTAGGAGCCTCTTGAAAAACTTTATAACCGTGGTTTTGAACTCTATGTCTAGTCATCTTTTTTCCTCCATTTCTTTCACACCTGATTTCTTTCCATTTTTCTGCATTGTGGCTGCTTTTCTGAGTTGGTCCGTTAGTTTTGTATGGTAGATGTCCTCTAAGGGACAGTGGCTCAGCCTCCCCAGTTACCTGAGGTGGATACTCTTGCTGCAGCCCTTTATGAATTGTACAGTATTGTTGAAGTTAAGCCCAGCTTATTGTTGTTAGCACTAGGAGGATTTGACCTCCAGGCCAATTGACTGTGAGGGTAGGCTGTGTTCAGGTTGAATGGGTGGAGTCTCCTGGCTGAGCAGGCAGTGTCAGCTCTGCCCTATGCGGCACCTGGGTCTCTGTGCTGGCTCGCAATGGCTGCATGCACCTTCGAGAAAGCCACCACCGATCTCCACCCTCTGCCAGACAACTCAGCCTCTAGTCAAATGAGTCTGCACCCCCAAAGTCTCGCCCAGGGCTGCAATGCAATGCAGTCTGGTGGTCTCCCGAACGAGGGAGCAAGTCAGGAGTCCTCTCTGCGTGGTCGTGCACTTCTGTTCCCAAGTTTGCGCACAAACTGCTGATCCCAAATTTACGCGCACTCTCCACAAGCTGACAGACCTCTGCCGCGCCCGGGCTTCAGGGTGTTTTCCCACTGTCCAGTTTTACCCCGTATGAATGTCGGTTTCCCGGACCTCGACTGGAACTGGGGAATCAGTGCAGTGGGACACCTTTGCCCTCCCCGTTGGAGAAAGCTAGCTGTGTTTGCATCTGCCCGCCCTCTCCGCTGGCGTGCATGCATGGCTCTGAACCTCTGATTCCACACGTATCTTCAATGCTGCCCTCTGCCACTCCTCTGAGTCACAGTGTCCTATCTTTACTTTTATTTGTGGAATTTTCACTCAGCTTTCCAGTGATTCTGGATGATGTTTGTTCTATCATTAAGTTGTAGTTTTGGAATTGTTGTGTGGGGCAGTAAGATAGGTATTTACCTATGCTGCCATCTCGGTTCCTCTCCGATCCTGATATTATATAACTTGTGTGGGGTGCCATGAACTAAGATAAGTGAGAGGGAGGGGGAATTCTTTAACTAACCTGCCTATTAGTGATTTTTTTGTTGCTGAATTTCATTGGCTAAACGTTCAACTGAAGGTTGGTATTTTGTACACTTCAAGCCCATGCAAGCGCTACTAACTTCATCTGTCGATCTGTTTCTTTTGTTGGTTTTGATATTATTTAACACTGAGAATAAGGTCTCACAAAAGTACATGGAGGGAAAAATTGTGAGTAAAGCCACTGCTATATTTTTCAGGGTGCTAAAAGTGTCTGGTAATTGGTTCCAGGCACTCCAATTTCCTGTTCGTAGTGGCACTCCTCTTGATTCTTCAAGTGGCATCTTTCCAGATTCTCAAGCTTTGACCTCAAGTCGACAAACACCTGAGCCCAGATGCTGTCTTGAAAGTCTGCAAGTTGCATCTCCAAATCATCAATTTGCATCCATTGGAAACCATTTAACTCCAAACTACTGTAGACTACCACATCAGGATACTTAATTATTTTTATGGTCTGTTCTAGTCTTCTAAATTGATTAAATCTATCACTGAACTAGTCAAGTGATGAATCTAAAACATGCTGGTACTTTATATGTAAGGGTTCCATTTCATTTTGTACAGCTGCACTGGCCTTCTCAAAATACTTTGTTACTCGAGGAAAATACTTATAAGTTTTAGTTTCTACATATCGTTTGAAAATTTTAAGTTTACTTTCAAAAGCTTTTATGTATCCAAACATAACGTCAATACTTTTGCCAAAACCTTGTAACTTTAACTTCAGTTCATTAATATGAACAGAGGGATCTGTAAAAAATACCAGGGTGTTGACCCACTTATCATTATTGAGCTGAGAAAAGTTTCCCAGATCCTTATCCTCCAGAAATACCTTAATTTCTTCAAGGCACTACCCAAAGCGCTCAAGAACTTTGTCTCGGCTCAGCCATCTTACATTATTGTACATCAGCAGTCCACTGCAGGTGGAATCAACCTCCAGTAAAAGTGCAGAAAATTCTCACTTGTGAAGGGGGCGAGCAGCTATTAAATTAACTATTTTTGTAACAACTGACATTAAGTTGTTTAAGTCAGTGAATCCTGCCTTGGCACATAAAACCTCCTGATGGATAATATAATTAAAAGGCACAATTGGATGTCCAATAGCTTCCATAAACAATTTGACAAATCTTACTTTTTCCTTCACCATATTTGGTCCCCATCTGTCATCATTGACACAACTTTAGAGATATCAGTGCTTAGGTCACAGAATGTTTGTATAACAACCTTACATATTTCGCTTTCTGATGTACTTGTTGACACTGATATTAACTTTATCAACTCTTCTCTCATTGTGAGGCCATCAGAAAATCAACCAATTATGGCCAACTGAGCATGTGATGTGACATCAGTAGTTTCATCAAGAGAGATAAAAAATATTTACAATTACTTATGTCTCTCTTTAATTGATGTTGTACATTTGTGTTCAGTCCCATTATTCGTTTTTTTTATGATATTTCTACTGAGTGGCAACTCAGTTATTCTCTTAATAATTGCATCTTTCTTTTGCATATCATGAAATAGAACTGGTGCACATCTTAGCAGAGTTTCTTTAATAAATTCTGCCTCACTGAGTGCTTTTCCATGCTGAGCTATGGAGTGAGCAATGCTCAAACTTGCAGATGTTAAATTTGTAGAGCCTTTTATACATTTAAGGATGGAATTAGATAGGCTCTTATAAACTTGTAGCTGCCTGGAAATGTATTCCTTCCTTTCATCCTCACTTTTTCTTCAAGAGCTGGGAATGATTAGTTTCAAAATGTCTATATACCATGTTCTGCTTACTACTGTTTTAGTACATAGAATGCAAAATGATCTGCCATTTTTTTCTATAATGCCATACATCTCGGTTCATGTCTCTTGAAAGGGTCGGCTACTGCTACTACCACTTTCTTTACTTAACCTTGTTTTTTTATTTTTTGGGTTCTCCATGGGGGGAGGGGCAGTGACAGAAGATAGAATTATAGATAGCCTGTTAGCCTTGCAGACAATTAGGGGTTAACTAGCCTAACTGACCACCAGATGGCACATGTAACTGTCTTTTAAGAAAGGGCAGGGTTGTGGAGAACCAAGATGGCGCTATAGGTAAAACATCTATCTTGCCGTCATACACAGCAATTTTAAAACTACAACTTAACAAAAGAACAAACACCGTCCAAAATCACCAGAAAGCTGGCCAAGTAAAAATTCCACAAATAAAAGTGAAGATAAGACACTGTCCTCCTCCGCGGAGGAGCGGCAGAGGACGGCATTGAAAGATACGCGCGGAAAGAGGTTTGGAGCGCACGCGCCAACGGATAGAGCGGGCAGCTGAAAACCGGCCAGTTTTCTCCAATGGGGAGACAAAGACGTCCCACTGGACTGATTCTCCAGCTCTGGGCGAAGTCCAGGGAATCCACTATCATACGGGGTAAAAACTGGACAGTGGGAGGGCACACCGAAGTTCGGGTGCTGCAGGGGTCTCCTGGCTTGTGGAGAAGGCAAGCTTGCACGCGAACTTGGGAACAGCTCAGCTGTGTGACCACATAGAGAGTGCTCTGTGACTTGCTATCTCATTCGGGAAACAGTCAGATTGCTTAGTTTTATGACCCTGGGTAAGACATTGGGTGTGCAGACTCATTTGGGGAGAGTCTGAATTCCCCGGCAGCCAGTGGAACTTAGCAGTGGCTCTCTCTCAGAGGTGCTGGTGACCATTGCCACCGACACAGACTCCCTGGGGCCACATAGGGCGGAGCTAACGCTGGCTGCTTGGCCTGGAGACTCCTCCCATCCAACATGAGCACAGCTGAACTTCACAGACAATTGGCCTGGAGGTCAACCCCTCCAAGTGCTAACAACAATTAACCTGAGCTTAACTTCAGCAAGACTGTGCAACCCATATCCACCTCAGGTAACTGGGGAGGCCGAGCCACTGTCCCTTGTAGGACATCTACCACAAAAAGCTAATTGACCAACTCAGGGAAGCAGCCACCATGCAGAGACATGGAAAGAAATCAGATGTGAAAAAAATGGAGGAAAAAAAATGACTGGACCTGGAATTCAAAACCATGGTTATAGGGCTTCTCAAGAGGCTCCTACAAAAGGTCGAGACCTATAAGGAAATAAGTAAGACTGAAAAGGAAATGAAGGAGACCCTCAAGGATATGAACGAGACCTGCAAGGAAATGATCAAGACCAACGTGGAAATGAATGAGTTCTATAAGGAAATGAAGGAGACCCTCAAGGATATAAAGGAGACTCTCAAGGATATGAAAAAGGACCAACCAGAAATTAAGCATACACTGCCTGAAATAAAAAATATTATACAAAGACCTAAAAGTGCTCTGGAGCACCCCAAGAACCAAGTGAAAGATTTGAAATACAAAGAGGTAAAATCCACTCAGCTGAAAAAGAAACCAAAAGAATCCAAAAAATTGAAGATAGTGTAAGGGGCTTCTGGGACAACCTCAAGCATACCAACATCCGAATTATAGGAGTGCCAGAAAGAGAGAGAGCAAGACAATGAAAACCTATTTGAAGAAATAGTGACTGAAAACTTCCCACACCTGGTGAAAGAAATTGACTTAGGAGTCCAAGAAGTGCACCGAACCCCAAAATATAGGAGTCTAAAGAAGACCACACCAAGGCACATCATAATTAAAATGCCAAGAGCAAAAGACAAAGAGAGAATATGAAAAGCAGCAAGAGAAAAACAGATGGTTCCCTATAAGGGAGCTCCCATACGATTGTCAGCGGATTTCTCAACAGAAATGATGTAGGCCAGACGGGAGTGGCAAAAAATATTCAAAGTGATGAACAGCAAGAGTCTACAACCAAGATTACTCTATCCAGCAAAGCTATCATGCAGAATTGAAGGTCAGATAAAGTGCTTCACAGATAAGAAAAAGCTAAAGGAGTTCATCACCACCAAACCAATACTATATGAAATGCTGAAAGATATTCTTTAAGAAGAGGAAGAAGAAAAAGATAAAAGTGTAAATTAGGAACAACAAACACACATCTATCAACAAATGAATCTAAAAATCAAGTGAATTAATAATCTGATGAACAGGATAAACTGGTGAATGCAACAGAATCACAGACATAGAGAGGGAATGCACTGACAACCATTGGGGAGAAAGGGGGTGTGGGATGTGCAGCGAGAGACTGGACAAAAATCATGCACCTATGGGAGAGGACAGTGGGGGGGTAGGTGAGGGCCAAGGGTGGGTTGGGTACCAGGTGGAGGGGAACTATAGGGTGAAAAAAAAAGGGAACAATGTAATTAATAAACTGAACAATAAAAATAAAAAAATAAAAAAAAGAAAGGGCAGGGTTAATAAGCAGAAATAGGCGTTAATAAGGATGCACAATAGTAATAGTGGTGAAATGGAGTCTGCACTATACTGCAAAATGGCAGTCCTTATATAAATTAAGATGGCTGCCGCTATTTGTAATGATGGGAAATGGCACCGGTAGCACAGGCCCTCGCCTCTCCCAGCCTCCCTGGTAATGGTGATCACAGGGCCCCAGAGATGCGTTGCCATGGCATTCCGCTGCTTCCTGCTCTGCCGACCTGAAGTGAGGTCAAAGATCCCCTATTGGCCTAACTGGAAGTCACAGAACTAGATGCTTTGTGCTGGAGTTCGGTTGTTTTGGCCTACAGACCTCCGGCACAGAGTGTTTACAATGCACTACAGCAAACATCCTTCTCGGCATGCGGCCCCATACTTCTCTGTATGTGACTGCATGGGGTCGTGTGTCATCGAAAATGGCTACGTGTGTCAGAACTGACACGCATGTCATAGATTCGCCATCGTGGCCCTAGGGGGCAATGTACTGGTGCACATGGAAGATTCCATTAGAAATGGATGTAGGTGGAAGGAATGCTCCTCCCAGAAACTGTGCTTTAGGACTGATTTCTTTCCCAGGCACTGGCAGGCAGATTGCAGGTTCCTAGCTCATGCTTGCAATGACAATTTCTCCCCTTTGGGCATTGGTCTACTAGAAATATACATTACATAAACAAATTAGCTGAAGTCTGGCAGAAAATGGCCAACCCACTTAAAAAGCAATGAGAGTGAACCATCATACCTTTCTCTATGTTTTTATTTGGCATTTATGAAAATCTTTTGGGTGTGAGAATTCTGTGTTTATAACCATTAGATTCTCTTCTCCTTTGAACCTTGTTATATGTACAGCACCTGTGGAAAGAGGTGCAAGTCATGCAAATTCTATTTCACTGCCTATCTCATTGTAGCATTTCATAAGCGTTTCAAATAAGGTCTACCCATGTGAGGTGGCTGTATAATGTGGAGAGTATCAAGGAAACTGCAAGGACCAGGATTTCCACATGATTTGCAAGATGTTTGAAAATTTGCACTGTTATAAACAATTATTGCTCAAAGGTAATCTAAAGGGATGTGGTCTGGAAGAAATACTGTTTTCTTTGTTCTGCTACTACTGAGAAATTTTTAGTATTAGCTAAATGTCTCGTCTAATTGCTCTGGTTAGATTTTTCTCTGAATAAACTGGCCATCCACACCACAATGAACAAAATAGCTGACCTCTATATTCTTCTTCCATTAGCCGTGCAATACTGCACTAAAAATTGACAAATAAAACAATTATTAATCAGATGTTTACAATATAGATTTCTAGTTATCCTCTTTCCCCTCCCCCCGTTCTTGGCTGCCTTTAAAGAAATGCACTTTGAAACAGTGTTTTAGCTAAAAGGGTGACCTGAAAGCTGGAAAAAGAATAAATCTCAGTTATTCAGCTCTACTGTTGGTTAAAAAAATCTGACGAAAATTTTTGAAAAGATGTTCCTTTATCACAGGTGTCATCAGCACAACTACTGCTCCCACCTTCGTCACCACCACTGTCACCAGCACAGCCTCTTATCAGCATCCTCCTCCTCACCACTGTCATCATCATTGGCATTATTACCTACTACCATCTGCCAGGCACTGTGCTGGGTGCTTTTTTTGCACTATTTCAATAGATGTCCTTTTTCACATGAGGTGGGGCCTTTGCATGTGTTGGTTCCATTGCTTGTAATGCTCTTGCCTGCCCCATTCTGGTTAACACTGGCTGACCCATCCTGTAGAGAACACTTCAGCTAGCACTTACCCCGGGGAAGACATCACCCCTCTATCTTGCTGCCCAAGCTCTGTGACTTGTGTACACCACCTAGTACAGGTGACTTTGTAATTGTTCAATACATGTTGTCAGAGAGGCGGTTGTATAATCTGAATTAATCAGACCCCTGCCATGGAACTGATCATGTAAGACTGATAATTCTGAGCCATATATGCAACCACACATATATGCAGATGTCAGGATTCTATTCCAGCACTTCTCTGGCACTAGAAACTTAACCAATGTTATTCTATCTTCCTCCCTCCTATGCCTTCTTGCCTCTCTTCTCCCTCATCACAACAGCACAATGTAGTGGTAAACTTGTAGCTTTACATTTAGACTATAGAGTTTAAATCCATATCATATAGAAAGCACTAAGTGCAAAATATTTATTATTACTGACTACCTCCCCTCCCCCCTTCTCCCCCCCAATCTGTAGGGGGCATGTATGTCAAATCAGATACTTAGGCGGTTGTATAATCTGAATTAATCAGGCCCCTGCCATGGAACTGATCATGTAAGACTGATAATACTGAGCCAGAGAGGCAAAGAGCATCTGGAGAAGTGGATGGAATTTATTAAATTAAAAGTTTACTATGGCTATAGAAAAGGAAAAAAGATCAAAGACTAATTATACAAATAATGGGGAGGGAAAGAAAATTGTGGTTAGAGAGGGCTTCAGCCAATGAGGAAAATTTGGGAGCTGCTTTAATGTCAGAAATACTGCAACCTTAAATACATGGCCTTAATGAGAACTGAGTTAGGGCTGTGGGTAGTGGATAGAGAAATAAAAGGTAGCTAGAGAAGGTTTTGAAAGTAGATGAGGGGCATTAGTGAAGATATAAAGAGTTATCAGAATTCCTTGCAAGTACAGCAATTGATTCAAACCCTAGGTGACAAAGATAATTATTGGCTAAACAATGGTGAGTCAGGATAAAGCATGAAATTGATTTATGTCTGTTTCTTTCTCCTTTTTTTTGGATTAGTGTTTTCAAGGGTATAGGTGTGCTAATACATTGAGCATATCATTACTCTTACATTAAAAATCAACTAACTAAGGCTATAAGCATGATAAAAACTGTCTTAAATTTATAAAAATCATCATGACATGACAAACACTGGGTTTACAAGGCTAGCACAAGAGAAATAAATGAGGAAATTTTATATATCTGTCTACATGTTGCAAAATAGGAAAAATCAACATATCCTAGAAATTGGTGCTATAATTGCAGGTTTAATTTTACCAGTGGTTATATTTCTCATAGTTTCCTGTGTTGGAGTTGATGGCATGGGAATGAACGACCACGGAATTAGCAATTATCCTATAATTTAAAAAGTGTGGTCAAATTTGTTTCTGTTAGCATTAAGTTTTCCACTTGCACAAAAACTTACTACACAAAAGATTTTGGAGAAAATGGATCAATCTAATGTTCCCTAGAGTTAGAAGCTGGTGAAGATAATAATATCATTAAAATCACTATATATATATAAAAAGAAAAGTGATGGTAGTGTATCTCTAAATAGCTATATTAATTAAGTCCTACTCTCTTATAAAAATGAGATATGGACAGAATTTAATCGAACTGTTTCTGAATTTTAATTTTGGCATAATAAAACTGATTAAGATTATTTTGGCCATTCTATTTATTTATAGCACAGAGCAGTTTAAAATAAAAAGCTGGAAGTCTCACATATATTATTTCAACTACAGTAAGTCCATGCTCCTATATTGTTAAGTAACTTCCCTTTAATTCTAATTTCTCAGGGCAATAAATCACAATTATTTCTTTGTTGTTGTTGTTGTTAATCTTTACCATGGGATATTTTTCCATTGATTGTAAGAGATTGGAAGAGGGAAGTAAGAAGGGAGAGAGAGAGAGAAAGAGGGAGAAAGAGAGAGAGAGAGAGGTGAGACAGAAAAATCAATTGGTTGCTTTCAGAATGCACCAGTTCAAGATCAAGGATTGAATCTGTAACCCAGGTTCGTGCTCTTGACCAGGAATCATACATACCTTTGGTGCATAGGCCAAGGCTCTAACCAGTGTGAAACACTGGCCAGGGCAGCAGTCATTTCCTTCTTTCTTTTTTTAAATACATGTTTATTGATTTCAAAGAGCAAGAGAGAGGGAGAGAAATATAGAGACATCAATGATGAAAGAGAATCATTCATTGGCTGTGTCCTGCACTTCCCACACTGGGGATGGAGCCCACAACCCGGAGATATGCTCTTGACCAGAATTGAAACCAGGACCCTTCAGTCCACAGACTGATGCTCTATCCACTGAGCCAGACTGGCTAGGACAGCAGTCATTTCTTTATACCTCCAACTTTGCCAGGTGCAGATAAGGGACCCAGTGAGAACTTGTTGATGAAGGTGAATACATCTATGTGAGTTGAGATTAAAGTTCTGGAACACTGGCATAGTGACTAACTCCCTGTGAAGGAATGCAGGGAGGGAGATCTGGATACCCTAAAGCATCACTATACCATTTTCTCACTTTCATGTGTCCTGGTTTCCTTAAGGACAGTGGAAGTGTGCAGTGTTAGAAAAGCAGAAGAACTAAGTGCTTTTCTAGAACTTTGATGATCTAAATTTTCTGGAATTCGGGTTTCTCATCTGGAACTTGCTGGTCCAGGTTACCTTTCAATAATAGTAGGAGCTGGTTAAAAGGTCAGAGATGGGTGGCTAGTGCCTGGATAGAATAGTCGGTTGCAGGCATGTGTCTTCTTGCCTGCCTGGTGTTGGAAGAAGGTAGAGAACAAAACTGGGTGGGACAAATTGTCTCCCACTCTGTAATGTTTGAGAAGCTAAGTATCTTGAAAGACAAGGAACCTGAGGACATACAGATGGCCAATAGACATGAAAATCTGCTCACCATCACTAATCATCAGAGAGATGCAAATTAAAACCACAGTGGGATATCACCTCACACCCATCAGAATGGTTGTCATCAATGAATCAACAAACAGCAAATTATGGGAATCAAACCCACACCCCTTTAGTCCTCAGGTTTGATGCTCTAACCACTGAGCATCGGCTAGAATGCACCTGTTTCATTTACAACAGGAGGATCCAGCCCCTAAAAGGACTGACTTAACCATTGTGAACAGAACTAGTTTTTAGGTATTGGGACAATTGGTTTGTTTAAACTTGAAAGTAACAAAGAATCATTTTTTTCTCATTCTGAAAGTAATGTATAGTGGTTAAGAGCACTTTATAGAATTCAGAAAAATATAAAAAAGATAAAAATCACTTGGAATAATCCAGAGATCACAGCATATTTATCCTTTGAGAATATCCTCTTTTTCTCATAAGCAAATAAATGAGTAAGTACTTAAAAGCAAATGGAATCGTAATATACGAGTTGTTTCTATCTTTATTTTCCCCTTCTTACTATATTTGGATCACTATCCCATATCCTTAAATACTTTTTAATGATAGCACAGAAATTTTTGACCATTTACAGTTTTGGAACTAAAAATAATGCCACAATAAACCTCCCTTTCAATAAATCTTTGTGCACCTTTCTAAACACTTTTTATGGTATACTTTCTATAGTAATACTTTAAAAAATTATAATCAGACAAAGACACTTTAAATTTTTTAAAATTTTTTTTTTAAAATGCCATTGTCCAGGCACATGCATGTACACACAGGAGAACAAGATCAATAAATTTAAGAACACCTTAGGCCTATCTCAAAAGCATTAGTGGCCGAATCTCCCACTCTTACCTTCCCCATGCAATCACCAATGAATTGTGACTAGACAAGTTACAGGAAGAGAACCTAATTTAAAAAGCATTACCTGGACTGAGGTTATCCTGGTGAGTGGTGGATTTGTGGGAAGTGAAAATAATGGAGTGAAGCCCAATTTGATAAAACCTCACATTCCTTACTCCACTTTTTCTGGCCTTTCGGGAAGAAGGGATCAGGACAATTTCCTGAACTGATTTATAGCGATTTTATTCCACACGTCAGTGGTATCGTTATCTTTCTTGACCCTGCACCAGTGGAGCCCTTCATTTTTAACTCCCCGGTCTCTTTTTTACTCTCAAAACCTATCCTTGCATCATCTCTACAAAGGTTGTACAGCTGTGATGATAGTGAAGAGGTTAGCAAGACACCAGGTATTAAATTCCACCCCTATAATTTCTCACATGCATATTGAACAGCCTTTAAAACTAGAAGGAAATAGATTTTATTTCTCTAACCAGTAAACCTGCCACAAGCTTTGACCAAACTCCATAGGGAGAAGCTGTCTCATATGACTGCTTCCCAAGTGTGGCTGCCGTGGGCCAGCAGCATGCGGACCCAGAATAGTGGCAAGGGAGGAGAGATGGAATGCATAGACACTGAACAGTGCTAACAGTCCCGAAGAATCTCAGTGCTGAGCTAAAGAGTGAGGCCATTGGCCCATCCGTGCTCCACCAATGTCAGGCCTGTGCCTAAGGCAAACATGTGGTAAAACCAAAGCGGTGGTAATGTTGGTAAGATATTGAATCCTGGCTCTTCCAGGCATTTTCTACCTTTATCCTAGCTGTATTTAGTAGTGTATTTAGATACTTTATTTACTAAAATTCTCACTGTTTTTTATAACTCTGCATTATCACGACTTTCCTTCAAAAAATTTGGTAGGTTTATTATCCCCAAACTTTAGCAGAAGTCGGGGATTGGTAAGCTAGTGGGGAGGTGAGGATGGCAGTTACAGTGGGCTCCTGGTTTGCCCCTGAAATTCCGCCAGTTATAGAGAGGCTCCTTTCTCCTTGTAGGGAGAGTAATGATGGCTCTTTCTACTTGTATCATCTGGGGAGAATAGTAGTTTATTGGTGAGAAGGGAATGGGGATGAGTATTCATTTTAAGTTATAAATCACAATATTAAAAAAAATAAAACTCTTGTTCCACATAAACATTTTCTGGATGTCTATTTGAAGCCAAGAATAGGAGTGATGGAATAAGAATCTAAATTGGTCAGTAGGTATAATTATTCTCTTTTCCCCCCTCTCTTTTTCTGGGTGTCTTTGAACTCTAATCATTTGGACAGTATTTTTCACTCATTTGGATGCATGAAGACACACCCTGGAGCTGATGATCTTTGTTTCTTTGACTTTCAGTCCAGTTTCTGCTTAACTTATTCAAAATCCCTACTATAGTCATTCTATAATACTAATAGCACACACTCTACACTAGCTAAAGAGTGATGTTGTTGAAGCATACATTAATTCATAGGTAATAAAAGTACACAGTAATTTAAAAATGTATTTTTATTGATTTCAGAGAGGAAGGGAGAGGGAGATAGAAACATCAATGTTGACAGAGAATCATTATTCAGCTGCCTCCTACATGTCCCTTGCTGGGGATTGAGCCAGCAATTTGGGCATGTGCCCTGACTGGAATAGAACCATGACCTCCTTGTTCATAGGTCGATGCTCAACCACTGAGCAGTACCAGCCAGGCTGTATAGTAAATTTTTTCTAATCGCTTTCACTGAGGTGCAATGAACTGCAGCTCAATAAACAAGAAGATTAGTAAATCATAACCGATAAAGAGAACTCATTCACTAAACATTTTAAACCCTGACATTCCAGGTTTGTTGTCCTCAGAAGAGAAGCTCAGGAAGGCGAAGAAACCAAAAGTTTAGCCTTGAAACATTGGTGAGTCAGGCACCGGAAGCTGGGGCTCCTGTGTGATCTGTGCAGGTGTGTGCTGTGCCCAGGTGGGGAGGCTTCTTGCTAATAGAGAATAGCCAGATTGGATGCTGGAGTGAGGATCGCAACAGGCTGACCTTTGTGATGATGGTTTTAGTATCCTGTCCCAAGAAAGCTGGACTTTCACAAACTAATTTCCTCACTTGTCAGAGTTTTAGATAGTCTCGCTTCATGCTATGGGAAAATGAAAAGAACTAATTGTAAGATGGGGACTCAGTCAATCTCAGAGTCATTACATTGACCTTTCTGGCTGTGTGGGAAGAATTTATTTCTTTGGTCTGTTATGGCCTGGTGTTAGCTTGAATGGGGTCTATCCGAGTGTTGATAATACTCCTGGTCAGGTATACCTTGTTTATTTGGATATCAAGTTACAGTCTGAAGTATCTTTATTGATCATCCCATAGAAAAATTAATTATTCTGAGATTCTGAAGTCAGGACTGTTGTGAGTTCAATTGGGATCAACCTAGAATTGTTGAAGAATGGGAAGATTCCCTTTTCTATAGACTGAAGAGTAATTTTTAGAGACTCAGTAGCAGTGAAATCTTTTAGTAAAACACAATTTTGTGCAGAACATCAGCTTAAAAAATAAACAAAAGTATATATTCTCTGGTACCCCTGGAGGTCAACCATGGAGCTTTGCCCAAGGCACAGCAGAAGCCTTCTCGGGAGCAGATACACTAACCAAAATGGAAAATTCCTCTCGATTTGTACGTGAGCGAACCTGCTTGCACTAAGTGGTAGCACATGGAAAGAACCTGGCAACATTGAGGAATGTCCTAGGAAACAACTCTATGAAACTCATTTTTTTTTTTATTTACTGTAGGGTTGTTGTTAAGGATGTGGTTGATGACATCCCACAGTGTTTCCTTTATGAAGAAATTTTCTCTTCCCTCAGGACTACTATTAACCACATTTCTCCTGAGCAACTGGATAGTTTACACACTGTAGGTGCTGTAAATTGTGGCCTATCTTTGTGCATCCTCTGCATACTGCAACAGTCTGGGGAGCTTTTAAAAATGCAAACGCCCAGGTTCATCCCAGACCAGCTGTAAACTGGATGCTTCTAATGTACAGCCAGGGCTGTATTAGGGACGTTTTTTTCTTCTATCCAAATTTTTCTATGTGTTAATTACTTATATATCTCCATTCATCTTTTTTGAAAGTGAGTGGATGTGCATATATCCTATATAATAAAAATGTAATATGCTAAATGTCCAACCAATTGATCGACCATTTGGTCAACCATTCGACCAGTTGCTATAATGTGTTTCAACTGGTAGGTTAGCTTGATGCTAGGGTCCAGCCAATCAGAACTGAGTGAGAGGGCCAGACATACCCTGGAGCCCTCCCCCAGTTCCTCCTCAATTGGCTGGCCCTGATTGGCCCAGATTGCCAGACAGGCTGAGGGACCCCACCTGTGCATGAATTCATGCACTGGACCTCTAGTATGTATATATTTACACATATATACATATATAACCCTAATATGCAAATAGACCAAAGTGCAGAACAAGCAAACAACTAGTCGCTATGATGTTAGCTGACCACCCACCAAGGGGCATGTGAGGAACATGGTGGGCATCAGCAGCAGGCAGCAGAGTACAGAACATGGTGGGTGTCAGCCTCAGGGGAATGGTGGAGCAGGTGAGCAGAGGTGCCAGACCAAGGCAGGTCACTGGTCACTAGCATCAGGGTGAGCCTCTGGTAGTTACTGAAAATTCTTTGCTCCCACATGCTAGAGTCCCACCTTGCACTTGCACCTGCTGCCAGTGCCTGGCACTGGCCTCGATTGCTTGGCGCCATCAGTGGGTACTAGTGGTGGCAGCTGCTGGCTCTGATAACCCTCAGAACTTCTCCACCTCACCCTGCTCCTGACAGGCAATTGGGGCTGGTAGCCACCTCTCGCACCCACTGCCAGTGCTGGCCCCAATCGCTCTACACCTTCTGTGGGTGCAAGTGGGCTGGCACTGTCAGCACATGGGAGCAGAGGCAGTGGGATCAGGACTTCCAGCACAGAGGGGACCAAGGGCCATGGCAGGAGAGGCCAGGTGGGAGTGCGGAAAATGGACAGAGACTCACCCTTGTGCCCATTGCAGCCTCGAGGTCCACAGTTCCTTTCAAGGTGCATGAACTTGTGTAGTGGGCCCCTAGTATGTGTGTGTGTATATATATATATATATATATATATATATATATATACATTAGTTTGTGATGGTTACATAAATAAGTTAGAAATAGTCACTTTTCTAAAGAGTAAAATTCAGTTATTACATCTTCTCCACTAGTACCTGTGCTAGTTTGGTTCCTCCAAGAAGCAGATCCCAACATGGGATTAGATGTTCAAGAAATTTATCTGGGGAGGGAAAATGGGGAGGGAGTAGAAGTAGGCCTGATCTTTGAGAGGAAGAAACAGAGGAATAAAGGGTAGGTGAAGAATCTCACCTTGCAGTGCAGTTCTAGGTAAGCCTGGCAAGCTGATAAGGAGCCTTTGAGTCCAAGTCATCAGTCAGAGGAGCTCAAGGCCTTCCGGGAGAGGCCAGACTTAGCATCCATGCTCAGCCATGGACTTTGAGCACCCAAAGAAAGGGTCACCTCCTGTTAATGGGATGGTGGATTTGACAGCATAGCATTTGGGGCCAGAAGTCAATTACGCTTCTTACAATTAGAGATCTGGAGGCAGATAGTGGTTATAGTACATCACCTGAATTCCTTTCCCACTTTTATTCTCCTCGTTATTTGTGTTTAGATATAGGGGAGAGTTATGAGGAATGGGGATATATAACTGTGGATGAAAGAAAGCAACAGAGGCAAGACAGTGACAAATGGGGATGCATAAAGGCAGCTGTAGGGGCAGAGAGGTCATTTCATGGAGCATTAATTCTGGCTCAGGCACAGATAGAAAAGATGGGAGGGTGGGGGCATGGGCAGAAGCAGGAATGGCAACTGAGAGAAGAGTGATACTTTCACCATGCGAAATTTTGTTAAGAAATGAAGAGGACTGTGCTGGTTAGTCCCTGACAAAAAGCATCAGAAAGAAGTGTGCATGTCACTACCATGTGAGAAACAGGTATACTTTAGCTGAGATGGTCCCTCACACACATTACTTTAGCAAAACACATTTTGAGCTTTAATATTCAGAAACACTTTTTTATTTCTTTAGCCCAGTGGTTTTCTTTCCTGGTTTCATCTTGTAATAACTTGGGGAGCTTAAGGGTGCCAACTCTAGGGACCCTATCAGAGTAATTAAGTCAGTATTTTTGAAGGTGAGTATGGATGTTAGCACTTTTTAAAACACCTCAGATGATGGTCAAGTGTAGCCCAGGTTTAGCAAATGGATCCAAAAACCATTAACAGACGTGTAAAGGGTCCATGAATAAAGTATACATCTATAAATAATTTGAGGTTTGACATCATATAAGGTGCTTCAAAGTGCTAAGATTTAGCATTTAAAAAATCTATGAAAATTGTATTTTCAGCCTGACTCTGCTTCAAAGACCATAATAAAAACATTATCTGCGGTCACACCAAAATTATGAAAAGAATCACTTCCCACTCCCTTCTCACATTCTTCTTCTGGAAGAGGGAAAAACAGGTTTCCGTTTCTTAATAATTTAAAGCAGCATGAAGAGAGTATGGCAGTCCACTGCATTCAGAGCAGAACTAAACACCTTCCTGAGGGTTCATTTCAGCAATTACTCATTAAATACCTACCCTGTGCCTAGTGCCATACAGGGCACCGGAGCAAACGTGACACAGAACAAAGCAAAGAGTGATTCCACATCACAATAAATTTTCCCAAAACTTCCAGGAGGCCAAGAGCCAAGCCTGAAAGCCCTTGTGCAGGAGTGGGCCTGGATTCCAAAGCAGCACTGTTCCCTCCCCTCCACTCAGGCCTCCAGAGCTGCCCATCTGTGTTCAGCCATCTTGACCTCCATCTGAGGGTCATCAAGCGTATGGATCCAGAGACCTGCCTGCGCCTCAAATGTAGTTTCTCCACCTTCAATGTGAACACCTTTATGCTCCGGTGCTCAAACCTAAAGAATATTAGACTTCTTGGAGCAAACCAAGAAAACTGGGACTTTCTCTTCATAAAAAGTTTAGATTCTCTCTCATTAGCTGTGAAAAAAAGTTGTACTTAAGAGGCTAACCTTTTACTCAAATCTTCATCAAACATTTCTCAAGGAAATATTATTCATAAATTAATCCAACAAGTGAACTCTATGTTTTATTCTCTAGATAAATTTTATAATTTAAAAATACATGCAATAAACTTTTAGGTATCAACAGCGATATATTTTTTTCTAGAGCTGTATTATATGATTACTTGTTGGTTCAACCCTATTATGCATGTAAAATACTTTCAGATATGTGAATCCATATCCCTGTGAGGAACAAATTTACCAACTTAAGTATAACATTTGTGTACATTTTTAAAGTTAGTCTTATAGTAGTCATTCAAAACCCTACTTTCCAAAGATCCTTAGGTCAGCTGCATCCTTCTCTACTGCTTGTTTATCCATTTTTTGCATATTTTCTCTAACTTCAAAATATTAGATGACATGCAATTCACTCCCAAATTTTCAACTTGAAAACATCCCTTTTGTGCAGTAATAGGTTTTTTTATCTGCTCCAACTTTGTCTCAGAGGCCAGGCTTGGGAATCTTAGGCTCTGGTACTTTGGCACTCAACTCTTTCAGTTCTGGGGAAACCACTGCTTCTGTAAAATAAATTCAATAGGTCACTATGCAGTGCTTACCAGTCCTGGAGAGCTTGGACAGTTCCAATGACAGTGTCAAATTCCAGCTCCACATGACTCTGGCATATTTGCTTCTTACTTTTCTAGCTAGATTGTGCACTTCCTGAAGGCATTAATTCAGTCTTTACATCCTTTGGGCAGTTTACCTTGGCCACAACAGAAGCTCAGATAGCTTTTCCATCTTTGGCTATCATGATGAGCCAAGTGTGCTGAGTGTTGTGCTAACAAGAGAGAGGCCATTTTTTCCCCTCGCAGGGAACCCTCCTATCTGCATTCCCTCCTGTGCTCCTCTTGCCTGGCTAACATTTCCACTGGTGTATACTCAGCTGAAGCATTCTTGAACTTCCCTTTTATCCATATTGTCTTTGGGGATTCAGACTCTCTTTTCTCAAATATTTTGTGCACACTCTTGGATGGCACATATGACACTATGGTGTCATCATTGGTTTACTTGGCAACTCCTTCAGAAGGCAGTCCGCTTTTTGAGTGCCAGTCCTGGGTCCTTTCTATCTTAGTATCCCCAAGTGCCTGACCTGCTGGGAATAAATGCTCAACATGGGTTCGTTGAACAAATGGATGATGTTAGTGGTTAGAAGAGTGATAAGTGCAGGTGCATTAACATATATTGCTAACTGGTCTTGGGAGCAGGGCAGTCTGATTCTTGGGGATAATTGGACATTTGCAAACAAAAGCCAAGTGTGAAGCTATTTAACTTGTGAGCATAGGACCCATTAAAACAAAAATGTAATCAAGAAAGAAATATTTATCAAGCACTTACAATGTGTCGATAATTATCAGATATTTTAACCTTCAACAACTTAAGTGACTTTTTATCATTGTATAGAAGAGAAGCATCTAGTGCTGGAAGATGGGCGATTAATAACTTTTCTAGCCATCACAGCTCTTAAAATTAGTTTTCAATTTCAGTTGACATTTAATACAGCTAGGGAAAAAGTAGGTTCAGAGTAATGATATGCAAAACACAAAGTTAATTCTTCTATTATTCTTTAAGTATTGTATTATTTTCCACTAGAGGCCAGGTGCATGAAATTCGTGCACAGGGGTGGGGTGTGTGCGTGTGTCCCTCAGCCTAGCCTGCACCCTCTCCAATATGGAAGCCCTCGAGGGATGTCTGAGCACCCATTTAGGCCTGATCTTACTGGTATTGGGCCTAAACGGGCAATCGGACATCCCTCTCACAATCCAGGACTGCTGGATCTCAACTGCTTGGCTGCCTGCCTTCCTGATTGCCCCTAAGCACTTTTGCCTGCCAGCCTGATCATCCCCTAACCACTCCCCTGCCAGCCTGATTGATGCCTAACTGCTCCCCTGCCAGACCAATTGCCCTTAACTGCCCTCCCCTGCCAGTCTGATCACCCGTAACTACCCTCCCCTGCCAGCCTCATTGACTCTAACTGCTCTCCCCTGCTAGTCTGATCCCCCCACCTCCAACTGCCCTCACCTGCAGGCCTGGTCCCCCCAACTGCTCTCCCCTGCAGTCCTGGTCACCCCTAAATGCCCTAGCCTGCAGGCTTGGTCTCTCCCAACTGCCCTCCCCTGCTGGCCATCTTGTGGAAGCTATCTTGTGTCCACATTGGGGCAGCCATCTTTGACCACAGGGGGCAGCCATATTGTGTGTTGGAGTGACAGTCAATTTGCATATTACTCTTTTATTAGATAGGATAGAAACAACTGTAAACCTAATTTTGCACCACCCTGGTTTATCTCACATTAGTTATCATAACTTTCAATCCACTTCCATCTTTCTCCATCTTCCTTAGAAATCAATATACTGCCTACTATACATGTTGTGTGGAGAGAGAGAAACACATTAAATTAATGTACAGAATTACTAGAAATGCAAACCAGAGTTTTATTTTGTAAAACTAATTAAAATGAATCGAAATCCTTAATTATGGTCAATCTGCATTTCATAAGCAAAGTAGTCAGATACAAAATCTCCTGTTACACGTGACAAGTGCACTAAATAGTAACTGACATCCTTGAACAATTTTGTTCACTTTTAATGCAGGTTTATAGGATAGAATTTGAAAGATCAAACATGGTGGGCACTTAGACTTCCAATATACCCATCACAAGTTGTAGTTGTCATTTTTGTCCAGAATGCATGGCCTGTCATTCCCCCCTGCCCTCTCCAACCCTGCTCACCACCACAGAAAATTCGGACAGCCAAAAGTTATGATATCATTGATTAATGCACAAGAATCCAACTGAGCAAAGGCTTTTATTTCTAAGGCCTTTCTCATTGGATTGGAGCAGCTGGATATCATTAGAATGTTGTACAACTTTTACTGGTTCTAAACTTGGCTCCATGAGACTTGACAGGGATAGATGAGGAGTTATTTTTAATGTCCAACTTTTGTCAAATAGATTCTTCACAAACCACAGTTTTTGTTCTAAAAGTTATTATAATTAGAATGGGGGAAATTTGTTACACTTCAATTTTTTTCTCTGAACATTGTATGTTGCAACTAGTTTTGCTTTCTAGCGAATTTTGCGTGCTTGGCAAGTAACTTATCAGTAAGAGCATCTTCAAATGAAACACCAGCTTTCACTTCCCCATGGTGAGCACTCTTCCACTTCAGAAGATATTCATTGTCTCCTCCCCATACCCGCCATTAGACATGTGGAAGGTCAGGCCAATACTTCCCAAGCACAATGTCTCATTCAACAACGTGCAATTCTACCATTTCATCAAGATGATTAAAATATTTTATTACATCCTGTGACAACTTTCTTACTCACAATAAATAATAATTGGTTGTGAATGAGGAAGTGGAAAATGATTTAAATCATATACTGGACGAGTAATATAAACAGGTGAAAAACATTAGTCAGAAACATGATTAGCATTTATTTGTAAGCCTTCTTAACTGTAGCTATTCTATCTAATGAGTCATGTCTGAGGTGATAAACAATTTTTCTTTAAGAAGTAAAAAAAACCCCAAGTCCTTAGCTTCCTTTCTCCTTTACTCATGATTATATAAAAGCATTTGAATGGTTGACTAAATGAAAGACAGACTGAAAATCTACAAAATAATATAAATTTAGAAGAAAATTATGGGGCTAACTTTTTGTACAAGATATGCTCATGAAAGTAAAAAGTCAACCCTTTGAGCTGAGAAGTAATTTTAATAGCTTGTTGAAACTAAAGTCTTACAGCTGTGCTTGGTAAGCCTTTTTCCCCCTATTCTTTTTTCTCATGCAAATAAAACCAAGAAAAACATAGAGCCATGCAAACCCCACCTTAGGCAAGTCTGAGAATATTTTATTTCTCAAAACTCAGTTGAATTTATGGTCTATCTAATGTGGACTCTGCTCCTAGAAGATAAATATAGAAAATAATTTCAAAAGGATAACACTTCTGCTTAAAACAAACACAGTTTCCTGGCTCTTCCTTTCTCTTACCATGCCTTTGGCTCTAGACTTTATTATCTTTATTTTTAATTCTATTTCTTTCCCTGTACTTCAGCTATAGGCCCTAAATGGGTTCTGGGTACATGATATATACTCAGTAAATTTTATGGAGTAAATTTATGAGTTCTGGGAGAAATAAAAACCTCCTTGTTGCACATAGGCAAAAGCTTCTTTTATTATTACTCAGATTTTCTCCTAGCATAAGTCAGGCCTCCATTGTAAGGCATTAGCTCTATTCATGTCACCAGTGGATTGATGTATCACTGATACCATAGCAGTAATGCTGGACCCCCACTCAGGAGCTGTAATGGACACACTCAGTGAAGCACTCTTTCTCCTCGTTAGGGGGGACAGAAGGTTACACTGAGGGTTTAACGGGAAGAAAGAATCACTGGGAGCAGTTATTCTCCCGGCCCTCTTTCCATACTCCAATACATATCACTCATACATACTCACTCCCACACCCCCACACCTCCAGACCCCTATACCTCCTACACTCTCACACCCCAACACCCCCACACTCCCCACATCACATGTAAATGTCAGTTGTTTACACACTTGCTATGGTGCCTATCTATTGTGTTTGCTTGATTGAGATTATTTACCCATCTTCTAATAATAGAACCCCATATTTTAAGAATCACCTCTCTCTTACTCTTAAAATATGCTGTTTTTGTGTGGCTAACCACACTCTCAATCCAAAAAAGGGTTAATCATTATCACCATTATCGCTATCGTTGCCATCATCACCATCATTATCATCATATGATTATCTAATTTATTTAGTGTGTACTAAGCACTTTACATCTATTAGCTCTTTTGATTTTTGCAATACTCATATAAGGTCAAACTCTATCTCCACTTTACAGGAAAAAAAATGATTCAAAGAGCACACATTCAATATACAGTATAGAGTAAGTGAGACTTGAATCCAGGCCACCTGGTTTTGGAGTGTCACACTCTTAATTATATGTTAAACTAGAGGCCCAGTGCACAAAAATTCGTGCATGGTGGGGAGGGGACATCCCTCAGCCCAGCCTGCCCCTTCTCACATCTGGGAGCCCTCAGGGAATGTCCTACTGATGGTTTATGCCCACTCCCCATGGACTAAGCCTCAGTCTGGCCTCCTTCTGAGGAGGGTGACTGGGCCCATCAGGGGAAGGTGCCGCCCCCATCACCCCTCTGCTACTACCACTGCCGGGCTGTGGCTGCAGGCCCCCAGCCCTCGCTTCTTAGCACTGGCCCCACCTCCCACCCACTGGTGGGTGAGGGGCAATCTGGGGCCAGGCTGGCTGGGGGAGAGGCTGTGAGCGGTTGAGGCAGAGCAGGTTGCACCTCATCCAGCATCTGCGGAGGTGTGGTGCCGGGACCCGGCTTGCACTGCTGCCTCTATGGCTGCCTCTGCAGACGGGGCACACTGGGACTGGGACCACACAGCTCCCTGTCCTGCTGCCTCTGCAGAAGGGGCAGCACTGGGACTGGGACCACATAGCTCCCTGTCCTGCTGCCTCTGCAGAAGGGCCGTGGTGCTGGACCAGCCTGTGCTGCCATTTCTCCCGTGTTGCAGGCCCTTGGCCCTTACAGCCGCTGCAGCTTTATCCGGAAGGACATCCAGAAGACATCCGGTCTATCTGATCTAATTAGTATATTATTCTTTTATTATTATAGATGCCCTGGCCCAGGCCAGTTACATTATTTCTTGTATTTATCCATGGCAATTGGTTGACATATGGGCATATGATCTAAGCATGGTCAGTGAGAGCTTTTCCTGGTACTTAGGCTGGAGATATTAGAAAAGAGACATGTGTATTTTTGTTTTTGCTGGAATGTTAAGCTGATATGATGTGAATCTAGAGCTGCTTGTGACCTTTCTCTTTTTGGGGAACAGTGTGTCTGACAAAGATGCAACCATTGATAAAAGCAGAGCTTGGAGGCAGAGAGAAAGAGACCCTTTAAGGGCCTCATTTGAACATTTGGATCTCTTCATGTCCAAAGCTAGACTGATAATTTTGCTTGTAATAATTGGTGTACTTTTTTGCAGCTAGATTTTTATGTACTAGAATTTTACCTGATATACACATTTACACATTTTTTTCACATGGAGGTTGAGTATATTTTCAAAATTCCTTGCAGTTTTAGCAGTTTATAGGTCAACTATTGTTGAAAAATATTCTTTAGTTAAATGCAATTCTGTTTTTCTTTATAGCTATCACCTGATTATCTTCTTTCTGGGATTAATCCCTAAAGAATCCATTCAGTAACCCCAAGCCAGCTATTTGTTTGGTTAGCATATTTACAGATTCATTTCTCCTGGTCTGATCCACAGAAATATCAGGTTCTGCCTTTTTTTTAGTATGTAATTTAACAGGTAGAGCACGAGAGGGCTCAGATTGAATACACCATCTAGCAGGCTTCAGCTTGGGTCGGCTCACAATCTCAGGGAGGCTTCGATAGGCAGAGAGTGACCAGGACAAAACCAGAGGCAAGGCAACAGATCAGACAGGCTGTGGGTTACTTACATGCAAGATTCAAGATCAGATAAGAGAGTGAAGCAGGCTGAGGCTACATCAAGAACACAGAAATAGCCCTGCTGGAGTGGCTCAGTGGTTGAGAATTGGCCTATGAACCAGAGGTCATGATTTTATTCCTCATCAGGGCATATGCTAAAGGTTGTGGGCTCAATCTCCAGTAGGGGGATTTCAGGAGGCAGCCAATTGACCATTCTCCCTCTCCCTTCCTCTCTGAAATCAATAAAAATATATTGAAAAAGCCCACCAAAATACAGATACAAGTGTGGCAGAAACCAAGGTCTGGTTCTGTTTTTCCTGTTCCCCTAACCTCCAGCCCAGCCCTAGCATCTACACTTCCTTCTGGTGATTATAGCACTCCCACTCTACTAAGAGACTTCCCTTGCTCTTTGTGCATGTATTTCCTCTTTAGGATCCAGGGTGGAACATGGATGAAAGCACTGACAGAAGGCACAGGTGAACCTAGGAATAGGTTGATGCATGACCATGAAGATGCTGCAGGAAACCCTTAAAAGCCAGACACCTTCTCTATCACAGAACTTTTCAGATGGAGATGGTCTGTGTGATGCTTCCTAATGGTGGATAGGCCAGTAGTCTTGAAGAATGGCTCAGAATTCAAACTCAGAGTTAAGTCCATGGGACGTTCAAGCCTGGTGTAATTCATGGACACTGGATCCCTAGGACTGTGAAGAAAAAAGGGTTATTTGAAGCCTCAAAGGGATTGTCAAACAATTGGTGAGACAATTGGAGATCAGCAATCACTGAAAGCTTCTGAGATTCCTGTGTCTCAAGTATACTTCAGCCTATTGTAAGTATCACCAGATGGCTGGAATCTTATTGCCTAGAATGTGTATGTGGTTTGAGAGATATACTTCAGTGAAGTCCTCTGCACTTTCCCAATTCTCATAACCTTGGCCTTAATCTTTTCTGACCTGATTTTTCCTGTGGTTGCTGTTCATAGCACAAGGGGGATATAATCTATTGGTGACCCTGCCCAGTTGGCTGGATCATTTAAAAGCTCACCCTGTATAGAAGAAAGAGATGGCTGGTCCACAGCTCTGGGCTAGACTTCAGCCTGAGCTAGAAAATAAGCTGACCATGGTGTGTTGTATTGTACTTGACTCTGGCAGTTGTACAAAGGAACCAGGATTGAGACCCTATAGCTTCAATGTAATGGTCTTGAAAGCCCTGGTCATGGAGTATCATGTGATAGAGGTGGTGTGTGTCCATGGTATTCTGTTCTGCACCACATAGTGTGTGGGAACCGCCATTCCACTACAAAGGGCTGGGATAAAGACAATGGTTAGGGGTGGAGTCAGCAGTTTGAATCACAGTGGGCTGGGGCTGAGATAAGGCAGGATGTTGGCTAGAGTGGACATATTCTCTGGTAGAAGTCAAGTGATGGCTTAGTGTCAGATGGAGGCCCCTGACAGGATATAGAGATTGGGCTCTGTACACAAAATCAAGGCCAAGCAATATATAGCATATACCAGGCATAGTCAACTAGTTAAATCAGGGCAGGAGAAGCAAGAACACGATAAGGACCAACTCTAATGAGCAGACCAAGTGCTTTGCCAGGACACGGTGGGCAACTTTTGTCTTCCCTTATTCTCTTCCTAGAATTGTTCTAGGCCTTAGAAGTCTAAGGTCCTATTTCTTTTCTGAATAATTTTTCCTCAGGAACCTTGTGTGTTGTATAATAATCTCTAGATGGACTCCTAGAAGACCCATATGGGAAGTTGGTTCCTCTGGGTGCTGGAGGGGGAGCAGGGGCTGGTGCTTCCAAAGCCTGAAATTTCCAGTGTTTTTTTTCCTATCTATTCCCACTTAATCTTGGAACATGAGTTCTTGAAATCTTGGAGTGTGTTAGAGCCTCAGCTATTCCTATCAGAGAAATTGCTTTTAGATTTGTTTTCTGGGATAATATAACTTCTTAAATAATATGAAATTTCTCAATGCCCATATTTATTTCATTATTTTAAGTGACAAAATAATGTATAAATGCTACAAATGATTTAGGATTTATAGCTTTCTTACTTATAAATAGGATTTGGGGTAATTTGAAAAATAAACATACATAAATGGAGGCTGCTGAAATTGTAAACGAAAATGAAAAAGTAGGCAAAAGGAGAAAACCAAGTGGGTTACACTATCTGATACATCTAAATAAACCAGTTTCTTGGGAGATACAATCTTTTTCCTGGTACTCAAAGGAACATACTGTGTGTGTATATGTGCTAACACAAGGGACACAGAACCACTTACCAGACAATGGTAAAGTGTCCATGAGTAAGAGCTCTGATGACAGGTTGCATAGTTTGGATCCCACCACTGCTAATTTCTACTTGACTCTGGGAAAGTTGCTTAGCCTCTCCAGGTCTCAGTTTTGTTATTTATAAAATACAGACAATAATGGAATTGTTTTCATTTCATTATCCGGAAGATTAAATGGGTTAATACATAAAGAAATTAGAGTAGGGCCTGGCACTTGGTGAGGCCAATCAATGAACGTGCATCTTCTTCTCCCTGCATCTAACCACTCCCCTCTCAGGGTGATCAGGCTGGCAGGCAGAAGTGGTTAGGCGAGCAATTGGGAGGCCTCTAATAAAAATTAATCGAACAAAGTGCTATTTTAAGAGTTGTCCAAAGGCTTCTACAGATGAGCTGAGGGCCTCTAGGTTAATTCTGTCTTAGATTGCTTCCATACTCCTCCTCATCCTTCGACTTCAGGACAAAATTCCTCCTGAAAGCCAGTTTTCTTTCCCACAGCCAAGTTCTCAACAATCTGTTCCCTCACTATCCCTTTCCTGGTCTTGGATTCCCCTCCACAATGATAATTATGTTCCCTATTGTCAGATTTTCTTGTCCCATTGTTCATTTCTCCTATTTTCTCATTTATGCTTTGTCAAAACTAGCCTTTCCCAAATACTTTCCCTCAGGAAATTGACAAATAAATATGGTGGATGAAGGGAGGAACCAAGATGGCAGCATAGGTAAACACCTATTTTGCTGCCCCACACAACAAGTCCAAAACTACAACTTAACAACAAAACAAACATCATCCAGAATCACTGGAAAGCTGGATGAGTGAAAATTCCACAAGTAAAAGTAAAGATAGGACACCGTGACTCAGAGGAGCGGCGGAGCGCAGCCTTGAAGATACGCCCTGAGAGTGGTTCAGAGCCGTGTGCGCGCGAGAGCTGTAGGGCGGGTGTCAGCAAACCCAGCTGGATTTCTCCAATGGGGAGGGTGAAGACGTCCCACTGCACTGATTCCCCAGTTCCAGGCGAGGTCCGAGGTCCAGGGTAGGCACACTAAAAGCCAGGCATGGCAGAGGTCTGTGAGTTTGAGGAGAGTGCGCTAAACTTGGAACAACAGTTTGCATGTAAACTTGGGGACAGACCTTCATGACCACCTAGAGAGGACTCATGACTTGCTCCCTCATTCAGGAGACCACTGGACGGCTTTGTTTTACCACCCTGGGCGAGACTTTGGGTGTGCAGACTCATTTGGGGAGAGGCAGAGTTGTCTGACAATGGGTGGGGACCAGCGGCAGCTTTCTCTTGGAGGTGCTCAGCCATTACCACCCAGCACAGAGACCGGCTCGCTGCATAGGGCGGAGCTGACGCTGCATGCTCAGCCCGGAGACTCTGCCCATCCAGCCTGAATACAGCTTTCCTTCACAGCCAATTGGCCTGGAGGTCCATCTTGAAAGGAACTGTGGATCATGAGGCTGCAGTAAAGCACAGGAGAGGATCTCAGTCCATCCTCCATGCCCCTGCCCAGCCCCTCCCTCCGTGGCCTCTGGTACCCTGTCTGCTGGCAGCCCTGCTCCTTCTGCCACCCCTCCCATGCACTGACAGCACTGAGCGATTGGGGCCAGTGCCATCAGTGGGTGTGAGCCAGGCTGGTACTGTTCGCGGGTGCAAGCACCGGGTAGGACCGTGGTGCATGGGAGAAAAGAATTTTCAGTAACCACCAAAGCCTTGCCCTGATGACAGCGACCGGCATCCCGCCTTGGTCTGGAGCCCCTGCTAACATGCTCCATTATCTCACCATGGCCAATGCCTGCCATGTTCTGTGCATGCCCCTCTGGTGGTCAGCACATGTCATAGCAACCAGTTCCTCAGTTGCTCCAGTTGTTCTGCCATTTGGTCTATTTGTATATTAGCCTTTTATTATATAGGATTAACTTTTTTTTTTTTTTAAATTTCTTTTTAATATTTTATTGATTTTTTACAGAGCAGAAGGGAGAGGGATAGAAAGTCAGAAACATTGATGAGAGACATCAATCAGCTGCCTCTTGCACGCCCCCTACTGGGGATGTGCCCGCAGCCAAGGTACATGCCCTTGACCGGAATCGAACCCGGGACCCTTCAGTCTGCAGTCTGACGCTCTATCCACTGAGCCAAACCGGTCTCGGCAGGATTAACTTTTTGAATAAAGCACGTTATTCTTTGTAATGTGGGTGGGCCGTATCTAGTCAAAGGCCTTAAGAGAAAATACTGAGATCCTCTTTTTGTAAAAAATATTTTTATTTATTTCAGAGAGAAAGGGAGAGAGAGAGTGCTAGAAACATCAATGAGAGAGAGAATCATTGATTAGCTGTCTTTACTGGAGATTGAGCTCACAACCTGGACATGTGCCCTTGATTGGAATCAAATCCAGGACCCTTCAGTCCACAGGCTGATGCTCTGTCCACTGAGCCAAACTGACTAGGGTTTAACAAACAAGAAATTCTGCCTCCAGATCATCTTTGGACTCAACACTGCAATATCAACTCCTCAGAGAATTTCCAGCCTGACAGCCTGCCTTACAAAATTTAGACTTGCCAACCCCCACAGTTATGTAGGTCAATTCCTTAAAATAAATCTATATCTATATCTATATCTTTTTCTGTATCTATATTTATATCTATATATCTATATCTATATCTATATCTATATCTATATCTATATCTATATCTATATCTATATCTATATCTATATCATCTATCTTATTAGTTTTTATTTTCTAAAGAACCCTGACATACAGTATCAGTATGTGCAATAGCTAAATGTCTTAGCTTCCTCATTACCATGTACATTTCAACAAGGGCTCAACTTTAAAAAGTGAGCAATATGTGAACATTTCTAAGTATCGTCAGAGAGCCAGTTGAGGAGAGAGAGGTATTTCCTAGTGACTGAAATCACTTCATACAGACAGCAGCCTGTTCATGAGATGGGCCTTGGCTCATCCACACTTGGATTTATTTCTTTCTCCTCTAAAGCCAATGCATGGGATATGTAAAAAGGACTATAGCTATTGGTACACACCACATGCTCTGCTTTTAGTCTCGGGTAACGTTTGAAAATCATATAGAACTTAAAACAGTGTTCCTATTGCTCTGTGTTTCTACTGTGAATGTATAATTTACCCATTCATCATAATCATCATAACAGCAAGGTAAACATGAATCATTGTTTCCTTAAGAGTCTGAAAGAAAAGTCAGATGTTTTTCTGAAACTTCTTGGAGGACAGCCAATATTCCCCTTACACTAGAGCAGAAAAATCAATCAGTCTAAAATCAAAGTCTTTTTCTTTTATAGCTTTTCTTGTGGAAGACTGTTATCAATATATCTTCAGACTCATTATTGTTATTACAAAGGTAATACCACATTCTTTCAGAAATGATGAACAATGATAATGTAGGAGCAAGGTGGATGTTGGAAAAGAAATGAACTCTGTCTGGGATGTAATGAAGTACCAAATGGTGTTGGTTTCTACAGTGCAGACCATCATTATGGGATGGTGTTTTTTCTGAATTAAAATGTAGAAAATTTGGATTCACTGACAAAACATAGTTATCATGTTTCTTTTTTATTGGGTTTTGACAATCACTTATCTTTATCTATTTTTGCTTGCTTATCTGCTCTTCTCTAAGTTTCGACCTGCCTGTCAGATCATGATGTCACAAGCTGTAAGAAGCAGAGGTTGTGATTTCTGTGTCTTCAAACAGAAACAGGTGAGCCAGGTGATTCTCTTTATGAGAATGAGGAAGGAAGTCAGCACAAGAGAAATATTAAGAAAGATTTAGTGCCTTGGGACCATGAGTCATCTTTGGGAGAAGACTTCACTAACCCTAGAACTGGTTGAGAGTTCACTTTTCTGAGAATCAACAGGAGGACGTGAAACTGGCTAATAAAGAGGTAAAGTAGGAGCAACATGGAAACTATAACACGACCAAGGATTTGGGGTCTGGTCTTCAGCTTGATTCCGAGGGGTAGTTTAAGTATTACCAAGTGCTGTAGAGTCAGCAAACAAAGGTAAACTGTTGTTTTATTAGAAATAATATGAAGGTAAACTGTTGTTTTATCAGAAGTAATATATTGGAATTATTATGCGACATACTAATTAGTAAATTTCTCCCTTACCTCTGCACTTTACAAATCCCTTTGCTTAGATCCTCAGAGTCTTGTGTGCCTCAAGCCCATAGAGAAAGCCATTCATTAGTCACCCACCATGGCAGAGGAAACAAAGACAACAAACACTCGGTAGGAGTGGAGTAAGAAACCAAGCGTCTGTAAGCAGAAAGCAGGGCAAGCCTTTCTAGTTCTCACAGGACAGCTGCACAGGGTCAGCAAGCGGGGAGGAGGGGTGGCTGAGAGTACAGAATGCCTCACCTGTAGCAAGGAGCTTCCTTTGCCCAAGCTGGCAGCTTGGTGGATGCTGAGGGGCTGGTCCTTCTTGCTGCTTTCCTATGGGCATTGCCGATTCCATGACTCAGTTACTCATCACACCCGATATGTAGTTAGTCTTATCTAGCCTGGAGGGTTGCTGTAGCTCCTATCCTACAGTAATTGGTCTCTTGTATCACCTTTTACCTTCCAAAAATCAGTCTCCACACTAAAGCCACAAGGATCTTTTAAAAAACGTCTGTTTTGCTCTGGCCAGGTGGCTCAGTTGATTGGACCCCTTTCCTGAACACAAAAAGGTCTCAGGTTTGATACCTGGTGAAGGCACATACCTAGGTTGCAGATTTGATACCTGGTCGAGGCATGTAAGGGAAGCAACTGGTCAGTTTCTCTCTCATTATTGATGTGTCTCTCTTTCTGTGTGTGTCTCTCACTCTTCCTTTCTAAAATTAATAAAAACATATCTTTGGGTGAAGATTAAAAATTAATAAACTTAAAAGAAAGTCTGTCGTGTGCTTAAAACCCATTATGTTTCCCCCTTTCCTTAGGATGAAGACAAACTCTTTTGCTGTCTGGCTGACCCTTTATGATCAAGCTTCTGTGAGGACTCCTTTCCCAATTAACCCTTCTGCCCAATGGGCTCCAACAGCTCTGCTATTCTTCCTTCCTTCCTTCCTTCCTTCCTTCCTTCCTTCCTTCCTTCCTTCCTTCCTTCCTTCCTTCCTCTCTTCCTCTCTTCCTCTCTTCCTCAATTCCTCTCTTCTTTCTCCTTCCCTCCCTCCCTCCCTCCCTCCCTCCCTCCCTTCCTTCCTTCCTTCCTTCCTTCCTTCCTTCCTTCCTTCCTTCCTTCCTTCCTTCCTTCCTTTCTCTCTCTTTCTCTCCTTCCTTCCTTCCTTCCTTCCTTCCTTCCTTCCTTCCTTCCTTCCTTCCTTCCTTTCTTTCTTTCTTTCTTTCTTTCTTTCTTTCTTTCTTTCTTTCTTTCTTTCCTCTTTTTTTTCTTTCTCTTTCTTTCTCTCTTCAGGGCAGTGATTCATCCAGCCACATGGCCTCAGGATATACCAGTGATGGCAACCTTATGAGATGGGTGTGTCAAAATCGCCAAAAAACTGAGCATAACTCGGGTGGTGTGTCACTTTGAGAAAAAATCATAATTTTACAATATATATAGTTTAAAAACCAAAAATGTATAATTGTAATATATAACTCTATTTAATAAACCAAACACTAATTATTTAACTTACCTGCTTAGTGACGTCTTTGTTCATCTGTCAGTCGGTTTCTTTTGTTGGTCTTGATATTATTTAACTTGTGTGGGGTGCCAGGAACTAAGATAAGTGAGGGGGAGGGGAAATTCTTTAATTAACCTGCCTATTAGTGACTTTTTTGTTGCTGAATTGAAGGTTGGTATTTTGTTCACTTCAAGCCCACGCAAGCACTACTAACTTCACCTGTCAATCTGTTTCTTTTGTTGGTTTCTATTTGTTGGCTGAGAATAAGGTCTCACAAAAGTATGTAGAGGGAAAATTGTGAGTAAAGTCATTGCTATATTTTTCAGGGTGCTAAAAGTGTCTGGTAATTGGTTCCAGGCACTCCAATTTCCTGTTCGTAGTGGCACTCCTCTTGATTCTCCAAGTGGCATCTTTCCAGATTCTCAAGCTTTGACCTCAAGTCGACAAACACCTGAGCCCAGATGCTGTCTTGAAAGTCTGCAAGTTGCATCTCCAAATGATCAATTTGTATCCATTGGAAACCATTTAACTCCAAACTACTGTAGAGTACTATATCAGGATACTTAATTATTTTTATGGTCTGTTGTAGACCATAAATTGATTAAATATATCACTGAACTGGTCAAGTGACGAATCTAAAACATGCTGGTACTTTATATGCGAGGGTTCCATTTCATTTTGTACAGCTGCACTGGCCTTCTCAAAATACTTTGTTACTCGAGGAAAATACTTATAAGTTTTAGTTTCCACATCTCGCTTGAAAATTTTAAGTTTACTTTCAAAAGCTTTTATGTATCCAAACATAATTTCAATGCTTCTGCCAAAACCTTGTAACTTTAAGTTCAGTTCGTTAATATGAACAGAGAGATCTGTAAAAAATACCAGGGTGTTGACCCACTTATCATCATTGAGCTGAGAAAAGTTTCCCAGGTCCTTATCCTCAAGAAATACCTTGATTTCTTCAAAGCACTCCACAAAGCACTCAAGAACTTTGCCTTAAAAAAAAAAGAATTTTGCCTTTGCTCAACCATCTTATATTATTGTACATCAACAATCCACTGCAGGTGGAATCAACCTCCAGTAAAAGTGCAGAAAATTCTCACTTGTGAAGGGGGCAAGCAGCTATTAAATTAACTATTTTTGTAACAACTGACATTAAGTCGTTTAAGTTGGTGAATCCTGCCTTGGCACATAAAACCTCCTGATGGATAATACAATGAAAAGGCACAATTGGATGTCCAATAGCTTCTGTAAACAATTTGACAAATCCGACTTTTTTCCCACCATGTTTGGTGCCCCATCTGTCATCACTGACACAACTTTGGAGATATCAATGCTTAGGTATGGAATGTTTGTATAACAACTTTATATATTTCGCTTTCTGATGTACTTGTTGGCACTGATGCTAACTTTATCAACTCTTCTCTCATTGTGAGACCATCAGAAAATCAACCAATTATGGCCAACTGAGCATGTGATGTGACATCAGTAGTTTCATCAAGAGAGATAAAAAAAATATTTACAATTACTTATGTCTCTCTTTAATTGATGTTGTATGTTTTTGTTCAGTCCCATTATTCAGTCTTTTATGATATTTCTACTGAATGGTAACTCAGATATTCTTTTAATAATTGCATCTTTATTTTGCATATTGTGAAATAGAACTGGTGCACATCTTAGCAGAGTTTCTTTAATAAATTCTCCTTCACTGAGTGCTTTTCCATGCTGAGCTATGGAGTGAGCAATGCTCAAACTTGCAGATGTTAAATTTGTAGAGCCTTTTATACATTTAAGGATGGAATTAGATTGGCTCTTATAAAGTTGTGGTTGCCTGGAAATGTATTCCTTTCTTTCATCCTCACTTTTTTTCAAGAGCTAAAAATTATTAGTTTCAAAATATCTATTTATATTTCATGTTCTGCTTACTACTGTTTTAGTACATAGAATGCAAAATGATCTGCCATTTTTTTCTGTAATGCCATACATCTCGGTTCATGTCTCTTGAAAGGGTCAGCTACTGCTACTACCACTTTCTTTATTTAACCTTGTTTTTTAATTTTTTTGGGTTCTCCATCACGGGGCAGTGACGGAAGATAGAATTATAGATAGTCTGTTAATCCTGCAGGCAATTAGGGGTTAACTAGCCTACCTGACCACAAGATGGCACATGTAACTGTCTTTTAGGAAAGGGCAGGGATAATAAGCAGAAATAGGGGTTAATAAGGATGCACAATAGTAATAGTGGTAAAATGGAGTCTACACTATGCTGCAAAATGACATTTTTTATATAAATTAAGATGGCTGCCGCTATTTCTGTTGGCAGGGAAATGGCACCCATAGCACAGGCCCTCACCTCTCCCAGCCTCCCCCTCACTTATCTCAGTAATGATGGTCAATTAAAAATCCACGATACCCCAGGACAGTAGATTGGATGATAGTTGCTGTGGTTATGTGGTTGCTGGTAATGGTGAGCACAGGGCCCCCAAAGATGCGTCCCCAGTGGCATTCTGCTGTTCCCTGCTCCACCAGCCGGCAATGAGGTCAAAGATCCCCTAATGGCCTAACTGGAAGTCCCAGAAGCTCTGTGCTGAAGTTCTGTTGTTTTGGCCTACAGACCTCCAGTCCAGAGTGTCTACACTACACTGTAACAAATGTTTCATCCTCAGCTACTGCACCTGGCCGTGCAGTAGCCAAGGGTGAAATATTATTCTTGGCATGCGGTCCCATAATTCTCTGTATGCGACTGCATGTGGCCACGTGTCAGTGCTGACACGCGTGTCATAGGTTCGCCATCACAGGCATATACTATTCCTCTGCCTGACACTCTTCCCTACTCCCATAATCTCCTGGTCAAAGCATAGTGTTGCTCTATTAGCTTGAGCATCACTTCCTGGGGGAAGCCTTCTTGGCCTGCTCAGAAGGTCAGGTTCCTCCTGCTAAGTGCTCTACTATCAGTCCAGAGGCTCCTTTCCAGCCCTTATCACAGCTGTGGTTTTCTACTAGAAGATTTTTACCTGATTGTTTTCTCCTTTGGGTTGTAAGATGTGGGAGGCTAGTACTAATGGGCTTCCTCCCTCTGTCTTCTCTTCATCTTCTTTCCTTCCTTCCTTCCTTCTCTCTTCACTTTTTGTGGACTAAGTGCATATGGTTCTGCAGAGCCCGATCCTCCATCCCTAGAATACTGTATCTTCTCTTTCAGTTATGAAAAATGCCACCGAAAGCTCTCTTTGTGGGACCCCTCCAAGGTGAGGAAAAAGCCCAAATTTTTTGATCAACGCAAAAGGGATTGTGAGGCTTCCAATCACATTTCAGCCCAGGTCTCTAGTCTATGTGGTTGGTGATATGAAAATTAAACAAACAAACAAACAAAAAACCAGACTGGTAAAAGAGGAAAATCTACGTCATTGCATGATATTCAGGCAAACTGCTTTAACAGGCCTTTGGAGGAGGCAGGGGAAAGTTCAATTACTGATAATGGCTGATAGTGGTATTGTTGATGGGTCATGAACTTTTCTGGCTCCTCTCTTTCAGGTCTGCAGTTCTATCACAAGTCTGTAATGATATATAAAATAATAGACCACTTTTTCTGGTCCTTCTCATTGAAAATCACATTTCTCAAGACAATACATGGAATTTATAGGATGTAAATATGTCAGTAAAAATGTGGATCATGCAGTAGATTGCTGCTGGTTGAAGACCTCACACGTCATGTTCAACTTAGATTTATTTTGTCCGAATGGTTCCACTTTAAACAAGCTTTCCTCGCTTCCATTTTGTCTTTTTTTCCCTAACCCAGTCTCTTTAGAATTCACTCTTTGTTTCCAGATGAAAGCTTCAGAAAGTGTTTTATACCAAAGAATAATGTAGCCAGGATCTCCTCTAGTCTTGAAAAGACAGTGCTAGGAATATAGAACTAAAATTCATAGTGCAGGGATGACAATAGGAAGTGTTACAGATTTCTATGGGTTATTTGGCACTTTTCACTGATGTTGTATCGCAATGACTTTATGGATGCTAAGCAAAAACCAAAGGCCCCAGGCAGAAATGCTCTTCTCAGTTGGAAATTCCATTTTACTAGACATTCTCTCCTAAGCAATTAGGACCACATTCTTGTTTGCTTTACAAACTCAAGGAGAAACATTCACTGAAAATATTCACAGAAGAGCTAGATAAGGGAATGGGCCCTCTGCCCTAGTAATTGGCTTAAGCTCCATGATTGCAGAGGCTTTTTGTTTTCTTCAGTATCATATCCTTAGAGCCCAGCAGAGTGCTTGACATTTGATGTTCCCAGTAAACAGCTGTTCAACTCTATATGGAGCAAGTAATACAATATGAAGATGGATGGGAGGGCTGCTGTGTAGATAGGAAGTAGGGAGGAGAAAATGAGGAAAATGAGAAAAGTTGCAACAAATGAGCTTATATTATTTTGTTTTAAAATACTTCTTCTCCAATTATGTTGTCCTTTATAGGCTGTATTTAAGATACCTTCTGAAATGATTACTATCATTTCCTTCTTTTTTCATAGCTGGAGAAAGAAGATCACAAAATGATTCCCTTGGGTCAAATGTTGAACTTATTCAACCCTTTCTCTGTTTTAAAATATGCTTGTTCCATTTTTAAAAATATTAATTTTTATTGTTGAAAGTATTACAGATATCTCCTTTTGTCTGCCCATTGGCCCCCTCAACCTCACATGCCCCCAGGCCTTCACCACTCTAGTGTCTGTGTTATGCATATCTATCTATAATAATAAAAGGGTAATATGCTAATTAGACTAGACATCCTTCCGGATGTCTTTCCAAATGACCTTCTGGATGAAGCCGGGGCTGCGAGGGAAGCCTAAGTCCTGGGTGCCAGAGGGAAGCTGGCACCAGCAACTGGGGGAAGGAAGGCCTACTCTTGTATAAATTTTATGCATTGGGCTTCTAGTACTATCTAATAAAATAGTAATATGCAAATTAACCATATCTTTGCCACACCCACAAGCCACACCCACCAGCTAATCAGGAGTGAATATGCAGATTAACCCCAACCAATATGATTGCGGCTACAGAGAGCAGGAGGGAGGCTTGGAGTTCTCCGGCGATGGAGGAAGTCAAGCTTTTCACATACCTTGGTGGGCCCAGATCTCCACTCAAGGCTACAAAGTTTCAATTGTAGAAGGTAAATAAATCCCAGATACCAGGGCCTCTGCTTGGGTCACTGGGAGGAATAGTTGGCCTGCAAACCACTACAGGCTCCTCACCCAGGCTGCACCGTGCCCCAAGGAAACTCCCACCCAGATCTGGGACACCTTTCAGTGCAAACCAGCTGACCCCCACCCATGCACCAGGTCTCTATCTTATCTAATAAAAGAGTAATATGCAGATTGACCATCACTCAACATACAAGATGGCTGCCCTCATGTGGTCAAAGATCCTGCCCCCATGTGGACACAAGATGACCACCACAAGATGGCCAGCAGGGGAGGGAAGTTAGGGGCAAACAAGCTTGTAGGGGAGTGATTAGGGGGTGAGCAGGCTGTCAGGCAGAAGCGGTTAGGGGCAATCAGGAAGGTAAGCAAGTGAGCAGTTGGCCAGCAGTCCTGGATTGTGAGAGGGATGTCAGGCCTAAATGAGCAGTCAGACATCCCTCGAGAGGTCCCAGATTGGAGAAGGTGCAGGCTTGGCTAAGGGACACCCCCCTACCTCACCTGTGCATGAATTTCATGCACCAGGCATCTAGTATATATATAAAAACCTAAGTGACTGTCTGACCATTCGACAGTTTAATATCTCTGATGCACACTGACAACCAAGAGGCAGATGCTCAACACAGGAGCTGCCTAGCTGCGGTGACTTAGCAGCTGCAGTTCTCGGGTGATGCACCTGGAACCAGAGAGGAGGGAGCCTGATACCAAGGGGTGTCACCCGAGAACAACCCTCTAGCAATTTGGGACCCCTTGGGGGATGTCAAAGAGCCAAATTTGGCCTGATGCCTGCAGGCTAGGCTGAGGGACCCATGCACCAGGCTTCTAGTATGCATATAAGTTCTTGGGTTAATCTCTTTGATTTATGACTGTCAAACAATGTTAGGTAGTGCTGTTAGATAGGGACAAAAACCTGAAAATGTTATCGTTTAGCCTAGTGTGTAACATGGGGTTACTTTAATAGAAACACTGAAGAAGGACTAAGTCATTAACTTAAAGGAGACAGGTGTACTTACAGGACAAGTCAGTCTTCAATTTGTGTGAACAGTTAAACTTTTGTTTTGATCTTCCTTGACACCAGAGGCCTTAGTCCTGCTGGAAGAATTTTCCTGGAGCTTGGGCATGAGTTTATTTACCTTTTTTCATTCTTCTAATGGTAGATATCATAACAGAAATGTTTAAAGTTTCCTTAGAGAGATATTTATTAAGCACTAATTGATTGGATCTCCAGTTCTTCATGATATAAGGGCCTGAAATCACACAGTCCCCTTTGGGTCCTGAAATCTGTATAGAAAGCTAACAATTTAATTGGGGACTGTGTATTTGCACAATAAGAAAGCTGGAGTCTGACTCTCCTTTGAGGCTTAGGTCTTCAACAGCTGTCTCTGCTGCTCAGGCTTTTTATATCTAGCACTTCCTGCTTATAATGTTTCTACTTCCTTCCCTTTTTCAACTCCCAGGATATGCTAGATCCCTGAAAATACAAACTCATGCTGACACACCACACACACCAGCGACTCCCTGGCTACCCTTTTACGATCTCACAGTCTTCACCTGCATGGCCTATTAGGTCCACTCCACAGTTGTGGAGTCTGAAGTACTCACTGTTAATTGACAGTGTGATATCAGTTAGATCACTAATCTCTATGTCCATTAATTTTTTTTTTTACATTTGCTTCTTGAGGATATTCTTACTTATGCCACAATATAGGTCTAGAAGGAGAAATATAGGGAGATATAAAGAGGATGATGCAAGTAATATTTCTATTCCCAAAGGATACTCAGGTAAGTTTACAATTGCTACCACATTTCTTTGAATCTGCATTACCATGGTTAGCTGGCAGTATTTATGTACCACTAAGAAAAAAAGTGCTGCCAATTGATTTATGACACAATGTTTTCTACCATATCATTTTAAAGATACATGCTAATTTGGGGGATGTTAAAATGAAAAAAAAATCTACGAAACAGGTACATGTATCTTACCTATCAATAGGATCAGTGATGTGCCATGCCTAATCTAAACGACAGTCTCAAATTATAAAGTAGGCATTATGAATTAAATGAACTGTTATTCTAGAGGCGTTCTGTTTTACTGCGATTATTATTGTGTGGATCTTGAAAGTACTGAGAGCACAGAACTGTGACAGCCGTTTTCACGCTTTGTGGATGGACACGGCCTAATGCTCAGCATTTGACATATACTGCCGTTTTGTTCAGCTTCCATGAGCCCATTTATTTATTTTAAACCCAACATTCTTTCTATGAGAATTCCTTTTAAAATAATAGCCACTCTTCATGCCTCCCACAAATAACCATCCTTGCACGCTTGCTGCTGAGTCGGCACTGGCAGGGAAACACAGTCTGTTTCCCAGGGCTGTCCTCATCTCTTCTCCAGCAGGAGGGATGCGAAGGCAGCGGGAGCCACAACATTACAACTCCAACTGGCCTTGGTTACACAAGCTCATCAATCAGACTGCTGTCAGTCTGCATTTGAAAGTGAAGGGAGGTTTATGTTTTCTGAGAAAAAAATATAAAAGTTCTGTTTGTGTCCTTTTTCCATTTTATCATAAGAAACTTGGCTCAGTGAAGAATCTGTTCATTCAAAGCTGTTAAGGTGACTTAAGAGCCATTGTGACCAACTTCATAATGAACGTCATGGACTTTTGATGGATTGCTTATACTTCAATCAGCCCAATCTTCTTTTGGGAGCAAAGCATGGGCCATCAGGACAGAGACAGAGAACATCCCTTGGTTAATGTATGTAACACTAGCTATTATGTACTGAGCACTTTCTGTGTGTCATGCCCTGTTAAAAGAAATTCATAGACCTGAGCCACTTATTTCTCATAACATACACAATGGGCAAGTAGTATTACTAGTAACATTTCACAAATAAGGAAAGTGAGTATTATGTATTGAGTTGTGTATCCTTAAAATTCACTTTGAAGTCATAACTCTCAATGTGACCACATTTGAAGACAAGGTCTTTAAAAGGTATCAAGTTAAAATGAGACCATTATGGTGGGGCCTAGTCCAATAAACTGTTGTCCTTACCAGAAGGGTACTTTTGGACACGAAGAACACCATGTGAACATGAAGAGGAACCTCAAAGCCAAGGAGAGAGGCCAAGAGCAGATCCTCCCCAACAACTCTCAGAAGAAACCCAGCCTGCTGACACCTTGTTCCTAGATTTTCAGCCTCCGAATCTGTGAGATGATAAATTTCTGCTGTGTAAGCCCCCCCAGCATGTGGTACTTTATTTTGGCAACCCTGGCAGACTAACCAATGAAGTTATGCAGTTTTCCAAGGACTACCTAGATATTGGGGTCTGAAGCTAACATGTGAGCTTCCGTGTCTGAGTCTGGAGCATGGGCTCCACAAGTAAATGAAATCTCTTTTCAGGCTTTATCCTCCATGAAAATGGGTGAGCCCATCAGCGTGGGGTTAGTGGCTCCTATGTAATCTCAGTATTACACAGTAACTACCTGTCTGCCATGTTAATTATATTATTACTAGAGGCCCGATGCAGCCTGGCTTCATTCGGAAGGTCATCTGGCTATCAGGCCTAATTAGCATATTGCCCTTTTATTATTATAGATTCCCCAGGGAGAAGTCAGGGTCAAATTGACCCTGTCTATCTGTCTGACAGTGTGTAGGCCCACAGTGAAGCCAGAGGCAAACTTCAGGAACATTATTGCCCAAGTTATCCTCTAGGTTGGGCAATTAGGGTCACTATGACCTGCAATGGGGGTGCACTTCCTCAAGACATTTCAAATCTTCTTCAAGTTCTAATCATGTCATTCAACTGCTCAGAAACTTGGATGACCATCCACCACTTCAACATGCAGAATAAAGTTACTCATCCTTTACCTCAGACAACATTGCCCTGGCTTACATTTTCAGTCTTTGTTAGAGGACCCACACCTTTGTCCCCACATACAGGTGCTTGCAGGCATGCACACACACAAACACATATTCTGGATTCACAATTGGGCTGGTTTGCCCTCTTCATTCAGGATTAAGAATGTATTTTCTCACACCTGGGCTCTTAGTCTTGGTGTTTTTTTGACCTGAAATTTCCTTCTTTTCCCTTATTTACTTATTGATAGACTACTCACTTGCAAAGTCCAGTTCAAATCCCACATTTCTCCAAAGACATTCCACCCATCCCTTCAAATAGACTATTTCCCTCTAACTTGAAGTCCCAGGGCTTCACATAGAGACAATTATGACTCTGTTTTCCCTGTGAGTTCTTGTGGGACAAGGCCTTTGTCTTGTTAACTTCTGTGTGTCCTCAGTAACATCTAGAATAGTCTTGTTTGTATAATAGGTACTCATGTTTTTGCTGGATTTAATGCAATCTTTATGATGCTCCAATGAAGGCTTCCACATAGGCGCCAAAAAATTCACCAACCTTTTAGGCACAAAAAGCAAAGATCTCAAACTCTGCTCTTGACTCTGATTTTAAACAGACCCAGCTCATAAAGGTATAGTAACACTTCCTCATGTCTTTACTTGAAGACAAAGTTTAGGCCTCTGATCACCAAATGTGCTTTGTGAGCTCACCTTCATTGTCTACCAGCTTATAAGACTTTATTTTGTTTCTAGACTTACCCACTTAGAATCCTAGCAATCGATAATACAGCATATCCTTCCTTCACCTTAGATCAGGTAACAGTAGCTCAGATAACAAAGTGGCTCCAAACAAAACAACATTCCTTGCCAAAATGGAAGTTTCATATGGTCAAAAACTGTATTATTTCTCTAGATTGCTTTTGTCTTAACAAAGATAGCACAAAAGAAAGGCTTTTAGTTTTAAATTTAGAATCACTGCCGATCCTTACTTGCTCTTGCTGACAACAACTTCATTAGCAGCGTGATCAAAAAAATATATCCTTTCTCTCTGGGATAAGTTGATTTTGAACTTGATAGCGATTATTCTAGTGTGCAATTGTTAAGTACATGGAATCTGGAACCATCTGCCTGGAGACAAAGCCCTCTTACACTACTTACTAGGTCTTAGTGATGTTGGGTGTGACTACTTTCTGGGCTTCAGTTTTATTGTCTGCACAATGGAGATAGAATTCTTTTAAAGGACTGTAAGGATGAATAACAGAGTCAATACATAGAAAATGCATTGAGTAATAAGTAGGACATAGTCAGTGTTAGTTTAATGTTAACTGTTATTATTTCAAAGTGGCCTTTTTACCAAGGAAAGGAAACAGTAGAGAATATTATGGTTTCTGTTATGGATTCCATCTCACACTCCTTCCCCTCTGTTTTTTTTTTCTTCTTTTCAAAGTATGTTGGAAATAATAAGCAAACATGCAAGTAATACATGTATATTTAGTTTCACATACAACCTCATTGTTACTTCCTGACATCCTTCCAAGGTATCTTACAAGTTATCAATCTCACCAGACAGAGTGTGTTTTCTGACCACTTCCCCTTTGCAATTAAGGACTGTGACCACTCGCTTACGCACAGACTGAGACCAGCAGCCCTAACCCCAAAGGAGGTCAGAAACTCCCAGCTCTTCCCACCGAGGGGGCTAGCTGAGAACCCGATACTGTGTGTTTTAAGTCTGTGGCTAGACTGTGACCATAGGAACTGGGAACACCCACCAACAGCCTGTTTCCCCCAGCCCCACTTCCTTCACTTCAATGTCATTAAGCATGGTTGCAGTGTGTTTGTGAATGTTTTGAGTGGAGTTAAATTTCTGGTGTTTATTATTGAATTGCTAAAAATTTGAAGAGAAGACAAACAGACCAGCAAAGAAATAGACAGAAGACACGCTTGGACAGACTAGCCGTGTGAGCAGACATACTCTGGAAGACCTGGGGTCCTCAAAGGTCTGGGTTGGCACCAGAGCCCCAAGATTTGGTCAGTTGCTCTGCAAATAAAATCTGCCATAGACACGAGAAGCCTTTATTTGCATCGGAAACCTGTCAGTATCGCCCAGCAGATAGTAGGCCACAGTCAGGGTGGTGGTGAGTTTTCCTGTTTACCATCTACCTTTATGGAAGCATTGAATATGGGGCCTGAAAGGGGTGGGGAAAGGCCACCCTTTTTCCTCTCTTAGATCTAACGTGTCCGTTAAATTCAGGGTTTGCCTCTGTTCTCTGCATCACCTCTCCATCACATGTTGAGCATAGGGAAGATAAATTCACTAAGACTTCTCTTCTCAGTGTGGGACGACTTGGGAGTGGGGCTGGTTAGACTCGGATTGAAAGGTCACATAGCATTGTGTTGTCCACAGGCTTCCCGCTCTGACTTCATGGTGCCTGTTACACATACTCAGCCACATAAACTAAACTCCATGTGGGTGGAGACTGTGTCTATGCTGTTTGCCATCATATGTTCTGCATCTACCACAGTGCCTGGCACATAGCAGACACTTAGGGCATATTTGTTGAATAATAAATAACTCTGTTAAGAGACATAAATACATATCAGTGGTATGGTCTGGATTTAAAATATTTAGTCCCATTGTTTTTGTGTGTATAGAATCATGCTAGCTTGACTGTTTAGTCAATATGATCACTCTGTTTTCTCTTTTTTATTGTTGGGATAGAGACAGCAGTCTTCTTACATTAGGGAGAGAATACATTTGAGAGCAGTATATGAAGGTTGTGTGTGATTATGGGTAAAATGAACTCCAAATCCTCCATCATACTTGAAGAGCTTTATAGTATACAAGCTTTTCCATCTAAGATAGATTATACATGTTGGAGTCTAGAATCTTTTCACTCCTTTGAGAGTTTTTTTTTTTTAAACTGAAGTTACTGAATCTGGTGAGGAGGAAGTTGAATAGCTCACTTTAAGAATATGAAAGGTTATGCTTTTGAAAATGATGTTGGCTGCAAAATTATAAGTTATAGCTTAATAGATGAATCAAGAGGTTTAAAATTTTACCTTTTCATAGAACAATTCTTCTAGGACTATAGTCTAACAATGAAATATGGAAATAAGTGGAAGTAGAAATTCCATAGCCAGTAAAGGTCATCACATTATTATGTATGAAAGCCAAAAGTTTGAAACAATTTTAATGTTCAGCAATGGGCAATGGCTAAGGAAATTATGGGGTACAGCCATTAAAGTGGAAAATAGGACACTTTTTGTGGCTGCTTTTATACCATGGATTTTTTTCTGTCCCTAAAGAATAAACTACTGAGTCATAAGTTGAAAAAATTATGTATTGAGCATGTGCCTCATCTTTAGAGCCCTACTTCTTTCTACATTGACCTTACCCAGGAATTTTAGAGATTGAGTGGGTTTTAGAAAGAAGATGAGATTATCTAATGTTCAAATAATTTGTAACATGAAATAAAAAGCCTAGTGATTTATTTTCAGTGTCACCAAAGAGCTGTGGACGTTAAAATAAACATAGAAACCAAAGATATAGATTCAAACCTTTACTTATTAAGGTGATATTTATGAAGAATATTTATTGATGAGGAGGAACACTTCCAACAATATCAAGTAAATAAGATAGGACACAAAAGTGCAGATACATTACATTCTAAATAATGAAAACATATTTATATAAATATTTGTAGATATTCATATGCTAAATTATTTCTATGGATTCTCATCAGTGAAAGATTATGAGTGACTAGTTTGTTATTAATATTTTATATATTTTTTCATATAGGTACATTTGCTTTCATAATAAAGTAGAATTTTATAATAAAAATATTAAAGTAATTAAAATTACAGTGTGATGGATTTAGCAACTATAAAGAACTTTTTTATAAATAAACTTTACTTTTGGCAAAGTTTTAAATTTACAAATAGTGCAGATATACCTCTTCACCAAACTTGCCATATTATTGACATCTTATATTACTACAATACATTTGTTATAATTAATTAACTAAATTTGATAAAATGTTGTTAACTAAAGTCTATAATTTATTCAGATTTATTTAATTTTTACCTAATGTGATTTTTCTGTTTTGAGTTTCTATACAGGACACTATATTACAATTAGTGGCTAGCTCTTTAGGATACTCATCATTTTGACTGTCCTTGTTTTTGATGACCTGGACAGTTTTGAGGAGTACCAGTAAGGTAGTTTTTTTTAATTGAGATATCATTGACATATAATGTTATAGTAGCTTTATGTATACAACATAATGATTCAATATTTGTATATATTGTGAAATGATCACCACAAAAAGTCTAATAAATACCTATCACCATACATAGTAAGAACTTATTGATGGAAAATGTATTTATATGCTTGAAATGAGCTCTTCAAGGTAAAATGTGTGGCTATTTCCTCCCTGAGAATTGGGAGGAAACGACTCCCACTTTTCTCCCTGAAGAGTTCATAAATCTGAGGGATGGGCAATTTGGACTACTGAATACCTCTGAGTTCTAATTATCTGTTAAATTATGGGAACAAGAAATGGCCATGGTTTTTCTGGCAAGTGCTTTACTAGTGAGGTGGTTTAAATACCTATCCCTAGGGTCCAGCTTTCATAATAAATTTCCTATTTTTCACCAACATTTCCTGTTCAAGTTCTCTTTCAGTAGACCCCCACCCCTACTATAGATGATGGAACCCCTGAGGGCTGAGTGTTAGGTGTTGATGGCCTCAATGACAAATTCATACAAAGCCAGAAACAGTCTAAGCTGAATGTTTCTTACCTTGCACTTGGTACTGACCCCTACTCTTAATCCCTGAGGTCTAACTTTCTCAGGGATATAGATCTAGACTAAGGTAGGTCTCAAGAGAGGGCAGGAAAGTTTCCTGTGGTCTGCAGTGGCCTTTAGGATTCTCAAAATATTCTTTAATATAGTGGTAATAATAGGTACCAATATAGAATAGCAAAAGGAATTACATACTTGTGATGGAAAAGAAAATAAAGAAATAAAGAAAATAAAGTTTTTCTTCTGAGAAAAACTAACAGCAATACAATTCATCTCATTAATAATTTTGACTATTTGAGGACAGTATATGGAATACAATGTTTTATGGAGATGGTATGCTATTCCCATGGATCCTGACAAAATACTGTTTGGGTCAGAGGCATCCAGTAAGAGCTGCTTTTCACAGCAGCTTGGGTGTTCCTCAGGCAAGTTGGGAAGAATTGACCTGAACTCTGGAAACCTCTCAGGGCTTCCCTGACCTCCCTGGGGGCAGGTTGGATACTGGAGATATTTTCTGCGGCTCTAAAGACTCATTTATTCTGGGAAATGGGAAAGGAGGGAGCAAAGGGAGAGAGACACCAAATTAAATGCCATGACTTATCTGCTATATTTCAGATAGAAGTGTTCAGGGGAGGAAAATAGCTCTAACCTGCAGCAGGGGAGTGTTTCTTCTGGTTATATGTTCAAGAGGGTAAAGAATATACCAAGTCAGGAGATCACACCTCTATTAAAAAGTTTGTGGACCTTCAGAGATGGGTTGGAGGAATCTGTGTTAGACTGCTAAGGTTGTTGTAACAAGTACCATGGATTAGGTGGCTTAAACAATAGAAATTTGTTTTCTCAAAGTTCTGGAGGCTAGAAGTCTGAGATTAAGCTGTGAACAGGGTTGCATTTTTCTGGTAGCCACAGGGAAAGATCTTTTCTAGGCCTCTCTCCTCAGCTTGTAGATGCAGTCTTCTCCCTTGTCTTCACATCATCTTTCCTTTGTATGTATCTGTGTCCAGATTGTCTCTTCTTATTTTTTTAAAAAATATTCATCTCCATTGATCCTCAAGTTTTTCCATTGATCTTTAGAGAGAGAGTGGCAGGGAGAGAGAGAGAAAGAGAGAAACATTGATGTGAGAGACACACTGAATGGATTCTTCTCAAAAGCACCCTGACCAGGGCTGGGGATCAAGGCTTCAGCCAAAGTACATGCCCTTGAGTGGGAATCAAACCCAAGACCTTTTGCTCTGTGGGCTGATGCTCCAACCATTGAGAAAACTGGCCATGACCAGATTTTATCTTCTTTTAAGGAGGCCCATCATATCAAATTAGGTATCACCCTAATGACCTTATTTTAACAGAATTACCTCTGTGAAAACCCTAACTCCAAATATAGTCACATTCTGAGATTAGGATTTCAGAACATATAAATTTTGGTGAGCATACAACCTCACTCCATAACAAAGCCCATTCATTTCTAACAATGGTAATCTCTGGAAGAAAAGTATTTGCCCATCTTTAGTGTCTATAGATTTGGGGTCTTCAACTCTTTACACCAGTGAAGAATACCAACCAGCAAAAATTGCATGCAAGACTTGGTTCTAACAACGGGTACTGAAGGAATCACCTACTCAATCCCAGCCTAGATTGGATTTGTTCTCCTTCCAAATGGAGCAGTTACCGAAAAAGCAAGTTCTATGTTCTATGGTGAATCCAAAATAGTCTGAAACTATGAAGTTGGGCAGTTTGGCTATGTGGTGGAGCCCATTAATTATAGTTTGTCCTGATTATGTTTATTTGTCTAAGCGCTTCTTGGTATTACAGAGCTGCTCCTCTAGGACATTAAACAACACGAAAGTGAGAGCCCTGTGGCTCAGGTCTGTGGTGGGGAGGTGCAGAGAAACAGGCTGCATGCTACCAGGTCCCACGGAGAGAGACCTTCCTGAGCACAACCGTGGTCCCAAGAATGGCTACTATCTCACTGAACATCTGCCAATCACTTCCCAGATTAAACTGATGGGTTTGGAGTGAGGGGTAGGGGCGATGAGGCAAGAGAAACACTCCCAAGTTCCTTCCTAAATGTCTTTGTCCCAGCCCCAGACTGTGGTAAAATAGAGCAGGGACCAGCTGGCCAGCCTTGTTTGTTTAAGCTGTTGACTAATCTCTGAGTTCATGTGCTGAGCTGGTTCATGAAGTTCTTGAACTTTTATTATCCTTGGACTTTTGGCACAAAGAAAATGAAATAAGAAACTGGTACTATCTTTACAAGAAGCCTATGGGATTGAGTGAATCGAATATTTGACTTGGAATTAAGAGATTCAAGGAATTCAAAGAAATGTGCATAATGTTTGTTGACAGATACTCTGGCCAGGCACTGTGCTTGCTGGGCTCTGGATCAGAGTGAAAGTAAATTTTCTTCTCAGCTCTAGAAGAGCTCTGCTCACTTGGGCTGTCTTTAGAGATACTGCACCATACTGGTCCTCAGTTTCTGAAACAATGTTTTAAATTCAAAATATTAATAAGCATATATAAATTAGAGATTTAAAAAAGTGAGTATAGAGCTATATACTCCAATAAGGAAACCACTGCCTCTAGCGACTGATGAGAAACTGAGGAAATTCAGTTCTTCAGTTGCACTAGCCATGCTTTACATGCCCCACAGTGACACGAGTCCATTGGGGTGGCAGAAACATAGGATATTCTCATCATGGCAGAATAGTCTATTGGACAGAGCAAATGTAGTTAAACAAATAAATAGGGGTTCATATGGAATGTTTTTATTTCAAAACATTTTGTAAACTTTGGCCTGTAATACCTGGAAGGACTGGTTAAAGTTGCTAATTTATATCTCCATACTGGAAACAAACTTAAAGGTTACCCAGAATAATTACTTATCTGAAGATGAATTCACTCCACAACAACCCCACCAAGCCTTGTGCTATGTTGGGCTTGATAATTCCAACAATAGGCATTTGCCTTTGGAGACATGGATTTTATTGGTAAATTCCCCTTAGTCCAAAATGGTTGGCTCTTAGAAATGCTAATTTTTCTTAGAAAATATTAAGGAATTCCATATTCTTAGCAATGCTTTTACAGATGAGTCACACAATTTCCATTACAATTGTGTATAGAAAGTGAAAATGTCAAGTGTAAATGCAAATGTCAAAAATAAAATGAGGTTAGGCAGTTGTCTGCCCACTTGTTCTGTGGTATGCTAATAATAATAAAAAATACATTTGAACATATTACCATAGCCAAATGGATGACTTATTCCTAACAGTTATTTTACACATTTCTCAATAATTTTCTTTCTTAAAAATATTTTACCATTGAAAAATGAGAGAATTTTCCAGGTAAAAAAATAAGTTTACCTTTTATCACTCCCACATCTTGAGAATGATACTCAACCATGATAGAAATATTTACATAGAATGTCTCTGCCTGAGTGAGCCGGGCATAATGATGAACTTCAACTTCTCCTCAAGGTCTTGTCATTGTCACCTCTATGGTGCTGGGCTGGGCCAGTGCACCACTGAGATGCTCGGCTGTATAGCCCTGCAGCCATCCAATCCTGTGACTCTGCAGCCACCCTACTATGTGTGTTCCTTACTTCTTTGGTAGTTCTTCTGACTCCTCCACTGCTCTCAGTGATCATTTCTAACTGCAATGGGCTATTTTTTACTACACAGATTTTTCATTGCTTCAGTTCTTTGGTATCTCTTTTTGTACATTGGATATATGCTTAAAGATAAGGACTTGAAATGACTGTTCTTCAAAGATTCCTAATTATTGTCACTAAATAAAATGCAGGGACTTTGGGGCAGCTTTTTCTCAATGCCCTTTCACTTACTTTCATACTAACTGATGTAGACAGAAATCTAACTGGTTGATAAATGGTGCTGTGTAGTAGTCATAGTAACAATGATAATGCTAATAAGAATGATAAGATCTATAAAATGTATATATTAAACATCATTCTAAAGATTCTGGTTATGTTGAGTCATACTTTATTCATCACAGCCCCATAGGGTAAATATTGTTTTCTTTATTTTCAACTGAGTTAAATAAGGCATAGAAACATGGGCCACCCAACCAGTAAGTGGCAGAGCCTTGATTTAACCACAGAACACATGGCCCCAGTGTGTCTGTTTTTAAGCATTTTGCTTTAGGATAAATTTCTAAAGTTTTCACCCTGTAATAGTGCATGGACAAATGCATGCTAAACAATCATTTATTTCTGTCCTTTATTTTGCATGAAGACTTTAGTAAAATCCATGCACTATTTTATGAGAGGCAGCTTGGTATACCAGAAAGAACATAAAATCTTAAGTCAGACAGAACTGATATGACATATGTTCAGGCATTCAATACATATTAGTTTGAACAAAGGCTCATTGGAATATCTTCTGAAACGAATTAAAAACTTAAAAGTTAAGACATAAAACCATAAAACTCCTAGGAGAAAACAAGCAGTAAACTCAGAAAAAATATTACTAAGAGCAATGTCAAAGAGCTTTTGCCTATTTTCTTCTAGGCCATTTGTGGTTATGAGTCTTAACTTTAATCCATTTTGAGTTTATTCATATATATGGTTTAAGAAGGCAATAGCTTCATTTTTTTTGGTATGTATCTGTCCAGTTTCCCCAACAACATTTATTGAATGAACTGTGTTTACCTCATTATATGTCCTTGCTTCCTTTGTCATAGATTAATTGACCATATAGATGTGGGTTTATTTCTAGGCTTTGTATTCTGTTCCATTGATCTATGTGCCTGTTTTTATGCAGGTACAATGTCGTTGTTGTTTTTGTTTTTGTTTTGTTTGTTTGTTTGTTTGTTTGTTTTTGGTGCAATGTTGTTTTGATTAATATGGCCTTGTACTATAGTTTGATATCAGGTATCATGCATGATAGCCCCCCCCATTGCTATTTTTATCTCTCAAGATTGGTGCGGTTGTTTGAAGTCCTTGGTGGTTCCATATTAATTTTAGAATTATTTTGCTCTAGTTCTATGAAAAGTGTCATTTTGATAGGAATAGCATTATATTTCTAGATTGCTTTGGGTAGTATGGACATTTTAATTATGTTACTTCTTTCTCTCCATTAGGCAAATAAGTAGGTCTCCATTTATTTGTATATTCTCCAATTTCTTCAATGTCCTATAACTTTCTGAGTACAAGTCTTTTATCTCCTTGGTTAATTAATTCCTAGGTAATTTATTTATTTTGACGTAATTGTCAATAGCATTCTTTTCTTAATTTCATTTTCTGATAGCTCATTATTGGTGTATAAAATGAATCTTATTTCTGAATATTAGTTTTGTATTCTACTAATTTATTGAATTCATTTATCAGGTCTAAATTTTTTTAAGAATATATTTTTATTGATTTCAGAGAATAAAGGAGAGGGAGAGAAAGAAAGAGAAAGATCAGTGATGAGAGAGAATCATCAAGGGGCTGCCTCTAGCATATCCCCTACTAGGGATCAAGCCTGCCACCTGGGCATATGCCCTGGCCAGGAATCAAACCATGACCTCCTGGTTCAAGGGTCAATACTAAACCACTGAGCCACACCAGCTGGGCTAATTTTTTTTATGGGATCTTTAGGGTTCTATGTAGTGTCATGTCATCTGCAAATAATGACAATTTCACTTCTTCCTTTCCAATTTAGATGCTTTTTATTTCTTTTTCTTATCTGATTGCTGTGGCTAGAACTTCTAATAAATACTATCCTATCTAATAAAAGAGCAATATGCAAATTGACCATCACTCCAACACACAAAATGGCTTCCCCCATGAAGCCAAAGATCCTGCCTCCATGTGGTCATAAAATGGCCACCACAAGATGGCCAGCAGGGGAGAGCAGTTGGGAGGGACCAGGCCTGCAAGGAAGGGCAGTTGGGGGTGATCAAGCCTGCAGGGAAGGGCAGTTAGGTGCAAACAGGCTGGCAGGGGAGGAGTCAGGCATCAATCAGGTTGGCAGGGGAGTGGTTAGGGGGTGATCAGGCTGGCAGGCAAGCAGTTGGGAGCCAGCTGTCCTGGATTGTGAGAGGGATGTCTGACTGCCCATTTAGGGTCAATCCTGGACTGGGTCTAAACGAGCATTCAGACATCCCTTGAAGGGTCCCATATTGGAGAAGGTGCAGGCTGGGCTGAGGGACAACTCCCCTCCTATGCACAAATTTCGTGCACTGGGCTTCTAGTGTTGAATAAGAGTGGTGAAATTGGACTGACTTCCTTGTCTTATTCCTGATCTTAAGTAAAAAAATCTTTTAGCTTTTCCCCATTGAGTATTATGTTTGTTGTGGTGTGTCATACAGTATGACTATCACACTTTCAATAATGTTACTAACTAAAAGCTCAATGTTGTGATCCCATGTTAAACATGGAGATATTGAATCCTTATTGGAAGTATCTTACCAAAACCTTCTTCATAGACACAAATTGTAAGGGCAAATATATTATGAAAACACTGACAAATAATGAGAATTATCATTCTCAGAAGTTGGAGGAAAGGGAGGTCAGGGAATATTGTCATTTCAATGAAGACCAGATCTAAAATACATATGGTCAGAGGAAAATAAAGTGACAAGATGTGGGAAGCTACTTTTTGGACACGTAGTAAAATATGATTAACAGGTTAATCTTAGTAATACCAACCAAAATACTTAATCTCTGAAGAAAAAAAATTGCTCACAAAATAAATTAAATTGGGGAATAGCAGGCACTTAAAATTAAGATGTCCAAAATAAGACTCATTGTTTTTCATACCAATCTTCCTACACCTGATTTTTCTCTAGTGTTCTCTCTCTTTAGACAGCATCACTACTAAAAGTATTGCATATGGTTTAAAAGTAGTGTATATAGATCGCAGCTATCATCTAACCTTCTTATTTCTCCTTTCTATCTCTCACATGTCACCACCCTCTATTATGTCAAAATAAATTTTCTAAAAACAGTCAACTGATTGTGTTCTTCCTTTGCTCATTGTTGTCAATGGGCATTGGATATTTACAAGATAAAATCCAACTCTCTAAACAGTTCAAAAGGCTGTCCAGGATCGGTCCCCAGTCCGCCAGATCAGGTTACTCACCCTGCACAGGCCCCTTGCACTTTAGCTACTGTAAATGTGTTCTCTTCCCCAAATGTACCTTATCCTTCTAGGTCTCCCAGCCTTTGCCCACATTCCAGAAATTCCAGCTTCAGTTGTTTGACTCCACAGACTCCTATTCATCTGTGAAGACCCAGACTCATTAGAAATTTTGTGAAAAAACCTCATGGACTCCCCACTACAGAGTTAGTTGAAACTTCTCTAATTATTTGTAGCATTTGCTTTGGACTTCTAAGGCAGTCTTTAGAGAAACCACATTTTAATTTGGCTTAAATATCTCTTTTACTTATTACATTATGAGGGTAGGAACTGGTAGAAACTTTTTCTGGCTATTAAAAATGCTTATTTAGTGAACAAATGAAAGAGATTCAATGTCTTTGGCAGGGGTTTTTAATACAATTTTATAGAAAGAGAAATTTATAAAGTCAATGACCAAATAGTGTTTTGCTAAAATTGTCTATTAAAAGGATATTGGGTAAGATACTTTTTATATCACTAAATTAAGATGATGAAATATTTGTTTCTTCTTTGTTACAAAGACAGTGTACATATATATGTGGATATATATTATCTATAATTAAAATATTTGTTTATTGCAAAGATAATAGATATATATTATATACTAGAGGCCTACTGCATGAAATTTGTGCACGGGTGTGTGTGTCCCTCAGCCTAGTCTGCACCTTCTCCAATCTGGGACTCCTCAAGAGATGTCCGACTGTCCAATTAGGCCGGATCCCAGTAGGATCAGGCCTAAATGGGCAGTCGGACATCCCTCTCACAATCCAGGACTGCTGGCTCTCAACTGCTCACCTGCCTTCCTGATTATCCCTAACCTCTTCTGCCTCCCAGCCTGATCACCCCTTAATCACCCCTTAATCACTCCCCTACCAGCCTGATTGATGTCTAACTACTCCCTTGCTAGCCCGATTGCCCCTAACTGCCCTCCCCTGCCAGCGTGGTAACCCCTAACTGCCCTCCCTTACCTTCCTGGTCATTCCTAATTGCTCTCTCCTGCTGATCTGCTCAGCCCCACCCTCCAACTGCCCTCCTTTGCAGGCCTGGGTTTCTCCCCCTCACCCCCACAAACTGCCCTCCCATGCAGGCCTGGTCCCCCCAACCATCCTCCCCTGCAGGCCTGGTCTCCTCCAACTGCCCTCCCCTGTAGGCCTGTTCTCCACGCCCTCCCCCACCCCGCAACTACTCTCCCCTGCTGGCCTGGATCCCCCAACTGCTCTCTCTTGCCACCAACTGCTCTCCTCTGCAGGCCTTTGTCCCCACTACTGCCCTTCCCTGCAGGCCCAATCACCCCCCAACTTATCTTCCCTACAAGTCTGGTCACCCTGAACTTCTCTCTCCTGCAGGCCTGGTTCACCCCCCCCCCCCCGAACTGCCCTCCCCTCCAGGCTTGGTATCCCCCAACTGCTCTCCCCTGCAGGCTTGGGTCCCCCCCAAATGCCCTTCCTTTTAGGCCCGGTCATCCCCAACTTCCATCCTCTGCCAGCCTGGTCACCCCTAAGTGCGCTCCCCTGCAGGCTTGATGGACCCCAACTTCCCTCCTTTGCAGGCCTGGTCCCTCCCAACCATCCTCACCTGCTGGCCTGATTGCACACAACTGACCTCTCTTGTAAGTCTGGTCCCTCCCCAATTACACTCCCCTGCTGGCCATCTTTGAACACATGAGGGCACCCATCTTTTGTGTTGGAGTAATAGTCAATTTGTATATAACTCTTTTATTAGATAGGATATGTATACATACATATACATTTAAGTTGTGAAATAAAAAGAAAGAAGATAAAAGACTTTTAAAATGAGTAAACGGCCTTACCCAATTTGGCTCAGTGAATAGAACCTCAGTTCTCAGACTGAGGGAGCTCAGATTCCATCCTGGCCAAAGGCACATACCTCCATTGCAGTCTTGGCCTGGGTCAGGGAGTGTGTAGGAGGCAACCAATCAATGTGTCTCTCTCATTCCAGTGTTTCTCTCTCTCTGCCTCTCCCCTTCCTTTCCACTCTTTCTAAAAATCAATGGAAAAATATTCTTGGATGAAGATTAAAACAAACAAAAACAACAACAACAAAAGAGTAAATGTTATAGAGGTAGTGAGATAAACAGATTAAATATTATAAGATGACATTTGAAATAGCAAGTTTAAGTATGATTTTGATTCATAATGACTTCATTCTCTAACATCACCAAAATCTTCTATTTTCTTTATATGAATTTATGGTACCACCATCCACCCAGGCACTGAAGCCAGAGGTAGAGGCATTCGTCAGTCAGCTACTTCTCATGTTCAGTCACCAAGTGCTATCCTATTTTATTTCTTAAATACTAAAAAATACAATCACTAATATAGTCCCATTCTCTTTTACACACTATTCTAAGCATTTAATCTAGATTAATTTATTTAGTTGTACCCATAACCCTATGGTATGGGCACTCCTATTACCATTTCTATTTTATAAATGAGGGTTCAGAGAGTTTAAGTAAATTGCCCATGGTTGCATAGACAGGAAGTAATGGAGTTACTGTTTGAACCCAGACTAGCTTTAATCAATATGCTTAACTCAGCACTTGACTGCCTCCTGCCCCAATCAGTCAGGATTAGTCTTCCTTCCCTGCACTCACTAACACTCACTTAGATGCCTATGCCTTCTTCTCACAGGTCTACCTGTTTTTAATCAGTCACATCTCAATTCCAACCTCAACTAAGCACCCAAAGTCAGATGTTTAAATTGCCCATTTGATACCCCTCCATGCTTAAAATACAACAGTGGCTTTCTATTTTAAACTTGTTTTTACTGTTACTATAGCTGGAAATAGTATGCTTATTGATTTTGACCATAGGACTTTTTCTTCAAGTGAAAAAATTTAATGGAAAACAATAAGATATTTAACTTGACCAGCTCTGATTAAAACTCTATGCTTGTGATGGGCTGATGATTCGAGAAGGGGCCCTAAGGAATCCCTAAGTGGAGATTTGAAAGCAGCATTAGAGATACCTGAGAAAGCCAGGCCACTGGTTCCTGGATTAGCCAGACAGGTGAGAAACAATCCTGGAGGTCTAAGGGGGATAACAGGCAGAACAGCTGCTAAAGAATGCAAGGCTGGCCTGCATTCCTCCTTTCCTCTGGGCCTCTTCCTTTCTCTGGGCTGTGGGACTTTCTTCCTTCCATCATAATTCCCAGATATTAATGCCCCCAGACCTTTCTTTGACTATTTGCCATATTTAGTGGAAGGAGCCTGCACTATGTAAAGCCTTGTCAACGTGCCTCTATCAGATAGATAGTGGTTCTCAAAAAGTGGTCCTCAGTCCTAGGGGTCTCTGAGACCAGTTCAGGAGACCATTAAGATAAAATCTATCCATAAAGTAATACTAAGTTCATAATTTGCTTTTTAACTTTGTAGACATTTGCACTGATGAGAAAAATGCTGGAGCCATACCACAGCTGGCACCAAATCAAATACAGTTGACATGAAAACTGCACTGGTAGTTATTGTATTCTTCACTGTCACACACAACATTGTTTTTTTTTTTTTTTAAAAGCCAGTTTCACTGAAGAATATCCCTGATTAAGCAGTAAGAATTCTTCTTTTTATGAAATCTTAACATTGGAATATACATTTTTAAATGTGTGAAGCACTTCTGCTACATAGGTATGATTGTCACCAGGCAAAGTACTTGTGTGATTGTTCAAGTTGCAAGATGAATAAATACCATATAGATTAGCTTTCCAGACTTAGTACTTGGCAGATCCCGTCTGGAAAACAAACAAAGTGGGCCTGTCAATTAAAAAAAAAACAATTGGCAGCATTTGTTGCCAATGAAAGAATTCAAGCTTTCAAAGTAAAAAACAGAATTTTTCAAAATTCCTCTCTGTTACTGTGAACTTAGCTTTCTAATACCAAGATTTTACTGATAAAATCAGTGGTGGTTTTAATAAATGAAGCTTTTTCATATTGTATCATAAAAACTGTCAACATTTGGAAGATATATGGAGCTCAGTGAACACATATTTTCTAATGACCAATGCCTGATACAAAATTATCTCTGGATAAGAGAATCATTCAAAGGAAAAGACAGACCAATGGGTACTATTATAACAAAGGAGGAAAACCTCACTGATGGTTTTACATTCCGCGTGTAGCTAATGGTTAAGAGATGAGCACTTGTTTTGGTGTAATAGAAAAGGAGAACTCCACAATCATCTGGAAAGGCAACCAAACTATTCCTCCCTTCTCTAACCATATGTTTGTGTGAGGCTATATTTTCTTCATACAACTCTAGGAAAAACAATGCATCACATCAGAGTGGGTACAGAACAGAGAGGAGAATACAATTGTATTTTATTAAACATTTCAAAAATAAAAAATGCAACTCTTTTCATTAATATTTTTATAGTTATTTTTCACAATTTATATTATATGTTACCTCAAATGAGTAAAAAATGTTCTGTTTGAATGTCTACTAGGGTAAATATTTGATAGATATAGCTACATTAAAAATGCTTTTGGTATCTTTGATTTTTAAGAGTATAAAGGTTTGGTATCTTTGATTTTTAAGAGTATAAAGGTCCTGAGACTAAAAAAATTGAACTACTACTATGTTGATAATTATATAAAATCTAAAAATCACTCAAGTTCAAATTTTCTTAGGTTCTATAAGCTTGATATTAAAATTCTATGATATTAACATTAAAAGTATATATACTTATTTCTCCATATTGTCTGGGCATAATATGCCTTTAAGTTTGCTGTATGCTTTCCTAGTTTAATTAGACCATCAACATATTTTAAAAGTGATATTATTTGGGGTACTTTCTTCTTTAATATTCAGTTTTTTGTTCAACTCAGCTCTCTATTATTGGAATGGCAGAAACATTTATACATTATTTTCTTTTACTTATTCATTTATTTTAAAAACATTCACTAAGCGTTGTGTTAAGAGAGTAGAATGAAGATAATTAGTTCCTTCACAGAGCTTACAGGCCAGTAGTTGAGACAGAGAAGTAAATTAAAGATTACAAAAAGAGGTTTTGGAGCTATGATCAACATATGCACATCCTATCTAATAAATGAGAAATATGCAAATTGATCATCACTGCAACACACAAGTTGGCTACCCCCATGTGGTCAAAGATGGCTGTCCCCATGTGGACACCAGATGGCTGCTACAAGTTGGCCAGCAGGGAAGGACAGTTGGGAGGGACCAGGTCTACAAGAGAGGGCAGTTGTGGCCAATCAAGCCAGCAGGGGAGGGCAGTTAGAGGTGACTAGGCCTGCAGAGGAGGGCAGTTAGGGGCAATCAGGCTGTCAGAGAGTGCTTAAGGGGTGATCAGGCTGGCAGACAGAAGCAGTTAGGGGCAATCAGGAAGGTCCTAAATTCTACTTGGATTGGGCCTAAACAGGTATTTGGACATCCTTTGAGGGGTCTCAGATTGGAAAGGGTGCAGGTTGGGCTGAGGGTCACATGCCCTCTCCCCCCATCCCAGTGCACAAATTCCATTCACTGGGCCTCTAGTCTATATAATAAAAGCCTAAGTGGAACAACTAGAATGACCAGTTGACATGATGCACACTGACCACTACGAGACAGATGCTCAAGGAAGGACCTGCCCCCTGGTAGTCAGTGCACTCCTATAGGGTCATGCTGCTCAGCCAGAAATGTGGTTCATGGTTGGTGAGTGCAGCGGCTATGATGGGAGCCTTTCCCATCTCTGCAGCAGCACTAAGGAGCAGTGAGCAGGAGGGTGGTAAGGAGAGAGGGATCCAGGACTGCAAGAGGGCACAGGCCAGGCTGAGGGACTCCCTGCCCCCAGGGCACGAATTTGGCGCACTAGGCCTCGAGTATTTAATAAAGAATTGTAGAGCCCAACCTAGGAGCATTCGTACTTGGGACCTTAGTTGAATGACTAAAAGCCAGTGGTCAGGTGAAAAAAATCAAGAAAGAGCAATCCTGGCAGAAGAGGCTGGATGATCAATAGTATAGAGGTAAGAAATGGGAGGGTGCAAGTACTTTTGTGTTGTTGGGGCATAAAGGGTGAGGCTAGAGGGGAAAAATGAGGCAACAAAGGAAGTGGGAACCAGAAGATAACACAAGCCGTGATAAGGAGGCTGAGAGTAATCTGATTGACTAGTGGTGTTTAAAGGGGATCCACGAAGCAAAAGCAATGGCTGAAAGCTGCAGGTCTGTGGAAATGCTTTGTATGGCCAAGCAACATGTTTAAAGTGGGTTTGACTATATTTCTCCAGTTTGTCACAGTCTCTAACATTCTCTATGGTCTTGTCTCTTGTCTCTCCTCTTCTTGTTCTTTCATTTCTCATATGTCCCCTGGTTACTATTTTATTGACGCTTAGGCCATCTGTGTTGTACTGTCCATTTGTGTCCCACAGGTGTCTCTCATCTAGTTTTTACTTAAATCCTTGTTGCTCAAACCCTTGATATATGAAGTACAGTCCCTCTCCCCCAAATGAAATGAAAAAGTTTTGGAAAACAGTGACTACAAATGTATTTTCAGGAGATTTACAATATATATTTGTACATTAATGCTACTGCTAAGAACTGCATTAAACATAAAACAACTAATGTGTTGCTTGACACAGTATTTTCCAAGTGAATCTGACCATGGAATCACCTCTTTTGTTAAATGAATGACAACTAACATTTCGAACAGCCATTTCACAGTGTGGCCTGGGAATGTCTAAGAGTCTCTGAGATCCTCACAGGGATTATATATGAAGTCAAAGGATTTCATAACACTAAGGAATTATTTCCTTTCTCATTCTTTCAAGAGTGCACAATGGAGTGTTCAAGAGGTGGAGGATATGCGATATTATAACACATAAGTGCAAAAGTGGTTATAGGAATCTACAAAGCCAAATATAAAAGGGTTTTGAAAAAATGTCAAACAGCGTCACTTTTTTTCTACTTTAAAAAATGTTTTTTGAAAAAAATAGAACTACTATGTTAATATGCTAATAGTTTAAGAAATCTCTTATTTTGGCCCTACCAGCTGGCATGGCTCAGTGGTTGAGTGTCGACCTCTGAAGTAGGAGGTCAGTTTGATTCCTGGTCAGGGCACAGGCCCATGTTGCAGGCTCGATCCTGTGGGGTGTGGAATAGGCAGCCGATCAGTGTTTGTCTATCATCATCACTGTTTCTATTTCTTTCTCCCTCTTCCTTCCTCTCTGAAATCAATAGAAAATATTTTTAAAAATCTCTTTGTTTGGATTTCTAATATGCCAGGTATCTACAAATACAACTCATATAAAGAAAAACTCTTTGGGGTCCCGAGGCCCAAGGGTTTGAACATTGTTGACCTAACAGAATTACAAGTAGTGAATAACTATTATTTTTGCCTGCCCAGCAGCACAGCACCAACTCCTTATTTTTTTATATATGCACTTTAATTTTCTTTTGGGAATTACCTCTCCCCTCCTCTTAGCTCATGAGATTCAGATTGGGTTAACTCAATTGTCTGGCTAAAGGGAATGACATTTGATTCAGGCCTATATCCAACCATGCATGAGTCTAGACCTAAGCCTACATTTTTAAATGCATGAACCAATAATTATTGTCACTTGACTTCAAAAAAATTCTGTCTTAATACAGAAGGTTACTAAAAAATACAGTTTGATAAATGTTAATCTAATTACATGTTGTTTGTGGCTGAATAGTGATAACTTGAATCTTCAGTTGTGTTCTTGATTTTGGCATCACTTAATAAGTATTAGTGATGACTTAATTATTTTTATTTTTTACTGATTGCCTGATATATATATATATATATATATATATATATATATATATATATATATGGCAATATATATATGTGTATGTGTGTATATATATATATATATATATATATATATATATATCAAGCAATCAGTTAATATATATAGCAATCAGTTAATATATATATATATGACTGGTCAACCATTTGATCATTCAACTGTTTGACCGGTAGCTATGATGTGCACTGACCACCAAGAGGCAAACACTCAATGCACAGGCATGGAAACATGGAACAGAATAATGAGTCTCAGAGGGAAGTGGGATGGGGGAAAGGCAGGAAGAGATTAATCAAAGATCTTATATGCATACTAGAAGCTTGGTGCATGGATTTGTGCACTGATGGGGAGGTCCCTTGGCCTGGCCTGTGGGAAATGGGCTGAAACCAGCTCTCTGACATCCCCTGAGAGGTCTTAGATTGTGAGAGGGCACAGACCAGACTGAGGGACTCCCCCCTCCCAAGTGCATGAATGTCATGCACCAGGCCTCTGGTATAGTGATAAGTGTACTAATGACTTCACAATAAGACATATAAGTCCAACAGGGAGGATATATTAAACGAGTAATTACAAAACCACAATCGTCCTCTGTTTAAGATAGCCCCCTGGCCATTTTCTCCTTGGGTAGCTATTAGGGATTTGTTTTAATCATTATCTTCAGCTAAAGTGCCTACTCCGACTCTCTCAAATAGGTTAGGGCCATTATGAAAATGTTTTCATTGTTGTTGCATTTTGCCTTCAAAACAGTTATTATTATTTTAGTTAGTTATTTGTTAGGGATTTGTTCAATGTTTTTAGAGTGGAAGCCCCATGTTCTGTTTTGACCACCACTTTATTCCTAGGGTCCAGCTTAGTGCTTGGTATATAGTGGGTTCCCACTAATGTATTTGTAGAGTGAATGAATGAATGCATGAGTGTCATGACAGAAGTTAAGGGTGTTGTGAAAGAGGGTGCCACCCAGGACTTTGGAGAAGGGACATCTGAGCTGAGAGAGGAAGGACAGTAAGGGAGTTATCTGAATAGGGAGATGGGAGAGAGGTACACTACACCTGGGGGGAGTATTTGAAGCTGATGTATAAGAAGAATCTTTGGCCAGATTGTGAAGGACCATTTGAGGATTTTATTATCGAGTTTAGACTTAGAAATCATTGAAAGACTGGAAATAGGAAGATGATTGTTTTTTACTTTAAAAAGAAATCTTGATCAGTGTGTACAAAACGGTTCAGGGGCAAACAAGACTGGAGATAATGGGACCAGTTAGGTGACGTGATTAATTCAGGTAAGAAGCTGTGGTTTTGACTGGAATAGTGGCAGAGGTTCTGTGGATCCCTTCAATCATTTTTTATTCAATATGTATTTATTGTGCACCAACTATGTATCAGGCAATGGTCTAGGACCGTGGCTGGCAAACTGTGGCTCGCGAGCCACGTGCAGCTCTTTGGCCCCTTGAGTGTGGCTCTTCCACAAAATACCATGGCCTGGGTGAGTGTATTTTGAAGAAGTTGCATTAGAAGAAGTTTAACTTTAAAAAATCTGGCTCTCAAAAGAAATTTCAATTGTTGTACTGTTGATATTTTGTTCTGTTGACTAATGAGTTTGTCGACCACTGGTCTAGCAAATGGGGATATGGTGGTGAGTAATATAGATAAGGTCCTTGAAAATATCAGTATTACATGTTAATTGGGGAGTAGAATGCTGACAAATGAGTATGTAAATAAATAAACAAAAAGAGAGGTTCACTATCTTGGAAGGAGCAACAAATAGACTAAAAGTGGAACTTCTAATCTAGCCTCTGGGTATTGGAATACAGTGGGATGACATCTTTAGGATAATAAAGGAAAAGAGTTGTCACACGAAGAACTGTAGAAATATAATACATGTAATAAACTAGTATGTTCCGGTCCTATGTACGAAGCTACTGGGTCAAACATACCTGAGCATGATTCAGAGATCAGAGGAAGCTTCTTGCAGTCTGAGTATGAAAATGTTAAGGAATGCCCTAGCCAGTTTGTCCCAGTGGATAGAGTGTCGGCCTGTGGACTGAAGGGTCCCAGGTTTGATTCTGGTCAAGAGCACATGCCTGGGTTGCAAGCTCGATCCCCAGTAAGGGGCATGCAGGAGGCAGCTGATCAATGATTCTATCTCATCATTGATATTTCTCTCTCTCTCTTCCTCTTCCTTCCTCTCTGAAATAAAAATGTATTTTTTTAAAATAAAATGTTAAGGAATAAAAACCATGGATAAAACGATAGGGGGGAACCTGAAGGGGCTGCAAATAAAGTCATTGTGGGTTAGTTGTTATAACACATTTAAAAAATCTTTGGTCCTTATAAAGATTTACAAAAACTTTGAAATATAAAATTGTTTTCCAAAAGGAGAAGAAGGACAAGGAAGAGGAGGAAAACAACTCCACTTCCCAAAGTTGATAAACAGAAAGTAGGAAGAGGCCCAATACTGCAAAGAGTAGAATATTAATTTGAATTATTTCTATATTAGATTTTGAAAAAATTCCCCTCTTTCCCTAGCAAACTGATATACATGCATTAAAAGCACTTCTGAACTTGAACAAATAATTTAATTTTATGTGTTTTTTTTAATCCAACCTCATTATGCTTCTTCAATGTGTGCTGAGTTCTAAGTGTTCAGTTGAGGTCACTAGCTTTATAAAGTGTCTTTTGTGATAAACTTACCTACAGAAGTGCCCATTAAAGAACTGTGCAGAAAGAGAACTCATCGTTAGAAAGCATTAATGAAAAGTGGAACCATCCTAAGTTTTTCTAGGTTTCCACATTGGCCAGAACCTCCCGTACTTCCTGCTGAAGATGATTCAGAATTTGTGAGCAATGTTCATATTTTCATCTTCTCACCAGGAGCACAATCCTAAAAGCAGTAGACTCTTTTAAAAAGCTCTGAAAAGTTTTCTTTAGCAATGAAACTAACATTTAACTACACCACCAGCTTTGTGTAACATCCCTCTTTCCTGATTGACAGCTGGACGAGCCCTCTGGGGTTGCATACAGTGGGGTGTAGAGCACTCATACCTTTAGGGTACTGAGGAAAAGAACGGCCCAGGGTAGGGTGGCACATGATGAACTATGTAGGAATGTAGTGTGTGATCCTAAGTACGAAGCTACTGGGTCCTATCACTCTCTCTTTTCCCTTTTCTTTTTTAAAATCAGAGTTGGTATCTATAGGCTCTTACTGCCAGTTTCAAAACCTGCCTGCTGAAACCACTTTGAGGGCTCAGAAACATGGATTTGGGGAGGGGAGGGGGTCCTGTTTTCCCAAGACCACCAAAATACTAATTCAGAGCCTAAATTTGGAACCATGGGAGAGACTGCAGTCTCAGGATCCCTGAGGATGGTCCTTGCTGATGGATTTGGGGAGGGGTGTGAGGGGTGGTTGGGAAGGACAGGAGAAACAGATAGGAAAGGCCTTCATGGATCCCCAAGTCCTAAAGGGGAAGCTGAGGTTCAGGAATGCAAACTGTTTGGGGGACTTCTGACGTGACCTTTATCCTTAACTGAGACAGGGCCTCCGCATCGTCCCCGGCCCGTCGCTGGGAACTCCAAAAAGGCAGCTGAGGATAGACCAGTGGTGTCTGTGACCACTGCTACAGCCCACAGTCTCCTCTCCTCCGGGGAGGGCCTGTGGGGGAGGAGGCTCTCGAGCGAGAGAGTCAGAAAGAAGGGAGGCTGGAGGGAGGAAGGGGAGCCAGAGGGGGGGAGTGGAAGCGCAGCCGCGCCCGGGGCTGATTGGCTCCCGAGGCCAGCCCTCGCAGAGCGGTTTATAAGAGTTGGGGCGCCCCGGGCGTCCAGCCCGCTCGCCCGCGCGCCCGGAGCAGCGCCCGGCTCTGAGCGCTCCCCGTCGAGGCCCGCCTGGCCCCGCGCCGGCTCAGCGCCGCGGGCGCGTCAGCGAGGGAAGCAGCGAGGAGGAGGCGAGCGCCCGAGCGAGCGGGCGGAGCGCCATGCGCCGCGCCAGCCGAGACTACACCAAGTACCTGCGCGGCCCCGAGGAGATGGGCAGCGGCGGCTCCAGCGCCCCTCACGAGGGCCCCCTGCATGTCCCGCTGCCGCCCGCGCCGCCCAGCCCGCACCAGCCCGCCGCCGCCTCCCGGTTCATGTTCGTGGCCCTCCTGGGCCTGGGGCTGGGCCAGGTGGTCTGCAGCGTCGCCCTGTTCCTCTACTTCCGAGCGCAGGTAAGTGTCGCCTCCCCAGCGGGCGCGCCCACCCTGTTCTCCCCTCCCCTGCCCCCCGGGAAGGTGGGAAACCGAGTCCGGACGCTGGGCTCGCCAGCTCTCGCTCACCCAGCAGAGGAGAGTGACCGGAGCGGGGAGGTCCGGCGCGCGGGCAGCCGGGCGCGGGGCCGGACGCGCTGGCCCCGGTCTCGCTCACGCACCGGCTCTCGCAGCGCGCGGAGGCTGAGCTCGCCCGGCCTGGCGCTTTTGAATTTCCCCCGGCGAGACAGCATTGGTCGCTCACCCCTTGTGCAAATTATTACACTTTCCCTTCCTTCCCCTCCTCACTGGGAGCTGAAAATTCATCCGTGCCCGGTTGGAGGGCAAATGAGCGCCTTCTTCCCTTTGCCGCCCACAGAGGGTCTGGGTGCCCGGGGCCAGCTGCTCCGTTAGGGATGCTCGGGTCCGCGGTGCTGATCCTGCGGGGCGGGCAGAGCAGCGGGAGCCCCGGGTGGTGATGCCCACGTTGCTAGAAGGGCCAAATGACAGTGCGAGCAGAGAAACCAGGGCTCTGCTTACTGAAGAGGGGAGGACCCAGGCGGCTTCCCACTTAGGCGAGAAGAGGAAGGAAGCCAGGTGTGTGCGATGATGGTGAAGTTCTCTCCCCCGACAGAGCCTCATTACAATGTAGCAAATAACCAGCCTTTTACAAGACAAGGAAGACAGCTTGGAACTGCAGAGCTAGAAAGGAAGGGGTAAATTTGTAATATTATGCTTTCTGGTGGTTTCTGATCTTGTGTTTTCTTGGAAATTGCAGGGCACTTGGTTGGATTCATTCAAATACTCTTGTCTGGGGCTGTGAACTCCTCAGAGGAAGTGGAGGGCTGACTGTGCATTTTAATTTTTTTTTTTTTTTTTTTTATGGGAAAAGAGAGTTGGGTTTGGACTTCACTGGTTTTCAGATTCAAAGGTGAACGGGAGGCATCAGAAGATGGCAATGCCTGGGCTGTATGGGTTTTTGACACATGTCAGAGTCTTGAACTCCATTGCTTGATATCATAAGCTTTTTGTTAAGCTTCCATTATCCACTGGTTTGTGTTTTGTAGAACTAGTTTGATTATCTACTAAAACAGAGGTAGAAATAATATGTGCAATACTTGAGAAAATTTGTATTTGTGTAGTAATAAAAATCTATTGCAAGATTTTTTTTTTCTAAAAACAACTTTGAGTGATTTACTTGCAGCACAAATCTCTATGAAAGTAAGGACATGTTTTTCTTTCATTGGAGTGTGCCGCAGTCAGGAATGGGCAGTTTGTCCCAGTTTGGCTCCATGGATGGAGTGTCGGCCTGTGGTCCGGGTTAGATTCCAGTCAGGGGCACTACCTCGGTTGTAGCCCTGTTCGAGCACGTGCAGGAGGCAACCAATCGATGTGTTTCTTTCACATTGATATTTTTCTCTGTCTTTCCCTCTCTCTTCCGCTCTAAAAATACCCGAAGGTGAGGATTAAAACAATACAAAAAAAAAAAAAAAAGAATGAGTGGCTTATTTATTTTCCCATCTAGCATGTTGTTTCCCCACCCCCATTAAAATGCTTGTGTATTGAGAGCCTGCATTGCATATGGCACTATTAAGTACTATGCAAGATGAGCTTAGAATCATTTATTCAACATAACAATGTCCACTGACTATGTGAATGGCATGGTGCCAGTAATGGAGAAGCCTACAACAAAATACTTAAAATTTTTAGTCAAACAAGAGGCCAGCATTCAGAAAAGGGCCCATAGATACACTAATTCTCCACCTATTATCTTCTCTAACACCTGTGGTATTGGCATCTCCACAGCAGTAACAGTGAAGTGAGTGGTCAGCATTGGACGAGCATTTCTGGGGACCATGAGCAGCTTAGTTTGGTAGGAGCTTTGGAAGTTGGATAGCTATGTAAGGAAGAATGACCTGCTGGGCTCTTAGTACAGCTGTTCAGCTTCCTGGGAGGATTTATCAATATTGATGGTCTGGTATGATGAGGGGTATAGCCTTCTGATGATCACCTATTATAACTTAGCAGTCTGATGTCACATGGGTAATAGTGAAGCCCCTTTCCAAAGTAAACACGTAAGTTAGCCTACCAAGAAAATGTTCATTTGGAGAATGTAACGTAATGATGTTTCTGGGTACGATTTTCCTAAATGGCACGGAAATTATTTTTCTCTAAGACTTATGCAAAATATATTAGCCATTACTCTGAACCCAATTTTCCACTGCATTTTAAAAGGTCATCTCCTTCAGTAAAGAAGTAATGTTAGGAGCATCTTGTTCATAAGAACACACCACTAGGTCTGGTTGCATTTTATTGAGAATGATACCTAAGTTTGATATCTAGAGGATGCCTGATAATTTAGGGGTAAATTTCGAAGTAGTTACAAATGAAATGCTATGATATCTGGAGTTTGTTTCAGAATAATGGTCTAGAGTGTGGGAGAAGGGAAGTGGTTATTTAGAGAGGAGACAAGGTTGACCATCCCTTGGCAATTTTTGAAGCTCATGATGGGCATGTGGGTGTTCAGTCTAAGATTTTTACCACTTTTATATCTGTTGGGGGCCTTTTTCAAAGTTCTAGCTAAGAGAATAGACTCATTTTGACCTGTTCCTGATTTAATATTTTCACTTTCATTAGCTCTCTGGATTAGAACTTGGTATCAAATAAGAGATAGTTTTTTGACTCCCGCTAAAGTTGTGGATCAACCGCTTGGGGTGTGTGAATACATTTGAATTAGAATGAAATAATCTGATATCAGATAACATTGTACTTTACAGTAAAAAAACAACAACACATGACAAAAAGTGTCCAATTTTATTGTTTTTATTTAAAGGGGGAGAGGAGAAGCCATACAAAAAAAAGTTTAATTTAGTTTTAAATGTATTTAGAAGAATGCTAAAAATAGTGTGAAAATTACAGTGACTTAAGATTTTTTTCTTCTTGCCCGGCTGGTGTTGCTCAGTGGTTGAAGGCCCACCGTGAATCAAGAAGTCGCTGGTTCAGTTCCTGGCATGTGTTTGGGTTGTAGGCTCCATCCCCAGGAGGGTGTGCAGGACACAGCTGATCGATGTTTCTGTCTCTATCCTTCTTCCCTCCTCCTCTCTCAAATCAACAAAAACATATTTAAAACAACTGAAAAAATCTTTCAGCTCATGTCTGAGTAGTTAAAAATGAATCAGTCTACTTGCAGATCACCAGTGTTTAAATGAAGAGAAACGGGCACTAGATTTGGTGTAGATTGGCTTTTCCCCCACCAACTTTGCGAAAGAAAAAATAGCATGTGGCTTGTGCCATATACTTACCACATAGTAGTCATACTTTGGGTTAAAAAAAAACACACACACACACCAACACAACACCTTCTGACAAGTTGCTTGTAAAATGTATGTGCATTTTTTAAAACACCCCTACACTATATTCAAAGTTTAGAGATAAGCTTTTTAGAAAACTCAATCTCTGCTGTCCTTTTAAGTCATTTCCCCAAACCCCCAGTAGGCACACCAACCTCTGGCTGTGTGCTACCCACACAGCAGAGCAGTCCCTACTGAACATCTGAGGTAGAGGTGTGCAGGCTGCCTGTTTGTACAGACAGGTAACAAAATAGTACAAATGTCAAGCATCCTGCCTCATTTAACCCTTTAAATGACTAAATTTCAGGGGATTTAAAAAATAATTTAAAAAATTAATTGAGTTCATTTTATATGAGCTACATTATCTGATAAATGAATTTTAAAAGTTCATTTTAAATCAGATAATCAAGCTTTTTAAAATCTTTTCAGACATTTCTGGGTACAATAAATTCATTTTTAACTAAGTTTACCATGATTTTTAAAAACTAATTTCTGTGTTTCTCTGTTGACTTTAAGTTCCATGAAGGTAAAGGATTGTCTGGTTTGCTTACTATCGTATGCCCAGTACCCAACCCAGTATCTGGCATGTTTAATTTACTGAAAAAGCTTTTCAAATGATTTGCAGGACTAGAACTAAATCCATTTCTAATTTGTAATATGTGAATTATCTAATTAGTGACTATAATAGACTAAAAAGTACCGTTTTTTAATTATTCAAATTTTTTATCCAGACTGCTTTGTTAAGAGATAGGTGAAGTAGGAGATACATTCTGAATCAGTGGTTCAACACTGCACATTGAAACACTTGTGGATCCCCCTTAGGGATGTTGATTAAGTTGGACAGGGGATCTGGGCATGGACATTTTTTATGAGAGAGGGGACAATCTCTTTGCATTATATTTCTTCGCATCAAATCATTAACCATTATTAAGTGCTGCAGCATTTCGGTACTAATTAGTGTTATTTGTGAAAATATTTTAAAATAGGTGTTCAGGGAAATTTGAAGTCACTCTAATAGCAGATAATCTGTATTTATATATTTGACTTTGAAAAGCATTAGTTGTCCAACTTTAATGTATATCAGAATCAGTGGGATCCAGTTAGAATGCAGATTTGCAGGCAGTGAGTGGAGGGTGGAGGGTGGAGGGTGGAGTGTGGGTGTGGGGGAGGCTGTGATTCTGTGTTCCTAACTAGCTCCCCCTGAACTCAGGACGCAGCAGGTGTTTGGGCTATACTTTCATTTGTGAGATACTAAGGGACGGCTCTTTCTGTTAGATGATGCTTAGCTTGTTGGCAGGACTTGAGTTGAACCAATTTTAGGGTTATTGCCATTTCCCCACTGACACCACATTGTTCCTTTAGCTCAGCAGTTTTCTGGTGGTGAGCCTACAGAGGCACTTGCATGATTCTTCTTTCCTAAGGTCTGAACTCAGTGACCCTTCATATCAGTTGCCCAGGCTTCCCCGGTTTTGTGGGGAAACTTATTGGCCTAAGTAAGCTTTTAAAAAACAAAACAAAACATGGGATTGAAAGCTTTCTTTATATAAATTCTTATTTGTACTAATTATTTTGAAGAAAATATGATTGAAAATAATTTTGCTTTATGAGTGATACCTTTCCCATGATTAGAGGTAATCCTCATATTTTGTAAAACTGGGATAATAAAATTTATATTAGTGGATGCATACTTGTTGAAAGGCTATCATTTCATCTTGAGAATTTCAGATGTAGATAGGGTACTTTTCAGCTTATAGCTGATAATTCTTTAATAAATTAAACATCTTCTGATTACTTAAAAAATAATGAAACTTGGGAATGGAGACTTGGTATTATTGGCCAGTTGATTACTATAAACTGAGACAATTTTCATTTTTTTAAATCTAACTGTACCTACTGATAAGTAAATGCACAAGAAGTACCTTGAATTTTTAAAATAAAAGGACAACAAATTAAACTATTATTCTTAAAACAATTGGCAGCTAATTATCTTTACCCTTTACTTGATAGTTGAAACCATTCCAAAGGCTTGTCAGAGACCTGGAGGAGTGGGCAGAGACTTTTAAGAAAAGAGCAATACTTAAATGCCTTTGCTGGTACTGATTTAATCAGACCACCAGCTAGTAACTTGATAGGGATATATTGGGTGGGACAATCCCTTACATTACAGGAATTTTAGTATCCCCTCAGTACATAGCCACACAGAGTGCTCAACCCCATGCAGCCATCCTCATCCCAAGTAGCACCAATGCTCATCCACACACATTTCCAGGCACCTCTGCCAGCCCCACCACTCTAGGTTGAGAAGCACTGATAAGGGGTTCAACAAGAAGGAAAATTATGTTGCAGCTTTATGTTTTCTTTGGGCCCAGGAAATGGATTGCTCTCGCCCTTCTTAGGTTATTGAAATACACATTATTTAAGAAATAGGCCAGGCAAACATGGTGGTTAAGGGAATTGTTAATTTCATTTGACTTATGTAGACTTTGTGGTTTCAATATCTAAGGGGGCTCTATAACCTAGTCTAGCATGATGCATGTGACTTGACAAAAAGCTTTCTCTATGGGCACTGACCACATGCCAGATGATTTTGACCATTTCCCTATGAATCATGTGTTGAGGATGACAGCTACTGGTAAAAATGAATTGGAAGTCAGTGTTTTACCTGAAACTTACATAATTTTATTAAGCAGTGTCACCCCACTAAATTCAATAAAAATAATTTAAAAAGTCAATGTTTTTGCCAATTTGAAGGTAATTGTATTAACTATTAATTATTGGGGATATGAAGACTCTTGAAAAAATGATTTCTTTTTGTTCTTAAGTCACACTTTATTAAATAGCAGAATGGTTACTGTTAAACACACTCAGGTGCTTACTTTTTTGTTTCTCAGATGGATCCCAATAGAATGTCAGAAGATGACACTCACTGCATTAATAGAATTTTCAAACTCCATGAAAACACAGATTTGCAAGACACAAGTCTGGAGAGTCAAGACACAAAATTAATACCTGATTCATGTAAGAGAATTAAACAGGCTTTTCAAGCAGCTGTGGGAAAGGTGAGTCCATATTGAAGGTTATAAGTCAAGGGCCCTCGTTGGTTCTACTAATAATGAAATTAAAATTGGCTAAGTGCTATTGACTTTATTCTTTTTTATTTTAAGAATTTTTAAAAGAGCTAAAGAGAATTGTCTTAAAGGATTAGCAGAATTGTTCTGAAGTTGTTGGTTGAATACGGTGAACAGAGACATTCATGTTCATGGAAATACTTCATTTTTTCTTTCCTTTCTTCCTCTTTAAAAATTTTTTACTTAGAGAAGAAATTTAAACTTATACTTGGAAGGAGGACAAATATGGCTTGTGGTAGTGAATCGGTCAGTTTGCTAGTTTGAATTCCCTTCCCTAGAACATTCCATCAGTTCACAGGACTTTCTGTTAGCTATTGCCTTCATATTTAGCTTTGTAGTGTTAGGATTTATTATTCTATACCTGTTGATCCAGGGCTCTGATGAGAATAATTGTAACTGGTCCATTGTTGTCATCTACAGTGAGGAGGCAGGCAAGAAGACCAGGAAATGATGTGATAGGTGAGATGCTGTGTGTCAGTTTTCTCATTTTCTGGGAGAGCTGGGTGAAAAGATAAGAAATGGGGACAGAGAAGACCAGTGACTTCTATTATGCTGACAGCTCCAAATGTAATAACTGCTTGTTTTACTTTCCTGGATAAGGTCACTTGAGAATTCATCAGCCTTGGAATTACTTTACTTACTGATTCCACGAAAAACTGGGTAGAGCCCAGTGACTCCAGTGCATGCACATCTGCACGGATTCTTGCACCTAACATATCCCAACCTCTAGTTGCATCCACCATTATATTCCAACTTCTAGTTGCAACTTCCTGGGATATCTTTAATCATCTTAGAGAAAATCCTCAAGTTATCAAGTTTCTTAAATCTAAATTGAATTTGAATTCAGTTTATTTTTAAAATATTCACTTATAGCAATAGTATTTTTTTTAAAAGTGTAGAGTTAGAGGTAGGGAGATGTAGCTATTTGTATAATACTTAAATTTGATATTTGCTATATTTTACCAAGTCTAAGATACCACCAATTTTCAACCGACTTTATTATTTCATGGATCACAAAGAAGTAAAAAAAAGTTGACTAAGAAATGAAACATAATATTCATGGATTCTAGTTGCATCTTAATTTTAAATTACATATAAAATGTAAAAAGGGGGGCATCATAGAATCAATAAAGTGTAGATTGCTTTTATAGTTATGAGAATATATAACTTATAAGTTTTACATTTTCATTATAATTAATGTGTAGGTGCTTAGATTTATGCAGCAGATGCATATTTTAAAATGCGGGTTTAAATTCAATCTTGTTTAGTTATAATTTTTGAGCTATAGCAACAGCAATTTTGCTAGTCTATTCATTTTTGTTGTTTTGTCCTCTTTTCATTACTCTACTTTTTATTCTGTTTCCCAAATACTTAATAATCTACCTTCAGCAATTATTTACATGTATTAGAAGTAATTCATTAGTTCAAAACTGAATTCCTAATTAAAGTAATCCAGGCTAGGTAAATGATTGTTTTCTAATTTTTTGTTTAGGTTGACCCAGATTGTACATCCTTACAATGAAGGGAAACTGTTAATTTCATTGGCTTAGTCTTAAAAGTTACCCATTGTATTTCTTCTGGAAAAATAAGTATGTATGATCAGCCCCGGTGATTTTGAAAATAACTAACATTAAGAAGAATAGATACTATTAATATTCATCTGAGAATGCAAGAATGATTCATCTTAACATGTCAAAGGAGGAAAACATTATCATCTCATAAACACTAAGAAGTGGACAGATTTTTTCTTTTATTTCTGATAAAATTCATTAGAAAATAAAACTAGATCATTTAGTTGATGTTATCTGAAATTGCTCAAATTAAGTTATCCAATGGTGAAAAACAGAAGCATTTCTCTTAACACAAGGAAGATGCCCAGTGTCCCCATGTTTTTACCACTCAGAATGTACTAGCTATGTAATTACACAAAAGAATAAAGTAAGAAAATATATAGATGTAGAGAAGGCAGAATTTGTGTTGTCATGTGATTGTATTCTTAGGAAGATTCAAAAGAAACTGAAAGGCTTCAAACAAAATAAAATGGTTTATAAAAATTAATAAATAAACACCATTAGCTGTCCTCATCTCAAACAATAATTAGAAAGTAAAAATGAAAAAATCTATTCATAACTTTTAAAAATCCCTAAAAATAAAACTAATAAAGAATGTACAAAGCTTATGGAAATAAAACTAGGTAAATCTACAGAAGCTTCCACCCCCCCATGTTTTATTTTAATTTACTTAGAATCCTGGTCCAAATATTACCCTTCACTTACATATTTGTACTCTTCAAATCACAATGCTTGTTCTTTCTTTTTTTTATTGTTTAAAGTTTTACATATGTCTCCTTTTTCCCCAATTGACACCCCCCTTTCCTCCTCCTAGCCATTCCCACCTGGCCAAACCCCCACTGCCCCAGTGTCTGTGTCCATTGATTATGCTAATATGCATGCATACCAGTCCTTTGGTTGCTCTCTAACCCTGCTTCCCTACCATTTGTCTCTGGATTTATTCTTGTTCATCAAATTATGTTGATCATTATATCCCACATATGAGTGAGATTATGTGATAATTATCTTTCTCTGACTGGCTTATTTCACTTAGCATAATGCCTTCCAGTTCCATCCATGCTGTTGCAAATGGCAAAAGTTACTTCTTTTTTATAGTGGCATAGTATTCCATTGTGTAGATGTACCACATTTTTAAAAATCCACTTATTTGCTGGTGGGCACTTAGGCTGTTTCTAAATCTTAGCTATGGTAAATTGTGCTGCTATGAAAATAGGGGTTCATATATCCTTTCTGATTGGTGTTTCTGGTTTCTTGGGATATAGTCCTAGAAGTGGGATTACTAGGTCAAATGGGAGTTCTAAATAGACACTTTTTGGAAATAAGTCACTAATCATCCAGGAGATGCAAATCAAAACAATAACAAGATACCATGTCACATCTATCAGAATGGCTATCATCAAGAAATCAACAAACGACAAGTGCTGGTGAGGATGTGGAGAAAAAGGAACCTTTGTGCGCTGCTGGTGGGAATGCAAACTGGTGCAGCCACTGTGGAGAATAGTATGGAGTTTCCTCAAAAAGTTAAAAGTGGAACTCCCATTTGACCCAGTAATCCCACTTGTAGGAATATATCCCAAGAAACCAGGAATACCAATCAGAGAAGATATATGCACTTCTGCAGAAGCTTTTACAAGCAGATTGGTTAATGAAAAGATGTACTATGCAAAGTTATAAGTAATGAAAAAACAATGACTTTAGGATGGAATTTATTGTATGTGTGTACATAACTTTATCTATATATAGAAAAGCCTAAGTGACCATTACCACTGGCGACCAGCCAGTAGTTACGATACTCACTGACCACCAGGGCCCAGATGCTTAATTAAAGATGATCAATAATGGCAGAATATTTACTCTTTTAGCAGTCTTTTGAAAACGTTGCCTCATCCCAAATGAGTAATATTAAGTATAAGCGATTCAGTACCTGGCAAGCCAGAAGGAGGAAGATCTGTGGGCAGATAGGATTAGCCAATTGCTCTTATTAAAGATGCATAGTCTTACTTATACTAATAGGTTAGTAATAACTCGTAAGATGAGTAGAACTTTATTTTAGTAATTTCACAATTGTTTTTGCAGTGTTATGGGGGAAAAGCCAAGAAAACCCACTTTACCTATTAACTGCAGGTAATAATATTACACAAGTAATACTTTTTAAAGAATAGGGACTTCATAATATATCAAAGTGTGTTTGGAGGTAGAATATTTCTTCCCCCAGACAGAGGATCTTTAGGAAGGAGACGAATGTTATCCATACCTTATCATTAGAACCAACCACTGTTTACTAAGTGCACACACTGTGCTAGGCACTTTGCCATAACTTCTCCTCTGTCTAATGGTTTATACTTTTTACCCTTGCCAAATAATGATTTTCCAAATGTGTTAGCCTTTGATAAGGATTATTGGTTAATGTGACATTCTACATCTCTTGCCAAAACAATCAGATTTCCCATTTCTCTTGCCAATGTTGAAAATAGGATAGATGTCTCAGGCGTATACTATAAGTATGTTTATATCTTAGTTTTAGTTCTGATATAGATATTGAGTGAAACCATGAAATGAAATTACATGTGTGCCTGCAATAATTATTGAGAGATGAACTCCTCCAGTGGTAACAAATGCTAGACATAAGCACAATATCACATTGTATGTGTGCAAAAAGTGGTGTTTACCCAGCCTGTCTTTGGTCAGACCAGTAATGCTGTTTCCCCTCCTTTTTTTGATTGTGGCTGGGTTTTCTTGGCTAACCTCCCCCCCCCCCCCCCGCCTTTAGCACAGAATTCTGAAGCCTCTTAGTGACCCAGCCCTACCAACCACAGTTTTCCAAGTCTATCATAACAGTCTATGACAATAAAGAAAACATTAGTACAAATATGGTGTCCGATTTATAAAGCAATTCCTGTTTCCAGCTTTGGCAGCCCCTGTGGCCTCTGCCAGCCCGAGGAGTAGAGCGGAGAGCTCAGGCCTAGGCATAGGCCTGCCCCACGCAGGTAGAGAGGTGCTCAGCCCGCACGCCTCTGGCCAGGCTTAGTGAAAGTCCTCTGTTCATGCACTAAATATCCATCCTGAGCACCTGGGGCTGTGACTACCTGACTTTAGTATGCCAGATTATTTATTGTACATTGTATACCTATTTGCAAAGAACTTCCTGAAATTTGCTTGAAAAGGTATTTGAAAGAGCGATGCCAGAGAGAGATCAATGTAATAATTGCACAATCACTTTGCTCTCCAAAGTGAGATGTTCAGTATATTCAAGTTGATCCGCCAAGACATGGGAAGGAAGCATGGAAATTTACATGTACATGTATTTTTTAGTATTAGCTTTTTTAAAAAAAGCTATGTTTTTGAGACCATTTTATAATGTGCCAAATATACAGGGGTGGGCAAAGTAGGTTAACAATTGTCCCCATGGAAAAATAATAAATAAATAAAATAATACAAGAATAAACATGTAGTCACAGCTGTAAACCTGCTTTGGCCAACCTCTGTACAGGAGTATTTTTCCTTAGTATTTAAGAAATATGTACATTTGGGATTATTGATTGTACAGCTCTTTCAGGAAAATAATCAGAAATATTTACAGATTGTGGAATGAAGCTACAGGCTCCATTGGGACGAGGATGACAGCTCTTTTGCTCATATTGTAGTATATCACACCTAATTTAGTCTCAAGAATGAAGGAAATGAACAAATAAATATTTGATGACTTATTAAACTCTGTAAACTAATATTTTGAAATAAAAACAGATACCAGCCAACTCATAAAGCCATTTGGAATGTTATAAACCTGGTTCTCATTTATTTGATGTATTTTCATTGTTAAGATTGTTAATTATTAATATTATAGCCTGAGGCAATAATGCAGATTAATTTTTGTTACAAGTTATCTTCATCCTGTTTCTCCCTTCAGTCCCATTTTTCTCAGCTCTCTTCACCTCTCCTTATCCTACAAACTCTATAGAAGTTGATCTGTAATGTGAACTAAAGACATGGCTCTGGCCTCTTTTATGAGTACAATTTAATAAAACTCCAATTTCACTCCAGAATATGAAAGGCCAATAACAGCTAGCAATAAGTTATCTTGTTTGTGTACTATTATATTCTTGACTAACTGCAATTGACCTTTGAACAACATGGCTTTGAACTAAGCAGAACCACTTTAACATGAATATTTTTCTCTAGCTTACTTTTTTGGAACAATATAATATACTAGTAGCCCATTGCATGATATCGCGTGCAGTAGGCCGCCTGCTGCGGGAGCCAGCAGGAGCAGCAGCATGCCTCCTGGAGCCATGCTGCTTCTGCAGGAGCCGGGAGAGAGCCGCCTTGCTTCCGTGGGAGGCAGGCCCGTGGTCCCCTCTCGGGGCCTGCGCTTATCCATGGCCCTCTGTAGCTGGGGAGTCACTGTGGTGACCAAGCAAGCATCCAGCCCCGGCCACTCCACGTCCGCTGCTCAGAGGCTCTCCATCACCACAGCAGTGAAGCAAGTCTATCATAACGTCTATGACAATAAATTGTCAATTCCGCCAGGCTGCTCACGCTGCCTCAGTGGCAGCTCTCTCTTCCCTCCTCCCCCTCCCCCTGGACTCGGGGACTCTGGTGGGGCTATCTTTGTGATGGAGTGAAGGTTAATTTGCATATTAATCTTTTATTAGATAGGATAATACATATAACATACAAAATGTGTTAATAGATTGTGTTATTGGTAAGGTTTCCTATTAATAGTAGGCTATTACTAACTAAGTGTTTTTGGGAATCAGAAGTTATATGTGGATTCTCAACTGTTCAGGGGCTGTTTTTGCCTGTTTATGTTTGTCATTTTTGTTGAGGCACATTTTGATTTTTTAAAATTTAAATTCTTTATTGTTTAAAGTATTACATGAGTCTCCTTTCCCCCCCCCCATTTGATCTCTCCCCAGCCGCTCCCACCCCCAGTACATGCCCTCACTCCCCTACTGTCTATGTCCATCGGTTATGTTTATATGCATACATACAAGTCCTTGGTTAATCTCTTATCCCTATAAAATACACACTCTTGCTTTACCTCATAGGTTGGACAATCTGTTCCAAACCCACACATTTTTAAGGATCAACTGAATTTCCCGGAGTCAGTGAGCTTCTGAGCCTCCAAATACTTACTGGAAAATGGGAAGTAAGACAAGAGAACCATCATTATTGAACAATGTATTCCTACTTGAAATTATGTTTTTATTTCATTGAGATCAGTACATACTTAACCTCATCTACAGGATTCACAATGTAAATGCAAAATATTCCCTCATATTAATAACTGTGTACCCCAAAATTAACAAGCTTTGATCTCAATGAAATATTTACTGTTATTTGGGATAGGCTATGCTGCTGTAATAGAAACCCATCATTCAGTGAACTAAATAAAATGCAAGTTTTCTCTTGCATGCAATAGTCTAGAGGTGAGCAGTTCAGGGCTAATGGAAAGGTTCCTCCATCCTCAGCAGGTACCTGCTATCTCTAGGACCAAGCTGGCTTCTTTATTTGTTGTTGTTTCCAGACAGAAGAAAGGGAAGAAGAAAAACTGAGGCCAGTCCCTGGGAAATGACACATCCTCACCTCTAGTAGCATACTATTGGTGGAACTTGTACATAAGACCACTCCTTGCTGCCAGGCCAATGTGACTCAGCAGTTGAGCATTGGCCTATGTGTGATCCAGGAGGTTTGATTCTCAGCCAGGGCACATGTTCCAGTTGTAGGTTCGATGGGGGTGTACAAGAAGCAACTAATCAATGATTACCTCTCATCATTGATGTTTCCATCTCTCTCTCCCTCCCTCTCTCTGAAATCAATAAAAACATTTTTTTTAAGGACCAACCTCTCTACCAGGGAGACTGAACAGTATTGTTTCAAGCTGAGCGGCCAGTGCCCACCAAAGCTTGAGGAAGGGGATTGCCCTTCTAATTCTAACTAATTAAAATAGAAGAGAATGGATTCTAGGGACAATGATAGTTGCTGATATTCACTAAACCCTATGTGAGCAAGAAAGTGGGCTCACTATGTGAGGAAGGATTAATTAACTCTGTGAATACACAAATCTATGAAAAATCTCAATGGTCAATATTTTATTTTCTAAAGTTTAAGATACTTTAGAATTATTTAGTTTGCAGAAAAAAGAAAATTAGAAGTAAATTTAACCACATGCATCTTTTTGAGAAATTTCTGAAAGTCTGTTTAGGCAAATGCCTCTGTGATCTTTGAATAAATCCTGACCATCATCTGCAGTTTGTAGTAAGTTTTGTGGATTTAAGAACAATAATTTTAAATCAGTAAGTTCATCAAAAAGTGTTTTTTTTCCTATATGTAAAGCTGATCCCTTAGAATTCCAATGTCAATTATTATAAGAAGCCTGTTTCCGTTTTTAAAACTAAAGTACATAAGAAATAAATTAGAATTTGATTAGATCTTAGCTGCTTATAATTGGAATTGTTATATAAATATTATTTTTTGTTTGCTTTCTAGTTACACACACACACACACACACACACACACACACACCAAAACAAGGGGAAAAAATTAAACCCCACTCATTATCTCTTTGCCTTTGTATATAAGAGTATGTATCTCAAAAAAGTTTCTTGTAAACCCACAAGGAAACTTGGGGTTTGGGGCACTGATGTTCCCAAATCAAGATGTTAGTAATGCAGTGGTTTTCCAATGGAATTTCATCGCTGTTTGCCATAACAATTTTGGGAATTGCAATTCAATCAAATCCAGTCAGATCTAGCATTTATAAATGCTATCTTTATGGGAAAGCTGAAGTAAGACCCATAGAATTTTCCTACAATTTTAAGGCCATCTACTTTTGTCCAACCATGAGCTATTGACTGTGATGTGTGCTCAGTCTCAGGGCAGACCTGGGACAGAAGATAGGATGGTTTGCAGGAGGGAAGTAACCTATAGGTGGTGTCATCAGAGCTGGGCTTATCTTCATGCTAGAAGTATCTAGCATGGTTAGAAAAGCCATTGTGATTTGACATGTTTTAAAAAATGGAGAAGAGGAAAGACATGCCTGAAAGAGGAGCATCTAATTATGTGGCATGGAATCTTGGGCTAAAAGTGAACAAAACAAGGGTCCTGGTTTTGAGAGGATGGTGGTAAAGGATAGACTGGATTGCTCCACTAGGAGTGGCTGACCCTAGGAAAAGTACAGCCTGTGGAATTGGAGAGAAGTGTGCTCTAGAGCAGTGTTTCCTAAACCTATTGCTCTTAATCACTTGGGGCCCTTGTTTAAAACAACAAATCCTATCTAATAAAAGAGTAATGTGCAAATTAACCATCACTCAGCTACACCCACAAGCTGCACCCACTAGCCAATCAGGATGAAGTATGCAAATTAACCCAACCAAGATGGCTGCAGCCAGGGAGCAAGCAGGAGGCTTGGGTTTCCCCAGCAATAGAGGAAGTCAAGCTTTCAGCACACCCTGGCAGGCCCAGGCCTCTACTCAAGGCTAAAAAGTTTCAATTATAGAAGATAAATAAATCCCAACAAAAATGGCTGTGGCCACGGAGCAAGCAGGAGGTTTAGGTTTCTCCAGCAATGGAAGAAGCCAAGCTCCCACAGCCTTGGTCTCCACTCAGGGCTACAAAGCTTCAATCAAAGAAGAAAAATAAATCCTAGATATCAGGGCCTCTGCTTGGGTCGTTGGGAGAGGGCGTGGCTGGTCTGCAAATCACCATAGGCCTCTCTCCCAGGCTACCCCATACCCCAAGGGTACCCCCACCCTGATCCCGGACATCCTTCAGGGCAAACAAACTGGCCCCGACCCATGCACTAGGCCTCTATTCTATCTAATAAAAGAGTAATGTGCAAATTGACTATCACTCCAACATATAAGGTGGCTGCCACAAGATGGCTGGCAGGAGAGGGCAATTGTGGGCAGTTGGGAGTGACCAGGCTGGCAGAGGAGGGCAGTTGGGGGAGACCAGGCCTGTAGGGGGGGCAGTTAGGCATCAATCAGGCTGGCAGGGGAGTGGTTAGGGGGTGATCAGGCTGGCAGGCAGAAGCAGTTAGGGGCAATCAGGAAGGCAGGCAAGAGAGCTGTTGGGAGTCAGCAGTCCTGGATTGTGAGAGGGCTATTCAACTGCCCATTTAGGATCGGGCCTAAATGGGCAGTCCGACATCCCTTGAGGGGTCCCAAATTGGAGAGGGTGGGTTGAAGGACACATCTCTTCCCCGCACCTACCTCCCCCCCCACCCCGCACACATTTCATGCACCTGGCCTTTAGTAAATAAATAAGAGGCTCCCAGATCTTTCACAAAGACTCTGGTTTGATAGTTCAGACTAGAGTCTAAGATTTTGGAAATCCTCTCCTAATAGGGCTGGGCTGTCTGTAAAGGAGGGCTGTATATAGTACCTAGGACTAAGAAGTTGTTATAAGCATCCTAAGAGGCAAGAGCCCCTGGAGGACAGGACAACCATTGGTGAGTGGAGTGACTGTAGTTGAGAAGTAGGGTCAAGGCTGTGTGGTGCAAAAAGGTGGGCCTTGGAAATTGCAGAGAGCAGTCTGAACATGACATGATCAGACAACAAATGTTTGCTTGAACTTTCTGAGGTTCAAGGTCTGGGAGAGTTTCCTCTGTGCTCAGTGGCCCCACCAAAATTAAGTGCCCGAAGCTCCCTAACCTGGCTGCGCCTGGTCCTTCTGCCTTCCTGCTGTGACTTGAAACACAGCATCCTGAGCCCCGCCTCCCCCCAGGACTCCTGGCCCTCACTGCCTTCAGTAGACTTTGTGGGATGGATGGATGAATGAATGACGGTTCCTTTTCGTGACATTCCAGACCATTCTTTGTGCAGTCAGTTTTCTAATTATCTTTCAAAATTCAGTTCAGGCATTGCTTCTGAAGGAGGCCTACACTGAGAGCCAGCTGCCCATCTTTGGGGTTAGGAACCCCTACTATGCACACCAGGCAGGGCTTCTTGCATTCACCCCGTCATTGCATCAATTGTACGAGTCTGGCATTCGGTCCGGCTCACTCACAGGTGATCTTTTCAAGGACATGGACTGTATGATATTTAGATTCTCTCTGCAGTGGCAGGCTTAATGAAAGTGTAAAGATCCCGTTTAATGAGTAAGTGAGTGATCTCTGCCATCCCTATTTTTGGTCATCAAATGACAGGTTGTGTAATATTGCTAGCAGCTTGCCATGTAAGATACGTATGGACTAGTTAGAGGCAATTCCCAAGCATGGTGCTTTTCCTGCCTCTTCAAGAGGGGCGTTTCTTCCCTCTTTGGAGCTTGAACACGTTAGGAACCTCGAGGCTAGAGGCCCTTCACTGGCCCTCTGCCCCTTGCCTTCCTGGCCTCCTCTGTCCACAGTGGCTGGCTGTTCCTCTTGGAGTCTCATCCTAGCAGTCAGGAACATTGGGATGGATGTGGGAGGGTCGGCCTTCTTCAGAGGAGACGAGGTTCTGTGAATGTCAGGAGGCAAGATTATGTTTAAGTGCGAGAAGAAAGCAGAGACATGCTAAATCGCACAGTTAGCCCAGGATGCCCCACGGCAGTTATTCCGCCAAACCCTTGCATGACACTTTTTAAACAAGTACCATAACACAAGACATTTTAAAATTGGGCTGTTTATGAAGACTAATATTGCTGTCCTAAGGTTGCTTTATGAAAACCCAAGGGGACCTTTAACTGTGGCAGAAGCTTCCTCATTTAAACCATGACGGTTAAACAATAAAAACTAATTTTCTGTTCCCAGTGCAGCCATCACACTACCAAGAAAGCATCTCTCTGCGTTAGGAAAACAAGGGCACTCTCTTCTTCAGCCCTTTGGTGGGGGAGAGTGCATTATCTGTTTGCAAAGATGTGTCTTTTCCAATCAGCAGACTCTTCCGAGAGGAATGGGCCCCTGGTGGCTGTGCTGGGGGTGGGAGGAGGAGGCCAGTCCACACTGTGTCATGCTCTTCACTGAGAATTTTGACAAATGGTCGTGGGATGGCAGCAGCTGATTCGGTTAGGAGGTGAAGGGATTCGGAGGTTAAAAGGGAGTATTCTAGTGGGAGGGAGGTAGAATGCACATTTAGAGACTTGGTCTTTGAGAGAATGTTTTGCATCAGTAATTTCTAGTAAGACAAAGTATTCAGGGATCAAAATGCAGTTACCAATTTTAGTCGAGATGGCTCTTACCTTCAGGATTAGAGAGCAATGCTCTGTCTCCTCTCTCCTCTCCCCTGCTTCCTGCTGGGATGCTGGCGAGGAGCTGCCCCCTCTGCCCAGTGCTCCCATCCCCTCCTGTCCTGGGACCCTGCATGGCTCTGCTCCAGGCAGCCCGGGCTGACCAGCACAGCCTTTGCTAGACCAGTCATGACAGACACCTCTGTCGCAAGTTGTGTTCTATCTTGCTTTGCTTTGAGATATTTTTGAATCGTCCCCATTGATTCTTCATATAGAACTGGGGGTCTCTATCCAGGTGCATATGGGATGACCCTCATATACTGTGGATTTGAAGGTCAGTGTGAGCTTTAGCGGTGGAGGGAAGCAAGAAGCTGAGACAGCGGTGCTAATCCTGTCTCCTCACTTGCTGCACAGCACCAGGTGGACATGTTTTCTGTGCCTCGTAAGCCAAGAACACCATGCAGATAAAACCTTTACAATTAAACACGAGCTGCCTGAGGGAGAAGCTGTACACAAAATCTGCACGACCCTGAGGGCAGGATCTTGCAGGGAAAACTGACCACAAGTAGTTCTGTGTGGCTGGCACCTTCGGTGCCAGGGGTATCCTTAGAGCAGTGGGATTAGGGGCCCAGGGGAATGTGGGGGAGCCTGGAGCAGAAGTTGTGTAAGGCCTGTTCAACAAAACACCAAAATCAAAGGGGAAAAAATTAACTTCCACAGCTGAAAGTCTTTTTAAAAGAAAGGTTTTATTAGGCCATTGCCAGGAAAAAAAAAAGAAAAAGAAAGAAAGAGCCTAAATACCAGAAACATGGATCCTCGCAGGGTTTGCAAACATCTCTATCCATCAAGTATCAGGAGGGAAGAAAGATGTAAGCCCTGCGAGAGAGCTGACATTAGCTGTAGGCAAAGGGGCGGGAGAAGGTGAAGCAGCAGCTCTGGGACAGGCAGAGCTCACAAGGAACGTTGCTCCCGGGGATGGGCTGTCGGCAGCGGGGAGCCCGAGTGTGACAAGAAGCGGAGGCTCCTGGAGTTGGGTGGTGCCTGGCTTAGAGATCTATGGAAATAGCCACTTGGACAGTAATCCCAAGTTCCAGCAGACAGATAGGAACGTGAGCAGTCTTTTATCTGAGCTAGTCCACACCTATTAACAAGACTGTTCTGTCTCCTTCATGGCCGCTGTTAATTTTCATTTACATCTCAGAATGTTCTCCCCTTCAAGCCTTCCGAGCCCTGTAAGGAATGTGGGCACGCTCCTGAAGCCCCAGGGCGGCCACTGGAGGGTTTTCGGAGAGAAGGAGCATGCGACCAGGTGGAACTCGCTAGGTGTGAGGAGAGCAGGCCGGGAGAGGAGGTAGAAGGCTCTTCCCGCAATCCCATGAGAAACGCTGGAAGCTTGAAGGAAGGCAGTGGTCCTCTCTCGGAAGAGCAGGGCCTGGGTTTCGGAGCTATTTTGTAGGAATAGAAAACTGGCTACTTATTTTCAGAAAGATCCCATGTGCGGCATTCACGTGCTAACGTGGCTGACGAATACACTATTGTAACAGTTTGGAGAAGAGTTACATGAAGGTTATCATTAAGATGTTAGAATAAATGCATTACATATGTTAACAAGTGTGTGAACCCTGTATTATATCTGTCAAACGGGGTGTTAAATCCTTTACAACCAGCCAGATGTCTCTGCAGCTGCTGCTGGAGTTGTGGAGGGAGGCAGCCACCTGAGACCCTGGCTATAGGCTGGTGCCAGTGGTTTCCAAAGCATCTTGTGTACAGATTCCTTCTCCTGTGCTCAGATTGACAGGCACCGCGCAGACCACACAATTCACATCACCATGCACAGGTGGGATTTTCAGTAGGATAAACCCAGACTCGGGCAATTTCACCTTTTCAGGGAATCTTTACAGCTGGGGATGTCCTCAGTGGGAACTTAAATCTACTTATGTTATTTTGTAAGACAAACAACAACAACAAAAACAAACAAACAAACAAAAAACCCACTGCAGTCAAACTAACTGAAGCCCAATTTAATAGCGTCACTCCTAAATTGGAATGTTATCCAAGTCTTCTTTGGGGCAGTCACCAGCAGAGTTTGCAGAGGCGGGCTTACTAGTAGCTATCATTTTGTGAAAAATGTTCAAATCCCCTGGAGCAAAATTCCCATAACTGCTCAAAGGAGTTGAAAATACTCTTAGGTGTTCATGTTTATTCTTATACACTACAATCTCTCCTAAGTGGCCCAGACTTATCGAAATTGAGCCAGTTCTGGGATGTCTCTCTCGGCCTGTGTTTGGCAAAAGATCCTAAAATCTTTAAAAAGAGGAACATCAGCCTGCCTGGTCCCAAAAGACTGAAGACATGGTCTGTACTCTTCATTTCCCCTGCGCCTGCCGCCGGGAATTGCATTTCTTGGATGTTGAGTTCAGGAGAAGTTGAAGGAAAGCAGTGTGAGAGACCACAGTTACACAATCACATCCATCTTTTCCTGGAGGCGAAATTGTGAAATCCCATTTTTCTGTGAGTGAAACAAAAGTTGAGATTAAAAAAAAAAAATCCATTATCCTTTGTTTTCCTGTCTACTCAAACATACTCTGACAGCAAAGATGAAAAGTTAATGCAGTCTAAATAGGAAATTACTACAATGAGAAGACTAAAAAAAGGTTGTGAAATTTCCTCATTTCTGTTGTTTTTAGACGTTGGAGTGGGGGCAGAGGGCAGTTTCAAATCTGTCAAGCCTGGCGGTGGCTCCCAGGCTTGTCAATGTTGGACAGGTCCACGAGGTGGCAGTGTGTTAGAAGATTTCTTTTATCCTTGACTTGGCAGAGATTTCCTTGGACACCTACCAGTGGTTTAGTTTTCCTTTGTGTCGTGTTTCGAAGGGTGAAATGAAGCTATCACAATTTAGGACCAATTATGCTAATCTAAAATTACTTAAATTCTCTGAAAAGCCTGCTTGTTACAGTGTAATCATAAATAAGTTCATTCATTCATGTGAATTTTATTAGTAACTTATAGGTATTGTCATGAGTACTTTATAGAACCCGGAGGGAATTCCTTTTGTCCCTTGTATGTAACAGATACTAAACATGCTGTGTGCTGAGAAGGCAGATCTGTGGTCTTCCCAGGGAGCAGGACACTGGGTTCTCTTTAGTGGTTCTTAGCCCAGAGATGAATGCAGGGCAGGCCTTCTGTCCCGCGTCCTCACCCAGGAGACTGCTTCTAGTTTCTGGTGGAAGGTGTTTGCTGGGAGGTGTGTTCAATCTGTCTACACTTCTCTGTAAATCTGTGGGCATTCTGACAGTGTAGACAACATATACTTGCATTGGATGCTTATCCAGAGGGTTTTTAGAAATTTACGTACAAATGGATTTAAAATAAGATAGAATGCTTTCTAAAAAGATCTTTTGCATTTGAATAATTTGGTCAGAGGAGAGGAATTAGGATGTTCTTTATAGTGTTTTCCCCAAATTAGATCAGAACTTTCTGAATTTAAAGTAACCAGAAACAATGCTTGAATAATAAGTTTAGGGAATAAAGAACTCTGCAAATTTTAAAACATTCCAATTAATGTGGCAGACATAGAGGAACAATGTGGATGAAAATGAATGTAAATTCAAAGCTTAAAAAGTAAATGGAATTGTCAGAGTGAATTTGAATAGTGCTTCAGAAGGAGTTTCTATGATCTTGAAAATGAAAAATATTAATTAGTAGGGAACTTGAGAATGATCCATGCTTGGGTGTACATAGCAAAGTATCTGACTTTGGGACAAATTGCTTCTGCTCTGCGCAGTGGATTTGGGCAGGATATCTCCTCATGCCCAGGACCTGCATGACTTAGTTTGGGAGTCCACCAGACGAGCCCTGAAGATAGCTCAGCCACCTCTATGCAAGCCCATTGTCTTCCCAAGCCCCTGGGAATTCCGAGGCCATATTTCCTGATGTGGAATCTCCTTTTTGTTAGATCCCCAGTCAAGCTGGGTCTCATTTCCTAGTCATTACTTCAGGGAAGGAACCACCTTCTTGATGGGTGTGGGGAAGGGGGGAAAAAAAGATTTGTTTCCCCTCTACCCTCCACAGTTCTCCAGTTGGAGCCCTGTAGCTTAGACTGACAAAGACAGATGAGTTAGAGAAAAGTACGTAAATTTACATGTTTATGTGACATCGGAAACTTTATAAGGAAATGGAGACCCGAAGAAATGGCTAACCTTAATGCTTTTACTGGGTTTGGTGAAGAGTGGAGAGGTGTGGGAAATTGTGATAGGGCAAAAGGGTGTGAGGTAAGGGCAGCAAACTGGGGGAAACTTAGCAAAGCCTTCATTCTGGTTTTTCTTAGCATCCTTTGGGCTTAAAGAAAAGGATGCTCCTTTCCTCCAGGTTTGGGGAGCATCTCTCACATGAGGGTCTTATGATCTGCTTCAGGGAATAAGAAGAACAAGTAGTCAGTCCTTTCTGTACTTGATGCCTCTCAAATTCCTTCAGTTTAAAGTATTTAGTATGCCAAGGTACCATTTTTTTGGAGGGGGGGTAGCATATTCTGAAGCCCATCACTGGCCATTAATATTTCCTCCCCCCAGCTTTCAGGAGTGTGTTTGATGACTATATCTTAAAAATGGGTATGGGCTTTTAGCTCTAAAAAAGAGTCAAAAGGCTTAGTCCTAATTTTATATGGTGGGTTCTTATTCTCTCTCTGCCTCCTAAAAAATGAGGTTAGTAATAGTTACCCAGCCTCTGAATCAAATATGATAATGTAAGGGAAAACACTGTGTTGGCTATGAATCTAAGAAATGATTTCATTTTCAATATGTGGAATATGTATAAGTTGAGAGAGTATCATAAATCTATGACTAAATAGTGGTATCACTAAAAAACTGCTCAAGGGAACACTGAATTCGTAATAATGTTCCTCACTACATGCTACATATTAGTATCACCTGCTGAGCTTCTTTTAAAAACCACTAAGTCAGCATCTAATTGAGTTAAACTGGCTGGGCTTGGGGCCAGGGCATCCTAAAAGTGTAGGCTTAGAAGAATGTTGTTTGTGGTTGTTACCTACACAGATAAATAACAATACTCTTAGGGTTCAAAAAATTGGGGAAGGGGTGAAGATACAAGAACAGATATTGAGAACACACTTGTTTGTAGAATAAGGTTATAGACACATCATGTAGTCCTTTTTCACTTGGAAACTTCCCTGTAGAGTTTCAGAGAGGAATTGCAATCCCTGGATACCCAACAACAGATATAACACGAAAACAGCATTGCCTTATGGGTTTTCAGCTAGAATTTTAATTCATTCTGGGTTATGACACAGTTTCTTATTTTTTATAGCACACTTTGCAAGTGCTTCTGTATGTTGCTGGTTATTGAATTTTCTTATAACAGAACAAATCTGTGACAGCTCTGACCTAGAAACCACTGATTAAATGGGCAGGAGAAGTTCATTCCCAGGTGGGAAAGAACAAATTTCCCTGCCAATTCATCAGTGACTGGATCCTGATGCTTCTTTCTCCGTCTCAAGCTTGGAGAAAACCTCAGATTGCCTGTCTCTGGTGTCTTTTGGGATGTGAGAAAGAGGGATTGCTGTTTTCAAATTGAGCCCCCAGGCCAGCAGCACTAGCTCACCTATTAGAAATGCAAATTCTCAGGCCCCACCCCAGACCTGGATCAGAAACTCTGTTTCAACATGACTTCTGAGAGACTGTGATGGATCCGCAAGCTTGAAAAGAGCTCCCACAAAGGCTCTTTCCATGTTTTTCTCAACAATAAGTGTGTATTTCTCAGTGGAGAGCCCTGAAACAGGAATTTGTAGACCATTCTTGTCATGGCTTCCTCCTCTGCTCCTCCTTTCCTTTCATGATGAGGCACAGCAGCGCTACAGGGAAAATGAGGGGTGGACAATTTTAAATTACTCTGTCATCAAGGTTCCTATTCCAATGTTTTAAGAGATAGTAATCAGTTAAACATATATTGTATATATAAATGTATAAAGATATATTGTGTTATAAATAGATACCCATTATAAAAGTATAAGGATATATACACACACACACACACACATATATAATTATATATACATACAGATATCTATATTTTACATAGGTATATAAAATCTATAGGGATACATTGTGCATATATAAAATCTTTGCTGTAAATGCAGCAGAGACCAAATCAGGAAATTCTATGTTAGGGTAGGACTGGAAATCCAAAGGTCATGAGAAGAGATGGGAGATAGGAGGTCATCAGGGGAAAGAAAGAAAACTTGGATGGAGCAGGGAGAAAAGCTATTCCTGGTAAGGGGCCTCTGTCTTGCACAACCCAAGAGAGGCTATGATTTGCCTAGAATTTCCTGCAGCTGTGCAGCGCAATGCCCTGTGTCAAAACGAATACAGAAGGTGGCCTGGGATACACTCTGAAAGCTTCTTTCTAAAAGTCAGTCACACTGTGATTTCTTCAGGACTTTAGAACAGGCACCTGAAGATTGCTGTGTTGTCTCCTCTAAGAGTCTTTAAAAATGAAATAGATTCTCATCTCTTGTGGGGGTCCTAAAGTTAGAGAAAAGAATTGTCTTATCTCTAGAACACTTCAAACTGTTAACAGTTGAAGTTGTGTTGTTGAGTCTGTGTATCTATCATCTTTCTCAAAGCGATTCTCTCCAGGCACTCACAGAATTAAGCTCCATGGCCTATCCTTTAAACACCACGGACGGGGAGGACGGGGATGTTCAGCATACATGCTCATCCCAACAGCAGAAATTAGGATCTCTCCAGAGCAGTTCTGGTATTTATACTCTGCTAAGTGCCTACGTGCATTATCTCAGTGACTCTTCACAATTACCTTATGATAGAGTTGCTATTAATATCCTCAGTGTAATAGGTAGCTGATTCAAACTGAGCACAGATTTGAACTGAGGTCAAAGCCCAAGGTTTTATTTACTACACCTATTTAATGGTAGCTAAGGTCTTGATTCAGGTGAGATGGAATTACCTGTTGGGTCCTTCATTCGTAGGGTTCACATTGAGATTTCAGTTATCTACACTCTTTATGGACTTGTGTTATTTCTTTTTCTGACTCATGCTTCTAAACCTCTGTTTGCAGCATTATTTTAAATTAATTATTGGTACTCCGAAAGCTCTTAGACTTCCAAGTAGTAATTTAAACATTATGACTTTTTAAAATAAAAAACTAACCCCTAGTAGCTAGGCATCATTCTGTGTCCTGTAGTGTTATAACAGAAATTCACTAATGAAATGGATGTAAAAAGAACCTCCCTAAAAATCAATACTGTCCTGTATTCTGTGGTAATGGTTATTTTCCTATTAACTTCATCCCCTTCTGTGTAACTGTTAAAAAAATTTAATTATGTTCAATTATTCTATGTTTTATAATTTACATTGTCTTTCATGTCCTCTTATTGTCCAAAGTATTTTGTTAGCTAGTATGTATGCAGTCTACTTTTTTAGCACTTCAGCATAATTTTTTTTTGCTGCACTCCCCTTGATAGCTACCTAGAATAACAAGGAATTTTACCCCCTGTGTATTTCTGGCTTATTTTAAAGGAAAGAGGATTCATTTATGGTGTGCCCAACAGCCCTAAATTCTTACTGCTTTGCCAAAAGAATGTGTAAACAAGATTCTTTCTTTTTATTTCAGGAATTGCAGCATATTGTTAGATCTCAACACATCAGAGCAGAAAAACGTAAGTTTGGATCTGTATGAATACTTGAAATTCCACAAGGTCACTTGTCTTTGGGCTAACATGGTTTCTCTCATATCCAGCTACAGCGGAAGGTTCATGGTTAGATCTGGCCAGGAGGAGCAAGCCTGATACTCAACCTTATGCTCATCTCACTATTAATGCCTCTAACATCCCATCAGGTAAGTTTCATTTGCATCCAGCTTGAAAAATATTTCAGGAGTCATTTGTCAGCCCCATTTGAATACTCAGATCTATTATTAACCTTTTACCCAATTGTTGAGAGCCTTTAACTTCTAGATCAGAAGACACTTAGTCTTCAGTTTTTGATCCATACTGTGGAAACAGTGATTGGCAAGCATGTCAGAATGGACATTATTACTATATTAATTTTCAGATCATCAAGTGATTTATTTTAAACTAGAGGCCCAGTGCGGGAGGGGGTGGGGTGGGGTGTGTGTGTCGGGGTTCCCCTCTCAGCCCAGCCTGCGTCCTCTCACAATCCAGGACGTTGCATGCACCAGTGACCATACTTTTCATACAGGTGAAAAGCATCTTGCTGTTGTACGGGCAGCTACATTTTTTTTTGCTCTGATTATAAAAAGGCAGTAGTACCATTTTTCCCATCTTATGGGAGGAAAAACTGAAGCAGAGAGAAGTTAAATAATTGGCTTTGTGCCACAGTTGTACATATCAGAATCAGGACTGACCACAAAATGTGCAAGCCGGAGTCCATGCATGTCATTGCTGCATAATTCTCTTTATTCAGTGTTAGAGTAGCCTTGCTAGGTTTTAATTTTTAAATCTAAGAGACTGTACCCAATAATAGGGGAGGGTCCCTAGGCTTGGCTGGTAATCAGGGTCAGGGTGACCAGTGGACAGGGCGATGGGGGGGGTGTTGGCACATACTTTGGCTGGTGGTGGCCTGACATCACCCACTCATCTGCCCCTTCCCCTGCCACAGCCTCCAGAAGCCTCCCTCTGGGACGGGGAGCATCTACCCCCTCATGGTCAGTGCAAGTCATAGTGACTGGTCCTTCTGCTGGTTGTTCTGCCTTTCGGTTGATTTGCATATTAAGGTTTTGTTAACCTAAGGGTGATTGCCAACTAAGTTTGCATAACTGGGAAGGACAATCACTTGTTGTGCTCTTCAATATTTACCCAAGCTAAAGTTGACACATCCCCCTTGCTTGTGAGGGGTGAATTTACCCAGGAGTCATATACTCAGCTATCTCCTGCAGAATGCCAGGTAGACGCTTGACAGAGTGACATTTAAGAGGCAGCAGCCCTCTTTGAAATGAAACATAGTTATCCTTCCCAGCAGGTTATCACTTTCTCTGGGGAGGGGTGGGGTGGGGTGGGGGATTCGCTCAATAAACTGGAGACCTGGTTATCTTTTGGAAATGAGGAAAGCCAGAGCTCTGGGCCTACATCTACCTGAATGCCCCAGCTGTTTCATCACATAATTCCCACTGCTCACTCCATCTTGGGGTATCTGAGCACCAAAAATATTACAAGGAACATTATGATCAATTGACAAGTGAACATTATTGTTATTATTATGTCATTGATTCTAACACACACCATGTGTTAGGCATTTCACTCTGATTGCCTGTCTCTAAGCATTATTACAACCCTACAAGGTAATGGTTAAATCAGATTTGCAGACAGGAAGCTGAGGTCTCACATAGTTTACCTTCTCAAGGTCATGGTGTGGCAGGATTAGAAGTTGAGTTCAGCTCTAGTTGATTCCCAAGTTAATGCTTTTAACAAGAGGTTGTTATCTAAGTACCTTATTGCCAATTGGATTAGTCAGAGGGAGAGAAATTCATGTTCCTCTTTTTTTTATAAGAAATAGATTTTATAGGCAGGGGATCTAACGCTTGACTGCTTGGGTTTGTGGCCCCACTGTACTGTATACTGGCTGTGTGACTTTGTGCAGATTATTGGCATAATTTGTGCCTCAGCTTCTTTATTGGGATGGTGGTGGTATCTACCTCATGGGTAGCGATGAATACTTAATGAGGAATGCAGTAACATTCCTTTGTGGAAGCTGACATTTAATAAGCACCCAGTGAACACAATTTGTTATTGATATTTGAGTTTAATTAAATAATTATACATATTCCACTTTGTTCTAACAATGATTTAAGGCAGATATTTCTTGGAGTTAAAAAAAAATTAGGTTTTAGTAAACAATTTTGAAGCAACTATCATCATAGCATGAGCCATGGAGGGGTTTTTCCTGACACAAAACATAGAAAGTGAGAAACCAACTCTAGTTTTCAGAGGATTTTCCTAAACTACCTATGCTGTCCCAGATACTCGCTTCATAAACAAATTTTCTTTCTGTGTGTGTATGTGTCTTACATGTAGCCACACAGACTTTCTGAGTGTAAAGCTATTTTGCATGTTAGCAAAGGCAATCAAATTAATACTTGATGTATCAGCTGTGTGTGCTATGGATGTACTGTGCATTTATCTCTTCAGTTCATTTCAAAGGGCATGTGAAAAATATTGCATTAAACTGTGCCAAAGTCTGTTTGCCAAGAGCAAGCATTCTGCAGTTTCAAAGCTCTCTCTCCAGGCACCTAGAATCAAATCATTGCCAAAAAACAAGGCAAAATTTCTGGTTACTTTCCAAAGGCTATTAAATTTGAGACTGAGTGATATGAATTATTGTATGCTTCTGTTTAAGAAAGTAGAATTTGCTCCTCTGGCTGGGTCAATAAGCCCTTGAGTCCATCTATCTCCCAGTTTTGGCCAGTACTAGATGCTTCATAGGAAGATGTCTTTATTTTGCAAGTTAAATTTTGGGCCTCTGCTTCCTACTTATTTATACATAAGAAAAATCGAAATCTGCAATAAATTTTTATTGATTTCAGAAAGGAAGGGAGAGGGAGAGAGAGATAGAATCATCAATGATGAGAGAATCATTGATTGTCTGCTTCCTGCATGCCCCCCACTGGGGATCAAGCCCGAGCCCACAACCCCAGTATATTCCCTGACCAGGTATATGCCTTGCCTGGGAATTGAACACATGACCTCTTGGTTTCTGGGTCAATGCTCAAAAGCTGAGCCACACCCAGCTGAGCTGGCAAAGCTTCTTGAATGTATTTTATACATTGGGAAGTATTTTGTGAGGACAGAATATGTGGCTTTCTTTAGGGGGACCCTTGGACTAAGTATTTGTAGCTATCTTTTCTCCAACATCTAACAGCAGTGACCATAGAGACTGGGGGAGGGAGCTGGAGTAACAGGCCATCAGCATGCTTCATGAGGATGGAATCCCAGATCTGCCAGGAGAAGGCTTCACCCTGATCACAGTGTATCTCATTCTGTTTCCCACTATTGTCTGTTCAGGAGTCCTTTCCCCTCAGTACACAGTGTGTATTCCATCTGCTGCTCGATAGTTTCCCTCAGGGCCAGCACCCTCCCTTTCCTCAGCCCACTTGTATTTGATCCAAGTCCTCCTGTCCTCTGGCTCCTTGTTTCCTCACTGGGCTGAGCTCTCCGGCTGCCTCTGATTTCTGAGCTTTCACTTTCAGTTACTTTAACTGAACTTCAACCATGTGCTATGTGACATGCAGAAATGAAAATGTCATATTTTTTGTTGTGTATGCCCATTCCTCATTTTCTCCTTTACTTGTGTGGTTAGTGCCTTGAGGGAGAGAGAGATACATTGCTTTATATAATTCTCAATTGTGGACAAAGGGAATGCCCATAAAAAGCACAATGGTCATTTATTAAATGATTGATTAACTAAATTGATCATTGAATGGATGAATAAGGGGATAAAAACAGATATGCTTTATAGGAAATGACACGCCTCCTACCTGATTTTAGCTAGTAGTGGGAGTGGTATGTATCAAGGGTCCTCCCCTCTCTAATTCTTATTCCTTCTTTGCCTTCCCAAGCCATATCTCTGAGCCTTTGGTTTAACCCTAGCTGCTCTATCCCACTCAGAAGGTAGACTTCACCTTTGTCATTCTACTCCTCTCTAACAGCAATCATAGGAAATAAACTATAAGACAAATAATTGATTATATAAGTATTGAATTCAGGAGTAGCATAAGAAGGAAGGAAATGCAATAATTTGAGATGGGAAATGTCTTGGATTTTGTTAGCTTTGTCAATGGGTCGTGTAGTTCTATATCAGTCTGGTGGAATTACTTACTAGTATATATGAGGATACGACGAATAGTCTTGTAGTCTCATCTTGACTCACTTGGGACCGTGGGATGATGTTTACATCTGGAATGTTTTAACCTAGGATGACCTATAGTGGGTCCTGGAGGTAGCTGTGCCTGTAAGGTCTTGTAAGGCTTGTTCTAATGCCCCCCCCCATGGATGAAATGTGGATTTTAGTAAATATATTGTCCCCGACAGAAGGATTGGAACCATTGGCTTTCACTACAGAGGCCTAAAGATGAGTTGCCTCACTGTAGCTTGGCCTCTGTGCATTCTTCCCCTCCTCCCCATTTGCTCCACCACCTGGCTGGTTTTTGGAACCATATGCTATTGAGGTCTCCAAGCTGCCTAATGGTTCTACGGAAATAGTAGAGCATTCTCCTTTTTGCAGCTTTCTAGCGAAAGCTGCAGGTGCTCAAGGCTCCACAGGATTCAGACTAGTCTGGGAAGATAGCCAGCATGGACTTATGATTCTGCGAGAATCTCCCAAGTAGTCAGTGTAACCAGAGGGTTGCCAGCTCTGATGGATCTGTGGAAACTACTTTAAGCCTAAGGCCTACCAGGGCCTGATTTTTTTTTTTTTTTTTTTTGTGGGTGGCAGGCAGCAGTGGACTTCTCCTTAGCTTCCTTGGCTTACAGGCTAATCCCAACCCTGATTTTAGGCCCTAGAGCTTTGTTTTGCCTTGATGAAATCTTAACAATGATAGTCCTCATTTAGCACAAGTATTTACTAGTACAAGGCTTCTGGAGGAAAATGTATATTTGGATTTTCCACAGCATAACAACTTTCCCCCACTAGTTGATACCTACTTGAATAATAGGTGTCTACATAAGCACAAATGAATGATTAATTGGGTTTATCATAGAGGTATTGGCAATTTTTAGAGACCTAATAAGACACACTAAATCTCTAAAATGTTAAAAGCATTGGACACACTACTGATTTAGAAGATTCTTTAGAAACTTTTACTGCTCCAGAGCAGTAGCATGGGGATAGCTGTCACCACATTTCAGGGGGGGGGGGGGGGGAGGGACTAAAAGAGGATTATGGTCTATCAGGAGGTTGTCACAAAGGATCCTATTAAACAATGTCACCCAAAAATTTTCATAAAAAATAAAAATACATAAAACCACAAAATAAACAAAGGATCCTGTGAAGTTGTGAAGCTGTGGAGTGCAATGCCAGGATTAGTTCTTTTGTGAACTTCGCTGGGAGTAACTTTTTAATTATGTGAGACTGGGAGGTATTTGGACTCGTGGAGGTGGGGGAAATTGGTGGTGATAATAGAGTTTTAGGAGTTTGACCTTTTAGTCACAATTACTGTACCATTTCCCATGATTAAAAGAGAAGATAGAATCCTGTGAAGTATGAAAGTTATGTATACATATTTCAGGCTTCCTCTCTACTGCCTTTAGCTCATTCTCTTCCTTCAAACTTGAATGACTCTCTGCTTCTGTTGGTTGCATCCCGTTTCTCCTTTGTGTTCTCAGGTTCAGCAATAACAAAGTCACTCTTGATCCCTCTGGGGGACCATCTCTCCTTCTTTTGTATTTCAGTAGCAATTAGCTGCACCTCTCCTGTCAAGGTTCATGACTTGCTTCTAGAACACATACTATACTTAAGCCTGAGGAAAGGAAAAATGAGTTTTAGTCATTGTACCCTTTCAGGTGCCTAGCAGAGAGCTCTAAGTTATCTTAATCTATTTCTCCACTTTTAGACGATCAGTTCTGAAAAGTTATTCTCCTGTTGGAACAATGACATGTATTTTTTTTTATTTAACTCATAGAATTGGGAGGATGTTTTTGCCATCGAAGGGGTGAAATTTAAATCACATGCCTCTTCCCTCCTCAGGTTCCCACAAAGTAAGTCTGTCCTCCTGGTACCATGACCGAGGTTGGGCCAAGATCTCCAACATGACTTTCAGCAACGGAAAACTAATAGTCAACCAAGATGGCTTTTATTACCTGTATGCCAATATTTGCTTTCGCCATCATGAAACTTCGGGAGACCTTGATACGGAGTATCTTCAGCTGATGGTCTATGTCACTAAAACCAGTATCAAAATCCCAAGTTCTCATACCCTGATGAAAGGAGGAAGCACCAAATACTGGTCAGGGAATTCTGAATTCCATTTTTATTCCATAAATGTTGGAGGATTTTTTAAATTACGGTCTGGCGAGGAAATAAGCATCGAAGTATCCAACCCTTCGCTACTGGATCCAGATCAAGATGCAACGTACTTCGGGGCTTTTAAAGTCCGAGATATAGATTGACACCCATCTTGTGGAGCATATTTTGTATTTCCTAGGATGTTTGGGAACTTATCTTTGAAACGAACCAAAAAAGATGTACATAGGTGTGTGAGACTACTAAGAGGTATGACCTACGCGGTATAAGAAGACTCTATCCAGCTTTTGACTCTGTAGAGAGCATGTGTATTTATAGCTAAAGGGAGATGTTAGACTCAAGGTGTGTTACAGTCTGAAGGTTTCTTACACAATGGTTTTAAATTTTGTAATGAATTTCTAGAATTAAACCAGATTGGAGCAATTATGGTTGCCTTTATGGAAAACTGCATTTGGGCTACAGGCGGGGTTAATTCTCTGGATCTAGCCCCTTTTTATGTGCCATTCTGCAGTGGAAGCAGAGAGTGTGTTACCTAATTGCAAAAGGATGATCATCTATATTCTAAAGGGTTATGTTCTTTTGAATTGTTACATCATGCTGGAACCTGCAAATAAATACTTTTTTTCTAACGAGGAGAGAAAATATATCTATTTTTATATAATATCTAAAGTTATATTTCAGATGTAATGTTTTCTGTGCAAAGTATTGTAAATTATATTTGTGCTATAGTATTTGATTCAAAATATTTAAAAATGTCTTACTGTTGACATATTTAATGTTTCAAATGTACAGACATATTTAACTGGTGCACTTTGTAAATCAGCTGGGGAAAAATTGCAGCTAAGGGAAAACTATTGTTTGTTAATATCAACTGTATTATATTTCTTCATTCTTTTTAACTTAATAGATTTTTCAGACTTATCAAGTCTGTGCAAAAAACAAAACAAAACAAAACAAAAAAACAAAATTAAAATGGATGCCTTGAATAATAAGCAGAATGTTCGCCACGAGGTGTCTTTCAAATTTAGAAGCTAATTAACTTTAGTAAGCTGACATCACCAAAAAGGATATATAATGGGAGACTGGAATCTGTCAGGAGTATTTATGTAATTGTTGAACAGGTTTTTTTTTTTCTATAAGTGCTGCAAACTGTAAATGTTGTTTTTATTTTAAATGGAAAATGTATCAGTGGCTTATCAGCAAAAGAAACCCTTTTTTAATTGAGTGAAAGTTATTTTATACTGTACAATAAAAACATTGCCTTTGAATGTTAATTTTTTTGTACAAAAATAAATTTATAAGGAAATCTGCCTGTGATTTTGTGCTTCTCTTTTATATCTGTGATCTTGTCCTCTCCAATATGGTAATGTGGCTTCTACCTTTCCAAAGGTTATGGAGGAATGCAGATTCAATTAAAAATTAGGAAGAGATTCAATTAAATTAATGAACCTTGGAATTTGAAAAATAACTTACAAGGTATCTGTATGCAAGAATGTAGCCAGATAGAGAGCAGAGGCTTCTTCAGTTAAAAAAGAAACTTTTATGCCATGCTCCTGAGGAAAAAATGAAGCTTTGCACAAGTTCACAATGCCTTGCAGCAGAACAACTGTTTGACCTGGAGGAACCCCTGAACATATTGTACCTTCCCTCAGGGAGGAAAGATTAGCTGTAGACTGATCCTTATCCTCATGGAAATGTATCTGGGTGAGTTCTTCAACCAAAGCAAGTTACCCAAATGAGAGAGAGACAAGAAAATAAGCAGCTTGGGGAGGCACAGGAAGCCATCATTTAAGGCACTTGGATATTCGTGGATAATGTTTCTTGATGGTTGTGATAAGATGGAAGGAGAAAAAAAATAGCAGATGTTACAAAGAAGAACTTATAAATTTTAAACAGCAAAGCTTTGATAGAGGGACTCACCTATTGACCAAAATATACCTATTGTCTTAAAACTATTAGTAAATCTAGGGTAGATTGATCCAAAACATGGCTCCCGTGTTGTACCCCTTAGCTGAGTCTTGGTTTAAGGAAAACTAATTTTGAAAAGCATTTGGGGAATTTCTCTACACCCCACTGACACAAAGTCTTATATAGAGAGCCTTACTGGCTTTCCTGGCCCCTATAATGTGGTTCTGTCATTGACAAACATTCATTCGTTCATTCCACGTTATTGACTGAGCACTAGTGGTGTGCTAGGCACCATGCTGACAAGGCTCTGAGGATAATATGCAGTCTTTCTGCCCTGGAGTGGTTTTTGTTCAAGTGTGAGAAGCTCCAGGATATGGGCATGTGAAGTGTGTTGTGGGAACAGAGAGGATGCTGTCAGATCCAATCTGTAGGATCGCAGAAGCTCTAGAAATAAAACAAGGCTGGGTAGGAGGTGGTCTGCAAGGCTCCAAAAGTGAATGTAGATTACCCACTAATATTTTAACTTGTTGCAACTAATTTGCAATCTTTCAAAGATGACCTGGAACTGAGAGTCTAGGGATGGAAAGAAACTAGGATTTAGTCGTAAGGTTCGAGGCGCGGGAGATGGGAGTCAGAGACCAAGACATTTTAACAGTGGGGGTTTATTATGGAAGAGGTAGAGAAACCAGGATTAGAGGAGGGGGAGCAGAAGAAGGGACCCAGCCTGACTGCCTCGGGACTGCCTCACAGACCTGGAGAACAGTTCACAGACCTGGAGAACAGTTTGGGAGAACAGTGTCAAGTGGGGCACTGAAGACACCTTTTAGGGGAGGAACAGGAAGGGATGGGACCCAGGGCACTCGGCATGTGCTGATTGGTGGTTCGATGTCTCTGAGATGTCTCTGTGGCAGATGCTGGTTATATCATAACTCCGCCCAACAGAGAGCATCTATCTGGTATACAGGTGCATCGGCTAGGCTCTGGACCTCCCCTCCTGCATTGACCTAGCGCTAATGAGAAAATTCAAGGTGGCACCAACCAGAATGGAGGACTCACATGGCAGATGGTCTGCAGGGCTAAGGGAGATCCTCCATAGAAGACCTTGACTGTAATGCAATTTTTAGGTATGTTAAAGGGATTTTAGAGCTTTGCTGGAATGAACCTATGACAATGAACTGGTGCACACTGGCTTGTTTCTGAAAGGAGGCAATTGGATCAAATGAGTGTTCCAGGAGGTGTGGAAAGGGCTTTTCTTCCTTCCTAGTGATGCTCACTAGGGTCTGATATCCTGGATCTGATAGCAGGATCCAAACCCATACTTTCCCCATTCACATGCTACTTTTTAACCCCTGCTTTTTTTTTTTCTCACCCATCCCTTTTTCCACTTCCATTATGTATGTATTGTAACCCTTTCTTATTATTTTCCCCTCATCCCCTTCCCTGGCTCTTGCCTCAGAGGACAGGGGACCATTTAGTTTCTCTGTGATACTTGGGGGATAGGAGGCTGCTGCATCTGATTGAGAGGTAACAAGATCATGTCCACACTCAGCAACATCTAACTAAACATGTTGAGGAGTAACAGGATCATGTCAGGGAGCTACATGCTTCCTAAATTGTTTTTTCATTTTAAGTAATCTATTTCAGTCTTCTTCCCAACACATCAAACCTGAAGAAAGAAAAGCATGAAAATTTAAAGTCATCTGTCTTCTTGAGTCAACTTACAGAACTATGTCAGAGTTAGGCATCCTTGCATCTTTCCCAAACACCATCTATTCCACAATTCTTGTTTAGTGAGGTTGCTTCCCTTCCTCCTGCCCATTTTCTTCTGCTTTCTGCTGTGTCGTTCATCTCCATCAGGCCATCTTAGAAAAATATCCAGAGAAGATGATGATCTATTTCCTCAGTGACTTAGGTGGGAATCAGAACACTTCAAGCCTCACCCTTTCTCTGTCCAATTATTGACTCAGTTTGAGATAGTGACATAGGGTTCTACTTGTACATTTTGGGAATACAACTCTGATTCAACTTTCAGTTCCAGGTTTAGCCTGTGGAGATATTCTGGGCACACCAAGCATGTCCTCATTTCACTCTTGGCTTTGCTGATAGATTCTTTAGCTTCTTGGCTAGGAAATTGAAATATGTTTCCCAGTAGCTGCATTTATAAATGCTAATTAGTTATTGATTCACATTATAATGATTTAGCCTAGTGTCACTTTTTATAATAAAATATTTGTACACTTTGAGTATTAGATTTTAGCTGTAAAACAGAAATCTATCCTTTTGGTTAGTAACACTTCTATGACACTTCTACTCTTCTATTCTTATAATTTTAAAAATTCGACTTTGTAATAATCTCCTCTTCCCTCCCTTCTCCTTTGTTGACTGATTTACTTAAGAGGAGCTTGTTTTATTGCATCTTGACCAGTACTCTAACTTTTGTGGTGACAATTTCTTTGATTTTATCAGATGTGGATTAGTTATCACATTGTTTATATTGCAACATCTGAGGAAAGTCTTATAGAATCATTTAAAAAAATTAAAGTACAGTTGACATACAATATTACATTAGCTTCAGATACATACCATAGTTAGTCAACATTTATGTTCTTTATAAAGTAGTCTCCACATGAAGTCTAGTAACCATCTATCACTACACATGGGCGGACATAGAAGGTATTGTGCTAAGTGAGATAAATTAGACAGTGAAGGATAAAACCATATGATTCACTTATATCTGAGAAACAAAACAAAAAACAAAATAGAATCTTTTGTTTTAAAAATTCGAAGAGTTGTTCCTTCCTGTTGGCCAAGAAATAAACTATAAGTTACTTACTTCATCAGTAGCACCCAGAGCTAAGTGGGGACCAGAGCTGGTTTTAGAAATAGTAAGTGCTCTTAAAAATTAATAAATATTTTAAGTTTATGTATCAGTGATCTAAAATCAGGGAATGGCACTCTCTTGGACAAAACCACTTTCTCCCTCTTCCTATAGATTTTGTAAAAGCTTCATTTTCTCAAAAGCCTCATCTCCACAATCTCAGATTGGTGGAATGAAAGTTCCTTAGGATACATGAACATCATTGAAAGAATGACCATAGATTTGGGTGTCTATGGACAGGGTTGGACACTAAGGTCCTTTGTGTGTCACCTTGGACAGGTGGTCATCACTTGGATTTTTACTTTCTAACCCTGTGATGCAGGAGTCACCGTATTGTGTTAGAGAGTTGTAAGGATTGATTGGCTCATGGGGGAGGCTCAGCAAATAGGAGCCACCATTATTATCCTTCCTTCCCATTTGTTATATCCTCAGTCCTAAGGCTCAAGCATGCCCTTTGACCTCTTTCTCTCTAGCTGCTGTGCAGGGCCTGTGTTGAGCAATGCACTGTGCTCTGGCTTGTGGCAGATACCACGATAGATACTGTATTCATTTCCTAGGGCTGCCTAAGTAACAATTATCACAAAATGCGTGGCTTAAAACAACAGAAATTTATTATCTCACAGTTCTGGAGACCAGAAATCTGAAACGAAGGTGTCATGTGATCACAATTCCTCTGAAGGCTGTAGGGAAGAATCCTTCGTCTCTTCCTGCTTCTGGTGGCTGCTGACAATCCTGGGTGTTCCTCAGCTTGTAGCTGCACCAGTCAAACTCCACTCCTGTTGTCACGTGGCCATTTTCCCTGTGTCTTCACATGGGCCTCCTTCCTTGTGCATCTGTATGTCTCAAAATCTTCCTCTCTTCATAAAAACACCAGTCATTAGATTTAGGATCTACTTTAATCTAGTAAGACTTACTCTTACCTTGATTACATTAACAAAAACCTCATTTCCAATTTAGGTCGCAGGTTTTGGGTAGACATGGAGTATTGGACAACACTATTCAACCCAGTATAGATATCAAATAACTTAGAGTCCAAGAATAAATAAGTGTCTATAAATATCTAGTTTGGTGTGTCTGATCTAGTTCAGACACACTAAACTAGAAGGAAATTAATGTCATAATAGAAGTATAACAATGTGCTTGTACTCACCTAACCAAGTAAGGACTTATTTTCATTGAAATATTAATGAAATCACATTCAGATTTGAATAATTGTGATGTGTTTGTGTTGGCTGTATATTTTCATGAGATTATGCTGGGATTAGGACAAGGCTGTTATGCAGGCTCTTATACCCTTCTTCCCTCTGAAGTCTCCATGCCCCCAACCCACCCAACACACACCAAGGTGTCCTGGCCTTGATGATGGCCTCTAAATAAAAGAAGAAAAGTTCATACTCAACTCTAGGGAGACACAAATAATAAATAAGACTTATCTAAAATACCTAAATAAGGAAATAAATCATGAAATAGGAGAAGGGTGTCTAGAGGAGTTTTCCTAAATCTCAAGGTTCAGAGACACTACATGTAGTGGCCGGTAAAAGGAGACACTCACAGAGCATCAGACAGACACCAGAGACAAGAGCAGCATCTCCTATCCCCTTCTCTTCCACAAAAGTGCCAACACAAGTGACCCATCATCCAAAAGGCAAGTCCCATCCAAGTTCAGGCTCAGGTCAATTCAGGAGAGATGAGGAGAGTCAGACCCATGGGAATGTAATAGGTACACCGCTTGCTAAGACTCCATGTCATTCTGAGTGTAGTTTGTCTAGAGGCTCAAGAAAGATTCAGCTCTGGGAGAAGACTGGCAGGATCCACAGAAATGCACCAGAGACCGGCTACTTGGGGGTACAGGGGGTATCCCCTGCCAAGATATGGGGAAGCCCAGGGTGGGAAGGAACCTCAAGTGCCTGTGATTCCCAGGCAGAATGGGCCAGATGCGAGGAATGGGCTGGAGCTGCTGTCAGCTCTCCTGTGGGGTGGCATTGGGAAGCTACCGTGCCACTCTGGCCCTGAAACAATGAAAGGACCTCCTGTCCTGGAGCTGCTGTAACAAATTTGTCAAAAACTTGGTGGCTTAAAACAACAATAAAAAACTTTATTCTCTCAGAATTCTGAAACCAGAAATCGGAAATCAGGTCATCTGCAGGCCACACTAACTCTGGGGGCTCTCCAGAGAAACCTCCTTGCCTCTTCTAGCTTCTGGTGGCTTCCAGAGCGCCCTCTGGCAGCTTCATGCCTCTCTCTGCCTCTAACCATGGCTAACTCCTCTTCGCCTTGTGTCTTCTCTTCCACAAAGTTTCTATTTCTTCTAAGGACACTGTCATTAGATTTAGGACCCACCTGGATAACCCAGGAGCATCCAATTCTAAGATCTTTAGTTACATCTGCAATGACCCATTTCCTAAACAGGGCCACATCCACAGACTCTAGAGGATAAGATATCTTTTTGGAGCTGCCATTCAATCTACTATTCTAGGGTAGCCTCCAAGTGACCATTTCTGAATCCCAACTATTAATGGGGCCAGTCACCCTGATATCTTTCTTTGTGGTACAATGGCTTCCAGGAATAGGGACGCCACTGAGAAAGGTAGAGATTGGGAAAACAATTAATAAATGGAGTTCTCAATGATGCAAAACCTTGGGATCTGCCACTTTCTAAAACTGTGAATGCCTGGAGATGAATCTCAGAGGGGTAGACAAATATGAGAATGTTGCTGTGTTAAGGAGATGGGATTATGGATATTTTCTTTTTAAAAATTTCTGGACTCTTGTTGCTGCCATTGAATTCAACAATAAAGAGCATCAAAACTGATATTTTCACTCAGGCCTTGCATCATGGGCCCTAAATTAATTTACTGCAGGTAAATTAATTTAGGGCCCATGATGCAAGGCCTGAGTGCTTCTGAATTAAAATGCCCCTGAGGGTGCAGAAATACCCTGAAGGAGAGAGGAGCCAGCTGTTCTTCTGGGAAGAAGTGACTTCTCCCCAGGGTTCTCCCTTCAGTATTTACAGCCTTTGACTTAGAATGTGTACAAAATTCGGAGCTGAAAAATCTTGTAGGAACCAGGCTTCACACCCAATATTCCCTCCTAACACTGATTTTTCATTTATCCAGGACAAGATAAAAAAGGACAGTTTCAAAGAAGGAGCATGTTTTCTTGAACACTTTAAACAAATTCAAAGGCTCAGTTATTTTTTTTTAAAAGATGGCTTGACAACCTGTGCACCTTGTTTTCTGCACTTAACAAGGGAGTAATCTTGACAGACAAAGACAAGTTCATTGAAATATCCCCTTAACATGCAAGCTGCTTAGGTAAAGATAGTATTCTGTGACATAGCTATTAAATAAGGTGTGCGTGTGTGTGTGTGTGTGTGTGTGTGTGTGTGTGTGTGTGTGTGTTTACCGGATTGTTGAAAGGAACTCTGGAAGCTGAACATTTTTGTTTGTAATATAATGAGCATTTAGTAATAAAGTCTTTCTTTTGAAATAAAAATTTGGTGTTTAAAAACCCAAGAATTCTTATTTAAGCCTGAGATATTGGCCCATAGAACTCAAACCCTGCAAGCTTCAATGTCTGTAGAAATACCTACTTGCTCAATACCATGGCAAGAGTTCTGATTTTCTATCAGTAAAAGCAAACGTGGTTAGAAAGCCTTTTTAATCATGTTTGTTACAGTCAGGTCCTTTGGAATTTGTGGTGCACTCTTAATATTAACGTCTATAGCCTTTAGTTATTTTTATTGGGGACTTAAGGAGATCCCTGTGGCCAGTGGTGTCTCAGAAAGGAAAGGGGCATTCTTGCCCTGGGTCTACCAGAATGCAGATGCTGAACTAAGAAGGATAGAGCAATTTTTAAAAATATATGTTATTAATTTCAGAGAGGAAGGAAGAGGGAGAGATAGTAACATCAATGATGAGAGAACCATTGATTAGCTTCCTCTTGCTGGGATGGAGCCCCCAACCTCAGGCATGTGATCTTGACCAGAATTGAACCTGGGACCATTCAGTCTGCAAGCTGATGCTCTATCCACTGAGCCAAACCAGTTAGGGCGGGTAGAGCAATTTATTCTGCTACAAATTAGTATTTTAAAATACCTGTTCAAGATCTTTTTAAGAGGAGAGTGATACATATAAAAGGGCAGACAAGGAGATTGCTGGTGGCAGCAGTAAGTCTCCTTTTGGATGCCCTAAACAGTTCAGAGCTGGTCCAATCTGATGCAAACTTGCATATCCTACTCAAGAAAAAGGATTCTTGAAGTTCATTAGAAACCCCTTGCATAGTACCTTTTTGTTAGAGGAAAATGCTTAAGAGTCTGACCCCTATGGATGGCCTCAGGGGCAAAAAATGGATTTCTTCCCATTACAGAGAGAAATTAATATTCTCTTCATTTCCATCTTACATTTCAAGTGCCCCAGGCATCTACGTCTTCAGCCCACCCAGTTTGGCTCTGTAAAACATAGCCCTGCATTCATTAGTCTTTCTACAAAAGAGAATTTCTCTTCTCCTCAGTGAAAAGGGCCTAAGGGCTATATTATATAAAATTGTTAAAAATTATCAATAGATTGACTATTATTTCCATGCATTTTTCTTTGGTTGGACCAATAATTAAGAAATAACTTCTATTGCCAAAGATACTCAATATCATTCCTCCCATGTTTAAAATTTGTGGATTAGACAATAGCAAGACATGGTTCTTTTCTTTTCAGGTTCAGCTGAAAAGGGTTGAGAACTTCCCAGGATTGAACATTCTGCTGGGCTGTTTTTATCCATAATCTCATTTAACTCTCACTATAATTCTATGCAGTGACTACCACTAACCCATTTTATAAAGTCATAAATATTAAATGACATCTGGAGTGGTGTGTGTGTATGTGTATTTGAGATTGGAATGTAAGAATTCAAGGTTTCCTTCTTCCTCACTCCTGCTACTGCAGACAATGTGACTGACGTGGTTCCTTCTATCTGAAATGACACATGGCCTTTGTTTTGTTTTTTTTTTTTAATATATTTTATTGATTTTTTACAGAGAGGAAGGGAGAGGGATAGAAAGTCAGAAACATCGATGAGAGAGAGACATCGATCAGCTGCCTCTTGCACGCCCCCTACTGGGGATGTGCACGCAGCCAAGGTACATGCCCTTGCAGGAATCGAACCCTGGACCCCGCAGTCCGCAGTCCGACGCTCTATCCACTGAGCCAAACCGGTCTCGGCTCACATGGCCTTTGAATCCTGTGTAAGCCCCACCACTCCATGGGTCCATCAATCATCTTTGCCTTGTGAACCCTTACTGTTCTTTGAGTTTTAAACACACAATGTAAGACTTTGCTATCTCTTGTCTTCTGCCAACATTTGGTTGTTTCTTAAGTCAAGGTCTTGCTTTCCAAGGAGTGTGGGCTGCTTCAGTATGAGAGTGTTCTCTGTGCTTCTCTTATGTTCCCAATGGTGCTGAGGGCAGAGAAAAACTTGATATGTGCTTAATGAACACATGATTGATGAATTCACCTGTGTCCTCTGTCAATTGTGAGCATCCACAGCCCAGCTTTTGTTGTGTGACTTGTAAGGGTCCCTTAAATTTTTGCCCAATTTTTTGCTGGGGTTACTCAGGGTTGGGTGAGTAGTGGGAGGGGCAATGAGGCCAAAGAGGCCATTTTGGCATTCTGGGCTTTTCAGGTGTAGTGCCTTTACACAGAATCCAATGGCAAGGAACAAACCAGAAAGATGAACAAATTTGGTGTTGAAAGATCAGAGATCTAATTTTGTCTCATCAATAATTGTTTCATAATTTTGTATACAACACTTAATTTCTTCTAAGTCTACTTTTTATTCATAAATTGAAATAATAAAACCATATTTCTTATCTTGTGCTGTTGAGGATTTAAGTAAAACAATACCGGTAAATGTGAAAACATGTCACAAAAGTGTATCATGGATTGAATAGTATTGTTATTCTTGAAGCCAGTGAGAGCAGTGGCACAATTAGACCTGCCCAACATCCAGCAGCTCAATTCTGCTTTCCCATGCCGGCTCATTCATACCCTCTTAGGTGCCATCTCCCAAACCAGCAATCATTTTGGGGGAGATTTTAGGGGTCAGTAGGGGGTCAATTCATGCCCTGGTCTCTATGTTGACATTTCTTCAAGTTAATTCTACTTTATTTGACATTTCAAGTGATTTTTCCCCTATTTAACTCTGTTTTCACATTTTATAGACTGAGCTTATCTCTTCCATTTTTTTTTCTTTTCTAAAAGAGAAGAAAAAGGGGAAAAAGAAAAGAGAGTACATTTCAATTATGGTAGCAATGAATCACTATATCTTTCCTGCAGACAAAGTGAAAATGTCCTTGAAGTAGCAATCATTTGGAGTCTTAGAGCCAAACCATCTTCTCTCTCTTTACTGAACAGGTCTACAACCTTCCTCTCTCAGCAAGCCTATGCTGAGCCTTGTGGTGAAAATGAGGGCAGTCCAAAAAGACGATGGCCTAGGTAAATCTTCTGCATCACCAAAAATCCTAGTTCCCTAAAGTACACCCCTATCTATTGGTTCTTTCTCTTAATCTAAAATTCTCACAGGATAGAGTATCTAGCACTTGGTAAGTATGCAATACAATATTAATAAAATTTAAACCAAATTTCAGAAAAATTAAAAGACAAAGAGTTATTTGTATTCTAACAGAAAGAACATTTCCCAATTGAAAAATGGCTCACTAAAGAGGAAGAATTTTAGACAGCAAGGGTTGGTTAGAGAAGAGATTTTATTTTGGGATGAATATGTGTGTGTGTGTGTGTGTGTGTGTGTGTGTGTATTGTATTCATGTTTATTTGGGTAGTGTATAGTGTAATGTAGAATGTTTTTATCTGTAACAGACAACCTGAACTCAAAGTGCCTTATACAATAAAGAAATTAGAAATTTTTTCTTGAATAATAAGAAATTGAGAGCTTGTTATAATATATCAAGGCTTTTGCAGTATTCTGATTGTTCTCTCTGACTTGTTGTTCTTTGTGTATTGGCTTCACCCTCTTGGTGTTAACCAAATAGTTACAGCAATTTTGAGCATCCAATCCAAATGCAACAATGTTCAGAAGAAGAAAGGGACTATGTCTTCATAAGACATTCTAAGGAGCAGGGAAACCTTTCCCAGAGCATCCCACATAATAACTTCCTACTTTTGATTGCCCAGGAATTGGGTCAAGGGTCCATTCTGAAATCCTGTGTAGTGCTGGCTATCAACAATATGAATATTTAAAGTGAAGGAAAAGTTGCTATATCCTCAATTCTCTATTTATAACAGAATCTCAATGTTTTGGGACCAATATGAATTTTGAAGACATATCTCATGTTTGGATATTCTTGAATATTTCTACCAAGTCTTTGGAAAGCTTGAGAGCTTTGAGGAATGACCCAACTGACCCAATTTTAAGGAACACTTAACTGTTAACTGTTTAGCAGAAGTGTTGCACCTTCCTGAGGTTGTTGCTGGGAAGTGTCTTCCCAGCTAGTAATCTATTTCCTAATCCCCAGGTCATGGACCACATGATAGTCCTCAGTAATGGCATGAGAGCAGAATGAAATGTCACCTCAAGGCAAGTGATTAAGAAGGACACCTCTGGCTGACAGTAAGATGACACTAAGTGTGTAAACAATAGCAGACTCATCAGGTGGAGGGAGTCTAGGTCTCTGAGTCTTCAAGTGGAGCAAAACCATCTGTTGGTCAGGTACACTTGCTATGTGGGTGAGAAGTAAACTTACATTGTGCTAAATCACTGATATTTTGGCATTACTATGGCTGGCAACATTATATTAACTAATATGCCATATGTCAAGGCAAAAAGCAGGAGTTAAGCTCTTTTTAAAGTTCTTCCCATGAAGATCTTAAATTCTAAGGTCTATTTCTATACCCTGAATATCTTAGTGTCAGTGTCTCCTTAGTCTAGTCTCTATATATTAAATACCCACCTATCAGGAAACCCCAACCTTTCATCCCAGCATCATGCTCACAACTAGTGCATCTGTCCAACTTTGGTAGATTCTATCAAGACAGGTCTTAATTGGTCTTTGGCCATTAAGATCCTTCAGAATAGTTTGTGTCCAAGTCCAGTCTCTTTCAAGATCTCTTCACAGTGGGAGTTGCAAACAACCTTTTTTAGTTAACTACTTGTTCAGTGAATAACTGTTAAGAAACACACACACACACACACACACATACACACACACACACACACACACACACACCTCCCCAAAACAAACTTAAATGTTAGGCTTACATAGTATAAATCCTTTATGAAGAAGAGAAACATATTACCAGCTGTGCAATTTGTAAGACTTCCTTTCTCACAGTGGAGTAAGAGACGTACTCATTCTCACAACAGTTTCAATGTCCCATTTTGAAGAGCAGAGTTAACTTCTTTTCTTCATGTCCCTCTCATTTCAAATAGTCCATTTGGGGGTCTTCTAGGAACAGCAAATTGGCCTGTTGCTGATTTATTCATAACTTAATGGTGTCTGCCTTAACTGGTAAAAACCAACCAAACAAACAAACATGGAAGCTTTGACAAGTAGGAGAATGATTAAATCCTCAGTGGAGGGCAGCTGCTGTTCTATTAGTTGGATGACATAGTATTAGAGGTGGGTTGATTTTGGTCTTCCAGCTGCATGCCTTAAATGGGGCAGGTCAATTCTCCTGAGACCTGGAACCTTTTTTTTAAATCTATTTAGGCTGAACCCATGTAATTCCATTGTGGTCTAAGATTCCTTTGACAGTGGTCACAGGCTCTCCACTTTCTTTCTTATTCCTCTCTCCCTCACCCTCACTACTGTATGATGGATTGATACCAGAGCATAAGACCAAGATGAGAATAAATCTTTGGAAAGCTCGGAAAGCTTCCAACCTCTCAAGAGAAACCGCCTTCTTGGTTCAGATGTCCACTTGCTGCCCAGTGTTGTTCTATGTGTGAGATAAATAGTCAGTTCTCAGGAATGCCACAGCCTCCTTAGGTCTGCAAATCACAACTGTGATTCCTCCTTACCTGGAGGAAAGAAGAATGATTGAACTCTGCAGAATGTTGGCAGGCACTACCCTGAGCCAAGAAGTTTAGTAGCGATTTACACCTCCATTTATTCAGGTTCCAGTAGTGCCAGATAGGCAGTGGGGAATAAAAGAATGAATGACTGAATTCCTGACTTTTAGGAACTTAGAGAAGAGACTGCAAAATTCCATGTAAAGTAAAAAGTGTTATAATAGGAATATGCCACTGGGGCTTTGGGAACAGAGAGGAGAGGCACGGTGTCCACCCGGAGAAGTTCAGAGAGGGCTTCCAGGAGATAAAACCTAAACCAGTCTTAAAATTGGGGTAGGAGTTAAGCAGGTAAAGGATTGAAGAGAGAAGGGGCAGAGAGTAGAACCTAATTAAGAAAGATGAGAAGAAAGTTGAAATTATAGAGGCTTTGGGCAGTTGAAGAGAGGGAAGGAACTCCAATAAAGGTAGAGTAATGAAGGAAGGATGAGGAATAGAGTATAAGAATGAAGACCAAGAGTGGATTTCACTATGTTTTCTTAGGTCTTCCTTGTCACACCAGGGCATATTTTTCCACCCTACTTAACAGTGAAATACAGAGCCAATGGAAATATTTTCTGCAGAATAGTATCTGGACTTCAATAATACAACTTGCCCTCAATTCTTTGTGGGAGATGTGTGCTCCTCTGGAAATAGAGTGAGTTCTGAAAAAGGCGGGTCAAAAATGGAGCTATCACACCGAGGCCTCTGGGAACCAGCCCCTCCATGATCTGTTTCTTTTCATGGAGACACAGTGAGAAGTTTTCCCCAGGGGCTCAGCTCAGTAGAATCCTAATTGTGCTTTTGGAAGTGTGGTAGCAACTGCTGGTCTTCATTAACATTCAGTTCTCTTCTCCTTTACATCATCCAAACAGATTATGTATATTTATTTCCTTGAGACTGGATAGAGGAGGCATAGACTTGTTCTAGACCATAGGTTGTAGGCTAAATGACATGTGACACAGGAGCATTTAATTCCCAGTGCAAAGTTGCTTGGAGGTCTCTTTTCTTTGCTATAGAAATCAGTAGCACTCTATATGCCATAACTCTCAACATTATGAGTCTGTGAAGCATACCCTCCCACAATGTAGACCTAGCATGAGCAAGATATCAACCCTTGTTTTTCAAATTGTTTGTTGGCACAGCATAACCAAACCTATCCTGACTAATACAGAAGGGCTCCTTCTTCCCTTGGACTTGATGAGTTGCCACCCTGGAAGGATGTTCAACAGTAATACGCACAACTGGCCCAGGCTCTTTATGGGGCTCCCAGTGGTGAAGAGAGTAAATTTTGCAATTCCCACAAGTTGGTTTCTTGTCAGAATTCAAGTGAGAGGGAACTATAGGCTTGGTTTAAGAAATTGGTATTGGTAAGGACTTTTATACTATTGTGTACAGAACACAAACTGGAAGATTTTCTGCAGCAAAAGCTCATTAGCACTAATTCATTTACAGCCATGTGACCCTCACCTGAACCTTTCCTGTCATGTTTACTTGGCTTACAAGTAATTCTTTGGGGCTGGATTTCCAGTGTGCACATAGTTTTCTGAAATTTGAAATTCCCCTTAAATTTTCTGCTTTGGTCAACACACTGAAGATTATCAAGAAAAACTCTCTATTCTTTTAGCATTAGTTCTTTGTGGCCTGGAGCCTATTCTAGGCATGTTCCTCCAAACTTGTGTGGCTGCTCAAAACATGAGATCAATAACCATTTTATGTTTCTAGATGACTTAACAACTGTTTTGGATTGATTGTACAACTGGCCCAATGATGGTAGAAATTGGTGATTAAGATGACTGAAAAACATGTTCCCAGCTGAATACTGACAAGTAGATGTGGCCAAACTCTAGTCAGCACTTCCTGCTCAAGCTTCCTGCATTGCTCCTAATCCTCCTTCATAGTGCTCTGCAAGATAATTTCCTAAAACACTGTTACAGTCATGTAATTCACTTGTCCCAAAGCCTACATCATTTCTCAATGACAACCAACTAAGTGCAAAACATCTACTGACATCAACCTCTTTCTGCAAGTTTTGGTCCTATAATCTCTGTACCATGAGCTCAGTCACACCAAAATACCATCTGCTGCCTCATTGACCATACACACACTTTCAAACCTTTGTGATTGTTCTCTCCCTTTTCTCTATTTCATATCTGTTTCTCATGCTTGAGGAGCTCAACCATCACCTTCTGCATGAAGCTTTCTTTATCCTCACAGCCATCGGTTAGTCAGTCCTTTCTCTGGACACTTTGGTTTGGTGCTTAAAGGTTGAATGGTAATTACTTATTTACCTATTTGTTATCCTTAGTAGTGTAGGGATTCATCTTTGGGCAGAGGCTGTCCAAGGATTATTGAAGGAGAGAAGAAAGGATAGAATGAAGGAAGGAAGAAAGGAAAGAAAGAAGGAAGGAAGGAAGAAAGAGGCAGAAAGGCAGGAAGGCAGGTAGAGAGGGAGAAGGGAGGGAGGAAATAGGAATGAAGAGAGCTGGTCAATATGCTTCCTACTATAAATCCCAGTGCTCTTCATCTTCCTCTCAAGTCTTATCTGGCCAAGTGTGCAAATTAAAACTGAAGGTAAAGAGAAGACCTGTAAGATAGTATCTGGAGGGTGTCTAGCTGGCCCAGGTTGCTTTTCAATAGCCAGCTTGAAGAGCATAAGCAACAACCGTCCCCCTCCATGGAACAGATGCTCCTCATTTTGCAAATGTTTTACTGAGAATCTCTTCTGCGCCAGGCATGTCCCAACTGCAATAGATATTTAAAAAATGAATTAAACATAGCCTGTAGTGTTCTACAATTTAGTCTTAATCTTCTCTGGAATCCCCAGATTCAATCTCTTTTCTCATCTCACAGAACTATCATGTTCTCTTTACCTGTTTTCTGTTGTTTCTAAACCTGGATGTCACTGCCCAAGATCCCCCTTCTCCACCCTATCTTTGGCTCCTACATTTTAGAGAATGTTTCTGTTTTCATATCACACTGAACCTGAATGATCAGCCTCTTATATTTTCATTTTGCTTTCCCCAAATCCACTTTTCAAAGTATTCTTCCTTTCCTCCCTTTCTATTATTATCCTCACCTTATAGATGGGAAACTGAGGCAAGAGAGATTCAGCCACTTGGCCAAGGAAACACATTATGTGCTATAGCTTGAGTTCAAATCCAGGTAGCTGCACTCTGGACGTCAATAGTCAGCTCTCTATTATGTACAATACAGTGGGACCAGGTGTATTTTGTCTTTCATTTGCTATTCATTTCCCACCTAAATATTTGGCAAAAAAAAGTAATGAGAATGAAATGCAGTCATGTTCTTAGATGGGAACTGGGTGCCCTAATTTATGAGGTACCCTAATGAAGTACTTCAGAGATGTTGCAGTGGGAAGAGGTTTGGGTTTAGGATTTGGATTTGGTTACAAGTTCTGGTTCAGGTTCAAGCTCTGCCATTTGCTAGCTCTGTCAACTCTGAACAGGAAGACTCTGAACAAGTCTTCTAAGCTCTCTCATTACTAAAATGTAGATATTATTGCTGTAAATTGGTGATTGTGGAGCTGGAGGGGTAGAGAATGAATAAACAGACATGCCCCTCACTGCTGGGACAGACAGGAAGAGGTGGCAGCAGCCAGCCAGAGGGGAACAACATTCAGAAAGCACCCCCCTAACCACTGATGATACTAAATTAGTAAATAATGTAGAGTGTGTGAAGCAAGAGTGCATGTGGTGACAGGAGCCTCCTACATGGGGGCCAAGGACAAAATGACCTTGGGGGAAGTTAATCTCCTTCTTCCCATTCCCTGAACCTGATAGGGAGAGGCCAAGAGCAGAAAGTGGGCTTCTTCTCCCTCCCAACCCTCCAGACTCATCACCATCAGGGTGGGGGTTGCACTGGTCTCACTTTGGGGTGGGAAGAGGGGAAGGGCTTTTAGTGGAAGGTGGGACCACAGGTGAGCTGACACTCCAAGCCTCTAGTCTATGCTCCATTGTTCTATAAGTTGTAAAACAAATTAATTAAAAGATAAATTACTAATAACCTAAGTTGGTGCTGGCAGAGCCTTAAACCCAAGCATGGGGCCCCTCTGGGTACAGGTTCTACCCTGATTATGAAAAGTCTGCTCTGAAGTGATTATGAAAAGTCTGCTCTGAAGTGATTATGAAAAGTCTGCTCTGAAGTGATTATGAAAAGTCTGCTCTGGGCAGCCGCAGACTTGGGTACTCTGCTGCGAGGCAAAGCTGGCTTTGTGGGGAAGGTGGGATTGTTTCAGTCTGTGGAGTCTTCTAAAGGCATCATCAGAGCCGGGTTTCATAGTACAAAGCCCCAGTGTTGGATGGAGCACTTCTTAGGTTCCTTGCCTCAGACTCTTCTGTTCAGCCTGTTCTGCACACCTTTATAGAGAGACCAGATGGCTTTTGTTGCCCATCATCTAGTGGGAGAATGGGTTTGATCCTGATGTTCCAGGGCTGAAGTGATTACGAAAAGTGAAAGCAAATGCTAATAAACCCTAAATGCTAAGAGAGTCACATGCTGGCTTTAGGGAACTATTTACATCTGTCTATATTTTAAACAGAGGTTTACAATGGCCAAGTTACATTACTCACGTGTCACTGTTAGACATGCATTTTATTGGACACAGGCCCTCTACAAGATATTACACTTTGGCCTGAACTGGTCTGCTGCCACACAATCGCTGCTAACTTCTACCGGCAGGGAGTACCTTGTTAAGAATGCCTCATCAAAAACGAGGATAAGTTCTGTAGAAGTGGGTTGCATTCTTCAAGATAGGAGAATCAACTTATATCTCACTATAGGTGCAGTCAATATATAACCTAAAAGTACCAGCATGTTGAGCCTTGTTTCGAATTCCACAGCCATCTGTAATAGAAGTGCTCCTCATACAGTTTAAACTTTATAAAAATTATCTAAGACTACATATGTTATGCATTGTATATTTTATCTAAAATTATAATGTTGTTTATGAAATTTATTAAGTTCTTAATTAATTAATAGAGTTGGGGTTCATTTTCCTTAATTTTTTTCCAGCTTTATTGAGATATTATATTATACTAGAGGCCCACTGCACAGATTCCTGCAAGAATAGAGTCCCTTAGTCTGGCCTGTGCCCTTTCACAATCTGGGACCCCTTGGGGAATGTCAGAGAGCTGGTTTAGGCCCAATCCCCGCAGGCTAGGCCAAGGGACCCCACTGGTTCACAAATTCGTGCACTGGGCCTCTAGTATGCATACAAGATTTTTTGGTTAATCTCTTCCTGCCCTTCTTCCTCCCCCACTTCCCTCTGAGAGTCATCAGTCTGTTCCATGTTTCCATGCCTATGGTTTCCCCTCCTGAATTGACTGTCTGCCCCGCTGGGGGTCAGTATGCATCACAGCTACTGGCTGTTAGCCAGTCATTTAGGCTTTTGTATACTAGTATACAGATGTAACAAAACATAGCTTAAGATGTACATGATGATTTGATACCTGTATATAACATGAAACGATTATTAGAATTTTAAAATTAATATAATTATATGGATGATTCTTTTAAAAATTATACAACCAAAATGCATTAAATTTCTTAAAAGGTCCATATCCTTTGACAGAGAAACTATCCTAGAGAAATATGAGACAAATGTATGTGTAAAACAGAGTTTATCAAAATTGCAAAATACAGAAAATAACTTAGTTATCCAACAGAAGAATGATTACACAAAAGATGATATTAGAATCAGCAGTTCTGAATTTGAAAGCAAGCTCTGTTTTGGCCAGTGTGGCTCAACTGGTTGGGTGTCATCCAGTGCACCAGGAAGTTGGGTTTGATTCCTGCTCAAGGGCACATGTCTGTGTTGCAGGCTCCATCTTGCACAGGGGGTGTCAAAGTGGAGCTTTCTCATAAATGTTTCTCTCTCCCTCTCCCTTCCTCTCTCTTGAACTATCAATAAACCATTCTTTAAAAAAAATTAAAGAAAATGAAACCAGCTCTTTGACTTAAGACTTTGTGACCTGAAGCAAATTAGTTTTCTCATCTAATCCATTCATTAGCTACTTCCAAACACGCAAACCAACCAAAAAACCACTCCAAAAACTCAGTGGCTTAAAACAACAATCATTAATTATCTACTGCCACGTGTGCAGAGGCTGACGTGGGCCTGGTGATGGTTGCGCATGGCTGGCACTGCTGCTTCTCACTATAGGTCGTGTGTCTGCTGGGTGGTCCTGCTTCACATCTTGACTCCTCCTCTTGGGTCTGGTGGGACAATGAGCATAAGAGAATGTCATACAGTAATTTCTAACTTATTCTATTGGCTAAAGCAAGTCACCTTGACCATGCCTCAAATCAAGGACTCTAGCCAAGGAGTGGTAAAAATCACACGATAAAGGTTATGACTTTAACACGGGGATTCTCAAATTTGACACTAGTGACTGGGCAGATTATTCTTTCTTGTTGGGAGCTGCCTTCTGACTTATTGGGTGTTTAGCAGCATCTCTGGTCTCTATGTACTAAATGTCTGTAGTGCCTCAACAATTGTAACAATGAAAATATCTCAAAAAAAGTCTCCAGATATTGTGAAACGTCTCACATGGGAAAAAAGATTCCTGGTTGAGAACCATTATTTTGTAGGGAACGGGGAAAGAATTAGGTACAATAATGAAGTGTTCCACTGTGAGAGTTATAATATTATTGATCTCATAATGTTTTCAAAGGATTCAATTCAATTGTTGCTATGTTAATATGTTTAATAAATCCTAGCTTCTGTTATGTTATAGCCATATAACATTAAAAATTATATTTTTGAAGAATTTATAATATTGCTGGTAGCCTTGCACAGGAATCTGTGTGCCAGTAGCTTGCCAGCAGCTTCTTGCTGCCCTCCAGTAGCTCTCCACCCACTGCCTCACCTTCCTGTAGCTCCCTCCATCCCCCTCTTCCCTGTCCTCCTTAAACCTTGCTGCCCTGCCCCCTCCTGTAGCTCTCTGTCACCCACTTATAGCCAGTAACTTGCTGCCTCCCCCAGTCCCCCTATAGCTAGCTCTCTCTGTCTCCCTGCCCTCCCTCATAGCTTGCTGCCCTGTCTCTTCCTGTAACTCTCCATCACTTGTAGCTTGCTGTTACACCCCCCTGCTGATCCATGATCCAATTGTTTCCCAGTCGGTCGTTAGGCTTCATGGTATAACGATCATTTGCATATTACATCTTTATTACATAGGAAGGGAAAATATGTAAATATGTTTTTAAGTGAAAAAAGAACATAACATCCTATCTAATAAAAGAGTAATACACAAATTTGACCGTACCTTTGCCACACCCACAAGCCACGCCCACCAACCACACCCACCAGCCAATCAGGAGCAAATTATGCAAATAAACCCCAACCAAGATGGCTGCCACCACTAAGAGCAAGAGGAAGGCTTGGGTTTCCCTGGCAACAGAGGAAGCCGAGCTTTCTACCTCCCTAGAACTCCACTCAATGTTACAAAGTTTCAATTATGAAAGATACAGAAATGGCAGCAGCCACTGAGCTGGAGAGAACAGAGGCTTGGATTTCCCTGGCAATGGAGGAAGCCAAGCTTTCAGTCTGCGGTTGCTGGCCTAGGCCTCCACTCTAGGCTACAATGTTTCAAACAGAAATGACTGCCACCGCAGGAGCGAGCAGAAGGCTTGGCTCTGCTCCAGGCTACAAAGTTTCAATTGTAGACATAGATTAATCCCAGATTCCAGGGCCTCCACTTGGGTCACTGGGAGGCGTGGCCAGCCTGCAAACCTCCACAGGTCCCTCGCCCAGGCTGCCCCTCACCGCAAGGGAATCCCCACCCTGATCTGGGACACTCTTCAGGGCAAACCAGTTGGCCCCCACCCATGCACCAGGCCTCTATCCTATCTAATATAAGAGTAATTTGCAGATTGACCATCACTCCAACACACAAGAGGGTTGCCTCCATGTGGTCAAAGATCCTGCCCCCATGTGGACACAAGATAGCCATCACAAGATGGCCAGCAGGGGAGGGCCATTGGAGGTTCTAGGCCTTACAAGGGAGGGCAGTTGTGGGCAATCAGGCCAGCAGGGGAGGGCAGTTGGGAGGGACCAGACCTGCAAGGGAGGGCAGTTGGGGGCCATCAAGCTTGTAGAGGAGGGCAGTTAGGGATGACCAGGCTGGCAGAGGAGGGAAGGTGGGGGCAAATAGGCTGGCAGGGGAGCAGTTAAACATCAATTAAGCTGGTAGGGTAGTGGTTAGCAGGTGATCAGGCTGGCAGGCAGAAGTGGTTAGGGGCAATAAGGAAGGCAGGCAGGCGAGCAGTTTTGATCCAGCAGTCCTGGATTGTGAGAAGGATGTCCGACTGTCCGTTTAGGCCAGATTCTCTTGGGATTGGGCCTAAAGGAATAGTCGGACATTCCTTGAGAGGTCTCAGATTGGAGAGGGTGCAGGCTGGGCTAAGGGACATCACCCGCCCCCCATGTGCACCGGGCCTCTAGTGACATATATATATAATGATACATCAATAAAACAAGTTTGTAAATAATATAAATTGTAAATATAAATACTTAGGACAGTGGTTGGCAAACTCATTAGTCAACAGAGCCAAATATCAGCAGTACAATGATTGAAATTTCTTTTGAGAGCCGAAAACTGACTTCTGCGCGTGGGTCACAAAGTTTCAGTTGCACTGTATGGATGCGCCTGCATGTGGTATTTTGTGGAAGAGCCACACTCAAGGGGCCAAAGAGCCACATGTGGCTGGCGAGCCGCAGTTTGTCGACCAAACTTAGGAAGAAGAAAAGGTAAATATACAGTAAAGTGATAAAAGGTAATTTTCTATTTTGATATAATTAGGTGTGATACTAATTTTATTTATAATTTTCTGTTTTTTCTCTCAATTTTTCCAATTATATTTACTTTATAAATTAAAAAATGAGTTTTACACACAAACACATACAGTTCAAAATTTGTTTAAGGTGCTTTAACCTGATTCTTCCTGCCTTTCCAAACATTTAAATAAAATATATAAAGCCCTTTAAAAAAATCATTCTATTTACCTAGGTCTTTTAGAGAAAGTATTATTATAGAAAGTCAGTAAATATTGTTGTTGATGATTTCATTTCTTACAGTACAAATATTTCTAAAGGCAAGAATATATTTATTTTTATTTTTGACACTATTACAGGTGTCCCCCATTTTCTTCCATTTGCCTATTTCCAACCAGCCCCTGCCCCCAGCCCGTGGTCATCACCACACTATTGTCTGTGTCCATGGCCTATGCATATGATCTTTGGCTTATCCTTTCACCTTTTTAATCCAGTCCTCCCACCCACTTCTACTCTGACATTTATTGGTCTGTTCCATGCCCCTGGTTCTATATTTTTAAAATATAAAAAATGAAGTATTGGAGATTATTTGGGGAGGCAGATTTATATATTGCAGCTGGAATTACAAATAGATGCAATCTTTATAGAAGGCAATTAGTCAATCATTTTGGTGTTCATGCATAAAATTTCCATTGCTAAGTACATCTCTCAAATCATTGCTAAATAAAGATGATCTGGAAACAGCCCAAGTGCCCATCAATAGACGAATGAATAAAAAAGCTGTGTTACATCTACACTATGTAATACGATGTTGCTGTGAAAAAGAAGGATCTCTTATCTTCTCTTGTTGAGACAGTATGGAGGGACCTGGAGAGTATTATGCTAAGTGAAATGAAACCAGCTAGAGAAAGACAAGTATCACAGGATCTCACTCATATGTGAAATCTAATGAACAAAATAAACTGATAAACAAGATAGATCCAGAGACATAGAAGCATGGAACAGACTGAGTAATCTCAGAGAGAAGGCAGGGGTAGGGGAGTGGGTGGGGAGATATTAACTAAAAAATTTATATGCAGAACCATGGACACAGGCAATAAATAGTGTGGTAAAGTCCTAGGGGTGAGTGGATGCAGGGTGGATCGAGGTCAATGGGAAAAAAGGAACATCTGTAATACTTCAACAATAAACATAAATAAAAATAAAGAATTATATACTACTAGAGGCCTGGTGCACAAAATTTGTGCTTGGGGTGAGGCGTCCCCCTCAGCCCAGCCTGCACCCTCTCCAATCCGATCCCGGAACTTGGGCCTGAACTGGCAGTCGGACATCCTTTTCACAATCCTGGACCACTGGCTTCTAATCACTCACTTGCCTGCCTGCCTGGTCACTCCTAACTGTCCTCCCTCCTACCCCCTCCCCCCGCCAGCCTGGTCACCTCTCACTGCCTCTTCATGCTGGCCTGATTGCCCCCCCCCCCCGCCAGCTGGGTCACCCCTCTGCTGGCCTGGTCACACCTTACTACCCCCCACCCCGGTCTAGTCACCCTCACTGCTCCCCTGCCAGCCTAATCGCCCCAAACTGCACACCCCCAGCTGGCCAGGTTGCACCTAACTGTCCCCCCCTGCTGGCCTGGTTGCCTCTTATTGCCCTCCCCCCCCCCCGCTGGCCTAGTCAGTCCCAACTGCCCCCCTCTGCCAGCCTGGTTGCCGCTAACTGCCCTCCGCCCCCCCTGCCAGCCTGGTCACCCTACGTAGTCTGCTTGTTCAGTTCTTTGGTCATCCCTCACTAACCTCCCTGCCGGCCTGGTCATAGGCAGCCATCTTGTGAGGGTGTGAAAGTCAATTTGCATATTGCCTCTTTATCATATAGGATAGCCTAACTCAAAAATAATGCCCAGTGATAAAGAGATATGACAAAGTATTCAATTGCCATAAAAGTTTTGCTTGAGAATTTACTTGAGGATATTGGAAGACGCTCATGATTCATGGGTATAAAAGAGCTATAATGCCCTCCTAGTACCATGTATTACTATATGCATCTTGCATATAGTTATACACCCCAGCCCTACTTAAGGACCATAGTCTCCCATCAGCTTCATAATTCTGTGAACAGACATGATGTGAGCAACTTGAGAGTCATATCCTTAAAAAGAAAAGAACTGCTTGACCTCTACCTCTCCCCACTCACAGATGTGAAATGCAGATGTGGTGCTTGTGTGCAAGCCCAGTCCGTGTATCTAGAGCAGGATTCCAGCAGGTGAAGGAGCAGCTAAACAGAAGATAACCTGGATCACTAGGTGACCTCAGAAACAGAGAAACATCCATGTCCCTAACTCCTTACTTCTGGGTAAAAATCTCCATCAATTTTGCAATTGTCTATTTTGAGGTCTTTATAACAGTAGTCCGATCATTAGGAAAAACACACACATAAATTGCAACTAGAAACAATATCCTGCAGGAGCAAAAAGAAAGTAAACTGTGTCACTTTAACAGTGCGATCTTTTAGCAATTGTGTTAAAATGAATTGTGTTTAAAATTGATCTTTTAATAATTGTGTGACAGGCAGCAAGGAAACAGATATTTCAGGTTGAAAAGCTGGTGACTTTTGTCAAACCATGCAAAGCATTTGGTAAAACTGGTCCCTGTAATAACTTTGAAGGCAGATTACATGCTCACGAGGCCTAGAACTCTGTGGGAAATAGACAAAATCAGAATGTTGGTTTCTGTTGGCTGCTCTTTGCTGCTTTCAGTTGGAAGCAATGAAGAAAGAGAGAAAGTTTGGTGAGAATTTGCTGGCAGAGATGGAAGGAGATACGGCTTGGAGAGGGATCCCCTGTGCTTAGGACCACAATCTAGTAGTGACTAGCACTCTAGTAATTTGTGGAACTGAAAAATTGAACTGCTTCAGTACCATGAACAAAAAAAGATGATTCTGTGTCTATGAGCCTTCCGCTGGGGCCAGCTGTTAATGGACCATAGGAGCCAATCCAATGGCAAATATAGAATTAAGTGAATTGTTGTCTCACCCAAGCCTGTTATTTCAAATGGCCTCAAAGTTGCTATTGAATTAGAGAGAAACTACAGAGATGAGAAAACAAATGAGTGTTCATAAACTGAAGATTTGTGCAGACAAAGTCTTTGGCTATCTTTACATGTTCATGAAAATGATTGGTAGCAAAGGGTCTAGAAAACTGCTAAGAATTTTGAAACCATGATGTGATCAAAGAACCCACAAAACTGGTCTGCAAAAGTTGTAATTTCCTGATCCCTAAAGCAACCCCCTGAGAGTTGTGCACCCCAATTAAGGCAAGCTCTCCTCCCCTCACTTTTGTTGTGGGCACAGAAGTTAATGGACTGGCAGGATTTCTGAGAGGTCAGTGACGAAGCACTGTCTCCCAGAGGGAACTACTGTCTATAGACCAAGGAATGTCTCCATTGGCTGTGGCAGAGGCTTGTTACAGTTCCTTCCCAGTAAGATTTCATCATTCTCAAGAACCATATGATTCTTTCCTACTCATCTTTTTTCCAAATGGGCGTTTTTACTGCAGCTATCCTGTTTGATGGGCTGGATGGCGCTGGAGTGGGGGAGCAGCCTGTGGTCCCCTAGCCCAGCACCAGGGCAGGAAGCACATCTTGAGGTCCCTTGTTAAGCCCCACTGGGTGGGGAGCATGGCCTGAGTTCCCCTGTCAAGCCCTGCCAGGCATGGGGCGCAGTCTCAGGTTCCCCGTCTAGCCCAACCAGGAGAGGACACTCCTCAGGCTCTCAGCAAGACCCACCAGGAGGGGGGCACAGCCTCAGGTCCCACGTCAAGCCTCACCAGCAGGGGGATGCAGCCTTAGGTTCCCCATCCAACCCCACTGGGTGGGGGGTGTGGCCTGAGTTCCCCAGACTCAGCCCTGGGGGTGTACTTCCCTGTCAATTCCCACCAGGCAGGGGGGGGGGGGTGGGGGTGGGAAGGGGAGAGGGGAGCACAGCCTCAGGTCCCCTGTTCTGGTGCTGGGGCGGGTGGTGTGGCCTGAGTCCCTGGGCCTGGTGCCAGGTTGGGGGGCATGGACTGAAGTCCCCTGTCAAGCCCTACATGATGGAGGGTGCAGCCTGATGTCCCCTAGCCTGGAACCAGGGCAGGGTGTCCTCATCAAGCCCCACTGGTTGAGGGGCATGGCCTGAGGTCCCCCAGTCTGGTGCCAAGGCAGGAGGCATGGCCTGAGGCCCCTGTCAAGCCCTGCCGGAATGGGGGGTACAGTCTGATGTCCCTTGTCAAACACAGCCAGGCAGGGGGCACAGCCTCAGGTCCCCTGGCCTGGTGCCGGGGTGGGGGATGTGGCCCAAAGTCCCCTGTCAAGCTGCACCTGGTGGGGGACATGGCCTGAGGTCTCCCAGCCTGGCACTGGGGTAGGAGTAGCAGCCCAAGGTCCCTACCCAGCATCAATTTGGGAAATACATCTTGAGGTCCCCTGTCAAGCCCCACCAGGCGGGGGGCATGGCCTGAGGTCCCCCAGCCTGATGCCAGGGTGGGAGGTGCAGCCTGAGGTTCCCTATCAATCCCTGCCAGATGGGGGATGCAGCTTAAGGTCCCCTCTCAAGCCCCCAGTGAGGAGGGACAGCCTCAGGTCCCTCGGCCCAGCACCAGGTGGGGGACACAGCCTCAGGTCTCCTGTCAAGGTTTACCAGCAGGGGGGTGCAGCCTCAGGTCCCCCATCAAGCCCTGCACAGCCTGAGTTCCCCTGACCCAGGGGACTTCAGGGCTATATGGGGGCAGGGGAGGGTGTAGCCTCAGGTCCCTGCTGATTGCTCGTTAAGGTTCCTTATGGGAACTTGGCTTCAGCTGTGGGTGCAGCCATATTTGTGATGGAGTGATGGTCAATTAGCATATTCCCTCTTTATTAGATAGGATATTTCATGCCAATTTTTTTCTGGTCTGAAGTGTTTCTGTTAAGAAATTAGTTGACAGCCTTATGTTTTTTGTTTGTTGTTTGTTTGTTTTGTAGATAACTGTCTTTCTCTTGCTGCTCTTAAGATTCTCTCTTTTTCTTTAATCTTTGCCATTTTAATTATGATGTGTCTGTGTAGGCCTGTTTGGGTTCCTCTTGTTTGATACTCTCTAGTGCTTTCTAGACTTGGGTGTCTTTTCCTTCACCAGGTTAGGAATGTTTTCCGTCATTATTTCTTCTCATAGGTTCTCAATCCCTTGCTCTCTCTCTTCTTCTGGTACCACTATGGTTTAGCTATTGTTACTTTTGATGTTGTCTCAGAAGTCTCTTAGACTTCCCTCATTTTTTAAAATTTCTTTTTTCTTTTTCCTTCTTTGCTTGGGTATTTTATATAATCTTGTCTTCACAGACTTAATCACCTGGTTCGTCTAACTCGCTGTTGATTCCCTCTAGTGCTTCTTCATTTTAGATACTGTGTTCTTAATTTCTGACTGGTTATCTTTTTATGATTTCTCTGTCCTGTTTCATTCTTACTATCTTTTTATTTAAGTTCTCACTAAGATCATCAATTCTTCCTTTAAGATCCTTGATCAGGAATGCTCAGGACCTACTCAAAATTGCAAATATTCCTTTCCATTAGTATTTACAGGGTAAACTAAGATTTCTGCTTGAGTATTAAAATTGATAGGAAAATAGTAATCAAGTTTTCAGATTAATTTAAATTGGCCAAGTGAAATATGTGAATACTCAAGAAAATTATAGTGTACTGGACAAAAAGCTTTTCCTAAAACATTAACTAAAAAATCTATTAGTAGTTCATCTCACTGTAAAATTGCCTAACATCCAAAGAACCTAAAGCAGTCATATTTGTGTGCAAAAATTAAAATTTAAAATTACCAAGACTGTAATATAAAATTTCCAAAAGTCCCCATTAATTAAAAAAGGGGAGGGGACAGCGGGGTAATATCATGTAAGGGAAAAAAAATATATTGAGTAAGTAAAATACATCTAGAAAATTCTTACTCCAGTAAAGTAAATTCCATTTGTAAAAACAATTGCAGGACACCCATGAAAAAACACACATGGTGTCAAAATAAGCCAAAGGAAAATCATTTAGGCAAAAATTAAAAAGAATCCCAAGTCTATTTTGCATAGAGGATCCCTTTGTTAACCTTTGGTCGAGAATGTGTTTGTGTGTTTTCAGAGAACAACTCCAAGACCATGTGGGTTCCTGCAACTGTGAGGAACTGATGGATCTGTTCCAGTCACGAGGATGGTCCAGAGATGGGGGACACTGACGACACCTTGCCATGCTAGCAGTCGGCAGCTGTGCATGTCTGCAGGCAGCCCAGGACCAAACCAGAGAGGATGGATCTTGCATTGACACGATGTGTCCACCATCTGGATGCCATTGCTGACATGTACACATGAAGAACTATTTGACACTGAAACTGGGACTCAGAACAGTTGGACATTGAAACTGAGACTGAAACATTTTTTGTTCTTATACATTTATTTCTAGTATGCAGAGGCAAGATATTTTTGAAGAAAAGAAACAGGGGAGAGTGATTGATATAGAGGCAGGATGGCCTTGAACAGGCTGTCAAGCTACAGGGGAAGGCTTGGGTGGATGGGAGGTGAATGCTGGGGGAGATCAACCGAAGGACTTGTATGCATGCATATGAACATAACAAATGAATGAAAGACACTGGGGCGGGGAGGGGGGAAGCTGGGGATATGTGCTGGGGGGTAGGGGAGGCTGGGGGGAGGATAAGGGGGAGGGGGAAAGGAAAACATGTACTACTATTATACCGCAAAAAAAATCAATAAAAAAAATAAAAAAAGATCCTTGATCATTTTTATAATAGAATTAATTTTTAGAGCAGTTTTAGGTTTACAGAAAAAAATAGCAGAAAGCCCCTAATCATCACCCCAACACACAGTTTTCCCTATTATTAACATTTTGCATTAGCATGGTACATTTTTACAATTGATGAGCCAACATTGACACATTACTGTTAATAAAAGTCCACAGTTTACATTAGGGTTCACTCTTTTGTTGTACATTTTATGGGCTTTGACAAATGTATAAGGACCTGTATTCACCATTAAATTATTATACAGAATAATTTCACTGTCCTAAAACCCCCTGTGCTCCTCCTGTTCATCCTTCTCTCTCATTGAGACTTTGAAACTCTGAGCTTTTGCTGTCTCCATAGTTTTGTCTTTTCCAGCAGGTCATACAGTTAGATCATATGTAGTCTTTTCAGATTGGCTTCTATCACTTGGTGCCAGGCATTTAAGGTTCCTATAGGTGTTTTCATTGATAGTTCATTTCTCTTTATTAGTAAATAATGTACCAGTGTGTTAATGCACCACAGTGTGTTTATTCTTTCCCTATTGAAGGACATCTTGGTTCTGTTTAGTTTTTGGTGATTATGAATAAAACTTCTATAAACATTCATATGCAGATCTTTTCTGTAGACATATTTTTAACTATGGAATGCCTTTTAATTCCTAAATATCCTTTAATTAGGTCCTTTACCTCTGATCCCCCCACCATGCTGTTCCAGTATCCTAGAACATGTTTCTGACTTTTGCAACCTGGGGTAACTCTGATTCTCTCATCAGGTTACAACCCAGTAATCACTTCCCCCAAGAAGTATGTTCTAATGCTTCCATCCTCCTCCTTCCAACTTTGTTAGATATGTCTCCTTTGTGCTTCTGCAACATTCTATTCTACCCCTTGCATAGCATGTATTGTCCTAGACAGAAAAATCTGTTTATTTCTCTGTATCCTGCGCTAGACTTAAAGCTTATTTTTATTATAATGAAAAATAAATCCTGAAACAACACTATCAGTGTGAATATTGTGCTGTGTCTATTTTGTAACTATGTGTTGAGCAGGGCACAATTTACTTCAAGTAAGAGGTACAAAATTTAGCAGAACAATGTAAAAGAAGTTTCAATGTTTCCTGAAATATGTGTAAACTTGTTTGTTGCCTTGGTCAGGGCAACAACAATTCTGTTTAGACCAGTGTTTCCAAGCCTTTTTTTGGTCATGCATCACCTAAGCATCTCTAAAATCTTGGTGCCCCCCACCCCCTGTGACATATAATTCTTATTATTCAAAAAGTGAACTCCTAATGGCTAAAAAGTCATTAACTTGGTCTAAACAAGCTTCCAAAGAACATGGCATCCATGAAAAAGAAAAATAAAAGAATAAAAGGATAGTTGAAGTACTGAGGAACAAATCACCAAGATATTGTTAAAAAAATAGTAATATGAAATGATATGAGAAAATAAAGTTTTAAAACTTATAACTCCCAATCTCTAACAATAGAGAACTGAAATGCATAAATATGTCACAATATATAGTAATATACTTTATATCAGGTCCCTGGAACCATAATAAATGCAAAAATTTCACTGTTAATAACTCATCCTCTAGTTGCCTCCGTTAAAAATCAAATTGCCCCCTTGTGGGGTGTATGCCCCATGCTGGGAACGACTGGTTTAGACATTGAACCAAGGCCAAAGGGCTATCAGGTGTATGGTAACTGGTTGCTCTTACTAGAGTCTGTGACACAGTGAGATAATCTATAATTGATTAGACCTGAATGATTGTTGACTTATTAGTGCAGTTTTAATCTTAACTTCCCTTAAGTCACCTCCAACACTTTTGTTTCTAGAAACAATATGTAACAAACAGAAAAGACATTGTAACTTACTCTTTCAGCTTGACTAATAGGTAATTCTCTATGCTGGTTTGGAGTACATATTTGAAGTCAAACAGCTCAGATTTGCCTCTCTTACAACCAGGTTCTACAATGAGTATTGCTTTGTCTTCACCCCATCCTTTTGTGTTGTGAGGATTAAATGATACAATGCATATCAAGCATTTTCAGCATATCTGACACATAGTAAATGGTAGATATCACAAAGTATCGATTACTGAGCAATGCTATGAGTGAATTAAATGGGGTGAAGTCATGCCAAAACTCAAATGCTTTGAGAAGTTCCCTTTAGGCTTTGAAAACTTTGTTGTTTAGTTGGTTGCTATCTCTTCCCAACTATATGAGTTTAAGCAAATCACTGAAAACTAGGATTTTTCTTTTTTCCCATTTAGAGACAAGGATCATGCTCTTCCTGGCCCTCTAGGAATCTTTTTAGTGGAGTAGATAAGTAGTTAGGATTGAGTTCCTGCAAAGATACCTTACAAGAATGAAAATGACTACATGATTTTACATGGCTCCACACTACTCTGCACTTCACATGGCTACCCAGAGTGCTTGTGTTTTGAACTAGAAAAAGCAGCAGTGTACACGTTCTAGTTGAGCCACTTATACAAACACCTAGACATCACCCTCCAAAAATAAACTTCCCATATGTAGTCTTGAGTGTTTTCATCAGCAATGTTAGCTTCAGCCTCCTCAAACTCAATTGGCTTGGCTGCCCTAAGTATATCTTTGCAGGCAAGCTAATTCTGGTTCAAGCAGCAATAAATCACTGATAAGCAAGAGGGAACTTAGTTTTCTTCCAAGAGCCCTGTCTCAAATCATGTCTTAGCATATGCCCCCAAACTGGCATATTTTAGCTGACTGCTGAAAAAGAGGAATATATCAGAAAGTCAATTGGCCTCTCACCTATACCCAGTGGTGAAATCTCTGGTTCTAACGACTTCCATTTGAAGCTTGAAAGAGAAAATAAATGTGAAAGAGAAATATCTATACCAATAAAAGGGTAATATGTTAATTAGACCAGACATCCTTCCAGACAAGGCCATGGTGGCAGGGGAGAACAGTTAGTGGGATCAGGCCGGATTGGGAGAGAGATGTCTGACTGCCGGTTTAGGATGACATCCCCTGAGGAGTCCCAGATTGGAGGGGGTGCAGTCCAGGCTGAGGGATGCCCTTCACCCCCCTGTGCATGAATTTCATGCACTGGGTCTCAAGTAATAACATAAATATTGGCCATGCAAGAAAATTCCTTTTCAATTATCTTCAATCATTCAATTATGCTGCATGCCTGCCATTCACAACAGGAAAACTATATAATGAAACTTCCTCAGTTTCAGTGACTTCTCACCTCTTGTTTCATGGGGCAGAAGAGGATTTAAAAGGCTGTGCAGCTGTCTCTGTTGGACAAATGTTTCTGCAGTTTATATAAGAATTATTCACATTGTGAGTTACCACTGGTAGATCCCAATCCCTGGAAAGACCTTTTCCTGCTCTTGACCAGCTTCCTTTCTTGTCATTAATAGTAATGTGCTTAAAGAAGAGAAAGACTACTTCTATCTTATTTATAGTAGAAAAAATCCTCAAGAGACATTTGCTAAAATCATAAGGCAATTAAAAATACTAGGTAACATTCAGGTGGCAGTTATCTCCCTGATTGTCACTTTGATTGAGAAGTGACTGTGCAAAGCCTGTGTAAGTCACAAAGTTAGAGAGATAGTAAGGTCAGACATCTGTGAGGTTGCCCAGTGTAGAAGCTAAAGAACATACCTTGAATGATGGTATCTCATGTTCCAAGAACTTTACTTTCAGGACATCACCATCTTCTATTTGTGGAGAGGGGCTGATTGTTGACAATCCTTGTGACCATTTATGCTTATCTGATTCCCTTGCCAAATGATCATGTCTCTGTCATTGAACACATGCCCTACACCTGTCCAGGGGATGCTCACTGGCCTGGAGGATGATTGTAGTAGAAAGAATGCTAAGGTGGTGTAAAATGTGACTGGGTCTGACTTCTGTTATTCATTATCCGGGTAACCTAAAATAATCTAGTTGTCTGCAATTTATTTCTTAATCTGAAAAATGGGGACAATCCTTGCTCTGCCCAGCTAGTAAGCAGTGTGTGAAGCAATGTTTTATTTTTTGCTCTGTGGATGCTAACGGAGGGGATGATGAGCTATTTGGAGAATATGCTATATCCATTTTCAGTGCAAGTTGACTGTGGATGTGGGACAGTGTGGGTCCATGCTTACTCATTTCTGCAATAAACAATCACTGGTTTTAAATCAAATTGTTTTCTTTTTTTTCCTCCTGAGGACACAGCTAGACAGATTACATTTCCCATCCTTCATTGTTCTTATATGTACCTATCTAGTAAATACTGGCCAGTGGAACTTGGATGAAAATGATGTGTAATACTTCTGAACTTGACCCTTACCTATTTCTCAGCACAATCCTCATTCTTATTTTATGGTTCTCTTAGAGTTTTAGTAAAATTTTCATGTTACTCACGGGTCCACAGATAACTAGTGGATTCAGTTATAGAGTGATTAAGTCCAAACAACTTAATAAGTATGTATGTCCTAATAACTTCATGATGTTGGAAAAAATATTACACATAAGTTAAAAGTCAAATTATAATTTTATTTCATTCTTAAATAACCACAATTACTTCTTAATAACGTGTGCATACTCATTTGGGTACTAAATAACATCCTAAAACTGGGGACAAGATTGGACACAACCACCCTTACTTCCTATTGCATATTGATTCCACGTGGTTATTCTTCTTCTTCTTTTTGTATAACAAGGGCTATAAGACAAGATTCAACAGAGGTAATTTTAGTGACTGAAGCATTTCTCCTTTTAAAAATCAAAATAGACATCTATCCATGAACAAAAGGACCTTTGTGGATGCTCTGCGACCCAGTACTTTGCACCCAGGAACACGGAAGGAGTCTTACCCACTTGGGCACCTGGTAACACACAAGCAGAGTTTGGTAAGGGCTGTGAAACCAGGGAAGCCAGCGAACCTGCCCAGACCTTTTGTCTGCAGTCAGGAAAAAACCTGGAAAGCACTGACATGGGCAGATATCCAAGCAGGAGAGAGAAGTGCATAAGTCCAATCTCACTGGAATAGATATTCCAGTAAGACATTGGAACAATATATATATATATATATATATATATATATATATATATATATATATATACACACACACACACACACACACACACACATACATGTTTTGTCACAGCAGAGAAGAGTTTCTCAGGCCCCACCCCCCCTCAAAGAAACCTGTGCAGAGTTGGTTATCTGGTGGTGGTAACCTTAATCTCTGGGGAAAGACTAGCAGTGAGTGAGTATTTAGTTACCCCGGTTGGGCTGGTCATGGCTGGAGGAACCCAGTTCCCTCCACAAGCCCCCAGATCCCAGAGGCAAGACCTCCATGATGTGCGGAGGAAGGAGATTGGGGAAAAAGTAGGTAAGGGTTCCTGTTGACTGCTCAGCAGGAAGTCTACCCATGAGCCTCTGTGAGGACCACACCTGGAGATATCCCTATTGGTTTTGTGGGTACTCCCAACACCCTGAGTGCTAAATCTCCCTCATCTGTGTCTAACTCCTTGTACATGCTATCATGTGTGGTGGTCAGAGAGCACTGTAGACAGGTAGCATGCTCAAAAAACAGGCCACAGTCTATAGCGCCATCTTCTGGAAAACAAAGAGAAGATTCCAGTGGATAACTTGGTGACTTGTTCCCAGAGAAGGCTTAAATGTTTAAGAAACCTGCCACAAGAGGGAGCAAGAAGAGTGGAGCAGGTGTACATACCCTCGAAGGCAGATAAAACCCCAGATAATAACATCATTAAACAGAATATACCCCTTTGAAGGCAACTAGCAAATATGTAAGGAGGTGTCTGCTGCTTCAAATGCAAAAGCAGCAATGCAAAACTACAAAAAGCATGAAAAATCAAGAAAACATGCTATCACAAAAAGAAAATGCTTCTCTAAGGACTGAGCTCAAAGGCACAGGGTTTTATGATTTACAAAGAACTCAGAACACCTGCTTTGAAGAAACTCAGTGAGCTACAAGAAAACTCAGAAAGACAACTCAATAAAATCTTATATATTTAAAATGAGATACAGTGAAATCTCAATTCTCAAACTTAATTTGTTCCAGAAGGCTTTTTTTGAGAAGCAAATTTAAAAAAACCCCACTGAATCATTTTTCTTATGAGAAATATTGTAAATTGTATTAATTCATTACAGATCCACAAGATTCCCTGTTTAACCTTTCTAATGCACATGTCTAATGTATTGTTTAATCTATAAATAAGCACCTTTTTCTTAAATTTTTGAACTATCCCCTACCAGCCTTAAACAATTTTTTTATACATCACTACCTCCAAAATGCTATTACTGGCTAACTACTTTTCATTTATCCAAACCAACAACAGGTTTTCTACCTATTCAATTGCCTGTAATTGTTATTTTGTGAGCACTTTCACGCCCTTAGTAACATTAATACTCTTAATGGCCTTTTTATGTTTGAAGTTGAGCTCATCATTGATTTCTCCAGCAACAAAAGCATTCTTTTTTTTATTGCCTGAGAGATGCCTTTTTAAAATATTTTATTTATTTTTTGCAGTATAACTTAGATTTAATAGTAGTGCAGACATTTTCTTTTTTCCCCCATTGTCCTCCCCCCAGCCTCGCCTACCCCCCAGCACATGTCCAACCCCCCCCAACCCCCCACCCCTGTCCCAGTGTCTTGCATCCATTGGTTATGCTCATATGCATGCATACAAGTCCTTTGGTTGATCTCCCATAGCACCCGCCCCCCACCCTCCCCAGCCTTCCCCCTGTAGCTTGACAGACTGTTCAATGCCTCCCTGCCTCTATATCAATCGCTCTCCCCTGTTTCTTTTCTTCAAAAAATATCTTGCATCTGCATACTGGGAATAAATGTATAAGAATAAAAAATGTTTGAATCTCAGTTTCAATGTCTAACTGTTCTGAGTCCCAGTTTCAATGTCAAATAGTTCTTCATGTGTACATGTCAGCAATGGTATCCGGATGGTGGACACATGGTGGCAATGCAAGTTCCATCCTCTCTGGTTTGGTCCTGGGCTGCCTGCAGCCATGCACTGCTGCCGACTGCTAGCATGGCAAGGTGTCGTCAGTGTCCCCCATCTCTGGACCATCCTCGTGGCTGGAACAGACCCGTCAGTTCCTCACTGTTGCAGGAACCCACATGGTCTTGGAGTTGTTCTCTGAAAACACACAAACACATTCTCGACCAAAAGTTAACAAAGGGATCCTCTCTGCAAATTAGACTTGGGATTCTTTTTATTTTTGCCCAAATGATTTTCCTTTGGCTTATTTTGACACCATGTGTGTTTTTCATGGGTGTCCTGCTGTTGACATTACAAATGGAATTTACTTTTCTGGAGTAAGAATTTTCTAGATGTATTTTACTTACAGGATATTTTTTCTTACGTGATATTACCCCACTATCCCCCCCCCCCCCCGTTTTTTAATTAATGGGGGATTTTGAAGATTTTATATTGCAGTCTTGGTAATTTTAAATTTAAATTTTTGCACAAAAAATATGACTGCTTTAGGTTCTTTGGATATTAGGCAATTTTACAGTAAGATGAACTACTAATAGAAATTTTAGTTAATATTTTAGGAACAGCTTTTTGTCCAGTACACTTATATTTTCTTGAGTATTCACTTATTTCACGTGGCCAATTTAAATTAATCTAAAAACTTGATTACTATTTTACTGTCAATTTTAATACTCAAGCAGAAATCTTGGTTTACCATGTAAATATTAGTGGAAAAGATTTGCATTCTTGACTAGGCCCTGAGTATTCCTGGTACTAGATTGAATTTAGATATAGAGCAGCTTTTGCTGGCCAATTCTCTTTGTGCAACCTGGGTCCCGATCTGAGCTGTGCATGGGAGGCGAAGCAGCCGAGGGGGCAGGAGACCTCCCTCAGAAGGGGTGAGAGTTCAGGCCCCTGCAAGGTTTGTGGGTGAGGTTCTATACCCCACCTCTGTTGACCTTTAAGTTCTCTCCTGTTGGCCCCTCTGCGACTGTGCCTGTCTCAGTTTTTTTCTTGAGGAATCTCTGGCTAATCAGCTATCCTCCGGCACCAAACAAGATAATATGAGGTTCAGTTCTGGCTCCTTTGTAGTCTATGTCCCCATGGCTTCCATGCCCAGCTCCTGCCTTGGGGTCCCCTTGCCTGCTGGCAGGGTCCCAGTACTGATCACATATCTCGGGGGACCCAGGTTTCTTCTTCAGAGAGGGCCCAGCTCACGCCATTGGGCGAGAGACAGATCCATGGTGCCAGCTGCCCAGAGGCTTCACCCACAGCTTGAACTGAAAACTCAGGCAACAACTGTGTGTATTTGGATTGTAAGAAGAGGGTCCCTCTTGGCAAAAAGGGCAAGAGGGGCCAATATAGTATGCTCCAGTGCCTTCCCAGTGCCTTAATTCTTTTTGTAAGGGATTAATTCCTTTTCTATTCTTTTTAAAATTGCTGCCAAACATTCAAAGAATTAGTTTGTAAGTTTCTTTGGGATAATTGTACAATATGCTCTTGTCAAATATCAAAAATTATAATGACATTGTAGAATAATATCATGTAAGGGTATTATGGTGTCACAGGAGGTTAAGGGGGGCCTAGCCTAAGGACTGGTGTCCATAGGAGATGACAAGCTCAAGGTTATGTCAATTCAATCTCAAACTAGCTGCCATTTTTTAAAAATAATTTTATATAAACTTTGTCAGGGATGTAAAAACACAAATTACTTACCTTAGTTCAAGAGGTCAAATATATTGACTTTTCCCCTTATTCCCACCACCCCGCACTTACCCTGAGGTTTGACATTCTGATGGACTTTTCTCAGTCTCTGGATCCGTTCTTGTTCATCAGTCTATGTCATTCATTATATTCCACAAATGAGTGAGATCCTGTGATATTTATCTTTCTCTGCCTGGCTAATTTCATTTAGCATAATGCTCTCCAGCTCCATCCATGTTGTTGCAAATGGTAGGAGCTCCTTCTTTTTTTTACTGTAGCATAGTATTCCATTGTGTAGATGTACCATAATTTTTTAATTCTCTCATCTGCTGATGGGCACTTAGGCTGTTTCCAAATCTTAGCTATGGTAAATTGTGCTGCTATGAACATAGGGGTGCATATGTCCTTTCTAATTTGCATTTTTAGTTTCTTGGAATATATTCCTAGAAATGGGATCACTAGGTCAAATGGGAGCTCCATTTTTAGTCTTTTGAGGAAACTCCATACTGTTCTCCACAGTGGCTGCACCAGTCTACAATCCCAGCAGCAGTGCACGAGAATTCCTTTTATTCCACATCCTCACCAGCACTTGTAGTTTGTTGATTTGTTGTTGTAAGCCATTCTGACTGGTGTGAGATGGTACCACATTGTCATTTTGATTTGGATCCTGAGAGATGCTTTTTGTTATGCTGAGATAGCAGCATGAAAGGATTTCCAGGTTAAAACCTGAAGATTTGGTTAACTGGTTCATTTTTTCTGTGAACAAATTGGTCTTCAACTGAATTATTCATGATGGGAGATGTTTGAGAACAGATGTTTGACTGTACTTTTCCAAAGAGATAGAAATAACAAAAAAGAACAAAACAGTGCCCAGCTGGTGTGGCTCACTGGATTGAACATTATCCCATGGACCAATAGGTCCTGGGTTTGATCCCCATTCAGGGCACATGCCTGGGTTGTGGGCTTAACCCCTTGTAGAGGGTATGCAGGAGGCAGCCCATCAATGTTTGTCTCTCATCAATGTTTCTCTTTCTTCTCCCTTTCTCTCTGAAATCAATAAAAAATATAAAAAAACAACAACAACAGATTCTGAACTCAATGAATGAAATGAAAAAATTGGATAGAAAGCATCTGCAGTAGCAAATAGAAAATGGAGGATGGAATTAGTAAGTTAGAAATTTTGAAATAACTCAGTAAGCGAAGAACAAAGAAAAAAAAAGAAAAAATAGCAAAAAAAGTCTACATGATCTAGAGGATTCTATCAAAAGAACAACTATTTTAATAATTAGTATTTAAGAAGGAGAAGAAGGGAGGAAGGAGCAGACATTTATTTAAAGAATTAATAGCTGAGAACTTCCTAAACCTGGAGAGAGAATTGGACATCAAAGTTCACAAAGCTAATAGATTACCCCGTTATCTCAATTAAGAAGATCTTCTCCAAGACACATTATAATAAAACTGTCAAAAATCTAAGATAAAGATAGAATTCTAAAAGCAGTAAGGGAAAAAGAGATTATAACATACAAAGGAATCTCTCATTAGGCTACCAGCAGATTTCTCAGTAGAAATCCTATAGGCCAGGAGAAAGTAGAGTGACATATTAAGAGTGTTGAAAGAAATAACTCACCAGCCAAGAATATTTTATCCAGGAAAGTTATTGTTTCAGATATGAAGGAGAGATATACTCTTCTAGACAATCAGAAGCTAGGACCTATTTTGCAAGAAACACTGAAAGAAGTTCAAGCTGAAATAAGAAGATGTTAATCAGGACATTTAAATATACAAAAATATATAATACACTGGTAAAGGTAAATATACAGGCAGACTTAGAAAACTCTAGGTTTGTAATAAGATTCTATGCTAACCACTTAAATATAGTATAAAGGTCAAAGTAAAAAAAGTATTATATAATTATAGCTGCTATAATGATTTCATGAATACACAATATAAAAAAGTAAATAATAACATAGAAAATATAAAAGAAGGGGGAGTAAATGGGGAAGCTTTTGTAAATGACTGAAGTGAGATTTCTGCCTGCTTAAAATGGCCTGTTTTATCTATGTGATGTCTTCTGTAAGTCTCATGGTAACACAAACCAAAAAACCTAGAGTAGATACACAGGAGATAAAAAAAGGGGAGACAGAGCTTACCACCATGGAAAATCACGAATTTACAAAGGTAGGCAGAAATAGATAGAGAAATAAACAGTGGAAATACAAAACAACCAGAAAACAAAGAATAAGATGACATTAGTGCTTCCTCTATTATTACTCTAAAAGTAAGTGGATTGAATTAACCAATCAAAAGGCACAAAGTGGCTGGATGAATAAAATTAAAAGTAAAAAAAAAAAAAAGACCCAAATATGTGCTGGGTACAAGAGACTCACTTTAACTTTAGACAAATACACAGGCTCAAAATAAAGGGGTGAAAATATCCTATATAATAAAACCCTAATATGCAAATTGACAGAATGGTGAAACAACTGGTTGCTCTGACGCACACTGACCACCAGGGGGCAAACAATCATTGCAGGACCTGCCCCCTGGTAGTCAGTGTGCTCCAACAGGGGGAGCACTGCTCAGCCAGAAACCAGGCTCATGGCTGGTGAGTGCAGCGGTAGTGATGGGATCCTGTCCCACCTCTGTTGCAGGTGGCAGTAAGAAGCGAGGGGTCTTGGAATACAAGAGCAATGGACTGCAAGAGGGATGTCTGACTGCCAGCTTAGACCCAACCACCCTGGGGGATTGGGCCTAAGCTAGCAGGGGGATTGGGCCTAAGTAGGCAGGCAGACATCCCCCAAAGGGTCCCAGACTGCAAGAGGGTGCAGGCCAGGATGAGGGACCTCTCAGTGCACAAATGTTGTGCACTGGGCCTCTAGTATATAATAAAGTAGAAATGAAAAGAAAGCAGGAGTAGCTACACTTACATAATATAAAATCATTTTAAAATAAAAATGGCAACAACAGACAAAGAAAATCATTATAATAATAAAGTGGCAAATTCAAGAAGATCTAACACTTGTAATTATATTCACACCCAGCATCAGAGCACCTAAATATATTAAGCAAGTACTTACAGATCTGGAGGGAGAAACAAATAATACACTAATAGTAAGGCATTATGAAAAATGGGTAAGTCAGAGAATGACAAATACCATATGATATCACTCATATGTGGACTTTAAAAACACTGAACTTAAAAAAACAGAGTAGAATGATGGTTACTGGGGAAGGGGCTGGGGGAATTTGGGATATGTTGTTTAAGGGTATAAACTGGGAACCAGTAGATAAATAAGCCCTGGAGAGCTATTCCACAACATAGTGGATTAGAGCCAACAATACTGTATTATAAACTACAAAGATGCTAAAGTACTAGATCTTAATCTTTCCCACCACTAAAAATTATTATGTAATGTGAAGGCGTTAATTAATGCTATATTGATAATTATGTAGTAATACGTAAATTGTAAACCTTAAATTTATATAATGTTTTATATCAATTATAATTTAATAAAAGAACAGAAGATACTTCATAGAAAAAAGCTAAGTGAAATTGAAAAAAAACAATTTACCAGGTATAGTGTTCAAAGCAATGGTTATAAGCATGCTCAAGGGATTTAGTGAGGACTTTAGGAAACTTAGTGAGAACTTCAATAGCATAAAAAATGACATAGAAAGTATAAAATAGAACCAGTCAGAAATAAAGAATATAATAGCTGAAATAAAAAATAAAATAGGCAGAATAAATAGTAGGTTGGATGAAGCAGAGGATAAATCAGCAATTTGGAAGACAAGGTAGCAAAAAACATCCAAACAGCACAAAAAGAAAAAGTAATAATTTTAAAAAATGAGGATAGTTTAGGGGATATCTGGGACAACATGAAGTGTAACAACACCCACATTATAGCGGTACCAGAAGGAGAAGAGAGAGAGCAAGGGACTGAGAACTTATTTGAAAAATTAGTGACTGAAAAAACTCCCTAACCTGGTGAAGGAAAAAGACACACCTGTCCAGGAAGCACAGGGAGTTCCAAACAAGTCCTAAAGAAGCCCCCACCAAGACACATCACACTTAAAATGGCAAAGGTTAAAGATCAAGAATCTTAAAAGTTGCAAGAGAAAGACAGTTGCTTACAAAGAACTCCCATAAGACTATCAGCTGATTTCTCAACTAAAATAGTTTTGTCCATAAGGGTTTGACATAAAGTATTTAAAATGATAGAAAGCATGGACCTACAACCATGAAGACTCTACCTACAAAACTGTCATTAACCTTTGTACACCATAAGCGTCTATAGACTCAGGGATGGTTTCCATTTTGAACATGTGGCAGATAACTGGAGGAGAAATAAAGAGCTCTCCAGACAAGAAAAAGCTAAAGAAGTTCACTACCCCCAAATAAGAAATGTTAAAGGGTCTTCTTGAAGAAGAAGAAGCAGAGAAAGAGGGACAAGAAGAAGAAGAAGAAGAAGAAGAAGAAGAAGAAGAAGAAGAAGAAGAAGAAGAAGAAGAAGAAGAAGAAGAAGGAGAAGGAGAAGGAGAAGGAGAAGGAGAAGGAGAAGGAGAAGGAGAAGGAGAAGGAGAAGGAGAAGGAGAAGGAGAAGGAGAAGGAGAAGGAGAAGGAGAAGGAGAAGGAGAAGGAGAAGGAGAAGGAGAAGGAGAAGGAGAAGGAGAAGAAGAAGAAGAAGAAGAAGAAGAAGAAGAAGAAGAAGAAGAAGAGGAAGAAGAAGGGAGAAATAAAAATAAATAAAGAATAAAACAGCAACAATACACTGGGGAGGGTGGGATAAGTGCATGTGACAGGGGGTAGGGGAGGCTGGGAAAAGGTTAATGGGAAAAGGAGATATATGTTCTACTATATGTAATACTTTAAACAATAAAATTAAATTAAAAAATAAAACAGCAATAAATACATACTAATCACTTTAAATGTAAGTTGATTAAATGGATGCAAGAACACACAATGACATAAACATAGTCTATTAAATAAGTGGTGCTGGTAAAATTGGACACATAGAGAGAAAAAAAAAGAATCTATGTTACCTTCTCATACCATATACAAGAATAAACTAAAAAAGGATGGAAAACTTAAATGTAAGACTCAACACCATAAACATTCTAGAAGAGAACATAGCAATAATTTCTCATAGCAATGATTCTTGGATATATCTCCTTGAGCATGAGAAACAAAAATTGGACTACATCAAATTAAAATTTTTTTGCACAGCAAAGGAAACCATCAACAAAATGGAAAGAGAACCCACTGAATGGGAGAACCTATTTGTCAATGATGCATCTGATAATGTGTTAATAATAAAAATTTATGAAGAACTTACAAAACTCAACACCAAAAAAACCCAAACAATCCAATTAAAAAATGAGCAAAGAACCTAAAGAGACACTTCTCCAAAGAGGACATACAGATGGCCAATATACTATCTGATAAATTAGTAATATGCAAATTGACCACACCTCCACTACACCCAGAAGCCATGCCCAGCAGCCAATCAGGAGAAAGTTTGCAAATTAACCCAACCAAGATGGCTGCAGCCACAGAGAGAGCAGGAGGCTTGGGTTGCCCCTGGCAATAAAGAAAGCCAAGCTTTCTTTGTTTTTTAATTTATTTTTTATTGTTTAAAGTATTACAAATAGGGCGAGCACCAAGATGGCAGCATAGGTAAACACCTATTGTTCTGCCCCGTGCAACGATTTAAGAACTACAACATAACAGCGGAACAGACAGCACCCAGAATCGCCAGAAAGCTGGCTGAATGAAAACTCCACTAATAAGAGTAAAGGTGGGACGCTGAGACTCAGGAGTGGCGGGAGCGCAGCCTTTCAGACAGAAACAGGTTAGGAGCCGCCCTGGTCGCGTGCGAGGGCTGGGGCTGGAGCAGCACCCCCTGCCGGATTTCTCCTACGGGGAGGGAGGAGACGTCCCACTACACGGACACCCCAGCGCTAGGCGAGGTCCGAGATCTGGGGTACGTGGAGACGTCCCACTGCACAGATTTCCCAGTGCCAGGTGAGGTCCGAGGTCCGGGGGACGCACCCTGGAAGTGAGGAGCGGCAGAGGCTCCTAGTCGCAAGGGTCACGCAAACCCGTGACTTGCCCCCTGGGAACTTGTCTCCTGGTTCTGGAAAACATCTATTTTACAACCTTGGGCTAGACTTTTGGTGTCCAGGCACATTTGGGGAAAGGCAGAGTTGTCTGGCAAGGGAAAGAGACTAGCGGCTTTCTCTTGGAGGTGTCTGCAGCCATCCCCATCCAACAGAGACCAGCGCACGTGAGCGCCACATAGGACGCAGCTGATGCTGACGATGCCTGCGCAGCTCAGAGACTCCGCCCATCCAACCTGAACATAGTCTCCCTTAACAGCCAATTGGCCTGGAGGTCAAACCCTCCTAGGGCTAACAACAACAAGCTGGGTTTAAATTTAAAAATACTGAATACAACCCATAAAGGACTGCAGTAAGAGTACCCACCTCAGGTAACTGGGGAGGCTGAGCCACTGTCCCTTTGAGGATATCTACCACATAAAGCAGCCACCATGCAGAGATATGGAAAGAAATCAGGTGTGAAAGAAATGGAGGAGAAAAGATGACAAGACATAGAGTTCAAAACCACGGTTATAAGGCTTTTCAAGAGGCTCCTACAAAAGGCCAATCAACTTAATGAGAATTACCAGGAAATAAACATGACCAACCAGGAAATGAATGAGAATTACAAGGAAATGAATGAGAACCTCAAGGAAATGAACAAGACCTCTAAGAATACGAACCAGACCCTCAAAGATTAAAAAAAAGGACCAACTAGAAATCAAGCATACACAGACTGAAATAAAAAATATTATACAAAGTCCTAAAAGCAGACCAGAGGGCCACAAGAACCAAGTCAAAGATTTGAAATACAAAGAAGCAAAATCCACTCAGCTGGAAAAGCAAGAAACAAAAAGAATTCAGATAATTGAAGATAGCATAAGGGGCCTCTGGGACAACCTCAAGCATGCCAACATCCGAATTATTGGGGTGCCAGAAAAAGAGAGAGAGCAAGTTAATGAAAACCTACTTGAAGAAATAGTGACTGAAAATTTCCCACACCTGGTGAAAGAAACTGACTTAAAAGCCCAAGAAGTACACAGAACCCCAAAATATAGGAATCTAAAGAGGACCACACCAAGACATATCATAATTAAAATGCCAAGAGCAAAAGATAAAGAGAGAATATTAAAAGCAGCAAGAGAAAAACAGTTGGTTACCTACAGGGGAACACCCATACGATTGTCAGCGGATTTCTCAACAGAAACTATGCAGGCCAGACGCGAGTGGCAAGAAATATTCAAAATAATGAATAGCAAGAATCTACAACCAAGATTACTCTATCCAGAAAAGCTATCATTCAGAATTGAGGATCAGATAAAGTGCTTCGCAGATAAGAAAAAGCTGAAGGAGTTCATCACCACCAAACCAATATTATATGAAATGCTGAAAGATATTCTTTAAGAAGAGGAAGAAGAAAAAGGTAAAAATATAAATTATGAACAACAAATACACACCTATCAACAAATCAACATAAAAATCAAGTGAATTGATAGGCTGATGAACAAGATAAACTGGTGAATATAACAGAAACATGGACATAGAGAGGGAATGGACTGACAATTCTTGGGGAGAAAAGAGTTGTGGGAAGTACAGCAAGAGATTGGACAAAAATCTTGCAACAATGGGAGAGAACATTGGGGAGGGGGAGGTGAGGGTGGAGGGTGGGATAGGTACAGGCTAGAGGGGAGATATAGAGGGATAAAAAGGGGAAACAATGTAATTAATAAACTGAACAATAAAGAAAAAATACTGAAAAAAATAAATTATTACAAATAGTAGTACATATATGTCTCTTTTTCCCCCCATTGACCTCCCCTCAGCCTCCCCCACTCCCCAGCACATGCCCTCACTTGCCCTCCCCCAGTGTCTTGTATCCATTGATTATGCTTATATGCATGCATACAAGTCTTTCACTTGATTTCTTACAGCCCCTGCTCCAACCTTCCTTGCCTTCCCACTATAGTTTAACAGTCTGTTCAGTGCTTCTTTGCCTCTTTATCTATTTTCCCCCGTTTCTTTTCTTTAAAAAATCTTGCATCTGTATCCTAGAAATAAACATAAGAACAAAAATTGTTTGAGTCTCAATTTCAAGGTCCAACAGTTCTGAGTTCCAGTTTCAATGCCAAATAGTTCCTTATGTGTACATGTCAGCAATAATATCTGCATGGTGGACAAATGGTGGCAATGCAGGTCCCATCCTCTCAGGTTTGGTCCTGGCAACCTGCAGTGAAGCACAGCTGCTGACTGCTAGCATGGCAAGGCATCATCAGCATCTTCCATCTCTGACTGCTTCTCCTTTTGTCTTTGTAGTTGGAGCAGACCTGTCAATTCCTCTCTGTTGTAGGAATCCATATGGTATTGGAGTTGTTTTCTGAAAATATACAAACATATTCTTGACCAAAAGTTAATAAAGGAATCTTTCCTATAAATTGGACTTGTAATTGTTTTTATTTTTGCCCAAACAATTTTCATTTGGCTTATTTTGACACCATGTGTGTTTTTCATGCATGTCCTGCTGTTACCATTACAAATAAAAATTAATTTTCTAAAGTAAAATTTTTCTAGATGTGATTTACTTACAGAATATTTTTCCTTACATGATATTACCCTATTAGCCCCCCTTTTTTGATTAATGGAGGCTTTTGGAAATTTTATAGTGCAATCTTGATAACTTTAAATTTTAATTTTTGCACAAAAAATATGACTGCTTTAGGCTCATTGTATTTCAGCAATTTTACCATGTGATGAACTACCAAGAAAAATTTTAGTTAATATTTTAGGAATAGCTTTTTGTCCAGTACAATTAAATTTTCTTGAGTATTCACGTATTTCAATTAGCCAATTTAAATTAATCTGAAAACTTGAGTACTATTTTACTGTCAAATTTATTACTCTAAAATCAATCTTAGTTTACCCTGTAAATATTAGTGGAAAGGATTCTCTGCATTCCAGAGGATGGTTGGTTAGCCAGAGATGGGTAAGATTCCTCAAGTTAAGACAGGCACAGTCTCAGAGGGGCCATCAGGAGAGAACTTTGGGGTCAACAGAGGTGGGACACAGACCCTCACTCCCCTAACCCTGCAGGGGGCTGAACCCTTAACCCTTCTGAGGGAGGTCTCCTGCCCTCATGGCTGCTTCACCTCCCATGCTCAGCTCAGATTGGAAACTCAAGTAACAGACAGAGACTTGGCCCAGCTCAGATTCGGACTAAGGCAACAGAAAAAGACTTGGCCAGCAGCAGCTGCCCTATATCTGAATCCAGACTAGCACCAGGAATGCTCAGGAAGCCAAGCTTTCTGCCTGACATGGTGGGCCCAGGCCTCCGCTCAAGGCTACAAAGTTTCAATTATAGAAGATAAATAAATCCCAAATACCAGGGCCTCTGCTTCAGTTGTTGGGGGGCATGGCCAGCCTGAAAACCACAACAGGCCCCTTGCCCAGGCCACCCCACTCACAAAAGGAACCCCTATCCTTATCTGGGACACCCTTCAGGGCAAACCAGCTGGCCCTCACCAGTGCACCAGGCATCTATCGTATCTAATCCTATCTAATAAAAGGATAATATGCATTTATCATCACTCCAACACACAAGATGATTTCCCTCATGTGGTCAAAGATGACTGACCCCATGTGGACACAAGATGGCCAGCAAGAGAGGCAGTTGGGAGGGACCAGGCCTGCAAGAAAGGGCAGTTAGCAGCAATCAACCCTACAGGGGAGGGCAGTTAGGGGAGGGAAGTTTGGGGCAAACAGGCTGGCAGGGGAGTGGTTACAGGATGATCAGGATAGCCAGCAGAAGCAATTAGGGGCAATCAGAAAGGTAGGCAGGCGAACATTTGGGCACCAGCAATCCTGGATTATGAGAGGGATGTCTCACTGCCCAGTTAGGCCCAATCCTACTGGGATCAGGCCTGAAGGGGCAGTCGAGCACCCCTCAAGGGGTCCCAGATTGACGAGAGTAGAGGCTGGGCTGAGAGACACACAACCCCGTGCATGAATTTCATGCATGGGCCTCTAGTATATATATAAAAGGCTAATATGCAAAATGTTTCTTTGGGAGTTCAACCAGGAGACTGGGAGTTTGATCACTCACTATGACAAGTACTGACCATTAGGGGGCAGTGCAAAATGAAGGAAGGCTCCATCCAGGAGCCATCAGTGGGGAAGGGAGGCCCCAGCTAGCAGTTGGAAGGCCCTGATTCACCCCGATCATAGCTCAGGCCTAGCGACCCTACCCATGCACAACTTTTCTGCACTGGGCCTCTCATAGACATATAAAAAGATACCCAATGTCACTCATTATCAGATAAATGTAAATTAAACCCACAATGAGATACCACTTCACACCTGTCAGAATGACTATCATCAATAAATCAATAGACAACTGTTGGTAAAGATGTGGAGAAAGGGAACCCTGGTGGACTGTTGGTGGGAATGCAGAATGGTGCAGCTACAGTGGAAAACAGTGAAGTTTTCTTTTCTTCTTTTTTTTTAAAAAATATTTTTTATTGTTTAAAGTATTACAAATAGTAGTATATATGTTTCTTTTTTTGCCCCATTGACCTCCCCCAGCCTCCCCTACCACTCAGCACAAGCCCTCACCTGTCCTCCACCCCAGTGTCTTGTATCCATTGGTTATGCTTATATGCATGCATAGAAGTCCTTCAGTTGATCTCTTACAGCACCCACCCCTGACCCTTCCCTGCCTTACCACTGTAGTTTGAAAGTCTGTTCAATGCTTCTTTGCCTCTGTACCTATTACCCCTCCAATTTCTTTTCTTTAACAAATCTTGCATCTGAATACTAGAAATAAACATATAAGAACAAAAAATGTTTGAGTCTCAGTTTCAATGTCCAACAGTTCTGAGTCCCAGTTTCAATGCCAAATAGTTCCTTATGTGTACATGTCAGCAATGATATCTGGATGGTGGACAAATGGTGGCAATTCATATCCCACACTCTCTGGTTTGGTCCTGGGCAACCTGCAGTGAAGCACAGCTGCTGGCTGCTAGCATGGCAAGTTGTCATCAGCATCCTGTATCTCTGGACTGTCTTCGTGGTTGGAACAGACCTGTCAGTTCCTCTCTGTTGCAGGAATCCATATGGTATTGAAGTTGTTTTCTGAAAATATACAAACATATTCTCTACCGAAAGTTAATAAAGGAATCTTTTCTGTAAATTAGACTTGGGATTCTTTTTATTTTTGCCCAAATGACTTTCCTTTGGCTTATTTTGACACCATGTGTGTTTTTCATGGGTGTCCTACTGTTAGCATTACAAATGAAAATTGATTTTCTGAAGCAAGAATTTTCTAGATGTAATTTACTTACAGGATATTTTTCTTTACATGCTATTACCCCAGTGTCTCCCCCCCCCACACACACACACCTTTTTTAAAAATTAATATAGGCTTTTAGAAATTTTATGTTGCAGTCTTGATAACTTTAAATTTTAATTTTTGCATAAAAATATGAATGCCTTAGGTTCTTTGCATGTTAGGCAACTTTACAATGAGATGAACTACTAATATGAATTTTAGTTAATATTTTAGGAACAGCTTTTTGTCCAGTACACATAAATTTTCTTCAGTATTCACTTATTTCAATTGGCTGTACAAAAAGAATAAGCCTAATGACACAGTGATTCCACTTCTGCAATATATCTGAAGAAACCCGAAACACTAATTTGAAAGAATATATGCACCCCTATGTTCATTGCAACCTTAATTATAATAGCCAAGATTTTGAAACAGCCCAAGTTCCTACCAGTAAATAAGTGGATAAAATTGCAGTGGTACATTTACACAATGGAATACTATTCAGGAGTATTAAAAAATGTAATCTTTCCTTTTGTAATAGTATGTATGGACCTGGAGAATATGCTAAGTGAAATAAGCCAGTCATAGAAAGACAAATACCCAAATGATTTCACTTACATATGGGCTATAATGAACAAAATAAACTAGCAAACAAGATAGACTCATAGATACGGAGAACAGACTGACAGTTGTCAGAGGAAGGGATGGGGGGGGGGTAGGTGAAAAGGTGAGTGGATTGAGCAAAGAAATAAAACTCTTAGACACAGACAAAAAACAATATGGTGATTACTAGAAGGAATTCAGGAGGCAGAAGATTAAAGGAGGGATAAATGGTGATGGAAAGATACTTGACTTTGGGTGGTGAACAATATTCAGATGGTATATTATAGAATGTACATTTAACACCTATGTAATTTTATTAACTGACTAGAGACATGGTGCACAAAATTCATGCAAAGTGGGGTGTGTGTGTGTGTCCCTCAGCCCAACCTGCACCCTCTCCAATCTGGGACCCCTACTGGGATCAGGCCTAAATGGGCAGTCGGACATCCTTCTCACAATCCAGAACTGCTGGCCCCCAACTGCTCACCTGCCTGCCTTCCTGATTGCCCCTAACTGCTTTTGCCTGCCAGCCTGATCACCCCTTAATCACTCCCCTGCCAGCCTGATTGATGCCTAGCTGCTCCCTGCCAGGCTGATTGCCCCTAACTGCCTGATTGCCCCTAACTGTCCTCCCCTGAAGGTCTGGTCACCCCTAACTGCCCTCCCTTACAGGACAGGCCTGATCCCCTCCAACTGCCCTCCCTTGCAGGCCTGGCCCCTCCCAACTGCCCTCCGCTGCTGGCCATCTTGTAGTGGCCATCTTGTGTCCACATGGGGATAGCTATCTTTGAACACATGGGGGCAGCCATCTTGTGTGTTGGAGTGATGGTCAATTTGCATATTACTCTTTTATTAGATAGAATAGAGGCCTGGTGCATGAGTGGGGGCCAGCTGGTTTGCCCTGAAGGGTGTCCCGGATCAGGGTGGGGGTTCCCTTGGAGTGTGGGGCGGCCTGGCTGAGGTGCCTGTGGTGGTTTGCAGGCCTCCCATGCCCCATGGCAACCGAAGAAGAGGCCCTGGTATCTGGGATTTATTTATCTTCTATAATTAAAACTTTGTAGCCTTGAGCAGAGGCCAGGGCAGGCCAGGGCAGGTGGGAAGCTTGGCTTCCTCCATCACCAAGGGCAACTCAAGCCTCCTGCTTGCTTCAGCTCCATGGCCGCTGCTATTTTTATTGGGATTTATTTATCTTCTATAATTGAAATTTTGTAACCTTGAGTGGAGGCCAGGGCCAGCCGGGGTGGGCATGGGAAGCTTGGTTTCCTCCATTTCTGGGGGCAACCCAAGCCTCCTGCTTGCTCCAGCTCTGTGGCTGCTGCCATATTTGTTGGGTTATTTTGCATACTCGCTCCTGGGCATGGCTTGTGTGCATAGCAGACAAATGGTCGATTTGCATGTTTCTCTTTTATTAGATAGGATGTCACCCTAATAAATTCAATAAAATAATTTAAAAAATTGAAAGTGGGTTTCTGAGTTGTGAAATATGATTGAGGAGGAGATAGTGTCTAGAGTGATTGGTGTGGATATTGGAAATATTTAAAGGGAAATTGGGTATTTTAGTTCATTTCCTGGATAGTTGGGTTACCATCATTACTTCATTGTTTTCCAATTGCCTGTTTGTAACAGATAAATTGGCCCCAATGACCTTCACCATCATGGAATCATGCTCTACCCTGAATATGCTTTGCTACATGGCAAAGGCACTTTGCAGATATAATTAAGTAACTAATCAGTTGACCTTAGGTTATAAAATTACCCTGAATGATCTAGATAGGCACAATGTAGTCACATTATCCCTCAAAAGCAAAGCTTTCTTCCAGCTTAACGCAAGAAAAGTCAGAGAGATTTGAAGCAAAGGTCTGATATGGTGTTGCTGGCTTAAAGATATAAGTGTCCACTTGGAAAGTGTGAGGAGGAATTGAATTCTGCTAACAACCAATGAAATGGGTAAAGGACCCAGAGCCCCACACATGAACAAGTAAACACATTGATTTCAGCATCAGAAGATCATTAACCAAGAAGCCAGCCACAGTGGGCAGACTTACAGACATTGAAGTTATAAATTTGTGTAGTTTTAAACTACTAAGTTAGTGGTAATTTGTTATGGCAACAAAAGAAAGCTAACACACGTCATGAAATTGTTTTGGATAAGAGATTACAACCTAATTTCAAAGCAGAGTGTTGCCTTTCAGTTTGATGAGGACATTGATGAACATGGGGGGGGGGGGTTGGAGGTGGAAACAAATAGATACTTTTTCTGCTTTTCTGTCTCTAGACTGAGATTCAATAGGCATTTATTGATCACTTACAGTGCACCCTACATGAAATGCTTCCTATACTTTGTCATTTAATGTTCATAATCATCTCTAAACAAGAAATGGAGAATATGAGAGTCTAGATGATTATGTCCCAGTTTTCACCACTAGAATTTGTGAGATTTGAGCCCAGATCTTCTGATTTCAGGTCCAGGGCTGTCCCCTTTATTACACTGCACCAAACCCTGAATCCATGAGGGTAATGTAAATATTAGTTGTCAGTCATGAAGATTATTAGACAGTTGGAAAAAAGGAATGAGATTTTTTAAGTTTGAATGGAGTATGGTAAATATAGCTTGTTTGAAAATCTGGCTTGTGTGAAAATCAAGCAATAGATACCATAAGAGTTTTTTTTTTTTAATTGTTTAGAGTATTACATGTCTCCTTTTTCCTCAAATCACCTTCCATCCACTCTCACGCCCCAGGACAAGCCCCCACCACTCCAGTGTCTATGTCCATTGGTTGATCTCTTACTTCCCTTCCACCCCTGCCTTCTCTCTGAGGCTAGACAGTCTGTTCAGAGTTACCTTGTCTCTTGATCTGTTTTTGTTCATCCATTTATGTTGTTCATTATATCCCACATATGAGTAAGATCATGTGACATTTATCTTTCTCCATCTGACTGGCTTATTTCACTTAGCACAATATTCTCCAGTTCCATCAAAGCTGTTGCAAATGGTAAAAGTTCCTTCTTTTTAATAGCAGAGTAGTATTCTGTTGTGTAGATATACCACAGGTTTTTTTTTAATCCACTCATCTGCACTTAGGCTTTTTCCAAATATTAGCTACTGTAAATTGTGATTCTATGAATATAGGGGTACATATATTCTTTCTAATTGGTGTTTCTGGTTTCTTGGGATATAGTCCTAGAAGTGGAATCATTCGGTCAAATGGGAGTTCCATTTTTAAATTTTGAGGAAATTCCATACTGTTTTCCACAGTGGCTGCACCAGTCTTCATTCCTACCAACAGTGCACAAGGGTTCCTTATTCTCTGCATTATCCCAGCACTTGTCGTTTGTTGATTTGTTGATGATAGCCATTCTGACAGGTGTGAGATGGTACCTCATTGTTGTTTTGATTTGCATCTCTCAGATGATTAGTGACTTTGAGTATGTTTTCATATGTCTCTTAGCTTTCTGTATGTCCCCTTTTGAAATGTGCCTATTTAGATTCTTTGCCCATTTTTGATTAGATTGTTTATCTTCTTTTTGTTAAGTTGTATGAGTTCCCAGTAAATGTTGGAGATTAGACCATTATTGGAGATAACATTGGCAAATGTGTTCTCCTATGCAGTGGGCTTTCTTGTTGTTTTGTTGATGGTTTCTTTTGTTGTGCAGAAGCTTTATATTTTGATGTAGTCCCATTTGTTTATTTTATCTTTAGTTTCCATTGGCTTAGGCGCTGTATTGGTGAAGATATTGCTATGACATAAGTCTGATATTTTGATGCCTTTGGATTCTTCTGAGATTTTTATGTTTTCTCATCTTACATTTAAGTCCTTTAACCATTTTGAGTTTGTTTGTGTATGGTGTAAGTTGGTGACCTAGTTATTTTTTTCTCACATGTATCTGACCAATTTTCCCAGCACCATTTATTGAAGAGACTGTCTTGACTCCATTATATGCTCTTGACTCCTTTGTCAAATATTGATTGAGCATATTAGCTTCTGTCTATTTCTGAGCTCTCTGGTCTGTTCCATTGATCTATATGTCCATTCTTTTGCCAGTACCAGGCAGTTTTGAGAACTATGGCTTTGTAATGCAGCTTGATATCTGGTATTGTGATCCCTCCAACTTTATTCTTCTTTCTCAAGATTGCTGCAACTATTTGGGGTATTTTTTATTATATACTAGTGGCCCGGTGGGTGGTCCTTCAGCCCAACCTGCCCCCTTTCACATACTGGGAGCCCTTAGGGGATGTCCAACTGATGGCTCACCCCCAGCCTACACTCAGCCATCTCCCTGCTCAGCTCAGGTCCAGATGCCTGTGACCACCTGGCCCCAGGGGCTGGGCACTCACCTTCGCTCCTGTGCCCCAGCTGCTTGCCCCCTCCCCCCCCGCCCGACCACCTCCCGCACTCGCCATGCCCCGCCCCCTCCAGTCGCCTCCAAGCTCAGGCGGCCAGTGCACCACTGCTACTGCTTCATCTCCACCCCCGGGGCCCAGCCCTCGGGTCGCTCGGCCCCCACCCCCTGCTAATGATTGGCTGGTAGCATAGCCAATCAGGAGCCAAGGTACTGTCACATGTTACTCTTTTATTAGATAGGATGAATTTTTGGAGAGTTTGTTCTAGGGCTGTGAAATATGCTATTAGTATTTTAATGTGGATTGCATTGAATCTGTAGATTGTGTTGGTTAGTATGGATATTTTAATGATGTTGATTCTACCAATCCATGAATCTGGTACGTTCTTCCATTTGTTAATGTATTCCTCTATCTCTATTTTCAACATCTTGTAGTTTTCCAACTACAGGTTTTTTACCTCTTTAGTTAAGTTTATTCCTAAGTATCTTATTTTTTTTTTTTTGGTGCAGTGGTAAATGGGATTGCTTTTTTACTTTCTCTTTATGTGAGTTCATTATTGGTGTATGAAAAAGCCATAGATTTCTGGGTTTTAATTTTGTATCCTGCTACATTGCCACATTCATTTATTAGGTGTGGTAGTTTTTTGATGGAGTCTTTGGGGTTTTCTATGGACTATATCATGTCATCTGTGAATAAGGACAGTTTTACTTCTTCTTTTCCAATTTGGATGACTTTTATTTTTTCTTCTTGTCTGATCCCTATGGCTAACAGTTCCTGTACTATGTTGAACAGGAATGGTGAGAGTGAGTATCCTTGTCTTGTTCCTGTTCTTAGGGGAAATGGTTTTACTTTTTGCCCATTGAGTGTGATGTTGGCTATAGGTTTGAAATATAAGGCTTTTATTATGTTGAAGTATGATCCCCCTATTTCCACTTTCCTGAGAGTTTTTGACAAGAAAACATCAATTGATAAGATTATGTGATTTTTGTTTCTCAGTTTGTTTATGTGATATATTACATTTATTGTTTTGCGGATATTGTACCATAATTGCATCCCTGAGATAAATCCCACTTGGTCATGATGTATGATCTTCCTAATATAATACTGGATCTGATTTCATAGAAATTTGTTGTAATTTTAGCATCTGTGTTCATCAAAGATATTGCCTGTAGTTCTCTTTTTTAGAGGTGTATTTATGTGGTGTTTGAATTAAGGTAATGCTGGCTAATTAGAAAGAGCTTGGAAGTGGGTCTTTCTCTTGAATTTTTTGAAATAGGTTTTAGTTCTTCTTTTAAAGCTGTCCAGATCAGAGTTTTTGTTTGCTAGAAGATTTTTTTTTATTACTGCTTCAATTTCTTCAGTAGTTAACAGCATCTGCAGGGTTTTTTTTTTATTATTATTATTATTCCTGATTGAGTTTTGGGAGCTTGTATTTTTCTAAGAATATGTCCATTTCTAGGTTACCAGTTTGTTGGAGTAGAGTTGTTCATAGTATTTTTTCACAATCCCTTGTATTTCTGTGGGTTCGGCTGTTACTTCACCTCTTTCATATCTAATTTTGTTTTTTTGGGTCCTCTCTCTTTGCTTCTTGGTGAACCTGGCTAGAGGTTTATCAATCATTTTTATCCTTTCAAAGGATCAGCTCTTGTTTTTATTTATCTTTTACATTCTTTTTTGTCTCTATGTCATTTATTTCTTCTCTGATATTTATTATTTCCTTCCTTCTGTGTACGCTGGGCTTTTCTTGTTGCTAACTCTTTGAGTTTTAGGGTTAAATTATTTATTACCATTTTTTCTTGTTTGTTTTTTGAGGTAAGCCTGTACAGCTATGTACTTTGCTCTCAGGACTTCCTTTCACTGTGTCCCATAGAATTCGGATTGTAGTGTTTTCATTGTTGTTTGTAACCAGGATGCTTTTTATTTCTTCTTTGACTTCCTTGGTAACCCAATTATTGTTTAATAGCACACTATTCAGCCTCTAAGTGTTTGATTTTTTCATTGTCTTTATTATAGTTAATTTCTAATTTTATGCCATTGTGATCTGATAAGATGCTTGATTTGATTTCTATCTTCTTGAATTTGAAGTTCCCTTAGGCTCTCCTCCTCATTTTTAATTTTTTTTCCAGTTGCTGTTGCTGCTCTGCTTGGGTGTTTTTTCCTACCTTATCTTCTAGCTCACTGATGCAGTCCTCAGCTTATTTTAGTTTACTATTGATGCCTTTTATTGTGCTCTTTATTACATCAATGTCATTCTTAATTTCTCCTTGGTTCTTCTTCATTTCCTCTTGATTATTACACATGTTGAATTTGTCTTCCATCCTTTTTAGCATCATTATGACCATTGCTCTGAATTCTTTCTCTGACATATTGGTTGCCTCTACTTCTTTTACTTCATTTTTCCCCCTGGCTATTTCTCATTTTTTTTTCATATGGGAACTGTTTCTCTGTCTCCCCATGTTCATTTCTCATCCCCAGGTATCTGGTTATATGGTTTACTCTCTACCACATTGGTCAAAAGGCACAAAATACAACCGAACAAGACATGAAAAAAGGGAACAAAACATGGCTGTATTCTCAACACCAGTAACCCTAAATAACGGTGACCATCAGAGAAAAGAGATTAGGGCAGAGATAAGAGCACAAAAATGATATTGGGAAAAGGAGAAAAAAAAGGTAAGAAAGAAAAGAAAAAGGAAATATAAAGAAGGAAAAATATATGTATATGGGGCAAAAACTGAACAAAACTAACAAATAAACAAAAAAAATGCAAGGAACAAATATCCAGGAAAAAGGGGAGAAACTGAATATGACAAGGAAGAGCTTATTTCCAGTAGGTAACGTAAAGGAAATTAATAAACGGGGGAATGGCCAGGATTCAGGATAGAGGAGGTAGAAAGACAATGAGTATGTAAGAAGAAAAGTAGCCGAAACCGGTTTGGCTCAGTCGATAGAGCGTCGGCCTGCGGACTGAAGGGTCCCAGGTTCGATTCTGGTCAAGGGTATGTACCTTGGCTGTGGGCACATCCCCAGTAGGGGGTGTGCAGGAGGCAGCTAGTCGATGTTTCTCTCTCATCAACGTTTCTGACTTTCTATCCCTCTCCCTTCCTCTCTGTAAAAAATCAATAAAATATATTAAAAAAAAGAAAAGTAAAAATCAAAATACTCAATAAATTTAAAAAATTAATTAAAATAATAATATTAAAATATATATTAATGTATATGTAAAAATCTTCTCCTTTCTTTAATCTATCTATCTATATATTCATCTACTTTTGGAAAAGGAGAGTAAAGTAGAGTTTGGTGAGTAAACTAATTAAGCTATTAGTAGAAAAGAGCAAGTGAGAAGAGGAAAAACAAAAGCATAAAACAAAAACAAAAAACAAACACACAAATGAACAATCAAACAATCAACAATAAAAAGAAAAAATTGGCTAGCAAAGAAAGAGAAAAGAGAAGGATGCATGGATTTGGAACAGGGGAGAGGAAATTAGATAGATAAGTAAGCCAACAGAGACTACTATAATAATAATGCATCAATAAAGCAGATAAAGTAGATCAAATTTTTAACAAGGAGTAAAAAGCAAGGAGAGAGAAAAACTAGAGCAGGAACAGGATAAGAGTAACAGGATGAAAATGGAGAAGTTAGGAAGAAAAGGTTGGCAAAAAGGAAAAAATGAGATAAAGTAAAATAATGATAAGAAAATAAATATAGGATGTAGAACACTAATCCAAAAGAATAAAAGTTCAAAAAATAAAAAAGGTAAAATAAAAAAATAAAGGAAACAAGGGAAAATTAATTTCTTTAGTAAAAGATTAAAAATAAAAAAGGGAAGTAGTGAAGTGTCTTTTGCTTCAGCTGAGTTTTACTGTCTTATGGGGGCTAATTTAAGACCCCTCTCTACTGTTAATTCTGTCACATCTCAGTTTCCTGTTAGGTAGTCAGCTCTGTGTTGAAGTTCCCAGTGATCCACTGCTCCTCTGTGTCAGACTCCATAACTTGGTTTCAGGCAGGCAGGATCAATCTGCCTACTTTGTTTTTCTGCCTGTTTACAGTCATATTTACACAGGTGTCTATTTCCGACATGGGCTCAAGGTGGCGGTGTTGCTGTATTAGTTTTGCGGACCAAATGGACCCTCAACTCAGTCTCAGAGGGTTCCCTGGGAGTATTTAGAATCTTTGTTTCCCTGCAGATCTCAAGGTTGGGTGTGGCTGTGCTGCTAAGAGGAGCCCAGTCTTTAGGAGAAAAATAGCTGTTTAGGGTTGAAAGGACTGGACTGTCCCAGAGCTGGCTTCCTGGTCTCCTCTCCCTATTTTGCTCCCCAGCTTCCACAAAACCACCTTTCCCATGCACTGTAGCCTCAGTGAGTGTTTGTAATGGAAATATCCTATGTACTAGGTCCAGTGAGCAAAAGCAAGAAGATTATAAAGACAGAGCAACCACGCTGCTGCATGTCTTTCTCCACACCCCGCCCACCCCACCCTTCCACCTCACATCAGCCCCACCCCTCCACTCTGGCACTGAATGGCCAGTGCAGAACTTTAGGCTGCCTCTCTGGGCACAGCCTCCCATGGCTGTGGATCCAGATCTAGAGTCCCCCGCTGCCAGCAGCCCTGGGGATCCTCTTCCACAGTCAAGGGATGTGGATTTGGTGCATTACAGTTTCCTTCTGACACTCTAGACTTTGTTGTGCACATCTCTCTCCCCAGCCCAGATCCCTGACCCTATCATTCTCCAGGGGTCCTCCGTCCTTTCTGGACATGGATTATCCCAACAGCTGTGTTTAATTTTCCAATTCCAGGTGGATGTTATTCAACTCAACTGTTTCTTCTATCTGCTTTCTGAGAAGACACAGGACACATCTGACTATTTGACTGCCATTTTATCTCCACCTGGACGAACTCCTTAGAAGGCCAATGCTCAGGAGGCTGAAGTCTTGGCATTCATGGGTTCTCAGGAGAGGCAGCAGATCCCTGGCTGGGGTGGTTGTAGGGTCCCAGGTGGTGTCTGAGGTCTTCCCGGTTGGAGGTGAGGCTGGGCTCCCAGTTGCAGCAGCTCTCCCCCTCAATATGGCATGGTCCCTGCAGCAGAGCCAGTGCTCTGGGAGAGATTGTGGTGGAGGTAGATGTTGCCTGGCCCGCCAGCTCCCAACAGTCCTGCAGAATATAACTGTCCCTCACTCACTCCCCCCCACACACATACCCCACATACCCATGCACTCCCCTTTCGCTCCCTTACTTACTCACATTCTCTACCTCATTGCTGTCCTCTTGACCACTATCTTGGATCTCCTACTATAAAATTAAAAAAAATGGAATGATAACCTTTGTCCAAAGAGATCAAAGAAGACTTCAAAGAGTAAGGAAACATGAGATTTCTTTCCCTCCATAGTCAAGGTACATGGATTTGGTGCAGGAGTTCGTCCAGGGGAAGACAAAATGGTAGCCGAATAGTCAGATGTGTTCTGTGTCTTCTCAGGAATCAGATAGAAGAAACAGTTTAATTGAATAACATCCACCTAGAATTGGTGAATTAAACACAGCTGTTGGGACAATCCATGGCCAGAAATGAATATGACCAAGGATACACATACCATAAAGTAGGCTCTGTACCCTCTGTGGTTGCTCCTTTTCTATAACTCTATAGATCACTCCTGAACACACTAAGAGGGCTAATTAGACAACATGTCTAGAAGGCTTTAGATCAAGGTTGGGGAATCTTTTTTCTGCCAGTGGCCACTTGGATATTTATAACACCATTCATGGGCCATACAAAATTATCAACCTAAAAATTAGCCTGCTATATTTGGTCAACCCTAATGCCTTGGCAGGCAGGGATAGACCAAATGATTTCCCAGGCCTTATCTGACCTGAGGGTGGGATGTTCCACACATCTGCTTTAGATGCTACAAATTGACTTTCTCTTAAGAAGACTTGTAAACAAATACTATAACATTATAAGACCATTTGTAATGGTCTTGGGTGGGCTTTGGATTTCTGCCCAAAGTTTGTAGGTTGCAACAATCAGCAGTGTGATTACATCACTCTGGGGTCCATTGGTTCATGAAGATATTGAAGCTTTCATTATATCCATCAGTCAGCAACAACTCTCTGGCACCCACTGTGTGTAGAGCAGTGATTACTATGATGAGCATTAGAGCAAATAGAAGGCAATACTACTCTTGAAGGGTATTAAATTTACTGGGACAGTCAAGAGCACACACATTAAAACATGTAAACAAATAAATGAGGGTAACAGTCATTTGACCACACTAAAACAAGCAAACAGACAAACAAAAAACAACACACACAAAAAAGTTCAAACCATCATTTTCATGACATAGTTAACTGTGTAAGTGACCAAAGTTAGATGGAGTGAGAAACGTGGGGATTTTGATAAAAGGGGAGAGGAGAATGAGGAGGAGCCAAATAGGAAGAAGATAATGAGGAATAGGAAAGAAGCAACAACATTCACTAAAAGAGCAGAGGGCAGTGGGAAGAGGCTCAGGGGTAAGAACAAGAGGTAAGAATGAATGAGGCCAAAAAGCATTACCTAAATTGGAGCCATGAGTCCAGTTTGGTATCAAGGGGAATAAGTTATGGAGCCCAGCATCCTGTAATTCAAAATTGAGAGTTTTCATCAAGAAAATTTGGCATTGCTAAAGGTTTTTGAAAAAGGACCAGATTTTATACAACAACTACCAAGAATAGAAGCAGAACATAGAAGAAACACTATCTTCTGGATCAGTTGGTGGAGAGAATTTGAGTTCTAGCTCTTTTATAAATACTGTACCTTATTCTTTCTCCAACATTGGTAGTAATTAGAGGTTATACTACACAATCTATCACTTGATCATTCACTTGTTTAATCTGTTTATATTATGTGAAATCAATGTTAGAATCATGGTTGACATAAATGTCATTCAACTCAATGATTGCTATCATCAAGGAAGTGTTTTCTAAAGGGAATAAGAGATTATGCAATCTTTTCTCTCTCTTTTTTTTTAAGGTTAATGAAGAAATTAGTAAATGAGTACCATGACCAACTTGTTGCTTTGAATTAAAATGTAAACCTCACAGGCCTGAGACTATCCATTAATTTGTATACTGGGAGAAATGACAATTTTGACATTTTGTTATTTATTTTGCTTAACAATGACATTTTAGAAATTAGATATGACTGTCTTCTTTTGTTTTCTATTGTCACTTTACCTGAGAAGTAGCAGGGTCCAAAATCAAGATTCCTTTGTCCCTCAACTTGTGTTTCACTAATGATGTTGATTTAAGAGGATCCTGATTAAAATAAATTATCATAGGAAAGGGAGTTATATTCTAGTAGCCTGTTCTGACCTCAAGGTAGAAAGAGCAGGACAAAGGCTGGAAGAGGGATGTAGCCCAGGGAGAAAGGAGACAGTAACATTCCAAAAAGTCTATAAAGAGCCTGAGGACCCTCTCATCTCTCTCCCTTCTGTAGGTAGATTTAGACCCAAAATGGTTCTGGTTGAAATACAAATAACCAATACAAATATAGAAAAATGTTTACTTTCACCAAGTACCCAAATGAAAAAATTAAGAGGACATTGAGTTATTTTTGAAAGGTTTTAATGAGAGGGATATAATGAGAATGCTTTCTAAGTGATGGTCCCTTTGTTTGATTTAAAATTTTAACTCAGTGTTGAACTCTCTATGTATAGCTTATAATTCATATTTCAGATTGTTAGTGTTACAAACAATACAAATATATATTTCTGAATTGTAAAACAGTTCAGTAGACTGGAACCAAAGTCTTACTGCAATGATTGCTTCAGTAGACTTAGCTGAAGTCAGGCACATCTAAAATGATTACTCAATTTCCCAACTGTTCATAGTGAAAACAACCAAACACTTATCTTCTGCCAAGTACTATACTAAGTCTTGATGATATCTCATTTGATTTTCATAGTAATTCTACAACATAGGTTCTTCTACTTTGCCTCTTTTCCCAGAGGAGGAAACTAAAACTTATAGATATTAAGAATGAACTATATAAAATTTCTAATATTTGATGGGTTTTAATCTACAGATAAGGCAATCTCATATGGTTTAACTTTATGATTTTTCCTAAGAGCACATAGTAGGCAAATTAACCACGCAATTCATTCCATTCCAAAGCCACAGGGCCTTAACTATGAGGCTACACTGCTTGCATTTAGCTAAAAGAAGAGGGTAGATGAGCCTGAGGTCAAGATTATAATGAAATTTATAGACTATGGAAGGCAAATATTTCAGAATAGTTCATAAAAAAAAATTTTACATAAAGTCTAGGGAACCAACAAGATTGGGTTAATCAGCATTCTGACCATTCAGTTTTGTGTTCACCACCAAATATCTGAGAGTGACTTCCTTTCTGAATCTTATGTGCTTCTGTTAAATGGACATGATACTAATGCTTATCCTGAAGGATGCTGTGGGAGGATACATAAGTTGAATGGACCCAGAGGCAGGAGCCACTCAACATTCCCAGCAAGGACAGCCTGAGTCGGGGGGTGCTTCCCAAGAGGCCCACATTGTGTAGCAGGGTAGCCTGGCTCTGTCAGCATTTTGCAAGATGGCTGAGGAACCATTTTGGTTTTTACATTATTTGCTCCTTCAGAGCTAAAGCCTTATAATGAATGAAAAGCTCTGACTAATTTTGATGAGCCAACTTGTTTTTAATATAAGTCAGATGAAGTTAAAAGCCCACCTCAGCATCATAAGACCAAACACAGGCTGTGGTCACTGGAAACACACGGAGGCACTTGCTTTCATCACTGCTGTTACTAAGGACGGCTTCAAAGAAACATTTTAGGCAGAAGGATCTTTGTACTCCTCACAGTGTATGCATCCAGGCTGCAGATGAAAGTGGGAACAATTTATTTTGAAATTTTTTCTTTAATTCTGATGGATTTTCTAAGCAAATGATTCTGAATCTAACAGCTGCTGGGTAAGCAGTATGTACCTGGATAAATCAATCTTGCTACCTCCAGAGTGGGGAATAATATGTCTTAGTCAGTGCAGTAAAGATTTCTTTATTCCAGATTCAGAGCACTGAGCACCACTTGTGTATGATGGCAAATATTCAAATAAAATTAGGGATCCTGCAGAGACTGAGTAATAAATCATGCAGCCTGTAAGCACCTTCCAATTTGCAAGGATTTCTGTGAAGTTAAAGATAAAAGAAAAAAACAACAACTAAGGACCAACATAACAGAAAACCATGTCAGGATGTCTATTACTGTTTGTGGTTGGCCTGGTCTAACAAAAACTTAAATACAGGTTGATGTGGTCACAGCCTAGAGACCAGCTTGATGAAAAGCAGATCATAAAAATGTGCAGCTCAGGTTGGAGGAACCAAGATGGCGGCATAGGTAAACACCTATCTTGCTGCCCCGCACAGCAATTCCAAAACTACAACTTAACGACAGAACAAACATTATCCAGAATCACTGGAAAGCTGGCTGAGTGAAAATTCCACAAATAAAAGTAAAGATAGGACACTGTGACTCAGAGGAGCAGCAGAGTGCAGTGTTGAAGATACGCGTGAAGAGAGGTTTGGAGTCCTGCACACACCAGTGGAGAGGGCGGCGGCTGCAAACCCAGCTGGTTTTGTCCAAGGGGGAGGGAGGAGGTGTCCCACTGCACTGATTCCACAGTTCCAGGCAAGATTATGGGAGCCCACACTCATACGGGGTAGAACTGGGCAGTGGGAAAACACGCTGAAGCCCGGCCCGGCAGAGGTCTGTGAGCTTGTGGAGAAAGAGAGCTTGTGGAGAGTGTGTGTAAACTTAAAACAGCAGTTTGCACATAAACGTGAGAACAGAAGTGCACGACCTTGAGGAGAGGACTCGTGACTTGCTCCCTCATTCAGGAGACCACCAGACTGCATTGTGTTGCAACCCTGGGTGAGACTCTGGGGTGCGGACTCATTTGGGGAGAGGCTGAGTTGTCTGGCAGCGGGTAAAGATTGGCGAAGGCTTTCTCTCAGAGGTGCTTGCAAACATTACCCCTAGCAGACGCTGCCTGCTCAGCCCAGAGACTCTGCCCATCCAACCTGAACACAGCTTACCCTCATAATCAATTGGCCTGGAGGTCAAACCCTCCTAGTACTAACAACAATAAGCTGGGCTTAACTTCAGCAATACTGTACAATCCAGAAAGGGCTGCAGCAAGAGTATCCACCTCAGGTAACTGGGGAGGCTGAGCCACTGTCCCTTAGAGGACATCTACCACACAAAGCTAATAGACCAACTCAGGAAAGCATCCACAATGCAGAGAAATGGAAAGAAATCAGGTGTGAAAGAAATGGAGGAAAAAAGACGACTAGACATAGAGTTCAAAACCACAGTTACAAGGTTTTTCAAGAGGCTCCTAGAAAAGGCCAAGACCTACAAGGAAATGAAAAAGACCTATGAGGAAATGAACAAGACCTATGAGGATATGAAAAAGGACCAACTAGAAATTGAGCATACACTGACTGAAATAAAAATTATTATACAAAGACCTAAAAGCAGTCCAGATGACCACAAGAACCAAGTCAAAGATTTGAAATACAAAGAAACAAAATCCACTCAGCCGGAAAAGCAAGAAGCAAAAAGAATCCAAAAAATTGAAGCTAGTGTAAGGGGCCTATGGGACAACCTCAAGCATACCAACATCCTAATTATAGGGATGCCAGAAAAAGAGAGAGAGCAAGATAATGAAAACCTTCTTGAAGAAATAGTGACTGAAAACTTCCCCAACCTGGTGAAGGAAATTGACTTAAAAGCCCAAGAAGTGCACTGAACCCCAAAATATAGGAATCTAAAGAGGACCACACCAAGACACATCATAATTAAAATGCCAAGAGCAAAGGACAAAGAGAGAATATTAAAAGCAGTTAGTTACCTATAAGGGAGCACCCATACGATTGTCAGCAGATTTCTCAACAGAAACTATGCAGGCCAGATGGGAGTGGCAAGAAATATTTAAAGTGATGAATAGCAAGAATCTACAACCAAGATTACTCTACCCAGCAAAGCTATCATTCAGAATTGAAGGTCAGATAAAGTGCTTCGCAGATAAGAAAAAGCTAAAGGAGTTCATCACCGCCAAACCAATATTATATGAATTGCTGAAAGATATTCTTTAAGAAGAGGAAGAATAAAAAGGTAAAAATAAAAATTATGAACAACAAATACGCATCTATCAACAAATGAATCTAAAAATCCAGTGAATTAATAATCTTATTAACAGGATAAACTGGTGAATATAACAGAATCATGGACATAGAGAGGGAATGGACTCTCAATTCTTGAGGAGAAAAGAGGTGTGGTGGTGCAGGAAGAGACTGGACAAAAATCATGCACCTATGGGAGAGGACAGTGTGGAGGAGATAAGGGCAGAGGGTGGGATGGGTACTGGGTGGAGGGGAGCTATAGGGGAAAATAAAGGGAAACAATGTAATTAATAAACTGAACAATAAATATTAAAAAAATGTGCACCTCAGTCTCACCCCTACTTTCCTCAAGGTTAATCCTACTGGCTCTGGGGGAGGAGAACATGTATTTAATACTTCCAGAATGGAAAGGGATGTGGAGAAGTTTTATGTTCTTCTTTCAAAAGAGTATCTTGGAATGGAGGGAATGACGGGTAGAGAAAAGAAATGTGCTCATTATATGGAAAAGAAAATAAAAATCGTCAATAGAAAAAAAAAAAGAAAAATCAAGGAACCAGGAAAAGGCAGAGTTTTCATAGTGAAATATCAAGTTTTCACAATGGAAATGCTTATAAAACTAAAGAAAAAGTCTGCATGACATAACGAAGCATTTATTTTTTTTTTATTAAAATTTCTCCAGATTTAATTTTTCAAATTCTCACCTGAGGAGTGCTTTAGTGATGAAAGGGAGAGAGAGAAACATTGATGTGAAAGAGGAAAATCAATCTAAGAGAAAAAACATCGATCTGTTGCCTCCCATATGCACCCCAACCAGGAATCACAACATTAACCTAGGTATATGCTCTGATTGGGAATCAAACTCACCACCTTTTGCTGTATTGGAAAATGCTCCAACCAACTGAGCCATCCAGCTAGAGCTAATATTTAGGGTTTTAAAAAACTGTAGCTATACCTAGGAGACATGCTGCCTATGAATAAAAAAGTTTTCTTCTTTTGAAAATCAAATTTCTTTACCTTCTTTACCAGCTCTCCTTCTGTTTAGCAAAAACCAGAAGGATGACCAGGGAGTCTGTGTTCCAAATCTAAATATTTTCATGGAAAAGGAAAAAGTGTAGGAATATGGAAAGTAAATGATGAAAAGAATCGATGTATGCATGTTGAGTTTTGGATATCTCTGCAAGATTTATTCCAGTGTTTGTAAATTGCAAAACATAGTGTGTGCCTATGAGCAGAAGTTAAAACCTGACTTATCTCTTTTTAAAAACATATTATTCCAAGATCTGGATGTTTAAATTTTTCAGTGTGGCTTTGGTGGGTTTGTTTTTCTGGACCCTTCTTTGCACAGACGGGGCAATTGTGAAGTGCATCCTATTGTGGGCTGTAATGCAGTTTCCTTGTGGCAACAATGAAACACTCCTACATCTGACAGGAAGTCATAATTCCCCATCTTACATTTTATGACACTTCAATCAGGTTGCTTCAGGCATCTGGGTCCAAAAATTAGACCTGACACCTGGTGCTTTATCCCCATTCATCATAAACATAAAATCAAAACAAATCTATGACATTTATTAGTTAAACTAGATAAAACACAATATGAGGCAATGGTAAGTTAGTGCCATCTTTGTACATTATAATCTGTTAGACTGCTGAGTCCTGTCTTTTGCTAAAGGCTATCCAAGCTACCTGTGCACATGAAGAGGTGGTGGGAAACTGTAGACACTAAGCGCTGATCTGGATTGGTCTACATCTGCAGGCTGTCCGCTTGCCTAATGATTCTAGCTACAATTTGCTGAATGTTTTAGTTTCTAAGCCTTACTGCTTGTGGCCTTGAGGAAATCACTCAAATCTCACATGTTAAAATAAAAGAGCTTGAATTTAAAAAATGTAGACAGTATGCTAGGGAGTTTATAGCAAACCGTTATAGAGATTAAAATTTCTGTGGACAACTATGATTCTTGTTAGAAAGTAGTAACCTCACAATGACTTGGTCTTCTGTTGGTTGGGCCCATGTCTAATCCATAGGAAACACTCACAAGTCCTTTGCCTCTCAAACCTCTGGTAGCACAGGCTCATGGCATTGCAGCCACCACTATCCACCCCTGTCTCAGGCAACTTGAACTTTCCAAGATGTGGGTCAGGCACTGATCCTTCTGGTTAACTTTCCTTTTTTTAAATATTTCAATCTTTATTGTTCAGTTTATTAATTACATTGCTCCCCCTTTTGTCATAAGTGGCCTTTATCATGTTGAGTTATGATCTCTCTATTCCTACTTTTCTGAGAGTTTTTATCATAAATGTGTGCTGGATATTGTCAAAAGTTTTTTCTGCATCTATTGATATGAGCATATGATTTTGTCCTTCATTTTGTTTATATGGTGTAACACCTTATTGATTTTCAGATATTGTACCAAACTTGAATACCAGGAATACATCTTATTTAATCATAATGAATGATCTTTTTAATGTATTGCTGAATTTTGTTTGCTAATATTTAGTTGAGGATTTTTGCATCAAGGAAATTGGCTGTTTATTTTCTTTCTTCAGAGTGTCTTTACCTGGTTTTGAAATAAGGAATAATGCTGACATTATAATATGAGCTTGAGATTCTTTCTTTCTCTTGAATTTTTTTTGAATAGTTTGAGAAGCATAGGTTTTACTTCTTCCTTGAATGTTTGGTATATTTCACCTGTAAAGCAATTTGGTACAGAATTTTTGCTTTCTGGGATATTTTTGATTCCTGCTTAAATTGTATTAGTTATAATTAGTTTGTTCAGATTTTCTGTTGCTTCTTGATTGAGTTTTGGAAGATTTAGTTTTTGATTTTAGTTCAATTTATTCATTTTGTCCAGATTGTCCAATCTGTTGGCATACAGTTGTTTGCAATATATTCTTATAATATTTTGTATTTCTGTAGTATTAGTTGTTACTCCTCCCTTTTAATCTCTGATTTTATTTATTTGGGTCCTCTCTCTTTTTTCTTGATGAGTCTAATTAAAGATTTGTCAATATCATTCATCTTTTCAAAGAACTAACTCACAATTTCATTGGTTTATTTTTAGTTTTTAGACTGTTTTATTTATTTTTCTCTGATCTTTATAATTTTATTTCTTTCAATTTTGGGGTGTTTTAAAAAAGATTTTTAGGTGTAAATTTAACTAATTTATTTGAAAATTATCTTATTTCTTGAGTTAAGCCTATATTACTATATTACTATGAACTTTCCTCTTAGGACTGCTTTTGCTCTGTGCCATAGATTTTGGGTTTTCATTTTCATTTGTCTCAAGGTAACTTTTGATTTATTCCTAATCTCATTGTTAATCCATTCATTGTTAGTATCATGATTGCTGTGGCTTCATGTGTTTAACCTCCATGTGTTTGGTTTGGAGGTGATGAACTTTAGTTTTTCTTGTCTATGAAGTCCTTTATCTGATCTTCAATTCTAAATGATAGCTTTATTGGGTAGAGTAATCCTGATTATAGGTCCTTGCTATTCATGACTTTGATTATTTCTTGCTACTCTCTTCTGGCATGCATAGTTTCTGTTGAGAAATCAGCTGACAATCGTATGAGTGCTCCCTTGTAGGTAACTAACTGTTTTTCTCTTGCAGCTTTTAATATTCTCTCTTTGTCTTTTGCCCTTGGCATTTTAATTATGATGTGTCTTGGTGTGGTCCTTTTTGGATTCCTATATTTTGGGGTTCAGTGCACTTCTTGGATTTTTAGGTCAATTTCTTTCACCAGGTGGGGGAAGTTTTCAGTCACTATTTCTTCAAATAGGATTTCATTATCTTGCTCTCTCTTTTTTTCTGGCACCCCTATAATTAGGATGTTGGTATGCTTGAGGTTGTCCCAGAGGCTCCTTACACTATCTTTAATTTCTTGGATTCTTTTTGCTTCTTGCTTTTCCAGCTGAGTGGATTTTGCTTCTTTGTATATCAAATCTTTGACTTGATTCTTGTAGTCCTCTAGACTGCTTTTACGTCTTTGTATAATATTTTTTATTTCAGTCAGTGTATGCTTAATTTCTAGTTGGTCCTTTTTCATATCCTCGAGGCTCTCATTCATATCCTCGAGGGTCTCGTTCATATCCTCGAGGGTCTCGTTCATATCCTTGAAGGTCTTGTTCTTATCCTGAAAGGTCTCATTAAGTTCATAGGCCTTTTCTAGGAGCCTCTTGAAAAACCTTATAACTGTTGTTTTGACTCCATGTCCAGTCATTTTTTCCCCTATGTCTAGTCGTTTTTTCCCCTCCATTTCTTTCACATGTTAATTCTTTCCATGTCTCTGCATCTTGGCTGCTTCCCTGAGTTGGTTGATTAACTTTGTGTGGTAGATGTCCTCTAAGGGACAGTGCCCAGTTACCTGAGGTGGATACTCTTGCTGCAGCCCTTTATGGGTTGCACAGTCTTGTTGTTGTTAAGCCTTGATTATTGTTGTTAGCACTAGGAGGGTTTGAATTCCAGGCCAATTGGCTGTGAGCATCAGTTGTGTTTACGCTGTGAGAGCCATTGTGCTCAGGTTGGATGGGTGGAATCTCAAGGCTGAGCAGGCAGCCTTGATTTCCCATCAGCTCCACCCTATGTAGCACCTGGGTCTCTGTGCCTGGTGGTAATGGCTGTATGCACCTCTGAGAGAAAGTGCCACTGAGCTCTACCTGTTGCTGGACAATTCAGCCTCTCCCCAAATGAGTCTGCACACCCAAAGTCTCACCCAGGGTTGTAAAACAATGCAGTCCAGTGTTTTCCCTTCTTTCTTTTTCGTTTTTTTCTCCCAAATGAGAGAGCAAGTCACGAGTCCTCTGTGCATGCTCGCTTACTTCTGCCATTCCCAAGTTTATGCACCCTCTCTGCAAGCTAGCACACATCTGTAGCGCCTGAGTTTCAGCGTGATTCTTCCTTATTGTCCAGTTTCACCCCATATGAGTGTGGATTCCCCAGACCTTGCCTGGAACTGGGGAATCGGTACAGTGGGATGCCTTTGTCTCCCTCCCAGTTCGAGAAAACCAGCCAGGTTTGCCACCGCTTGCCCTTTCCACCTGTGTGCAGCTCTGAACCTCTGACTCTGCGTGTATCCGCAACTCTGCCCTCTGCCACTCCTCTGAGTTACAGTGTCCTGTCTTTACTTTTATTTGTGGAATTTCCACTCAGCCAGCTTTTCGGTGATTCTGGATGATGTCCGTTCTGTCATTTAGTTGTAGTTTTGAACTTGTTGTGTGTGGCAGCAGGATAGTTGTTTCCCTCTGCTGCCATCTTGGTTCCTCTCCAATCCCAGAAGCTCTTTAAACTATCTTCATATTTTTAGATTCTTTTTTCTTTTTGTTCTTCTGGCTTGGTGCTTTTTGTTTCCTCATATTTCAAATTGTTGATTTGATTCTTAGAGTCCTCTATTCTACTGTTGAATCCATATATATTATTATTTATTTCAGTCAATGTAAGCTTAATTTCTGATTGGTCCTTTTCCATTTTTTTTGGAGGTTTCTAGAAGATTCTTTAGTGACCTTATAACCATGGTTTTGAACTCTATAACTAGTAGTTTGTTTCCTTCCATTTCTTTCATTTGTGACATTTTTTGTCTCCATATTTGGCTGCTTCCCTGTGTTTGTTTCCACATATTGGGTAGAGCTGCTATATCTCCTTGAGTTGGTAAAGTGGCCTTGTGCAGTAGGTGTCCATAGGACTCAGTGGGTCAGCCTCCTCAGTCACCAGAGTTGGGAGCTCTAGGTGCATCCCTTTGTGGGCTGTGAGCACAGTCTTGTCATAGTTGAGACTTGATTGTTGTTGGTGTCACTGGGAGGAATTGACCTCCAGGCCAACTGGCTGTGAGGACAGACTGAAGCTGCTGTGAGAGAGCTGCTGTGCAGGAGACACCTTACAGAACAGGACTTGCTTCAGTGGGGCTTATGTGCTCACTGAGTCTGCCCCTGAGTATGTTGCTTATGGATGTGAGTTGTAATCTGGCATGGTTTGACACTGACCACTGGGTACACTGGCTCTTGGGTCTCCAGAGCCATGCAGAGTCTGCCACTGCTTTGAGTCACCCAGCAGGAGCTACCAATATGTATGAAGATTCCTCCTCTTTGTATTAGGTTTGGAAGTGCCTAGATAAAGCCCATCTATAAAGCAAGGCAGGCTAGTGCTGGTGCTAGGTCTTGGGCCTTTTATTCATAGGCTTGGGGTTCCCTGACCAGCTGTAGCTGGTCTAAGCAAGGACAGACCATTCATATACAAAAGCTGCTGCTCACAGCTTGGTTGGGTTGTAAATTGGATGACTTAGAGTCTTAGGGAATCACCAGGGCAGAGCAAATAGAAATGGCTGCCAGTCAGCCCTGACACCAGGGAGGTCCCAGCATAGGAACAATGATCCCTACAAGCACCTCCATCTGGGAGAATGGCATTTCTGAATTCCTGATCCCTCCTTGTATGTGTCTGTGTTCCCCAGAGTCTTGCCATGGTGCTGGAGCTCAGAGGAAATTCAGTTCATGGTGCCAGACTTTAAGAGAAACAGTTGGGCCTCCAGCAGTCTCTGTGTCACTGAGCCCCAATCCACACTGTTTTTTACAGCCAATAGTTCTTATTGCCTATAGGGACTTCTTTTCCCAGCTATAGGACCATGGGCTGGAGTTCTTGTGTGGGGCTGGGACCCCTTGCCTCTCTGGGCAGCCTCTCTTCCAATTAAAAAAAGTGGCACATGTAGGTAGCCTGTTCAGCACCTCCACACTTCCTACCAGTCTCAGTGTGCTTTTTTCTTTACTGAAGTATGATGAGAGATTATCTAGGAAAAGCTCAGGGAGCAGTGACTATGGAGATGTGGAAAAACTGGTAAGGGCCATAGTCTTTGTAAACGCCTAGAGGAAATTGAGATTAGGGCATCTTTGAAGAAGCAGTGGTATTTGTCATGGAGAGAAAATAAATCATGCTCATGCACTTTCGAATTCGAACCTGCCATTTATTTTGTATCACTATTCTTGTGAATGACACAACCATCTTCCCAGTCACTTAGAGGAGCCACCTGCACATCTTCCTCTTTTTTGATCTTTCCATTCCTCCTTCAAACCCAATAACTAATCATCTTTCTTTTAACTTGCAAAGGGTTTCTTCCTCTCCAGTAAGGGTCATCTCATCCCCATATCGCTGTGACTTTCTCTTAGTTATCTTTCTGCCTTTGCCTTGCCCCCCTGTCTCCAGCCTATGACTTACATCATTGTTTTGTTGCTCTCTCCAGAACATGGAGTATTTCACATCTTTTCCCACCAACAACTCCTTAGTGTCTACCTGTGGCCCTCAGAGTTAGCAGCTGCTCTGTCATAGGCCAAATGAGGACTAGTCTGATTTACCCTCTCCTCAACCTTCCAGAACCACCTGTTTCTGGCTGCTCACCTATGCATATCCTAATATACCACCATAGGAATCTGTCTTTATGTGATGGTTAATTTATGTGTCAACTTGACTGATCATAGGGTGCCCAAATATTTGACTAGACATTATTCCTTGGTGTATATATGAGGGTGTTTCTGGATGAAATTAGTATTTAAATCAGTGGATTCAGTAAAGTGATTTGCCCTTTCCAATGTGGGTGAGCCCCATCCATTCCAGTGAGGGACTAAATAAGGAAAACAAAGCAGAGGAAGAAAGAATTCAGCCCTTTCTGCCTGACTGATTGAGCTGGAACCTGGATCTTCCCCTGCCCTTGGCACTCCTGGTGCTCAGATCTCCAGACTAGGGCTGAATTATACTACTGGTTTTTCTGAGTCTCCATCTTGAAGATGACAGATCATAGAACTTTACAGCTTCCATAATTACATAAGCAAATTCCTTGTAATAAATCTTTTCTCATATATGCATATGTGTATATATATATAAAATTATATTTATGTAATAAATCTTTGTATATGTATTATATATAGATAGATAGATATAGATATAGATACACACACACACACACACACACACACACACACACACACATACACACACACCCTAAGACCATTCAGTGACTAGGTCTTACTCAACTCTCAAGTTTTGTGTTTTATACTCTATTTTTTCCCAAGGTGTCCACACATATTTTGTCTAACTAGTTTTATTTATTATATAGTTATCAGTAGAAACATCATCATCTCTGAAAATCCTTTTTGCAACCTTCATCCCCAATCTGGGTGGGTGGCCCTATGTCCTTCCAGGAAATCTGTGCTTACCTCTGTCATAGGACAGGTCACAGCATACTTCCTAAGTCTATCTGACTTCCTCATCAGACTCAAGTACTTTAGGGGCAGGTATCAGTTATTTCATCTTGTATTCATTTGAGTCTAGAATCATGTCCCCAAGCATTCTCTGACTCTATCCTGTTTTCCTAATGGTCATAAGACATTATAATATGCTTCTGTGTAGTATCTCCTTCACTATGAGGCAGGCTTCAAGATACTGGGGAATTGGTCGGTTTCATTTAATTCTCACTTCTGACAATGATACCTGGCATAGAATAACATAAATAGGTGCTCAAATAATAGTATATTTATTGAAAGAATGAATGAATGAATGAATGAAGTTGACCTTATTCTAGCTTTTGCCCATTATTTCCATCATGGCAGCCATTACCTTTTCAGTGTGGGAAGCCAGACATTGCCTCACCAATAGAGATGTAAATAGAACAAACAGGAAACCGGGTCAAAGCTTAATGGATCTGTTTACCCATTGTTTAGGTGAAACTTTAGTTCCCCCTCCTCTAGTCTTATGTTAAGTATGAACTGTTTACCCATTGTTTAGGTGAGACTTTAATTACCCCTCCTCTAGTCTTATGTTAAGTATGAACTATTCACTTATTGTTTAGGTGACACATTGGTAATTGTAAAAGTTTCCACACCTTTTGTCTTATGTTAATTCCTGCTGGTTGATGGATGTATCCCTTGGCCCTAATGAAAGGGGATAGGAAAGCCAGAGCTGGTGGCGTCCTCCCCCTTGAGCTGGACTCCCGCCTGGCCTCCATTATTCCCAAAAATGGATGCTTTTCGAGTCTTTCTTTATTTGTGTGCGGCATTCTCCAGATGCTGAACCCTGACATGGGAAGCCTGGACACGCAGGACATGAAAAGGATTCCACATTCCAGTTTCCTTGATATGAGATTTTTCTAGTAACCTATCACTGACTTTGGACATGTTACTAATTCTTTCTCTTTTTCAGTTCTCCATCTGGAGAATGATGATTATCATAGAACCTACATCATTAAATTTTCATGAGGGTTAAGTGAACTTTTATATACACAACATTTAAACAGTGACTGGCACATGATAAGTGCTAAATAAATGTTAGCTATCATCATCAAAATTACCTCTATTTTCATTTTATATCCCCAAGTCCTTTAAAGTCACACCTTCACAAAATTTTTCCTACTACAGGATCTTCAAGTAACATCTGTCTCAGTAATTGTAGGGGCCACAGGGATGTTCCATGCATAGTTGCCAGCACAATGCTAAGTAGTTATGAAATGCTTGAATATAATTACTATTGAAATTCCTCTTTAAAAATATTTGTATTTTTATGTAAAGGTCATCTTTTCTGACTGCCCACTACAGAACCAATCTATTGTTATCCAACAGAAAATGAGTTTTGGTGAAACAAGCTTTTCTTGTCTGTTCCACCTCCCTGAGTTATGAATAACAGCTATGAGCAGAATAACAATAGCATTTCTATTTTTATACATGACATTCATCTATCTATTTTTTAAACCTGACACCTGAGCCAGATACATTTCATCCTTGATTTGAAAAGGAACTTAAATTGGAAAAAAATGTCCTCAGGTGCTCCAAGAAGCAAATAAACACATGGTTGCAATAGCATTTTCATGGAGATGTTAAAAGCCAACCTGAGCATGATATTCTAGGTAAGTGAACATATGCAAGTCTCACTATTTTTAGGCATGGTGCCTTGCATTCTGCTAGTGTCAATACAAGCCCTGGAAATTTACCAATGATAAAAATAAGATCTTTCTGGCATCTGTGATAGATGTTTGTGGATACTAAGTACATTGCCTGGTACAAATATGCATGACTGTATATATTCACAAAGTTTAAATATTGCCCCAAAGATGGCACTGTTTATTTGTGTTTTTGTCATGCTTAATTGCAAACTTTATATTATGCAAGCATATTAATGAAATAAATTAAGACAAAACAGAAATATCCTCTACACAAATCAAACTGTCACTTTATTATAGGTCTTTTCAAACTCACTATCTTGTTCCTCAGCAAATGAATATGCCAAAATTGGTAAATATAATAACTGCAATGTCAGCAAACTTCTTAACTTATTTAAGACTTATTTTTTTTATTAAATTTGTTTCTGGAATCCATTTTTAAAAAAGTCATTATAGATGCACTCTAGAAGATGGGTAATTGAGACATATTTAACTTTCAATCCTGAAAAATAGAAGTACTTCATGATGATCTTTTAAGTGTGACTACACAGAAAACACACAACTAACTGGTCATTGCAGGTCACTGCCTAGTGAAAAGCATTGTTCTTTGAAATTACTTGTGAAGCAAAAAGCTCAAAAAATAGCGTGATTAAAGAAAATAGGAAGTTAAGACTATGATATTGGTTCAATCCCAAGATGTACTAGGAGATACCTCTTTGTAGAAGTGGTACAGATGGCTTTTGGGGAGTGTTTCTGACATTCTGTTGCACATAAACTAGTATATGTTTGCTGGCCCACCATGCTCTTAAGAAATCACCCTCTGCATTCTTAAGTCACTTCTATTCCCAGTTTATTAACTAAAACAAGTCAAATGGCAACCCTAAACTCAATGGGCAGGTAAGTAAGGACTGCCATGTCCCTGAAGGGGAGAAATCAAAGATTTAAATGACAAGTACTAAGACCTAAATTTGAGTTGTGGGCTGTAAAAGGCTTAAAAACAAAAGCCAGTGAGTGGTGACACCAAGTTCAGGAGGGGGAATTGTTAGATATGAAGATGAATAAAATTCCTTTTTTAAAAAAAAATCTTTCCCTGATGAATAAAGCATCAAAATGAGGAAATAATACTCAGTGTGTATTAATGCACATATCAAGGTGAGTGGGAATGGTTTTTACTCCAGCTGCTACAAAGTCACTTATTAGCTAACATCAAGTCAGAGCTTTATAGAGCAGAAAACATTTTCCATTTATGCCAAACCCTCCGCAATACTCAGGGAACTAACTCCTTTCTGATATTAGCAAAAAGCAAATGGTAATAAGATATTTTTATTATAGTATGCAGTATTTGAAATGTCAATTCTTTCTAGCAGGGAGGGGGGAGGCTGCTAAGAGTTTTGTAGAAATTAAACATTTCCAAAGAACCAATAAATATTTCTTTTATGCATATGTAATAACAGCTGATATTTTATGGTAACAAGTGCCAGAAAATTTAAATGTGTCTACCAGGTTTCTTTACATCTTATTTCCTATTGCACCCTTCCATATCTGTACTATTTTGTAACTCTTTTTCAATAGCTTCAGAATAATAACTTATATTGATGTTATCTAATCACATTTTATGTTTCCTGAAGAAATGAATGTAAGGAGATAAGGGTAGGACTCATTGACATAGGGAAACTGCTTAGATGCAGAATAAGACTGGAACAAAACCAAGAGACTAGAATAGATTTGTCCTCTATTAGTTTCTAGGCATTTACACCTTAATGTTGTCAAGCATTTGGTTTCCCTTGATGCTGTATATCAAGTGAGAACTCTTCAATGACCTTTATATGTACTTTAGGTGATCATTAAAAAGTGAATTTTGTCATATGGTTCACCTGCTTCCAACTACATAATGAATAGGAATGAATAATAAATCCTAATAGATTTGTATGTAGTAAGAAATTAAATCATGGGCTTTAAAGTCAGACATAACTCAATTTGAATCCTAGCTGCTATTTACTTGTTGTGGGAACTTGCCATAATTATTTCACCTCTCTGAGCTTTAGTTTCCTCATATATAAAAAATAAACTTCAGAGGATTGTTTTGAGAATTAAATAATACAATATATGAAAAGAACCTGCCATAATGCTTGAACATGATAATAATGCAATATTAGTATTAAAAATACAATGTTTAAAATTATTTTTCCATACATTATCTCAGGTAGGGCATACTAAAAAGGTATTAGTATGCCCTACCTGAGAAAACTGAGACTCAGAGTTTAAAGGATATACTTTCAAGCTACCTAGGAAGGTAGTTCAAAGTCCCGGTGTACTGATGTTCAGCTCAGTAAAAGTTCCCTGTCAGCACGGGGTAGATGACTAAGGGGCACTTCATTTTATAAGCCATCTTCATGGTTAGTGTGATGGTTAGATTTTTGTGCATAGATAGCTACGTTATAGTACCAAACTATTTAACCAAACACTAATCTAGGTGTTGCTGTGAAAATATTTTGTAAACATGGTTCCAAAATCTGCTGTCTACTATCAGTTGACTTTAAGTAAAGGAAATCACGCTCAGTGATTTTGGTTGACTTCATTTAATCAGTTGAAAGTGTTAAGAGTAAAAACTGAGGTTTTCTGAAGAGTAAATTTTGCCTCAATATTGCAACATTAATACCTGCTCTAGTTTCCTATCTGCTGACCTGTTCTACAAATTTTGAACTTGTCAGTCCCACAACCACATGAGCTAATTCCTAAAAATAAATCTCCATTTCTCCCTGAGCCATAGATTTTAATTCTAGGTCATTTCTAGCCAGTGGAGTCTGAGTTCTCCAGGAAAGCAAACTAACAGAATATAAATGTATATACATACATTTCTTATATGTGTGCATAAAATATATGTATATATACATGCACATTATCTTATGTACTTACATATACATACATGTGTGCATATATACATGAATGTAAAATCTCCTATTGATTTTGTTTTTCTAAAGAATCCTGACTGATTCAATGCACAAAGTAAAATTCCTAGAATGTTCTTCCTTTGGGGCACAGCTAACTCTGGTTATAGGCACATTGTGTTATTCCAAGTTCCAACTACGTAGTTGCTAGAAAAGATGGAGCCAATCTGCAGAATAGCTGCTTCCTCCAGTTAGCTGCATGGCCTCAAACTGCTTTTGAGTTAGGATTTTGTATTGCCTCTTCAGAAATATGGCACATGACATCAAATGACAGCAGACCCACAAATATGTACATCCTAATACATGGAAACAGATTTTTGACTTCGGATGCAAATATTCCATGTTGAGATGATCCTCCCCACCACTGACTCCTCTGAATCCCAGTTATATGATAAAGGCTTGGCATATGGAAACTATGCAGAACATCAAAAACATTATGGAAACATTAGGAAAGCCAAACAGAAAATCATCTTACCATTTCCTGCGGGCCAAGTGGCAGCAAACTTGCCTCTTCCTTCCTCCTGGGTTACCTAGGTTACTGTCTCATGGCATCCAGTCTGAGAGGAAGAGACATCTTTGCTGATGTCTTAGGACAACGCTGTCACTTTCATTCACTTTTTCCTTCCCCATCAGGAGATTAATTCTAATATTTGTTCCCTCCTTCCTTGACAATCTTCATTAATGATGATGATGATGATGATTATGCTAACTTCCATGCACAAACAATTGCACTAAATCAAGCTGCAAGTCCATGAAACCATTGTCAGTCTTTTCATTCTATAGATGAGGAAACTGAAGCTTAGAGAAGCTGCATGCATGCCCGCAGCTACATTAGCTAGAAAAGGCCTGGAATTCAAATCAAGTCTGTTTGAATTTGAAGCCTTCTCCATTAGCTTTTTTACATGCTGTTCCACTTGCGCAAACTCCAACAGCAATCCGAGCATAAGCCGTGGAGTCTTGGTCTCTTTGGTCGCACAGGAGTCTGTTGCCAAAATGTTCAAACAAAGTCGCACCTGTCCTCATGAGTCCCCGAGCCCTGACACATTAGATCTCCAGGTCAGCTCTCCCTCTGCTTGGGCTGCCCAGACCCAGCAGTAAGATTATGGGAGAAAGTGTCCTCTCCAGCAACAACATTATCCTTAAAATAATAATAATAAAAAATATATATATATATATATATATATATATATATATATATATATATATATAATTGCTTTTTACAGAGAGGAAGGGAGAGGGATAGAGAGTTCGAAACATCAATGAAAGAGAAACATTTATCAGCTGCCTCCTGCATGACCCCTATTGGGGATGGAGTCCACAATCAAGGTACATGCCCTTGACTGGCATCAAACCCGGAACTCTTCTGCAGTCCGCAGGCTCTCTCCACGGAGCCAAACTGCTTAGGGTTACTTTCTCCTCTTTTCAATGGTTGCTGCTCTGTTATTTCCAATAGAGCATGAAACTGATGCTTGGGTTGGGGGTGAGTGAGGCTGCTTGGAACCTGGCCTTCCTGTGCTTGTACTTATGTTATTGTGGAAAGCCTGGTATAGAGATGCCAGTCACCACTTTTCTCCACAGTTACTCCCCGTGAAGGACTCCTGCTGTCCTTGCCATGATTATTGTCCTGTCTTATGCTTGAGAAATTCATGAAAAAATGAACTTAAAAAGGCCCAAATTTAGAGTGAAGACCTTGGGTATTAGTATCAAACACCTTGAGATACTGCTGTCTGTATTTTGGGGCTTGAATTTCTTTCTGTGTGAGACCAAAGGAGGATAAATGTATTTTGTTCACAGTTTAAATTTTATGTGGCACACTAGCCGATGTAACCGGTCTGGTCAGTTTGTTTGGACAACCTAACTCAGCTTTACTGGACATGGAACTAGATGGGGGACGGGATCTTGGTATTCTGTGCAAGTTGATGCAAGACCCTGGTGCTTTTCAGGGAATAAAATGGAAGAGAGATTTGCAAAAGCCTTTGAGGGGCTGGGAAAGAAAAGTGAGGACTGTCTGCACTGAACCCTAAGATGGAGAGGGATCTTGAAGGTTCAGATGTTGTCCAGCTATAAGTTCATTTGAGTAGCAGACCTGACAAGTATTTGAGGTCAAAACCCTACCATGTGTTTTTTTTTTTTAAAGTTACCATGTTAATGAAAGTATTCATTTGTTTGAAGAGAAAAAAAAATTTCCTGAAAGTGTGATATGGGACAATTGCTTAACCTGCCTACACTTTGTATTTCCATTGGAAATGTAACTCCTCCCAGTTTCAGTGGGTGGTGTAAGGGCTAGAGCAGGGTAGGCATGTAAAGAAGTGTATTTTACTCAGTTCATGGCACATGGTAAACTCTCATCACACACATTGATTTTAATTCCTGTTGGATTCAGATGTCTGCACTAATATTATGTAAATTACCACTTTATTGCATATAACTTATAGTTTGCTCTTATTTCTGCATGGGCCAAACTACCTGCTCTTTAAACTCAGGAGGATGGTGCTCACACTTCAGTGTTAGAACATATAATAATTGCTCAATAAATACTTCCAAATTGGTTTATTGAGTCCTATTGTATGTGGTGCATAAAATTAAATATTTGATGTACCTATCTTTGAAAAAAATACGATTTAATAAAGAAAGAGCTTGTAATTTCATTTTTTTCTTAAACATTTCCAAGTTTACCCTTCACTAGACATGAATTGTGGCTGAAAATTTAAGCCCATGTTATGCTTTTACATTTCCTTTGATAAATGAAACAGCCTAGTAAATTGTTGAACCATGATTTGGAAAGAAGTTGGGACAACCTGTTTTTAATGTCTTGAGTGATGACATGATGCCTCTGACTCCCTGGCTGCCAATCAGGAGATCAAGATGTCATCTTTTAGAGACTGGGGTGTTTCGGTTCTTTGAACTTCACAAGTGTATCATCTATAAAACGAGATAATAGCACTGCCCATGTGAGGGTTAGATTAGGATGTGCTAAAAATATCCAGCACTGACCTCTATCAGATACTCAGCGAGCAGCAGTTAAATAATGTTCCTCGGCTTCCTCTCTCCGCTCAGTCTTGGTGTTCTTTAGCCTGGCTGCACATGTTGACTTTCACTGGTGTGTCCCCAGCAGCCACACTGTGTGGCACATGAATGGGGCTGTATAAATGTTTACAAGTGAGGATTGTATTATAGATGCAGGATTCCTGTGTGAGCAGCACAGCTTCTTCCTACAGTAGCTTTCTCCATGAGTACATGAACATTGCTAAACCTGCCACAAAAGGGCTTCTCTAAAACACCTCTGAGGTTTTCTGCACTTTAAAATGCTTATTTATATGGTAGTTACTAAAAAACTTAAACATAGAATTCCACAATTCTACTTCTGGGAATATTCAGAGAAGAATTGAAAGCAGGGGTTTGAACATAAATATTTGCATACTCATGTTCATTGCAGCATTACTTACAATAGACAAAGCACCATAACCCAGTGTTGAGTTTGAATAAATAAAATGTAGTATATGTATACAGTGAAATATCCCTTTAAAAGAGATAAAAATCTGATATATGCGAACCTTGAAAACATAATGCTAATTGAAATGTCAGACACAAAGAGGCAGGTATTGTATAATCCCATCCATATGAGGCATCTAGAATAAGCATATTTTTTAAATTTAATAAATCTTTATTGTTCAGATTATTACAATTGTTTATCTTTTTCCCCCTTAGCTTCCCTTCACCTGGATCCCATCCCACCCTCTGCCCTTACCTCCCTCCCACCCCCCGCCACTGTCCTCATCCATAGGTATACAATTTTTGTCCAATCTCTTTCTGCACTTCCCACATCCCTTTCCCCCTGAGAATTGTCAGTCCACTCCCTTTCTATGCCTCTGAATCTATTAAAAATCTGTTCATCAGATTTTTAATTCACTTGATTTTTAGATTCACTTGTTGATAGATGGGTATTTTTTGTTTATAATTTTTATCTTTACCTTTTTCTTCTTCTTCCTCTTTTTAAAGAATACCTTTCAGTATTTCATATAATACTGGTTTGGTGGTGATGAACTCCTTTAGCTTTTTCTTAACTGAGAAGCTCTTTATCTGACCTTCAGTTTGAATGATAGCTTTGCTGGGTAGAGTAATCTTGGTTGTAGGTTCTTGCTATTCATCACTTTGAATATTTCTTGCCATTCCTGTCTGGCCTGCATAGTTTCTGTTGAGAAATCAGCTGACAATCATATGGGTGCTCCCTTTTAGGTAACTGTTTTTCCCTTGCTGCTTTTAATATTCTCTGTTTGTCTTTTGCTCTTGGCATTTTAATTATGATGTGTCTTGGTGTGGTCCTCTTTGGATTCCTTTTGTTTGGGGTTCTGTGCACTTCCTAGACTTGTAAGTCTATTCCTTTCACCAGGTGGGGGTAATTTTCGGTCACTATTTCTTCAAATAAGTTTTCAGTATCTTGCTCTCTCTCCTCTTCTGGCACCCCCATAATTCAGATGTTGGTATGCTTGAGGTTGTCCCAGAGGCTCCTTACACTATCTTCAAATTTTTTCTTTTTGCTTTTCTAGTTGAGTGTTTTTTGATTCTTTGTATTTCAAGTCTTTGACTTGATTTTTAAGGGTCCTCTAGTCTGCTTTTAGGTCTCAGTATAATATTTTTTATTTAAGTCAGTGCATGCTTAATTTCTAGTTGGTGCTTTTTTCATATCCTTGAGGGTCTTGTTAAATTTATCAGCCTTTTCTAGGAAATTCTTGAAAAACCTTACAACCGTGGTTTTTAACTCTATGTCCAGTAGTTTGTTTTTCTCCATTTCTTTCAATGTGATCTGTTTCCTTGTCTCCACATTTTCACCACTTTCCTGAGTTGGTCAAGTAGATTTGTGTGGTAGGTGTCCTCTAGGGGACAGTGGTTCAGCCTCCCCAGTTACCAGAGGTGGATACTCTTGGTGCACCCCTTTATGGGCTGCATTGTTTTGTTGTAGCTAAGCCTAGATTGTTGTTAGTAGCACTGGGAGGGGTTGACCTCCAGGACAATTGGCTGTGAGGATCAGCTGTGTCTATTCTGAGAGAGTTTCTGTACTCAGTTTGAATGGGGTGGAATCTCAACACTGAGCAGTCAGCCTTGGTTTCCTGTCAGCTCCACCCTCAGCAGCACCTCGGTCTTCATGTCCTGTGGCAATGGCTGAACTCGCCTCTGAGAGAAAGCTGCCCTTGAGTTTTGCTCACTTCCAGACAGCCCAGTTTTTCCTCGAATGAGTCTGGATACCCAGACTCAGCCGGAACTGGAGTACAGTGCAGTCGGGAGGTTTTGTTTTCCTCCTGAAGGAGAGAGCCAGCCATGCACTCAGCTGCACACCCTCTCCATGAACTCGCGTGCCTCTGCAGCTCCTGAGTCTCAGTGTGCTTCCTCCTGATAGTCAGTTTCACCCAGTCTAAGACGGGGTTCCCCAAGATTCACCCAGAACTGAAGTTCAGCTCAGTGGGGAGCCTTTGTCTCCCTCCCCATTCGAGAAAACCAGCCAGGTATTCAGCCACCTACCCTTTCCGCTTGCGTGCGTCTCCATGTCTTCACACCTCTGTCTCTGCATATCTGCAACTCTGCCCTCTTCACCTCCTCTGAGTCTCAGTGTCTTTTTATCTTTTCTTCTAGTTGTAAAATTTTCACTCAGCCAGCATTCAGGTGGTTCTGGATGATGTTCATTTTGTCTTTTAGTTGTAGTTTTGAAATTGTTGTGTGGGGCAGCAGTAGAGGTGTTTACCTATGCCACCATATTGGTTCCTCTTCTAGAATAAGGATATTTTTAGAAACAGAAAGAGTCATGATTACCAGACGCTGAGGAAGAGCAGAATAGAAAGTTAACCTAGAATGGATGTAGAGTTTATTTTGGGTGATGAAAAACTTGTAGTGATGGATAGAAGTAACAGTTATACAACGATGTGAATATTCTTTTTTATTTTTTAATTTTTTATCTTTATTGTTCAGTTTATTAATTACATTGTTCCCTTTCTTTTCACACTATAGTTCCCCTTCACCTGGTACCCATCCCACCCTCCGCCCTCACCCCCCTCCACTGTCCTCTCCCATAGTTGCATGATTTTTTGTCCAGACTCTTGCTGCACTTCCCACACCCCCTTTCTCCCCAAGAGTTGTCGGTCCATTCCCTCTCTATGTCCATGATTCTGTTACATTCACCAGTTTATCCTGTTCATCAGCTTATTAATTCACTTGATTTTTAGATTCATTTGTTGATAGATGTGTATTTGTTGTTCCTACTTTATACTTTAATCTTTTTCTTCTTCCTCTTCTTAAAGAATATCTTTCAGCATTTCATATAATATTGGTTTGGTGGTGATGAACTCCTTTAGCTTTTTCTTATCTGCGAAGCACTTCATCTGACCTTCAATTCTGCGTGATAGCTTTGCTGCATAGAGTAATCTTGGTTGTAGATTCTTGCTGTTCATCACCTTGAATATTTCTTGCCACTCCCGTCTGGCCTGCATCGTTTCTGTTGAAAAATCCGCTGACAGTAGTATGGGTGCTCCCTTATAGGTAACCATCTGTTTTTCTCTTGCTGCTTTTAATACTCTCTCTTTGTCTTTTGCTCTTGGCATTTTAATTATGATGTGCCTTGGTGTCGTCCTCTTAGGGTTCCTATATATTGGGGTTCGGTGTGCTTCTTGGACTCCTAAGTCAATTTCTTTCACCAGGTGTGGGAAGTTTTCGGTCACTATTTCTTCAAATAGGATTTCATTGTCTTGCTCTCTCTCTTTTTCTGGCACCCCCTATAATTCGGATGTTGGTATGCTTGAGGTTGTCCCAGAGGCCCCTTTCACTATCTTCAATTTTTTGGATTCTTTTGGTTTCTTGCTTTTTCAGCTGAGTGGATTTTACCTCTTTGTATTTTACATCTTTAACTTAGTTCTTGGGGTGCTCCAGAGCACTTTTAGGTCTTTGTATAATATTTTTTGTTTCAGTTAGTGTATGCTTAATTTCTGGTTTGTCCTTTTTCATATCCTTGAGAGTCTCCTTCATATCCTTAAGGGTCTCCTTCATTTCCTTGTAGGACTCATTCATTTCCACGTTGATCTTGATCATTTCCTTGCAGGGCTCATTCATATCCTTGAGGGTCTCATTCATTTCCTTGTAGGACTCATTCATTTCCTTTGCAGTCTTGCTTATTTCCTTATAGGCCTCGACCTTTTGTTGGAGCCTCTTGAAAGCCCTATAACCATGGTTTTGAATTCCATGTCCAGTCCTTTTTTTTTCCTCCATTTCTTTCACATCTGATTTCTTTCCATGTCTCTGCATGGTGGCTGCTTCCCTGAGTTGGTCAATTAGCTTTGTGTGGTAGACTTCCTACTAGGGACAGTGGCTCAGCCTCCCCAGTTACCTGAGGTGCATATGGGTTGCACTGTCTTGCTGAAGTTAATCTCAGGTTAATCGTTGTTAGCACTTGGAGGGGTTGACCTCCAGGCCAATTGTCTGTGAAGCTCAGCTGTGCTCAGATTGGATGGGCGGAGTCTCCGGGCCAAGCAGACAGCGTTAGCTCCACCCTATGCAGCCCAGGGACTCTGTGCCGGGGGCAATGGCTGCCAGCACCTCTGAGAGAGCGCCGCTGCCGAGCTCCACTGGCTGCCGGGGAATTTAGACTCTCCCCAAATGACTCTGCACACCCAATGTCTCACCCAGGGTCCTAAAACAAAGCAGACTGATGGTTTTCAGAATGAGAGACACATTGCAGAGCGCTCTCTACACGGTCACGCAGCTGAGCTGTTCGCACGCAAGCTGCCTTCTCCACAAGCCAGGAGAGCCCTGCAGCACCCGAGCTTCAGCGTGCCCTCCCACTGTCCAGTTTTTACCCTGTATGATAGTGGGTGCCCTGGACTTCGCCCAAAGTTGTAGAATCAGTCCAGTAGGACATCTTTGTCTCCCCGTTCAAGAAAACTGGCCGGTTTTCAGCCATCCGCCCTCTCTGCGGCGCACACTCCAAACCTCTCTCCATGCGAATCTTTCAATCTGTCCGCCGCCGCTCCTCCGAGTCACAGTGTCTTATCTTCACTTTTATTTGTGGAATTTTCACTCGGCCAGCTTTCTGGTGATTCTGGAAGGTGTTTGTTCTTTCGTTAAGTTGTAGTATTAAAATTGCTGAGTATGACGGCAAGATAGGTGTTTTACCTATGCCGCCATCTTGGTTCTGATGTGAATATTCTTAATGCTGCTAAGTTTTACACTTAAAAATGGTTAAAATTGTAACGTCTATGCTATGTATATTTTAGCACAATAAAAACTTCTTATTTAGGACTGTTCAACACCAGCAGGAGAATCTGCTCTGCTCAATTGGAGCCTGGGCAGAGAGGGAGCTCCTGCAAGGAACTCCACCCAAGTGCTGCCTAACATTTTTAATTACCATTAGCATCTGACAGTCTCAACTGGGGGCTTTGTCAGTTGGCCCTCTGTTAGATCCTGATTGCTTTTCAGAAGTTGTCTTTCTGGGCTGTAATTGTCTTTTCAGATTACCATGGTTCAGGGTGGGAATCATTTGCTTGAACCTGATTGTGTCCTCAGCATGACACTTGCTGCTGGGAATAATAGAGTGTGAATGGAATTCAGCTGACTTGAAATTTGGTCCCCCCAGTTAAGTTTTCTCCCAACCCCACTATCCAGCCCTCTCTTCCCAACTTCTTTGGCTTCACTGTGGCTTCCACACTTCAGTCAATATGTGCCAACAATCATGGTAGACATGGCATCTTGTACTCCTCCAAGTGTCCCATTGGATGAAGCCTATTTCAGAGAAAGCCTATTTTTGCTATAGATACTTTTTTTCTCTCTCTTGTTAGCTGCCAGAACCATTCTCACTGCTGAGAATCAAATCTGCTCCATGAGCTCGTACATCATCATTACCTACAATACAAATTCTGAAATCAAAGCAGACCTGGCAATTTTATTGATGCTCAGAGCGGAACAGAGCCCAGGTCACCCTGAATCAGTTGTGCTGGCATTGCCTTGCTGACAACAACAACATGTCACTGACAAAATTACTGGAGAAAAGATGACTCGGGAAGTTCAGTGCAGAAGTTAACTTGTCAGTGACAGGGGCAGGATATTTTTACCCTTATAACTCAATGCTAATGAAATTGTTGGAGATAAGGTTTCCCCTGAGGAGTGGGGAGAAGCAGAAAGCACTGGAGTTGGTTTGTTTTCAAAGTAATTTTTCTCAATATAGCCATGAATTAAATCAGGTGATCTTAGCAAGAGCCAAGGAGTTGGAACCCAAAGCAATAACCAATAAGGCCAGTTCTGTCACCCATAAGCGTGGCCCCCAAATCAGCTCTGTGAGGTACACCTGAGTCTCAGTTTTCTCATTTGAGCAGTGGAAAGAATCATACTAGCCTTTTGCTCTTTTGAGGATTCAATGTTGTTTATTAAGTGATGGAGATCTAAGAATAGAAAGAATTAGAAACACAGCACACCTCACTTTATCATTTTAGAAACACTCAACCATGAGAGGTTACTGTTTGTCTCTTCCAGGTAGTGTGGTTGGGTCAGGGGAATGGGGAAGGAAGGGAAATTAGAAAGGGGAAAGATGCCAGTTGATCTTGATTAAAGGAAGATGGAGGAAAGGAGAAAAGTAAAGACATTGTGTCAAGGGGCCCTGAGACTATCTTAGGTTTGATGATTTACTGGAAAACCTCATAGGACCCAGAAAAGCTGCTATGCTCAGGGTTATGATTTATTACAATAAAAGGATACAGATTAAAGTCAGCAAAGGCAAAGGCACAGAGGGTGGGTGCTGGAGGATACCAGGCACAGAGCTGCCAACAGTCTTCACCCAGTGGAGTCATGTAGACAGCACTATTTACCAACCAGTATCCGGAGATTTTATTGTGGTTAATCACCTAGGCATTGATCACCCACATGACTGACCTTGGCCACTCAGTCTGCTGCCTTCCTCAGAAATTAATCTGAAATCAGTCAGATAGGACTTTAGGAATACAAAAGAGGCCTTCATCATGAATCCCACGGTTAGCATAAACTATCTGCTATGGCCTAAGTGCATAAGTATACAAAGTCTGCTATCAGACAGGACAGTTTAGGCGTTCAGAGGTGATCTCCCAAGAGCTAGTTAAGAATCAGTCTTTTCTTTGGAAGGTACAAAATTTGCCCTCCTTATCTCCCTGCCCCACTTGGCTGCTGAGTTAAACCTTTATTGTACACATATGGAAAGAAGTGAAATCCAAATTTCTTCTACCTGACTATTTTGAGGGCAAGTCACTACTATGTGCTGAGCCCTGTATGCTACATACTACTAATAAGTTAAAGTTATTGCAAACACATATTTTAGGCATTGCCACTCTTTTTATTCCAAGAGTATTTTCAGTCTTTATTTTCAGATTTAATTAATCAATTTCTTTCAGAACTCAAGTGTAGTTGAATACTTACCTTCTTATGCTACCTTCTCAGGTGCTTCCTCCAAAAGCCAGTGAGCATTATTATAATGCAGCCTCTTTCCCTTTTCCTTGGCTGACAGGATGTTCAGCATTAAGTTTTGTGCTCATTATAGCAACCTTCTCAGCCTGTATTCTGACATAGTTTTTGTCTTTTCTTTTCCTCATTCAGTGTGTCAGAGTAGAAAGAACATAGCTTTGGAACTCAAAGGTATGGAATCAAATCTTGTTGGCTTTAGAAAAGTCACTTAACCCTTTTAAACATGTACCCTCATTGGTAAAATGACTTTTCAAGGTTGTTGTAATGATTGGCAGTTAGGTATAGAGTGTTTGGTGCTTGGCAAGTGCTGATTAAAGGGTAATTGTTCTTATTACCATATCTTCCCTTTATTAATGATGTATTATTTCTTTGTCAGAGGTTTGTTGCTGCTGTCATCTGTTGTTAATGTTAATGTTAATGTAAACCTCCTGAAACTCTTTGTGAGAGCAAGGGTTAGTCACTTTATATGATGGATGTGTGGACTGGGCCACCTGCTGTGTTCTGAAGTCCTTTGCTGCATCTGCGCTGAGGCCACCTTGCCATGGACTGCCTCCTCCCCTGCCCCTAGTGCCACAGGAATAGTAAGGCAGGCCCATTCCTTTGAAGTGAGCATCCCTCTGAATACTTTCAGCCCAGTGGTCTTCCTGAACTTTCATTACAACTGTACTGTTGCCCAAGATGCATCCACCAGACCCCCTTTCCTTCCACCCTCTCACTCAAATCAAACATGCACTGCAGTCTGATGACTCTCCCAGCCTATCCTGGATCCCACCTCATTTTTATTCACAGATGTTTTCCATAATAAATTTCTTTCACACTGTTATCTCATCTGGGCATCTGCTTCTTGGAGGCCATAGACGGTTGGCCTAAAATGTGGTGGTTGATAGAATGTACTAGGGCCTTCCTTACACTATGATCCTAGTACTTGTTCTGCAGCAAATATTCATGTGCAGTGACCCTAGACCATTTCCTCACTCTTCCTTGGACTACTTGGTTCATTCTGGAAAAAAGGAGTGGTCCACACAGCCTCCATCTGGATCATGAGTTTGTCGTAGACAAACCATTCACACACAAACCCACACAAAAAATCATAAAGAGGTTGTCTGGTCCTTGCGGGGTGGATTGGGCTGTTTAAAACTTCTGATCTGTGTGTTTATAGGCAGCATGTCTCTTTCTTAAACTAAACACCTCTCAGGGCATTCTTCCTTACCTGACTAAATTACATTTTAACATAGATTCTCGGCTGTTTATCTTGCCTACCTTAATCAATAAGGCACCAAGAACAAACAGTTTGACGTCTATTAGCTGGATCAGTGTGAAAACATTGTTGAGCTTATTATGGTTCCTCTGTTCAGGGCGCTGAAACGAATTGAAACTATTAAGAGCCCATGAATTTAAGGCAGTTTTGATGCTATCCTGCCTCAGCCAGAGCTCTAGTTCCTTTGAATATGTCTGTATCACGAGAACATTACTTGTAATGTATTATACTCAGCTGGCACCCTTTACCTGTTTCTAAATATGAACTGCAGTCACATTCATGTCTGAGGCAAGGAAAGGCTTCTGGCAGTGCTGAAGCCCAGAAGGTCCAGCTGGGGAAGAGGGGACTGGGCGGACTGAGTGTGTGGAGGACGCTGGGGGTAGCCAGAGGCAGGCAGTCAACACAGGTGTGCAACAGGGCAAGATCGGAGCCTGCAGATGGAACGTGGATGGGAGATCTGGTGGACGGAAATAGACAGAAATCCAAGCACAGCGGTGGTCCAGGTCAGGAAGTCCCTATCTGGAGGTAGTGGCTCCATTCCCGTAGAAGGCAGGGTCTGGGAGGGGCAGCACAACACACACAGGCTGGGGCAGGAAAACAGAAAGCCAGTTATTAGCAGAAGCCTGGTAGGAAAAATTAGGCAGGATCCCAGGTGCTGGCAATTCGTTCTGAGGCCAGAGTGAGAGGAGTAGCTGGCAGTGCTCCAAGGAAAAGCTCTTTATGATCCTTATGACCAGAGAGAAGATAGGTCTCTAAGTAGAGTCTGGGGTGGGGGGCAGTAGGGGGTGAGGAGAGGTTGAATTCCCTACAGGCCTCTCAGTGGGGCTATGGGAAGAGGAATGAATAAGAGAAAAAAGCTGTTAAAGTTAAGAAAGCCCCAAAAAAATTGGGGTATAAGGAAAACAATATGGTAAAAAAGCATAAAAAGATCAAAATCTTGAGAAAAAGAACCACATTGCTTCTGGGGAAATGGGTTTCCTCCACTCAGCCGTCCAGCCATCTGGGCCTGTGCAGCATGGCTCCTTGCATGAGGGACAAGGAGGCTGGCTGGTCTCCCGTCGGGGTCAGCATTCTCTGCAGCTAATGCAGCTGTGGGATCGACAGTAATTCTGCCTTCCTCCTAATAGGGCTGTGCTAGACTCTCTGTGTCCCAGGTCCTCGCAAGCCCATTGCTGCCTCCCCAGTTGACAATAGAGACAAGCTTTCTTCATGAAAATGAGCACTGACTTTGGGATTTGTGATTGGCAACATCACTGTCATGCTCCTGATGCACTAAATTGGCCTCTTTTCCTTTCAGAGTGTGTCCAAGATTATCTGTGCATCTTCTTTCTCCTTAATAAGGAAATCAGACACAGTTCCCCTTTACCATCAGCAGCTCCTGAAAGGATGAGCCACTAGGAAGCCATAGACTCTTGGTTCCAGCCCATCACACATTCACTCTGTCTTAGCCATAGAGGTAGCTCCAGGTGTTCGGCCTCTGCTTCTACAATGACACCCTATTGCTATTTCATTGCTAACTTTTCCTCCTTTCTGGGAACTTCCATTTTAGCTCCTCATTTGCTTAATTACGTCTATTGCTGATAGTCACAAACAGACTGAACATGTAACAGATGGTACCTTGAGATGGATGGATGTTATAGGTGCAGAACTGTCAACACACCTATCTCGATCCCATTTTAACTTTCACATTAAATCCCCCTGTGGGCTGTTGGCAATGAGCTAAGCTGATTTGTTCTGCAGGAACCCAGATTCACATCAACTTTAGTAATTCTTTCTCCCTCTCTCCCCCTTTCACTATATTTGGCTTCCCAGCGCTTTTTTAATGATCTCTGTAGCATCTTTAAAAACTATTCCACCTCATTTAAAATGTGGCATAAACAATGGGGTTTTGACAAATTAAGTAATAATAAGAAAACATTTTCAATATTCTGTATTTTTCCATTAAGCTCCCAAATTAGGAGTACCATTCTCTCTCCACAGTTAATGATGTGTTAGCCCTAGTTTCATTAAAAACCTCATTATTGAAAGATTTACAACTCAGCCCAAGAAATATCCCCTGAAGTTAGAAATAGATCCAATCTCAGTTTGGAAACTAACTTTTAAAGTATTTAAATGAGGATTATGTATCCAGCAAAGATAGTGGTTGATAAATAAATATATCATGATGATGAGATAAAATCAACAGTACGAAACTTAACACAAGTTATTGTGGAGTGCTATAAGGGGCTGAAAAGTTACGAAATAGAAAGAATGGATAGTTGGGACCTTGGTCCTGGCTCTGTTTCCAAATCGCAGTTGAGTAGTTCACTGGAAATTTCTGTGTTACAGTTACCTCACCCATCTCAACAATTATCTGGCATATGATCTCTATGACACATTCAGGCTCATAAAAAAATCAGCTGATTAAAATGTATAGATTTAATTCCCCACTAAAAGAGACCAAGGCTCTTTGGAGAAGAGGCTGACTCCCGGCCTAGTATAATGTGGGTGAGCCTAGAACATCTTTCTCTGCCAGAAAGTAAGGAGGTACTCAAAAAAGTGATGAAGATATGATAAAAATATGCAAGACCCACCCTAAAGAGCTCTCACTGGCCAAATATAGGGCAATTTGAGCACCAACATCTACACTAATGAAAGAGAAACATGCGAATTAACCATCACTCCACCACACCAAGCCAATTAGAATGAGTATGCAAATTAACCATCAACAATGGCTAGTAAATTTGCATATGCAGGCAAGGCAGGCAGCACCATGGCCCGCCCATGGGGGTCCGGGTCCATCGGACTGGAAGAGGCTGGGCGGGCAGTGCCAGATGTGCTGGCAAGGTACCAGTCTATCAGGGTCCTGAGAGGTGAGCTGGGCAGTATGTGATGCCACCAGCAGGGTCTGGGTCTATCACAGGCCCCGGGAGGGGCAGTGGCTTGCCTAGCCATGCCTGTGGGACACTGGGAACATCGCAACCCCAGGGAAGGGAGGCTGGCCTGCCTAGCCACTCCCGTCGGGCCTGGGAACATTGCAGGCATGGGGTTGCTGACACCCAGACCAGGCCTCTGGCCACTGATTCACAGCTTTGCAGAGACCTACTCTCCAGGCAGCCTGGTGGCCATGTGGCTGGGCCACAGGGTGCCCGTTCAAGATGTGACACAGAGAGGAGGTGCAGGAGGAAATCCAGAGAATGGGATGTGGGGGTTCAAGACTCACTTCCTTTGGGCTTTGTCCTTCTTGGTCTTGGTTCTTTCTTTTCTGGCCTGGAGCCCAAGCACTGCAGGCGAGAGGGCTGGTTGGAGGCCGGATGTGGAAGAAGAGCCCAGAGGCTACAGGGTGAGTGCCGCAGCTTTGGCAAAGCGGCTGGCCAGAAGGGGGTGTTCCAAGGGGTGCCGAGCAGCACCTCACTATCCCTCTCTGAGGACACCCCACACAGGTGCTGCCTTCGCCAGCAGGCTCTGGATGACATCTGCTAATGCTACTGCAACCTTTAACATTCTGGGCAAAGAACTGACCTGTGCACCTCTGGGTTCCGGGCTTGCTAGGAGTGTGCTGTCACCAATGCCATAGACTAATGGCAAAAACCTGGTGAGGCAGGGTACACCAGAGGGGGCTCGGGTTGGGGCAAGGCACCAGCGGACAGGGATCTGCCTCGCTTGCAGAGAGAGAGGTTCTGCAGTGGCCCCAAGACCTGGGTGGGCCCCACCAGGGATCAAGGGGCATGGAAGGACATCTGGGGGGAGAAGCAAAGAACCACAGTACTAGGGCAGGGGTTGAGGGGCAGTGTCACTTCAGTGGAGCTGCCGCACTACAGAGTACCAGACAGACTGACGTGATTCAGAGAAGCTCCCAGTGCTAACCTGCCTTTCCCAGGTGGCTTTTGCATTTCAGAGGCAGCGACTCCTGCTCCAGCCTTGACCTAAAAGCAAGCCCGCGCCGCCCTGCCCCACAGCAGAGCATGCCTAGGTGGTGAGTGCGAAGCCTTCCACCTGCTCCAGAGAAATGGGGGGCAGTAAAGAATGGGGGTAGGGGACCAGGGAGAGGAAAGAATGTGGAGCGTCCGCAGTAAAGAAGTGCTTGAGAAAAAGGCTTGGAAGCTTGCCTGGAAGATTTCTGTTTCCCAGGTGGCTGCCCCTTAGGAAGGCTGGAGAGCATGGCTGTGAGGCCTCCCTGCACGCTGAGTCAAGTTCCACAGCCAAATGGAATTGGCCTCAGTTTCCTGGTCTGTAAAATGGATTAAGCATGTCCCAGTGCCTTTACTGAGCTTCGATGGCCAATTGAGATATATATAAGGAAAATGAGGGAAGAAGTGAGAAAGAAAAGGAAAGGCGAATAACACAAAAGAAAGACTGGAAGGAACTTGTAAACCCATTGTCACTTAAATAGGGAATAGAGTCAATTGTGTTGTCGTGATGGTATGATGCCAGGTGGGTATTGGAAATATCAGGAAACACTTTGCAAAGTATATGATTCTGTAACTAGTATAAAACCTCAAACCTATATAAAATAATATTGAATGTAAATAAATGAAAATTGGAGTGAAATTTTTATGAATTTCAAAGTTTAAATAAAGGCTGTAAAAGAAGGAAGGGGGAGAATAAAAATAGTGTTTTTCATTTTACTACTTTATTGTCTTTTCAGTATATGGTGCTTTTATACTTTTCTAAGTCATTATCTCATTTAAATTTCAGGGCAATTTAAAGACAAGATAATTATTCCCTCCACTATTCAAAGAAAGGAAATCTTGGTGTCTGTTCCGATGATTCAATCGTCAAGCCCTTATTGTAAAGCAGGGTTAGTAAAATTTTCTGTGAGGGGTTATATTTATACTAATAAAAAAGCCTTGGGGGTGATCAGGCCAGCAAGGGAGGGTAGTTGGGGGCAATCAGGCCGGCAGAGGAGGCAGTTAGGGGACAATCAGGCAAGCAGATGAGTGGTTAGGAGCCAGCAGGCCCAGATTGTGAGAGGGATGTCCAGCTTTAGGTTTAGGCCAATACCTGCAGGATCGGCCTAAACCTGCAGTCCGACATACCCCAACGGGTCTCAGATTGGAGAGGGTGCAGGCTGTGCAAAGGGACACCTTCCTCAGTGCACAGATTTCTTGCACCAGGCCTCTAGTCTTATATAATAAAAGAATAATATGCAAATTGACCATACCTCTGATCAAGTCACGCCCACAGCCATGCCCACCAGCCAATCAGGAGCAAATTATGCAAATAAACCCCAACCAAGATGGCTGCCGCCACTGAAAGCAGGAGGGAGGATTGGGTTTCCCTGGCAATGGAGGAAGCCAAGCTTTCTATCTGACTTTGCAAGCCTAAGCCTCCACTCAATGCTACAAAGTTTCAATTATAGAAGATACATAATCCCAACAGAATTGGCGGCAGCCACCGAGTGGAGAGAGAAGAGGCTAGGGTTGCCAGGGCAATGGAGTAAGCCAAATTTCTGCATCCCTAGCCTAGGCCTCCACTCTAGGCTACAAAGTTTCAAATAGAAATGATTGTTGCCATGGAGCGAACAGAAGGTTTGGCTCTGCTCCAGGCTACAAAGTTTCAATTGTAGAACATAAATTAATTCCAGATCCCAGGGCCTCCACTTGGATGTGGCTGGCCTGCAACCACCATAGGCCCTCACTCTGGCTGCCCCATGCCCCAAGGGAACCCCTACCCTGATCCAGGGAACCCTTCAGGGCAAACCAGCCTGTCTCTACCCATGCACCAGGCCTCTATCCTATCTAATAAAAGAGTAATACACAGATTGACCATCACTCCAACACACAAGAGGGCTGCCCCCATGTGGTCAAAGATCCTGCCCCCATGTGGAAACATGTTGGCCATCACAAGATGGCCAGCAGGGGAGGACAGTGGGAGGTTCCAGGCCTGCAAGAAAGGGCAGTAGTAGGTAATCAGGCCAGCAGGGGAGGGTAGTTGGGAGGGATCAGGCTTGCAAGGGAGGGAAGTTAGGGGTGACCAGGCCAGCAGAGGAGTAAAGTTGGGGGCAAACAGGCTGGCAGGGGAGCAGTTAGATGTCAATTAGCCTGGCAAGGTAGTGGTTAGGGGGTGATCAGGCTGGCCTACTAGGATCGGGCCTAAACAGGCAGTCAGACATCCCTTGAGGGGTCCCAGATTGGAGAGGGTGCAGGCTGGGCTGAGGAACACCCCTTTAACACCCCCACCCTCGTGCACGAATTTTGTGCTCTGAGCCTCTAGGATATATATAATGGTATTTTGCAAGAGAGAGACAGAGAGATAGACAGATCAAAAGAGCAAATGATTAAAACAAAGGGGATAAAATGCTAGCAACAGTGAATATAGATAAATAATATGTGGGAATTTTTATTATTATTCTTATATATCTGAAATTATTTCCAAAGAAAAAGCTTTTTTCTTTTCTTTTTAAAAAATAATGATCAGATTTAGAGCTACCTGGCTTTAGAGTGAAAGCAGGAAAAAGCAAAAACCCAGGTGATAAGCCAAATGTGCAACATGAGTTGAAGTATCTATCAAATATCGGAACACATGCGGAATGTTGGCATTAGTGCCTGCTGAATTATTTTCATTAAATGGGATTCTGAAAAAAAAATTGCAGAAGGGTGACTAGAATGGTAAAGGGTTTGAGAATAAGTTATAAAAGAAAATTGAAGGAACTAGCGAGAGAAAACCGAAGTGGAGAAATATCATATATTTCATACCTGACAGTTGATATTCAGTGTCAAATATTTAAAGGACCAAAAAGCTCCAGACAATAAGATTTATTCACTTTAGCTCCAGGGGATAGAGCCATAGCTATATTTGGCTACACATGAAGAAGAAAGTATTTTCATTAGATCGTTTCATGAATGAAATAATTACCCAACCAAGAAGAGGCTTCTATAGACTATAAGTTTGTCTCTATAGCCATTGATCAGGAATACTGCCTAAAATATTGTCACTGTCAGGGGATGAGTGGTCGAAATAGGTGCTTCCCAATCCATTGGGTAGATTAACTTTGGAAATCTTTGGAATTATTTCAAGGGATGCTCAAATTCATGTGTACCTAAGTATCTTTAGATCCAAAAATAATGTTCCTTTTATTTGTATTTATTACTATTTTTCAAATGTATATAGATGCTATTGATAATAAGTAATGTCATTTGAAGCCTTTCAGAATGTATCCTGTCCTTATAAGGTTACATTTTGTTCCAGTACCCACCTTAAAAATATAATTGTAATCATTAGTGAATTTTTTTCTTTCTTTTGTTCTTCTATAGAAGAAGGCTTAAAAAACAGTGAGTCAAACTATATTTTTCCATATAAAGACCCAATGGTATAAACATGTTAGTTGATCCTTCTAATAGTTTATAATGCAATGTAATTCTAGTTAAAATCTTAACTATTTTTGTGGTGGACAAATGCAGGGAGATTTGACAAACTGTTTCTAAAAGATTTTGCAATAATTAATATCCAAAATTTATAAAGTACTCATACAACTCAACACTAAAAAAACCCAAACAATCCAATTTAAAAAGGGGCAAAGTAGGGAGAACCAAGATGGCAGCATAGGTAAACACCTATTGTTTTGCCCTGTGCAACTATTCAAAAACTACAACATAACAACAAAACAAACATCACCCAGAATCACCAGAAAGCTGGCTGAGTGAAAACTCCACAAATAAAAGTAAAGGTGGGACACTGAGACTCAGAAGAGTGGTGGGAGCGCAGCCTTGAAGACGGAAACAGGTTAGAAGCCATCCTGGTCATGCGTGCGGGCTGTAGGGCTGGAGCAGCAACCCCGGCTGGATTTTGCCAACGGGGAGGGCGGAGACGTCCCACTGCACAGATTCCCCAGTGCCAGGTGAGGTCTGAGGTCTGGGGGACGCACCCTGGAAGCGGGGCACGGCAGAGGTCTCCTAGTCTGCGGAGAAACTGGGTAGCTGGGAAAAGAAGTTTGCTCGCAAGTGTCGCACAAACGGGCGACTTGCCCCCTGGAAACTTGTCTCCTGGTCCCGGAAACCACCTATTTTACAACCCTGGGCTAGACTTTGGGTGTGCAGACTCATTTGGGGAGAGGCAGAGTTGTTTGGCAAGGGAAAGAGACTAGCGGCTTTCTCTTGGAGGTGTCTGCAGCCATCCCCATCCAACAGAGATGCGCGCGCGCTGCATAGGACTTAGCTGACACTGAGGCTGCCTGCGCAGCTCAGAGACTCCGCCCATCCAACCTGAACACAGTCTCCCTTCACAGCCAATTGGCCTGGAGGTCAAACCCTCCTAGGGCTAACAGCAACAAGCTGGGTTTAAATTCAAAAATACTGTACAACCCATAAAGGATTGCAGTAAGAGTACCCATCTCAAATAACTGGGGAGGCTTTGCCACTGACCCTTAGAGGATATCTACCACATAAAGCAGCCACCATGCAGAGATATGGAAAGAAATCAGGTGTGAAAGAAATGGAGGAGAAAAGACAACAAGACATAGAGTTCAAAACCACGATTATAAGGCTTTTCAAGAGGCTCCTAGAAAAGGCTGATGAACTTAATGAGAATTATGAGGAAATAAACAAGACCAACCAGGAAATGAATGAGACTTACAAGGAAATGAATGAGACCCTCAAGGAAATGAACAAGACCTCTGAGGATATCAAGGAGACCCTCACAGATATGAAAAAGGACCAACTAGAAATCAAGCATACACAGATTGAAATAAAAAATATTACACAAAGTCTTAAAAGCAGTCCAGAGGGCCACAAGAACCAAGTCAAAGATTTGAAATACAAAGAAGCAAAATCCACTTGGCTGGAAAAGCAAGAAACAAAAAGAAACCAGATAATTGAAGATAGTGTAAGGGGCCTCTGGGACAACCTCAAGCATGCCAACATCTGAATTATTGGGGTGCCAGAAAAAGAGAGAGAGCAAGTTAATGAAAACCTACTTGAAGAAATAGTGACTGAAAACTTCCCCCACCTGGTGAAAGAAATTGATTTAAAAGCCCAAGAAGTACACAGAACCCCAAAATATAGGAATCTAAAGAGGACCACACCAAGACATATCATAATGAAAATGCCAAGAGCCAAAGATAAAGAGAGAATATTAAAAGCAGCAAGAGAAAAACAGTTGGTTACCTACAGGGGAGCACCCATACGATTGTCAGCGGATTTCTCAACAGAAACGATGCAGGCCAGACGGGAGTGGCAAGAAATATTCAAAATAAGGAATAGCAAGAATCTACAACCAAGATTACTCTATCCAGCAAAGCTATCATTCAGAATTGAAGATCAGATAAAGTGCTTCGCAGATAAGAAAAAGATAAAGGAGTTCATCACCACCAAACCAACATTATATGAAATGCTGAAAGATATTCTTTAAGAAGAGGAAGAAGAAAAAGGTAAAAATATAAATTATGAACAACGATACACATCTATCAACAAATGACCATAAAAATCAAGTGAATTTGTAGGCTGATGAACAGGATAAACTGGTGAATATAACAGAAACATGGACATAGAGAGGGAATGGACTGACAGTTCTTGGGGAGAAAAGGGTTGTGGGAAGTGCAGCAAGAGATTGGACAAAAATCTTACAACAATGGGAGAGGACAGTGGGGAGGGGGAGGTGAGGGTGGAGGGAAGGATTGGTATAGGGTGGAGGGGAGATATAGGGGGATAAAAATGGGAAACAATGTAATTAATAAACTGAACAATAAAAATTAAAAAAAGAAAAAAATTTAAAAAAAGGGGCAAAGTAAATGAATAGACACTTCTCCAGAGAAGACATACAGATGACTAATAGACATATGCAAAGATGCTCAATGTCATTAATCATTCGAGAAATGCAAATTAAGTTCACAATGAGATCTCACCTCATACCTGTCAGAATGGCTCTCATCAATAAATCAACAAAAAACAAGTGTTGGTGAGGATGTGGAGAAAAGAGAATTCTTATGCACTGTTGGCAGGAATGCAGACTGGTGCAGCCACTGTGTAAATACAATATGGAGTTTCCTAAAAAAGTTAAAAATGAAACTGCCTTATGATCTAGCACAGTGGTCGGCAAACTGCGGCTCTTTGGCCCCTTGAGTGTGGCTCTTTCACAAAATACCACATGCGGACGTGCATGTACAGTACCGTTGAAACTTCGTGGCCTATGTGTAGAAGTCGGATTTCGGCCTGGGCGAGTCTATTTTGAAGTGGCATTAGAATAAGTGGGGGTGTCGGTCTGTCAGGCGATGGGAGACATGGCTCAGGTGAGCCACGGGATACGCCGCTCAGAGGAGGTGCGTGGGTGATTCATGCAGGAGTTGAGGGAGCCAGTCAGTCAGCAGTGTCATTGTGGCATGGTTAGTGCTAGTCGAGTCCGCAAATTGCGTGCGGGTGACAAAAGTACTTACTCCAAGCATAAAGTTACCTGTATTTTTCCCACCAGCTGCAAACGCTCCAGGTATTTTTGTCATCAATGTAAGAATTGTAATTATTTTGTATTAGGGGCTTTATTACTATAAAATGAAACTTTTTTTTAGGTGCCCTGTTTGACATGGCTACAAAGAAGAAGCAAAGAAAAATGGAAGATGAAAACAGTGAATTTAAAGTTGAATGGACTGAGACTTTCGCGTTTATGCAAAACTTAAATGGGCTTCCGACCTGTCTTATTTGTCAGGAAAAATTGGCGTATAACAAGAAATCAGATTTGGAGAGACACTTTACAACTAAACATGTGTCGTTTGGTGCTAAATAGCCTGTCGGTGATGCAAGGAAGAAAGCAGTTGAGCAACTTCAGAAGAGTCAAGAAAAATCAAGCTCTGTGTTTAATTACCGATGCCATCTTCCAACAGTGTTAATATTGCAAGTTTTGTGGTTGGTCAAGAGATTGCTAAGAGAGGAAAACCATATACAGACTATGAATATACAAAAAGTTATTTTATAAATGCAACCCAAGAGCTATTTTGGGATTTAAAGAACAAAGCAGATATTCTAAAAAAAAAAAAAATTAGAATTACCATTATCTGCTAAAACAGTGAAAGATAGAACAGTCAAAAATGTCTTCGAATATAACCCACCAGCAAGTTTAAGATCTTAAATTGGTTTCAGCTTTATCAATAGTGGTTGATGAGTCTTGTGACGTAAATGATACAGCGCAAGTTTCACTTCTTGTACGATTTATTTCACCTACCGGTTCTAAAGAAGAACTTTTAGGATTATTGCCACTCAAAGGCCAAACATGTGGAGAGGATACAGCAAATGCTGTAACTGAGTGCACTGAAAAACATCATATTCCACTCGATAAAATGGTCTCAATTTCAACAGGCAGGGCGAAAAGTCTGACTGGGATCAGAAACAGGTTTGTTACTATTTTGAAAGAAAAACTGATCATGAGATACTTACTTACCATTGCATCATTCATCAAGAAGCACTTTGTGTGCAGACATTTCCAGAAGAAATTTGCAAAGTTATGGAATTGGTGATTAACATGATCAGTTCCATTATAGCTAAAGCTCTTAATCTTCACCAATTTAAAGAATTTTTAAATTGAAATGGAGAGTGGGTACGCAGATCTTCTGCATACCAAGGTACGCTGGTTATCAAGAGGAAATGTTTTAAAACTTTCGGCTTGCTTATTAACAGAAATTAAAGCATTTCTCCTTGAGAAGGGTGTTCACTATCCAGAACCAACGAATGATCCGCGGATCCAAAATTTTTATTTCAGGGTAAATGTTACATCTCATCTAAATCAGCTTAATCATAAATTATAGAGGAAAGGAAACAAAATTTTATCGATGTTAGAAGAAGTTATTTCATTCGAAAACAAATTATCTCTTTTTGCTCAAGATTTTGAAAGAGAAACTTTGATTCACTTTCCAAGCCTGTTGAAACATTAATAATTCTGATATTGACATTTGCTATTTCAAAACACTTTTAAATTTGAAGGAAGCTTTTCTCAACAGGTTTTAGGAATTCAGAAACAGCAAAGCGACATTAGCCTTTGTTAAAAAACCTCTTAATGCTGCTGTAACAGAATTAAATTTTTCTCCCTTTAATACTGACATTGGCAACTTCGAAAAGCAATTGCTGGACTTAAATGGACTTAAAAAAGAATTGCGGAGCTCGAAATTTGAATGTCTTTGTGCTGATATAAAAATATGGGAGAAAAACAAATGTGAACTTAGTTCACAGCACAAGTGGTCTGCTTTGAAAGACCTGGAGAAGGAAGATATGTTGATTTTTAACACCTGGAATAGTATTCCTGACTCATATAATCAACTGAAAATACTAATGTTTACTGTTCTTTCCAAATTCAGGTCTACATATTTATGTGAACAATCATTTTCAAGCATTAATTTTATCAAGAGTAAATTGAGAAGTTGTCATATTGATGAGAACCTGGAATCAATATTCCTAAAACTAAAAACAACAACATACAAACATGACTTACCCAAACTTTCCAAGGAGATGATCACATTAGTGTTTGTCAGTCATTGTCATGATTTAATTTTATGGATATTGTAAGGTAAATTGTAAGGAATTTAGTTTTATCAATAAATAATATTGTTATTAAGTTTGATATCAAGTTTTATTCAACATAACTATAGTTTAACTAAGACTTAACTTTAAGTAAAGATTATTAAGTTAATTTTAGGGAACATTGTGGAGTGAAAGAAGATGTAGTGTCGAAGATTGAGAAAGGTATGTTGAGATGGTTTGGACATTTAGAGAGGATGAATGAAATGAGATAGACGAAACAAGTATACAAGACGAGTGTGGATGGGAGAGTTGGAAGGGGTCGACCTCAGTGAATGTAACTCAATCAGATTGAGGATGTATTTAGCAAAGGCCAGCTTAGGAGTACCTTAATTAAATTGATAAGAATGTACCCACCCATATAATTTAAGTTTAAAAAATGTGGCTCTCAAAAGAAATATCAATCGTTGTACTGTTGATATTTGGCTTGTTAACTAGTGAATTTGCCGACCCCTCACATAGTATTTCCATAAGGGAAAAGATCCAAAGAAACCCCAAATACTAATTTGAAAGAACACCTTTGTGTTCATTGCAGTGTTATTTACAGAAGCCAAGGTTTGGAAGTAGACCAGTGTCCATCAGTGGATAAATTTTTTAAATATATTTTTATTGATTTCAAAGAGGAAGGAAGAGGGCGAGAAAGATAGAAACATCCATGAAGAGAGAGAATCATGGTGGATTGGCTGCCTCCTGCAAGTCCCCCACTGGAGATCAAGCCCACAATCCAGGCATGTGCCCTTGACCTGAATCGAACCTGGGACCTTTCAGTTCACAGACTGATGCTCTACCCACTGAGCAAAACTGGCTAAGGCAGTGGATAAATGCTTTAAAAAAATGTCGGTACATTTACACAATGGAAGACTACTTGGCCATGAAAAAAAGGAAATGCTACCTTTTGTGACAGCATGGACAGACCTGGAAAATATTATGCTAAGTGAAATAGTTATTCAGAGAAAGAGAAATACCATATGATATCACTTAAATGTGGAACCTATCCTATATAATAAAAGGCTAATATGCAAAACAACCAAAAGGTGAAATGACCAGTCACTATGATGAGCACCGACCATCAGGGGGCAGACATTCAAGGCAGGCACTGCCCTGGTGGTCAGTGTGCTCCCACAGAGGGAGCGCCGCTCAGCCAGAGACTGGACTCACAGCTGTCAAGCACAGCAACAAGGGTGGGAGCCTCTCCTGCCTCCATGGCAGCCCTAAGGATGTTTGATGGATCAGTTGAACATTCCCCAAGGGCTCCCAAACTGCAGGAGGGTGCAAGCAGCGCTGAGGGAGGCCCCCTGAATGCATAAATTTCATGTACCAGACCTCTAGTAGAATAATATAAATGAACAAGCAAAACAGAAATAGACTCATAGAAAGTAAAATAGACTGATGGTTGCCAGAGTGAAGGGGAGTTGGGGGACTTGATGAAATGGTGAAGGAATTTCGAAGTGAAGATTGGTAATTACAAAATAATCATAGGGATATAAAATACACATAAGCAATATAGTCAATAACATTGTAATAACTATGTATTGTGCCAGTGAGTACTAGAAATATCACGAGGGATCACTTTGTAAAATATATGATTGTCTAACAATTATGCTGTACAACTGAAATGAATCCTATCTAATTAAAAAGTAATATGCAAATTGACAATGCCACCACACCCACCAGCCACACCCACCAGCTAATCAGGAGCTGGGGTGGAGCCAGCCAGGGCTAAGGCCAGGGCTAGAGGGAGCAGAGCCAAGGCAGCCCCTGGGGCTGGGCAGTCACTGGTGTGAGGGGGCAGGTTGGGCTGAGGGATTACCCACCCCCAGTGCAGGAATTTTGTGCACTGGATCCCTAGTACAAAATAATATTGAATGTAAATTGTAATTGAAAAAAAGTAGACATGGTCATATTTAGCCAACTTACTCTTCCAGGTGATAAAAATAATAAAATTAAATATTCCATGTGGAAAAAATTCATTTGCAAAAATTAATGTTTAAGATTGCTCTGACCCTGTTGCCAAAGTATAACAAGAGGGTTCATGTCCTAACAAACAGAAAACTCCAATATAGCTATTGTAATAGAGATGAAGACGACTTTGGATGAATAAAAGAGGAGAGAGAATTTCAAAGCAGACTCATATATGTGGGCATTCAGTGTGTGATCAAGATATAACAGGTATGTTTTGTAAAGAAAATAAAAGGGACTTAAGGTATTTTAACACAAAATACTTTCATTCAGATATGTACTTGTAGAGTGCTTGAAAGGGCTAAAGGAACAATTTAAGGATAGGGCCTTGGTGCACTCATAGGTTGCTTCTGGGTTGGGGTTTCATATGTAGCAGAGCAGTTCCCTCACTGTGATCTATCGAAAGTCAGCCTTTGACACAAGGGTTGCTCCTGTCCTCTCCCTTCCCTGGGAGCCACCCCACTCACCACAGCAGTGGCTCGCTGTGAGGGAAGGAGTGGGGGGATGCGGGGAACTGTGTGGTGGTGGGGCATCATTGGCATTTGGCATCTGTTCTTTCTGAACCCGGCCTGGTGACTGTCATCTCCTCTCCTGACCCTGCTGGGGCCTTTGTGGAACCAGGGGTGGGTGTTGGCAGATGTGGTCCCTTTCCCAGGGAAGCTGAGGGCTGGCTCCAAGGGTCTTTGGAGCCAGTGGTCAACCTCCTGTGGTCTCTTCCCCCATGCACGAATTTGTGCACCAGGCCTCCAGTATTACTATAGTCTTGAAGAATATGCTGTTAAAATCATGACCCATGGAGCAGGAAGCTGCTGTCATCACTGCCTCAATTTCTAGCCAAAACATGAATGTTGGATTATGGTACAAAAATGACCCATGTTTAAATACCCACATCAGTGCATCTACCTGGCAGCACCTAAATTGTACCAAAATTCTAGCTACAAAATCAGTGCTGGAGTAGGAAAGAAGATTGGGTTAGGAAAGAAGGCAGATTGTGGATAACAGTGTGCCCACAACCAGTATTACCAAGACAAATTTATCATCAAGAAAAACAATAGTCATTTAGTATTTTTATTTTAAGAAATGGTCCAGGGCCACTCACAATTTAAAAAAGAATAATAAAATAATGAAAGAAAAACACTAGATAAGAGGTTAGTAAACTTTTTTCCTTGAAAGACCAGATAGTACATTTTTTTTCAACTCTGTGAGCCACATGGTCTCTGTCCCAACTACTCAATTCTTCCACTGTAGCAGATAAGCAAACACAGACAATCCTATATAATGAAAGGCTAATATGCAAATCGACCAAATGGCAAAATGACTGGTTGCTATGATATGCACTGACCACCAGGAAGAAGACGCTCAATGCAGAAGCTGCAGAAGCTGATCCCTGGTGGTCATTGCACTCCTACAGGAGGAGCACTGCTCAGCCAGAGCCTCTCCCACCTCCATGGCAGCACTAAAAATGTCCAACTGATGCAGGGAATGGGGCCTAAGCTGGCAGGCAAACATTCCCCAAGAGCTTCTGGACTGCTAGAGAGCATAGGCCAGGCTGAAGGACTCTCCCCACCCCACCCCCACATCCAGTGCAAGGATTTTGTGCACCAGGCCTCTAGTACACAAATAAATGAGTATGGCTGAGTTCCAATAAAACTTTATTTATAAAATAGGTGTGGGCCAGACTTGGCCCATTAGCTATAATTTGCCAGCTGGTTGTCTAAAAGATACTCACGAAGTACTTTCTTATATTAAGATTTTGTAACACTGAAAAATGTGCTGATGTGATTGTTGATAGGTACTTACTGAAATCATTTTTGAATCTTTTAGTTTAGAAATATCATTTGTAGCAATTTCATCTGAGAGTGGAATAATCTGCTCTGTGTGTTGTCTTTTTCAAAACAGAGAAGAAATTCTTAAAATGCCAAACTATCTTACTTTAAAATTTCTTTAAACCTGAACAGCTCACTAATTTAGACATTTTCACAGGGATGTGTGACACATCAATAGGTTCTGTGCTTATGTATTTGCCTTGACAGAGGAAGGAGAGTAATCTAAAATTGGTATGTGTGAACCAAATCATGACCTTTTATTAAACTGTCACATTCTATCAACATTGCCAAAGAGCCTGAAAACAGGGTTCCTTTGAGAAAAGTTCTCCTTTTTTCATCATCTCTACACCAATATTCTCATCTTCCTCCAAAATCACAAGCACACTCATGCACACATGCACACACTTGCACTCATTCACATGCACATACACATAGGGTGCCATTTTTTTATGACATCAGTTTATTAGCAAGTGTCCTCTCTCTGACATAGTCAACATCATATCACCAATTCATATGAGCTCAAAACTATATTTTTCTTCCCTAATGCTCAAGAGTCCTACTTATAATTCAGACCATGTTTGGGCTAAGAAGCTGTCGATCAATACATCCACTGATGTTAGCTGACCTTAGCTCTCCATTTATCTGACTGGGAATTTTGCAGCAAAACAAATGTTCTAAAATCAGATTATTTTTGAGCTGGAATAGACCCTTGAGATTATCAAGTCCAACCCTTCCTTTTTAGTAGAGGTGAACTTACACAGGTTGTTAGTAGAGCTCAAATTTGAAATACATAATCTTTTGGTGATTAAATCTTCTAACAGAGTTTTCTTATATAACAAAATGACTTCTAAAATATTTTAAAAATATGAAAGACCTAGGGAAAATCTTACTGACATACGTTTGGAAGATTTAACTTTACATGAATCAGTTTTCACTGTAAGCTGTTCACTCTTCTCTTGCAATGTCATAACAGTATTTCAACTTCTGAAAGGTGAGATAGATTTCTCATCCAATTTTTTTTGGTAATGTATTCACTATTTGGGGGCCTTAGTAATATGCAAATGGCCAAAGAATCTGTCAAATGTGAAGCCAAAGCAGAAATATAAATATAATGTCAAGAATAATTTTCCATATCTTGTATTATACTGACAAAATACAATTCCATTTATGTAGGAAAAGAATATTACTTAGCCCCTGATCATGTACCTTGGATGCATGTACACCTTGAGTCACACACATCCATTAGGATAGGAATTGAAATAACTCACATTGTGAATATTTGGGAAGCTGATCTTCAATCCTGCCGTCTTCTGAGTCTTGCCAGCTTCTTTGGTCTGAGCATTTGGAAAAAGGATCTTGTCAGCAAAATCTGGAACTTAGTTATCTTGGTGAATAATGGGACCGTCTAGTCTCAGTAGAGGAGATTAATGCTACCTCTGTGGAATAAACTATGATATCTGGAGCAAATTTAATAGCAGAGGCCAAAGTGTTGGTAATGCACTTGAAAATTTGTATTGCCCAAACATGATATACGATAGAAAATTCATCCATTATAGCAGTATAGAAAAAGGTCTAGCTTCTAAGTTATCTTAAAATTTACTAATTTTTCTAAAAGTGAGACAAATTACACTTCTGTGCTTTAATGTGTATAGCAAGTTTGAGAAAAATGTAGAATATTTGAATATTATAACATTTAAATGATGATTTTTTTGATAAATGAACATTAACTATATACCCTCAGCATAAGCTGGGAGTAAAAGTCTTAAGTTCCTAGATAGACATGGGATTTTGGATTTTTATCACTCCAAAGTTAAAGAGAATAACAATAATAGGCATTTTTAGGATAATTTTTAAATTTAGTGTTTTGAAAACAAGTTTGTCACAAAATCCAAGAACTCCTTAAATAAGTTTAGGACTATCTATAAGACCAATTAATTCTTCATTTATATTTATTAAACTGATGTTGAATTTTAAGAATGAGATATAATAGGACAGTAAAAAAGCACAGCTTATGGGGAGGAGTAATGGGAAAATAAGGACACATATATAACACCTTAATCAATAAAGAAATTTAAAAAAAGTTTAACTATAAAAACCAAACCAAATCAAACCAACCAAAACAAAACAAACACCAGCTTAAATGTGAGTTTTCAAAATAACTTAGTAAATTGACTTTTGTTTGAAGAAGGGAAACTAAGCATAGGTTTGCTTGTTTTTATTGCCCCTCCCCTGCCAGTCTTCAAACCATAAATGTGCTAAATACAAAAACATTGTTTTGGCCCAGGTCGGGTAGCTCAGCTGGTTAAAGCATTGTCCCTGATACACCAAGTTTTTAGGTCCCATTCCTGGTCAGTGCACACACAAGAAACAACCAATAAATGTTTAAATAAGTGGAACAATAAATTGATGATTCTCTGTCTTCCCCCTTCCTCTCTCTCTCTCAAATCAATCAATCAATCAAAAATAGTTTAAAAAATTCTTTAAAAATAATGAAAATTGTTTTGACAAATCAGAAATATTGTTGAATGTATGGAAGATACAATGCAGATAGAAGCTTTATGTTACCTGTATAATATGGTAGCTGCAGGGGACAGAACAAATATCACTTTTATAGAGGTCAGACTAAGATATTTTCCTATCATTAAGCGTTTTTAAGTAGTTTTCTCATATTCTTTATGAAAGAATTACTTGAAGATATAGTCTAATGAAACAAAAAAGAGAATAAAAGAGTAAGGAACACTGCAGGGTCATAGGAGCAGTGGAGCTAGCCAGAAATTAATTGAAAGAAATTCCAGGAAGAAATCTGTGCAGCTGCTACAGAACTACTTGTGTACAAGTTAAAACAAGAAGACAGAGGTTCTCTGCTGAATGTATGCTAAATGTCTGTCACTGGCTATGATTCAGAAGACCCTAATGTTTCTCAATACCTCAACTATGTCATGAGCTATGCTGCTTATAGGAATTGAAAAAGATCCCCCCGCTACAAAATGAAGAGGGCCAGGTGCAAAGACCAAGATGGCACTGGGGCATCAGGTGCATAAAGAACCCTGTGCAGAAGGGGCAAGTGCAACAGTAACTGTCTTACTGAAAACACGCAATTTAATCACTCCACACTACAGCCTATAAATATGGAGCTCTCCTTTCTAGTTGGAGAGAAGGTGTGGTTAGAGCATAAGCTCAACCCCCCTCGAGTCCTTGTTTAAAGAATAAGGTTTCTTTCTGCTCCACTTTGGTGAGCTCTGTTTCATTCTATTGGCATGAATGGCACTGGCAGAAGGAATTTGGTTTAGGTCTCTGACCTTCAAAGGTCAGCAACATCTTCAAGAAGGAAAATAAAAACCGTTACACAAAACACAGATGTTTTCAATAATCAGTTGAAAGCATATGTCTCTTCTATTAACAAGGAAGAAGAGACAGTTAAAATTTCCAAGGTGTGGGAGAAAGGCTGAATAAAAAAGTCAAGATTCATATACACTGACATTAAAATATAGCATGACTTGAGGACCTTCAATGTATAAGAAAAGAGATTTGTCATTATTTTGATAGTTTGAATGTTCTCTAAGAAAAAATTTAGAAATTGTTACATAGGATTCCATTTTATTTTTTTGTGAAGGCAATCAATCTTTAGCAAGTAAGAATTACTTGCATTCTAGAATGTAAGCTCTTGACGGTAAAACAGGGTATGTCTTATCCACTGCTCTCTCCCTAATGGCTAAGCTGGAGTTTGGGATATCAGATACTCACTAATTATACACAGACTGACTTGCCATGCTAACAATATCAATTGCTTGTAAAATAGCTATTCTATTTAAGACCTGTTTCTACCCAGACTGTTTTTAAAAGCTCATTCAGAGCACTAATATTCTTAGTCATTGATTTAGCCCATGCTGAAAGCTTTTGACTGTGTGTGTGTGTGTGTGTGTGTGTGTGTGTGTGTGTAAATTTTCTGTTGAACATGTTTATAGCAACAGTGGGAGGTCTCCTTACTAATATAGTTTGTTACCAGAAGTAGAATGCTGGAAGTAATGGATACTAACTTCTGAAATTTGCTGAGGAAAGGAGTCATTAAGATATAGGACAGAGAGAGCCTTTGCAATCCAGGCTGGGCATTTGGTGGTCCCTGGAAGATGAGAGAGAAACATTTGATCATATTGTGAACTGTGTATTTTGAATGCAGACTATTTGTTGAATGGAGTTAGAGTGTTAAAAAAGTATTTATCAAAGCTTTTAACTAATATTTTATAATAAAAAAGCCAAACACAGATTGAGGGTAGTCCACCCAAAAGTCGAGCATAAAGAAAATATGGCTTTACTGAAAGAATTTTCTTTGGTTTGTGGCTTGCAATGTAAGTTAATGGAAAATACCATCGGAAAAGTTCTATGACCATCAGCAGAGGCAGATGGACCCCCACCCGAAGTTTGGTTTGAATGCTACACACATACCAAGAGGGCCTAATTTTTTTTTTATTACTTGCATAATTGAGGTTTCTGGGGAGAGAACAGGGCAGGCCTCTCAAGCAGGTCAATATAGATTAGATGCAAGAAAAGGCAACTGGCCTAGGTTGTTATTGTGGTTTGGGGGTGGGACTGGGGTAAGGTTTGGGGCATTATTTGAAACTCCCACTGGTGCTAAAGGAAGAAACACCCACACTTTATTTTTAAATTAAATTTATTGGGGTGACATTGGTCAACATGAACATACAGGTTTCAGGTGTGAGTTTCTGTTACAAGATCTGTATATTTCCCCATATGCCCACCACCCAAAGTCAAATACAAAAGTCACCATATATTAGAACCTCCTTCTCCCCCAACCCCCTTCCTGCAACCACATATGCTGTTTGTATTCACGAGTTTCAGTTTTTTATCCCACATATGAGTGAAATCTTAGGGTTCTTAGCTTTTTCTGACTGATATTTCACTTAGTACAATGTTCTCAAGGTCCATCCATTTTGTTACAAATGGTGCTATTTCATTCTTTCTTATGACTGAGTAGTATTCCATTGTATATTTGACCACATCTTTACCTAGTCCTCTATCACAGGACACTTTAGTTATTTCCATGTCTTGACTGTCATATATATATATATATATATATATATATATATATATATATATCTTTGTGAATGCATATTTATCGAGAAGAGGGTTTGCTGGGTCATATGATTGCTCTATTTTTAATTTTTTGAGGAGTTGTCAGACTGCTTTCCATAGTGGTTGTACAGTCTACATTCCCACCAGCAGTGAATGAAGGTTCCCTTTTTTCCATAACCTCTCCAACTCTTGTTGTTGCTTTTCTTATTGATAATGGCCACTCTAACAGGTGTGAGGTGGTATCTTATTGCAGTTTTGATTTGTATTTCCCTAATTGCCAGTGAGGTTGACCATCTTTTTTCATATAGCTATTGGATGATTGTATGTCTTCTTGGGAGAGGTGTATTTTCAGGTCCTCTGCCCACTTTTTGATTAGATTGTTTCTTTAGTGTTGAGTTTTATGAGTTTTTTTTAATATATATTTTGGAAATTAAATGCTTGTCAGAGCTACTGTTTGAAAATATCATCTCCCATCTGGTTGTTTGCTTCTTTGTTTTGTTGCCAGTTTCTTTTGCTGTGTAGAAGGAAGCTTGCTAGTTTTATACTAGAGGCCCAATGCATGAAGATTTGTGCAAGAATGGATCTTCCTTCCCCTGACTGCCTTCGCTGTGGTCTGGAGCCACATTTCCACCTTCCCATGCTGCCCAGAGACCTGGAGTGCTGCCTAGAGGCCTGGAGTGGCTGAGGCAATGCAGAATGCCTGCCCCACTCCTGGCCACTTTGTGCATGTGTATGCAAATTAACCCACTATCTTTGTTGGGTTAATTTGCATACTCACTCCTGATTGGCTGGTGGACATCACAAAGGTATGGTCAATCTGCATCTTTATTAGTGTAGATAGTTTCATTCTTTTATTTTTTGCCTTTACTTCTCTTGCCTTTGAGGTCAAGTTCATAATATGTTCTCTATGACCAAGATCCATAAATTTGATACCTATTTTTTCTTCTATGTAACTTATCATTTCAGGTCTTATATTTAGGTCTTTGATCCAGTGTATACATGGGGATACACTGTAATCCAGTTTCATTTCTTGCATGTGACTTTCTGTTTTTGTAGCACCATTTTACTTTATTGTGTTTCTGTCTTTTTCTTGTAAAAAATTATCTGCCCGTATGCATTTGGTTTTATAGCTGGGCTCTTTATTCTGTTCCATTGATCTGTGTATTTTTTTCTTTGCCAATACCATGCTGTTTTGATTATCATAGCTCTGTAGTATAATTTGAAGTTAGGTAGTATGATACCTCCAGCTTCATTCTTTTTTTCCTCAGGATTGCTTTGGCTATTACAGGTCTTTTGTAGTTCCATACATATCTGATGATTTTTCATTATATTTCTTTAAAAATGACATAGGGATTTTTATAGGGCTTGCATTAAATCTGTATATTGCTTTGGATAATATATCCATCTTAACTATGTTGGTTCTTCTAATCCACAAACACAGGAAATTTTTCCATTTTGTTGTATCTCCTTCAATCTACTCTCTTTTTTTTTTAAAAAAAATCCTTATTGTTGAACATATTATACATGTCCCCAATTGCCTCCATTGACTCCTTCTAGCCCGCCCTTGCCCCCACCCCAGGCCTTTACCACCCTATTGTTTCTGTCCATGGGTTATGCATCGATGCATACAAGTTCTTTTGTTGATTTCTTTCTCCCATTCATCCACTCCCACCTTATAATGCTTTGTAATGTTCAGTATATAGGTCTTTCATGTTTTTTGTTTATTTTATTCCTAGTTATTTTGTTCTTTTGGTTGCCATTACAAGAGAAATGTTTTCTTTTGCAATTCTTTTTATGAAGTTTGGTTGTTAGTATATATACAAGAAGGCAATGGATTTTTTGCACACTAATTTTGTATTCTGCAACTTGACTGTAAATTTTTTATTGTTTCTAATCATTTTTGGTGGCAACTTTATGGTTTTCAATCTACAGCATCATGTTGTCCACAAAAAGTGAGACAGTTATTTCTTCCTTCCCTATGTGGATGCATTTTATTTCTTTCTCTTGCGTTATTGCTCTGGCTAGGACTTTGAACACTGTGGGGAATAATTCTGATCTTAGCAGAAAAGCTTTCGGTTTTTCACCATTGAGTATGATATTAGCTGAGGGCTTATTATAAGTGAGCTTTATTATGTTCAGGTACTTTTCTTCTATTTCTTTTTTATTGAATGTTTTAATCATAAATGGATGTTATATCTTATTAGATGCTTTTTCTGTATCTATTGATAAGATCACATGATTTTATTCTTTCTTTTGTTAATGTGATTTGCATATTTTGAGCCATTCTTGTGCCCCTGAAATGAGCCCCACTTGATTGTGAGGTATTATTTTTTAATGATTTGGTTTACTAGTATTTTGTTTAGGATTTTTGCATCTGTATTTATCATAAATATTGGTTTGTAGTTATCTTTTTCTGTGTTGCAAATATAACCCTGATATCAAAAGCTGGCATGCTTTCTTATCAGCTTGTGCAGATGTTGGGCACTAAGGGAAGGGGGAGGCATGAGGCTTAAGAGTTGCCAACAATAAAACATTAAAAATATGGAGTTAAATTTTTTCACTACAAAAGCCAATATTTTATGTTACACTTCCACATAAAGTAGAGCAAACAGATACAAAAACAAAAGACTTAGTAACAGATAAGATGGGTAAAACTGTGTCTATAAGTCCCTTGTAAGAGCTCTTCAGAGAGTTCTCTGCTTAATGAAGGGGAGAAACATGGTTGCATTAGTCAGGTTGAAGGTGAGCGGTCTCTTCCCTGCTGAGAGGTTTGTTTCACTCTATCTTAAGGAAGGATCTTGAAAAAAGGGCAAATAGGAGATAAAATTTCTCAAAGGTCATGTTTATTAGTTTATGAAATTGTCTAGAAACAGATACACTGGAAGCCCACTTAGTTATTAAAGAAAGTGTGTTGCCAAATTTTAACAATAGTGCCATTAACAGTTCAGCTTTTAAGGAAATATTAAGACCTGAGAGGAGGTGGGGTGCTAAATCTCTGTAATTTTAAAAATTCTCTAATCACAATCTTAACTGTTGCTTTATGTTATGACTAGCAAACATGATTCTCCAAAAAGGAAATAATCAGTAGCAAGCAGGGGAAGGGACAATAAGCAGGAGAAGTCCTTTTAGATATCAGAGTTAGCGAGGCTGCAGGGCACAAACCAACGATTATTTTGTGTGTTTTACTTTATCCCCCTTCATCCAATGGGATATTAAAAAACTGAAGTTATTTTATTCCTTCTTCACCACTAAAAATTGTATATATTTGTAGTGAACATCTTTTATTTTGAACACAGGTGCCTGAAACACAAAAAAGCAGCCAAATGCAACTTAATAAAAATAATTTCTATTATCATAATATTGTAAATAGTGGTTGTATTTACAACATTTAGACTCAATGTATAGAAACAGCATGGAATAATTCATAGTTACAAATCTCAAGGTAACTATCATCAAACTTGATGATGTTTTTCCAGAGTTGGTTGCTCAAGAAATAGAAAGCTTCAGTCTGTTAAACCTGGCTTTACGCCTAAGTCTTTGTGTGTTTATGCTTGCTCTCTCTCTGCCACTTGCCATTACCATAAGAACAAGCATGAGCTAGCCTGCTGGAGTATTAGAGATACATGGAGCAGATATCCCACCTGACATAAAGATATCTCAATAGTTTATTATGCAGCTTTCTTGTGGCAATTGAAAAAAAAAAAACAAAACCACAGGTTGTTCCCATATATTCTGATTCTTCTTTCAAACACATGGTAGGATTGTTTTTTCCTGATCTATTGAAGTTAAGCATGACCACGTGACTGACTTTCTTTAACAAGTGAAATGTAAGTATAAGTAATATATGTTTCTTCTGAGTGATGGCATTTAATTACCTATGTAAGACCAGGGAGCTCATCTTTCCTCTATGTGGTGATGGTGCACGTATGTGTTAAAATGTGACTGACATTCGCCTGGGTCTTTAAGTGACTATAAGATCAAGATCTACTCTCTGGATGTGGTGTGAGCTAGAAATAAATTTGTTGTCTTAAGGCACTGAATTTTGAGGGCTGTTTATTCTCATGGTGTATGATGGCATACTAGTATACTGACTGGTTCAGGGTGAAATGGTGACATTTGAACTTGGATTTGAAGGTAAAGGAGCTATTTGTGTGATATCCAGAAGAAATATATTCTAGGTAGAGAGAACAGCCAGTGCAAGTCAGGAGTGTGCCTAAGGTGTTCAAAAAGAACTATGTGAAGGGTGGGGTGAGGGAAATAATAGTATGAGATGATAGACTCTTACTATGATGAGAAAGTGGGTTGCAGGTCACATAAAACCCTGCAGCTCATTCTAAAGACATTGGCCTTTAGCCTGAGTGAAATAGGGAGAACTTGCAGGAGTTTGAGCAAATAATGACATTTGTCTGACTTAGGTTTTACCAGTGCAGAGAATGAACTGCCAGGATATACGCGGGGGTGGGGGCATTTAAAAACTGTAATCCAACAAAGAGATGATAGTGCTGGTTGGGACCAGGCAGTAGTTGTGCAAGTGACAAGAAGTGGTTGGGGTTCTGTACGTATTCTGAAGGTAAGGTATACAGAATATTACTACTGGTGGCATGAGTGCATGAAAGAGAAAAGAAGAAATAAAGGACGATCCAAAGATTGTTGGTCTCATGCAAAGGAAATATGAAAGTAGACAAAGGTCTTAAAAGCCAGGAAGTTTGTATCTTATGATAAAAATAAAATCAATTTTTTGGCTTAAGCATAGCAAGATTTGGGGGTTGTGAAGTGAGGAAAAGAACGTAGTAGATAGATCAAGATGATAACATACAAAGAGAGTGGTGATGGATCAGATGGGAGCATTAAAATAAGAAGGGATCCCAACTAAATCTAAGGACCATTAGCCTCTGGGAGCGACTCAAACTGTTACAAGAGAGAGGAAAGTCAAGAAGAGGACAGAGGAATGTGGCAAAGGGGTACATTGTGCTTGTAATCAAAGTTAAATGTGCAGTGATGAAGATCATTGTCACAGCCCTTCAGCAGCTCAGGGAGAGTTTTGGCTCACCGTTTCTTTAAGAAGATGATGCAAAGATCTCTTGGAAGTGAGTGGAAAAAAAGAGAACACAAACCACCGCAGGGCTTCCCCCCTCTTTCGGGCTCATGCTGCTTTAGTTTAGATAATGTTTTGATGTCAAGCAGAGGAACAGAAGGATAAGCAGGTTCAGTGTCTTAACTAGAGTAGGCTTGAAATAAATTGACTGTGCTTAGCAACAAAGGAATAAATGCATCTAATCCACCGATAAAAATATGTGTTTTGACCTTATCAGAGAAAAAAATAATAATCCTTTATCTTTGTAAAGGACTATATGGTAGAAATAAAACTGAACATTTCAAGACACGGAGAAATATTTTTATAGTCCAAAACACATTTCATTCTATGTATGCATTCTAAACTAAACCTTTCCTGAAAAGAATAATATCAATGGTGACAAAACAACATTAAAGAGAAAATAAAAATAAAGCTAATTTTTCTCTTGAGAGACAGAAGTTCCTAATCCATTCCTGGTCCTGCTGGTTAGAAAGAGAACACTTTGAATTAGCATGTAACTTGTCTTATTTTTAAGTCTGAGAATTGATAAGCTTATTCATAAATAAAACTCTGATTTCTTAGATGGCCTCAAGGCCATTGTGGTATGGCCTCTACCACTTCTCCAGCGTCATCTCCCTCCACTTCCTCCTCATTCGCAGGACGGCAACCACACATCAATCCTCATTCCAACATGCCAAGCTCTTGACCACATTAGAACCTTCACAGCTGCTGTTTCTCTCTCTGCACTGCTCCTTCCAAGCATTTCACATGGCTAACTCCTTGTGGAAAAGTCAGGTTCCAGGCTAGAAGCAGAATTCACACTGAATAGTGCATATGAAGAAACTTCAGAGGTGAGGTACCCAGAGACTAGCAATGCCAAGAAGCCATTACACAACAAAGGCGGAAAGAGCAAGAGGAGGCGGTGGGATTGTCTGAGCCTGAGGTAAGCTAGCCCCATGAGGAAAGAGCTTTCTGATGGGGCTTATAGTTGTGAAGGATGCAGCTACTGCCACAGATGTGACACTGGATCATGGAGAGAGGATAAGAGGAAACTTTGACATCTGTTTCCTTCTGTCCCTCAATCTAAGCCACTGTTTTACCTTGGCAGAACTCCACAGGAAGCCTGAGGACAGTGAGTAAAAGTCATGAAATTCTCAGAGACCCAGCAAGGTTCAGAAAGTCAGAGAATGATTGAGAGGTGTGTGTGTGTGTGTGTGTGTGTGTGCATGTACCTGTGTGATGTGGGAAATGACAATTACTCAGTACACTGTTCTTTCATTACGTGTCCAATTATCACCTGGTCATAAAGGCCTTCCTTGACCATCCTATCATCCTTTCTATACTTAAAATTTCCTTTCTTTCTCATCTGTAACTATTGTAATATCTGCTTATTTATTTATTCAAATGCTCTTTCCTCATGATAGATGACAAAGTATCATTAAGGCAGGCACTCTCTGCTTTGCTCTGGGTAACTGGTGTCTGGTACAGATCCCTGGCATGTACCATATACTGAGGTATCTGTGGAAAGGAAGAAGGAAGGAATGAAGGAGGAAGGGGAGAAAGTAAGGTAAAAGTCCTTTGTGTGTGTGTGTGTGTGTGTGTGTGTTTAGAATAACTTTTTAACTTAATAAATGAATTCAGCAATGTGGCAGGATACAAAATTAACACCCAGAAATATATGGCCTTTTTATACACCAATAGTGAGCTTACAGTAAGAGAGACTTAAAAAGCAATCCCACTTACCATTGCACCAAAAAATTAAGATATCTAGGAATAAACTTCTCTAAGGAGGTAAAAGACTTATACTTGGAAAATTACAGGACACTGAAAAAAGAGAGAAGGCATAAACATATGGAAGAACATACTGTGTTCATGGATTAACATCATTAAAATGTCCCCAAAGCAATCTATATCTTCAATGCACTCCCCATTCAAATACCAACTGCATATTGCACAGACCTAGAACAAACTCTCCAAAAATTCATATGGAATGAAAAAAGACCCCAAAGAGCCACAGCAATCCTGAATAGAACAGAGAGCCCAGAAATAGACTTAATCCATTATGTTCAATTAATATTTGCCAAAGGAGGCAAGAGAATACAATGGAGTCAAGACAGTCTCTTCAATAAATGGTATTGGAAAATTGGACAGGTACATGCAAAAAAAAATGAAAATAGACCACCAACTTAAACCATACACAAAAAGAAATTCAAAATGGATAAAGGAATTAAACATAAGATGGGAAACCATAAAAATCTTAGAGGAATTCACAAGCAGCAAAATCTCAGACATATGTTGTAGCAATATCTTCACTGATACAACTCCTAGAGCAATGGAAACTAAAGAGAAAATGAACAACTGGGACTACATCAAAATAAAAAGCATCTGCACTGCAAAAGAAACCATCAACAAAACAAGAAAGACCATTGCATGGGAGAGCATATTTGCCAATGTTATCACCAATAAGGGTTTAATCACCAACATTTACAGGGAACTCATATAACTTAACAAAAGGAAGATAAATGATCCAACCAAAAAATGGGCAACAGACCTAAATAGACTTTTCGAAAGAGGACATACAGAAGGCCAAGAGACATTTGAAGACATGCTTAAACTCACTAATCATCTGACAGATGCAAATCAAAACAACAATGAGTTACATCTCACACCTATCAGAATGGTTATCATCAACAAATCAACAAATGACAATTGCTGGTGGGGATATGCAGAAAAAGGAACCTTTGTGCACTGCTGGTGGGAATGCAGACTGGTGCAGCCAGTATGTGGAGAACAGTATGGAGTTTCCTCAAAAAACTAAAAATGGAACTCCCATTTGACCCAGTGATCCCACTTCTAGAAATATATCCCAAGAAACTAGAAACACAATCAGAAAGGATATATACACCCCTATGTTCATAGCAGCACAATTTACCATAGCTAAGATTTGGAAACAGCCTAAGTGCCCATCAACAGATGAGTGGATTAGAAAACTGTGGTACATCTACACAATGGAATATTATGCTTCTTTAAAAAGCAAGAAACGCCTACCATTTGCAACAGCATGGATGGACTTGAAGAGCATTATGCTAAATGAAATAAGCCCGTTAGAAAAAGATAAAAGTCACATGATCTCACTCATTTGTGGAATATGATAAACAACATAAACTGATGAACAAAAGTAGATCCAGAGACAGAGAAGCATCACTCAGACCATCAAACCTCAGAGGGAAGGCAGGGGACAGAGGGGGAGAATGGGAGAGATCAACCAAAGGACTTGTATACAAGCATATAAGCCTAACCAATGAACACAGACACTAGAGGTGTGAGGTTACAAGTGGGGGTGGGGCAGGGTGTCTGGGGACAATCGGGGGATAAAGACACATATGTATTACCTTAATCAATAAAGAAAAAAAACAAAGAAAACAAACAGAAATAAATAAAACAAAATAACTTTTTATTTCTTAGAGTTAATCCTATCTAATAAAAGAGTAATACACAAATTGCCTGTACCTCCCATTAAGCCACGCCCATCAGCCACGCCCACCAGGCAATCAGGAGCTGGGGTGGAGCCAGCCAGTGAGCATGTGGCTCCTGGGGCTGGGTGCTCTCTGGCTGCCAGAGCTGGGGGGGTGAGGCCAAGGCGGCCTGTGTGCACATGCGGCCACAGGGGCCAGGCACGCTCTGGCCAGGGTGAAGGCCCGGGAGGGCTGGGGAGGAGGGCTGGGCTGTGGTGGAGCCAGCCATCGGCCCTATTGCAGGGTGATGGCTGGGTGCCCAGGCCTAAAGCCTCAGCCAGAGGCTATAGGAATTGGAAAGGCTGGGAGTGAACAGTCAGTAGGACATCCCCTGAGGACTCCCAGTATATGTGATGAGCAGGTTGGGCTGAAGGATCACCCACCCCTAATGCACAAATTTTGTGCACCAGGCCCCTAGTATATAATATTATATTTGTTTCAGGTGTAGTTCTTCAAATATATTTTGAATTTTTTTCTCTCTTCTCCTTCTTGTACCCCTATGATGCTAATGTTGGTATGCTTAGTGTTGTTCCAAAGATTCCTTAAAGCATGCTCATTTCTTATTCTTTTTTTTTTTGCTCCTCTGATTGTATTTTTTATTCTGCTATCACATATTTGAAATTGTTGATTTGATCCTCTGCTTCATCTAACCTGTTTGTTGATTCCCTCTAATGCATTCTTCATTTCAACCAATATACTCATTTCTGACCACTTCTTTTGTTTTTCATCTTAATTTTTATGTTCCTTATCTGTTTGTTGAAGTTCTCACTGTGATAATCTATTCTTCTCCTAAGTTAATTGAGCATTCTTATAACCAATGCTTTGAACTCTGCATCTAACAGATGGCTTGTCTCCATTTTTTAGTCCCTTTCCTAGTTTTATTCTATTCCTTCATTTGGAACATGTATCTTTGTCTCTTTCTTTTGGCTAGCTTACTTTGTTTGTTGCTGTGTATTGGGTAGAGCTGCTACATCTACTGGTCTTGGTAGAGTGACTTTATGTAGTAGGTGTCCTGTCAGGCCAAATAGAGCAGTATCTCTGGTCACCTGAGCTAGGTGTATCAGCTATGTCCTTTGTATGGGTTGCATGTGCCTTCCTGTTGTAGTTGAGCCTTGATTGCGCTTGGCACATCAATGGGAAAGATTGATCCTCAGACTGACTGGCTTTGAGGACTGGCTATACGATAGTGGAGGAGCTGTTGTGCAATGGCTATCCCTATAGGGTAGGATTCACTTTGGAAAAGCTCTGGTTCCTGCTGAGTCTGCCCTTTGGGTGTGTCATTAGTGGAGGTGGTTGTGTGGTACCCTGTTGTGGTCTGAAGTTGGGCCTCAGGTGTCTTGGTTCTGGGATCTTAGGAGGGGCTCTGATGCAGGTCAAGGTCACATAGTATGAGCTACAAAGTGATCTGCATATGATTACCATAGCTTGTGCTGGGCTTGGAGGTGCCTGTGAGAGGCTAAGCTGTGAACTGTGGCTGTCCACCACTTGTGCCAGGCTGGGGCTGCTTAGAAAGAGGTACTGGGCATGCTGAGCCTGGATGTTTCTTGTTGGGTTTTGTGAACCTTAGAGAGATTTTGGAAAAATCCCTACACATGCTAAGACAATGTTTGTATGGAAAAGCTATTGGAAGTGGCTTGGGAGAGCCCACAAGTAGGGTGAGGCCAGGTGTTAGGGAATCACACAGGTGAAGCAAATGGTGTTAGCCAAGTTGATAAAGATTTGATGGCCCTTTGTGTCAGCTGGGAGCAAGAAGGGCTCAACAAAAAGTACAATGACTTCTGCCAATACTTTTGTCTGGGGGAAAGTTGCCTCTCCAGCCCTTACTGCAAAGCCAGACAATTCATCCTCTGATGCTTTTCAAGTTTCTGCCTAGCATCGGAGTTCAGAACAACTGAGCATGTGTGTGGGCCCTTTAAGAGGAAAAGTCTGGGATTTGTGGAATCCTTTTCACGTCCCTCGTGTCCAGGGTTCCAATGCCAGGGCTCAGCGTCTGGAGAAGGCCGCACACAAATGAAAAGAGACTAGAAAAGCATTAATTTGGGGGGAATAACGGGGGCCAGGCAGGAGTCCACCTCAAGGGGGAGGACACCACTGCTCTTCCTATCCCCTTTTATTAGGGCCAAGTGATACATCCATGTCCTTTAGATCAGGAAATTCCAACAATGAAATCAACCAGCAAGAATTAACATAGGACAAAAGGTGTGGAAGCTTTTACAATTACCAATGTGTCACCTAAACAATATGTGAATAGTTCATACTTAACATAAGACTAAAGGAGGGGCAACTAAAGTCTCACCTAAACAATGGGTAAACAGATCCATTAAGGTTTGACCAGGTTTCTTGTTTGTTCTATTTACATCTCTATTGGTGAGGCAATGTCTGGCTTCCAGCAGGATTTCTGTAGTCCTCCTCACACAAACAGAATCCCCTCAGCCACAACCTGCTCTGGTTTCACAGTCAGAAGTTATTAGGACTTCTCTTGGCCCTGAAATTCTGAGCTGGGGAGCCCCTGTGGGACTGACACCCTTTGCTTCTCAAGGGGGACCTCTGCAGCCCAGATATCCCTCCTGATTTTTGTTTTTACCACTTGGGAGTGATACAAGGCAGTTCTGTGTCTCTGCCCCTCCTACCAATCTTGACCTGGCTTCTTTTGTATATTCTTAGTTCTAAGACTTCTGTTCAGCTAGACTTCAGGTGGTTTGGAGTGATGGTTTTTCTGTAGCTCTAAATTTGATGTGCTCATGAGGAGGTGAGTACAGTATTTGCTATTCCACCATCTTGACCAGAAGTCAGGAAAGTTCTCTTTAAAAAGATAAAGGGGCATGGAGGAACCAAGATGGCAGCATAGGTAAACACCTATTGTTCTGCCCTGCACAACAATTCAAAAACTACAACATAACAACAAAACAAACATCATTCAGAATCACCGGACAGCTGGCTGAGTGAAAACTCCACAAATAAAAGCAAAGGTGTGACACTGAGACTCAGAAGAGTGGCCTTGAAGATACGTGGCAAATCAGAGGTTAGGAGCCGTGGTCACGCGCGCACAGGCTATAGGGCTGGCAGCAGCAAAACCAGCTAGATTTTGCAAATGGGAAGGCAGAGACGTCCCACTGCATGGGATTCCCCAGTGCCAAGTGAGGTCCGAGATCCGGGGTACACACCCTGGAAGCCGGGCGCAGCAGAGGTCTTCTAGTCTGAGAATCCAGGTTGCTCAGAACAGCAGTTTGCACGCGTAAACTGCTCCCTTGCGACAGCACAGAAGCGCGACTTGCTCCCTGGAGATTTGCTCCCTGGTCCCGGAGACCACCGAACTGCTTTGTTTTACAAACTTGGGCGAGACTTTGGGTGTGCAAACTCATTTGGGGAGAGGCAGAGTTGTCTGGCAAGGGGTAGAGACTAGTGGCTTTCTCTTGGAGGTGTCTGCAACCATTCCCATCCAACAGAGACCCGCGCACGACCACCGCATAGGACATAGCTGACGCTGAAGCTGCCTGCTCAGATCAGAGACTCCGCCCATCCAACCTGAACACAGTCTCCCTTCACAGCCAATTGGCCTGGAAGTCAAACCCTCCTAGGGCTAACAACAAGCTGGGCTTAAATTAAAAAATACTGTACAACCCATAAAGGATTGCAGTAAGAGTACCCATCTCAGCTAATTGGGGAGGCTGAGTCATTGTCCCTTAGAGGACATCTACCACATAAAGCAGCCACCATGCAGAGACATGGAAAGAAATCAGGTGTGAAAGAAATGGAGGAAAAAAGACGACTAGACATAGAGTTCAAAACCACAGTTATAAGGTTTTTTCAAGAGGCTCCTAGAAAAGGCTGATGAATTTAATGAGAACTACGAGGAAATAAACAAGACCAATGAGGAAATAAACAAGACCAACGAGGAAATGAATGAGACCTACAAGGAAATGAACAAGACCTCTGAGGATATGAACAAGACCCTCACGGATATGGAAAAGGACCAGCTAGAAATCAAGCATACACTGACTGAAAATAAAAATATTACACAAAGTCCTAAAAGCAGTCCAGAGGGCCACAAGAACCAAGTCAAAGATTTGAAATACAAAGAAGCAAAATCCACTTGGCTGGAAAAGCAAGAAACAAAAAGAATCCAGATAATTGAAGATAGCATAAGGGGCCTCTGGGACAACCTCAAGCATGCCGACATCCGAATTATTGGGGTGCCAGAAAAAGAGATAGAGCAAGATAATGAAAACCTACTTGAAGAAACAGTGACTGAAAACTTCCCCCACCTGGTGAGAGAAACTGACTTAAAATCACACGAAGTACACAGAACCCCAAAATATAGGAATCTAAAGAGGACCACACCAAGACACATCATAATTAAAATGCCAAGAGCAAAAGATAAAGAGAGAATATTAAAAGCAGCAAGAGAAAAACAGTTAGTTACCTATAAGGGAGCACCCATACAATTGTCAGCAGATTTCTCAACAGAAACGATGCAGGCCAGACGGGAGTGGCAAGAAATATTCAAAGTAATGAATAGCAAGAATCTACAACCAAGATTACTCTATCCAGCAAAGCTATCATTCAGAATTGAAGATCAGATAAAGAGCTTCGCAGATAAGAAAAAGCTAAAGGAGTTCATCACCACCAAACCAATATTATATGAAATGCTGAAAGATATTCTTTAAGAAGAGGAAGAAGAAAAAGGTAAAAAGATAAATTATGAACAACAAACACACATCTATCAACAAATGAATATAAAAATCAAGTGAATCAATAATCTGATGAGCAGGATAAACTGGTGAATATAACAGAATCATGGACATAGAGAGGGAATGGACTGACAATTCTTGGGGAGAAAAGGGGTGTGGGAGGTGCAGCAAGAGACTGGACAAAAATCTTGCAACTATGGGAGAGGACAGTGGGGAGGGGGAGGAGAGGGTGGAGTGTGGGGTGGGTACAGGGTGGAGGGTAGCTATAGGGGAATAAAAAAGGGGGAACAATGTAATTAATAAACTGAACAATAAAGATTTTTTAAAAATAAATAAAAAGATAAAGGTGTGTGTGTGTGTGTGTGTGTGTGCTCACATGTGTATTTTCTATTTTTTTAGAGCCTAATGGTTCATTTATTACAAAGTTCAACCTGAGAGCTATGAATGTACTACATCCATTTAAAATAAATAAATAATTTATATGAACTACAGATCTGGCATAGATATAAGACGTGAAAATCAAAATCAATGACTTGAACCTGTATGTTTCATTTGCTCACAAACTTGCACACACTAATATTCTGTCAAAAAAAGACAACTGCAGCAAAAGAAAAACTGCCCTTTTGCAAATAAGGCTAAAAGCATCCTTCCAAAGATTTTTTACAAATATATGCATATATATGTACAAAATGTTGCTGTTCAACACAAATGTTGTTTTTAGGGAAAAATTTAACTGCATAGGTTCAAAAAACACACACAATGTGCAATATCTTAAGCCCTTAAAGCACCAAAATAAAAAAAGGAACACTAAAATCATTGTTTTTTATGATGATTAACATACACAAATAAGAAATACTGATCAAAACTCAGGAGTACATACCTAGACTGAAACAATGTCCATTGCTTGGGGAATTTTTAAAAATTTAAACGTCTGTTTTTATCTCTGAAGAGGCTCCATGGGTGGCAGTGGCTCTGTCTGAGCAGGCCCCCTCTGAACGGCCTTCTTCTGAGCAGGCTTGCTGCTTTTTCTACGTGATTTATTTTTCAGGGTTTTCTTCTTTGTCCTACCCCCCCCCCCCCCCCCTACTTTTTATTCTTCTCCACTTTATTTTCAGACTTCCTGACTATTTTGGGGTTTGCTTTCTGTCTTTTTCTTTTTTGTCACAGGATCCTCATCATTAACAGGATCTTGCAAGGAATGGGCTTCAGCTTCCATCTCCCTTTCTTGGTTTTACAGGGTTGTTTGTTTGTTTGTTTGTTTGTTTTTTTCTGAATTGGTTCCTGAATTGGCACACCCATCTCTCTAGTTTCCTTTGCTGGTTTCTGAGTTCTGGTAGTCACCTGGATTGAAGCATTACTACAAGGCTTTTTCTCTTTTGAAGCATTATCTTTTTTCTCCACTTTTACAGACTTCTTATTTTTCTTTCCAGCTACATCCCTCTTTATTTTTTTCTGTTCCGTTTCTGTGTTATGTTTTTCTTTTTTCCATTGGTATTATTATTATCAGGCAAGTCAGCCTCTCGCTTTTTGTTTCATTAGGACAGGAAGGATTCTTAGATTTGAAATGATAATACAGATTACACTTCTTGGAAGCTACAAAACTGCATACAGGACAATTGAAGTGCTGTGGATTAACATGCAGCTCCACATGTTCTTTGCAGTTACGTCTATCTGCTGTTTTATAGTCACGGTATGGGCAGTCAAGAGGTGTAGGCCCTTTGTGAACCTGTCCTGCATGGCAAGTTACTTGGAGGCCACATAACTGCCCTGATCACATTTAAATGCCTTCTCACCCATCTAGATCCGCTCTAGTAAATATTTCCACATGGTATCCATACCCCACTGAATGAGTACGCATATGTCTAGTTAGATGAATCTTCTGAGAACTTGAGTAAGGGCAAAGTTCACATTTATATGGGCATTCTATCTACTGTTCGGTTTGAACATGCTGAACATAATGTGGGGTTTTTTTCTGTCTGAAAAATAGTGGCATTTTCCACAGGTGTATACTTTCCATTGAAAATGGTTTCTTACTTGTTCTCTCCAGTGATATTCGCAGCTGTGGTATATGTGCCAACGATGCACTTGTAGACTCACTATCACCAGCTCTAGTGTGGTGTTTCAAGTGAGCAGTATAGTGATCGTGTCAATTGGTATTGCAGCCACAGCGGTCACAGCCATCAGAGCGAATGGGGCCTTTGGAGAGATCCCTCTCTTCAGCAGTGGATGAGCCAGATTTCCTGGACTTTGCTTGCTTCTCTGCACTTTCTTCCACCAAAACCTTGTTGGTACTGTGAATTCTGATGTGATGCACCAATGTTCTTCAGATTCTGCTTCATTTTGGCATGGCTTAGAACGAAAGGGGTTTGGTCTTCAAGATTTCCGAAGGAAGCTCTTTATTTAAGCTACAAATTTCTGGGGCAGCTTATACCTCAAATACAGGCCGTAGATCTGCAGCACTGAGTTCCAAACTTTCCAGATCCATGTTTTACAGTCCATTGGGCTCGCCTTTTATTTCAGGAGACTCCTCAAGTCCTTCTCCATCACTATCTGGAAAGTTGTTATCCCCAACAGGCATCAATTCTGCCATCTGCCTTTCTTCACCAAGTAGGTAATCAGAGCAGCTGCCATTCACTTCCCCAGTTAGGGCCACATTTGCAACATGATGATCTGAGGAGTAGCCAGCATAGTTTTGGAGAGGTCATGCAAGTCATACATATCGTTAGGGAAGGCCATGCCAATGTTGCCGCTGCCATTGAATAGCCCTCCTCCTAATGTTCTTTGTTGCGTGAGTTTCAGGGAAGGGGAGTGGGAGGGTGGAAACATTGGGCGCTGAGGCCTTCAATGTCCCCAAAGGGCCAGGAATGGGGCTGCAGAGTGCTCAGGCCGCAGGCTCTTGCCCTGCTGTTCTGGCGGCCATCACCAAGGTCTGGAGCCTGGAGCACATGTGCATTTTCAAAATACTTACCTCACTGGAAACAAAACAAATAGTTAGAAAAATCAAAAACAAAAAATATATAACAACTGAGTTGGAGAGCAATGATAACATAAAATTATTGATTGTTTACTCAGTACCAGGCATTTTACACATTATTCCATTTAATCCCTGGACAGTCTTACAAGACAGGGTATATTAATGTTATTTTTTTTTATGTAAGCAGAACGATTTTTCAGATCCTGAGGTGTGTTAAACCCAGTTCACATGGTTTGGGAGCTTGAGTTCCTTCATTAGCCTTTGGGTATTCTGTAGAACACATTCTGGGTATGATGTTCTTTTTTCCTTCTCAGAAGATTCAGCATCATGTCTTTCTGGTTTTTAATCTTAAAATTAAAGATCTGGCACACGAAATCCGTGCATGGGGACAGTCCCTAGGCCTGGCCTGTGATCAGGGCCATCTTCCCCAGCTGCTGGCAGCCGGCCCACCCCTACTTGTCCCCTGGGTCCCTGTTCACCATTGGGCAATTGGAACCAGCCGGCCAGAGACACCAAGAGGTGGTCAGTGCACCTCACAGTGACTGGTTGAGCAGTCATTCTGGTTTTTCCACCATTCGGATGGTTTGCATATTATATATATATATATAAAAGTGGCTTTTGTGAAAGGTAATTTAGCAAAATGCTTTGTTTATGAAAGAAAAAGAATCCCAATTATGCTATAAAGATGTATATTCTTGCGAACACAAGTAGGCCAAGTAATAGATTGGATGTTAATTGAGGCAGATGCCTGTGAGAATAATTTGAAGTAATCTGTGAATAATAAAACAAAGTGAGAACTTTTTCCCCTCCTCAAGCATCACTCACCTGACATTCCCTTGCAGCCGTGAGAGGAGCAAAAACTCCATAAATAGAACCTCTTTGCTCTGTCCAAAATAGTCCTTCAGAGCAACTAACTATTCAAACATGACATATAGTAAATAATGTACAAAGTAATTACCTCATTTCATTGTTATTAAATTTTTACAGCATGCATCAAATATCCACAGCATAGTGGGTAAGAAGCAGGAGTGAATACAGATATAGTGTGAAAGCAAGATGAAAAAATCCACATTTTATATATAAATATATATTTTATATAATTATATAAATATCATATATATATATAATGACTTAAAGTAATAGCTTGCATAAGTAGCATACTGATATGAATACAGAAGAGAAGAATATGTTGGAGCATTACAGTTTCTCTGTTATCTTTTTCATTCCATTCTAAATCATCCTTCACTATGCTCAATTCATTAGTAGTGTGTTCATTCTACTATTTCTCCTCTTTTAAAATGTTAGAATAGCCTTTTTGGCATCAGATAATTTTTAAAAATTATTTTGTGTTTTAAGCATAAACTAACTTATTTCATTTTTCCTTGTTAAAAAGTTGAGAGTAAATGTTAGACTATTGCCTCGCACTGAAAATTCAAAAAGTGTAAGAACCAAGATTTAGGATAGTTATACTGATTTGTTTTATTAACTGATACTAATGAGCTAATTTGAGTTTGAAAAATTTCTGCCTTTACTTACTTAAGGCAACTATCTTTTTATATTATTCAAAATTAGAATTTTTAACTAATAAGTTACTTATTTACTTCTAAATAAATAATGTTTGAAATATGATCATCTCAATAGCAAGCCTTGTGCTCTATCAGACAATGCATTTCAGCTTTATCCTTTGTTATTTATCATGAAATTTGTTTTAGTTCTCCAGAAAGATAAAAAACAAATTTTAAGAATAGATTTGGCTTCTAGTATAGTTTTAGCAGATTATACTTTTCAAAGGTTTAAGTATATTGGACAACTGTATCTCCCTTCCTTGAATTTGGGTGGAAACTTGTGACTGTTCTCATCAATAAACCAATATTGTAAAAGTGATGCTATTTGAATTGCAAGTATAGATCATAATAGCAATACAGCTTTTGCTTTGCTCAATACAGCAGTCACTTTGCTGTGAGGAAGCTCAAAGTAGCCCATGCGGACAGTCTACATGAAGAGGACTTCATATAGAGAAAGACAGACCCCAGCCAAGAGCCAGCATCAATTACCTGGTATATGAGTAAAGTCTTTAGCTGATTTCACCAGCCATTGAGTTGTCCTGCCTCTGCCCTAAGTTGGGTAGAAATGGGCTATCTTCATTGAGCTCTGACTAGGCAGTAGATTCTTGAACAAAATAAATATTAGGATTATTATAAGCTAAGGTTTTTTTGTAGTTATTTGTATAGTTATTTGTAATTGTTTTGATAATATTAACCATTAGGTAGCTTCTTCAAATAAATTGGATAAAAGCCAAATCACTTTTCTTACAAACACAAAGATAACCAAGTATTTAACATTTTATGCTTTCCCAGCTGCCATTAGAATTCTTAAGCAAATAGGAATTACTGTTTGGGATTAGTATTATAATATGATCCAGATCAGGATTGTTTTCTAATAGTGATAAGAAGATAATTTTGAAGAAAGTGTAAGATATTTTTCAAGCCACTTTCAAACATTTGGACCAAAATATTTTCATTTCCCTGCAATTGCTTTTATTTTTAAGACTATTATTTTTTAGAGATATTCTAACTTCACAGCAAAATTGAGAGGAAGGTACAGAGGATACCCATATACACTCTGCCCCCACGAATGCAAAGCCTCCCCATTATCAACATCTTCCAATAGGGCGATCATGTTTGTTACCAATGATGAATTTATGACACTTCATAATCCCCCAATCATCATACTTTACCTTCAGGTTCACATTTGGTATTGTATATTCTATGGGTTTGGACGAATGTACTGACATATATCTGTCATTATAGTATCATTCAGGGTAACTTCACTGCTCTAAAAATCGTCTGTGCTCTGCCTATTCATCCTCCCCATAACTTAACCTCCCAGCCTTGGCAACCTCTAATCTGTTTACTGTCTTCAGAGTTTTGTCGTTTCCAGAATCTTACATAGTTGGAATCACAATATATAGTACTTTCAGATTAGCTTTTTAAAATTAATAATATAATTTAAGGCTTCTCCATGTCTTTTCATGACTTGATTGCTCATTTCCTTTTAGCACTGAATAATATTCAATTGTCTGAATGTATCAAAGTTTATTTATCTACTGAAGGACATCTTGGTTAATTCCAAGTTTTGGCAATTATGAATAAAACTGTGTATAGGTTTTTGTGTGAACATCATTTTTAACTCTGTTGGGTCAATGACAAGGAATGTGATTGTTAGATTGTTAGTGAAAGTATGTTTAGTTTTGTAAGAAACCACAAGACTCTTCCAAAGTGGCTGTATCATTTTGCTTTTTGATCTATATCCGCATCATCATTTGGTGTTGTCAGCGTTCAGGATTTTGAACATTCTAAGAGGTGTAAACTAGTATTACATTCTTGTTTTAATTTGCATTTCTCTGATACCTTTTGATGTGGAACATCTTTTTATATGCTTATTTGTCATCTGTATCTTTTCTTGGTGAGGTCTTTATTAAGGTAGTTGGTCCATTTTGTAATGGGGATTTTGTTTTCTAATTATTGAACTAGAGGTCTGGTGCATGAATTCATGCATAGGTGGAGTCCCACTGGCTGGCTTGCAGGGATCAGGTTGAAACCTGCAGTCCAATGCCACCTGCAGCTCCTACCTGCCACTCCCACTCATCCCAGCTCCAATGTGCTTTCTCCCAGTCAGTCTTGATTGGGAGAGGCTCGCACTGCCACAGCAGTGTTCACCAGCCATGAGCCCTTTGCTTGGTGCCCTCCCAAAGGGAGTGGCCTGCAGCACTGGGCTGAAACCAGTTCTCCAATATCCCCTGAGGGGTCCTGGATTGTGAGAGGACTCAGGCCAGGCTGAGGAACTCCACCAATGCACGATAGGGCTAGGGAGGGACCACTGGAGGGCTCTAGGGTATATCCAGCCCATCTCACTCAGTCCCAATTGGCCGGGCCCCAGCAGCAAACTAATCTACTGGTTGGAGCATCTGCCCTCTAGTGGTCAGTGCACATCATAGCAAGAGGTTGAGCAGCCTTAGCATATTTTTAGCATATTACATTACACTTTGATTGTTTGTTCGGTCATTCTGCCATTTGGTCAATTTGCATATTACTCTTTTAGAATTCTTTGCATGTTTTGGATAAAAATCCTTTATCAGAAAATTTTTTTACAAATATTTCTCACAGGCTGTTCCTTGTCTCCTTATTCACTGGCTATTGTCTTTCACAGAGCAGAAGTTGGGAAGGTGAACACACTAAAAAGTGTACAGATGATGTGTTGTAGAATTGTGCAACTAAAATCTGTATAACTTTGTTAACCAGTGTCACCTCAATAAATTCAATACAAAAGAAAACTATAAAATAAAAAATTTCATTTTAATGACATCTAGTTTATCCATTAATTTTTGCCTGGATCAAATATATACCAAAAAATCATCACATAACCAAGAATATATGTCTTTTTCCTATGTTAACTTTTGGAGTTTTATATTTTGCATTTAGGTTTGTGATCTATTTTAAGTTAGGTTTTGTGAAGGGACTATATCTGACTACTTTTTTTTTGTATGTGGACATCCAGTTATTACAGCATATTTGTTGAAAAGCCTGTATTTGCTTCACTATATTACCTTTTCTCTATTGTTAACAAGCAATTGACTCTATTTCTGTGGGTCTATTTGTGAGCTCTTTCTTCTATTCCACTGATCTATCCTATCTAATAAAAGAGTAATATGCAAATGGACCATACCTCTGCTATACCTGCAAGCCACACCCATCAGCCAGTCAGGAGTGAGTATGCAAATTAACCCAAACAAGACGGTGGCAGCCACGGAGAGAGCAAGAGGCTTGGGTTGCCCTCGGCAATGGAGGAAGCCAAGCTTTCCACCTGTCTTGCTGGGCCCAGGCCTCTGTTCAAGGGTAGAAAGTTTCAATTATTGAAGATAAATAAATCCCAGATACCAGAGCCTCCACTTATGTTGTCAGGGGGGAGTGGCTGACCTTCAAACCACCACAGGCCCTGCACCCAAGCTACCTCATGCCCCGAGGGAACCCCCACCTTGATCTTGGACATTCTTCAGGGCAAACCAGCTGGCCCCCACCCATGTACCAGGCCTCTATCCTATCTAATCCTATCTAATAAAAGGATAATATGCAAATTGACCATCATTCCAACACACAAGATGGCTTCCCCCATGTGGTTAAAGATGACTGCCTCCATGTATACACAAGATGGCCGCCACAAGATGGCCAGCAGGGCAGGGCAGGTGGGAGGGACCAGGCATTCAAGGGAGGGCTGTTGGGGGTGATCAAGCCTGCAGGGGAGGGCAGTTAGGGGTGATGAGGCCTGCAGGGCAGGGAAGTTGGGAGGGACCCAGGCCTGCAGGGGAGAGCAGTTGGGGAGACCAGGTCTGCAAGGGAAGGCAATTAGGGGTGACCAGGCCTGCAGGGGAGGGCAGTTAGGGGCAAACAGGCTGGTAGGTGAGTGGTTAGGGGGTGATCATGCTGTCAGGCAGAAGTGATTAGGGGCAATCAGGAAGGCAGGCAGGCGAGCAGTTGGGAGCCAGCCATCCTGGATTGTGAGAGGAATGGCTGACTGCCTGTTTAAGCATGATCCTACCTGAATCAGGCCTAAATGGGCAGTTGGACATCCTTCAAGGTGTCCCAGATTGGAGAGGGTACAGATTGGGCTGAGAGACCCCCGCACCTCTGTGGACGAGTTTTGTGCACTGGACCTCTAGTTTGTCTATATTTTGTCAATATAACTGTAGCCTTGAAGGCAGGTGGTGTCAGTCTTCCAACTTTATTATTCTCCTTCAATGTTATGTTGTCTACTCTGGATCTTTATCATTTCATATAAACATTTGAATTAATTTGTCCATGTCCAAATTAAATTGCTGGGATTTTTGTTGATACTGCACTAAGTCTACAGGTCAAATTGAGAAGAAATGACATCTTGGCAATATTGAGCTTTCTTATCCTTAAACATAGGATATCTATTTATATAGTTCTGCTTTGATTTTATTTATTAGGGTATTGTAGTTTATTTTTTTTTTAATCTAGATCTGGTACATATTTTTTAGATTTTTACCAAAGTATTTCAATTTTTTTGGTGTTAATATAAATGATATTGTATTTTATTTCAAATTCTATTATTCATTGCTGGTCTATAAAAATTACTTTTGTATCTTAACCATGTATCCTATAAATATTACTATAATCATTTGTTAGTGTTTTTGAAATAGTACCCCCTAAATTAATGTGCTGAGTAGGGAAATTTTAGGTTAATAAATCAGATTCAGATGTTGATGCTATCACTTGGACACATAATATTATAGTTGCTCAATATTGATAGTTGTTATTATTTTTTCTATATTAAATACATAGATTAGGTCTAGAACACTCTGTAATAATGATATTTGGAATTAGAAATACCAACTTTTCTGAGTCAAATATTATTCTAGGAGTACTTATTATGCTAAAGAAATCCTTAGTAATTAATTAGCCTATTAATGCTTTTTTATGTTTCCAGGATAATAAACCTGGACTTGCCCTTGGACTTGCACAAACATTTTATAGGTCGAGTTGGGCATAACTGACATCTTGACAATATTGAGCCTTATCTATAAACATGGACTATCTAATAGTAATACCATTTGTAGTGAGTGTCCACCATGTTAGAATTAAATCCTACCTAGAATATATAATACCTGGATAATCTATAATATCCTTTTCAGATATTTACCTACAAAAATATCTGAAGGAATTATTGCTTTATGAAATCAATGTAGGAGATAATTATTAAAAAGAAAATTTACCCTATTAAATTTATGTTTAATGTATTATAGTATATAATTAACTTAAATAATTTATATGATGAAACAGAATATAATAGTGTTCTGATACTATTTTTCAATTTCCATTGTTGCAAGTTAGAATCCAGGTGTATTTAATCATTTTTCTCTCCCCTGGTTTGGATTTCTTTTCTAGAGTCAACTATGTTCTGGCAACCTTTATCTGGTTAATGTACTGCAATTTTTTCAAAGCTGATGCTACATAAAAACTTTTTCAATGCCATTTTTGAATAAGAATTTTTCCCCAATATTACAACATGCCCTAAGAGTGCTAGTCACCAGTCACTTATCAAGCAGCTCAGGAATGTCACAGCCCTGTTCTCCACACTGACCAATTCTGTATCATTAGTCTTCTGCCCTCGTTGTGTCTTGTCTAAGCTGTGATGAAGTGATAGGATGCTTACCGCTTTTCCAGGATGAAAAATATTTGCATGACTAAGTTTTCAAAGTGAAAATAGGTACCTTTTTGAGGAGAAACAAGACTGTTGTTATGCCTTCTGGTTAATTCTATTAAGGGTCCTCCTAAGCTGCTCAGTTTATTTACATCCACTGTAACATGACTGACATTTTAAGGTTTTGTGTGTCCTGGAAAATATCCCTCAAAATAATTATTGGAACATAATTCCAGGGTGAGGTAAGTTGGGCACCATCCTCCATTGGAAATTCTTACTGCATGTTATGGATCTACAGCTCTGGGAGGTTCTGTAGTAAAGACACTTAGCTTAACCTAAAGTGTTCCCAACTTAATTTGAGTTAGAAATTTATTTATTTCGCTTTTGCAAAATATGCATTAACCTTTTCAGGGCTTATCACCCAAGAGAAACATTGGGAATGCTGATATAAGGTTTTAAGGTAAAAAGCACTCCCATCAAGACTCTCATCTAAACAGTACAACATTCCTGAAGTGCATTCAGAGATAACAATCTAATTTTTCAGAAAAGAAGCTAATTTTTCAAGTTGTTAAGTAAAAAACAGGTTTTATGTTGCTGACATGTAGGTAACTACTCTGAATGCTGAAAGGGAAGTATTGATGTGACCTCATGTTTGTAAGAAACATGAATCTCTTTTGTTCAAAAAGGAAAATGCAATCTCTGTGTGTGCATGTGTGTATGTGTGTGCATTTGCATGTTCTGGGTGCAGAGGTTTGAGCCGGAACACAACAAAGATTCTGAAAAGATGTGGATAGTAGAACTCAATGTGTATTCTGTTGGTATGGCTGAGTTTACAAGGTTGAACCCCCAGATCTGTTATCATAGAGCCTCTAATATCATGGAAGTCATCATATTTTGTGGTCTGAGAAATAGAAGGTCTACTGGTTTAAGTATAAACCCAGAAACACAGACCCTCTTGGTACCAATCTAGTACTTATAGTACTTAAGAAACTTTAAGGATAAAACTCCTCTCAGTAATTTGGATGTCAATCAGAGAAAATAAGCCAGTGGCTTCTATTTCATTTTCCTTTGTTACCTGAAACTATGGTGCCTCATTGAATCCTGCATCCTTATTTAGGCAGTCCTGGTTGTTGGATACAGTCTGAATATCCATGAAAGATTCTCTTTGTAAAAAGTAACTGCCAAGGGGATATGTGATTTTAAAGGTTTTTCCATGTCAGTCAGCAAACAACCAAAGTGCCCAACTTTCTGTTGCAGCTTATTATTAATAGGCTAAAATCTTGTTAAGTTGGAAATTCCCTCCATGTGTTCTCTCTAGAGCCTCTGCTGATGAAACTTTAGCAATCCAATTGTCTTTTATGACTTTAAGAGATCTTTATCACAGCTTCATTGCTTTCACAGCCAAAAGCTGTTCAGAGTGAAGCTATTTTACCCAAACACAAGTCTGACGAATATGCTTTCATACCTATTATGTAGAAATTTTAGCAGGGAGAATCATGTTTTCATTATTTTTAAACTGATTTGCATGATTCATAGAAATTGAAGACTGAAGATTTCTATCTTACTTGCCTTTTTCATGAGGTGATATGCACATTTATAAATGTGAGGATTTGTTTTAGAATCCAACTGAACCACATAAAAAATCAAGTTAAATCCTGATTTAGTTTGACACTTGTGACCAGTTCTCTAATGTGGAGAAATGGAGTGTATTGTTAGGTGGTCTAGGATATCCTTATATTAAAGCAATTGAGAAAATAAGGTCTGACAGCTATGTTTCAAAGAAAAGATTCTGTGTTTTGATTAGGGTGCTAACAAAGCCTGTATGTTAACACTAAACTGGATCAGAGGCTCCAAGGCAAACTATTAGCTCCTGAGCCCTGCTGCCTGGGCACTACCTTCCATTTCCACTCACTGTTCTTGTTTAACAGTCTCTCCCTTCTCTTCATTAAAAAAAAAATTTATTCTTTAAAGTATTACAAATAAGAGTGCATATGTTTCCTCCCCGCCCCCACTGAATTCCCCCAGCCTCCCCTCTCCCCCAGCCACATGCCCTCATCTGTCCCACCCCCCGCCCAGTGTTTTGTATCCATTGGCTATGCTTATATGCATGCATACAAGTCCTTCAGTTCATCTCTTACAGCCCCCACCTCACATCCTCCCCTGCTTTCCCACTGTAGTTTGACAGTCTGTTCAATGCTTCTTTGCCTCTGTATTTATTTTTTCCCATGTTTCTTTTCTTTAAAAAAAAATCTTGCGTTTGCATACTGGAAATAAATATATAAGAACAAAAAATGTTTGAGTCTCAGTTTCAATGCCCAACAGTTCTGAGTCCCAGTTTCAATGTCAAATAGTTCCTTATGTGTACATGTCAGCAATGGTATCTGGATGGTGGACAAATGGTGGCAATGCAGATTTCACCCTCTGTAGTTTGGTCCTGGGCTGCCTGCAGCGACGCACAGCTGCTGACTACTAGCATGGCAAGGTGCTGTCAGCGTCTTCCATCTCTGGACTGTCTTCACAGTTGGAACAGACCTGTCAGTTCCTCTTTGTTGCAGGAATCCAAATGGTCTTGGGGTTGTTTTCTGAAAATATGCAAACATATTCTCAACCAAAAGTTAAGAAAGAAATCTTTTCTGTAAATTAGACTTGGGATTCTTTTTATTTTTGCCCAAATGATTTTCTTTTGGCTTATTTTGACACCATGCTTGTTTTTCATTGGTGTCTTGCTGTTAGCATTATAAATGGAAATTAATTTTCTGAAGTAAGAATTTTCTAGATGTAATTTACTTACAGGATATTTTTCCACATGATATTACCCTACTATTTCCTCCCCCCCTTTTTTTAATTAATGGGGAATTTTGGAAATTTTATATTGAAGTCTTGGTAACTGTAAATTTTAATTTTTGCACACAAATATGACTGCTTTAGGTTCTTTGCATGTTAGGCAACTTTACAATGAGATGAACTACTAATAAAAATTTTAGTTAATATTTTAGGAACGGCTTTTTGTCCAGTGCACTTAAATTTTCTTGACTATTCACTTATTTTCATTGGTTGCACAGTCATCCCAAAGAAACTAACAACCTAATTCTTTGAATGTTTGGCAGCAATTTAAAAAAGGACAGGAAAGTAATTAATCCCTTTCAGAAGGAATTAAGGCACTGAGAAGGCACTTGAGCATTCTATATTGGCCTCTCTTGCCCTTTTTGCCAAGAGGGACCCTCTTCTCACAATCCAAGTACACATAGCTGTTGCCTGAACTTTCAGTTCAAGCTGAGGTTGAAGCCTCTGGGTAGCTGGCACCATGGATCTGTCTCTCATCCAATGGTGTGAGCTGGGCCCTCTCTGGAGAAGAAACCTGGGTCCCCCGAGATATGTGATCAGTACCGGGACCCTGCCAGCAGACAAGGGGATCCCAAGGCAGGTGCTGGGTGTGGAGGCCACTGGGGCATAGGCTACCAAGGAGACAGAACTGAATCTCACATCACCCTGCTTGGCCTCGGAGGATGGCTTGTTAGCCAGAGATGGGTAAGATTCCTCAGGGAAGGAACAACCTAAGACAGGCACAGTCACAGAGGGGCCATCAGGAGAGAACTTAAAGTTCAACAGAGGTGGGGCATAGACCCTCATCCCATTAACCTTGCTGGGTCCTGAACTCTCACCCCTTCTGAGGGAGGTCTCCTGCCCCCATGGCTGCTTCACTTCCTACACACAGCTCAGATCAGGACCTAGGTTACAGATTGAGACTTGGCCAACAACAGCTGCCATATATCTAAATTCAGTCTAGTAACAGGAATGCTCAGGGACTACTCAAGAATGCAACTAATCCTTTCCACTAATATTTACAGGGTAAAGTAAGATTCTTTTTAGAGTATTAAATTTGACAGTAATCAAGTTTTCAGATTAATTTAAATTGGCCAATTGAAGTAAGTGAATACTCTTCATTTTTAAAAAATATATTTTATTGATCTCAGAAAGGATGGGAGAGGGAGAGAGATAGAAATATCAATGATGAGAGAATCATTGATTAGCTGTTTCCTGCATGCCCCTCAGTGGGGATCAAGCCCACAACCTGGTCATGTGCCCTTGACCAGGACCCTTCAGTCCACAGGCTGACACTCTATCCACTGAGCCAAAGCGTACAGGGTTCTCCCTTCTCTTATATTCAAATTGACCTACGGATTCATGTAGAGTTGACTCTTGAACAATAATAGCTTAAGCTGTGTAAGTCCACTTATGCGCAGATTTTTTTCCCCATAAATACTTTTACTGTTTTCGGTATGCATTGGGAATCAGCAGATATGCAGGGCCAACTGTATGTATTAATTTACATAATTTTATATAGGGGAGTTGTACACCACAGATTTTGGTATCTGCTGGGATTCCTGAAACCAGATGAATGCCCTAAGTCCCGTGTGGTTCCAGGGTCAACTGTAACTCGGTTTAGAATGTGCTAGAAGTGTTTGATGGTGTGTGGAAACAGTCACACTGGGGAAATTGATTTGTTCAAAGTCACATGGTTATTAGGTAGCAGAGCTAAAATAAAATCTATTAATTCTCAATTTAGCATCTTTCCAACTCTGCCTTCCTTTCTGTACTGATGAAACCCAGGAAAGTGAGGGATAAAGGAAGGAGTAAGGAAGGTGACTAAGATTGCTGTGTAGCTTGAAAAACATGTTGTCAATAAAGAATTGCAGGAACTATGCATAATCTTTAGACTGTAAACACAAAAACATTAGGGGATGATTATAGAATAGTAAGTTGCATACATTAAGTGGACATTCAAATTAAGTATAATAGTTCATGTTTGCTTATCCACAAACTATAATTGAAAGAACTCTGAAAATGAAAACAATTTTGTCAATTTTAAGAAAAAACATTTGATAACACCTAACTCATATTTAAAAGGCCAGTTATAGTAATAATTTTCCCCTTAGTGTGAATATTAAAACTTTTTCTATTTTAATACTAACGTGTTTGGTTTTGAAGGTCTTTCATAAGCATCTTATTACTTTTTTAAAATTTAAAAAATTCTAATTTTGTCCCAAAGATTTTGAATAAAAGATTATAAGCCTATCTTTTATCTTGTATTTGGGTAAAACTTATACATTTTATAAATTGATTGTTTTTACAAAAATTACACATGCTTATTATAAATAGTCAACCAATAGAGAAAAATAGAAAAAAGTTAAAAGTTAATCCAATTTCTACCACCCAGAAATAACCTCTGTCTTCATCAAGTGAATATTATCTGTACTATTTCTCTATACATTTACACTGGTAGTATGATTATTAGGCATAATTTTCTAAAATAAAATCATACTCGATAGTACAAAAATATTTCATCATAAGAGCTATTAGTTTCTACAATATTTCTCCAAGTTTAAAGAAAAATAATGAAAAAAATATTAGAGTCATAATAAGAGTATACATATTTTAGTTATATGTTTCACATTTAGCCTATCAATTGAATTTCTACTATAAATATGAGAAAATTGATCCTCTTATACTTATCCTACCTTTTTTTCAAATTCCCTATTTATACATATATATTCTGTTCATTCCTCATAACTCTCTCAATTCTACAAAATTTAATAAATGAATTATATGTTTAACTGCCAGAGCTTTTGTTATAGGTCTTCATATCTGATTTTTTGTTTTAATATTGATTTATTCTTGGTTGAATAGATGTCAAGTATTTGTTTCAAGTAAGGCTCATGATATATATTTTCTCTCATGTTTGAAACTGTACATACTTCCAAAGACAACTTGGCTGGGTATAATATTCTTGGGTCTAACTTCAAAAATTTGTAAAAAATTTTGTACTGGTATTTTGGCATTAAATACAATGGAGAAGTATAAAAGCAATGTAATTTTAAAGTTATTTTTAATAATTTAAGTTCCCACAGGGATTCCTATGGGATCCCTTATTTATCTTTGAAATGCAGTAACTTTCCAATGGTTCAAGACTTTATTTTAAGAATGTTTTGCAATAACATATGGAACTTATGTATCATTTGTTCTCTTATTTTTTAGAGACATCAATTAGACAATGTTTTAATTCCTTTGTTTTTAATATATGCAATCTTATTTCTAACAACTTTTCTTAATTTTTATATTATTTTGTGATTTTTCTTTTGTTTTCAAACCATATGACTATTTTCATCCATGTTTTTTCTTTTCTACAAGTTGTTTCTTATGTGGTTTTCAGGCCTAAAACCAATTTTGTTTTTCTCTTCTATTTCTTTCCCAAGTTCTGCCAGCTTACTTTTCATCTTGTGTTTATCATTCCTTCCCTGGTTCTTACAACTTTTCCTTGAGCTGTCTTTTAAGAAAAAAAGCCTGGTGTCTTAAATTTCTTTTAAACAAACAATCTGTTCCAAATTCACATTCTTTATCTTGACAAACTTTAGGGCATTCCGAGAGCAACCATCCATGCTTGCTGCACAGTTTCTCACCTTTAAACTTTACCAGACTAGTTTAGCAGTGTATCCTGATGGTGAAAGACTTGTCTCAGTGAAGTACCCATCATTTTGCTTGATGAGATGAGAGAAGCAGAGAGAAGCGGGTCCCCTCTTTCACCATGGCAGAGTGAGGGTAAGAATGTAAATGTGAGAGAGAAATGCCATTGATGTCCATTACCTTTTTCCAGAGGCACTCTTCTTCTCACTTTCATTTCAACCCATGTATTCCTCTGAGGTGAGTGTGGCTGAACAGAAGCAAATTCAATTTTCTTTGCAGATTCTTTATTGGCCATCTGGCACCTCATTTTGGGAATATTGGGGGATTTGTTTGTTTGAGATCTCTATTAAAACTGAGTCATAAAATATCCCATTTTGGTAGTATGTTACATTTACTTTTAGAAAAATCTCCATACATGGAGTATGAAGAAGTGTCAACTCAGCTACCTTCCTAATTTTGTTGCAAATTTTATTCTATTTGGCAAATATTCATTTTGGTTTGTGGTTTGGTGTTGCATATCATTTTTTTTTTTTGCCCGCAAAAAATGGTAGTTTAACTGGTTTTTTTTTTCATTCTTCTTGTGGTTTTTTGATGGATTTCAAAGCAAGGGAGAATATAAAATACACCATTGTATTTAACCAGAAATCTATATTTCATGGTGGTTTTATTGCATGTATCCCCCGAGGTATCTCAATGGAAGAAAATCCTACTTTACATTAAGATATGATTAATAATGCTGTTTTGGAAATGAAATTCTTCTTGTGTCAGTATACCACCACAGATGGTATACTTAATTCTAAGACCTGCTATCTCGTATATCCCATTCTCTACATGGCTTCTGCTGGCAATAGAGAGGAAAAAACAGATTCATATTCTAAATAAAAGCAGAATGATTTGGTGTATAACTTTTTACTCAAATTATTTCTTAATAATTACTTAAAGAACTATTAAAATAATCTATTAAATTGTGCTCTTTGTTAAACCTATAACCTCTATTTTTACCTGGGGCCCTTGCAACATATATTTTATCTCACACTTATTCTCCGTTAGGATTTAGTAGCTCAAATATTGTATGGCTGGGTTAGGTATATGTCCAAACTGAACTCCAGAGATTGGCTCTGAACCTCATTTTTTCAGTTGCATAAACCTATAATTTTAGTGTACTTTTTATTTCTCTTTCTCTCATTGATCCGTCAGCAATTTCTGTTGGCTCCATCTTCATAAGTACATTAGTTTCCTAGAGCTCCCATAACAATGTACTACCACTTGGGTGGTGTAAAACAACAGAAATTTATTTTCTCACGATTCGGGAGGCCAGAAGTCTGAAATCAAAGTGTTAGCAGAGCCACGCTCTCTGAAGACTCTAGGAAGAGTCTGGTCTTCCTCCTCCTAGTTTCTGGTGATTGCCAGCAATTCTTGGTGTTCTCGGCTTATCGGTGCATCATTCTGCTGCCTTCATCTTCACATGGCCTCTGCCTTCTCATAAAGGCAACAATCATTGGTTTTATATCCACGTCGGTCCACTATGGCTTTATTTTAACTTCACTAATCACATCTACAAAAACCCTATTTCTTAATAAAGTCTCATGCTAAGAGTCCAGGGGAAGCAGGAATTTTTAGGGGATTATTCATCCAGTACAATGAGATTTTTAGGATTTAAATTCTTCCCAGTGCCACTACCGTGGAAGAGCCTCTTAACTAAGCTCTATGCTTGTCTCTGTGATTCTCACCCCCATCTTTAACATATTCTCAATGAAGCAGTCCGTACAACACAAAGGATACTTCAGATGATTTTATTTCTTTGTTCAAACCCTCCTGGCTTTTTAAAAGATACATCGTATACACACAACTGTGCATGATTTGACCTCTGGCTACCTCTCTAAATTCATCCCTTACTAGTTTACCCTTCATTCAGTCCAGTCCTGCCACACCAAGCTCCTTGCTGCTTCTCAAACATGCCATATGTGCTCTTGCTTCATAGCCCTTGCATTTTGTTGGCTGTGCCTTGAATGATCTTTCCCAGATATCCACAAGTCACATTCCCTTACTTGCTCCAAATTGTTAACTGAAGTGACACTATCTCAGCCACTATCTAGAATCATGGCTGTGTCCTGACACTACCAGTCATTTTCCCTATTTTATTTTTCTTTGTAATAGCATCTAGTATATAACATATATCCAACATATATGATAATATATGGCTAGATTAGGTATATAGATGATTTAATCAAATCTTTCCATTAGATAAAACTTCTTTATATCTTATTATTTAGATGTATATAATACTAATTTAACTTATTCATTATCTGTCTACCTCACTGACATGCAAACTCCATTAGGGAGGGATTATTGTCTATTTGCTCATTATTGTATCACTAATGTCTAGGAGAGTGTCTGGTACAAAGTAAGTGCTGAATGGGTATGTCCAGAATGAATGAATGACCATGTTACATATATAAATCACATCAAGCATATTTTTGGCAACAGAAGAGTGTTTGAAAACTATGCCTTCATCACATTTCATGAAGTGAGACATAGATAGTGGTTTATTTTTAAGATCCCTTCGAAACTGCCACTGAGCTGCCATGCTTGCTCATGGTAACTCACTTCCCTCTCTCTCAATTTGAAGCTTCCCTTTCAGATTCTGTGGGGGACATGGAAGTGGATTAAGAGGTAAGTCACTACTGCCCACAGTAGTAAAAGGCCTTTTATTTGAAAAGAGGGGAAGTGAATAGGATGAAGGCCTTCTTTCTTTCCTCTATGATAACCAATTGCGTTTTAATAAGTGATTCCCATCCACAGGGCAGTTAACTTGGATATTTCCTCACACTAAGTACAGTTATTCCTAGAATGTATTTTATTTTTAGGTATTGAGAAAACTATGACAGCAGTAGACACAGCTTGACATTCTTTGATGAGGAAGAAGAAACAGGTTGCTGGTAGTTACATGCCATTTACTTCTGGATACCTCAAGGGCAGGGTGAAGGAGGACAAAACAAGATCAATTAGATAAGCAGAGGTGAATTAGTCATTTAATCAAGTACCTAAGCCATGAAGCACACAGTTCTTTTAAGAAACACCATTACCCTTAATAGAGTTCTTTAGAGCATCTTTAATTTTCTAATGAAGACAGAAAGCCCCATTTTTGATGAGTGCTTTTCTTTGCCTGTCTGACCACAGATTATCTATTCTATTCAATCACCTAGGGAGTTGATACTCTTCCCCTTTGTTCCTCATAGAATTATATCCAGAGGATATCTGTCCAAATTATTTAATCAAATTTTTCTGGCTCTGGCCAATATAAGTGCTTAACCATCCACACTTAACACATTTCCCTATGATATTCACTTATCTAAAATTACTCCTTAATTGGTAGGATATATGAGCAAAAATATTATTAGACAAAATGTTAAATGAACTCAGACCATTTTAGAATGTTTTCATGCTGACTCTTGAATTTGCTTAATCTCCAGTGAGCAGTATAAAAAGATAGAGTTGAATGTTTACTACAACTAGTCTGAAAAAGTGAAGGAAAAAAGGTTGAAGAGGTGACAAACAAGAAAAAATATTTCTGTCTTTAGTGTCCTAACTGCACAAACTCCTATGATTTTTTATTTGGATCATGAATTTCTCAGTTTTTGATGAAGAAAAACATACCAATACATTTGGAAATAGTGTTTTTATGCATTTTATACCAATTGGCTAAAATAGTGTTGAATAATTAAAATCACAATTCATTTATTATATTTATGAGGTATAATTTACATAGGATAAATATTAATCTTTATGGTGTACAGCTTTATGAATGTTGGCATCTGTAAATATCATATAACCTCCACACAATAAGTATATAGAGCATTGCTATCACTCTCCAGAATTCCTTGTCTCTATGGAGTCAACCCCCTTCTTCTGTCCTAGTCCCTGGCAGCCACTGATCCTTTTCTTCTCCCTATAGTTGCACCTTTTCCAAAAATGTTGTAAAATTGGAATCATACATTAGGGTGCCTTTTAAGTCTGGCTTCTTTCACTTAGCATCATACAGTTAAAGTTTATCCTTTTAGTCTTGAGGAGTATTTTATTCTATGTATATACAAAGTTCACCAAATGGTTAAGGACATTTGTTTGGTTTGCAGTTTATAGAGATTATGAATTAAACCAATATAAAGAAATGTGTACAAGTTTTTCAGCATACATATATATATTTTTTTGCATTTTTTTCTTAACCTAGGCACGGGATCGATGACTTATATGGTAATTGTGTATTTAACTGTATAGGAAACTGCCAAACTGTTTTTTAATATGCCTGCACCTTTTGCATTCCTATCAACAATAGACATACATTCTGTTGCTCTGGTAGTAGCAAATGGTATTATCATTAAAAAAAATTTTTTTTTAGCCATTTAATTGGTATATTGTGATATCTTATTATAGTTTTACTGAATTTTCCTAATGACTAATGATGCTGAGCATATCGCCATGTGACTATGTGCAATCTGGGTATCATATTTTATAAAATGAGTGTTTAAATCTTTTGTGCATTTTTGTTGGGTGTTTTTTCTTATTACTAAATTATGAATGTTCATTATATATTCCAGATACCAGTTTTATATTCCAGATCCTTTTGCAGAGGAAAGATTGATTTTTACACAAAATTTGTTTCAAGATATGGAAATTTATAATGTCACACATGCACCAAGAAGGCACATAATGAGGCCTTCTGGGGACAGCAGGGCAAGCAGCTCTAAAAGCTGATTAGAGAGCATAGAAATGAGCCTGGCTTGGAATTTATGTGTAAAATGGTGGGCTGAGTGTGGATTCTCATTCCCATGGATCAGGGCTTGCATGGTTTGATATCCCACCAGTACTAAAGGAGGTAGACCTGGGCTTTCTGATCAGCTTACACAAGTAGAAGTCAGGGGTGCACCATGGTGCTTAGAAGCTGTCAGCAATCAGATACCAAAAATGGAGTCAAACTATTGCACATGACCACTGTAAGATATGAAAAAAACATTTATAATACCAAAAGAAACAACTCAATAACATTTTATGTAAATGTATCAAGCACATAGATTATATCTGAATCTTAAATATACATCAATTTTTTTTAAAGATTATCATGGAAGAATACTTTATTTAGGTATTTTCTTAGGGAAATGTCCATTCTAAATGAACCAGGTTCATGTCCTATGAAAAAAAAAAAAGGCTATGAATACAGGAAATAAAAACATGGATAACTATGAGAACTGCAAAGTCTATTTTCCCTATTGTAAAAATAGAACTCTGTCCCACTCACTGACCACTCAGTGGAATTACAACACAGACCAGTGTTTTGTTAAAATGACTTTGTCTCAGATTCTGCATTTTAGTAAAGATCTGAGGTCTGACTAGCTGAATGGATGGCTATAAAGCAGTAGGTCACTTGGGAAGAATTCCTGCAGGATGATTATAATTTAACTAGAGGCCCGGTGCATGAAATTCGTGCATGGGGGGGAGAGGGGGGAATGTCCTTTAGCCCAGCCTGCACCCTCTCCAATCTGGGACCCCTTGAGGTATGTCTGACTACCCATCTAGGCCCGATCCTAGGATCAGGCCTAAAAGGGCAATCAGACATCCTTCTCACAATCCAGGACTGCTGGCTCCAAACTGCTCACCTGTCTGCCTCCCTGATTGCCCCTAACCACTTCTGCCTGCCAGCCTGATCACTCACTAACCACTACCCTGCCAGCCTAATTGATGTTTAACTGTTCCCCTGCCAGCCTATTTGACCCCAACTTCCCTCCTCTGCCGGCCTTGTCACCCCCAACTGCCCTCCCCTGCAGGCCTGATTGCCCACAACTGCCCCCCCCCCCCGCCTTGCAGGTCTGGAACCTCCAGTGGCCCTTCCCTGCTGGCCATCTTGTGTCCACATGGGAGCAGGATCTTTAACCACATGGGGGCAGCCCTCTTGTGTGTTGGAGTGATGGTCAATCTGCAAATTACTCTTTTATTAGATAAGATAGAGGCCTGGTGTATGGGTGGGGGCCAGCTGGTTTGCCCTGAAGAGTGTCCCAAATCAGGGTGGGGGTTCCCTTGGGGTGACGGGCAGCCTGGGAAAGGGGCCTGTGGAGGTTTGCAGGGTGATTACGCCCCCCAGTGCCCCAAATGGAGGCCCTGGGATCTGGGATTAATCTATGTCTACAATTGAAACTGTAGCCTGGAGGAGAGCCAAGCCATTTCTGTTTGAAACATTGTAGCCTAGAGTGGAGGCCTAGGCCAGCAACAGCAGACTGAAAGCTTGGCTTCCTCCATTGCCAGGGAAACCCAAGCCTCTGTTCTCTCTAGCTCAGTGGCTGCCACCATTTCTGTATCTTTTATAATTGAAACTTTGTAACATTGAGTGGAGGCCTAGGGAGGCAGAAAGCTTGGCTTCCTCTGTTGCCAGAGAAACCCAAGCCTTCCTCCTGCTCTCAGTGGTGGCAGTTATCTTGGTTGGGGTTTGTTTGCATAATTTGCTCCTGATGGGCTGGTGGTTGTGGCTTGTGCATGTGGTGAAAGTACGGTCAAATTTGCATATTACCCTTTTATTAGATAGGATTATAAAAGTATTATGCAGATTCTTATCACCTGTTGAAAATGAATTGAATACCTATTGTGTGTCAGGCACTTGCTAGGTTCTGGAGATTAAAAGTTAAGTAAAATACAGTTGTAGCTGTCGAGCTATCTAATGTTTATTGAAAATGAAATACTTGAATCACATCATTGTTGAAATGCCTTGAGATTGATTTTGAAAGGCATATAAATAAAAGAGTAGACTGGCAAATCATCCTTACAACTTCAATCCAAACTGAACAATTTTTATTGGTAAATACAATGGAATAGTTTTGGACTCCATTCTCTGAAATATGCAAGCCGACATGGCATTTGGGAGTTTCATTTTCAATAGACATCACTAACCAATCTAATGAAGCATGTTCTATATACTGATAAAATTCAATCTTTGAAACAGACAAAATGTGTTTTTACATCTCACTACATTGCTATATTATAAAAGTAATATTCTTGCCAAATGTTTTCTCATATTGAGTCTAAATTTCTCTTTTCCTAGGTGATGTGAAAGTAGCCATTTTATGATCATCACACAGGGAAACACAAGAAAGAAGATGAAGAGAGGGAGGTAGTGGCTAATTATTTATTTATTTTTGTCATGGTTAGATCGAGGCTTACAGGTGTCCCAAGCAAATTAATCATTAGAAATACCAAGCATGCTAATAACATGGCACCCTTCCAATTTTGTTTAACCTTTTTCCATATTTATTTTTAGAAAGGAGGAGTAGAGAAGTAGGACTATTGTGGCTGTAATTAGCTTCTCTCTGTTCTACATCAGTGGTTTTCAAAGAGTGGTCCCAGGTCAGTAGCATCAGCCTCACCTGATAATTTGTAAGCACTTCCAATTTTCCAGACAAGCTGAGCTGGAAACTCAGCCATGCCCAGCAATGTGTTTTAATATGCCTTCTAAGAGACTGCTGAAGTTTGGGAATGGCTACTTTGAAGAAATTGAGCTCTGGCTACAAACTCATATTCTCATTCAGAAAAACCAGTTTATCTATTTACATATATTAGACGATGTAGCAGCCACTTATTGTTACTCAAGCATGTGCTTTGTGGGGCCATCTTTAACCCCTGCCCTTGCTTCTCTTCCTACTACTACATTCTATCTGAACACATACTGGTAATTATCATTGAGAGGAGTTTTGTTAAATACAGAAACGTCTATTTTGCTACATTTCAGTGACATTTTAAAGCCTTTGATTTATTGGTATTTTTATTTTATTTTATTTTATTTTATTTTATTATTTTATTTTATTTTATTATTATTATTATTATTTTATTGTTTAAAGTGTTATAAATAGTAGTACATATATCTCCTTTTTTCCCCATTGACCTTCCCCTGGCCTCCCCTACCCCCTGGCACACCATATGCTCTCACTCCCCGCCCACCCCCTAACCCCCTCCTCCCCCCCCCCCCCCGCCCAGTGTCTTGCGTCCATTGGTTATGCTTATGTAAGTGCATACAAGTCCTTCAGTTGAACTCTTACTGTCCCCGCAACCCTCCACAGCCTTCCCACTGTAGTTTGGCAGTCTGTTCGAATGTTTCTTTGCTTCTGTATCTATTTTTATTTATGAGTTTATTCTATTCTTTATATTCCACAAATGAGTGAGATCATGTGGTATTTTTCTTTCACTAACTGGCTTATTTCACTTAGCATAATGCTCTCCAGTTCCATCCATGCTGTTGCAAATTGTAAGAATTCCTTCTTTTATTATTGGAAAGGATTGTTTGCACTTTTGAGTAGGCCCTGAGCATTCTGGTGCTAGGCTAGCTTTAGATATAGGGCAACTGCTCTTGGGAAAGTCTGTCTGTTATCTGGGATCTGATCTGAGCTGGGCCAAGTATCTGTGTGCTACCTGAGTCCCAGTCTGTGCTGGGCATGGGAAGCAAAGCAGCCATCAGGGTAGTAGACCTCCCTCAGAAGAGGTGAGGGATTGGGCCCCTGCAAGGTTGGGGGGGGGGAGGTTCTGTGCCCCTCATCTTTGGACCCCCAAGTTGACTCCTGATGGCCCCTCTGTGACTGTGCCTGTCTTAGGTTGTTCCTTCCCTGAGAATCTTACCCATCTCTGGCTAACCAGCCATCTTCTGGGGCCAAGCATGGTTGTGTGAGGTTCAGTTCTGTCTCCTTGGTTAGCCTATGCCCCTGTGCCTCCATGCCCATCATCTGCCATGGGCTCCCCTCATCTGCTGGCATGACCCAGGCACTGGTCAGACATCTTGGGAGACTCAGGTTTCTTCTCCAGGGCGGGCCCACCTCACACCATTGGGCAAGAGACAGATTCATGGTATCAGCCACCACGAGGCTTCAGCCTCAGCATGAACAGAAAACTCAGGCAGCAGCAGAGGGCAATTGGATTGTGAGAAGAGGGTCCCTGTTGGCAAAAGGGAAAGAGATGCCAATATAGAATGTTCAAGTGCCTTAGTTCCTTCTGAAAGGGGTTAAATCCTTTCATGTCCTTTTTTAAATTGCTGTCAAACATTTAAGGAATTGTTTTGTATGTTTGTATGGGAAAATTGTACAACAATCTGTTGTTGAATATAAAAAATTTTAATGATATTATGGAATAATATCATGTAAGGATATTCTTTGCTCTAGGCCATGTCAATTCAATTTCAAACTAGCTGTCAACTTCTTTTTGTAACTTTGTATAAATTTTGTAAGAGAGGCAAAAACACAAATTACTTACCTTAGTTCAAGAGGCCAAATATATTGACTTTCCATACCCGTCCTTATGACATTTGAAGGAAAGCTTTCTTTATTTCCCTCCAAAATAATTTTCAGGCTAGTAAGAGTTTCATTTAAAAACTTTTGTCACATGAAACAATTCCTCTTAAGGGTATGGTGACCACTAGTATGGATTAGAGTTAATATTTTATTTTTATATTTTCTTATAATTTTATTTATTTGTTTGTTTGTTTGTTTGTTTATTTTTACGTATGTGTCCTTATTCCTCCATTACCCCCACCCCCACTCATGCTCCATGCCCCTGTTATTTGTGTCCATTTATTATGCTCATATGCATGCACACAAGTCCCTCTGATGATCCCTCCCCTTTACTCCCACTGAACTCCACCTTCCCTGAGGTTTACGATCTGATAGACGTTTCTCAGTCTCTGGATCTGTTCTTGTTCATTAGTCTATGCCATTCATTATATTCCACAAATGAGTGAGATCATGTGATATTTATCTTTCTCTGACTGGCTTATTTCACTTAGCATAATGCTCTCTATCTCCATTTATGTTGTTGCAAGTGGTAGGAGCTCTTTATTTTTTACCACAGTGTAGTATTCCATTGTGGAGGTGTACCACAGTTTTCTAATCTACTCATCTGTTGATGGGCATTTAGGCTGTTTCCAAATCTTAGCTATTGTGAATTGTGCTGCTATGAACATAGGGGTGCATATACAGTATCTTTTCTGATTGATGTTTCTGTTTTCTTGGGATATAGTCCTAGAAGTGGTATTACTGGGTCACAGGCAGTTCTATTTTTAATTTTTTGATGAAATGCTATACTGTTTTCCACACCAATCAGGATTCCTACCAGCGGTTTAGGAGGGTTCCTTTTTCTCACCATCCTCTCAGCACCTGTTTGTTCATTTGTTGGTAACAGTCATTTTGACAGGTATGAGATAGTACCTCATGTTGTTTTGATTTGCAACTTCTTGAATGATTAGTGACTGAGCATGTTTTCATATGTCTCTTGGCTTTTTGTCTGTCTTCTTTCAAAAAGTGTCTACTTAGGTCTTTGCCCATTTTTTGAATGGATTGTTTATCTTTCTTTTGTTAAATTCCCTGTAAATGTTGGAGATTAAACCCTTATCAGAGATAACATTTGCAAATATGTTCTCCCATGCAATGGGCTTTCTTGTTGTTTTGTTAATGGTTTCTTTTGCTGTGCAGAAACTTTTTATTTTGATGTAGTCCCATTTGTTTATTTTCTCCTTAGTTTCCACACCCTAGGAAATGTATCTGTAAATACATTTCTATGACAAATGTCTGCTATTTGGTGCCTATCGCTTCCTGTTATGGTTTTCCTTCTATGATTAAGTTCTTTATCCATTTTGAGTTTATTTTTGTGTATGGTATAAATTGATGGTCTAGTTTCATTTTTTTGCAAGTATCTGCCCAATTTTCCCAACACCATTTATTGAAGAGACTGTCTTGACTTCGTTGTATGCTCTTGCCTCCTTTGTCAAATATTAATTGAGGATACTGGCTTGTGTCAATTTCTGGGTTCTCTGTTCTGTTCCACTGGTCTATATGTCTGTTCTTGTGCCAGTACTAGGCAGTTTCGAAAAGAGTGGCTTTGAGTATAGCTTGATATCTGATATTGTGATCCCTCCAATATTGTTCTTCTTTCTCAAGATTGCTGCAGCTATTCGAGGTCTGTTTTTATTTTAGATGAATTTTTGGAGAGTTTGTTCTAGGTCTTTGAAAGATACTGCTGATATTCTAATGGGGATTGCTTTGGGTAGAATTTATAGATTGCTTCGGGTAGTATGGACATTTTAATGATGTTAATTCTATCAATCCATGAACATGGTATATTCTTCCATTTGTTCATGTCTTATTTTCTTTTCTTAGCGTCCTGAAATTTTCTGAGTACAGGTTCTTTATATCCTTGCTTAAATTTATTCCTTGGTATCTTAATTTTTTTGTTGCAATGGTAAATGGGGTTGCTTCTTAGTTTCTCTTTCTATGAGTTCATTCCTTATTTTTTTAATTCAACAATTTTTTATTCTTTAAAGTATTACAAATAGTAGTATATATGTTTTCCTTTTCCCCTTCCATTGTCCTCCCCCCAGCCTCCCTTACCCTCAGCACATGTCCTCACCTGCCACCCCTCACCCCAGTGTCTTGTATCCATTGATTATGCTTATATGCATGCATATAAGTCCTTTGATTGATCTATTACAGCCCCCGCCCCCCCACCTCCCCAGGCTTCCCCCTCTAAAAGCTCCCATTAATCAAAAAGGGGGGGGAATAGTGGGGTAATATCATGTAAGGAAAAATATCCTGTAAGTAAATTACATCTAGAAAATTCTTACTCCAGAAAAGTAACTTCCATTTGTAATGCCAACAGCAGGACATCTATCACAAACACACATGGTATCAAAATAAGCCAAAGGAAAATCATTTGGGCAAAAATAAAAAGATTAATTTACAGAAAAGATCCCTTTATTAACTTTTGGTCGAGAATATGTTTGTATATTTTCAGAAAACAACTCCAAGACCATATGGATTCCTGCAACAGAGAGGAATTGACAGGTCTGTTTCAACTGCGAAGACAGTCCAGAGATGGAAGACACTGATGACACCTTGCCATGCTAGTAGTCAGCAGCTGTGCATTGCTGCAGGTGGCCCAGGACCAAATCTGTGAGTTCATTATTGAGGTATAGAAAAGCCATAGACTTCTGGCTGTTAATTTTGTATCCTTCTATGTTGCCAAATTCATTTATTAAGTCTAGTTGTTTTTTGATGGAGCCTTTGGGGTTTTATATGTATAGTATCATGTCATCTGCGAATAAGGACAGTTTTACTTCTTCTTTGCTAATTTGGATGCCTTTTATTTCTTCTTATTGTCTGACCACAATGGCTAGTATTTCCAGTACTGTGTTGAACAAGAGTGGTGAGAGGCCGCAGTCCTAAAGAGGGCTTTGCAGACTCCTGATCTCATATCTTTTGTTTCTTCTTGATTTCTATCCATCTTTCTATCTCTATCTTTCCGTAAGCCTCACCCCCCTTTCAGGGACTGCTCCACTGATGCCGCTGGCTCCAGCATTTAGTGGCGCCCGGACAGGATCCTGACACAGGGGACTCCGTGAAGGCCGCTGCCAGTTGAAGGGACGCGCCTCAGATGAAGAAGTGTGAAGCAGCGAATTGGTTGAAGCTATAGTCGGGAGTAAAATACCATGGGACAAGGTAAAAGTAAGGAATGGTTTGTGCACGTGCTTAAAAATATGCTTAAAGCAAGAGAAACTAGAGTAGGATATAAGCAGCTTGAATGTTTTTTAGCTTTTGTAATAGATGTCTGTTCTTTGTTTCCTGAAGAAGGAACTGTGAATCTTGAGACTTGTGCTAAGGTTGGAAAGAAACTGCAGGACTATCTTGATCATGGTCTGCGGAAGGTGCCTGAAATTTTTTCTTTGTGGGATCTGATTAGGTACTGCCTTGATCCTCATTATGAGGAGAGAAAAGGAGAAGGAAGGCTGAGACAGAAAAGTCCTTCTTGTCCTAGTTCATGGAAATTACCTCTGAGGGATAAAAATCCATCTTGTCCCAGCTTAGAGAAACTAGCTCCCCCAGAGGATAAGCCTCCGCCCATGGAGCCTTTGGCGCCGCCAGCTGTGCGGCCGCTGCCTGAAAATCTTTATGCAAAACACAAGAAAGAAGGAAAAGAAATATTGCTAGCACACAAGGAGTATCAACTTTATGATGAGCCCTGGGACCCTCCCTCCTCCTCCTGAGAAAGAGGAGAATTTAGAGGATGCAGCCGCACATTACCATGATAGAAGAACCTGCAGGGAAATGCAAATCTTAGCAAAGTTAAGTGTTAAGAAAAAATTAAGGATCTGTCTTTATACAAAAAGAAATTGACAGCCAGTAAGTTAAAAAAGAAGAATAAATTCTGTGATTCAGTTTAAATTTAATTGACATTCTTTAAGATATGTTAAGTATATAATCTTTAAATCATATATATATAAATATGTGTATTTGATCTTTCCAAGTATATTTCAAGACACTGTGAGAGTAACTTTTGGACATTTCAAGGGCCCCAAAATGTTTTCAAAAGTCTGTTCTCTCTTAAAAGAAATATTTTTAAATTATTCTTGGGATTGCATGGACAGTTTTATCAAATATAATTAACCAATATATATTTTGCTTATATACATATATTAAGAGTTGTAGAGGTTTTGCCTCTGGAAGGGACAAAGTAAAGTAACAATATATGTCTTAATTATAGCCAAATTTTTCAACAACAGTAGAATTTTAAGAAAAATAAAAAGCCCCAAGCTGCCTACACCTTTAAGTAGGATAGTTATGGGACCTATGCTTTGACCTCTAAGTTTACTGAATAACTTTCTTTGCTTTTTTAATTTAAGATACCTATTTAAGTTACTTTATAAATTAGCCTTTTAAAAATATATAATTAAGGTCACATATAAATTGAGTACACTGAGAAGCCATATTTTTATAAGTAATTGAATTTAAGTAAAATCTAAAAAAACAGATTAGAAATCACCATTTACTGCCTGAATTTAGTAGCCTCTTACATTGTTAAGCTAAAGGCAAGGCAACATTTACAACTTGTAAATCAGACGTCTACATTTACTAAATTCGCTTCCCTTTTAAAATAAAGATGCTTACTTTAATTACTTAAATAAGTTGTCTTTTAAAATTAAAATTAAGGTTTTAAGCTAAATAAAAATGTCTTTATGAACAATTTGATTAAATATTCTAAGTTACTAAGACTTCCCATAGTCACTCTAGGTACAAATAAGCCTAAGGGGATACTCTTTAAAGATAATATTCTAGCTTAATAAAAAGGAGAAATTTGAAAGGTCACTTGTGGAGGAGCAGGACACATGGCAAAGCAGTGTCCCTCCAATAAAAGGATTAATAAAGGAAATAGCAGAGGTCTTAAACAACCTGGACATTGCCCTAAATGTAAAAAAGGAAAACATTGGGCCAATGAATGCAGATCTAAGATAAATAATCAAGGGAATGTGCTGCCTCCCTAGCAGGGAAGTGGGAGGAAGGGCCACCCACAGGCTCCTCAGCAATGCTTTGGGGCACTTCGAAACCGACCCAACTAAAACAGGGAAATCCTTTCAGGACTTATACTTATGGGGTAGGGATATCATGCAGGAGATGGGAGTTTATATTTATAGTCCCAGTGCTCCAGTAACAAGGCAACTGTTTAATCAAGGGCTACTGCCAAGGCAGGGGTTAGGAAGAGATGGTCAAGGAAGAATGGAACCAATCATGCCAGAGCCCAGACTTCCTAGAGCAGGATTGGGGTATTTCTAGGAGGGGCCTTTGATTATCCTGCAACCCCTGCAGATCCAATTCAGTGAAGTCGGATGATCCAGTATGGGTTGATCAATGGCCCCTAACAACTGAAAAATACAGGCCGCCGAACAGCTGGTGCAGAAACAGCTAGACAAAGGCCATATAGCACCCTCTAACTCCACCTGGAATTCTCCTATATTTGTTATCAAGAAAAAGTCAGGAAAGTGGAGGTTACTACAAGATTTAAGAAAGGTTAATGAGACAATGGAACTTATGGGAGCCTTGCAACCAGGGCTTCCCTCTCCTTCTGCCATTCCAGCAGGCACGTATAAAATAACTCTTGATCTCAAGGACTGTTTTTATACTATTTCCTTAGCACCTCAAGATTGTAAAAGGTTTGCTTTTAGTATACCATCCACTAATTTTCAGGAACCTATGAGGAGATATCATTGGTTGGTTCTCCCCCAAGGGATGGCTAATAAGTCCTACGTTATGTCAAAAGTTTGTTGTACAAGCTCTTGTTAGTACTAGGAAAATTTCCCCTCAGGTCTACATTATACATTATATGGATGATATTCTGTTAGCTTCTCAGAATGAAGGGATATTGCTAGCTGCATATGCTCAGCTGCAAAACGGGCTTGAAGAAAAGGGGTTAATTATTGCCCCCGAGAAAGTACAGAGACAGTCTCCTTTCTCTTATTTGGGATATAACTTACATCAGAATTGTATTACCCCTCAGAAAATACAATTCAGAAAGGATGGGTTAAAAATGCTTAATGATTTCCAGAAACTGCTAGGAGACATTAACTGGTTAAGACCTTATCTTAAAATCACCACAGGACAGCTCAAGCCTCTGTTTGAGGTACTTAAAGGAAATTCTAACCCTAACTCTCCCAGAGAACTGTCAGAGGAAGCAAGACAAGCTTTACAGGTAATGGAAACAGCTATTGGTCAACAGCAGGTGTCATATTTAGACTATTCTCAGCCATGGGGAGCATATATTCTTGCTACTCAGCATACTCCCACGGCAGTATTATGGCAGGAAGATACCTGCCCGTATCACCTGCAAAGGTGCTTACACCTTATTATGATCAAGTAGCTGCTCTGATTCACATAGTGAGGACTGAAGCTTGCAAGTTAATTGGACGTGAGCACAATAAACTTCTGCAGTTTGCAAGCCAGCATGCTTTTGTATTTCCTAAAATAGTACAAAAAGAACCTATTAAAGAGGCTTTGCTAATTTTTACTGATGGTTCATCTAATGATAATGCAGCCTATAGTATTCAAGGTGAGGTGACATTTCAAACTACATATACATCTGCATAGGTAGTAGAACTGTGTGCCATCTTAGCAGTGCTACAATGTGTTCCAGATCAAGCATTTAACCTGTACTCAGACAGTCAGTATGTGGTAAGGGCAATGGAAGTAATTGAAACTGTTCCCTTTATTGGGACAGTTAATTCCATAGTGCAAAGTATGTTTAGAGACATACAGCGCGCCTTACAGCAGCACACCCAGCCATGTTTCTTTGGTCATCTCAGAGCTCATACTGGACTGCCTGGACCGTTATCAGAAGGGAATGAACAGGTAGACACTGCAACTAGAATAATATTATATACCCAGGAGCAATTGACTGAACAATCTCACGCGCTCCATCATCAAAATAGTAATAGTCTCAAGCAGCAATTTAAAATTACCAGAGAAGCTGCCAGACAAATAGTAAAGCAATGTACAAGTTGTCCTACTACTCAATCAGTACCCCATTATGGAGTTAACCCAAGGGGAATTGTGGCAAATGGATGTGACTCATATCCCCAGTTTGGGGCAAGTAACTGTGGATACTTTTTCTGGCTTTATTATGGCTACAGCTCAGACAGGTGAAGCAAGTAAGCACTGTATAGCCCACTGTTTAAAGTGCTTTGCAGTTTAATGCCAAAATGCATTAAAACTGACAATGGCACAGGCTATACTGGAAGAAGTTTTCAACAGTTTTGCCAGAAGCTTGGTATCACTCATAAAACAGGAATTCCATACAATCCCCAAGGACAGGGGATAGTGGAGAGAGTTCATAGCACTCTTAAGCTACAATTACAAAAAATAAAGAGGGGGGAGTTGTATCCCCTGACACCACAGAACTTATTACATCATGCTCTATTTATTCTTATTTTTTAAATTTTGGATGTGCATGGGCGATCAGCTGCCCAGCGGTTCTGGAATGCAGGAACTGCATCCACCTATGCTCAGGTCAGGTGGAAGGACTCTTTGACTGGACAGTGGCATGGACCAGACCCTGTGCCCATTCGGGAACGAGGGCATGTTTGTGTTTTTCCCCAGGATGCCAAAAGTGCGAGGTGGCTTCCGGAGAGGCTTGTGCGCTCCGCAGGAGATGGGCGACCTGGTCAAGGGAATTCGACGACTGACTCTCCAGGAGCAGCCCTACAGCCTGGCTCAAGCGACCAGGACAGCGGCGGTGCCCACCTGGGGACAGATGAAGAAGTTGGCGGTGGAAGCAGAACAGGTGCTGATGCAGACTTCTACCCCAAAGACAGGAGTCTCCCTGTTCCTGGCTATGATGGCGATCTTAAGCTGCCAAGTGCCGAGCGTCCGAGGAGATACCCACTGGGCCTACGTTCCTGACCCTCCATTACTTCGTCCAGCTGAATGGGACGGACCGTCGGTTCCAGTGTATGTGAATGACACTCACACTTTGGGGATGCTTTCTAATGGACACATGCGGCCAGAACTACATGTGGGTTTTAACTATTCTGGACAAGGGGATGGAATACCTATTTGTTTGTTGAAAGAGACTGGTGTATTGGGATGTCTACTGATGTATCTTTAGACTTATTAGCTTTGCATCAAGAGATTCAAGATTTGCAAGATGTGGTACCCCTACACTTTGATGCTAGTCAGACTGCAAAAAATTTTCTTGATCAATTTCTTAAGACTGTTCCCTCTGTAGGAGATTTTCAACATTTAGCTTTTGGAATTACAGGCTTAGGAAGTTTTGTACTGATACTGTTTTGCTTATTTCCCATTTTAATACATAGGGTAGGTGAGAGCATTCTTGCAGTACTTGCTGGGTTACACGAACTAAGATTAATCCAATCTGCTTAATTAGTAAAAGAAGGGGGAATATGTGGAGAGCACCCTCAGGGAACAAAATTCCCTGAGAGGGCGGCCTTGCCCATCGGCTCTTTGCCCCCCAGGAGAATGATTACCTTCAATTGTAGTTTAGCAAATGATACTGCCTTCCAGCACATAACATTGTAAATTGCCAAAAGGTCTATGGGATAATGGGAAAAGATTTAGGTGGCGCCTTGGATGGACATATAGCCTAAGGAAGTTAGTTAAGATAAGGGGTTTAATGGGGAAACATGTTTACAACAGAATGTAGCTTTGTTGTTTGGGGAACAAGGAATTGTGTAATATGTAACCAGAACTGTTTAAAGGAGTGGAGTGAAATAAACTCTGGGGCTTCCGGACCTCCTGATTTCCCCCCCTGCCCCCCCCCCCCCCCAACAAAAAAAAAGAGTGGTGAGAGTGGGCATCCGGGTCTTATTCCTTCTCTTAGGGGAGATGGTTTTAGTTTTTGCCCATTGAGTATAATGTTGGCTGTGGGTTTGTCATATAGGGCTTTTGTTATGAGGGTGAGAGTATTTATCAAGAAAGGATATTGAGGCCGAGACTGGTTTGGCTCAGTGGATAGAGCGTCAGACTGTGGACTGAAGGGTCCCGGGTTCAATTCCGGTAAGGGCATGTACCTTGGCTGTGGGTACATCCCTGGTAGGGGGCATGTAAGAGGCAGCTGATCGATTATGTCTCTCTCCCATCGATGTTTCTGACTTTCTATCCCTCTCCCTTCCGCTCTGTAAAAAATCAATAAAATATATTTAAAAAAAAGAAAAGAAAGGGTATTGAATTTTGTCAAATGCTTTTTCTGCATCAATTGATATGATTATATGTTTTTTAATTTCTCATTTTGTTTATGTGGTATATCACATTTATTGATTTGTGAATATTGTACCATCCTTGCATCCCTGGAATAAATCCCACTTGGTTATGGTGTATGATCTTTCTAATGTAATGCTAGATTCGATTTGCTAGAATTTTGTTGAGGATTTTGGCATCTATGTTCATAAGGGATATTGGTCTGTAATTCTTTGTATTGTCTTTATCTGGTTTTGGTATTAGGGTAATGCTGGATTCATGGAAAAAGCCTTGGAAGTGTTCTTCCTTTTGAATTTTTTGGAATAGTCTGAATAAGATAGGTTTTACTTCTTCTTTGAATCTTTGATAAAACTCCCCTGTGAAGCTGTCTGGTCCAGGACTTTTGTTTGATGAAACTTTTTTGATTACTACTTCAATTTCCTCCATAGATATTGCCCTATTCAGATTTTTTTATTCCTCCTGGTTGAGTTTTGTAATGTTGTATTTTTCTAGGAATATGTCCATTTCTTTTAGGTTGACCAGTTTTTGGAATACAGTTACTCATAGTTTTTTTGTTTGTTTGTTTGTTTTGTTTTGTCTTTACTATTCTTCATATATCAGTGGAGTTTATTGTTATTTCCCCTCTTTTATTTCTGATTTTGTTTATTTGGGTCCTCTCTCTTTGTTTCTTGGTGAGCATGGCTAGAGGTTCAACAATCTTGTTTATCCTTTCAAAGAACCAACTCTTGGTTTCATTGATCATTTGTATTGTTTTTTTGGTCTCTGTCATTTATTTCTAGTGTGATCTTTATTATTTCCTTCCTTCTGCTTACTCTGGGCTTTTCTTGTAACTGTCCTTCTAATTCTTCATGTTGCAGAATTAGATGGTTTATTACCAGTTTTTCTTTTCTTCCTCTCTCTCTCTCTCTCTCTCTCTCTCTCTCTCTCTCTCTCTCTCTCTCTCTCTTTTGAGGTAGGCCTGTAATGCTATGAACCTCCCTCTCAGGACTGCTTTTACTGTGTCCCAAAGATTTTAGATTATTGTGTTTTCATTGTCCATTGCTTCCAGGGTGTTTTTTTTATTTCTTCTTTAAGCTCTTTGTTAACCCACTCATCTTCTATATATATAAAAGCCTAAGTGACTGGCTGACCATTTGACCATCCGAGCAATAGCTTGACATGCACTGACCACCAGGGGGAAGATGCTCAATGCAGGAGCCATCGAGGTGCAGCGACATGGCAGCTGTGGTTCTCAGGTGATGCACCCAGAACCAGAGAGGAAGAAGCCTTGTTCTGAGACGTGTCACCCGAGAACTGCCCTTTCACAATCCAGGATCCATCGGGGGATATCAGAGGCCAGTTTATTCTAGTTCATTTCTAATTTTATGCCTTTGTGATCTGAGGAGATGCTTGATATGATTTCAATCTTGGTGAATTTTGAGACTTTGCCTGTGCTCCAATATGTGGTCTATCTTGGAAAATGTCCCATATGTGCTTAAGAAGAATGTATATTTTGTAGTTTTGGTGTGAAATGTTCTAAAGATGTTGATTAAGTCCATATGATCTATTGAGTCATTTAGGATTGCTGTTCATTTGTTAATATTTTGTCTAGAGGTTTTATCCAGTGATGTTAATGGGGTATTAAAGTATCTTACTATGATTTTTTACTGTCAATCTCTTCCCTGAAATCTTCAGGAAGGTTTTTTTTTTAATGTATTTGGGTGCTCATGCATTAGGTGCATATTGTATTGGTAACTTGACCCTTCTAAACTGTTTGTGGTTCTGTGCTACAAAATGTCAACTCTATGAGGCTATTATAAAATCTGCTGGAGTGGTGGAGAGGGTAGGAAAACCACTTTTTTACCAATATAACTGTTGGTCTGTTTGTATATATTTCTCCCCTAAGAGTAATTATAATTGTGCTTATACAATGGAGTTACTACTGTTGGCTTTAAGGAGAAAACCAGATACTTGACTTAGGGAGACAATATAATTAAAAGGTGAAGTTTCTTATGGGTAATACATTTTCACTTTACTCACAAAAGATATTGTGATAACAGATTACATAACTTATACATCTCAATAAATGAGAAAGAAAAACGAGAGGTAGGTAGGAAAAAATATATATCCATATATATAATATTGTTTTATGTTATTATTTTATGTCAATTTCAGACAGAGAAACTTCAAAATAAGGGAAGTTATCAGGGATGAACAAGGGGATTACATAATGGCAAAAGGGTCAATTCTTCAAGATCACATAACAATTCTATACCTATGTGTATATACCTAGCAACATGGGCTCAAAATATGAGAGGTAAAAAAAAATAGAATTACAAAGAGAAATGGAGAAATCAACTATTACATTTGCAAACTTCAACATCCCTTTAATCAGAAATGGACAGATCCAGGGGACAGATAATTAGTAAGTACATAGTTAAAAATCATAATACCATCAATCAATAGTTGGGTATAATTGACAGCTATAGTCTGCTTCATCCAACAATGGCAGAATAGATATTCTTCTCAAGCTCAAATGAAACATTCATCAAGACAGACCACATTCTGGGCCATAAAAACACAGCTTAACAAAGTTAAAGAATACAAATAATTCTCAAGAAAAATTTTAAAATTAAACTAAATAAAAATGAAAAGACAACATATTAAAATCTGTGATAAAGAAGAGGAACCAAGATGGTGGCATAGGTAAACACTTATCTTGCTGCCCTACACAACAATTCCAAAACTACAACTTAATGACAGAATAAACATCCAGAATCACTGGAAAGCTGGCTGAGTGAAAATTCCACAAAGAAAAGTAAAGATAGGACACTGTGACTCAGAGGAGCAGCGGAGGGCAGCTTTGAAGATATTCGCGGAGCCAGAGGTTTAGAGCCGTGCGTGCAAGCCAGCGGAGAGGGTGGTCAGCTGCAAACCCAGCTGGTTTTCTCCAACAGGGAGGGCAAAGGCGTCCCACTGCACTGGTTCCCCAGTTACCGGGGAACCCACACTAAACTGGGCACTGGGAAAACACACTGCAGCCTGGCGCAGCAGAGGGCTGCGAGCTTGTGGAGAGGGGAGCTTGAGGAGAGTGCGAGTAAACTTGGGACAGCAGTTTGCATGTAAACTTGGGAACAGAAGAGCGTGACCACACAGAGAGGACTCCTGACTTGCTCCCTCATTTGGGATACCACTGGACTGCATTGTGTTACAACCCTGGGTGACTCATTTGGGGAGACTCATTTGGGGAGAGGCTGAGTTGTCTGGCAGAGGGTGGAGATTGGCAGCGGCTTTCTCTCAGAGGTGTTTACAGCCATTGCCACACGGCACAGAGACCCTGGTGCTGCATAGGGCGGAGCTGAGGCTGCCTGCTCAGCCTGGAGACTCCACCCATCCAAGCTGACCCTCATAGACAATTGGCCTGGGCTAGTGCTAACAACCCTCCTAGTGCTAACAACAATAAGCTGGGCTTAACTTCAACAATACTGCACAACCCAGAAAGGGCTGCAGCAAGAGTATCCACCTCAGGTAACTGGGGAGGCTGAGCCACTGTCCCTTAAAGGACATCTACCACACAAAGCTAATGGACCAACCCAGGAAAGCAGCCACAATGCAGAGAAATGGAAGGAAATCAGATGTGAAAGAAATGGAGGAAAAACGATGACTAGACATAGAGTTCAAAACCACTGTTATAAGGTTACTCAAGAGGCTCCTAGAAAAGGCTGAGACCTACAAGGAAATAAATAAGACCTACAAGGAAATGAACAAGACCTATGAAGAAGTGAACAAGACCTATGAGAAGATGAAATAGGACCAACCAGAAATTAAGCATACACCGACTGAAATAAAAAATATTATGCAAAGACCTAAAAGCAGTCCAGGTGACCGCAAGATCCAAGTCAAATATTTGAAATACAAAGAAGCAAAATCCACCCAGCCAGAAAAGCAAGAAGCCAAAAGAATCCAAAAAATTGAAGATAGTGTAAGGGGCCTCTGGGACAACCTCAAGCATACCAACATCCGAATTATAGGAGAGCCAGAAAAAGAGAGAGAGCAAGTTAATGAAAACCTACTTGAAGAAATAGGGACTGAAAACTTCCCTCACCTGGTGAAAGAAATTGACTTAAAAGCCCACGAAGTACACAGAACCCCAAAATATAGGAATCTAAGGAGGACTACATGAACACACATCATAATTAAAATGCCAAGGGCAAAAGACAAAGAGAGAATATTAAAAGCAGCAAGAGAAAAACAGTTAGTTACCTATAAGGGAGCACCCATATGATTGTCAGCGGATTTCTCAACAGAAACGATTCAGGCCAGATGGGAGTGGCAAGAAATATTCAAAGTGATGAGTAGCAAGAATCTACAACCAAGATTACTCTATCCAGCAAAGCTATCATTCAGAATTGAAGATCAGATAAAGTGCTTTGCAGATAAGAAAAAGCTAAAGGAGTTCATCACCACCAAACCAATATTATATGAAACGCTGAAAGATATTCTGTAAGAGGAAGAAGAGAAAGGTAAAAATAAAAATTATGAACAACAAATACACATCTATCAACAAATAAATCTAAAAATCAAGTGAATTAATAATCTGATGAACAGGATAAACTGGTGAATATCACAGAATCATGGACATAGGGAGGGAATGGACTGACAATTTTGGGGGAGAAAAGGATTGTGGGAGGTTCAGCAAGAGACTAGACAAAAATCATGCACCTATGGGAAAGGACAGTGTGGGGGAGGATAGGGTGGAGGATGGGGTGGATACCGGGTGGAGGGGAGCTATAGGGAGTAAAAGGGGGAACAATATAATTAATAAACTGAACAATAAAGATAAAAATGTAAAAAATAAAATAAAATAAATAAAATAAAATCTGTGATATATAGTGAAAGCATAACTAAGGGGGAAATTTATGTTTTTGTATACTGTCACTTTGGAGAACAGTTTGGTGCTCTATTATAAAATTAAAGAGACTCATATCATATGATCTAGAAATCATGGCCTTGGTGTTTATGCAATGGAGCTGAAAATTCATGTCCACACAAAAATGTACATAGGTGTTCACAACAGTTTTTTTGTTTGTTTGTTTGTTTTTAAGTAATTGCCAGAACTTGGAAGTGTCTGAGATTTCCTTTAGTAGTAAGTATATAAAATGTGACGCATCCAGACAATGGATTATTATTCAGGCTAACACAAAAAGAGCTGTAAAGCTGTGAAAAGACATGGAGGCACATTAATGAATGTTTCCAAGTACAAGAAGGCAATCTGGAGAGGATGAGTGCTCTATGATTCCAACTATATGACATTCTGGAAAAGGCAAAGCTATAGCGATAGTAAAAACAAACAAACAAACAAATAAACAATAATCAATTGTTGCCAAGGATTGAGAGCAGGGGGAGAGATAAGTAGGTGGCATACAGAAGATTTATAAGGCAGAGAGAATATACTATATGATACCATAATGATGGATACATCTCATAAAAAGCTTGTCCAAACCCACAGAATTTACAAGTAGTGAACTGTAATGTAAACTATAAACTTTAGGTGGTTATAATGTGTCAATGTGGATTCATCAGTTATGACAAATTATCACTCTGTTGGGGGATGTGGATAATGATGAAGGCTAAGCACATGTAGGGGCAAAGGGTAGATGGGAAACATGTTTACCTTCCTCTCAAATTTGTTGCAAACCTAAAACATAAATTCTTAATTTTAAAAATAGGAAGAAAAAATTATATGAGTTATGTAATTTGTTTCTATTTTACAGATAAGAAAGCTAAAGTATAAAATACATCAATTTTTGCAATGTTTTATGATTAATAAGTGGATTGGCAGGATCAACCCATCTCTGATTCCATACCCCATGTCCTCAAATTTGACTTGATTTTCACAAGTGTTAACTCAAAAGGGCATTTTAGACAGAAGGTAAACATGAAAAAATGGTAAGACTTCTTAAAAAAAAAAAGGCTATTTAAGTAAAGGTAGTGAGGGGTGAGGCAGAGTGATATGTGAAGTATGAGACTGGAATCTGTTGGGATCATCTTGTAGGGAGACTTGAATGTTTTGTCAGGAGTCTGCAGACAAAATTATGAGAATGTAGAGAGAATGACAAGTTGAGAGGAAGTTAGGAGATATTTTGGAGATAAAATTTGCCTGGCTAATTGATCAATTGGTATGATACGGGAGGAATGTCTGATGGTGTCGCCCAACTTAAGGAACAAAGGTTGAATAAGTTTGGAAGAAAAAAGCGCTGATGTGTTTACTTTAAATATATCAAGTTGTAGGTGTCTGTGAACATATCCAGGTAGAGATGCTCAATTGGGAATATAGTGTGCGGCTCAGAAACCAGATGAAATCAGGAAGTATAAATCTGAGAGTCACCGGAAGATCAATTTTTAAAAAATGTAGTTCTCTGCAATATTGGAAATGATACTATCACCTGGGGATGGGGGTAGAGGATAGAGAATATAGAACAAATGGAGAAAAAAGCCATATGGAAACTGACCAAATGGAATAGATAAAGAGAGACCCAGTGGAAAGGTTATGAAATAGGGTCAGATAGAAAGAAGGAAAATGCAGGCAGCAAAACAGGAAGTAAAGTGAAAGGAAAAATTTCAGAAGAAAATGGCAGTCCCCGCCATAACTGTGGCAGTGCTGGTTCATGGAACTTTATATGAGTAGGTGCTTATGCAGATACTGATGACCAGGCATTACTTTGTAATTACAGAACTAGTCCCTGTAAAAAAAAATCTTGATTTTCTTACTCTATCTCTATAGTTACTCCTCATTGAGAGAGTCACACAAACTTATAATGTAGAACTTTAAATAATAATTATTAGCATATGTCTTACTCTAGTTAATAGATAACTGCCCTAATTTAAAACAGTTTAGTAGTGAAAAGCCTAAATTATGCAACCTTTTAAAACTGGTTATGCAAAATCAGTTTGTAGAAATCCATGGCTTCTAAAGGATTACAAAAATGAGACTTGCTAAAACTGCCCTGGTGGACAAGACAGCAGGCAACCTCTGTGTTTGCTGAACAGACACTCCTGAAAGACAGAAGTTTTAAAATCTTTGTAATTTTGTTTACAGTTTTTCTACACTGAGGAAATCCTTTACCCAAGGATAATTCAAACATTTTAGCTTTATTTGAAAACCTACAATTTTTATTATTTAGCTCAATTTGTGAAGTTTTACTACTTGTGAAATTTTTTACTCCATTTTCTGTGTGACCCTCCTTCCTCCTTTCCTCCCCTCTTCCCCCCACTTTCACCTCCTCCCAAATTATTTCTTGCCACTCTCCTGGGTTTTGACAGACCATCTCTTCAATTCTGATGACAACATTTCCCATTAAATAACTACACTCTCCCACAGTGCCCCTCACATGTCTGGGAGATTGGCAAATTCTTGTTTAGAGGATTAGAAACAGCTGAAAGTGACATTTAAGGATTCAAAAACAACTTGGTTGGGAAATAAATCTTTGACTGGGGAAAAAATGACTCTCTTTGCCAACAAATAGCCTTATAATTTATCATTTATTGGAAAAGAAGACGACATTTTGAATTACATCAGACTAAAACTGATTACGGATATTAAGCAATGTCGCTATGAGCTATTACTCATCATGTATGTGCAAGCTGAGTGCCTCTGGAAGGGGGGCTGCTGATGAGTCACTGAATATGTTATATTGCACTGTCGTAATTGTTAATGCCATAAACAATGGTATAGGACGGGGTTAGAGCAGATTAAAGAGAATGAAGTGTTTTCTACAGTCTCCTCTGGAAAGAAACAAAACATTATTTCATTGTGACGTTAACTATTGATTTGTGGTTTTGTTTGTTTATAGTTCCTAATGGTTATGATTGCTTCAGAGAAGTATTCATGGCTTATTCATTTCAAAAGCCACCATAAATGATAGCTTAAGCTGTCTAACTTTTGATATTGCTTCTGAAACAAATAGAAGGATTTTGTTTCAGTGTTAGAAAAATAGAAGAAATTCAAGATAGCTAATCCAAGTGCTATCTATGTACCCAAGACCCCAAAAACTTTAGACATTGGTTAAAAATTATAATGACCAAGAGAAATGGGGCAACTCACAGCAGTGAACTTATAGAGCCCTTTCCTATATCCCTTTGGACATTTGTCACTTTTTATGATGTTATATTTACTTCAGATAATGTTTTAGTTACTATACTACTGTATACTAGAAGCATCTCAAAACAGTTGTATCTTACACATTTTTTGCTATCTTGTTAGAACCTAACTCAGTAACTTGTTATATGCTGCATAAAAATATTCATTTATTGCTAAATGAATATCATTAGTCACTATATTTATTGCAACATGTCTCCATTTTCTCAATCCTCTTAAAAACATAAAACCTAGATTACACAATGTTGCATTATGGTGAACTGAAAGTTTTTAGAATGGGTATATGAAATTGTTTACATTTCCCCCACCAGTCTTCAGTTCTTACTAAAGCAATACTGGTAGTGTGTATATACTAGAAGCCCAGTGGATGAAATTTGTACATTGGGGCGGGGGGGCGGGGAGGGATAGTGTCCCTCAGCCTGGCCTGTACCCTTTTCAATCTGGGACCACTTGGAGGATGTCTGACTGCCAGTTTAGGCCTGATCCGGATCGGGCCTAAACTGACAGTCGGACATCCCTTTCACAATCCTGGACCACTGGCTCCTAATCACTCGTCTGCTTGCCTGCCTGATTTCCCCTAACTGCTTCTGCCTGCCACCCTGATGGCCCCCTAACCACTCCCTTGCTGGCCTGATTGATGCCTAACTGCCCCTGCCAGCCTGATCATCCCCAACTGCCCTTCCCTGCAAGTCTGGTCACCCCCAACTGTCCTCCCATGTTACCTGATCTCACCCCCAACTGCCCTCCCCTGTCGGCCCGATCACCCATAACTGCCCTCCCTTGTAGGCCTGGTCCTTCAAAGCTGCCCTTCTTTGCTGGTCTGATTGCCCACAACTGCCCTCCCCTGCCAGCCATCTTGTGGTGACCATCTTGTAGTGACCATCTTGTGGTGGCCATCTTGTGATGATGTCATGGTGGCCATCATGTGATGACATTGCACGATGCCACCTAGGCTTTATTATATAGGATAATTTGCAAAGAGTTTTACTTTTGATGAAGAAACTGTACCTTTTAATGTGTAGAGAAAACATTTTAAGATCATGCCTTTCAAGGGGCTCAGAACTTGCTGTTCAGAATATAAGGCAATACTAATTAAGACCCACAATTCCCTCTGGGTATATCATTAAACATGGGTATTTTTTAAGGAAAAAAAGAGTCTGTTAGTATAAATCTTACAAATGCAAATAGACAATGGATTACAAAAGTCACATGAGCTCATTCTGTTTAGATGAACCTTTCTGCAAATAGCAGGGCTAGCTCTTGAAGGACCCCATGGTCTAGACAAAGACATTTTGAACATCCTCCACCCTCTTTTTTTCTGGATATCCTTCCACAGACAAGGTTTATATCAGAAAGAAAAAACAATAAAAAATAAATGATAAATAAATATCCAGAAATTAACATAAAAAAGTAAAGCCATACAATATAGGATGAAATTTATTTAAAATTTAAAGCAAAACTGATAAAAAGAAAATAGCAAAGTGAAAACAGGAAAGATTAAAATAATAGGTATTTTCTGGTAAGACTGATCTAGAAAAATCAGAAACATCACAAATGAAAAGTATAACTCTACTGGCATGTCAAAAGAATGACACTTCAATGCTGAAATTTCAAGAATTAGTAATAAATTACTTGGATTATACAGAAGATTTATTTTTGGCTAGAAGTTATTTCTCCATGTCTCACTTAATAGCCAAGAATGATTACTATTCATAAACCAAATGTCATTATATTAAAATGACTAAAACTGAGGAATGTGTAAGATTAACTCTCAAAAAATGTTTATAAATGACAAGCTGGATCTTAATAAAGAATCAGCAAACATGAAACAACTAAGTATGAAACATTGGGCGATAAAAATATTTTATTCCTAAGGTCTCTCAAAATCCTAGCTATTGTTCAAGGTCCTTTCAAGGGCTACTTGTTTCATCCTGCTTTCTTTTATCCTTTCCTTTTAGATATGATCTTTTTTTATCCTATGAACACCTATAACATTTTGTGTTTATTATTATGAGTCATAGGCAACCTTTTTCTCCTCATGCTTATTTATACTAATAAAAGCAAAAGCAGCCCTCATGCCCTCACATCATCACAAGATGGCCACCCCCACATTATCATGAGATGACCACCACAAGATGGCTGCCCCCACATTGTCACAAGATGGTCACCCCATGTTGTTACAAGATGGCACCATAAGATGGTTGGCAGGGGAGGGCAGTTGGGGGTGATTGGGCTTGCAGGGGAGGGAAATTGGGGGTGGTCAGGATGGCAGGGGAGTGGTTAGGGACAATCAGGCAGGCAGGAAGGCAAGCAGTCAGGATCTAGTAGTCCAGGATTGTGAGAGGGATGTCTGACTGCCAGTTTAGGCCCAATTCTGCAGGGATTCCTTTGGTATCGGGCCTAAACTGGAGATTGGACATCCCCCGAGGGGTCCTGGATTCAAGAAGGTGCAGACTGGGCTGAGGGACACGCTGCCCCCCTGCACAAATTTCATGCATCAGGCCTCTAGTGGTATTATAAGTTTCTTAATCTATCTGTGAACCCCGAGAAAGAAGAAACCTACTAAGAAGGGCTCCTGGTAGCTAAATGAGTCTAAATTTAAAATACAGAACCTAGCAGCCAATTCTACACAAGGGTTTCTCATGTAACTGCATTTCAGAGAGAGGCCTGCACTGAACTGCCTGTCTGCATTGTGTTTCTGCCATCTGAACTAACCCTTATAAAGGAGTTCCTGGAATCCTATTTTAACCAATAGGACTAAGCTTTCCCCATCCAATCAGAGCTTCACAGCCTTGACAAGCCAGAGCAGCTCTATTCTGATCAATCAAGATAGTTCCTTTTAGACTAATCAAACTTCAAGGATTAGGAGTCCTCATTTGCATGAGGGCAGACCAATCAGAGGCCAGAGGTGGGGACTTCTGTCCATATAAACCAGCTTCCCTTTGTCTCTGAGAGTGCACGTTCCCTTTCTACAGAAGAAGACTGCTTCCATAGCTAAGCTAAAACACTAAAATGTCTTGCCAAAGAAGAGTGCGGCAGAGCAGACTGGCCAGAGCACAGTGGAGCAGACCAGCATAACACAAAGGAGGCCAGTAAAAAAGCAGAGTCAAAGTAGACCATCCAGGAGCAGAGCACAGTTGTCTAGTTGGAGACAGACCTCGCCAGGTTGGGCTGCCTCACAGCTGCACTATATGACAATTGAGCTGTTTTGCACTGAAGAAAGTTTCCTTGTTCACTGCACTCCAAACTGGGGATTTATGTTGGCATTAAATTGAAACCAACTAACCACCATTGGTTGTCACATCTAAGTAATTCTAGTAGTAGCAAAGAGTCAATATTCAGATGTAATTAAAACTTTACATGATAGGTGTTCAATAACTCCATGGGACTGGATCACTAAAAATAGCACTAGTTCTTTGACAGGAATTCTGGGGTATGGAAAGTGACAAAATCTTAGAGAAGGAACAGACTAAAGATACTTTACAAATCACACCAATACTGTCTCTAATGTCAGCGCCCTCTTAGGACACTCCCAATGATTGGCGAAGTGACCTTTGTTGAATGGTCACTTTCTCCCAGGGACAGCACTGGGTGCGTAAATAGAAAGCTAATAATATAAAATGTAAACTCACCCCCCCCCCCAAAAAAAGAGGATATAGTCTAATAGTATAGATAGACAAGTAAATCCCAATGCAAGTACAATATGATGTGGTAAGCAGTAAGCAGTTAGAATTTGTTATAGGAATACATGGCAGGATATCTAAGCAAATGCATGGCAGGATATCTAAGCAAGGCTTGGGTCTGGAAAGTTTTGCAGAAAGAGTAACATTTGAATAGAGTTTTTAAAGAATAAAATTTACAGTTTATTTTTAAATTTCAAACTTTAAAATTTCTAGAGTGGTTTTGGGAATAGGTATGAGAATTTATGAAAGGAACACATGACCTCTAAGAATCCAGAATTTAATCCGAATTTTGATGGAAAGGAAGGAGACAGATAAATGACAAGGTTGGGAAGGGACAGTCTAAGGGAGAGGGTGCAACATGTGCAGACCTTGGAGAGTTTTTTTTTGAAGCAGCTGTCCTGTTTCTTGTTAGCCTTTTGTTTCCAAGCTCTGAATTAACTGCTCCTTCAAATGGGAGGCTTGCAACAGCAGAAATGTATTTTTTCACAGTTCTGGAAGCCAAGCATCTGAAATCAAGGCAGCTGCAGGGCCACACTCTCTCCAGAGGTTTTGGAGGAGAGAATTGTTCTCTGCCTCTTCCTGCTTCTGGTGATCGTGGGCATTTCTTGGCTTCCATCTTCATGTAGCCATCTCCTCTTTTCTCTGTGTCTATATTCTGTGTGTCTCTTATAAGGAAACCTGTAAGTTTGAATTTAGGGACTACTAGACTATTCCAAGATGATCTGCTCATCTCTAGATCCTTTCTTAATTACATTTCCCAAGACTTCTCCCAAATGAGGTCACTTTTACAGGTTTAAGGGATTAAAATGTGGACAAACTTTTGAGGAGCCACCACTCACCCCACTACACTTGGCGATTATTGGTCTGATTTCTAACTAGCATTCATTGTCTACCAGTCTTGCCATGTAGAAGCACTCAATAATGCTGAGTATCTTTTTGTAGGCTTACAATTTAAATCGTATTTGTCTGTCATCTTCCCAGTATCTTCCTACTGTTCTTTACATTTTTATTTTTGGTTACAAATTTAACAATATAATTTGGTTCTAAATTCCTTGGGAAATTAATAAGTTTTGGGGGACATAATTACTTTTAATAGCATTGACACAAAAGCTTACAAACACAGTTACAGGTACTTTTGCCATAGCATCTTTGCCATAGACATCTTTGCTACAAACATATTTGCCACAAACATTTTACCACATCACTAATTAGCCATAAGGAAATTTTACTGTAAAAATGATAAAATAATTGGTTGACAGTTACTTGTTTTTGTTTATTTTTCCACTGAAAAATCAATCAACTGCCATCAGCAGACTTGATGTATTTAAACTAGTTGTCAGTTTGGTTTCATTTTTCCATTGCCAAGTTATCCCAGTTGCTCCTATGCTTCTATTGCATATAAACCTTAGCTAGCCCCCATAATAATCTATGCAGTGATTAGTAGATGTAGTGATGGTATTAAAATAGCATCTCCTCCAGGTGATGGTAATTTGCCCCAAGAGTTGGATTCTTATTTTGAATGCAACACATTGGGAGGAGAAACATAGGCCAAGTGCTGAGTAGTTAGTTGAACCCACTATTTCTCATAAAATGAAGACAAGCACTTAGGTGCAATCCATAAAATAAAATCAGTTATTTGAACATTATTGCCATGAAACATACTTGAACAATTTTTTGAAATTTCTGACAAATTTTATTTCATTTGAACATAAGATAAAAAACCATAGTTTAGTAAATATATCCTGAAAACTTCAACCTGATTTTATTTCGCTCCAGTGCACATACAATTTTTTGAATTTTCTTTTCTGTTTTTTTTTTTTAATTTTGTCTAAAGTTTTACATATGTCTTTGTTTACCCCAATTGACCGCCCATCCCAAAGCCATTCCCACAAATCTCCACAACCCCAATGTCCGTTCTATTGGTTATGCCAATATGCAGGCAAGTCCTTTGGTTGCTCTTTAATCTCTCCCTCCTGCCCCTCGCCCCCCACCACCACTTGTCTCTGGATCTATTCTTGTTCATCAAATTATGTTGATCATGATATCCCACATCTGAGTGAGATCATGTGATATTTATCTTTCTCCTAATGACTTATTTCAATTAGCATAATGCTCTCCAGTTCCATGCATGCTGTTGCAAATGGTAAAAGTTCTTTACCTTTGTTATAGCAGCATAGTATTCCATTGTGTAGATGTACCACACTTTTTTTTTAATTGTGTGTGGTTTTACATTTGTCTTCTTTTTCCCAAACTGACAACCCTACCCCAGCCATTCCCACCCCAGGCAAGCGCCCCACCACTTCAGTTCCTGTGTCCATTGGATATACTAATATGCATGCATACAAGTCCTTTGGTTGCTCTCTAACCTCCCCAATTCCCCTACCACTTGTCTCTAGATCTATTCTTGTTCATCAAATTATGTTGATCATTATATCCCACATATGAGTGAGATCATGTGATACTGATCTTTCTCCGACTGGCTTATTTCGCTTAGCATAATGCTCTCCATTTCCATCCATGCTGTTGCAAATGGTAGAAGTTCCTTCCTTTTTTTTATAGTGGAATAATATTTCATTGTGTAGATATACCACTGTTTTTTTTTAATCCACTCATCTGCTGATGGGCACTTAGGCTGTTTCTAAATCTTAATTATTATAAATTGTGCTGCTATGAACATAGGGGTGTATATATCCTTTCTGATTAGTATTTCTGGTTTCTTGGGATATAGTCCTAGAAGTGGGATTACTGGGTCAAATGGGAGTTCTATTTTTAACTTTTTGAGGAAACTCTGTACTGTCTTCCACAGTGGCTGTATCAATCTGCATTCCTATCAACAGTGCAGGAGTATTCCATTTTCTCCACACCCTCACCAGCACTTGTCATTTGCTGACTTGTTGATGATAGCCATTCTGACAGGTCTAAAATGGTATCTCATTGTTGTTTTGATATCTTGGATGATTAATGACTTTGAGCATGTTTCCACATGTCTCTGGGCCTTCTGTATGTCCTCTTTTGAAAAGTATCTATTTAGATCTGTTCCCTAATTTTTGGTTGGGTTGTTTATCTTCCTTTTGTTAAATTGTTATGGTTCCCTATAAATTTTGGAGATTAAACCCTTATCAGAAATATCATTGTTAAATATATTCTCCTGTGCAGTGGGCTTTCTTATTGTTTTGTTGATGGTTTCTTTCACTGTGCAGATATTTTTTTATTTTGATGTAGTCCCATTTGTTTATTTTCTCCTTAGTCTCATTGCCCTAGGAGCTGTGTCTGTAAAGACATTGCTATGACATATGTCTGCTATTTTGCTGCCTATGGAGTCTTGGAGGATTTTTATGCTTTCCCATCTTACATTTAAGTCCTTTAGCCATTTTGAATTTGCTTTTGTGTATGATATAAGTTGGTGATCTAGTTTCATTCTTTTGCATGTATCTGACCAAATTTCCCAGCACCATTTATTAAAGAGACTATTTTGACACCATTGTAAACTTTTTTTTCTTTGTCAAATATTAATTGAGCATAATGGCTTTGGTCAATTTCTGGGTTCTCTGTTCTGTTCCATTGGTCTATATGTCTGTTCTTGTGCCAGTAACAGTAGGCAGTTTGAGAACCATGGCTTGGTAATACAGCTTGATATTTGGTATTATGATCCTTCCAACTTTGTTCTTTATTCTCAGGGTTGCTGTGGTTATTTGGGGTCTTTTTTTATTATTATTCCAAATGATGTTTTTGGAGACTTTCTTCTAGATCTTTGAAATATGCTGTTGGTATTTTAATGGGGATTGCATTGAATCTGTAGATTGCTTTGGGTAGTATGGACATTTTAATAATGTTGATTCTACCAACCCATGAATATGTTATGTTCTTCAATTTGTTTATTCCTTCCTCTATCTCTTTTTTAAATGTCCTGTAGTTTTTTGAGTACACATCTTTTACCTCTTTAGTTAAGTTTATTCCTAGGTATCTTAATTTTTTTGATGCACGGTAAATGGAATTGTTTGTTTAGTTTCTCTTCCTGTGAGTTCATTATTGGTGTATAAAAAGGCCATATATTTCTGGGTGTTAATTGTGTATGTTGCTATATTGCCTAATTTATTTATTAGGTCTAGAATTTTTTGGATGGAGTGTTTGGGGTTACCTATGTATCATGTCATCTGCAAATAAGGACAGTTTTACTTATTTTTTTCCAATTTGGATGCCTTTTATTTCTTTTTCTTATCTGAACACTATGGCTAGCACTGGAACAGGACTGGTGAGAGTGGGCATCCCTGTCTTATTCCTGTGTTTAGGGGCAATGAGTTTAATTTTGCACATTGAGTATGATATTGGCTGTAGATTTGTCATATAAGGCTTTTATTATGTTGAGGTATGATCATTTTATTCCCACTTTGCTCTGAGTTTTTATCAAGAAAGGGTATTTGATTTTGTCAAATGCTTTATCTGCATTGATTGATATGATTATATGGTTTTGTCTCTCAGTTTGTTTATGTGATGTATCACATTTATTGATTCGCAGATATTGTACCAGCCTTGCATTCCTGAGATAAATCCTACTTGGTCATGGCATATGATCTTTCTAATGTAAGGCTGAATCTGATTTGCTAGAATTTTGTTGAGGATTTTAGTATCTATGTTCATCAAGAATATTGGCCTGTAGTTCTCTCTTTTTGTGGTGTCTTTATCTGGTGTTCAGATTAGGGTAATGCTGGCTTCATAGAATGGCTTTGGAAGTGTGCCTTCCTCTTGGATTTTTTGCAATAGTCTGAGGAGTATAGGTTTAAGATCTTCTTTGAATGCTTGGTAGAATTCCCCTTTAAAGCTGTCTGGACTAAGGCTTTTGTTTGCTGGAAGATTTTTTATTGCTACTTCAATTTATTCGGTAGTTATTATACTATGCAGGTATTTTTTACTCTTTTTTTATTGAGTTTTGGGAGCTTGTATGTTTCTAAAAATATGTCTGTTTCATCTAAGTTGTCCATTTTGTTGGAATAGAATTGTTCATAGTATTTTTCATAATCATTTGTATTTCTGTGGGATTGGTTGTTACTTCACCTCTTTCATTTCTGATTATGTGTTTTGGGTCCTCTCTCTTTGTTTCTTGGTGAGCCTGGCTAGAGATTCATCAATCTTCTTTATCCTTTCAAAGAACCAGTATTTGGTTTTGTTGATCTTTTGTATTGTTTTTTGGCCTCTATGACATTTATCTCCACTCTAATCTTTATTATTTCCTCTTTATGCTGGGCTTTTCTTGTTGCTCTCTTTATAACTCTTTGAGTTGTAGGGTTAGATAATTTTTAAAATATATATATTTTATTGATTTTTTACAGAGAGGAAGAGAGAGGGATAGAGAGTTAGAAACATCAATGAGAGAGAAGCATTGATCAGCTGCCTTCTGCACACCCCCTACTGGGGATGTGCCTGCCACCAAGGTATGTAAACTGACCACAATTGAACCTGGGACCGTTCCGTCTGCAGGCCGATGCTGTATCTACTAAGCCAAACCAGTTTCTGTACGTTAGATAATTTATTACTATTTTTTTGTTTTGTTTTGTTTTTTGAAGTAGGCTTGTAGAGCTATGAACTTTCCTCTCAAGACTGTTTTCACTCTGTCCCATTGATGTTGGATTATTGTGTTTTCATTGTCATTTGAGCCTTGATGCTTTTTCTTTCTTTTTTGATCTCTTTGGTAACCCAATCATTGTTTAATAGCATGTTTTATTTTTTAATTTTTTATTGCAGTTGATTTTTAGTTTTATGCCATTGTGACCTGAGAAGATGCTTGGTATGATTTCTATCTTCTTGAATTTGGAAAGACTTTTCCTCTGCCCCAATATGTGGTCTATCTTTGAAAATTACCCATATACACTTGAGAAGAAATGTATATTCTGTTGCTTTGGGGTGAAATGTTCTGATGATGTCAATTAATTGCATCTGTTCTAGTGAATCATTTAGGATTGAAGTTTCCTTGCTGATTTTTTAAGAGGATTTATCCAGTAGTGTTAGTGGGTATTATAGTCTCCTACTATGACTGTATTGTTGTCACTCTCTCCCTTAATATCATCCAGGGTTTTGTTTTTTTTAATGTATTTGGGTGCTCCTATATTGGGTGCACATATATTTACTAGAGTTATATTTCTTGTTGAATTGCTCCCTTTAGTATTATAAAGTGGCTTCTTTATCTCTTGTTATGGCTTTCACTTTGAGGTCTAATTTGTCAGATATAAATATTGCTAGCCCGGATTTTTTCCAATTTCCATTCACCTGAAAAACTTTTTTTCATCCCTTTACCATCAGTCTGTGTGAGTCCTTTGTTCTGAGGTGGGTTTCTTATAGCAGAAGATATATGGGTTATGTTTTCTTATCCATTCAGCTACCCTATGTCTTTTGATTGGGGCATTTAATCCATTTACATTTAAAGTTATTATTGATAGTTACTTATTTGTTGCCATTTTTATTCTTTACCCCTATGTTTCTTCTTCACTTCCTCTTTCTTTCTTTCTTTCTTTCTTTCTTTCTTTCTTTCTTTCTTTCAGCAGACCCTTTAGCATTTCTTGCATTGACAGTTTGGTGGTAATAAACTGCCTTAGTCCTTTTTTGTCTGTGAAACTCCTGATTTCACCCTAAATTTTGATTGATTGCCATGCTGGGTACAGTATTCTTGGGTCCAGACTCTTCCTTTGCATGACTTTGTGCATTTCATTCCATTCCCTTCTGGACTGATGTGCTTTTGTTGAGAAATCAGTTGCTAGTCTGATGGGAGATTTTTGTAGGTAACTTTCTATATCTCTTTGGCAGCATTAATATTCTTAATTTGTCATTGGTGTTTGTCAATTTAATTATAATGTGTCTTGGTTTTGGTTTTTTGGGGTTCATCTTCTTTTGGACTCTGAGCTTCTTGGACTTATGTGTGTTTTCTTTTCCTTATATCAGGGAAGTTTTCTGTCATTACATCTTCAAACAGGTTTTCTATTTCTTGCTCAATTTCTTCTCCTTTTGGTACTCTTATAATGTGTGTGTTGTTTCATTTCCTGTTGTCACAAAGTTCCCTTAGGCTTGTGATGGTGAACCTATGACACCTGTGTCAGCACTGACACGTGTAGCCATTTTCAATGACATGTGGCTGCATATAGAGAAGTATGAGGCTGCATGCAGAGAAGGACATTTCATCCTCAGCTACTGCACAGCCAGGTGCAGTAACTAAGGATGAAACACTTGCTGTAGTGTAGTGTAGACACTATGCCTGAGGTCTATAGTCCAAAACAACAGAACTCCGGCAGAGAGCATTTAGTTCTGGGACTTCCGGTTAGGCCATTAGGGGATCTTTGATCTCACTCCCGGCTAGCAGGGAGCAGCAGAATGCTGTGGGGGACACATCTCTGGGGGCCCTGTGATTGCCATTACCAGCAACCACATAACCACAGCAACCATCATCCAATTTACTGTTCTGGGATGTCACGGATTTCTAATTGATCACCATTACTGAGATAAGTGAGGGGGAGGCTGGGAGAAGCGAGGGCCTGTGCTATGGGTGGCGTTTCCTGCCATTAGAAATAGCAGCACCATTTTAATTTATATAAGGAATGCCATTTTGCAGCATAGTGCAGACTCCATTTCACCACTATTACTGTTGTGCATCCTTATTAATCCCTATTTCTGCTTACTAACTCTGACCTTTCCTAAACACAGTTGCATGTGCCATCTTGTGGTCAGTTATGCTAGTTAACCCCTAATTGCCTGGAGGGCTAACAGGCTATCTATAATTCTATCTTCTGTCACTGTTCGCCTGATGGAGAACTCAAAAAATAAAAAAACAAAGTTAGGTAAAGGAAGTGGTAGCAGCAGTAGCCAACCCATGTCAAGGGACATGGACCAAGATATATGGCATTATAGAGAAAAATGGCAGGTAATTTTTCCTTCTATGTACTGAAATGGTAGTAAGCAGGATGTGGAATATAAATAGACATTTTGAAACTAATCATTCCCAGCTCTTGAAAAAAAGTGAGGATGAAAGGAAGGAATACATTTCCAGGCAGCTACACCTTTATAAGAGCCAATCTAATTCCATTCTTAAATTTATAAAAGGCTCTACAAATTTAACATCTGCAAGTTTGAGCATTGTTCACTCCATAGCTCAGCATAGAAAAGCCCTCAATAAGGGAGAATTTATTAAAGAAACTCTCCTAAGATGTGCACAAGTTCTATTTCATGATATGCAGAATAAAGATGCAATTATTAAGAGAATATCTGAGTTACCACTCAGTAGAAATATCATAAAAGACTGAATAATGGGAATGAACACAAATGTACAACATCAATTAAAGAGAGACATAAGTAATTGTAAATATTTTTTTATCTCTCTTGATGAAACTACTGACGTCACATCACATGCTTGGTTGGCCATTATTGGTCAATATTCTGATGGTCTTACAATGAGAGAAGAGTTGATAACATTGGTATCAGTGCCAACAAGTACATCAGAAAGCGAAATATGTAAGGTTGCTATACAAACATTCTGTGACCTAAGCATTGATATCTCTAAAGTTGTGTCAGTGACGACAGATGGGGCACTAAACATAGTGGGGGGGGAAAAAAGCAGACACACCACCTGAGTTATGCTCGGTTTTTGGTGAATTTTGACACACCAAGCTCAAACGGTTGCCCATAAGTGCCCTAGGCTCTCCTCCCGTTTTTAAAGGTTTTTTCTAGATGCTGCTCTGCTTGGGTATTTTTTCCTAACTCGTATTCTAGCTCACTGATGTAGTCCTCCCCTTCTTCTAGTCTAGTGTTGATGTATTCTGTTGAGTTCTTTATTGCAACAATATCATTTTTCATTTCTTCTTTGTTCTTCATTTCCTCTTGGTTCTTACACATATTGTTGAATTTATCTTCCATCCTTTTCAGTGTCCTTATACCATTGCTCCAAATTCTTTATCTGACATATTGCTTTCTTTCATTTGTTTACTTTGTTTTCCAATGATTCTTTCTTTTCTTTTGTATGCAGGCTGTTTCCTTGTCCCCACATGTTCTCTCCTTTGTTGGTGTCTGATTATGTTGTTCTCCCTCTCCTGGGCTGACTTCCTCTAGTTGATATCTGACCTTTCTGTCCATAGATTACCTCACCAGCTGTATTTAACATACCAATTTTTGGTGTATATTATTGAATTCAGGTGCACCTTCTATCTGCGCTGTGAGAAGGCACAGGGCTCCTCCACATATTCACACTGCTTTGTCTCCCTCTGGACAGACTTCCTAAGCACTTGGTGTTGGGGAGTCAGAAGTTCCGGTTTTTTTGGGTTCACAGCTGTAGCAGCTGGTCCTTGGCAGTTGTAGTTGCAGCGTCCCAGCCCCACATGTCCATGCATTCTCCTTTCATTCTCTCGTTCACAAACTATTTTGCAGCCTGCTAGCCTATAGGCAGCCATGTTGGATCTCTCTACTTGAACAAGTTTTAAATGTATTCAAGTATTTTGTATTTTTAACTGTGTTGTGTGCTTTGTAATGTTCTTCTCTCATTTTTTAGGATTTTATATTTTTTGTAGCAAAATTGCCTTATGGCCAATTAGTTAGGTGGAAAAATATTTGTGGCAAAATGTTTGCAACAATGATGTCTCTGGCAAAGATGCTTATAGTGAAAATACCAGACATGGACAATTGCATTGTGAAGCAATTTGCTTTTGAAGAGTCAGTATATTGTCTCTGAATTCTTTGAGAAATTATGCTATTTTGATTAAATAATTTGATTCTAGAGTCTGTCACTAGAAATGAAAAATTTTCTCTATTTTAATTAGGCAATGAGTGCATTTGAAAATGATATTTTACTTCCCACGAGGGAGCACTATCTCTTGTTATGTGGAAATGTGTAAGTTTTTTTTTTTTCAAGCAAAGAAACTGCCACTACAAATTTTTAGAAACCAGGTCAGTTTTTGTTTCAACTTCAATGTTAAATCTTGTGTAAGAAAATATTTGTGTTGTGGGTAATCTATAGAAGAGTGAATATGAAAGACTGAGTGTGTATTCTGAAAGACATGACCTTCATTATTTTTAAAGTATATATTTTTTTTGTTTAGAAGCAAAATATGCGTTTTGAAAAAAAATTTGAAATGCTAAAAAGCTGCACAACTAAGTGTAATATATGAGATTTAATTATAGTGATTACTAAGAGTCCCATATTACATATGTACATAATTGGTCAACCCTTTTATTAATTGATCAATTTTTGTTAAAAATGTCTAGTATCCTTTGTACAGATGAGTGATGATACAAATGGATGCTCAAAAGCATATATTTGAGATAAATCCATGCTTTGCCCTTAGCAGTTTATTTTCTAGAATCATGGCCCTACTCTATGGCTATATCATGCCATCCTAAAGGGGTACTTCAGATTGTTGGTAATTTAATTAATTGCTGGTTGAATTGAATATTTGAATACTCTTTTCTACTGCATCGCATGAGAAAAATAATAAAGATTATTTGTCTTTGTTCCTGGAATGTGCCCTTCTTTACATTCTTCAGCATCTTTCCTCCTTAGTTCACATTTTGGTGAAGAGTCACATCTCAAGTATCATGTCAAATTGCTTGGTCTTATCTCTGTATATTTAAAAAATTGAAGTTGTAGATTTCAGAACTGAAGAATTTTCAAGAAGCCATCCCATAGCTGAAAATCTCCATTCATATAGGTTCACCAAGCTTGTATTGTATGTCTCTGTCACTTGAGCTACAGTAGATTGGACCAAAGATAGAACTTTTCTGTGAGCTGGCCAGAGTCCTCAAGGTGCCTAGCACAGGACCTTTGCCCTAGCTATATGCACAAGGACTAGCAACCTTCAGCTGACTCTCTTTGGGGCAGCTTGAATGAGAGATCTAGGAAGTTAGTAAAGTGCAGAGTGATTCAGGCTTGGAGAGAGAGAGAACAAAGCAGTGAGTAGATGTTTTGAGAGACCAAAATCATAAGCAAGCAGAAGGAATAAGTAAGTCGAGTGGATGATGAGCAAAGAATAGGGAAGAAGTAAGTTGGTATTAAAGTAGCAAAAATAAGCAATTGAAGAAAGTAGTAGATACACAGGAATTGCAACATGGCCCAGAAATAAAATTTCTGTTTTTGCCCTGAAATTATTGTCAAACTGTCAGAGCTGGTGTAGTCAGCCGCATGCAGTGAATGGCATTCCAGTTCTCTGTGACCTAGCTGTGTGTTTTTGAGACAGCATCCAGTTTTTCATACTTGCCCATATATATCATTAACTAACATGCCCGGAACCTACTCTGTATTTGCATCCCAAAGAGCCTAAAAAACATGATGCCCTCAGGATCAAGCAAAGACTACAGGTAGGAAAAATTGAAATGAAATATGCATTTATAATTTTGACACTGAAATATAATCATTTAACAGTATTTTTATTTCATCGACTGTATGCCAGGCCACATGCTCTGGTGCTTGATACATGAGCAGAGGACATGTTGTGGAAAAGGCAGTTCTTGAAGCCAGAAAGCCTCTTTTGATTCTGGGATTGAGGCGCAAGTGACTGCTCTCAGGTTTGGACTACCTAGAAGGTAATTTGATTGTTCAGTGACTTTTCAGATAGCTGGGATTTTTTCACCTTTAGAAGTGAAAGCCACAGGAGAGGGTTGCCCCAGCAACCTTACTTTGTGTCTTATTGAGGTATTTCTACTTTGTGTTGTTAAATGCCATCACTTTGCCCCTGCTGAACAGTCAAAAGAAATTTGTGCATGATTGTCAATCTGGCATCTTATAATCATTTTTAAATATTATATCAAATGTGATGGAGAAGAGGAAATAGTTGTGTTAGTTTCCTAATATGCTGAGGTTTTCTCTGTGGGATCTAACACCTATTTCTATTATTTGAACAATGTAAGTGCACATCGTCTGTTCCATGTTATATGTATCCTCTTTGAATCCAGGCTTCTTTCTTCACAGAGAGAAAAATATTGCTTCATTGTCTTGCTTAGATCATTTTCCCCTTAGCAGTTGAAGGACATCTATTTGCATTTATTAACTAAATTTGGGAAATTGTCCCTCTTCTGTGGCAATAAATGGCTTAGCTATGCCTAATGGGGCAGAATGTCTTCTTTGTTACGTGTGATTTTATTTTGTATCTCCTCATTAAATTTTGGGCTACAACAACTGTACTGTTGAGCACAATGCAAGGAACTTCTAGATCCCTGGAAGTTATAATAAAAACCAAAATAAGAAAATGCTATTAGTCACAAATAATTATAATTTAACCATTTCCAATGACAATTTCTAGTAACAGATATTGTAGTAAAAGAAAAAAAAAAAGAACATAGGGTTTGAAATGAGAAGACAGGGCCTAAACTTCTAGTTCTACTATTTCCCCCCAAATGTGGCCTCTGCAGTTCCTAAGCAGCTCAGGTGCCTCCTAGGTAGGGAATTAGCAATGTTTACATACTTCTGTCTCCCAAGCAGGGCAGATCTGAAGTTCAAAGAAAGGAATTTTGTGGAATGTGCTGTGCAAATGAAAAAATCTGTTCAAAAGCAAGGTAACTAGGGTAACTGTGTGACAAGAAGGCAGGATTCGGTATTTGGTTCCTTGTAAGCATTATCATGGCCGGGCGAGAGTGGTGCAGACAGAAGAGAAAGTGCTCAGAATGAAACGTTCACAATGCCCAAGAAACAAAATGACAGCTAGCAGCTCCTTTGGACTCTACTATTTACATACATATTTCTCTGTATGAAATTTTCAGATTGATCTTGGGGGCAACAATGCAGCTTTGTTCATTCCATTCATCTCTCAAAAATATTGATAGAAATGAGCTGAATTTAACAAAGTGAAATAGTAGCAATTTAGCTTAAGACTTGAAGACAAAGACAAGATGACAAATAAGATTCATTTTCCCTGCTTCCTTTCTGCTTTTCTCTTATTAATGTGAGTAATTTGTATACATTATATCTTAAAAGAAATAATTATAGTAATCAGAATCTGATGTTTTACTAACCATGAATTTTGAGAAGCTATTTATTCCTTCTGGCATCAATTTAATTTTAAGTAATAAGTATCTTTACTTTAATCTATCGATTAGATAGCATATAGTTAGTGACACTAAGCAACAACATCCTGTGTTCAATATGAAATGTATAGAAGTTGCTAATATAGACTACTAGAGGCCCACTGAATGAAATTTTTGCATTGAGGGTGTATGTCTCTCAGCCCAGCCTGCACCCTGTCCAATCTGGGACCCCTCAGGGGATGCCCTCTCACAATCCAGGACTGCTGGCACTTAACCACTCGCCTGCCTACCTGCCTGCCTGCCTGCTTGATTGCCTCTAACCACTCTGCCTGCCAGCCTGATCACTCTCTAACCACTCCCCTCCTGGCCTGATTGACACCTAACTGCTCCCCTGCTGGCCTGAGTGCCCCCAATTGCCCTCCCCTGCCAGCTTGTTCACCTCAACTGCCCTGCCCTGCAGGCCTGGTCATCCCCAACTTCCTTCCCTTGCAGGCCTGGTGTCCCTCAACTGCCCTTCCCTGCCAGCCATCTTGTGTCGACATGGGATGGCCATCTTGTGCCAGCCATCTTGTGATGATGTGAGATGGTCATCTTTTGATGATGTGGATGTGGCCATCTTGTGATGACATGGGAGCAGCCATCTTATGACAACATGTGGGAAGGCTATCTTGTGATGACATGGGGTGGCCATCTTATAAAGGCATGAGGGTCAATTTTGCATATTACCTCTTTATTATATAGGATAATATAGGCAGAAGTAGTTCTGATTTGAATGAGTTATGCATAAAAATTCCTGGGAAAGGATGAATTTAAAAAATATACCCTTTGTAATAAAAAAAAATGGGGAGCAGGTATTTTGTTTTTCAGGGACCTTTTTTCCTCGGTGTGAAAAAGTTTTGGGGGACTAGTGACTGTTTAGGATACAGAGGAATGCTAGACTGCCAACCCAGTAGATATTCCAAAGAGCGGGGAAATAGAGTGAGGAGTGGGGACTCCATCATTCTCTTGTTCTTTGGGGTGTAGAGTCAAAGGAGTAGGTTCACATTTGGATCTAATTCTCACCTGTGGAACAGAATGTCTTCTTTGTTACGTGTGATTTTATTTTGTATCTCCTCATTAAATTTTGGGCTACAACAACTGTACTGTTGAGCACAATGCTAGGAACTTCTAGATCCCTGGAAGTTATAATAAAAACCAAAATAAGAAAATGCTATTAGTCACAAATAATTATAATTTAACCATTTTAAGTAAAACATCATTTACTTAAAATCTCATTTTAAATGCCCCATTCCTCCATTAGCAAAAACTTTAGAACATGTATTAATGATTAAAAAAATATTACCCTAATATATGATATTTTATATGTTTTAAAATTCTGATCATTCCCAAATAAAAAGTGAAACATCTCAGGGTAGACAGGGTGTGAGGAAGGAGGAGAAAGGAAACTCTTTTCACCAAGGACATTTCCCCAGGTGGTTCTGTAGAGCCTAAAGCATCTGAGCAAGGTGGTTTCATTTTTTTCTGCTGCCCAGAAGGCAGTCTTAGATATATATTTTCAAATGAAAGTGTTAGAGGGTTCCTAAGGTCCCTTCTAACTAACTTTCTAGGACCAAATATTTCCAAATTTTTCCCTTGGCTTTATTAAAGCCCTTGCTTGTGTAGGTTTGAAGGATCCACCTGATTTCTCTCCCAGCTACCTTTCTCTTCTTCTGAATACCAGTATGACCAGCTGACTCTAGCTTACTGTAAGGAAATGGCCAAACACTTAGAAATGGGCAAAAGAGATAGCTGGCGTCCTCTCCCCTGGCTGTGCTGGCATTGTCTAGCTGACCTTCAGGGGATTATCGGATTCTATAGAATTTCACCTCTGCTTGGTTTTCACTGACTGGGCTATTTTGCAGCTTTGTAGGGGTAGAATGGAATTGTAGAAAATTGAGTGTAATGCACATGATTCTTATTCATATAATATTAATGATCTTTATCTAGTAAGTATACAAATGATTTCTGACCTATAGAAACCGTTATCCCAAAAAGTATTTTATTGTCTTATGGAATATTAACCCTGTTTGTATTTGTTAGCAAATTCATTTCCACATTTTTGATTGCCTGATTTTCAAATTCTTCAATTCTCCAATTCTCCAATAACATATTATTGATTCTCCATTTACGGTATATAAAAATAAATAAAATCTTTGTCATGTTCAATTTAAGTGAGTTATGTTATTATTATTTTGAAAATTATACTTGAGCAGCAATTTAGCTAATGAAAGGTGTGCTTGTGTGTGTGTGTGTGTGTGTGTGTGTGTGTGTGTGTGAGAGAGAGAGAGAGAGAGAGAGAGAGAGTTATTAACACATTACTTGATCATTTGTTGACATTTATAACCATAAGTAATCTGTTTCCTCCACTGGGGTTTAGCTGTGCAGTTTGTCTAATTTAGAAAGTTTATCATGGCCTCAGTGAACTTCTTTGCAGTTTTGCTAGCATTTAATGTAATTATGGGATAATAATTACCATTTGTAAAAACTTCTGAGCATAGAAATGCTAGAACAAAACCTGTCTTCAAACTAAAGGGAGATTGTGAAACAGCTAGTAGGTTCCATTGTCATTTCCTCCCTCTCAAGATGTTCAGTTCTTGAATCTTTTCCTTGCCTAGATGAGGCCATGGCTTTACAGGAGTGCCCTCGGTATGGGAAGAACTGCTGAGATACTGGCATGAGATAGTTTGTGCTACCTGAACTTGAGAAATCTGAAAGAATTTTCTTCCCACGCAGAAATGCTGCTGCTCATTAGGAAGTGCTGCGGAAAACAATGTAATTCCAATTCAATACTAGTCTTTCCTGAACTGCAAAGGGCTTTAACCTTTGTTTTCACTCCAGGCTTTCAAATAAATCGGTATGAGATAATTATCCCTTATATTTTTGAATCAAAGACATTGCTGGTTCAGCTAATCTAACAAACAGCAAGGGTTCATGCTCAGTCCCAGCTAGATACAGATATAGCTGAATCCATCTCAATTCAATCCAATCTACATTTCTCCTTACTGTGTATCAATACTGTGTGTATCTTGTATAATCTATATTCTCATCTGGGGATAGGCATGAATTACAAATTATTCTCCCAAACCACTATTCACCTTCTACTAATAAGTTTTTTATTTACATATTGGATATGAAAAGTCAACTCTTACTGAAATGAAAACTCCCAAAATAATATTCCAATGTGGCAAGGCTGATAAAGTGAAAAGGTTGCAAGGGAGAGTCTATTTTTCTTTACTAGGATGACAATAAGATATATAAATTGTATATTGCCAAATCCTAAATAAATTGAATGTGTGGAATCAATTTTTTTTATTAAGTAGACATATTTTTGTTTTGAAATCTTAGAACATTATCTTTATTGTGTTTATTTATTTTCTGTCTTAACAAAGTAGAAAGCAAATCTTACTGTGTTTTGATTACTGTGATCTTATAGTGTTTTTTATTATTATCCTGAGCACCAGTGATTATTAAACAGTGATCCCTGGGAAGGCAGCAGGATAGGAGTCTGAGCAGAATCCAGGGCCACTATAAAACAACAGATTTCTCTAGCGTTGTGCAGTGCATTCTCTAGTGTAAAACCATATCTTTCATTTCTGAGGATTGCTGAGTCTAGCAGCAAGAACTGGGCTCCAAACAGAATGAAAGTGTGATCCCTCTTGAGATGGTAAGATATCAGAAACTTCTAGACTGACCATATCAATACAGTCTGCTTCCTTCCCCTAGCCTTGTGCAAGACTTGTTCGTACTAGCTCCTAAGCTAATGAGGAAGGGATGTAATATCCCTAGGGAAAAATGCATTCCTATCCTGATAAGGTTAAATAATTATTTGTTGTTGACACAGCTGAATAGTAATTTGCTTTGGACAACATTGCTAATCTCTTCTCTCATAGAGGTATAAAGACGCTTTCCCATCCCTACCTGTCCCCACTGTCCACTGATCTAGAAGGCCTGACCAAATAGTCAGCCCCATGCAGTGGTGTTATTGGTTGAATGCCATACTATGTATGGGAAATGAGGAGAGCTAGGAGAGTTGCACGCCCAACCATGAGCCCACTGCAGGCTCTCGTGCTCTTTGCAGCACTCTTACTGCAGATAAGCTCTTGCTTATATCTTTTTAAGAAAAGACTCTGTATTCTTTGCCTGTTTGTTGGAACTTTCTGTCAGTCACTATCTCCCTGAGACAACCACCCACCACTGGAATTCAAATCAACAGCAGAAGCATCATCTACATCCTCCCAATAGGAAGTTTCATTGTCATTTTTTTCTAATTCTAAAAATAGAAAATGAGGAAGTAGGAAGCAGAGAAAAAGAGCCTTTTTATTTAACTGTAAAAATTAGTTAGATTCCTGTTAATGGAGGTTTTACATACTCTGTATTTTTCTTTCTTTTCTCTCTTAAAAAAAGTATCTATGTAAGACTGACACTGGCACTTGCAGCTCATAATTATGGCCTTCTCTTCAGTGATATACGACATTGGTTTGCCCTCTTCAAGTAGTAAATCATGACAGGATTTTCTCTCCTCAATTTCTTTAGTATGATGCCCAGCATTTGGCTGGACATGTAACATAATTTTGGATATGTGTTTTTATTATGAGACAATTTAGAACAAGCTATTTAAATTTTAAGTTTTGGTATCTACGATAAGGAAAACATAAATAATTGTGAGTAAAATATTTTAAGGAACTTATGTCATGGGATTATTGGTTGTATTAATTCATGTACATAGTTTAATATACATGGCAGGGCAAATAGCAGATAACCAATAAAAGGTAGTTGTAGTTATCAATATTATAATTAACAAACATAAGTTGAACATGCAAGGATTAGCCTTAACAGCTTAAAACTAGGTGTGATGGAGACCTCACAGGGGAATGGTTGTATCCCAGAGGAGAAAAGAGCAGCTTAGAGTTGGAATATGACAAAAATTAATGGTTTCAACTTATTAGGTATTAATATATGTCTTTTATCTTCATCTCATTGAATCTTTATAATATTTTAAAGGAGTTATATTCCCCATTTTTAAAACTTTGTATTTTCGAAGAGTTTTAGATTTATAAGAAAATTGAGAAAGAGGTACACAGATTTCCCATATACTCCCTGCCCCCACAAATGCTTGCCCAGGGTCTACAGATAATAGGTGCTAGAGCTGGTCAATGGGGATCTACACCTGTCAGTTAAGAGCCCTATCTTTCCCTTTTTCAACTTGCTGAATGAAATGAGGCCCACAAAAGATTTCTTCACTCAGGATGTAAAAAGAAAAAATGAATAAGCTCTCCACAATCTATACCTATTGATACTCTTCAATTCTGACTTCCATTTTCAAATGTCAAAAAAATATTGTTTGAGTTCACTGATGAAAATTTGGAATACTATCCATGCCTAAATAGGAGAGGAGGCATCTTACCATGCGAAGAGGAGAAAAGTTGTGAAAACAAAATGATCAGCCAACTTTCTCCGAAATAGAATTTCTCCCATTATTTCAGTCTTCATGGCTATGTTGTTAAATTTCTACTGCACTAATACCCCATTCTCTAGCACTCTTTTTTTTAATCTTTATTGTTCAATTTATTAATTACGTTGTTTCCCCTTTTTTTTATCCCCCTGTATCTCCCCTCCACCCTGTACCTATCCCACCCTCCACCCTCACCTCCCCCTCCCCAGTGTCCTCTCCCATTGTTGCAAGATTTTTATCCAATCTCTTGCTGTACTTCCCACAACCCTTTTCTCCCCAAGAATTGTCAGTCCATTCCCTCTCTATGTCCATGTTTCTGTTATATTCACCAGTTTATCTTGTTCATCTGCCTATCAATTCACTTGATTTTTATGTTCATTTGTTGATAGACGTGTATTTGTTGTTCTTAATTTATATTTTTACCTTTTTCTTCTTCCTCTTCTTAAAGAATATCTTTCAGCATTTCATATAATATTGGTTTGGTGGTGATGAACTCCTTTAGCTTTTTCTTATCTGCGAAGCTCTTTATCTGATCTTCAATTCTGAATGATAGCTTTGCTGGATAGAGTAATCTTGGTTGTAGATTCTTACTATTCATTATTTTGAATATTTTTTGCCACTCCCGTCTGGCCTGCATCGTTTCTGTTGAGAAATCCGCTGACAATCGTATGGGTGCTCTCCTGTAGGTAACCAACTGTTTTTCTCTTGCTGCTTTTAATATTCTCTCTTTGTCTTTTGCTCTTGGCATTTTAATTATGATGTGTCTTGGTGTGGTCCTCTTTAGATTCCTATATTTTGGGGTTCTGTGTACTTCTTGGGCTTTTAAGTCAGTTTCTTTCACCAGGTGGGAGAAGTTTTCAGTCACTATTTCTTCAAGTAGGTTTTCATTAACTTGCTCTCTCTCTTTTTCTGGCACCCCAACAATTCAGATGTTGGCATGCTTGAGGTTGTCCCAGAGGCCCCTTACACTATCTTCAATTATCTGAATTCTTTTTGTTTCTTGCTTTTCCAGCTGAGTGGATTTTGCTTCTTTCTATTTCAAATCTTTGACTTGGTTCTTGTGGCCCTCTGGACTGCTTTTAGGACTTTGTGTAATATTTTTTTATTTCAGTGTGGGTATGCTTGATTTCTAGTTGGTCCTTTTTCATATCCGTGAGGGTCTCCTTGATATCCTCAGAGGTCTTGTTCATTTCCTTGAGGGTCTCATTCATTTCCTTGTAAGTCTCATTCATTTCCTGGTTGGTCTTGTTTATTTCCTTGTAATTCTCATTAAGTTCATTGGCCTTTTCTAGGAGCCTCTTGAAAAGCCTTATAACCATGGTTTTGAACTCTATGTCTTTGTTGTCTTTTCTTCTCCATTTCTTTCACACCTGATTTCTTTCCATATCTCTGCATGTTGGCTGCTTTATGTGGTGGCTATCCTCAAAGGGACAGTGGCTCAGCCTCCTCAGTTAGCTGAGGTGGGTACTCTTACTGCAATCCTTTATGGGTTGTATAGTATTTTTGAATTTAAACCCAGCTTGTTGTTGTTAGCCCTAGGAGGGTTTGACCTCCAGGCCAATTGGCTGTGAAGGGAGACTGTGTTCAGGTTGGATGGGCCGAGTCTCTGAGCTGCGCAGGCGGCCTCAGTATCAGCAACGTCCTACGCGGCGCTCGCGGGTCTCTGTTGGATGGGATGGCTGCAGACACCTCCAAGAGAAAGCCGCTAGTCTCTTCCCCTTGCCAGACAACTCTGCCTCTCCCCAAATGAGTCTGCTCCCCCAAAGTCTAGCCCAGGGTTGTAAAATATATGGTTTCTAGGACCTGGAGACAAGTTTCCAGGGGGCAAGTTGCGGGTTTGTGTGACACTTGTGCGCGAACTTCTTTTCCCCGCCTCCAGGTTTCTCCTCAGACTAGGAGACCTCTGCCGCGCCCCGCTTCCAGGGTGCATCCCCCGGACCTCATCTGGCACTGGGGAATCTGTGCAGTGGGACATCTCCACGTACCCCATATCTCGGACCTTGCCTGGCGCTGGGGAATCCGTGTAGTGGGACGTCTCCGCCCTCCCCATTGGCGAAATCCAGCTGGGGTTGCTGCTCCAGCCCCAGCCCTGGCGCACGTGACCAGCACGGCTCCTAACCTGTTTCCGTCTTCAAGGCTGCGCTCCTGCCGCTCTTCTGAGTCTCAGTGTCCCACCTTTACTCTTATTAGTGGAGTTTTCACTCAGCCAGCTTTCTGGCGATTCTGGGTGATGTCTGTTCTGCTGTTATGTTGTAGTTCTTAAATCGTTGCACGGGGCAGAACAATAGGTGTTTGCCTATGCCGCCATCTTCTTCTCTAGCACTCTTAAAACTATATCCTTGCTAATTAGAATTTAAAAATAGAGTTGGAAATGGTCATAGATCACATGCATAAATTTAATTTTTTATAGACAGAGAAATAGTACTTCTTGTTTGTTGGACTCATTTTTTAAATGAGATTATAGTTTCATTGAGGGCAGAGATTATGTCTTACATTTAGAGCCCCTTCCTGCTTTCCCCACATACACACTGTAAGTGTTTAGTACATGGTAGATATGCAAAATATAAGCTCATTCATATTTTTACTTGGAAAAATATATAGATAAACAGAAGGATTTTTTCTTTGTTTTTAAATCTGTAGGATGTCTTGCTACCTTGCTCTGGGGATATCTGTGTTTCACTCAGGACACACAGAGAGCCAGTGTGATGTGTATTATGGTCTCCCAAATGTCCTGCTGTCTTTGTTCAACAGGCACACTGGGGGTCCTCTTATATCTCAATGTTTGTCTGCTTCTTAAATAACCCTAGCTTTTTACTGATAATTGCTTGACAACTTGAATTTTGGCTTTTAAAACAATTTATTTGGTGTAGGTAATCCATGTACATAAATGAAGACTTTAGTATACAAAGGTGTAAACACAAAAATGTTTCCCTCTCGCCCTGTTCCCCTTCCTCATTTGCAACCACTGCTTATTCTGTCAATCCAGAGGATGCCTATATGTGAACAAATACACGTCCCCTCTCTCTGCCTCTCTCACACTGCCTTTTTAATTTTATAACACTGATGATAGCATGCTAGTTTCATTTTTTAGCATCTCACTTTTCCACTTAGCAAAATATTAGTGGAATTTATTAATACAGACAGAGCTACTGCAATATTTTAATGGTTGCATAACATTTAATTACTTTTCACTTTCAAAGAGTCAGGTTTGACCTGTCTCTTATTGTAGGATGTTAACTATTGCTAAGTTTTTTGCATTATAAACTGCTGTAATTAATATGAAATTAATAACACATACAAGTTCCTATCAGATAAAAAGATACCTGCACAATACATTTTGAAAGATAGTGACAAATTATTTTTGAACTAGAGCCCAGTGCACAAATTCAGGCATGGATGGGGTCCAGCCAATCTGGCCTCAGGAGGTGGAGGTGATAGAAAGTTCACAGGTGGGCCCACCCTGATAGGGCCCAGTCAGGGCTGGGACAGCTGTGGGGAGGGGCTCTGGGTGGTGGGCTAATCAGGGCCAGCAGCATGGGGGAGGGGCTATGGGTGGTTAGCTGGCTGGCCCTGCCCCTGATCAAAGTGTGTGTGTGGGCCTATCAGGGACAGAGCTGGCTGGGGGGAGTTGCTGTGGGATGATCAAGGTGGTGGGGCCTCATTGGGGATGGGGTCAGCTGGGAGGGGCTGCAGGCCAATCAGGATGGGGCCAGCTAGGGGAAACAGTTGCGTGGAGGTTGGCAGGCCATTTTCTTGCCCTCTATCATGGTGAGAGAGGCCGATCAAAGGTGGGGCCAGCTGGGAGGAGGGGCTACAGGAGTTTGGCTACTGGCCCCACTCCCTGATCAAGCCAATTCACAGGCTGCAATGGGATGTCATAGCTACAGTTTGTTATGGTTGTTATGGCATTAAGGTCTCTGACTTTTTATATATATACTAGAGGCCCAGTGCATGAAATTTGTGCACGAGGTAGAGGGGTGTCCCTCAGCCCAGCTTGTACCCTCTCCAATCTGGGACATCCCTCTCACAATCTAGGACTGCTGGCTCCCAACTGCTCGCCTGCCTGCCTTCCTGATTGCCCCTAACCACTTCTGCCTGCCAGCCTAATCACCTCTAACAACTCCCCTGCCAGCCTGATTGATGCCTAACTGCTCCCCTGCCAGCCTATTTGCCCCTAAATGGCCTTCCCTACCGGTGTGGTCCCCCTTAACTGCTCTCCCCTGAGCCCTGGTTTCCTTCCAACTGCCCTTTCCTACAGGCCTGATCACCCCCAACTTCTCTCTTCTGTCTGCCTGGTGACCCCTATCTGCCCTCCCCTGCAGGTCTGATCACCCACAACTGCCCTCCCTCACAGGCCTGGTCCCTTGTAAATTCCCATCCCTGCTGGCCATCTTGTGGTGGCCATCTTGAGTCCACATGGAGGCAGAATTTTCACCACATAGGGGCAGCCATCTTGTGTGTTGGAGTGACAGTCAATTTGCATATTACTTTTTTATTAGATAGGATAGAGGCCTGGTGCATGGGAGGGGGCCAGCTGGTTTACCCTGAAGGATGTCACAGATCAGGTTGGGGGTTCCCTTGGGGCATGGATTGGCCTATGGTGGTTTGCAGGCCAGCCATGCCCCCTGGTGACCCAAACTGAAAACCCGGTATCTGGGATTTATTTATCTTCTATAATTGAAACTTTGTAGCCTTGAGTGGAGTCCTCGGCCGGCCAGGGTGTAGGGAAAGCTTGGCTTCCTCCATTGCTGGGGGCAACTCAAACCTCCTGCTCGCTCTGTGGCTGCCACCATCTTTGTTGGAATTTTTAAATCTTCTATAATTGAAATGTTGTAGCCTTGAGTGGAGACCTGGGCCTGCCAGGGTGTGTGGAAAGCTTGGCTTCCAACATTGCCAGAGAAACCCAAGCCTCCTACTTGCTCTATGGCTGCAGCCAACTTGGTTGGAGTTTATTTGCATACTCACTCCTGATTGGCTGGTGGGCGTGGCTTATGAGTATATTGGAATGATGGGCAATTTGTATTTAGCTCTTTTATTATATAGGATAAATGTAGTTGAATTTATTAACATATGTTGGCTAGTAGGTCAAATATCATACTGGATAGTCTATCTACTCTGGGTTTAAAAAAGAGAACACAAAAGAAAATAACTCTCATGATTCTGGAATTTTTATATTATCTAAGTTTTGTGATGAAATTATTGACATGGGATTTTAATGGTTTACTTTGCATAGTCTTTTAGGATTTGAGTTCTTTTTGTCATTATTATTATCACACTAGAGGCCTGGTGCATGAAATTTGTGCATGAGGGGGGGGTTGGGGGTATCCCTCAGCCCAGCCTGCACCCTCTCTAATCTGAGACCCCTCGAAGGATGTCTGACTGCCCGTTTAGGCCCGATCCCTAGGATATCTTTCTCACAATCCAGGACTGCTAGCTCCAAACTGCTCACCTGCCTTCCTCCTAACTGCTTCTGCCTGCCAGCCTGATCACCCTCTAACCACTACCCTGCCAGCCTGTTTGCCCCCAACTTCCCTCCTCTGCCAGCCTGGTCACCCCTAACTGCCCTCCCCTGCAGGCTTGATTGCCCCCAACTGCCCTCCCTTTCAGGCCTGGAACCTCCCACTGTCCTCCCCTACTGGCCTTCTTGTGGTGGCCATCTTGTGTCCACATGGGGGAAGGATCTTTGACCATATGGGGGCAGCCCTCTTGTGTGTTGGAGTGATGGTCAATCTGCATATTACTCTCTTATTAGATAGGATAGAGGCCTGGTGCATGGATGGGGACCAGCTGGTTTGCCCTGAAGGGTGTCCTGGATCAGAGTGGCGTGTGGGGCAGCCTGGGTGAGGGATCTGTGGTGGTTTGCAGGCTGGCCATGCACTCCAGAGACCCAAGTGGAGGCCTTGGGATCTGGGATTAATTTATATTCTACAATTGAAACTTTGTAGCCTGGAGCAGAGCCAAGCATTCTGCTCATTCCATGGCGACAGCCATTTATGTTTGAAATTTTGTAGCCTAGAGTGGAAGCCTAGGCTAGGGCTACAGAAATTTGGCTTCCTCCATTGCCCAGAGAACCCTAGCCACTCCAGCTCCATGGCTGCCGCCATTTCTGTTGGGATTATGTATCTTCTATAATTAAAACTTTGTACCATTGAGTGGAGGCCTAGGCCAGTAAGGGCATGCTGAAAGCTTGGCTTCCTCCATTGCTGGGGAAACCCAAGCCTCTCAGTGGCTGCAGCCATCTTGGTTAGGGTTTATTTGCATAAATTGCTACTGACTGGCTAGTGGGCATGGCTGTGGACGTGACTTGATCAGAGGTATGGTCAATTTGCATATTATATTACTCTTTTATTAGATACGATTGTTTTGTTGTTTAATATTTGAAGGAAAGCAGAGTGGGTATATGCATGTCTAGCTACATACTAATTTTCTGGTTCCTTTTTTATAGTAAAATGTCTTGTGTTATATGTACTTATGTCTCTATAATATATATATGTATTATATATATAATTTTATTAAGTAGTGCTTTCAACATAAAAAATAATATTTAATGGATAGAGAAGTTTCAAAAAATATATAGCTGAGTACCTAGCACCTAGCTTAAGAAGTAAAACATTATCATTAGCATTGACAGCCCAAGTGTATATTAGCCCAATCACATCTCTCCCCTTAACTGTACCCCAAGGATGGCCATGATCCTGATTTCTTATGATTCAACACTCAATGCTTAAATGTTACTCCATTTGTGCTACCCTCAGGCTTGCATCTTAAGCATGCACCCAATGCAGTTTGCATCGGACCCAGGGCTCAGAATGCTCTCCAGGTTCCCTCTTGGAATTCCCAATAACTTTATCCTATAATGTATGTTTTGTGAGTAGGGTAGATGAGACAATGGAGCTGCTCCAGGGCTTGGAGCCTCAGCTCATGTGTGGTCCTGTCTCCTACTACCTCTCTGGGATGGGTTTTCAGCTCCCACTCCCCTGTTGCTATCTACTTCTGGCAGGGTCTTGGATGTGGGACAAGGGCAGGTGGGTGGGGTCCAGGGTCTGCAGTTCCCCATGGATGTGTGTACTCAGCATAGGAAAGCTCAGCTTTTTCTTTTGTATAAACACTACAGATGAAGAGAGAAGCTACCAAATAAAGGAAAAGCCTTTTTTTTCTGTTCTTTGAACAAAAGAGCCCACATTTTTACTTTGCACAGGGCCCTACAAATTTTATAGTTAGCCCTGACTATCCTTAGTCGCATATGGTAAAATTTTGTTGTTTTGGATCTACATGAAACCACATTACTTATATCTTCCATATTGCCTTTTTGTTAAACATTTTGTTTGCGGGCTTCATCTGTGTTAATGGCTATAAGAGTACTGTAGGTCAATACAAATAGTGCTTATATGGACATTGTTGCATACCCTTTGCAAAAAAAATCATACACATTTGTACACACATATAACCCTAAAAATACCCTTGCTCAGGGACATCTGGAGATATGTACAACAATGTCCATATAAGCACTATTTGTACATATCTCCAGATATCCCTGAGCAAGGGTATTTTTAGGGTTATATGTGTGTACAAATGTGTATGATTTTTTGCAGAGCAACAATAAACTGGTAAAAGAATCCCCTTCATCTTGTTCATATTCTATAGAAATGTCTCAGCTATTCGTATGCTTTGCTTTTTCATATAAATTTAGCATCGTTTATTAAGTTCATCAAAAGACTCTGAATCAAATGTAAGTGGAATTGCATGTAATTTGTAGACCAGTTTTGGGGAAAGTTACATCATTTTAGTGTACTGAGTCCTTCTATCCACAAATATTTTATAGAAATATAGATGTAGGTATATACCCCACTTATTTAGGTCTTCTTTAGTGTCTTTATTTATTTATTATTTTATTTTATTGCTTAAAGTATTACATATAGTAGTACATATATCTTCTTTTTCCCCCATTGACCTTCCCCCAGCCTCCCCTACCCCCTGTCATATGCACTCATACCATCCTCCAGTGTCTTGTTGCCATTTTATTCTTTATAAGTATATTATTTTGATTTCTTCTTCTTCTTCAAGAAGACCCTTTAACATTTCTTATTTGGGGGTAGTGAACTCCTTTAGCTTTTTCTTATCTGGAGAGCTCTTTATTTCTCCTCCAGTTATCTGTTTATGTGATGTATCATGTGTATTGATTTGCAGATATTGTACCATCCTTGCATCCCTGGGATTAGTACAACTTGGTCATGATGTATGATCTTTCTGATGTTCTGGTGGCATCTATGTTCATAAGGGTTATTGGCCTATAATTCTCTTTCAATGTGTTGTCTTTATCTGGTTTTGGTATTAGGATGATGCTGGCTTCATAGATGGAGCTTGGAAGTGTTCTTTCCTCTTGAAGTTTTTGAAATAGTCTGAGGATGATAAGTTTAAGTTCTTCCTTGAATGTTTTGTAAAACTCCCCCATGAAGCCATCTGGCCCTGAGCTTTTGTTTGCTGAAAGCTTTTTGATGACTACTTCAATTTCTTTCATAGTTATCAGTCTATTGAGATATTTAGATTCTTCCTGACTGAACTTTGGAAGGCTGTAGTTTTTCTAGGAATATGTCCATTTCCTCCAGGTTGTCCAGTTCGTTGGAATAGAGTTGTTCATAGTATTTTTTAACAATCCTTTGTATTTCTGTGGGGTCTGTTGTTATTTCTCCTCTCTCATTTCTGACTTGGTTTATTTGGGTCTTCTTGCTTTGCTTCTTGGTGAGCCTGGCTAGAGGTTCATCAATCTTGTTTATCCTTTGAAAGAACCAGCTCTTGTTGATCTTTTGTATTTTTTTTTCTGTCTCTATGTTGTTTATCTCTGCTCTGATATTTATTATTTACTTCCTTCTGCTTATGCTGGCCTTTTCTTATTGCTCTCTTTTTAACTCTTTGAGTTGTAGTGTTAGATAATTTCTTACCATTGTTTCTTGCTTTTTGCAGTAGACTTGAAGAACTAAGAACTTCCCTCTCAAGACTGCTTTCGCTGTATCCCATAGATTTTGGATTTTTGTGTTTTCATTGTCATTTGTTGACATAATGTTTTTTATTTCTTCTTTGATCTCTGTGGTAACCAAGCCATTGTTTAATAGCATGCTATTTAATCTCCATGTGTTTGATTTTTTTGGCTTGTTTTTATTGTAGTTATTTTCCAGTTTTATGCCATTGTGATCTGAGAAGATGCTTGATATGATTTCTATCTTCTTGAATTTGAAGAGACTTTGCCTGTGACTCAATATATGGTCTATGTTTGAAAATGACCCATGTACACTTGAGAAAAATGTATATTCTGTGGCTCTGGGGTTAAATGTTCTGAAGATGTCAATTAATTCCATCTGGTCTAGTGAGTCATTTAGGATTGATGTTTCTTCGCTGATTTTTTGTTTAGAGGATTTGTCCGATGGTGATAGTGGGGTGTGAAAGTCCTCTACTATGACTGTACTGCTAGTAATCTCTCCCTTGATATCCTCCAAGAAGGTTTTTTCTATGTATTTGGGTGCTCCTGTATTGGGTGCATATATGTTTACCAGAGTTATTTCTTCTTGTTGGATTGCTCCCTTTAGTATTATGAAGTAGCTTTCCTTATCTCTTTTTATGTCCTTCACTTTGAGATCTAATTTTTCAGATATAAGTATTGCTACTGTTAGAGAGTGGGAATTTTTGAGCACTACTGAGGCCATGGACTATGCCCCAGATAAAGTTGTCAGTGCTGACATCAGGCTAGGCCTTAAGATACAATCTCATGACCCCTTTCCAGCACGTAGGCCTTGCAAGATAGAACACTATCAGATTTCTGAACAACAGGATGACCCTGTGAATAACATGGTCATCAATGGCATGACTCTGACGTTACTTAGAAAAACTGTTTTGTCTTGGGTTGCTTGTTGTGCAAAAACACGATGTGGTTAATGTGCTTAAAAGTAGTCTTGCACAAAGGGTCAGGGCTGCTCTCAGGTCTCAATGCATAGAGAATGGCAAAGCAGTCCCCGGGCCGGCTAATAAAACTCCCTAAATTTTAATTTGGTCTGGGCTTGTGGTTGCTCACTCATGTTTACTCTACAACACTGCCTCAACTTTTTTTTTTTTTTTCATTTCCATTCACCTGAAAAATCTTTTCCCATCCTTTCACCCTCAGTCTCTGTGCAACATTTTTTCTGAGGTGGGTTTCTTGTAGAGAGCAGATATATGGGTCCTGTTTTCTTATCCACTCAGCTATCCTATGTCTTTTGGTTGGGCATTTAATCATTTACATTTAAAGTTATTATTGATACTACTTGTTTGTCACCATTTTTATTCTTTACCCCTGTTCCTTCTTTGCTTCCTTTTTTTTTTTCCCCCCCAGCATATCATTTAGCATTTCTTGCTTTGCTGGTTTGGTGGTAAACTCCTTTAGTCCTTTTTTATCTGTGAAGCTTCTGATTCCACCTTCAATTTTGAATGATAGCCTTGCTGGGTCTAATATTCTTGGATTCAGCCCCTGGCTTTGCATCATTTTGTTTATTTCATTCCATTCCCTTCTAGCCTGGTGTCTGTCTGTTGAGAAATCAGTTGATATTCTAATAAGTGATCCCTTGTAGGTAACTTTTTGTCTCTCTCTGGCAGCCTTTAAGATTTTTATTTTGCCATTCGTGTTCACCAATTTAATTACTTGTCTTGGTGTTGGTCTTTTGGGGTTCAACTTGTTTGTGACTCTATCTATGTACTTCTTGAACTTGCATAGTTTTTTCATTGCCAATATTAGGGAAGTTCTCTGTCATTATTTCTTCAAACAGGTTTTCTATTTCTTGCTTCTCTTCCTCTCCTTCTGGTACACCCCTATTATGCAAATGTTGTTTCATTTTGTGTTGTTCCAAAGCTCCCTTAGGCTGTCCTCTTGCTTTTTAAGTCTTTTTCCAGTTGCTGCTGTGTTTGTGTGTTTTTTCCTACATTGTCTTCTAATTCACTGATATGGTCTTTAGCCTCTTTTAGTCTACTGTTTAAGCCTTCCATTGTGTTCTTTATTGCAGTTATGTCATTCTTCATCCCCTCTTGGTTCCTTTTCATGTTGGTGACATTCTCATTAATCTCCTTATAATTCTCATTGAGTTATATATATATATATTTGTCATTGAGTTGTGTGTATTTGTCATCCAGTCGTTTAAACATCCTTATAACCATTATTCTGAATTCTTTTTCTGATATGCTGCTAGCCTCAATTTCATTTAACTTCCTTTCTGGTGCTTCCTCTTTTTCTTTCCTTTGGGGATTGCTTTTTTGTCTCCACATTATTTTGCTGTAAAGTTTTTATTGTAGGTGTGATTGGTTTCATACTCAGGTTCTTCTGGGGATGGTTCTACTGGTGTGGTCTCTCGGGTCTCCTGGGCTTGGTAATCTAGTTTAGCTCCCTACTTGAACTATTTGGGTTCTCTTGATGTAGGCCTATAAGCTGGAAAGGTACAACTGCAGTGTGTAAAAGTCAACAGTCATGAAGGAGGGGTCCCAATTTTTGCTGTCTTGCACCCTTGATTGAAATCTTGCATTCCAGAGGGGACTCACAGTGACACCCAGGAACTGTCTGTGGGGTGATGGGTCTTAGGAGGCCTGCATTCTGGAAAGGTGTGACGGTGGTGTCCAGAGTTCTGTAGTTGTGGGGTGGGCAGACTCAGCTTTTGCTGCTGCACCTGTGGTGGATAAGCACACGATCTCAGTGGAGGATCACAGGGGCACCCATGGACGTTTGCCGGTGAGGGTGCTGAAATACTCTAAAGGGCCCTGGCACTGAACCTGCGTAATTTAGGCATCTATGTGGAGATATCAAGGATGAATGAATTCAGAATTTCTACTGCAAGAGGTAATGTGTCTCTGTTTGTCCAAGATTACACCCAGCAAGGACTCATAGCAGTTTCCACAGGTGCCTTGTGGATAGATGGGCTCAGTGTGCCTGCCTGTTGGAAACACACACTCAGACTGGCGGTGCATTTGGCACAGAGTTCTGATGCACTTTGAGGGGCCCTGGCGCTAAAGTTAAGCAGCTGGGGTGTATGTGAGCAATTAGTCAGGGGGAGGAAATTCAGAATTTCTACTGCAGGGTAGCACGTCCTTGTCTGTACAGAATCACACCCAGCAGGGGCTCAAAGAAGCTCCTCAGAGGACCCTGTGGGTATATGGACTCAAGGTGCCTGCCCTTTGGAAATGTGCACATCTGTAGCAGTGAGTTTGCAGTCTGAAGCAATTTGAGGTGCCCTGGCACTGAAAAAACACAGCTGGGTTGTCTGCAGGCAGTTATTCAGGCAGAGGAAATCCAGAATTTCTACTGCAGGTCAGCATGCCCTTGTCTCTACAGAATCTCACCCAGCAGGGGCTCCCCGTGGCTCCCAGGTGCTGCCTATGGAGTGGTGTGCCCTGGATGCCTGCTTGGCTGGAAACACACGAAAGGTGTGTCTGGAGTTCTGCCACTAGGTAGGGGGAAGATGTACTTACTGCTGCAGGAACAGTGCACCTTTGGAGGTGGAAGTCCTAGGATCCATGGGCCTGCAGCTGGGATAGCAAGATTTTGGCTGGAGAGGCTGCTGGGTTGCGGACAGTGTCCAAGTCCTGGCTGAGTGGTGGTGGTGATGAATTCCTACAAAAAGCCGCCGCACCCTTCCAGATAGTGTGGGCTCTGTGCCCAGGTCCTGCAGTCCAGGGATTGCCTGCAGCGGTGGTAATCTCTCCTTGTCCAAGAGAGCCTGGTCTGCCAGCCCCTGCTGTTTCTGAGAGATTTAATTGTCCTTTACTCACTCACACACACACCACACACATATACACACTCTACTTTCATACACTCACTCACTCACTTCCTCTCACTCATCTCTGTCCTGCCAGCTGCCATCTTTTTCTTCTTCTTTAGTGTCTTTAAATGTTTGCATATTTCTTCATAGAAGTCTTTCACATATATTGTTAGACTTATTATTTGTTGCATTATGATTTTGTTGGTACTTATAATAAGTGCTCTGTTTTATAGAATTGTTTCTATTTTGGGGGTTTTTATCAATCATATTATCTAAAAATTAAAGGTTGGCCATTTAATAAATAATTTCTATATTTTATTTTATTTTTGTTTTATTGCACAATGTTGAATCAAGGCATTGATGTCTTATTCCTGATTTAAAATAATAAAGCTAATTCTCTATTAAGTATTGTGTGTGCTACAGGTTTTAGTAGCTATTTTTTTATAATAACACTCACCACAAAGTTATGTTGTAATTGCAAACAACCTCCAAATCTTGGTGGCCAAAGCAACAAAGGTTTATATTTTAATTTTGTGATGTCAACTATTAACTAGGTTCTATTCTGTTCTGCCTGTACTTCATCTACTTCTTTATTTTGGAGCCACATTTGAAGAAATGACTCTAACCTGGGATATGACATCTCCGAGGAGTCAGGGAACAATAAAGAAGAAAACATGCCGGAGTCCTTGAAGTTCTGCCATTATAATTGACTTATATAGACTCCCAAACTGCCAAATCTAATAGTCCCTTCTCTGTTCCATTTCACTTTACATCTTTACAACACTGAGTGCAATCATTCCTTTCTTCTTGAAGCATTTTCCTCCCTGGGTTTTCTTCTACCATTCTGGAGACTCATTACCAGGTTCCTTTGCTGGTTCTTTCTTTTTTAACTCAGCCTCTAATTCTTGATGTATTACAGAGTCTGGTCCTAGGCCTTCTCTTCTCTATCTACACTCTCTCCCTAACTGGTCTTATCCATTCTAGATCTTTGAGTAGCACTTAAAGGCTCCAGGCACCCAAATCCATATTGTCATCTTTGACTTTTCCCCTGAGCCTCAATCCTGTATATTCAGCTGCCTATTTGCCTGTGTTATAGTATCTGAAACTTAACATGTCTTAAATAAAATTCTTTAGGATCCCCTCCTCCCAATGTGTTTATTACCCAATGTTTCCTAGTGTGGCCCAAGACCCAAGCCTCAACCCTATGTTGATTTCAATCCTAAAACATATCTGAAAGCTGTCCACTTCTGTACATCTCCCCGGCTACTCCCCAGTCTAATACCTTCATCTCTTTCTGAGATTATCAATTTCATGATTGTAATACTAAAACCTATTTTCTATACACAGTTAACAGAGTGATTGTATTATAAACTAAGTCAGTTAATTTTGCTGGATTTTCTTAAACTTCTCAATAGCTTCTCAATGATTTAAAGTTAAATCCAGATTATTTACCACAACATGCATACTCCGGGCTACTGACTGGCCCTCTGCCCTTTTAACTCCCAATACTCCTTCCAACATTAAGCCCTCTGCACTTGTACCTCTCTCTGGAATGCTTTTCCTCCAGCCCTTCATGTGGCCGGGCCTTCTCTCCTTCAGGTGTGACCTCACATACCCTCACCTCAGAAAACCCCTCCTTGACTACCTTACTTAAACTAGTACTTCCCTTCACTTCCTCCCAACTGCCATTATATTCATTTGTATGATACTGCTTGAGTTTTTGTCTAGCACTTAGGACACTGGAACAATCTGTTTGCTTGTTCTTCACAGCATCACTTCTCACCACTAGACTGTAGAACTCCAGAGAGTAGGGATCTTGCCTGCCCTTAGTCACTATTGCTATGTAATACACAATAAATAAGGATTTGTTAAATGAGTTTTTTATTGAGTTCTTATTAGATATTAGACATTGGTCTAAGTGCATAAACACTTAAAATAACCTGCCAGATATAGGGAACTTTTCTCTCTAAACCCACTTCTCCCAGAAGGCTTAGCCTTTACAGCACACTAGAATGATTCTCTTCCTTGCCATCAATTCCCCACTCGATTAGAAAAGTTAGGAGCCACCTAACAACCTAGTCCTCTCTTTTATTCACTGGACATTACCTGGGATTATTTTTTAATAGTCCTCAGAATCCAAAGACCTACAGATGAAAATCAACCACCCAAACAGAACACAGTAATATTAATATGCAATTTTAAATATCTATATATTTATACATGCAAATTTTCTCTGTATGGAGTCACACATAACTGGTATTTACACAATGATTTACATATAATCAGTATATTTAAAGTACACAATATATAAATAATTTACATATTTTAAAATTTCAGTTAATTATCTATAGCCCATGAATAGTCTTTTGTCTTAATGTAATTCTCTTTAACCTTCAACCAGAGCCTAAAATAGAAGATAATTAGCAGATAGCAAGTTCATTAGTATGTAAGTCCAAGCTTCAGTTCATTGAAATTCACAGATACACTATGTTCATTAAAGAGGCAGAACCCAGAATAAGAAAGTCAATTGTATCTGGAAGAACAAAGCAAGTCTCAGTTTAAAGGTGAAAATGGTGGGAGTAGATTGGGGGGTTTTGTGGTTTCGTTCCAAGCAGAGCATTGAGAAATCTGGCCAGCTCTTTCATGTGTACTTCATGGAATAAAGACATTAAGGGCAAACCAAAAAAATCCTGGTGATTAGAGACTTTTTCTTCAGTGGTAACTAGATGGCTGATGACATAAATGATATATAATGCAGTCTCATTGAATTTCATTTTCTTAGCATTAAAGGAAGACACAATATAGCTATGTGTCATCTTAGTGTATTCAATTTCTGTTTCTGAACAAACAGAAAATGACTCATTATTTGGTCTGTAACACTCAGAAAAGAGCCCTTGGAGATGTGGACACTTTTGTTACCAGGAGCCTCTTTAATCAATTTTTTTTTCTTTGTTGGTTCTTTTTCCTTCATTCTTGTTCAATGAATAACATTTGAACAAAAGGTTTTTCCTGTGCTTGTGTGTCAGTTATTTCTGCCCATAACCTTGTCTGGATTTCATTTATGCAAGGAGGATCTACTCTTGATCCAAGGGCTTGGATGAAAGAGAAGGCAGGAAAAAGGTACAGTAGCAGCACATATTTAGTTATTGTTTCTGCTGTGCCAAACACTGTGCTGTGATGTAGATATATTACCTTTTCCACCTGACAGGTGAGGAAATGAATTTAGAGCGGGCCGTGAACTTGTCCTTTCTCCCAGTCTGTGTGCCTGTATGTGCAGGAACGGGGACTCCAGGGGCCTGACTCCCAAGCTCATGATCCTGCATCCCACAGACTTCCTAACTTTCTTTTCAGAAGAATTGGAATTCTTTTGGCTTTGAGTAGATGTATTGATTATAAAACAATATTTTTATTTTCTCATTTTTCTAAGTGGAAAAATAAGACATAAATCAAACTCACTGCAATCTCCCTGAATTAGTTTCTTATTGAGAATGGGACAAATTATCATAATCGTGGTGATTTAATACAACATAAATGTATTCTCTTTTTGTTTTGTTTTGTTTTGTTTTTCCATCTTTATTGTTCAGTTTATTAATTACATTGTTCCCTCTTTTTCCCCCCTATAGTTGCCCTCCACCTGGTACCCATCCCACCCTTCGCCCTCACCCCCCTTCACTGTCCTCTCCCATAGTTGTAGTTTTTTGTCCACTCTCTTGCTGCACTTCCCACACCCCCTTTCTCCACAAGAGTTGTCAGTCCATTCCCTCTCTATGTCCGTGATTCTGTTACATTCACCAGTTTACCCTGTTCATCAGCTTATTAATTCACTTGATTTTTAGATTCACTTGTTGATAGATGTGTATTTGCTGTTCATAATCTACACCTCTATCTTTTTCTTTTTCCTCTTCTTAAAGAATATCTTTCAGCATTTCATATAATATTGGTTTGGTGGTGATGAACTCCTTTAGCTTTTTCTTATTGCAAAGGACTTTATCTGACCCTCAATTCTGCATGATAGCTTTGCTGGATAGAGTAATCTTGGTTGTAGATTCTTGCTATTCATCACTTTGAATATTTCTTGCCACTCCTGTCTGGCCTGCATCGTTTCTGTTGAGAAATCCGCTGACAATCGTATGGGTGCTCCCTTATAGGTAACTAACTGTTTTTCTCTTGCTGTTTTTAATACTCTCTCTTTGTCTTTTGCTCTTGGCATTTTAATTATGATGTGCCTTGGTGTGGTCCTCTTAGGGTTCCTATATATTGGGGTTTGGTGTGCTTCTTGGACTCCTAAGTCAATTTCTTTCACCAGGTATGGGAAGTTTTCAGTTACTATTTCTTCAAATAGGATTCCATTGTCTTGCTCTCTCTTTTTCTGGCACCCCTATAATTCAGATGTTGGTATGCTTGAGGTTGTTCCAGAGGCCCCTTACACTATCTTCAATTTTTTGGATTCTTTTGGTTTCTTGCTTTTTCAGCTGGGTGGATTTTACTTCTTTGTATTTCAAATCTTTAACTTGGTTATTGGGGTGCTCCAGAGCACTTTTAGGTCTTTGTATAATATTTTTTGTTTCAGTCAGTATATCCTTGATTTCTGGTTGGTCCCTTTTCATATCCTCGAGAGTCTCCTTTATATCCTTGAGGGTCTCCCTCATTTCCTTGCAGGTCTCATTCATATCCTTGAGGGTCTCGTTCATTTCCTTTTCGGTCTCGCTTATTTCCTTATAGGCCTCGACCTTTTGTTGGAGCCTCTTGAGAAGCCCTATAACCGTGGCTTTGAATTCCATATCCAGTCGTTTATTTTCCTCCATTTCTTTTACATCTGATTTCTTTCCATGTCTCTGCATGGTGTCTGCTTCCCTGAGTTGGTCAATTAGCTTTGTGTGGTAGACTTCCTACAAGGGACAGTGGGTCAGCCTCCCCAGTTACCTGAGGTGGATATGGGTTGCACAGTCTTGTTGAAGTTAAGCTCAGGTTAATCGTTGTTAGCACTTGGAGGGGTTGACCTCCAGGCCAATTGTCTGTGAAGTTCAGCTGTGCTCGGGTTGGATGGGCAGAGTCTCCAGGCCAAGCAGACAGCTTTACCTCCTCCATATGCAGCCCAAAGGACTCTGTGCTGGGGACAATGGCTGCCAGCACCTCTGAGAGAGAGCCGCTGCGGAACTCCACTGGCTGCCGGGGAGTTCAAACTCTCCCCAAATGAGTCTGCACACCCAACGTCTCACCCAGGATCGTAAAACAAAGCAGTCTGACATTTTCCCGAATGAGATAGCAAGTCGCAGAGTGCTCTCTACAGGGTCACGCAGCTGCACTGTTCCCAAGGTCACGCACAAGCTGCCTTCTCCACAAGTCGGCAGACCCGGCAGCATCTGAGCTTCGGCGTGCCCTCCCACTCTCCAGTTTTTACCCTGTATGATAGTGGGTTCCCTGGACTTCCCCCAAAACTGGATAATCATTCCAGTGGGATGTCTATGTCTCCCCATTCGAGAAAACTGGCCGGTTTTTAGCCGCCCGCCCTCTCCGCTGGCGCGCGCTCCAAACCTCTCTCCGCGAGAATCTTTCAACGCTGTCCTCAGCCCCTCCTCCGAGTCACAGTGTCTTATCTTCACTTTCATTTGTGGAATTTTCACTCGGCCAGCTTTCTGGTGATTCTGGAAGGTGTTTGTACTTTCGTTAAGTTATAGTTTTAAAATTGCTGCTTATGATGGTAAGATAGGTGTTTTGCCTATGCTGCCATCTTGGTTCTCCCCCATAAATGTATTCTCTTGCAGTACTGAAGACTAGAAATCTGAAATGAGTCCCTTGGAGCAAAAATCAAGGTGTTGGCAGGACTGGTTCCATCTGGAGGAGAGAATCCATCCATTTCTATCTCCTGTAACCTCTAGCCATCTGCCAGCATTCTTTGGAAAAGGGAAAAGATTTGTGTGATCTGAAGAGAAAACAAAGTATTGCTGGCATTCTTTGGCTTATGGTTACATCACTCCAATCTCTACTTCTGTGGTCACCTTTCTCCTTTCTGTAGTCAAATCATCCCTGTTCCCTTTCATAAGGACACTTGTGATTGTATTTTGAGTCCATCTCAACAATGAAGAATAATCTACATATCTTAATATCTAATTAGTTCTGCAAAGTTCCTTTTTCTATATGGGATTGGGACATGGATATCTTTGGGGCCATTATTCTCTTCCCCATATCATCTTTTTATTTGGACAACTCCAAAAATATAAATTCAGTAGTATAAAATGGGAACTGCTTATCTTTATAGAATGTATTTTAGATTTTGAGCACTTATGCCTTCTAATGGTGAAAAACTAAATCTTACTCTATTACTTTCTAGGTTGGTATCTTACTTAGCTGCATTTTCCTTTTGATATCTTCACCATGAGTTTATTACTTAACTAGAGGCATGGTGCACAAATTTGTGCATGGGTGGGGTCCTGCTGGACTTCTCTGATCTGGCCAATCAGGGCAGGTGGTGCGGGAGGGTCTTTGGGAGGTTGGCTGGCTGGCCTCACCCCTGGTCAGGGTTGAGGAAATGATTGGGGGTGGGGCTGGCTGGAGGGAGGGGCAGGGGATAGTTGGCTGGCCGGCTCTGCTCCCATTGGGCTGGTTTGTGTCACCTGACCAATGTTTCCAGTTGTTCCAGTTGTTCTGGTCATTCCAGTCGCTTGGCTTTTATACATATATAGATGTATTAAAAAAAATGCCACCTTGACCAAATCTGAGTAGTGAATCAAATAAATAATCATAAAAATCTTTACATAGTATGGCTGGTATTTTGACATTTGAAATGTGGCAGCACATAGGTTATTCCCATTCCATCACTTATCATTACCTGCAAGATAGAGTGACACTCAGATTGACACTCAGGCCCTTGGATAGTCTGTCCTATCCTTCTGACAAGCTGGTGTTTCTGTGGCTTCAACAGCATCATGGAGGATTGCAGGATGCCTATAAGACATCACATGTTTGATGTGAGACCTTAGCTTCTCCGTCTTGGTTGGTCTCTACTTACTACAAATGGCATAACAGATTAGGCAAGGAAATATGTCAATTAGAGCTAATTACCTGCCTCTGTTGGAATCCTTTTCTCGTCCCGCGTGGTTCAGGGTTCCAGTTCAGGGTTTGGGTTCTGGAGAAGGCTGCACGTAAACGAATAAAGAGACTCAGAAAAATATTAATTTGGAAAAATGGGGGGCCAGGCAGCAGCAGCCAATCTCTAGTGTAAGGGCTACTTCTTGCTTTGGCTTTGCTATTCTTTTTATTTAGGTTTTGGGAATACACCCATTTCCTTTAGGCAGGCAATAAGCAGATTATCTTATCAGTAAGGATTTACATGATTATCCGGTGGGGAAGTTGCCCTTGCCACACCCTTGTCTCAATTAGATAGAAAGTGATTGGCTCTGACCTTTCAGAGCTTCAAGGTTGACTAAGCCTTTCGGGTTCTTTGTCCACACCTTTCTATTGGTGAGGTAATGGCTGGTTCCCTGCATGCCTCCATTGCGAAAGTGTTATTACCAATCCCATCATTCCTCATATGCTATCCTTGCTAATTGCAGTCACCCCTTAAAACCTGAAACCCTTACATCATCCATGACTGCCTAGACTCTTATCCATCTGGAGCCCTACTTATCACCTACTCTGACTGAAATGTTTACTTTTTTTCAACAAGTCACACCTTCAGTATACCCAATAAAATGCATTTCTGCAATCAGTGAAATCTGCCATAGCTTTAACTTCCGCCTCTGCAAATTCTCTTCACCTTTTCTTTTTTTCCCCTTTCCCTGCTGGCAGTCTTAGCTATATATTGAAATAATTTGGGGAATTAAAAAAAATATCTTATTGATTTTTTTTACAGAGAGGAAGGGAGAGGGATTGAGAGTTAGAAACATCAATAAGCTGCCTCCTGCACACCTCCCACTGGGGAAGTGCTTGCAACCAAAGTACATGCCCTTGACCTGAATTGAACCTGGGACCTTTCAGTCCACAGGCTGGTGGTCTATCCAATGAGCAAAACCGGTTTTGGATAATTTGGGTAACTTTAACAAATATTAATGTTTGGTTCACCCTCAGAAATTCTAATTTAATTGGTCTAGAGTAGGCTCCGGCAAGCTGCTGTTTCTGTGGCTTCAATAGCACCATAGAGGATTGCAGGATGCCTTTCGGACATCACATGTTTGATTTGAGATGTTAGCATCATGGATTTAAAATATTTTTTATTCATGTCAGAGAAGAAAGAAGAGGGAGAGAGATAGAATCATCAATGATGAGAGAATCATTGATTGGCTGCCTCCTGCACGACCCACACTGGGGATTAAGCACACAACCTGGGCATGTGCCCTGACTTGGAATCCAACCATTACCTCCTGGTTCATAGGTTGATGCTCAACCACTGAGCCATACTGGCCAGACAGGACTTTTAAAACTTCTGCAAGGGTTTCTAATATTCAGCCAGGAAAACTAATGAATGAGTGAATGAATGACCACTAAAGGATATCCTTTCAAATAAAGGCTATTAGTTTTCATACCTATCATAATCTTGAGCCTGGAGAGGTGTGCTCTATGCTGGTTCATTGCTACTCCAGACAATTGTTTCTCCCTCTGCTCTATAGCTCTACATTATGGATTTCATGAGTCCTGAGCACTTTGCCTTCATAGATCTCTTTCTTCATAAAATAAATATATATGTCCTATATGATAATGATATAACTGTGTTGATGTAAAGAATATAATCTAGGATAAATTCATTATTATATATTAGAGGCCCTGTGTACAAAATTTGTGCACGGAGTGGATGGTTTCCTCAGCCCAGCCTGCTCCCTCACCAATTGGACATCACTTAACAGGCAGTTGGAAGAACATACCTTTTGGAAATCTGGGACTGCTGGTTCCCTACTGCTCACCTACCTGTTTGCCTGATTGCCTCCAACAGCCCTTCCCTGCTGGCCTGATCTTGTTCCCCACTGCTCTCCTCTGCTGGCCAATTTGGTTCTGATGGGTCAGTGTCTATGCCAATCAGCATCAGAACCTCTGTCTCTTAGGAAGCCATTGGTTCTTCAAAGCAACTACATTTGGTTCTGATTGGTTGGTTCTTATGCCTGTCAGGGTCTCTGGGCCTATCAATGGGGCCTGAGCAGAAAGGTGGTACTGATCAGCAGCCCCAGTGGAGGCCTGGAGAGAAATGGAGGCATGGCTGCTGGCCAAACTTGGAGAGAAAGAGAGAAGCAAGTGCTGGTTGAAAGTTTCCACAGAGGCAATGGGTCAGTCCCTGCTTCTCTCTTCAGGCCTCTCTCTGGCCCTGATTTACAGCCCCCTCAGCAGTCAGTTCTGGAGCACCACCCCAGCAGCGGGAGCATTCAGTGCTGTGTTGCCACGCAACCCAATGCTTACTGCAGGACTGACTTTGGTTGGTCGAGCCTTAGTTATTACTGATCATTACAACAATGGGGTTTTTATATATTAAGATTCATTAATATGTTAAATTTTTATTTTGGTTTTAAAACTTGGAAATATTTTCAAGATTTTAAACAGTGTGTGTCTTTTACCTTATAGGTTAGTCAGCCTTCACATTATTGCAACCTCTCCCTAAACCCTTTAAAAATTATGCCATCAAGTTAGTGAATCCACTATTTCTCTTTGTTGCAGTTACTTGACATCTCAACATTATCCCCTTTTCAGTTTTGGCTTATTACCTTTCTTTTCTCCATTATTATTATCACCATGTTGCATAATATCTTTGTAGGAAATCCATCTGCTGTCCTTGCAATTTCATGGCCTTTTTTCCCAATGATCTGGTGTCTTCCACCTCATCTGTAGCACACACTCCCATGTAAGACCCTAAACATTATCTATGACAACTACTATACAACCTTCAATGTTTCAATATCATGTTCCATGAGATTCCCTACCTATCTAGCCTAAATTTCATGATTTATCATTATAATCACTACCTTTTCTATGCTCTCAACTCCCTTGTTCTTCTTCCCATTTATCAAGTTTATCTGAAAAATATCCAAATCTTGGGAAATTCAACTGCTCCCTACAGCAAGCAGCACTGGAAAGCTGAATGTGGCTGGAGCAGAAGCACATATCCATGAGGACTAGGTTCATTTTAAAGTGATGATTCAACTCTCATGCAGGTCCTTAGTGTTGTGCAGACATACTGCTACAGTTCTTTAGTTCACTTTTGTATTCTCCCTAGGCATCTCTCCCATGCCACCAACACTCTTTCCTCTTCCTCATGCCCAGGCGTTGAGTTTATTTCTAATCTCACACACACAAAAATCTATATATATATAAAGAGCCAGTATTGTAACATCCAAAACGACCAAATGCCAGGCTGTGTGCACAGCAGGAGAGTGGGCTGAATTACTAACCTCTCAGAAAGAGAGAGAGAGGCAGTGCCGATCAGCCATGGCAGCAACTACTGGCAAGGCCTGGAGAGAGAAGCAGGGTAATCAAACCTTTCTCCTCTTGCTGGGCCTCACCAGGAGCCAAGCCTCTCTCTTTCTCCCAGAGGTCAGCAGCAGTTCAGTCCACTCACCAGCAGCCTGGGGCACCTGCTGATTGACCCTGTATCTGTGATCATGCCCAGAGATAGGCCCAGAGATGCTGACTGGCATAGAAACTGACCAATCAGATCCAAATCTGGGTGAATTGTGAGGAGCCAATGGCTGCCTAGAAGGTGGAGCATTTGACACTGACTGTCATAGAAACTGACCAATCAGAACCTACTCTGGGTGAACTTTGAAGGCAGAACCTAAGGTGGGGGCTGAGGAGGGGTTTTAAGGGCAACAGCTGTTTTGTGTAAGGTGTAAGAAAGTGATTCAATTTCTTAATGACTGATTTGGCAGGATAGTGCATATGGCTGGCTCTCAGTCCAGATATAGGGATTGTGTGTTTTTCTCTGCCAAGAGCATCTCCTCCTGCTGAAAAAGGTTCTCCCCCCATTATTCTATATAATCTATCTAGACTAATAAAAGGGTGATATGCTAATTAGATCAGGTCAATTGGCCATCTTTCAGACGTCCAACTTCCTCCCAGACAAAGCCATGGTGGTGAGGGCTGAGGCAGAGACAGTTAGGGGTGATTAAACCAGCAGGAGAAGGCAGATGGGAGTGAGATCAGGCCAGCAGGGGAGGACATTTGGGGATGACTAGGCTGGTAGGGGAAGGCAGTTAGAGGTAATCAGATTGGCAAGCAGAGGCAGTTAGGGGTGATCAGGCATTGCAATGTTATTTACAATAGCCAAGGTTTAGAAGTTGCCCAAGTGCCCATCGGTAGGAGAATGGATAAAAAGTTGTGGTACATTTACACAATGAATACTCCTCTGCTCTACAAAAGGAAGGGAATCTTACCTTTTGCAACAGCATGGATGGACCTGAATAGTACTATGCTAAGTAAAATAAGCCAGTCATAGAAAGACAAATGCCATATTACTTCACATATATGTGGAAACTAATGAATAAAACAAACAAATAAATAAACAAAATAGAAACAGACTCAGAGATATAGAAAACAGACTGACAGCTGTCAGAGGGGAGAGGGTTGGAGGTTGGGTGAATAAGGTGAAGGGATTAAGAAAAAATAAAAACAAACTCAGAGACACAGACAATGGCATGGTGATTACAAGAGAGAAGGGGCATAATGGTGATAGAAAAGAGTCAAGGAGGAAATGGTGATAGAAAGAGACTTGACTTTGAGTGTTGAACACACAATACAATATACAGATGATATATTATAGAATTGTACTCTTGAAACCTATATAATTTTATTAACCTTTTAAAATATAGTTACATCACTCCAATAAATTCAATAAAAAGAAAAAATGAAAAGGAGTTATTTTATAAGCTGCATAAAGAAAGAAAGATTTGAGCTTGAAAATTAACTACTAACTAGTCCTTCTCAGATTTTCCTCTTCCTTCTCCTCCCAAGGTAAATTCTATCCTGAGTTTGATATTTGTTAATTCTCTTTTAATTTTTTCTTTTATTCCCAATTGTGTATTCTCAAGCACCATGTAGAATTGTTTTGCATGTATAAACTGAAATATAAATGTTATCATAATATATTTTCCTGCCTTGTTTTTCCTCATCAGCATAGAGATATATACATTTTGTTATATGTAGTCTTAGTTCAAGCTAATATACAATATTCTCCTTTATAAATACACCAAAATTAATTTATTCATTTTTCTATTGATAGGTAGTTAGGTTGACTATTACAATTAGGTTTGCTATTATAGGTAAAAATATTTCTCTAAGTTGTATGTTTAGGAGTGGAATTGGTGGAAAATTAGGGTAGTTTCAGTTTTAAATTTAGTATTGATAAACTGTTCTCAAAAAAGTACCAATTACTCTCTCTCTCTTTTTTTAATCCTTGCCCAAAGATATTTTCCCATTGATTTTTAGAGAGTGTGGAAGAGAAAGGAAATGACAGAGAGAAATATTGATGTGAGAGAAACACATTGATTGGTTGCCTCCTGCAAGGCCCGGACCAGGGAGGAGGTATGTGACCTCAACTGGAATTGGACCTGGGACATTTTGGTCCGCAGGCCGATGTTCTATTCACTGAGCAAAGTGTCTAGGGCCCAATTATTATCTTTTGAACACAGTTCAATCAAACATCTGTCTTCCCTCCACTTAAATAGCTATTGTCAATGTCACTGTCCATCTCCACGTTGCCAAATTTAATGTTTATTTCTTTTCCTCTTTTGTGCTTGTTAGAGTGACCCAGGTTTTCAGCTTTTTTCTCTTTATAATTATTATCTAAATGATTTCATTTAACTTTCTGGCTTAAAGTACCATTTACATGAAAAGATGTCAAAATTATCTCTAGTACTATATACTTTAATAACCAGCACTGGTCATCTTTAAGAAGATGTCTTCAGCAACTAAATTTCATTATAATTGAACCCTTTGTTTCTTCTCTGGCCCAAACTTGATTTCCCTCCAGTGTTTCCATCTCAAAATTACCAACATGCAGTAACACAGTCAACATTTTTAAGATTCTTGTTTTTTCTCTATGTCTAATCCATCAACAAATCCTGTTTCTACCTTCAAAATATATCCAAAATCCAACCCTTCCTTGCTCTCTCCACTGCTACACCTAGTACAAGCCTAGATGGAAACTAAAGGCAGTTTAGGGAAGTGGAGAGAGTATGAACTCAAATCATAGTTTCACTCCATCTCTGTGAGCTTCAGTTTCCTCATCTGGAAGGTGGGGGTTATAATAGTAAATTCCTCATAAAGTTTTGTTGGGGTTAAATTAGTTAAAAATTGTGACATACTTACAATAGTATTTAGTACTCTGTGATCACTCCCTTACTATCTGTACTTCACACATCATTCAAAATAATCCTTTTAAAATATAGTTATGTCATTCCTACCCCAAGCTTGAAAGGCTTCAAAAGTACACTTGGAATAAAACCCAAAGTCAGTATTATGGCTTATCCAGTTCTGTTTGAGGTAGCCCTGCATACCTTTCTGATATCATACTCCCATGCTCTTCTCTTTGCTCACTATGCCTGGCTGGCTTCCTAATTTTCTTCAAATGCAGCAAGTATGCTACTCCTTCAGAGCTTTAGCACTTAATGTCCTCTCACTTGGGATAACTTTGTCTGGCTTTTCCATCCAGGTCTCTGCTTAAATGCCACACCATCAGAGAAGACTTCCTTGTCTTCATTCCCCAGAAATTTCTCTCTTCCTTATTTCTTACTTTATTTTTCTTCATGGTACTCACCACTTCATGATATTGTTATACATTTATTGTTTCTATGTTTTTATCTTGCCCACTAGAATGTAAGTTATTTGTAATCAGCACTACATAGTATATATAATTATACTCCCCATGCCTAGAACACATAATAGGCATATAGTAGGAATTCACTCTCATAGAAAAAAATGGATAAATTTTATCTCTTGCAATTCTTCACTGCAAGTCCTCTGCTTTAGCTAGATGGGTTACTTGCTATCTCATGAATCTACCTTATCCATGCCCACTCTGTTCTTGTCCTCTTGGTCTACCATTGCTGGAGAACCCTTACCAACAACTCCTTCCAAATATTACCTATATTTACAGGCCCATTCAAGCCTTACCTTTTTGAGAAACTTTTCTCAATCAAAACCAAAACAAAATCTACATCCTTTTAACAACTATTGCAATCATTATATATGCCTTTCATATATATATTCTTAATTTCTGTATTTACTAGTTAACTGTCAGAGGAGTTAACTATTTTATGTGTCTTTAAGTTCAAAATCTTCCAGAGAGGGTTCTCCCTAAAACATTTTAGGTATATGTTCATGATAGATACGTAGTGAATAAGTGAATGAATAAATAAAATTAAAAGACACCCAGTATGTAAATGATGACCTTTCAACAAACTAGTTCTCAATTTTAGATATATTGCAAACTGTAAGGAAGGTGTCACTAAAATTATGATATATAATTATGATATATTTCCACCTGGCATATTTCTGTTCATTTTTCATGACCCAACTCATACATCACATTCTCCATCTCATTCATCTATTCATTTATACAGTATTATAAGTCACCATTTAATTGAGAACTAGTATACTCTCCTCACTCACATTGTTCCATTGCATAGTTGAAGAAATTGAATTTGAGAGGAGTTAAGGTCATATTCTAAAAGGGTAATAGAAACATAAACAAATAATTACAAAACAATGTGATGTACTGACTAGTGAAATGTATGAGCTGCCCTAAGGGTAGTGAGGATAATGCATTCTATTATGCTTAACTTTGGGAAGGTGGTATGGTCAGAAAGGATCACAGATAAAGGTGACCTCCATTGAACTTTGATGAATGAATGAAAATTATCTAGACAGGTGAAGCTGCCAAGGAAATAACACACACAGAGGGTCAGTGGCATGATGTTAGAACAATTTCAGTGTGGTGATGCGAGTTAAAGTTTACTCAACACTTCCATCACTTCTTACAATTGCTTTCATCAGAAACACTAAGACAGATTGTAACTATTTATTCAGGAGTCAGTTCCCATTATTAAAAATGTTTTTTTCATTATATAACTGCCTTTTGCCTATCACTGTGCCTGAGACTTAGTTCACATATCCTATCTGCTAAAGTGACTACTGGCTAGAGATGTTGGCTGGTTGGATACATGGAGATGCCATTTCTGGCTTGGCCATATTTAGGGCATCTCCCTCTAAATAGACATTTCTTATGGAAGCCACAGGTGTTTTAGGCAGAAAGGGAAAAGTATCAAACATGATGTTGAACTGGACAAGTTCCTAGCCCTTAGAAAAAGCACAGCCAGTTACCAGATCTTGGAGGTGAAAGATAAAACAGAAGGAGCAGAGAAAGAGAGCAGGATACCAGGACACAGACTTTATTGAGGGGACCCTTCCCGAAGGAGAAAGAGCTCACGTGTGGGGTAAAGGCAGAGAAACCAGGGGAGGGGAGAAGGGGACCCAGCCGGACTGCCTCCCGGACTGCCTGGGAGAATAGTCCGGGAGAAAAGGTGCCATGGCGGAGACATCCTTTTTAAGGCAGGGGTTGGGCCCAGGGCGGAAAGGGAAGGGGTGGGACACAGGGCACTCTGGTATGTGATTGATTGGTGGCTCAATGTCTCTGAGGCAGATGTCAATTACATCATAACTCCGCCCACCAGTTGGGAGGGGGATACCTATCAGGAGGATGCTCTATTTTTGAAGAGCCTCATCTATAATAGACCCCTCATCTGAATTTCTGTGTATTGCAAGTAATAATAACAATAATACTTAGACTGAAAATAACAAGATGTAATTAGGAAATCACTTTGAAGTACCTGAATTGGAAGATATTATGCAAGATAAAATATGCTTATTCTATGAAAAGCAGAGAATCCAAAATGTCTCAGTTCACTAATTAAAGTATCTTTCTATTTTCTAACTCCTTTCCTGTCTAACTGCAGGGGTGACTGCTGGCAAGTTCTGTCCTCTGCCAGCTTGTGAACAGAGTCAAGAAATCAACATTATAATTATGCATTGTTTCCATAGCAAGCAATCCTGCAGCTCTGAGCAAAACAGCACTTTTTATATCCTGCCAGAGTATTTGTGGCAAAGAAACATTAATTAGCTTCTCACTAATTGACAGGATTTCACTCTGCATCTGCTTGGACCTGATGTGAGTTTCAATGTCAGCCTGAAGCTGATTAAACATGTAAAAAACTTAAAGTATCTTTCCAAACCTCAAATATGTCTGAGACTTGGATTCCTACTCTTTAAGCAGCAAAGATATCAGAGAAAGGGTTAAGTTAGGGTTGTAGATAGTGAGTCTTGGGAAGGCAACAGAGAGCAGTGAGATTAAAGATTGGGTGCAGGCAAAAGTGGGTTATGAGACTTGTGGAGGTGGAGCTCAATAACCAGCCATGTGGTTGGCAAATCACATCACCACTTTGGATTTCTCTTCATGCTCACGTGTCCAATACACCAGGGTTTTTCTCATTGTGTTTCCCAGTTCTAGAAGTTCTGCAGCCTCCAAGAGATTCTTAGACTCTAGAGCAGTGCTGTTCAATAGCACTTTCCTTCAATAGAACTTCCTGCTATGATGGAAATGTTCTACATCCATGCTGTCCAGGAGGTAGTCACTTGTCACAGTCGCTATTGGATGATGACATTTGCTTAGTATAACTGATAAAATGAATTTTAAAATTTATGCAAGTAAACTGTAAATAGTCCCATGTGGCCATTGACTGCCATACTAGACTATGTAGCACTGGAAGACCTGAGTTGGGGTCTAAATGAAGGGTCCGGGACTTATCTCACTACTGCTTTAATCACAACAATCTGCCTTTGTTTTTAGTAATATACTTTCAGATGGCTTTCCTGAACAAAGGGTTTCATAGCTAAAGGACATGTAAAAACAACTACCCAAATTATCTCTAAGATTCTTAAATTTTGAAAACCCCTAACCCCCATATCCTAATCTCCTTCTGCATGCAGTGAAGACCAAACATAGGCTGCTAGGAGTGAGGGGAGATAAAACAGCCTTCTCTATCTATTGTCACACCCAATTTTACCTGGCCTGGAGGAAGATGCTAATGCAGCTGTATTGTCTCTATATTTAAAAGTGACTTGGCTTCTTTGACTGGAGAAAGGCCTTTATGATGTTCCCAGCTGCTTCATCAAACTTGCTTTCCAGGGGCTGCTCACAGCTCTTCTGCTGATTCTACAGACTCAGATCATGGAAAGGGGATCCAAAGGTCAGGAAAAAAATCTCAAGTTATTTTCTAAGAGTATTAAGTCTCTATTATCATACAGCTGGGAAGGAGGGGCCAAGGATTTCCAAAGTGAAAGATGTGCAGAGCTCTGTCAAAATCATCTCAGGACACCCATTTCTGCCAATATGATGTTTGGTGCCTTTGCTCCCAGAATTGGGGACTGGGATAGTGGTGGGATCCTTTGAATACCAATGGAAGGGGGGATGATCAAAATAGAGACTATGAGTTACACATAGTGAGGTTTTGGGTGACTGTCAAGGTGTGAAGCCTGAGATAGGACCTCAAGGAAGTCACTCTCTATGAAATAGTAGTCTTACCTGAATAAAGTACTTTTGTGAGATGAGTATTTCATAGCGCAGGACAGCCTACAAAACTGCAAACTACATGATGTAACTCTTGTCTTGTACATAGTGCCAATATCCCTGTCAGCAACTCTTGGCAGGAAGAGAGAAAAAGATTACAAGTTTTTCAAGTGGTCATGTGGTGAGGGGTTGCAGGAAAGGAATATCAAACTCCCTCATGGAGGCAAAAGCTCATACTCATACACACAGCTTCTTCAATTGCATTTCCCCAGACTCATTTTGAAGCTTTTCCCCCAGATAAAGATAAGTAATTACCAATAACCTTCCAGAAACCTTTTGTAGGAAGAAATGGCTATGATTTTCCATTGTTCTCAGACACAAGAACAAATAGTGATGCCTGTTGAAGTTTAAGACAGAATTTTAACTGAAAAACACAACTGAGAGAACCATATCATTGAACATATTTTTCCTATCCCACATTTCTCACTTAGAGAAGAAATTGTTGACAGGAGTATTGTCTTTTGTCATGTGTTTGGGTGAGGACTTCGTAAAAACACACACACACACACACACACACACACACACACACACACAAACAGAGTGTGGTATTTTGAGCAGGACTTATTACCAGAGTGTCATTTGCTATTGTTTTTCTTGACTTTATTACAATTCTGGTATTTCTTATTATAAATTTAACATGAAATACTAAATTACATTCAAATGCTAAATTACATTCAAATCACATACCCTTCTTCCTCTCCTGCTCTCTGGGCTTCCATTATCCAGTAGAGCCACCTACATCTCTGTTACACATCCATCAAATAGTCAGCCTTCTCTTTCCCTTTGTTACATCGTCATGGATTTTGAGCAGCAAGAGAAGCTCTAAGGTCTGGAAATTATCTTGTTTGATTTAAAAGAACATCCATAGCCTTGCCTACTTGCTTTTTGCCTCTTTTGTCCACCCATCAGTCACAGAGGACTGTGGTGAATTTCTTCAGGATTTTCCTTTGGTAATATAAGTTGGTCAGATGACCCCCCTCTCCATCACTGATACCAGGAACTATCCCTGCAGAGATTTCTATCAAGACTCTTCCTCAGAGAGCAGTTGACCTCAGTTGAGCAACCATTACTGTTCCACTCTTGGGGCAAGTTGTTGGCAAGGCACTTGTTCAGGGTGTGTCTCCATAGAGCTTGAGTCTCTACAATAACAATAACAATTCCTCATTCAGTTAACACATTACTTCCAGAAAACGACTGCAATTGTAGTGATGTTATTTTAAAGAAATCTACAAGAGGAAGCAGAATCAATAATGAGGCTACTCCTGTTCACATCCTCTTCATCCTGGAACATGTTCACATGCAGCATTCACCATTATGATGCCAATACTTAGCACAGGCTCTGGTTTCTGGTTAGGAAATGAGTGAACGAATGAGTAAATTAATGAAAGTGAGCACAGGTGAAATATAAGGGAACATTTTCAAACTTGAGGTTGGAAAAAGAATTGGCATAGCTCCCTTTCCCCCCCTTCTCCTTAGTTTTTGCCTGGATCATATTTGAATTATTAAGAATTTCTTATTGGAAGAGGAGTTAAGATGGCGGCTGGCAGGACCCAGTGAGGAGAAGAGAGTGTGAGTGAGTGAGGAAGCCAAAGGGAAATATGTGTTCATGTGTGGGGTGTGCATGTGAGTGTGAGGGGCAGATAGAACTTGCAGGACTTTCAGAGGCTGGTGGACCAGGATCTCTTAAAAGGGGAACCCTTGCTACCACTGTAAGCACTCCCAGGCAGCAGGTGCTGGCACAGAAACCATGACATCTTAGAGGGGAGAGCTTCTGTGACTAGGAGCCCAGCCTTACTGCCACTTGGAATGGCCTCAGATACCACCCTGGATCCTATAGGTACTCCGGCCAAAAATCTGCTACCGCAGCTTCAGACCCACAGACACCAGGACTCCATCCTCCCTGAACATGGGCTCCTATGGGTCCTGGAGTGCACCTCCCTCCTACTGGCCCATCACATAGGTCCTGGGCACAATGCAAATTGCTGGTGGGTCTCAAACTGTGCTCCTTGCCTGCCAAGCCCATGGTGTGGGCCCCAGGCCCTACGCATTCTGCCTGTGAGCTTCAGACTGTACCCCCCACCTGCCAAGCCCAAGGCGTCAGCCCCAGGTCCTGAACAACTCAGTGCCTAAGACCCTTGCAAGAGAGCAAAAAAGGGGAGACAGAGAAACAACCCCCAAAGGAAAGAAAAGGAGTTGTCAGAAAAGGAACAAAATGAAATGGCAGCATGCAATATATCAAAAAAGAACTCAGAGTAAGGGTCATACAGTTCATAAGCCATTGGATAGATGAGAAAAATCATCAACTTGTGTAATAACAAAGAGGAAATCAAGAATGATATCTATACTAATAAAAGCTTAGATGACCCTCGTGTGCAACGTCATCACAAGATGGCCTCCACAAGATGGCCACCACAAGATAGCTGCCACAAGATGGCCACATGCACAGTGGAGGCAAGGCCTGGTGGCCACTCCACATGGTGAGGCCTGGGGGTCCCACAGATCCACACGGTGTTGAGGAGGCTGGTCCTGATGTCTCTGCTCCCTCCCGGCAGAGGAGGCAGGTCATGGCAGGGGAGGGCAGTTGGGGGGGGGGCAGGCTTGCAGGGGAGGGCAACTGGGGGTGAGATCAGGCCAGCAGGGGAGGGTAGTTGTGAGCAATTGGGCTGACAGGAGAGGGCAGTTGGAGGAGATCAAGCTGCAGGGGAACAGTTAGGGAGCAATCAGGCTGGCAGGCAGAAGCAGTTAGGGGCAATCAGGCAGGCAGGTGAATGATTAGGAGCCAGCAATCTCAGATTGTGAAGGGGATGTCCACCTCGGTCTGGTTTGAAATCCCACATGCCAAATCAAGGGCAGTGTATTAGTGTGTTCTGTCTTGTTTCTGAATTCACTATTCATAAAAGATTTGAGACAACTTCCTGCTCTACCAAGGCAAGATTCTAGACTAATTATAAGTCAAAATCTTTGCCTGAGTCTTCAAACACCTTGTGGTAATAATTACATGTCAAGTCTGGGTTACCCTCTAGAAACTTTCTTTTGTAATGTGATTATCTCTTCACTAAGTGATTTTTCATCTTGTAGAGTTGGGTTACAGTTACATAAAAGCAATTTAAAACTAAAGGGTCGACATGGCTCATTACTTTTCCCTGTGCCACCTCTGATTTAATACATATGATCCAATGGGTAGAAATTATTTCTGAGAAAAGACTGTCCACTGTTGAATTGAGAACACCGTTTTGCATCCTCTACTCACTCACTGGAACTCACTTACTTCTTCTAACTATACAAATAAACTCCTCAGAACCATTTCCCAATATTATTGAAATGGTAAAAGTGGAAGCTATTAAGTTTTTTTAAATGAAAGGAGAAATCTAAGATCTGAAAAATGGAACAGTTGGTGTTTTTTTCCCAGTGTCATAAAATAATCTGTATCCTCGTAGGACTCAGCAGAGGATCTTGCTTGAAACCTGTCAAGAGACACATGAAATATATTTTCCCAATTGTTCAAAAGGAAGTGATTAATGATGAACCAAAAAGTCACCACTCAGGAAGTCTATTCTTTATGACTTTGACCTACTTTTCTGGAAACAGACACAGAGGAGTGAGTTTCATTTCAAATGCCTGGAAGAGAGAGCAACATAACCTGATTATTGCAGCCCAAAGGACCTGGGAGAGAGAGAGACTTCATTACCAGAATCAGAGGTAGGACTTCGGATTGAATATGAAGAAAATGCAGTTAAGCAGTGAAACATACAATTAAAAACACAAAACAAAACAAAGCCCAACAACCATGTGCAAGGAAAACCAGTTAGCAAGACAGTATGATGGTATATGGTAATGAACAGCCTCACTGCAAGTCTGTGAGACAATTAGGATAAAGGCTCACAATTAAGAAAGGAAAAAAGCTATAGCAACTTGCAATTAAGAAATCCAAGCTGCTTGAGAGGCAACACTATCTATAGTTAGTTATTTTAACACATCACCACAATAGCATATGTTTTCCTATTCTGCAGAATGCAATCCAATTGATTAGATGTACATGGTTTGTTTTCAAAGGGGCATATGTTTGCCTTTTCCATGGACACAATAATTCCTTTTATTTATCTGCTTAAGATAGTGCAAATGTAAAAAGAAAAAACACTAAAATAATACTTACAAAGGCTTGGCTACCTCACTGAATCTTACCTATGTATGTGCCTTTTAAAAAATATTCCATAATAATTTTATACTTACTAGAAAGTTGCAAATATATCACAGAGATTCCTGTAAACCCTTTATCTATCTACAATGGCAACCATATTGTGATAATTAAATATGTCAAATCAACAGGTGTACACCTGTTGAAGTTATATGTCAAATATATTTCAAAATTTTTTAAAAGAAAGAAAATATCAGAAAAACACAAGTTGAAGGTCATTCTATAGAAAACCAGACCAGTACTACTGAAAACCATCAAAGTAATTGCAGAAAAGGAAACACTTTTCTAACTATCAAATGAGTGGAGTTGGCAAGAAAACATTCCTCTAATCCTGACAGGATGCCTACATACATTTGAGACAAGATCTGATGAGTAGGTCAAGGGGATAAGAGATGTTGTGGAAGAAGTAAGTTAATTAGACACATTTACTTTATTACCCTACACTATGCATACCCTAAATTTCCATAACCTACAAATTGGGATAAAAGAATAAAATTTCTGAAATGGTTCTCCCTATTCATGAAACACCAAAGATAAATGGCCTTCTTTATCCTATTACCAAAATACCCCAGTGTGACAAAACCAAGAAGAATCATATGCAGACAATCTATTTCTGAGGAAAAACCTTATGGCTTCTTGAGAAAGTTAATTTTTTTTGTTAAATAATTTCATCATTCTTTTATTAATTTACTAATTATTATATACCTAATATGTGCTAGAAATATAATAGTGAGCAAGAATACCATGGTCTTTATATTCATGAATATTAGAGTCTAATTGGCTACCAACATAAATTATTGCATAAATATAAATGTATGTAAAGTGGAAAATACCATGAAAGAAAGTTCCGTGGAGAGCTAAGAACATGCATGACATCTGATCTAATCAGAGGGGAGGAATGACATGTATAAGGAGGTAACCTTTCTCTAAAATATTCAGAGAAACTCAGTGGGAAATGGGAAAAGAGGTCCAGACAAGAAGTACAGATGCCCTAAGGCAGAAAGGAGCAGAGATGGTTTGAAAACTGAAAGATGACCATAGCCAGGGTGGCAAAACCCCAGGGAATGATGGGGTGAGGTGAAGCCAAAGATATGCACAGGCCCAAGATCAAAATGGGTGGGTTAGAGATTTGTGACTCTACTCAAAGCAATGGAAAGCCATTGAAGTAGTTTGAGTTCTCATAGACTTAGTGGGGAGAATGAATTGAAGAGGAACAAGACTAAAAAATGTGGAGACCTTAAGTTTCAAGAGTTCTAGGAGCAATAATGGTAGATTGATAGGTAGAGATGATCAGAGTTAGATAGAGATTATCAGAATTGAGAGATATTTAGGGGATAAAATAAGAAAGATATGAGAATTGACCAGCTATTGGAGATTAATGAGAAGGTGTCAAGACAGAGAAATATAATAAGCAGGGTCAATGACTGAGGAAGCTAGATAGGGTAAACCTTGGGGAAGCAGGAGCCCAAGATTTTTTGAGGGCAGTAGAGAAAAGCAAGGAAGAAGGAATGTGGCATCTAAGGGACTATACTGGCTCTCTCCTAACTTCAAAGGTACTGGTGTGTCCTGGGAGAAAGAAGGCAGACAATAAGAATATCAGGCCCACCCCATCCATTGGATAGAGAGAACAATCTGGCAATGGCCTGAGAAGCAAGAAAGCACACAGCTGAACAGCTCTCATGGTCTGAGACTTGACCAGCAAATGTGTTCAGTGTGGACAACTCAGGGCAGAGGAAGGTCACGGGCTGATTTGTGGCTGTCAGAGCAGCAAAGTCCCTGTTCCACCAGGAACTGTACCTGACCTAAGCCATTGTCTATTGCATTTCAAGCTACTTGGTACCTGGAAGCTACTAGTTAACTTGATATCAATGATATAATATTTTTAAAATATTGTGCTTATAAGTTTTTTTAAAGCCCTGAGCTGGAAACATTTACAGGTTGGTAAGAATTTTCCCAGGCCACTAAGAGAAGCTTCAGGATAAGGCTGTGTTTTCTGTATCTCTGTTTCCAGTGTCAAGTGTAACTAAGTGAATAAATGCAGACCTAGATCCAGGTCAGAGTAACAGTGCACTGCAAAAGACCCCAGGAAATAAATAAATCCGTAGGTGAATTTGCAAAGTTGCAAATACTTTTCATTACTGTTTGTGTGGGGGAGTGTGTACCACCATAGAGATCTAGTAACATAGGGCCCTGAAAGCTGAATTCAGCTCCATTTCCCTATTTTACTTACTTATTTTCCTCTGAGCTGGAATAAAGCCATGAAGAAGAGCCAAGAACTAAGACCCAGAATTTTACTGCTCTTTAACTGACGGCATTTGGTTTGCCCTTTCTCATTGGCAGCTTCCAGAGGGATTGCATCATAGGCTGGTGAAGTGTTATTCTTCACCCCATGACTGTGACAGTGGGAAGCAGAGGGCACCAGACATGGAGGCTGTGGGGACTGATCCCTCCCTACCATACAGGGAGCAGGGCTTGGAGGAATTTGGAAGTATGTTGCAAACCAGCCTGGGAAGATCAAGTTCATTTCCCTTGTCTGTCCTCCAAATGAGACTTAGTGTCTGAGCATTGAATTTTGGAGGCCTCAAATTCCCAGACAGCCCACTGTAAAATACTGCCTATAAATATGAGATCAGGTCTCTGCAGGCACAGTTTATGCAGTTATGAAGTGTAATTCTTCCCAATCCTACCTCTCCCCATCAGCTGCATATTTTAGAACTCTTTGCCATTCTTCATTCTAAGTATTTCCAAGTATTTTTACTCACTTATCAGTCATGGACTTTAAAAATCTACTTTAGTAATTTTCTTTCCCCAGTCATTGGGCACCACATGCCGCACATAGGCACACCTTAATTTTTAAATCCCTATAATCATAAATGCAAATTAAAGCAACACTAAAATATTTTTGGCAATCAAGTTGGTGAAGTTTTATTTTTATGTTAAAACTCAGTGTTGTCAAAAGAAATGGGGGGGGGGAGTGAGATACAGAGGCAAAGACGCATTGAACAGACTGTCAAACTATAGTGGAAAGGCAGAAGAGGGTGGGGGGCAGGGGCTGTGGGAGATCAACCAAAGGACTTGTATGTATGCACATGGGCATAACCAATGGATACAAGACACTGGGGGGTGGGGGAGCAGGTGAGGGCATGTGCTCGGGGGTTGGGGAAGCCAGGGGGAGGTTAATGAGGGGGGAAAAAAAGAAACATATGTACTACTTTTATAATACTTTAAAGAATAAAAAAATGTATATATTGAAAAATAAAAGAAAAAGAATCCAAGGAAATCATTGCTGTATTACACTGCTGGCAAGAATATAATTAGCTCAAAGTTTCTGAAAGATAATAGAGCAATTTTATCCTATGTCATGAAAATATGCATCTCATTTGACCTTTCAGTTGCACACTGAGGGTATGTGTGAAGTCTCTCAATATAATCCTCAGTCATTTCACAAGGTTATCATCATTATCTGCATTACCAAATAGAAAAACTCGGACTAAAAAGGGGTAATTTTTTTAAAGGTTGCATAGTATATACTAGTATGTGCCCAGAAGGAAACCCAAATGCAGATCTCAAATATGATGCTTAAATTCCAAAATGATCTGAAAGACTGTAAGAATTTTCACCAAAGCATTAATTGTATGATAGGGAAAATTGAAAGCAACTTGAATATCCAACAACAGGGAATTGATTTGTAAAATTATAGTGTAAAAATGTATATATTCTTTAAAATGACATTGCAGAAGAATAATTAGTAGTATAGAAATATGTTCATAATACACGACTTAAGTACAATATTATCTCAATTTTATGAAAATGAGTCTATATGTATGCATAGTTAAAGATCAGAGGGTTATATACCAAAATGTTCATAGTGCTAATCTCTTACTGCTGGAATTATGAGACTTGTCTTCTTCATTCTGACTGCATTTTCTCTATTGTACATATATTTTTAGTAAAAAAAAAAAATTACTAACATAGATTTTTAAAGTCCATGTGACTGGATGGACTCTAGATCTATAATATCTACACTAATAATAGACTAGGACCATCACTACCAAACAGATGATGGGTCCAGATGGATGACGGGTCCAGGCAGGAGCTCTGCGCAGGCGCACTGGGCCTACCGCCAGGCGCGGGAAAGCGGAGTCTGGGCGGAAGCGGCCCGAGCGCCTGTGGCCAGGCGGCCTCGGTGGCTGTGCAGGTGCACGGACCTCGCTGGACGGTCCCGGTGGGCTTCACAGAGGGCCGCAGAGTTACAGAGCTGTTAGGCCAGTGGCCCATGGGGTCAGCAAGGCTGGGGTGCCAAGTAGGCCCCAGTCCTCGGGCACCGCCGGGGGAGCGGGCTGTCCAGAGTGGAAGAAAAAGCCCTTTTTTTCCTGAAGAAAGTGGATGGTTTAAACGTGCATAGAGAAACTGCGGTGGTACCGACATGCGATGTCAGTTCCCTGAGCTGACTGTGGGTGCCCCACTGCAGGCTTCACTGTGGAGCACAGGCCCGGAGGTGGGCCAGGCCATGGCCTTGAGAGCCATACTCACCCGCAGTGTCACCTCAGCATCACAACTTCACCATGTCACCCGCCAGTGGCCATCGTTGCTGGTCTGTTGGCCCTGGCGAGCTGGCATAATGCGTGCTCAGGGCAGCACTTTGTGTTTCTGTTGAAAGGACACCATATGTAATGGGTGTTGTTGATTCCTTAAGCTTGAAATGGGGCAGCCTGAACTTGCTTACAATGCGATCTTTTCTTTGTATTTTGCCGCATAGTCTTCTAGGGCTCAGGGAGCCAGCAGCCACTGGAGGGCCAGCTTGTTCATTCCACACAGCCAGACGCCACCAGGAAGCACAGAAATGCCAAAGCCCCAAAGGAACCCGTGGTGGAACAGACCCCAGTTCACATACTGGAGCAGAAACAAGAAAACAACGGCACCTGTTGGACCTCAGCTGGGACTGTGCCTGCGGGTCTGTCTGCAGGGTTCCTGCACCCTGGCCCTGGCCCAATGGCTGAGGAAACTCTGCAAGCCTTGATTCTGGAGTTATGGACCTTAGCAAGTAGGCAGGTGCACAAAGGTGGAGTCGAAAATAGCTAGGTTAGACTGTGTGTGAGTGTGTGCATTTATACACATACTAGGGGCCTGGGGCATGAAATTCATGCACTGGAGGTGGGGGGTTCCTGAGCCCAACCTGCCCCCTGTCACATACTGGGAGCCCTCAGGGGATGTCCTACTGATGCCTTACTTTTGGCCTTGAGCAGGGGACCTCTGCCAGGGGACCTCTCCCCCCCAGTGCCCTGTGATCGATCGATCGCTGGCTCTGCCCCTGCCCCCTCGGCTCTGATGGCTTACCTCACAGTGACCAGGGTGCCGGGATGTTCCTGGGACACAGGCGCTGGGCACCTATGTATGCAAATTAACCACCATCTTTCTTGGGTTAATTTGCATACTCACTCTGATTGCCTGTGGGCGTGGCAGAGGTAAGGTCATTTTACATGTTTGTTTATTATTAGCTAAGATATGCCCATTTTCCCCAGTCTTTTTCTGAGCTGTTTGAGAGTATGCTCTACACATGATAGGATGTCCTGATACTCCTCTGTGTATTTCCCAAAAGCAGACACTCCTACATAACAATTCTCCACCCAACCATGTGAGGAAATCTCCATTCAAATGGTATTCAGGTTCGACCCACAACTGTGTGAACCATGATCCCCACTCCCCACCCCCAGGATCCCATCCACCTAGGATGGGTCCTCTGTCATTCCTGTCCCTGACAATTTTTCAGTTTTAATGAAAAATCATAAACTTTTGCCCTAAAAATATTAAATAAATAAAAATAAAGAAAGACCTGCTGACACTCCAAGTTAGGAGCCAGTGGTCCTGGACTGTGAGATTGGGGTTAAACCGGCAGTCAGACATCCCCTAAGGGGTCCTAGATTGGAGAGGGTGCAGGCCGGACTGAGGGACCACCCCCATGCACAGGCCACTAGTCTATAATAATGAAAGTGCAATATGCTAATTAGACCAGACAGCCAAACAACCTCCCAGATGTCATTCTGGACATACTTCTGGATGAAGCCTCAGCAGTGGGGGCCAGAGATGATTAGGGGTGATCAGGCAGGCAGGCAAGTGGCTAGGAGCCATCAGTCTGGATTGTGAAAGGAATGGCCAACTGCTGCTTTAGGCCTGATCTCACATAGGGCCTTAACCAGCAGTCGGACATCCCCTGAAGGGTCCCAGATTGCAAGAGGGTACAATTGCGAGAAGGACCCCCCGTCCACATGCACAAATTTTGTGCACCAGGCCACTGGTAAATAACAGCCTGACCAGGAAAGAGGCTTTTAAGAGACAATCCACCTACTTGTCACTACTAACCATATTAGGCCCATGTTACAAATCAGAATGCTGAGGTTATGAAATATTATATAACTTCCAAAGTTCATGCCATTAGCAAGTGCAGAGCAGGTGACTCTCAGCCTTGCTCTCACTCCAGAGCCTGCAGTGCAGGGGTGAGGGCAGCGTCTAAAGCCAGAGGCCTGGGGTTCAGATTCCACTGAGTAACTCACCAGCTGTGTGTGAGGAGTGATTTCCTCTTGGTACTTCAATTGCCTCTTATGTAAATTTGGGTAATAATGGAGACTACTACATAAAGGTGGGGATTAGCTGAATTAATAAAATAAGGTGCTTAGAACAGTAGGTGACACTAGCACCCTAAATTGCTGGTGTCAGTTGATGCTGGCAGGTTCGCAGGAGCAATTGAAGGAACAAAGAGCCAGAGCCAAATACATCTGGAGCTGCAATCAGTTTTGGCCACTTCACTGGGTGACCTTGAACAAGTTACCTGATCTCTCTGCGCCTCTATTTCATTATCTCTTGTGTCAAGTGCCCATTCACGGTAACTGCTAATGATGACAATTGTCCTGACAGTTCTACCAGCCCATCCCTATGTTTCTCTTACACAGTGTGCTGCAGTCACTGGTTAGGAAGCCATCTCTTTGCACAAGCTTCAGTCTGGACCAGCTCCATATGGGGAAGCTTGAATAAGATGACATATGGACTGGGTTCCTAATCTTTTTCAGGAAAGGGATTCTGTTCTGATACCAGAACAGGAAGAGAAATTCCTCCCCCCCACCCCCCTGCCCCACTGAACACCTTTCTGTTTTACTTATATAACAACAACAATAAAATCCCCAGCTTGCCGGGTAACAAGAAATCCTAAAATGTTTCATTTCTTTTAATAGTACCAAAAAAAAAAAAAAAGTTCCATCTGCTTTCCATTTACCTTAGGAGCGTGGAGACATTGCAATTCCCAGAGCAGTGGCTGAGATGGGGGAAGCTGTTTACTGGCAGCCAGAGTGTGTGACTGTGTAGCAACCATGGAACAAAAACACCAGCACCTTTAAGGTGTCTGTGCATTCCCCAGGGAGGGGTGGAAGGGAAGAGACAGGAACTGTGTGTATATCCCAGAGAGCAGCAGGACTCAGTGTTATTTTATTTTATTCTTTCAATATTAGAAGACTCTAATGTTTGCTGTCTTCCCAGCCCACTGTTCCTGTGATTTCTCTCCCAGCTCTGCCAAGACTCGTGGGTCTCCCAACCTGGACCACCCTGAAGGTGTGATTTGGAATAGCATTGCACAAATAGTGCTGCCCTCAAGCCCCCGGGAACACCCAGTGCTGAGACTACAGCTCCAGAGGCTGTGGTCTGGTCCATGATCATCCCTGTCCAGGCTGACTCTGGCAGGGCCATCTCTACTCCACACTTCTGCTTCATGTGGGGCTAATGAGGGCCCAGCTCAGCATGGGCCACAACACTGGTCTTGCAGAGTAGAGTGGCCTGAATCCACTCCCATCAAGACTGACTTGAAGTGCAATCAGTTTTCCTGATAGGAATGGAGGGTCCTGGCTGAGGAGCTACATACAGACCATTTCTCAGTCTGACCCAGCATCTGAAATGGAGCCATTTCCTCATGGAAGATCAGTGGTTCAGAGAGTGTGACACATCATGAGGGCCTCAAAAAGAAAACATTGCTCGACTAAAGATGGACACTTCAGCAAATGTGTCTCTAGTCAGAGCAAACTAGACATGTTCCAGGGCCTAAATGGGCAGTCAGTTTGAAATATTTAAGGCTCATGAGCCATGCTCAGCCCACTGCCTGCTTTCAGTGTGGTCCATGCTGAGCTGGGCCCTCATTAGCCCCACATGAAGCAGAAGTGTGGAGTAGAGATGGCCCTGCCAGGTCAGCCTGGACAGGGATGATCATGGACCAGACCACAGCCTCTGGAGCTGTAGTCTCAGGACTGGGTGTTCCCCAGGGGGCTGAGGGCAGCGCTATTTGTGCAATGCTATTCCAAATCACACCTTCAGGGTGGTCCAGGGAGGGAAACCCACGAGTCTTGACACAGCTTCAAATTAAGAATATTTTTCACATTTTTAAATGGTTAAAAAATAAAAAGTGACATTTTGTAATATTAGTACCCATAAGTAATATCTTATTAGAACATAGTTTACTTATTCATTTATATGCTCTCTGTGATTCCTTTCATCTTGCAACAGCAGAGTTGAATATTAGCATTTGGCCCTCAAAGACTAAAATATTTACTACCTAGCCCTTTTTAGAAAAAAAGTTTGTAGATCTCTGTCCTAGGGCAGTGGTTTTCAAACTGCAGCCTTGTTAGAAATTGTCTGGAGGGCTCATCACAGCAGATCAAATGCCCCATCTCCAGAGTCTCTGCTCTGATAGATCTGAAGTGGAATTCAAAATTTGTACTTCTAATACATTCCAGGTGATGCTGTTGTTGCTAGTCAAGGGTCTACACTCTGAGAACCAGTACTTAAGCGAATCAGGGACTGTAATGGCCCACAGGACAGAGCAAGTACAAAGAAAATGAGAGGAGGCACTGAGGAGCATAGGTTCTCAGGGAATATTAAAACTGCAAAGACAGATAAATGAACTTTCTAAGGAATGGATATGTGTTTGAATATACTTCCCAGCAAGTACACACATGAAAACAGCAGATGGAGAGAAAAATTAGAGACCTACAACTTTTACGGAATGGGCTGCTGTTTTGATGGGTTTACGTGGCTGAAGGAAATCAAGTCCATTGTAAGTGCATTGCTTCACTTGGCTTTCAACAATCTCAGTCTCTCTACTTGTGATAGGAAAGGGTTGATTATGAAAGGGCTAACATGAAGAAGTTGATTCTTATCCCTTTGAGGTGAGGTCATTTAAATTTCTTCAACATTTTTTACACCTTCCTTTCTTAGGAAAAGGAACCAGTTATTTGTTTTGGTTATTAATTGCTACACTAGAGACTCGGTGCATGAAATTTGTGGAGGGGAGGTGGGGGATGTCCCTCAGCCCAGCCTGCATCCTCTCCAATCTGGGACCGCTCAAGGGATGTCTGACTGCCCATTTAGGCCCAATCCTACCTGGATAGGGCCTAAACGAGCAGTCAGACACCTTCTCACAATCCAGGACTGCAGGCTCCAAACTGCTCATCTGCCTGCCTCTGAGATTGCCCCTAAAGGCTCATGCCTGCCAGCCTGATCACCCCCTAACCACTACCTTGCCAGCCTAATTGATGTCTAACTGCTCCCCTGCCAGTCTATTTGCCCCCAACTTCCCTCCTTTGCTGGCCTGGTCACTCCTAACTGCCCTCCCCTGCAGGCTTGATTACCCCTAACTGGTCCCTCCCAATGACCTTCTCCTGCTGGCCATCTTGTGGTGGCCATCTTGTGTCCACATGGGAACAGGATCTTTGACCACATGGGGGCAGCCCTGTTGTGTGTTGGAGTGATGGTCAATCTGCAAATTACTCTTTTATTAGATAGGATAGAGGCCTGGTGCATGGGTGGGGGCCAGCTGGTTGGCCCTGAAGAATGTCCTGGGTCAGGGTGGGGGTTCCATTGGGGCGTGGGAAAGCCTGGGGGGCCTATAGTGGTTTGCTGGCTGGCCACACCCCCCAGCAATCCAAGTGGAGGCCCTGGGATCTGGATTAATTTATGTTCTACAATTGAAACTTTGTAGCCTGGAGCTGAGTCAAGCCTTCTGCTTACTCTGTAGCAACAACCATTTCTGTTTGGGTTCATTTAAATTCTATAATTGAAACTTTGTAGCCTAGAGTAGAGGCCTAGGTGCTAGTGCTACAGAAGCTTGGCTTCCTCCATCGCCTGGGAAACCCTTGCCTCTGCTACCTCCAGCTCTGTGGCTGCCGCCATTTCTGTTGGGATTATGTATCTTTTATAATTAAAACTTTGTAGTATTGAGTGGAGGCCTAGGCTGGTAAAGGCAGGTGGAAGGCTTGGCTTTCTTCATTGCCGGGGAAACCCAAACCTCCCTCTTGCTCTCAGTGGCCACAGCCATCTTGTTTGGGGTTCATTTGCTCCTGGTTGGCTTATGGGCATGGCTTGTGATCTTTTATTAAATAGGATAGTACACCATCCTAAAGTGTGGTGGCCTAAAACACAATAACAAATTTTGGGGGTAGGACTCAGTAACTGGACTGGGTTCAGCTGGGTAGCCAGACTCTTAACTTGGTGGTTTCGCTTCCTGAGAGCACAAAAGCAGAAGCTTCTAGGCCTTCTTAAGGGTTAGGCAAAGACTGGAACAGCATCACCTCCATTGTGGCCACACTCTGTAGGTAAGTCACAGGGCAATCCAGATTCCAGGAGAGAGGATTCCCAAGGTGTGAACACTGGGGAACAGGCTCATTGGAGGCCATCATTGTTATAAATTAAAACAGAATTTGTTTGGGAGAAACTTTCATGAAACAAAAGGAAGACAGGTAAATGGGAGAGCTTCTCTGGGAACAGATGTATCTGCAGGGATAAAACTAAGATTTATAGCAAAAATTTTGGGTGGTATCCTAGGACTGAAAGCACTGGAAATTCTTCAAGAGCATTCACAGATGTTTTCATTTTTTATTTTTAAATTGTGTCCACACAAGTCCTAGAATAGCAACTACTTCCCTTTCTGACTAAATTCACATAGTTACTGGCAGTTATATTTATTGTACATCATGGAAAATTCCATGAAGAGATGAGATAAGATTACATTTAAGTGATGTAATTGGTGAAGTTGTTTTAGCTCTTTTTTCCTGTTAACACAAGCAAACTGGTACATCCCTTTTGACTGTGTTCAATGCATCTATATATTGGTGTTTGTTTTGGGAAGAAGGGAAGACTTGAAACAATAATTGTCCTCCTATTATCCCTTTATTATTTTTAATATGTATTCCTTTTTTGTTTGCTTTTAATTAGAGAAAATGGGTTTATTCAAAACACACATAATAATCTACCTTGGGTGGTCACATATAATTTTATTATCTATTATTTAGGTAATTTCTAATTATTGGACCTAAGATAATAGAGGAGTGGCAATGGAATACTACTGGGCCATAAAAAAGAAAGAAATCTTACCTCTTGTGACATCATGGATGGACCTGTAGAGCATCATGCTAAGTGAAATAAACCAGCCAGAGAAAGACAAGTGCCATATGATTTCATTCATATGTGGAATCTAATGAACAAAATGAACTAATAAGCAAAATAGAGACAAACTCACAGATAGAGAGCAGGCTGATACTTGTCAGAGGGGGAAGGTCTTGGTAAGGGTATGTGGAGAGATTGAGCAATAAAGGAGAAAAAAAGAGAAAAAACTCATGGACATGGATAATAGTGTGGTGATTGCTTTGGGGAAAAGAGGAAGAAGGTAGAGGGATAAATGATGATGGACAGAGACTTGACTTGAGATGGTGAATATGCATTATAGTGTATAGACAATATGTTGTAGAATTGTGCACGTGCAACCTGTTTAATTTTGTTAATCAGTGTCACCCAATAAATTTAATTTAAAAAATATGTTCATGTAAAAAATATGTTCACTTGTACGTGAACATTCATAGCAGCAGCACTCATAACATACAGAAAGTGAAAAAAACAACAATGACCATCAGATGATGAATGCATAAGCAAAATATGTAATACTCACCCATGGAAAATTACTCAGCCACGCACAGAGAAAGAATGAAATATTGACACATGCTACATGTAGATGACCCTTGAAATCACTATACTAATTGAAAGAGGCGGATACAAAAGATCATGTATTTTAATAAATTTCATTAAAAATCATAGTGACAGAAGGAAATTAGCATGCTTTCATTATTGGAATGCTCTTCTTTTTGGCTTCCACCATACCATTCTTTCCTGTCTCCTCTGTACCTTTTCAGCTAGCTCTGTTTCAGGTGTGTCACCCGATCCTGCTCCTTCAACACTCATATTCTCTCGCCCACACAGTCGTTCTTTCACATAGGTCAGAGCTGCTGTGACAAATTTTCTAACACTGTGACTTCCAGATTAATCCTCCAGCCTTTTCCTTTTCCAGAGCTCTATACCCGCTTCTCATTTTACCTACTAAGTACTTCTTCTTAGACACTCCTCAGGTTCAAAACAAATTCATCATTTCCCAAACCTTGTCTTCTGCTTTTTTGTATGTTACTTCCTCCACCAAAATGCCTTTTATATGCTTGTCTTGAGAACTCTTACTGATCTTTCAAAATTTAGCTTAAAATTTACCTCTTCCACAAAGCCCTCATGGGCTATTTGGTTCAGATAATAAGCTGCTTTCTGTATTACCAAGCATTTTAACTTTTTGCACATTCACCACATTGTATTTAGGTATTTGGTCTGATTGATCTCCTCAAAGGCTGCCCTTTGCCTGTTTAAAATATCTAGCACTCGGTACAGTTGCAGACAATGAATATTCATCACTGAGTGGAAGAAGATAAAAGTAATGACAGCCAACACCTTTATTGTGCTTACTAGATACCAGGTACTATTTTGAGTATAGATGATTCTCAACTTACGATGGGGTTACATCTTGATAAACCCACTGTAAGTTGAAAATATCATAAATCAAAAAATGCATTGAATAACCTAACCTACCAAAAATCATAGCTCTCCCTAGCCTAGTTTAAACGTGCTCAGAACACTTACATTAGCCTATAGCTAGGCAACTCATCTCACTGTCTCTGCCCAGCATCACAGGGGAGTGTTGTACCTCATATTTTTAGCCCAGAAAAAGATCAAAATTCAAAATTCCACATCCAATTTCTATTGAATGGGTATTGCTTTTGTACTATCTTAAAGTAGAAAAATCCCATTTACCACTCCAACAAAAAATTAAGATACTTAGGAATAAGCTTAATCAAGGAGGTAAAAGACCTGTATTTGGAAAAGTATAGGATGTTGAAAAAAGAGATAGAGGAAGATCTAAACAAGTGGAAAAAATATTTTGTGTTCATCAATTGGTAGAATTACATCAGTAAAATGCCCATACTACCCGAAGCAATCTATAAGCTCAAAGTAATCCCTATTAAAATAACAGCATATTTCAAAGATCTATAATAAATACTCCAAAATTTATACAGAACCAAAAAGACCCCAAATTGCTACAGCAATCTTGAGAAAGAAGAACAAAGTTGGAGGAACTACAATACCAGATACCAATTACACTACAAAGCCACTGTAATCAAAACAACCTGGTAACTGGCACAAGAACAGGCATATATATCAATATAATAGAACAAAGAATCCAGGAATCAATGCAAGCCATTATGTTCAATTAATATTTGACAGAGCAGGCAAGAGCATTCAATGTAGTAACAATAATCTCTTTAAAAAATGGTATTGGGAAAATTGAACAGGTATATGCAAAAGAAATTAAATTAAATTAAACTAGACCATCAACTTACACCATAAACGAGAATAAACTCCAAATGGATAAAACACTTATGCAATTCACAAAAGGAAGTCATAGGCAACAAAATCACAGACATCTCTCATAGTAATATGTTTGCCGATACATCTCCTAGGGCAAGGGAAACAAAGCGAAAAATAAGCAGATGGAACTAAGTCAAAATAAAAAGCCATTTGTACTGCAAAAAATAATCAACAAAATAAAAAGGGAGCTCCCTATATATATGGGAGAATATATTTGCCAATGATATATGTGATATATGGTTAATATTCAAAATATGTAAGGAACTCATACAACCTAACAAAAGGAAGACAAACAAACCAGTTAAAAAATGGGCAAAGGACTCAACTAGACACTTCTCCAAAGGGAACATATAGATGGCCAAGAAACATATGAAAACATGCTCAAAGTCCGTAATCATCAGAGAGATGCAAATGAAAACTACAATGAGATATCACCGCACACCATCAACAAATCAACAAATGACAAGTGCTGGAGAGGATGTAGGGAAAAGAGAATCCTAGTACACTGCTTGTGGGAATGCAGATTGGTGCAGCCACTATGGAAACAATATAGAGTATCCTCAAAAAAATTAAATATGGAACTCCACTTGACCCAGTGGTTCCACTTCTAGGACTATATACTAAGAAATCCAAAACACCAATCAGGAAGAATATATGCACCCCTAAGTTCATTACAGCCCAATTTATAATAGCTAAGATCTGCAAACAACCCAAGTGCCCATCAGTAGATGAGTGGATAAAGAAGATATGGTACATTTACACCATGAATACTTAATGCAACTATAAGAAATAAGGACCTCTTACCCTTTGAGACAGCATGGAAGGACCTGAAGAGTATTATGCTGACTTAAAAAGCCAGTCAGAGAAACACAAGTACCACATGATCTCACTCATATGTGGAATCTAATGAACAAAATAAACTGATGAACAAAATAGATCCAGAGGCATAGAAGCATGGAACAGACATGAATCTCAGAGTGAAGGTGGGGGTGGGGGGAGAGATTAATCAAATAATTTGTAAGCATCTATGCATAACCCATGGAGTAAATGCCTGGGGAGTGGAGGGGAGGGAGGACAGGTGTGGGTTGGGTGGAAAAAGGAGACATCTGTAATACTTTTAACAATATAGTCAAATTTTTTTTAAATGTGAAGAAAAAAAATCATAAGTTGAACCAGCCTAAGTCAGGAACCATCTGTATTTTATTTGTGCTAACTTGCTTAACCTTTGAGGAAGGCAGATTTCTATTTCCATTTTTCATTGAGATAAACTGAGATTAAGAGAGTTTAGGTAACTTTCTAAATGTCACACAGATACCAAATGGCAGGGCTGGGGTTAGAATACAGACATTCTGGCAACAAAGTCTGTGATATCAAAAGAAAAACCTGGTTATTTCATTTCTCTCTCCCAAACTCTCAAAAATTCCAAATTTATTAAGACATTACATTAGATTTTCAATTCAAATTCCTCTATTAAAAAATGACTTTCGCCGAAACCGGTTTGGCTCAGTGGATAGAGCATCGGCCTGTGGACTGAAAGGTCCCAGATTTGATTCTGGTCAAGGGCATGTACCTTGGCTGCGGGCACATCCCCAGTAGGGGATGTTCAAGAGGCAGCTGATCGATATTTCTCTCTCATCGATGTTTCTGACTTTCTATCCCTCTCCCTTCCTCTCTGTAAAAAATTAATAAAAAATATATTTAAAAAATGACTTTCTTTATAGTCGTCATAAATAGCTTATTGTTTGCTTGCCAAAGTATTAATCAATTGACAATGTAGCCTAAATCTGACTTTTTACATGGATAAAATATTGCTGTCATATGAATTCATACACAAACATTTATTGAGCTCCTCCTTTGCCTCTGTGCTAGGCACATTCTTAGGCCTTGAAGTTAGGTTGATGAATCAGAAATGAACTCTACTTTCTTCAAAGAACTTTGGAGTAAAGATTTTTTGTATTTTTCATACTTATCAGTAGATCCCTAAATATCTCTTCCAATTAACTTCTGGTTAAATAAGAGTTGAGAGAAAACTGTGAATACTGCCTATATGAGGCAGAGTTCTGTTAAGAAACAGAACCAATAAGAAAATATAATATGTATATGTGTAGAAAGAGGAGAGAGACAGAGAGATTTACTTATTTTAAGGAACTGGCTCATGCAGTTATAAAAGCTAGCAAGTCTGAAATTGGTATGGTAGTCTAGCAAGTTGGAAATTCAGCCAAGAGTTGATATTAATTCTTGAGTCCAAAATCTACAGGATAGTCCTGCTGACTGGAAACTTGTATAGGGTTTCTATATTGCAGTCTTGAGGCAAAATTCCTCCTTCAGGAAACATTAGCCTTTGCTCTTAAGGCCTTCAATGAATTGAGATCCACCCACGTCATTGAGGATAATTTGTTATATTTTATATTTGCTAACTATAAATGTTAATCATATTAAAAAATACATTCATAGCAATATCTATACTTGTGTTTGACCAAACTCTATAGCTTAGCCAAGTTTTCAAATAAAATTAACCATTACAGTCCCTTCAGTTATAGGTGTCCAAGGTTGAAAAGGAAAAATCTCAAAAGCAGTAAATGTATAAGCTTATCTCTAATTGAGGAAAAATTTTATTAACTTAAAGGTTATTTTATTTGCCATGATCTAAATTTACTATGAACATGCTTAAAGATGCCTTATATATTTTTCCCATTTCTTAAACATTCTACACCACCTCTCTCCATTGTCTCTAAACATAACTTCCTCCAATCAAACATCTGCTTTTGCCATTCTGCTTCACGAAATGCCCTGTGGTTTTTCATTGCTAACAACAGGTCTTCATGAAAGGTGTTAATCAGGACACTTATCCTACATGGTTTTTTTTGTTTTGTTTTGTTTTTGTTTTTTATCTCTTCTTATTTAGCTTTAGGCTTCCCAGATGTTTGGCAATTCACAGAATTATGGAACTTCAGAATTTGAAGGGAAACTTAGTGGTCAATATAACTAAATGTCCTCATTTTATTGATGAGGAAACTAAATTCAGTGACTTTTCTAAATTTGAGGTGAAACCGGGACTAGAATTCAGTCTGCTCTGCCAGAATCTGGGCTTTTCAGACAGAAAAGAATCATTGCCTATTGGAAGGAAATCTAGGTTGGTAAAAAAGATGGAATATATTGACCTGGATATATATAACCAGTGGACTTATCTGAATATTTTTAACCTTCCAGAGCCTCAGTTTCTTTACAGAAGTCTTCACTTAACGTTGTCAATGTGTTTTGTGGTTTTAAGTGAAACAACAAATAATGAAATCAAAGACTTAAGTTCCTATGGCATCTCATCCATGTTATAACGATGCAATTGGTGAACAAAATAGCATTATTTGAGGATCTACTGTATTTGTAAAATGGCTTTAATTGGTGTTCCTCAATTTTAATGTGTATATGAGTTCCTCCTGGGGATCTTTTTAAAATGCAGATTCTGATTCAATAGATCTGAGAAAGAGTTTAAGATTCTGCATTTCTAACCAGCTTCCAGATGATGCCAATGCTTCTAGTCTATGGGCTGCCAGTCCATGGGCTAGAAAATGACGTGTAATGCCAATTTGAGCCTCAAAATTCTATGATTTGGTGATTCTATGAATAGGGATGACAGTATCAGAGGTATGTAAAATGGACAGTAGAGGGGAATATTAAATTTTAACAATACTTCTCTGTACACTTTTTTTTACAGTACTTCTATAAAGGGTCACCTATATGTTGATTTGTCTGAGAAAGTTTTGTTTTATAATGTTTTCCCAGTGTGATGATTAATAGAGACCCTCTTACTGTCAAAAGTGTCCTAAGTAGGACAATAAACTATAACATAATGTCACCACCTCCTAGACTTCTTCTGTTAATTACCTATGTTTACAAATAAAGATTACATTTGATTTCCACATTTGCATATATCAAGCCAAAGAAAAATTATGGCCCATAAAGTTTTCCTACGAGTTATGTCAGAATTCCATGGTTTGTGAATTTGTTTTCTTTCCTTAAAAACAGCACACTCAGTACAGGGACTTTGGCAAAAACCTTTTCCGTTTAGCCCGCCCGAGATGTGAGACCCTGGGAAAAACTGCTAGCTGTTTGTTTTGTGGTGAAAGGCAGCAGAGCTCACTCAAAAGATTAAAAGCTAAATGGAAAAAAAATACCTCAAGGTTGATTTTTCCACTTCCTATTCTCACAGAATCAATGTCTGAGTGCACAGTTCCCAAGTTCAAGGGCAGCTCAGAGAGTGAGCTACTCTATGGCCATGTAGTGAAAGGCAGTTCTCAAGGCACAGCATAGGGAGAATTTCAGCCTCAAATGACAAATCCATCACCTGCTATTCTTCTAATCTGCCTTCAAGTCTTGCATAAGGGCTTCTTCAAATGATCCCATTTGAGGGAATATATACCAGGAGTCTTCAAAATCAGTCTTCATGGCCAGCACGGCTCAGTGGTTTAGCATCAATCATGAACCAGATCATGGTTCAGCTCCTGGTCAGGGCATATGCCTGGTTGCAGGCTCCATCCCCAGTGTAGGGTGTACAGAAGACAATCAATGATTCTCATAATTGATGTTTCTATTTCTTTCTTCTTCTTCCATCCTTTCTGAAATCAATACAAATATATTTTAAGGCATAAATAAGTAAAACAAAATCAGCTTCCACCTGATTATTATGAGCTAGTTGCCTTTGTTCATTTATTGATTCACTCAATAAATTTTTGTTAAGTTCCTACTATGTGCCAAGAAAGAATCATTGTATAGCTGAAATTATGACTTGGACACAAGTACACCTCAGTCCCTGACTAAAAAATAGTTGAGAGAAGGCTTGGGGAGGGAGGGGTGTTAATGGAATACTAGAGGAATAAAGTGTAACACTTTTTTCCTAAATTGATTCAGAACATAAGAACATATGCATAAAAAAGGGAAGAGAGATTATAATTAATGTCAATAATGAAAGGTTGGCTTACTTTCCATTTCCTTCAAGACTTTGCTCAAAGGATGTTGGTTCTGTGAGGTACCTTGACCATGCTATTTAAAATTACAACTCACCCTCAATCCAGATCTCCAAATATCTGCTGTCCTTTATTTTTGTTTTCACTATACTTCTAAGGGAATCACAACTATTTAGGGAAATATAAAGAGAAGTATAACGGGCAGGTCATAGGAAGTAACTAGGTTTATCAGAGTCTACTCTGATCATTCACATGGTATCTAGTTTAGGCAGAAATGTGTTTAAAGGCTTATCATAAACTAAGGTAGTCCATAACTGCATAGTGAGAGGAGGAAGTTTAGAAACCTCATGGAGCCTGGTATAGAGTGACATAGGCAGTTTCTCGTGAGATAGGAAGGAGATGGGCAAAAGTGGTGAAGCAGAAGGAAAAGTGTATGATTTGTCTTCTGCACAGGAGAGATAAAAGGGGAGTATAAGTTAGTGGTAAAAGAAAGTTAAAAGAATGACCTCATGCAAAAAAGGGAGCATCTTTTCCCATCTCCCCTCAATGCAGGTAAGGGCAATAACACTTATAGTAAAGCTACCAATATAGAAACAGCATTATATATGGTAAACAGGACAAACTCTGGACTAGCTAATCTTTGTTTAAATCCAGAGGTTACCACTTAATAGTTATATGACTGACTGAGCCATTAAACCTCTTTATGTCTTAGATTATCTACCAAATAGGACTAATAATATTTAGCTCATGGGGTTGACATGAGGATTAGACAAGACAATACATGTAAAATTCTTACACTTGAGTTTGACACTTAAGCACTATGCAAGTTTACCATGGATCGAGCACTAGCTATATCTCAAGCTTCATTATCTTACTTAATGCTAAAACAAACAAACAAACAAAAACAAAACAAAACAAAACAAAAAAACCACAACAAAACAAAACCCTAGTATTGTGCAAATAGAATATTATGGAACCATTCTGCAATCTCAAGTTTTTCTGACTCAAGAATTTGAAATTTTCACCTCTGCGCTTTATAGTCTTTAACTTGATTTCAAACTAACTATATAGCCTAGCTCCCAAGTGTACATAAACTATCAAACCAGAGATAGTAACATTACCTATGCATTTGAAAGGGCAAAAGATGATGCTCACAAGGCCTAATCTCCAACATCAAATGGAGCAGAAAGCTAGAGTTTTGATTATTGTGACAATAGTTAAAGAGCAGAGTGCTGGAAAGAAGATGGAGGGGCAACATCATAAAAGATTTGCAGATTAGCTTCACCAGGTGAGCTGTCTGGAATGGGATTACTAGATCCAAATGGAGGAACACAAGAAAAGTAAGCAAGGATGAAAAGCCCTTTCTTGTAACCTGTGAAAATATAAAGCTGTGATCCATTAAGCTACTATTCTTTGGGTTTATATTGCATAGTTGATAAATATTTAAAGGACCCAAAACTAAGGACACATTAGCAGAAGAAGACCCAGCAAAAGTGGAAAAGAAGAAAAATAAGCAACAGTCTGGTGGGGAATTCAAGTGCAAAATGGATTTCAATCTACAGGTGGTCCCTGTTTTATAATCGTTCAAGTAGTGATTTTTGAATATTATGACGGTGTGAAAGCAATACAAGTTCTATAGAAACTATATTTTGGATTTCTATTTTTTCTGAGCTGCCATAAGCTATGGCTGTGCTGCTGAGCAGTGGCAGTGAGCCACAGTTCCCAGTCATCCATGCAACCATGAGGGTGAGCAACCTATATTCTACTGTGCATTTACAGTGTTAGAAAATTTTGCTCAACTGTAGGCTAATGTAAGTATTCTGAGCATGTTGAAAGAAGGCAAGGCTAATCTAGGATGTTCAATAGTTAGATATATTAAATGCATTTTCTTCTAAACAGTATTTTCTATTAACTACCAAATTATCTAGAAGTAACTCCACCATTAATTGAGGAGCATCTGTACTATATCTACTTTGGCCTGCAAGGGATTTTCCTTAGGCCATTACTAGTGATTCTGAGAAACATTTGTCAAAGGACTATGATTTAATTTCATTTTTTTGAAATCTCTTGATTAACTAATGGTATTCTTGGTTGTAATGTATGTTTCCCACTGTGGGTATACTCCCAAACCTCTTTATGTTATTGTACTTGTTATTGTAATCACATGCTTTAATTAAATATTATATAGACTGATTATAAGAGTAATCAGCAACTGTTTGTCTTGGTTGTTTTAGCTAAGAGTTCTTCTACCCTTGACTACTTGGCAGCCTTTTGAAAAATGGAATTATTACAGAGCTTACTAATATAATACAAAATTTTTGAAGGAACTATTTTTAATCTGAAAAGGAAATGACTTAGGGAGACAGAATTGTTAACTTCACACATATAAAAAATTAACTTGTCTGAGGATAATTAAGTTTCTTCTATAAGAAGGGATATTTTAGATGTTTTAGAAATAGCTCTTAAACAAATTGAAAAAAAATATATTAAGGAAAACAAAGTACAATATCCTATCTAGTAAAAGAGTAATATGCAAATTAACCATGACTCTGCTACACCCACAAACCATACCCATCAACCACACCCACCAGCCAATCAGGAGTGGATATGCAAATTAACCCAACCAAGATGGCTGAAGCCACAAAGCAAGCAGGAGGGAAGCTTAAGTTTCCCCAGCAATGGAGGAAGTCAAACTTTCCACACACCCTGGCAGGTCCAGGCCACTACTCAAGGCTACAAACTTTCAATTATAGAAGATAAATAAATCCAAACAAAAATGGTGGCAGCCACAGAGCTGGAGAGAGCAGGAGGCTAGGGTTGCCCCCAGTGATGGAGGAAGCCAAGCTGCTGCATCCCTGGCCAGTCTTGGCCTCCACTTAAGGCTACAAAGTTTCAATTATAGATGATAAATAAATCCACAGAAATGGCTTCCACCACAGAATAAGCAGGAGGCTTGGTTCCAGTCAAAACCACAAAGTTTCAATTGTAGAAGAAAAATAAATCCCAGATACCAAGGCCACTGCTTGGGTCACTGGGGGGCATGACTGGCCTGGAAACCACCACAGACCCCTCACACAGGCTACCCCATGCCCCAAGGGGACCCTCCCACCCTGATATGGGACACACTTCAGGGCAAACCAGCTTGCCCCCACCAATCATCAGGCCTCTATTCTGTCTAATAAAAAGTAATATGCATATTGACCATCACTCAAACACATAAGATGGCTGCCCCCATGTGGTCAAAGATCTTGCCCCGATGTGGACACAAGATGGCCATCACAAGATGAGCAGCAGGGGAGGGCATATGGGAGGGACCAGGCCTGCAAGGAAGGGCAGTTGGGGTGATCAAGCCTGCAGGGGAGGGCAGTCCAGGCTGGCAGAGGAGGAAAGTTGGGGGTCACTGGGCCTGCAGGGAAGGACAATTGAGGGGGACCCAGACCTGCAGGAGAGAGCAGTTGCAGGAGACCAGGCCTGCAGGGGAGGGCAGTTAAGGGTGACCAGGCCTGCAGGGTGGGCACAATTAGGGTTCACTAGGCCTGTAGGGGGGGCAGTTAGACATCAATCAGGCTGACAGGGGAGTGTTTAGGGGGTGATCAGCCTGGCAGGCAGAAGCGGTTAGGGATAATCAGGAAGGCAGGCAGGCAAGCAGTTGTGAGCCAGCAGTCCTAGTCTGTGAGAGGGATGTCTGTCTGCCTGTTTAGGCCCGATCCCAGTGGCATCCCAGATTGGAGAGGGTGCAGGGTGGGCTGAGGGATATCCCCCCAACCCATGCATGAATTTTGTGCACCAGGCCTCTAGTACAAAATAAAAGCCTTAGTTTCAAGCAGCATCTGACACAGACCTACACCAGAGTCCACCCCAGAGGCCTCAGAGCCATCACACCAAGTGGGCAGCTTCAGATAATATCAGAGAAGGATCCAATTAGCCTCACAAGTAGAAGGTGGTCTCTGACTTAGGCTGGGACTCTGCTGACTCAAATTCCATTTAGTGTGCTCAGCACCTGTAGCTCATATACTGAGTTCAAGGTTGATCCTCACAGTCAGCTATCATGAGAGTCAATCTCACACATGAATAGGGCAATAGCAGCAAATACTCAAATCCAACAGGATGGCTCACATAACCTCCAAGGGACATTTCTGGAGCACTCAACTCAGGTGATCAAGAAGACTGCACCACTGGGTACCAGAGGACACCTAATAATAAGGCCACCCTACCAAGACTGAGGGACATAGAAAATCTGCATGATACATGGAAACAAACACAAAGAGACAGCCAGAATGAGGAAACAAAGAAACATGCCAAAAATGAAAGAACAGAAGAAATCTCCAGCAAAAGAGCTAAATGAAGTAGAGACAGGCAACTTACCATACATAGAATTAAAAAAGAATAGTTGTATAGATGCTCAAGGAACTTAGTGAGATCTTCAATAGAGGTAGCAGCATAAAAAAAGTTATAGAAACCATTAAAAATTACCAGTCAGAAATAAAGAATACAATATCGGTAATGAAAAATACATGAGAAGGAATAAGCAGTGGGTTGAATGAAGCAGATGACTGAATCAGAAATTAGGAAGACAAGATAGTGGAAAACACCCAATTAGAGGAGAAAAAAAAGTTTGAAAAATGAGAAGTTTAAGATTTGTCTGGCACAACACGAAAAGCAACATCACAGGGCTACCAGAAGAAGAGAGAGACAACAAAATATCAAGAACCTATTTGAAGATATAACAACAGAAAACTAGGGGGCGGGGAGATTAACCAAAGGACTTGAATGTACATAAGACTAACCAATGAACACAGACACCAGGGGATGAGGGCATGAGTGAGGGGCATGGGGCAAATGAGGGAATAAGGACATACATGTAATTCCTTAATCCATAAAGAAAAAAATAAAATAAATAAAAAATGACAGAAAACTTCCCTAACCTAGTGAAGAAAAAAAGACACACAAGTCCAGGAAGCCCAGAGTCCCAAATAAGATGAACCCAAAGAAGCCTATACCAAGACACATCATAATTAAAATGGCAAAAGTTAAAGACAATTTTTTTTTAATCATAAAAGCTACAAAAAAAAAAAAAAAGACAATTAGTTACCTATAAGGAGCTCCTCCCATAGATTGTTGCCTGACTTTTAATACAAACATTTCAGGCCAGAAGGGATTTACATGAAATATTAGTAGTGATAATATAGTCCCATTCATATATATTTTTGCCCTCACTTCCCTTGCCTTTGGGGTTAAGTTCATAAAATGTTCTCTACAACCAAGGTCCATAAGTTTGGTACTTATATTTTCTTCTATGTAACTTATTGTTTTGGGTCTTATATATAAGTTTTTGCTCCATTTTGAATTAATTTAATACATGGGAACAAACTGAAATCCAGTTTTATTCTTTTGCATGTACCTTTACAATTTTCCCAGCACCATTTATTGATGAGACTGTCTTTACTCATTGTGTGCTTCTGGCTTTTTTGTTCAAAATTATGTCACATACACATGTGATTTTATAGCTGGGCTCTCTAATCTGTTCCATTGATCTGTGTGTCTATTTCTCTACAAATACCATGCTATTTTGATTATTGCAGCTTTTAGTATAATTTGAAGTCAGGTGGTATGATACCTCCAGCTTTGTTTTTCTCAGGATTGCTTGGTTATTCAAGGTCTTTTGTGGTTCCATACGGATCTGATAATTTCTTGTTCTATTTCTTTTAAAAAATGACATTGTGATTTCCATGGGAATTGCATTAAATCTATATATTACTTTATTTTTTTAAATTTCTTTATCTTTATTGTTCAGTTTATTAATTACATTGTTTCCCCTTTTTATCCCCCTATAGCTTCCCTCCACCCTGTACCTATCCCACCCTCCACCCTCACCTCCCCCTCCCCACTGTCCTCTCCCATTGTTGCTAGATTTTTGTCCAGTCTCTTGCTGCACTTCCCACAACCCTTTTCTCCCCAAGAATTGTCAGTCCATTCCCTCCCTATGTCCATGTCTCTGTTATATTCACCAGTCTATCCTGTTCAACAGCCTATCAATTCACTTGATTTTTATGTTCATTTGTTGATAGATGTGTATTTGTTGTTCATAGTTTTCATCTTTACCTTTTTCTTCTTCCTCTTCTTAAAGAATATCTTTCAGCATTTCATATAATGTTGGTTTGGTGGTGATGAACTCCTTTAGCTTTTTCTTATCTGCGAAACACTTCATCTGACCTTCAATTCTGAATGATAGCTTTGCTGGATAGAGTAATCTTGGTTGTAGATTCTTGCTGTTCATCACTTTGAATATTTCTTGCCACTCCTGCCTGGCCTGCATCGTTTCTGTTGAGAAATCCGCTGACAGTCGTATGGGTGCTCCCTTATAGGTAACCAACTGTTTCTCTCTTGCTGCTTTTAATATTCTCTCTTTGTCTTTTGCTCTTGGCATTTTAATTATGATGTGCCTCGGTGTTGGTCCTCTTAGGGTTCCTATATATTGGAGTTCGGTGCACTTCTTGGACTCCTAAGTCAATTTCTTTCACCAGGTATGGGAAGTTTTCAGTCACTATTTCTTCCAATAGGTTTTCATTGTCTTGGCCTCTCGCTTTTTCTGCCACCCCTATAATTCGGATGTTGGTATGCTTGAGGTTGTCCCAGAGGCCCCTTACACTATCTTCAATTTTTTGGATTCTTTTGGTTTCTTGCTTTTTTAGCTGAGTGGATTTTATCTCTTTGTATTTCAAATCTTTAACTTGGTTCTTGGGGTGCTCCAGGGCACTTTCAGGTCTTTGTATAATATTTTTTGTTTCAGTCAGTGTATGCTTAACTTCTGGTTGGTCCTTTTTCATATCCTTGAGAGTCTGCTTTATATCCTTGAGGGTTTCTTTCATTTCCTTGTAGGACTCATTCATTTCCATGTTGGTCTTGATAATTTCTTTGCAGCTCTCATTTATATCCTGGAGGGTGTTGTTCATTTTCTTGTAGGACTCATTCATTTCCTTTGTGGTCTTGCTTATTTCCTTATAGGCCTCGATCTTTTGTTGGAGCCTCTTAAAAAACCCTATAACCGTGGTTCTGAATTCCATGTCCAGTCGTTTTTTTTTCTCCATTTCTTTCACATCTGATTTCTTTCCATGTCGCTGCATGGTGGCTGCTTCCCTGAGTTGGTCAATTAGCCTTGTGTGGTAGACTTCCTACTAGGGATAGTGGCTCAGCCTCCCCGGTTACCTGAGGTGGATATGGGCTGCACAGTCTTGCTGAAGTTAAGCTCAGTTAATCGTTGTTAGCACTTGGAGGGTTGACCTCCAGGCCAATTGTCTGTGAAGCTCAGCTGTGCTCAGGTTGGATGGGCGGAGTCTCTGGGTCAAGCAGACAGTGTTAGCTCCACCCTACGCAGCCCCAGGGACTTTGTGCCGGGGGCAATGGCCGCCAGCACCTCTGAGAGAGAGCCGCTGCGGAGCTCCACCGGCTGCCGTCTGCCGGCTGCCGGGGAATTCAGACTTTCCCAAAATGAGTCTGCATGCGCAATGTCTCACCCAGGGTCGTAAAACAAAGCAGTCTGATGGTTTTCCAAATGAGAGGCAAGTCACGGTGTGCTCTCTGCGCCGTCACGCAGCTGAGCTGTTCGCGCAAGCTGCCTTTCCACAAGCCAGGAGACCCGGCAGCACCCGAGCTTCGGCATGCCCTCCTACTGTCCAGTTTTCACCCCGTGTGATAATGGGTTCTCTGGACTTCGCCCAGAGCTGGAGAATCAGTCCAGTGGGACGCCTTTGTCTCCCCGTTCGAGAAAACTGGCCGGTTTTCAGCCGCCCGCCCACTCCGCGGCGTGCACTCCAAACCTCTCTCTGTGCGAATCTTTCAACGCTGTTCGCCGCCACTCCTCCGAGTCACAGTGTCTTATCTTCACTTTTATTTGTGGAATTTTCACTCGGCGAGCTTTCTGGTGATTCTGGAAGGTGTTTGTTCTTTCGTTAAGTTGTAGTATTAAAATTGCTGATTGTGACGGCAAGATAGGTGTTTTACCTTTGCCGCCATCTTAGTTCTCCCTATATATTACTTTAGGTAATATATCTATTTTAACTATGTTGATTAATCTAATCCATGAACACATGATATTTTTCCATTTTTGTTGTGTCTTTTTCAAAGTGTCCTGTGATAGAGGACTGGATAAAGAGAGTGTCTTTTTCAAAGTGTCCTAGACTGAGGACTGTTGTATATATACACAATGGAATATTATTCAGCTATAAGAAAGGATGAAATGCTACCATTTGCAATAATGTGGATGGATCTTGAGAACATTATGCTAAGTGAAATAAGTTGGTCAAAAAAAGCTAAGAACCATCTGATTTCATCCATATGTGAGATATAAAACTGAAACTCATGAACACAAATAGCAGTGTGGTGGTTGACAGAGGGAAGGGTTTGGGGGTGTAAAGGAGGTCCTAATATATGGTGATGGCAGAAGATCTAACTTTGGGTAGTGGGCACATAAAACAATATATAGATCTTGTTACATAGAAACCCAAACCTGAAACCTGTATGTTCATATTAACCAATGTCATCCCAATACATTTAATAAAAAGTGGGAAAGCTCTGACCAGTTTGGCTCAGTGGATAGGAGTGTCAGCCTGCAGGCTGAAAGGTCCTAGGTTTGATTCTGGTCAAGGGCATGTACCTTGGTTGTGGACACATCCCCAGTAAGGAGTGTGCAGGAGGCAGCTGATCAATATTTCTCTCTCATCAATGTTTCTAACTCTCTATCACCCTTCCTCTCTGTAAAAAATCAATAAAATATTAAAATATATTTTAAAATTTTTAAAAAGGTGGAAAAAACTGCTTTCAGTTTGACAAATATGTATACATATATATCTACCAAAAAAATCCTGGAGTGAAAGGTACTGAAGCAAGCTAACTTTCAAAGACTTACAACTTTGAAAGTGAATAAAACATCTACTTGACTGCAAAAAAAGTGATTGAAAATCAAGGACCATGACTACTTTACTCAGCAAGGCTATCATTTAAAATAGAAGGAGAAATAATGAGTTTCCTAGACAACAAAAAGTTAAAAAGCTAAAGGAGTTCATTATCACCAAACTACTATTGTATAAAGTGTTAAAGAGTCTTCTTTAAGAAGAAGAAAAAGAAAAAATAATAACATAAAGGAATATAAAAGTAAAGAACATAGGAATATAGAAAGAGGAATCCTATATAATAAAAGGCTAATATGCAAATCAACCAAACGAAGGAATGACCAATGGCTATGATGTGCAATGACCACCAGGAAACAAACACTCAGTGCAGGAGATGCACCCAGATGCTCACTGCGCTCACACAGGGGCAGTGTCACTCAGCCAGAAGTCCTGAGCCAAGCTCATGGCTGGCGAGTGTAGCGGCAGTGGTGGGAGCTTCTTCCACCTCTGCGGCAGCACTAAGGATGCCCAGTTGATGGATTAGGCCTGCTCCCAATGGGCTCCTGGACTGTGAGATGGCACAAACCGGGCTGAGAGCCCCCCCAAAGAGTGCACAAATTTCATGCCCGAGGCCTCTAGTTCTATCTAATAAAAGGGTAATATGCAAATTAACCATTACTTTGTCACAAAGATGGTGGCATCCCTCTGGAGTCCCCCAATCCTGGGGAGGCAGATGCTGAGAGTGAGCAGTGTGAGCAGCCTGGTGGAATTCCTGCTTCATTGTTGTGCCAATGAGGCAAGCCTTCTACCCTAGCTACATAGGACCCTCAAAGATGGTGGCGTTCACAGCCAATATGAAAGAAATGTGCTAATTGACTACCTCACCCTCAAATATGGCAGCACCCACAGCCAATAAGGAGGGAATATCCTAATTGACTACCACACCCTCAAAGATGGAAGCGCTCACAGCCAATAATTAGAGAATATGCTAATTTCTACCCCGTGCTCAAAGATGGTGGTGCCCACAGCCAATAAGAAGGTACTATGCTAATTGATTGCCATGTCCTCAAAGATGGTGGAGCCCACAGCCACAAGGCAGTGGCACCCAGTCCCTTCAGCCCTGCTAGGGCAGCAGGCGCATGGCAAGGCTGGGCCCACCCACAGGAGGGCCCAGCCACTCCACGTTCCTGCCTCCAGAGTCCCCCAGTCACCTCAGCCTCAAAGCCATTAAAAGGCTGGTTTGAGGCACAGGCAAGCCTTGGATGGTGGCTGCCCAGCTGCCCAGGATTGGCTCAAGGTGCAGGCAAGCCTTGGATGGTGGCTGCTCAGCCACCCAGGGCTGCCAGAGGTTCAGGTAACCAGGGCTGGCAATGACATCAGCAGAGGTGTGAGGCGGTGTTGCCTTCCCCTGATTGCCAGGTCACCTCTTGCCCCTGAGGGCTCTTGGACTGTGAGAAGGGGCAGGCCAGGCTGAGGCACCCCCCTCTAGTGTATGAATTTTCAAGCACTGGGCCTCTAGTATGTAATAAGAGACAAAGAAAAGATATATAACCCTTATAAATAATTATGCATCCAACATAAGAGCACCTAAATATATATAGCAAATATTGATGGACATAAAAGAAAAGATAAACTATAATACAATCATATTAGGGAATTTTAATATTCCATTGATATCAATAGATAGATATTCCAAATAGAAAATTAACAAGAGAACACCATCTTTGAGTGACAGAACTTGACACACAAGTTCTTAGTTGATTTCATGAGAGCATTTCATGCCAAAGCAGCAGAATATACATTATTTTCAAGTACACATGAAACATTTTCTGGGATATACCATATATTAGAACATAAAGAAAGGTTCAATAAACTTAAGAAGATTGAAATCATATCAAGCATCTTCTCTGATCATAATGGTATGAAACTAGAAATCAATCACAAGAAGAAAAAAACCTGAAAAACACACAAAGACATGGAGGCTAAATAACATGTTACTAAACAACAAACAGGTTAAAAATGAGATTAAGGTAGAAATGAAAACATACTTTGAATCAAATGAACATGAGAATACAATAACTCCATATCTACTGGACACAGCAAAAGGATTTTTGAGAGATAGCATTACAGGTCTCCCTCGAGAAACAAGAAAATTTTAAAATAAAGCATCAAACTTTATAGTTAAAGTAGCTAGAAAAATAATCACAAACAAAGCCCAAGGTGAACAGAAGAAAAAAAAGAGATAAGAGCATAAATAAATATAATAGAGTCTAAAAAATAATACAAAAGATCAATAAAACCAAGAGCAGGTTCTTTGAATAGATAAATAAGATTGGCCTACATTTAATCGGACTCAGCAAGAAAAAAAGAGAAGCTCCAAGTAAATAAAATAAAAAAATGAAAGAGAAGTAACAAGACATCAATGAAATACAAAGGATTGTAAGAAAATGTTGGGAACAACTATATGGAAGAGATTAGATAATCTGGAAGAAATGGATAAATTCCTTGAAACATACTACGTTCCAAAACTGAATCAGGAAGAATCAGAGAATCTAAATAGGCATATTACAACTAGAGAAAATGAAGCAATAAATAATAATAATAATAATAATAATAATAATAATAATAATAAACTCCCAACAAACAAAAGTCATAAATTGGATGCCTTCACAGGTGACTTTCAGTAAAAGTTCAAAAAAATTAAGACTTATCCTTCTAAAAGTATTCAAAAAAAATTCTAGAGGAGGGAACACTCTCAAGATAATTTTTGTGAGGCTAGCATTATTCTTATTCCAAAACCAGATAAATACACTACAAAGAAAAAAATTATATCCCTAATGAACATAGATGCTAAAATTCTCAACAAAATACTAGCAAACTGGATCCAACAAACATTCAAAAAATATCATATACCGTGATCAAGTGAAATTTATTCCAGGGATGCAAGCAAGGATGGTAGAATGTGCATTAATCAATAAATGTGATAGACGACATAAACATAATGAAGGATAATAATGTCAATAGATACAGCAAAAGCATTTGATAAAATCCAGCACCCATTTATGATAAAAACTCTCAGCAAAGTGGAAATAAAGGGATCATACCTCAAAATAGTAAAAGCCATATATGAAAACCCACAGCCACTATCATATTCATGGGCAAAAACTAAGACTGTTTCCTTTAAGATCAGGAACAAAACAGGGATATCCACTTTTACCACTTTTATTCAACATAGTATTAGAAGTCCTCGTCACAGCAATGAGACAAAAATAAATAATAGCCCTAACTGGTTTGACTCAGTGAATAGAGCATTGGCCTGAGGACTGAAGGGTTTCAGGTTCAATTCTGGTCAAGAGCATGTATCTTGTTTGTGGCCACATCCCCAGTAGAGGGTGTGCAAGAGGCAGCTGATTGATGTTTCTCTCTCATTGATGTTCCTATCTTTCTATCCCTCTCTCTTCCTCTCTGTAAAAAGAATCAATAAAATGTATTCTTTAAAAAGAAGAAATAATAAAAGGTATCCGAATTGGAAAGGAGAAAGTAAAACTCTCATTATTTTATATAATAAAAGCCAAGATGGCTGCCATAAGATGCGGTAGGCAGTGGAGACAGAGTCTGATGGCCACTCTGCACAGTGAGGCCTAAGGGTCGAGTGGTTCTGTGTGGTGTGGAGGAGGCTGGTCTTGGCATCTCTGCCACTTCACACAGAGGAGGCAAGTCCCAATGGAGGAGGTGGGTCATGGCAGGGGACAGCAGTTGTGAGTGATCAGGCCACCAGGGGAGGACAGTTATAGGAAATCAAGCCAGCACTGGAGGGCAGTTGGGGATGATCAGGCTGACAAGAGAGCAGTCAGGCATCAATCAGGCTGGCAGGGGAGTGGTTGGGGGCAATCAGGCAGGTAAGCAGGCAAACAATTAGGAGTCAGCAGTCCCGGATTGTGAGAAGAATGTCTGACTGCCAGTTTAGGCTAATCCCACAGGGAAATCCCCTGAGAGGTCCCATATTGGAGAGGGTGCAGGCCAGGTTGAGAACCCCCCCCACCCACCGCATGTATGAATTTCATGCACAGGGCCTCTAGCTTATAGATGACAAGATACTATATAGAGAGAACCCCAAAGATTCCACCAAAATACTATTAGAATTGATTAATGAATTCAGTAAAATGGTGGGATACAAAATAAATATCCAGAAGTCAGTTTCATCCTTATAGACCAACTAGAGCCTTGGTGCACAAGTTTGTGCATGGGTAGTGTCCAGCCAGCCTGCCCCAATGGGGGCACATCAGGTCAGGCCAGTGGGGGGGGGAGGGGCCATGGGCAGTTGGCCGGTTGGGTCTGCCCCTGATCAGGGTGTTAGGGGCTGATTGGGGGCAGAGCAGGCCAGACGGGTGATTGTGGCCCTGATCAGGGGCCGATTGGGACCCAGATCATAGTCACCAGTCATTCTGGTCATTCCAGTCATTCTGTCATTCCAGTTGCTGGGCTGTTCTATATATAGACTAGAGCCTAAAGCACAAAATTTGTGCAAGAGTAGGCCTTCCTCCCCTGGCTGCTGGCACTGGCTGCCCTCCAGCTGCCGGCAGACATCAAACTAAAATGTTTTTGCACAATAAAGGGAACCATCAATAAAATTAAAAGACAAGATACTGAAAGAGAGAACATATTTGCTAATGATACATCTGATAAGGGGCTACTATCCCAAATTTATAAAGAACTTCGACAACTCAACACACACAAAAATAATTCAATTAAAAAAATGGGCAAAGACCTGAATAGACACTTCTCCATAAAAGACAGAATGATGGCCAATAGACATATTAAAGGATGATTCATGTCACTAATCAGCTGACAAATGCAAATAAAAGTTATAATGAGATATTATTTCACACTGGTCAGAATGGCTATCATCAATAAATCAACAAACAACAAATGTTGGTGAGGATGTAGAGAAAAGGGAACCCTCATGTACTGTTGGTGGGAATGCAGATTGGTGTGGCGTCTTTGGAAAAAAGTATGGAGTTTCCTTATAAAATTAAAGATGGAACTGCCTTTTGACCCAGCAATTCCACTTGTTGTAATGTATCAGAAGAAATCTGAAACACTAATTTGAAGTAATATATGCATCTCTATGCTCATTGCAATGTTATTTACAATATCCCAAATTTAGAAGCAGCCCAAGTGTGCATCACTAGATGAGTAGATATGGTACTTATACACAATGAAATAGTTCTCATTATATAAAAAAGAGGAAAAATCACACCTTTTGCAGTAGCATAAATGGACCTGGAGAATATTATGCTAAGTGAAATAAGTCAGTCAGAGAATGACAAATATCATATAGTTTCACTTATAAGTTGCATCTGATTAACAGAATACACAAACAGAATAGAAACAGACTCATAGATAGAAAGAAAATATTGAAAGCTGCCAGACGGGTTGAGTTGAGGACTGGGTAAAAAAAAGGTGAACAGATTAAGCTGTGAAATAAAAATTCAGACACAGACAACAGGATGGTGATTCCCAAAGGGAAAGGGTGTCGGGGGAGGTGGAAGAAGGCAAAAGGGGGGCCGGGAGGTTTAAATGGTGACAGAAAAAGACTTGACTTTTTCAGTACACAATGCAATACACAAAGGATGTATTATGGAATTATACACTTGAAACTTATATAATTTTATTAACCAATGTCAGCTCAACAAATTCAATAAAAATAAAATAAAATGCTAGTGTATTCAGTTTTTAAAAAGTGCCTTAGTTTCAAGCTTATATTAAATCTTGCCTCTACCTTGTAGAATATATATAAATTGTCAAGTTACTTATCAAAGCCTCAATTTTTCCTTCATAAAACTATAATAATAATATTTATCTCAAAGCATTATTAAATTAAATAAAATAGTTTACTTTAGCTTCCTAGCACAGTTTTAGTACATATTTAGACACATAATAAATAGTAGTTCTTTTTCTCATCTTATTCCCTGTCCCTTGAGGTGTGAAGCATAAAAAGATAGTTATCTGTTTAAATACACTACATCTTAATGTTTTGATAGCTTAAGAGGTAAATACAACTATATAAAAATTCCTTCTGGATAATATTGCCACCTTGCAGCAGACCCTGTTGTCACTGTTCCTGACCTAGCTAAAGCATTTCTTTCTTTCTTTCTTTCTTTCTGGATAGCAGTTCTCCACATTTAAGATTGGATAAATATTCTTTAGCTCCCAAGAAGGTCAGCCTTGTCCTTGGTCTGGAAGTTGGCCTAGATCCAATCCTTTTGTGGTAGATTATATTACCTTTCATCTAATATTTATTCCTTCTTCATGACCTCCCTGAATAGAATATCCTTTCTTGCCCCATTGATTTTGGACTTGAAAGGTAGCAGAAGTAAGAATGTGCCAATTCCATGCCAAGGCTTCTCTCTCTGGGAGCTTCTGACCTTGGCCACAGTGACATACACCCTTGAGTAGCTCAGGTCTCTTAACAATGAGAGATACAGAAGAGGCTTTCCTGGCTGACCTGCCAACTTGAAGCCTATAACAGGGCCATCATTCCAGCTGACCTGAAAATATATGAGAGAGATACATAAACGTGTATTACTGTATGTCCCTGAGATGATTTGTGGCTGTTTGTTCAGCAGTAATAGCAATGACTAACTGATATACTTTGCTTATGAAATATTACTTAAAAGCCACTGAGTAACATCTGGGAAAAAGTTTTCCTGTCTGCTAAGGGAAAGATGCATGAAGATAAACTCTCAGCTTAGTGCTACATCTTGACTTTGATTGAAGCAGCCAGCTTATGGCCATGAGAAGACTAAGAGACACTAGCCCAGCGTCACTGACTCAATGCCACCACCATCCTGCTTCACTTAGTGAAAGTGACAAAAATAAATGCTATTTGTTTAAACCACAATTTGTTTATTTCTCTATAATATGCAGCTGAATGTGTCCAACATTGAAACCTAGAATGATTTAACTCTAAGGTTTTGATTTTTAAAATATAAGTTAACTTATTTTACAATTCCAAGAAAGATTTCTGGTTAGTGACCAGATGTTACATATTATATTGTTTGCTAGTTTTCTGGTTTATTAAGTCAGCATAACCTGCTAATTCATTGAATATCCAAGCATTTAAGATATCCTTCACAGGAACTATAGAGTCCATAACCACACAGATGGTCATGGAGCTTCATTTCCTTCAGACAATCTTCCTTAAAATATATTCCATATGTAGCAGAGGTTACCTCTTGAACCATTTCTATTTTTCTATCCTTCTTGGGTTCTTATAACCCTCTCTGTCTCCTTATCACATCTGGGCCAAAAAATATATAAACTATATAAAAGTGATATTCCTGTGCAAAAGGGAAGAGGAGGTGAGAATCCTTTCCACTGATTCCTCACTTCAGGGATAAACTAAAAGCACAATTCCCGGTTCAGGTTCCAGTTCTACCACTTCTCAGCAGAGGGAACATATGTAGGTTTTACCTCCTTTTGCCTCCATGTCCTTATAGGCAGAACAGAGATAGTCATAATATGTGCTGCATACCATTGTTAAGTTATATTGCTAATCCATTATCTAGTGGAAGATGGTATTTTTACTGAATCCCCTTTTTAAAAAATCAGAATACATATGGAAACTATTTTCATTGGCAAGGACCAAAGCTTCAGACCCATATCCTCTGTGAATTCAAAATGTCTGGGCAGCTTTGAGGATGGGACTGGCCTGCTAGATGCCCATTTGCAAGAAGCCTTCCCTGGAGCCTTATTAAAAGGTCAGTGACTTGTTATCTTGCTAATATCCTGTATAATTAATGACTAATATCCTGCTTCAAAATTATGACAGTAAGTCTTTGTGAAACTGAAGGCTCCCCTTTCACCAATCAGTATTTCAGATTGGAACAAAACATACCCCAAGGGCAGAAGGATTCAAGATGTATACATTTTGTCTATTTGTAGCTACTATGTGGATAATAGCTACAGAGAAGGGATAATTTTTTATGTAGCAATGTGTCTATTGCCCAAGTTCCCTTTTAGTTCCAGACACCTAAAGGAGAAATAACAGACTTCAGGTAACCATGGGGTGACCATGCTGGTATGGAGGGCAGTTAGGGGCCCTGGGAGATTGGCATTGACCATCTGCTCCATGGTGGTCAGTGCATGTCATAGCAACTGATCGACCGGTCATTCAGTTGTTCACTTGTTTGGTTGCTTAGGCTTTTATATATATAGACCAGAGGCCCAGTGCATGAAATTTGTGCATGGGGGGGATGTCCCTCAGACCAGCCTGAACTCTCTCCAATCTGGGACCCTTCAAGGGATGTCCAACTGCCCATTTAGGCCTGATTCTAGTGAGACATCCCTCTCACAATCCAGGACTGCTGGCTCCCAACTGTTCGCCTACCTACCTGCCTGATTGCCCCTACCTATTTCTGCTTGCCAGCCTGATCACCCTCTACCACTCCCCTGCCAGCCTGATCGATATCTAACTACTCCCCTGCTGGTCCAATTGCCTCTAACTACCCTCCCCTGCCGCCCTAGTCTCCACCAACTGCCCTCCCCTGCAGGCTTGGGTCCCCTAACTGCTCTTCCCTACAGGCCATCTTATGCCAGCCATCTTGTGTCCACATGGGGATGGCCATCTTGTGTTGGAGTGATGGTCAATTTGCATCTTACTCTTTTATTAGATAGGATTGTTTTATTTTCCAATTGTAAGCTTACTTTTGTGCACCCCTACATATGACCATATCCAGCTTTTTCTTTCCTGATAATTACTGCTTCTAAGTATCCAAAATAGTTTTCACTTACTGAAAGTGGCTTTTAGAGACCAAATTGGGGGGGTCTACCTCTTCTTGTTTTTGAGACTAGTAATCCCTAAGGTATCAGTATATATGAGAACTTCTGTTTTAAGATCTTGAAGAAATAGGCATTTTCTTTGAGGAGATTGGAGGTGAAAAAACAGGATAATCAAAGATTAATCAACCCCTAATCTAACCTTCCATCAAACAAGGTTGAGCCCAATGGACTATGTAGCTGTATGATAGAGTACAACAAAGACTGTGCAAGACTCTGAGTGAAGATACCACAGAGTCCATGTAATAAACAGCAACAAAAAGTTGGAATGGACTATTTCTTCACTTCATTATTGTTCACAAATGCCCTCTGAGATCTTGGGTTAGTCAAGGGCTGTGTTTGGCAGAATTATCCCCATGGAAAGTTCTGAAGCTAAGGAAATCCTGGAGAAGGATATGAGCAGTTAATTTTCTCTTGGATTCATGATTTTTGTTTTTAATTTCAATTACAGTTTATATTAAATACTAGAGGCCTGGTACACAAAATTCATGCATGTGGGGGGCGGGTGTCCTTCAGCCCAGCCTGCACCTTCTCCAATCTGGGACCCCTGGAGTGATGTCCAAGTAGGATTAGGCCTAAACTGGCAGTCGGACATCCCTCTCACAATCCAGGACTGCTGGCTCCCAATCACTCGCCTGCCTGCCTGATTGCCTCTAACTGCTTCTGTCAGCCTGCTCACCTCTTAACCATTCCCCCGCCACCATGATTGATGTCTAACTGCTCCTCTGCCAGCCTGTTTGCCCCTACCTGCCCTCCCCTGCAGGCCTGGTCACCCTTTACTGCTTTCCCCTCCAGGCCTGACTCCCCCTAACTGCCCTTCTCTGCAGGCCTGATTGCCCCCATCTTTCCTCCCCTGCCAGCCTGGTAACTCCTAACTGTTTTCCCCTGCTGGCATGATTGCCCACAACTTCCCACTCTTGCAGACTTGGTCCCTCCCAACTGCCCTCTCCTGCGGGCCATCTTGTGTCCACATGGGGGCAGTCTACTTGTGTGTCAAAGTGATGATCAATTTGAATATTATTATTTTATTAGATAAGATTAGATAGGATAGAGGCCTGGTGCATGGGTGGGGGATGGCTGGTTTCCTCTGAAAGGTGTCCCAGATCAGGGTGGGGGTTCTTTTGGTGCATGTGGAGGCCTGGGTGAGGGGTCTTTGGTGGTTTGAAGGCTGGCTATGGCCCCTGGAGACCCAAGAAGAAGACCTGCTATCTGGGATTTATTTATCTTCTATAATTGAAACTTTGTAGCCTTGAGCAGAGCCAAGCCTCCTGCTCCCTCCATGGCTGCAGCCATTTTTGTTGGGATTTATTTATCGTCTATAATCGAAACTTTGTAGCCTTGAGCAGAGGCCAAGACAGGTAAGGGCTGTGAGATCTTGGCTTCCTTCATCACCAGGGGCAACTCGAGCCTCTTGCTCTCTCCAGTTCTGTGGCTGCTGCCATTTTGGCTGGGATTTATTTATCTTCTATACTTGAAAATTTGTAGCCTTGTGTGGAGGCCTGGGCTGGCCATGGCAGGTGGAAAGCTTGGCTTCCTTCATTGCCAGGGAAACCCAAGCCTCCTGCTCTCTCCGTGGCATCTTGCATACTCACTCCTGATTGGCTATTGGGCTTGGCTTGTAGGTGTAGCAGAGGTATGGTCAATTTGCAGATTACTCTTTTATTAGATATGATTCTTTTTATTAGTTAGACAATCACAAACTTTACAAAGTGTTCCTCCTTGTATTTCCAGTATCTATCTGGCACCATGCATAATTATTGCAATAGTTTTTACTATATTTCCTATACTGTACTATTTTGAAACAACCAATCTGTCCTCTCAATTTCTTTATCTTTTTCACTGCACTCATGGTTTCAAGCAAAGAATTCACTTCTTTGATGTACTGTAATACTATGCCTCATGTTCTGAAGATTCTTTCAATTAGGGTTTAACCTCATTTTGAATTCCAATCATGGTTGTCTCTCCCTCACTTGCTAATGCCCATAAGATTACATTTATTCTGCTAGTCTATGAAAACATTTTATTATCCAGGTATTAAGCATTAGATCCCCTTGCTTTACCAATGTTTCAACTATAAAATAGTATGTACCTTTTCTACTAATAGTTAACATTTTATTCTCTATAGTAATTAGATGATGGGTCTTTCTGTTCTATATTTTTAATTTTTTTACAGTCTGGTTAGCAACTTTTTATGAGAACAATTTATTTTGTCTAAAACTGATGATATACATTGTTTTATCATTATTAAATCAAGATATTATCCAAAATGCATATTTCATTCTTTGACAACATCTATAGAGTTAGTTAATTATCTTTTATTTTGTATTCTTATATAATTCCAAACTTCAGTGGTATAAGCAAATATTAACTGCATCTTTAACTCCTTGTCTTCTGCTTCACTTCATAGGTCTCAGAGGTACCTTTCAGATTTTGGTTAATGGTATCCCCATATGTTGGATTATCTCTCAGGTTTATATTTAACCTTCTCTTTACCAGAGTAGTGTGAAGGCTGCAAGACACATTTTGCAAAATCCCTCACCAGCTGTCATCCAAAGGGAGGTAGGGAATGGAAACCTGGGTACAAGAAGAAGCCATTTCATGGTTTCTGCTTGCACCTTGGCAGTGGCAGCGCCATCAAGCACTTCAGCAATAACAGCAGCAGGGGCAGTGACAGTGATATCACACTGGTAACGCTAGCAGTTTGAAAGGAACGTAGGAGCAAGGGTGGGTGGTGACTAGCAGGTCCTGAGTTGTTGCACAGGCAGGTGTGTCCCAACAGAAGCAGTGTCAGGGACACAGTGTTTATAGACTCTTAGTAACTAATTTTCCCTTTTGTTTTCAGCTCTAGGTGAGATCACACTTGAGTGTAATTGCCAATCTTTGCATCAGCGAACCTTTCTTGTTTTACTCCTCTAGCCCCTTCCAATAATTTTTGTAGCAGATTCCTTACATCAAATCCCTTCTCTATTGAACACCTAGATCTGTTTCTGCTTTTTTGATTGGGCAGAATTGATGCATGGTGTTATGAATTAGCATGTGTGCATAACAGTCAGCATATTTGTTATACCCCAGAAGGCATTTCATCATATGCTGGGAAAACATTCAAGGAATACTCAATTGACAACGTCGATTCTACATTCAAACTTTTGTTTATCTGTCAGGATAGAATCACCAACTTCTCAGATCCACTGAGAGGCTTTGTAGTATTTACTGGCATTTATAGACTCTTGTTTGTGTCATGTTTATTCCCCAGAAAATTTTCATTTAAATAATGTTTAAAAATGCAAACTTTGTGTGTCTGTTGAGTCCTTTCTTTGTTCAGCTTTATAATTCACAACTCTTGTCTCCCTAGGTTTTTCTTCCTCTTAGCCTCCAAGAATTTTTAATTTGTGATTTTCTTTTGGCATGTTTTCTTCTATTTTCTCTAAGGACTTTTCATCTTTGCAGATACAGCTGGCATTAAGAAAGATCATTCTCATGAAAGAAAGTCTGTAGTAATAATGCTAGCCCAGAGGAAGAAATAAGATTGCTCTCATGAATCAGGTTAAAATGTGTGACTTTTGCTGATAACATCAGTGTGGCAAGAATCTTGTGCCATAGATTCATTATCATCATATGTAGACTTTATCTAAGTTCAAATATGGAAAATATCATACTTGTCCAAAAATTAAGAAAGGAACATTATCTTGAACTATGCAACAATTCCACAGTTTACCATAGTCAAATTAATGCCTGCCCCTCTATATTTAGGTTCCTTCATTATTCTGAGTAATAGGCGTGAAGGCGACTAACTCCAAATCTGGGAAATATTCCTGCAATGGCCTATTGTTCCAATGGATTTTTTGACCTTTAACATTCAGCCTGTCTCCATTAACTTCCCACCCCTATGTCTGCATATAGCACAGATATGATACATTTAGAAGTTGACATTTGGGCCAAAACCGGTTTGGCTCAGTGGATAGAGCATCAGCCTGCGGACTGAAGGGTCCTGGGTTCGATTCCGGTCAGGGCATGTACCTTGGTTGCAGGCACATCCCCAGTAGGTGGTGTGCAAGAGGCAGCTGATGGATGTTTCTCTCTCATAGAAGTTTCTGACTTCCTATCCCTCTCCCTTCATCTCTGTGAAAAATCAATAAAATATATTTAAAAAAAAAAAAAGAAGTTGACATTTGGTTAGACACTAAATTTGGAAGAAAAAAGGTTAAACTGTGTAGTTTAATGTTGTCCAGAAGCAGAAAAAGGCATGAGGCCAAATTCCCCCAGCTCTTTGTTTCATGAGCAGAAAAAGGCATGAGGCCAAATTCCCCCAGCTCTTTGTTTCATCACATGATGTTGCTTAGATACTGGCTTATCAACAGATTGAATTTTCACCTCCACCAAGAGGAAAGGGACCTTGCAAAAAATTACGTGGAATCTGAACGCAAGCTTTTAGAAAGGGGGAGGCTACAATACAGGGTAAGTTTCTTTTAAGCAAACATGTCTTTTTGTTTCAGATATAAGTTATTTTGTAATTTTTCCCTTCTGAATTCCCAATCATTTTAAACAAACTTTATCAGGTACAGGCTATTTGAATAGGTAAGATGGATTTTCTCAGCAATAGTTCAAGACAAGCACATATAAATTGTTGCCACGAGAAAAATCATCAGTCATTTTCTTATGCCATTTAAGAAAAGAAGAGATCTTTGCAGTTTAGAAAGATATTTATGCTCTCTTCTATAAGTCTGGAAAGTGTGAGAAGGGATATTGAGATTATTTGAGTAAAGGAAAGAGTATAGGCTTCTATCACAGAGAATATTAAACGAGTATATCTTAGTTGGCATGGTTTCTGGAGTGCATGCTGAAGAAATACAGTAGTAAATAAAATATTTATAGCTTAATTTATAAGTTATCATGGAAACAAGATACAAGGAAATGCTGACTAATGCTTTCCTCATACATTTCTCTTTTGAAATATCTGAGCCTGAGCTCTATGAACTCAGAGTCAGAGTTTTCTGACATATTAAAAATACTTCTTAAGTGTGTATTCATGTGTGCACATATACACACACATGTGCATGAGCACACAATGAGGAGAGGGGAGGTAAGGGAAGGGGAAGAGAGGAGAGAGGAAAGGAGAGGGGAGGGGAGGTAAGGGAAGAAGAAGGGAGGAGAAAGGAAAGGTGAGGAGAGGGGAGGAAACAGAAGGGGAAGAGAATAGAGGAGAGGGAAGAGAAGGGGAGGGGGAAAGGAAGGGAGGGGAGGGGAGGAGAGAGGAGGAGAGGAGAGGGAGAATCTTTTATAGTCATGATCTCAGTTAATCAAACAACCTGAGGAGATAGGCATTGTTGCCAAGGACAAAACTGTGAAGAGAGGGGGAAATGCTCAGGGTTTCCTTTCTGTGCCTCAACAACCATAGTCCAGTATGTATATTCTTCTTTAATAACTTTTTAATTATTATATACTCCTCAGATTCTAAATCCTAAATTACACAGAAAGGAGTCTTAATCATAAGGTGTGACTTCATTTTGTATCTTTGTCAGGCAAGTGGCAAATAATGTCCCTAGATTTAATAGTTGCTTTTTAGTATGATGCTATAAAATTGCAAGAAATGGAGAATGATATAAAGGTATACTATACTGCCACCAAAAACCATATTTTATTGATTTTTATTTTTTAAAATATATTTTTATTGATTTCAGAGAGAGGCGAAGAGGGAGAGAGATAGAAACATCAATGATGAGAAAGAATCATTGATCTGCTGCTTCCTATACACTCGCTACTGGGGACTAAGTCCACAACCTGGGCATGTGCTATGACCAGGAATTGAACTGTGACCTCCTGGTTCATAGGTTGATGCTCAACCACTGAGCAACACTGGCCGGGCTAAAATAATAATTTAAAGAATACTTACAAAGCTGGGAAAGTGCATAACTCATAGGGTAGATCTTCCTTTTCTAAAATCACACAATGTACCAAGAAAAATTAGTAAAAGGAAATCAATCAAAGCCCACACTAGTTCTGAACAGTTAGGTAATGAATGATGTTATTTTCAAATGTTAATTATTTATGAATTTTTCTTAATGTCATCCATTAATTTTTGAATCAGAGAAAACAATAAATATTATTTGAAAATTTCAAGAAGTAACTACTCCGATAACCTACTTGTTTCAAACATAGGTAAGCAGAGAAACAGAGGGCTCTGAATTATTCCTTCCATTAAAAAAGGTATGAGAACAGCTGAGACCGGTTTGGCTCAGTGGATAGAGCATCGGACTGCGGACTGAAGGGTCCGGGGTTTGATTCCGGCAAGGGCATGTACCTTGGCTGCGGGCACATCCCCAGTAGGGGGTGTGCAAGAGGCAGCTGATCAATGTCTCTCTCTCATTGATGTTTTTGACTTTCTATCCTTCTCCCTTCTGCTCTGTAAAAAATCAACAAAATATATTTTTAAAAAAAGGTATGAGAAGAGAGTTCAGTTGGTTAGAACATCATCCCAATAGGCTAATGTTGTGGGTTCGATCACTGATTCCTGGTCAGGGCACATATCAAAATCATCCAAGGAATGCACAAATAAGAACAATTAATCAATATTTCTCTCCCTCTCTCTCAAAAAATCTATTAAAATATATACATATTAGGGGCCTGGTGCACAAAATTCATGCACTGAAGGTGGGTGATCCCTCATCCCAACCTGCCCCTCACACATACTGGGAGCCTTCAGGGGATGTCCTACTGACTGCTCACTCTCGGCCTAGCTGAGGCTTTAGGCCTTGGGCATCCAGCCATTGTCCTGCTTGGCTCAGCCCCAGCCTTAGCCCTGGCTGCTGGCAACTGCCTGGCCCTGGGCTTAGCCCTGGCTGCTGGTGATTGCCCTGCCCCAGGGGCCATGTGCTCACTGCCGGCTGCCTTGGCTCCACCTCCCCCACTCCCGACCCCTGCCTTAGTTCCAGCTGCCGGCAGCTGCCTGGCCCCAGGGGCCGTGCGCTCACTACTGGCTACCTCGGCACTATTTCCCGAGCCCCAGCCTTAGCCCCAGCTGGCTCCACCCAAGCTCCTGATTGGCTGGTTAGCATGGCTGGTAGCATGGCTTTATCAGAAATATGATGAATTTGCACATTACTCTTTTATTAGATAGGATATAAAAGAATGAGAATAGGGCCATGGTTGGCAAACTGTGGCTTGCGAGCCACATGTGGCTCTTTGACCCCTTGAGTCTGGCTCTTCCACAAAATACCATGGCCTGGATAAGTCTATTTTGAAAAAGTAGATTTAGAAAAAACTTAAATTGAAAAAATTTGTCTCTCAAAAGAAATTTCAATCATACTGTTGATGTTTGGCTCTGTTGACTAATGAGTTTGCCGATCACTAGAATAGGGAAAAGCACAGAACCAAAGCAGTCTTATGAGTCCCTTACTTTGAAACATGTGAGAAAATTTCTTATCCTTTGAGATACCTAATGTTTATTTATTTACTAGAGGCCTGGTGCACAAAATTTGTGCACAAGGAGGATGTCCCTCAGCCCAGCTTGGACCCCTTGGGGTATGTCCCACTGCCGGTTTAAACCTGCAGTCAGACATCCCTCTCACAATCTGAGACTGCTGGCTCCCAACCATTTGCCTGCCTGCCAGCCTGATCACCTCCTAACTAGTCCCCTGCTAGCCTGATCAATGCCTAACTGCTCCTCTGCCAGTCTGGTTGACTCCAACTGCCATCCCTTGCTAGCCTGGTCACCTTTAACTGCCCTCCCTTGCTGGCCATCTTGTGGCAGCCATCTTGTGACCACATGGGGAGGGCACAATGGTCAATTTGCATATTACCTCTTTGTTACATAGGATTTATTTATTTATTTATTTATTTGCTTACTTATTTACTTACATACATTCTCAAAATTGGTCAAAAAAGTGCAATATTATGCTATGCTTTGTTGTTCCTTGAAGTTACAGGATAAAGAATGAGAAAAAAAAGGAAAAGACAGCCAAAGCTTCAGAAAGTTCAACAGATTCCTTGTATTCGAGTCCCTCCCTCTGCCTTTGACTCTTCATTAATGAAGGTACAGCATGTTATTTACAGATGAGTGTACCTTCTCTGTATCTCTTTCAAAGCTTGAGGAATTTCCATGTTTTTGTTTACCTAACGTTTAGGAGAACATTGAGCTCAATGTAGGCCTTCAGAACATGTTGGCAGTGCATGTGAGAGAGTAAATGAGTGAGGAAATGTAACCCTACAGCCACCCAGGGATGGGAAATTTGCTTATTGACCACACTCTTGTTCCTAGCTAGACAGCCATGTTAGTTCCTTTCAAAATTAGTTAAAACCATTCTCATAAGTACTTTTAGTAAATATTTCAGTTCTCTACCATCACCTTAAGGAGAATTAAATAACTGGATAAGAATATTAGAAAGATACTGTTACTTCTTACTTTGGAAGTTGATAGTTCTAGTAAGAAAAATAAGTAGACGTTTTCTTCTTATTATATAAAACTATACTTTCAAGGTTTTATCTTTATACTAGTGGCCTGGTGCACGAAATTCTTGCACATGGGGGGTGGGGAGGGTTGTCTCTCAGTCCTGGCTGCATCCTCTCCAATCTGAGAACCTTGTGGGATTGGGCCTAAACTGTCACTTGGACAACCCCCTCCCAATCTGCTCCTAATCGCTCATCTGCCTGACTGCTTGATCACCCCTAACCACTTTGCTTGCTGGCCTGATTGCTCCAACTGGTCCCCTCTGCTGGCCTACTCAGCCCCAACTGTCCCCCACCACCAGCCTGATCACCCTTAATTGCCCTCCTCTCCTGGCCTGATCACCCCCAACTGCCTTCCTCTCCTGGCCTGATCACCCTAATGGCCTCTGCCTTGGCCCTGCCACATGGTGATCTGGGACCCCCAGCACACATGCTGAAGCACAGCAGTGGCCAGTCTTCCCCCCGGCATCCCATGGATCTGCCCTTTGTGCACGCACTGTTGATCTGGGACCCCCATGCATGTGCCCTTCCCAATCTGGGCCCGTGGTGCCTGCAGCGAAGCACGGAGCGACCCATTTTCCCACCAGCCTCCGGGCAGCCTGCTAGGGCCACCAGCGCAGCAGTCAGCCCTGTTGTGGATGCCAGGCTAGGGGGCATGTACCGGCATGTACAGGGCAGCAGACACCAGGAATACCGCATGCTCCAGAGGCTAGCAGCCAACTCTGTCATGGGCGCTGGGCTAGGGGCATGGACCCAAACTGCTCCTTGGCTTCAGAGCTCGCAACCCAGGGCCTGGGCCTGACGACTCACAGCCCCGCCTCACGCTCATTACCCAAGATGCCCCGGGTGCTCATTTGCATGTCCCACACAACAGGTAAACCCCGCAGCTCAGTCACAGCCTAACTATCAGAGTAACCAACATGTGAGCCTTGTGAGGGGATCTCATGGCATCAAATTCCCCTAACTGTCCCGAGGTCACTGTGAAAGGACATGACTCAGTCACCATAACTGCAAAGGAGGGATCTCACCAGCTCTTAAATATTGTGTGGGTGAAGCCTATAGTGTGCTTGCTTTGGTAGCACATACACTAAAATTGGAACAACACCGAGGCATTCCAAATAGGCCACTATCTAACTCTACAGCCTTTTCCAGCTCAGACTCCATATTCTAATTGAAGTAAAGGAAAAGTCTGCTTCCCAGCTTTCCCAGATATGTTGTGGCTATAAGAAAATTTGTACCACTCTCTCCTTCTAATTAGCCCTTCATTTACTTCTAGTCAGTGGTTCTCAAATATTAGTGTGCATGTATCAAAATTATTCAGAGGACTTGTTAATGTTCAGAGTGCTGGGCCACACCCTCAGAATTTCTTAATTTACGTATAGGTCTGGAGTGGGGTCTGAGACTCTTCATTTCTAACAAGTACCAGGTGATGGTGATGACTTTTAGAACCAGGATTCTGGTCCCTTCAGGATTTCCTATTCACCCTAAAGAGTAGATATGTTGATCCTCTCATTTAGAAAGTTTCCTTGACTGCAGCAGGCAGAGTTTGTTTTCTTACTGTTGAACCCTTATCACATTGCCCATCTCTTCATGTACTTATTTCCCCTGCTTACTGACAACTCTCAGTGGAAAGTTCTCATTTACCCATCCAGAGCCCCGTGTAAATTCTCACAGTCTACCTTCCTCAAAAAGGACTATAATAAATGAATTCAAACTAAAAAATCGTTGGAACTTCCTCAGCCCAATACTTTGACCTTGCTTACTAGAATCTTACTTAGCCATTTCACCTTCACACAGGCCAGTAGAAGATTGTTTCATTAAACAAAGGAAGGAAACTATCCAATTCCTATTTTTCCAATTGTTCCATCTTATTTGAAGTCAGCTTTGCATACATCAACTCTTAATTCTAAAAACACCAACTCATCAAAATCACCCCCTGTGCACTGATAGGACCTGACCCTAGGGCAGCAGCGCTACTTTTACAGCATCATGAAGATTTACAGCTCCAGATTCCAGTGGGAGGCCCTGCAGACCCGCTATATTCACAGCCTGCAGCACCAGCAGCTGCTTGGTGAGTTTAACTACTTGACCTGCACCACGCACCTCAAGAAGGAACTAGTACACTGCAGCCAGAAGTCAGGTTACCTGATAAAAATTTCAAGTAGAATGTTCTCTTCCAGTGAGCTATTTTACCAATGTGGTTTCCAAAAAAATTATCCCTGCCGATAGAAATCAAATGTCTATGGGTAAATTAAGAGAGTTTAAAGAGGGTGGATTATTATAAGATGTCAACAATTCTCTGAGATTTATAGGAACTTGATCTAGTGCAAACAGCCATGGCCTCAGGCAGACGGTCTAGGCTTAAACCACAGATCAGCCCCTTGCTGGTTGCATAAACTCAGAGACTTGGTTTACTCAAAACAGAAATATTTATATTGTTGAGCATTTACCATGTTCCAGACATCGTGCTTGGAGCTCTATATGTACTTTCTCATTTTCTCCCCACTTCACAGTTGTGGGAAACCGTAGTTCCAGATGTCACAAAACTTGATCAGGACCACCCAGGTAGTACATGTCAGTTAGGACGATCACCTACAAAAACTCATGCATTTTCATCCCTATGCTCCACTGTCTCTCCTCTTCTATGAACCTCATGGGATTTTAGAAGCACAAATGAAATAATGGTTGTGAAAGACTTTATAGATCATAAACAACAACCTACAGAAATGTGTAATTGCTGTTAAATCTCTTTCTTGTCAAAAAAGTTTTGTCTTCAGCTCTTCTCTATTACACTCTTCTTCTAACTCCCATAGAGGTTGGTTGGTTGGTTGGTTGGTTGGTTGGTTTATTTATTTATTTGGTTATTTATTTATTTGGTTATTTATTTATTTATTTGGTTATTTATTTATTTATTTATTTATTTAAAGCTGTTATAGGATAGTGAGAAGCTAAGAAAATTTCCTAAGCAAGTGGAATAGAGAAACTGAGACAAGAGAATTGCCAAAGGCCCAACAGTTTAGGAAACTTGTAGCTAGCTTGTAAATAACAAGCCATTACCTTTCCCAACCAAGGACACTTGAGAGCAAATGACTGAACACCCCTCCTCACTAACTAAAAGAATTAAGAAAGAAGGGGGATGGAAAGAAGAAGAGGAAGAGGAATCTCAATGCACCTAGAAAATACACAGTTTAAATCACCCTGAAACTAACTAAAAGCAGAGGGGAAGGGGTAGGGGGAAGGAAGAATGCAGTCTTATCTCACACTATAAACAGAGAAGCCAGCAGTCTGAGAGGATTTAACTACCAAGTGCTTCTCATACATCCTAGGAAAGCCTTAACAAAGTAAAGGGGAAGAGACCTTCTATGACTGGATATCTAGCAGAGGAAATTTAAAATCTATAGAGACAAAAGTATATAAGGCAGACACTCCCCTCCCCTACCACACTCACTTCAGATTAGCTTAGAGTCTATCTGTGCTTCATGCTGGATGATAGATATGTTTGTCTTATTTCTTTAATAAATTCACATGCTTTACTTTCTTAATAAATTTAACACAGTCTGGAGTCACTCATTTGAATTCATTCATATGAGAAGACAAGAACTCGGGAGGGAATAGCTCTCTACCTTCAATTCAGGGACCTATACCATAACACCTTTCCTGGTGTTTTGGAATGCCTGTAACAAAACTACTCACTTGGCATTAGCACCTCTTGCACATAGATTGATTTAATAACAAAAACAATAAGTAGCTATCTGTTTTTAGGACTTCCTTGTACCAATTACTGTTCTAAGCACTTTGCATGTATTATCTTGTTTAAAACTTAAACATGTTTACATGGTAGATGCCTTTATTACCCACATTTTACAGAAGAGAATATTGAGACATGGATAAGTTAAAAATCTTGATCCTGGTAATGTAACTAATAAATTGCAGAGCCACAATTCAGCTGGTCCCAATGATTGTTAGAAGCATTGCAGAAACATAATCAAGTACTTTTGTTTACATAGTAAACCTACTCAAAAGCCAGTGAATCTACAGGCAGAATATTCAAAGTTTACTGCACATAAACTTCACCTCTGGATATTATTAAAATGCAAATTTAAGGCTTAAATTTATAAGTTTATGATTTGAAAGGTCTTTGGAGTAGAACATGAAATCTGCATTTTTAAGAAGCATTATCATTTAGTTAATTTATTATGTTTTCTATTGAAAAATTTGTGGGTTACATTGGTTAAAAATTTTATAGATGTTTCAGGGATACATTCTATAATATGTCACCTGTATATTGTATTGTGTGTTCACCACTCGAAGTCATATCTCTTTCCATTATTATTTATCCCCATTTTTTCCTCTCCTACTTCCTACCACCACCTTTCCCTATGGTAGTCACCACATTATTGTCTGTGTCTATGAGGTTCTTGTTTGTTTTTCATTTAACTCCTTCAACTTTTTTGCCCAGACCCCAAACTACCCTCCCTTCTGATAGCTGTAAGTCTATTTTCTGTATCTATGAGTCACTATATTGTTTGTTTATTTATTTTATTCATTGGATTCCACATAGAAATGAAATCATATAGTATTTATTTTCTCTGACTGGCTTATTTCACTTAACATAATACTCTCCAGGTTCATCCATGATGTTGCAAAGGGCAAGATTTCCTTCTTTTTTACCGACTAGTACTTTCAATTAATAAATATTTGACCAAGGAGCAAGAGAATACAATGGAGAAAAGCTTGTTTCTTCAAAAATAAATGGTATTGGGGAAAATACCGTTAGTAGTCAGGTATATGCAAAAAAAAAATGAAACTACTAGTAAGCCACTAACTTATACCATACACAAGGATAGACTCAAATTGGATAAAATATTTAAATGTAAGCTGTGAAACTATAAAAATCCTAGTAGAAAACATGGTTGGTAAAATCTCAGACATCTCATGTAGCAGTTTTTATACCAATACATCTTCTAGGGCAGTGGTCTGCAAACCACGGCTCTTGAACCACATGCAGTTCTTTGGCCCCTTGAGTGTGACTCTTCCACAAAATACCACGGCCTGGGCGAGTCTATTTTGAAGAAGTGGCATTAGAAGAAGTTTAAGTTTAAAAAATTTGGTTCTCAAAAGAAATTTTAATCATTGTAATGTTGATATTTGGCCTGTTGACTAATGAGTTTGCCAACCACTGTTCTAGGGCCAGGGAAACAAAAGGAAAAATAAAACAAATGGGACTAAATCAAAATAAAAAGTTCTACATAGTAAAATAAAACATTAACAAAATGAAAAGGGAATCAATTGTATGGGAGAACATAATTGACAATGGTACATCTGAAAGAGGTTAGTGTTTTTGTTTTGTTTTGAATTAAATTTTATTGGCGCGACATTAGTCAATATGAACATATAGGTTTCATGTGTGGATTACTAATTTACAGAATCTGTATATAGGGCCATGTGCCCACCACCCAAAGTCAAATCTCCTGTCACCTCATATTAGGACCCCTTTCTCCCCCCAATTCCTCCCTCTGCCAACTACCACACTGCTATTTGTATTCATAAGTTTCAGTTTTATATTTCACACATGAGTGAAATCATACAGTTGTTAGCTTTTTCTGTCTGACATTTCATTTTGCATAATGTTCTCAAGGTCCATCCATGATGTTGTAAATGACACTATTTCATCCTTTCTAATGGCTGTGTAGTACTCCATTGTGTATATATGCTACATCTTCTTCATTTAGTCTTCTATCGCAGGGCACTTTGGCTGTTTCCAAGTCTTAGTCACTGTGAATAACGCTGCAATGAACTTAGGGGTGCATATATCATCATTGCATAGAAATGATTTTGAGGTTTTTGGGTATATATCCTGGAGTGGGGTTGTTGGCTCATATGGTAGCTCTATTTTTAATTTTTTCAGGTCTCTCTAGACAGCTTTGCATAGTGGTTGTACCAGTCTACATTCCCACCAGCAGTGAATGAGGGTTTCTTTTTTCCACAACTACTCCAACATTTTTTGTTGCTTGTCTTGTTGATAATGGCCACTCTAACTGGTGTAAGATGGTGTCTCATTGCAGTTTTAATTTGCATTTCCCTGATTGCCAGAGAGGTTGAGTATCTTTTTATATATCTATTGGGTGTTTTTATGTCTTCTTGGGAGAGGTGTAGAGAGCACCTGAGAAGGCACATGGGCATTTCTTTAATTGTTATCAGCTGAATCCAGTGGTGTTGGTAAAGCCATGTGCAGCCTGGAAGCACACTTGGCCAAAAGGCAGGAGTGTTGTCTGCTTGACCTTCAGCCCAAGTGCCAGGGGGTAAGTTTTGTTATTTAAATCCAGCCAAGAACCAGGAATGAATGACCCAGGCTCACCCTACAATGTACATGATCTCCTTTGTCTTGACTTTCCATAAAACTTTCTGTTGAGTTTTTGTTTCTGTTTTTGTTTTTGTTTTGCTGTATACAATAAATACACTGTATTGGCTCTGGGTCCCTGTCCCTGTTGGAAGACAGTGGTCCTACATGGCCCCAGTTTTTTCCTTCTATCTCTGTGTCTGTCTCTTTCTTTCATTTTCTCAATCCCTAGCAGCCTCTACTCAGGAACCAGATCACTCTCTAGCCATGCTGGATGTGGAAAAGAGAAATATCCACAGAGAGCTATACTTTTAGGTCCTCTGCCCACGTTTTGATTGGATTATTTATTTGTTTGGTGTTGAGTTTTACGAGTTCTTTATATAGTTTGGAAATAAAACCTTTGTAAGAGTGACAACTGTTTGCAAATATCATCTCCCATCTGTTTGGCTACGTGTTTGTTTTGTTGTCCATTTTTTTTTTTTTTTTGCTCTGCAGAAGCTCTTCAGTTTGATATAGTCCCATTCATTTATTTTTGCCTCTTCCTCCCTTGCCTTTGGGGTCCAGTCCATAAAATGTTCTCTACTGTCCAGGTCCATAAGTTTGTAGCTACATTTTTTTAATGTGACTTACAGTTTCAGGTCTTATGTTTAAGTCTTTGATCCATTTTGAATTAATTTTTGTACCTGGGGACAATCTGCAATCCAGTTTTATTTATTTGCATGTAACTTTCCAGTTTTCCTAGTCTCTTATTGAAGAGACTATCTTTACTCTAATGTGCATTTTTGGCTCCTTAGTTGAAAATTATCTGTACATATATGTGTGGTTTTATTGCTAGGCTCTCTATTTTGTTCCATGGATCTGTGTATCTGTTTCTCTGCCAATTCCATGCTGTTTTGATTATTGTAGCTCTGTAGTATATTTTGAAATCAGGTAGCATGTTATCTCCAGCATGGTTTTTTTTTTTTTCAGGATTGCTTTGATTATTCTGTGTCTGTTGTGGTTCCATATAAATCTGATGATTTCTCATTTTATTTCTTTTTTAAAAAAATGACATTTGGATTTTTATGGGGATTGCATTAAATTTGTAGATTTCTTTGAGTAATATATTCATTTTAACTATGTTGATTCTTCCAATCCATGAACATGGGATATTTTTCCATTTCGTTGTGTCTTTCTCAATCTCTTTTAAAAATGTTTTGTAATTGTCAGTATATAGATTTTTCACATTCTTTCTTATATTTATTCCTAGATATTTTATTCTTTTGGTTATGATTGCAAAAGAAATTGTTTTCTCCATTTCTTTTTCTGAAGTTTTGTTGTTGGTATACAGGAAAGCAATGAATTTTTGCACATTGATTTTGTATCCTGCAACTTGACTGTATTTGTTTATTGTTTCCAATTTTGTATCCTGCAACTTGACTGTATTTGTTTATTGTTTCCAATATTTATTGGTGAAGTCTTTAGGGTTTTCTATATATAGCATCATGTCATCTGCAAAAAGCGACAGTTTGATTTTTTCTTTTCCTATATGGATGCCTTTTGTTGTTTTATCTTGCCTTATTGCTCTAGCTAGGACTTCCAGTGCTATGTTTGATAAGTTAGTGGTGACAGTGGACATCTTTGTTTGGTTCCTGATATTAGGGGAAAAGCTTTCAGTTATTCACCATTGAGTATGATATTGACTGAGGGTTTATCATATACTAGAAGTCCAGTGCACAAAATTCATACACAGGGGTCAGGGAGGGTCCTCAGCCCAACCTTCACCCTCTCCAATCTGGTACCTGTCAGGGGATGTCCCACTGCTGGTTTAGGCCAGATCCCTATGGGACCGCTGGCTCATAAACACTCACCTGCTTGCCTGCCTAATGTCCCTAACTGCTCTCCTGCCTGCCTAATCACACCTAACCACCTCTGCCTGCTGGCCTGGTCACCCCCAACGTGCATATAACTGGGCTCCTTCAGCCTGGCCTGTGTCTCTCACAGTACGGGAGCACTTGGGGGAGGAAGCCTAAGCCAGAAGTCAGACATCCTTAGCTCTGCTACAGAGGCAGGAAAGGTTCCCACCACTGCTGCTGAACTTGCCAATTGTGAACTCAGCTCAGGGCTTCTGGCTGAGTGGCACGCCCCCTGTGGGAGTGCACTGACCATCAAGGGGCAGCTCCTGCATTAAGCATCTGCCCCCTGGTGATCAGTGTACATCATAGCAACTGGTTATTCCATCATGTTAAAAATTTGCACATTAGTCTTTTATTATATACTAGAGGCCTGGTGCACAAAATTCATGCATGGGGGTGTGTGTTCCTCAGCCCAGCCTGTACCATCTCCAATCTGGGACCCCTCGAGGGATGTTTGACTGCCCGTTTAGGCCTGATACACATAGGATCAGGCATAAACAGGCAGTCGGACATCCCTCTCACAATCCAGGACTACTGGCTCCCAACTGCTTGTCTGCCTACCTTCCTGATTGCCACTAACTGCTTCTGTCTGCCATCCTGATCACCCCCTAACCACTACCCTGCCAGCCTGATTGATGCCTACCTTCTCCCCTGCCAGCTTGTTGCCCCTAACTGTCCTCCCCTGCAGACCTGGTCACCCCTAATGGCCCTCCCATGCAGGCCTGGCCTCCCCCAACTGCCCTCCCCTATAGACCCCATCACCCCCAACTTCCCTTCTCTGCTGGCCTGGTCACCTCCAACTGCCCATTCCTGCAGGCTTGATTGCCCCCAACTGCCCTCTCTTGCAGGTTTGGTCCCTCCCAACTGCCCTCTCCTGCTGGCAATCTTGAGGTGGCCATCTTGTGTCCACATGGGGGCAGCCATCTTGTGTGTTGGAGTGATGTTTAATTTGCATATTGCTCTTTCATTAGATAGGATAGAGGCCTGGTGCATGGGTGGGGGCCAGCTGGTTTGACCTGAAGGATATCCCAGATCAGGGTGGGGGTTCCCTTGGGGTGCAGGGTGGCCTGAGCAAGAGGCCTGTGGTGGTTTGTAGGCCGGCCATGCCCCCTGGTAACCCAAGTGGAAATCCTGGTATCTGGGATTTATTTATCTTTTATAATTAAAACTTTGTAGCCTTGAGCAGAGGCCAATGCAGGCCAGGGCTGTGGGAGCTTGACTTCCTCCATCACCAGAGGCTACCCAAGTCTCCTGCTCTTTCCAGCTTCTGTGTGGCTGCTGCCATTTTGGAGGGATTTATTTATCTTCTATAATTGAAAGTTTATAGCCTTGGGTGGAAGCCTGGGCCTGCCAGGTTGTGTGGAAAGCTTGGCTTCTTCCATTGCCAATAAATCCCACGCCTCCTGCTCACTCTGTGGCTGCAGCCATCTTGGTTGAGTTAATTTGCGTGCTCGCTCCTGATTGGCTGGTTGGCGTGACTTGTGGGTGCAGCAGAGTGATGGTTAATTTGCATATTACTCTTTTATTAGATAGGATGATGGCTTTTATTATGTTAAGGTACTTTACTTCTATTCCTATTTTATTGAGCATTTTAATTATAATTGAATGTTATATGCTACCAAATGTTTTTCTGCATCTATTTACAAGATCAGTGATTTTTATCCTTTCTTTTGTTAATGTAGTGTATTACATTGATTGATTCGCAAATGTTGAACCATCCTTGAGATTCTGGGATGAATCCCACTTGATCATGATGTATTATTTTTTAGTTGTACTGTTTTACTCAATTAGCTAGTATTTTGTTTAAGATTTTTGCATCTGTATTCATCAGGGATATTGGTCTGAAGTTTCCTTTTTTTTGTATGTTATCTTTGCCAGGTTTTGGTATCAGGGTTATAGTGGCCTTGTAGAATATGTTAGGAAGTATTATCCTTCTCCAAATTTTTGGAAGAGTTTAAAAAGAAGGTTTTAGTTCTTTCTTGAATGTTTAGTAGAATTCACTGGTGAAGCTATCTGGTCCTGGACTTTTGTTTTTTGGGAGGTTTTTGATGGTTGTTTCAATTTCCTCACTGCTGATTTGACTATTTAGATTTTCCAGTTTTTCATGATTTAGTCTACGAAAGTTATATATTTATAGGAACTTATCCATTTCTTCTAGATTATTGAATTTGGTGGCCAATTCTGTGGTGATTTCTTCTCTCTCATTTCTGATATTGTTTATATGGGTCCTTTTTTTCCTTAGTGAGTCTAGTCATGGGTTTTCCAATTTTATTAATCTTTTCAAAGAACCAGCTCTTTGTTTTATTGATTTTTTATAGTCTTTTTGTTCTCCATTTCATCTAATTCTGCTCTGATTTTTATTACTCCCTTTCTTCTACTAACTTTGGGTTGCTTTGTTCTTTCTCTTTTAAGGTGTGATATTAGATTGTTTACTTGGAATTTCTCTTGTTTTTTGAGATAGGCCTATAGTGATATAAACTTCCCTCTTATTACAGCTTTTGCTACCTCTCAGAGGTTTTTATATGTTGTGTTATCATTCTTATTTGTCTCTATATATTTTGATCTCATCTTATATTTCTTTTTTGATCCAGTGATTTTTTTTATTTTTTGACTTTTCAAAATATATTTTACTTTTTTTACAGAGAGAAAGGGAGAGGAACAGAGAGTTAGAAACATCAATGAGAGAGAAACATCAATCAGCTGCCTCCTGCACAACCCCCCTCTGGGGATGTGCCTACAACCAAGGTACGTGCCCTTGACTGAAATCAAACCTGGGACTGTTCAGTACACAGGCCAACACTCTATCAACTGAGCCAAACTGGTCAGGGCGATCCAGTCATATTTTAGTAGTATGTTGTATCTCCTCGTTTTTGTAGGTGTGTTTTTTGTTTGTTTATTTGTTTGTTTTTACCTCCTTTTTGCAATTGATTTCTAATTTCAAGGCATCATGATCAGAGAATATACTTGGAATAATTTTAATTTTTTAAAAATTTGTTGATGTTTGTTCTGTGACCGAACATATTATCTATCTTTGAGAATGTTCCATGTGCACTGGAGAAGAATGTATAATCTGATGTTCTGGAATTAAATGTTCTGTAAGTGTCAATTGTATACATTTGGTCTAGTGTTTCATTTAAGACCAATATTTCTTTGTTGTGTTTTTTGTTTGTTTGTTTGGTTGATCTGTCTAGAGCTGTCAATGGAGTATTAAGGTCTCCAACTATAATTGTGTTTTGATCTGTTTCTCCCTTTAGTTCTGTGAGTAGCTGTCTAATATATTTTTTGCTCCCTGGTTGGGCACATATATACTAAGAAGTGTTATGTTTTCTTGATGTAGTGTTCCTTTATCATTATGAAGTGCCCATTTTTGTCTCCTGTTTTCTTTGTTATCTTGAGATCTATTTTGTCAGATATGAGTATTGCTACGCCTGCTTTTTTTTTGGATGTTATTTGCTTGGAGTATCATTTTCTACCCATTTACGTTGAAACTACCTTTGTCTTTGCTGTTTAGATGTGTTTCTTGTAGGCAACATATGGTTGGGTTTCGTTTTTTTTAATCTACTCTGTTACTTTGTGCCTCTTTACTGGCCTACAGATAATACACTCCTATAGCCAACTATGAAGTCAATGGGAAGCAAGATTTGGGAGCCTAATCAGTGGCAGGGCTCTGCCATCTATTATCTTTGCCCAAAAGCCCACAGCCAGGCCCAGCCTTGGGGAACAAACCTGTAGGGAGGGTGTCTACTGACCGACTCACAGCTCACACATGCGACTCAGATCCCATTCACAATAGTCCCCATGATTCAGACACTCTCTCACTGTGTGCATGACCACATAATGCAGCAATTCCAGTGGCAACTCCAACAACGAGCCACCTGCTGGGTTAGCTCTCTGTTAGTCCTTATCAGCTGAGGGAAGTGCCAATAACTGCTGCTGCCAGTTCTCAGCTGCTCTGCAGACATGCTGCTGTGCTGTAGCCATATTCAGCTTTCTTTCTTTCTCCTGTCCCTGCTTATGCCAAAGAGCCCACTTTAGTTGTTCCAGTGTACAGATCTCTCAGGTGTGCATCTGTGTTGAGCAGAGACTTCTTTGTTGAATTATAGGTGCTTATTTTATTGAAGTGTCAGGGAAAGAGGATAGACTTGCCCTTATGTGCCATTCCTCTGACATTACTCCAAGAGGTTAGTTTTCAAAATATAGGAAGAACTCATAAAACTGAACACCAGGGAGACAAACAATCCAAAAAAAAAATGGGCAAATTAATATACAGATAGCCAAGAGACATATGAAAAAATAATCAATGTCACTAATCATCAGAGAGATGCAAATTAAAACTGCAATGAGGTATTCCCTTACACTTGTCAGAATGGTTACCATCAATAAATCAATGACAAGTGCTGGTGAGGATGTGGAGAAAAAAGAACCCTAGTGCACTGGTGGTGGGAATGCAGACTGGTGCAGCCACTGTGGAAAACAGTGTGGAGTTGCCTCAAAAAATTAAAAATGAAACTGTTGTTTGACCCATCAATTCCACTTCTGTGAATATATCCTAAGAAACCCGAATCACCAGTAAGAAAGAATATTTGACCCCTATCTTCATAGCACTGTTATTTACAATAGCTAGGATCTGATAACAGCCCAATTGCCCATCTGTAGAAGAATAGATAAGAAATACTATGGTACATTTACACAATGGAATACTACACGGCATTAAAAAGGAAGAAACTCTTAATCTTTGTAGCAACATGGATGAACCTGGAGATTACCATGCTAAGCACAGTAAACCACTTAGAGAAAGAGAAATATCACATAATCTCACTTATATGTGGAATCTAGTGAACAAAATAAACTGATGAACAAAAAAAGGTCCAGAGGCACAGATGCATGGAACAAAAGGACAAATCTCAGTTGGGGAGGGGATTGGAAGAGATTAACCAAAGAACACATATGTATATGTGCATAATCCATGGACACAGACAATAGTGTAGGGAAAGCCTAGGGTGGGAAGGGGCTGGGTGGAGTGTGAGAAAGTGGAGGAAATGGGGGACATCTGTAATACTTTCAACAATAAATAAGTAAATAAATAACACAAAGGGATTGAATATATCTGTTTCTGGACTGAACTAAATTTTGCTATTGAAGACAATTCACATGAAGATTCTTCATGGCTCAAGTCCCTGTGTAAATGATCTATCATGATAATCAATGACTGTACTTATTAATCTACTGAATAATAAATGCAAAAAAGGAAAATATACTTCCTTTCTTAAAAAATCATATAATCTGGGTGTGTTTTAATCCTGCAGAGTAGAAGAAATTTTGCCAATCTATGAATATTTGCAGTGTTGTTTACTTATTAGTTTTGTGAAATTGTTGACCTTAGAGTTTCTCTCATTTCCCCTCTTGCCCCTCTAGGTTATATAACTCAAAAGGAGGCCTTGGCTTGTGCTGCTGTACTTAGAGGTTCAACCAAGAAAGCCTCGGCCAAGGGAGCTCCTCAAAGAACCATCTCCGGAAAGGCTTCGGTCATGACAAGAACATGGCTGTGAGCACTCCCTGTGTCTGTGGTTCCACCCAAGAGCAAAGGCACAGGGCTCTGATCTTTTGGGAACCATGACTTTACACAGCTGTAACAGGCAGTTTGCTCATGTACCCTGGCATCTAGTGAGGGCTTAGTGTGTATTTGTTGGATAAGAGTAAATAAACACTTGTAATACAAAACCACAAATAAAAATTATCTTTCTTGCATGCACATAAATTTTACCAGTAAGAAAAAGTTGAGAAGTTTAATGGAGCTAAGAGTAAATAAGCCTTTCACTCCACATATAATTTATAGAGTAAAATGACTTTCAAAGTGAAAGCTTCTTTTGAATTAGAACCTCAAGAGAAGTTCCAAGAACAGGGTCATCAGAGGGTGACCATTCCCTGAAAGCTATCTACTGCACATACCCACACAAATACGGCATTAGCACTGAGCATGCAGGGCTTCCAAAGCCACATCTTCAAGCCACAACTGGACTGTGCATTTCCACGTCTCTCTTCCTCTGTTCTTCCCCATCCAGCAAAAGCAATCAAGTTGGCCCCAAATCTTCTGGGTCTTGCCTGATTCAATAGTCCCTTAGAGTTATCTTGAAACTTAGACTTATCAACCTGCTACATCTGTGTTCATTCTATATGCTGTAATTGACCTTTGCATGAGTAAGAGAATTCAGGTACACATCTCCCCATGCAAATTAAGATACACTCATGAAGAAAAAGGAATAGCTTAAAAACAGAAACTTTAATTCTAATTTTTCCATGGCCTTGATGGTTTTAAATAAAGCACATAAGTCTATACAAACAGAAAAAAAATGAGATAACAACTGGTTCTTTGAAGAGATAAACAAAACTGGCAAATCCTTAACCAGACTCATTAAGAAAAAAGAGGACCCAAATAAATAAATCAGAAATGAAAGAGGAGAAGTAACAACTGATACCACAAAAATGCAAGAGATTGTAAGAAAATATTATGAACAACTATATGCCAACAAATTGGACAATGTGGATGAAATATATAAATTCATAGAAACACACAAACTTCCAAAATTGACTCAGGAAGAATTAGAAAACCTCAATAAGACAACTGCAACTTTAAAAAATCAAAACAGTAATTTTAAAAAAAGTCTTAGACTTCATAGATAATTTTTTCCAAACATTTAAGAACTGATATCTATTCTTCTCAAACTATTCCAAAAAGTTCAAGAAGAGGGAAGACTCCCAAGCTGAATCTATAAAGCCAGCATTATTCTAATTCCAAAACCAGATAAAGAGACCACAAAGAGAAAAATTATAGGCCAATACACCTCATGAACATAGATGCTAAAATCCTTAACAAAATACTAGCAAACCAGATCCAGCAATACATGAAAATAATCATATACCATGATCAAGTAGGATTTATTCTAAATAATCAAGAATAATAGCCACAAATCAATAATGTGATATGCTACTTTAACAAAATGAAGGATAAAAATAACTTGATCATATCAATAGATGCAGAAAATCGTTTTATAAAATCCTGTACCAATCTGTGATAAAAACTCTCATCAAAGTGGGTAGAGAAGGAACATACCTCAACAAAATAAAGGCCATATATGACAAATGCACAGCCAACATCACACTCGATGATCAAAATCTGAAATTGTTTCCCTTAATATCTGGAATAGACAAGGGTGTCTGCTTTCACCACTCTTATTAAACATAGTCTTAGCTACAGTTCTCAGACAAAGTATCTAAATCAGAAAGGGATAAAACTGTTACTATTTGCAAATGACATGATAGTTATGTAGGGAACTCCAAAGATTCCACCAAAGAACTACTAGAGTTGGCAAATGAATTCAGTAAAGTAGCAGGATACAAAATAAATATCCATAAATCAGTTCATTACACCAATAATGAACTATTGGAAAGGGAAACAACCCCAGTTACAGTTGTATAAAAAAGCACTTCTAGGAATAAAACTAATCAAGGATATCAAAGACCTATATGTGGAAAACTATAAGACAATGACGAATTAAATTGAAAAAGATACAAATATGTGGAAGTATATACCATGTTCATGAATAAAAAGAATTAACATAATTAAAATGCCCATACTATTTAAAGCAATCTATGGATTCAATATAATTCCTATTATGATACCAATGACATATTTCACAGAAATAGAAAAATATTCCAAAAATTTATATGGAACCACAAAAGACCACAGTACTCTGGAGAAAGAACAAAGTTGGGGGAATTATGTACTTGATATCAGATTATACTACAATGCCATAGTAATCAAAACAGCATGGCACTGGTATGAAAACGGACATACTGATCAATGGAACAGTATAGGCATCCCAGAAAGATACCTATGCCTTTATGGTCAATTAATATTTGAAAAGGGAGGCAAGAACATACAATAGGGTAATGATAATTTATTAAATAAATGGAATTGGGGACATTGGATAGGTACCTGTAAAAAAATGAGTCTAGAGCACCTTCTTATACCACACATAAGAATGAACTCATAATGGATTGATGACTTAAATGTAAGGCTCAAAACCATAAAAATCCTAGAAGTAAGCATAGGCAGAAAAATCTAGGACATTTCTCATAGCAACATTTTTTCTGATATGTCTCCTCAGACAAGAAAAACAAATAAGCAGAATAAACAAATGGGACTACATCAAATCTCACTGATGATCATCACCATCTCTCTGTAACCATTAACATAGAAAATATAAAAGTTGTCATGAGATTCTGAAAACTCCTAATACTGGTTCTGAGACCCTATCTGAGTTTTCTTTAGGAAAAACAAGAGGATGGTTGGCCAACTTCAAGTCTGAAAGTAAGACTTGGGAAAGTCAATGCTGACCTCACTAAATTCATTCACTTAATCATAAGGAAACTTATTCTCAGCCGGAAGGGGGACAGGGGGAACAGGAAGGGATTGACCAAAGAGCTTATATGCATGTATACATAACCCATGGGCACAGACAATAGTGCAGTGAAGGTCTGGGTGGTGAGGGTAGAGGGGATCAATGGGAGGAAGGAGAGACATCTCTAATACTTTTAGGAATAAAGGTAAATTTAAAAAGAAAGAATCTTTTTTATCTCTACATATGCTGGCCCTGACTCAGATACTCTAATAGCTTTACAGGGGGAAGTGATTGATATAGAGGCAGGGTGGCCTCGAACAGGCTGTCAAGCTACAGGGGGAAGGCTGGAGTGGATGGGAGGCAGATGCAGGGGAAGATCAACCGAAGGACTTGTATGCATACATATGAGCATAACCAATGAATGAAAGACACTGGGGCGGGGAGGGGGGCATGTGGGGACATGTGCTGGAGGGAGGATATTGGGGGGGAAGGAAAACTTATGTACTACTATTAAATATAAGTTTTACTGTAAATAAAATATATATATATAAAAAAAGAAAAGATAACACCTTTCCTCTTAAGCCCCAGACCAAAGCTTATAAAAAATAAGAATTATTATGGAGCCAGAAGAAAGATTCTTATCTGAGAGGACACTGAGAAAGATGATCCATGGGGAACCAAGGATAGCCTATTACTTTTAGGAAAATCTACTTCTTTGATCTATTGGAAACTATATTGCTTGCTTTCACAATGTCAATAGACATCATCAAAAAATTCTTGAGGTCAGTACCATTTCACTTGAAATTACTAGAACCTGGAATAGTGTCTGGTCTGTAGTAGTTAATCAATAAAACTGGTTGAATAATAATGAAAAGGTGTTCAAAGACTCTGCAATTCAGACTGTCATCTGAGTTTGTGATATTATTATTCCAGGATTCCAGGAAGTCACAGCTACTGATGAAAAGTAGCAGTAATTTATCAAGAATAGGTAACAAAAGTAGTCCATCTCAGCTGCAGACCATAGGGATGCATTGTCTGTTAAGAATTGTAAAACAATAATAAAGCTAAAAGTTTGTCTTCTTTCTGTCATCACCATAAGCCAGCAATAATTCTAAACAATATCAGTAATAAAATACTCCTTTTCCAAAAATATTTTGTTGGTCTAAGTACTAAACAACTGTGGAGGTTACTGTTGAATTTTAATAGTCTATATGTAAACCTTAAAGTAGTGAATTTTTATTGCTTTCCTTTTAATAGTCATTTTATTCTTCATTAATTTTTTATTTTTTTATTCTTTAAAGTATTACAAATAGTAGTACGTATGTTTCCTTTTTTTCCCTCCACTGACCTCCCTCAGCCTCCCCTATCCCCCAGCACATGGCCTCACCAACTCCCCTCCCCCTGTCCCAGTGTCTTGTATCCATTGGTTATGCTTATATGCATGCATAAAAGTCCTTGGGTTGATCTCTTACAGCCCCCGCCCCTCACCCACCCTAGCCTTCCCCCTGTAGTTTGACAGTCTTTCAATGCTTCTTTGACTCTGTATCAATCTTTTTCCCCCGTTTCTTTTCTTTAAAAAAAAAACTTGAATCTGCATACTAGAAATAAATATGTAAGAACAAAAAAATGTTTGAGTCTCAGTTTCAACGTCCAAGAGTTCTGAGTCCCAGTTTCAATGTCAAATAGTTTCTTATGTGTACGTGTCAGCAATGGTATCTGGATTGTGAACATATGGTGGCAATGCAGGTTCCACCCTCTCTGGTTTGGACCTGGGCTGCCTGCAGCAACACACAGCTGCCATCTGCTAGAATGGCAAGGTGTCATCAGGGTCTTCCATCTCTGGACTGTCTTCACAGTTGGAACAGACCTGTCAGTTCCTCTTTGTTGCAGGAATCCATATGATCTTGGAGTTTTTTCCTGAAAATATACAAACATATTCTCGACCAAAAGTTAATAAAGAAATCTTTTCTATAAATTCGACTTGGTTTTTTTTCTGTTTTTGCCGAACTGACTTTCCTTTGGCTTATTTTGACATCATGTGTGTTTTTCATGGGTGTCCTGCTGTTAGCATTACAGATGGAAATTAATTTTCTGGAGTAAGAATTTTCTAGATGTAATTTACTTAGAGGATATTTTTCCTTACATGATATTACCCAACTATCCCCCTCTTTTTATTAATGGGGTTATTTGGAAATTTTATATTGCAGTCTAGGTAGCTGTAAATTTTAATTTTTACACAAAAATATAACTGCTTTAGGTTCTTTGGATGTTAGGCAATTTTACATTGAAAGGAACTACTAATAGAAATTTTAGTTAATATTTTAGGAACAGCTTTTTGTCCAGTACACTGAAATTTTCTAGCATGTTCACTTATTTCAATTGGCCAATTTAAATTAATCTGAAAACTTGATTACTATTTTTTTGTGTCAAATTTAATACTCAAACAATAATCTTAGTTTATGCTCTAATATTAGTGGAAAGGATTTTTTGCATTCTTAAGTAGGCCCTGAGCATTCCTGTTACTAGACTGCATTTAGATATAGGACAGCTGTTGCTGGCCCAGTCTCTGTCTGTAGCCTGGGTCCCAATCTGAGCTGTGTGTGGGAGGCGAAGCAGCCGTGGGGGTAGAAAACCTCCCTCAGAAGGGGTGAGAATTCAGTCCCCTGTTAAGGTTAGAGAGATAAGGGTTTGTGCCCCACCTCTGTTGACTTTTAAGTTCTCTCCTGATGGCCCCTCTGTGACTGTGCCTGTCTTAGTTGTTTCTTCCCTGAGGAATCTTACCTATCTTTGGCTAACCAGCCATCCTCCGGGGCCAAACAGGGTGATGTGAGGTTCAGTTCTGTCTCCTTGGTAGGCTATGCCCCCATGGCCTCCATGCCCAGCCCCTGCCTTATGATCCCCTCGCCTGCTGGAGGGGTCTCATTACTGATCACATAACTTGGGAGACTCAGGTTTCTTCTCCAGGGAGGGCCAAGCTCACACCATTGGGCAAGAGACAGAAGAGGCTTCAACCTCAGCTTGAACTGAAAGCTCAGGCAACAGCTGTGTGCACTTGGATATTGAGAAGAGGGTACCTCTTGGCAAAAAGGGCAAGAGGGGCCAATATAGAATGCTCAAGTGCCTTCCCAGTGCCTTAATTCCTTTTGAATAGGATTAATTCCTTTCCTGTCCTTTTTTAAATTGCTGCCAAGCATTCAAATAATTAGTTTGTAAGTTTCTTTGGGATAATTGAATATGCTATTGTCAAATATCAAAAATTATAATGACATTGTAGAATAATGTCATGTAAGGGTATTATGGCATCACAGGGGGGCTAGCCTAAGGACTGGTGTCCATGGGAGATTACATGTTATAGGCCATGTCAATTCAATTTCAAACTAGCTGCCAATTTTTTAATAGCTTTATATAAACTTTGTAAGGGATGTAAAAACAGAAATTACTTACCTTAGTTCAAGAGGTCAAATATATTGACTTTCTTCCTTAATCCTGCCACCCCCTACTTACCCTAAGGTTTGACATTCTGATGGACTTTTCTCAGTCTCTGGATCCATTCTTATTCATCAGTCTATTCTGTTCAATATATTCCACAAATGAATGAGATCATGCGATATTTATCTTTCTCTGCCTGGCTAATTTTACTTAGCATAATGCTCTCCAGCTCCATCCATGTTGTTGCAAATGGTAGGAGCTCCTTCCGATACTATACCACGGCATAGTATTACATTGTGTAGACATACCACAGTTTTTTAATGCACTCATCTGCTAATGGGCACTTAGGCTATTTCCAAATCTTAGCTATGATAAATAGTGCTACTATGAACATAGGGGTGCATATATCCTTTCTAATTCGTGTTTCTAGTTTCTTGGGATATATTCTTAGAAGTGGGATCACTGGGTCAACTGAGAGCTCCATTTTGAGAAAAACTTTTTGAGAAAACTCCATACTGTTCTCCACAGTAGCTGCACCAGTCTGCAATCCCACCAGTAGTGCACAAGGGTTCTTTTTTCTCTGCATCCTCGCCAGCACTTGTCGTTTGTTGATTTGTTGATGAAAGCCATGCTGACAGGTGTAAGATGGTACCTCATTGTTGTTTTGATCTGCTTCTCTTGGATAATTAGTGACTTTGAGCAGGTTTTCATATGTCTCTGGGCCTTCCTTTTGTCTTCTTTCGAAAAGATTCTATTTAGGTCCATTGCCCCTTTTTTTTTATTGGATCATTTCTCTTCCTTTTAAGTTGTATGTGCTGCCTGTAGTTGCTTAAGATTAAACCTTTATCACTGATAACATTTGCAAATATGTTCTCCCATACAGTGGGTTTTCTTGTTGTTTTGTTGATGGTTTCTTTAACTGTGCAAAAGCTTTTTATTTTGATGTAGTCCCATTTGTGTATTTTCTCTTTAGCTTCCATTGTCCTAGGAGCAGTATCAGTGAAGAAGTTCTTTCAGCATATGTCTGAGATTTTTCTTCCTGTTGATTCCTCTAGTATTTTTATGGTTTCCCATTTTATGTTTAAGTCCTGTATCCATTTTGAGTTTATTTTTGTATATGGTGTAAGTTGGTGGTCAAATTTCATCTGCAGTGTCTGTCCAATTTTACCAACACCATTTATTGAAGAGACTGTCCTGACTCCATTTTATGTTCATGCCTCCTTTGTCAAATATTAATTGAGCATAGTGGTTTGGGTTGATATCTGGATTCTCTATTCTATTCCATTGATCTATATGTCTGTTCTGTGCCAGTACCAGGCTATTTTGAGAACAGCAGCTATGTAATACAGCTTGAAATCTGATATTGAGATCCAACCTACTTTGTTCTTCTTTATCAGGATTGCTGTGGCTATTTGGGATTTTTTTTTCCAGATGAATTTTTGGAGAGTTTTTTCTAGGTCTGTGAAATATGCTATTGGTATTTTAATGGGGAGTGCATTAAATTTATAGATTGCTTTGAGTAGTATGGACATTTTAATGATGTTGATTCTCCCAATCCATTAACATGGTATGTTTTTTCACCTGTTTACATCTTCCTCTATCTCTTTTTTTGTGTGTGTGTCCTGTAGTTTTCCATGAATAGGTCTTTTATATCCTTAGTTAAGTTGATTCCTAGGTATCTTAATTTTTTAGTGTGATGGTAAATGGGATTGCTTTTTTAGTCTCTCTTTCTGTAAGTTCACTATTGGTGTATAGAAATACCATAGATTTCTTGGCATTAATTTTGTATCCTGCCACGTTGCTGAACTCATTTATTAAGTCTATTAGTTTGTTTATGGAGTCTTTCGGGTTTTTTATGTACAATATCATGTCATCTACAAATAAAGATAGCTTTGCTTCTTCTTTTCCAATTTGGATGCCTTTTATTTTTTCTTCTTGTCTAATTGCTATGGCTAATACTTCTAGTACTATGTTAAACAGGAGTGGTGAGAGTGGACATCCCTGTCTTGTTCCTGTTCTTAGGGGAAATGGTTGTAGTTTTTGCCCATTGAGTATGGTGTTAGCTGTGGGTTTATCATATATGGCTTTTATTATGTTGAGGTATGATCCTTCTAGTCCCACCATGTTGGGAGTTTTTATCAAGAAACATTGTTGGATTTTGTCAAATGCTTTTTCTGCATCAATTGATATGACTATGTGATTTTTATCTCTCAATTTGTTTATGTGATATATCACATTTATTGATTTGTAGATATTGTACCATCCTTGCATTCCTGGGATAAATCCTACTTGATCTTGAGGTATGATCTTTCTGATGTACTGCTGGATCCAATTTGCTAGAATTTTATTGAGGATTTTGGCATCGATATTCATGAAGGATATTGGAAAGATATTCATTGTGTCGTCTTTATCTGGTTTTGATATTAGGGTGATGCTGGTTTCATAGAAGGAGTTTGGAAGTGTTCCATCCTCTTTATTTTCTGCAATAGTCTGAGGAGGATAGGTTTTAGTTCTTCCTTGAATGTTTGGTAAAACTCCAGTCTAGCCCTGGGCTATTGTTTGCTGCAAGCTTTTTGATGACTGCTTCAATTTCTTCTGTACTTATTGGTCTATTGAACTGTTTATATTCTTCCTGATTGAGTTTTGGAAGGTTGTATTTTTTTAAACAATTCTTTGTATTTCAATGCGGTCTATTTTTATTTCACCTCTTTCATTTCTGGTTTTATTTATTAGGATCCTCTCTTTGCTTCTTGGTAAGCTTGGCTAGAGGTTCATCAATCTTGTTTATCCTTTCAAAGAACCAGCTCTTGGTCTTGTTGATTGTCTGTATTATTTCTTTGGTCTCTATGTCATTTATCTCTGCTCTGATCTTTACTATTTCCTTCCTTCTCCTTACACTGGGCTTTTCTTGTTGCTCTCTTTCTAGGTCTTTGAGTTGCTGGGTTAGATAGTTTATTAGCATTGCTTCTTGTTTTTTGTAATAGGATTGTAGAGCTATGAACTTCCCTCTCAAAACTGCTTTCGCTGTGTCTCATAGATTTTGGATTGTTGTGCTATCATTGTCATTTATTGCCATTATGTTTTCTATTTCTTCCTTGATCTCTCTGTTAGCCCAGTCATTGTTTAATAGCATGTTGTTTAGTCTCCATGTGTTTGATTTTTTTGGATTGTTTTTATTGTAGTTGATTTCCAGTTTTATGCCACTGTGATCTGAGAATATACTTGATGTGATTTCTATCTTCTTGTATTTGGAGAGACTTTGCCTATGACCCAACATATGGTCTATCTTTGAGAATGACCCATGGGCACTTGAAAAGAATGTATATTCTGTGGCTTTGGGGTGAAATGATCTGAAGGTGTCAATTAATTCCATCTGGTCTAGTGAGTCATTGAGGATTGATGTTTCTTTACTAATTTTTTGTTAGAGGATTTGTCCAGTGGTGATAGTGGGGTATTAAAGTCTCCTACTATGATTGTATTGCTGTCTATCTCTCCCTTGATATCCTCCAGGAGTTTTTTTTAATGTATTTGGGTGCTCCTGTATTAGTTGCATATATGTTTACCAGAGTTATTTCTTCTTATTGGATTGCTCCCTTTAGTATTATGAAGTGGCCTTCATTATCTCTTGTTATGTCCTTCACTTTGAGATCTAATTTGTCAGATATAAGTATTGCTACCCCCAGCTTTGTTTCCATTTCCTTTCGCCTGAAGAACCTTTTTCCATCCTTTTACCTTCATTCTGTGTGCGTCTTTTTTCGAAGGTGGGTTTCTTGTAGACAGCAGATACATTGGTTGTGTTTTCTTATCTAGTCTGTTACCCTATGTCTTTTGATTAGAGCATTTAATCCGTTTACATTTAAAATTATTATTGATAGGTACTTATTTGTCACCATTTTTGTTCTTTGCCCCTGGGTTCCTTCTTTGTTTCCTATTTCTTGTTACAGAAGACCCTTTAATATTTCTTGCATTGCTGGTTTGGTGGTAATGAATTCCCTTAGTCCTTTTTGGTCTGTGAAGCTTCTGATTTGACCTTCAATTTTGATTGATAGCCTTGCTGGGTACAGTATTCTAGGATTCCACCCTTCCTTTGCATGACTTTGTATATTTCATTTCATTCCCTTGTGGCCTGATACCTTTCTGTTGAGAAATCACTTGTTAGTCTGATGGGGTTTCCTTTGTAGGTGACTTTCTGTTTCTCTCTGGTGGCTTTTAAGATTCCTACTTTGTAATTGGTGTTTGCCAATTTAATTATAATGTGCCTTGACATAGGTCTTTTGGGGTTCATTTTGCTTGGGCTTCTTGGATTTGTGTACGTTTTTTCTTTCTTACATCAGGGAAGTTTTCTGTCATTATTTCTATTCCTTGCTCAGTTTCCTATCCTTCTGGAAGCCCTATCATACAGCTGTTGTTCTGTTTCCTGTTGTCCCAAAGTTCCCTTAGGCTCTCCTCCTGCTTTTTTTTTCTAGAAGCTGCTCTACTTAGGTATTTTTTCCTACCTTGTCTTTTAGCTCACTGATGCAGTCCTCTGCTTCTTCTAGTCTATTGTTGATACTTTGTATAGAGTTCTTTACCTCAGCGATGTCACTTTTCATTTCTTCTTGGCTCTTCATTTCTTCTTGTCTCTTCTTCACTTTTTCTTGGGTCTTCCTCATTTCCTCTTTGTTCATCTTCAATTCCTCTTGGTTCTTACTCATATTGTCAAATTTGTCTTCCATTCTTTGCAGCCACCTTATGACCATTTCTCTGAATTCTTTCTCTGACAGGTTGCTAGCTTCCATTTCATTTACCTCCTCATCTGGTGAGGCTTGTTTTTCTTTCATATGTGGGCTGTTTCTTTGTCTCCCCATGGTCTCTCTTCTTTGTTTTTCTGGTTATGTAGTTCTCGCTCTCCTGTGTTTATTTAAAGGCACAAAATACAACACAACCAGGTGCAATGCACCAGGCACTTAACAGGAATGTATTCACAGTTTTGGTAACTCCAAATAAAGGTGATCGCCAGAGAAAGGCAAATTGGGTCATAGGTGAGAAAGAAGAAAGAGAACACACACACATACACACAGACACACACACACACACACACACACACACACACACTCACACACACACCCACACACAAAAAAAATAAAGGAATGCCAAAATAAAATTGGGAAAAGGGGAAGAACTAAAAAACAAAAAAGAAAAAGGGAATAAACTATAAATGTGGGGTGAAAACTCCTATAGGACAGCCAATAATCCGAACAAAAGCCAGCAACAAGTACCTGGAGATTGATACAAACTACATACAACAACTAATATCAAGGGAGGTGAGGGAACACAGAAGCAAAAATCTATTAAAAAACAATGCAAATGACAATAACAAAATACAAAACAATGCGAAAAAAACCCCCCCCCACACAAAAGAAGACAAAAGAAAAGAATAAGCAAATCAATCTCACAAACCTGCATAAAAAATCGATATAAACAACAGTCCAGTAAAGAACAACAACAGGACAGAGAGAGAAACAATTTAGGATAGTGAAGTCAGAGAAGTGAGAGGTGTGTATGGACTTAGAGCAGGTGGTTGGAGATTAGATATATAAGTGAGGTGAAATTTTAACAGGGGGTAAAAAGAAAGAATAAGGTAAATCTAAAGCAGGAAAACTATAAGGGAAACAAGGCACTAAATAGGGAAAGGTTAGCAAGAGAGTGGTGGCATAAAGGTGAAGTTGAGGTAGAGTAAAAAGATACTAAAGGGTAGATGAAAATAGGCTGAAAACACTAATCCCAAAGTAGAATAAAGAGAAAATAAAATTAATTCCTTAATTTGTGTTACACAAGAGTCAATTTGTGATTTGGCCCCTGGGTGGCAGTGTTTCTAGATTGACCTCTGGGTCTATTGGTCCTCTCTAGCCTGAACTAAAATCTTTCTATCCCTGTGGTATTCAATACTGATTTGTGGGGATGGGCTCCACAGAGTTGCCTCTCTAATGGTGACTGCCTACTCTTATCCCCAGGCTCCAGAAAAACATCTCTCCCCTGTAGTCTCCCAGGGCAATCCCACCAGGCAATCCCACGTTTTTGGTTTAGCACTCAGATGTTCAGATTAGGAGAGGAAAAAACACCAAGTGTGCGAACTCAGATTCCGCACGTAGGTCTGCGCAAATCCCCTTCCCCCCTTGGGTTTAGTAGCCAGGACCCTCCCAAAATTTTTGGGCTGCCCTTCTCTGTCAGGTAAAAATGGGTTGCTTTCTAGGAATCCCCTCTTCCACTAGCTCCGAGGGTTCTCTTCCACGTTCACCAGCTCCAATAGCCATGAACTTTTTTCAGGCGCAGATCTCCTGGCTCTGCCAGTTCCCTTGGTCTTGTGCCCAAACTAACCCCCAGGGGAAATCTGACCTTTCTGTGGCAGAATGCAGAGCTCCTTTGAATCTGTGCATCTGCACCAACTGGGCACTGGAGTTTTGGGGGTCTCAGCCATCCAGTGGGTACTGCAGCTATATATTTTCAGGCCCTTCTCCTTCAAGTTTTCGTGGTCCGCCTCCGAGGGAAGGGCTCTGCGAGAGAACCCAGCAGCACTAGGGCCACTCATTCAGGAGAGGCCAGTCCAGTAGTCTCCTACCTTCTCCCAGAGCACAGCTGTCCCCCAAATCTCCAACAAACACTCCCCACACGACCCTCAGCTGCTTACTCCATCTGCCCTAAGACAAGATTCAGAATGCATCTATCTGTTCCACCACCATTTTTTCTCCCAATTCCATTTTATTCTTTATGGAAAGTAATTCTGGGGACTCCCAACCTATACTGTATTTGCTCACAGATCTCCAATCATTGTGGTTCTATATATTCTTACATTTAAACAATAGATTTGAAATGAATAATGTATATCATGATTACAAAAATAAGAAGTAGAACTTTACTGCAGTTCTTTATTTTATATGGCCACTTAGCATTTTTATTTTTCATACAATTTTATTAAGGTACCAGAGGCCTGGCGCATGAAATTCGTGCATAGGAGACAGGGGATGTCCCTCAGCCAACCCTGCACCCTCTCCAATCTGGGACCCTTCAAGGTATGTCCGACTGCTCATTTAGGCCCAATCCCAATAGGATCCCAATAGGATTGGGCCTAAATGAGCAGTTGGAAATCCTCACAATCCAGGACTACTGGCTCCAAACTTCTCACCTGCCTGCCTCCCTGATTGCCCCTAACTGCTTCTGCCTGCCAGCCTGATCGCCCGCTAACCACTACTCTGCCAACCTAATTGATGTCTAAATGCTCTCCTGCCATCCTGTTTGGCCTCAACTACCATCCTCTGCTGGCCTGGTCACCCCTAACTGCCCTCCCCTGCAGGTTTGATTGCCCCTAACTGCCTCCCTTGCAGGCCTGGAACCTCCAATGGCCATCCCCTACTAGCCATGTTGTGGTGGGTCATCTTGTGTCCACCACAAGATGGACTGTGGGGGCAGCCCTCTTGTGTGTTGGAGTGATGGTCAATCTTCAAATTACTATTTTATTAGTTGGATAGAGGTCTGGTGCATGGGTAGGGGCCAACTGGTTTGCCCTGAAGAGTGTCCCAGATCAGGGTGGGGGTTCCCTTGGGGCATTGGCTGGCATAGGCGAGGGGCATGTGGTGGTTTCCAGGCCAGCCACAACCCCTGGTGACCCAAGTGGAGGCTCTGATATCTGGGATTAATTTATGTTCTACAATTGAAACATTGTAGCCTGGAGCAGAGTCAAGCCTTCTGCTCACTCCATGGTGGGAGCCATTTCTGTTGGGACATTTACCTTCTATAATTGAAACATTGTAGCCTGGAGTAGAGGCCTAGGCTGGCAACAGCAGACGGAAAGCTTGGCTTCCTCCATTGCTGGAGATACCCACACCTCCCTCCTACTCTCAGTGGCAATAGCCATCTTGGTTGGGGTTTATTTGCTCCTGATTGGCTGGTGGGCATGGCTTGTGGGTTTGGCTTGATCAGAGGTATGGTCAATTTGCATATTACTCTTTTATTAGATAGGTTAGTTTATATGCAACAAATGTACTTAATTAAAGTTCAGTGAGTCTTGTCAAATGTGTATAGTCATGTCACCACCACTACAATCATGATATAGAATGTTTCCATTACTCAAAAAATTTCCTTGTGTCCTTTTGTAGAAAATTTTCTTCCCCCAGGGAAATCACTTATTTGCTTCCTATCAACTATAGTTTTGTCTTTTCTAGAATTTTACATAATTGCATAACATTAAATAGTCTTTCGTGTCTTGCTTCTCTCATCTATTATAACACTGTTGTGGTTCATCATGTTGCATATACAGGGTGGGGCAAAAATAAATTTATGGTTGGTCATGTGGAAAATAATACAGTAATTGATATCCTATCTAATAAAAGACCAATTTGCAGACTGACCATCACTCCAACACACAAGAGGGCTACCCCCATGTGGTCAAAAATCCTGCCCCATGTGGACACAAGATGGCCACTACAAGATGGCCAGCAGGGGAGGGCAGTTGGGAGGGACCAGGCCTGCAAGGGAGGGTAGTTGGGGGTGATCAAGCCTGCAGGGGAGGGCAGTTAGGTGTGACTAGGCAGGCAGAGGAGGGAAGTTTGAGGCAAACAGGCTGGCAGGGGAGCAGTTAGACATCAATTAGGATGGCAGGGTAGTGGTTAGGGGGGATCAGGCTGGCAGGCAGAAGCAGTTAGGGGCAATCAGAGAGACAGGCAGGTGAGCAGTTTGGAGCCAGCAGTCCTGAATTGTGAGAAGGATATCCGACTTCCCGTTTAGGCCTGATTCTACTGGGATTGAGCCTAAATGGGCAGTCGGACATCCCTTGAGGGGTCCCAGATTGCAGAGGGTGCAGGCTGGGCTGAAGGATACGCCTCCTCACCCCCCCACCCCCCGTAGGCACGAATTTAATGCACCGCGCTTCTAGTATATATATATAAGAGCAAATTCTGTTTTGCATACTTATAACTGTAAGCCTACTTTTGCCCCACCCTGTATGGGTAGTTTTTTTTCTTTTCATTGCCAAGTAGCACTTCATTGTATAAGTATACCATAGTCTGCTTATCCACTTACTAGTTGATGAACATTTGGGTTGTCTAACTTTGGAATATTAAAGCTCCTATAAACATTTTAATGTAAAATTTGTCTGAAGTTTTTATTTATCTTATATAGATACCTAGAAGTACAATTATTGACTCATATGATAGATTTAGATTTAACTTTATAAGATACTGCTTTAGTGATTTCCAAAGTGGTCACACCATTTTGCATTCTCACTAGCAATGTATAAGAGTTCTAGTTATTCCATATCCTTGCAATATCAGACAATTTTTTTCTTTTTTTTTTCTTTCTCTCTCTCTCTCTTTTTTTTTTTTTAGCTCTGTCTGACTTTTTTTTTCATCTTTATTGTTCAGTTTATTAATTACATTGTTCCCTTTCCCCACCCCTATAGTTCCCCTCCACCTGGTACCCATCCCACCCTCGGCCCTCACCCCCCTCCACTGTCCTCTCCCATAGTTGCAGATTTTTGTCCAGTCTCTTGCTGCACTTCCCACACCCCCTTTCTCCCCAAGAGTTGTCAGTCCATTCCGTCTTTATGTCCGTGATTCTGTTACATTTACCAGTTTATCCTGTTCAGCAGCTTATTAATTCATTTCATTTTTAGATTCATTTGTTGATAGATGTGTATTTGTTGTTCCTAATTTACACTTTTATCTTTTTCTTCTTCCTCTTCTTAAAGAATATCTTTCAGCATTTCATATAATGTTGGTTTGGTGGTGATGAACTCCTTTAGCTTTTTCTTATCAGTGAAGCACTTTATCTGACCTTCTGCATGATAGCTTTGCTGGATAGAGTAATCTTGGTTGTAGATTCTTGCTATTCATCACTTTGAATATTTATTTCCACTCCCGTCTGGCCTGCATCATTTCTGTTGAGAAATCTGCTGACAATCGTATGGGTGCTCCCCTATAGGTAACTAACTGTTTTCTCTTGCTGCTTTTAATATTCTCTCTTGGTCTTTTGCTCTTGGCATTTTAATTATGATGTGCCTTGGTGTGGTCCTCTTAGGGTTCCTATATATTGGGGTTCGGTGCACTTCTTGGACTCCTAAGTCAATTTCTTTCACCAGGTGTGGGAAGTTTTCAGTCACTATTTCTTCAAATAGGTTTTCATTGTCTTGGTCTCTCTCTTTTTCTGGCACCCCTATAATTCGGATGTTGGTATGCTTGAGGTTGTCCCAGAGGCCCCTTACACTATCTTCAATTTTTTGGATTCTTTTGGTTTCTTGCTTTTTCAGTTGAGTGGATTTTCCCTCTTTGTATTTCAAATCTTTAACTTGGTTCTTGGGGTGCTCTAGGGTACTTCTAGGTCTTTGTATAATATTTTTTATTTCAGTTAGTGTATGCTTAATTTCTGGTTGGTCCTTTTTCATATCCTTGAGGGTATAGTTTATATCCTCGTAGGTCTTGTTCACTTCCTTGTAGGTCTCATTCATTTCCTTGCACGTCTTGTTCATTTCCTCATTGGTCTTGTTCATTTCCTTGCAGGTCTTGTTCAATTCCTCATAGGTCTTGTTTATTTCCTTATAGGTCTCAGCCTTTTCTAGGAGCCTCTTGAAAAGCCCTATAACCATGGTTTTGAATTCCATGTCCAGTAGGTTTTTTCCCTCCATTTCTTTCACATCTGATTTCTTTCCATGTCTGTGCATGGTGGCTGCTTCCCTGAGTTGGTCAATTAGCTTTGTGTGGTAGATGTCCTATAAGGGACAGTGGCTCAGCCTCCCCAGTTACTTGAGGTGGATATGGGTTGCACAGTCTTGTTGAAGTTAAGCCCAGGTTAATCCTTGTTAGCACTTGGAGGGGTTGAGCTCCAGGCCAATTGTCTGTGAAGTTCAGCTGTGCTCAGGTTGGATGGGCGGAGTCTCAGGGCCAAGCAGACAGCGTCAGTTCCACCCTATGCGGCCCCAGGGTCTTTGAGAGAGAGCTGCTGCTGAGCTCCACCAGCTGCCGGAGAATTCAGCCTCTCCCCAAATGAGTCTGCACACCCAATGTCTCACCTCTGACTCCGCGCCTATCTTCAACACTGTCCACTGCCGCTCCTCCGAGTCACAGTGTCTTATCTTCACTTTTATTTGTGTAATTTTCACTCAGCCAGCTTTCTGGTGATTCTGGATGGTGTTTGTTCTTTCGTTAAGTTGTAGTTTTTAAATTGCTGTGTATGGCAGCAAGATAGGTGTTTACCTATGCCGCCATCTTGGTTCTCCCAGAATATGAAAGTATTAGTCAATTTACTAATGTTAACATCTCAGGATATTGTGCTATGAATATTTTTGCATTCTTATTGCTGCTTTTTATTTTTATTATTTTTTATTTTACATTTAATTTCTTTTTGTTAAATTTTCATTTACATTTCATGTTCTTTTGTTTTTGAAGTGTTTATTTATAGTTTAGACATATACTCTGTATAAGAAAGGTTAAAATAGGGAATCATTTGAAGGTCTGGAACTGATTAATTCAATTTACATTATTTCTAATAAGAAAAAATGCTTTCAATTTTGAACAGCCTTCTAGAATGAATTAATTTTGAGAACTGAGGTTCCACTTGGTTAAAAACCTTACATATTATTTTAAAACTAGGACCCAGTGCACAAATTTGTGCACTTTTAAAAGAACCGTGAGCTGTGAGTTTGTGGTGGGCAAGAGGCAGGTCTCAGCCCATCCTCTGTGCCTCCACATAGCCCTTCCCACCACGGCTCTGGATCCCCTGTCTGCCAGCAGTCAGGCTCCTGCCACCAATGCTCCCATGTGCTAGCATTCTGGCCCTGCTTGCATCCACTAACAGTGTGGAGTGACTGGGGCCAGTGCCAGTAGTGGCTGTGAGCATGACCGGTGCTGTCAGTGAGTGTGAGTGGTGGCTGCTGCCCCAATCACCCCTCAGGAGCAGGGGGAGGTGGAGAAGCCCTTAGGGACAATTGGGGCTGGCAGTCCCCACTTTCACCCTCCGCCAGCACACATACTGGCCCCAATTGCTCAGTGCCATCAATGGGTACAAGTGGGGCCAGTGCTGGCAGCAGGTGTGAGTGTCCAGAGAATCCTTGATGCATGGGAGCAAAGAATTTTCAGTAATTACCTGAGGCTTTCCCCAATGACAGTGACTGGCACCCCATCTTGGTCTGGTGCCCCCATTAACCTGTTCCACCATCCCGCTGCAATTGATGCCCACCATATTACATGCTCTGCTATTTGCTGCTAACACCTGTCATGTTCTGCTCATGCCCCAGTGGTCAGCACATGTCATAACAATCAGTTGTTTGGTTGTTCTGCCATTCAATCTATTTGCATATTAGGGTTATATATATATATATATATATATATATATATATATATATAGTAATTTTATGCTTAAAGTATCTCATGATGAGATGAGCTATATTAAGTGGTTCTTTTCATGCTATTTAGTCATTCATATGTCACATATTTACAGTATTTGAGAGCCAGTGGCAATAATATTTATTAACTAATATGTTGACAAGCAAATATATGTATGCAGAGCATATTGGCACAAGTAATGGGAAATAATAGGGATAAATTATAGCTTGGTCATAGAGAAACTTAAACTTTAATTGGCAGATAATAGGGGATCACTGGACCTGTTTTTAGTAGAAGTTTGGCCTGAGAACATGTTAGGAGGACCAATTTCTAATACTGATGTGGACGAAAATGGGACCACATACTCAACCTGGAAAGCTTGAAGAGGCCCATATGGTGGCTACTATAATTCCATAAAGCAAAAGAAACCACATAAATATAAAAATTCCTAACTAAAAAGCAAGTCATAGTGAATAGTCACATTCTGGGCCTTTAGCTTCCTTGACATACCCTTGGAATGTCAGAGTAATCCCCTTTTTCCAATTGCTGCAGGAATAACCTCCCACCAGAGCACAAAACCACAGATTGCCTCATTGTTATCTTATTACCCAAACCCCACCTCTATGTGCTGTAATGGTAATTCTTAACTATCCTGTACCCACCAATGTAAAAGAACTATGTATCTCTCAATTTTACTTTTTATCCAATCCCAGAGATTTCTCTGCTTTGCTTTCTTCTACCTCCATAATCTACCACCAATGAATTTCATGTAATCTCCCTTATATCTCCTCCTTTGATTCTAGTATATAAAGGAAATTGCAAAACTGCCATCCTACAGAGCATTTTCTCAATCCATTGAAATGCTACTTTCAGGCAACTGTCTGTTTTGCTCAAATAAATTCATAAATATTCCCTGCAAGTTTGGATCCTGCTTACATTGACACTGAGCAGAATGAGCCAGAGAAGAGGTTAAGAATGAGGAAACAATTCAAAAGTCTGTTCCAATATTACAGGAACAGAAATGGGAGGACTGAATTCAGAAATGAAATGCAGGGGACAAAAGCAAAAGACCTAGGAACAGAAGGATCAGTGACACAGGCTTTATAGGACAGAAGAAACCAAGGGGATCACAGGAAGAACCTAGTAAAAAGCACATGGTAAATGGCCCTCAGAAGAGCTGATCTGGGGGACTGTGAAATATTGTCCTATTTTTAGACAAGTTAAGCTTGAGATCTTTGCATTTCACAGGCCTGGGCATGGAGAAAGAGGTCAGCCTCAGATGTAGTAAAGAGGAGGGGAGATTCATAAGGAAAGGGAGGAGAGAGATACAAAAACAGAGGCAGGGATAGAGCCTGAGGAATGGGCAGACTGTGCACCATGGAGTCCATGAAGAGAGCAGCCTGCTAGAAAGAGATCATTAAGGCAGGTAGGAGAGCCAGCCTTGCTCTGGAAAGGATCCAGAGTTTTGAGCAATGTCAAAAAATGCTTGGTCAGTATCCATTCATGTTTCTGTAGTTTTTAAATTTTACTTGATCTTCCTAGAAGTTCCTATTTGAATCCCATTGTCTCCATTCATTTATAAAGAGTAGTTCCCTTCCACCACAATGAAAGGCATTTTCAAGAGCTGACACCAGCTGAATGTGTTAATGGAGTCCCATGATGAAATTTTACCAGGCAGAGCATATTGTTATTGCAATATATTTTATTACTCTATTAGTACATGCTATAAAATATGTACTTATGAACAATTGCTACTGCAATAGGATATATCCAATCCATTGCTGTAGGAATTTGGAGCAATAGAGTCGTTTTTAGTAAAGAAGTTGAGATGAGTAAAGGTGAAATTCAAGAATCTATGGAATGTGTGAAATGAAATGATCCATTTTAAAGACTGGATATAGCTATGCTACTATAGACACATTTCCATTTAGGACAAAACATTCCATTTATAAATGTTAAGAATACATTAAACCTAGAGAATTAAAGTTAGATGAAAATCTCTTAGCAAAATGTCAACTCTTTCATCCACAAAGAAAAGCAGAAGGCTTTAAAAAAAAAAGCCTCTTCTTTTTTTGACGAATGGTTTATAACCCATGCTAATTTCAGTAAATGTAATGGATAATTATAGTTAGCACTTTAAAGTGAAAAAAAAGAGAATGATTTAAGATGCAGGCTGTATAAAAAGATCTAATTCCTGTAGAAATTTTCAAAGCCACCAAAGATATGGGGTTGAGGGGCAGAATAATAAAATTAGTGCAGAACAGAGATAGAGGGGCATTTTTATATTGAGAAAAAGATAAATCAATTAAAGCAGGAACCATGCTGTTTATCATGATAAATCATATTAACAGCATTCGTCCGAACAAGATATTCAATTGTAGAAAAGATAGCAGATAATTGGCTGCCTATGCTTTTCTAAGCAAGAACACAATGCCACACATTCATGGCTGCATCTATACCCCCTCAACAAACGCTATGTATAGCACTGTTTATGAGTATTCCCACACAAGCTTCCAAAAAAATAAAATATTGCTGAAGAGGAGGGAAGCATGGAAATCAGAGTTTTGCTCAGAATGACATTCTAATTATTCTCAATAACAGTAAAAAGATTGAATTTCATAAACCAGTCAAACTACTTTCGTATTTCTTCTTCCAACTCATTCACCAGGCATTTCTTGCATGCTGCTGAGGAGGAGGTCCAATGAATTACACTGAGGATTTTGTATGAAGTGAGATGCCTACACTTAGGTTGTCTTTGCTGTTTATCTTGTAGCTTTGTGTCCCTGACTGCCTGACCTTTTCCACGGGTGGTGGGAAATTGTGCCTGTAGATTGCTCAATGAGTTCATCTTGCATAGCCCTCTACCTCTACAGGACTCAGTCCAGTGGGAGAATAAAGTCCTAACAAGGTGCAAAGGGGTCCACCTACAAATCTTTCTTTTGCCCTGATATGGGTTTTTGTGGCTGTGGAGACATAACAGTTTTTAAAATCAGAACTAAATGTCATATGATCTTGCAAAAATACCCTGATCAGAAGTGTAAGTTTTACCTCCTCCCCCCATGTTTGTTTTTAGTTAAAATACATAACACAACCAAGAGGTTTCAAGTTCAATTCCAGGTCAGAGCACATGCCAGGGTTTCAGGCTTGATCGCCAGTAGGAGGGATGCAGGAAGCAGCCAATCAATGATTCTCTCTCATCATTGATGATTCTATCTCTCTCTCTCTTCTTCTCTCTGAAATCACTAAACACTTTTTTTAAAAAGGTACTTTATGCAATAGTTTAGAGCATAATTATGAAGTCTGATAACATGTATTGAATTCTAGATATAGCACTTAACAGGTATGTGGGTGCATGTGAAGCATCCATCTTATATAACAACTGCTGTTTGAAATTTTAACCCTGCCATTTTGGCTTCTGTGAATGCTTGCTTGCTTAAATAATAAGGAAAATAAGACTACTTCCATTCCAGAGAGGACGCAAACCTTCGCTGGATGAAATTATCAGTGCTGGCTCCAGGCCAGGCCTTTGGTTGAGGTCTCAAAGCCCCAGCACATAGGGCTCTTTAAGAACTTTCAAAGGGGGCTGGAAACACCCTTACTTGGCCCAGAATTTGAATGACATTTTTCTCTGGGCCTGCACATAATAGTAATAAAGTGTGACTCCATTTCTCTAAGCATTGCTTGTTTTTTCTCCGGTTTTCTGCAACACATGTAAAGGACTCCAGCTTTGTGCTTCAGTGTCCTCATCTACAAAATGATGATAATATGGTTCCTACTATTGGAGCTTTGGGAGGATTAGCATACAATGCTTGACATTGTTTGCATATATTAATGTTAGTCAAACTCATTGGATATTAAATGTATAATAATTGTGGCAGCAGAACAACTAATTCTGAGTATGTTTTAGTGTTTCACTATTTTATATATATATATATGTATATATATATATATATATATATACACACACAATTGGCATGGTGCATAAAATTCACACACATTAAAAGAGAATTAATTAGAGGAAATATTTTAATATTGCTATTTTCCCTTTCTCTATAATAGAAGTGGGAAAATTTTCTTTTCATAAAGAAAATTAATAAAATATATATGAAAATCTCCATTCCTGTCAGAGTCTGGAGCATGCTGCGGGACCCAGAGTCAAGTCTCCGCCCATCCGTGTTCACTTTGAAATCACGCAAGACCCAGATTCGGCCAGCCCCACCCCCATGAAGCCCCACAGGGCAGGGGGCACAGCCTCAGATCCCCCGGCCTAGCATCATGTCCCTTGGCTCTGGCACCAGGGCAGAGGGTGCAGCCTTAAGACCTCCAGATTGGCCTCAGGTCCCCCAGTGCTGAGGTGGGGGATGTGGCCTCAGGGGTCCCATCAAACCCCTTCGGGCAGGGGGTGCAGCTTCAGTTCCCCTGCCCCAGTGCAGGAGCAAAGGGAGCAGCCTTAGGTGCCCTGGCCTGGCCTCAGGTCCCCCGGCCCTACCACCACCTGTGCCCCAGCACTGCCACCGCCCACACCTGCGCCACAGCTGCATGTGCCTTGGCCCCACCCCCTGTCCCACATGTGCCTCAGGACCCCCAGCCCCGCCCCCTGCGTTATGTGTGTCTCAGCCCACGCCCTTGCCTCACGCTGCTTGGCCCCACCCCCTGCTCTTGATTGGCTGGTAACGTAGGGAAGGTATGGTCAAATTTGCATGTTTCTCTTTTAATATATAGGATATATATATATATAAATATATATATATATATATATATATTAGAGGCCCGACGCACAAAATTCATGCATGGGAGGCAGGAGATGTCCCTCAGCCCAGCCTGCACCCTCTTCAATCTACAACCCCTCAAGGGATGTCCGACTGTCCGTTTAGGCTTGGGCCTAAACAGGCAGTCGGACATCCTTCTCATAATCCAGGACTGCTGGCTCCAAACTGCTCACCTGCCTGCCTCCCTGATTGCCCCTAACTGCTTCTGCCTGCCAGCCTGATCACCCCCTAACCACTATCCTGCCAGGTTAATTGACGTCTAACTGCTCCCCTGCCAGCCTGTTTGCCCCCAACTTCCCTCCTCTGCCGGCCTGGTCACCCCTAACTGCCCTCCTCTGCAGTCTTAATTGCCCACAACTGCCCTCTCTTGCAGGGCCTGGAACCTTCCAACAGCCTTCCCCTGCTGGCCATCGTGTGGTGGCCATCTTTAACCACATGGGGGAAGGATCTTTGACCACATGGGGTCAACCCCCTTGTGTGTTGGAGTGATGGTCAATCTTCAAATTACTCTTTTATTAGATAAGATAGAAGCCTGGTGCGTGGGTGGGGGCCAGCTGATTTGGCCTGAAGGGTGTCCTAGATCAGGGTGGGGGTTCCCTTGGGGCGTGGGGTGGCCTGGGTGAGGGGCCTGTGGTGGTTTGCGGTCTGGCCATGCCTTGCAGTGACTCAAGTGGAGGCCCTGGGATCTGGGATTAATTTATGTTCTACAATTGAAACTTTATAGCCTGGAGCGGAGCCAAGCCTTCTGCTCACTCTGTGGTGGCAGCCATTTCTATTTGGGTTTATTTAAATTCTATAATTGAAACTTTATAGCCTAGAGTGGAGGCCTAGGTGCTAGGGCTGCAGAAGCTTGGCTTCCTCCATCACCTGGGCAACCTTTGCCTCTGCTCTCTCTAGTTTCATGGCTGCTGCCATTTCTGTTTGGATATATCTTCTATAATTGAAACTTTTTAGCATTGAGTGGAGGCCTAGGCTGGCAAGGACAGGTGGAAAGCTTGGCTTCCTCCATTGCCGGGGAAACCCAAGCCTCCCTCCTGCTCTCAGTGGCCATAGCCATCTTGGTTGGGGTTCATTTGCTCCTGATTGGCTGGTGGGCATGGCTTGATCAGAGGTATGGTAAATTTGCATATTACTCTTTTATTGGATAGAATATATATACATATATTAATCAAAAGTAAGTTTGGTCTAATAAGATTGTTGAAGGTAATTTTCCAAAAAACTTTTGTAATGACTCTCAGTAATTAAAACCATGTTGTCTCCTCTTTCCAATCTTACTATATTTTGAAAAATACATGACAAACGCAGAATGATAGGAGTGATATGATAAGGGGTAAGAGGAGCTCCAAACTGGAAACAACCCAAATGTCCATTGGTAATGAAATAATTTGGGTTTATTCAGAAGTGGGATATTGCACAGCAATGAAAATAGATGAATTATAGCATACAACACTAGAGATAAATTATAAAAACGATATTGAGTGGAAAAAATCAGACAAATACATATGATTTTTTTCATGGAAAATTTAAAATATCAGTATTTAGGAATGCATAGTGACTACCATTTATGACTACCTGGGATGGAGAAGCTAGGGATGGAAAGGGACATGTAGGTATGTGGGATGTTTGTGGAATTCTGTCAATATCTTATTTCTTTGTGTGGTGGTTCCTAAGTATTTGCTCATAACAATTTGTAATACCACATATTTACATTTTGATCGCTTTTCTTTCTATTATAGTTTATCAAAAGACTTTAACACAATTCTAGATGTAAATTTATAATTTTTAATAAATGTAAATAAAAATGTTACAAGGAAAGAATTAGAAACTTAAGTCAGATGTGAGTGGAGTAACTCTTTATTACATTCATATGTCCCAACCTTAGCATCATTTTCTGTTTATACCCTTCCAACTCCTTTGTTTTCCTTCACCAACTCAGTTCCTAGGATTTCCCAATTATAAAAGGTTGAGGAATAATTATAAGCACACAGGTCACTGAAATACATGAAGTATATTCTCAGTGTGCATATGTAATCTAATTGCTAGATGTAAATAATAAAATTTGGATAGTCAAGATTATGAAGCATACTCTTGAGAGATGCTCCTTTGAGAAGAAAATTGACAAGCATGTGTCCTAATTTAGTAACTGCTCCTCTTCTAGGGCAGACTCTGTTTACTCACCTTTTCCCAGAGACAGTACAAGTCCTGGATAATAAAGGCTCAGCACAATTTCATTCCCATGTTCCACATAATGGCTCATCACAACGGTATCCTGCTGATCTATTTGTAAAATTTTCAACAAGAAAAGTTTTTTCTGGCCTAAACCTAGTAACCTTAAACATGCCTTCACTATATTGTTAACCTACTTCAGAGAAATCTCTTATATGTATACATATAAAGAAGAAAGTTAAGTAAAATCCATAAAAGAAGAGAAGAGAATTGTCTTTGTAAGGCTATTATTTAGTTGGTGCTGCCTGCCCTAGGAACCAAAATATCTGCCTGGTTCAGGTCTCTCTCTGTGTAGCCCTTGGAGATACTTTACCTAGGAACTTTATGCAGCTGACATATGACTTGAGAATGACTGAACCAAAATAAAACTGCCCTTGTACAACTTTATTTCAGTGTGACCCTTTTGAGAGCCAAAGAAAAAACAACCCAGTGAAAGTCGTTTTATTTTTTTATGGGAATGTGGAGAAGTCGCTCACAGGAAAGTCAGATTTTAGTACCAAGACCAACTGGTTTCTCCTCAATAGTAATTATTTATCCTATAGATACCATTATTCAAGCAATTATCGCATTCTTCGTGTTGGTCAAAAAGAATTTCAGGGTAAAATTTGAGGTCTACTATTAATATAGGCATATTTGGATTTGATTTCATATCTCAAACCCATATTTTGAATTTCCCCTTATTTCTGTATTTCCCATTTTGGTCTTGTAACTTGTGTTTGTCAGATGTAACAGAATGTAAATAATTACCTCTGAAACATCTTAGTTAATTAGAGTTGCAGTTTTAGTCCTGATTCTCTCCCAAGCAAAAGATATAAACATCCATCTGCATAGTAGACTCCACTTGTATTTTGCACAGCATGTCAAATGCATATGAAAAGCATACCAAATTCTTCAAACCTAGTCCTCTCTGTTTCCTACCATGTCTTGGTAAGTGCCTACATGTACTTGGTTACCCAAGTCAGAATCCTGGATGCCATACTGAATTCTTCCTTCTTCTTACACAACTTGCTTCCAATAAATCAACAATTTATGTCACCTCTACTCATGAAAATCTGGAGTTCATTTTTTTCTTTCAGGTCCCTCCACTGATAACTAATATCAGGCCCTTTTCCCCCTCACCTAAGAATATGATAATTCTTACTGGCTTCCCTGATCCAGTTTCACTTCCCTTTCATCAGTAGCACAAACTTTGGCAAGAGGGATCTCTGTAATGCTCAGATCTATTAATGTCCCTGTCAATTCAATTTTTTCTCAATGGCTCCTCACTCCTCACAACACAATTCTTTAGAATGACTTATTAGTGGACGTCAATAATCTAATTTCTAAGCATTCACCTCCCTTGAACACTTATAGTGTTCCAGACGCTCTCATTTCCCATTTTTATGCACATAATGTTTCTTCCCCTTAAATTCCTTTCCCTCTTTGGTGAACCAGAGGGATCCTCTATTTATCCTCAGCCCCCAGTATAATCCTTGCCTTTAAGCTTCCTGACCCCTAGGCAAATTTTGTTATGCCTTCCTTTGTATTCCTATAGAATATGACCCATACATCTAGTATAGAAATGACTATGATGCTTTGAAATTACTTCCGTGTATATATCCTTCATAAAATAACTTCCCTATATTGCAGACATTACTAGTATGTTTCACTTTACTTTGTATCGGTGCGCTTAGCATAGAACACACTCAGTTAAATTAATTGATTTGTGAACGGTAGATGGAAATGTTATGCCTAGGAGGTCAGATATTAGATTCAGAGGACTGTACTTCTAAAAAATATATGTTTTTTTATTGATTTCAGAGACAGAGGGATAGAAATATCAATGATGAGAAAGAATCATTGCCTCCTGCAATCCCTCTGTTGGATATCCAGCCACAACCAAGGCATGTGCTCTGATCGGGAATCAAACCATGACCTCATGGTTCACAGGTTGATACTCAACTACTGAGCCACACAGGCCGGGGTGAGAGGACGGTGCTTCTAAGTCAAGAGACTACAGCAGGGTTATCAAAGTCAAATCGGGTCCACAGCCTGTTTTTTAAAAATAACATTTTATTGGGAAATAACCACACCTATTTGCTTACATATTCTTTAGGCTGCTTTTATACTCCAACAGCAGAGTTGAATAGATTCAGCAGAGACTATAGGGCCCACAAAGGCTACAATATTGGCAATCTCACTTTTAACAGAAGACATCTGCTGACACACACTTATCGGCCAGAGTAGTGAACTTTAGAGTCAATCATATCCAATATACAGATTATTCTCTACATTTTCCTTTGCTATTCTATTTCTTTCCGCAAAAACCAACACCCTTTACTTCTGCAATCTGAACTCAGATTAGCTCTCAAACTGCATAAACCTACTCAAGCTTACTTATTTGGAATTTCTGATTATTTAACTATCGTATCTAACTATAAGTGCAGATACTAATTATTCCTCAATTTCTTTCAGTAACATATTCCCTCAACTTGTGGCTGGTACAAGACTTCCCACCTAGAGACTATTACACAGCCTCCCTTGCAGCTAGGTATGACCACAATGTTCTGGCAAATGGAATATAAACAGAGTGTTGTGCACAGTTCATAGTCACTGCCCTTAAAACTCAGTGCCCTCACATTTTCTTCCCTCCTTCTATTGGGTTGAAACATGGAGGTAAAGGAATAAACCACCTTTGATCACACAGACAAGGACAATCCTGTGGAAACAAGATAAAAGAAACCTAGACTCCCTTTCACCTTCATAGGGCACCTCTATTCTCCTGGACTGCCTTCAACCCAGACTTTCTTTTGTGAGAGGAATAAGTCTTTCATCTTTTTTATACCACTGGTATTTTACTCACTGTTAAAGCAGTCAATACAATATCTTGACTATTTTACCCAGCTTCTCCCTTTAATAGTTAGATTTCCTCTCTCAGAATCTGGCCTCAGCCCAGCTCTTTTAACTTTCACCACTTGCTCTAAAACTTCAACCTTTCTTAAAATTTTGTCTTTCCTCTCTCTCCCTGTTTCATTCCATTCTTGTCCTTTCTTCTTTTCTATGAGAGAGAGAGAGAGAGAGAGAGAGAGAGAGAGAGAGAGAGAGAGAGAGAGAGAGAAAGGATGGAAGGAAGGAAGGAAGGAAGGAAAGAAGAAAGGAAGAAAGAAAGGAAGAAAGAAAGAAAGAAAGAAGGAAAGAAAGAAAGAAGGAAAGAAAGAAAGAAGGAAAGAAATTAGAAAGAAAGAAAATCTTCAGCCCTTCTGATACATTCATTATTCTCCTTTACTAGTATGTTCTTCATTGTCCCATCAAGGAAGTAAGCTAGTGAGGACACAGTACTTCTTAGAGAATGGAAGAAGAGGAGCAACAGAGTTGAAAAACATTTCTTTTTAGTGATAAAGTAGAGAAGGTGATAAATACTGACAGAATATGAGAAACATAATAATATAAAAGTTCTATGAGATCATTATGAAGGCCACTAAACATTGAGCAAGTGGTATGTTATGGAAAGTATTCAGGACACGGGATAGATTGAACTGGCTGATTTTGAGTGAAGTCCAGGAGATCAATTAGAGGTGAAAAAGGCCCAGAGACAGTGGAAATAGAAAAACGGGAAAGATATCCACCAGTGGTTTTTTTTTTTCAGTCTTTGTTGTTGAAAGTATCACATATGCCCTCTTTTTCCCACAATGACCCCTACTAGCCCACCCTCCCCATCCCCCTACCCCTGCTCCAGACCTTCACACCAAGTTTTTAAAGGAAGAAAATACAATCTTATTGGCATATTGGATATAGAAGTTCCATCATTGTCTTCCTTTTTAACAAGGATATTTTTCTTAATATTTGGTCTACAGTACCGAAGGAGTGTAGTGGGAATAGAAATAAGTGAATGCACTTTCAGAGCACAGCACAGTAAAATACATGCAAATAAAATTAACAAATATGCAAATAACTGAACCTCGATGAAATGCCATGTCTTATATAAAATGGTTAGCATACTCTCTAAAGGGAGCATCATGAACATATTGATGAATCTAATTCTGTTCCTGCATAAATAGTTTCAGGTTTAGGGCACCTCAAGGAACAAGTGAAGTTAAACCTATTTTTAGTTTCTCTGTACAATCCCCTCCAAGGTCTGCATGATATCCAGCCTTCAACGATTATTAAATAAATCTAATGAAATAAAAGTCTTTCCCCAACTAATAAGTATTATGCAAATTACCTCTAACCTTATGCCTCCCTGGAAGCTTTCCTTGTGATCCTCAGGGGAGATGAGATCAGAATCCTCATAATTAACAACAAACAATTTTTTTACTCTATTTCTGGAAACTGAGAGTCCTACCTGCATGCAAAAGCCATGTAGATTGGTGGATAGGATGCTGGCTCTGTATCAGAAGACCTGGGTTCAAGTCAGATACTACCATCTAGATGCCTGCTATAATTCAAATACTATGCCCTCTGTGACCAGGGTTTCAGAAAAGCCAAAAGAGTACAAACTATTATAATCTTCTCTCAATGTCTTAAGAAAATTCAAAAGTCTTGGAGTAACCTTAATGGAACATTAAACTTTACAATTCTTTTCAGACACCTTTCTGATGGGTTACACTTTGTTTGGGGAATAGCTACAAGTCTCTCCTCTTCTCACTCGCTTTCTCCCTCCCATGGATTCTCAAGTACATGAAGCTCACTCCTCCAACTAGCAAATCTCTCCTGTGAATACAACACTTCTCATGGCTAATCTAGAGAAGCAGTTTATTTTGCACACCAATTGGTATAAGGAGGGAATCTCTTAATCTCCACATTGACAACTTTTGAATTTATCTATAATCTATCAAATCTCCATTTTAATATATATAAATTGAAGATTTTACCTGCCTAATCTACTCCACAGGATTGTTCTGAAAGCTCCATGTCACATTGAATATAAAAGCATTTTTTAACATGTTTAAATATTTCATGAGTTTAAGTGGAATGTTATTATTTTTAAGCTTGATGTTTTCTTTCACTTTCCATGAACTTGTCCTCTTAGGGGAAGAAATGCTTCAATTTCTTTCATCAAGGGATGTTTGTTGGGTGAAGAGAGTCCTTTTCCTGACCTCTGTGTCTCTTTCACCCAATATCCCTCCTTTTCCTTCCCTTCAGAGCCAAGCTTCAGAGCCAAGAAAGTGAATGAGCAGAAGAAAGACTTGTAGCTACTCCCCAAAGTCTAATCCGTGGGAGTGATGTCCACACACATTAATTAGTTCTACTTCCTCACCATCATTTAATGTCCTCACCCACCCCACTAACCCTACTGCTTCTACTAAGGACATCAATGACTGACAAACACTGACCTGCCAAACTCCCTTTGACTCCATCTCTCCTGGCTCTGCTTTTACCTACTCATTTTATTCTCCTCCTCAACTACTCTTTACTAAGGTCCTTTAAATATCTGCATGACCCTGGCATGCTCTGAAGGATTGTAATACTTACCAGCATATGCTGAGCACCTACTATGCATTAGGCACTTGATTGACATTTCCTGACTCTCTTTCCATCAATCCCCAGCCTTTGTTATTCCATTTCACAGATGAGGAAACAGAGACCCCTGGAGGATGAGAGTACCGGCCAAGACCACACAGCCTATAAACCACGAAGTAGGAATTAAAATCTTAGTCCTTGCTCTTCAGAGCCAAGCTGTCTCTATCTTCTATTCAGATTTCATGAGTTAAAGGCTTGACTCTGATATTAACTTGCTGATCTCAAAATGGCTTACATCACCTTTCTAAAAGCGCATTTTCTCATTGGCAAAATGAGGATAATAATAGCATAGATCTTTTAGAGTTGTGAAGATTTGATTAGATAGTATTTGTAAATAGCTCAGAAGAGTGGCTAGCACATAGTAAGCTTCACTACATGTTACTATGGCTTTTTATTATTATGTTCAGTGACATCATCTGTCTCTTCTGTCTATACACCTGCCTCCTCGGTAGGCTCACATATACACTCAGCTTCCAGTACCATCTGGAAAAAGCCTCTCACTACAGCCAACCCAGACTTCTGTCAAATATTAGCCCATATTTCCAGTCATTGGTTAGATTTTCTCCATTTGCTAGCCCATGTACACCTCACATGTGACAACTCATAGCCCTTTGAATCCCAGGGTTGGTGATGACAGTGTCACATGAGTCATAAATGTGAACTTTGTCCTTAACCACCCCCTACCCCCAACTTCTCACTGTTTCAGCACAATACTAGGTGTACCGGTTAATAATGTGGATTTTGTGATAAAAGAAAACATGATAATTTCAAGAGAAACATCAAAAGTGCTTTATTTAAAGTAATGTCCATCACTACCTATTAGGTATATTGATTAATAATGCGGATTTTTTTTCAATAAATGGAGTTACAGATTGTTGATACATATGCGATTTGATATGTATGCTATTTTGTTGTATTGACAACAAGCTTCAAACTTCATATGTCAAATTTTCTGAAGGTGTTAATGTCATAGATATTTTTACGCTTAAAAATGTTGAATTTCATGCCAAAAAAGAGCATTTGCAAGAAGTTTTAATTCATTGCTTTATTTTGAAAAAAAGTGCTGCTGAAAGTTATCGTATACTTCGGGAAGCTTATGGTGAACATGCTTCATCTCAAGATACTTGTGAACGCTGGTTTAAACACTTTAAAGTGATTATATCAATGTGAAAGACAAAGAACATCCAGGTCAATTTGAACCATGCTTTGATCATAAAACGACCAGAATGGGCCAGAAGACATGGCACAGTAATTTTGCTTCATGAAAAGACAGCATCACACATTTCAAAACCAGTTAAAGATCTTGCTTGGGAAGTATTAACCCACTTGTCGTGTTCACAGATCTTGCTTCTTCAGATTACTTTGATCGATGGCACCCGCACTTTCTGAGCAGCACTTCAAAACGTATGAAGAAGTGGAAAATTGGGTCTCTAAATGGTTTACCTCAAAACAAGAAAAGCTCTATTGGGAAGGTATCCACAAATTACCTGAAAGGTGGGGGAATGTGTACAGTAGTTTCACACCATCTGCACCCTTACTCCATGGACCCTGTGATTAGCAACAGGAATCGATTTCCTTTCACTTTCAGTTTGGTGCCTTTGGAAATGTGGTAAGGGATCTATCTTTTGGGCTACGCTTTAGTCAGGAACTAGTTATACTTGTAAGAAGCTAAATGTTTACAGGTTCATTGGTAAAATTTAAATTTCAACTATATTTTATTAAAATCTTTCTATATTTTATTATACTTTTTTGCAGATTTACATGTAATACATTCATAATTTAAAATGTTCTCAGTGGCTCAGCCTTATCATTTTAAGCACGATTTCTGGTACTTTGCTAGGATCCAGTGAAGCCAACCTCAGAAACCATTAAGACTTGTAAGTCAGCTTGCCTCTAAACTCAACACTCACATATAATTCATTATTTTCTTTATTTAGTTGCATCTTTAACTTGGAGTTTCTTCTTGTTCCTCCTAATCTCTGCTCCCTGCTATTACAAGTTCTGCTTCCTATGATTCATCCTTAATTACTTGGTCTCGTTCCATTTCCCTTATCCAGGTCACTCCCAACTTAATCTTGCTGTCTGTCATTCTCTCCACGAATGTGCTTTCCCAGTACTTCTTGGGATTGGTACTCATAGAACTTCGTAATTTATGAAGAAACATGGAAGTGTGGTGAAAGCCTGGGAAGGGGGGCAGGAGTGGGGTGGAGGGGATCATTGGGAAAAAAAAGTGGGAACATCTGTAATACTTTCAACAATAAAGTTGAATTTTAAAAAATGAGGAAAACTAGCACGTGCAACTGAAGTATCTTTAATTCCTGAAGGGAATACTGATCTATCAGATCTTACCTATGTTTGAACAAATTTACTCTTTGGTTTCTTGTTAAAATGGGAAAAGACAGGGACTTACTCAGACTTCCAGTTGCTCCTCTAAAATTCATCTTTGGGTGCATGAAAGAACTTCATTTGGTGATGCTAATTTTCATTACTAAAAATTTACTTGTAATCATAAAATTATAAAACAGAAAAATCCATATATTTTAACAAACAAAGTATAAAAATACTGAAAAACTAGAAAAGTTCTCAATGATCTTTCCTGAGATAGAAACTATTCAGAACAGGATTTTTAAATAGTTTCTTTTATAGTGAATGAGATATTTAAGGGAAAATGGGTGTGGAGTAGAACCTGGAAGTTTCTCTTAACTCATTTTTCTGGCCATTATCCTCTCTTAAAATAAAGAAATAAAGCAGAAGTCAGTGAAGAAGATATAATACTTTTTGGCTAAGCACTGACAAATTTTGTTTCTTTACACATTGTCCTTGAAAAGAAATGTGACATAATGGGGAAAACTCATGAACTTAGGAGCCAGATAGATCCAGGCATGACCTTGTTACTGGGTTCTCAGTGTATTTTTGGTCTGTTTGTGCACACAAAGAAAAAAAATATTTTAATATTGAATTAGCCAATCCAGACGTGGGAAGTTAGTACTAAAAGCCAAATTCTCCAATGGCATGCAATTTGCAGATTATGTGAGACAAAATTACAAGACACAGTGGATTGGGGGTTCTGGATTGTGCTGGGAATTTATTGGTTGGAGGTGGGATTAGGGTAATAAATCATTTGTTCAGGTCTTGAGGACAGCACTGAGATCTTTTCCAGTATCCCTTTGTTGGATCTCATGGGAAAGTAACCAAGGGATCATTCTACCTTTGGGCTCAGGAGTTGAAATATAACTATGATCAAGATGTTATCCTTACCCTGTCAGAAATCCGGACTTTATGACTATTAATCAGAGGGGTAGGGGATTACTGTCCTCTGCTGTCTGGGGCAGTGAGGGAGGGGGAGTGTTGATTATCTAGAGGAAAGGCTAGGTCTCAAATATATATATTAGAGGCCCAGTGCATGAATTTGTGCACATTGAAAGGAAATTAATTAGAGAAATATTTTAGAGGTTGGGGAGGGACTGCGGAAGGGCTCCAAGGCATGTCCAGCCCATCTCCCCAGTCCTGATCCCCAATGGGCTAGACCTCAGCAACAAGCTAACCTACTAGTCAGAGTTTCTGCCCATGGTGGTCAGTGCACATGATAGTGACTGGTCAACTGGTCAACTGAACAGTCCACTGATTGGTCAGATACTTAGCATATTAGGTTTTTATGGTACATAGATATGAGATAGATATAAATAGAGAGAGCTAGGATTTAAAACTACATTTAATCAAAATCATAGGACCCTCAGTTTTAATCTTACTCTCACCATTTATTCTCTGGGTGCCCTGAGGTATGAGCCCAACAAAGGGTTACTAAAGTGCACTTCATAGAGTGCCTCTGAGGACTGAATGAGAGAACATGCACAGGACCTTTAGCTCAGTGACTGGCTTATAGTGGGAATTCAATGAATGTAGAATCCTGTCTTATTCCCCATCTCTTTATGTTCATATCATCTGTGTCAGGGTCCAGGACCTGACGTTAAGGTTTTTACTCCCATCCTGATATTTGCCCTTAAGAATGGAACTCAGGAAACATTTCTTCACAATATAAAAATAATTTCCCAGTGAAAGCAGCAAATATTAAAAGCTCAAGTTTATGAAATGACAACCAGGCCCAGATTGTGGGGGTAGCTTCTGAAATTTTCATTTGTCAACACCTTCTTTCCCTTGCTGTTAGTTTCAGAGGGAAATAGAATTGGGATGCTTTGAGGAGCAGTAAGACAATTAAGATAGACTTCAGAGTAAGTAACTGTGAGGGCACAGAGAGAGGTCAGATTGAGATGGCAGATGAAGGTCATTTTGAGAAATGCTCCAAATGTAAAGAGAAGCTCATTATAATTTGGTCCATGAAGAGCAGTTTCCATGCATATGAGGGAAAGATGATAAGTTTGGAACTGTACTGGAGAGCTTTTGCTAATCCTGGCCTAATTGTTTCTGTAAGGCAGGGGAAGAAACAAAGCAATAGGACTTGGTGGCTGGTTGGATGCAGAGGAACAAATACATCAAGAGAAGTTTACACATAAAAACAAAACAAAAAACCTAGAGCTTTCAAATCTTGGAGTGATGGACTCAGCTGTTGTGAAGAGTTCAGCTTCCTCCTTCTCAGCAGGTGGTCTGGGATCCACTGCATATGGAAGGGTACACGCCATCCTGAAGCAGTCATGGCAGTCATTAATATACTCTAGACCCGGATCTGGATCCTGAGACTTCCCTCCTCTTACAATTGTTTGAGGGCCAAATGGGAAGGAAGGAGCAGGTGAAGTCCACGGCAAACGAGCGGTTAAATACTCTTTGAAGAAACCACGCTGCAGGTCTCTGTGCATGGCACCTCAGAGGCAGGCTGGCTGCCTCAAGGTCAGCCAAGGCAATAAATAATGGTCTAAGCCTTGGTCCCATGGATAGGGTGTCCTAGTGTGACTGCTTCTGCAGCAAGGGCTGACTCAACAGCTCTGTTCTCTCAGGCGGCTAGCCCACTTGCATAAGGCAGCCCCATAAAGGTTTTGTTATCCTTCTTTGAATCTCTTCCAACACTTTGATGTCCTTGAGGTTAAAAACTGCACACAGAGCGGTATGCCACTCAAAACACCTTTAGAAATTTCTGCTTCAGAGGAACTTGGGTGAAGCCAAATCCTTCCATTTGATTCTGCTTTTGTTCCTCTTAGAATTTGTCTTGGGCATGTAACTTCTGTCATCATCATCAGTTAGTTTGGGGAATTATAATAGCTAGAAAATTACCTTACTATTTTCTAAACAAATAGTATTGTTACCTAAAATGAATTATGAAAACATAATAGCTTATTAAAAAGTGTAAGCATAGCCAATAGTACTTAGCCATTTGTTTAGCTTATTATATATATATATATATGTATATATATATGTATATTTTTTAACCAGGGTTTTTTTTTTTTTTTTTTTTTTAGTATTCACTGATTCTGTGGGGCATACCCTCCTTGGGACCATGACAACAATCTAAAAGCTGTGTTACTCAGTGGTCCTGAGCAGCTAAAAAATTAGACCAGATGGCCATGTCTTTGAAAGGTGGGCAGATGTGTAAATCAAAGTAATTCAAGCCTCCACCAAGTGCAGGTTGTTCCTTAATAGGAAAAAGATCTGAGATTTTTTTTTTTTTGTATCAGCTCTGCTACTACTTCAGAGACCAGCTACAGATATTAGTGATATAAAACAAAGTCACATCAAATTGGGATATAAAGAATGCTGCTTGAGAGTGTAAAAAATAATCCCTTGGGGGTAGGTTTTATATCTATCATTGTCCTGAATTTAACTTTTAAAATGACTTTTTAAAAAATGTGTCAAGCCCAGCCATTGTTACTCAGTGGTTGAGCATTGGCATATGAACTAGGAGGTCAGGGTTTGAGTCCCGCCAGAGCACACACCCGGGTTGCAGGCTGGAGGCAGCTAATAAATGTTTCCCTCTCATCGATGAGAAGTTTCTATTTCTCCATCCCTTTCCCTTACTCTCTCTAAAAGAATCAATAAAAATGTATTAAATTTAAAAATAATAAATATGTCAGAGGGGACCTATGCTGCATGTACACATTGCTAGTGGAATATGTAATACCTTTATAGATATACTAGTGCCCCAGTGCATGGATCTGTGCAAATTGAAAGTAAATTAATTAGAAAGTAGCCACGGGGTTGGACTGGGCAAGAAGGGCCAGACACGCCCAGAACCAACCTCATGCAGTTTCTTCCTGGCTGGCTGCCCCTGGGGTGGTGTTGCAGCTCCAAGGGCATCTGCAGAGTGAGCAGGATCCCTCTGGCAGGTGGGGTCCCTCAGCCCAGCCTGCAGGGATCGGGCCAAAACTGACTCACTGATATTCTCAGAGGGGTCCCAGATTGCGAGAGGGCAGTTTTTGGATGATGCCCCCTGGAATCAGGCTCTCTCCTCTCTGGTTCCAGGGTGCATCTGCACCCAAGAACTGTAGTTGCCAAGTCACCGCAGCTTGGCAGCTCTACATTGAGAATCTGCCCCCTGGTAGTCAGTGTGTGTCATATCTACTGGCCGGTTGGCCAGTCACTTAATCTATATATATATTCACACTTGCACATGTGTTTTCATAATCGTATCCGTTTCCACTGATGTTCAAATATTTCAGGGGAGAACATTTGGCAGCCTTCCTCTAGTCTTTGTTTTTCCTCAACAAAACTGTCCTCACACCTTGCTGTAGCCCTGATTAATTTTTTTAAGTTAGCAAACAAGTCATGCTCTCTCTCCTCACTCTTGGCCTAATTGCTTTCACTGCCTGGAATGCCCTGACCTGCCCTGATTCTTACCTGGCTACCTATCCCCATCTATTGAGAGCTCTAGTGAATCTTCAGGAAACCTTCACAACCACCAACCCCTCTCTCCTCTACACACCACACACACACACACACACACACACACACACACACACACACACACACACCTCTGCATACTTGACTAGTACCACATGCTTACTTCTCCCACAGCATTTAATATCCTGTGTTGAATAATCTGCTTACTTATCTTTCCCTTGCCACCCTTCCACTTAGAGGACCAGCTCCACCAGGACAGAGCTGATACCTTTTTCATTGTGTACCCATTCTTCACACAGTGCTTGGAAAATAGGTAAATAGATGTTAAATGGGTGGGTGAATTAATGAATGAAATAAATGAGTGACCATTTGGTGAATAGCTGCCTAATATATCAACCTTCAATCCCATTCCCACTCTGACCTCTGAAATTGCAGGCTAGTGGGGAGAAAATTTGGACCTCATGTTTGCTAGGAGCTATGTGTATGCAGCTATCTGATTCAGCCATCAACATTTCACCTGAATGAGAAATAAACATCTAAGTGGTAGTTTTTTTTTCCCTTGCAGGCTCTTGTCACAGCTTGTGGTTCATTTTATCAAGTCTAGACACTTTTTTTTATGTGCTGTGGAGTCTTAGTTCCTGTAACACAAACCTCTTTAATCATTAGTCTTTCTGGTAGAATTTGAGAGGGTTATATAAAATCCCTCTCCTCTTCTGCTAATGGCAATTTATGGACACTTACTCTAAGCAATATACATTGCAAAAGATCAGAAAATTCACCCTCTGGTTATGATCCAGCACTATAATGTGATAGCCTGAAAACTAGACTGATAGTTTAATCAGTGGTATGTGAGCCTTACTTGTGGTTGGCTGCCTCATCAATTTTCATTTGGGAGTTGAAATGGACTCTGAGGCAGATATGGCATTAATTACAAGGGAAATTGGTTGCAATTTGCCTCAAGGTAAAGCCCTTCTGATGGGAATCTGAGATTGAAAGAAAGCCAAATTATAAAAGGATGATTTACTGGAAAAGGCAAATGTATGCATTATCGTTACTGCTAAGCAAAGAGAAAGGAGCTGATAAACCAGAAAGATGGTGGAAAGACTGAAAAGTAAGGGGGAAAATCCCTGGGTCTATCTCACTCAAAAATATTTATTCTTATGCTGAATGCATAATATTTCTCCATCATATATATGACATTTTCCAAGAGTGTGCTTCAATTAAGAGGCAGGCAAGTACTAATACTAGTTGTCAGAGTCCCCATTTTCTTCTACATTGAAATATATTTTACTAAGAACTGAATATGGAGGATCTTTTATCAGTTATGGTATCGGCTGTTGTATCAATTTTCTTTTTATAACATCACTGTTTTTTTTCTGAAGATTTCAAACACCTTTTTAGACAACACTTCCTTTATCCTACCACTGAATAACGATGAGGTAAAATATAGAGGCAAAGTCATAGTTGAATGACTATCACCAATTTAATGTGAGAAAACTAAGACACAGGGAGCTTAAGTGAACACAATTTTTAAAAGCAACATATTCATTTTTATTTGCTCTATTACAGAGTAACTTCTTACGAAAAATACCGAGAGTTAATACCCCTTCTCCTATTGCACCCAGGAAAATGGTATGATGTATTTTTAAGAGTTGGGCATGTTTGCTCATATCCAGGGGTGAGCAGAAGTGAAGAGTTTTGTGTTACAGGCAGAAAGTAGCACATTACAGTGGTAAGGAGGAGGGACTAAAGCCAGGCCATCTGCACCCAGATTCTGTGATTGATACTTACTAGCTGAGTGACGCTAGCCTTGACATTTGTGACTCAGTTTCCTCATCTGTATGACTGGGATAGAACAAAAATGTTTGTTATTATGTTAAGAATTGAGTTGTACTACTTCTATAGAGGGAGGAGTGGTAGGGACTGTTTGACTTGGACCAAGCAGAAGCTTCTAGAACCCAGAGAAGGTTAAGAGTCCTGAGAACAAATATAGGGACATAATTTTATGCATTCCCTCTAGTGGGAGAGACCAGGTAGTGCCCAGATTAGAGACTGAAGGATATTTGAACCCAGGGCTCTGCATCTTGATGAAGAGCTACAGGGCCAAGAATTCTGGGGGCAAGTCTGTGGATATGGTGGGTATCTTCAAATCTGCCTGGAGCCAGGTGCCCAACAACACATTTGTAGCTAAAGGCATTTTCATTGTGTATTCCCTTGCTTTATATAGCTCTTGTCAAATACATTCACTCAACTAAATAAATGTTGAATGAGTGTAGCCACTGTTGAAAAGGATCTGGCTTTTTGCCCATGTTTTTAAGTGCCCTGTATGTCTGGAGCTCTTGAGAGGACAGAAAGAGAATCACAAACATGACAGGATGAATTTTCCACCCACCAGGTAGGTGGACACTCAGAGCAGATTAAATTTAATTGAGAACAAAAAAAGGAATGTACTTCATATTTCCTTCTAGGGTTGTAGACTAAAATCAATACCTGCCTTATCAGTTGTGAACTCATTTGGCAGCAAAACCCTATATTGATGACTTAAAATACAGTGTTTTATTCACTCATGTAACAGAAAAATCTGGAAGTTGACTATCCTGTCTCTCAACAATGCCATTGGGATCAGGCTTCTTTCTTTTTGCCCGGCTATTCTTAGCAAGTAGCTTTTGTCTACTTATTGCAAGATGGTTGCTGTTCCGTAAACTTGTGTCAGCATTTCAAGGAGGAAGAAGGAAGAAGGAAGAATGAGAGGTATCTAAATCAGGAAAGCAAACTCTTCCCAGAAAATGTCACTTTATATTTTATTGCTCAGTAGTAATATGCCACATGCTCATCCCTTTGATGTGTGATGATGAAGCTAAAATTTATAGCTGGGCACATTGCCATGTTGAACTAAATTCACTTTATTACCAGAGAACAGAATGGTGGTTTCCAGGGCCTGAGGGGTGGGGGAATTGGGAAGATGGGGTCAAAAGGTATAAGTTTGTAGTTAGAAGATAAATAAGTTCTGGGGATCTAATGCACAGGATTGTGTTTATAGTTAACAATAGTGCATCACATGCTTGAAAGTTGCTAAGCAATTAGATCTTAATTGTTCTCACACAAAAGAAAGAAAGAAAGAAAGAAAGAAAGAAAGAAAGAAAGAAAGAAAGAAAGAAAAGAAAGAGAGAGAGAGAGGGAGGGAGGGAGGGAGGGAGGGAGGGAGGAAGGAAGGAAGGAAGGAAGGAAGGAAGAAAGAAAGAAAGAAAGAAAGAAAGAAAGAAAGAAAGAAAGAAAGAAAGAATAATTGCATGACATGATGGAGCTATTAACTAATGCTGTGGTAATAATCATATTGCAATATATAATGTATCAAACCAACATGTTGTGCACCTTAAATTTACACTGACTTATATGTTAATTATAAACAAATAAATAAGTTTCTATCATGAGGTGAAAAGGAGAATAAATAGATAGAAGGAAAACAGATAATAGTGTCTGCCACATACATTTTTGCCAACAAACAAAATTGAACATTATCTATATAAGGAAATATGTATCTTGTTTAAAGCAAACTAAATATATATAAAATATTACTTAAAAATAAAGGGGCAGTTCTACTTGAGTAAAGAGCTCAGAATATAACTTTTTAAGTTGTGTTTTTGAAAGTCATTTGATTTATATGATTTTTTTTAATACAAAAGACTTTGATTTCAAGAAGACAGAGACAATCCAAGTCATTCCATTCATTATATATTTGAGAAACAGACCTTTGGAAATGTCATGTATTTTTCTCAAGTTTATACAGCTAGTAAGTAGTAGAGAAGAAATTGAAAGTCTTGCAATAATGGATGCTAAATTTTTAAGATCATCTTTACATTTTGGGCTTTGATTCTTTAAATGGTTAGTTAAATATAATACTAAGTGTGTTATTTTTAATACATATGAAATACTACTACAAAAATAAATATATAAGTCAAAAATTATTTATCATAATACATAATGTTCACTTGGAAAATGTACCAGAATAATAATAAAGAGGTGTTATTTGAAAAGTTAAAATGGATAAAATTCTAGCACTGCTACTTACTAACTATAGATTCTTACCTTCTTAAGCCTCAATTTTCATAGTTATAAAGGAAATAAAACCATTTTATAAAATTTTAAAGGAGTTAAATGAAGCAGTATATATACGCCATATGGTGATATAAGTGCCATTTATTAAGTGCTCAATAAATAGTTCCAGCTTTTGTTATTGTCATTATTATTGCTGTTATCATTATTATCATATTGTTGGAAAATGAAGAACACTATTGTTCTTCACATTTTATAAAGAGATAAAGTGCTGGGATCATAAAAATAGACTCACAAAAGAGAATAGGATTCTGAAAAGAAAGGGACTTCAGAAAAACTCCCCTTGTGGAGTAAGAAAGCAGTCAAAGCAGGACTGTCAGCCTACAGGTGCTGCTGAGGCTAAGGATGCTCCCAGGAAATCTAGGGCAGAAAGCAGGCATTAAACTCCACCTCTTTGGTGAGAGCAAAATAATTAAACGTGGTCTCAAGGGCTTCCTCCGCTTTTATTCCAAGGTCTAAGTCTGATATTTTATGGGTCTCTGAGATTTACCTGCTGGTGGCCTGTGACTCCTTTTCCAGTGAAACTGGAAGAGAAAATTGCAGGTGGGCCAAATGGCTCCCATCTTTATAATTGTGATTAAAGGAGACCCCACAATAAGGAAGCTTCCTCTCCAAGGTCAACAGAGGATTAATGGTTTGGTCCAGTTTGTTTACTGATGATCCACAGGAGCAGCATTGCTGTGCCTTCTACTACCTCCTACTAATTGTAAGCTGAGCTAGAAATCTCACAATCGAATTTAACTGTTGAGGAAAGTATAGTGAAATATGTATACGCGTATAAAATATATATGCATACATATATATTTAAATTAATTACATATTATATAAATACTATATACTTATACTATATACTTAAAATATTTATATAAAATACTATACACTTATAGTATTTATATAAAATACTTATATATCATATTTATATAAAATGCAATTAATCTATACTAATAAAAGCCTAGGGGCCCTCATGCCCTTATGCCCTCTCACGACACCTTCATGTCATCACAAGATGGTCACCCCCACATTGTCACAAGATGGTCACCAAAATATGGTTGCTACAAGATGGCCACCAAAAGGTGGCTGGGAGGGAAGGACAGTCGGGGGCAACCAGGCTGGCAGGGGGCCAGCAGGAGAGGGCAGTTAGGGGCAATCAGGCCAGCAGGCAGATGAGTGGTTAGGATCCAGCAGTCCCGGATTGTGAGAGGGATGTCCAACTGCAATCAGACTTCCCCTGAGAGGTCTCAGATTAGAGAGGGTGTAGGCTGGGCTGAGGGACACCCCTCCCTCCAGGTCATGAATTTTATGTACCAGGCCTTTAGTTTATTTATAAAAATACAAATTATATCAGTATACATATATATTATATCATCCTATATAATAAAAGAGAAACATGCAAATTTGACCGTATCTTAGCTCCTAATTGGCTATGCTACCAGCCAATCAGGAGTGGGGGCCGGGCCAAGTGGCACGAGCACTGGGCCCAGGGGGTGGAGATTAAATGGAGGTGTGGCAACTGCCCAGCCCTTGGGCACTGTGAGCGGAAGTGGTGGCGAGCGCCCAGCTCCCGGGGCCGGATGGTTGCAGGCAGCCGTGGCTGAGCTGAGCAGGGAGATGGCTGGGTGCCCAAGGCCTAAAGCCTCTAGTGAGCAGGCTGGGGGTGAGCCATCAGTTGGACATCCCCTGAGGGCTCCCAGTATGTGAGAGGGGGCAGGTTGGGTTGGGGACCACCCACCCCCAGTGTACGAATTTCATGCACTGGGCCCCTAGTGTTTATGTAAAAATAGATTTAAGGGAATCAGTAGCCAGACAAAAGCAGACAAAGTAGACTAGTATATCAAATAAGCACCAATATTGATGGAGAACTGGTGGAAAATCTGGAATGGATTTTAGCAAAAAATTAAGAAATTCTCTTGGAAAAAAGGTTTTCTAAAATTACACTTCCAACGTTATAGATAGTTGTACTATTTTTTTAAAAGTCTTATCCAGTATTAATTAACCCTAGGAGTTTTCAATAGTGCTAATAGTTTTAAAAATTAAAAGTTTATTGTAATTTTATCTTGGTTTTATGTTGTTCTTCAGAAAATTGATGTCTTTTGTTATGTCCACTTTTATCTCTTTTCTTTAAAATGTTTGAGTTTGTTTCATATTGTTCAAAAATTTCTTAGAATTCTCTACAGATTTCATGTAGCTACCTATTGGTAGCTTCTTAATTTGTTAATTGTTCAGACCATTATACGTTATTATATCCTCTGTCAATCTTAGGACTATCATTAACATTATTTTAGTTATTATGAGTTCAAATATATAATAAATTAGAGAAAAATTTTCTCTAGACCTTAAAACAAGTTAAAAAAGAAGAAATTCTCCTTTTGATAATGACAGAGTAGGTCATTAAAACCAACTCTCCCATTGAGGACAACTAGAATTTGGAAACATATAATACATATATGCTAAAAGTATTCAGAGAACTGACTGGGCAATGAGGAATGAAATAATAAGGTCTGGAGTAAACAGAAACCCCACTAAGTGAGGCACACGTTCAGAGATGCTTTCTCTTTAGGGCTATCTGATGCTATTAAAAGACACTGCTGAGAAGATGAGTAGAGTTCTGACAACCGTATGGAGTAGAGACATATATATTGGAATTTAAGAACCAAATGAGGGGATTTGTATACTCACAAAATGAATAGACTTTGCAAATAAAGGTGACTTAAGAATAAACTGGACCTCATATGGATTTAAGCCCAGCATTGAGTCATCTGAAACTGAAATTGAATCAAGGTGGTCTGGGATGGCTGAAATCACTGTTCTCCTTCCAGAAACCAATGTAGATCCCCTCTAGGGGAAGATAAAATTACCCTATGCCTCAAATTATTTTTGTAATTGTTATAAGTAAAGATTAGTGCTAAATAAAACATAACCAGCTCATACAGAGACAGATAATGTGAACCAAATTAAAGGGAAATAATATATAATATAAACAGATCAATAGTGAAATTATAATGGAATTATCAGAGTTATTTTAAAATAATTATACTTAAAATGTTTAAGAAGATGAGATTGAGAATTTCAGCAGAGAACTCAAAAATGAAAAAGAAAGAGAATTCTAGAGGTGAAATTAACTTAATGTATAGGTATAATAGAAGGTTAGAAATAGTTTAAAAATAATTATATAACTGAAGAATAAGTCAGAGAAAAAAAAAAGAGTCATGGAAACAAATTAACTTTGAATGCTCACAGATAGGAAATGCCCCAGAGTCATTCAGACTAGACTTCTTTGGCTTTTTACAGATTAAAAATTATTGGAGTGATGGGGTAAGGGAAGAATGTATAAAAGGGATAAATGGTGGTGGTTAGGAGCCTTGACTTGGGGTGGTGAACACACAATACAGTGTACAGATGATGGGTTGTGGAAATGTGCACCTGAAACCAATGTTAACCAATGTCACTTCAATAAATTCAATTTTAAAAAGCATTACAAAATATGAAGAAATAGGCCACCATGAACAAGAGTAAACAAAAAGAATAAACAGCTCAATTATACCTATACCTATTCTATATAATAAAAGGCTAATATGCAAATTGACCAAACTGCAGAATGTCCAGTTGCACACTGACCACCAGGGAGCAGATGCTCAATGCAGGAATTGCCCTGAGCTAGGCTCATGGCTGGTAAGCACAGGGACAGTTGCAGGAGCCTCTCCCACCTCCGCAGCAGCACTAAGGATGTCCAGGCTGAGGGACCCCCACCTTTACAAGTGTATGAATTTTGTGCACTGGGCCTCTAATTTCATATAAAATAATAATAAAATAAAGAATATTTAATGCAAGATTTTGAAATACCCTTAAGTTCTGGTCAAGATGATGGCAGAAGTAACTATGGTAGTTGAAACTTTCCACAACCACATCAAAATTACAACTAAATTACAGAATAACCATAATTCATAACCACTTGAAATCTAGCTGAATAGAAGTCCTGTAACTATGTATTCATAGTAAAGAAGAAGCCACATTGAGACTGTTAGGAAAGGCAGAGACTGAAAACAGGCTGATTCCATACCCACATGTGAGAGAGAAAAAATCAGGAGGGATATCTTGGCTATGGAGGTCCCCCATAAGCAGCAAGGGGTCCTGGTCCCACATCAGAACTCCTAGCCCAAGGTTCTGTTGCCAGGAAGAGGAGTTGCCAAAACTTTTGGTTGTAAAAAACATGGTGATTATGGCTGAGTGAGACAGAAAGCTGCTGAAGCCCCAGGCAATTAGTCTTAAAGGGGCCATGCAACGATTCACTCAGACTCACTTGCCCTGAGATACAGTGCTGAGATAGCAGCTCAAGAGGAGCCAGGGGCATGTAGAAAGGAACTGAATAGTCTGGGTTCAGAGTGAAGGTTGGAAGGGCAGTTTTATCCCAGACAGAAGTCCTGGCAGAGACCATTAATCTTTTATTGAGCCCAGTCTCTGCAAAGCCAGCAGATGGGCACCATATCTGAGTCTCAATCAAGCTGGTTAGCACTCCTGGCCCCACCCTGATGATTGCCTGAGACCCTGCCCCACCCAACATTCTGGCTCACCCACGCCATTTTCAGTGGCTTTTCCATATAAATGGCCTGCTTTGCCTCATGCTTTGGACTTTCTTAAAATATCTCAAACAAGCAGTACCTGGCTCCTGTGTACCCTGTACCTCTTGCTAAGTAGCCCCAGGCCCAGCACTAGCAGTGGCTGGCTTTTGTTCACAGCTTGGAATCTCTGGGGCACCTCCAAGCTGAACACAAGTGTCAGCAATCTACAGATTGTTCTGAGGCTTGAGCTCAGTGGCCCCAGGACAAGCACAAGTGGTGGTTAACCTTGCACCTCCCAGGAGGCCCCAAAGCCAGTGAACCCAGTGGACATCTTCAGACCACAAAAGATTACAGCCCTACCACATTCATGAGCAACATATTCAAGGGGTAGACTTAGTGGGAACCAAAGCTCCATGAAATAAGTCCTGCTCCTTAAGATCAACCCCTGCAACACCAGCACATTTACTGTGGTCATAGCTGGTCCTGGGAGCAAATCCCTCCCAGTGATGTGCTAACAGCAATTAAGGCTCAAATACAACAGAATAGTGCACACAGGGGTCACACCTGAAGTTCCCAGCTCAGGTGACTGGGGAAGCTGTGTTACTGGGCCCTACAGAACACCTACCACATAAGGCCACTCTATCAAGTTCGGGAGATGTAGTGGCTCTACCTAATATACAGAAACAAACATAGGGAAGCAACAACAATTGGGAGACAAAGAAACAGTTCTCAAGTGGAAGAACAGGAGAAATCTCTAGGAAAAGAACAAAGTGAAATGTCAGCAAGCAAACTACCAGATACAAGGTTCAGAACAATGGCTATAAGGATGCTCAAGGAACTTAGTGAGAACTTAAATAGCATAAAAAATGACATAGAAACCATTTTTTAAAAGATCCAGTCAGAAATTAAGGAAACACTAACTGAAAGAAGAATAAGTTACAGGGAATCAATGGTTGAGTAAATAAAGCAGAGAATCAAAACAACAATTTGGAAAAACAAAAAACAAAAATGGCTAATCAGAACAGAAAAAAAAGAATTTAAAAAAATGAGAATAGTGTAAGGAGCCTCTGGGACAAGTTCAAGCATATCAACATGAATAGAGAGCAAAGAAATGGAAATCCTATTTGAAAAAATAATGACCAAAAATTTTCCTAACCTGGTGAAGGAAATAAATATACAAGTCTAGGAAGCAGAGTCCCAAACAAGATGAACCCAAGGAGGCCCACACCAAGACACATAATTAAAATTCCAAGAGTTAAAGACAAAGAGAGAATCTTAAAAACAACCAAAGAAAAGCAGTTAGTTATGTGCAAGGGAGTACCTATACAACTGTCAGCTGATTTCTCAACAGAACTATTGCAGGCCAATCAAGTGGTTGGCAAAAAATATTCAAATTGACTGATTTACAAAAAAATAATAATAATAATTAGCTAGGTGTTTTGTTCCAAATTGACTTTTTAAAAAGTCAGGTCCCTATACTTGTATATAAGGATTTCTAGTATCAAGAATTAACCAGTCAGACACAACCTTATTTTGCAACATCCTGTCTAATAAAAGAGTAACATGCAAACTGACCATACCTCTGCTACACCCACAAGCCATGCCCACCAGCCATGCCCACCAGCCAATCAGGAGCAAATACACAAATAAACCCAACCAAGATGGCTACAGCCACAGAGAGTAGAAGGGAGGCTTGAGTTTCCTCAACAATGGAGAAAACCAAGCTTTCTGCCTGCCCTTGCCAGCTCAGGCCTTGGCTTAAGGCTACAAAGTTTCAATTATAGAATCCCAACAGAAATGGCTGCCGACAGGGAGCAAGCAGAAGGCTTGGCTCTGCTCCAGGCTACAAAGTTTCAATTGTAGAAGAAAAATAAATTCCAAATACCAGGGCCTTTGCTTGGGTCACCAGGGGGCGTGGCCAGCCTGCAAACCACCACAGGCCCCTCACCCAGGCCACCCCATATCCCACGGAAACCCCCACCCTAATCTAGGACACCCTTTAGGGCAAACTAGCTGGACCCCATCTGTGTACCAGGCCTCTATCCTATCTAATAAAAGAGTAATATGTAGATTGACCATCACTCCAACATACAAGATGGCTGCCCCCATGAGGTCAAAGATGTCTGCCCATGTACACACAAGATGGCCACCACAAGATGGCCAGCAGGGGAGAGCAGTTGGAGGCAATCAAGCCTGCAGGGGAGCGCAGTTGTGGGGGACCCAGGCCTGCAAGAAAGAGCAGTTGAGGAGTACAATACCTGCAGGGGATGGAAGTTAGGGGTGACCAGGCCTGCAGGAGAGGGCAGTTAGGGGTGACCAAGCTGACAGAGGAGGGAAGTTGGAGGAAAACAGGCTGGCAGGCAGAGCAGTTAGGGGCAATCAGGAAGCCAGGCAGGTGAGAAGTTGGGAGCCAGCAGTCATGGATTGTGAGAGGGATGTTTGACTTTCCAATGGGCAGTTGGCCATCCCTTGAGGTGTCCCAGATTGGAGAGGGTGCAGGCTGGGCTGAGGGCCATCCTTTCTCCTCATGTATGAATTTTATGCACTGGGCTTCTAGTATAAAATAAAAGAAATAAAGCCTTTCTCATGATCTTCTCTGACCTGCACTACCCTATTCTCATTTAGTAAGATGTCCTGGTCTCTCTGCCCATATGGAACCTACTGGTCTTCAAGGACCAGTTTGGTCCTAAATCCCTATCTTCAATGAGTGGAACGCAGCAGGGTCTCAGTAAACACCTGCTGAATGTATCAAGTTGGAAAACAATTAAAAGTATGCCACATTACAAGGCAGTTGGTAAATAAATATATAAATAAATTCTAAGGAAAAATCTTAGTGGACTAAAGAGGTTCAAGACAGTGTCTAGGAGGAGTTATCCAGTCAGATACCTGGGGTCGCCATAATCTGCCATTCCAAATAGCCTCTCCTTGAAAAGCATTAATTTTATTAAGACAGTATTAACCATGTGGAAATAACTCTCTAACTGTAAGTGGAACTGAACAAACTGTTTTTTAGAACTTCCCATGTTGTCAAGTCTGCAGGGCATTCAAGCCTGGTCCAAGTGCAAAGCCATCTTGGAGGATGAAGATGAACATCGGTACTTGCACTCCAACCATTTATTCAGAGTCCCCGTGGCAGCAGCTCCCTGTGGCTTTCTGGCCCTGTGGCTCATCAAAGAACACTCCACTTGGAAGGCAGGCACATGGCAGTGAAAAGCACTAGCACTCTCTCTTCATACTTTCTAACTGGGTGCTTAGAGCACATCACCTCACCGTGCCATGCCTCTGCTGTCTGAAGGATGGGTGTGGTCATGGCACCTGCCCCCAAGAGCTGCTAAGAAGGTTCAGTAGGTTAGTAAGCACAGAGAGTTCAGTGCAGTGTTTGGAACACAGTGAGAGCTAGCCACACTAATTAAAGAGGAACATGCAAATTGACCATCACTCTGCTATGCCCACCACCTAATCAGAGTGAGTATGCAAATTAACCCAACAAATATGGACATTAATTTGCATACACAGATGCGAAGTGAAGACTTAAGACACCATAGAAGGAAGAAGGAGGGAAAAGGGAAAGCGGGGGCGGCGGTGGCAGCGGGAGAGAAAGTGTGGGTGGCAGCAATGGAGGGAAGGGAAGTGCTGGGTGGTGGTGGTGGCAGTGGCGGGAGGTAAAGCACGGGTGGGGGGGTGATAGCTACAGGAGGGAAAGCATGGCGGGGGAGCACTGGTGTCAGGAGGGAAGCATGGGGATGCGGCGATGGGAGAGAAGGGAAAGCATGGGGTGGTGGCTGCAGGAGGGAAAAAGGAGGTTGTGTCGGCCGCAGGAGGGAAGGACAAACCAACTGGGCCCCACCGGGGCTTCACTCAGGCTGCAGAAAGCCCTGTTCTTGCAGGAATCTTCCTGCAATGGGCCTCTGGTGACTAATAAGATTCAAATCTATTTTATGATCTACATATTTATGGTTCAAGACCACATTCACATTGGAAGGTTATTGTTGCATTGACTCTTGTCATTTTTTTATTTGATAATGTAAGAAAGAAAGGTCAGAGCCCCTGATTAAATAGTCAAGTATTGCATGTTTTAAAAATTCTTGTGGCACTCCAGTTAAAATCACTGCCCTCAGCACATCAGCACATTCCTGCCACTCTCACCATGTTCCGGGACTGCCAACACTCTAAATCTCAGCTCTTGGTCCATCACTTCAATGGAGGTTTCCTTCAAACACCACTCTCTTTCAAATGCCTTTAAAACTCCTTGGCTGAGCCAATCAGTTGCAATTTTTGAATATTCTGCCAGGAATTGTTATCTTTTGATAAATATGCCCTGTCTGTTCAATAGGAACCCCATAATTTATCAGCTTCTCTGAAACCAGAACTCTAATTGTCAGTTCTCGTATAATAATTAGAATGCTGAAACAATACATTTGGGAGAAAAAACAACATTTATTCCCCAAAGGTATGAATGACACATTTCTATGCCTACCTCTATAGCAAGCTGAACAAGGAATCTGACAGGAAATCATGAGGATGCAGCCTTTGCTAGCATGAAAATGAATTAGGAACATACTGATCAACATCCTCCTTCCCATCAACACAACAGAATTACAAATCTATTTTCAGGGCCAGCTCCATCAAACCCACCAGCTGTCACTGGGTATTTCATAATTTATGTGGTTTAATGATTAAATATTCAGGCATGTTTAAATTGGGAAGTAGAAGAAAAGAACCGAGAGCCTTTCTGGGCTCTTTGTGCTGCACTGAAAGCATGTCCTTAGTACAACTCTCTGTGACCCCCTAGCTTTGGGGAAAAGTCAAGCAGCAAAGTCCATGTCTTTATCCCATTCTACAACATTGCCATCCATTCCCTTCCAAATCCAAGAGCCAAAGGGCATAGGAATGATCTGTTTGACTTGTGACTATGAAGCAACCAAGGAGGACCAGATCTGTAGACAATGTTCCTGGTCCTTCCACCCATAAAGAGGAGAAGGCCCGGCGTCCATATCCACTCTGTACAACAGCACTCTTGGCATCATCCTATCATTCCACCTATCACAATGTATCCAAACTTTATGTCTGTGCACACCAAATAGCATAGATCAGGAATCAAGTTCCTCAGGGGGGTCATGACTTTTTTATCTCTGTAATTTCAGTCAGTCCTCAGAAGAGCACCTGGCAAAAAGCAGGCCTGTGGTATTTGAAATGAACAAAAACTGACAGCTTCTTATGATTTTCAACTTTATCCTGACACCATTTCAAAGATATAAGACTGTGTGCTACATCTTGTCACAGGACCATGGGATGCATATTGCAGCTCTGATCATCTAAATGGGTTTTTGAAGATCTCTCTCAACAGTTATTGTATGGCACATTAGCATTAATAAGGAATGTTCACATTACAGAATAAATCCTGTGTTTTAGATATAATTATTCATTTTATAGGTGAAATGGCTACATTAATAGAAGTCAGGGATACCAGGCAGAGTAAGGGCCGTGAAAAAATATTAGGTCCTAATCCCTGGAACCTATAAATGTTACCTTATAAGGAAAAATATCTTTATAGGTAGATGTGATTAAATTAAGGGTGTGGGATGGAGAGATTATTCTGGATTATTCAGTGGGCCCTAAATACAACCACAAAGGTTCTTATAAAATGGAAGCAGAGGGAGGTTTTACACACACACACACACACACACACACACACACACACGCACACGCACATGCTCGCGTGCCTGAAGAAGCAATGTGAGCATGAAGCCAGAAATTGGAATGTTGCAGCTACAAACCAAGAAATGCTGGCAATGCCTTGGCCATTGTAGTTCAGTTGTTTGAGCATAGTTTGGTGTGCCAAAAGGTTGCTGATTCATACCCAAGTTGTATACCTGGTTGTGGTGCATGCAAGAGGCAACCAATCAATGTTTCTCTCCTACATTGATGTTTTTCTCTCTCTCCATCTCCCTTTCTGTTTTCTCTCTGTCTTTAAAAAGGTCAATAAAAACATATTTTTTAAAAAGAAAGAGAGAAATACCAATAGTCACCAGAAGCTGGAAGAGGTAAGAAGCAGATTCTTTCAGAGAAGCACAGCCCTGTTGACACCTTAATTTGGGGTCAGCAGACTGATTTGGAACTTTTAGCCTCTAGAACTGTAGAATAAATTTCTGTTGTTTTAAGCCATAGAGTCTGTGATAATTTGTTCAGCACAGGAAACAAATATATTGGGTAAAGTGGCCTAAAGTCAAATAATAGTAAGAGATTCAACCAGGATTCAAATCCAGGTTCTCTGACTCTAAATCCCTATATTAAATCCCATATTCTGTTTCACAGAACCCCTGAACATGACAAGGAGCTTTTGGAAGTTATATTAGTTTTACAGCCCTCTAAAGTGGTAAGAGTGGCTCACTCCTTTACTGTGCGACATGCCCAGATATGAAGTACTTTATATGTATTACATCTTTCAACATCACAACTTTAGGAGTTAAGTGAAATTGTTATACCTGTTTCAAATTACATAAAAGGAGTTACAGAGAGGTCAAATGACTTACCCAAGGTCACATACACTTTAGAAAGTTATTTGCATATCTAGTAATAAATATAGCAGAACGGTATTATTTTTACATTTTAACCATGCTCAATCTTCCTTCTACATCAACCTCATCTCTCCTTGGAATTTCTTCATATACTCCACAAGGTGTCTCCTCCAACTTAAGGCTTTTCTGTGTTAAAGCAGAGGAGAGAGAACAATAGGGTTAAAGATACCACTCATATTTGACAAGCTAAAGTATAGGTACAAATTTGGAAAAACAGTATCTTTGGTCCACCTGTGTCACTCAGTATAGGAAATTATTTCAATCCTTTAGAGAAAGAAAGTGGAGAGAGCTGTGGGCAGAAATGGAGGACCGTTGAGGGGCTGTCTGGCTTTACCACCTGGGAGTTTCATGGCAGCAGAGCCACCACTCAGGCCACAGATGACAAGCAGGAGTGAAGCTCATTTGACCTTTGCTCAGTTCCATTCAAACCACCTGATATGAGCGGTAACCCTCTCCAACACCTCCCCACACGCACCCACACACCCACACACATACACACCTTCAGTGTCTTGGGTCACAGGGAAAAGTAATCACAAACAACTACAAAGAGAGTGAGGCCCTGACACCTGGAGGGGTAGAGCAATGGGGTAAAGAGAGTCCCTAGGACAGAACCAAAGCATTTTGTGTCCTCCCCTGAGATTTCCTGAATATCATCGCCCTGCCTCTTGTATTATAGCAACCAGCAAACAACCATTAGACTAAGACTGCATCCAGTGATTGCACTGAACATTGTAAGCTGTGGAGGAGCCTGACTCTATGGGGTTCTTGAATATATCATAAAAAGTGATGCTGATTTGTAGTCGGTGTCTTGTTTCTCCAAAGTACTCAAAGATTTTGATATTCAGGCTGTTATTTAATCACAAATATACTGTGGGGGTTTCTTAGGTCATTCTGCAGGTATTTCTCTTCCACCTCATCCTTCTCTGACAAATGATTCCTTAGCAAATCAATTGCAGTTATGGAGCAATGCACACATTTAGTCTTACTTCCATTCACTCTACCAATGACAGGGGTCTCATTCATTTAACCCAATGCCAGATCTAGCAACAGCTTAAAGAGCTGGAAAGGGCAAAGCACCAATTACAGTACATAAGGTTTGGTCTGCTGGGTGAAGAGGAAATAGAAAGTTTGACCTCTTAGACTTATGCTAACATATAGGTCACCAGGGTTCACTTTTCTGAACCACCTTAAAGAATTAACAGTATCTCCTACCATAAGCAAATTCAGATATTTTTTTCAATCTATAGAATTAGATTCAAGACTTTTCTATATTTATTTCTAAAATTTTTAATTTAGGGGAGACATTTGAGGGGCTCCTAAAGGAAGGGAAATGACATGATATTCTGCAAGAGAAAAAAATTGAAGCAACTAAGCTGTAAATGGCTAATTTGGTTAATATGGCATGGTGTTTACAACATATTATTTTATTTACCACCATCCCATACATATGTTGACCAATTTCCTATTGTATAATGTATGTTCATCCCAGACCACACAACAGAATAAAGTTTGAGTCATTGGCCTTTCAGAAGCAATAAAGCATCTACTTTTCTGATGCCCACCTAAGGGGAATTTACCCTGCCATAACATGTCTTCTCATTAGATATTTCTGGAGCATTTGATCATTCCAGGTCACAGGCCCTAAAATAACCCATCTCTGCCATTTGAGATGGAACAGCTTATAGCACATGGGGATCATTAAAGTCTGAGTTTATCTGTAGGAATCTCATTGAGTAGAAACCACAACAGCACAGAGCGGTGCCAATCTTCATGTTTTTACTCTGCATTCTCAACATGAGAAAGTTCCTGCTCCTTCTCTCTAAAGCCCTCTCAGCTAGATTTTTAAGTCCTTTCTATGGTCTTTAGGGTAAATCACCCTTGTAACTATTATTTAAAATTTGCTATAAGTTATCATACTGTGTGAGATCATGAAGTTGCTTGACGTGTATATTTGACAAAAATATTCCAAGTATGTTTAGTCATTGCGAATGTTCTTCCAGAGCTGGAAACACTGCAGAGGAAGTGTATACTTGATCTGAACTCTTGAGTGTTGACTTTTTTAAGTAAGTGGAAACCCTGTCAACAGAGAAGCAGTGGCAAAAGGGAGACCAAGTCAGAAATGAGCAGCAGATGGGGCTTGAGAGCCAAGAATGAAAGATTTGAGCTGCTTTCAAAATCTGTAAATCATTATTGACTGAGCTTCATGCTGTCTTAATGACTTTTACTACCTCTTGGTTCCAATTCGAAGTGCATATTAAAGCAAGCAACATTGCAAAGACCAGAGGGGCTAGAATAGTAAAATATCTGTAGCTTAGCAATCGTTATGCATTAATTATTCAGGAGCTGGAGCTACTCTTTGAAAACATTAAAACGAGTGGCAGCAAAGAAATATGCCTTCCGTTTGGAGGATGGGAAGAAGCACTGCTATTTGGGGTTGGTGCTGGCATGATATTTAGCAGAGCATGACAGGTTTAGTAGATAAATAATGTGATGTAGTATCATGCAAACTATTAGCAATGTATTGGAAGGCTCAAGTATTCCCCATAGGGCATTTACATTGGATTTGCTATGATTGCAATATCTGCACAGTGATGCATTGCGTGTTTTATTCTCTTTATTATATGTTTTCATTACTTTGTGTGTTAGAATGCAATAAAGAAAGCTGAAGCAATAAAGGCTGATTGATAATAATTCTGCAAAGATGCAACTTCCTTTCTAAAGCAGTTATGGAATCATGAGAACCGATGGCAATGCACTCATCTGTTCCTTTGTTAAGATTTTATCCTCTCTTCTGATGAAGAAAAGTTAGTTGATTTAGAAACAGTTTTTGGTGACAGCTGGCACTGTATGGTAAAGAACAGGAAGGTGGGGAAGAATGTTTTCCATTTAGAATGCTGAATTCCACTTTTGGTTCAGTTCTTTCTCTTTTTTTCATGCCCTTCAATTAAATATTAGATGTCCTATTGTAAAGGGAAGTAAGTACTTGTGCAGGATCAGTATGCTTTGAGATATCTCACTCTGATAGTCTATCCTACACTCTAAGTTTGTTTAAAGCAATTCACAGGGTATTCTTTATAGTGGCTCTCAAACTGGGATCATGGGATCATGGGAATCAGAAACGTAGCACATGCGAGTTGGGTAGTGGGAAGAGTCCCAACCTAACTTAACATGGATTCAGACATGATTGAGATGTGTGACAAGCTAGTAAGAGGAGTAGATTTTTCACAGAGGTTTTGTTTTGGGTATACAGTTTACTACTGGGAATTCAGAGAAGTAAGTGACTGAGCTGGAAATACAGGCTAGTGTTTGTCTGGAGTATTGGAGAGAGGAGCTACATTCAAAAATAGAATGAAATTGTTTCATAAGGGACTTTGAAGACATGGGAGAGTAAAAGTGCTGCTTAGATGGGAAAAATACAACACAGAGTGAGGGAAACAGCATCCTCCTCACCTCTATGCCACACACAGATTGGCTCCATCATGGTCAGATGTCTGGGAGCACTGCCCCACTCCCAGTTTCCCAAGGGTTTGAAGCTATGAGAGCAGAAGGAGATCTTGAGGCTAAAGGGAGGCCACCAGCCTCAGATTCATGAAGAGGCATAGCCTAAATGGCTCCAAAAACTACACATATTGACCAGCAACACAGCGGGGAGAGGCAGGGTTGAGAGCACTTGAAAGGCACCTCCCAAACCTCTCAGAAACACTCAGGGAGAATTTTGCAGGGAATTGAGGTCTTGTATTAGGTAGGTGTGGTTTATTTGTACCCACAAACAAGTGAGGCTTTGGGGAAATGTAGGTGTTGTTTGAAGTAAAGGAAAAATTACATTTTTGATTGCAAAGTGTAGGCAGTGACTCTCAGTATATCATTTTCTAAAAGGCCCAAGCGATATAAACAACTTGCAGCTAAACATACTATTTGGGTCAGACCAGGAGTCCTCTCATGTGGGGTGTCATGCAGAGGAAAACAAAAATGACAGGGATGCCTAGGGGTCACATCAAACTTAGGGCAGTACTTATAAAACACTGGGCACATGAGAATCAATGAGAAAGCTGGTTCAAGTGCAGATTGCAAGGCCCCACTCACCAAAGGTCCTGACTCATTCAACTCAAATATTTTATAAGCCATCCTCCCAATGTAATCTGGATAAAAGTCTTCCAATCACTCCCAGATAAGCAGCATTACAGGCATATATGTCCAGGTCATCTGGGTCAACTAGAGGCCAGAACTTGCTCAGGGGAATCACCAAGTCTATGCCCAGACGTCATAGATCTCTGTGTAAGGCATAGAGTGAAGTGCAGTAAAGAAAGTGGTATATGGAGTGCTGTGATCAGGCACAGGTACAGGAAACAGGAAGTCAAGAGAAGCAGAGAGAAGAGTGTGATATGGGATAGAGTTGTGTACAGGTGTCAGGACACAACTTTCACATGGTGCCCTTGGCCTGATGTCAGAGCCTCCTGTAGGGCTGGACAGGAGAAACTCTCAAGAGATACTTACACCTGATCATTTATTTCAAGTATGTTTGCAGTTATTCTGTGTGGTAGGTCTGTGTTTAGGGATGCCAAATTGGCTTCAGAAATACACTTTCTTTAACTAGAAGAATTGTTTGCTGTTGAGATATAGGTATTTGTTTGCAGCTCCAGCTTTGGAGAGCCTCTTTATTTTTTCACAGATATTTCTCAGAAGTTACTGAGTGAAGCAACCTAGTATGTTAGAACAGGCATGTGCCTGGAGGCAAAAAGACCAGAATTCTAACTTTCACTCCACTCACAAACTGGGTGACATTGAACAAGTTATTTTACTGCTTGGGCATCAGTTCTGTATTCTTACCAGTGTTTGGTGTGGATTATAGAAAATGAAATATATAAAAATAAAATATAATTGGGAAGCATCCCTCACAGTGCTTGGGACTTAATAGACATTGAAAGAATGGCAGCTGTTACTATTATTACCAAACTAATCTATAGCCTTGAACAGCTCACCTCTTAAAAATTTTGTTTGCAGATTATTATACTTATATAAATTTTAAGTAAAAACTGAACAAATCTTTTAATACCTCAGCATAATCATTTATTTGTATTTCTGTTATAATAAAATTGAATATATGATTAATGTGAGATTTGTAGAAATATCAACACTTGGGGAAGGTTATTGTTTTTTCACATGCCTCTATAATCCTGGTTTTTGTTAGACTTAAGCACACTGTGCTTCGTGCTGTCACTCCTTAGTACTAGTCATCTTTACCTTCACCCTTATTTACTTAATAAGGCTCCCGGTCAGTAATTCTATTCTTTTTTCTTTTCACCTCAGAGAAGCAAGAATGGAAGTGACAAAAGCAATGATGGTAAACTGAAAAAGAAACGTTAATCCCTGTGTAGCTATTCTTGTGAGTGTTCACTGTTGCAATATTTTGAACTTAAGTAATGCAAGACTATGATTGGTAAATTTCATCAAATGATGAATTTCTAATGTGCTTTGGGAGCACAGAGGAGGGAGCAACTCTAGGAGGTAGGTTCAGTATGGCTTAGAAGAAAAAGTGATATTTAATCTGGGTCTTGAGATTACAAAGTTAGAAAACAGAGTCTAGAGTACTAGTATTTCTGCCGGTGTCAAAAGCATGTGCAAAAGAAGGACGAGCAAATACCATGTGTTGCTAAAATCCCCTGAGTGTAAGATCCAGAGACAGAAGCAGCAATCAGACGGTCAAACCTCAGAGTTTAGGTAGGGGGGGATAGGGGTAAGAGGGAGAGATCAACCAAAGGGCTTCTATGCACGCATATAAGCCTAACCAATGGACACAGACAACAAGGGCGTGAGGGCATGAGTGTGTGGGGGAGATGGGGGGAGTAATGGAGGGGGGATAAGAACACATATTTAATACCTTAATCAATCAATAAAGAAATAAAATAAGATAAAATAAAATTTCCTGTGTGTGTGAATGGGGTGTTTGGAGGTAGCAATAAAGGAGTGGAGGTGAGATCAGAATGACAGGTTGGGATTGGCCTAGGAAATAGTTTTTAATCCAAATTATGGAGTTATCATTTTGTCTGTAAGATTCAACTGCCTTAAAAATTATTCCAATGACAATATGCACATAAATTAGGCAGAATAAGAATAGAAGCAAGAAGACGAGTTAAAAGCCTATTGCAATATCTTTTAACTGATATATCTCACAGACCATACCCTCTTCTCGTCCTAATATAAAATAGAGGTGATCCTACAACTGAAGGGACATCAACAATCAGCATCTTATTTTGGTAACTTAGATTATCAGTGAAACACAGTGAAATTCACCCTTTTCATTTAGGTCCTAGAATTGCATACTTTGCTAATTTAAAGGGATTTTTACTTTTAAGATATGCATATTTCAATATGAAAAACGATTTTGCAGCTTACTCTATCTAACACATTAATCACTTATACTTGAAAAACTAGGAGACTGAAGTCACCTTAATGTGAATCACATGGTATGTTCAAACTCAGAGCTCTTATCAGAAGCCTCCGCATGACTGGGAAAGTTTTACGACATGGACAATGAAACGTAACACTGGGTCTAGAAAGCTGCTGAAGTGAGCTAAGGTGGAAGAAATGATTATCTAGAAATTTCATAGAATCCATTAAGAAAAATCAGGCTGTTTGAATTTATAGATTCTTCTATCCCCCAAATAATTGCAATTTTCTCCCACTCCTTACTCACATTCTCTAAACAATTAATGCTCAAAGTTTCATTTAAGCAAGCCATTGATTGCTTCCCCTCAAATTTTAAAGTTATTACCAAAACTAACTTCAGTGACCCTAAGAAAATTCTCAAGAAATTCTTGTCAAATGAATCTTTTGTGAATCATTGACATAGACTTGTGCTTAGGTCTTCTCATTGTCAGACTTATTCAACAATATTCTTCTCATCTCTCTATTTATCAAGAAAACTGACAAAATTATCATTCACTTCTGTTCCAAATTATGGTTTTGTGAAACTTTCAATTCATCATAGATGAAATACCATGACTAATAAAAATTTTTATTGTGTCTAAATGCCACTAATAGTGTAGCAAACACCACTTTCTGATGAGTAAATCACATCAAAGAAACAAAAACAATGCAAACAGTTGTTTACTTTCAAAAATGCCTTCAACTCCCTTCAAAGGCAATAAAAATTTCTACCTCAGTGCACCTTTCTTGTTCCTCCTGAGAGTCCCCTTCCTCCTTTGATCTTTTCTGTCATCTCCAACTCCATCATAGATTATAGAACCTCTTTGTCCTATAAACAAAATGGAAGTGTGAAAGGACAGTGGACTTGGAGTCCAATTCCAGAAGATTGTGATTCAAATCTAATGTTTGCCACACAATATCTCTGTGACCAAAAACCAGACGACCAACCAGTCTGGCTCAGTTTCCTCAGATGTAAAATGAAGGTAAAAATACCTATGCTTATGGGGTGTGTGCATCTGTGTATGTGTACTAAACTGTGTTCAGTTTAATACAATTGATTCTTCTTGCCAGGTTATCTTCATTTTGAAAACAGAGATGGATTTCTAATTAAAATACCTTGATGATTTCTAGTTACCTTAAGGGAAAAAGCTCAAACTTATTACTACGCAAAGTGAGTTTGGTCAAACAAAAAATCACAAAAAAGGACAAAAAAATAGACCTCAGTATATGTAAATGGATTCAATTGCCCAACTAAAAAAATAAAAAATGTTAAACTATAATTTTTAAAATAGTAACATTTAAAACAAAATTTACAAAATAACATCTAAAACAAAAATCCACAGAAAAATTATAAGTATAGAAAAATTACACATTAAGCATGTACTAAAAAAAGTATGATATAGTTAAGATAATATCAAACCAAAAATAAGCTTTTAGGGAGAAAATCATTATATTAATTGAGAGGGCTTACACATATTAACAAAAAGTTAATTCTCCAGATAAGTGTAAAAATTATAAAAGCTGTATGCATATAAAATACCTTCACATATACACAACAAAAAATTATAGAGTGAAAGGGTAAATTTTAAAATACTCTCTCAGTAATTTAAGCAAGCAAAGAATCAGTAAATCTATAGAATATTTGAAGAATATAATTAATAATTCCTACATTAATATATATGAATAAACATATTCATATATTTATGGAACATAGCTAGAGAATAAATATTCTGTTCAAGTGTACACAAACTATCTATGAAAATTGACCACATAGGGAAAGTCTGAACAAGTTACAAAGAATTCTATCATAATCTACATTCTCTGATTTTAATATTAAATGAGAAATTAATGATAGAAACATTTTTAATGTCCAAGTATTTAGAAAATTAAAATATACTTCTAAAAATTTGTTAGTCAATGGAGTAACTGTACTAAAAATTTAAAACAATTACAAAAATAATGCCTACCAAAATTTGAGGAACTTGACATTTGTAGTCAAAATAATTTTGTTAGAGAAACAAAGGGCTGAATATAAATAAACTGAGTCCATCCTAAGAAATTAGCTATAGGGGGAAAATGGGGATGAACAATGTAATTAATAAACTGAACAATAAAGATTAAAATATTTTTTAAAAAAACACAAAGAAATAAAAGTTTAATTTAAACCTGCTCTGTGTCAATAGAATGAAGAAACAAGTCACAGAGACAATAGTTGCAAAAGACATATCTGATAAACCACTGTTATTAAGCCCTAGCCGTTGGCTCAGTGGCTAGAGCATCAGCCTGCGGACCAAGGGATCCTGAGTTCTATTCCCATCCCTAAACACATCAATGTTTCTTTCTGTCTTTCCTTGTTTCTTCCACTCTCCCTAAAAATAAATGAATCAGGTGAGGATTAGCAACAACAAAAGAACTGTTATTCAAAACTTATTTTAAAAACTCTTAAAACTAAACAACAAGAGAAGGTACAACCCAATTAAAAAATGAGCAAAGACCTTAATAGACACTTCCCAAAGATACACAGATGACAAATAAGCATATGAAAAGATGACTCACAGCATATGTCATCAGAGAAATGAAAACTAAAACAACAGTGAAATCACTAAACAAATTTTAGAGCCGCCAAAATCCTAAAGTGACAACACCAAATGCTGGTGAGAATGTGAAGTAACAGAAGCTCTCATTAGATGTTGGTGGGAATGCAAAGTGGTACAGCCATTTTGGAATACAGTCTGGTAGTTTCTTACGAAACTAAACAGTCTCACCATAAGATCCTTCAACTGTGCTCCCAATAGAGTTTAAAACTTAAGTCCACCAAAAACCTGCATGTGGTTGTTTATAGCAGCTTTGTTCAAGGTTGCTAAAACTTGGAAGCAATCAAGATGTTCTTCAGTAGGTTAATGGAAAAATAAACTGTGGTACATCCAGACTATGGGATATTATTTAACACTGAAAAGAAATGAGTCTTGAAGCCATGGAAAGATAGAGGTGAGTTTTAAAAGCCTCTTGCTAAGTGGAAGTAGTCAATCTGAAAAGGATACATGTAATGATTCCAACTATATGACCTTCCAGGAAAGATAAAACTATAGAGACAGATCATAGTTTCCAGGTGTGAAATGGAGAAGGCAGTAGGAAGAGATGAATATGAAGGGCACATAAGATTTTTAGAGCAGTGAAAGTACTCTATATACCATAATGATGGATCTGTATCATTATACATTTGTCCAAACCCATAGAAAGTACCATACCAAGAATGAACCTTAGTGTAAACTATGGACTTGAAGTGACAATGATGTGTTAATATAGGTTCATCAATTGTAACAAATGTACCATTCTGCTGCCTTTGTTAACAATGGAGGGGGCTATGCATGTGTGAGAGGTAGGATGAATGTGGCAAATCTCTGTATCCTTTCAATTTTTGGGGGAGCCTAAACGTGCTCTAGAAAAAATTATGTTTAAAAAAAAGAAAGCTATAGACTCACTAATCAGGGCTAGAGATTGACTTGTTACAGAAAGTCATCTCGGTTTTCAAAATGAAGATAACTGGGCAACAAGAACTTGGATAAACCACTTACTGTCATAATCCTCTTTTCTAAAATTTAAAATGAGTCTAATATTGTCTAAATCACAAGAATTAATTACATTCAAGCCTCTTGCAGTTTCCTTAATAGAAACCTAATAAAGTAAACTGAATTTAGTTAAATTAAGGTGAAGTTATTTCCAGAATACAGAGCACCCTAGAGCCATTCTAGCTGTCATGTCTGTTAGCCCTATGTGCACAACGAAGCCTCCTTGTACTTCTGTGGGACCTGTTATACACAGATTACCTCTGGCTGGATTTCCTCTGTGTCCAGAGCAGCTACTGTCAGATGCCTCACACATTTGCTGCATATTCAGAAAGGCTGTTTTCTAAGTATAGACTCCCTCAAAGATTTATTACCCAGTCAATGAAATTTCTCCCCCAGTGCACCGTGCAAAGGCCCCATCCTTACCACTGCCTCTTTGGTGCCAGTTCATATTTGGAGCACCCAGACCAAATAAAAATCTTGCATTTTGCTAATACTTCCAAGACAGTCTTAGTGACCATATATAAACAATGCAAACAACAAAAAAGGAGAAAAAATAAAAAAGAAAGCACATGAGAAATTGGTTTGCACAATAAAATCCTTCAAGCTTTTGGTATTTAGCCACCTTCTGGACTGCAAAGCCTATTTCTGAATTGAGTACTTTTTCGAATGTTGATCAGAGATAGATAGCATGTCTTCTATCCTGCATCTGCCAAGTGCTATGTCACTGCTTAACAAATATGAAAGAAAAATTGTGATAAAAATGTGAGGCCAAAACTCATGTAACACTTTGCCAAATCCTGTATTTTGAGATTCTAAAATGCAAGCTAGGTCATATGGTTCTACATATCTTACTGACTAGAGGCTTCTCGCTTGGGATATGACTCAGTCATGCATTTGTTTTTCTGGGGATGGCTGCATTTTCTAAACCCCTATATCCTCAAATACTTGCATACTTTTTTTCTTAAAAAACAAAACCTGTGAAAAGTAGAATATTTAAGAGCCATTAGTAGTTACACTCACAAGTTTTCATACTTACCCACAGCTCTCCAAGCAGGCCTCCCTGTTGTTACTAAATTTTTTCTCCTGCTGAGATTTCCCAGCATGCTCTAGGATTATCAAGTAAAGCCAAATATTAAGAGGAAAATCTTGAAAATCCTTTATTGCCTGTGGCGGAATCAAATCAGAGGAGCTCTATACTCTGGCACCAGCCAGCTGAGTTGCAAACACTGACCCAGCGCCTGCAGAGAAGACTCATCATGAGCAGAAACCCATAAAGTTCCAAAATACATTGTAGATTCACAAATGGGGGGGAAATGAAGTATATGAGACAGTGGGAAAGTTTTCAGAAATAACAGTTAATATTTATTTCAGGCATTCATCTGTACATTGCAATATTGAAATGTTTTTCTCTCAGCATTTCCTTTTGCCCTCAAGGCACTATATATTAGATAAGATTCTGAATTCTTTAATCATAGCAGCTAAGCACCATATTTGAATTTGCAACTAAATGTAGCTTTTGCCAAAGTGAGTGCTGAACCCAGAAGACAGTTGACATTAAAACTGAAAGAGGGGAAAAAAAAAAAAAAAGCTGAGCTGGAGATAAGAATATGGATGCCTATATTCCTGATCAAATGAATTTTATTATGCCACATTCCAGTGTCTCCTTTATGTATTCTACTTGGTTGCTCAGATTGTGAAAATTACAAAATAAAAATTAAGTGGCTGTGTAATATCTGACTTGACAGCTTTTCTACCTGGAATTTCTTTTTCTTTTTTTTTCAGCATTAACTCTGATTCAAAGAGAGGGTGCACAAAATGTGGATAGCCATCTGTCTCGTGTAGTAAGATGGGAAGAGTAGTGGGCCAGACGTAAGCGAGCCTGGTTTCTACAACAATATTTTAAGCAAATCTATGACTTCTGTCTGACCTGTGTTAAACTTTTACATGACATGTCATTCTCAGTAAAGAAAACGGAATCTCTAAAGTTGTTGTCTTTGAAAGTGTATCTCTGGGCATGAGGAGGTATGTTGCCAATTATCCAAGTCTAAATAATCTGAATAACTAGTCTGTCTATCAAATAAAAATGATATTCATGGGAAAAGCTGCTGGTTCAGTTCAAAACTCAACCATATAGGTGTTGGGGTTTTTTTTCACTTTTTTTTTTATAACAGAAAGACTATTTGAACTTCCCATCTCATAATATAGATTGTTAAAAAGACATGTACTCAAGAGGAAAATGTCTACCAGTGCAGTTGGTGATACTGCCTTGATTTTTGCTTATATGTCAGCAGTTTTACCTACCATTGCTTTTGCACTCTCACTGCAAATGTTAAAACAGTGAGGGGGAAAACAAGCAAAATTTAGGATAAATTTACTACCCATTGGGAGTATCTCAGGAATCACCAAGCCTCCACAGACAACATTTTGATAACAACTATGTTCCTCTGTTAATATAAAATTATAATGTTAACACATTGGCTTCAGGGCAGCAGACAGAAACAAGGAGACAACAAAGGGGAATCTATTTTTTAAATATAAATTTCTACCTTGTATTTTTCCCTGAGTATTATCTACTTTAAAAAATTACAGTAAACTAATTGATAAAAGAGCCTTAGTTCCCAAAGGCATGAATAACAATTGATCACTTCAGATAATTTCAAAAGACACATTTATTCTCTTACAGTTCTAGAGGCTCTAAGTCTGAAATCTAGATATTAGCAAGACCACCTCCATCCCCACTCTCAAAGCTCTAGGGAAGAATCCTTTCCTGCCTCTTCTTAGCTTCTGGCAGTTCCCAACAGCCCTTGTGCTTTGGCTTTTAGTGACATCACTTCAAACTCAGCCTCCATCTACATATGGAGTTCTCTCTGTGTGTCTTGTCTGTGCATCCTCCTCTCATAAAAACACAAACCATCTGATTTGGGGCCAACCCTATTCCAGAATGAATTCATCTTAAATTGATTACATTTGCAAAGTCCATTTTTCCAAATAAGATCACATTCATAGTCACTGGGGGTTAGGATTTGAACATATATTTTGGGGGGATAAAAAATGAGACATGAGTTGTTGTTGATTTGCTATTACAATGTGGCATAATGGGTTTAATTGTGTCCCTTAAACGGACACTAACACATAATAATAATGAATTAATAGCAACTCATGCTCCTCATTGATGTTTAAGGAAATATTAGGCAAGACATTTTACTTTTTATATCAGCTTGAGGTATAATTATGTATAATAAATTGCACATATTTACAGTGTAAATGTTAAATTTAACACAAACACACACACACACACACACACTAGTGGCCTGGTCCACAAAATCCATGCGCATTAAGAGGGAATTAATTAGGGGAAATATTTTAATATTGCTATTTGCCCTTTCTCTGTAATAGAAGTGTCAAGAGAAGAAAGAAAATTAGTAAATTGTATATGAAAATCTCCCTCCTGCCAGAATCAACTCCCAGCCCACCCGTGAGCACCTCAAAATTGAATGAGACCCAGACTTGGCCGGACCTACCCTTGTCAAGCTCCGACTAGAGGAGTGGTTTGGGGGACACAGCCTCAGGTCCCCTGAGCCAGTGCTGGGGTGAGGGATGCAGCCTGGGTTCCCCCATCAAGCCCTGCCAAGTAGGGGGTGCAACCTCAGGTCCATACTGATTATTCATTAAGGTTCATTAGGGGAACTCAGCCTCTGCTGTGGGCACAGCCATCTTTGTGATGGTGTGATAGTCAATTTGTATATTCCCTCTTTATTAGATAGGATATAGAATAATGAATTAATAGCAACTAATAGAAATGTTTACTATCTCAAATATGGTGATAATTTCATGAATATGTATATTCATGAAAGTAAAATGTCTTGCCTTATGCTTCCTGGAAGATCAATGTGGAGCATGAGTTGCTATTAATTCATTGTTATTATGTGTTATTGTCAGTTTAAGGGACACAATTAAACCCATCATGAAATTATTACCACAATGGAGATAGTAAACATATCCATCACCCTAATAAATTTCCAGGTGCTCCTTTGTAACCCTTCCTTTTTGTTCCTCCCCATCCCCACCTCATGTCCTCAGGAGACCACTGATTTTCTTTCTATCACTATGATTGGTTCTCTTTTTATCAGGTTTTATATGTGCGGTGGAATCACACAGTATGTAATTTTTTTTTTGACTGGTTTCTTTCACTCAGCATAATTACATTGTGACTCATCTATGTTGTCAGATGGGTCAATGATTCCTTTCTTTTAATTGCTAAATACTATTCCATTGTATGGTTGTAGCACTGTTTATGTATTGACCTACTGATAGAAACTTGGATTGTTTCCAGATTTGGTAAAAATAAAGCTAATAAAGAACTTCTAAATCTTCCAAGTGCAAGAAATTTACTTTTACTATGTGCTATATATTTTATTTGTTCATGAACTAACAAAGTACTTGTTGTAAGTAAATCTAAGCTCTTCTGTTTTTCAGGAAGTGGATTCCACTGGCATCAATGTTGGGAAAACATTTCAGGAAGAAAGATATGTGATAAATTAAGGACCAAAAAATCAGTCATAAATTTTCTACTCTGTAATCACACTCTTAGACATTTAACCTAAAAGATTAATTTTTTATTTTATGTTTTTTCACATATTCCTTAGTTTTTGTTTACAGTTGCATAGTATACCATTGTGTGAATGTATCATAGTTGATGCAACCAATCATCTCTCAGTGTTTTTCTGCAGTATTTTTTAATTACAAACAGTGATGTACCTTATTTATATGTATTTTTATACTGGGTGAAGGTGTATTTTCAAGGTAAACTTTATTTCTATTTTTTTCCTTTTTAACTTTAATTTATTGGGATGACATTGGTTAATAAAAGCATACAGGTTTCAAGTGTCCATCCTCATAATACATCATTTTCATACTGCATTGTTCATTATCCAAAAAGTGGGGCACTGTGGAAAACAGTTTAGAGTTTCCTCAAAAAATTGAAAATAGAACTGCTTTATGAGCCAGTGATTCCATTTCTGGAATATATTCAAAGAAACACAAAACACTAATTTGAAATATATATGCACCTCTATATTCCTTGTAGCATTATTTACAATAGCCAAGATTTGGAAGCAGCCCAAAGACCCATAAGTAGATGAGTGGATAAAAAGTTTGAGATACATTTACACAATGGAATACTACTTGACCATAAAAAAGAAGGACATTTTACTTTTTGCAAAAACTTGGATGGACCTGGAGAGTATTATGCTAGGTAAAATAAGCCAGTTACAGGAAGGCATATACCATATGATTTCACTTGTATGTGGAATCTAATTAACATAATAAACTGATGAACAAAATAAAAACTGACTCATAGATACAGAGAACAGGCCTACAGCTATCAGGGGGTAGGGAATTGGGGGACTGGGTGAAAAAGGTAAAGGGAGTAAGCAAATAAAACAAAACCCTCATAGACACAGAAAACCATATGGTGATTGCTAGAGGAAAAAGGGGATGGGAGAGTGAAAGAGGACAAAGGTGTGGTAAATGGTAGTGAAAAGAAACTTGACTAAAAGATTAATTTTTTAAGTAAAAGGAAAGGTAAGTTGGTGAAGATTTATAGAGACCTCTCTAGAATAGTTAAACTTTGGAAACAACCTAAAAATATAATAATGAAATATTGAAACAACATGAGACAGAGTTATAGATATGGCATTTAGTTATAAAAAGCACAATATGAAATGATGTATACATTATTATTACAACCATATAAAATTTAGATATGTATGTGAACAAGGGAATTGAAAATTTGTTAATATTATGCATGATCCACAGTTACGAATTATTAATGATATTTTACTGTATTTTTATATAAAATGTATATGATAATAAACATCAGGAGTAAACAGTTGACTGCTCTAAAGTCACTGAACTCATAGGCTTCTTCTCCATGGTTATATGCAAATATGTATGTATCCATCTGATCCATTCTCTATCATAAATGAAGTAAATTAGGATATTGTCAGAAGGCCAGTCTAATCTAATATATGTATAAGCCTCTAGGTTCTGTATATATATTTATTAGACAGAACCTAGAAGCTGTTATGAGAAAGTCCATTCTGGAAATCTTTCAACTCAAAAGTATATACATATAAATGAAAAATATCAAGTAGAGGTTTAACACCTACTGGTGAGTATTTGAATTGATGCAATCACTTTAGAAAATTACTTGGCATTATTTAATAAAGCATAGCATACTGCATACCCTATGATGATAAATCTAGGTGTATACCCAACAGAAATCTACATATTTGCTCAGCAAAGGCATGTACTAGAATGTTGATAGCAACATTATTTGTAATAGCCCAAAACTACCCAAATTCTCATCAACAGAAAATGAATAAATAAGTTGTAGTAGAGACATATAATATAATCTTATACAACAATTAGGATATACAACCTACAATCACACATATTCATATAGCTGAATGTCAGAAATGTTGAGAGAACTAAGCCAGATGCAAAAGAGTGATAGTATTTGTCTTTAAACATAAGAGACACTGAAAGGAGCATCAAGAGGCTACTAGGGCCCTGACCAGGTAGCTCAGTTGGTTAGAGTATTGTCCCTATATACCAAAGTTGCAGATTTGATCCTGGGTCAGGGTACATATAAGAAACAACCAATGGATGGATTAATTACCAACTTAATTACAAATGGAGCAACAAATCAATGTCTCTCTCGCTATTTCTCAAAAATCAATCAATAAAAATGCCATAGATTTCTTGGCATTAATTTTGTATCCCGATACATGACAGTTTTACATCTTCTTTTCAAAATTGGGACCTTTTATTTCTATTTCTTGTCTAATTGCTATGGGCTAGCACAGTAGACAATGTGCTGGCCATTGGACAGGAGTGGTGAGAGTGGCATCCCTGTCTTGGTCCTGTTCTTAGGGGAAATGGTTTTAATTTTTGCCCATCGAGTATGATGTTGGCTGTGGGTTTGTCATATGAGGCTTTTATTATGTTGAGGTCTGATCCCTCTATTCCCATTTTTCTGAGTGTTTTTATCAAGAAAGGGTGTTGGATTTTGTCAAATGTGTTTTCTGCATCAATTAATATGACTATGTGATTTTTATTTCTCACTTTGTTTATGTGATGTATCACATTTATTGATTTGCAGATATTGTACCATCCTTGAATCCCCAGCGAAAATCGCTGGGGATTTTCCCTGGGGATGGTTTGATCTCCAACATTTAGTACAGGGAACTCATACAACTTAACAAAAGAAATATGAACAACCCAATTAAAAAATGGGCAATGAATCTAAATAGACACTTTTTGAAAGAGGACATAAGGAAGGCCAAGAGACATATGAAAACATGCTCAAAGTCATTAATCAACAGAGATGCAAATCAAAACAGCAATGTGGTACCATTTCACACCTGTCAGAATGGCTGTCATAAACAAATCAACAAATGACAAGTGCTGGCAAGGACGCGGAGAAAAAGGAACCCTCGTATACTGCTGGTGGGAATAGAGACTGGTGTAGCCACTGTGGAGAACAGTATGGAGTTTCCTCAAAAAACCAAAAATAGAACTCCCATTTGACCTAGTGAGCCCACTTCTAGGAATATATCCCAAGAAACTAGAAACACCAATTAGAAAGGATATATCCATCCCTATGGTCATAGCAGCACAATTCACAATAGCTAAGATTTGGAAGCAGCCTAAGTGACCATTAGAAGATGAATGGATTTAAAAACTGTGGTATATCTGCACAATGGAATACTATCCTGCTATAAAAAAAGAAGGAATTCTTACCATTTGCAACAGCATAGATGGAATTGGAGAGCATTATGCTAAGCAAAATAAGCCAGGCAGAGTAAGATAAATATCACATGATCTCACTCATTTGTGGAATATAATGAACATAAACTGATGAACAAAACAGATCCAGAGACAGAGAAGCATCAATCAGACTGTCAAACCTCAGAGGGAAGGTAGGGGAAGGTGGGGGTAAGGAGGAGAGATCAACCAAAGGACTTGTATGCATGTATATAAGCATAACCAATGGACACAGACACCAGGGGCATGAGGGCATGAGGGGGTTTGGGGGGACAATGGGGCGATAAAGAAATATATGTACTACCTTAATCAATAAAGAAAAAAAGAAATTTAAAAAGACTCTAAAATTTTTGACATATTAAAAAAATCAATCAATAACAAAGATACTTCTGGGGTGCTTATATTGTTTATTGGTCCAAATGCTGGTTATATGTGTTTAGCTTATAGAAATTCATCAAGCTGTACACTTATGCATTCTTTTCTCTAATATATATTGCACTATAATAAAAGTTTTTTTTAAGTTTGTAATCACTATCAACTTAAAGACTATTACTAAGAACTTTCTTTTTATGTAGATACTGAGAAGTTTGCAGTTTATATAGTGTTTTGAATTTACAATGAACTAACATGTTGGGGTTATATATAGCATGGTGCATCGGGGGAACTTTGTAGCCAGCCAGAAATGGTTATTGCTACCTACAGAGCTGAAAGCGCTCCATAAATTTTGTTTCCTCTATTGCACATTGTCTGATGATTGGCAAAGAAATGAAATATGGAATCAAGAAAGCCAGAATGCTCTCTGTGAGAATAAAATGTGCTGCCAATATGGCACACAGCTGAACCTCTATCCAAACTTATATGAAGTTGATGAGAAGTCTAAGCTGCTACATGCCTTGAAGAGCTACTGTGCATCCCTTTGTCAGAAGCACCTTTAGAAAATATGTTTCCACTAAGATCGTCAAGGGAGAGAAGGAAAATTCTTTTCCAACCAAGGAATGAAAGGAGGGAAGAGTATCAGCTTTTCATTTGTTAAAGATCATCTCCAGGAAACAGAGGAGAAATTGTAGATCTATCTGAAGGAGTTTTATTTTCCTTTTGTTTTCACATAATGCCCAAGAACTGTTGAGATAGCAAAATTTCTATTAAGAATTCCAACTATCCTGCTTTTTAATCTTACAATTTCTGTTAATAATACAAGGACCATAGCAAGTTGGTGAACAATTTTATCATTTCTTCTATATGCCTTTACAAGTGAAAAATAGAATCTGGAAAAATTGGGAGTAAAGTGAATGCCAGTAATGGGGAATAGTTAAATATATCATGGAATGTCAAAGAGAATCATACAGCCATAAAAAGATAATAAATTAACTCCCAGAATCAAGATTATGCTCTCTTAACATCATTTCCCAAATGAAGGGAGCATTCCTTCTTAAAGAAATAATTCAATCTAAGTCTGGTGTAAAAAATGTACTGAGTAAGTCAAGTGTGTCTTATTGTGCCAGAAAGCAGGTGGAACTATTGGGATTTTGTCAAAAGAAGACAAATTTCTAGGAGGTTTCCATTGGCCAAGGATGGGACCTTTTAGACGTCAAATCACACAATGACCTCAATAAAATAAAACATAGATATAAAAATCTATGAGTCCAAAAATACAATTGATCATTACTGGGTGCTATTACATCACCAACTCATTATTCATTAAGTTGACCAAAAAAAAAGAATCAAGCCTTCATTCTGCCTTTCCTATACAAACTGCTTTTCAAATTGCCATTGATGGTCAAGGGAGAGCTCTTAATAGAAAAATTCTAGCTAATAAATGCAGAGTGATTAATAAATCAATAGAATCATCATTTTTCAACTTTGAGTGAAATAATCAATGTAGGTAATGTTCAATACCGAATGCTAAACCCTTAGGCAGACGTTGATAGAGAAGCGTATATTGAGGAAATGAAGCTGACCACACCTCAACCCGCTGATCAGTCTCACTGTCACTGAGAGTGGGCAAACTAGCATCCTACTTCCCCCAAGGCGATGCAAGAGGAAATACACAATAGCAGCTAGTAAATATTCTTGCTAAAAGAATCGAACCTGAATCTAGCCAATCTTATATATTCAACTGAGTATGTAAAGAAAACACAGGGTAGATAATGTGTTAAATGACACCATAAGTATACAATAAGCCAAATCTAGAAGGTAGGAAATTCTACAAGGAAAATAACCTAGTTTCTTTAATAAATGGAGACATTTAAAAGGCATTCAAATCTGTAATTTTAAAAGGGACTTATAAGACTTATCAGGAAAATATGATGTTTGGCATCTGAATCATCATAAAACAAACCAACCATAAAAAAGACATTTCTGAGGCAATCAATGGAATTTGACTATGGACAAGATATTACATGATTTTAAAGAACTATTATACATTTTGTTTGAAGTGATAATGCCATTACAGTTATGTTTGTTAAAATCTCTATCTGTTAATGACACATAATGAAGTGTTTACTGAATAAAAATAATATGCGATCTGGAGTTTGCTTTAACATATTCCAACAAAATACCTTACTGGAAAATAAAGGTAAGAGTTGCATGAGCACGCCACCAATGGGTAAAGGGGGCATTTTTACAAAACCAGTGTTTCCCCCCCCTTCCCATCTCCATTTTACGTCTATCAAAATATACCACTGGTCATTTAGTTAAAAAAATCAAATGCTTGTACACATATATTAGTTATTTAATGTACAATAAAAATTGGAAAGGGGAAAATGAAATAGGTATAGAGAAAACTATACTGGGTGGGTTTGTGAAACCAAATGGTGGTTTTCTAACTGAGAATGTCTTCTTGATCTGGAGCAGTGGTCGGCAAACTCACTAATCAACAGAGCCAAATATCAACAGTACAAGGATTGAAATTTCTTTTGAGAGCCGAAAATTGACTTCTGCACATGGGCCACGAAGTTTCAATCACACTGTACATGCTCATCCGCACGTGATATTTTGTGGAAGAGCCAACACTCGAGGGGCCAAAGAGCCGCATGTGGCTCGCAAGCCGCAGTTTGCCGACCCTGGTCTGGAGGAACAGAGTTCTGAGTAAGTAGCAAGTTTCCCTTTTAGTAGACACCTGCTGTCTGCTGCTGGAACACACCAGCGGGATCTCATCCTCATTTCCAGCTGCGCAGGTGTGTCTATGTCAGTGATTGGCTGCCCGTCAAATCAGAATCTGGCCTGCCTCATCGACAAACCCTGCCCTTCCCAATAGGCTTTCATTAGTTTGCTAAGTGCCGCATGCCTCTTCATCTTCAACTGCACCAGGAACCATCCTGCCCGCCGCCTTCAAATTACTCTGATCGTTGTTCTCAGTCTTGACTCCTTCCTTGGGCTTTTCATAGACAAGCACTCAGTCTCATCGGTTGCCATTTCACAACTTCACAAGAGAGGTGCCAGGTCTTCACATTCCACTGGAGAATTTTAATGCTTTTCATTTATCATTGTAAAAACAAGGACAGTTTCATAACTTTTTTTAACATAGCCATTGCATGTAGGTTGGGATAAATTATTCTAAAAGAAATGAATTCTAGATAGTTTTTCTTCAAGTCAATCGCCTTGTTATTTAAATAAACATTTTGTTTAAAAATACTCCATTTTGTAGATGTACCATAGAGAACTATGGTACATCTGCACAATGGAATACTATTCTGTCATAAAAAAGAAGAGATTCTTACCATTTGTGGCAACTTGGATGGAACTGGAGAGCATTATGCTAAGTGAAATAAACCAGTCAATAAAAGAAAAATACCACATGATCTCACTCATTTGTGGATAATAAAGAACATTATGAATTGATGAACAAAAAGATAGATATAGAGGCAGTAAAGCACCAAACAGATTGTCAAATTACAGCGGGAAGGTTATGGAGAGGTGGGGAAGATAAGAGATCAACCGAAGGACTTGTATACATGCATATAAGCATATCCAATGGACACAAGACACTGGGGGGTGAGGGAATGTATGGGAGTGCGGTGGGAGGGGGGGGGGCAATGGGAAGATATGTACACATGTAATACCTTAATAAAAAATGGAAAAAATACTCCAGCAAAAAAATAGATGAAAACTTTAAAAAGTCAGGTGGAATAGATGAAAGAAGATTGACAAAATGCCTGTAATTGTTAAAGACAGGTGATGGGTAATAATGATTCATCATATTACTTTTTTCAGCTTTGTATATGTTTTCAATATTTCATTTTTAATTTAAAAATAATAAAAGAATAAATCAGAGTTCTGCCAGTTGATCTGGAGCAATTCCATGATTTCTTATTGAGTGAAAAAAAAGCAAGATTAAGTAAAGTATACACTGAATAAGAGTAATAACATGAATGCAGTTTTATAAAACAATGATCTGTTTTTGTGAAATACACACACACATACATATATCATATGTACCTGTATAACACATATCATATATGTATGTTTACACATGACTTTATGAGCACTGAGAATTATTTTATTTTATTTTTTTTTTTATTTTATTTTTTTTTTTTTTATTTTTTTTTTAAATTTTCTTTTTTATTGTTCAGTTTATTAATTACATTGTTTCCCCTTTTTTATCCCCCTATATCTTCCCTCCACCCTGTACCTATCCCACCCTCACCTCCCCCTCCCCAATGTCCTCTCCCATTGTTGCAAGATTTTTGTCCAATCTCTTGCTGTACTTCCAACAACCCTTTTCTCCCCAAGAATTGTCAGTCCATTCCCTCTCTATGTCCATGTTTCTGTTATATTCACCAGTTTATCTTGTTCATCAGCCTATCAGTTCACTTGATTTTTATGTTCATTTGTTGATAGATGTGTATTTGTTGTTCATAATTTATATTTTTACCTTTTTCTTCTTCCTCATCTTAAAGAATATCTTTCAGCATTTCATATAATACTGGTTTGGTGGTGATGAACTCCTTTAGTTTTTTCTTATCTGCGAAGCACTTTATCTGATCCTCAATTCTGAATGATAGCTTTGCTGGATAGAGTAATCTTGGTTGTAGATTCTTGCTCTTCATTATTTTGAATATTTCTTGCCACTCGCGTCTGGCCTGCATCGTTTCTGTTGAGAAATCCGCTGACAATCGTATGGGTGCTCCCCTGTAGGTAACCAACTGTTTTTCTCTTGCTGCTTTTAATATTCTCTCTTTATCTTTTGCTCTTGGCATTTTAATTATGATATGTCTTGGTGTGGTCCTCTTTAGATTCCTATATTTTGGAGTTCTGTGTACTTCTTGGGCTTTTAAGTCAGTTTCTTTCACCAGGTGGGGAAAGTTTTCAGTCACTATTTCTTCAAGTAGGTTTTCATTAACTTGCTCTCTCTCTTTTTCTGGGACCCCAATAATTCGGATGTTGGCTTGCTTGAGGTTGTCCCAGAGGCCCCTTACACTATCTTCAATTATCTGAATTCTTTTTGTTTCTTGCTTTTCCAGCTGAGTGGATTTTGCTTCTTTGTATTTCAAATCTTTGACTTGGTTCTTGTGGCCCTCTGAACTGCTTTTAGGACTTTGTGTAATATTTTTTATTTCAGTCTGTGTATGCTTGATTTCTAGTTGGTCCTTTTTTTTATCTGTGAGGGTCTGGTTCGTATCCTCAGATGTCTTGTTAATTTCCCTGAGGGTCTCATTCATCTCCTTGTAATTCTCATTCATTTGCTGGTTGGTCTTGATTATTTCCTGGTAATTCTCATTAAGTTGATCGGCCTTTTGTAGGAGCCTCTTGAAAAGCCTTATAACCGTGGTTTTGAACTCTATGTCTTGTCGTCTTTTCTCCTCCATTTCTTTCACACCTGATTTCTTTCCATGTCTCTGCATGGTGGCTGCTTTATGTGGCGGCTATCCTCAAAGGGACAGTGGCTCAGCCTCCCCAGTTACTTGAGGTGGGTACTCTTACTGCAATCCTTTATGGGTTGTATTCAGTGTTTTTGAATTTAAACCCCGCTTTTTGTTGTTAGCCCTAGGAGGGTTTGACCTCCAGGCCAATTGGCTGTGAAGCTCAGCTGTGCTCAGGTTGGATGGGCGGAGTCTCTGGGCTACGCCTTGGCCCAGAAGCGGCGGCGGCGCGGCTTCCGCCGCGGCGGGGCGGCGGCTGCTGGGTCCTATGCAACGCTCGCGGGCTCGGGTCTGTGCTGGGTGGGGATGGCTGCAGACTCTTCCAAGAGAAAGCCGCTAGTCTCTTCCCCTTGCCAGACAACTCTGCCTTTCCCCAAATGTGCCTGCACACCAAAAGTCTAGCCCAGGGCTGTAAAATAGATGGTTTCTGGAACCAGGAGACAAGTTTCCAGGGGACAAGTCGCGGGTTTGCTGTCCCTTGGGACTAGTAGCTTCTGCCGCGCCCCCCGGACCTCGGACCTCGCCGGTTCTGGGGAATCTGTGTAGGGAGACTTCTCGTACCCCGGATCTCGGTCCTCGCCCGGCTCGGGAAATCTGGGCCCCGTCGGAGAAATCCAGCCGGTCCCTGCTCCAGCCCCAGCCCGCGCGCGCGACCAGGGCGGCTCCTAACCTGTTTCAATCTGCGCTCCCGCTGGTCCTGAGTCTGCGTCCCACCTTTGCTCCTATTAGTGGAGTTTTCATTCAGCCAGCTTTCTGGCGGTTCTGGGTGCTGTCTGTTCTGCTGTTATGTTGTAGTTCTTAAATCGTTGCGCGGGGCAGAACAATAGGTGTTTGCTTATGCCGCCATCTTGGTGTCCTCCTTCAGCACTGAGAATTATTTTAAAGGGCACATCCTAGATTATAAACATGGACTAGCTAGGGGTGGAGGGTGATATGGGTGGGGAAATAGTAGACAATTAAATAAAGAAAAAATATTTCACTTAAGAAAGTCATTTTGATATGACCCAATGTGTGGATTTACATGAAATAATATAAATGCATGCATTTCTACATGTATAAAGCAGATTGTTTTTAAGTTAAAAAGAAAGCAAAATTTGCTCACATTCATGAAATTCAGCTTTTGTCCTAGCAGTAGCCCTGGTAGCTACAGTAAAGTACTGCAAATCTGTACATTAGCTGAGAACGAACAAATCAGGAGCTTTGCGAAGCATCATGTCATGAGCTGAAGTGAGGCAAATAGAAATGGATGTGTGGTAGCATTTGGAATGGGACTGACTGCAGATCAATACTTCAAAAATGCACTGAAACACTCCCCACTGTACTGTAGTCATGGATTGCCAGGAAACAAAGTGAAATGTCAGCAGAGCATACAGCAGAGAATAACCATCTTTCTCAGAGCCCACATATCAGGCAGGATGTGCATTATTAGCACCAAGGAGTTGGAAAGCACTGACCCAGGAAGCCTTACCTTGCTTGGCCACATACCCATTGCAAGACCTTGGAGAAGAAACTTGACCTCTTGACCTCAATTTCTACACATGTAAAATTAGAATAAAAATAACTCCTCATCTATGATGATTAGACAAGATAACATACAACTACTTTACCGAGTGCTTTTGAAAGTAAAGTGCTACACATATAACATGCCAAAAAAGGTTGCTGACCCATCCCTCAAGCACATATGAACACATCACAACTCATATACACATTCATTTAGAGAAATACAGACTATTCTCATCTAAAAATGCTGTATATATGTAAGTACAACCGCAGTATAACTTTCCTCCCAAATTATTGATGAGAAAACCAAGGCTTAAGGATTTAAAAAGCTCATGGTCACATTGTGATGCTGTTGGGATATAGTAGAGATATATATTTCTAAAGTCACATTCATATTGATTAGTTATTATTTCTGATCTAGAAAGGGCTTTGTAATCTTTGAGCTGGAAATTTTCTAAAATCCAGTGCTATAGACTGAGTTATACCACCCTGCCCCCAATTTAAATGTTGAAGCCTTCAATGTGATGTTATTTGGAGATGAACCTTTGGGAGGTAACTGGGTTTAAATGAGGTCATCAGTAGGGAGCCCCCATGATGAGATTAGTGCCCTTGTAGAAGAGATACCAGAGATCTTATTCTTTCCCCACATGTGAAAACACAATGATAAACGTCTATTGCCTAAACCACTCAGTCTCTAGTATTTTGTTACACAACCCCAGCTGACCAAGACACCAAGTGAAGAGACTCTACTTTCTGTTTTTACAATATCCCACATCATAACACTCATGATGTTGTACCAATTTCTAGCTGTGTAACCTTGGGTAATATACTTTAAACTTCTCTGTGCTTTCATTTCCTTTTCCATACAATGGGGATAACAATGGAACCTATCTCATAAGACTTCATATCTTATTGTGGTGGTTAAATTATCTAATATAGTGACCTGGTGAATGAAATTCATGCATATTAAAGGGAATTAATTAGAGGAAATATTTTAATATTGCTATTTGCCTTTTCTCTATAATAGAAGTGTCAGAGATGAAATAAAATTAGTAAAATGTATATGAAAATATCCCTACTGTCAGAGCCTGGGGCACAACACAGGACCCAGGGTCAAGTCCCCACCTACCCACATGCGCTTTGAAATAGCAAGGTCTCCTGCCTCAGCTAGGCACCACACAGCCTCAGATCTCTGCTGATTGGTCATTATGTGTCACAGAGTGATGACCACTTGCATATTAGCCTTTTATTATTAAGATATGACCTCACTTAGAACAGTATCTGGCAAATAGTAAGAGGTATGAGAAGGTCTACGGCCATACCACCCTGAACGCGCCTGATCTCATCTGATCTCGGAAACTAAGCAGGTCGGACCTGGTTTGTACTTGGATGGGGGAAGGTATTGTTGTTGCTATTTTTGTTGTTGTTGTTGTTATCTGTCAATTTGGCTAAACTATAAACTCCATAAAGGCCTAGAGACCTTGACTGTCTTGCTCACAATAGTCACCTTAAGAATGGACATAGAGACACAGCACATAAATAAATATTTGCTAAATGAACAACTAGATACGAAAAAAGAGGATGATACAATGAGCAGGAAAATATTTTTAGGCAGTACATACTGCACCTATAAATAAAAACAAAAGCCATTTTCTCAGATATTTTAAGCAGAAATTTATAAGTTGCAATTTAATTGATTCAACACAAAGCCAGAAAGATGAGGAAAAGTAGTATAATGTTCTTCAAACAACTATCTTGTGCATAATAAAATAGCCACCTAAAAATTGTCAGGGGTGTGCTCTATCCTAAAGCCCATTAAATCTGCTTGAACAACCATGGTGCAAGCTTTGGTTTTTTCATTTAATTTTAATAAAATATTTTACTAGAGGAAGGTTTGGGGTGTAATAGCAATGAAGTGTTTCTACTGCTTAGGTGACATTTCATTTCATTTCTGGATACCTGTGGGAATGAATATACTTAATCCCAATGCCTGGGAATTGTGGTTGCTGGTTATTCAAAAATGAAATGTCATGTACAAAAACATATTTTTTATTGTTTAATTTCTAACAGTCTTCCCAGAAAATCATAATGACAAAGACAATCATTATTTCAGGATGGGGCATTAGATGCATTATAGAAAATGCACCTCATTTGGAATTTCAGTCCTATTCTTGACAAAAGATTAAAATATGAATTTTAAGATATCCGTCATTGCTTCCTGAACAAGAGTGATTATGAAGCTTTAATTTTGTTTAGCCTGAAATCAGAAAGCAAAGCCAACGATATATTGCACAGTCACAGCCACATCATCAGAACAAAAAAAATCATATCTCTAGACAAACCTTTTATAGCCTAAATAAATGTAGAAGACAATAAAAACATATGCAAGTTAGATTTAAAAGTGAGATGGTGATTTGTGGATCAAGGAAGCTGAAACAGAGAGCCTGTTCATTCTATTACCTGGACTACAGCTGATTGTTTTTCAATCTTATAGCATATCTCAAAACATCTGAGCCCCTAATTACCACTTTGAACTAAATTGTCTGGAGAAATTTAACAATATTGCCCTGCTCCTCTGAAGTACAAATAATTTGCTCAATAATTTAGTCTCCCCAAACTAAAGAGAGAAGAAAATTCTCTTCTGAACATTCCCACTAATCTTCAGGGAGACTGCCAAGAAAAAGCTTCCCAAATATTTCTGACATATGGTAAGTGTTTGTATTGAATAATACCCATGTGTTGTCTCTATTAGAACCCCTCACATCCATCTCTATAGAAAAAAAGGAAAGAATCAATATCTTTGACATCCTTGTATACATTTGTTTTGGGAAATCAAGTCTTATTGGAGAGAGAGTCAAGGAAGTTTATTTCTCCTGCTCTGAAATTCCATCACTAGAGGTTCTGTGCAGCAATTGTAATATAAATATCTGTATGTTCCGATGGTCTTAGGCTATCTTGATCATGACCCACAGGTTGAGAACTGCTGCTGTAGAGCCTAAGAATATACAGACATTTACATTATGATTCATTAACTGTAGCAAAATTACAGTTACGAAGTAACAATGAAAATAATTTTATGGTTGGGGTCACCACAACATGATGAACTGTATTAAGGGTCACAGCATTAGAAAGGTTGAGAACCACTGATCTATATGCTAATGATGCTCAAACTTATATCTCTGTTCCTAACTTGTGCTTAAGTTCCAGACTTTTTTTTTAATATATATATTTATTGATTTTTTTGCAGTATAACTTATATTTAATAGTAGTACATATGTTTTCTTTCCCCCCCTCATTATCCTCCCCCCAGACTCCCTTACCCCCGAGCACATGTCCCCAACCACCCCCCTTCCCGCCCCAGTGTATTTCATTCATTGGTTATGCTCATATGCATGCATACAAGTCCTTCGGTTGATCTCCCCCAGCATCCACCTCCCATCCACCCAAGCCATCCCCCTGTAGCTTGACAGCCTGTTCAATGCCTCCCTGCCTCTATATTAATCACTCTCCCCTGTTTCTTTTCTTCAAAAATATCTTGCCTCTGCATACTAGAAACAAATGTATAAGAGCAAAAAAAGTTTGAGTGTCAGTTTCAATGTCCAACTGTTGTGAGTCCCAGTTTCAGTGTCAAATAACTCTTTATGTGTACATGTTAGCAATGGTATCCAGATGGTGGACACATCGTTGCAATGCAAGATCCATCCTCTCTGGTTTGGTCCTGGGCCACCTGCAGCCATGCACAGCTGCCGACTGCTAGCATGGCAAGGTGTCGTCAGTGTCCCCCATCTCTGGACCATCCTCGTGACTGGAACAGATCCGTCAGTTCCTCACTGTCACAGGAACCCACATGGTCCTGGAGTTGTTCTCTGAAAACACACAAACACATTCTCGACCAATAGTTAGCAAAGGGATCCTCTCTGCAAAATAGACTTGGGATTCTTTTTATTTTTGCCTAAATGATTTTCCTTTGGCTTATTTTGACACCATGTGTGTTTTTTCATGGGTGTCCTGCAGTTGGCTTTACAAATGGAATTTACTTTTCTGGAGTAAGAATTTTCTAGATGTATTTTACTTACAGGATATTTTTCCTTACATGATATTACCCCACTGTACCCCCCCCCCTTTTTTGTTAATGGGGGCTTCTGGAAGTTCCAGACTTTTATACCAACTTCTTGCTTGTTTTATCCCTTAAGATGAACAATTGAATCTCAGACATAAGCATTTTTAATATAGAACTCTTGATTTTCTTCCTACTCACTTGCTCAAGCTCCCAGATAGGATTCATCCTTAATTATTTCTTTCCTTCTCCAGCAGCAATCATTAGACTGTCTTCCTAATCTATAATAATAAAAGCATAATATGCTAATTAGGCTGGATGTCCTTCTGGAAGTTCTTCTGTCCTTTCAGACGAAGCTGGGGCCAGGATGTCTGCCAGTGGCTGAAGGGAAGCCTGGGTCCTAGGTACAAGAGAAAAGCCAGTGCCAGCAGCTGGGGGAAGGATGGTCTATTCTTGCAAGAATTTCATGTATCGGGCCTCTAGTTAAGAATAAAGAACTAACGTGCAAATTAAAAATATTATTAACATACTGATCAGTGTCATGAAGACTGTGAAATAAGGGTGTTATGAAAGGGAAGGAGCAGTCAGGGAAATCACTTTTTAGGAAGGTTTCAATTCTGTTATTTGGATATCTGGATGGAGATGTCCATGCAAAGATCTAGGGACCAGTCATTCCATGACAAGGAACAGTTAGGACAATGACTGTCAGGCAAGAAAAAAAGACTGATTTTGAATGAAGTGGAATGTACCATAAGCTCTGGGTACAAAGTGAGATAAGAGTCAACTCATAGAATATTTTAAACCAAAATAAGGAGCTTGGAATTTATTTTATCTAAGTACAATAGCAAAATACTGGCAAACTTTAACCTGAGGAGTGACAAGATCTATTTCATTTTTAAAATATCTCTCAAGTTTCCAGGGAAACATGAACTAAATTCATTTAAATTCTTCTACCACCATCACCACCATACATAGATACTATTGCTTATATTGAAAACACTAAGAATCCCAAAACTACAATAATAATATATATATATGCACCCCTATGTTCATAGCAGTGCCCAAGTGCCCATCAGTAGATGAGTAAATAAAAAAGATGTGGTATAAAAAAAAAAAGATGTGGTATATTTACACAATGGAATACTATGCAGCTATAAAAAAGAGGGATCTCTTATCCTTTGAGACATCATCGATGCACTTGGACAGTATTATGCTAAGTAAAATAAGCCAGTTAGAGAAAGACAAATATCACATGATCTCGCTCATATATGGAATCTAATAAAAATTAAACTGATGAACAAAATAGATTGAGACATGAAAGAATGGACCAGACTGACGAATCTCAGGTGGAAGGGTTGGGGGGCAGGAAGAGATTAACCAATGAACTTATATGCATATATGCATAACCCATGGACACAGACAATAATTCAGTAAAGGCCATAAAGGGCGGGTGGGATCAGAGTGGAGAGGGTCAATGGAGGGAAAAAGAGACATCTGTAATACTTTCAACAATAAAGATAAATTTTAAAGAAAGAAAAAACACATGAATGCTGTATGGAAGCATAGAGCAATAATACAGAATACATAGTCAACTAGGAAGAAGGAAAGAAAGGATGGTGGGAGAAAAGGAAAGAATCAGAGAGCAAAGAATGGAGAAAAAAAACATAAGAAACCAGGATGAGGGAAAGAACTCAGAGAGTGGTAATTTTGACATCTGATGAGATGGTTCACAGGTGTCAATGTCAACCCTAGATGCTAAGGGCTTGGGGCTCTGTCTTGCAGGTAGGAAAAGAGATAAGGTTCTGGGGCAGTGTGAGGCAGGAAGCTGAAAATATGACTCTTGCATAGAGCCAAGTTTCTGAAAGAACTTCCGTGTCTGATAAAGAAGACAAAAAACAAAACAAAACAAAAAAAACCTCCTTCCACAATAGGGAATGGAATAAACAGAAAGTTTGCAGATTGCTGGGAATCTATGTGGAAAATGAGTTTAATTTTTCATAAAATTGAAATCCCACACAGATATGGTATCAGAAGCTATAATGCCCAATGAGTATAATAAATGCAAATTAAGAGATTATAAAAACTGCTTTAGCACTAGTGAGTCCCTGAAGCCCAAGCAATTACATACCAAACTGAGCTACAAAGAAGTACATGGCTTACATACAAAAACCAACCCCAGTTAAATAGGAGCTTACAGTAAAATATTATAAACCACATAAGAAATGAAACCACTTGAAAGAGAATCCGTAGAAACAGTCAGCAGTAGGTTTAAAACCACAAGTTCTAGAGTAGTTAATAAAAAAATTCCTGAAGAAGTTATAAAATAAGAACAGAAACTAAAAGAAAAGAGCTGGGCACTAGAAAAAGAAGAGAAGAAAAAATGAAAACAAAACACGTTTTAAAAATTATTATTCCAAAACAATTTTGAGAAAGATTGAAGTGGGAGGCCTCACATTTTTTACTTTAACACATATTACAAAGTAATCAAAATAGTATGGCACTGGCATAAAGACAAGACTAGAGAGCTTAAAAATAAACCCATGCATATGTGGTCAGATGATCTTTGACAGAGGTGTCAAGACTATACAATGAAGAAAGGACAGTCTCTTCAAAAAACGGTGTTGGTGAAATGGCATATCTGCATGCAAAAGAATAAAAGTGGACTCTTATATTACACCACACACACAATTAAACACAAAATAGATTACATACTTAAATATAAGACCTGAAACAATAAAACTCCTAGAAGAAAATACAAAGAAAATATTCATAACATTTGTGTTAACAATGATTTCTTGGATTTGGCAACAAAAGGAAAAATAGATGTGGGATTACATGAAACTAAAAAACTACACAGCAAAGTAAACAATCAACAGAGTAAAAAGGTAAGCCACAGTATGGGAGAAACTATTTGTAAACCATCTAACTGATAAGAATTTAATATACAAAATATTAATAAACATCCTCAATTCAATATCAGAAAACAAATAACATAATTTAAAAGTGGACAAAGGACTTAACTAGACACTTCTCCCAAGATGGCATATAATAACTACAGGCATATGAAAAGATATTCAACATTGCTAATCATTGATGAAATGCAAATCAAAGCCACAATGAGGTATATTTAAACCTGTTAAAATAGACATTCTTTAAAAAAAAAAGGACAAAATAACAGAAAATAGAAGCAGTGGCAAAGATGTTGAGAATTGGGAATCCTATGCACTCTTGGAAAAAAATGTAAATTGGTGCAGTCACTGTAAAAAACAGTATAGTGTCTCATCAAAATGTTAAAACAGGAGTACCATATGAACCAGCATATCAAAGTATCCAGAAATAGCATTTCTGGTATTTATTTAAAAAATAAAAGAAATCAGGATCTCAAGATATCTGCACTCTCTTGTTCACAGCAATACTATGCACAATGGCCCATAGGTAGAAACCACCTAAGTGTTCCAACAACAGATGAATGAATAACGAAAATGTGGTATATATCTACAGTGATATTTCCAAGGAAAGAAATCCTGTCATCTGCTACAACATGGATGAACCTTGAGGTCACAATGCTAAGTGAAATAAGCTGGTCACGGAAAGACATATACCACATAATTCCACTTATATGAGATATCTAAAATTTTCAAAATCCGAGAAGTGGAAAGTAGAATAGTGCCTGCTTCTGGAGAGAATAAATGGGGAGTTATTGTTCACTGAGAATAAAATTTCAGTTATGCAAGATAAAACAGTTATAGAGATCTGCTGTACAGTATTATGCCTGTAGTTAATGTCATGCACTTAAAATATTTGCTAAGAGGATAATTTTCATGTTATTTCGTGTGGGGTTTTTTTTAACACAAAAAATATATTAGGGACAAGTTTACATTTTAATAAATTATCTAAAAAATTATTCATTAAAAATTTAAAAGTTCAATGAGAAGGTTATAGCAGATGAGACCAACTCAAGAGAGAATTAGTAAACTACAAATATATTTGAGAAAATTACACAAAATGCAGCACTATCAACTACAAAGAAATGTAACTTATGTAGGAGGAATTAAGAAACATGAAGAATAGAAACATATATTTAACATACATCTCACAGAATTACAAGAAGTAGAGAATTGTGAAAAGGCCATAGTTAGGTCTTTATTTAAAAAGTAAAATATTTTTGGTCCAAATTTGAACACATGTCCAAACAAATTTAGACAGAATATTCCCCTAAGGTAGATACATGGCAATGGGAGATTATCACTGGGTTGCAAGATACAATGTTAGAAAAAGGGTATTGTGCTTTGGGTGTTTGGGGTAGAAAATGTGTGGTGTGGGATGAAAACCATTTATCCTTAGCCTTCCCACGCCTACTTTATTCTTTCTTTATGTAAGCCATTTCTGTTAACAGAGAGCCATCAGAATTGAAGGGGGCTCTCCCCACTCAGGTCTTGTCACACTCTCAAGAAAGAGTTCACTTAATACACCACTGACATTACTGGATAAATCCTCTAGACAAAAAGTGAGAAAAGAAATAGCAAATCTAAATGACTCACTAGATCAGATGGACCTAATTGACATCTTCATAACATTTCACCCCAAAGCCACGGAATATACGTTCTTCTCAAGTGCACATGGGACTTTCAAAAACAGACCACATACTGGGTCACAAACAAAGTCTACCCAAATTCAAAAAGATTGAAATCATGTCAAGCATTTTCTCAGACCACAATGGCATAATATTAGAAATAAACTACAATAAAAACATTCCAAAAAATTCAAACACTTGGAAGCTGAATAGCATGCTATTAAACAATGACTGGGTTATCAATGAGATCAAAGAAGAAATTAAAAGATTCTGGACACTAATGACAATAAAACACAACAATGCAATTGCTATGGGACACAATGAAAGCAGTCCTGAGAGGGAAGTTTATAGCTCTACAGGCCTATCTCAAAAAACAAGAAAAAATGGTAATAAATCATCTAACTGAACAACTCAAAGAATTAGAAACAGAGCAACAAAAAAAGCCCACAGTGAGCAAGAGGAAGGAAATAATAAAGATCAGAACAGAAATAAATGACATAGAGACCAAAAAACAATACAAAAAATCAATAAAACCAAGAGCTGGTTCTTTGAAAGGATAAACAAGATTGATGAACCTCTAGCCAGGCTCACCAAGAAGCAAAGAGAGAGGACTCAAATAAACAAAATCAGAAATGAAAGAGGTGAAATAACAACAGACTCCACAGAAATACAAAGTATTGTTAAAAAATACTATGAACAACTCTATTCTAACAAACTACACAACCTGGAGGAAATGGACACATTTCCTAGAAAAATACAACCTTCCAAAACTCACTCAGGAAGATTCTAAAAATCTCAATAGGCTGGTAACTGTGGCATAAATTGAAGCAATCATCAAAAAGCTTGCAGCAAACAAAAGTCCAGAGCCAGACAGATTCACAGGGGAGTTTTACCAAACATTCAAGAAAGAACGAAAACCTATCCTTCTCAGACTATTGCAAAAAATTCAAGAGGAAAGAGTACTTCCAAGCTCCTTCTATGAAGCCAGCATCACCCTAATACCAAAACCAGATAAAGATAACACAATGAAAGGGAATTACAGGCCAATATTCCTCATGGATATAGATGCCAAAATCCTCAACAAAATTCTAGCAAATAGAATCCAGCAGTACATCAAAAAGATCATACACCATGACCAAGTAGGATTTATCCTAGGAATGCAAGGATGGTACAATATCTGCAAATCAATAAATGTGATATATCACATAAACAAATTGAGAGATAGAAATCACATAGTCATGTCAATTGATGCAGAAAAAGCATTTGACAAAATCCAACACCCTTTCTTGATGAAAACTCTCAGCAAGGTGGGAATAGAGGGATCATACCACAACACAATAAAAGCCATATATGACAAACCCACAGCCAACACCATACTCAATGGGCAAAAACTACAACCATTTCCCCTAAGAACAGTAACAAGACAGGGATGCCCACTCTCACCACTCCTATTCAGTATAGTGCTGGAAGTGCTAGCCATTGTGATCAGACAAGAAGAAGAAATAAAAGGCATCCAAATTGGAAAAGAAGAAGTAAAACTGTCCTTATTTGCAGATGACATGATACTGTATATAGAAAACCTTAAAGACTCCAACAAAAAATTACTAGACTTAATAAATGAATTTGACAATGTAGCAGGATACAAAATTAGTGCCAAGAAATCTATGACATTTCTATACATCAATAATGAACTTACAGAAAGAGAGACTAAAAAATCAATCTCATTTACCATCGCACCAAAAAAATTAAGATAGCAGAATAAACTTAACCAAGGAGGTAAAACATCTATACATGGAAAACTACAGGACACTGAAAAAAGAGATAGAGGAAGACATAAACAGATGGAGGAACATACCATGTGCATGGATTGGGAGAATCAACATCATTAAAATGTCCATACTACCTAAAGCAATCTATAAATTCAGTGCACTCCCCATTAAAATACTAATGGCATATTTCACAGACATAGAACAAACATTCCAAAAATTTATCTGGAATAAAAAAAGACCCTGAATAGCTGCAGCAATACTGAAAAAGAAGAACAAAGTAGGTGGGATCTCAATACCAGATATCAAGATGTATTACAAAGCTACTGTTCTTAAAACAGCCTGGTACAGACATATAGATCAATGGAATAGAATAGAGAACCCAAAAATTAACCCAAACCACTATGGCCAATTAATATTCGACAAAGGAGGCATGAACATACAATGGAGTCAAGACAGTCTCTTCAACATATGGTGTTGGGAAAATTTGACAGATACATGCAAAAAAATGAATCTAGATCACCAACTTACAGCATTCACAAAAATAAACTCAAAATGGATAAATGACTTAAATATAAAGTGGGAAACCATAAAAATACTAGAGGAAGCCACAGGCAGCAAAATCTTGGACATATATCGAAGGAACTTCTTCACTGATACTGCTCCTAGGGCAATGGACACTAAAGAGAAAATAAACAAATGGGACTACAACAAAATAAAAAGCTTTTGCACAACAAAGGAAACCATTAATAAAACAACAGGAAACCTCACTGCATGGGAGAACATAGCTGCCCATGACATCAACGATAAGGGTTTAATCTCCAACATTTACAGGGAACTCATACAACTTAACAAAAAAAGGATAAATAACCCAATCAAAAAATGGGCAAACGATCTGAACAGACACTTTTTGAAAGAAGACATAGGAAGGCCAAGAGACATATGAAAACCTGCTCAAAGTCACTAATCATCGGAGAGATGCAAATCAAAACAACAATGCAGTACCATCTCACACCTGTCAGATTGGCTAACATCAACAAATCAATGAAAGACAGGTGTTGGCGAGGATGTGGAGAAAAAGGAACTGTTTTTGCACTGCTGGTGGGAATGAAGAATGGTGCAGGCACTGTGGAGAACAGTATGGAGCTTCCTTTAAAAACTAAAAATGGAAATCCCGTTTGACCCAGTGATCCCACTTCTAGGAATATATCCCAAGAAACTAGAAAGATGAATTAGAAAGGATATATGCACAGGTATGTTCATAGCAGCACAATTTACCATAGCTAAGATTTGGAATCAGCCTAAGCACCCATCAGCAGATGAGTGAATTAAAAAACTGTGGTATATCTACAGAATGGAATACTATGCTGCAGTAAAAAAGAAGCTCTTATCATTTGCAACAACATGGATGGAGCTGGAGAACATTATGCTAAGTGAAATTAGCCAGGCATAGAAAAATAAATATCACATGATCTCACTCATCTGTGGAATATAATGAACGGCATAGACGGATGAACGAGAATGGATCCAGAGACTAAGATGTCCAATGTCAAACCTCAAGGTAAGTGGGGGGTGGCAGGAGAAAGGGGAAAAGTCAATATATTTGAGCTCTTTAACTAAGGTAAGTAATTTGTTCTTTTACCTTCCTAACAAAGTTTATATAAAGTTATAAAAAATTGACAGCTAGTTTGAAATTGAATTGACATGGCCTAGAGCAAAGACTATCCTTATATGATATTATTCCACAATGTCCTTATAATTTTTGATATTTTGAAAAAGCATACTGTACAATTATCCCAAAGAAACTCAAAAACTAATTCTTTGAATGTTTGGCAGCAATTAAAAAAAAAAAAAGGACAGGAAAGGAATTAATTCTTTTCAGAAGGAATTAAGGCACTGGGAAGGCACTTGACATTCTATATTGGCCCCTCTTGCTGTTTTTGCCAAGAGGGACCCTCTTCTCACAATCCAAGTGCACACAGCTTTTGCCTGAGCTTTCAGTTCAAGTTGAGGGTGAAGCCTGTAGGTGGCTGGCATCATGGACCTGTCTCTCGCTCAATGGTGTGAGCTGGGACCTCCCTGGAAAAGAAACCTGAGTCCCCCAAGATATGTGATAAGTACAGGGACACCACAAGCAGGTGAGGGATCCCAAGGCAGGTGCTGTGCGTGGAGGCCACGGGGGCATAGAAGACTCAGGAGACAGAACTGAACCTCACATCATCCTTCTTGGCCCCAGGGGATGGCTGGTTAGCCAGACACAGGTAAGAGATCTCAGGGGAGGAACAACCTAAGACAGACACAGTTGCAAATGGCCATCAGGAGAGAACTTAAAGGTCAACAGAGGTGGGACACATACTCTCAACCCCCTAACCTTGCAGGGGCCTGAACTACCACCGCCTCTGAGGGATGTCTCCTTCCCCCACAGGCTGCTTTGCCTCCCATACCCAGCTCAGATTGGGACCCAGGTTACAGAGAGAGACTTGGCCAGCAACAGAAGCCCTATGTCTAAATTCAATGTAGCACCAGCAATGCTCAGGGCCTACTCAAGAATGCAAATAATCCTTTCCACTAATATTTAAAGGGTAAACTAAGATTATTGTTTGAGCATTAAATTTGACAGTAAAGTAGTAATCAAGTTCAGATTAATTTAAATTGGCCGATTGAAATAAGGGAATACCCAAGAAAATTTAAGTGTACTGGACAAAAAGCTGTTCTAAAATATTAACTAAAATTTCTATTAGTAGTTCATCTCATCATAAAGTTGCCTAACATGCAAAGAACCTAAGGCAGTAATACTTTTGTGCAAAAATTAAAATTTAAAGTTAACAAGACTGCAACATAAGATTTCCAAAAGCCTCCATTAATAAAAAAAAAAGGGGGGGTGATAGTAGGATAATATCATATAAGGAAAAACATCCTGTAAGTAAATTACACCTAGAAAATTCTTATTTCAGAAAATCAATATCCATTTGTAATACTAACAGCAGGACACCAATGAAAAACATACATGGTGTCAAAATAAGCCAAAGGAAAATCATTTGGGCAAAAATAAAAAGAATACCAAGTCAAATTTACAGAAAAGATTCCTTTATTAACTTTTGGTCAAGAATATGTTTGTATATTTTCAGAAAACAACTCCAGCACCATATGGATTCCTTCAACAGAGAGGAACTGACAGGTCTGTTCCAACCACAAAGACAGTCCAGAGATGCAAGACGCTGATGACACCTTACCATTCTAGCAGTCAGCAGCTGTATGTCACTTCAGGTTGCCCACGCCCAAACCAGAGAGTGTGGGACGTGGATCACCATCATTTTTCTACCATCCAGATATCATTGCTGACATGTACACATAAGGAACTATTTGACATTGAAACTTGGTCTCAGAACTGTTCAAACTGAGACTCAAACATTTTTTGTTCTTATGTTTATTTCTTGCATGCAGATGCAAGATTTTTTAAAGAAAAGAAATGGGGGAATATAGATACAGAGGCAAAGAAGCATTGAACAGACTCTCAAACTAAGTGGGAAGACAGAGGAATGTGGGGTGCGGGGGCTGTAAGAGATCAATCGAAGGACTTGTATGCATACATATAAGCATAACCAATAAATACAAGACACTGGGGGTAGGGGGCAGGCCAGGGCATGTGTTGGGGGTTAGGGGAGGCCAGGGGAAGGTCAGTGGGGAAAGGAAACATATATACTACTATATGTAATACTTTAAATAATATAATATATATATTTTTTTAAAAAAAGAGCCGAAACCGGTTTGGCTCAGTGGGTAGAGCGTCAGACTGTGGACTGAAAGGTCCCAGGTTCGATTCCGGTCAAGGGCATGTACCTTGGCTGTGGGCACATCCCCAGTAGGGGGCGTGCAAGAGGCAGCTGATCAATGTTTCTCTCTCATTGATGTTTCTGACTTTCTATCCCTCTCCCTTCCGCTCTGTAAAAAATAATCAATAAAAATATTTAAAAAAGAAAGAAAGAAAGAAAGAGTTCAGACAGTTTGTCCTGTTACTCAGCACAGTGACTGAGGCCAAACAACACGGTCCAAGAAGCCAACCTGTGGGCTGTGCCAGCCCCTCCACTGGGCTCCCCTGTCACCATTTGCTGTGCTACCTGAGCCCTGGCCAAGCATCTTCCCCTATCCAAAAGGTTGCAGGTTTGATCCCCATTCCTGGCACATATGAGAGGAGAGGGAAAACTACATAACCAGCCACCCAGAGAAGAGAGACCATGGGGAGACAAAGAAATAGCCCACATATAAAAGAAAAGCAGGCATAACTAGAAAAGGAAGTGAATGAAATGGAGGCAAGTAACCTGTCAGAGAAAGGATTCAGAGTAATTGTCATAAGGTGGCTGAACAGAATGGAAGACAAATTCAACAATATAAGTAAGAACCAAGATGAAATAAATAAGAATCAAGAAGAAATGAAAAAATGACATTGCTGCTCTAATATACTCAATAGAAAGTATCTAGAGTAGACTAGAAGAAACATATGAGCATCAGTGAGCTAGAAAACAAAGTAGGAAAAAATATCCAAGCAGAGCAGCTTCTAGAAAAAAAAATTAAAAAGCAGGATGAGAGCCTAAGGGAACTTTGGAACAACATGAAACAAAACAACATCTGCATAGTAGGGGTTTCAGAAGGAGAGGAAACTGAGCAAGGAATAGAAAACCTTTTTGAAGAAATAATGAAAGAAAACTTTCCTGATATAGGGAAGAAGAACCCCACACAAATCCAAGAAGCTCACAGAATCACAAGCAAAATGAAATCCAAAAGACTGATGCCAAAGTACATTATAATTAAATTAGCAAACACCAATGACAAAGTAAGAATCTTAAAAGTGGCCAGAGAGAGACAGAAAGTTACCAACAAAGGAACTTCCAATAGACTAGTGACTGATTTCTCAACAGAAACTCATCAGGCCAGAGGGAATGGAATGAAATATACTAAGTTATGTAAAGGAAGGATCTGAATCCAAGAATACTGTACCCAGCAAGGCTATCAATTGAAATTGAAGGTGAAATCAGAAGCTTCACAGAAAAAAAGAAGGAATAAGGGAATTTATTATCACCAAACCAGCAATGCAAGAAATACTGAAGGGTATGCTGGAAAAAAAAAAAAAAAAGGAAGTGAAGAAAAAACACAGGGGTAAAGAATAAAATGGCAACAAATAAGTAACTATCAATAATAACTTTAAATGTAAATGGATTAAATTCCCCAATCAAAAGACATAGGGTAACAGATTGGTAAGAAAACACAACCCATATATCTGCTGTCTACAAGAAACTCACTTCAGAAAAAACGACACACACAGACTGAGGGTGAAGAGATGGAAAAAGGTTTTTCAGGTGAATGCAAAAGAAAAAAAAGATTGGGGTAACAATATGTATATCTTACAAATTAGATCTCAAAGTGAAGGGCATAACAAGAGATAAGGAAGGCCACATCATAATACTAAAGGGAGCAATCCAATAAGAGGAAATAACTCTGATAAACATATATGCACCCAATAGAGGAGAACCCAAATACATAAAAAAATCATGATGGATATCAAGGGAGAGATTTACAGCAATACAATCATAGTAGAAGACTTTAATACCCCACTATCACCATTGGACAAACCCTCTAAACAAAAAAATCATCAAAGAAACATCAAAACTAAATGACTTACTAGACCAGATGGAATTTATTGACATCTTGAGAACATTTCACCCCAAAGCCACAGAATACACATTCTTCTCAAATGTACATGAGTCATTTTGAAAGACAGACCATATGTTGGGTTATAGGCAAAATCTCTTCAAATTCAAGAAGATATAAATCATATCAAGCATCTTCTTACATCACCATGGCATAAAACTGGAAATCAAGTACAATAAAAAAAAACAGTACAAAAAAATCAAACACATGGAGACTAAACAGCATGCTATTAAACAATGACTGAGTTACCATAGAGGTCAAGGAAGAAATAAAAAACATCATGGCAGTAAATGACAGTGAAAACACAACAATCCAAAATATATGGGACACGGCGAAAGCAGTCTTGAGAGGGAAGTTTATAGCTCTACAAGCCTACTGTAAAAAAAAAAAAAAAAAAAAAAAAAAAAAAAAAAAAAAACAACAAGAAACAATCGTAATAAATTACCTAACCCTACAACTCAAAGAGTTAGAACAAGAGCAACAAGAAAAGCCCAGAATGAGCAGAAGGAAGGCAATAATAAAGATAAGAGCAGAGCCGAGACCGGTTTGGTTCAGTGGATAGAGCGTCGGACTGCAGACTGAAGGGTCCCAGGTTTGATTCCGGCAAGGGCATGTACCTTGGCTGCGGGCACATCCCCAGTAGGGGGCGTGCAAGAGGCAGCTGATCGATGTCTCTCTCTCATCGATGTTTCTGACTTTATATCCCTCTCCTTTCCGCTCTGTAAAAAATCAATAAAATATATTTTTAAAAAAAATTTTTTTAAAAAAGATAAGAGCAGAAATAAATGACATAGATACAAAAAAAAAAAAAATTCAAAAGATCAGTGAAACCAAGAGCTGGTTCTTTGAAAGGATAAACAAGATTGATGAACCTCTAGCTAGGCTCACCAAGAAAGAAAGGGAGTGGACCAAATAAATAAAATCAGAAATGAAAGAGGTGAAATAACAACAGACCCAATCGAAATACAAAGGATTGTTAAAAAATACTATGAACAACTCTATTCCAACAAACTGGACAATCTAGAGGAAAGGGACATATTCCCAGAAAAATATAACCTTCCAAAACTCAATCAGGAAGAATATAAACATCTCAATAGACCAATAACTATGGAAGAAATTGAACCAGTCATCACAAAGCTTCCAAAAAACAAATGCCCACACCAGATGGCTTCACAGGGGAGTTTTAAAAAAAAAAATTAAGGAAGAATTAAAACCGATCCTCCTCAGACTATTTTAAAAAAAAATCAATAAGAAGGAACACTTCCAAGGTCCTTCTCTGAAGCCAGCATCACACTAATACCAAAACCAGATAAAGACAACACAGTGAAAGAGAATTACAGGCCAATATCCCTCATAAACATAGATGCAAAAATCCTCAACAAAATTCTAACAAATCTGATCCAGCAGTACATCAGAAAGATCATACACCATGACCAAGTAGGATTTATCCCAGAAATGATACAATATCTACAAATCAATAAATGTGATACTTCACATAAACAAATTGAGATAAAAATCACATAGTCTTATCAATTGACACAGAAAAGGCATTTGAGAAAATCCAATACCATTTCTTTTTTTTTCTTTAAATATAGTTTATTAATTTTTCACAGAGAGGAAGGGAGAGGGATAGAAAATCAGAAACATCGATGAGAAACATCGATCAGCTGCCTCTTGCACACCCCTTACTGGGTTTGTGCCCGCAACCAAGGTACATGCCCTTGACCGGAATGAAACCTGGAACCTTTTAGTCCACAGTCTGACACTCTATCCACTGAATCAAACTGGTTTCAACCAATACCATTTCTTGGTAAAAACTCTCAACAAGGCGGGAATAGAAGGATCATACCTCAACATAATAAAAGCTATATATGATAAACCCACAGTTAACATCATACTCAGTGGGCAAAAGCTAAAACCATTTTCCCTAAGAACAGGAACAAGAACAGGGATACCTACTCTCACCACTCCTGTTTAACATAGTACTGGAAGTATTAGCCATTGGAATTAGACAACAAGAAGAAATAAAAGGCATCCAAATTGGAAAAGAAGAAGTAAAGCTGTCCTTATTTGCAGATGACATGATATTGTACACAAAAACCTAATAGACTTAATAAATGAATTCAGCAATGTAGCAGGATACAAAATTAACGCCGAGAAATCTATGGCATTTCTGTACACCAATAGTGTACTTACAAAAAGAGGGACTAAAAAAGCAATCCCATTTACCATCACACCAAAAAATTAAGATACCTAGGAATAAACTTAACTAAGAAGATAAAAGACCTATTTGTGGAAAATTACAGGACACTGAAAAAAGAGATAGAGGAAGACATAAACAGATGGAAGAACATACCATGTTCATGGACTGGGAGAATCAACATCATTAAAATATCCATACTACCCAAAGCAATCTATAGATTCAATGCACTCCCCATTAAAATACCAATGGCATATCTCACAGACCTAGAAAGAACTCTCAAAAAATTCATCTGGAATAAAAAAAGACCCCGAAAAGCCAGAGCAATCCTGAGAAAGAATAATAAAGTAGGTGGGATCTCGACACCAGATTTCAAGCTGTATTACCAAGCCACTGTTCTCAAAACAGCCTAGTACTGGCACAAGAACAAACATATAGACCAATGGAATAAAATAGAGAATCCAGATATCGACCCAAACCACTATGCTCAATTAAAATTTGACAAAGAAGGCATGAACATACAATGGAGTCAAGACAGTCTCTTCAATAAATGGTGTTAGGAAAATTGGACAGATACATGCAAAAGGATGAAACTAGACCACCAACTTACACCATACATAAAAATAAACTCAAAGTAGATACAGGACTTAAACATAAGATGGGAAACCATAAAAATACTAGAGGAATACACAGGCAGCAAAATCTCAGACATATGCTATAGGAACTTGTTCACTGACACTGCTCCTAGGGCAATGGAAGTTAAAAAGAAAATAAATAATTGGGATTGCATCAAAATAAAAAGCTTTTTCACAGAAAAAAATCAACAAAACAACAACACTGTGTGAGAGAATATATTTGCACATGTTATCACTGATAAGTTTTAATTTCCAACATCTATGTGCAATTTATACCACTTAATAAAAGGAAGATAAATGATCCAATTTAAAAAAAAAAATGGCAATGGACCTAAATAGAACCTTTTCAAAAGAAGACAGAAGAAAAGCCAAAAGACATTAAAACACGTTCAAAATCACTAATTATCTGAGAGATGCAAATTAAAATAATGCGGTACCATCTCACACCTGTCAGAATGGCTATCATCATCAAATCTATAAATGACAGATGCGGAGAAAAAGGAACCCGCATGCACTGCTGGTGATAATCTAGACTGGTGCAGCCACTGTGTAGAACAGTATGGAGTTTTCTCAAAAAATTAAAAATGGAACCCCATTTGACCCAGTAATCCCACTCCTAGGGATATATCCCAAGAAACTAGAAACACCAATCAGAAAGGATATATGCACCCATATGGTCATAGCAGCATAATTTACAATAGCTAAGATTTGGAACAAGCCTAGGTGCCCATCAGCAAATGAGTGGATTAGAAAACAATGGTACATGTACACAATGGAATACTATGCTGCCATAAAAAAGAAGGAATTCTTACCATTTGCAGCAACCTGGATGGAACTGGAGAGCATTATGTTAAGTGAAATAGGCTAGTCAATGAAAGAAAAACACCATATGATCTCACTCATTTATGGATAATAAAGAGTGTTATAAACTGATGAACAAAAAGATAGATGCAGAGGCAGTAAAGCATCAAACAAACTGTCAAATTACAGCAGGATGGTTAGGGAGAGGTGGGGGAGATAAAAGATCAACAGAAGGACTTGTATACATGTATATAAGCATAACCAATGAATGCAAGACACAGGGGGGTGAGGGCATGTATGCGAGTGGGGTAGGGGGGGTAATGGGAAAATATGTACACATGAAATACCTTAATTTTTAAAAAGAGAAAAAAGAAATTTCAAAATAAAAAGAGTTCAAACAAGTGAAATAAAGCAGTATTTATTCAATACAAGCAAATTTAATTAGAATAAACTTGGTATCCCTTGGCTGCTTTCTCACTGGTTAGAGCATCAGCCCACAGACCAACTGGTTGCAAGTTTGATTCCCGATCCAGAGCATATATCTTGGTTGTAGGTTCCATCCTTGGTCCCCAGTGCATGCAGGAGGCAACCAATTGATGTGTCTCTCTCATATCAATGTTTTTCTCTTTCTCTCTCTCCCTCTTCTCTCTCTTCCACTCTTTCTGAAAACCAATGGAAAAAAAAATATCATTGGATGAGATTTGAAAACAAAAAAAAGAATACACTAGTCATAAAGCACAAGTGGGCAACATAGCTAGTCTGAGTGTCCTGCCAGTGGGGGCTTAAGGATTTTATATTGCCCCCGCCGCACGCCCGCCCCCCTCCCCCCCCCCCCCCCCCCCCCCCCCCCGCAAAGGTTTCAAGATTCCCCTGCTGGATAGATTAGATTTCAAGGTGTCTCTTTTACATTGTTGTGGCTTTTCACAGAATGTTCTCATAAATTCTGGGAACATCTGTTGTTTTTATCTTGAAAAATCCCAAGACTGCTGACTTCTTTTTTCAGTTGGTGAGATAAACTCCCTCTTTTTTTCTGTCTTCCCCTCCTCCTGCCCTAGCAGGTATTTGTCCTGCCTAGTATTCTCTGCCTCAGGTAATACCATCCAAATGTTTTTTGTTTTTTTGTTATTTGTTCCCCAGATTTCATTTGTCCTTGGGTTTAGCTGGCACAATTGGCATTAATGAGGTCTTTGTTCTCTATTTTCCCAGGCCAGGGTGATTTAAGCTATGTATTTCATGGTTAGCAAGTATCTTTGACTGGGGAAGTTAAGGTCTTATGATTCACAAACTAGCTATAAGCTACCCAAACTGTTTGGCTTTATTTAATTTTTCTGTCTCAGTTTCCCCATTCTGCTTGTCCAGGAATTTTCCTAGTTTATTACTATCCTGCCACATAGAAGAGAAAAACGTTCCTAAAACAAAAGCACACACTTCTGAGCACACACTATGAACTGGGCACCCTCCTGGGTAGTAGGAGTGATAAGACAAATGAGCCCTGATCACAGAGAATCCATGACAGGGGCTAAGAGGGGCTGATGTCTAGTGCAGAGCTCCTTCTATGTCTCCCTCCCTCACAAGCCCATAGCACTGTGAGCCAGGCATGACAATGATTGAAAGCTAAATAAAGTATTTAAACCTCCTCTCAGAGTTCATGATGAAAAAACAAAACAAAACAAAAAACTCCCTTATGTTGCCAGAGTCACTTTCCTGTGCTCTTTTGGCAGAGCACCTCAGTTGGAATAGCTTGGGTTCCCTGGGCTCTTTGTAAGGGTTGGTGTGGGTGGGTTTCTTAGCCTGATAATTGTGAAAAATTCTCTGCTCACAGCTAAAGGAAAAGCACGCTGTGTGCACAGGGTGGGAGCCAAATAACCAGGCACGGAGCATGCTGGAACCTGCAGCCAGAGAGCCCTGATGGCAGGGGGGGTCTGTTGAGAAATCAAAACAGGGCAGCAGGCACAATGGTTAGATGCAGTCTGCTGAAAATGAAAGAAGACACTGGAAAATAGAACAGCACTTCCAAACTACACTCTAGAAAAAAATGGGTTAAACAATCTACTTAAATTCTTTGTATCTGAGTGAAGCCCAAGTGAAAATCCAAGTAAGTCAGCTCAAAAGATTACTGTATCAGCATCTTACCTTCAGGGCTATCAAATGTAAGTTGTTCTTTTTTTCTAGAAATCTTGCCTTGAAAGCCACTATCAAAAGGGTGACCTTTTTTTTCTGATTTGCCTGGAGATAGTCTTCGTTTATACCTGTTGTCTGAGCTCCTATTTTTTTCAGTATTTATTCAAAAATCTTTAAGTCAAATATTATTTTATTGTGATGATGATGATGGTGATGATGATGATGATGATATGCATGGCATTAGAGTTAGCGAGGATGGACTTTAAATAGACTTCTATAGAGAATGGACGTGTGCTGCTGTAATGTGACTCTTATAGCTTCTTTCAGGACTGAAGGAAGGACTTGTCTCCCAGCTGCCAAGAAAGGTTTCTGGCAGGAAACCCCATCTGTTAACTCTCATCAGAATCACTTCAGATAAAGTGTCATCTCAACCATGCTACCACCTCTTCCCAGTGTACCTATGTCCAATAACTGGTATATGTGGAGACACAAAGGTCTGGCTCCCTTGCCAAGCTTCCGAGTTCCCTTTTGGCCTATGTTGAGGGTGCCTGAAAGGCCAGCTTCTCCTTCTGCACAGTCCTCCTCCTCCTTTTCCTTCTAGAGCTGGTGATCCCAAGAGCACTTCTTAAGAAACTCCTGCAAACTAATCTCCATCTCAGCAAGCCACAGCCTCTGATGCTCACCACTTTCTACATTGGACTGGTATATGAGACATGAATATTGCATTCTCACTCTGGTTAGATCAGAGGATGCCCAGAGATAACCTATCTCACTTTTCCTGATCTCACCTAGACATAACATGTTGTAGAAAATGTAATACCCAGAGAAGCAAGATGGCGGCATAGGTAAAACACCTATCTTGTCGTCATACTCAACAATTTTAATACTACAACTTAACGAAAGAACAAACACCTTCCAGAATCACCAGAAAGCTGGCCGAGTGAAAATTCCACAAATAAAAGTGAAGATAAGAAACTGTGACTCAGAGGAGCGGCGGCAGACAGCGTTGAAAGATTCGCGTGGAGAGAGGTTTAGAGCGCGCACCAGAGGAGAAGGCGGGCGGCTGAAAACCAGCCAGTTTTCTCTAATGGGGAGACAAAGACGTCCCACTGGACTGATTCTTCAGCTCTGGGCGAAGTCCAGGGAACCAACCCACTATCATACGGAGTGAAAACTGGACAGTGGGAGGGCACGCCGAAGCTCGGGTCCTGCCGGGTCTGCCAGCTTGTGGAGAAGGCAGCTTGCTCGAACAGCTCAGCTGCATGAAGGCGCAGAGAACGCTCTGCGACTCGCCCTCTCATTCGGAAAACCATCAGTCTGCTTTGTTTTACGACCCTGGGTGAGAGATTGGGCGTGCAGAGTCATTTGGGGAGAGTCTGAATTCCCCGTCAGCCGGTGGAGCTCCACAGCGGCTCTCTCTCAGAGGTGCTGGCAGCCATTGCCCCTGGAACAGAGTCCCTGGGGCCACATAGGGCGAAGCTAACACTGCCTGCTTGGCCCAGAGACCCCGCCCATCCAACATGAGCACAGCTGAGCTTCACAGACAATTGGCCTGGAGGTCAACCCCTCCAAGTGCTAACAACGATTAACCTGAGCTTAACTTCAGCAAGACTGTGCAACCCATATCCACCTCAGGTAACTGGGGAGGTTGAGCCACTATCCCTAGTAGGAAGTCTACCACACAAAGCTAATTGACCAACTCAGGGAAGCAGCCACCATGCAGAGACATGGAAAGAAATCAGATGTGAAAGAAATGGAGGAAAAAAAACGACTGGACATGGAATTCAAAACCACGGTTATAGGGCTTCTCAAGAGGCTCCAACAAAAGGTCGAGGCCTATAAGGAAATAAGTGAGACTGCAAAGGAAATGAATGAGTCCTACAAGGATATGAACGAGACCTGCAAGGAAATGATCAAGACCAACGTGGAAATGAAGGAGACCCTCAAGGATATAAAGGAGACTCTCAAGGTTGTGAAAAAGGACCAACCAGAAATTAAGCATACACTGACTGAAATAAAAAATATTATACAAAGACCTAAAAGTGCTCTGGAGCACCCCAAGAACCAAGTTAAAGATTTGAAATACAAAGAGGGAAAATCCACTCAGCGGAAAAAGCAAGAAACCAAAAGAATCCAAAAAATTGAAGAGAGTGTAAGGGGCCTCTGGGACAACCTCAAGCATACCAACATCCGAATTATAGGGGTACCAGAAAAAGAGAGAGAGCAAGACAATGAAAACCTATTTGAAGAAATAGTGACCGAAAACTTCCCATACCTGGTGAAAGAAATTGACTTAGGAGTCCAAGAAGTGCACCGAACCCCAATATATAGGAACCCTAAGAGGACCACACCAAGGCACATCATAATTAAAATGCCAAGAGCAAAAGACAAAGAGAGAATATTAAAAGCAGCAAGAGAGAAACAGTTAGTTACCTATAAGGGAGCACCCATACGATTGTCAGCGGATTTCTCAACAGAAACGATGCACGCCAGACGGGAGTGGCAAGAAATATTCAAAGTGATGAACAGCAAGAATCTACAACCAAGATTACTCTATCCAGCAAAGCAATCATTCAGAATTGAAGGCCAGATAAAGTGCTTTGCAGATAAGAAAAATCTAAAGGAGTTCATCACCACCAAACCAATATTATCTGAAATGCTGAAAGATATTCTTTAAGAAGAGGAAGAAGAAAAAGATAAAAGTGAAACTAGGAACAACAAATACACATCTATCAACAAATGAATCTAAAAATCAAGTGAATTAATAAGCTGATGAACAGGATAAACTGGTGAATGTAACAGAATCACGGACATAGAGAGGGAATGTACTGACAACTCTTGGGGAGAAAGGGGATGTGGGAAGTGAAGCAAGAGACTGGACAAAAATCATGCAACTATGGGAGAGGACAGTGGAGAGGGGTGAGGGCGGAGGGTGGGATGGGTACCAGGTGGAGGGGAACTATAGGGGGGAATAAAAGGGAACAATGTAATTAATAAACTGAACAATAAAGATTTTTTAAAAATGAGAAAGAAAAAAAAAGGAAGAACTTGCTGCCCAGCTATGGACCATACAGTAAACAAGACAGCCTCTGTCAGCTTTTTCAGGGTCTGCCTCAGCTGTAGAGATTGGCCCCACCAAATGTCATGCCCCTTCCTGGATAGCCCATACCTAGTGACTGAGTGAGATATGGGTGTAAAGAGCCAGCTACTTGGGCCGAATGCCCTAAAGGTCCCTGTTCCCAACCCCCACCCAACCACCACCGTACTTACATGGCTTTGTCTATGAAAATTTACTCCACAAAAATCCATTCATTTATCAACTATTTATGGAATCATTATTATGTGTTAGGCTTCATTCAAGGCACTGGGAATACAGTATTTAACAATATGAAGTCTCTCTAAACTCACTGAGTTTATATCAATAAATAAATAGTCTTTGAAACTCTTTATTGACCACACCAGTGCTCCCCTTTCTTTGAAATACCACAGACTTTGTCTTTGTGGTCACATCACTGTCAATATACCCAGCCAGCCTAGAAATAGGAAACTCATATCTGATATGTCACTCTCCAGCTACATTTAGGCACTTATAAAAGTACTCCTTTGTTATATCCTTGGAACTCCACATGTTCATTCGGTTTTCCCCGTCTCCACTCAACACTCTAGCTTAGAACTAGAACTGATGCGATCACCTCTAACTAGCTGCCCTCTCTCTCTCTCTCTCTCTCTCTCTCACCCTCCCTTCCTTAGATCCATCCTCCATGGATCACTCATGATTTATTTAAAACAAAAATCTAATCAGGTCCACCCCCTGCTCAAACCCTTCAAAGGTCCAAGCTACTTGATATGGCCCAGAGTCCCCCAGGATCAGTCTCCGTCTTACCTCATTGCTTTGCACAGTTCCTATGTCATATTTTTCCTAGGTTATCTTTGTGTATGTCCCTAATTTAAAATAGAATTCTTTCATGGCTGATTTTTACATCTTTGTAGTCTTCAGATCTAGCACGATGGCTGGGATATATTATCCCCTAATAAATTTTGAACTGAACTGGGGTTCTACTATTGTTTGCATTTATATGTGTATCTTTAATTTTAAGCTTTTATGTGCCTATATCTTGATTCTTTAACCTAGTAGTGCATTCTTGGGGGTAGTACTTGGGAATATTTATAATATTCCAGTTCTCTTCAGGGAACATTGTAGAATTTTATTTCCCATTCACTTTATAGTTAAAGATGGTCATGTGATTTGTCCTGGTTAATAAAATATAAAGAGAAATAGCATGTGCCATTTCCCAGGTGAAAGCATTTAATCACCCAATGCAAGATACTACCACTATCTTCTCCCCTTGCTATATAGAAAACACAAGAAGAAATTGAGCACCCATCAGCCTGGGTCCTTGAGTGATAAGGATGATCTGTGTGATGTGCAGCATAAGCAAGATACAAACATTACCATCCATTGAGATTTAGGGATTGTTCATTGCAGCCATAGAAACTGATCACTCTGTTCCCTGAGGACAAGAACTGTGCCACTCATCTTTGTGCCTCCATAGTGCATATGCGAAACAGAGAAGAATAAAAATATTATTTTTCAATTTTTATTTCTGATTTTTCCTAGTTCATAATGTCTGATTTCAAATGTTTCTCTCTTATCTGTTCTTCTCATTACTAAAGCACACTTTCTGCTCCATTTTGGCACTATTATGGTTTCTAAATTTATACATTGAAATGTCTAATCAGTTTGTAATTCAATGTTGATCACTCATATAACATTTTGTGTAGAATAAAATGTCTGCCCTCTGGTGACTGAACAAATCACAGCTATAGGCAGTGCGCTGCACAGGAGGATAGAGGGGGGGGCAGTAGGCACTTGCATCCAGCTCTGAGCAGCAAAGCAAGGGGCTTGTAATCATCAGCCTCTTAGGGGATGTGACTGCTGCAGCACAGGGCTCCTGGTGTCCTCTGCCCCAGCAGGTGGCACAATGGCATGGCAATAAATGTAATAAATTTTTTTCCTCCATTTCCCTTGATATGCCTATGAAAACCCTTACTTTGGGCATATAATTATGTGAGAAAATAAATTCTCTTTTCATGATCCTTTTTAAACCCCATTGTTAAACAATGAAATATTTAAAATGAAAAGCGTTGCAATACAGAGCCTCTTCCTGAAAGAAATGCCAAACAGACTTTCTCTGTAATCCTACAGTAACTGAAAGGCACACTTTTTCATCATATACATGTATTATAGATTACTTTAATCTTATTTCATGCCGATCAGCAAAGAGCTAGCCACTATATGTTCCAGTTCACTAAGTAAAAAAAAAATAACAACCTCACAGTTTTGCTATTTTCTTATTCCTATTACCGGTTCTAACTACTCTCTGCAACTCCTCTGGCAGCCACACTTCCAAACAACCCTTTCATAGGAAAAGGTCCAACTAATCATGACCCATCTGTTTAATATCCTAGAAATTAAGATTAATGTTATAGTCACTATCTCTATGGTATTTTCTAATCTCTCCAAATGACGCTTTTTACTCAGCATATAAACAAATATTTAAACGCCACTAATAGTATTGGGGAGAGTATAGGGCATACTTACGGTGGTAGTAGATATTGGTGCCCCCTTTGGGAAGTAATTTGACCACATATATCAAAATCCCTCTAAATAGGTTTTCAATTAGAACTATAAGTTCTAATTCTAGGTGTTTGTCCTCATCTGATAAGTAGAAAGTGTCTATAATGATTTTTATTGCAGGGATTTTGACACACATACAGATAGAAAAATATCTAGAAGAATGAATACCAAAATATTAATGCTGATTATCTGCAGATAAAACTTGAAAAAAAATCACTAGTTTTTTTCTTTTAATTATTTATCATTGTGTCTAAATTTCTATAACAAACACCTATTACTTTTGTAATAATTTGTCTTGCTTATATTTTCTTTTTCAGAAAAAGAAAGAACTTTAAAAGCATAGAGATAGATAGATAGTGATTTGAATTTGGGATTTCTATGTAGAGTTACCCTCTAGTCAAATTTTATTTTAAATGATTCAACAGAGCAGATGAAATGTGAAAAACAAAATGGTCCATTCCCTTACACACAAAAAAATTCTTGATTTTTTTTCTGGTTACTTTCACCTACACAGAGAATTGTTCAAGGAAGATGTTTCTAACCCCATGCACATTCTAGATAATTTTGGCCATGAAGTCATACTTCTCCATAGAAGCACAATGTAACTGTTAAAAATGAAAAAGGATACCTGAACAAAATATCTTTGTTAGGAAATGCAGGATACAGCAGGTGGTGGAAGAGAAATTGATTCCAACTTTCCCAAGAACCCCCAGAGTAAGAAAGCATCTTTTTCCCTTACCTCAGTTCCTGGTGACATACAGGGAAACAGCAGCAAGTAAGGAATGCTGAGCCCAGACACAAACACCTGAACACCACAGTGGATTGTGAGGCAGCCAGATTGGCAGGCGTTGAACTGAAATGGCCACATGCCACAACAATAAAATGCCCACAACAGTCACACATTTATAATCAGTTAGGAGATGCTTCCAACCCGGGATCAGGAATTGGCAAGGATTTCAAGTGGACCAAACATTTGATATTAGTGTCAACAGCACTAACATGGCTTCAGCTGGCAGAAGAGAGGGAAATCAAGGATATCTGCATTATTTACTCCAGAGAAAGTAGCTGTGAACCATCTGTCCTGAGCCACCACCACTCCCACCAAATGTGGTCCTTTTCACAACTCGCCCTGTTTCTGTGAGCTCCCTGCCCCCTAGTCTTGGCCCAAGAATCTGAAGTCCCAATGTTTCCCATAATACAGAGATATGGAAAGTTAATTTCAAGAGAGCAATTGGGACCACAAAAGATCTCTTACTACTGCAAAGTATTATTAGTTATCCAGCTGCAAAAATTTATTCAGTCTTCATTCTAAGACTTAATGAACTATTTTCTCTATATAATATGGAGGGGGCTGGAATATACAGCATAGAAAACCAATATTCTTGAGGTTTTGTACTTTAGGGGTCTACAAACTGGTTCAAGTTTGTAAAGTAGGATAAAAAATCTGACAGAGTCAGAGAAAGACAAGTATTACATGATCTCACTCATATGTGGAATCTAATGAACAAAATAAACTGATGAACAAAATAGATCCAGAGACACAAAAGCAGGGAACAGACTGTGGAATCTCAGAGGGAAGGGGGGAGGGTGGGTGAGTGGGAGGTGATCAACCAAAGAATTTGTATGCATATGTGCATAATCCATGGACATAGACTGGACACAGATGATAGGTTAGTGAAGGCCTGGGACAGGTGGGTTAGAAGGAGTCAATGGGGGGAAAAGGGGAACACATGAAATACTTTCAACAATAAAGATTAAAAAAAAAAAAGCTGACTGAGCAATAGAAAATAGGTTGCAAATAGCAAAGGCAAGTGTCCAAAACACCACACATATGGTGTCAACATTTTTGTCTATTGCTTTTTAGAAAAACATTGGCCTTTAAGTAAATTATCTGTCCTACTCTGAAAAACCAGAGGAATAATTATTAGTAAACTAGAGGCCTGGTGCATGAAATCAGGATAGGGCCTAAACAGACAGGCGGATATCCTTCTCACAATCCAGGACTGCTGGCTCCAAACTGCTCACCTACCTGCCTCCCTGATTGCCCCTAACTGCTTCTGCCTGCCAGCCTGCTCATCCTCTAACCACTACCCTGCCAGGATAATTGATGTCTAAATGCTCTCCTGCCAGCCTATTGGCCCCCAACTTTCCTCCTCTGCCGGCCTGGTTACCCCTAACTGCCCTCCCTTGCAAGCCTGGTCCCTCCCAACTGCCCTCCCCTGTTGGTCTGATCGCCACAACTGCCCTCCCTTGGCAGGGCCTGGAACCTCCTAACGGCCCTCCCCTGCTGGCCATCTTGTGGTAGCCATCTTGTGTGTTGGAGTGATGGTCAATCTGCAAATTACTCTTTTATTAGATAAGATAGAGGCCTGATCCATGGGTGGGGGCCAGCTGGTTTGCCCTGAAGTGTACTTCAGATCAGGGTGGGGGTTCCCTTGGGGTGAGGAGCAGCCTGGGCGAGGGGCCTGTGGAAGTTTGCAGGCTGGCCACCGCGCCCCCCCCCCCCCCCCCCGCCCAGAGACCCAAGCAGAGGCCCTGGTATCTGGGATTAATCTATGTCTACAGTTGAAACTTTGTAGCCTGGAGCAGAACCAAGCCTTCTGCTCACTCCGTGGTGGCAGCCATTTCTATTTGAAACATTGTAGCCTAGAGTGGAGGCCTAGGCCAGCAATGGCAGGTGGAAAACTTGGCTTCTTCCATTGCCAGGGAAACCCAAGCCTCTGTTCTCTCCAGCTCAGTGGCTGCCACCATTTCTGTATCTTTTACAATTGAAACTTTGTAACATTGAGTGGAGGCTTAGGCAAGCAACTGCAGGTGGAAAGCTTGGCTTCCTCTGTTGCCAGGGAAACCCAAGCCTTCCTCCTGCTCTCAGTGGCGGCAGCCATCTTGCTTGGGGTTTATTTGCATAATTTGCTCCTGATTGGCTGGTGGGTGGGGTGTGAGTGTGGCGAAGGTATGGTCAAATTTGCATATTACTTTTTTATTAGATAAGATAGCTCAAGACCAAAGCCGATCTCATAGTGATTACAGTATTATATTTTATCTATATGGATTATAAAGGAGAATATAAAAATGAGCCCCCTCAAGAGAGAAAAACTCAATAGCTTTTCATTTATAATAAAAGCAAACCAAACCATGAATGCAAAGGTAGTTCAAATTTATTTATAAATTTATTGAAAAGAGATTAAAAATTTTATTTTTGTCTTTTACTCATATTTATACAGTAAATTAAGAAAGTAGGGATTAAAATCCAAAAAGATGCCAAAGCTTCCCCAAACCTGATCTGAGAATTAGCTGACAAGCATATAGCACCCACCCATAGCTCCCAATAACCTGAAAGCATCAAACTATCTCTCATTTTCTCTTATTAACATTGCTGTAATTATCCTTCCAATAAGAGGCAAAACCAATTAGAAAAATACTGTAACATTTCACTGACAGTAGAGATTAAATATGAGTTCAATAATCAGCTCCTGCAAACACATATAAACAATGACAGGAAGAAACCTGTCATCCAGGCAGCTCAGCTGTGTGAAGGGCAGTGGAAGTCGAGGTAAAAGCACTGAAGGTGAATAAAACCACATTCTAAAAAAGCATCTTATGGCAGTTTTCAAGGTCAGTTGACAAAGGTCAGATGGAAGTAAACATTTCTCACATATCCTGGAAGAAAAAGAAAACAAAATTACTACAAGCAGCAAGACAAAATTCAAAGCCTTTGTAAACCATAACAAAGTTCCTACAAAGAACACTCTTACTACATTAGGTTTAGGTGATTATTTGTTAATGATTTAAAGTCCCAATGAAATGACTTAATTTTAGAGTCCCATTCATTCAATTCACAAAATAATGTCCGTCAACAATGTAATGGCTTATTGAGTGATAGCTCATCATCTGTGTTCTTAGAGATAGGCTAACATGGGTCCAAATAATAATGTTCACAAATATTGTCACCCACCTCCACAGTTACAGCAAGGACAGGATTAACACAGTGTGCAGCAAAGCAATTTAAATGGAAATATATGGAGTATATTTGCATTGTTTTAGGCAGCAGGAAGGTGACTTTTAAGGAGTCTTTGAGAAAGGGGATTGATTAAATGAGTCTCCTCCCTGCCAACTATGTGCAAAGGTCAAGAAATCTCCAGCAAGCCATCCAGAAAGGTGGACCAAGTTACAGCTGGGATTCAGACTAGCACTGTTCTAATACTCTGGGACACCAAAATCTCAGGTTGTCTCATGGGTCATGGCAAATACTTAACTGTCCTTGAAGGCAAAGGATTTAGAATTCTCGTCATATCCCAAAGAGTCTCCCCTAGTCAGAGAAAAGATCACGTGAAGTGCTTCTTTAAATGTCCCACCCTAGGTGTATCATGAATACTAATAGAGAACTCCAAAAAACCCAAAGTGCATTTCTTAATAAAAAAGGAATTTTAAATTATCAAATAATAAATATATATTAAGTAATGTGCGAAGAATGTGATTTAAATTTTAAAAGATTTCAAAATAAAGATCAATTTAATTGGTCTACCAACTTAAATTTATTGGAGGCCTACTGCTTAAGTATCTATATAATGTTTCAAGAAACCATTTTTTCTTTCCTTGGTTTTCATCATATTTTCTGCCTTCTCCCTTTTCTTTTGTCTTTGGTTTTTTACTGGTTTCATTATTTTCTCCTCTCATTCATCAGGAAACTCAGTCATAATCTATAAACTTCTAAATAAATAACATACTTTTAATATATTCTACATACAACCATTTGTTGACTTTTTATTTGAAAACATATTCATTGCTGAGCTCCTATTTACTCTAAAAATTTGGATATACATTTTTTTATATTTCCTAAGTAGATAATTGTATCATCTGTGGTTTATTTATTTTCTTATTTTATTTTCCACAATTGCTCATAGCACCTTTATTTTTACTAGTCAGTAACTGAAAAACCCAAATGTCCTCAAATGGGAGAATGGTTAAACAAACTGTGGTATATCTATATTATGGAATACTACTCACCAATAAAAAGTAATAAACTCTTGACACATGCAAAAATTTTGGTAGATTTTCATGGAATTATTTTAAGTGAAAGAAAGCCAATCCCCAAATTTACATACTATATGATTCTATTTATATTAGTACTTTTGAAATGATAAATTTTAGAAATGAAGACAGTCTTATAGTTCCCAGTAGTTATGTAAGGGTACTCATTCTAAAAAAGGAGATAAGTGTGGTTATAAAATGCTAATATTGAGAAAGACTATTGTGTTGATAGAATTGTTTAAAATCTTTCCTACTCTGGTGGATATATGGACCTACATATTGATAGAACTAAGTACACACACACAGAGAGACACACATATCAAAGTAAAACTGGGAAAATCTAAATAAGATCAATGGATGTTATCAGTGTCAGTATTCTGTATCATCTGTGATTTAAATATTTTTTTCAATCCTTAGTATGATATAAAAATATTGCTAATATACTTTATAATAGATTTTTGGTGACTTTTGTGTTAAAAACTTTATTTCAATTCCTTGTTTTCTAAAAGTTTTTACCACAAATAAGTATTGAAATTTATCAAATGCTTTCTCAGTAACTACTGAGGTAATTATATGGTGTTTTTTCTAATTTATGAGGTGAATTTTTGTTGTTTATTTTATTTTTATATTGTTCAGCTGTTTATTTATGATAAGCCAAGTTTGTATTTTATAATAAATTCAACTGATAAGGGTATATTATACCTTTTAAAAATTTCACTATTGAATCCATCAAAATTTTGTATTTTTTTTAAATCCATGTTTATACATGAGACTGTTCTATCATTTTTTTTTTGGTATAGTCTTTGCCAGAATTTCATTGAAAGTTATGTTTACCTGCTTAATTGTCTTGGGAAATATTTCCTCCTTTTCATTTATCTGAAAAATCTTTTCAGACATTTGAAGCCTTTGTAAACCACAACAAAGTTCCTCCAAAGAATACTCTTGCTGCGTTAGGCTTAGGTGACTATTTGTTAATGATTTAAAGTCCCAATGAAATGACTTAATTTTAGAGTCCCATTAATTCAATTCACAAAATAATGTCTGTCAGCTGTTCCTAGAGCATTTAGTAGAACTTTGCTGTAATGTGTCTATATTATGGAAAGACAGTGACAAATTAACCTACATAGAGTTTGCATCATTTTGAATTTGTACCAACAATGTGTGAAAGAACAGAATATATTGTCAATCTTTCACTTGGGGGAGTTGCCAAATAATAGATGAGAAATAGTATTATGGGTTAGTTCTTAGTTTGTATTCCCTTTATTATGATAAGTTCACTGGGTGGTTTAATTTCAAAGACTATGTTTTTTATTCCTAAAAGTTGTTTTGTTCTTTTTTCAAATCTGCTTGGTTGGCATTGTCTCTTGTTTTGGTTCATTTTTCTAAAACCAAGATTTATTTCGTCAAATGTTTAACACATAGATTTTAAAAATTCAATTTAGTATATCACATCATTTAGTTTGAAATATTTGTTGTTTGGTTGACCCTCAATCACAGCCACTGTTTTATTGCACTTGTGGTAAGTTCTAGTCATTGTTTTATGCTTGGAATACAACCAAAGGGCCCTGCTTTGATGGCATATGGAACATAAATTACCACAGAGAGAGAGTAAGAGTAAATATCCAACAAAGCATATAAATTAATGATGTTGGAAAATTATGTTAGAAATTACAGAATGCTATGGGGAAAAAAGGTGTAAAGGCACAGGTGGCAGCACTAAATAAATGAATAAGGAATCCTTACCGAGGTGGAATTCAAGAAAATACTTGAAGGAGAACAATTAATATGGATACTTTGGAGAAAAGTGGAGAGGTAACAGCCAGTGTGAAGGCTATAAGGTGAGACACAGTTCCTCAACTTTTCAAAGAACAGCAAGAAGGAAGCATGGCCAGGAAGAATGAGGAAGGGCAGCGTAGGAGAGCACCAGAGGGTACAGTGGAGTCTAGATCATGTAGCACCTGGTAGGTTCCTGTAAGGACTTTGGCTTTTATTCCAAGTGATTTGGAGAGTCTTGGGAGCCATTGAAGGGCTTTGAACAGAAAAATGACAGGATATTATCTGTTTCAAAGGGATCATTCTCATATAGAGAACAGACTCTATGTGGGGAAGTGTGGAAGCAAAGAAACCACCGAGAGACTATTTCAAGAATTTAGATGAGCATGGATAGAGGTTGGAAGCAGGATGACAGTGGTGAAGGTGCTGAGAAGCTCTTGGGTTGGATATACTTTGAAGGAAGATTCAAGAATATTTCCTGCTGTATCATCTGGGGGCAGGGGGCAGTGTGAGAGATGGGTTGCACTATTATGCAAACAGGAAAAAGTACAGATAGAACATTAAGGTAAAGGGATTAAATATTAAGTTTTAGATATGTTAAGGTTGAAATATATATTAGATATGCAAGTAGAAATGTTGGGTAGATAAATGGATATGCAAGACTAGAGTTTGAAGGAAGAGGTGTAGGCTAGAAGTTAAAATTCAGGAGTAATAAGCATGTAGTATATGTAATTTTATGAGAATAAATGAGGCCACCAAGATAATAAATAAATATAAAGTTTAGAAGGTGGTCCAAAGTAGATCCCTGTGGCACTCTAATGCTAAGAGGATAAAAAGATGCAGGAGAATTCAGCAAAGGAGAATGAAAGACTTGGCTGATGAAATAAGTAGAAACCCAGGAGAGTATAGGGTCCCAGAAGCCAAGTGAAGGAAGTTTCAAAGAGGAGGAAGTGATTCACCATGACAAATGATGCTGACAGGTAAAAAATAAAAGTTTGAGAAATAAAGATTAAATTTTTCAATGTGGACATTGTTAATGACCATGACAAGAGCATTTTTATTGGACTAGAAAGTCTAAAACCTGATTGGAGTGGGTAAAGAGCAGTGGGAGGAGAGAAATTAGAGACAGCAAGAATAGATACCTCTTAAAGTTTTGCTTTAAAAGGGAAAAAAGAAATAGCAGGAGGAAAGGTAATAACAATATAATTTATTAATGTTTTGTGCTGATGGACATCTTTTGGTTGAGATTCAACACCTGATGACTGTGCCCCTGTCAGTGGAAAAAACAGAAACCGGTTCAAAGGAAGGGCAGGCATCCAGGTGGTGATAGATGTGGAGTTAGAGCTGGAAGCCTGAGGAAGTTCTCACCTTTCTGTCACATTTCTTTCAGATGTGGGAAGAGCCAATACTACTTTGGATCTGGATATGCCTGCCCGACTAAAAATCACCCACGTGCCCTAACCAGGACTAGGGAACAAACCTGCAACCCAGGTACATGCCCTTGACTGGAATCAAACGCACAACCTTTCCTCGTGGGCCGGCACTCCAGCACTGAGTCACTCCGACCAAGGTGTGTTCCTAGCTTTTTAATCAGTGAGGAACTTAAGCAAAGGTTCATAGTTCACTTACAGAAGGCCTACCAATAGTCATTGGTAAACCTGATACTTACTCTCTTAGCTGCAGCCCATGCAGTATTAATTTATTTCCCATCATCTTCCCCTCAATCTCAGGTATTTTTGTAGGTTCTTTCTAAATTTGGGGAATGGTTGAGTAGAAGAGAAAATGTGCAGCAAGTTTCTAAGTCCTATGCAAAATTTGAGTTTCAATCACATTTCATAACATAAATTCCATGAACATGGATAATGTCTTAAACTCACAGTGCCCCATTTTCCACATGACTCCTACTCACATATTTGTAGAAGTCAATAATGTGTATATTGCAACACATTATGCAAAAACAGTGTGTTTAAATTCTTTTCTCTCTTCCATATTGCCTCTTTACTGAATGCTACAATGATACACATGGGCATACATTATGAGTAAATAGACATGTCCACTATGCATCCTCTGCAAATTTGCCTGATTTCAGTTCTCGTCACTATATATACACTAGAGGCCCAGTACATGAAAATTCAGGAACTGGGGGGCTGTGGAGGACTCAGCCCAGCCTGACCCCTCTCATAGTCCAGGAGCCCTCAGGGGCAGGAGGCAACCCGGTGGTCAGGGTAAGGTGAGGCCCCTATCACACCTCTGCTGCTGCCACTGCCAACAGTGCAAGCCTCAGCCGGCCCTGGTTACCTAAGCCTCAGGTGGCCCCGGGTGGCTGAGCAGCTGACATCTGAGGCTTGCCTGTGCCTTGGGTTGGCCCTGTGTGGCTGGGGGTCTGAGGGGAGGACTCTGGAGGCAGGCACACAGAGCTGCCAGACGCCCCCGGGGGGTGGGCCTGGCCGTGCTGTGCCTGCCGCCCCAGTGGGGCTGAGGAGACTGGGCACCACCATCTTGTGACTGTGGGCACCACCATCTTGTGACGGGTGATGGTCAATTAGCTATTCCCTCTTTATTAGATAGTGAAAGTTATCTATCAGTTTTAATTACTAGATACTTTTTAAGAAAAACAGCTTATCTTTTCAAAAAAATTATCTTTTGTCCATCAGGTATTCATTAAAGTGGGATCTTCTCTAGAGTTTCCAGGTCAGCAAGCACTTGATTATTTTGCTGTATTTTAACAGTTTAAAGATTTCTATCTTTTCCTTTTTAAGAAAATAAGATATACATGTACCTGGGCCTCGATTACATTATAATTGTAAAGCCTAGTGTATTTAATTTTGGTTCTATACCTACTGTAAACCCCATAAACATATGCATTCCAAAGTCCTGGTGCTGGTTCAATAATATATGGTGCACACAAAACACATTAAGTACATATTACAAGTGGCAAGGTTTTCTTTACATAAATCTATAAGGACATTTCATTTTCAAAAAGTGCCTTTTGCTGCAGGGTTTTTTTTAACGTCATTTACAGTGAAAAATTAAATATTAGTGTCTTTGATATGCTAGTTTCACTGAAAAAATGTATTACTAGAGAATGCTTACTATTTGTATAACCATATTTCAGTTAAAATCTTCCTGAGACAAAGAGTTCATTTGTTTGTATTGTGGGTCTGGGTCAGGGGTGATAAAAAGCCTTAAGTCCAGGCAATCACAGTGAGAACAAGGCAGGTGTCATTTTTTATTGCGATTGGCCAGAGCTGAAAGTCGGACTTTCTCCCTCTCTCAGAGGCTATTTTGGAATTTACAGCAATCACCTTGGCTGACTACCCATCACACAGCTGAACAGTGCACAAAAAAATATCTGGGGAGAAGGCCACAGCATATTTTTAAAATTCTCATTGTTTTTATCCTTCAAATGTGAAAGATATTTTTAAAGAGAAAACGAAAAACTCACCCAGCTGTTACCACCATTCATATTCCAATAGCCACCAAAGTGCTCCAGGCCACCTGGTTGACTTCTGCCTTGGAGTCGGTCCAGAAAAGCATTATTTACCCTTTAAAACAATGAAAAATGTGTGTAAGTGAAAAGCTTGCTGCAGGGTTGAGAGAGTTTTGAGAGCTTATTGTGCTGTATGACTGCCTATGGGGATTGCTTCCTCCCTTCAGCTTAGAAGAAATCTACAGAAACTTCTTTTCACATTAACCACATGCCATGCTGTTAACAGCCCTTTGCTGGACCTCGTGCCAGTTGTGGCTCAGGCCAGAGAGACACAATTCTTTCTTTGTTTATGTTTTTTTTTTAATTTATTTTTCTTTCAAAAAATGCAGTGAGTTAGGAACACAGTATTTAACTTCAGTTTTCACTGGTCCATCTCTTACCAGTTCATCAAGATCTTTCTTGGCCCCAGAGACTGAGAAAAGATAGAACTCATAAAAACTAAAACTTTATGAAGAGAAATAAAAATAGCTCTGTGACACTGTTGTTGCAAGACACACATTCCTCTCATATACCCTTACCCCACTGTCAGTCTTGCTAACGTAAATCTCACGAGTGGAAATAGAAGAAAAATGGGACAACTGTATGGTAAAGGGGGAGCCTGAACTTTCAAAAGAGGGAATGGGTACATCTTTTACTGTTGTTCAGACACAGTTGCAGCAACCAATTCCATAAATTAAATTTAACACATAGGAGGTAAAATCATGAAGAAAGGCAAGAAAGTGATTATCATAAAGGTCAGAATATAAGTTAACTATAGGGTAATAGTGATATTCTATTTCTAGAGCTCGTTACCTGGTTTTTCACTTTATAAATAATTATTCTAAATATTTGTTTCATGGACTTGAATATTCCTGCTCTACTAAAAATTTAATCAACAAAGTTTTTAATTAAAAATGTAAATTAAAGGCATCAGCCTTCTCAAAGTTGCCTTGTTATGGATGAGTTGAATCAGGGAGGTGATGGATGGAGAAACATATATTTTTGTTTACTAATGTTAGAAAGTATATGCACTTTATTGCTCTCAAACTCATGCTCTAGATTTTCTCCTCAGGAGTAATTTAGATAAAAAAAATGTTATTCAAGGTTGGTTCAAGTTTCAATAAATCAATTCAGTTCATTTCAGTTTTCAGCTTACGGTCCAGTTCCTTTCAAGTCCTTGCCCTCCATGGACTCTGTCTTTTCTCTCTGGAGTTTAAACTTCCCTCTCTTACTCAAAAAGTTACACCAAATCAAATGCAGGTAGGTGCACTTAAGCTCAATCATGACAGAATTCATTGAAAGCCTGTGAGGAATCCCACAAGTTTTCTATTATAAAATTCAGACCTGAGTTTTGAACTTAAAAACAGTAAAAAGCACATTATCTTTTTTACTCTAATGGAATGAATACCCATGGAGAAAAGCTGAAATGTCCCCTCCACACAGATCATGCAGCCTGTGTTGCTGTCTGCAGCAGGAATGAGCACAGCTATTTCATTCCTTAAGACATTACTGAATGAGTATTTTCATATGATAACATGGAAAAGCTCACTGTAAACTCCAAAATACAAAATTAATATAAACTATTTTCAAAAAATGATTCAGAATATTTTAAAAATGTGGTTAAAGACTCAATCAGTTATTTCAAAACTGATTATTAAGTTTATAATTCAGAGATATTTCCTCATGGATTAAATTTGAATCCACATTAACTAGAATCAATTGAAAGAGAAAATAAGGCATAGGAAATGAATACTCCCCAATATTTAAGTAGTCAGCGGTATGGAATTAAACCTAAAGAATGAGGATCGAGGTTCCTATGACAAAACAACAACAACAAAAAAGGTAATCCTTTCCAACTCTAATCAAATAACTTTCATTTTTATTGGATGCCTATTAAAGATTAACTTTTTAGCAACAGCACTTATTAATGTGACTTAACTGCTATCCTTAAGATGCTTAAACCCAATTAACCCTCAATAAATCCAAAAAACTGGTTATATTAACAACTAGTACTATATAATATTAGGTTTTTAAATAGACGTTTAAAGAGAAAATGAGATAAACCTATATAAAAGACTAAACTAATTTGTGGCCTATTTTATAAAAATAGGTAGCAGTAATGAGGTCCCCCTATGAAATAATAATAATAATAATAATAGCCTAACCAGTGTATCAGAGTTTTGATGTCTTATTATAAACAGAGAACACATGGATTCGCTTTTGACATTTTAAAATTATGTTGACTGTAGGATGGAGGCAGCATAAGCCAGTCAAAAGGATGGGAACACTATGCACAGTTAGTGGCAGCTTCTATCAACACCTTTTAAAGCCTCTTTTAAATGAAACTGCCACGATTAAAAATATACCTTAGTGGTAGGGAGAACTTAAACATGTAAATTAAGCCACTAAGTTTCAAAATAAGAATTTGCTCTTTTAGAGAGCTTTTGCATTAAATGATTCTCCTAAGACACATAAGCTTAATAAAGTCCAGTAACCCAAGTGCCCCTCAGGAAAATCCTAACACAATAATGACAGATAGATATGGTGGATATTAACACTGTCCCAACACCAACATATTTTACTCAGTACACTATTAAAAAGTCCTTACTGGTCCTATTTTAAGTTTTTTTCCTAATATGTTAGTCAATATAAAACAACTTTATGGCAGTTTTAGTCCAAGCTTTTGTATTCAAGGATGGATATTTCACCATCAACACTACAAATGGCCATGCATCATCTCAAAGGATGACGATGCTTTCTTCCATTGCAAGCAAATGAAATATCCTATCTAATAATAGAGTAATATGCAGGTTGACCATCACTCCAACACACAAGAGGGCTGCTCCCATGTGGACACAAGATGGCCACCACAAGATGGCCAGCAGGGGAGGACAGTGGGAGGTTCCAGACCTGCAAGGGAAGGCATTTGTAGGCCATCAGGCCAACAGGGGAGAGCAGTTGGGAGGGACCAGGCCTGCAAGGGAGGGCAGTTGGGGGCAATCAAGCCTGCAGGGAAGGGCAGTTAGGGGTGATCAGGCTGGCAGAGGAGGGAAGTTGGGGGCAAACAGGCTGGCAGGGGAGCAGTTGGACATCAATTAGGCTGGCAGGGTAGTGGTTAGGGGTGATCAGGCTGGCAGGCAGAAGTGGTTAGGGGCAATCAAGGAGGCAGGCAGGTGAGCAGTTTGGAGTCAGCAGTCCTGGATTGTGAGATGGATGTCTGAATGCCCGTTAAGGCCGATCCTACCAGGATCAGGCCTAAACGGGTGGTCAGACACCCCTCAAGAGGTCCCAGATTGGAGAGGGTGCAGACTGGGTTGAGGGAAACCCCCTTTCCACCCCCCCTCACACGAATTTTGTGCACCGGGCCTCTAGTAATCTAAATAAACATATAGCTTGAAAACACAATTCAGCTTTCTAGTGTAAATGTATGTATGCCACCTATCCAGAAAAAAAAAAAGGTATTGTATGTGTACGTGCACAAGTGTGTAGCAGTTGTCATCCTCACATAAAAGATAATATGCATTTGAAAACTGCATTCAATATTACTATAGCGCTTGCTTAAACATTGCAAGCAATTTATAGGTAATGTTTTTAACCAAGGATGCTACGTTATTAGCCGTTTATACCTCCTGTGCTCATCGTGCTGGGTTCTGATTCTCTCTTCCTCCTGTTGTTGTCGCTTAAATTCCAGAAATTCACTCTAGGAATAAGAAAAGTTTTAAAATATGGTTTTCAATTCACTTGGTTACACAGAAGACAGCCAATCAATTACACATTTAACCTTAGCAGATGCAATATTTCATTTTTGAAACTTTTATTTAAGTACCATTTCCATGTGAAAGTATTTTCTTATATGACTAGGTAGCAAAAAACAATTATGCTTTAATCAAAAAATAGCTCTCCAAGTGTAAAATAGTGAGATTAAAAAGCCAAATGTGCATGTTCAAGATATTAGATCAAGATATTACAACACACACACCTGTGTCTGACAAAGTAAAAGGAATCAAATTTGTTCCTTAAATAATGCCACACAATACTATTTATTGGTCATTTCTCTAGCATTTATTTCCCAACAAATCCAAAGGAACTTACAAATAAATACTGGACTCAATTCTATAGTGCAATTTCATTAATAAAATGTTTTCCTTCCTAGAGAATAATCACTCAACCTATCATTGACAAGTTACTTCCAATATTAGCAGAACTTTGAACTTTCTGGAAGAGATACTGTGCTTTGAAAAGGAAATCACCTTACCACAACTGAATCTCTAGCTTCTGACATTCTGATCATCCTCTTGAAAGAGGTACCAACTTCCAAACTCAGTTACTATGTTCACAGTATTAATCCAAAGAATTGGGTGCCAGGATTTCTCTAATACTCAACTACCTACCTCAAGGTAGACTGAGTTTTAACCTCATTTCAGAGAAAAAAGCAAAGGGGAAGGTTACCATCTCCTGTCCTAAGTTAATGCCTGAGCCAGAGAGACTGTCTGGTACAGAAAATACTGCCACGTTTTGATAAACATATATTAACACATATTTCTTAACATCAAAATTCCTTGATGAAAAGTGTAAAATAAATTCAAAGTCCAAATTGACATTTTTAAACTTTATTCAAAGATCTTCCAATGTTCTGTAGTTCCCAAAATAAAATAAAAAAACTTGTTTCTTATATTATGATATTATAAATACATTACTCATCCATCCTTAAAGTAGATTATTTAATTCTAATTCAAATATAGCACCACCAACAAGAGAACATTAGAGAGTTTTCTAAATAATTGAATGATATTCATTCAACCATTCCACACACATTCACTAAATACCAAATGCCAACTATTATCCTAGGAAGACTCACTTTTTCACAGTACCTTAAAGACTCTTTTATCTTAATTTATGCACTATAATATTTGTACAGAGTTTTAAAAGTCTGCCAGGTTACAGTACTACTTATTAGCACTACCAAGCTTACACTAAATAAAAGAAGTGCCAGTCCCCATGGCCCCCACAATCACTTCACTACTGTGCATGGTTTCATGTTCAGTTATCTCCTTAACTGCATGCATATTCTTCTAGTCCTTATTTTTCCGTTGTATTATCTTTTGAATTCCTACTATGGAGGAAGATTTATGGCTCTATTACTACCTCCATCCTAACCCAACTTTCCCTCCCAGTACACCACCATACTTAGTCCTCATTCTTACAACTCTCTCCCTCTCTCTCTCTCTCTCTCTCTCTCTCTCTCTTTCTCTCTTAACTTTCAATGTAGTGGGGAGGAGCTCCTCTTTCAGACTTCCAGTTCACCCTCCTCTTTCCAATGCCAGCCTTCAGAGGTACCAGGTGCCTATAATTCCTGACTGGCCTTGGGATTACCTCTTGCGACGGAGTTCTGACTTTTCCTTCTCTCCTTTTCAGTTTCCAAAATTGCTGATATCTTTTCTTTATGGCAGTCTCCTGCACTGTTTGTTCTTATTGGCTTATGCCTTTCTTTTTTATCCTCACCAGAGGATATTTATTGATTTGAGGTAGGGCGGTGAGAGAGGGAAACATCAATGTGAGAGAAAAACATCTATCGGTTACACACACCCCAAAGGAGATCCAACTGTAACCTAGGTATGTGCCCTGATCTGGAATTAGGCCCACAACCTTTTCCCTATACTGGAAGATGGCCCAACCAACCCAGCCATGTGAGGTTCAGTGGCTCAGTTACTATTTTAGATAGAAGCATAAGAAAGGTTTAAGGAGGTGGCTAAAGAAGCTATATAAATCAATAAGAGACAAAGGATAGGAGGAAGCAGTTCACAGCCCTGGATGGTGTGGCTCAATTGATTGAAGCATGGTCCCAGCCACCAGAAGGTCACAGGTTCAATTCCTAGTCAGGGCACATACCTAGTTTTCAGGTTGTTCCTTGGTTGGAGGTGTGTACCAAAGGCAACCCATCTCTCTCTCTCTCTCTCTCTCTCTCTCTCTCTCTCTCTCTCTCTCTCTCTCTCTCTCTTTCTCTCTCTTCCATCTCTAAAATCAATTTAAAGACATTTTTAAAGAAGCAGTTCAGCTTGGCCAGTATGTGTCAGTAGCTGATCATCGACCAGGCCGTTAGTGTACATGTCCCAGTTGCTGGCTTAATCCCCACTAGGAGACATGAAGGAGGCAGCTAATCAATGATTCTCTCTCTCTCTTTTTCTTTTTTTAAAATAGATTTTTATTTATTTCAGAGAGGAAGGTAGAGGGAGAGAGATAGAAATATCAATGATGAGAGAGAATCATTGACTGGCTGCCTCCTGCACACCCACTACTGGGAATAGAACCCACAACCCTAGTATATGCCCTTGACCAAAATTGAACCTAAGGCTTTTCAATCTGCAGGCCAACGTTCTATACATTGAGCCAAATTGGCTAGGGCTCAATGATTTTCTCTTACCATTGATGTTTCTCTCTTTCTCTCCCTCTCCCTTCCTCTCTGATAATCAGGTACATTGAAGCACTTTAGGGGAGTGTCTAAGGTAGTAAAAACTAGTTTAGTTTTTGGAGGACAATATAGTAATAACATCAACATGTAAAATGTACCCATCCTTTGAAAAGTATTCAAAGATGTCTGTATAAAGACCATCACAGCTGTACTATTGAAACAGTAAAAATTCAAGCACAAGTCATAATGCCCATTAATAAGGAACTGGCACAATAACCTAGACCATCCACACACTGGGATACTGTACAACAGTTATCAAAATAAGGTAGATGGGGAGAGGGGAGGCCTCAATAGAGACATCTTTTACAATATATTAAATGATAACAGGTAGATTCAGAGTAGCTTTCTTGAGATTGCTTGATATAAACAGAAAACATATACATAAATCCATTTCAAGTTTAATGTTGGTGTGCATAATATTTAAAACATTTTTATACAAAAACACACCTAACATATTAACTGGAATTACCACTGGGGAGAGAAACATGGAGGGTATATGGGCAGGGTAGGAAATTTAAACATCATATATCATTTTATCTCTTGAAACCACATGAATATAGTCCTTCCTCATACCATCAACAGAAGTTTATCTGTGTGGGACACCATTTGTTTCTTTATGTTTTCCTTTGTTTAAAAATCCTAATAGAATTGTTTTTAATATTTGAAGGTGTAAAAGAGCAAAGCACTGCATTATGATGCTAAGAACTGTCAGAGTGGAAAAAAGAGGATGGGAGAGAGAAGCAAGCATGCAGTACCCTGTGACAAAGGCAAAGCATGGGGCGAGGAAAACACCCAGGGCAGCAGAGAAATGGAGATGAGGAGCTGATGAGTCCTCGTCATGCAAGAACATTGCTCCAGACAGGAGAAGAATCTGTGGATTAGCTGCACTCAGTTATTAGTCTACAACTAGCAAAGCATATTTACTAGGGACAGGTTGGCTTTCATTTGGTACCATGAAGGATAATTTCAATTAATGGATTTGTTCTGCTGAATTGCCACTACAGATTCATTCACATGCCTTATGAGCATATTTCTGATTCATTTACTGGATTTTCATACAGAACTTCACTACCTGGTTGGACAGATACAAAATAAGTTGTTTCTATCCCAAGGACTGAGCTTTTGACATTAAGAAAATCAAAATGCTCTGAGCAGGAGGGACATGACACACAGCATCCGAGACACTGTCAAGAAGTCCCTTCCCATTCTACACACATTTGTTAAGCACCATTTTCCCGACACCTAGCTTTATGCTAAAGGTACAGATGCAAATAGATACAACTCCACCCTGAAGGAAATCCCAGTTTAGTGAGGGAGATGGACCCAGAAACAACCAGGATACGACAAGAAAGAAATGCATTGCTGAACACAATTTCAAGCAATATTATGTAGGAATATGAAGGAAGGCGAACAAGAGAAATAGGAGCAAATGTTTCTGGGTGTTGTTTGATATTTTAAGTGTGCTCCTGAAGACTTCCAGAAGAAAAAGAGCCTTCTTACTGCTCTACACAACTCCTTGCCTTCAGAAAGTGTGCCACTCAAAGAGAGTACTTAATCTGATAAACAGAATATCATCCTGGAGATGCCAAACACAGGACTTCCTGTAAACACTGGCCAGCAGTATATGGTAAATGAGGGCAACTCTTTAAATGTTGCTGCTGCCTGTGTTTGCTCCATGAGGGTTGCCCTCGCCAGAGGAAAGGCGGCTGTGAATGGTAGCTGCAGGTGGGTACCAAGAGTCAGTGCTGGGGCCCCAGCTGACAGCAAGAAGTAAAGGGGTAACAGTTTCCTGCTAGAAGTTATAGAAATTGCTTCTGTGTTCCCATGTACCCAAAGGTTAAATATAAAACAGACAGGTGTGTGCAGGGCTGGACGCTTGAGAAACCAGATGAGACTAGAGTGAAAGGCATGCTCCACAGCAAGGCTGTGGTGTGATAATTGAAGATGAGGAAAGGGTCATTTTACAATTATGTCTGAACCCCAGCAAGGCATGTTCTGATATGGTTCAGCTTGATCCTTTATGTAAGCATTAAAGTGTCATCACCCAGGAAGGACACATTTCTCTCTGGAGAGGATGTCCTCTCTCCTCAACAAGGGGAAAAGGACAGCAGAGACAGGGAGTTGAAGAACTCCTCCTTTGCATGTTTTATTTATTTATTTTTAATAGAGGAGAGTTTTGAGGGGACAGAAGACAGTTTAGAGAAGTCTAGGTTCTGCTGCTTCTCACAGTAATGCCTTCACACAGGAGGACAAAGGCATCCGTGACTATGAGAAAAATTAGAAACTACCCCCTTCCAAAATTGAGAAGATCTACCAAATCAAAGGAAATAAATACTAATGGGTAAAGTAGAGGATTCAAAATTAGCATTTATAATATACTAGTGGCCCGGTGCACAAAATTCGTGCATGCGTGGGGTGGGGGAGTTGTCTCTCAGCCCGGCCTGCATCTTCTCCAATCTGAGACCACTGTGGGATTGGGTTTAAACTGGCAGTCAGACAACCCCCTCACAATTCGCTCCTAACCACTCACCAGCCTGACTGCTTGATCACCCCTAACCACTCTGCCTGCTAGCCTGATTGCCCCAACTGGTCCCCTCTTCCCCCCCTCCCCACCAGCCTGATCACCCTCAACTGCCCTCCCCTCCTGGCCTGATCAACCCTAATGGCCTCTGCCTTGACCCCCCCACCATGGCTCTGGGGCTGGGCTGCAACTGGGGACCCCTGGCACCCGCGGCTAAGTGCCAACCTGGCTGGCCTTCCCTGAGGGCAGCTGGATCGCCCGCGGAGGCTGGGGCTGGGCTGTAATCTGGGACCCCCGGCGCCTATGGCAAAGCACCACGATGGCCGGCCTCTGCCCTGGGCTGCAGGGGGGGGGCGGATTGCCCACTGGGGCTAGGCTGCAATCTGGAACCCCCTGCGCCCACGGCGCTGGTCCATTCGTCCGCAGGGTCCCTCCCCTCATGCCACTCAGCCCTGCCCCCTGCTCCTGATTGGCTGGTAGCGTAGCAAAGGTACAGTCAAATTTGCATACTACCCTTTTATTAGATAGGACTTGAGGCCCAGTACACAACATTCCTGCCCTAGCGAAACGAGGATTCCCTCAGCCCAGCCAGCACCTTCTCACAGTCCAAGACCCCTCAGGGGATGTCCTCCTGCCAGCTTACGCCGACTCCCCCAGGAGCCTTCTTACTGAGAGCTGCTCCCCCTGTGGGAGCACACTGACCACCAGGGGACAGCTCCTGTGTTGAGAATCTGCCCTCTGGTGATCAATGCATGTCATAGCAACAGGTCATTCTGCCATTCAGTCTATTTGCATATTAGCCTTTTATTATACAGGATACGTCCCTTTTATTATTGTTAGTTCTGTCATTTATAATAATAAAAGCATAATATGCTAATTAGACCAAATGGCCAAACAACCTTCCGAACGACAATCTGGATGACCTTCCAGACAAAGCCAGGGCTGCGAGGGCCAAGCACCTTGCATGAATTTCATGCATCAGGCTTCTAGTGACAATATAAAGGGAAGTAGAGTTCCAGCTACAACAATCACTGACCCACATATCTCTATATATAGCACCCAGAAATATTTCCTATTAACTTTTTAATCCCTGAAAGATAGAAAGGAGACAGGAAAAATTGTACCAAGAAACAAATATGTGGAGTAAACTGGTGTTGAGTTAGCAGTGCTTCCAAATGAGCTCCAGGAAGCAATATTGATGTGGTTTTTGAGATGATCAACTGGAGAACTGCACTGAAAGCAGTGAGCTCTCTTCTCTCTACACTACACAAGAGAGAGCACTGACATGGTCCACAGAGTGAACAATGAATGGAGAAGGGGTGTCTGTGCTCAGAGAAACAAGACAATGTCACAAGAACTTAGTGACTACAGGAAAACGAGAGGCTTCCGCATCCAGAAGACAAGCTCTTGCATGCATCACTTAGCGGAACGCCCAAAGAACTATTAGACAATAACCAAGAATCACTAAACATTTGAGAAAGAAAACCATGAGAACATGATCTCACTTATATGTGGAATCTAATGAAGAAAATAAACAGATGAACAAAATAGATACAGAGACAACCAACCATGGAACAGACTGACAAATTTCGGAGGGTATGGAGGGTGGGAGAGATTAACTGGGGAACTTATATGCACATATTCATAGCCCCTGAACACAGACAATAGTGTAGTAAAGGCTTGGGAGGGGCAGGTGCAGGGTGGAGGGGGTCAATGGGAAAAAAAGCCCAAGGGAAATAATTGTAATAATTTCAACAATAAAGATATGTTAAAACAACAACAACAAAAATGAAAACCATGGGAGATAAAACTTGAAATGGAAAGGCAAAATAATACTATTAAAATAGTAAATAGAATATGTAATGTCTGTATAATTACTATGAATAAGGAAATCAGGATGAATATTGCACTTATAATGCAGAACACTGGTATGAAATAAGCCAGTCAGAGAAAGATAAATATCACATGATCTCACTCATTTATGGAATACTAGAGGCCTATTGCACGAAGATTCGTGCAATAGGCCTTCGTTCCCCTGGCTGTCAGCACTGGTTTTTCTCCAGGATCCTGGAACCAGCAAAGAAGCTAAGCCTCTTCAGTCTTCAGTCATCTTCAGTCTTCAGTCATCTCCAGTCTTCAGTCTTCACTCAAGCTGGAGCCTTCAGTCTTTGCTCTGCACCTGCATATGCAAATTAACCCTCTATCCTTGTTGGGTTAATTTGCATAATCACTCCTGATTGGCTGGTGGGAAATGCAGAGGTATGGTCAATTTGCATGTTTCTCTTTTATTAGTGTATATGATGAGCAACATAAACTGATCATTAAAAACAGATCCAGAGACAGAGAAACATTGGTCAGACCATCAAACCTCAGAGGGAAGGTAGGGAAGGGGAGGGGTAAGGGGGAGAGATCAACAAAAGGACTTGTATGCATGCATATAAGCATAACCAATGGACACAGATAACAGGGGAGTGAAGGCATGAGTGGGGGATGGGGAGAAATGGGGTTAATAGGACCCATATGTAATAACTTAATCAATAAAGAAATTTTTTAAAAAAGAATGGAACCAAGAAAATTCAGAGTCAAAAAAACAAAAACCAAAATACATAGTTAGAAAGTAAATTATGTAGCAAGAATATGTGTAAATATAGAGGTAATCACAATAAATGAGACTATATAAAATTTGCCTATCAAGAGACTGTAATTTAATTTAAGCCAAGTGACACTGAGAGGTTAAAATTAAGTGATGCAAAAAAAATTTTCACATACATTTTAATAAGAAAAGCTAGCAGAGAAAATATTGGAATCAGATAAAATAGAAAGACAAAAAGAAATCCAGCTGAAAATCTTTACATGCTAAAGTAGTATATTTCATTTTTATGAAAATCTGAACTGAAAGGGCAGGCTTCCCATAAGTTTTATTGGTTGGAATTACTTCCCTTATCATGGCTGACCCAACAGTCAAGGAAAATGAAATTCCAATGAAAGATTAAACATTTGTGACTGGATCCCTGGGACGTGGGTAGTGTCTGTCTTCTCTGAAACACAGGTCATGCTAACTAGGAGAAAGCTAGGCAACCTACAATATTTTATACACTACTCTGAGGCTATCACAAGACAAAATTTCTTTCGTGGAGAACTAAGATGGCGGCAAAGGTAAAACACCTATCTTGCCGTCATAATCAGCAATTTTAATACTACAACTTAACGAAAGAACAAACACCTTCCAGAATCACCAGAACGCTCGCCGAGTGAAAATTCCACAAATAAAAATGAAGATAAGACACTGTGACTCGGAGGTGCGGCGGCGAACAGCATTGAAAGATTCGCATGCAGAGAGAGGTTTGGAGTGCGCGCCGCGGAGAGGGTGGGCGGCTGGAAACCAGCCAGTTTTCTCGAACGGGGAGACAAAGACGTCCCACTGACTGATTCTCCAGCTCTGGGCGAAGTCCAGGGAACCCACTATCATACGGGGTGAAAACTGGACAGTGGGAGGGCACGCCGAAGCTTGGGTGCTGCCGGGTCTGCCAGCTTGTGGAGAAGGCAGCTTGCGAGAACAGCTCGGCTGCGTGACGGCGCAGAGAGCGCACCGCGACTTGTCTCTCATTCGGAAAACCGTCAGTCTGCTTTGTTTTATGACCCTAGGTGAGACATTGCGCATGCAAAGTCATTTGGGGAAAGTCTGAATTCCCCGGCAGCTGGTGGAGCTCCACAGCGGCTCTCTCTCAGAGGTGCTGGCAGCCATTGCCCCAGGCACAGAGCCCCTGGGGCTGCATAGGGCTGGAGCTAACGCTGTCTGCTTGGCCCAGAGACTCCGCCCATCCAACCTGAGCACAGCTGAGCTTCACAGACAATTGGCCTGGAGGTCAAACCCTCCTAGGGCTAACAACAAAAAGCTGGGTTTAAATTCAAAAACACTGAATACAACCCATAAAGGATTGCAGTAAGAGTACCCACCTCAGGTAACTGGGGAGACTGAGCCACTGTCCCTTTGAGGATAGCCACCACATAAAGCAGCCACCATGCAGAGACATGGAAAGAAATCAGGTGTGAAAGAAATGGAGAAGAAAAGACGACAAGACATAGAGTTCAAAACCACGGTTATAAGGCTTTTCAAGAGGCTCCTACAAAAGGCCGATCAACTTAATGAGAATTACCAGGAAATAAACAAGACCAACCAGCAAGTAAATGAGAATTACAAGGAGATGAATGATACTTACAAGGAAATGAATGAGACCCTCAGGGAAATGAACAAGACCTCTGAGGATACAAACCAGACCCTCACAGATAAAAAAAAAAAAGGACCAACTAGAAATCAAGCATACACAGACTGAAATAAAAAATATTACACAAAGTCCTAAAAGCAGTCCAGAGGGCCACAAGAACCAAGTCAAAGATTTGAAATACAAAGAACCAAAATCCACTCAGCTGGAAAAGCAAGAAACAAAAAGAATTCAGATAATTGAGGATAGCATAAGGGGCCTCCAGGACAACCTCAAGCAAGCCAACATCCGAATTATTAGGGTGCCAGAAAAAGAGAGAGAGCAAGTTAATGAAAACCTACTTGAAGAAATAGTGACTGAAAACTTCCCCCACCTGGTGAAAGAAACTGACTTAAAAGCCCAAGAAGTACACAGAACCCCAAAATATAGGAATCTAAAGAGGACCACACCAAGACATATCATAATTAAAATGCCAAGAGCAAAAGATAAAGAGAGAATATTAAAAGCAGCAAGAGAAAAACAGTTGGTTACCTACAGGGGAGCACCCATACGATTGTCAGCGGATTTCTCAACAGCAACGATGCAGGCCAGACGCGAGTGGCAAGAAATATTCAAAATAATGAATAGCAAGAATCTACAACCAAGATTACTCTATCCAGCAAAGCTATCATTCAGAATTGAGGATCAGATGAAGTGCTTCGCAGATAAGAAAAAGCTAAAGGAGTTCATCACCACCAAACCAGTATTATATGAAATGCTGAAAGATATTCTTTAAGAAGAGGAAGAAGAAAAAGGTAAAAATATAAATTATGAACAACAAATACACATCTATCAACAAATGAACATAAAAATCAAGTGAACTAATAGGCTGATAAACAAGATAAACTGGTGACTATAACAGAAACATGGACATAGAGAGGGAATGGACTGACAATTCTTGGGGAGAAAAGTGTTGTTGGAAGTACAGCAAGAGATTGGACAAAAATCTTGCAACAATGGGAGAGGACATTGGGGAGGGGGAGGAGAAGGCGGAGGGTGGGATAGGTACAGGGTGGAGGGAAGATATAGGGGGATAAAAAAGGGGAAACAATGTAATTAATAAACTGAACAATAAAAAATTTTTTTTAATTTCTTTTTTTTTAGACAAAATCTTTCTTTTATAGCATTATTATAAAGTGATTAATTGCTATAAAATAAAAAGTGCAATGTTTTATTTCATCTCCTTATAATTGTCTATCTCCTCCTTTAAAAGTAAAATTCAGAAGGGCAGGAACCTCCACTTTTCTGGTTGTTTGTTTTTATTTTATTTTTTACATTAAATTTATTGGACTGACTTCCTAGCTAATAAAAGAGTAATATGCAAATTGACCATACCTCCGATCAAGCCATGCCCACAAGCCATGCCCACAAATCAATCAGGAGCAGATAAACCCCAACCAAGATGGCTGCGGCCACTGAGAGCAGGAGGGAGGCTTAGGTTTCCCCAACAATGGAGGAAACCAAGCTTTCCACCTGTCTTTGCCTGCCTAGGCCTCCACTCAGTGCTACAAAGTTTCAATTATAGGAGATACATAAATCCAACAGAAATGGTGGCAGCCATGGAGCTGGAGAGAGCAGAGGCTAGGGTTGCCTGAGCGATGGAGGAAGCCAAGCTTCTGCATCCCTAGCACCTACACCTTCACTCTAGGCCACAAAGTTTCAATTATAGAATTTAAATAAATCCAAACAGAAATGGCTATCTCTACAGAGCCAGCAGAAGGCTTGGCTCTGCTCCAGGCTACAAACTTTCAATTTTAGAACATAAATTAATCCCATATCCCAGGGCCTCCACTTGGGTCACTGGGGGGCGTAGCCAGCCTGCAAACCACCACAGGCCCCTTGCCCAGGCCACCCCACACCCCAAGGGAACCCCCATCCTGATCCAGGACCCACTTCAGGGCAAACCAGCGGTCCCCATCTATGCACCAGGCCTCTATCCTATCTAATAAAAGAGAAATATGCAGATTGACTATCACTCCCAACACACAAGAGGGCTGCCCCCCCATGTGGTCAAAGATCCCGCCCCCATGTAGACACAAATGGCCACCACAAGATGGCCAGCAGGGGAGGACAATTGAGAGGTTTCAGGCCTGTAAGGGAGGGCAGTTGTGGGCCATCAGGCCAGCAAGGGAGAGCAGTTGGGATGGACCAGGCCTGTAAGGGAGGGGGTAAATGGGGGCAATCAAGCTTCAGGGGAGGGCAGTTAGGGGTGACCAGGCCAGCAGAGAAGGGAAGTTGGGGGCAAACAAGGGAGCAATTAGATATCAATTATGCTGGCAGGGTAGTAATAAGGGGGTGATCAGGCTGGCAGGCAGATTGGGACTAAACGGGAAGTCAGACATCCCTCGAGGGGGGGTCCCAAATTGAAGAGGGTGCAGCCTGAGCTGAGGTACACTCCCTGCCCCCTGTGCATGAATTTTGTGCACCCGGCCTTTAGTTGGTTAATAACATTATATAGGTTTTAAGTGCACATTTCTATGATATATCATATGTATATTGCATTATATGCCACCCAAAGTCAAATCATCTTTTATTATTATACTAGAAGCCTAGTGCACAAAATTTGTGCATGGGAGAGGAGTCACTCAGCCCAGTCTGCACCCTCTCACAATCTTGAACCCTTTGGGTTATGTACAACTGCCAGTTTAGCCCTGATCCCACAGGCCTAAACTGCTGGCTCCTAACTGCTGGCCTGCCTGCCTGCCTCATCGCTTCTGACCACTTGCTTGTCTGCCTGATCATCCCTAACCATTCTGACTGCTGGCCTAATCACCCCTAACCACTTGCCTGCCTGTCTGATTGCCCCTAACTACTCTCCCTGCCTGCCTGATCACCCATAACCACTCTGCCTGCCTGCCTGATTGCTCCTAACTGCTCTACCTAGGCCACACTACCTCTGCCTCTGCCCCCATGCTGTGGCTTCGTCCAGAAGGTCATCCAGAAGGACATCCAGAATGACATCCAGAAGGTTGTTCACTGTCCAGTCTAATTAGCATATTATGCTTTTATTACTATAAACTGGAGGCCCAATGCATGAAATTCATGCATGGGGGAGGGAGAGTCCCCCAGCACAGCCTGCAAACTCTTCAATCCTGGACCCATTGGGGTATGTCCGACCAGCAGTCAGATATCCCTCTCACAATCCTGGACCACTGCCTCCTAACTGCTCACCTGGGTGCCTGCCTTATCACCCATAACTGCCTCTGTCTGATGGCCTGGTTGTCACTAACTGCCCCCCCCCCCAGCCTAGTTGCCCCTTAGAGACCCACTGCCAGCCTGGTCAACCCCAACTGTCCCCCTTTGCTGGCCTGGTTGCTCCCCTCCCCCCCGCTGGCCTGGTCACCAACTGCCCCCTCCATCAATCTGCTTGCCCCTAATTGACCCCCCTAGCCTGATCACCTTTTACTGACCCCACCTCGCCAGCCTGGTCACCCTTTACTGCCTCCCCTGTGGCCTGATTGCCTCCAACTGTGCCCCTGCTGGTTTGGTTGCCCCCAACTCCTCCGCTTGCCAGCCTGGTTGTCCCCAATTGACCCCCTGCCAGCCTGGTCGCCCCATGCGGCCTGTTGTTCGGTTGTTTTGTTGTCCCTGACTAACCTCCCTGTTGACCTGGTTGCCCCATGCAGCCTGCTGTTCAATCGTTTAGTTGTCCTTTACTAACGCCCCTGTCAACCTTGTTATCCCACGCATACTGCTGCTCAGTTGTTACTGTCACTGTGACAGCATCCTGGGCAATTTGCATATTCCTCTATTATTAGTATAGACACATGACGCCTTTACCCTTCACTAACTCCCAAACACCTTTCCCTCTGGTAACCACTGTATTGTCTGTGTCTTTAAGGTTTTTTATTTTATTTTAGCTTTATACCCTACATATGAGTGAAACCATATGGTTCCTGACATTTTGTCTGACTTATTTCATTTAGCATGTTATTCTCAAGATCCACCTATATTGTCACAAATGGCAGTATTTAATCTTTCCTTATGGCTGAGTAGTATTTCATTATATTTGATCCACATCTTCTTTATCCAATTGTCTAGTGAAGGACACATTTGTTTTTTCCATGTCTTGGCCATGGTAAGGAATGCTGCAATGAACGTAGGGGTGCATATATCTTTGCAAATAAATGTTTTCAAATTTTTCAGTAGTTACACAGAAGAGGAGTTACATATGGTAACTCTGTTCTTTTGTTGTTGTTAATCCTCATCCTAGGATATTTTTCCCATTTTTTTTGAGAGAGTGAAAGAAAGGGAGGAAGAGAGAGAGAGAGAGAGAGAGACAGAGAGAGAGAGAGAGAGAGAGAGAGAGATCACTGATTCAGAGAGATACGTTTATTGGTTGCCTCCCACACAAGCCCCAACAGGGCCCTAGGACAGAACATGCAACCCAGGTACCTGCCCTTGACTTGGAATTGGATCTGAGACCTCTCAGTTCATGGGCTTATGCTCTAATCACTGATCAACACTGCCCAGGGCAGCAACTCCATTCTTATACCTATAACTCTGTTCTATACCAGTTTGCATTCCAATCAACAGTGAATGAGGGTTCTTTTTTTCCCCAAAACCTGTCCAACACTTGTCTTCCTTATTTTTTATCTTTATTGTTGAAAGTATTATAGATGTCTTTCTTCCTGCCTCCCCCCTTATAATGTTCTTTATATTCCACAAATGAGTGAGATCATGTGGTATTTTTCTTTCACTGATTGGCTTATTTTACTTAGTATAATGCTCTCCAGTTCCATCCATGCTGTTGCAAATGGTAAGAATTCCTTCTTTTTTGTACAGCAGCATAGTATTCCGTTGTGTAGATACACCACTGTTTTCTAATCCACTCATCTGTTGCTGGGCACTTACGCTGTTTCTAAATCTTAGCTATTGTAAATTGTGCTGCTATAAACATAGGAATGCATACTGATTAGTGTTTCAAGATTCTTAGAATATATTCCAAGAAATGGTCTCCCATACAGTGGATTCCCTTTTCTTTTTGATGCTGGTTTTGTTGTTTTTTTTGTTTGTGTGTTGTTTTTGTTGTTTTGCTGTGCAGAAGCTTTTGAATTTGATGCAGTCCCATTTGTTTGTTTTTCTTGCCCTAGGCAATGTGTCTGTAAAAATTCTGCTACATGAAATTTTGCCTTCCATGTTTTCATCTAGGATTTTTATGATTTTTGACTTACATTAAAGTCTTTTATTTATTTTGAGCATATTTTTATGTATGGTGTAAGTTAGTTGCCTAGTTTCTTTCTTTTCTTTTCTTTTCTTTTCTTTTTTTCCATGTATCTGGCCAATTTTCCCAACACCATTTATTGAAGAGACTGTCTTTACTACATCATATGCTCTGGCCTCCACTGTCAAATATTAATTGAGCATAATGGCTTGGGTCAATTTCTGGGTCTCTGTTCTGTTCTATTGATCAATATGCCTGTTCTTGTGCCAGTACCAGTCTATTTTGAGTACAATGGCTTTGCAGTATAGCTTGATATCTGGTAGTGTGATCCCTCCAACTTTGTTCTTCTTTCTCAAGATTGCTGCAGCTATTCACTCTTTTTTGGTTCCATATAAGTTTTTGGAGTCTTTTTTTCTAGATATCTGAAATATGCCATTGGTATTTTAATAGGATTGCATTGAATCAATAGATTACTTTGAACAGCATGAGCATTTTAATAATGTTAATTCTAACAATCAATGAACATGGTATATTCTTCCATTTGTTTACATCTTCTATCTCTTTTTCAACCTCTGTAGTTTTCCTAATAAAGGGCCTTTACTCCTTGTTTAAGTTTACTCCTAAGTATCTTAACTTTTGTTGCATTAGTAAATGGGATTAAGTTTCTCTTCCTGAAAGATTGTTATTGGTGCACAAAACGGTGTTAATTTTGTATCCTCCTCCATTGTTTAATTCATTTATTAAATCTAGTAGTGTTTTGGTGGAGTCCTTAGGGTCTCATATGTATACTATCATGTCATCTACGGATAATGACAGTTTTAGTTATCATTTCCAATTTGGATGCCTTTTATTTTTTCTTTCTGCCCTATCACTGTGGATTTCCAGTAGTAGCTTGAAAAAGAGTGGTGAAAGCAGATCTCGGTATCTTGTTGCTGTTATTAGGGGAAATGGTCTTAGTTTTTGCCCATTGAGCAGGATGTTGGCTGCAGGTTTGTCATATATAATCTCTATCATGTTGAGGTTTGACCTCTCTATTCCCACTTTGCTGAGAGTTTTATTTTAAAATGTGTGTTGGGCCCTAGTCAGTTTGGCTCAGTAGACAGAGCATCAGCCTGTGAACCGGAATGTTCCAGGTTCTATTCTAGTCAAGGGCACGGGCCTGGGTTATGGGCTCGATCCCCAGTGAGGAACTTGCAGGAAGCAACCAATCAATGATTCTCTCTCATCATATATGTTTTTACCTCTCTCTCCTTGTTCCTTCCTCTATGAAATCAATAAAAAGATATTTTAAAAGGAGGAACCAAGATGGTGACATAGGTAAACACCTATACTGCTGCCTCACACAACAATTTCCAAACTACAACTAAAAGACAAAACAGACATCATCCAGAACCACCGGAAAGCTGGCTGAGTGGAAATCCTACAACTAGAAGGAAAGATAAAAGGACACTGAGACTCAGAGGAGGTATGGAAGGCAGAAGTGCAGAGATGCGGAGACAGAGGTGCAGAGATGCAGAGACACATGCGCGGGAAGGGCGGGTGGCTGAATACACGACTGGTTTTCTCAAACAGGGAGGTAAACAAAGGCTTCCCACTGCACTGAACTCCAGTTTCGGGTGAGACTTGGGGAATCCAGACTCATTCAGGAAGAAAGTGGACTGTCTGGCAGTGGGCAAAATTCAAGGGCAGCTTTCTCTCAGAGGTGTGTGCGCCCATTACCATGACAAGGAGACCCAGGAGCCTCATAGGGTGGGACTTATGGGAAACCAAGGCTGACTGCTCAGTCCTGAGACTCCGCCCCATCCAAGCTTAGCACAGAAGCTCTCCCAGCGTAGACATTGCTGATCCTCACAGCCAATTGGCCTGGAGGTCAACCCCTTCCAGTGATACCAATAACAATCTAGACTTAACTACAACAAGACTATACAGCCCATAAAGGGGTTAACCAAGAGTGTCCACCTCAGGTAACTGGGGAGGCTGAGCCACTGTCCCCTAGAAGACACCTACCACACAACTCAGGAAAGCAGTGAAAATGTGGAGACAAGGAAACAGATCACAAATGAAAGAAATGGAGGAAGCAAATGACTGGCTATAGAGTTAAAAACCACGGTTATAAGGTTTTTCAAGAATTTCCTAGAAAAGGCTGATAAATTTAATAAGAGCCTTGAGGATATGAAAAAGGGCCAACTATAAATTAAGCATACACTGACTGAAATAAAAATATTATACAGAGACCTAACAGCAGACCAGAGGACTGCAAGAATCAAGTCAAAGATTTGAAATACAACGAAGCAAAAACCACTCAGCCAGAAAACCAAAACAAAAACAAAAAGCAAACAAACAAAGAAAACAGAATCTAAAAAATTGAAGATAGTGTAAGGAGCCTCTGGGACAACCCCAAGCATACCAACATCAGAATTATGGGGGTAATGGAAAAAGAGAGAGAGCAAGATACTGAAAACCTATTTGAAGAAATAGTGACCGAAAACTTCCCCCACCTGGTGAAAGAAATAGACTTACAAGTCCAGGAAGCGCACAGAACCCCAAACAAAAGGAATCCAAAGAGGACCACACCAAGACACATCATAATTAAAATGCCAAGAGCAAAAGACAAAGAGACAATATTAAAAGCAGCAAGAGAAAAACAGTTAGTTACCTACAAGGGAGCACCCATATGATTGTCAGCTAATTTCTCAGCTGAAACTATGCAGGCCAGATAGGAATGGCTAGAAGTATTCAAAGTGATGAATAGTAATAACCTACAACCAAGATTACTCTACCCAGCAAAGCTATCATTCAGAATTGAAGGTCAAATAGAGAGCCTCACAGATATGAAAAAGCTAAAGGAGTTCATCACCACCAAACCAGTATTATATGAAATGCTGAAAGGTATTCTTTCATAAGAGGAAGAAGAAGAAAAAGGTAAACATAAAAATTATGAACTTCAAATACATATCTATCACAAATGAATCTAAAAATCAAGTGAATTGAAAATCTGATGAAGAGAATAAACTGGTGAATATAATAGAATCAGAGGTATAGAAAGGGAGTGGACTGACAATTCTCAGGGGGAATGGGGTGTGGGAAGTGCAGGAAGAGAGTGGACAAAAATCATACACTTACGGATGAGGACAGTCAGGGGGGAGGTAAGGGCAGAGGGTAGGGTGGGAACAGAGTGGAGGGGAGCTATGCGGGGGGGGGGAGAAACAATTGTAACAATTTGAACAATAAAGATTTATTAAATTATATATATATATACATATATATATATATATGTATATATATATTACAAAAACACAAATGTATTATAAAAAATGTGTGTTGGATTTGTCAAATGCTTTTTCTGTATCAATTAATATGACCATGTGATTTTTGTCTTTCAATTTATTTATGTGATGTATCACATTTATTTATTTGGGAATATTGTACCAGCCTTTCATTCCTGGAATAAATCCCACTTGGACAAGGAGCATGGTGTTTTTAATATATTTCTGGATCTAATTTGATATTTTGTTGAGGGTTTTAGCATCTAGGTTAATCAGGAATATTGGCCTACAATAATTGGTTTTGGGATTAAGATAATCCTGGCCTTGTGAAAAGAGCTTCTAAGTATTCCTTTCTCTTGAATTTTTTGGAATAGTTTGAGGATTATAGGTGTTAGTTATTTGAATGTTTGGTAAAACTCTCTTGTGAAGGCATCTGGACCAGTACTTTTGTTTGTCAAGAGATTTTTTTAATAACTGCTTCAATTTCTTCAATTGTTATTGGCCTATTCAAGCTTTCTGGTTCTTCCTGATTCAGTTTTGGAAGACTGTATTTTTTTAGGAATTTGTCAATTTCATCCAAGTTGTCCAGCTTGTTGGCATATAGTCATTCAAAGTATTTTATTATAAGCCCTTGTATTTCTGTAGTGTCAGTTGTAGCTTCACCTATTTCATTTATAATTTTATTTATTTGGGTCTTCTCTCTGTTTCTGGATGATTCTGGCTAAAGGTTCATCAATTTTGTTTATCTTTTCAAAGAATCAGCTCTTGGAATTATTAATATTTTGTATTATTTTTTAAATATATTTTTATTGATTTCAGAGAAGAAGGGAAAGGGAGAGAGGTAGAAATATCAATGATGAGAATAATTGATCGACTGCCTCCTCCATGCCCCCACTGGGGATCGAGCCTAACCCAGGCATGTGCCTTGACTGGCAATCACTGTGACCTCCTATTTCATAGGTCAATGCTCAACCAGTGAGTAATACCGGCTGGGCTTGTATTATTTTTGTTTCCATATGAAGTATTTCTACTCCTTCGACTTACTCTGGACTTTCTTATTGTTCTCTTTCTAATTCATTTTAGTTGTAGTGTTAGGTAGTTTATTAGAGCTTTACAACATTTATTACTTGCTTGTTAATAACAGCCATTCTAACAGGTATGAGGTTGTATTTCATTGTAGTTTTGATTAGCATTATCCTAATAGTTATTGAAGTTGAGCATATTTTCATATATCTGTTGGCCATTTGTATATCTTCTTGGGAGAAGTGTCTGTTCATGTTCTCTATCCATCTGTTTGTTTGGTGTTGAGTTGTATGTATTCTTTATACAAAGGGTGTAGAAGGATGTAGGTTTACAATTCTGAGTATGCAAAACACAGAATTCATTCTTGTATTATTATTTATGATTGTATTATTTTGCATACAAACAACTGTAAATCTACTTTTGCCCCACCCTGTATTTTGGATATTAACCCCTTTTCAGAACTTTTGTTTACTAATATCTTCTCCCATTTGATTGGTTGCCTTTTTGTTTTGTTGGTAGTTTCTTTCGCTGTGTAGAAGCTTTTCAGTTTGATATAATCCCATTCATTTATTTTTGCCTTTATTTCCCTTGCTTTTAGGATCAAATTCATAAAATCTTCTCTACAACCAAAGTTTATAAGTTTAGTGCCCATGTTTTCTTTTATATAATTTACTAGAGGCCTGGTGCACGGAATTCGTGTATGGAGGAGGAGGAGTTCCTCAGCATGGCATGTGCCTAACCAGCAGTCAGACATCCCTCTCACAATCTGGGATGCTGCATGCACCAGTGACCATACTTTTCATCGGGGTGAAAGGCATCTTGTTGTTGCATGGGCAACTATATATTTTTGCCCTGATTATAAAAAGTAGTACCATTTTCCCCATCTAATGGGTGAAAAACCTGAAGCAGAGAAAAGTTAAATAATTGGCTTTGCCACACAGTTATAGGTGTCAGAATGTGCAAGCCAGAGTCCATGCATGTCATCACTGCATCATCCTGTTTTTTCAGTGTTAGAGTAGCCTTGTCAGGCTTTAATTTTTAAATCTAAGAGACTGTTCCCAATATATCAGGTAGGGTCCCTAGGCCTGGATGGCAATCAGGGCTGATCTGTTGTGGGAAACCAGCAGGTGGGGTGATTGGGGGGCCCCTGCCTGCACCTGCCTTGCTTGGAGGCCTGGCACTGCCCCCTGGCCAGCCCCACTCCCTGATCACCTTCCTCTTGGTGATAGTGTGCATCATAGCAACCCGTCTTTCTGCCCATTGTTCTGCTGTTTGGTTGATTTGCATATTAGGGTTTTATTATATAGGATTGTTTCATGTCTTATAATTAAGTCCTTAATCCATTTTGAGGTAATTTTTGTATATGGAGACTATTTGTTCTTAATTGAAACTCCAGCATCCTACACAAAGCTCTCATATAATGGGAGTTTAATATATGTTTGTTAATAAAATGAATAAATGAATGAATGAATGAATGAATGGGTAGGTGAATAAACACAGAAAAAGATTATGCTGAGATGATTCAATCAAAATAATGCAGTATAAGAAGCCAGAAAAGGAAAGCTTTAAAGTGGTGTTAGATACTGTTACCGAGTTATAGGGAGTCTGAAAAGTCCAGTGAATTGAAAGTTCATAAGGGATTTTTTCTTTAGAGAGTTGCTTTAGTAAGACTACAAACCAGGTTTTTCAGTGAATATAAACCAGAACCTAAAGAATTAAAGATGAAGTAGGTAATAAAGATATGATTACAGTAAGATTGCCTTGTATTTACTTTTATTACTTTGGTGGAAATAGAATAGGTGATACATGTGAGGATAGCAGAATCAAGGAAGGGGTTTGTTGTTTTCTTCATTTTAAAATAGCAAGAGTGAGCATATTAGTTAGCAAAATACAAGTATTAGTCAATGGAGAAAAATACGTTGAAGGTATAGAGGGAAAAGGGGAATTATAAATAAATTTCTAGAAGAAGCAACTTAATCACATATAAACTTAAGAAGGAACTTACTGTTCCCAGAGATAAGAGTAATGAGAAAATATGAAAGTAAGGGACATAGAAAATCAAATAAATGTGCTGTGATCTCAACTTACCCTAGATGATCTACTTACAAGTTACTCCAGAGCAGGTATTCAATAAATATTTGTTAAGTGAATGGTATGAACAGACAAATAAATAGATGCAATGATACAAATGTGTTGTTTTCTATATCTTCTTACCATAGACATGATTTTTCATAATTTCTTAAGCTAAATCATTGATGTGATAAGGAATGACAGATTGTACCAATCAGGGAATACCTTCAATGAACATTTTTAACAACAGATTGAACAAAAATATGATGAATACCCTTATGCATTCTACTGTTATTTAAATCCCTAATGATGGAATTATCTATGTGCTAGCATTATTCATTTTACTGAAAGCTACAGTAAGTAAACAGTTTACATCAAAGAAAAATATATGTTCAGTCAAAAACTAGAAAATATGTATGTACCAATATTTGCCTAACTCCAGAAGAAAAACCAAGATTAAGAAATAAAAAGCCTAATTTTTACTGTTTAAAATAATTGCTCAACCTGAAAATTAAATCCCAGATCTAATTTTCTAATCTGTTGAGCACTCTCTTTATAAAATGTTCTATTTTTAATGGTTTTCACATTCCAAAAATATACACTAAACCATATAAAACACTATTTAAAATTCACTAGAAGTTACTTTAAAATAAATCATATGTACACTGACTTCATAACACTCTCCTCTGTTCCAACTTCAGAAAGAAGATTACAGAAAGAGATGAACACTATTGTATCATCTGACAGACATTGAAATTATTAGTTAGCTTTCACTTGCTAACTACTAGAATCTATATATATATAAGCCTAACAGATCGACCAACCAGTAGCTATTACATGCACTGACCAACAGGGGGCAGACGCTTAATGCAGGAGCTGCTGAGCTGCAGTGACTTGGCAGCTGCAGTTCTTGGGTGATGCATTCAGAACCAGAGTGGAGGGAGCCCAATTCTGGAGTGCATCACCTGAGAACCACCCTCTCATAATCTAGGACCCCTCAAGGGATGCCAGAGAGCCAGTTTCAGCCCAATCCCTGCAGGCCAGCCAAGAATCTGTGCACCAGGCCTCTAGTATTACTATAACCAGTGGCCCAATGCATGAAATTCATGCACATGGGGGTGGAGGGGTTGTCCCTCAGTCCAGCCTGCATCCTCTCCAATCTGAGACCCCTGTGGGATTGGGCTTAAACTGGCAGTCAGACAACCCCCTTGCAATCCACTCCTAACAGCTCACCTGCCTGACTGCTTGATCACCCCTAACCACTCTGCTTGCTGGCCTGATTGCCCCAACTGGTCCCCTCTTCCAGCCTGCTCAGCCCCAACTGCCCCCCACCACTGGGGGCATGGGCACCAGACGCAGAACACTCGGCCCACCAGGTGCGCCCAACCTTGACTGCGGAGATTGGTGGGACACGGGAGGAGGGCATGGGGGTCTCTTGCCTTCTAGACCTTTGGGCCATGTGTCCACCTCTCCCCATGAAGGCTGTCCTTTGGAGGACCCTGCTATGCACGCAGTGCCTCCCCAGCTCCCCGGCTCCCATTCTCCCACCTTCCCTGCCATGCCCAGAGATGCTCTGCCACAGACCCGGGACCTCCTATGTGCATCTTCCCATGCCTCTGCCAAAGCGCAGTGCCTGTACTTTTCCAGCTCCCTCTTTCCCTCTTGAAATGGAAAGTTGTTGAGGTTGCTCAGGGTTGTTGCTCCAGACGTTATGGAGCAACAGGACCTTAAATGGAGGGTCCAGCAGGTGACCCCCCAGAGCCCACTGGTTCAGCCCTGCCAGCGTCATGCTAGGATGCAATGACCGTAGGCTTATGAGACATCTGGATCTATGAATTTCCAAGGAACATGTAAGACAGAGAAGTTAAATGACATTATCAGTAAGAAATGGGTCACATGCAAGAATTGTGACACTCCACCGGTCAAATATCCAGTTTCCCCAATACAGCCGCAAAAGAAATGGGGAGGGGTGACGACAAAGAATACGAGAGACCTAAAGACCAAGTTACCAAACACAGCGTGGTCAATGGGACTTTGCTTGGATCCTTGGCAAACCAACAGTAAAAGACATCTTTGAAACAAAGACATTTGAACGTACAGTGGATATTAGGTGATTATCTTAACTTTTCAAGGTGTGACAATGGCTGAACATTTACTTCTTTTTTAAAGATACTCATCAGAGGATATTTAAGTGGGAACCAACTTGCTTTGAAAGTATGGAGTTGTCCTAGCCCAGCCCTCCCCACACCACAGATGCCTCAAGGACTGAGCTTCTCCCGCTCGCAAGGTGTGGTCCATGCTCACCACCGCCCACCTGCTCCACTGACCCAGTACCTAGGCCTGATGACTCACAGCCTGCCTCACGCTCATTACCCAAGGTGTCCTGGATGCTCATTTGCATGTCCCATGCAACAAGTAAACCCTGTAGCTCAGTCGCAGCCTAACTATCAGAGCAACCAACATACGAGCCTCATGAGGGGATCCCATGGCATCAAATTCCCCTAACTGTCCCGAGGTCACCGCAAAAGGACATGACTCAGTCACCATAACTGTAAAGGAGGAATCTCGCTGGCCCTTAAATACCATGTGGGCAGAGCTTACAGGTTGCTTGCTTTAGCAGTACATATACTAAAACTAGAATAATACAAAGATTAGCATGGCTCCTGCGCAAGGATGACATGCAAATTTGGGAATTGTGCACCCAGCTCCCCACCAGCCTCCCATGCTGGTATGCCACGGCGGCCATACCCCCCTCCAGCCTCCCCTCACACATGCCGAGGCCACGCCTCCCATCCCCTGAGCTGCGGCCATGCCCCCGCTCCTGATTGGCTGGTAGCATTGCATGTTTCTCTTTTATTATATAGAATGTTGCTTATTTTATTGTGCATTTCAATATGGCCTTTGTCAAAATATATTTGTGTGTGTTTTTTTAAATCAGAAAATAAAAAAGTTTTATGGTTTCTTCATAGCTTATATAGAAGCTAAATTTACAATTTACATTGTTCTTTCAATGATTTAATTACTGCCTACCATGCACAGAAGAGATCAGTGACATAGTCATTTAAACTGTATACTAGGTGAAACCAAATGAGTAAGGGATTGATTACTGTTGGAAGAAGTAAAATTATAGCAACAATAATTTGTGCATATAGTCTATTTCATAATGTGATTTTCACACACACTTACTATAATAAATTACTTTGTGTGGTAAAGACATAAGGATGAAAACAAATTAAACCAAATCAAGGAAATCAAAATGGGAATTCAAGTTAATTGAAAAAAATGGATTTGAGGGATATCCTGGAAAAAGTGATAATATATATCAATAATCAATATAGTAAGAATAAAAGTCGGAAAATTAGAATTATGGTGAAGGTAATGGTCTCCAACTAGCTGAATAATTTATTTTGCTTTTTTAGAGGATCTGGAATGCAGCAGCACCGTGGAGTTCACCACTAGAATTGCTGGTCCTTCTGAGCCCACGCTGAGGAGCTGCTGCCCTATCAAAGCCTGTGTATTAAAGGCAGATTTGACCATCAAGTCTAAACACTGACTGTCTCAGGGACCACGCCAAAGATTTCATATTCTAATGAGGATTGCCCTTTTCAGTACTCTTCTTAGTAGGCTCTGCATTCATTGTACTTACTTCTATTGCTCAAAAATTTTGGACTGCCTCACATATTTGTATACATGTGTAGAATATCTTTATGTTTTATTATATGTGCATTATAAGTGAATATTCAAGCCACTTTCATGAATATGTATACCCACTCTGTTGTGCATTATAATATTCTGTGGACACTATTTGTAATACCATACGTATATCTTTAGTTTAAAAACTGTCAGTGTTGCCCTGGTCAGTGTGGTACAGTTCGTTGGAGTGTCGTCCCATACAGTAAAAGGTTCCAGATTCAATTCCCAGCCAGGCCACATATCCAGGTTGTGAGTTTGATCCCTAGATGGGGCACATTTAGATTAATGTTTCTCTCTCACTTTGATGTTGTTGTTTTTCTAGCCCCCACCTTTTCTCTCTTTCTAAAATTGTTTTTTTTTAATGCCAATGCCATTGGTTATTTTCTGTAGATGAGAATTTCACAAGTGTTCTATTATCTCCATGAATTGCTGGTACTAATTATAGCAGACATACTGTAGCCCGGTGAGATACAGTATTCTGATAGATTTCACCAGAATTAACCACCACATCACCATACCACCAGATTCTTAAAACATCCCTCTTCTCATCTTTCAGTATTAATGTTTGTGTTATTTTTTCAGGATTTTCATGTATATAAATATTTCTGTTCAGAAATTCTTTGAAATAATCTATTGTTAGAAGTAAGTAATAATTAGCAATGACCAATAGGATCTTGAGAATACCTTCTGATGTTGTTCTTCCTTCATCTTCTGTAGTTTCTTATTTTCTTCTTCCTTTAGAGAATCCTTATAAGCCTGTATTCTGGCCTGTAATGATATAGAGGGAAAATTCGTAGGAGAAAGCATCACCACAATATATTTGTCTGCCTACCATGGATCTGGTTTTAATAACTCAACTTCTGTACTAAGCATACAGCAAACTCTTCATACAGACTTAACTATTGAATTATTTAAGCATGTGTCTGAAGACACCCCTTAGGATATATAAAAAGAATGCTAGTATAAGCACATTTTAAAATATGATCTAAATGCATGTTTAATTTGGGTTTTAAAAATATCCCCTCAAATTTGACTTTAGGTGGTGGGCGCACAGTGCACTATACAGATGATGTATCATAGATATCTACACTTGAAATCTATATAACCTTTTTAAATAATGTCACCCCAATAAATTTAATTAAAATTGAAAGTAAATAAAGAAGGTTGCAAGGGTGAAAGGGAGATAGAAAAAGAATGTAAAAGAAAATAATTTATTTAAAATTTCAAAATGGCAAATTTGCTTTCTCAATAACAATTGTGAAATTCAGATAATAAACCATTTAGAACACTTTTCTGAAAATGAAGAATGCTAACACCTTCTTGTTAGAAAGTTAGGGGAAAAGAAGTTGTTGCAGAAACTTAAAAAAAAAAGTCTGTACAAAAACAGTGTTGAACTACTTTTCTTGAAAACTGCTACTAGAGAGAAATGTCACTGGATGCAAATATAAGGGACCATTTTTCTTTCTGAGCAACAGAGGTTGGGGCACAGCCTTCTTGTCAAATTCTTAGTCGTGGCCAAAAGTAAATATCACCCCTTTGACAGACTTATAACTCATGCTGTCTAACTTCTTTGGTCTAACATTCATGTTATGATTAGATGGCTTCAAATTATCCTCCCTATTCTATTCCCTATGGCTTTGCCCAGCTCAAACTAAACTTTTATTTCTCAAAATTACCCCATGTAAAATAAATACAATCACACATATATACGTACATCCCCTCAGAGATAGTTGACATAATGTATATTTTTTTCTAATGAGAAGGCTTTGAAATAGAGGAAAGTTAAATATTTTTCAAGACTATTCCCACCAGCTGATTAGTTAATAGCAGAGACAAGCAATAGTGACACTGAGTTTAGAAGCACTGACATGTCTACTGCTCATTAATGGATCCTGTTAAAAAGCCTGTCAACTGGTAACTGCTACCACATGATTCCAGAGATGCATTTCTTTCTCAGTCTTTGCATCCTCAGTTTGTATCTGAAGCATTTTTCTATTTCTGAGCAGGAAAATAAGGCCTGTTAAGGAGCACAGAAGTCATAAATCTGCCTGAATCAGGACCCCCGGGGAGCCTTAGAAGAGCCAGCACACAGCAGGATGTCTTCCGTCCCACTGACCCACCACGTCGGGCTTCCACTCACTGGCATAGAGACCATAGACTCTGGAATTTATGAGCTACCAAGTATTCTGTCTGTTCATTGGTCACATACTTTCTCACACATGGATTTGTAGCCCAGCCTCCATAAGGCAGAGAGGCCAGCGTGGTTAGCTAATGTGCAGGAAGTTTCATTTTTCTCATAAAAGCTCCAGCAGCATCATGGCAGCAGGCTGCATATTTCAAGACTTGTTCTTTGGACTCACATCCATAAAGCTTACATAGGCAGGGCCCCCCTTTCCTCTTACTATAATTTTTCTCAAGCACTTCTTAATGCATTCCCCCATTTATGTCATTATAGAACGCATACTACATCAGATAAGAATACATACTTGCCAGAGAGGAATTGTATCATCTAAAACACTACTAATTAGAATAGTGGAGCTTTGGATGTGTTCAGAAAGCCCATGCAAACCTTACTACATTAGACAGGCAAACAGCCTATGACTTTCTCTCGTCTGTCTCCTAAATACAAGGGGACTGTGATAAGACAGCAGGTGGGAGTAGTTCTCAATAACCCCTTCTTTTTGGAGAAAGCTAGTCTTCATCACAAATATTCCACAGAAAACCTAAAAGGGCTTGGGGGAAAGGGGATAAGGGAGTACATCTACTCAAGAGATTAAAAGAAGGAGTAAAATAGTTAAATTAGGTATTATGATTTGAGTGGAAAACCTGAATTCCGTTTGTATACCTTCCTTTTAAACTTAACCACTCGATGCCCAGCTGGTATGCCTCAATGGTTGAGCTTTGACAAGAGGTCATCAGTTTGATTTCCCGTCAGGGCACATTCTCCAGGTTGCATACTTGATCCCAGTAGGGGGCATACTCAGGAGGCATCCATCTTTCATTGATGTTTCTATCTCTTTATTCCTCCCCTTTCCTCTCACTTCAAAAATCAATAAAAATATATTTAAAACAAACAAACTTAAGCACTTGTTCATTTACCAGAATATGGTTCCTAGTTTTGGATTCAGGAAAAAAAAATGGTTAGACACATAAAGTGCCATTTAAAACTGGGAAGTCACTTAGCACCTGAACTATGAAGACTTTGAAGTTACTTGTAATCCTCATGGGTGCTTACCCAGCTGTGATCTTTAGGCAGGACAGGAAGTTTCTATTCAAAAACAAGGAGGGAAACAGTTTTGATCAGTTTTTTTTTTTTTTAGTTTTAAACCCCAGAAATGTCTATATCATTGTATTTAGATATTTTTTCCTAACATTAAATATGAATTTAACATAATATTAAAACTTAAATTTTTGTTAAAGTACACAGTTTTACTCATCCTCTCCCAAAGCTATGCTTACAATATAGTTATTCAATAAACAATATTTAACCCTTGTATGTGCAAGCAATGTGGTTAAGAAAATCCCAGACCACAACTGTTTACAGCCTAGTGCAGAAATCAGACAAGAAGATCAATCATTATAGTACATCATAGTAGGTATTGTGAAAGAGGAAGATATAAAGAAGGACATGTAATTAAACTGGATCAAGGGCGCCTTCTCAAAGGAGATGATACTAGTTGTGTCTTAAAACTGAATTAGAATCAGACTAAGCGGGGAAAGGAAATTTAATCAAATGGAAAATAACATTGTGTTGATTTTCTAGGACTGCCTATAATAACAAAGTATCAGTCCGGGTGGCTTAAACAATAGAAATTTGGTGTCTTACAGTTTAGAGGCCGGAAGTCCAAAATCAAGGTATCTGCAAGACTGGTTCCTTCTGAGGACCATGAAGTAAGGAACCAGGCCTCTTCCTTTGGCTTGAAGATGGATGTTTTCTCCCTGTGTCCTTTACATTGTCTTCCTTCTGTTTGTCTCTGTGGCCAAATTTTCCCCTTATAAGGACACCTCTACTATTGAATTAGAACCTACCCTCATGACCTCACTTTTCCTTGATTACCACTGTAAAGACCCAGTGTCCAAATTATGTCACATTCTGAGGCGCTGGAGATTTTAAATTCAAATTTGGGGGTGAGGAGACCACAATTCAACCCAGGACAAACATTAAATTCCTGTTTCAAGATGGTGGAATAAAAATGTTTATGCTCCTTTCTTCTCTCAAAAAATTTCCCTAAACAGAAGAGGAAATAAAACAAACAAACTCTACCTTTGAAAACTGAGAGATAGCTGTATTCCCAGACAAAAATCTATAAAGGCGATGGTAAGTGACTAAGAGAGGAAGAGAGCAAGCCTGAAGACTTGCTGGCCAGGGGATAGAGGACACCCATAAGAAGCCAGTCTTCTCTGTAGATCAATGTGAGGGCTCAGTATCTGGACCAGTTCTTAGGGAAGGCTGATGGATGATGGGAAGATGCCTATGCCTGCTCCCACCTGAAAATTCAGGTGCTAATTCTCCCAATCCTGACAGGAAATCAAAAGTGTATTCTCTGCATAAACTAAGAAAGGCAGGCCTGGAACTGAGGCAGCAGTGGTCAAATACCCATTGAGAGCGAAAGGATTCTGTGAAGTCCAGCATACTGAGCAGTGAGCCTCTCTGGCTCGCTGCACTTTCCTCTGAGAGTCAGAAGAAAGATATTTTATCCATGAAACAATAAAATATTATTTTTAAATAGCAATGCAGAACAAAGAAGTTCCTGGCAATCAAAAATATCTCCTCTCCCTCCACAAAAGAAAAACTAGTAAAATATTCAGAAGATAATATATTTTTTTTCTTATCTCACATGTATTTTCTTGTATCTGCTCCAAGTTTCTTAAATAGAACTCCTAAAATCATTATAGTTTTCTAAGTGATAAGAGCAGCGGGAGCATCTTTTGTTCTAATGAGACAACTCTGGGAGGGGTCAGGATGGAGGCTGGTCACCAGAGAAACCAAGCCATAATAAGAAGCTTGGAATTTTCAGTCCCATCTCCCCCTGTCCTCAAGACATGGCAGAGGAGCTGGATATGGAGCTACTAAACTGGGAATGCCTATGTGAGGAATCCTCTTTAAAAATCTCAAAAGCATGGGGATTTGGGGAACTTCTAAGTAGGCGAACATATCCATATACCAGGAGGGCAGCCACACCCCAACTTCATGGGGACTGAAGAGCCTGTGCTCAGGACCCTCCCAGACCTTTCCTATGTATCTCTTCATCTAGCTGTTTATCTTTATTTTTATTATACCCTTAGTTCACAGGTAAATGTGTTACCCTGAGTTCTGCAGGCTGCAGTAGCAAATTAAGCAACCCCAAGGAACCTCTAATGTGTAGTCATGCTAGACCAAAGTTGTGAGGAACCTGGGGAACTATTAGTTGCAACTGGCACCTGAAGTGGAGGCAGGCTTGCAGGACCTGCCTTAACCTGTGGGAACTGACACTATCTCCAGGTAGGTAGTGTCACAGTTGAGTTTAATTGTAGGGCACCTAGCTGGTGCCCCAGAATTGCTTACTGCGAGAGAAAACCTACACATTTGGTGTCAACATACACTCTGTTGAAAGTGTGGTGGTATGAGAGCAAATGAGACAGAAGGGAGAGAAAGAACTGTGTTTTATTTTTTTGTTTTTTCCTAACTCAATATGCCAAGAAGTGGAGGGGGGTTAGTCAAAGATAAATTAGAGGAAAAAGATATTTTTTAAATAAAATGTTAAGAGATAAATCTAGAATGCCTAGAGTTTGAATAATAAAAATGCCATTAAGAGAAAATGAAGATAAATAAATCAAAGAAATAACACAAGAAAATCACTTAGAACTAGAAATGAGTTTCCTTTATTCTTTAAAAGAAATAAAGATGATCCCACTCTAAGACATATCACTTATGAAATTGCAGAATACCAGAAAGAAATAAGATATTAAAGTATTTCCAGGAAAAGTAGGGGAAAGCCCTCTTATAAGGACTGATATTCAGATAGCCTTGGAGTTGCCACGAACTAATACTCAAGGTTGGAAGAGCAATGCCTTCAATATTCTGAAGGAAAACTATTTCCAAACTGGAATACTTACCGGAAAATTCCAAGCTAAGAATGAGGGGTGAATAAAGATAATTTCAGACATGCAAGAACCTGAATATGTATCTTAAGAAGATACTAAATAATATGCTCTACCAAAACAAGCAAAATAAAGCAAGAATATAGATGAGACCCAGAAATCGGGGGACCCAACATAGGAAAGCAATAGCAGCAACTCCTCAGATCAGCGGTCGACAACCATTTGGACCTCATGGACCACAGATTGGCGACCACTGCCCCAGATGACTTTAAAGCAGAGATCCTTATCATTGGCTGCACATTAGAATCACCTGGGGAACTTTAAAATTCCTGAAGTCAGGGCCACTGAGCAACATAATCTCTGAGGGTATTACCAACACATCAGTGAATTTTAAAACCCCCCAGGTGATTCCAATGTGCAGACAAGGCTGAGGAGTCTGTGAAAGGAAAGTTTCAGAACAAGAACTGAAGAAAGGCATTCCAATGTTCAAAGGAAACTAACAAGATGCAAAAATAAAGTGAAATTTTTAAAAAGAGAAAATGTCACTGGCTTGGCAGTGAGAATATATATACATTGTCATAATAAATAAACACATGAAATACTGAATAGTTATATTAGGAGAATAGGGAAATAAATTATTATTAAGACAGAAAATTGATTAGTCATGAGATAGCAATATGTTACAGATATATAGAGTCAAATAACAAAAGAACAGCTAGAGGAGTATGATGGGGTGAATAATGTCCATGTCCTAATCCCTGGAAGCTGAGAATATTACCTTATATGGCAAAAGGCAATTTGCAGAAATCATGGATCTTGAGATGAGATGAGCCTGGATGATCCAGGTGAGCCCAATATAATCACAAGGGCCCTTTAAAAGGAAAGCAGAGTCAATGAGTGCGGGGTGATGTGAGAATGGAAGCGGAGATCAGAGTGATGTAGCCACGTGCTGAGGAGCCAAAGGCTGGTGGTGACCAAGAGAAGCTAGAAGAGTCATGGATCAGATTTCCAGCTCTAGCCACCAGAGGAGCCTGCCCTGCTGACAATGATGCATACTCATTTCTGACTTCTGATTCCAGAACTGTCACAATAAATTTGTGTTGTTTTTTAGCCACTAAGATACAGTAATTTGTTACAGCAGCAGTGGGAAAAAATTTTATTGAATTATAATTGACATATAACTTCATATTAGTTTCAGGTCTACAACATAATAATTCAATATTTGTATTTATTGGGAAATAATTACCACAGTAAGTCTAATTAATATCCACTTGTCACCATACATTATTATAAAACATTCTGTGATGTGAACTTTTAAGGTCTATTCTTTAACAACTTTCAAATATGTGACAAAGTATTAACTATAGTCACCATGCCTCACATTAAATTTATTAACTTATTTTATAAGCAATTGGAAATTAATACAAAGAGTTTAAAGTGTTGGAGTGAAAGTGGGATTGAAAGCCTACAAGGGACATAGGGACTTTTTAAAGAACATGACACATGGATAAAAATTAAAGTAACCAAGCTTCACTGGGTGTTTAAAGAAGTGAAAATATATGGCCATAAAGACATAAGTGATTGAGAAAATGCTCCTCAACATTAATGTATACACAAGTCACCCACAGTGTTAAAAATGCAGGTTCTGATTTAGGTCTGCAGTGGGGCTTGAGATTTGTCTATCCTATCTAATAAAAGAGTAATATGCTAATTGACCATCACTCCAACACACAAAATGACTGCCCCCATGTGGTTAAAGATGGCTGCTCCCATGTGGACATAAGATGGCTACCACAAGATGGTCAGCAGGGGAGGGCAGTTGGGAGGGACCAGACCTGTAAGGGAAGGCAGTTGGGGGCAATCAAGCCTGCAGGGGAGGGCAGTTAGGGCTGACCAGGCCTGCAGGGGAGGGTGATGAGGGGTGACCAAGCCTACAGGGGAGGGCAGTTAGCAGCAATCATGCTGGTAGGGGAGCAGTTAGGCATCAATCAGGTTGGCAGGGGAGTGGTTAGGGGGTGATCAGGCTGGTAGGCAGTAGCAGTTAAGAGTAATCAGGAAAGCAGGCAGACGAACAGTTGGGAGCCAGTAGTCCTGGATTAGGAGAGGGATTCCAGACTGGAAAGGATGCAGGGTGAGCTGAGGGACAACACCCCGGCCCAGTGCACAAATTTCATGCACCGGGCCTCTAGTATTTCTATAAGTTCCAGGTGATGTCCATGGTCCATGGACCATACCAGGAATGACAAAGACCTAGATTTTAGGACTGCAGAGAGAGTATCTAGACTTTATCTTTAAAGATATAGAGGCCACTGGGCAGGGGAACAACAGTATGAGAGTTTTAACAATTATTATTCTCTTTAGAAGAGGAGGAAGAAGGGGGCATCAAACTAGAGACTGGAAACAATTTAGTGTGCAATCTTTTGTCTAAAGGAATTTTCTTGCAGTCTTTTTCGCTGACATAATTCTATACTAATTTACTAAATTTCTACCTGCCCATGACAGATCCACTTGTAAATAGCATAAGAAAGACAATTTTCTCAGGACTGTGTGACTAATGCCCTCATCAATACACAAAACATGAGGCTCTTGATGACAAAATATTACTGACACTTTGGACGACAGTTTTAAAATTTGGGATGATCTTGTTAAACTGAAGAATTGAGACAAAATCAACAGAACAAGCATGGTGTTTCAAATCATGGGGGTCAGGAAGCTCTTAAATTAAGACCATCCTGGCAGCTAAACACCCAGTTGGTAAGGCTATTCAACTCCTGTTTTCCCTCCCCTGCCTCACCACCATAGGATGTCTGGACAGATGTCAAAGACTGTCCTTCCACAGTATCTAATCTACTTCCTACAGCCTCTTAACCCTCTCCTCCAGAGCCCTGTAGTGAAAGGAGAGGGATGGCAGATTTGATATGACTTGAGGAAATTTGATATGACTAGCTAATTTGCACTTTGAAACATCATATTAGCAACAGGAAAAAATAAACAAATGCTTAAAAGTTAATGAGTAAGAGTAAAATGGCCTTTTCCTAAGGACTGCCATAATGTGTTCCTGGCATTTTTACAATGTGGTCACTAACCAGAGAGGGGGCTGTTGGAGAAGATGAAAATTAGTTTTCTCTATAAATGCATTGTTTACCTGCCCAAATTCTGGAAACTGTGACTTTTTAAAACTTAAATCCATCTTTCCTTTGAACTACAAGCCTTTCCCAAATTCCTCCTTAATACACTTACTTTGTTGTCCACAATTAGCCAGTCAATAACTGCCAATTTCACCTGCTAAGCAGTTCTCTGACTTCACTCTCATCTCCATCCTCTCAGACACCACTTTACTTCAAGTCCTCATTGTTCCTCATCTAGACTAATACAGAAGGGTCTCAGAGGCCTCTCTGCCTTCCCAATCCTTTAGGTCTATCCTTCACATGGTTACCAGCATGATTCAGCTAACGTGCATATCTGACTTTGAACCCTCCTTGTTTAAAGCTTTAGTCCTCATGGAATGAGATCCAAGTTCTCCAATGTGACATGAATATTTCTTCAGTGGTGTTCCACTGAACCACCAGATTCATGTGTGGGGCATTTCTAGATGTCTCAATGTCTGAGGGATGATACTAGTATTTTGTGCCTAGGGGTCAAGAATGATGAACATTTTGTAGAATCCAAGACAGCCCACATGATGAACTATCCCACCCAAATTGCCACTGTTGAGAAACTCTCCTCATGGCTCCTGCCCACCTCTCCAGCCTGCTAGATTACAGCTCTTCTAGCCTTGTTCTCTTGTAGACTCTTCTCCCCTAACACAACCATTCTTTTTCTTGACATTATACCTTAATTCTTGCTTCTGTTTGGATTAATCTCATTTGACACCTGGAATGACTCTTCACTTTATTGACTTATCTTAAAACGTCAGCTTTCTAATTATTATGTGTTCTACACTGACTATTTTGCATTCTATGATTTTCTCCTTCACCTGAATAAGGTCCTTGTAGGCAGAAATTGTAGGCCCTCAGCAGACCTTATATAAACAAAACAAAAACCTTTGAGAGATGGATATTAGTGGTTGGCAAACTGCGGCTCTTTGCCCCTTGAGTGTGGCTCTTCCACAAAATACCATGGCCTGGACGAGTCTATGTTAAAGAAGTGGCATTAGAAGAAGTTTAAGTTTAAAAATTTTGGCTCTCAAAAGAAATTTCAATCATAGTACTGTTGATATTTGGCTCTGCTGACTAATGAGTTTGCCAACCACTGGGATAGATGGTTGGATGACTGGGTGAAATCAAAGGCTTTTATAAGGCTGATGTAAACTTAGTCCAGGTGCCCATAATACAGGTAATCAGTGCATTGTTTTCTTGTAACAGTTGAAGTTTCAGATTAGGCCACCTGCCTTTAGTTCTAATATTCTATTTTCACTAACCACCTCTTTTGCAATGCCAGACAGCACCCTGCATGGCATTCACTTACCCAAGCTGAAGACTGTAGGTTATGGCAAGCAGTTTGATAGGTACTTCTGTTTGGCAACTCTGTCTCCAGTCTGCTCAAGAACTCAGCAGTTTTGCTAGCAGAAACACAAGTCAGTGTTAGTGTATTCATAAAAATAGAAATATCATTACTTATTGTGCCTTTGGAAACTAGCCTCGGCTTGCCTAAAAGTGTCAGAGGTAGAACAAAAGTTTAGTGTGAGTGCAGTAGGACATAAAAACAAAATGCTATTACAAAACTGCATTCTTGAAGATCATTATTTTGAAAAGTGGAAATTTTAAAACTGAACCCATAGGAATAGGTTCTGAACCTATAATTTTATTTTTCTACTTCTTGTACTTTGACATGGAAATAAATACTCTCTCAGATTCTAAAGTACGGGGCCCTAATTTCCTATCGCACATTTAAAACTTAATACTCAGATTTCACTATAAAATGAAACATTAATCACTCATATCTCACTTCACACAAGTTGTTAGGGAAGGGGTTGAGCAAAAAAAAAAAGAGAGAGAAAATTCATGGACATGGTGAACAGTGTGGTGATTATGGGAGGGAGGATTTTAGGGGTGAATGCATGGAAGTGATAGAGGGCATGGAGGGGATCAATGATAATGGGGATGGGGGGAAATACAAACCATCACCCTGATTTTGCCTCTCATGTACATCATGGACCCTTATTTCCATAACTGGCCCATTCTACCTACCAGTGATGTATTTACATTCTTTTGTCCTTTCCCCATGTTATCTATGGGATTTGTTACCCCTCTATTCCATATTCGCAACCAAATATCTCATGGAGGCCTGGTTTATAGTGCACCAGATCCTTCCTGCCTGCTCCCTAACTGCTTCCTTCCTTCTGGTATCTCTCTACTTTCCCCTAATATTTTAAGTCTAATGCTAAGATCCAATTCATCAAGCACTTAGGGCATGGACATCAGAGAAAACACAAATGGCCTGGCAAAAATAAATAATATTTAGTGGGGTGAAAATCAAAACAAGGAATTAGAAATTAAACAGAGATGCCAACATCACTTTAAATAATTATTTCAGTAGAACATGTCATTTGAACAAGTTCAGAAGCTTGAGCTGGGAAAGAAAGAGCTCAGGTTCAATAATGTACACAACCCTTACAAACATAAGGCTTCGGCAATTGAGACAAGCAGCCTTTCCATTTGTCTAGGAGTGCTTATCTTGCCAAAAATAGACAAGGAGACTAATGAAGTCTCAGAGTCTGAGAGCTGCCCCAGTGTCTGAAACTTTATGAAATCATCATTCAAAAGTATAAAGAGAAGAAAGTTGCTAAAAGTTTGGATGAGATTTCTAAATATCCTTAGCTGAGTGCAAACCACAGGAGAAAGCTGGGGATTGCGGGGGGGACACCATGACAAGCAAGGAAGAAACATGAGATCAAGTTGACTGGCAGCCTTGCATTGTGTTCTGATGGTTGCACGTTATCTGCCAATTCCAGCATGAAGCTTGCTGGGTAGCTAACCACCAACATGTCCTTGTGCCAATGTCACTGCCCCACCTGTGCCACAAGATTAAATCATAATGACGGGGCCACAGGACTGTCACAGGAATGTGAGAAGAAGCGTTTGGAGAATGTGGATTACTCCCAGGTAATTAACTATGCAAACAAGACAAGTTCCAAGTTGCCAAACTAACTGGTATTGTTCTACTGTTAGTACAGTGTCAGGTGGTTGAATCTTGACCAATAGAAAGTGAAAGGGAATAATGTACACCACCACTTCCAGGACCATATAGTTGTAAACTTCCCTACATGCACCTCCATACATTTCCCCGCTAGTAGCTGCCTGTGAAAGAGCAACCCCAGCACAAACTTTAAAAGTTTAAAATTATATATATAGACAATTTAGACATTTAATGATATTAAGGATTATTGACTTTTTCTAAGTGTGAGAAGTTTTGTGATTATATTTTTTGTGTTTTTCTCAAGAAGAAAATGTGATATTTTTATTTCTTTCTTTATTGATTAAGGTATTATATATGTGTCCTTATCCCCACATTTCCCCCCCTCAGGCCTCCCCTCCCACTCATGCCCTCACCCTCCTGGTGTCTGTGTCCATTGGTTGTGCTTATATGCATGCATACAAGTCCTTTGGTTGATCTCTTCCCCCTTGCCCCCACCCTCCTCTACCTTCCCTCTGAGGTTTGACCATCTGATCATGCTTCTCTGTCTCTTGATGATTGTGTTTTAAAGGGTTCTTATCTTGGAGAAATGAATTCTTAAATATTTACAGAAGAAATAACACCATGCCTGAGATTGGCTTAAAACGAAAGAAGGGAGGGGAAGGGGAGGGGAGGGGAGGGTGAAGGGAAGGGGAGGGGAGGGGAGGGAGGGGAGAGGGAGGGGAGGGGAGGGGAACAGAGAGGTAGGAAGGGGAAGGGAGGGGAAAGGGAGGGGAGGAGGAGGGGAGGGGGAGAGGGAGGGGAAGGGGAGGGGGAAGGGAGGGAGAAAAAGGCATACAGGAAGGAAAAGGACAGGTTGTAGGCAACTGTTGATCAGAAATAGGTGGGTACACGACGAGGTTTACCGTACTATTACATGGACTATTGCCGTATGTTGGATTCTGACTTCCTATTCCCCTTTCCAGCCCAACCCCAGACTTTTGCCCTGGGCCAACCCCACAATTGGAGGAGTACTCATGTCTGAGACATCCAATCTCCTCACAAAAACAGTGGCAGGAGAGGTCAGAGAGGGAAATGCTGTAATGGGAGGGGGCAGGCTCAGCGATTTTCGGTCCTTGAGCATGTAACGAAGAATGACCTGGACATCGGCCCCGTGTGCTCAAGTGCTTGATCCAGCCATCTTGTGCTTGTGTTTGATGTTGCTCGGCTGGTACTTGTTCCCACGTTCCTTGCCCCAGCTTGGTTGCGGTGGGGTGTCCCCAGGTGTCGGGCAGCCATAACAAGGTTTGGGCTGGAGCCACCTGACATCCAGTAGAGTTCTACTGTCAGAACACAACAGGCGACTAGGGGATTTGCCCAAGAGAGCCATGTCTACCCTCAGATCACCTAGACATATATTGGAGATGAGAAAGCCTATATTGGTTTTGCTGCCTGAATACCTCCTCTGAAACCTATTCACCCATGTCTCAAATGAGCATATATATATATATATATATATTACTCAAGCTATTATATACATTTTTGAGGTCTGTTTATTTCAGCAACTACTCTACTCAAATAATACAACATAATGTAATGCACACAGAGAATAATTTCTCAATGTAAGTAATCAATTCCAAAAGTATATAAGAAGAGGCTAAGACTTGTTGAGAAAGAGTAGGAAAAAATAATTCTCAACAATTTATCTTGTCATCTTTGCTGTTTCAGAACAACAGTGGAGAGAGGCTAAGGTAGGAAAGAACCTATTCCCCCTGAAGCTGCCCTCTTGTCTGATCTAGCACCTAGGCCCAGGATATAAAATGTATCCCAATACCACTAATTGTATTTCTCCCAGTTAATAGTAATATTAATCTTAAGGACAGGAGGGGTTTGGGGAAGAGAAGCTACATGTGAGAAAGTCAAGGAAGAAAAGGAACATGGCTTGTTATATTTCATAAGATGTAAAATCTATTACTGGAGATTCATCAATGAAAAAATTTTGACCTTTATGAAAGGACAAAAAATATAGAAAAGGCCACAGAGTATGGATTGTGTATGTGGATCATTTGACTAACACAGAATTATAAAAAGGCAATTCCTATAAGGCTATTTTTTGTGGTTAGAAAAAAACATTAGGGTCTTAGTGTTCAAGAAGGAGTAAAAAATTAACTTAGATCTTTATGAGGTTATGAGTCACGCACCTGCCACACTCCACACCTCAAGGCTCAGCACCTTTCTCTAACTGCTCTTTTTATCTGGCAACTTTGCACCATGACTGGGCATATAAAAAATTCTAATAAAAATGTTAAAGTTAAACAGTTGTAATGAGAAAAGCTTCCTCTTTGGGAGGGAGGAAGTCAGTTATAATTCCTGGTACTTTGTCTAGTTAGGAGTGGATGGGGCAGTTTTACCTTCTTTCATCTCAAGTGACTCAGATGTCTGCAGGGTGTGGCCAGGTGATGTAAGGGAGCGAAGTGGGCCAGGAGTAAGGCACAGGAGCTCTGACTCAATGGCAACTGCCACTTGGGTCAGTGTTGAAGAGACCAGAGAGAGAAGAAAGGATTTTAACAAACTAGAACATGATCTTCCCTTGAAAGGGGACATTTGCTACTCAGCTCCAGGCTGTCACTGCCCCATGGGGACACAGCCAGCATTGCCAGATATCCTAGTTTTTGTAGGTAGAATAAAAATTCTAACAACTGTTCATGCGAAATAGGTTGACAAGTAATTCAAAAATTTTTGAAACATTGTGGGACAACACTGTGGTGAGCAAAAAACAAAAACAAACAAAACACATGCACACACACACACACAAACAAACAAACAAAAAAACAACTCTGTAGGTCACACGTGGCCCCTAAGGCCACCTGTCTGTGAGCAGGTGATTTTATTTTTGCATGTCCAGGTTTGTATATTTCTTAATTACATATTCTTTATATTCTATTTAAAAAAGAAGAAAAGACACGCAAGGTAGTTTCTAGTATTGAAGAGATATTTGCTATACTAGTTTATGTATTTCAGCTAAGAGCATATTTCATATTTATTTTAATCATTAAAGAATGTCATTTCATTTATAGTTTATAACTGCATGAAAATATTTGTGTTAATACGTGAAAAGAAATGGTGGGACACTCTAAGATATAAAAATCCACAAAGTATTTATAAACAAATAAAAATAATAAAATGATTAATGTGAAGTATATATAACGATCTAATAAATTAATTAGAAAAAGATGTCCCAATAGAAAAGTGGGTAAAAGATAGAAACTGAATTCACAGAGGAAGAAGCACAATTACTAGCAGTAATGAAAACAACAATAATAGCTTAGGATGTATATAGTGCTTACTATGTGTCAAGCCTGTTATAATCCCCTCCCCTATATTAATATATATATTAACTTCATGACAACCTTGAATAATTAGGCAGGTAGATAGATATTAAAACCATGGAAGTAAGTAGAGAAGAATATATGGGAAAGGTAGGATGAGAGAGAAAGAAGGAGGGAAGAAAAGTTTTAAAGAGGAGCTGATAGAGCTTAAAAGGAAAATGGAAAGAAGGAAGTAATGGGGTAGGAGCAAAGCAGGTCTGAGGAAGGAAGTGAAGAAAAAAATTAAGGTGGGAAGGAAGGAAAAGCGGGGAGGGAAAGGTAAAGATAAAGGAAAGAAGGAATGTGGAGAGGGAGGGAGGGTAGGAGAAAGAAGGGAAGGATGATGAAACAGAAGAAAATGAGGAAAGAAAAGTTTATAAATGGTGAGTCAGTAGGAAAAAGTGTTACATAAAGGAGAGAGAAAAATTATGTGAGAGGGAGAAGCCAATAAGGAAGTCAAATACAATTATGTGTGAAGGTGATAAGATTAAAAGAAAAAGTTAATAGGGGTTAACAGGTCAGCAGAGGAGGGCAGTTAGGGAGATCAGGCTGGCAGGCAGAGTGGTTAGGTGCAAATATTTCTCTCTTTTCCCCATCCAGCGTGGCTAGAGAGTGGTCCAGTTCCTGAATAGGGTTTGCTGGGGATTGAGAAAATGAAAGAAAGAGACAGACACAGAGATGGAAGGAAAAAGTTGGGGCTGAGTGGGTCCACTGTCCTCTGATGGAGAGACAGGAACCCAGAGCCAATACAGTGTGTTTATTTTATACAGAAAAAAAAAAAGGAATTTTTACTAAAGATCAAGACAAAACAGATTATGTACATTCTTGGGTGGGCTCAAGTCCTATTCATTCCTGGTACTTGGCTGGATTTAGATAACTAAACCCACCCCCTGGTGCCTGGGTCAAGCTGGCAACACTCCTGCCTCTGGCAAGGTGTGTTTCCAGGACGTGGCTGTGCCAATGCCACTGGATTCAGCTGACAATAATTAAAGTAATGTTCATGTGCCTTCCCAGCTGCTCTCTACAATTAGGGTAGGCTCCTGGGTGAGCAGATAGGAGCCAGAGGACCCAGATTGCGAGAGGGATGTCCAACTGTCAGTTTAGGCCCAAAATGGCAGTTGGACATCCTCCCAGCGTTCCTGGATTGGAGAGGGTAAAGGTCAGGCTGAGGAACCGCTCCCCCACCCCCACTCCCGTGCATGAATTTTGTGCACCAGGCCTCTAATATATCTATAAGTAGAATTGTCTTCTAGTAGATGAACTTATAAATATATACATATGTTTAAACTATGCATGAAAGTGAATGCTAAACTGTTCTATACAAATTTATATTCTCGGAGAACCAAGATGGTGGCATAGGTAAAACACCTATCTTGTCATACTCAACAATTTTAATACTACAACTTAACGAAAGAACAAACACCGTCCAGAATCACCAGAAAGCTGGCCTAGTGAAAATTCCACAAATAAAAGTGAAGATAAGACACTGTGACTCGGAGGAGCGGCGGAGGACAGTGTTGAAAGATTCTCGCGGAGAGAGGTTTGGAGCGCGCACCAGAGGAGAAGGCGGGTGGCTGAAAACCGGCCAGTTTTCTCGAATGGGGAGACATAGACGTCCCACTGGAAGGATTATCCAGTTTTGGGGGAAGTCCAGGGAACCCACTATCATACGGAGTGAAAACTGGACAGTGGGAGGGCACGCCGAAGCTCGGGTGCTGCAGGGGTCTCCCGGCTTGTGGAGAAGGCAGCTTGCGTGAACAGCTCGGCTGTGTGACCGCGCAGAGAGCGATCTGCGACTTGCTTTCTCATTCGGAAAACCGTCAGACTGCTTTGTTTTACGACCCTGGGTGAGAGATTGGGCGTGCAGAGTCATTTGGGGAGAGTCTGAATTCCCCGTCAGCCGGTGGAGCTCGGCAGCGGCTCTCTCTCAGAGGTGTTGGCAGCCATTGCCCCTGGCACAGAGTCCCTGGGGCCACATAGGGCAGAGCTAACACTGTCTGCTTGGCCTGGAGACTCCGCCCATCCAACCTGAGCACAGCTGAGCTTCAGAGACAATTGGCCTGGAGGTCAACCCCTCCAAGTGCTAACAACGATTAACCTGAGCTTAACTTCAGCAAGACTGTGCAACCCATATCCACCTCAGGTAACTGGGGAGGTTGAGCCACTGTCCCCAGTAGGAAGTCTACCACACAAAGCTAATTGACCAACTCAGGGAAGCAGCCACCATGCAGAGACATGGAAAGAAATCAGATGTGAAAGAAATGAAGGAAAAAAAACGACTGGACATGGAATTCAAAACCACGGTTATAGGGTTTTTCAAGAGGCTCCAACAAAAGGTCGAGGCCTATAAGGAAATAAGCGAGACTGACAAGGAAATCAATGAGTCCTACAAGGAAATGAACAAGACCTGCAAGGAAATTATCAAGACCAACGTGGAAATGAAGGAAACGCTCAAGGATATAAAGGAGTCTCTCAAGGATATGAAAAAGGACCAACCAGAAATTAAGCATACACTGACTGAAATAAAAAATATTATACAAAGACCTAAAAGTGCTCTGGAGCACCCCAAGAACCAAGTTAAAGATTTGAAATACAAAGAAGTAAAATCGACTCAGCTGAAAAAGCAAGAAACCAAAAAAATCCAAAAAATTGAAGATAGTGTAAGGGGCCTCTGGGACAACCTCAAGCATACCAACATCCGAATTATAGGGGTGCCAGAAAAAGAGAGAGAGCAAGACAATGAAAACCTATTTGAAGAAATAGTGACCGAAAACTTCCCACACCTGATGAAAGAAATTGACTTAAGAGTCCAAGAAGCGCACCGAACCCCAATATATAGGAAACCTAAGAGGACCACATCAAGGCACATCATAATTAAAATGCCAAGAGCAAAAGACCAAGAGAGAATATTAAAAGCAGCAAGAGAGAAACAGTTGGTTACTTATAAGGGAGCACCCATATGATTGTCAGCGGATTTCTCAACAGAAACGATGCAGGCCAGAAGGGAGTGGCAAGAAATATTCAAAGTGATGAATAGCAAGAATCTACAACCAAGATTACTCTATCCAGCAAAGCTATCATGCAGAATTGAAGGTCAGATGAAGTGCTTCGGAGATAAGAAAAAGCTAAAGGAGTTCATCACCACCAAACCAATATTATATGAAATGTTGAAAAATATTCTTTAAGAAGAGGAAGAAGAAAAAGATAAAAGTGTAAATTATGAACAACAAATACACATCTATCAACAAATGAATCTAAAAAGCAAGTGAATTAATAAGCTGATGAACAGGATAAACTGGTGAATGTAACAGAATCACGGACATAGAGAGGGAATGGACTGACAACTCTTGGGGAGAAAGGGGGTGTGGGAAGTGCGGCAAGAGACTGGACAAAAATCATGCAACTATGGGAGAGGACAGTGGAGAGGGGTGAGGGCGGAGGGTGGGATGGGTACCAGGTGGAGGGGAAGTATAGGGGGGGAGGGAACAATGTAATTAATATGCTGAACAATAAAGATTAAAAAAAATAAAATCTAAATAAAAAACAAGAAAAAAACAAATTTATATTCTCAACAAAACTTAACTGTATAAAAGCATAGTTCAGAACTACAGCCTGCCTCCTCTGAGTATTAATCCCATCCTCTCCCACACATTTCTGTTTATTTCAGTCACCTCCATGTGGCCCACCTCACTCGTCATAAGTGTCTTTCTATTGTGTATCACCCCATACATTTGCCATTCTGCAGTTCACAACCTCATCTACCCTCCCAAATTCTTCCACAGGGATGACAAACTCTGGATATGAAAAGAGCCAACAATTCTATATCCCAACCTCATTTCCGAAAGTCTTCCTAAGATACAAAGTCACTATTAGGCAAACTCTAAGATAAAAACTGTTGCTGGCAAAATCTTATGGATGCTAAAATCCGTGGAGAAAAGTTTAAAGATAACAGGATATTAGAATAATAATAATAATCTTAAAGTATCTTCCCCAATTACAAAGAGAAAAACAAAAATTTTACAGTAGTCTTAAAGTATCTTCTCCAATTACAAAGAGAAAAACAAAAAATTTACAGTAACAAAGTTAACATCACCAGTAATAAGATTATTAACATCACGTACCCTCTGATATAATGCTGAAACACAGAATCACTTCTTAGTATTCTGACATTTTAAACTTCAATCTAATCATGAGAACACATTAGACAATCATGAATTTGAGGTGCATTCTACAAAGTAATTAACCAGAATGTCAAGGTCACAAAAGATCAAAAGATGAGAAAAAAAATCATAAATTGGAGGAGACTGAGTCATGGCCACTAAATATATTATGTGCTCCTGAATTGAAATCTGAAATAAGAAAAAAAAAAACTCTGGGGATAAATTGGTGAAATTCTAATAAAGCCTGTAGTTTACAGTGTTTTATCAATGATAATTTCCTGGTTTTTATAATTGTACTATGGTTACATAAGATAATAGCATTAGGAGAATCTAGATGAAAAGTTTACTGGAAAACACTGTACTATTTAGCAACTTTTCTTTGAGTGGAAAATTATTCCAAAAGTAAAAGAGAAAAATCTCCTTAAAATAGTTCCCTAAAAGGAGCTATTTTCTTCTCACACTATATGTAATTCTTCACTGCCTACGGGTAAAGTAGCATCCTATTTGCTCCCCATGCTGCTTCTGGACCATTACTTGTTTCCCCATCACCTGCAAAAAATGTATGTCCCTCTATCATTCCAGACATTAGTGTGTACCATCCTCTCTGCTACTGTCATCTCCCAACCATCTGGTCAAGTACTGCTCATTTGTTTAAGCCCTTCTCCTCTATCTTGACAAATGCTCCACCTCCTCCCGATTCTGAGCCCTAAGCTATTTCCTGCTTTCCTCATCTTCAATAGTTCTTCACTTTGCCTGAGCCACACTCCTAGGGTCATACCACAGACTTTACTATCTTTAGCAAATGTCCTCCCTGCAGAATATAAAGTGATAAATCCTTCTCTTAGACAAAACTTTCTAGCATTCCATGTTCTTCGCACAAACACCTCACAACAATTTTTCGAAACCATTGTTTCCTCCTCTTTCCCACCTTTCTTTACTCGTTGTACAATTTAGATAGTGTAGTCCATTCTCACAATATTTCCTTTACAAATGCTTTCAATTATCTCTCTCCTTTCTTTCTATCATAGTTGCCTGGAAAAAAAAAAACAAAAACAAAAACAGATAAAGTCAACGATTTGCCTCCTCTGAGCCTGCACCAGAGCAAGTGAGTCAAACTTGGGGAAAATAACATCGTAGGAATTTGGCATGATAGGTATGAAGGTGGATGGAGAAGTAGTGTAGTAAATTGTTTTCATATGAAATTCATGAACTCCAGCTTCACCCAATAATTCTATTCCATTTCACTTATGAATTCTACTCAATATCTTATCTGTTCCACTTGACAATGTACTCTCATCTAACAATCCCCTCATACTTCAGTGAGAACAACAAAAGAATAGTCTTTTCCCCAAACCAAGTCTTCAAGTCTCCCTATTTCTGCATTCATTTTAAAAACACAAGTATAAGAGAGTACTACCTCGCTTAAAATAAGGGAAGTGATCTCTTTTTAACCGTTGGCTAATCCGTTGATTGCATATGCTCAGGAACTATCCACATATTTTTTTCAAGGTCTTTATTACTTCTGCCATTTCCATTCTGTCCAGCCTCTCCCTTCTCTATTGTTTTATTTCTATCAGTACCATGCATGCCCAGTTTAAGAAAACTCTGCCTTCTTGATTTTGGGTGTTGAACACCTAATATAATATACAGATAATGTATTATAGAATTGTACCTGAGCATATATAATTTTATTAACCATGTCACCCCAATAAATTCAATTGAAAAAGTAAAAATATTTAAAAAAAATTTTTCTTGCTTTTTCGCAACTGGTTTGCTGCCAGAACACAGGTGTCGTGAAAATCGCCATTAACTCAAACCCAAGATGGGAAAGGAAAAGACTCACATCAATATCGTAGTCATTGGACACGTAGATTCCGGCAAGTCTACCACTACTGGCCATCTGATCTACAAATGTGGTGGGATCGACAAAAGAACCATCGAGAAATTTGAGAAGGATGCTGCTGAGATGGGGAAGGGATCCTTCAAGTATGCCTGGGTCTTGGATAAACTGAAAGCCAAACGGGAACGAGGTATCACCATTGATATCTCTCTGTGGAAATTCGAGACCAGCAAGTTTTATGTGACCATCATTGATGCCCCAGGGCACAGAGACTTCATCAAAAATGTGATTACAGGCACATCTCAGGCTGACTGTGCTGTCCTGATTGTTGCTGCTGGTGTTGGTGAATTTGAAGCAGGCATTTCCAATGGACAGACCCGTGAGCATGCCCTTCTGGCCTACACACTGGGTGTGAAACAGCTGATTGTTGGTGTTAACCAAATGGATTCCACTGAGCCACCCTACAGCCAGAAAAGATATAAGAAAATTATTAAAGAAGTCAGCACCTACATTAAGAAAATTGGCTACAACCCTGACACCGTAGCATTTGTGCCAATTTCTGGTTGGAATGATGACAACATGCTGGAGCCAAGTGCCAATATGCCTTGGTTCAAGGGATGGAAGGTCACCCATAAAGATGGCAATGCCCGTGGAACCACACTGCCTGAAGCTCTGGATTGCATCCTGCCACCAACTCGTCCAACTGACAAGCCCCTGAGTCTGCCCCTCCAGGATGTCTACAAAATTGGTGGTGTTGGTACTGTCCCTGTGGGCAGAGTGGAGACTGGTGTTCTGAAGCCTGGCATGGTGGTCACCTTTGCTCTGGTCAATGTTACAACTGAAGTAAAGTCTGTTGAAATGCACCATGAAGCTTTGAGTGAAGCTCTTCCTGGGGACAATGTGGGCTTCAATGTCAAGAACGTGTCTGTCAAAGATGTTCGCCGTGGCAATGTGGCTGGTGACAGCAAAAATGATCCACCAATGGAAGCAGCTGGCTTCACAGCCTAGGTGATTATCCTGAACCACCCAGGCCAGATCAGTGCTGGATATGCACCTGTGCTGGATTGTCACACAGCTCACATTGCTTGCAAATTTGGTGAGCTGAAGGAGAAGATTGATCGTCGTTCTGGGAAAAAGCTGGAAGACGGCCCCAAGTTTTTGAAATCTGGTGATGCTGCCATTGTTGATATGATTCCTGGCAAGCCCATGTATGTGGAGAGCTTCTCTGACTACCCTCCTCTGGGCCGTTTCACCGTTCGTGACATGAGACAGACAGTTGCTGTGGGTGTCATCAAAGCAGTGGACAAGAAGGCAGCTGGAGCTGGCAAAGTCACCAAGTCTGCCCAGAAAGCTCAGAAGGCTAAATGAATATTCCCAAAACCTGCCACCCCAGTATTAATCAGTGGTGGAAGAATGTCTCAGAATTGTGTCTCAATTGGGCCATTGTCTTGTGCACTGAAAGGTTATGGGTTTGATTCCTGGCCAGGACACATACCTAAGTTGTAGGTTAGAGCCCTGGTAGTGGTGTGTATAGAAGGCAACTGATGATGTTTCCTTCTCACATCAGTGTTTCTCTCTCTCCCTTCCGCCTCTCTCTAAAAATAAATAAAATATATCCTCAGGTGAGGATTAAAAAATAAAAAAAAATGTGCATACCTGGATTATAATGCTTTATTCCTAAAAAATGCTAGTCATCATCTCCAGCATGTTGTAATCTTTTTGTTGGTTGAGGGATATTGATGAAAATGCAATATATGTGAAGTGCAATAAAGCAAAGCACAATAAAACAAACTAGGCCTGTATTGGCTCCTCCATTTCAATTTTTGTCTCCTCAAACTTATTCTCAACACAGCAAAACAGAGTAGTCATTCTTTGAAAAGAATAAAAAGCTTCTGAAAGTTTATCCTTTTTGCTGGGAACCAGCCATTACCTCACCAATAGAAAGGTGTGGACAAGGAATCCAAAAGGCTTAGTCAACCTTGAAGCTCTGAAAGGTCAGAGCTTACCACTCCCTAGCTAACTGAGATAAGGGTGGCAAGGGCAACTTCCCCACCAGATAATTGTGTAAATCCTTCATGACAAGATACTCTGCTTATTTCCTGCCTAAGGGCAATGAGTGTATTCCCAGAACCTAAATAAAAGGAATGGCAAGGCCAAGGCAAAAGGTAGTCCTTCCACTAGAGATAGGCTGCCGCCTGGCTCCCCACTTTTCCAAGTTTATGTTTTTTTTGAGTCTTTGTTCATTTGTGTGCGGCCTTCTCCAGAACCCGAACCCTGAACTGGAACCCTGGACACGCGGGACATGAAAAGGATTCCAATACCTTTTGGCTTGAATAAAATCCAGGCTCACCCCTGTGACACAGCCTGAATGATGTATGACAGACACCTCTCTAACTTCTCAACTTCATGTTTTCTCTTTTCTTTTTCCACTTCAACTCACATATGCCAACTTTCTCTCATGTTATGAAATATTAGAAGCCCGATGCATAAAATTTGTGCAAGAGTATGTCTTCCTTCCTCTGGCTGCTGGCACCAGCTTCCCCTCTGGTCTCTCTGCCTAGTGCTCTCTTCCTTGATTCTCAGCATGGTTGGTTCTTTCTCATGCTTCTATCTTCAGTGCAAATGCCATTTCTCAGAGTTAGGACTTCCCTATCATGCTAAGGAGGTTCTCCCTTCCCAGTTCTATTATTCTTGGTCACAAATAGATATCACTATTGCTACCACTATGCTTCCTCATAGGAATTATTATAGTCTGTTTTACTATATATTTCTTTGTTAGCTTGTTTATTATCAGAATTCCCACATTTGATCATGGAGTCATGTTTTCTCTATTCACAACACACACATAGAACCTACTAAGCTAATGCAGTGCTAACCACATGCCAGGTGCTCACTGTTGAATAAATGAAACCGTATTTCTTAATGCTATTCCCAACTCATTTGTGTTTTTGTCAGTGTAAAGAAATAAAATTTTGTGTTTCTCTGGTAATTGGTGAGGATGAATATTTTTATTAGTTCATATTTATTCTCTCTTCTTTCTCAAGCCCTTTGCCAGATTTTCTAGTGTTGTCTTTTTCTTATTAATTTGTAAAAGTTCTTTGTGCAATTAAGCCTTTGTCTATTACTTTTGAGGCAAATATTTTCTTCTAGTCTATCACTTACTTGTACCCTTGTTCACTGTGGTGTCTATTCTAAATTATTCTGCAGTCAAATCTGTATTTTTTCCTTATGGCTTCTGAGTTATAGCAAAAAGTTTCTATATATTCTTCATTATATTTGATTGTGTTGACTCAATACAACTTGTCAAATTGTCAGTCCTTTTGAAATGGATTTGACCTTTTATCAATAACTAAAATCCTAAATACTAAATTCTCATTTGGGGGGTTTATTTATATAGATTCTCATTCAACAAATCTGCTTATTACAATGCCAACAACACTTTGTTATTATCATAGCTTTATATTGTATATATATATATATATATATATATATATATATATATATATATAACCTGGTATAACAAACCTCTCTCATGTTACTTCAATTTTTCGTGTATAAGTTTGTCTATTTTTGAATATTTTCTCTTTAAAATTAGTTTATCAAATTCCACAAGAAGTCCTGTTTAATTTAAACATTAACAAGAAGGGAAATATGATCCTTGATTTGATCCCCCCTATATAGTAAATAGATGGTATACATTTATTTTCATCTTCTTTTAGGTATTTTATTTTATATGCATTTATGTATTAGACTTATATGCACCTGTCTTACAGTATGGATGGTTATTGCAAATAAATTTTTCCTTTCAATTACATTTCATAATGGATTTTTTATGGCATATAAAAAAGACAGACATGTTTGACTATAATTTGAGATTAATTCGTGCTAGTTGAATTATTTATATTAATTTTAATAATTCTTTAGTTGATCCCCTGGGGATGGTTTTAGATAGAAAATTGGAGGCACTTCTTTCTTCTTTTCTAATATTTAGTTCTTTATTTATTTCTTAGAAATAGAAACTGTCTCTATCTATCTAAAATTCAGGATCAGTAACAACAAGCATCCATGCCATACTGTTCCAGACTATACTGGAAAGCTGCCATCTTTATCTACGATTTCAAACAAAGTCTATCACTTTCCTTGAAGGTTTGGTAGAACTTTCTGGTAAAACCGACTGGGTCTAGTATCTTTTTAAGGTAAGGTCAAACTACATTTTCTCTTCCATTTATAGTTTTTATTCTAATCAAACATCATGTCTAGTTATATGTATTTTCACAGGAAGTAATTTTTGCACTCATATTTCCTAATTAAACAGTTAGAAATGAGCATATTATTTTTCTTTTCCAGAATTTTGGTTATGCTTCCTTTTGTGTCTTTGGAATTCTTTTCTATCCCTTACTCAGATAAATCAAAATTTGTCTCTTCTAGCAGAATACTCAAAACAAACAAAGAAACAAAAGCCTAGTTTAATTTATAGATCATAAAAATGTTTCTATTTCATCATGTTTTAAAACTTTTGTGTATTTATTTCTTTCTTTTATTTATTTGTATTTATTTTATGATTATAATTCTATTTTAGTAAAGTACTTTTGTTCTTTTATTTTCATTTTTATTGAATACTTTTAAAAACCTATTTTTTCTAAATCACTTTATAGCCACATTCTATCATTTTAGCATGGGATATTTTAAATTTGTAATTTAATTGTTGGTTTCAATCTTTTTACCCTAAAGATCATTTCCGAAGGTAATTCAAAAAATATTTTAAGTGAGTTTTAAATTTCTTATTGCTTAAAATCTAATTTTATTACGTTTTTCTTAAGAATGGCGACATTCTGGTACTTGGGGTTTTTTCTGGGATTTAAAGAGTGTCTGAGGACTAAGTTATGGCCAATGGTACTATGGCAGTGAAGTCGGTATTTGTAAGGAATATGCATTTTCACATACTGGTTATAACACTGTAACTGTATCTACCTAATACTGTGGAGTTATTGTTATTCAAATTACATATTCTTTAAGCAGTTCCTTTTAAGTCATTTAATCTATTTATTTCTATGGCGAATTAGTTAAATAAAAGGGGGAATCTGGCAAACCCATCTACATTATAGACTTCAGCAGTTTTGTTTTTCTATTTCAAATCTATATTGATAAAGATTTATAATTCACATTATCTTTTGATTATATATTTTATCTACATAAAATATCCTTTGTCCTATTGCTTTTCACCTTGAATTCAATTTTGTATCATTAATATTGCTACATCTGCCTCCTTTTGTTAGTATTTATGGATATATTTTTCCATACCTTTTTTAGTGTGTTACTTATTATTATTTTTAATCTTTATTATTGAAAGTATTACATATGTCCCCTTTTTCCCTTTGACTCCAACTATCCCACCTTCCCCACACTATTATTTGTGTCCATGGGTTATACATATATGTGCACACAAGTTCTTTGGTTGATCTCTTCCCACCCACCCACACCAGCCTTCCCTCTGAGGTTCCACAGTCTGTCCCATGCGTCAATGCCACTGGATCTATTTTGCTCATCAGTGTATTTTGTCCACACATGAGATACTTGTCTTTCTCTGACTAGCTTATTTCACCTAGCACAGTACTCGACAGGTTCCTTTATGCTGTCTCAAAGGGTAAGAGATTATTATTTTTTTTTTTACTGCTGCATAGTATTCTATAATGTCAATGTACCATAGCTTTTTTTATCCACTCATCTACTGATGGGCACTTAGACTGTTTCCAGATCTTAGCTATTGTAAATAGCACTGCTATAAACATAGGGCCCACACCTTTATTTCCAACTATTTTGTTTTATAGATAACTCCTATCATAGCTTATTTTCTATGAATATAGCTAGTTTTTAAAAAATGCAATCTAAGAGCTTTTCTTTTAACAAGGAAATCTAGCCTATATACCTTTTATGTGATTGTTGACTATTGCAAATAAAAAGTCTACCCGCCTTGTTGCCTTTGTTGTAATGATCAAATTTTCATTTGTTGTATTTTTTTCTCCTAAAGTCTTTATTTTATATATCCTGTTTGTTCATATATAATTAAACATAAAACATGTAATTATATGTTTTTACATCAATATCTACAATTTACAAGCATTCACTCACGGAAAGAAACAAATATTTACTTCTTATGCCTCTCTCTTCCTTCTGCCTCCTCTAGGACTAAAATCTTCCATTATTTTAATTTGATCTAATCTTGATTCTTAATTAAAAAAATACATAAAACAATCATATACTTGACCATAAATGTTGCTCTTTCTTTTTATAATCACTATTTTTTTGTTGTTGTTATTGTTAATCCTCACTCAAGGATATTTTTTCTACTGATTTTTGGAGCGAGTAAAAGAGAGGCAAGGAGGGAGAGAGAGAAAAAGAAAGACACATGGATTGGTTGCTTCCTGTGTGCAACCCAATGTGGACTAGGGATGAAATCTGCAACCCAGGTAGGTGCCCTGAACCTGGAATCGTACCCTCCATACTTCAGTGTGTGGGCAGATGTTCCCACCTCTGAGCAACACTGGCCGGAGCTGTCACTGTCTTTTTGGTTCTGAATTGTTCCAGTATGTTATCTCCTCCTCCTTGGATGTATTATTTGTTTGACCAGAGTTCCTTTTGTTTTCTTTTCTTTCTTTTTTTTTTTTTTCAGTAAGGATCTTAGAACTCACATAGAACTGATAAAAGTGGTGATGCAGATAACTTGTGTTGGGGGAAGGGGGGAACATATTTCCCCAGATATAGTATGTTTATCAGGAGCACTTTTAGTGCGCTGGGGCCTCCTTAGTGAATGATCTTATGTCTAGGAGTTCTTAGGCTCTATCCTTGGGGGCAAGGGCCAGAGTTAGCTGATCTCTCTCTCTCTCACTTCTTCCTCTGCTGGCCTGTTTGAAATCCCTTCATACTTTATTTCACTTTGCTCTCCAAAGACTATGCTAGATTTCTAACGTGGATTATATTGATTAATCTTCTTTTGAACTAGCAACAATTTCTAGCTTCACCCCACGCTAAACAAGAGGAAACAGAAGTTCACAGAAGTTAAATAATGTTCTTCAACTAGTAAGGAGAGAGGGTAAAGTTTGAACCCAGAGAGGCAGTCTAATCCCAAATCTGCCCTCCCAAGAGGGGGAGAGCTGACATCAGGTTCCAGTAATGAGATAATTAAGTGAAACAATTTTAAAATAAACTTTTATCTTTTACCATTTATTCACTACATACTGAGAAAGACAGAAACGATCCCTGACAGCCAGGCACTCAAATATTGGCCCTAGTGCACTCCTGTTGAAAGTAATTTCATACAATAGCAACATATAAAGAGGTTACTCTAACTGTGATGGTCATGAGAAAAAATAAGACTATATTCCATGACATGTCTAAGCAAAAAAAAAATAAATAAATACATGAACCTTTCTTAACTACAATAGTGACCAAACACCCCCAAATTCTGACTAATATAAGTAACTACTGCCTCTTTATCAATTACAGAATTAATCTCACACATTCTTTCCCCCTCCCTTTAGGTTAGATTGATTAAGATACCAAAAAAGAATTTCCCTTGCTTCTTGAGGAAAGCCCTGCTTCCTCAAACCCTCCCTCCACATTACCTGACCCAGGGCCAACTCTTTCTTATTTCGAATACATCTTTATTGCAGTGACTATGACATCTTTTTACTAAGGTGGCCCACATGTGGCTAAAGCATTGAGAATTCATCTGATGAGCAATGGAAAATAATCACAGCTTTTAGAGTAGGCTAGGGACATGGCCAAAGTTGTGCTTTAGGAAATGCAATCTAACAAAACGTTTAAGATAATCAAAAGAAAGAGAAGGAGACTCTTGGCAATGACAGTTATGAAACTGTTCCCACAGTCCAAAGGATGACAAGGACACAGAAGCCACGATGCAAGTGGCATGTGATAAATACCTTTGTGAAGGTGGTGGCAGCAGAATGACAATGAGGTAATGCACTAGGACATTTGCAGGAAGATTGAGAGTGGGTAAAAATTTTGTTACCAGCTTACCATCAACATGATTTAACATTCAGTAGGCAGAGACTCTCTCAGATCAGATTTTCCATAAAATGTTCAGTCTTATACTGAGCAAAATAGAGGATTCTTATATCTATAAGTTTACTGCATTAGCATAAGATAGTTATGAAAAGAATGACTTTTGATTCACCTTACTTGGATTATAAAATGTGAGGATGGATTTAAGCCTACCATATGGATAAGGGATCAATTTAGCTCTTAAGTGTCTTTTGGAAGCTCCCATGAAAGACATTAGAAGTTCTGTGAGCATACTAGAAGGCAAACTTGAAGCCTAGTTATGCATATTCAGCAGACCTGTCTAGATCCTCTGCTCTAAGAAACTAAAATAGATGAAGATGTGCTCCTAGGAATTAATCACATTTATTATTCAAATGGAAATAAAAGAAATGCATGGCTCCAACAGCAGAAAACTTCCCACATTACAATCCACAGGCTGAGCACAAGGGGGGACTTGGCAGTTTAGAAATCGGAACTATTTTGAAATGAACTTGATTCCAGGATTTTTTCAAACTTGGTTTTTAAGACCTGAGCTCCTTCTTCCCTAGAAATACTGGAAACTGTACCTAGGAGTACAGTGTAGGCAGGGAGGCCACAAAACCCCATGTATCCTACAAGTAGATTTAGTCATGCTACTAGCCCAGTGTTGGACCTGAAAGAGGATGTCATTCACACAAAAGGAAAATCAGAAAAGACACCTCCTCAGTTTTCCTTTTACTAGATAAAATTTAGATCTTGGTAGGAAGAGACAGAACTCAAGTTTGCCTGTTTTTCTCTCTGCACTGACCTGCCCTAAAGTCTTTTCCACAGGTCCCTCTTGTGGCTACAGTGCTTTTCACCCCCACCCTGGGCAGATGTCCTGAGCTTCCAAGTACACCACATTGCTAAATTACCTATCTTTCCTAACCCTTCACATCTCTAGACCAAGATTTGGCTACATCGCTTACTATCTTTATGATTTTGAGCAATTTATATTACCCAATCATCTACTTGTAAAATAAAGATGATATAGCCCTAATAGGGCTAATCTAAAAATAGAATGAAAACTATATACATTATACATAGTATACCTGAACTCCACATGTCCAATATACTGCAGCAGCTTATTATTACTTTGGTTATTTAAATTAAGACAAGCACTTAAAAAAAAGATCCTCACCCAAGGATATGTTTATTGATTTTAGAGAGAGAAAGGGAGAGGGAGAGACACATCTATCAGTTGCCTTTCACATGCACACTGACTGGGGATGGCACCTGCAGCCTAGGTACGTGCCCCGATCAGGAATCCAACCCACAACCTTTTGGCGTATGGGACAATGCTCCAGCTAACTGAGCCACCTGCCCAGGGCAGTACTCTGTACTTGTAAAAAAATAATAATAATAATAAAAAAACCACGACACAAATGTATAACCTATTACATTTAATGGTTATTAGATATGAATTAACATTTGAAATGTTTAAAAGATGCCCAATTCTCATGTCTTCAGCAAATATCTAAGAAATCATTGTTTTTCCTAACTCACACACACAAAATGCATCTGACTATCCCTCACAACTCTTACCTGAGACTCCATTATTGGTTAAATAGGCTCAAAATTTAAATTTTTTTCTGCATCCATCAAAAAATAATTAAAATATGACTATAATTCTCAATATAAATTCCATTTAAAACGTTTATTTATTTATTTCTTATTTTTTAATTTTTATTTTGTCTTGATTGTTCAGTTTAATTACATTGTTCCCCATTTTTTATCCCACTATAGCTCCCCTCCACCCTATATCCATCCCATCCTCCGCTCTCACCTCCCCCCATCCCAATGTCCTCTCCCATTGTTGCAAGACTTTTGTCCAGTCTCTTGCTGCACTTCCCATACCCCTTTTCTCCCCAAGAATTATCAGTCCATTCCCACTCTATGCCCATGATTCTGTTATATTCACCAGTTTGTCCTGTTCATCAGATTATTAATTCACTTGATTTTTAGATTCATTTGTTGATAGATGTGCATTTGTTGTTCATAATTTATATTTTTACCTTTTCTTCTTCCTCTTCTTAAAGAATATCTTTCAGCATTTCATATAATATTGGTTTGGTGGAGATGAACTCCTTTAGCTTTGTCTTATGCGTGAAGCACTTTATAAGACCTTCAATTCTGCATGATAGCTTTGCTGGATAGAGTAATCTTGGTTGTAGATTCTTGCTATTCATCACTTTGAATATTTCTTGCCACTCCCGTCTGGCCTGCATCGTTTCTATTGAGAAATCAGCTGATAATCGTATGGGTGCTCCCTTACAGGTAACTAACTGTTTTTCTCTTGTTACTTTTAATATTCTCTCTTTATCTTTTGCTCTTGGCATTTTAATTATGATGTGTCTTGGTGTGGTCCTCTTTAGATTCCTATATTTTGGGGTTCTGTGTACTTCTTGGGCTTTTAAGTCAGTTTCTTTCACCAGGTGTGGGAAGTTTTCAGTCACTATTTCTTCAAGTAGGTTTTCATTACCTTGCTCTCTCTCTTTTTCTGGCACCCCTATAATTCGGATGTTGGCATGCTTGAGGTTGTCCCAGAGGCCCCTTACACTATCTTCAATTATCTGGATTCTTTTTGTTTCTCGCTTTTCCAGCCGAGTCGATTTTGCTTCTTTGTATTTCAAATCTTTGACTTGGTTCTTGAGGTCATCTGGACTGTTTTTAGGACTTTGTGTAATATTTTTTATTTCAGTCAGTGTATGCTTGATTTCTAGCTAGTCCTTTTTCTTTTTTAAAAAATATATTTTATTGATTTTTCACAGAGAGGAAGAGAGAGGGATAGAAAGTCAGAAACATCGATGAGAGAGAAACATCGATCAGCTGTCTCTTGCATGCCTCCTACTGGGGATGCGCCCTTGCCGGAATCGAACCTGGGACCCTTCAGCTGGCAGTCCGACGCTCTATCCACTGAGCCAAATCGGTCTCGGCAAGTTGGTCCTTTTTCATATCCTTGAGGGTCTTGTTCATATCCTCGTAGGTCTTGTTCATTTCCTCATTGGTCTTGTTCATTTCCTTGTAGTTCTCATTAAGTTCATCGGCCTTTTCTAGGAGCCTCTTGAAAAACCTTATAACCGTGGTTTTGAACTCTATGTCTACTTGTCTTTTTTCCTCCATTTCTTTCACACCTGATTTCTTTCCATTTCTCTGCATTGTGGCTGCTTTCCTGAGTTGGTCCATTAGCTTTGTGTGGTAGATGTCCTCTAAGGGACAGTGGCTCAGCCTCCCCAGTTACCTGAGGTGGATACTCTTACTGCAATCCTTTATGGGTTGTACAGTATTTTTGAAGTTAAGCCCAGCTTGTTGTTGTTAGCCCCAGAAGGGTTTGACCTCCAGGCCAATTGGCTGTGAAGGGAAACTGTGTTCAGGTTGGATGGGCGGAGTCTCTGAGCTGAGCAGGCAGCATCAGCGTCAGCTACACCCTATGCTGCGTGCGGGTCTCTGTGTTGGGTGCTATGGCTGCAGGCACCTCCAAGAGAAAGCCGCTGCTGGTCTCCACCCATTGCCAGACAACCCTGCCTCTCCCCAAATGAGTCTGCACATCCAAAGTCACGCCCAGGGTTGTAAAACAAAGCAGTCCAGTGGTCTCCCAAACGAGGGAGCAAGTCATGCATCTGTGCTGTCATGCACTTTACACACAAACTGCTGTTCCAAGCTGCACGCACTCTCCTCAAACTCGGAAACCTTTGCCGCACCCAGCTTTTAGCGTGCGCACTCTCCTCAAACTCAGAGACCTCTGCCATGCCTGGCTTTTAGGGTGCGTTCCCCAGACCTCGGACCTCGCCTGGCACTGGGGAATCTGTGCAGTGGGACGTCTCCGCCTTCCCCGTTGGAGAAATCCAGCTGGGATTGCTGCTGCCTGCCCTACAGCCCACGCGCGCCCACGTCTCCGAACCTCTCTCAGGGAGTATCTTCAAGGCTGTGCTCCACTGCTCTTCTGAGTCTCAGTGTCCCACCTTTACTTTTATTCGTGGAATTTTCACTCAGCCAGCTTTCCAGTGATTCTGGATGATGTTTGTTTTATTGTTATGTTGTAGTTTTGGAATTGTTGCGCAGGGCAGTACAATAGGTGTTTACCTATGCCACCATCTTGGTTCCTTCCCCATTTAAAACTTTTAATGCTGAAGTTTTAAGTAATGTTTTAAATAACCTAAATCACAACATACTCCCTTGATATTAAAAAAAAAGGAGATCCACAACCAAAGTTTCATTAACTGATACTTCAAATCCTCAAATCTAGTAATATTGACAATAGAAAAGGCCATTCAAGGAAGTACCACAATTGACTTTTTGTAAGTAGTAAATATATACAGAGAGTAAAAATAAGAGTGAAAAGTACACTGAAACTAAATGTCAATTTCTACCCTTCACTTTCATGCTCATGAATCCTAGGACTAACACTAAATTGTGAAATTTGAGTCTGTCCCAGTCACAGTAGCAGACGTAATGCACCATTAATCTGGTCTGTTCTCAGCCGCCAATTGAAGTTTTCACAGTCATTTGATTTTTAAGGAAAGGAGAGTACTGCAGAAGTACATTCCAGAGGTCTTTTCATAAAAACCGTCCTGTGTGCTCCATCTGCACATGCAATCTGCTGGGGTATTTTTAGCCAGCTTGCCTGGGCAGATTAATGCATACAATTAGAAAGCAACCTCACAGGCATTCAATAAACTGCCTTCATTATTACACTCAGGAGAGTCCCTTTGGATGTCAATAAAAGCCTAGTTTTCTGCCTGTTAACTAAATAATTGACAACACTAAAAATAATCGGAAGTAAATGAACGAAGTCAGGAACAAGGTGTTAAGAAAGAGCACATTACGATTCCCGTGGTGGTGCCCCAAGATGCTATCATGAGCTTTTTCACTAGCAACTTGGATTTACAATCTGCTCAAATCCATGATTACCCTTCTCTACAGAAAAACAACAAGGACAACAACAAAAACATTCCTTGTTTGCTATTTGAATCACATATCACAGCCCACTGAAAATGGTAAGGACATGAGGTATTGACTAGTTTGAAAGAATTTCTTTCTTGTGTTATTTTGTGATTTTTGGTTTGACAGTTTTGTGGAATCTAATTTTGGGGAAGGAAGGTGGCGGGAGGATGAAGAACAGCCTGGTGAAATCTTAGCACTATTAAAATTCTAACATCTCTCCTAGACAAATTTTCCCCATAAACTGACTCTAAGAAGGTATTACCAAGACTTCTTATGCAGAGTTTCCATCTTTTCTAAGAAGTCCTTTTCATATTTTTAGATATTATAATGGCCATTCCTTTCATGAACTATTGGTCTTTTTAATGTCAAAGGTGGTTAAAAATACTCTTTTAAAAACTTATAAATATATACTTCTTGTGTTTCTCAATAGGCTTTAAAAATCAATTTGAGATACTTCACATTTTTAGCCAACTTCTCTTTTCCCTGGTTAACGGGGACTTTCACAATAAGCAGAAGAAAGATCAAGAGTGAAATGTGCGTGTAATTGAATTCAGCTCCACTGATGGTTGTGAGGTGGCTACAGGTAAAACATTTTTCTTCAAAGAAATAGGTTGATTGATTCTAGCATTCAGAAAAAAACACAAATTCAAGAAGCTGGAAGACTCTGAAAGAAAATGGATAGGTGGCACAATCTTCATGTCTTTTGAAACTATCACTCATCCTTCACCTTACCATATTAAAACTCTCCAGAGAAAGGACTTACTCAACTTCACAATCCTTAGCTAAAACCCCACGTTGGTAAGCAGGCCTTCCCTTTTTCTAGTGTACAACTAGGATGCCACAGGATAAATATATTCGTTCTTATTGTATCTCCAGGCTACAACTCCCATCCATTCTCTACTCATAAATGGGGCTCAATAATAGAGCCCTTCATTTTTTGCCTCCCTCCTACCATCTCTCTAAGACAGATAATTTCTGGTGTTTAGCTTTCTACCAGCTCCCTCATCCCTCATGCCTGCCTTAGAAGAAGAGTAGGGAAAGACAAAGTGTGAATTCTATGTCTCAAAAGAGGGCAATGTCTATTTTAACTTAGAGAAGATAATGTCATTCATTAGTACTTCCATCCAACCCCATTTCATCCCCTCATTTTCTAGCCTGGGTAGTAGAGGCCAAGTATCTAACCTGCTTAGGGGCAAAGTGAAGCACTGACAAAGTTCTTTGCCAGTTCCTACCTCTTGAGTCTTAAAGCAAGGAAGAGCTGCTTACCTATAGGCAGAATAATTTCAGTGAAATGAGAAAACAAGAACATGCTATAGTTATAAAGGTAGCATGATTTAGGGTGTTATATATGCTCACCCCAACACAGAATAACCTTAAATTCTGCAAAGGAGGTAAAAGGATGGGAAGAAAAGAGAGGAGGGAATCAGAGAGCAACCCATCTAAAAGTGTGTGGAGGCCAATAAATAGGTCTCATGGGCCAAAATCTCCACAGAGTCCTGGCAATATCAAAAGTTGTCAGGTACCATTCATCAAGGACCTCTATAAAAAGTTTCAAGTCCCTAAAATATTCAGGCACTTTTATGCCCTTCACAGAAGATATTTATTTAATCCTTACAGAAAGGCCTATGTAGGGAGATTATCATACCTATTTAATTTTTTTAATGAAGTTCAAAGATGTTTGTTTAGTAGTTTTGTCCAAGGTCATATCTTGGGAACAGAGCTAGAACTTTGAACCCAGATCAGCTTGGTTTGAATTCTATCACATTTGGAATTAACCTAGGGCCAGAAATACGTTCCTTTGGTTTTGTCTATTCTTTTAAGCGGTGTGCAGGTAACCTAACTACATAGCGCACAAGCTTACCTTTAAAGCCTGTGTAACAGAGTAGATTATCTACATTATACAGCACAGACTAGTTAGTTATCCTGTACACATTAGCTGCTGTTATTCACAAATCACACTGGAAAAAGTATCTTAGTGTATCACCACCAATTGGCAGTTTTGCCAATAATTGCTAATTAATTTATCAATTTTTGTCTAAAAAATACCCATGTGTAATAGTCCTCAGTCCATTAGATAAATGCTTAGTTTAGATTCTGTGTTGGTACTTTTTTTCAAACACCCGCTTCCTTATATCAGTGTCTTAGAATTCAATATAATCAGAAGAACTCCAAGTTACCAAAAAATAAAGCCCTCCTTGTTATTTATAATGAAGAATTCCTCAGGTTTAGGAATATTTCTAATCAAATGACTACTAAAAAAGTACTTTGGTGAGTATAGATATTGCCAACCTTAGAAACTCACTTACATAATGAAGAAGTTCAATTACGTAATTAATATAACAGCCAATAATCAAATACCAGATGTTCTGAATCACCTAGCAGAATGAATAATATGGTCATAAAGATACAAAACTCTGAAAATATAAACTTACTATTGCTGATGCTCTCTAAATGTTTCTCTTCTGAGATTTTCTTGAAGTCTTTTTTTCTCCTCTAGTTTTTTGCTCTGAAATTGTAAATATTAAAGTGTAATTTATTAGAGACACTTAAACAGAATCATGGTGTTCACGTTACCCAGTGGCCAACATCATTAGGTTTAAACGGCCTCAATAGCCTAATAAGGTATTACCAGGGCTTCCAAGATGGTGTCCCTCTCACAGCCCATGGGTACTACTCTGAAAGTCAGGAGCACCCAGTTCTTTCATTGGCTCCCCTCTTCCAATTTGATTGGTCTGATCACACAATCAGTATTTCAAATTTTTATTCCTTAGTTTAAATGACAATATCATTTATATTTTAAGCAGTGTTTTAAAAATATTCTGAGGGAAACACAAAATCTCCACACCAAGTATGTTAAATTAAAATTATGATAAATAGTGAAATAGTTCAGACAACATTTATATATACTAAAACATTCAGAAAAAAATTTTCAATAAGCCAACCCAACTCCCTTCTGACTTAGAATCAGACACTTAAAGCTGCTGAGAGACTCACAGAAAGAAAAATGCCATTAAAAAGCCATCACTTGAATAGAAAAGAATTCTCTCTATTTTTAAATGGTTGTTTGGTACCTGGCCAGTGTGGCTCAGTGGTTGAGCATCAACCTACGAACCAGGAAGCCACAGTTTGATTCCCAAGTCAGGGCATATGCCCAGGTTGTGGGCTTGATCCCCAGTGTGGAGTGTGTACGAGGCAGCCAATCCAATGATTGTCTCTCATCACTGATGTTTCTATCTTTCTCTTCCTTCCCCTTATCTGTGACATCAATAAAAAATTAAACAAAATAAAATAAATAAATCCTATATAATAAAAGGCTAATATACAAATAGACCAAACAGTTGAACTACCTGGAACAACCAAACAACTGAACAACCGAACAAATGGTTGCTATGACATGCACTGGCTACCAGGGGGCGTGTGTGGAACATGGTGGGCATTGGCCACAGTGGGATGGTGGAACAGGTAAGTGTGGGAAGCAGACCAAGGTAGGCACTGGTCACTGTCATTGGGGCGAGCCTCTGGTGTTTACTGAAAATTCTTTGCTCCCGTGCTGCGGTCCCACCTGGCACTCTCACCTGCTGCTGGCACCAGAGCTGCTGCTCGCAACTACTTCTGGTGCCCAGCACTGGTCCCTAGCACTTGGTGCCATCAGTGGGTACGAGCAGCAGCTGCCAGCCCTGATTGCTCCTGAGGGCTTCTCCACCTCCCCCTGCTCTTGAGGGGTGATTGGGGCAGCAGCCACAGTTCACACCCCCTGACAGCACCGGCCCTGCTCCCCCCCCCCCCACTGCTGGTGCTGGCCCCAGTCACACCGTGCCATCGATAGGTGTGAGCGGGGTCAGCACTGTCAGTGTGTGGGAGTGGTGGTGGCAGGAGCAGGGCTGCCAGCAGACAGAGGATGGGGGTGGGAGTGCCATGGCAAGAGGGGCCATGCAGGGCGTGGTGAATGGGCCGACACTCACCCCTGTGTCTACCGCAGCCTTGTGACCCACAGTTCCTTTCAAGATGCACAAATTTGTACACTGGGCCCCTAGTAAATAAAGTGGTTGCTTGGAGAGTCTAGAGACAAAGAACTTCATATTTGATATTACTGTCACTGTGGCTCTGACGTATTTTTTTTTTAATATATTTTATTGATTTTTTACAGAGCAGAAGGGAGAGGGATAGAAAGTCAGAAACATCGATGAGAGAGAGACATCGATCAGCTGCCTCCTGCACGCCCCCTACTGGGGATGTGCCCGCAGCCAAGGTACATGCCCTTGACCGGAATCGAACCCGGGACCCTTCAGTCCACAGTCCGACGCTCTATCCACTGAGCCAAACCGGTCCTGGCGGCTCTGACGTATTTTAATCTAACTTAAATAACTCAGAACTGTTGTTTTTTTGTTCGCTACAACACAACTGTCTTTAAAAAAAAAATCTTGCTTATGAACAAGTAAAATTCCTAGAAAGTTAATAGGGAGTTGAAACAAGTTATACAACACAGGAGAGACTTGAAGTTTTCAATGAATCCCAGGGAGACATGAGCAGCTGTGTTTGCTTTAACATAAAGAGCTGGGTTTGCCCAGCAGGAGGACCTGGGAAAGGAAACTGATAGAAATAATCATTCCCAAACCTTGATGTCAGTTTAGCTTCACCTTTCAAAGAGGTAGGACTATTCATATTGTTCATTTCCATAAAACTCTTCATTCACACAGAGCAATTTACTAGTCCCATTTTGAAAGGTGAATGATTTCAGTTTGGGGAAAAAACAAAGGACTCTTACTACAACCAATATAAATCAATTACAATACAAGGCAATTGGATTATTTATGAAGCATAGTTCTAGGGAAAAAAAACTAAGAGAATCATAAAACCAAGTAAATATGATCCCAATCTAAAAAAAAAAAATCCTGACTCATGAAACGCAAAGTGGTCAGTTGTGATGTCCTATGTCTCTGAGTGGGGGGGGGAGGGAGGTAAAAAAATAACAAGCAAGCAGTAGGTATTGATTAAACCAGTATTAGTAATGCTACTTTGAGAATAGTGAAGAAAAACCACAAGCATCTAGAGACCAAGGCTGAGTTCCTTTAGCAAAATCAAAAATTTAAAAATTGTTTTAATCTCTTCATTAATAGATTACCATTGAACTCATCTTACACACACACACAAAAAAAAATCATCCAACAAAGATCTGTTTACTCCTCAGAAGTTTATAGGAGAAGCATTTTACAAAATATCAAAGTATTTGAAAATTTGTATCCAATATCTATCCATCTACAAGTACCCAAATACTTGGATCTAATTAGACTGCTTATTTCTTTCCATTTTACAAGCTAAGGAATCACCTAAACATATTTACACATATGTACACAAATGCAGAAATGTAAAATATCTAAGAACATGAGATCCAGAAGAAAAATTATGGAATCATTATCACTGACAATGACCTTAAGTCAGTTAATATCACTGAATATCAACAAACACTTATCAAATGCCTAATATATTCTCGTACCATGTTAGATGCTGGGAATGCAGATATGAATAGAACAGTGCCTACTCTGAAAAATTTCAGAAGTTAGCTGGGGACATAGACAAGTAAGCCATGATGGCAATATGTAAAATACATTCGAAGGTAGAGGTTTACAAATAATGTAGTACAAACATAGAAAAAGTACAGAAGTGAGTCATCAGGAAATGCTTTCAACAGTTCCTGAAACATTCTTTCAGTGCCTACTAAGTAGCAGACTCCATCCTGGACTGCCTTGTAGTTGAGTAACACTTGAAATATACTTTCTAACCTTGAGTTCGTGATGAGCTGTGGGTTAGGAGTATGCTCATTTTTATAGAGTGAGCTCATAGCCTTCTTCTGATTTCCCAAGGAACTTATGATCATACTAGAGGCCTGGGGCATGACATTTGTGCACTGTGAGGGAGGGCGGGTCTCACAGCCTGGCCTGCACCCTCTTCCAGTCCAGGACCCCTCAGGGGATGTCCGACTGCCAGCTTAGACCCGACAGGGAATGGGCCTAAGCTGGCAGGCAAATGCGGGAGAGGCTCTCTCCACCGCCGTTGTGCTTGCCAGCCATGAGCCTGACTTCTGGCTGAGCGGTGCTCCCACTGTGGACGTTCACTGACCACCAGGGGGCAGCCCCTGCGTTGAGCCCCTGTATTGTGCATCATAGTGATGGGTCGTTCTGCCGTTTGGTCAATTTTCATATTAGCCTTTTATTGTATAGGATAAGAGGATGAAAACCATGGGTCTAATTAAATCTAGAAATTCTTGACCAATCTGAAACAAACAAGAGCTTTCCAAAAGAGAAGGGGATGATGGGAGTAGGGCTACTATACTCTATTTTCTGGATTACTCACTGCCTGTGAGGGCCAAGTGGAGAGTGTTGGAAAGGCTGAAAAAGAGGCAACTTTACGCACACCATCCCAAGCACCACAGCATGGGGTGCTTCAGTGCAGCAGAAGTGTCTTTCTATTGTCCCTTCTACTATCACCAATCTAAGCATATGCAGACCTGACTGTCTAGATGGGGAATCACTTCTAATTTGCACAAAGGCAATGCTGGGCTGGTAGTGGCCCTGAATAGAAAAAGGGCATTCCCACAGTTTATATAGTATTTTCAATGTACAAACGCACAAGAGAATATGCCAGTTCAGGGAACTCCAAGATGCTCCTGGATAAATTTAAAGGTGTTTGTAATGCCAAGGAAAAAAAGTCTGAACTTCATCAAAGGCAGATAAGCTATTATGTTATTTTAAGCAGGAAAGTAAGCAGCTCACTCTGAAAGCATCACAGAGAATGGACTACAAATATAAAAACCAGTAGAATGATTTTCAGAATAATCCAGACTGTAATTAATGAGTCCCAGATTAAGGCAATGGGGATAGAAAAGAAAGGACAAACTCAAAAAAAATGTAGGAGATAGAAACAACAGGAGGGGGAAAAAATGAAGTAATAGAAAGTATGACCATCTATCCTATCTAACAAAAGAGTAATATGCAAATGTGACCGTACCTTTGCTACACTACCAGCCAATCAGTAGCAGGGGGAGCAGGCCGAGTGGCACGAGGGGTGGGGCTGAGCCCCACGAGGTGGGGGTCGGGCGAGAGGCATGAGGCAGGGGGGCGAGTGTGGTGGATGAGTATGCCAAATATTTTAGAGATGTATGTAGGTGTGAGGCACATGGAGAGAGCAGGGGACACCCCAAACAGCGGACACAACTTCTGTGTGCAGATATCAATGGGCATGGTGGGCTGGAAAGCAGAGCGGGTCAGGCAAAGAGGAAACCAGACTATTGTATGTCCACAGCATCCGAGCTCCGAGCTGCTACGGCTCCGTGAGGGTGAATGTCAGCGCTGCGAGCGAGGAGGGTCCTGGGAGCAGCGGGCTGCCTCGCCAGGGCAGCTGTAAGTAGTATGGTGCACGGTGGCAGCAGCTGTGGGCGGGGTCCAAGCAGGCAGCAGTGGCAGCATCCCTGGGGGCTCAGAGGCTGCGGAGGTGGAGGCAGAGGCCCCAGAAGCATCAGGGAATGAGCACCGTTGGCACCACGACCATGGCCAAGGGGCAGTGGAGAGACTCTGAGCTGCTTCTGCCTTTCGTGAGCAGGAGCCGCTCCAGTGGGGCTGGGCTGCCAGGAGAACCCCAGAGAGGAAGACGGAGGGAGGAGGGAGAGAGGAGGAAGGGAAAGACAGGGCAAGGAAAGGGGAGGGGACATGGCTGCAGGGGGCGGAGGGAGCTCGGGGGGGGGGGGGGCAGAAGGAAACTGCTGGAGCAACAACCCTGAGCAACCTCAATAACTCTCAATTTCAAGAGGGAAAGAGGGAGCTGGAAAAGTACAGGTGCTGTGCTTTGGCAGAGGCATGGGAAGAGGCACCTAAGGGGTCCTGGGTCTGAGGTGGAGCATCTCTGGGCACGGCAGGGAAGGCGGGAGAATGGCAGCTGGGGAGTTGGGGAGGTGCTGCGTACATACCAGGACCCTCCAAAGGGCAGCCTTCGCTGGGAGAGGCGGACACATGGCCCGAAGGTCCAGAAGGCAAGAGACCCTCGCACCCGCCTCCCCAGTCCCGCCGATCTCCACAGTCAAGGTTGGGCGCTCCCAGCCGAGTGCTCTGCATCTGGTGCCTGTGCCCCCAGTGCTGTGCAGTGACTGGGCTCTGGGCAGCTTGCTCCTTGGCCATCGAGAGTGAGGGGTGCCCCCGGGGCTGGGCAGTCACCGTCAGGGCTAAGGCTTGAGCTGGGGGAGTGGGGCCAAGGCGTCCAGGGCAGAGCCAGCCATTGGCCCCATTGAGGGGGCAGATTAGGCTGAGGGGTCATCCACCCCCAATGCACGAATTTTATGCACTGGGCCACTAGTATATTCTATCTAATAAAATAGTAATATGCAAATTTAACCATACCTTCACTATGCTACCAGCCAATCAGGAGCAGGAGGTGGTGCTGAGCGATGCAAGGCAGGGAGGTGGGGCCAGGCTGGGCAGCGATGGCGGCCCTACGATTAATTGATTGCAGCAGTGTGGTAGCCAGCCTACAGCCGGGTCCGGAAAAGGCCTATCGCCCAGGGAGAGGTCTTTTCAAGACCCAGCTGTATGCCAGGGCAGGTGGAGGGTGGGGCCGGGCTGAGTAGCGATGGTGGGCCCCTCCAATCCGCAGCAGCATGGTGGCCAGCTGTAGGCCAGGCCAGGCTGGGAGCATGGCCAGGCAGTGATCGGCCCTGATTTTGGGCAATGGCTTCACTGGGTGCCCCAGGCTGGGGGCAAAAAGGCCTTGCCAAGTGGCCTTTTTGCCCCTAGTCTCCAGCAGGCTGGGCCGGGCTGGGCTGGGGGTGTGGCCAGGCAGTGATCAGCCCCAATCTCGGGGAGACTGCTTTGCTGGGTGCCCCAGGCCAGAGGCAAAAAGGCCTCACCTTGTGGCCTTTTCTCCCCCAGCCTCCGCCAGGCTGGGCTGGGGTTGGGGCATGGCAAGGCAGTGATGGGCTCCAATTGCAGAGCTATGGCTGGCTGAGGTTCCCTGACCGAGGTCCCCTGCCCAAGGACGGAAAGCCTGTCAGAGGCTTTTCGTCCCTGGGCAGGCCAAGGGTGAGCTGTCAGTAGGACAGCCCCTGAGGGCTCCCAGTATATGAGAGGGGGCAGGTTGGGCTGAGGGACACCCACCCCCAGTGCATGAATTTCATGCACCAGGCCCCTAGTGTATGTATGTGTATATATATATATATATATATATATATATATATATATATATATATGTAAAACCTAAGCAACCATCTGACCATTCAACTGTCTGACCAGTAGCTATAATGTGCACTGACAACCAGGGGGCAGGTGCTCAACACAGCAGCTGTGGTGACGGCAGCTGCAGTTCTAAGGTGATCCATCTGGAACCAGAGAAAAGAGAGCCAGATTTCAGGATGTGTCACCTGAGAATCACCCTCTTGCAATCCAGGACCCATTGGGGGATGTCGAATAGCTGGTTTCAGCCCAATCCCCGCAGGCCAGGCTGAGGGACCCCACCAGTGCATGAATCACATGCACTGGGCCTCTAGTATTAATATAGGATGAGTAAGGAAAAGGGAATAGTACCAGATGAATGTCATTGAAGAGCATCAGAGTGAATATATTAAGTCAGTTTTAAAGATAGAAATATCAAGCATCCAGTGAAATATCTGGTCCTAGGATTCATGAATATGATTTGGCCTGAATATATGGATTTCAGAAATCATCAGCACAAGCAATAACTAAATCCTTATATGCGGAAATGTGTGTGTGTGTGGGGGGGGGGAGGTTCCACTTAAGGATAGTGTGGCATAGGCACAGGAACATTAGAGAAGATAAAGGGATGAACCTGATGGAACATCAATAGTAGAAACACAAGTGAAGGAAAAGGGTCCAGCAGCATTTTAGAGGGGTGGAATTTAAAGGACAGAGTATTTTATAATTACAAAGAGTTTAAATAAGTTAGGAAATTAAAGAGTTTCCATTGGGTTTTTCAAGTAAGAGCACCATTGGTGATATTGACTAGAGCAATACCAATGAAGTATTAGAGACAGAAGGCAAATTCAGCCCACCAAGGAAGAAGTAAAGGTGAAGACTCAAAGAAGCTAAGTTCCTGCACCAGCTAAGCTCAGCATCTCCTGGGAACACTAACAGGTGACTGTTAGGGTGAGACCACAGACTGGCAGGTAGAAACCACATGCTGTAGAGAAGCTTCCAGAAGTTGAGCCTTGATGATTGGAATGGAAGAGTTGAAATCAAACCAGATTAGAAAGACACACTTTATTTTAAAGATGAGAGACTTGAGTATGATTTTATTCTGAGATCCCAAAAATAAAAATAATAAAAAAACACAAGAAAGTGACAGGGAAAAGGGGGGCTTAACTGATAGAGCAGCAAGGTCCCTAAGAATATAGAAGGGCAGATGAGATGGTAAGCACAGGGAGGCAGAAGTCATTATTACAGCAAGGAAATAACTTTCTTATTCCTCCTGAGATAAGGCAGGGGTAGAAATAGCAAAGAAAGGTAATAACATGGAAAAATAAAGGTACTTATGACCTAACAGCCTTTACTTCCCAGAAGGTAAGTGAAAAAAGATGATTTTTTAAAAAATAAAGGGTGGAAAACTTTGGTAATTAGAAATGAGCCTAAATTTCAAAGGAAAAATGTCAGGCATTAGGCATTGTTAATGACCTAGCATTTTGTTTGTTTGTTTTCTCCAGCAACCTTATTCATATGGACTTGGTGGAAATGAAATCATTGAGCCAATTAATTCACATGAGGTTCAACACAAGAGGTTGACATAGTAGAGTCAACTGCTATAATGTTAAGCCACTTCTCTTTTTATTTAAAATCTTTATGGTTGAAAGTATTACATATGTCTCCTTTTCCCCCCATTGACCTCTCCCCATCTCTTCCTGCCCCCAGCAGGTGCCCTTGCCTCCCTACTTTCTGTGCCCATTGGTTATACTTATATGCATGCATACAAATTCTTTGGTTGATCTGTTACCTTTCCACCAACCCTCTCCTGCCTTCCCTCTGAGGTTTGATGGTCTGTTTGATATTTCTGTGTCTCTGGCTCTATTTTTGATCATCAGTTTATGTTGTTCATTATATTCTAAAAATGAGTGAGATCATGTGATATTTATCTTTCTCCAACTGGCTTATTTAGCTTAGCATAATGCTCACCAGGTCCATCCATGTTGTTGCAAATGGTAAGAGTTCTTTCTGTTTTATAGCAACATAATATTACATTGTGTAGATGTACCATTATTTTTTTCTTCATTGATTAAGGTATTACATATGTATCCTTGTCCTCCCTCCCCCATTGCCTCCCCAAGTTCGTGCCCTCAGCTCCCTAGTGTCTGTGTCCATTGGTTATGCTTACATGCATGCATACAAGTCCCTCGGTTGATCCCTCCCCTTCTCCCCACCCTCCCCGGACTTACCTCTGAGTTTGAGCATCTGATCAATGCTTCTCTGTCTCTGATCTATTTTTGTTCATCAGTTTATGTTGTTCATTATACTCGACAAATTAGTGAGATCATGTGATATTTATCTTTCTCTGATTGACTTATTTCACTTAGCATAATGCTTTCCAGTTCTATCCATTTTGTTGCAAATGGTATGAATTCCTTCTTTTTATAGCAGCATAGTATCCCATTGTGTAGATGTACCACAGTTTTCTAATCCACTGATCTACTGATGGCTACTGAGGCTGTTTCCAAATCTTAGCTATGGTAAATTGTGCTGCTATGAACATAAGGAAGGGTGCATATATCTTTTCTGATTGGTGTTTCTGGTTTCTTGAAATATATTCCTAGAAGTGAGATTTCCACAGGCATGATTAATCAGGTGAGAGCACCCTCGTTGAGTGTTTACTAAGTGCTAGTTATTGTATCCTTTAAGCCAATTGGTCCCATTGTTATATTATTATTATTATTATTATTATTATTATTATTATTATTATTATTCCCATTTTACAGATAAGGAAAGTGAAGCACAGAGAAGCTAACAGCTTGTCCTCTTAGCACTAGATCTGCATTTTAGAGATATTAACATCCCAACTTTATGAGGTTAATTAATGGGGTCCTACAGCATTTCAACAACCAGAGGTTTAATGCCCACACCAATGCACCATAAAGGTATACATCATAGAGGCACCATATTCCTAGGAACTCCTGGTTTCCTAGTTTATAAAAACAATATTAAAATAATTTTCTAAATGTTGAGTTTTACCCCTAAAATTGTTCTTAAACCTTTAGCCCTTGTGACTACTAGTTTCCTAGACATGAAATGCAAATGTGGTTCCTTAAAAATATGTATATGCATGCATCTCTGCACCTGATATATATACACCTTGTTTTTTATTGGTGAGTTCCCACTTTCCTTTATAGCATTAAAAATAGTAACAGTTCCTACTATATGCATAAATCATTGTGACTTCCAGTGCTCCATCCTTCCATGCTCTCAATTGCCTGCTTCCCTCAGCTTTATGACTTTATGGTTTATTGGAAAGAGCAAGGAAAGGCTTTGGATGCCACTCAGATCTCTCACTGTTTTCTTGCCCTTTCTGAGGTTATGATACCCCAAGAGATTTTGAGAATTAAATTTGTAAGGCATATAGCACTTCATAATATTATTTCAGGCACAAGTAGCTTGAAGGCAGAATAAGATGAACCCAGGAGGTAGGGAGTGTCTTTTACATAGAATTGAAAGATTTTTACTTTTAAGTTTGTGGAAAATATAAAAGTTGAGAAAAATGAGTGTGATCATGAGGGGAAAGCATGGTGGAGGTTCACTCCCACAGCACTAAATTCCAGTGAAACGCTGCTGCAAGGATTTATGAAAATGTGTCTACTGGTGCTGTAAAATCCAGTGGCAAAGAAAGCAGTTGCATTGGGTATGCTGCCGTTTTATTATTTTTAATAACTTTCTTCCACTCTGATGCTCTAAATATTTTAGAGATATTTTCTCTGCTTTACAGATTTCCAGGAAGAGATATTAATACATCATTATAAAACCACACGAGTTGTATTAACTTCCTATTGCTGCTGTAACAATTCACCACAAACAGGGCCTTAAAGTAACAGACATTATTAATATCATACAGTTCTAGAGGTCAGAAGTCCAAAATGGGTCCCAGTGGGCTAAAATCGAGCTGTCAGCAGGTCTGCCTTTCTTCTGGAGGAGAATCTGTTTCCTTGCCTTTTCCACCTCTTAGAGAACTTCTCCCTCCCTCTTCAGAGCCAGCAATGGTAAGCTAAATCTTTCTCCTACTCCCATCCTTCCATGCTCTCAATTGTCTGCTTCCCTCTTCCAATTTAAGGACCCTTGTGGTTACTTTGGACCTACCTAGATAATGCAGGTTACTCTCCCTATTTGAAGGTAAGTCAATTATCAATATTAATGAAATTTGTGCACAGGTGGCAGTCCCTTCAGCCCGGCCAACACCATCTCCAATCCAGGACCCCTTGGGGGATGTCTGTCTGCTGGTTTAGGCCAGCCTGGTCACTCCTTACTGCCCACCCCCTGCTGCCCACCTGCTCACACCCAATTGCCCCCCCTACCAGTCTATTCGCCCCTAACTGCCCCCTCCCTGCAAGTCTGGTCACCCCCCCAACTGCCCCTCCTACTGGCCTAGTTGCCCCCAAACCCCCCCTACACACACACTGACCTGGGCTCTCCACGCAGCCTGCTGTTCAGTCATTTGGTTGTCCCTCACTAACCCCCCTTCTGGCCTGGTCAGTCCACATAGCCTGCTTGTTCAGTTGTCTGGTCATCCCTTATTAACACTCCCTGCCTGCCTAGTCATAGACAGTCATCTTGTGAGGGCCTGAGGGTCAATTTACATACAACCTCTTTATTATATAGGATTCCACCTGCAAACTTAATTCCCTTTTGCCATGTAACACGACACAATCCTAGGTTCTAGGAATCAGAATGTGGAGGGACAGGAAGGGGGCAATATTCTGCCTACCACATTGGTTAAATCTATTGTTAAATAAATAAGTATTAGACATATAATGTGGCAGATACTTTGCAAGATCCTTGCCCTCCTTAGCCCTCTGAGGCTTGGCTTTGAAATGTGGGTTGTAGGGGAAGGTAGAGAGAACTTGTTTCATTTAGGACTAAGCAGTGGTGTGCTGATAAACTTAACAACCAACTCTAGCAGGGAGGAGGAAGGCAGGTTGATTTGTGGGCATTATGAAAGTCTGAGAAAAATTATTTACTGCTTTCCATGGTGAAAATAGTCCTACATGGTTAGTTTCAAGCTCCCAACATAAAGCCAACTAATTCAAAAAATTCTGAGAATGTAACCATCCACTCTCCTGAACCAGAACAAAGAGGCTCCAGCACACCTGGGAAGACTACATAGCACTAGTAAAGGGAACACACACACATTTGACTGAAGCATACTAGTGCTTCACCCTTCACCCCCCTTCACCCTTAGAATTAACTCCTCCTGGGCCCCACCTACCTGACCACATGCTAAAAAACTGGCTGCCATTCACACCCCTGTGCTTATTAAGAACCAAAGAACACCCACATGAGTTGACAGAGACTACAGTTTACTTCCCCCTTGTTCGCCCACAGATGCTGACCAACCAGAAAGTGACCCAGGAAGAACAGAGGAGGTGAAGACCTGAGGCCAAGCTAGAGGCTCTCAGGTGGCCATGGGCTGCTTGGATTCTACTTGGCTCAGAGTTCCTGGACAGCAGCCATTTTCTAGGGGAGGAGGACAATATTTTGCAGGCTGGTGTCCAAGAGTGTGTTTTTTGTGCATTTTAAAAAACAAATGCTCCATAAGTATAGCCATTATCACTTTTCATATGGCAATGTGAAGTACACCATTTCTAGAATGCTAATGTCCATTTTTCTTTTATCTGAGGCAAGCTGCTGAATAGGCTCACATTTAGTATGAAAGCCATAGATTTATACATAGCAGGAAACACTAGGCCAATTAGCCAAGAAATCAAGTCTGTGCAAGGACCCGGGTGAGCTGCTCATTCTCTTGTAAGATAGTTTAGATTAATGCTCCCCAAATGCTTATGTGCATGAAGATCAGCTGGAGAGCCTGTTAAAGTGCAGGTCTTGAGTCAGAGGTTCTGGTGTAGTAGCACTCAAAATTCTGTATTTCTCACTAGTGATGCCAGTGCTGCTAGTTGGGACCACGTTTTGAATGGAAAGGACCTACATATCAACTCTTGTCTTCCCTTCTCTCACTTTCAGGCAAATTTTACTAATAATTATTAGTTATTCTATATAATAAAAGGCTAATATGCAAATTGACCAAACAATAGAACGACCGGTCGCTATGATGCACACTGACCACCAGGGGGCAGATGCTCAACTCAGAAGCTGCTCCCTTGTGGTCAGTGCACTCCCAGAGGAGGAGCACTGCTCAGTCAGAAGCCCAGCTCATAGCTGGCAAGCACAGCTGCAGTGGTGGGAGCCTCTCTCACCTCCATGGTAGCGCTAAGGATGTCCGACTACCAGCTTAGTCCCGCTCTCTCCCAGGAATCAGGACAAAGCCAGCAGTCACTCCTGGGCTGCTAGAGGGCACAGGCTGGGCTGAGGGACACCCCCATCAGTTCACAAATTTTGTGTACTGGGCCTCCAATTCTATCTAATAAAAGAGTGATATGCAAATTGACCATACTTCTGATCAAGCCATGCCCATCAGCCAATCAGGAGCAACTTATGCAAATAAACCCCAATCAGGATGGCTGTGGCCACTGAGAGCAGGAGGGAAGCTTGGGTTTCCCTGGCAATGGAGGAAGCCAAGTTTTCTGCCTGCCCTTGCCAGCCTAGGACTCCACTCAATGCTACAAAGTTTTAATTATAGAAGATATATCCAAACAGAAATGGCGGCAGTCACGGAGCTGGAGAGAGAATAGAGGCTAGAGTTGCCCGCGCAATGGAGGAAGTCAAGCTTCTGCAGCCCTAGCACCTAGGCCTCTACTCCAGGCTACAGCGTTTCAATTATAGAAGGTAAATATCCCAACAGAAATGGCTGTTACACGGAGCAAACAGAAGATTTGGCTAAGCTCCATGCTACAAAGTTCAATCCTAGAACATAAATTAGTCTCAGATCCCAGAACCTCCACTTGGGTCACTGGGGGGCATGGCCAGCCTGCAAACCACCACAGGCCCCTCACTTAGGCTGCCCCATGCCCCAAGGGAACCCCCACCCTGATCTGAGACACCCTTCAAGGCAAACCAGCTGGCCCCCACCCATGCACCAGGCCTCTATCTTCCTATATAATAAAAGAGAAACATGCAAATTTGACCATACCTTCACTCCTGATTGGCTATGCTACCAGCCAATCAGGAGCAGGGGTGGGGCCAAGTGGTACGAGCGCAGGGCTCTGGGGGTGGAGATGAAATGGCGGTGGCGGCGAGCGCCCAGCCCCTGGACACTGTAAGGGAAAGCGGCAGCAGCAGCAGCGGTGGTGGGAGCACCCGACCCCCAGGCACTGTGAGTGGAAGTGGCATCGAGTGCCCAGCCCCCGGGGACGGGTGGTCACAGGCAGCCGGGGCTGAGCTGAGCAGGGCAATGGCTGGGGGTGAGCCATCAGTTGGACATCCCTTGAGGGCTCCCAGTATGTGAGAGGAGGTAGGTTGGGTTGAGGGACCACCCACCCCCAGTGCACGAATTTCATGCACTGGGCCCCTAGTATCTAATAAAAGAGTAATACACAGATTGACCATCACTCCAACACACAAGAGGGCTGGCCCCATGTGGTCAAAGATCCTGCCCCCATGTTGACACAAAATGGCCACCACAAGATGACCAGCAAGGGAGGGCAGTTGGGAGGGATCAGGCCTGCAGGAGAGGGTAGTTAGGTGTGACCAAGCTGGCAGAGGAGGGAAGTTGGGGACAAACAGGCTAGCAGGGGAGCAGTTAGATATCAATTAGGCTGGTAGGGTAGTGGTTAAGGGATGATCAGACTAGCAGGGAGAGGCAGCTAGGGGCAATCAGGGAGGCAGGCAGGCAAGCAATTTGGAGCCAGCAGTCCTAGATTGTGAGATGGTAGGATCGGGCCTAAACAAGCAGTCGGACATCATTTGAGGGGTCCCAGATTGGAGAGGGTGCAGGATGGGCTGAGGGATACCCCCCCCCATGCACAAATTTTGTGCACTAGGCATCTAGTCATATTATAAAAGCCATCCCAATGAAAATTTCTATAGTTAGGGATTGATGAATAGCTAATGTTATGACATAACTTGGAAATAGGAAAATGCTGCTTTTACTCAATTTTAAAGGAAACCATTTCAGCCACTAACATTTCTAAATTGTATACATTACTTGAGCCATAAAGAAATGAGCTATAAATGATCTACAAGCCAGCTAGTTCTGGATATTAAGTGACAACTAATAAATGACTTTTAGGTTAAGAGGTTGCAACACAATAATTCTTCAGGATCTGCATGTCTCTTCATTCAGTTCCTGGTAATGATTTAATGATTTTTTTAGTTCTGCCTGAAATGTGCATAGACTTGTTCTATGTGAAGGGACACTCCTGTACAAGCACAAGACCAACCTGCCTCTGAAGGAGGAAATTGGGGAGGGGAGTTGAATTAAAAAAAAAAGAAGAATAGGGAATAGAGAAATAGAAAGACAGAAAGATGGGTTAAAAATGTTATTGTAATAAAGATGTTTTTAGTGAAGGTATAATGGCTGATCAGTTGAAGATAGATTACTGAATCAAATTTTATAAACCACGTTCCTATATGTGGTTTTTTTTTTTTTCTTATACCTGCAGCATTTCACTACAGTTCCAAATAAATCCAGTCTTATCTCCTCGCCAATGCCAATACCTCTACAGATAATAGCAGCAAAATCCACAGATGCTACTGGGCCTTGGAAGAAGAGGAGGTGGGGCTATGGACTTCTTTTACAGGAATAATTGAGGGAGGGGTACAGCATGCTCAAGGTCACAGAGCACAACAGGACACTTCCAAGAAAACTCAGTCTGCTCCCCAGCAGGTAGAGAGGTCCTCAGGGGAAGAAAAGGCTCATGTCCTCTCTCACATTTTGTAAGTCATCAGCTTTTGGCTTCATGAACTCTAACTGGTAAAACTATTGATTGTTTGGTAACCAAGTTTACCAAACTCAGTCTTTAAAAGCAAAAGAAAAAAGAGGAGGGGGAGAGAGACACAGACAGCAGAAATAGCACTTGTGCTTCCATGACTTATACCTACAGCAGGTGTCATACTTGGTAGTCAGCATCATGAGTCAACTCCTTGCCCCTAAACCTTCAGCACTTAAAACTTACTACAGTTTAGGACTTTGTGAGGAATGACAGAAGGAGTAAAGAAGAATAACACTACACTCTTCCTTCTTCTCTAGCAAATGGACATTTTTAGGCAGTTTACTTCCCCAAACCCAGAATAAATACCAAAACTAAAAACACTTTGAGGTTTAGATCATATCCCTAATACTGAAATGCAAATGTACGCTTTCTGTTCTATCAGTAAGAGAGTCTGTTCACCTATTTCTTATTCACCCTGGAAAAGTCAGTATTTGCTTATAAATATAGTGGTCCACCATTAATTTCCATTTTACTAACTGCTTTGCTTACAGACAAATATACAGTGACTACTTTGATCACTTGCCTGAGAGTCAAGATAGTGTTGTGACTAAGACTCTAGCTTTGAGGCCCATCAGCCTAGATTTGAATCCTATTTCTATTTACTGGCTGTGAGCCCTGCGCAAATTATCTACCTGTTCTGTGTCAGTTTCCTCATTTGTGAACTTGGCTAATAAGAACGATATGCACTTTGTAGGAATATTGTGAGGATTAAATAAGTTTGTACATGGGCCATGTCTATAAAAGAACCTGATACATAAAATACCCTCAGTCGATGTTAACTAATCATCTTCTCCACTGTCTTACCTTCTCTCTCTGAATCGCCTTCATTTTTTGGATTTCAGCTTCTTCAGCTTCTTTCTTGATTCTTACAGATTCTTCTCTTTTTAGCTACAATGTATTGAGATTACAGAGGACAAAGAACAGTTACTATTTTTCAGTCTGACTTCTCTGGAACACAAAATTATGATGAAAAGCAAATTACAGTATTGTTTGTGCTCTACCTCACCATGATTATAGGTTGGTATTTCAAGTACTTAGAGCACAGGGACTGGCCAGTGTACATCTCCTGCCTATGAAATTTCTCTTTGTATTTCTTCCTTGGTCTCTGTCATCTCCCACCCTACTCCCCACATCTGGGTTGGGAAAGAAGAAGGGTAGGCAGATAATGTTTCCTGATTATAAAACTCATCATGTGCATTGTAAAAAATCATTAAGCACCTTAAATATTTTATTTTTTAATGCTTTCAGGACTGCTATCCGGTAAACAAATCCATGTTGTTGAAAGCAAAATATTTAAAACACAGTAGAGTTAAACTAGGGGGGAAAATCCCTGAACCAGAGTTGCTGCTGACGAATGTATGGCTTGGATGAAAATTCTAGATATATCTCTCTTCAGCTCCTGATTTCTTTGCCTTTGAGAGTTTCCGTTTGCAATTGCTTGTAAGGTTTTACGTTTTTGTAAGTTACTGTGTTATTTCATGGTTACTAGAAAGTTTTGGTGCTCAAATTCCTTGCCATAAAGAAATAGATTCTGACCTTTTGCTGGTATTTAGATTGGCTCAGTTGGAGTTGTTGTTTCTGCCTGACTTCAGCCTCTGATAGGCTTCCACCTAAGGAAAAAAAGTCACAAAGTTGAAACATAAATGTTAACCTGAAATGTCAGCCATCAAAAACTAATTAGTACATGAAAAGACTACACAATGAGTTTCTTTAACATTTTCATACCTCTAGAAATAAGGACATAACCAGTTTTCTTAATAAGACATTAAAGAATGGCCATCACTTAAAAGATAGACACGGCTAGACAGATAGACCATATTCCTAAAAGAACAGGACAATCTTGAGTTTTCCAGTTGTGTCACTACTCAAGTTTTTATTTAGGTGGATATCATACTTCAAGTTCCATACTAAATAATAAGAAATACTGCTCATCTTGGAAATTCTAGAACATTCCTCCGGCTTAAGTATGACCATTTCTTAACCATGATAAGGATTATTATCAATGATGCTTCACTTGCTTTTCTTCCTCTGACCCTATTGTCCTGATTCAAGTGGCAAAGCTCAGGAAACTCTCAGGGCTCTTGCCACTTGACAAATATGAGGTCTTTGTAACCCAGTTTTTAAAAGTACAACGAAAATATTCTTATATATACTATTTATTGTTTTTTCTTTAGGTATTCATAAAAATATGAATATTAGATTTTTTGGCTGTTCCCTTTTAAACGTAAAATGATTTGGGGCCAGAATGCAGCTTGATAGTCATCTAAGGATTGCTATTTAGGGATTTCTTACTGTTTATGCAAGCATGGTATGTGCATAATAAAAAACCCTTTGAAATAATTCTCTGGTGTTTTGGTCACTAAATGTGTCAGTTCTCTGATTCACTCTCACAGAAGATGCATTAAAACAAATTGCATCACCATGGTTTTTATAATTGAACTGATTAAAACACCATAGGGACTTCTCATCTGAGTCCCAAAAGATACATAAAGCCTCTGGTTTGGGCCCTTTCGTCTCTGCTGTGCAGGGTGGAGGAAAGGAAAAGAAAAAGTGAGGGCTACTAAAGCTTTTATATAATATTACAGCCACTTTCAGAATCTCCTCAAACTATTCCAATATTTTAAAGGGTAGAGGAATAGGGGAAGAGCTCAGAATAAAAATAAATGAAGATAATTAGATGTAGAAGCATTTACAGGTTTTGTTTAAAAATATCATCATAAAGTTTAATATACTCTGAAACTTTTTTTCTACCCCCTAGCCTCTTTCCACACAGATATCTATGACCATTTCCAGATAAATCAAAAATGAGATTCTGTTCATTTTTACCTAAGGTCTAAAGACAATAGTAGCCAACCATTCTAAAATCCAAAACAAAGTACTTGGATCCCTAAGGAGAATCTTCAAGGATGTAACTGAACTTTAGTAACAACTACCTTCAGCCTATAAAAAGGGTTGAATAAGGCAAAGGGAGGTAGAAATCAGAGGATGCCTTTGTGGATGCTATCTTCTCTGTGTCTTTGGGGAAGAAGGAAAGATGAGCAAGAGATGTTGAATGAAAATCACTTGGTGATCTCAATCCATTTCCCTAAGAGACTGAGGGAGGGACCTAGTGGACCCATGACTGGAAAAGTCAGAGCCCAAAGTTGTTTACTCAATGGGTCACCAATAAGAGGTGGCTGCATGGCAAATGGCCTGTTTTCCCAGAGTTTGTGTTTCCTGTACTCCCAATCTGAGTTGTCATGAAGGAGAATGTTAATCTAAAGCTGTCCCAAAAGGACTTGCCCATGGGAGCCACCTAGAGAAACAAATGCAGCCCTACAGAGAAAGTTTACCTACCAAGGGTCAATGGTGAAGCCATGGGTGACAGCAAGGAAGTATATAATCTCTATCAGGGGAATCTAATTTAAAGGAGGCAAGGAGGGTATCTGAATAACTCCAAGGATCCCAGAGGTGGTGTGTGTGTGGGGGGGTGGGTGGGGGCGGGGTTGGGGGGGATCACGGTAAGCATATACCAAGACTAAGAAACCAGGATCAGGACACTATAGACCCCTATCACCCTTCTCTCCCCTTCTCCCTTTGACCCTGGAGGGGTCAGAATATGGAAACAGGGAAGTCTGGAGAGAAAAATTTCATTATGCCCCATTTCCTTTGCTATCTTTCTACCCCAAATATATCTGTGCTGAGCGTGGAGGAAGTTTTTCTCTTTCTTAGTAACAATTTTGCCCAGTAGCTAGGACTGAAGCTTAATTACTGAAATGACCCTGTTTTATGCCTAGTATTGGCTGAACAACTTTATTAGTTGAGAAAGATCAAAAAGAGCTCAGTTAATCCAAATATTAAAGGGGCAAACTTGTCCCACAGAGCTGGTTTGAGGGAATTACTTCAGAAAGACAAAGCTTTTCCTGACTATACTTCTCAGACCTGGCTTATTCAGTATAAAGGTCACACGTAAGATTAACCCTTTTCATAAAACATGGTGGGGGTATGGTGACAATACTATTACTTTCATCCATTAATGATTTCCAAGTCAGCTTATTTTTACCTATATCCTAGAAAAAGTATTTCTCTGAAACTATTGTGACAGTACGTGGCCCTTGTTGCTCGACACATTTGTATGAACAAAATCTGTGGAAACTGTACCTAGCCCTTAAGTTCTTAGCAGCTGCTAGAAAAGAAAAGGGAAGAAAGGACTGAATGATTCCCATTAGGTGGCCTCCCCACTGGAAGATTCAAACACTGGCAAAGGCAGCCAAGACAATTCATCACACTGGCAGCATGTGTCAGAGACCCAAAGGTCTCTATCTGTAGAGTAAAAACAGAGGTGATGCTCCCTTTATGCTGACCACTGGGCCCCCAGCTCACTCCTGCCTTAGTTTTGAATTGACTCTCCATTCATTGTTCCCCATTAGCATTAAGTGCCGTGATTAATATGCTTGTGAGAGCTTTTACTCCGATCCTGACTCGTGCTATGATGGGGCATATGCAGCACCCCAGGTAAGATTTCTTCAGAGTTGGTCATCTAAGATGTTCTAAATTGCTTGTCAATTAACTTATCGCTTTATTCCCACATAACTGTGTGGCATCATATGTTTGCTACTTGTAGAAACAACAATATATCTGCATACTTGTTTCAATTATAAATGCACTCCATTCCAAGAAGCACAGTGACCCAATCACCTGTAAGATACAGTGGAGGACAGGCCTAGGCAAGGTGCTAACAGGATTGATATATGCCCTGTCTTTCTCTATTCAGATGACCACTTTGCTTGCTTACCTAGCATCCTTGGTACCAGGTTAATCGGCTTCGCTCTATGTTGCTCCTTCCACTTCTCCAGGTTCTCCAGCTCTTTCTCAGCAACTAAGCCAAGTGAGAAATACAAAATCATCAATCATTAGAATGTTAAAAGGAAACTGGTCCCTTTAAGGCATTAAAAACAACCATGAGAGGGCAATTAAATACATGTGAGCATGGGTGGATGAGATATCCAGGAAAGGAAGACACCATTCAGTCCTAACCCCTTGAAGTCACCCTAGGCTCACCTCTATGGCACTGTCTCTGGATAGGAGGTTCAAACATGGAAAAGAACCTGAACTCCTACTAAAATAAAGGAGTTTCCCTTTTTCTTCCCATTCTAGAGAATGAGTGCAAAACTAAAATAGTCATGTCAATAAGAGCTTTTCACACATAGGTAAATATATATTCCCAAGTAATTCTGATGTCCATATTATTTATTTTAAGGGTTCCCAAATCTTACTGCCACTATACAATGTGAGAGCTCTGCACTGCAGGTGGGCAGCCCTGCTCTAGTTTCTGGCCCCTGGGACCCCAGTGCTCATTCCCCAAACTACACTCAGTGACAGCAGGGGGCGCCAGAGATACTAGTTCAGTACTTCTAATGCACTCTGGAATGTCCACTTAGACCTGATTGTTCCAAATGTCCATTTATAATATTTTTTAATTATTAGGAAAAACACTTTATGAAACACCTCAAAAATCTGGAGCACACTGAGACTTAAGTATTTAAATCAAAAGCTTGTGAGATGCCAAAACATTTGGGATTCTGTTGATCAACTGTTAGCAGTGCCTCACTGCATAACAGCATTTGTCATATTCTACATTGAATATTAAAAGGAAATCTCCAGTTTTACTACCAGGAGGAGAGTTGTTTGCTTTCTTGTTGTGCTCTGATGTCCATCCTTGATCATAAAATTAAATTTCCTACAAAGATTTAATAAAGGAGATAGTCCCACAATTGACTTGAACAAGCTTCATAACTTCTTTGCGCACTAAATTTTAGTTATCCTTCCAACTCTAGTCTGTAATGCTATAACTTTAAATGACAGCATTTATTTTGCTATACAATTCAATTAAATATCTTAATACCCACTAGGTATAAACACAAAAATGAGTACAGTGTGGTCCCTGTCCTCAAAGATGTTGTAATCTCAATTTTAAAAAAAAATTGAAGTACAGCATGTTCTCCAACATGTTGTTTTATTATAATGTTGATGAGATGCCATAGGAACTTAGCTCTTGTTTATATCAAGTAGTCTATGGCAAAATTGGTTTTATTTTAAATTGTTTCACTTGAAGTTGCAGAACATATAAACAATGTGAAGTAAATTTACTTACTGTATACAAATAAAAATAACTGAGAGTAGACTGTGATAGTTACAAAAGTATGGGAGCACAGAAGCTTAAAAATAATTCCATTATGAAGGGATTAAACATATCAAGAAAGAGACAAGTTATTTCAAGTACATAATTATTTTAAATATATAACTGTCTATCTCAAAAGTAGTCATTTATGATATTCTAATAAAAGCATAATATGCAAATGGATGGAACAACCAAAGAGTGGAACTATTGTCCGGACAACCTTCCAGACGACCAAGCTATGACAGACACTGGCACCAGGCCAGTGAAGGTGGGTGCAATGCTATTGGTCGGGGGGTCTGCCATCACCCTACAATCGCCCTGCAGAGGGAGGCCCGGGCCACTGGCCAGTTGGGCAATCAATCAGGGAGAGGGGTGCAATTGCCCCAAAAAGGGAGGCCCAGGCCACCCTCGGTGGGGAGATTGATGGGAAAGTGGGGGTTCTGCAATTGATCACCCTTCAGAGGGAGGACCTGGCCACTGGCAGGGGGGTGATGTATGAGGGGCGGGGCTCCGTGGAACCTGGGAACCAGCGTGTGTGGTGGTGGACTCAGGCAGCGCCAGGCCAAGGCAGGTGCAGGCAGTGGGTGGGGCTGTAAAGGCCTACCCTTGCCCTAATTTCATGCATTGGGCCTCTAGTAGTCCTATAAAAATGTCTGCAGGTCAGCCCAACTTTATAGGAACGAGAAAAAGGTCTATTGGCAAACTGTTCAAGCTCAACAGAAATCTGAGATTTACAGTCATGCCATTAGTTCTGCTATTAACCTAGAGAAACAAGTTTAGAAACATTACTAGTAGTATAATTTTAAAAGGTAGAATTAAAACTGCTAAAGTTAAAGAAAAAATGATGAGATCTGGTGAGTATATTCAAATCAGAAAATAAAAATACTTTAGATCAAAACAAATCAATTGTACTTTATAAGAAAATGAGAAGCTTTTTGAATGTCAAATAAATGTACATACTCCTTTGTATCTGCTTTCTTCGGTTTTCATTTGGTGCTATCAAGGTGTAGCCACCTATGCTAGAATGAAGAGGGAAAAAAATTGTTTATTATCATGAGAAACTACTAATGCCTATGAACCACCAAACATTCTTCCTGCCGATACACTCATTTACTATCATCACCATCAAATATGTATTATGAAAGATACTCTTCCTATTAAGACCCAGGTCTGTTCTCCAGAAGCTTTACAATCTAGCTGTCAAAGTAAAACAAAGGCAGAGTGGCAGGTGACGCTTCACTGTTGACTCCTGGTAAACTCTTTTTGCAGGGATCCATTGTTCCTCTAGGTGGAGCTCGCGAGCAAGTTCCTTTGAGGTGGCTTTAGATGGGCAGCCACTTCCACAAGACCACCCATATTTGGAGTAGAAGAAACACTCATGAATTCTTTGTTCCCACACACGGGGAATATGGACCTTTTACAATGCAGCCATCTCTTCTTACATTATTTTTATTGAATTTATTGGGGTGACATTGGTTAATAAAATTATATAGATTTCAAGAATACAATTCTATTATAATGCATCATTTGTATATCGTATTGTGTTCACCACTCCAAGTCTCCTTTCATCATCATTTACCCCTCCCCCCCACCTTTATCTTCTTCTACCTCTCTCCTCGCCCCCTTTCCTTGTGGTAATCACCATATTGTTATCTGTGTCTATGAGGGTTTTATTTTTTCGTTTTTAATTTTTGCTTAATCCCTTCACCTTTTTCACCAAGCCCTTCAACTCAACTCCCTCTGACAGCTATCAGCCTGTTCTATGTATCTAAAGTCTGTTTCTAGTTTGTTGTCAGTATGTTTTATTCATTAGATTTTACATATAAATGAGATCATAGGGTACTTGTCTTTCTGTGACTGGCTAATTTTGCTTAGCATAATACTCTCTAGGTCCATCCATGCTGTTGCAAAAGGTAAGATTTCCTTATTTTTTACTGCCGTGCAGCATTCCACTGTGTAAATGTACAACAGTTTTTTTACCCTCTCATCCTCTAACGTGCACTTGGACTGCTCCCAAATCCTGGCTATTGTAAATAACGTTGTAATGAACATAAGGGTGTGGATTTGTGCAGCCATCTCTTCCTGATGCCCCATCTCAGTGGTCACTGACCACAGTCTTGTGCTTGAGTTCTGAGTCTTCCAGGCATGGATCCCTCATTCTTCTTGGGACACTGCTTGTGCATAATCAGGAACTCAAAGAAGTAAGGAGTCACCTCAATTCATGAGATTATCAGAGAAGACTTCATTTATGCAAAAATATTCAACTCTGGGGTATCAAGATGTTAAAATATTGTGAGTTTTTGAGGGCAGACACTTTGTTTGATTGATCTGTTTATGCCCAGCCTCTGGCAAAACGCCTGATACAATGTAGCTACCTGACAAATGTGGGCTGAATTAAAATGAAATTATGCCAACACCCAGTCTGTGAGTCTGCATGGGTGTCTCTTCTTTGAGATGATCCATGTGGTTCCACGAGAGCATAAATAGTTCATATCTCAAAAATATGGCTCAGCAACTGACTGTAGCATACATGTGGTTCCAGTGTTAGGGGAAATGTTATGTGCAAACACAACCAGTTTATAAATGTAGGTATTCTTTAAAGAAAAAAAAGAAAATCTTAGAAGTCTCTCGTCAACACAGAATGTACAATTTCAAAGGACAAATTAGCAAAGATGGAATAGGAGAGGCCAAGAGCGCTGATTACCAGAAGCCATTTCTTCCTTATCTATTTATGTTCCTAGCAGCGAGCCTTCAGCCAGCTTCAAACTGGGCTTTAATTTTAGACTTGTAAATGGGAGGTGTGCAACCACCTTTGCATACAAATGGGGCTGCTGGATGCCCAATTACCTAATGTATATCAGCAGATGTTGCATGTGTAGCCTAGCATACATGCAACGTTATGAATACAAAATTAGGAGGCTGCTGCTGGAGATTAATCCCTTGTCCACTGCATATTCTTTGCTCACCCTAAGAAATATTTTTCACTCGTCAATTGCCAACACTTTATAGGAGCCCGAGAGCTACAATTCTGTGGATAGTACTTTGCAGACTGGAATATGACACAAAAGTGAGCCATTCTGCAGAGTCTTAAAGATGAAACATGAGATAATGGCTTTACGTGCCAACCGTGAAATGATGGCACAATCCCCAATGTTCACTAAGATTGTAGTACGGAGCTTCTCATCACACCAGGGATTTGACTATACTGCAAATCAGCCATACTTAAACCTTAGTGCACAGCAGAATCACCTGGAAGATTTATTAAAGGGCAGAATTTCTGATTCAGTAGGTCTGGGGTGGGGTCTGATAACTTGCATTTTTATCAGTTCTAGATGATGCTGGAGTTCTTGATCTGTGGATCACACTTTGAGAACCACTGCTATCGATCCAACAAGCTGACTTTGAACATCTGCACTAGAAGAGATTTTTAGGGATGAAGAAGCCACTGATAAAGACACATATGTCAAAGATCATGAGTTTATTTTAAGCAATAGTGTTGAGATGCAAACCCAGCTAACTCTTCAGCTCAATGTAGAAAGACATAATATATGACTGTCCTTAACTTCAGCCTCTTGATAGATTTCCAAACAAAATAATGAACTTAATTTAACTGAGCACTTATAGACTTGTTGTGTTAGGGACAATACCAAAACACAAATACCAATAACTTTAACAGTGCTTATGCTTTAGTTAGGAATCATTCACGAAACCATGAGAACACACTACAAGGATATCCAAACCACCATCAAAGTGAGATGAAAAAAGTAGTGAGGGATCCAAGGTGGAGGAGAGTCAAAGACCCCAGAGGAGTAGAAAACTTCAGAGAAGAATAGCAAATTGAGGCTTAAAAGATAGGCTGTAAAAATGGCAAAAAAAAAAAAAAGTTTGTTTGCTAAGACTTTGCTAAGAGCAGCTTTATAGAGAATTTTCCAAACTCCATGGATCTTTCTCATAAAAATTTTGCAAAAGATTTGTGAAGTGAAATTAATGTTTTTTAAAGATTTCATTCTATAATATCTAATCTGATTAAGTTCAGGTCTAATAACATCATATTAGAATCTTTAGTCTTAGAAATAGGGCTATGGTCAATCTGCAGCCAATGTGTAGGCTATGGATAGCCAGGCATGGTAGAGGGCTATGAAAAGAGGAAAAGAATTGTCTAGCCACAAATCAGAGGTTTTTAATTGAAAGCACTTAAATATAATCCCAGGATCAAGGACAATGGTCCCAGTAATAAATGTTTTAATTTAATGAGTTTCTTAGCAGCCATCTTAGTAGTATTTTATTGGCTGAAAATGCCAAGTCTAAAATGTAATATTCAGAAGAAAGTACTGCCAATGAATTGTGCTTCTGTTGCTCTTACTTGCTATGGGAAAAGAGCATAAATCTAAGGATCTGCTTTTTATATCATATGGCAGATTGTAATGCCTTAGTAGATACAAATATTCGTCCCTTTTCTCCTAGCTTTTCCTTGACATGAATAAGATATAACTTATTCATGCTTTAGGCCAATTGGTTTCCACCCACAAGGGCCTCTGCTGTTTTAACCTCCATGTCATCCCTTTCAACCAGCTGACTCTCAAAGCTGCTGATCTACACAGGCACAACCTACCTTCCAGTGTTTAATATTCTGGTCATTTCCTGATTAAGCAACATTCAAGCTACTGAAATACATGTATATCTTTGAAAATGAGTTTCCTTAATTACCTCATTGAAATTTAATGGAATTTCTCAATTTGTAAAGTTGTTTTCACTTTCAAGTAGCACATATCATTGAGATACACTAAGGGAGAACAGATAAAAGAATAGCACAAAAGAAAAAATATTTTCCTGCACCATAAAAAAATAAATAAATAAATTCAAGAAATGTTTTCTTTGTGAGGTCTCTCCTGAGCTACACAACTGCTTCTCCTGCATACATTCTGGCACAATTTTTATGAAGCCTCGTCAATAAACCCTCTATGAAAAAATGTCATATTGAAATTATGAAAAATATCTTGGCTGTCTAACAGTATTACATAAATGTATATCCTGGTGTGTAGAAACTGCAGATTTAATTTAAATTTCTAATTAAGAATAATACTTGTTGACTTAAAGAAGAAAAAAACACAGCCAAGAGCAAAAATTCAGAAAGCAGTGGAAGATTACGTTACAAACATAATTTTAAGCAGACAAATAGACATAATCTACTGTCCTATACAGAATTGGTTTGAGGCTTTCATAGTTTAAGAAAATCTTATTCTTGGATGAAATTGTAAAAAAGAAGGATAGAAACTTACTTTCTAGATAAGGCTTTCCATATTGGTTTCTACTAAATGATCTTCAATATAGGAATCTGAACCTTACTGTTTTTAGCCAACTTGAGTCAAAACTTGAAGAATTCGGGTTTCCAAAAGTTCTTTTATAAACACATCATATTCCCGAGAGAAACATAAAATAACAAGAGAAACTTAAAATAACAAGATCAGGCTGAGTAAATCATCCTTGACCCTTAAGCCTATTGCACCAGCCCTGACCCAGCACTCCACTCACCAGTCTGGAAAGACTCGTGAATACTCTTTGGTTTCAGAATGTGCAGAGCCCAAAACATTGTCTGCACACCCAAGAGGCTGATGTAAAGCTGGTTAGTTTTATAACTCACAGCTTTTGTTAGAGAGCTGAATAGACACCCAAAAGGAAAAGATAAGCAAACAAGAGATCATCAGGTCGTCAGAGCCTCTGTTGATGGGGTGCCTTTATGGAAACTAGAAAGAAGTACACACAGAGAGACATGTCCATAACAGGGTTCCTGTGCAGGTCCATGGCTTCATGAGACACAGTAAACTTATTAGGCAAATGAGACAAATGTGTCACACACATGATTTGCTATATACAGTTGAACCTTGAGTATCATGGATTTGAACTACATGGGTCAACTTATATATTGTTGTTGTTGTTGTTGTTGTTGTTGTTTTTCAATAAAAACAGTCAGCCCTTGGCATCCACAGATTCAACTAATCACAGATTAAAAAAAACAAAAAACAGTATTTTTTCACTCTTAAGCATGGAATCCCACCTCTAATTGAAAATACTGCTGTTGTTGTTTTTTGTTTTGTTTTGCTGTAACTAGAAAATCGTTATTTCAGATTAAAATAATATGTTCATCATTTAGAATAAAGCAAAGACACTTCCTTGAGTCCATTATTTTAAGTAATTGTCGTTTACCTAAATGACATGAACAGAGTTACTGGGTATCCACACTAATCAAAGAGAAAGATGCAAATTAATTGTACCTTAATGACACCCACCAACCAATCAGAAGTGAGTATGCAAATTAACTCAACAAAGATGGAAGGTTAATTTGCATGCACAGGTGCTGAGCAGCCGGAGGCCTTCCGCACCACCCCGGCTGCTCCAGGCTTCTGGGCAGCATGGGAAGATGGAAATGCAGCTCTAGCTGGAGCAAAGGCAGTGCCAGCAGCCAAGGGAAAGAAGACCCATTATTGCACAAATCTTCATGCATCAGGCTTCCAGTCATTTAAATATTTGCCTATGTGCTTATTGGATGCTTCTGCAGCCTCTTTTTGGTAGAAATTCCAGTTTTTCTGAGTTCTTCCCTTTCCATAAGGTATTCTATTTTGCATTCCTCATAAAAGGCAGGATCGTTACAGTAAACCATTAGAAATTCTTTCAATGCAGAATTTCTTTCCAACATTTTATTACCATAGGATTTCACACTCCTTACAAAATTTGGTCAAATCTTGAACTTCTTCAGAACATCTCTCTTGGGCCTTTTCTCTCATTCTTTTAGGTACCAAATATATTTTTAACATGTCTGAGATGCTGCCCATATGACCCAGCAAACACACTTCTCAGGATTTATCCTACTGGGTCAAGGCCAGAGACAGAGGAAGGCCAAAGATACTATTTTTGGTCCATGGTTGGTTGAATCCATGAATGCACAGGGCTTACTATAGAGTTAAAAGTTGTATGTGGATTTCTTGTTCAAGGGTCAACTGTACCATATTTCAGCTCCAATTTACCACCCTCGCCAAGAAATTTGTGTAATTACCAGCCTGCACAATTTTATAGGGTGGACCTGAATGATATCAAATTTATTCACTTAAAATACATAAATGATAAAAGCTATGGGAAAAAAGAAAGCAAGGAAGATTTACTTTATGGATAAAAAGAATGTATATAAAATACAATATTATAGAGATTCATCATCTATAAGACATCAGAAGGCAATCAATGATGGAATTAGAGATGGGGACTGATAGTTATACTTGCAAAATGCATAAACTTGCTTGCTCAGTATAAATAACTACAAGAAATCCATATTTTCAGAATATATCGATAGAGGTCTGGGGACTTGATTTGACCTTACTGACAAAATAATCTTAACCCAATAAACTAACCTGGATGCTAGCAGAAGTCAAGAGACTCCTGGGTCAGAAACAAATGACTTTAGTACTCATGGCATAGCAGGAAACATGAACACCAGGATATTTACTTCTGTTCTCTCTGGCCCCAAGTCTTAGGGGGCCAACACTGCACGTTATGATTGCATTACAGCTGAGAAACATTGAGTTGGAGCATCTACCATTTATATAGCAACTAAGTAAGCAAGACTGGTCCTTGTTCTGGGGAATAGTATGCCTCATCTTTCAAAGTTCCAGCTGCATAACAACTCTGAGAAATTGTCCAGATTAAAAAATGGTAGGGATGCAGGCCTGGCACACTCAGCAAGGCATATCAAAGTAAAAGAAGCCCAAGAAAGGCTGTCTTTTCCAATAGAATATTTAGGGAAAAAAACATTCTGTTTAAAGATAGCTGAATAAAAAGGAAATTGGCATTTCCATAAAAACCTGGGCTATACGTTTTCTTTTTTTATTGTTATTAATAGACTATGATCTAGTTATGCACACATAATTAGATCATAGCCTCCTCAAGGTTATCTGTAACTTAAAGCAAAGCTCCTCAATGTTATCTGTAACTTAAAGGAAAAAAACAGAACTTCAAGACATAGGAAATTATATCTAATTTTCACATAGAATATTTTTAAATGATATTCATCATTTATTTCTGATTTTGAAAGAAACATATGGCCCAGTGGTGTGGCTCAATGGTTGAGTGTCAATCCATGAACCAAGAGGTCATGGTTCAATTCTCATTCCCGGGTCAGGGCACATGCCTGGATTCCAGGCTCAATTCCTAGTAGGGGGCATGCAGGAAGCAGCTGATTGATAATTCTGATGATTCTCTCTCATCATTGATGTTTCTCTCTCTCCATCTCCCTTACTCTCTCTGAAATCAATAAAAACATTTTTTTAAAAAAAGAAACATAAGCTCATAGGAAAAAATGCATGTTCTTAAAACATTTAAAAGTCACTCACAATCCCACCCCTTAGAGATCTCAATTACAGTTTCATTTGGGTAAATTTCAGCCCAATCTATATTCTGTATATGTTATTTTATAGTTGTAATCATATCTGTATTCTGCTTTCATTTATAAGTGGTTTCCCAATTATATATGAAATAAGCTTAATATTAAATGCCTTCATAATATTTCATGACATACTAGTAGATGTACCATAATATAATAACTCACTTTACCATTTCAGTTGTTTCAATTGCTAACTATTATAAACAGTCTTACAGGATGTACCAAGTGTAAAACATAAAGCTTTGCACAGCACAATATCCAGAAGAAAACTCGAATAGTCCTCTAAAATTAGTACTCTGAACAGAAATATGGACTACATTTAAATATCCCATTTACATTTCCAAAATCCAGAGACAATGTGATCACATGATTAATTTCTGCTCTTATGCCTGACACTTCTCAATTCTTAAACTAAAACAGTGCTTGGAAATAAATGTTCTATTATGGTTGCCTACTATCTGCCCTGGACTACTTATTTTCAGGCCTGGTCCATCCCAACTGCCCTTCCCTGTTGGCCATCTTGTAGTGGCCATCATGTTTCCACATGAGGACAGGATCTTTGACCACATGGGGGCAGCAATCTTGTGTGTTGGAGTGATGGTCAATTTGCATATTACTCTTTTATTTGATAGGATAGTTTTTCAGATTATTTTCTTTACATCCCTAGTTCTGGCTCTTCACTCTCACATCGATAGCTTGGTTCCTGATTCTTTCCTTTTGGTTGTTGTGTTCCAGGAATAATAAGAACCACTGAAACAAAATGGTATGGATAAGTAATATCTCATTAAAGATTACTAACAAGTTTTGTCCTATAAAAATAGTATGATTCTGCCTGGCCAGTGTGGCTTAGTTCTTTGGGCATTGCCATGTGCATCAAAAGGTTGCCAGTTTGATTCCTGGTCAGGACACATGCTCGAGTTGCAAGTTTGAGCTCCAGTGCAGGGTGTGCAGGAGGTAGGCAATTAATGTTTCTCTCTCCCTCTCTCTCCCTTCCTCTCTCTCTAAAAGTTAATAAAAATGTATATTTTTTAAAATAACATAGTTCTGATCCCAGGGTAAACTGTACAAATTTTAAATATATTGCTCCATGACAAACCTTCTTTTAACTTATCTGGATTCCAAAAGAATAATGGGGAAAAAAAGAGGGAGATGTACCATGGACTTTAGGTTATTACCTAAGTTACTTTTCCCTATCTTTTTATCTTAAATTTCAAGCCTATAAGCAAAATTAAAATATTGTGCAAAGTAAAAACCCATATCTATTACCTATAGTTACCAATTGTTAATGTTTTGTCATATTGCTTTTTCTCTTTCCTCTTCTTCTTTTTTTTTTTTCCGAATCATATGATCATAAGCTGCAGAGTCATGACACATCACACCTAAATACTTGAGCATATATCTCCTGGGAACAAAGAGTTCTCCTTAAACATAATAGAACTATCATACCCCAGGAATTTTAGTATTCAGTCTATATTTACATTTCTAACTTGCTCCAATTTTTTAATATTCTTCCCTATTCCTACTTCATCCTGGATCCAATCGTGAAATATACACTCCTATGGTTTGGCATGTCTTTTAGACTCCTACAATCTAATCAGTTTTATTTTTGAAGAACCCAGGTGTGACAATTAATTTTATGTGTCAACTTAACTGGGCCACATGTGTCTGTGAGGATCAATCTGGAAGATATAACCATTTGAACTGATAAACTGAGTAAAGTAAATGCCCTCTTTCATTTGAGGGCCTTCATGAATAGAAAAAATAACAGGCAGAGGAAGGTGGAAACCACTCTGCCTGACTGTGGAGCTGAGGCAGAGATCCTCACCCACCCTCAGCGCTCCAGGCTCTCAGGCCCTGAGACATGGAGTGGGAAACACTCCATCTCTGGCTTTCAGGCCTTCAGGTTGCACCTTGTGCCTTCCTGGGTCTCCCACCTGCAGATGGCATGTCATAGGGCTTTTTAGCCTCCATAACTGAGCCAAGACCTTACAATAAATCACAAATAGATAGATGATAGATAGATAGATGATAGATAGATAGATAGATAGATAGATAGATAGATAGATAGACTATTAGATCCATTTCGCTGAAAAACCCTGACCAATACACCAGGCAAATTGCCTTACAGAATTTATAAAATGCTTCACAATCTGAATTTGAGAAATGATTTCCCTCCCAATTAAATATGTAGGTTAAACATTTTTGGAAATATTACCACACAGGAGATATTATTCAAGATTCAACTGTTAGAACTAGAGTTGTTTCCTTGTATAAATAAATAATAAACAGATGTGAAAAACAGTATATGCCTATGTGTGATAGAGAGCAATTTCATTTTCAAATAAAGATTAGAAATGGAACATATCTTATTTTACCTGTCACCTCCTATTGGCAGTAGAAATCAAAGGGTATAATGCTCCTAATCCTTCCTATGTGGCATAAAGAGTAGAAAAGGACAACCTACACATTAAAAATAAAGATGCTTTTGTATGAAAAAGTTTGAAATGATTTCTAAGGATTAGAATTACAGGGGATTTTATATGATTTTTACAATGTTTGAGTGTTTATAACAAGCAGATATGACTTCACTTCTATAATCAAAAAAACATTCTAAAGATTTTGAAATGAAGAATATATTTAAACTAAAGATTTAGGGCTCACATTTTCTTACAAGATTTGGTAGCACAGAATTTCCGCTCTCACTGATTCCCTAGTAAAACAATCACTGGGCAATACTAGCCCTTGAGATTTTAATGATGGCAGATGTCTTCAGTTTTTCAAGACTGTAATGGATTGTCTTTTAAGTGTTTATATGGGGGAGATACAAACATTACAGAACAAAGGAACCATCATCTGCTGATTCTCTGACATAGAACAGACAGTTCAAATGCAGTCTTCTGCCTTTGATTTTTTTCCTGTTAAGCTTTTGTTTCAGATTCAAATACATTCTGAATAGATGCAATTAACCTTAAGAATATGTATAACCTTACAGAACTGTACTGACTTTGAACTAAGTAACCTACTGTGTAATTGCACTGTTTCTTTTTTTCTCGTTTCTGCTATGCGTCTACTGATTATTATAGGTGTTACGTGTTTTCAAGCTTTCATCATCCTGTTGATTTATTGTTTCACTGTTTCAGCTGTCAAAGGCTTTTTGAGAAATGCCCACTCATTTTTTTGTGATATTGTATTTGAATAAAAATGATTACTCCCTATGACTTGGCAGGCTGCAATTTCATACTATACTGAGGAGTGGAATCTATTGCAGAAGAGTTGGAAATTCATTCTAAGCAGGACCATGATTTCTACCCTCCTGCATAAACAGGAAAGTAAATTTGATCTAATCAAACAAAAATGTCTTTTCTTTCCATTCACTCCAATAATTTCTTCTGCCATGCATAGAACTGTGCTTTTCAAACCGTAGGTAGTAATCCACTAAAGGGAAATTTATTTTTAATGAAGAAAAAGAAAAAAATGTCAAGAATTTATCACATACAGCAAGAATCCCCATAGAAAATTTTCTCTTACAAACTACTTCTCTGTCCAAATCATTTCAAAGCTGTAAACAAATGTCACATTACTGTTTCTATAGTACCCCTATCCAATAGAAGTTTATTTTCTTGATGTAAAAATATGACAATTGATAGGAAATCAACTAGCTGAATTTCACTCCTTTCTCCATCTCTACATAATGTTCAGGACCCAGACTGTGGTGGGTAGACTCCTGTTTGAGTGCTGTTTCTGAGACTTGGGAAATCAATAAATCTCTGAAGACTCAGTTTATTTCCCTAAAAAGTATCAATGTCTTCATTGTGAAGAGAAAATTTAACAAAGTATATAATAAGCTTAGCACAAGTTCTAGCACAAAATTAAGAGTTCCAGACATAGAAGTTTAAGTTATTGATTGTTATTTTGGTTTTAGTCTCTCAGTTTAACTCTTTCAGATTGCAACTCATTTCAAAGTACTCAGTTCAACTATTTCAGGTCACTGATAATTCACTCTATGCTACCACAGTATCACAATGATTTGTTGCATTTCTCATTTCAAAAATAAGTTAAATAGGCAGAACTCCACTGATTAGTTTGGTAGTAGAAGCTGGTCATCGCTGAGCCATATCATTATCATTAAGTTAGAGAAATCATTAAATAGTATTGTTAAATACTAACTGTTATCTCACAAACTTCCTGAATGCTTATGAGTCTAATGTGAAGACTGGGTTAAATAGCCCCCTAATGAATAGCCACCTATATTGAGCCATCAAGAAGAGTTCTCTCCTCAGCCCTGCCCGGTGGCTCAGTTGGTTGGAGTGTTGTCCCCTACACCAAAAGGTTACGGGTTTGATTCCACTCAGGGCACATATCTAGGTTGTGGATTCAGTCCCCGGTCAGGATGTATATGAGAGGCAACTGACCAATGTTTCTCTCTCTCTCTCTCCTTTCCTGTCTCTCTGAAATTCATGAAAACATATCCTCAGGTGAGGATTTAAAAAAAGAAGAGTACTCATCAAAATCAATCACAGATGTTTTTCTCCCTATGTATTATCATTTCAGAGCACTAAAGGGAACATTGGCATTATTCAGCTCTTCATTCCCAGGGAAAAGGGACAACCTGATGCTTTCATGCCATTTAGCATCGATAGGCAAAGCTTATTTTCTCAGTGATATGAAGAGACTGTAGAGAAATCTGGAGCATTGCAGTGAAGAAGAAAGAGTAAACAGTTCTTACTGGCTCTTATAAATTTGTAGAATCTTGAGCTCTATTTAAGATTTATTTTATGTGGCTAGTTTAATATATTTTTATTGATTTTAGAGAGAGGAAGAGAGAGGGAGAGATAGAAACATCCATGAGAGCTCTGACTTGTGTGGTCCAGTGGTTAGTGTCAGCCCAAGAACTGAAGGGTTGCTGATTTGATTCTGGTCAAGGGCACATACTTGGGTTGCAGGCTCTTCATGCTGGTTGGGGCACATGTGGAAGGCAACTGATTGACGTGGCTCTCTTACAATGATGATTCTCTGATTCCTCCATTGATGATTCTCTCTCTCCTTTCTCCATCTCCCCACTTCCTTCCACTCTCTCTAAAATCAGCGTATGTGGGACAGGGGTTGGGGGGCTGGCAGGAGGAGATATCCCCCAGGGAAGATTAACCAAAAAAGAAACATTGATGAGAGAAAAATATGCCCCCTACTGGGGATTATCCCCACAACCTGGGAATGTGCCCTGACTGGGAATTGAACCATGATCTCTTGCTGCATAAGTCGATGTTCAACCACTAAGCCATATCAGCTGGGCTTATGTGGTTGGTTTAAATTCAAACAAGATGAGTCAAGAATGACAAAGTTTTTGATTATCATCTGTCTTAGACATAACAAATTATACTTCAGGGTTCCAAATATACACATCAACTATTAAATAGTGATATTTATAAATATTGACCTAATACTATAACTTAATGACTACGCTATCATATCCCACTTTCTATTCCAATTTATATTAAAAAATGTTTAATAATAATGTACCACAGTGCTCTTTAAAGGGGAAAGAGAAAAAACAGGGATTGGCCATTAATAAGTGGTCTTACCAATCCATCCTTTACTCTCCCTTCATTCTCCTTTGAGAGTTTGAGGATGGAGGGAAGGAAAAGTATTAGTTACCAGAGTTATTTCCTTCCCAATAGCACAATGAACTACTGGGAAGTATTGATCCTAGTCAGGTTACTCAGTAGGTAGACCATCCGCCTATGGACTGAAGGCTCACAAGTTTGATTCCAGCCCAGAGCACATACCTCAGTTTCAGGCTCAATCCCCAGCCCCGGTCAGGGCACATGCAGGAGGCAACTAATCGATTCTCTCTCACATCTATGTTTCTCTCTTTTTTCCCCCTTTTTTCCACTCTCTCTAAAAACCTATGGGATAAAATGTCTTTGGGTGAGGATTAACAAAAAAAGGTACTGAAATTAGAGTAAGAAAGCTAGGAATGTCCCCCAAGCCCCAAGGCAGGAAAGGAGAAGAAGGAGTGGATTTCCCCAGTACACATACCAAGCAGTCCGTCAGACACAGTGTCCAAGCTCTGTGGTCAGAGGTAGTGCATCTTAAAGACTGTGTCTGTTGGGGTTCTCCAAGAAGCAGACATCAAGGATACATCAAGATGGGATTAGACATGAGAGAGATTTACTGGGGGGATGCCTGTGAAGGATAAAAGGGGAATAAGCAAAGCAGGCAGGGAAAGCCTTGAGAACATGAGCAGGTCAGATATCCATAAAAAGAGAGAGGGAAGATTGAGAAGGAAGAGCCTCACACTGCTGCTATACTGTTCTGAGGAAATCTTGGATAGGTCAATGGTGAGTCTTCTGCAGAAGCTGACCGATAGAGGAGTTCCGCATGGGCAGGAATGGGCTGCACTAGCATCCTGGAACGCTCAGTCACTGGCTGGGAAGAGTGCAGAATAAGTGTGCTCTCAGAGCAAAGAGTGTAATGGATCCAAAAGGGTGGTGGCAGAGGCTGTCAATTGGCTATGCCCTTCACAGGAAGTTCTTTTGAAGGGGACCTGCATAGCAAGCATCCCTAGCTGCCACTGAAGCTACTTAAACTCCTGTAGTATAATAAAAATAAATAAATGTTTAGTCTTTGTCCCTGGCTCCTGGCACAGAGCTCCTAAAGTCTTTAGAATTATAAGTGATAAAAGTGTGGATGAAAGAAGCAACATGCTAACCTCACAAACTCAAGGAGGGCCTGCATGGCGGTCTTGCAAACTCAGAGCCCTAAAGTAACCACAAAGGATGGTCTGAAATTAAACTTTAATTAAAAGCAGTTATGGTGGGTAGTTACGTCCTAGACTGGTATCTTCAATGACAAGGTCACCCTTTACTTTAACTAAGCCTATCTGTAATTTTGCATCTATAAAAACATACCCTTGAAATGTCTGGGTAACTTGTAACTTCCCTTTTTCTGAACCCCTTGGAGCACAGTCTAATGTGTCTGGACTCTAGGACAGATACCACAAATTCCTTCATTGTTATCATGTTAATTGTTTCTGTACCCACGTAAGTATGTGTCTATCACTTTACTTGTTATCCAATCCTAAGGGTCCCCCCTCCCCTGGCTTTGCTTTCTCCCGCCTCTCTAGTCTATCACCAATGTAACCCCACCTACATCCCTTCTTTGATTTCAATCCTATCTAATAAAAGGGTAATATACAAATTAAACATCACTCTATCACAAAAATGGTGGTGCCTATGGCCACAAGATGGTGGTGCCCAGTCCCCTCAGCCCTACCACTGGAGTCACCATTCCTGTCAGCCCTGCCGGGGCAGGGAGGGGAGGTAGGCAAGCAGTGCGCACTGTATCAGCCCTCAGGCAGATCCAGCCATGCCACTCACCTGCCACTGGAGTCCCTGGTCCTGTCAGCCCCTCCTCGGATGGGCCTCTGGCTGGGGAGGTGGTTGGGGGCCATGAGGCTGCCAGGGGAGGGCAGTTGGCGGTGAACAGGTCAGCAGGCAGAGTGGTTAGGGGCAATCGGATAGGCAGGCAGGTGAGCGGTTAGGAGCCAGCAGTCTTGGATTGCAAGAGGAATGTCCCATTGCAGGTTTAGGCCCAATCCCATAGGGACATCCCCCAGCAGTTGGACATCCCCCGAGGGGTCCCAGATTGGAGAGAGTGCAGGCCCAGCTGAGGTATATCCCACTCTCCACCCCCTACATGAGTTGGTATACCAGGCCACTATTGTATAAATATAGATGTAACCTGCCATCCTCTGGAGCATTATCTCAATGTTCTGCTTCCTGGCAATTGTCAACAGATGGCTCAAATAAACTCACAAAAATTCTTTACAGGTTTGAATTTTTTTTTACCTTAACAAAAGCCTGGATTATATGCTAATGGAATAGATGACTCCTGGGGGGAGGATGGCCTCTACATAGCTTCAGGATGGAAGCTGTTTGCCAGAAAAACTAACAATGTAATTTAAAGGTTAGAACTTCCAGGTGCACTCCCCATCCCTTCAACCTCCACCCCCATCTCTGGGGCACTGAGCTCAGTCACATTACCCAGTGATGTGATCAATCAATCATGCTGCAGTGGAGCCTGAATAAAAATTCTTGAATGAAAAATGAGGCTTGGGGAGCTTGAACAGACAAGGTGCTAGGATGGTGACCCACCCAGAGAAGGTATAGAAGCTGTACATATATTTGCCATATGAATCTCTCCCATTTGACTGTTCCTGAGTTATATGCTTTATAATAAAACTGTAATCATAAATATAGTGGTTTCCAAGATTTCTGTAATTCATTCTAGTGAATTATTGAACCTAGAAGTAGAGAAAAGTGATGGGAAACTCAAATTTGTAGTCAGCTGGGAAGAAATGTAGCCTGGGGACCGCACTTGTGGCTTATTCCTAAAGTGGGGGGGAGGGGGCAGACTTAGGGGAGTAAACCCTTAACTTGTGCCATCTGTGCTAACTCTGAGCAGGTAGAATCAGGATTGAAATGAACTGTAGTTATTGGAATGACATATTTGTAAGAAAAAACCCACACAACTCCTAATTATCCTGTGGATTTTCCCCTGAAACATCACCTCCTGCTCGAAACTGCACCCTACTTCCCCCCACCCCCGCCCCCCCCTCCACACACACACACACACTGCTGGCCTAGTTCAGGCCCTGGATTTCCTTTATAACACATATAAATAATTATTCATGTTATTATCTGATAAGTTTCTGCCCCAGCAGTTAGACTGTAAGCTTCTTAGGGCCTGTCTTTTGCTGAGTAGTTAATTGTCCCTATATTTTTAATTGACTATCCGGCGTTAGAAATCCTCTCTTATTGTAAGGTTGCCCTGAGGACTGAAAGAGTTAATATATGACATGCACTTTCACATACTAAGCACAACATGTGTTTGCTATTAATACTGCTCATCTTTAACTCTACAGTTCTCACTATAAAGCTGTCTACCAATATGTTAAGGTAAACTGAATTTGAACACACATATTAAAGTTAACTGTTTAGTAAAATTCCAAACTACAGGTTCATTTTCAGTAGCTCTTTCCTCCCAACAGTGTCATAGGGCCACTTCCAGGTACAGTTCAAGCATCTGAGTGAAGTGAACCTGCTTCTATTATGATCACAGCCAAGAGCCTATTGCCGAAAATTGGGTAAAGCAAAGTAAAAATCCCTTCCAGAAAAACCCATGCCTTACTCTTACAGTTATGTACTTATGAATAAGTGAGTAAGATGTTTGCAAACAAGCAAACTACTGAAAGGAAGAGTAAAAAATTATTTTGGATTAGAAGTTTGTGGGGACTTTTTTCTCTTTAAGTCTGTGTAGATAGCTTATAATATTTAAAGACAAGATAAAATTACCAACTAAAAATAAGTGGGAAAGCCAATATGAATTAATAAATATACTTGTAACTATTTAAACACAAATACAGTCAAGAACTCAGCCTTGCTTTGGAATCTACTAGTAACGGTCCTCAGGAATCATTTTAAGAGACTGTCTTAAAATCTATTTATTTATATTTATATGTAAGTAGGTGGGCGTTTTAATTCAGTATGTTTTTACAAGGCACAAACACTCTACTTCAGAGTAACAGCATAGCACTTGGTCAATAAACATATGTTCAATAAATACAAGGCCATCAGCACCCAATATTTTGCTGCATATTTATTTGCTTTGTACATAAACATACAAAGCAAATAAATATCTAGCAAAATATCAAGCGTACACACAAACATGCATATACATAATAAAAAAAAGAAATTCTGAGTGGTTGATATTAACTCATTTTAAGTAGTGACAAATGAAAGCATAAAGTACCAAAGCCCCACGCTGAAGTTCAGAGAGTAAGTAGTGGCACAATCTAAGTTGGAACCAAAGTCGGCTTGGCATCGAAGCTGATGCTCCTGTGCCCATACTGACACTTTCCTGATGAATCCATGGAAAGATGTACATAAGACAAGGTCAAATTCCAGTTCATATAATTAAGCTCATATTGAGAGTGGACAAATTAAGCCTCATTATTTTTTTATTTGCATATTAAGCTTTTATTATGTAAGATTATTTGGTTAACATCTATTTTCTTTTTTTAAATTTTTTTTTTTGCAGTATAACTTAGATTTAATAGTAGTACATGTATTTTCCTTCCCCGCCCCCATTGTCCTCCCTCCTAGCCTCCCCTACCCCCCAGCACATGTCCCCACCTGCCCCCCCGCCCCAGTGTCTTGCATCCATTGGTTATGCTCATATGCATGCATACAAGTCCTTCCGTTGATCTTCCACAACACCCGCCCCCCACCCTCCCCAGCCTTCCTCCTGTAGCTTGACAGTCTGTTCAGTACCTCCCTGCCTCTATATCAATCACTCTACCCTGTTTCTTTTCTTCAAAAATATCTTGCCTCTGCATACTAGAAATAAATGTATAAGAACAAAAAATGTTTGAGTCTCAGTTTCAATATCCAACTGTTCTGAGTCCCAGTTTCAATGTCAAATAGTTCTTTATGTGTACATGTCAGCAAAGGTATCCAGATAGTGGACATATGGTGGCAATGCAAGGTCCATCCTCTTTGGTTTGGTCCTGAGCCACCTGCAGCAATGCATAGCTGCCGACTGCTAGCATATTAAGCCTTATTATTAAGCACTTAATTTTATCCTTTCTTTTTCTTAATTTTCCATCAAAAAATGTCTTCAATTTTTTTCCAAGAACAAAAAAAAAATTCAAATCTTAAGGGTTTTTTTTTTAATTTACTAAATTGCTATTTCCATTCAGCCATTTTCTTGATTTTCCACTTTCATTAAAGGAGACAAGTGAGAATAAAACATTCTACCTAATAAAGAGGGAATATTCTAATTGACCATCACACTTTACAAAGTTGGTGGTGCCCACAGCCAAGAAGGAGGGAATATGCTAACTGACTGCCACACCCTCAAAGTTGGCAGCACCCACAGCCACAAGATGGTGATGCCCAGTCTCTTCAGCCCTGCTGGGGTGACAGGCACATGGCACAGTTCCAATTCACTGAGTTCTCCAGTCCCCTCAGCCCCCAAGCCGCCCAAGGCTGGCCTAAGGCACAGGCAAGCCACAGGAGGCTCAGGTAACCAGGCCAGCTAAGGCTTGCGCCGCAGGCAGTGGCAGCAGCAAAGGTGTGATGGGGGTGCCACCTTCCCCTCATCACTGGGTCGCCTCCCACCCCTGAGGACTCCTGGACTGTGAGAGGGGGCAGGCTAGGCTGAGGGACACCCCCTCCAGTGCATGAATTTTCATGCACCAGGCCTCTAGTTAGCAATAAGTGTCTATTGCAGATATAAGAGGAATTTAGAATGGTCCAAAGGGATCTTGATGCTAAACACCTAAAAGGGAATATATCTTTTAATGCTTTGCTTTTTGTAACTGGTTAACATGAAAGTAAATAAATAAGAATGTTCTGTGAAAGATAACTGTACTTTCCTATGTACTCTCTAATAATCTATTGGCAAACCCTAGAAATCACAAAATAGTATGCAGTGAAGAACTACCCATTTCTGGGCAAGTTGACCCAGTAAGATTCTAAGGCAATTCACATAAAATAAGAAAACTGATGCAGCCCTAACTGGTTTGGCTCAGTGGATAGAGCATCAGCCTGTGGTCACAAGGGTTCTAGGTTTGATTCTGGTCAAGGGCATGTATCTTGGTTGCTGGCACATCCCCAATAGAGGGTGTGCAGAAGGCAGCTGATTGATGTTTCTCTCTCATGAATGTTTCTAATTCTCTCTCCCTCTTCCTTCCTCTCTGTAAAAAATCAATAAAATATATTTTTAAAAAAGAAAACAGATGCAGCTGTTAATGTTTATAAGATTATATGAACTTACAAACAAATGACTATACCTAACTAGATGATTTTTAATAGAAAATGCAGCATGTAGAGGATGTTTATCATCAACCTGAAACTAAATGTCCATGACCTCTGATACATTAAATGCTGCAGTTTATGGAGATATAGGTTACTTGAAATTAATGAGCTTCTATTGAGGAGGAGAAAAATGCAGCAATCTCACATTGAAACCACCGAGTTCATCTACCTCAACTAAAGTTAACCCTGAGCTGAATAATATTAAAAGCCTGGTACTTATGAATTCTCCCTAAAGTTAAGGGATGAAAGAAAATCTGCTTATTGGTCATAAGGTTATATATTGTTCCTTAGCAACGAACATTTGTTTTTCATGTGACTGAAAGCTGATGAAAAGAGGGAACTAGGAATGAAGCCATTTGGACAGTTTCAATTCACAGAGGCAGCACTTCAGAAGCAATAATGTCTTTACAAATCATACTGTTGAGTTACAGAAGCTCCTTTTATTGGGCAGAAGGAGAGAACTGCTGACACTTTGCATAACAAATGTTTCCAGGATACCAACTGTAGTCCCTGGACCACAGATCAAGAGTAAATATGAAGAGCACTTATCAATGTCAGGGACGGGAAACTGCAGCCACTTCCGCACTCTCTCCATCAACTCCTCTGGTCCTACTTGGCTCCTGGACCTGCGAGTTTTGTTGGGAAGCAGCATTTGGAGCAACCCCAGAGCGCATGCCCCTTTCACCCGGACCTTGCAGCTAATGTGAGATAGCAGTTAGGGCACCAATGTTTGATACAGTAAGACATTTTCTTCTAATGAATATGAGTTGTGAAGATACCTAGAAAATTAGTAAGAAGCCAAGGCAGTTCTTCCACACCCACATATTTCAACCCTGGAGCAGGTCACCAGAATCAGGAGCCTGTGGGTCTTGAAAGGGATAGGGGCTCAGATTACTATGCAAAGGACCAAGAGCCGCAGGCTCGCAATTCCATTTATATGTGCTTTTGTTTAGGCAAATGAAGAACTTTCTTTCTCTCAAAGACCCAGTTATCGGGCCCCTGTGGTTTCATACTGTACTGATGAAAAAGGAAGGTGTCTGCGGTGAGTAAGTCTGGGGTCTAGGCTCCTGCCCCCTCCGCCCCTCCAAGAGGTGCTGTGAGATACTTACAGCCTCTGGCCCTCGTGCCCCGGTCCGTCCAGAGAAGGAGCCTCCGGAGTCGCCTCCAAAACTTGCCGCTGGCCTGGCAGTGGGTCCGGCTCCCGACGCCTCACAGAGGGGTCCCGGGCCGGGCGGGAGGCGGGGGAGGTGCCCGCCACCCTGCTGTGGGTGTACATGGCTCAGTCCGCTGCCGGCAAGCGAGCCGAGACGCCGAGCAAGTCTCGAGATGAGATTCCAAAGAGCAGGGCAGCGGTTTTAACAGCTGAGTTTCGATTTCTTGCCACCAGCTGCAAACCGCGCCTGCCCTGGGGATTTCCTTCCCCTTTCGTGCTCCAGTCTGGCACCCCCAACCTTATCACAGGTGACAGCTCTGGCCACACCCGCCCCCAGGGCTGAGTTGAGCCGACTTGGCCGCTGTGGGAGAGTCTGGTTCAAGTTCACAAACTGAGAGGATAAGAAAGGTAACTTTGCTATGATCAGCCGCAAACATCTGTGAGTGGCTGCAGTCCTGAGAGATACTTTAGGTAACCCTAATTTGAGGTTACTGCTAGGCCTTTGAGACTACCGACCTTCAGAGATTAGGTCAATATTTACGATCATCTAAGCAAAGATTTGCCTATATCAGAGATGCCTGTTCTTTGGTTCTTGTGCAAGTACTCTGAAGTTAATGGAAATGGAAACTGAAATCAAAAGCAGAGAAAACACACAACTGGAGAAGCAAGCTGAGGGGTAGGTAGAGATGATTCTCCAGCCAACCTTGCTAAGCAATTGATTAGACATTCAATAAATGTTGATTAGCAGCCTGCTGTGTGCAAGACATTGTGCAGTGATCCAACTGCGGTGTAGGGATTTTTAAAATATATATATGAATTTGCAAGATTCTGCATCTGTAGGCATTGAGGCATTTTTATAAAGCTCTCAGAGAATTCTGATGTGTGCTGGATTGATCACCGGCCATAAAGCTGGCTATACACAGATGCGAGGAGGCTCTTCCCTCACATAATCTGTATTCTAGGGGACAGGTAAACAAGCTAAAGCCAGGGGACAAGTGCAATAACAGCAGGATGGGAGGAAGCTGGTGAGTGCTCAAGGAAACTGGGGATGAGCCTGAGTAATTTAAGAAAAAGGGACTTTTGAGAATGATCCATGAAAGACATAGAAGTTCACCAGGAAGGAGACACAATGGCAGAGGCGTCGCTTAAAATGTCAAGATGTATATCTAACTACAGGTGGGGTAGTGTAGCTGGAGCACCCCAGCCCGGCCTGCAAGCCATTCAGGAGCTGGGTTGTCTCGTTATATTATGGTGCTTAGAATAGAAATACATGTTTGATAGCTGGTGAAAGAATGAAATTGAAGCACAGGCAAGGTAAATGCATGGTAGGACAGGAGGAGAGAAGGTAGTGTGGCAAGGAAGAGGGGGCAGGGCTGGGGCAAGGAGGGGGGGGGGGGCAGAAAGGCAGGAAGTCAAAGATTTCCATGATACCTAAGGCATTAGAGCTCCATCAAGTAGACCAGGGGTTCTCAAACTTCTTATAACCACCTAGAGGGTGTGTTATAATCGACTTCTGGGCCCTACCCCTTGAGTTTTTTATTCAATTGTTTTGGGATGAGTCCCAAAGATTTGCATTTCTAACAAGATTCTAGGAGATGCTACTGGTGCCAGGACTGCCTTTCAGATGCTGCATTAGGCAATATGGAAGACAGGGAAGGTTTTCAATGGGGCAGTTATGCAATAGCTTCTATCTGCTAGCAATGTAAAAGGGAGACTAAAAATAAAACTGAAATCTGGGAGATAAATAAAGAGCCCAGTTATTATAATCTACGTAATAAAAATACAGATCTTTGCTAAGGGAAATAGAAAGTATAGGGGGCAAAATTAAGACATCCCAAGTGAAAAATTACACAATTAATTTTTTTTAAAAAGGAAAAGAAGAAAAAAATAGATGCAAAGAAGAACTGAGCAACAGAGGCCCAGAGGGAAGGGGAGACAATTTATACAGTACTTTTACCCAGCTTTGCCACATCCTAGACACATGACCAAAGCTAAGTCTCTTAATTTCTCAGAGACCCAGTTTCCGCATCTCTATAATGGGAAATTTAGTTACAATACTTAGTTATTAGGTATTGTGAGGAATAGAGACACAATCCACATTAGTGGTTCTCCAATAGAGTTTATTTTGTCTCCAGCAGACATTTGACAATGCCTGGAAGCATTTTCTATCCTGAAGCCTAGAAGGGATTGGAGGTCAGGCTACTTCACTCACCCTACTTCCCCACTCAACTACTTCTTTCCCCAGCCATTGCTGTGTAGTGCCCTCTTCCGCCCAACAACAACCCTGGTGAGAGGCCAGCCCTTGCTCTCACACCAATGCGCACACCATGTGATAGAATGGGTGAGTGATGTATAAGTAGGTAACTTTCCAGCAGCCTAAAAGAGACTGCTGGAAATGCTGGGAAACACCTACAATGCACAGGGCAGCCCCCACAACAGAGAATCATCCTGCCCCAAACATCAGTAGTGCTGATGATGAAAAATTCTGATTGACAGATAATATGCCTATATTAGAGCCCCTGTAATTTAATGGTGCTGTTTTTATGGCGCCTTTAAATTTTTAGTTTTGTGAATGGATCATTGGCAGAACCAAGAGGAAGGACAGGTTTGGGGTGAAAGTGAAAGAGTTTGATTTGGGAACTGTTGAGTTAGAGGTGCCTGCAGGGTGAGAAATGTAAAAAAAATCTGGATCTGGGTGGTCTTTCTGGAGGCCATCTTCAAAATATTTACCCCAGGAAAACACCACTGGAAGTTTTGTTTCAGAGGAGAAATGAGTCCTTCTGGTGGTTGGATTAAATTCAAAGTACCGATAAGGAAAACCCCAAATTAGCAGAAAACCATCCAATTAAAGGAGCTAGTAATAGTATCACTGACTTCAGGAATACAGTTTAGTTATCCATATTTATCTTACAACACAACCATGTAACACACCGAACTTGCAAACATAAGATAAACATAGAGTATAGTAGGCAAAATCTAAGTTGCTTATTCTGTTCACTTCTCCTTCCACTACATTCTCAAAGTGATAAAAAACGTGAAGGTGATTTATTATTGCGGTGGGCATCTGAAATCCCCGTTAGACTGCTGGGAAGTTGCCTACTTATATATCACCCACTCATTCTCTCACGTGGTGTGGGCATTGGTGTGAGAGCACAGGCTGGCCTCTGACCAGGGTTGTTGTTGAGGGGAGGGGGGCACTACACAGCAATGGCTATGAAAGGAGTAGGGTGAGTGGGGAAGGTTCTGGATTCCCATCCCTGCTTCCACCAAAGCACTTAAATCTGAATCTCCTCTATCAACTGGACTGCTGCCTGGTTTTGTTTAAAGCAGGAGTTGCATGTCTTCACAAGTTTGAAGAACCACTGTAGCAGACTATTGCCTATATGTTATATGCAATATGAGAAACACCTGTAATTCAGTGAGATTGTTAAATTGCCTGAAATTTGGCCAATTGGAGATTAGTTTAGGAAATGGTTTTCTTTTAAGATAGAACTGCCTCTAGGGATTAATCATGTATTCATGTATTAAAGGAGTTTAATCTGAGTAAACACAATTTGGTTAAGGAAGGGGGTAGCTGAGTGAAAAGAAGAGGATTCGAAGCCTGGCCCATGTGGTGCAGTGGTTGAGCATCAACCCTGAACCAAGAGTTCACTGGTTTGCCCAGGTTGCAGGCTCCATCCCTCATTGCTAGTCCTATCTCTCAATGTCTCTCCCTTCCTCTCTTTCTAAAAATCAATAAAAACATTTTTTAAAAGAAAATGATTTAAAAAGATGTTCAGAGGAAAGTATAAAATGAGACATTGATGGAAAATGGCTACAATGTGTTCAGGATTGCAGTGACCAATTTTAGCTAGCCCAGTGAGCTAAGCTAAAATTAAATTAAAAAATGCTGAGACTGGTTTGGCTCAGTGGATAGAGCATTGGCCTGCGGACTGAAGGGTCCCGGGTTTGATTCCGGCAAGGGCATGTACCTTGGCTGCGGGCACATCCCCAATAGGGGGCGTGCAAGAGGCAGCTGATAGATGTCTCTCTCTTCGATGTTTCTGACTTTCTATCCCTCTTCCTTCTGCTCTGTAAAAAATCAATAAAATATATACTTTTTTTTAATAAAAAAAGAAAAAAAATAATTTTTATCAGTTTGTTCTAAAGTTAACAGATCCAAGTGTGTCTTATCTTCCAAGGAAGTAAATGTATATTATTTGCCTTCAATTATTCCTTCATTAGTATGAATGAAGTATCTCAATGAAAACAGTTTCTGAAAATTCTAAGTCATGCTTCCTTAAATTTGATTCTGCAGTGAAAAGTTAGACTAATCCAGGTGATTAAGGATAGCACTTATTTTTAAAGCTTTTTTCCTCTTCTAACAAAGGAGTTATGTAAAATTCTCCTAATACTTAACATCGTCTCACTTTAAATGTTTGTGTATGTGTGTGTGTGTGCATATTTGTGTCCTGAAAATGTCATATTCTTTAGAAAGTCTTCAAATTTATATCATAAAATCTTGGGATATTATAACTATAAGTCACCTTAAATTCATGCAAGACATATTTAATGAATGATAAGCACATCACACTCACTCTCTCAGACCCTAGAGCTCAAATGGGAAACAGACAGACTTGTTATTCTAAGTCCATGTTTAAGCTCATCTAGCTACCTCATGGAAAAAGCGAAAACTTATCAAAGTCAGGTGACTTGCCAGCATTGTATAACAAATTAGTGGCAGAATCAGAACTTGAATTTAGGTCTGAGTCAAATTCACATTTTGAAAGATGATTTTGACAAGTATATTTTTTTCTAAAATTCAGGTTTTGGAATGATTTTCATTTATTACAAGTTTCACAATGAGCATCTGTGTATTATTTTCCAAAACAGTATGTCAAAGTTTTTAAACCTATCAAATCAACATTAACATTCTAATATTCTTCTCCATAATTACATGATCAAATTATTTTGTCAACTTTTCATAAATAGCAAACACTAATTTGGTTAGGGTTTTCCCCCCTCCCCTTAAATAGTGCTAAAATAGTGAGTTTTATAGCATAGGATAAAGAATTCTACTTAAGATGTACATTTTTTCTCTCTGTTTTTCTGATGACAATGTGTACTATAACTTGGGGACATGAGGAATGTTGAAATGTGCTTCCAGTAATACTTCCTATCCTCTGGAAGGTGACTCAATTTCTTTGTTTGTAAATTCACATCTGAGGAATAGATAAGACACTTCTATCTCTGGGACTAGCACTGTGGAGTTGCTGCCACAGATCTCTGCTGGCTGCAGGGATGAAAGAAATTTCCCTTGAGTTTGGAAAAACTTCTGAAAACTGTCAGATTCCTCTGAATGGTTTCTTTAGCCGTGATAAATGAGTCAAACAGAAACTTTCCACAGTGCTGCTCATGTTTTACCCAACCACTGTGCCTTTTCCAAAAATTCCCCCTCTTAGGGAACTCCAAATTGTTGCAATGTTTTAGCTCTAAGCCAACTCTTTTGTGAGCATTCAGTCTTTTCTAAATGTCACCAGGTATGTAAGAGAAGATGTGGTGCAAGGAAAAAGGTATACCTGACCTTGAGACTTGGAACAGCCATTTAAGAGTTTTGTGATCTCAGACAGCCACTGAAACTCTCTAAGCTTTGGTGGCTTCATTTGTGAGATGGAAATATTAATCATAATAACACCACTTGTCCAATTTCCCTTTAGGGTCTGTGAGCACCAAATGAGATAACATGTGAAAGTGATCATAAATTGCACCTTAATGCCAAAAAAATGGGAGAGCTTTATATATGTTTTCTAATAATACTCAAATTTGTCCTAAAAGAGTTCTTAACTTCAATTCCAGCAGCTCTTGGCTTCCAATTGCTAAAACATTATGGAGTTGTATCCTTAGTGTGCTTTATCTTGAAATCTATTTCATAATAGAAAAAAAGCAATATTTATAGTTTCACCTACCAACATATAAATACCTAGGAGTGCAGTCCTCAATGAAGCTGGAACTCTTCTGGCAAACTAGAAGGCACTGAGCACTCCATAGACATTTTCTGATTGTTTCAACCCTAATATCTTCTGGAAGCTGACAAGAGTTTCATGTCTACTACTAAAACCTATGGTTCTATTTGATTTGACTTGGGGAAGGAGTCATATTAGAAATTCCCATGGCCTTTGAATGCTTCCAGGAGTGTGATTAGGGTGGGAATTCCCCACAGACACCACACAGGTTAGAATTCAAGATTCTTCTGAGTAGTCCTCAGCAGCCCACCACCTATGTGACTACTTTTCTTGAGGTGCCAGTAAGAGAATCCCTTAAAATTGTTAAGATAATAAAGTTACTTTCAGTCTGAGGTAAGGGAGTAAATTGTATGTTTTCTACCAAGGGTTTGCCATTCAAACTTTAAGCTGTGATATAGGCCTACGTTTAGATCTTGGCTCTACCACTTACAATTGAGAATGTGAGTGAATTACTGAACATTTCAGGGACTCAGTCTTCAACTGTAAAATGTGAATAAGAGTAATGAAAACAACTGAATAGTGTTGCTATATACATTAAGTACAAAATGCTTAGTACCATATATCCAACATGGTATACTCAATGTATATAGTGATATTATTATTTAAACTCAGAAAAATAAATTGAACTGGCCAAAATATTTGGACAAAAATTTTACAAAAAAAAAAAAATTTAAGGGGCTAATCTTACCTAATAATAGAAAAACACATAAATTGACCTTACCTCTGCTATACCCACAGTCAAATTATCCCAACAAAGATGGCAGTAAATTTGCATACATACCAGGGTCCCAGGAACCTCCTCAGCACCCAGGTCACTCCCAGCGGCCATTGGGCAGAGGCTTTAGGCTTAGGAAGGGGCCAAGCTTGAGACTACAGGGGTGGGGAGGGGGGAACCCCTTCCCAAGCCTAAAGACTGGGGTGGAAGCTTTAGGCCTGGGCAGGGACCAAGCCTGGGATCGAAGGGAAGGGGAAAAAATCAATGGAAACATTTCCTCAGGTGAGGATAAAAAGAAAGATAAAGTAATGTCATATCCTATGAAAAACACATCTTGAAAATGCTTAAAGAAAGTTGTCATTTTTTTATGGTGAAGGGACTGGAGTCTGTGTTGATGAAAATACCTTGGCAGCTGTAGTGACTGGCAGTGGCTACAGCAGTGGGGTGATAGGGCTGGTACCTTCCCCGGATCAGCCAGGTCACCTCCTACAAAGGGAGACCAGACTACAGCTAAGGTCCGCTCCCTAAGTGATCAGCAGGATATCCCCTGAGGACTCCCAGTATGTGAGAAAGGGCAGGCTGGGCCTAGGGACCCCTCCCCAGTGCACAAATTTCATGCACCAGGCTCCTGATAAATATATAAAAAGGAGCTCCACTTCATTTGTCATGGGGGAAATGCAAATTAAAATTACAGTGAGATACTTCTATACACTTAACAGAATGTATAAAGTGAAAGAGAAGAAAACAAATAAAATTATGTGGTCTGATAGTGGGCTTATAAAGTAATACAGCTTTTTTGGAAAACTGTTGGGCACAATCTTCTAAAACTGAACCTTTACATATCTAACCATTCCACAGTAAATGTGTTCACCTAGTCATGTGCAATAATGTTTATATGAGCATTAATTCATAAGAGTGTAAAACTAGAAACTACTCACATGCCTATCAACAATAGATGAATAAATGGTAGTATAACCTACAATCCTATATAATCATATATAATAAAGAGCTAATATCCAAATTGACCATCAATCCAACAAACAACATGGCCACCCCCATATGGACACAAGATGGACACCAGAAGATGGCCAGCAGGGGAGGGAAGTTGGGGGAGGGGGGGACCCAGGCCTGTAGGGGAGGGCAGTTGAGAGGGACAAGGCCTGCAGAATAGGGCCGTTGTGGTGACCAGGTCTACAAGGGAAGGTAGTTAGGGGTGACTAGGCCTGCAGGGAAGGGCAGTTGGAGCAATCAGGCCAGCAGCGGGGAGCAGTTAGGGATGACCAGACCTGCAGGGGAGGGTAGCTGGAGGCATCAAGACTGGCAGGGGAGGGTTGTTAGGGGTGACCAGGCCTCCAGGGGAGGACAGTTAGGGGTGACCAGGCCAGTAGGGGAGGGCAGTTAGGGGTGACCAGGCCTGCAGGGTTGGGCATTTGGGGGACACCAGGCTGGCAAGGGAGGGCAGTTAGGGTTAACCAGGCCAGCTTGGGAGGACAGTTAGGGGCAACCAGGCCGGCAGGGAAGGACAATTATAGGTGAACAATCTGGCAAAGGAGGGAGTTTAGCAGTGACCAGGCCAGCAGGGGAGGGCAATTGGGGGACAAGGCCTGCAGGGGAGCACAGTTATGTGTGACCAGACTTGCAGGGTAAGGCAGTTTGAGGCAACCAGGCTGGCAGGGGAGGACAGTTAGGGGCAATCAGGCTGGCAGGTGAGCAGTTACTCATTGATCAGGCTAGCAGGCGAGTGGTTAATGGGTGATCAGGCTGGCAGGCAGAAGTGGTTAGGGGCAATCAGGCAGGCAGGCAAGTGAGTGGTTGGGAGTCAGCAATCCTGGATTGTGAGAGGGTTGTCCAAGATTGGAGAGGGTACAGGCTGAGTTGAGGGACACACACACCCCATGCACAAATTTTATGCACTGGGCCTCTAGTGTGATATTAAATATGAAGAGATCTACATTTGTTATTCTCTAGCTACTAGTTGGCCATTATTTTAGTTCCTCAAGCTATCTTCAAATATTTTTGTATTTCTATTTAGGCCCCCTCACTTATATAAATTATATTGGTTAAACTATATGTGTAACTAATCCACAATGGTAGAGACTCTTAGTGACTGTGGTTTAAGCAGCTTAGAAATTTTCTCTTTTACCAATCCTGGCACATGCAGACCATGGCTATCATATGGACTGTATGGTGTCAAGGGTCAAAGCTTCCATACGGTATTCTGACATGTCTAAGGTGTTTCTCTTATTTTCACTTAATATATAAATAATCTAGCCAATGAGAAGGGAGAGAAGAAAACTGAAAATAAGCCTATTTTCTTTAAATGCACAACTTAGAGATTGCACTCATCACTTTTGATCACATTTCACTGGTCAAAATTTACATGGCCAAAATAGTTACATAAAGGTCAAGAAATATAATCTTAATTCAGTCATTAAAACATATTCATTTAATACCTAGACTATACCAGGCACTGTTCCAGGCACTGGAGCTGTAGTAGTGAATAAACCCATCAAAAAGCTCTGACCCAAGAAGCTTTCATTCTAGACGTGTAACTAACAAGGTAAATAAGTACTATTAGATATTGTCAAGTGCTGTGGTAGTCAGATTTCAAGATGACCTCCAGTGATTCTTGCTTCCTACCCAAAATTTGGAGTAAACTATAATGTAGTAGTAGACAAGTAATAAAGATTTTATAACCTGGAAGTGCGATGCAGACTAACAAGAAGGAAACATGGTCCCCTGCCGTTGTGGCTCAGTGGTTGAGCATCAACCTGTGTACGAGTCAAGAGGTCCTGGTTCGATTCCTGGTCAGGGAACAGGCCCAGGTTGTTGGCTTGATCTCCATTAGGGAGTGTGCAGGAGGCAGCTGATCAATGATTCTCTTTTGTCATGGATGTTTCTCTCTCTCTCTCACTCTTCCTTCCTCTCCGAAACCAATAAAAATACATCTTTTTTTTTATTTTTTTTATTTTTTTTATTTTTTTATTTTCAAGATATTTCTTTTTTTTTTATTGTTCAGTTTATTAATTACATTGTTTCCCCTTTTTTATCCCCCTATATCTTCCCTCCCCCCTGTACCTATCCCACCCTCCGCCCTCACCTCCCCCTCCCCAATGTCCTCTCCCATTGTTGCAAGATTTTTGTCCAATCTCTTGCTGCACTTCCCACAACCCTTTTCTCCCCAAGAATTGTCAGTCCATTCCCTCTCTATGTCCATGTTTCTGTTATAGTCACCCGTTTATCTTGTTCATCAGCCTATCAGTTCACTTGATTTTTATGATCATTTGTTGATAGATGTGTATTTGTTGTTCATAATTTATATTTTTACCTTTTTCTTCTTCCTCTTCTTAAAGAATATCTTTCAGCATTTCATATAATACTGGTTTGGTGGTGATGAACTCCTTTAGCTTTTTCTTATCTGCGAAGCACTTTATCTGATCCTCGATTCTGAATGATAGCTTTGCTGGATAGAGTAATCTTGGTTGTAGATTCTTGCTCTTCATTATTTTGAATATTTCTTGCCACTCGCGTCTGGCCTGCATCGTTTCTGTTGAGAAATCCGCTGACAATCGTATGGGTGCTCCCCTGTAGGTAACCAACTGTTTTTCTCTTGCTGCTTTTAATATTCTCTCTTTATCTTTTGCTCTTGGCATTTTAATTATGATATGTCTTGGTGTGGTCCTCTTTAGATTCCTATATTTTGGGGTTCTGTGTACTTCTTGGGCTTTTAAGTCAGTTTCTTTCACCAGGTGGGGAAAGTTTTCAGTCACTATTTCTTCAAGTAGGTTTTCATTAACTTGCTCTCTCTCTTTTTCTGGCACCCCAATAATTCGGATGTTGGCATGCTTGAGGTTGTCCCAGAGGCGCCTTACGCTATCTTCAATTATCTGAATTCTTTTTGTTTCTTGCTTTTCCAGCTGAGTGGATTTTGGTTCTTTGTATTTCAAATCTTTGACTTGGTTCTTATGGCCCTCTGGACTGCTTTTAGGACTTTGTGTAATATTTTTTATTTCAGTCTGTGTATGCTTGATTTCTAGTTGGTCCTTTTTTTTATCTGTGAGGGTCTGGTTCGTATCCTCAGAGGTCTTGTACATTTCCCTGAGGGTCTCATTCATTTGCTTGTAAGTATCATTCATCTCCTTGTAATTCTCATTCATTTGCTGGTTGGTCTTGTTTATTTCCTGGTAATTCTCATTAATTTGATCGGCCTTTTGTAGGAGCCTCTTGAAAAGCCTTATAACCGTGGTTTTGAACTCTATGTCTTGTCGTCTTTTCTCCTCCATTTCTTTCACACCTGATTTCTTTCCATATTTCTGCATGGTGGTTGCTTTATGTGGTGGATATCCTCAAAGGGACAGTGGCTCAGTCTCCCCGGTTACCTGAGGTGGGTACTCTTACTGCAATCCTTTATGGGTTGTATTCAGTGTTTTTGAATTTAAACCCAGGTTTTTGTTGTTAGCCCTAGGAGGGTTTGACCTCCAGGCCAATTGGCTGTGAAGGGAGACTGAGTTCAGATTGGATGGGCGGAGTCTCTGGGCTGCGCGTCTCTTCCCCTTGCCGCTAGTCTCTTCCCCTTGCCAGACAACTCTGCCTTTCCTCAAATGTGCCTGCACACCAAAAGTCCAGCCCAGGGCTGTAAAATAGATGGTTTCCGGAACCAAGTTTCCAGGGGGCAAGTCGCGGGTTTGCGCACCGCGCCCCGCTTCCAGGGTGCGTCCCAGGACCTCGGACCGCGCCCAGTTCCGGGTAATCTGTGCAGGGGGACCTCTCCTACCCTGGATCTCGGACCTCGCCCGGCTCGGGAAATCTGGGCAGTGAGACGCCTCCGCCCTTCCTCGTGGGCGAAATCCGGCCGGTCCCTGCTCCAGCCCCAGCCCGCGCGCGCGACCAGAGCGGCTCCTAACCTTTTTCGTCTGAAAGATTGCGCTCCCGCTGCTCCTGAGTCTCAGCGTCCCACCTTTGCTCCTATTAGTGGAGTTTACATTCAGCCAGCTTTCTGGCGATTCTGGGTGCTTGTCTGTTCTGCTGTTATGTTGTAGTTCTTAAATAGTTGCGCGGGGCAGAACAATAGGTGTTTGCTTATGCCGCCATCTTGGTGTTCCCTAAAAATACATCTTTTGAAAAAAGAAATATGGGCTTGCCTTTGGAACTGATCAGAGGGCAGAAGCAGGAAGAACTTTGAGGAGAATGTTGATACATGTTTAAGAATATTAAAGAGATTGCTAGTGGAAACCTATTAGCCTTTGAGGGGCTGCCCATGAAAGATTAGAGAAAATTTTATCAGGAACTGAAGAATAGGGGATCTGTGTTAAAAAGTGGTAGACAGCTAAGCAGCACTACCTATGGTAATATAGAAAATAGAAAATACAACTACTAATACAAAATAATGTTGAATGTAAACTGTAATTGAAAATTAAAAATTTTTTTTAAAAGTAAAACGTTTTAGAAAATCATACAAAAATAGAATAAAGTATAAATTGGAGAATGGAAAAAGAAAGGAAGGAAAGAAAGAAGGAAGGGAGGAAGGAAGGAAGAAAGGAAGAATCTAACGGAGTGAGCTAACTAAAGAGATTTCCAGACAAAATATTTATGCTTGCTGTTTATAATGAAATGTGAAAGGGGAAGGATAACCTAAATGAAATAAAACAAAGCCAGGACTTGCTTCATTTAAAACTTCCCAACTTCTCTATGTGGCAAACTATGCTAAAATGAAAAAAAAAATGGCTCCTGGAAGAGGTCAATTCAGAGCACCATCAAGAAAGCCTGATCTAAAGAGGAAGCTGAAAAAGTGGATGCTAATTCCTTTGTTAAGACAGAACCATCTAAAGGAATCATTCAGTCAAAAATAAAAATTTCAGAATCTTTCCTTGAACACTGTCAGCAGAAGCCCAAAGTATACAAAAGTCAAAGTGTGTGTTTGTTCAATAGAAAAATTCAAATGAGATTCATAAGAGTATCCTCAGACTTTTTTAGAGAATTGTATTTGCAGAAACACTACCAGTTTGGAATAAAAGTATGATATATCCTCTCTAATAAAAGAGTAATATGCAAATTGACCATACCTCCACTATACCCACAAGCCATACCCACATTCAATCAGGATCAAGTATGCAAATTAATCTCACCAAGATGGCTGAGGCCAAGGAGAGAGCAGGAGCCTTTGGTTTCCCTGGCAATGGAGGAAGCCAAGCTTTCCACACAACCTGGCATCTCCAGGTCTCCTCTCAAGGCTACAAAGTTTCAATTACAGAAGATAAATAAATCCCAGATATCAGGGCCTCCACTTGGGTAATTGGGGGGCATGGCCAGCCTGCAAACCACCACAGAATCTTTACCCAAGCCACCCAACACCCCAAGGGAACCCGCACCAGGCCAGCAGGAGAGGGCAGTTGGGAGGGAACAGGTCTGAAAGGGAGGGCAGTTGGGGGCAATCAAGCCTACAGGGGAGGGCAGTTAGGGGTGACCAGGTCAGCAGAGGAGGGAAGTTGGGGACAACTAGGCCTGCATGGAAGGGCAGTTGAGGGGAGTGGTCGCAGGCCTGCAGGGGAGAGTAGTCGGGGGTGACCAGGCCTGCAGGGCAGGGCATTTAGAGGCAAATAGGCTGTCAGGGAAGCAGTTAGGCATCAATAAGGCTGGCAGGGAAGTGGTTAGGGGGTGATCAGGCTGGCAGGCAGAAGCAGTTAGGGAAAATCAGGAAGGAAGGCAGGCAAGCAGTTGGGAGCCAGCAGTCCTGAATTGTGAGAGGAATGTTTGACTGCCCATTTAGGCCCGATACTACCAGGATCAAACCTAAACCAGCAGTCAGACATCCCTCGAGGGGTCCCAGATTGGAGATGGTACAGGCTGAATTGAGGAACACACAATCCCATGCACAAATTTTGTGCCCTGGGCCTCTAGTTATAAAATAAACAGAAATCTTGCACTGACAGAAATCAGGCTAGAAAATTGTACAACTGTACAAAGGGCTACCTTTCATGAAAGAAGAAAGATGACTCAAAGGGCAGGACTTAAAGCTCAGATTGGGTAACCAAATGCCACAAAGAATCATTCCTATGCCTTGAGTACTAATTGGAAGTGCCAATCTGTACCTTGATGGATTTCAGAATTGCTATACAGTGACATGTCCCAAATGAAAAACAAACAAACCAAAAACAAACAAACAAAACAAAACAAAAAAACAGGACAAAATTCCAGAAAAAGAACTAAAATGAAGACAAGACACAAGACAGTATACCAGATGCAGAGTTCAAAACACTGATTATAAGGATGCTCAATCAGTTTAGCAGAAAAGTAGATAACGTAGTGAGAACTTTAACAAAGACATAGGAAACATAATTATAATAATTACATAATTACAATAACCAGCTGAATATGCAAATATTAATGCTGGTGCTGAAATCTCTTTAGAATAGTCATCCTGATTTCAAAGTTAGTTTTGAAATTTGAAAGCATCAAGTATCAATCAAAACTGAAGATGAAACACTAATGAATGTCAAATTCTCATGCCTTAGGTATACTTCCTTTTTAGATTTTTCAGTTTCCTGCTATTTTTGCCATACTGTTTCATTTTACTTTCCCACACACTAACTTCATTTATATAATTGAGATAAAATTGTCTATACTAATAAAAGAGTAATATGCTAATTAAACTGGGAGACCTTCCAGATGTCATAGTGGCAGGGCCAAAGCGGAGGCCCTTAGGGGGTGATCAGGCCAGGGGAGGAGGGCAAGTTGGAGATGATCAGGTTGACAGGGGGGCAGTTGGGGACAAGCAGTCTGCAAGGGGGGAGGCAGTTGGAGGTGATCAAACTGGCAAGGGGGGGGGTGACCAGGTCAGCAGGCAGAGTGGTTAGGGGTGATCAAGCAGGCAGGCAGGTGAGTGGTTAGGAGCCAGTGGTCCTGGATAGTGAGAAGTATGTCCAACAGCTGGTTTAGGCCTGATTCCACATGTTTCTTTGTGTCCTCATTTTGTTAACCTCCCTGTGTTTGTTTCTATGTATTAAGTAAAACTGCTATGTCTCCTTGGCTTTGAGTGGACTTGTGCAGTAGGTGTCCTGTAGGCCCAATAGCAAAGCCTCTCCGTTTACTAGAGCTGGTCACTCCAGATGAGTCCCCCAGAGGGGTATATACCTTCCTATTGTAGTTGAGCCTTGAATACTATTACTGCCTCAGTGGGAGGGCTTACCTCTCACTGATTGGCTTCAAGGATTGGCTATGACCACCATTGAGATTCAGATGTGTAGGGGCTGACACTACAGAACAGGACTTACATTACTGGGGCTCTGGTACCTGGCATGAGCTACAAAAATATCTTCATATGGATGCTACTTGTGCTGGGCTTTTGGTACCAGGAGAGGCCAAGCTCTGAACCAAGGCCATCTGCCACTAGTGCTGAATCTGGGGCTACTTAGAGAGTACTATGGGGCATGCTGAGGCCAGAGGTTGCTTGTTTTGTTTTTTTATTTGTTTGTTTTGGTGGTGTGTGTGTGCGCGTGTGTTTTCAACCAGTTTACATTCAATACCATTCTGTACCAGTTTCAGATTGGTTGGACCAGGAACTCTACAGAGTATTCCCCAGATGCCCCAAGCTCCTATCTAACCCTATTATCTTGACATTATTATCTATATTCTTCACTCTGCAGATGAAATCTCTGTAGCTATTCTGCAACTACCAATTTGTACTGCTTAATCCCTTCACTTTTTTTTCACCCAGTCCTCAAACTTCCTTCCTGTCTGACAGTTGTCAGTCTGTTCTCTGTATCTATGAATCTGCTTCTACTTTGTTTATTTTGCTCATTATATTACACATATAAGTAAAATCATATGGTATTTTTTTTTCTCTGACTTGACTGGCTGCTTGTCTGAGAGATTTTAGGACAGTCTGTGCATGGGCCCTTTAAGAGAAATGCCCAATTTTCCAGCTACACATCACTTCAATTAGCTACAATCCCTGTCAGTCTTTATAGCCAGAAGCTGTGAGGACTTCACTTTCTGACATTTGAACCCTGTGCTGGTCTGTTGTGGGGCTGGAATTTCTCACTCCTGAGCAGGAACCTTCATAGTCAAGCTACCTCTCATGATTTTTAAATACCACAGATGGGTATGGAATTTGCCCATTGCATTTCTCTGCCCCCTCTTACCAGTCTTGATGCTGCTTCTTCTTTATATCCTTAGTTATAGGACTTTTTCAGCTAAATTTCAGGTGTCTCTGAATGATGGTTGTTCTGAGTTTATGGATGTTACTTGTGCTGGGCTTAGAGGTACCAGCAGAGGCCAACCTCTGAACCAAGGCCATTTGCCACTAGTGCTAGATCTGGGGCCACTTAGAGAGTACTATGGGGCATGCTGAGGCCAGAGGTTGCTTGTTTTTATTTGTTTTTATGTGGTTCTGGGAGGATTTGAGTACCGCATGTACCTACACTGACATCTTGACCAGAATCTTCCTCAGTCTATTCTAAAGAGTCGTTGGAGGCCACCTTGGAAGCCAGTTAATACAGTATGCCTCCTGGTCCTGAAAAATTCTTATCTCTCCCACATGCAAATATACTAACCTTCTCCTAAGGCTTCATGAGGCTCATCCTATGAGAGCATCATCCAGGCTCCTCACATGTGGTTCCTCCAATATATCCAACATAAAATGGTGAGATAAGCACAGGACAACCAATATAAATACTATATGCAAAGGGAAAAGATAAGAGGCTGAGGGACACCCCCCCCCAATGCACGATTTTGTGCACCAGGCCACTAGTGTGTGTATATATACTGTCAAAAAATGAAGAACACATTAACTGAAGGAAAAAATATATTTCGAAGAATCAATACTTGAGTAGATAAAGCAGAGAATCAAATTAGAGATTTGGAAGATAAGGAAGCAGAAAATTACTAATCAGTACAGCAAGGATTGAAAACCAATTTGAAACAAAATAATAATGGAAAAATCCCTAACCTGATGAAGGAAATAGACATACAAAAGTCCAGGAAGTGCATGCAGAGAGACCCAAATAAAATGAACTCATGAGGCTTACTTCAAGACACATCATAATTAACATGCAAATGGTTAAATCAAAGAAAATCTTATAAGCTGCAAGAGAAAAGCAGTTAGGTTCCTACAAGGGGGTTCTTTTCACTGATTTCTCAACAGAAAGTTTGAAGGCCAGATGAGATTGGCATGAGATATTCAAAATTATTAAAAGAGAGGAGAACTAAGATGGCGGCAAAGGCAAAACACCTATCTTGCCGTCATAATCAGCAATTTTAATACTACAACTTAACGAAAGAACAAACACCTTCCAGAATCACCAGAAAGCTCGCCGAGTGAAAATTCCACAAATAAAAGTGAAGATAAGACACTGTGACCCGGAGGAGCGGCGGCGGACAGCGTTGAAAGATTCGCCCGGAGAGAGGTTTGGAGCGCACGCCGCGGAGAGGGCGGGCGGCTGGAAACCGGCCAGTTTTCTCGAACGGGGAGACAACGGCGTCCCACTGACTGATTCTCCAGCTCTGGGTGAAGTCCAGAGAACCCACTATCACACGGGGTGAAAACTGGACAGTGGGAGGGCACGCCGAAGCTCGGGTGCTGCCGGGTCTCCCTGCTTGTGGGGAAGGCAGCTCGCGCGAACAGCTCGGCTGCGTGACGGCGCAGAGAGCGCACCGCGACTTGCCTCTCATTTGGAAAACCATCAGACTGCTTTGTTTTACGATCCTGGGTGAGACATTGCGCATGCAGACTCATTTTGGGAAAGTCTGAATTCCCCGGCAACCGGCAGCCGGTGGAGCTCCGCAGCGGCTCTCTCTCAGAGGTGCTGGCGGCCATTGCCCCCGGCACAGAGTCCCTGGGGCCGCATAGGGCGGAGCTAACGCTGTCTGCTTGGCCCGGAGACTCCGCCCATCCAACCTGAGCACAGCTGAGCTTCACAGACAATTGGCCTGGAGGTCAACCCTCCAAGTGCTAACAACGATTAACTGAGCTTAACTTCAGCAAGACTGTGCAGCCCATATCCACTTCAGGTAACCGGGGAGGCTGAGCCACTGTCCCTTGTAGCACGTCTACCACACAAAGCTAATTGACCAACTCAGGGAAGCAGCCACCATGCAGCGACATGGAAAGAAATCAGATGTGAAAGAAATGGAGGAAAAAAAACGACTGGACATGGAATTCAGAACCACGGTTATAGGGTTTTTTAAGAGGTTCCAACAAAAGATCGAGGCCTATAAGGAAATAAGCAAGACCACAAAGGAAATGAGTGAGTCCTACAAGAAAATGAAAAACACCCTCCAGGATATAAACGAGAGCTGCAAAGAAATTATTAAGACCAACGTGGAAATGAATGAGTCCTACAAGGAAATGAAAGAAACCCTCAAGGATATAAAGCAGACTCTCAAGGATATGAAAAAGGACCAACCAGAAATTAAGCATACACTGACTGAAACAAAAACTATTATACAAAGACCTGAAAGTGCCCTGGAGCACCCCAAGAACCAAGTTAAAGATTTGAAATACAAAGAGGTAAAATCCACTCAGCTGAAAAAGCAAGAAACCAAAAAAATCCAAAAAATTGAAGATAGTGTAAGGGGCCTCTGGGACAACTTCAAGCATACCAACATCCGAATTATAGGGGTGCCAGAAAAAGTGAGAGGCCAAGACAATGAAAACCTATTTGAAGAAATAGTGACTGAAAACTTCCCACACCTGGTGAAAGAAACTGACTTAAAAGCCCAAGAAGTACACAGAACCCCAAAATATAGGAATCTAAAGAGGACCACACCAAGACATATCATAATTAAAATGCCAAGAGCAAAAGACAAAGAGAGAATATTAAAAGCAGCAAGAGAGAAACAGTTGGTTACCTATAAGGGAGCACCCATACGACTGTCAGCGGATTTCTCAACAGAAACGATGCAGGCCAGACGGGAGTGGCAAGAAATATTCAAAGTGATGAACAGCAAGAATCTACAACCAAGATTACTCTATCCAGCAAAGCTATCATTCAGAATTGAAGGTCAGATGAAGTGCTTCGCAGATAAGAAAAAGCTAAAGGAGTTCATCACCACCAAACCAACATTATATGAAATGCTGAAAGATATTCTTTAAGAAGAGGAAGAAGAAAAAGGTAAAAGTGCAAACTAGCAACAACAAATACACATCTATCAACAAATGAACATAAAAATCAAGTGAATTGATAGGCTGTTGAACAGGATAGACTGGTGAATATAACAGAGACATGGACATAGAGAGGGAATGGACTGACAATTCTTGGGGAGAAAAGGGTTGTGGGAAGTGCAGCAAGAGACTGGACAAAAATCTAGCAACAATGGGAGAGGACAGTGGGGAGGGGGAGGTGAGGGTGGAGGGTGGGATAGGTACAGGGTGGAGGGAAGCTATAGGGGGATAAAAAGGGGAAACAATGTAATTAATAAACTGAACAATAAAGATAAAAAAAAAGAAAAAAAAATTATTAAAAGAAAGTGCCTATACAACCAAGATTACTTTACCCAGAAAAGCTATCATTAGAATCAAAGAACATATAAAAATCTTCTTAGACAAAAAAAAAAAAGCTAAAGAAATTCACCACCAAACCAGTATTATATGAAATGTTAATGGATTTTGAAGAAGAAGAAGAAGAAGAAGAAGAAGAAGAAGAAGAAGAAGAAGAAGAAGAAATCAAAACTATGAATAATAAAATGGCAATCAATACATATCTATCAAAAATTACTTTAAATGCAAAGGGATTAAATGCTCCAGTCAAAACATTGGAGGATGAGTAGATTTAAAAAAAAAAACTTACACATGCAGGCTACAAGAGGTTTACTTCAGATTAAAAGACACACAGTCTGAAACTAAAGGATTGGGAAAAGATATTTTATGAAAGTGGAGACAAACAACAAAAAATCTTAGGTAGCAATACAGCAATACTTATATCAGACAAAATAGATAACTACTATATAGTAAGAGACAAAGAAGGATCCAGCAATTCCAGTACTTGTATTTATTTGAAAAAACCCAAAAAAACTTAAGCATGAAATTGAAAAAACATATGCAACAATATGTTCATTGCAGCATTATTTACAATATTAAAGTTGTAGAAGCAATATAATCGTCCATCAATAGATGAGTGGATAAGAAGTGGTACACATATACATTGCAATATGCCTGAGCCATAAAAATGAATAAAATCTTACCATCTGAAACAATGTTGATGGGCCTAGAGAGTTTTGTACTGAGTAAAACAAGTCAGACAGAGGAAGACAAATTCAATATGTTTACACTTATATATGGAATCTAAAAAAACAAAATAAACTAACAAGCACAACAGAAATAAACTCATAAATACAGAGAATATCGTTATTGTTGCCAGATGGAAGCAAACTTGGGGGATGGATGAAAAAGATGAAGGCATTAAGAAGTACAAATTGGTAGTTGAAGAACATACACACACACACACACACACACACACACACACACACACACACATACACATACTAGAGGTCCAGTGCATGAAATTTGTGCATGGAACGTGGGGGATGTCCCTCAGCCCAGCCTGCACCCTCTCCAATCTGGGACCCCAATCCTATGATTGGGCCTAAGCGGGCAGTCGGACATCCTTCTCACAATCCAGGACTGCTGGCTCCAAACTGCTCACCTGCCTGCCTCCCTGATTGCCCTTAACCACTTCTGCCTGACAGCCTGATCACTCCCTAACCACTACCATGGCAGCCTAATTGATATCTAACTGCTCCCCTGCCAGCCTGTTTGCCCCCAACTTCCCTCCTCTGCTGGCCAGGTCACGCCAAACTGCCATCCCTTGCAGGCCTTGTCCCTCCCAACTGCCCTCCCCTGCTGGCCTGATCACCCACAACTGCCCTCCCTTACAGACCTGGAACCTTCCAACAGCCCTCCCCTGCTGGCCATCTTGTGGTAGCCATTCCAACAGCCTTCTCCTGCTGGCCATCTTGTGGTGGCCATCTTGTGTCCACATGGGGGCAGGATCTTTGGCCACCTGGGGGCAGCCCTCTTGTATGTTGTAGTAATGGTCAATCTGTGTATTACTCTTTTATTAGAAAAGATAGAGGCCTGGTGCATGGGTGGGGGCCAGCTGGTTTGCCCTGAAGAGTGTCCGGGATCAGGGTGGAGGTTTCCTTGGGGTGTGGGGTGGTCTGGGTGAGGGGCCTGTGGTGGTTTGCAGGCTGGCCGTGGCCCCCAGCCACCCAAGTGAAGGCCCTGAAATCTGGGATTAATTTATGTTCTATAATTGAAACTTTGTAGCCTAGAGTGGAGGCCTAGGCACTAGGGCTGCATAAGCTTGGCTTCCTCCATCGCCCAGGCAACCCTAGCCTCTGTTCTCTCCAGCTCTGTGGCTGTGCCATTTCTGTTGGGATGTATCTTCTATAATTGAAATTTTGTAACATTGAGTGGAGGCCTAGGCTGGCAATGGCAGGCAGAAAGCTTGGCTTCCTCCATTGCCAGGGAAATTCAAGCCTCCCTCCTGCTCTCATTGGCTGTAGCCATCTTGGTTGGGGTTTATTTGCTCCTGATTGACTTGTGGGCATGGCTTGTTTGTGTGGCTTGATTGGAAGTATGGTCAATTTGCATATTACTATTTTACTAGATAGAATATGCCTAATATACTAATTGTCTCTCCAACCCTTCAACTATTCAACCAGTTTCTATGATGCACACTGACCACCAGGGGGCAGATGCTCTGGCCAGTAGGTTAGCTTGCCGCTGTGGTCCAGCTAATTAGACTGGGTGAAATAGGCCAGACACACTCTGGAGCCCTCATAGGGTCCCTCTCCAGACCTGATGGTTCACTGGTGGGGTCCCTTGGCCTGGCCTGCACCATCTCACAATCTGGGACTCCCTCAGGGGATGTTGGAGAGACAATTTCAGCTCAATCCCCATAGACCAGGCCAAGGGACCTGTGTACCTGGCCTCTAGTATAGTCAGTAAGCAACCATTCAACTGTTCGAACATTTGAATGGTATCTATGATGTACAATGACCACCAGGGGGCAGACATTCTGACCAGTAGGTTAGCTTGCTGCTGGGGTCCAGCAGATCAGAATTGGAGGAGACAGGCCAGGCATGGCCTAGAGCCCTCCTCAGTCCCTTCCTGGTCTTAATTGGCCCCAATCAGCCCTAATCTAGAGTGGATGAAATGGCCCTGATTGGCCCAATCAGCCCAATCTGGGCTGGGCAAGAAGGGCCAGACATGCCCTGGAGCCTTCCTGCAGTCCTTCTCCAGCCCCAATCATGCACCAGTGAGGTCCCAGATTGCAAGAGGGTGCAGGCCAGGCTGAGTGACCCCACTGGTGCATGAATCCATGCACTGGACCTCTAGTATTGTAATAAGTGTGTATGGTATAAGGTGGGTTATTGGAATGATCACTTAGTAAGTTATATGATGTCTGATCACTGGGTTGTACACCTGAAACTAATATAATATGGTACATCCACTGTAATTTAAAAATAAAAATTATTTAAAGTCCAAAATGAAGAATAGAATGAGACCAAGGTTAGAAGCAGGGAAGCAAGTTGAGAGTCTATTGCAGTAATCCAGATGAGAAATAATGGTGTCTTGAAACAGCATGACAGAAGTAGAAATAGTGAGAAATTCCTAGATTCTTGATAAGTTTTAAAAATATAATGGACAGGATTTTGAAAGTAGAGTGAACAAGAACTGGATATAAGTTATGGAATCAAAGGATGTTGTCAAGGTCTTTGGGCATCAGTAGCTGAGATGATGGAGTTGCTTTCAGCAAACTTGGGGAAGACTGTGAAAGGGGGGTTTCTGGTGGGGGTGTTGAGGAGGAGGTATTGTCATGAGTTCACTTGTTGGTGTGTTAAGTTTTAAAAGTACAACACATCCAAGTTGAAGGTTAAGTTCTTAAAGTACAAGTATGGGTTCAGGGAAGATATCCAGACTGAAGATATAAATTTTGAACTCACCAGGCAACAGAGTGTATTGAAAGCCATGTGATTGGATGAGAATACTAGCAAGTGAATTTAGATGGAAAAGAATTTGGATGTCCATGTTCCTAGCTTTAAATTATGAAGTAGTTATTTTTTTCAAGGTTTTAATGCAAGTGTATTTTTTTAATTTAATAAATCTTTATTGTTCAGATTATTACAATTGCTCCTCCCCCCCCATAAGTTCCCTCCACCTAGTTCCCACCCCACCCACTGCCCTTACCTCCCCCCCACTTTCCTCATCCATAGGTGTACAATTTTTGTCCAGTCTCTTCCCGTATCCCCCATAACCCTATCCCTCCAAGAATTGTCAATCCACTCCCTTTCAATGCCCCTGATTCTACTATATTCACCAGTTTATTTTATTCATCAGATTTTTAATTCACTTGATTTTTAGATTCACTTGTTGATAGATATATATTTGTTGTTCATAATTTTTATCTTTACCTTTTTCTTCTTCTTCCTCTTTTTAAAGGATACATTTTAACATCCTATCTAATAAAAGAGTAATATGCAAATTTGACCATATCTTCACTACACCCACAAGCCACACCCACCAGCCAATCAGGAGCAGATTATGAAAATAAACCCCAACCAAGATGTCTGCCACCACTGAGAGAAGGAGGAAGGCTTGGGTTTCCCCAGCAATAGAGGAAGCCAAGCTTTCTGCTTGCAGTTGCCAGGCCTAGGCTTCCACTCTAGGCTACAAAGTTTCAAACAGAAATGGCTGCCACCATGGAACAAGTAGAAGGCTTGTCTCTCCTCCAGGCTACAAAGTTTCATTTGTAGAAAATAAATTAATCCCAGATTCCAGGGCCTCTGCTTGGGACGCTGAGGGGCATGGCCAGCCTTCAAACCTCCATAGGCCCCTCACACAGGCTGCCTTTCAACTCAGGGGAACTCCCACTCTGATTTGCGACACTCTTCAGGGCAAACTAGCTGGCCCCCACCCATGTACCAGTCCTCTATCCTATCTAATAAAAGAGTAATTTGCAGATTGCCATCACTCCAACACACAAGAGGGCTGCCCCCAGGTGGTCAAAAATCCTTCCCTCATGTGGATACAAGGTGGCCACCACAAGATGGTCAGCGGGAGAGGGCCGTTGGAAGGTTCCAGGCCCTGCAAGGGAGGGCAGTTGTGGGTGATCAGGCCAGCAGGGGAGGGCAGTTGGGAGGGACCAGGCCTGCAAGGGAGGGCAGTGGGGCCAATCAAGCCTGCAGGGGAGGGTAGTTAGGGGTGACCAGGCTGGCAGAGGAGGAAGTTGGGGGCCAACAGGCTGGCAGGGAGCAGTTAGATATCAGTTAGGCTGCCATGGTAGTGGTTAGTGGGTGATCAGGCTGTCAGGCAGAAGCGGTTAGGGGCAATCAGGGAGGCAGGCAGGTGAGCAGTTTGGAGCCAGCAGTCGGACATCCCTTAAGAGGGTCCCAGATTGGAGAGGGTACAGGTTGGGCTATGGGAAATCCCCTGCCCTCCCCCCCATGCACAAATTTCGTGCACCTGGCCTCTAGTTACATATAATACTGGTTTGGTGGTAAACTCCTTTAGCTTTTTCTTATCTGTGAAGCTCTTTATCTGACCTTCAATTCTGAATGATAGCTTTGCTGGGTAGAGTAAACTTGGTTGTAGGTTCTTACTATATTCATCACTTTGAATATTTCTTGCCACCCCCATCTGGCCTACATGGTTTTTGTTGAGAAATCAGCTGACAGTCGTATGGGTGCTCCCTTTTAGGTAATTAAGTGTTTTTCTCTTGCTGCTTTTGATAATCTCTCTTTGTATTTTGCTCTTGCCATTTTAATTATATGTCTTGGTGTGGTCCTCTTTGGGTTCCTGTTGTTTGGGGTTCTATGTGCTTCCTGGACTTGTAAGTATATTTCTTTCACCAGGTGGGGGAAGTTTTCAGTCATTATTTCTTCAAATAGGTTTTCAGTATCCTGCTCTCTCTCTTCTTCTGGAACCCCCATAATTCTGATGTTGGTACTCATGAAGTTGTCTCAGAGGCTTCTTACACTGTCTTCAAATTTTTGGATCCTTTTTTCCTTTTGTTTTTTCTGGCTGAGTGTTTTTTTCTTCTTTGTATTTCAAATCTTTGACTTGATTCTTGCATTCCTCTAGACTGCTGTTAGGTCTCTGTATAATATTTTTTTTATTTCAGTCAGTGTATGTTTAATTTCTAGTTGGTCCCTTTTCATATCCTCGAGGTTCTCGCTAAATTTATCAGCCTTTTCTAGGAAATTCTTGAAAACCCTTATAACCGTGGTTTTGAACTCTATATCCAGTCGTTTGTTTTCCTCCATTTCTTCCATTTGTGATCTGTTTCTTTGTCTTCACTGCTTCCCTGTGTTGGTAGGGTATCTTTGTGTGCTAGGTGTCCCATATGGCCCAGAGTCTCGGCCTCCCCAGTTATCTAAGGTAGACACTCTTGGTGCACCCCTTTATGGACTGTGTGTACAGCCTTGTTGTAGTTAAGTCTTGATTGTTGTTGATATCACTGGGAGGAATTGACCTCCAGGCCAATTGGCTATGAGGATCAGCTGTGTCTATGATGGGAAAACTTCTGTGCTGGAGACAGCCTTATCAGACAAGACTTGCAAAATTTCAAAAGTCTCTGTACTCAGCTTGGATGGGGTGGATTCTCAGGACTGAGCAGACAGCCTTGGCTTTCCATCAGCCCTGCTCAATGAGGACCCTGGGTCTCAGTGTCCCTCAGTAATCACTGCAAGCACCTCTGAGAGAAAGCCTCTCTCAAGTCTTGCCCACTGCCAGACAGTCTAGTTTCTCCCAAATGAATCTGAATTCCCAGATTCTCTCCCAGAACTGGAGTTCTGCGCAGTCAGGAGCTTTCCTTCCCACCCACTAGAGAAAGCCAGAGGCACACTCAACAGTCAGTCTTCTCTGCACGCACTCGTGCATATGCCTCCAGACCTCTGCCTTTCACGGGTCTGCTGAGTTTCCACCTGATGGTCTAGATTCCCCCGTATGAGCCTGGGTCCCCAGAGTCTCACCTGGACCTGGGGTTTAGTGCAATTGGAACTGGGGTTTGGTGTGTTAAAATTCGCCAAAAAAACAAGCATAACTTGGGTGGTGTGTCACTTTGAGAAAAAAACCATAATTTCACAATATTTGTAGTTTAAAAAACAAAAACATATAATTGTAATATATAACTGTATTTAATAAACCAAAAACTAATTATTTTACTTACTTGCTTAGTAACTTCTTTGTTCATCTTTCAGTTGGTTTCTTTAGTTGGTCTTGATATTGTTTAACTTGTGGGGGGGGTGTTATGAACTAAGATAAGTGAGGGGGAGGAGAAATTCTTTAACTAACCTGCCTATTAGTGACTTTAATTGAAAGTTGGTATTTTGTACACTTCAAACCCAAGCAAGTGCTACTAACTTCATCAATCAAACTGTTTCTTTTGTTGGTTTTGATATTATTAGATATTATTTAATGCTGAGAATAAGGTCTCACAAAAGTACGTAGAGAGAAAAATTGCAAGTAAAGCCACTGCTATATTTTCAGGGTGCTAAAAGTGTCTGGTAATCAGTTCCAGCCACTCCAAATTTCCTGTTCATAGAGGCACTCCTCTTGATTTTCCAAGCGGCACCTTTCCAGATTCTCAAGCTTTGACCTCAAGTCAACAAACACCTTAACCCAGATGCTGTCTTGAAATTCTGCAGGTTGCATCTCCAAATCATTGATTTGCATCCATTGGAAACCATTTAATTCCAAACTACTGTAGACTACTACATCAGGATATTTAATTATTTTTATGGTCTCTTCTAGGTTTCTAAATTGATTAAAGCTATCACTGTACTGGTCAAGTAATGAGTCTAAAACATGCTGGTACTTTATATGCAAGGGTTCCATTTCATTTTGTACAGCTGCACTGGCCTTCTCAAAATACTTTGTTACTCGAGGAAAATACTTATAAGTTTTAGTTTCCACATCTTGCTTGAAAATTTAGAGTGTCTACACTACACTACAGCAAATGTTTCATCCTTGGCTACTGCACCTGGCCGTGCAGTAGCCGACGATGAAATGTCCTTCTCGGCATGCGGGCCCCATACTTCTCTGTATGCGACCACATGCGGCCGCGTGTCATTGAAAATGCCTATGCGTGTCAATGCTGACATGCGTGTCATAGTTCCACCACTAGGGCTTTAGAGATAAGTTACTAACCTGAAACAGTATGGCATCTTAGAATGGTGAATAGTAGACTAAGTATAAAGAGGCCTTGAACATATTTTTAATTGATTAATTATTATCGAGGTAATATTGGTTAACAAGTTTCATGTGTACAATATAATTTGACATCTGTGTACTCTTTATATATTGTAAATTGCTTTTAGAATGTCATTTCTCAACATTGGGCTATCTGCAAGCAGTAGGACAATTTGGGCTTTTTGTAGTTTGTGATGCAGTAGATATCTGGAGGATAGCAGAAAAATCAGCAGCTACTTTGTGAGCAAAGAATAACGAAATATGCACACAGATATACTCAAACCTGAAACTATGGTACTGACTTTAATACCTAACACTTTTCAGGAAAATGTGAGAAAAGTAAGAATATAAAAATGGTTTATTGATGTAAGAAATTTCTAGCTGTTTAGACAGTGCTTTCCGAACTCCTTCCAAACCCATTTCCTGTATGTTGTCAGACTATTGTTCCTTTTGTACCCCAGGCAGTTGACCCTGAAGAAGTCACACACAAATCTTGCTGCTGGAGTACAAGAATGTCACATCCATCCACAAAAATGGGTTTTGTGACATAGTGTGGTGAAAAATGAAAGTATTTTGAAGGACAAACCCACATCACCATTTTGTTCTTCATAAAGTAATGTGACTTAATGTAGGAAGAATAAGTAAATTTCAAAATAAAAGTAGTACAGTTTGTTCTATTAGACAGAAGTTTGGGGGCTCAACTTAAGTAAAGGAATTCCAACGTATTTTCTCTCAAAGCCTCACATATTCACAAAGAATCTGACCGCAAAAACAAAATGGATACCCAAATGAAAACACAATGTTTTTTATTTCCTAGTTGTGTTCTCCTGCAGTGCTTTTTCCCCCGCCCTGAGGCAGAAGGCTGTTATTTCCTTTTAGGGTCATTTAATCCAAGAAAAATGTGCTTTTGGGCTATGAAATGCCAAGGTAGAATTTTAAAGCATTGGGAAAATAAATTAAGCAAATGTATGTAATAGGTGGATTAGTTCTCAGGCACCATCAACAACCTGTGCTTCAAACCAGATGTTTAATTCTGGTCAGAATGTTAAGTTGTGTTCTAAGAGATGACTGACACTGGTATTGTATGAATTTTAAATAGGAAAGTTATCCTATTGCCTCTTCTTGTTAGCTACATGATCTTCAGCAAATTACTCAACTCCTCTGAACCTCAATTTCCTTCTCTGTAACATCTGTCCTACACATTTGCTTTTACATGATTTTGGAACCAAATGTGATCATTTTACATTAACAATTATAAGGAGATTTTATAGTTATTACTTAACAAGTTAACAATAGCATACTCCACAATTTGGATCTGGAAGTACTATTGTAGCATTTATTTGTGAAATGGTGATATTTTCACAGGTAATGTAAATGTTTTCTAAAGGAGGATTGAGAGGTTAAAAAGGAGTTTTACAGTTGATATTTTATTATTTATCCTGACATAATCTATGAATTTTAAAGGTAAAGTAAGCAACTCAGAATTATTCACATGCACACATGCCTGGGCAGATGCGTGTGTACACACACACACACACACACACACACACACACACACACACACACAGAGTTACTGGGCTACTACTATGTGTCTCATATTGAGAAGCACTTTTACCTGTTTCATTAGTTCCAAAACTAGGCTTCAAATTTAATTTATTTAACTCTCTAATGCTCTCTCCACTACCTAGCTCTGTTTAATCACATTGGGCATTTTAAAGGAAACACTTATTCAGCAAGGGGTTAATGATGAAAAGATGTCATCTTAGTCCATTCAGAACACTATACGAAATACCACAGACTGGGACATAAACAGTAGAAATTTATTAGTCACAGTTTTGGAGGCTGAAAGTCCGGGATCAGGGCACCTGCATGGTTTGGTGAGGGCCCTCTTCCAAGTCACAGAGTTCTTGTGTATTCTCAAATGGCAGACTGGGCTAAGGAGTTCTGTGGAATCTTACTAAAGGGCACTAATGCCATTCATAAAGGCTCCATCCTCCTGACCTAAGTACCTCCCAAAGGCTCCATTAACCAATACCATCATCTTTGGGGTTAGAATTTCAACATGTGAATTAAGGGGGCATGAGGGACACAAATATTCAGACTATAACAAATATAGTGAAATCACATGCAAGTCTTCCATAGGTATGTGGATGACAGATATGGACAGAGCAAAATGACATTTTTTCTTATATGTACATAGCAACACATTCTTTTTAATTGTTTTATTGCTTTCAGAGAGGAATGGAGGAGAGTGAGATAGAAACATCAATGATGAGAGTGTATCGGTAATTGGCTGCCTCCCACACACCCCCACACTGGGGATGGAGCCCTCAACCCCGGCACATGCCCTGACTGGGATTGAACCATGACTTCCTGGTGCGGAGGTTGATGCTCAAACACAGAGCCATGCTGGCCAGGCTAATATATTCTTGTATAGCTCTTTTAGAATATTTAAGTCCAGAAAAATGATATACATGAAATGCAGATATTAATAGCAAGCAAACAAAGGGTTTGTATTAGTGTCCAAAAGCTGACATAATAAAATACTACAACTGGGTGACTTAAAACACCAGAAATGTATTCTTTCAGTCTGGAGGTTAGAAGTTCAAAATCAAGTTATCAGCAGTTTGTTCCTTCTAGGGGCTCTGAGAAAGATTCTGTTCCATGCTTGTCATCCGGTAGTCATGGGAAATCCTTGGCTTTCCTTAGCTTATAATTGCAATTGCATCACTCCAGTCTCTCCCTCTGCCATCACCTAGCCTTCTTCCAAATCTCTCCCTCTTAGAAGAACTGTGTGTAGGGCCCACCGTAATCCAGTATGACCTCATCTTAACTTGGTTATATCTGCAAGGGCTCCATTTCCAAGTAACACCACATTGATGGCTACAGGGTTGTCTTCAACAAATCTCTTTAGGAAACACAATTTGACTTGCAACAGGATTTAAAAACTGTTTTTTGCTGAAACGTTTGAGTGTGATTTGTAGACACATAGGTCCATTACTCCTAAATACTTCAGTGTGCATGTCCTAAAACTATTCCACATGACCATAAGAATAAGGAAATTAACATGGGTACTTACTATCATCTAAGCAACAGATTCCATTAAAAATTTGCCAGTTGTCCCCCCCCCAAAAAAAAATTCTTTGTAAGAAAGCAAAAAAATAAATAAATAAATAAACCTCTTCCCTTTTCCCTTTTATTCTTCATAACCCAGGATCATTTAGTTGTTGTGTCTTTGATCTAATTCAAGCTGGAACTGTTTCCAGTTTTTCTTGTCTTTAATGACCTTCACTCTTAGCAGGATGCCCTTTGCAAAGGTTTTTGGATGTTTCCTCAAGATTCAACTAAAGCTATGCATTTTGGCAGAAATACCACAGTAGAAATGCTCTCCTGCTCTCAGTGTCTTGTATTGGGAAACATGCAGTTTGCTGGCAGTTTGTCCAATTATTGGCAATGCTATTATCACTTGGTTAAGATAGTACATGCTGGGTTTCTCCACTGCATATTTAATGAAGTATTAATAAGCCATGATATACAATTTGTGGGGAGATACTTTGAGGCTATATAAATACCCCATTTCTCATTGAACTTTTACCCATTGGTTTTAGCATCCATTGATGTTCTTTGCCTGAATCATTTATGATTTCAAAATAGTAATTTCTAATTCCATCATTTTTCCAATGTTTATTAGCTGACATTCTGCTTTAAGGAAGAGCTTTCTCTTTTCCTTTATATATTCAGTTATATAAATAAGACTTGTAATTATTTATTTTACTCGGTGAATTATAATCCATTGCTCATTATTTATTTTGTCACATTTGACTAGTGAGAGCCTCTTCATGCTAGCTCCTGTAATCGTTTGACATGTCTTCATCATTCTTAGAGCAATTATTTTTTTTCAGGCTTATTTTGTATATTCCCTGCGGTAGCCATAGAATTGTCAATTTCTTCAAGGAGCCCTATTTCATTTTAGTGGGGACTGGTATCTAGAAACCAATATTTGGTGCAAGATATGCTCTTTTTTTTTTTACTGGATTATCATTGCTTCTAGGCTTTCAGAAGACATATATACATATATGTGAATAAATGTATAGACATATATACACATACATATATATCTACTTCTATCTGTAGTCATACAGATATTACTGATCCATTGATAAATAGTATAGTAGACAGAGTTCTAAAGGTAGTTTCCCTAAGATTCTTGGTTCTCTTTTAGTCAATCAAACATTAATGTAGATACTGCTGTGAAGTAATTTTACAGATATAATTAAAGTTCTAAGTCATTTGCCTTAAAATAAGATTATTCAGGTAAATCTAGTCTATACAGGCGAGTCATTTAAAAACAGACAGTTTTCTTCAGCAGGAAGCAGAAGGGAAGTCAGTGACATGAAGCACAAGGTTTGACATGCTGCTCCTGGCTTGAAGATGGAAGGGCAATGTGTTGGAATATGTAGCTGGTCTCAAGTAGCTAAGGATGGCCCTGGCTATCAGCCAAAACGAATATAGAGACTGCAGTCCTACAACTGCAAACAACCTAGATTAAGCCAGTTCTTTCCCAGGACCTCCAGATGAAAAGCCCAGCCTGACCAACACCTAGAGTTCTGAGGATAGACCCAGACCAATCCTCCTTGGATTTCTAATATCAATGTAAGAAACATCCAAACTTGTAAATAATTTTTAAGAGATTATTTGAGCCAAACTGATGACAATTGCTGGAAAGAAATTACTCAACGGATTGGGATTAAGCTCCAGATAATGGCACTCATCCACCTAATTTTATACCTTACAATAAAAAAGAAAACATAAGTGAATTACATGAAATCTATTGGTGATCGGTGATAGTTTTGGGGGGTGGGGAACCTCTGAGATTGGGTAAAAAGTAAAATGATAGACATATACTTCTTTTGAAAAGGTGAATACAGTATAATTAACAGTAAAAAATTAACATGATAACAATAACAATGAGGGGATTTGTGGTCTCTGCTCTGATGCTGTACCTGCACTTTGAGAAATCCCAAAAAGAGGGAAAATACTTTGACGTTCCAATGGTATGCTACGTAGATGCAAAAGGGCAATAAACAGACTCAGTTAAGATTGACTTTTGTTAGGGAAAAATACTGACTTAGAACATGACTACCTATGAACTGCATTTAGTTAAAAAGTTTTAATTTTAAACCATCTTAGGTGATTACTTTAGGTCTCTGAGTTTGTAAGGCCGTTATGCAGGTCTTCCCAGAGTTTGTCAGGTTTTAGTATGTGGCCCCTTTCTGTCCACACTAATCTACAGAACTGTGAGCTAATAAATGGGTGTCATTTTAAGCCACTAAGTTTGCAATAATTTGTCACAATAGCAATAGAAAACTTATAAAAATAAACATTGACATTGATATAAATATAAAAGCACGTTTACACTAATTCTGATAAAAACAGCATATTTTTCTAATCTCCTTTTTTTTCTTTTTAAAAAAAATATATTTTATTGATTTTTAACAGAGAGGAAGGGAGAGGGAGAGTTAGAAACATCCATGAGAGAGAAACATCAATCAGCTGCCTCCTGCACAACCCCCTGTTAGGGATGTGCCTGCAACCAAGGTACATGCCCTTGACCGGAATGAAACCTGGGACCCTTGAGTCCACAGGCCGACACTCTATCTACTGAGCCAAACAGGCTAGGGCTAATTGTGGAAACCCCTTTCATGTCCCGAGAGGTTCAGGTTTCTGGTTCAGGGTTTGGATTCTGGAAAGGAAAAGAGACTATAAAAGCATTAATTTGGGAAATGTGGACCAGGAGGAAGCTTAAGAGAGGACTACTACCTGCTCTGGCTTTGCCATCCCTTTTATTAAAATTATGGGACACACCCATATCCCCTAGGCAGAAAATTCCAATAATAGCCAATCAGCGAATTTACTTAAGACTAACAGGTGGAGGGTGCTTCAACTATCAATGTCTAGTGATTAGCTCTGACCCTTCAGAGCAATTAAGGCTGACCAGCCCTCTGAATTCCCTGTCCATACCTCTCTATTAATAAAACAATGATCAGCTTCTGGCAGCTAATTTCCCTTTTTTCATATCAAAAATTAATAACTTGATTTCTTATCTCCAGAATATTTACTTATTTGCTTAACCCCCTTATATTAACCACTCTATTCAGCATGTGGATCATCTCTCTTCAGCCTGGGCCCCACTGGTTGAGTTTCCACCTGCCCAGAATCTATCATATACTAAACCCAGACCTCTTCCCCCATGGTGGCCATTATAACCAGTTATCCCTGAACTTGCAAGTCTGTCAGGTAGCCCCTTTTTGTTCACAGTTTGCCTGTTTGGTCATAAATTAATCTGAAGATTCATTGATGATCAACCTTTAGTATGTGTGGTAGGCAGTTAGATAGACATGAGCAGAGCAAGGATAATGGGCCAGGTTCAGAAGGACAAAAAGGCTGTGTGCTTAGCAAAGGACAATTGTAGGGTAAGACTTCATCCCCAGGGTGACCTTTCCTCCCTTAGCATATCCCTGGTCATGAGGTTTGAACCTCCTGATATTTCCTCCCTAGAGATAAAATCTGGGCCTCAGTTGTATTTCAGCTCCAAGCCCAGAAAAACAGCAAAACCAGACAAGCAAAGCCAAGGCTAACCTCAGGACCAGCTACTTAAATAAGGACTCCCCTGCCCTGCTACTGATGAATCAATCAGTGGAAACACAGATCATAAAAAGACACACCTGAAAAGCTGCTGAATATTCTAATGAGATCTTCCCCTGGACCTCCCCTAAATCTCCACCCTTAAAACCCTTAGGACAGAGGACCCAACTCACTCACCCTCTTGGGAGCACTCCCACACCTTTCCCTTTCCTGCATGCCCCAGGAGCCTCATTTACCTTCCTCACTTCTAAGCTCCAAGGGCCCTTTCTTTACCTCTATAACTTGTTTCCTAAGCTCATTTCTTCTATGAGTTACTTCTTCCACTTCTGTGATTTTCCAAATAAATATTCTCTTATGGTTTGAGTCTTGGCTCTGAATTCTTTCCTAGCTAAACTCAATTATGTACCAAGGTTGCTGAACCCAAGTCTGGCCTGACCCCACTGGTCTAACAGCTGGTGCGGTTCTTGCCACCCCCAAAATTTGGATAATGTGATCCCATGGTGATAGGAAGGTTCACTCCTAGGAAGTCACAGTGTTGGTCTTATCTTGTTGAAATAATAGACCATTGGGGATGGGGCAAAACTATGATCATGGACCAAATTTTCCCAAAAGTGAAAGGATAGGTAAATGGCGGTCAGGTCCAATGGGCCTTCTTTGTTAAAAATATCTGGATAATTTCTAAACTGTGAGCTATCATGTTTCAAGTTTATTTTTTACTTTATGTATCCAAGTTAATTTTTTACTTTATGCATCTAGTATAGCATTTACATAACAAAAGAGGCATAAAAACAGTGGTCCAATAACATAAATTAGAAACATAATGTGACATTTTAAATAAGGCTGAGCTTGAGGGGAGTAAACAAAGAACCCTTCACATATGTCATCATATTTTTTACCAAACTAACAATGTGTTTTCCTCCTTCATCTGTTGACATCTGTACCTTATGATAGGTTCTGCCTGATGTACGAAAGAATTTCAGTTATTTCATAATCTAAAAGTTCTGGCCAATCAGTTTCCATAGAAATAACTTTATGGGAAAGATTGAGTTCAATCTGCCAGTACATTTTATTTCAGTGTTAATACTGTTTTAAATTTTATTAGCCTCAAAGTTACTTCACCAATAACCTCAATATTAGATGTTATTCCTATAGCATTTAATGTAAATTCAGGATTATTGTGTTACAAGATAGGAGGCGGCTTGTCTCCCACAGTTGCTTGTGGAAATGGGGTTCTTGAGGTGCTGCTGGAATAAGCATTTCCAGAGGCCCCTACCGGAGGATGAGATATAGTAGAAAGCTTTATTTATGTGGAATTATACCCCTAGGTTTCCAAAGTCCTATTTCCCATAGTCCAGTCCTAAAAGAAGTGTAGCTGTGGCTTCAATAGTGGTACAATCAGAGCCAGTGTCCAGAGTTTCCTTTCCATGATGGAGCAGGATCCACTCCAGAACCAGGCTAGCTTAATTTGTGATTCCCTGCTGTAGTCCATTAGTCCATTGCATGTGGGGTCCACATGGCTATGGGCCATAGTGACAATTGTAAGGAAGCAGGAGCAAAAGAGCCCCACAAACCAAGAGTCAAGGGCAACAGAAGCAACAGAGAGAGGATTCCTTTGTTTAGAAAATTGTGTATTCCCAAATTTTTGCTTGCTTGCTGTGGCCATGCCCATTCTGGCCAACCATCTCTGTTCCCAGGTGTGATTGATAGACAAGTACCTTTCCTATGTCACCCCAACTTTACTGGACGTGTGTGTATCTTTTCTTTGTTGGATCCCTTCCCCCAGCATTTCTGCAAAGAATAACCAGGCTGGTCATTCCCTGGGTAATGCAAAGCTGCAGCTTCCTGGTGAAACTGCCCAAATGACATGCCTAAAATTTTTGGCCTCCCCTTTGCTCCTTTCCTATTATTAATAATTAGCCAATTACAACACTATCAATTACAATAGAAGTTATGACCAATCAAGAGAAATTCTTTAATCCTTCCCAACAAAAATATCCCTTTTCCATGTATCATATATTATTATGTGTTGGGGTAGATAAAATAGATCAGGTTTTGGTGAATTTAGAATTTAATAAAATGAGGGCATAACCATTTACCTCTTTGATTTTCATGACTGACAATGAGATGACTTTCCTGTGTACTGTAATTTTTAATATAATCCATTGACGTCCCAGTGGAAGTACCTGAATGTTATTAAGAATAGTTCCTATGGCAGCCAGTTAAACTATTGAGAGTTTTAGTTTAAGATTTAGCCGAGGTACCTGAGCTATTAAAATACAGTGTCACCTTGGTCGATGTGGTTCCCTTGGTTGAGCATCATCCCATGCATCAAAAGGTCACACGTCTAATTCCCAGTCAGGGCACATACTCTGGTTGTGGGTTCAATCCCCAGAAGGGATGTGCAGGAGCACCCGATAGATGTTTCTCGCTCACTTGGATATTTCTCTTTTTCTTTCTCTCTCCCTTTCTCTCTCTCTCTCTCTCTCTCTCAAAAAAAAATCAATGAAAACATTTCTTAAATTGTCTGAACAAAAGGCTCAATCATTTAAAAAATAAATAAAATAAAATACAATGTCATAAGTTTCATTTTTCATCTAAAAGTTTCCAAAGCTGAGGGGGCCAATAAGAGACCCATAGAAGTTTGGCCTGGGCTTCTGCATCCATTATAGTTGGCCATTGTTTTACAGCCATTTCAGGTTTCATTAGTATTAAGATGGATAACAGACCTTGCTGAGTTAAGGTGCAGGCATTAATGTAAGGCAGTCAGAATTAAGGGTCTAGTTAGTTTATTATCTTCTTGTTCTAAATGTAAATGCAAGCAATTTATGTATAGGAGAAAGTGTTCAAATCATTCTGAATTAAAAGGAGGTAGGGCTTGATAGATAATTTCTATTCTTTGTGCCACCATAATTTTTAGTCTGAGCTGATGAGGTCAAGCAGTAGGAAAGACAGTAGACTATGAGTTTGAATGCTACAAAAAGGATCTGTAAACCTACCAATATCATGATAATAATCTGTAACAGAGATCAAAACAAAGTTCCTAACCCTGAAGGTAGCCAGCTAAGTAAGTCAGGTAGTTGGATCATCTTTTCTTATTTCTTGTAGCCATTTAGCTTGTTGAGTGATCTTTTCTAATTGAGTCTCTTCTCCTGAGGTGTTTAAATATGTGCAACAGGTAGTGTGAGCAAAGCACAAATTCTACCTTGTTCCAACCTTCTAATCATTTAGTCTTTCTGGCCACCAGTCCCATCCTGAAACTACCTAGGACCTTCACCCTCAGGCACTCATTAACATAAACAAAGAGCTTCTAAAGAATAAGAAAAGACACACCTATATTGCTCTGGAAATTCCAAGGGTTTATGAGCTTTGTGCCAAGAACCAAGGACAAAGACCAAATATATTTCTTTTTAAAAAAATTATCTTTATTGTTCAGTTTATTAATTTTATTGTTCCCCCTTTTTTTCCACCTATAGCTCCCCTCCACCTGGTACCCATCCCACCCTCCGCCCTCACCCCCCTCCACTGTCCTCTCCCATAATTGCATGATTTTTGTCCAGTCTCTTGCTGCACTTCCCACACCCCTTTTCTCCCCAAGAATTGTCAGTCCATTCCCTCTCTATGTCCGTGATTCTGTTACATTCACTAGTTGATCCTGCTCATCAGCTTATTCACTTGCTTTTTAGATTCATTTGTTGATAGATGTGTATTTGTTGTTCATAATTTACACTTTTATCTTTTTCTTCTTCCTCTTCTTAAAGAATATCTTTCAGCATTTCATATAATATTGGTTTGGTGGTGATGAACTCCTTTAGCTTTATCTTATCTGCGAAGCACTTTATCAGACCTTCAATTCTGCATGATAGCTTTGCTGGATAGAGTAATCTTGGTTGTAGATTCTTGCTATTCATCACTTTGAATATTTCCTTCCACTCCCGTCTGGCCTGCATGGTTTCTGTTGAGAAATCCGCTGACAATCGAATGGGTGCTCCCTTATAGGTAACTAACTGTTTTTCTATTGCTGCTTTTAATATTCTCTCTTTGTCTTTTGCTCTTGGCATTTTAATTATGATGTGCTTTGGTGTGGTCCTCCTAGGGTTCTTATATATTGGGGTTCGGTGCGCTTCTTGGACTCCCTAAGTCAATTTCTTTCACCAGGTGTGGGAAGTTTTCGGTCACTATTTCTTCAAATAGGTTTTCATTGTCTTGCTCTCTCTCTTTTTCTGGCACCCCTATAATTCGGATGTTGGTATGCTTGAGGTTGTCCCAGAGGCCCCTTACACTATCTTCAATTTTTTGGATTCTTTTGGTTTCTTGCTTTTTCAACTGAGTGGATTTTTACCTCTTTATATTTCAAATCTTTAACTTGGTTCTTGGGTGCTCTAGAGTACTTTTAGGTCTTTGTATAATATTTTTTATTTCAGTCAGTGTATGCTTAATTTCTGGTTGGTCCTTTTTCACAACCTTGAGAGTCTCGTTCATATCCTTGAGGGTCTCATTCATTTCCTTGTAGGACTCGTTCATTCCCACGTTGGTCTTGATCATTTCCTTGCAGGTCTCATTCATATCCTTGAGGGTCTCGTTCATTTCCTTATTGGTCTTGCTTATTTCCTTATAGGTCTCAACCTATAAGTTGGTCAATTAGCTTTGTGTGGTAGACGTCCTACAAGGGTCAGTGACTCGGCCTCCCTAGTTACCTGAGGTGGATATGGGTTGCACAGTCTTGCTGAAGTTAAGCTCAGGTTAATCGTTGTTAGCACTTGGAGGGTTTGACCTCCAGGCCAATTGTCTGTGAAGTTCAGCTGTGCTCAGGTTGGATGGTCGGAGTCTCCGGGCCAAGCAGACAGCGTTAGCTCCACCCTATGAGCCCCCAGGGACTCTGTGCCGGGGGCAATGGCCGCCAGCACCTCTGAGAGAGAGCCGCGGCCGAGTTCCACTGGCTGCCGGGGAATTCAGACTCTCCCCAAATGAGTCTGCACACCCAAGGTCTCACCCAGGGTCGTAAAACAAAGCAGTCTGATGGTTTCCCGAATGAGAGAGCCAGTTGCGAGCGCTCTCTACGCTGTCACGGTCACGCAGTTGCGCTGTTCCCAAGTTCACGTGAAATCCACACAAGCTCACCTTCTCCACAAGCCTGCAGGCCCCTGCAGCACCTGAGCTTTGGCGTGCCCTCCCACTGTCCAGTTTTTACCCCGTATGATAGTGGGTTCCCTGGACTTCGCCCAGAGCTGGAGAATCAGTGCAGTGGGACATCTTTGTCTCCCTGTTCGAGAAAACTGGCCGGTTTTCAGCCGCTCACCCTATCCGCTGGTGCGTGCGCTCCAAACCTCTGACTCCACATGTATCTTGAACGCTGTCCTCAGCCGCTTCTCCGAGTCACAGTGTCTTATCTTCACTTTTATTTGTGGAATTTTCACTAGGCCAGCTTTCCGGTGATTCTGGAAGGTGTTTGTTCTTTCGTTAAGTTGTAATTTTAAAATTGCTGTGTATGACGGCAAGATAGGTGTTTTACCTATGCCGCCATCTTGATTCTCCCCAAATATATTTCTTATTATACTACTGCTAGCTGCAGAAAAAGGCACCAGGTGTTAGACCAGACTTTGGTTCAGCAACCTCAGTACTTGAGTTCTGGTTAAGAAAGAATTCAGATCCAAGGTTCAAAATACAAGAGAGTTTATTTAGAAATTCACAGAGGTAGAAATGACCTGTATAATAAATGGGCTCAAGAAATAATTTACAGAGGCAAAAGAAGGAGAAAGAGATGAAGGAAAACACACCTGGGGAAAGGAATTGGGGAAAGGCTCATCATGCTCCATAGAGGGAACCTCACTGGGTCCCTATAACCAAGAGTTTTTATCTGGAGGCCTCAAGGGAGAATCTATATAATAAAAGCCTAAGAGACTCAATTAGAAAAGATCCCTCAACAAGCTAAATGGCTATATTACGGTGGAACAACCAGAACAACTGGTCACTATGATGTGCACTGACCACCAGGGGCAGACGCTCAACGCAGGAGCTGACTCCTGGTGATCAGTGCACTCCCACAGTGGTAGCACCGCTCAGCCAGAAGCTGGGCTCACAGCTGGGAAGTGTAGCAAAGGTGGTGGGAGCCTCTCCCACCTTTCCAGCAGCACTAAGGAGCAATGAACAGGCAGGCAGTAAGGAACAAGGGGTCCTGGACTGCTAGAGGGATGTCCAACTGCCGGCTTAGGCCCACTGTCTGTGACTGCAAGAGGTAGAAGGCTAGTCTGATAAACCCCCCTTCAGTGTATGACTTTTGTGCATTGGGCCTCTAGTCCCAATATAAAATTAATCAGCTTTCCAGGTGTGCCCACCTTGTGTTCGTTCTACACTGATTGGTCTTGATTTTGTCCATGGCATCACTGCATCTGATTTTGCTGCTTCTATTGGCCTGGAACTAAAGCCTAAACATCATCTTCCAGGGGCTTACGCTTGAGGGAGTGGTCATGCTTACAGGGCTTACAGTTTTACCTGTTGCTATGCACCCAGGGCTTTCCACACTGGTAACTCTCTGCACCTGGCCTATCACGCCTAACTACCTACTACACTATAACGGGGAACATGTCCTTGACACATTTTTCTTCCTTTTGGGGCAGAGAGAGAAAGAGAAGGACTGGGATTTGGGAAAATCTGAAACATACATGTTAATTAAAATAGGCAGGTAATATACAAAACTTGTTTTGCTATCTAGTGAGAAAGAGCTCTCTCAACTATAAATCTGGCTGAGAAACAAGGACAAAATAATTGTATATTCACCTCAATCTTTCAATAAAGGCAGAAATAGCTTTCCATTTCAAATTTGTTTTGTTTTGTACCACATGTGGGTTAATTAGATAAAACCATGTCATGTGCCAGATTTAATCAGCCTGGAAATAATCAGAAAACTGAATTTGGCATTGTTTGTGTTGTTTTGGCTCAGATGGACAAAAGCACAAAATTTAAATTGGCTCCAGAAAATCACATGTATGTACTGGTGCCAACTTTTCTTTCATGGGATTATCTCTAGCTGGCACCTGAGCAGAAGATGCTGCTCTGGATGACCATTAGGCAAATCTACATAATGTAGATACCCATTTTCCATGACAACCCCATGAATGGCACTTATTTTACTGCCTTTCACATAGTCCAAAGCCAGCTTGCCAGCTATGGGCAGTAAGACAACTGCAACTGAAAATGCATGTTCAAGTTAAAGGTGAGAACACTTTTTTGGGGGGGGTGGGGGGGCGCTTATCCCCTAGTGACTTTTAAGTTCCTTTCTTTGTCTTTTAAATCTCCTGTAAGATTAGAAATAAAGTCCTGCCTGAAAACACTCATCAGCTGTGTTTCCTTATTGTAGGTAGTTTAGTGAAATATTAAGAAGAAGGCAGAGCTTTTCACTGTCTTCCTACTTCAAGTTCCAAGAGATGAACATTTTTTTAAATTGATTTTTTGCAGTATAATAGTAGTACATGTTTTCCTTTCCCCCTCCCCCTTATCCTCCCCCCAGCCTCCCCCACCCCCCAGCACATATCCCCAGCTTCCCCCCCTCCCCGCCCCAGTGTCTTTCATTCATTGGTTATGTTCATATGCATGCATACAAGTCCTTCAGTTGATCTCCCCCCGCATCTGCTTCCCATCCACCCAAGCCTCCCCCTGTAGCTTGACAGCAAGAGATGAACATTTTAATGAATATCCAAAAGTGAGAAATAGTCATTTTACAAACCTAATCATCTGATTGGTGATAAAATCCAAATTAGCTAGTTTTTCCTTCTCTTCCTGCTATATAAATTCTCTGGTACCTATACCTGGAGAAATAGGATTACATATTGCTCTCCTTATATCTTTTTTAAAGTAATATATTCTAGAATATTCTAGAATGTGGGATGGGTGATGATCACTATCTCCCTAGTATGGGTAAAACTACTTTTGCTCAGATTAACAGTGTCAAATTCAGTGGGCATATTTTATCTTTATCTTACTTGATTTAGCTGTATGTATCTGGCATTTTTCACTCTTCCATTTTTCTTGAAATTTCCTTGGTTTCCATGACCCCACTCTCCTGACTTCCATCTCTTTGTCTCTAGAGTGCTTTGTTTGTAAATACAGAAAATGCAATTTAAACCTAGCTTAAACATTGGATGACAGTTTCTTCAATAAGTTAAGGGCATTAAAAAATGTGGAGAAAGAAATTTTTTGTGATTAAATGAGACTAAAATGACATAAACTGCCATTTTTGTGGACTTCATTCAAATCCTTATGTGAACAAAACAGTTATTAAAGTTTTTTTTGGTAAAAATCAAGGAAATTTAGATAAGAACTGGCTATTAAGTAAAAAAAAAAAAAGTTACTATCAATACTTTTTGTAAGGTGTGTTAAAAAGAAAAGCCACAGGACCCAAATGGCTTCACTTGTCCTAAAAGGCCATGATATCAACTCTAATTGCAGTTTTTGCTTCACTTGGGGGTGGAATTTTATGCCAATTTCAGTCTGAAATTTCCTGACCCAGGAGAATTAAGTAATCTGCCTGATAAAACGCCCTGTCTTCCCCTAAGGGAAGGTGCTGTTGCCAGTAAAAATAGACTCTTTTAAATTTGTAGTCCCACCTCCTCTCTGCCTATGAAAACCTTCCATGTTGTACAAGCCCTTCTAGTTGCTAGATGTGATGCTGTCCAATTCATTACTCACTTAATAAGGACAATTAGATCTTCAAATTTACTCAGTGGAATTTTGTTTTTTAATAGGTACTACACTGGTGTAATATGCTATAAAATGTCCATATTTAGTAGGAACACATATTGAATTATTAAGAGTAAAATGACATGATATCTTGATTTGCTTTAAAATACTCATTAAAACAAAAATTGTGGCAGAATCTTGACAATTGTTGAACTGGATTTGGTGTGTGAAGGTTGATTATACTATTTTTGAAATGCTTAGAGTTTTAAATACACAATTAAAGAGAAATTTTAAAAAGGGGCATTTTTATTTCATAATTTATTGAAAATATCTTTGTGGCTTTTAATGGTGTTTGCTTTAGACCATCTCTATAACAATAGGGACACCACATATTGCTAGGGCAATCCCAGTTATATCTATTGTCCTAATATAATTATTTATAGTATTACGTTTTATTTAAATGTGACCTAGTTTGGGATAATAAATTAAACCGTCACCATGATCGCCAAAGTACTGCCAACCACAATTTGGGCTTTAGCTGTTCATGTGCAGCTGAAGGGAGATGAAGCTGTTTTCCCAGAAGCACCTAGCAAACCTTTCCGATAAACCCAATTCTCAATCAGGGCTCTCCCTGAGTATAGGCGACAAAGTCAGTCCTTGGTTCCTTGTTGGGTGAAGCCAAGAGAAATTGAGTGTGGAAAGGAAACCAATAATGGTTGCTACACCTCTTCTTGCTATTCCCTGCCACTGTCCTAGTTTAGGCCTCAACATCCCTCACTCAGAAGTAATACCAAGAAACCTTGTTTTCTTTAATTTGGACTTTAATTATTATTTGTTTTTCCTTTGACTCAAACTGGCCTTGCCCAGCACCCTGACTCACCCACCTCCCTCTCCCTTACTTAATCATTAAGCCCTTAGGACAATATACTGGTCAGATACTGGTCAGTATTAAGTAGACTTAGAAGCAAGGTTCTGCATCTATTGACTACAGAGACAGAGTTTTAAATCAAATTAAAGGTAATATCTTGGCTTCAATTGTCCTCTAGTTTCGGAGGAAAGCAGAATGACCCTTTGAGAAATCAGACAGAAAGACTGGCTGATATAAAGACTATACACAATGATCAATTACCTACTACCCTATCAATCAATCAGTAGAGATCATGACCCTACTCCTTTAGTCTCCATGACTAATGATTTTTTTCCTATATAATCCACCCCCTAGAAGCCATTGGGGAGCCAGGGCTTTGAGCATTAGCTCACCTGTGATTCCAGGCATGGTGCCATCTCCTTAATTAATTCTTTTTTTTTTTTTTTTTTGGCTACAAACTCTTGTTCATGTCTTATTGGGCTTTGATACATGCAGGTAAATGGACCCCTTCATTCTGGTCATACTGAGAACTGCAATAACCTTCTTACTGATCCTCCTTTAGTTTTGGCCCATCATTCCCATTTCACTACTAAAATGACCTTCCTAGAATGTAGTTCTGATCGTGTCACTATCACATTTGATATTTTTAAATGTCTTGTCTTTATCTATAGGATACATTCTAAATGCCTTTGCTTATTAAATAAAGCTGTTTAATATCTGGCCTTTGTCTGGTTATCTGTTTACCCTTATCCAACTGTATTGTCTTCTTTATACTTTAAACTTTAGTAAAACGGAATTACTGGTAGTCCTGTTTACATACAATGATTCTCATACCTTGTTCCTCCAAGCCTACCTCATTCTTACCAATCCCGGCAAATTTGCTTTCATCCTTCCTTGGTCAACGTGAGTATTATCTTATCTGACTCCTTTCTCGGTCTTTTCAGGCCCTTTCTCCTTTGTGCCCTCTGCACTTTGTCATACAGTAGAGTTCTCTTTTCTGACCAGACCAGGATAGTGTTGGTGGATTAATTAAAAAAACAAAAAACAAAAAACACACACACAATTAAAACTGGAATCATAATAGATACTTTAAACATTATTTTTTAAACATCACATAAACTTTAGTTTTCAATCTATTGTTTTTATCACCTACCCTAAGGAGTACTGCTAGATATTTTTCTAATAACTCCTTTGCCCCCTATGAAATTTTAATACCACAAAAAACATACACAATAGCTATTCATGGAATCTATGCATATCTGCAGGGACAAGGGCCTTTTATTTTGGTGTGTGTCCTCTGATTCATTCTGTCTCAATTTTTTTTTAGTAATAATCTAACCTCTAAATGTTTGTTTGAAATAAAGGGGAAACAAGACATTTTAAAAATAAACAGTATAGAATCACACTCAGATTTTATGATTCTTTTCCCAGGTACACCATTTGACATCTTAAAATTTTTTTTTTTTTGCTTTTATCAGGTCATTTCAAATCATTTAATTTTATTTTTATAAAACAACTCTCTACCACACTTATACTTTACTAGGTCTTACTGCAGGAATTTGTGCACCTTGAAAGGAACTGTGGGCTGTACAGCTGTGATAGGCACCGGGGTGGGTCTTGGCCCATCCTCTACACCCCCACCTGGCCCCTTCTGCCACAGCCCCTGGTCTGCTGTCTACCAGCATCCCCGCTCCCACCGCCACTGCTCCCACGTGCTGACAGCAGCAGCCCCACTCGGACCTGCTGATGGCTTGGAGTGATTCGGGCCAGTGTTATCAGTGTGTGTGAGCAGGGGCTGCTGCCCCGATTTCCCCTCAGAAGCAGGGGGAGGTAGAGAAGCCCTCAAGGGTGATCAGGGCCAGCAGCCACAGCTCACACCCACTGATGCCGCCGAGCGATTGGTGCCAGTGCCAGCGCCAGCACTGGCAGCAGGTGCAAGCAGGGCTGGTGCTGGCAGCAGGTATGAATGTTGGGAAGGACTGTGGTGTGCACCAGAGCAAACAATTTTCAGTAACCACCAGAGGCTTGTCCTGATGATAGTGACCGGTGCCTTGCCTTGGTCTGGGGCCCCATGTCACCTGCTCCACCATCCCCCTGCAGGCAATGCCCACCATGTTTTGTCCTCTGCTGCCTGCTGTCGATGCCCACCATGTTCTGTGCAAGGCCCCTGGTGTTCATCACACACCATAGTGACTGGTTGTTTGGTCTATTTGCATATTAGGGTTATATATATATAGACTAGAGGCCTGGTGCATGAAGATTTGTGCAAGAATGGACCTTCCTTCCCTGGCTTCTGGCACCGCCTTTGCCCTGGCCAGAGCCACCTTTTCGCTCTGGCCTGGAGCCACCTTTCTGCCTTCCCACGCTTCCCAGAGGCCTGGAAGAGCTGGGGTGGTGGTCTGCATCGTCACCATGGCAATGACACAAGCGTCCCACCCACCCCACTCCACCCCCCCGCTTGGCACCTGTGTATGCAAATTAACCTTCTAGCTTTGTTGTGTTATACTCACTCCTGATTGGCTGGTGGGCATCATGAAGGTGCAGTCAATTTGCATCTTACAGTTTTATTAGTGTAGATTACTATGTAATGTTTAATTGAATTGTATCATTTCAAAATAAGACAAATACACAACTGTTTGGGGAACAACAAGAAGAAAATATACATGGAAACAAATAAGTGAGAGAGGTAATATAAAGAAAATAGTAACTAACACTTTTGTAGAACTTAGTAGGTATCCAACACTATTCTAACAGCTCTACAAAAGTAAACTCACTTAATTCTCAAAGTGGAAGTGTTCTTTTCTCCAACTCTACTGATAAGGAAACAGAGGCACACAGAGGTGGATATATATATTTATTTATACATATAAATTTTTTCCCCAAAAGTCTTTTTAAACAAATGTTTACTTTTGGTTTTTTTAGTGAGATATTTCAGGATGTCTACTTTTCTTTTCAAAACTCTATTGAACCTAATGTAATCTGTCTTTGAAGTGGTATAACTAAAAACAGGCCAGTGAAAATTTAATATGGCCTCCCTTTTGGGTTTCTCAAAAAGCATTGCTCTTCTTTCTTAGGGAAGCCAGGGAGGTGAGTTTAGCTAAGTTGGGAAGAGATTCTGTGGGGAGACAGATGACTTACTTGCTCATTTTTATCCTTTCCAGATGAGGGTGAACTTAGCAAAGAACTAAAGGCTGAGAATAGTCGTTGTGGATGATTTTTCTTTAAAACTGACTATTGGAATAGGAGTAGATGCCCTAGGCGGAAGTGGAATAGGGGTCAAGTCTATAAACAGCCAGCAAACTGCTCTCAATAAGTCTGGATCTAAGCTGAGGGGCAACTCTGCTGAGCCCATCTCCCCTCCAACTTGCTCTCTTCTTCCCGGCCCAGTTCTCCTTTCTCTCCTTTTCCTGACGTCTGCTCCAAAATCTTCAGTTCTTGAGCAGGGGCATCAGCTGCCCTAAGAGGATCTTGTTCCAGTTGGTCTGGGCTGGTAGCCTGTGGCAGTGAGGGCCAAGCTGTTAGGGTACACTCCAACCAATCCATAGATGGTGACCTCCAAATGACACCCAAATGGCAAGCCAACGTTCTTCCCGGGATTGTGTCTCACAAAGTTAAAGAATAAAATCATGGACCAGAAGATGTAAACAAAACTGTGGAAATTTATTATAAGTGGATACAAACTCCCCACATGTGGAGGGGGCCCAAGAAAGAGTTGCCATTGAAGTTCACTTGTCTAGGGGTTTTATCCCCCCGGTCCTCTCTTTGTCCACCCTTGTAACTCTTGGATTGGCTTTTTCTACCTTTCTTACTTAGCAACCATTTCAAAACCCACCTCCTCTTTTCAAGGGGGGAAAAGAGCAGGGGCTCTTTTCTTTTTCCTCTTGCCTTGTCTCTTGCAACATCCTGCACCTGCAAGATAAATATTCTTGTGTTTTGGAGCTGGGCCCTGCTTCACTGTGCAGTTATGTCCACACTTTTTTCTTCTTCCACCCCTAGTTCTTAAGAATGCAAGACAAGCATTCTTTCTTTCTGCAAGACCAGCATTCCTGTGGTTTTAGTTGGCTCCAATGGTCACATCTATATTTCCTCCTTTCTTTTACCTGTTACTCTGTCTGCCCAGCCCTGTTTCTAACTCCTCTCACAAAGAATGAGAGATCTTGTTTAGGTACTTGACACTTAAGCCCTATGCCTAGAATAGTGCCTGATACCTAACAGGTGCTCAATAAATACTTACTGAATAAATGAATGAATGGATAATAAAGGGTACAACATGTACAGGTATGCAACATTTATATTACTTATAAAGTGATCACCCTGATAAGTCTAGTATCCATCTGACTCCATATATAGTGTTTACAATATTATTGACTACATTCCCTATGCTGTAGTCTACATCCTTGTGACTATTTATACTGGCAATTTGCGCTTATCAGTTTCTTCCCTCTGAAGAGTCTTCATGAGTGTTTTTTTTACCCAGTCCTGCATACCACCTTCTAAATTTCTTTTCATTTGTTTTCAGCTATAATTTCCATCTAAAAACATGTTTCCCCTCCCCTTCTCCCCCTTCACCCTCCCCCCTTCCCCCCCTCCCCCTCCTTCTCCTCCTCCTCCTCCTTCTGTTTAGATAGTGGGTGTCTGTATGGCATTATTCTTATTATTTTATTGATTTCAGAGAGACGAATGGAGGAGAGAGAGGTAGAAACATTGATCGGCTGCCTCCTGCACACCCCCTACTGGGGATCAAGCCTCCAACCCAGGCCTGTGCCCTGACTGGGAATTGAATATTGTCCTCCTTATTCATAGGCCCACCCTCAACAACTGAGCCACACCAGCTGCATGTTACCCCTTCTTTACTAATTATCTCAATGGCTAAGCCTCCAACAAACCTTTTCAGATGATCCTGGTTAAAAGAGACCACTTCCTCCCATAAAAGCCAAAAGCATTGTAGCAGTGACTCTCTTCATAAATGCATTGCTCAGTGGGACAAATTACTTCCGCATATTTTGTCCATTTTATCCTTATAATTTCACTGAGTCAGAATATTGAATAAATGTTACTCTCTTCCCACAGATAAAGAGAAATTTGAAGAGGTTAATGGGAATGCTCAAGAAACAAGCCTAGGGAAAAAAATACACTAAACTCAGAGGTCTTCCATTCTACTAGTCCAGTTCTCTTTATACTCTGTACAATGCATGTACTCATGTTCTGGCATGTATTGTTATCACTCTGTGTCAGTGTTATTTTCCCTATGAGACTGAAATTAGTATCGGCCCAAAGTTATTAGGCTTGCTAATAAAAGTAACTAAATAAATAAGTTAACAGACCCTCAAACTTTAAATTCAGGAATAGAAAAAAGAAATATTTCTCTTCTTGTAAGCTGCTTTTGCAATGAGTATAAAGGGCAAAAATTCTGCCAAGTCGGTACAGGAGTTGGAAAACAGTATACAGGCTTCATTTGTTGGTTAGTTTTTGCTCGAAAAGGCTTGACTTAAAAATTAATAATAAGGTGGGTCTTCCTATACTTAAGTCAGAACAAAACCATTTGTGGGGCGTGAGATTTCTTCTTTGCAATGTCATTTTAAAAATAGTCCTTCATATGGGGGAGAGGGTAAGCAAATTGCCTCTAATATTGCTTTCAGGCATGGGAGCATTGTGGCATTAAGCAGAAGTATGATCAGTAGTCGGGGGTAGGGAGAAGGGCCTGGTGTGGGTCAGGAACCTGCAGGCACTGCAGCTTGATGAGACCATCAGCTCTAATGATCAAACCCAGGCCTGTGGCCTGCTTGGGGAGGCCTGGTGTTGGCTTCGGACCCGTAAATCTGACACATACAAAACGTCCTCCTTGTCCCAGGGGACTCATCTCTGAGTCTGACTCTTGGCTTTAAAGGAACGCGTTGGCCAGTGCCTGGGTGAGACCCAGATTCCCCGGAGACCTATCCTCCACCACCTGCACAGAGGCCCGGGCTCGCCTAGACCCGCGGAGCGCAGCGCTCACTAGTTTGTCCCTGCGGCGCCCCGTAGGCGGCGCCCGGCGTCCCATCTCCCCGGGCGCAAAGCCATGGCTGCTTTCGGTGGCGTTGCCCCTGCCGGCGAGGGCATCCGCCACGCCGAGTACTCGCCGCCCTCGCCCAAACGGCCTGACGCGGACATCGACCGGGGCCTGGTGAGTCCTGCCGGCGCTCCCGGCCGCGGGCGGCCCTAGTCCCCCGTCTCAGAGCCACTGCGAACCTCCTTTCCTTCGAACCCCGCTCCCGGCCTTCTTTCTCCATCTCTGCCCCACCGCTCATCGGCGACCCGCCGTTTCTGGCGCCGGAACCTGGCGTGTTCAGAGGCTGTCTGTCTCTCAAGGGGCTTCCGGTCTCCTGGGGACACAGGCCGGGCCGGGCCGGGCCTTGGGAGACGGAGCCGTGCGGGCGGGAGGATGGGTCTCCGCATCCCTTAGACCCGGGCTGGCGGGGCGGGGGTGCGGTCCCGAAAGGCTCCCTGGGGCGGCAGCAGCTGGGCACCGAAATGGGAGGAAGTGTTTCTGGCACAGCGGTGAGTGGTGAGTTGAGAGCCGCGGGCCAGAGGGGGCATCGGCCGCAGCAGGTGGCTTCTTCAGGCCGAACGGCGGCGCCGGGACCAGGAGTCCTGCGAGAGAAGCATGCCGCCGGCCTCAGGGAGGTTGAGGTTTTCTGTAGCCACATTAAAAAGGTGGAAAGAAATAAGTGAGTTTAATTTTAATAGTGTGCTTCCCTTAGTGCAGGATGGCCGCAATAATGTTGTATCGTGCAGTCCACAGGAAGGTTGTTACTGACATTATACATGCCGTCTGAAACCCAGTGGGTATTTCACACAAACGGGGCACTCCCGTGTGGGCTGCCCCCTGCACTGCGAGCGCTCACGTGCGGCCAGTGGCACCTTACTGGTTCGTGCATGCCCAAAGGTAATCCGGGGCTGGAACAGCGGGAGCACCTGCGAAACCACATGAAACCGTTGGGGTATTCTGAGGCCCTGGTGCCATTTTGCTGAGTTTTAAGCAAAGAGGTGATAGGTGGGGCCATTGTCAAGTTCTGTGTGTCAGATGAATGAGTTCGATGGGGAAAGTACGGAAACATGGCTGTTTTAGCCATTTTCCTCGCCACATTCCCTGCTACTCCAGCCACGGTGATATATCTTGCCTGCTTAATCTCCAGTAAAGCCTTACGATTTGGGGGGATGAAGACAGTTCTTTCTTGTGCAGGCTTGTCTTATACATCTTAGGATTTCTCGGATCAGTAGTTCCCCATCCACCAAGTGTCTTCCCTCCTACCCAAATTATTGTGACCAAAAGGTGGACAAATTTGCAAAATGTCCCTAAAGGCCTATTATGTCTCTGTTGAGAACCATTGGTCTAAGTATTGACCAGTGATGAGGTAGAAGATAAGAGAGTTGATAACTTTGGGGAATTTGGAAGTACTGGAAGTAATGGGAAATTGACAAAGTTAAGTGTTAAGAAAGAACAAATGACCTACTTGTGGGACATATTCAATAACTTTTTAGGAACCAGTAGAAAATAGTTTGTTTTTCAAGGAGTTAAAGAAAAAATTTTCAGATCATTTTTTAAAAAGGTGCGGTGTAAAGTTTTCTAAATATGTACCTGCAGAAGTAGATGTCAAATAACTTTTTCTCAAATAAGCTTCTCTTTAGGAACTACGAATTAGTGTTTATTAGCCTGCTTAAGAGATTAAAAAGATAACAATGTTGGCAAAACTACCTGTGTAGTACCTTGAATAAAATAGTAACTTACAATCAATTGTTAATAATTAGAAGTCATGTGAAAACTTTGCTTTAGCAAAGCTAGTTCTCATAGGAAAGTAGGAAAGAGACTTTAAGATTGAAAAGAGAATGTCATCTCCCTAGCCTGTTTGGCTCAGTGGATAGAGCCAGGGACTGAAGGGTCATGGGTTTGATTCCATTGCTGCTCAATCCCCTCAACCAATCAGTGTGTCTCTCCCACATTGATGTTTCTATCTCCCCCTTCCTTCCATTCTCTCTCTAAAAAAGAAAAAAAAAAGGAAAATTATTCTCAAGTGAGGATTAACAATAACAAAAAGACTATCATCATCAATTTTTAAAGCAGTTTGAACAAAACTCAGTTTGTATGAGTGTTAGCATTTTAATTTCCAGTACCTTCCTGGATAATATAATTAGTGTTGTTAGGATTGTGTAGCAATTTTCAACCAGTGTGCTGCAAGAATTTTTAAAACATGCCGTAACTGATTACTTAGGGTTACTGCTGACCTCTTTTACCTTAGGTTGTCAGATTTAAAAAAAATGACAACAGCCAGTACAACAGTAGCCAGTGGTGTGAATGAATCAAATATACACTTTTTTTTGTCAGATTGCCAATATATATATATATTTTGGTGTGCCAAAGAATTTTAGTAATTAGCTTTTTGTGTGCCATGAAATGAAAAAAGGTTGAAAAATCCCTGGGATAGTATAATGTAGAAGAAAATTAGCCACGCGTTTCAGTATGTGCAAACCTGATACAGTGTGTATCTGGCTAAAACCTGTCAAACACATAAATTATCAAGTATTCATTACCGAAGAAAAAGAGACCACGTCTATTATTTTTCAATTCCAATTTGATTTAAAACATATTTAACATACCTGGAGTCTTCCCTTTGAAGAAATCACATGAATGATGTACTACTGTATATCTATTTTTTTTTTTGCAAAGTTTTTCTTATTCTAGTTCCCTTTTCCTAGTAGAATTAATTTTATCCAATGTATTTCCTTATAAAGTCATACAATTTTTTAATTATAGTATTTCTTGTATCAAAATTATATTTGCATAAGAGCCTGTGAAGTCTTTCAGGCAAGGACTTTTATCTGCTGAGATTGGCATTGTAGTTACTTAATTGTTTACTAAATAAACAGCTATTAAGTTTACTACTATTAGTAACAATAAAAAATTTGGATGTTTGGTTCTAACATATTGATGCATATTTTCTATAGGGTTTCTCCTTTATGCTATCCTCTAAAGGAGAACAGTAATCTGTGTCTGTCTTTTTCAATGCGTACTCTCTAGAATTTAGCACAAGGCCTAGTGTATACAAATTATTTTTGTATATTTATATGGCAAGTGTTATCGATGTCATAAATAAATGTTTGTTGAATGACTGAATAGTCTCCATTTTTCCTCTCCATCACAATTAATACTTCCCTTTTTTTAGGCAGAAGAATAATTCTTTTCCTGTTAATTTCCCTCTGGTATAACTGTTGTTTGTCTTAAACTTACGGTAAATGTTGCAGTCTCAAGATAGAAGTTTTAGCATTTTATAACACTTTCAGGCAATTTATATCTATCTAGAAAGTTATTTACTACTTATGCTGTTTTGAAAGAATAAAATGCCTTAGGGAATTTTAAACAATGTTGATGCCTCCCCCTCACTCCCCGCCCCCAGCAGTAGCAGCTTTGATGGAGTATGCTATTTTACCAGTTTTCAGAAATTCTCTGATTCATGGTAGATATTTGAGATTAGGTGACACACATATCTGACTTGGTCTACTTGTTGATTTGCTGGCATTATTTCAGTAGCACTTATTTTTCTGTTTGAAATATGTGTTGTAACTGAAATTAGATATTTTTTATAGGCAGGGACCAAGTTTTAAGGATCCTCAATCTTAGCTCCTAACATAAACCAGATACATGGTTGTCACCCAATAACATTTTTGTTGGATGATTAAATTAACAAAATGGGAGAAAAATAGGATTAGAGAAACATTTTCTAGAGTGAATAACTGATAGCCTTAAGGAATAAAAAAGAATAAGATAAATGAGACTCTATTCTTTGACATAAAGAGAGGCCTAAATATAAGTATCTAATGTTGTATGTAATTTGGTTATTTTATTGCTTAATGCCTTCAATAACACAGGCATTCATTTTAAAGTTTGTCATTTCAATTTAGTGTAATAGATTTTTTTGAACACTAAATAAATGGGAGCATTACACTAAGTGGGTGTGGAGAGCATAAGAATAAACCAGAATTTCCACCCCCAAGGACAGAGGTCAGCAAACTTATTTTGTCAAGGGCTAAAAAGTAAGAATTTTAGGCTTTGCAGGCCAAATGGCCTCTGTCACACTACTGAACTCTGCCAGTGTAGAGTGTAAGAAGCAATGACAATACATAAATGTGGCTATGCTCCAATAGCTTTATTTACAAAAATAGGGGGCCAGATTGGGCCTGTGGATCATACGTTTGCCAATCCCTGCTCTAGAAGGCAAAATGGATCAAATTTAAGCATCCTATTGAACACAAACTTTATTAGGTGCTATAATTTATTTGTTTATTTAACCTGTGTTTATAGTATCTCAGTTTATTAGGTTAGGTACTGATGCTAAGTGCTGTAGTAGACAAAAGATAAATAAAACATGGCTTTTGTCCTCTAGGGACGTGAAAAGAAAGAGAAGCCAGAAAAAGAAAAAAAGCAACACGTTTTTCCAAAATATAGATCATATCAATGAAAAAAAGTAAGGAAAATAAGTTGGAATAGACTCTTGATAGCCCTGAATGGCAGGTTAGGGACTGGATCACGTCTGTACGCAGTTGAAGTTTTGTAGGAAATAAGTAATCAGGGAAAGACTTTGGGAAGGTTAAGTCTAGAGCAGTATTTAAGAAGGGTACAGGACAGAGAAGCAGAAGCAGGCAAGACTATTAAAGAATGTGGGCAATGTTCTGGGAGTACAGTACCGAGGAAGAGATGATGGCAAGGACAGTGATGGTAGCTAAATTGTTTTGTGCCGGGTGTTACGCTAATGCTTAAAATGTGAGAACTCATTTGGTCTGTGTGATACCTCTGTGAGGTATAGATGCTGCTATAATCCCCACTTATAAATGAGTCAGTTGAGGCTTAAAACAGTGAAATAATTTGCCCAAGGCCACACAGTTGGTGCATGGATGAACCAAAAGCTACTGTGCTTTCTTACTTTTGTGCTCTTACTCAGAATATATTCTTTCTTTATTTCTCTTTCCTCTTCCATTTTTCTGAGTGTCAAAGACTAATCAGGAAAACAGAGATAATTTAAGTTATATAAAACAAATGTAATGCAGATAATTGACTTTATAGGTAATGGCGTTGTAGAGAAGCCAAGATTGTGAGGCAGTCCCGAGGTTGAGAACAGCAAGAAACCACCTGCATTCCTAGGGCTGGTGTGCTAAGGGTAAGAATTCATGTTTTCAAAACCACTCCAGTTAACTGGGGTTTGTCCACAGGGAGGTGGAGCCACAGAGACACTGCTGCTGCTAGAGCTGCTGTTCATGACGAGAGAGAAAAAGGGGGAAGCAACCTGCTCTCCCTCTTTTTACCCTCCTATTCCTCACTATTGAATTTCAGTGGTCAGACCCAACTGCAGCCAGCTGGCAGCAGAGCCTGCAGGATTCGGTCCTTTCTAACAGATCAGAGGAGGGAAGGGCAGGAAATGGATCAGTGAGTGAGACAGGTCTGGGACCAACATACTCGTTTTATTTTCAGCTATAAGGTGATTTGAATGCCACAAATGTTGAAAAGTTTGAAAGCATAGGTTTCTGAAAGCAGTGTTATAGAACACTATTATGAATGGAGTTATTCCCTTAGACCACAGAAATCTATTTAGCCTACAGGGTCAGAGAAAGAGTATTTTTCATGAAACTCCGTTTTTATTGTCTTATGCTCTTTGAATATTATTTAAATGCTATTAGGGATTAAATAAGCATTGTTAGCTCTCATGAAAATCTGGTTACCATGTATAACATTTCTTTCCTTTTTAAATTGACTTTTTTCCTTTTAAAAAAACAGTAGTTTTAGATTTACAGAAAATGAGAACACAAAGTCCTCACATACCTACACTTGGTTTCCCCTATTAACATCTTATGTTAGTTTTCTACATTTGTTACAATTAATGAACCAATATTAATGCATTATTAATCAAAGGCCATACTTTATTCAGATTCTTAGTTTTTAACTAATGTTCTTTTAATGTTCCAGGATCCATCCAGGATCCTACTTCTCTTCAGTTTTTATGTTTCTTTTGGCTCCTCTTGCTGTGATAATTTATTCAACTTGTCTTGTTTTTGATGACTTTGACAGATTTGAGGAGTACTCACAATTCTATTCAGGTGGGATATCCTCTCTACTGAAATTTGTCACTTGTTTTTCTAACAATTAGACAGATTATGGGTTTTAGGAGGAAGAACAGAGAGTAAAGTGCCATTTTTATCACATCATATGTGGAATACAAATTATAAACATGAGTTATCACTATTTATGTTGACCTTGATCCAGTCTGATAATGTATTTGTCAAGTTTCTCCATTGTAAGGTGGTCTTACGCCCCTTCCCTATTTCCAGATTATTATTTCTGAAAGGAGTTGTTTTGTGTGGTCCATATTTAAGGAGTGGGGAGTCTTGATCCCCCTTCTTAAGGGTGGAGTAGTCTATAAAATTATTTAGAATTCTTCTGCATGGAAGAATGTCTCTTCTCCCTTATTTGCTTTTTTTTTTTTTTAAATCAATCTAGATTCACAATACTTATTTTATACTTTGGTTTATAATCCAATACTACTATTTTGTTGCTTAAATGGTTCTAGCTTTGGCCATTGGGAATCTCTTAGTTGGCTTCTGTGTACCCTTGACATAGTGTGGACTTTTCTTTAGCACTTCCTTACTTTCAGCACTTACAAGGTGGTATAGCTCTCTCTGTATATTTCTTGCTCCTAGTTCTAGAATCAGTCATTTCTCTAAGAAGCCTTCTGTGTATACTATTTTATCTCATGAGAAACTTCATTCTAGCTCACAACCCTGGATCCTAATAAGCCAATTTTTATCCTCTTACCCAAGTCTTTCCTAGTTTTATCTTCTCTCTGGATAACTAATGAGGTATGAGAGTAAAAGATTTCCTTGTGATTACTGCTTTCAATCCACCAGGGAAAGTGGAATTACCCCTGCAGCTGCAGCGAAGCTCTTTTTTGGTTGATTAGTTTTGGCTTTATTTTTGTTTTTTGATATCTAATGGAGGGTGCTAAGGGATTGTGAAAGGAAGGAAAGACCCATCAATCTTTCTGTAGGCATTCCTCAGAGATATATCGGGTTCCGGTCCAGACCACTATAATAAAGCTAGTATTGCAATAAAGGGAGTCATAATCTTTTTGCTGGTGGAGAGTCTTGCCTTCAATTTGTAAAAAACATAATACCCGTGAAGTGCAATAAAGTGAAACTCAGTAAAATGAGGTATGCTTGTATTCATACTTTCAAGTTTGTTATGGAATCTCATTATGGGTCAGTGAGCAGAAGCACCTATCTTCAGGTCTAAGGTAAAATATGACTGTGTATTCTTCTAAATGATTAAATGTGATATTCCAGACAATAATTTTCATTTTCTTTTGGAATACCTAGAATTTAACAACCGCCACCACCACAACTGAAAAAAATAGTTTGTATAGCAGATATATAGAACTGAAGGGAAGATAATTAAAAACCATTACAGAATGGTAGTACAAGTAGCATTTCCCCATCCCAGGTATTGCCTAGTTATAGTGATGGTAGTTTTATTCGCCAAGAACTTTACTACTTTGTAGAACTTAGAACATTTCTAAATATATTACACTAGAGGCCTGGTGCAAGGGATTTGTGCACTGGTCGGGGGCATGGCCTGCGGGAATCAGCCCACTGTGGCAGTACCATTCATCCTAGTCAGCAGAGTGGCCCTCCTTTGAGGGAGGGCACTGACCTCCAGAGGGCAGCTCCTGTGTTGAGCGTCTGTCCTCTGATGTTCATGCCTGTCATGGCGACTGGTCGATTAGTTGTTCTGGTAGTTTCACCTTTTGGTTACTGGGCTTTTATTATATAGTACTAGAGGGTCAGTGCACAAAATTTGTGCACAGGGGTATGTGTTCCCCAGCCCAGCCTGCACCCTCTCCAGTCTGGGACCTCTTGAGGGATGTCCCACTGCCCATTTAGGCCTCATCCTAGGGAATTTGGACATCCCTCTCACAATCCAGGACTATTGGCTCCCAACTGCTTGCCTGCCTTCCTGATTGCCCCTAACTGCTTCTGCCTGCCAGCCTGATTGATTGCCACTAACCACTCCCCTGTCAGCCTGACTGATGCCTAACTGCTCCTGCCTGCCTGATTTCCCCTAACTGCTCTCCCCTGCAGGCCTGGGTCCCCACCCCAACTGCCCTTTCCTGCAGGCCTGGTCACCCCCAACTTCCCTCCTCTGCTGGCCTGGTCACCCCTAACTGCCCTCCCCTGCAGGCTTGATCGCCCCAACTGCCCTCCCTTGCAGACCTGGTCCCCTCCAACTGCCCTCCCCTGCTGGCCATCTTGTGGTGGCTATATTGTGTTCACATGAGGGCAGCCATCTTTGACCACATGGGGGCAGCCATCTTGTGTGTTGGAGTGACAGTCAATTTGCATATTACTCTTATATTAGGATGATTTTTGTAAAGTATTTTAAGTGAAAGTTTTAATAAGTGCCATGAATTGATACCCTAATGTGTATATTCTGTTTAACTATTTTGAGGTAATCCATTTCAGCCTTTCTTTCCATTCTAGAAAACTTGTGGTATTCTTCCATTTTAGAAACAGTTGGAATGTCATGCAGTTTAGAATTCATTCTTATTTTTAATTGTCAACAGATAAATTTCTAACACTAAATTTATTATCTGTATTTTATTAGTGTTATAAGATTTTTTGACTATGAGATTTTGTAAAGGGGATCATTTATTCCCTTGCAGTAAAAATTCACTTTTAGTCAGTACAGGTAGTTTTCTGTATTTGTTTGCTTTAAAACAATTTCCCAATCTTTTTAGATATAATGTCTTTTCTAAAGTGAAAATTTTCATAACTGTCTCCTGTCCCCAAATATCAGTTGTATTTTCTATTTTTATTCACTGACTATATAAAATAAGATAAAAATTAATGATATGTATGAATATTTTGAGTTCATGATGTGCAAGCAAACAGTTAAAGAGGAAGTGAACCAACATTGAATGAATGTCTGCTAGGAACCAGGCACTGTGTTATTTTTCCATTTCTCATTATAGCCCTGTGAATTTAGATGTTAGTTTTCACCATTTTCATATAAGAAAACTGAGAATCATAGAGGTTAATCAACTATCTCAAGGTTATACAGCTACTAAGTGGCAGGATTGGATATGAAACTAATTTTGACTCCAAAAGTTCTTAATCATATTGCTGCTCCATCATTTAGATATCAGAAATTGAGGAACTGCAACTTAAAGAAATGGTTTATAGTCTTAGTATTTGTGATAATTTTCAGAGTCTTCAGATGTTTCAAAGTATGTTTAAGAATTCTTAAACTTATAAGCACAGTTCATTTTACTTTACCCTAACTCAAAAAGGAAGCAAAGAATACTGTGTAATGAAATTTAAGCTGTAAGCGTTATTATTCTAAGAAATTGCTGCCTTAAAATAAAGTAAGCTTTTGTCAGAGGGTAAAAGCAGTTTTCAGAAAATTGGGTGATTTCCTAAGAAGAATTAGCAAAGCTACAAAGTGTTGCAGGTAAGGTGTACATCAGATGTAGGCCAAGAGAGTTTAAGGGGTACTTGGCTAAGGACTTCACAGTCAGTATGATAAAATTCTGTAGAAATACATGATAGACAGGAGGCTAGCTAGAGACGCAGCCAGATCAGGTACAAGGATAAAAAGGGTGATACCAAAGATCAGTGCATTTGTTTTCATTGAAGAGTGCCAGGAGAAATTTGTTTTTAAAGTTTCTCTTAAAATAGACAGTCAGAAGTTTTTATGACTTGAGAACTTAAAAATTATTAGGCTGCTTTGACCAGGCAGGATCTTCCCAAGATTTTTCTAATAACTTTTATTTTTCTCCTTAATTTTTTTTTGTTATTGTTAATCCTTACCTGAAGTTTTTTATTTTTTCATTGACTTATAGAAAAAATGAAAGGGATTGTGGGAGGAGGGAGAGGGGAGGAAGAAGGGATGGAGGGAGGGAGGGAGAGAGAGAGAGAGAGAAAGAGAGAGAGAGAGAGATTGAGAGAGAGACATCAATTGGTTACCTTCTCCATATGCCTCAACTGAGACCTGGAACCAAACCTGCAAGCCATGTACCAGCCCTTGGCTAGGAATTTAACCTGAGACCCTTTGGTTCAGGGACTGATGCTCTAACCACTGAGAACACAGGCTAGGGCTGCTTCTGATTTTAAAAGAAACAATCTATATATATAAAAGGCTAATATGCAAAGTGTCCCCTCGGGAATTAGACTGGGAGACTGGGAATTCAATCACTCACTATGATGTGTGCTGACCACCAGGAAGCAGCACGGAACATGGCGGGCGACCATTGGAGGTGGCAGGGCACTGAGGGAGCGAGGCAAGGAGGAGGTGGAGAACTGCAAGGTGGGTGGCAGCATGTGGGTGGCGAGGGAAGGAGGAGGTGGGGAACCTGATTGGCCCTGTTCGCCGACCCTACCCATGCACGAATTTCCTTTACTAGGCCTCTAGTCCTATATAATAAAAGCCTAATATGCAAATTGTCCCCTTGGGTGGTGGTTTGACTGGGAGTTTGGGCGATTGGGAGTCCGACTGCTCACTATGATATGCACTGACCACCAAGGGGTGGCGTGGAACATGGTGGGTGTCAGCGATGCAGCACTGGCAGTGGGTGGCAGTAGAGGCCCTACTGGCCCCGATGGGCCCCAAGGAGAGCAGGACCGTGGTGGGATGGTGGAGCAGGTGAGCGGGCAGCTCTAGACCAAGGCAGGTAGTGAATGGGGACCCGAACACCCCACTGATCACTCTGCAGATGAGCGGGGGCAGGGCCATTGCCCAGCTCCCAAGCACTGAGGGAGAAAGGGCAAATAGCAATATTAAAATGTTTTTTTCTAATTATTTCCCTTTCAGTGTGCATGAATCCGTGGCCACTAGTTGTTTAATAATATCACATGGTAATTATAATAGCTACAATTTATTAAATATTTACCACATGTAAAATACTAGCTGATTTGTATGGCTGTCCTCATTTGTGAAAATTCATACTAACTTGAGGAAGTAGACATAATTATTACCCTCATTTTGCAGGAAAGGAAACAGTAGTATAGAAAGGTTAACTAACTTGACTAAGGTGAGGGACTTGACAAGTAGATAGCCATATTTCAAGCCATATTTCTTTAATATGTAATCCAAAGACATTCTCATGATAAAAGGTAGGTACTAAGAATATATAATTACTGTTAACATTTTGGTTTATAGCATTTTGGTTGTTTTTATGTGTATATGTGGTATATTTTGTTATAATTTGGTTGTTTTTATGTGTATATGTGGTATATTTTGTTACAATTTGCTTTTATTCTATATTTAGCATATTGTCTGTAAATTTTCCTCAATGTATTATGTAATTGTTGATGCATATTTCAGATATGTCCTAATTTATTTACTTATTCACCTACTTTTGTGTATTCTAATTGTTTCCAGTGTTTATGTTATAAATAATGCAGTGATGATACTCTCATATATAAGTTTATACACTTCTCTGATTATTTTCTTAGGATAATTTTTAAGATTACAGTTATATCAGGAGGTTACTAAATAAATGCAAAACTACTGTTAAAAGATTATTCTTAAGAAATCACTGTGTAAAGCAAGGATTTAAGTTTGGAGAATTTTAAAATTATATTAGAGATTGGAGAAGTGCTCATTTGTCATGAACCTAAGAGTTTTGTTTCTTATGTTTGGCTTTTGGTATTGCTTTGCTTTGTTTCTGTTTTGCTCTCCTATTTACTCTAATATTGGTGTAGAAATGAATGCTTATCTATAGTTTAAAATAAATTAAGTGACTTTGAAGTGGAACAAATACAAATTAGTTAGCTTTGCCTTTCCTTTTTACTTAATTTAAGGTTTTCATGGAAATTGGTGTTTCTAAAGATGTTCAGATGTTTTTGTTTTTGGCAATGGGTTAATAATGGTAAGGGCTAGGTAAATTAGTGGACTGATTCAGTTTAGATATGAAAATCTGAGAAAGTCATGTTAGCTTGTCTTGAAAATTTTAGAGAATGATAATTGTAAAAATTCTCTTTCTTAAGTCATTTTCCCATTTCTAATACTTGAGTATAAATTCCCTTTCCCTCCTTTTGATCTGTATATGCATCACCTCTCACAAATTCTGATCTTCTGGCAATCTTTCTTGTTTTCTGTCTTTTCTCTCTTCCACTTGTTGTTTACATTCAAAGAGCTTTTCTGAAAATTGAATCAAATAATAAGGCAGCATAAAACACTGAGTTCAGCAGAAAGTGATTTGCTTGTGATTGACCCTTAAAAATTGAATTTCTATAAGATAAAGAAAGCATGTTTTTTGAGACAACCTGCTCATTCTTCTTTTCCACTTAGGTCAGACTTTTTTTTTAAACTTTTTAAAAATAGTGCTGCGCTTGGGTTTTTATTTATCATCTCATAGTGGTATGCTTTTAGAAAAAGAAGTCCAAAAGAGAGCTTATGACATCCTTTCTGCCTCCAGTCCTCTCAGTCTTTCCTTTCAACAAAAGGCAACTCTATTAAGGCAGTAGCCTTGGCATCCTTTTTCTCCCTTAGCTTTAATTGACAATGAAACATTGTATATATTTAAGGTATACAACATGATTTTATATATATTCACATTGTAAAATGATTACCATAGTAAGCTAATTAACACATTAATCACCACACTGTTACCGTGTGTGTGTGTGTGTGTGTGTGTGTGTGTGTGTGTGTTTGCGCGCGTGCGCGTATGTGTTTGGGTGTAACGAGATCACTTAAGATCTACTTTCTTAGCACATTTCATAAATAAAACTTATAAAGTTTGACTAACATCGGCCTATTTCTCCTACCTCCAGCTCTTGGAAACCACCATTCTACTCTCTGCTTCACTGAGTTTCACTGTATTTTACATTTTTTAAATCCATTCATCTGTTAATGAATACCAATTTCTCTTTTTCTTTCATACCTCATATCTAATCTCTCAACAAATCTTGTTGGTCACAGTATATCCAGAATCTGATAATTTTTCCCCTTCTCCATCACTAATCACTTTGGTCCAAACTACCATTATATCTTTCTTGGATTATTTTAATAGTATTCTAACTTGCCTCCATGCCTCTGCCTTTGACATGTTTAATCTCAATATGACAACTAGGGATCATTTTAGAATTCTAAATAAGATTATCTTAACCCTCTGCTCGAAACAGTCTCATTTCACTCTGAAAAAAAAAGGTGATCTTTATTTTGACCCCCAAGGCCTGTCATAGTCTAATCCCCATGTTACCTTTCTGACTTCATTTCCTATTCTTTATTTGCCCGTCTCACATTCTGCTCTGTGCACACGAACCTCCTGGCTGTGCCCAACTACACCAGACATACCCTGCCTTAGAACCTTCAGCCATGTTTCCTTTACCCACAGTGATTTTTCCTTAGACATTCCTTCTTCCTTTTCTTTTTTTCTAAAGGCACCTTTTCAGTAAAGGTTTCCTTGCTCACTCTGTGAATTTGCCATTCTCTCCATACTTCATTTACGTGCTTGCTTTTTCTATGTAGCCCACTGTCTATTGCAGTGATGGGCAACGTTTTGAGCTTGGTGTATCAAAATTCGCCAAAAAAAAAAAAAAATGAGCATAACTCAGGTGGTGTGTTACTTTGAGGAAAAAAAGCCATAATTTCATGATATTTATAGTTTAAATAACCAAAAAGTATAATTGTAACATATAACTGTATTTAATAAACCAAAAACTAATTATTTTACTTACCTGCTTAGTTACTTCTTTGTTTATCTATCAGTCGGTTTCTTTTGTTGGTCTTGATATTATTTAACTTGTGTGGGGTGCCATGAACTAAGATAAGTGAGGGAGAGGGGGAATTCTTTAACTAACCTGCCTATTAGTGACTTTTTTGTTGCTGAATTTCATTGGCTAAACCTTCAATTGAACCTTCACTTCTAGCCCAAGCAAGCACTACTAACTTCATCTGTCAATCTGTTTCTTTTGTTGGTTTTGATATTATTTAACACTGAGAATAAGGTCTCACAAAAGTACATGGAGGGAAAAATTGTGAGTGAAGCCATTGCTATATTTTTCAGGATGCTAAAAGTGTCTGGTAATCGGTTCCAGGCACTCCAAATTTCCTGTTCGTAGTGGCACTCCTCTTGATTCTCCAAGCGGCACCTTTCCAGATTCTCAGGCTTTGACCTCAAATTGACAAACACCTGAGCCCAGATGCTGTCTTGAAGTTCTGCAAGTTGCATCTCCAAATCAATTTGAATCCTTTGGAAACCATTTAATTCCAAACTACTATAGAATACTACATCACGATACTTAATTATTTTTATGGTCTGTTCTAGGCTTCTAAATTGATTAAATCTATCACTGAACTGGTCAAGTAATGAGTCTAAAACATGCTGGTACTTTATATGTAAGGGTACCATTTCATTTTGTACAGCTGCACTGGCCTTCTCAAAATACTTTGTTACTCGAGGAAAATACTTATAAATTTTATTTTCTACATCTTGCTTGAAAATTTTAAGTTTACTTTCAAAAGCTTTAATGTATCCAAACATAACATCAATACTTTTGCCAAAACCTTGTAACTGTAAGTTCAGTTCATTAATATGAACAGAGAGATCTGTAAAAATACCAGGGTGCTGACCCACTTATCACCATTGAGCTGAGAAAAGTTTCCCAGATCCTTATCCTCAAGAAATACCTTAATTTCCTCAAAGCACGCCACAAAGCGCTAAAGAACTTTGCTTTGGCTCAGCCATCTTACATTATTGTACATCAGCAGTACACTGTAGATGGAATCAACCTCCAGTAAAAGTGCAGAAAATTCTCGCTTGTGAAAGGGGGGCGAGCACCTATTAAGTATTTTTGCAACAATTGACATTAAGTCATTTAAGTTGGTGAATCCTGCCTTGTCATATAAAACCTCCTGATGGATAATACAATGAATAGGCACAATTGGATGTCCAATAGCTTCTGTAAACAATTTGACAAGTCCGACTTTTTTCCCCACCATGTTTGGTGCCTCATAAGTTGTCACTGACACAACTTTAGAGATATCAATGCTTAGGTCATGGAATTTTTATACAACCACCTTACATATTTTGCTTCCTGTACTTGTTGGCATGGATACTAACTTTATCAGCTCTTCTCTCATTATGAGACTATCAAGAATATTGACCAATAATGGCCAACTGAGCATGTGATGTGACATCAGTAGTTTCATCAAGAGAGATTGAAAAATATTTACAATTACTTATGTCTCTCTTTAATTGATGTTGTATGTTTGTGTTCAGTCTCATTATTTGGTCTTTTATGATATTTCTACTGAGTGGTAACTCATATATTCTCTTAATAATTGCATCTTTATTCTGCATATTGTGAAATAGAACTGGTGCACATCTTAGGAGAGTTTCTTTAATAAATTCTCCCTCACTGAGTGCTTTTCCATGCTGAGCTATGGAGTGAGCAATGCTCAAAGATGCAGATATTAAATTTGTAGAGCCTTTTATAAATTTAAGGATGGAATTAGATTGGCTCTTATAAAGGTGTAGCTGCCTGGAAATGTATTCCTTCCTTTCATCCTCACTTTTTTTCAAGAGCTGAGAATTACTAGTTTCAAAATGTCTATTTATATTTCACATTCTGCTTACTAGCGTTTCAGTACATAGAACACAAAATGATCTGCCATTTTTTCCTATAATGCCGTACATCTCTGTCCATGTCTCTTGAAAGGGTCAGCTATTGCTACTACCACTTCCTTTACTTAACCTTGGTTTTTATATTTTTTGGGTTCACCATCAGGGGGGCAGTGACAGAAGATAGAATTATAGATAGCCTGTTAGCCCTGCAGGCAATTAGGGGTTAACTAGCCTAGCTGACCACAAAATGACACATGTAACTGTCATTTAGGAAAGGGCAGGGTTAATAAGCAGAAATAGGGGTCAATAAGGATGCACAACATTAATAGTGGTGAAATGGAGTTTGCACTATGCTGCAAAATGGCGTTCCTTATATAAATTAAGATGGCTGCCGCTATTTCTAATGGGGTGAAATGGCACCCATAGCACAGGCCCTCGCCTCTCCCTGCCACCCCCTCACTTATCTCAGTAATGATGGTCAATTAGAAATCCACGACACCCCAGAACAGTATATTGGATGATGGTTGCTGTGGTTATGTGGTTGCTGGTAATGGGGATCACAGGGCCCCCAGAGATGCGTCCCCCCGTGGCATTCAGCTGCTCCCTGCTCCGCGGCTGGAAGTGAGGTCAAAGATCCCCTAACAGCCTAACCGGAAGTCCAAGAACTGGATACTCTGTGCTGGAGTTCTGTTGTTTTGGCTACAGACCTCCGGCACAGAGTGCCTACACTACACTACAGCAAATGTTGCATCCGAGGATGAAACGTCCTTCTAGGCCTGGGGCCCCATGCTTCTCTGTATGTGACCACATGCAGCCACATGTCATCGAAAATGGCTACGTGTGTCAGTGCCAACACGTGTCATAGGTTCGCCATCACGACTCTATTGGATATTTTCCTTACTTACGTATTATTTGTATTTGGTCTCATGTTAAAATGTAGCTTCACAATCATAGGGATATCCCCAGGACTTTGAATTGTGATTGGCAATTCTAATAAACACTTACGGAGTGTTTTTTGAAATCAGTCAGCAAATCAGAGATACAAGATGGCCTCCAGACGGCTACCTGAAAAAATTACCTAACTCTTTTATTGGGAATTTCTTTGGTTTTGTTAATGTGTGTTTAGCAAGTCAGCTATTCCTTTATGCTTTCATACTGTGGATTATCTTTCTTTATTTTTATAATAAAATTTACCTGACACAAGGCCCTAAACATCATTTTCTTTGTCTTCCATGAGACTTTTGGATATATTTTGAGGCATGATTGCATGTCAATCTCTTAATCAAGCTTAACTATTATTATTCATTATATTTTCTCATTTCAAAACATCATTCCTGGCACTAATAGACACCAGTCAGTAGACAGAGTGATGTGGATGGTAGGGAAGGTTTTTTAAGACAATTTTTATTCCATTACACAAACTTTAAAAAATACACTATGTGCCAGGTACTTTGGTAGATTTTGGAACTCCAAAGAGGTAAACATAGTTCCTACCTCCAGAAGCTCACACTTTAAAGGGATTTGAAATAGGTAAACCATCTATACTAATCATAGAGGAATATGCAAATTGGTCAGTACACCCTTATGCAATGACCCAACAGCAGGCTGCATGGGGCAACCAGGTTGGCAGGGAGGCAGTGAGAGGCGACCAGGCCAGCAGAGGGAGGCAGTGAGAGGTGACCATGCCAGCAATGGGGGGCAGTTGAGGGCATTGAGGGGCCACCAGGCCAGCAGAGGAGGTAGTGAGGGGTGACCAGGCCACAATGGGGGACAATTGGGGGTGATCAAGCCAGCAGGGAGGGCATTGAGGGGTGCCAAGGCCAGTGAGGGGACTGTTAGGGGTGACCAGGCTGGCAGGGGGGGCAGTGAGGGGTGACCAGTCCAGCAGCGGGGGGCAGTTCATGGCAACCAAGTCAGCAGGGGGGGCAGTGAGGGGCGGTCAAGCTGGCAGGCAGAGGTGGTTATGGGTGCTCTGTTTAGGACTTTGGTTAGGGTTAGGGTTAGTGCTAGGAATAAGGTGAGGTTTAGATTAGGGTTAGGGCTACAGTTAGGGTTAGGACTAGGGAGAGGTTTACAGTTAGGATTAGTGTTAGGGCTAGGGTTAGGTTTAGGGTTAGGGTTAGCATTAGGTTTAGGGATAGTGCTAGGGCTAGGTTTAGGTTTAGGATTCGGGTTAGGGCTGGGGATAGGTTTACGTCTAGGTTTAGGAATAGGGTTCGTAATCAGGCCAGCAGGTGGGACAGTTATGGGCAATCAGATGAGCAGTTAGGAGCCAGTGGTCCCAGATTGTGAGTCAGACATCCCCTGAAGGGTTCTCAGATTGGAGAGGGTGCAGGCTGGGCTTAGGGGGGATTCCCGCGCCCCCCCCCCCCCCGCACGAATTTTGTGCACCAGTCCATTAGTCCTATATAATAAAACCTTAATACGCAAATCAATAGATTGCCGAACGACCAATTGCTATGACACACACTGACCATCAGCGGGGAGACACTGAATGCAGGAGCTGGCCTCTGGTGGTCAGTGTGCTCCGACGGGGAGTGCTGCTCATCCAGAAGCTGGGCTCACAGATGGCAATGGCAGTGGCAGTGGCAGGAGCCTCTCCCACCGCCACAGCAGTGCTAAGGACCCCTTGGGGTATGTCCTGCAGGGAGCGGGCCTAAGCTGGAAGTCGGACATTCCCTGAGGGGTCCTGGACTGCAAGAGGGTGCAGGCTGGGGTGAGGAACCCATCCCCTCCAGTGCATGAATGTCATGCACCAGGCCTGTAATCCTATCTAATAAAAGAGTAATATGCAGATTGACCATACCTCTGATCAGGCCATGCCCACAGCCACACTCACCAGCCAATCAGGAGCAAATTATGCAAATAAACCCCAAACAAGATGGCTGCCACCACTGAGAGCAGGAGGGAGGCTTGGGTTTCCCCAGCATCAGAGGAAGATAAGCTTTCCGCCTGCCATTGCCAGCCTAGGCCTCCACTCAGTGCTACAAAATTTCAATTATAAAGGATACATAATCCAAACAGAAATGGCAGCAGCCACAGAGCTAGAGAGTGCAGAGGCTAGGGTTGCCAGGGCGATTGAGGAAGCCAAACTTCTGCAGCCCTAAACTAGGTCTCCACTCTAGGGTACAAAGTTTCCAACAGAAATGGCTGTTGCCACGGAGCGAGCAGAAGGCTTGGCTCCACTCCAGGCTACCAAGTTTCAATTGTAGACATAGATTAATCCCAGATACCAGGGCCTCTGCTTGGATCACTAGGGAGTGTGGCCAGCCTGCAAACCACAACAGGCCCCTGGCCCAGGCTGCCCCACACCCCAAGGCAACCCCCACCCTGATCCAGGACACCCTTCAGGGCAAACCAGCCAGTCCCCACTCATGCACCAGGCCTTTATCCTATCTAATAAAAGAGTAATACGCAGATTGACCATCACTCCAACACACAAGAGGGCTGCCCCCATGTGGTCAAAGATCCTGCCCCCATGTGGACACAAGATGGCCACCACAAGATGGCCAGCAGGGGAGGACAGTGGGAGGTTCCAGGCCTGCAAGGAAGGGCAGTTGTGGGCCATCAGGCCAGTAGGGGAGGGCAGTTGGGAGGGACCAGGCCTGCAAGGGAGGGCAGTTGGGGGCGATCAAGCCTGCAGAGGGGAGCAGTTAGGGGTGACCAGGCTGGCAAACAGGCTGGCATGGAAGCAGTTAGACATCAATTAACCTGGCAGGATAGTGGTTAGGGGTAATCAGGCTGGCAGGCCGAAGGGGTTAAGGGCAATCAGGGAGGCAGGCAGGTGAGCAGTTTGGAGTTAGCAGTCCTGGATTGTGAGAAGGATGTCTGACTGTCTGTTTAAGCCCGATCCTATCTAGGATCGGGCCTAAACGGGCAGTCAGACATCCCTCAAGGGGTCCCAGATTGGAGAGGGTGCAGGCTGGACTGAGGGACACTCCCTGCCCGCCCTGTGCATGAATTTCGTGCACCCAGCCTCTAGTGTATATAATAAAAGGCTAATACGCAAATTGACTGAACAGCAGAATGATCTATTGCAATGATGTGCACTGACCATCAGTGGCAGACGCTTAGCGCAGGAGCTACCCTGGGAGTCAATGTGCTGCTTTGCCAGAAGCCGGGCTCAAGGCTGGCAAGGGAAGTAGAGGTGGCAGGAGCCTCTCCCACCTCTGTGGCAGTGTTAAGAATGTATGACAACCATCAGGGGGACATCCCCAAAGGGCTTCTGGACTGTGAGAGGGTGCAGGCCAGACTGAAGCCCCCCGCCTCCCTGCAAACCCCCCCCCCCATGGCCTCTAGTATATATGCATTTAATTAGATCTTCTACAGGCTTAGAAAATGTTAGTTATTTTTTAAAAAATGTATTTTTATTGATTTCAGAGAGGAAGGACAGGAAGAGAGAGATAGAAACATTAATGATAAGAGAAAATCATTGATCCATTGCCTCCTGCATACGCCCTCCCGCAACCCGCATATGTGCCCTGACTGGGAATTGAGCCGGGACCTTGTGGTTCACACCAGCAGGGCAGTTAGTTATTTTTCTAACCCATATATATCTGACTCTTTAAAGAAAATCTTTTAAAATTAAAACTTTCCCAAGGCATTCTTATAATTTTTTTTTTAAAGAAAAGAACAAAGAAAACCACCTTGTATGGCATCTACACTTACCATTCACTATCTCCTACATTTGTGTAACATGTATGGCAGTTTTAGCTTAGGCCAGTGTACGGGTATATACACACCTTTCTTTTTAAATCACACTGCCTGATTTTGTTTTCAGCACACATTCTAATTTTTCCAAGTCAAAGAAATCACAGCATTTCTCTACTTTCTATAAATGCACAGATGTACCATGCTATCAGTCAAGTTGCTTGAGCAATTTTAGACATTTAACCTGGTTATTGCCTATTTGGTAGAAAATGACTGTACTTGTGGTACTAACACTATGCCTGATTCACCATTTTGCTTTGAAATTGCCTTTTCAATGTCATTGTGTCATCCATTACTGGCAATTTAGATTTAAAGCATCATTGTTAAAAAAAATATTCAAATAAAAATTGAAGCACATCTTTGTTCTTGCCACTGAGTCAAATACTATGTTGCATATGTAAAAGAAACAAAATTGATTCTGGTAACCTGAGGATACAATACTGAAGTTTAAGTAAAATTTGAAATAGCATAGTGATAAAGCATATGTGAAATTATTTCAACAGAAGTAAAATACAGATGTTGATGGAATTCTCTATTAACATAGCTATGCTAAATGAACCATGGGGTATTTAAAAACTCCACTGTGTGTTAAATATTATTTTACTTTTAAAAATTCAAATAAAGGTTAGGTCAGAGTTCTGTGTGAACTACTTGCTCAGGTATCAGATTGACTGTACTGTACTACCTATTTCCTAAATTTGCAATTAGTTTCTTTTCTGTTTGTGTCATTCACAAATGTGGAAGGTTGGGGAAACTTGTGTTAGAACTCTGTAAATTTGTGTCTGAAAACAAAAACAACAACAACAAACCCAATGATCTTTTAGTGAATGAAAAAATGTTAGGTAGTAGATACGTGTATTTTTCTTTCTGGGAAAAAAATGATATTTCTATTTTGGACCAGTTAACATTAAAGGTTTAAGTTAATTGAATACACCTAACAGCCTTGTATTTTATAGAAAACTTTATGAGGACCTTTATTCTTATTTCAGAGGAAAAAAATCTAGTTGTGTAGAACACATTATATATTTTTTTAAATTTCGAGTTGGGCTCAGCTTCCCAGTAATATATGTTTGTTTCAACTGTTTATACTAAAAAATATAAACTGATTTAATATCAAGTTGATTAAAATACAGTTAAAGAGGTAGAACAGATACAACACCTTTCAACAAGGAATTTTAGTTCCAATAAAGAAATGAGACTTTGATTAGCTGTACTATGCTTTGACTTCTCAGTATGGATCAGTAAGATTTTGTTTGCATAGTTTTTAGTCATTTATTGAGCATCCTCTTTTGCTCTAGTGATCCACCTAATTTGGGTTTCTTTTTGTTGTTTTTAAAGGTGTATTTACCTTTCAATAAAGTTGGTCTTTATAAATAGAGATCAGTTCTTGGAATCAAAATTATTTTTCTTGTATTATTGAATGAATAAAAAATGTACATATAAACAGCAGGTCCTTGCTCTAGGAGCTTAAAGGTGAATGAGATATGAAATACCCCCCTGGACCTCAGCGAGCTTGCTATTTTATTTATTTATTTATTTATTTATTTATTTATTTATTTATTTAAGAGGTTCTTATGTTGGGGTTTGTGGACTGAAGGGCTTATGTATATGTATGCATGTATGTGTATATATGTGTGTGTGTACATGTATATATGTATGTGTATACACATACATATATACATGTACACACACACACATCTGGTTTACTGTGGTGTCCATAGATTTCATCATATTTTAAAAAGACTCTTGATAGCTACACAGCCTAAAGGAGGCAGAACACCTAACTGTAATTTAGTGCAATAAATACTATAATAAAGGTCTTTGGGATGTTAGCATAAACATTGGAGGCCCACTATGTTCTCCACAGGACCCTTTGCCTTGTTCCATGTTACTACATCTCTTGTATACAGTGTAATGATTAGTATATAGTGTGATGTTTGTATCAGTGAGGGTCCTGATAGTAATAGATGGATAGCTTTTTTTGTAGACAGTTTAATGAGGAGACTATGCAGAGATGTGGGCATGGTTAGGTAATAAAAAAGGGACTTGGAACTGTAGAAAAATGTTAACCACCCAGGCAAAGGGACAAGGAAGGGGATGGGAATTGTATTCTAGAACTCAAGAGTTGTTGGCATTGAAGAGGCGCCACAAAATAGGAGCTGTGTCCAAAGAGGAAACAAAGTTGGGAATAATTTGTACTATTATTTCTAACTCCTTCCACTTTTTGCTTTTCTGCTGATGCTTCCTGTTGAGAAAGGCAATGTCAAGTGCACAGGCTTTTGTACTCAAGCTTCCAACACTTCCTTACTAAAAGATAAGGAGCCACTCTGACTTTGCTCAGTTTAGCACCTACCTGGGACTATTAGTCCCTGTTTCAGGCTCTTTAAGTGGTCTTTGTTCTACTTAAGGTATAGTGTCCTCAGACATGCCTCCAGCTTTCAGTATTTTAGAATCCATGGGTGGGATGGAGTGAGGTGGAGGGGAGGGTGATTGGGTCCTTCTTGCTACAGCATTAGAGCATGCTCCTAGGCTTGTTTCCTTTTGACCACTACCAGGGCACCCACTAGCTATAAGGGACCCACGCTCACACTTGGTGCTGACCTTGGTCTGTTTCTTCTCTGTGAGTAGAGCATTGTTCTGTCCACTACTTGACTGTGTTGTGTTTTTCTTGGATACTTTGACACTGAGATATAATGGGCGGAAGTATTTGGAGTCCTGTTGGTGGGATTGGTAAACTAAGTGTACCATTCTATTCCACATGTAGTCCGTAGAGATAAGGGAGACAGATGTGCAAAATAAAGCAAAGAAGGTGGAAAATGCATTTGTAGGGACAAATGGAGAATAATCAACAGTATTAAATACTTACTTGTTCATTTAAACTGAATCTTTATTGTTAAACACAGTTTAGCTTTATATATTTATGGATTAAAATGAAAAATGAGTAAATGCCTCATAGCTTAATGTTTATGATAGAAGTATCTTAAAATAAAAATCCCTTTGGAATTGTAGAGGCAACTGTTTGTTTCATATATTTTGAATAGTTGACATAGTAAAAATGATGCAATAATTATTAATCTATAAAACTGTGAAATTAGGCCCACCTGGTGGGGTTCAGTGGTTGAACGTCGACCTATAAAGCCAGAGGTCGCAGTTTGATTCCAGGTCAGGGCACATGCCCAGACTGTGGGTTTGGGGCTTGATCCCCAGTGGGGGGAGTAGTTCTCTCATCTTTGATGCTTCTATCTTTCCTCCTCTGAAATCAATAAAAACATATTTAAAATGTGAAATTAGGTTAACTCAACTTTTTAAGGTTTTATATTTTTGAAATAATGCATTTTTCGTAATGTGAAAATTTGTATTATTTAATCTAGAGAAGAACAGTACATTTTCTCCAGGCTATCTCAAAAACCACTTCTATGAATTTCCTCAGACAAATACTTCTGTTATGCCACTTATATTGAACTAGAGGCCTGGTGCACGGATTCCTGCACTGGTGGGGGGCAAGGCCTGTGGGGGATCTATCCACTGTGGGAGCACCACTCATCCTGGTCAGCAAGCAGTGCCCCCACTGTGGGTGTGCACTGACCACCATGGGGCAGCTTTTGCATTGAGCATCTGCCCCCTGGTGGTCAGCGCACATAAAAGCAACTGGTCAACCAGTGGTTCTGCTCGTTCCACCATTCGGTCGCTGGGCTTTTATATATACTCAATGGCCAGATTATAATGATCGCTGAACGCATAATAATCTGGCCACTCAGTGTGTGTATATATCCTATCTGATAAAAGAGTAATATGCAAATTGATTATACCTCCACTACACTCACCAGCCATGCCCACCAGCCAGTCAGGACAGAGTATGCAAATTAACTCAACCAAGATGGCTGCGGCCACGGAGAGAGCAGGAGGCTTAGGTTTCCCCGGCAATGGAGGAAGCCAGCTTTCTGCCTGCCCTGGACTATCTTGGCTTCTGCTTAAGGCTACAAAGTTTCAATTATAAAAGATAAATAAATCCGAACAAAAATGGCAGCAGCCATGGAGTTGGAGAGAGCAGGATGTTTGAGTTGCCCCTAGCAATGGAGGAAGCCAAGTTTCCACAGCCCTGGCTTGCCTTGGCCTCCACTCAAGGCTACAAAGTTTCAATTATAGAAGATAAGTAAATTGCAAATACCAGGGCCTCTGCTTGGGTCGCCAGGGAGTGTGGCCAGCCTGCTAACCACCACAGGCCCCTCACCCAGGCTGCCCCATGCCCCAAGGGAACCCCCACTCTGATCCTGGAAACCCTTCAGGGCAAACCAGCCACCTCCACCCGTGCAACAGGCCTCTATCTAATCCTTCTATCTAATAAAAATAATATGCAAATTGACCATCACTCCAAAACACAATATGGCTGCCCCCATGTGGTAAAAGACGACTAACCCTATGTGGACATAAGATAGCCGCCACAAGATAGCCAGCAGGGGAGGGCAGTTAGGGGTGACCAAGGCGGCAGAGGAGGAAAGTTGAGGGCAATCGGGCCTGCAGGGAAGGGCAGTTGTGGGGGGACCCAGGCCTGCAGGAGAGAGCAGTTGGGGGGAATCAGGCTTGCAGGGGAGGGCAGTTAGGGGTGACCAGGCCTTCAGGGGAGGGCAGTTAGGGGCAAATAGTTTGGCAGGGGAGTGGATAGGGGGTGATCAGGCTGGCAGTCAGAAGCAGTTAGGGGCAATCAGGACAGCAGGCAGGGGAGTAGTTTGGAGCCAGCAGTCCTGGATTGTGAGAGGGATGTCCAACTGCCCGTTTAGGCCTGTTCCTACCTGGATCGGGCCTAAATGGGCAGTTGGACATCCCCTGAGGGGTCCCAATTGGAGAGGGTGCAGGCTTGGCAGAGGGATACATTCCCCCATGTATGAATTTCATGTACTGGGCGTTTAGTGCACACGCACACATGAGCATGAGCATGTGTGTTTGTGTGTATGTATGTAGGTGTGTGTGTGTATACATATACACATATATACGTACATATACATAAATATACATATACATATATACACATATATATCCTATCTCATAAAAGAGTAATATGCAAATTGACCATACCTTCACCACACCCACCAGCCACGCCCATCAGCCAATCAGGAGCGAGGGTGGGGCCTAGGCGGCCTGGGTCGTGTGGGAGTGGGGCTGAGGCAGCTGGGTTCGGGGGGCAGGGCCAAGGTGGCCAGGGCTGGGGGGGGCAGGGCTGAGGCGGCCCTGGCTGTGGTGGGCAGGGCTGAGGTGACCCGGACCATGGGGGGCGTGGCCGAGAAATCCCGGCCTGCGGGAGGTCGGGGCCGAGGCGGCCATGGCCAGGGAGGGCAGGGCCGAGGTGGCCAGGGCCAGGGGGAGGCAGGGCTGAGGTGGCTTGGGCCACGGGGCCAAGGTGGCATGGGCCTCAGGGGGTGGTGCCGAGGCAGCTGCTCTGAGGTGGCCAGGGCTGCAGGGGGGGCATGGCTGAGGCGGCCATGGCTGGGTGAGGCAGGGCTGAGGTGGCCTGGGCCACGGGGGCAGGGCCGAAGCGGCTGGGGGTGGGGTGCGGGGCCAAGGCGGCCAGGGCTGCAGAGGTGTTGGGCCGAGGTGGCCTGGGCCGGGGAGGTGTTGGGCCGAGGTGGCCAGGACCGTGGGGGGCGGGGCCAAGGCAGCCAGGGCTGGGGGGCGGGGCCAAGGCGGCCATTGCCATGGGGGTGGGGTCAAGCAGCCAGGGCTATGGGGGAGCAGGGCAGAGGGAGCCAGGGTTGTGGGGGTTGAGGCAGCCAGTGTGCGCTGGCCAGGGAGAAGGACTGGGCTGGGGGGTCGGGGCTGAGGCCCGTGCTATCTGGGCTCGAACTGGCTGGGGCGAAGGCGCAGGCCGGGGCGGGGGCAGGGGAATGTGGCTGGGATGGAGCCAGCTATCGGCCCCATGGCAGGGTGCTGGCTGGGTGCCCAAGGCCTAAAGCCTCTGGAGGCTTTAGGTCTTGGGCAGGCTGGGATGAGTGGTTAGTAGTACATCCCCTGAGGGATCCCAATATGTGTGAGGGGGCAGGTTGGGCTGAGGGATTACCCACCCCCAGTGCACGAATTTTATGCACTGGGCCCTTAGTATATGTGTATGTATATATATTAGAGGCCCAGTGTATGAATTCATGCATGGGTGGGGTTCGCCCAGCCCAGCCAGAGGGAGGAGACATTGGCAGTTGGCCGGCCTTCCTGCTGGTCTAACTCTTGGTCGAGAGGACAATTTGCATATTAGCCTTTTAGTATATAGGATATACACTGAGTGTATTTTGCTTTCAGAGATCACAATAATCTGGCCACTCAGTGTATATAGATAACAGCTAGTTGTTTTTACCATGTGCCAAGTTTACATACATTAATATATTTTTATTGATTTCATACATTAATATATTTTTATCATTTATATACATTAATATATTTTTATTGATTTCAGAAAGGAAAGGAAAGAGAGAAAACATCAGTGATGAGAGAGAATCATTGATTTGCTGCCTCCTGATTAATCTAACTTTCAAAAGATTTTTGTTGGCCCTGACTTATCTTTCACATCACTCCTCAGACAAAAACATTTTTATGGTACAACTCCTTAATTCTCCTTAATTCTATATCCATACTAAGAGAGGCTTGGAAATATATGTCTTGACTAAAAATGGAATGATTGATCCCATAAAAGAAAAGGAGAATGGATATGAGTGGGGCAACTATTGATCTGTGATACATAAGCCTTTTTCTGTTTGGCACACCTATTTTTCTAAAGTGATTAGTATGGTGTGAGAAGTAAATCCCTAAGATCCAGCAGAATTATTATTATTATTATTATTGTTATTATTATTATTACATTGATTGTTTTCAGAACAAGAAGAAGGGAGAGAGAAAGAGAAATATTGATTTGGTGTTTCACTTATTTATGCATTCATTGATTGTTTGGCATATTGGGATGATGCTGAAACCAACTGTATGATGGAGGACTAAGACTGAAAAGCATATAATAATATGGGATATATACCAATTTAAAATAGATTTTTATCAGAATGAGCTCATATCTTTAGATTCTGAATTCTTGACTCTTTTTAAATAATTTTTACATCCTTCTAGAAAGGTAGAAATAGACTAGCTTTTAACTTATTTACATTTTAAATGGTTTTTGGAAATTAGACATATTTACTAAACATGCATGTAATGTTTTACTAAATTTTTACATATGGTAAATGTCATTGTGTATTGCAAGTATAATGGAGGAAGAAAATGTGCCTTTTATCTTTATAGAAGATAAATATATTAAACCCACTGTTAAGAATAGTCTGTAGAAAACATTTTAGCAATAGGTAATATAAAAGCTCTAGGTTAACATGAATTCAAATTTATGCAAATTAAATTAAAATCTAGAATTATTGTAGTTCACTGAAAACTAACTGATATAGTGCACAGCAGATATAATCCCCAAAACTACAGATTTTTTAAGTTCTATTGACAGATAAACTTGAAGAAAATGTAGAATTTAACATAATTACTTATATTACTAGAGGCCTGGTGCACCAAATTCATGTAGGGGTGGAGTGTGTCCCTCAGCACCACCTGCACCCTCTCTTAATCTGGGACATCCCTCTCACAATCCAGGACTGCTGGCTCCCAACCGCTTGCCTGACTGCCTGCCTGATTGTCCCTAGCCACTTATGCCCGCTAGCCTAATCACCCCCTAACCACTCCCTTGCCAGTCTGATCAATGCCTAACTGCTCCCCTGCTGGCCCAATTGCCCCTAACTGCCCTCCCCTGCCAGCCTGGTCACCCCTAACTGCCCTCCTCTGCAGGCCTGGTCACTCCTACTGCCCTCCCCTGCAGGCCTAGTCACCCCTACCCTCCCCTTCTGGCCTGGGCCCTCCTAACTGCCCTCCCCTGCTGGCCTGGTCACCCGTAATTGCCCTCCCCATCTGGCCTGGTCCCTACCAACTGTCCTCCCCTGCTGGCCATCTTGTGGTGTCCATCTTGGTCCACATGGGGGTGGCCATCTTGTGTGTTGCAGTGATGGTCAATTTGCATATTAAACCTTTAATTAGATAGGATTAAATATGATTTACTTTTAAAAGCCAGTGTGTAATACTGTAAGTGATTATTATTTTTTCCTCCATAGGCAAGAAGCTTGATAGTTGTAGGACTGGGTGTTGCAACTTTTGCATTTGCAGGTAAGATAAATAAAGCTTACCTATGAATAAATGTTATAAAAGAAATTTTTCCAAATCACTCCTTAATAAGCAGACTCTTTGTATTCTAAGGTTTTAGGTTTTAAGACATACATTCCCATTCTGTTCACCACATATAATTATTGAACATTTGTCAGTGTAGCAAAATCTAGATAGGCTTTGTAGTGAAGAAAAGCGATGATACAAAAGTTAGGAAACTAGCCCCAATAATAGTGGATATTCCTGGTAATTTTTAGTCTGAGATATTGTGTACTATAAATAAAACATCTTTAATATGAAACAGTATAATTGGCATGGGGTTTCTTTATTCTTCCGTATTTATTTCTTCTTGGAGGTAGGATTAAACTTTTCCTGAGCTGTCAGTTCTTTGTGGTGACTGTAGTTGTTCCCTATAGTGTATTTATTACTTCAAGTATTGGTGTATTGTCTTTGATAAACTGCCAAAATCACTTTTTTTTTTTTTAAGAAAGAACACTTATAAAGAGTTAAAGCAAAATTGCTATCTCTTCAATTTATGGTGTAGAGTCATCAACTTATAGTTTTAAATTGCATAGCTATTCCCTAATTAGTATCTATCTTAGAGCATTTTTTTTGTTGATAAAGATTCACAATATTTTCTTTTAGAATTTGTGTCTAAGTTCCATGGATTTGCTCTTGTTAATTGGATGATCTTTTTGGGTGAATTTACTTTCCATTGTGGATATTTGGGGTTTAGTGAGATCTAATAGAAAACTGAGCAAGAAAAAAAAAGATTTTTTTTGTGTTTTGTGCACTACTTAATTTTGTACAAGTCTTGTTTAAAGCACTTTAACAATAAGACCTTTAAAATCAAGAAATCGGTGATTCAGATTCTCTTGGTTTTTAAGCCATCAAGATCTTGAGTCTCATTGTATAACTTACTGAGTTTTCCTGAGAAGAATATCATACCTAAATAGAATTCTGATAAACTTGCCACATTACCATAAAACAATTTTAGCAATAATTATTATAGGAGAATGGGCATAGTTGTTTCAAATTCAATGTAAGATTTTTATTTGAAATTAGATAAAGATATACTTTTGCTAGGGCCTTTCTAAAATCAGAACTGGTATTTATATTCTGTACCACTCTGTTGCCAAATTCCTATTACTAAATAGAATTATCCTATCCAATAAAAGAGTAATATGCAAATTGACTGTACTTCCAATCAAGCCATGCCCCCAGCCACACCCACCATCCAATCAGGAGCAAATTATGCAAATAAACCCCAACCAAGATGGCTGCCGCCACTGAGAGCAGGGGAGAGGCTTGGGTTTCCCTGGCAATGGAGGAAGCCAAGCTTTCCGCCTGCCCTTGCCAGACTAGGCCTCCACTCAATGCTACAGTTTCAATTATAGAAGATATATAATCCCAACAGAAATGGCGGCAGTTGGAGCTAGAGAGAACAGAGGCTAGGATTGTTGGGGCGATGGAGAAAGCCAAACTTCTGCAGCCCTAGCTTAGGCCTCCACTTTAGGCTACAAAGTTTCAAACAGAAATGGCTGTTGCCACAGTGCGAGCAGAAGGCTAGGCTCTGCTCCAGGCTACAAAGTTTCAATTGTAGAACAAAATTAATCCCAGATTCCAGGGTCTCTGCTGGGCTCCCTGTGGGGCGTGGTTGGCCTACAAACCACTACAGGCCCCTCGCCCAGGCCATCCCACACCCCAAGCGAACCCTCACCCTGATCCAGGGCAAACCAGCCAGTTCCCACCCATGCACCAGGCCTCTATCCTATCTAATAAAAGAGTAATTTGCAGATTGACTATCACTCCAACACAAGAGGGCTGCCTCCATGTGGACACAAGATGGTCACCACAAGATGGCCAGCAGGGGAGGGCCATTGAGAGGGTTCCAGGCCTGCAAGGGAGGACAGTTGTGGGCGACCAGGCCAGCAGAGTAGGGCAATTAGGAGTGACCAGGCCAGCAGAGGAGGGAAGTTGGGGGCAAACAGGCTGGCAGGGGAGCAGTTAGACACCAATTAGGTGGCAGGTTAGTGGTTAGGGGTGATCAGGCTGGCAGGCAGAAGTGGTTAGGGGCAATCAGCGAGGCAGGCAGGTGAGCAGTTTGGAGCCAGCAGTCTTGGATTGTGAGAAGGATGTCTGACTGCCTGTTTAGGATCGGGCCTAAACAGGCAGTCAGACATCCCTCGAGGGGTCCCAGATTAAAGAGGGTGCAGGCTTAGTTGAGGGACATCCCCTGCCCCCACCCCATGTATGAATTTCGTGCACTGGGCCTCTAGTCTTATATAATAAAAGAACCATGCAAATTTGACTGTCCTTTCGCTTCTGATTGGCTATGCTACCAGCCAATCAGGACTGGGGGTGGGGCCAAGTGGCGTGAGCGCTGGGCCCAGGGGTGGAGATGAAATGGCAATGGTGCCAAGCGCCCAGCCCCCAGGCACTGTGAGGGGAAGTGACGGCAGCAGCAGTAGCGGTGGTGAAGGCCACAGGGAGCGCCCGGCCCCTGGGGGCTGTGAGCGGAAGTGTCGGTGAGCACTCAGCCCTCAGGGCAGAGTGGTCGCAGGCAGTTGGGGCTTAGCTGAGCAGGGTGATGGCTTGGGCAGGCTGGGGGTGAGCCATCAATTTGACATCCCCTGAGGGCTCCCAGTATGTGAGAGGAGGCATGTTGAGTTGAGGGACCACCCACCCCCAGTGCATGAATTTTGTGCATCGGGTCCCTAGTATATAATAAAATGTTAATATGCAAATTGTCCCCTCGACTGGATGTCTTGATGAGAAGTTTAACCAGGGGGCGAGGCCAGCTGGCCAACCACTTGTGGACCTTCCCCACAGCTGGCCCTGTCCCCAGTCGGTCTCCCCACCCCAATTGGGGGTGTGGTAGGTACTCCATGCAGAAGCTGCTCCCTGGTGGTCATTGTGTTCCCACAGTGGGAGCGCCAGGATGATTGGCTGCTCCTGCAGTGGGAGCAGCTGCTAGGCCCATGGTGAGGCTGAATCTCTGCACCTATCAGACACCTGAGACAATCCAGACTCTGGCCTGACCCCACCATTTGATGCGAGCCCTCTAAGGTGTGTTGTGGAAAGAGCGTGGGAGCTGGCATAGGCAGATGGCAAGAGAGGAAGTGACTGTGGACCCCTGGGGAGGCTGTCCTGATGGCCGAGGATCCTGAATCAAGGCTGCCCTCTGTCTAAGGATTCAATAATTTTTATTGTTAAGATACCTAAGAAAGAAAAGCACAAAAATAGAATAAATGTTTAGAAGAGTAGTCATCTTCAATGAGAAATTGCTAATAAATATCCTTAGCAAATATTTCTTATATATTGCTTTTGTAGTTTAGAGCTAACTCCATTAAAATAACTTCTGTATTTTATAGATTCTGAACAGTATTTGCTTTCTTTGTATTCTAAAGTGATTATCACTGTATAAAGCAGCACAAATAATTATTGCAGATTCATTAGTATCTTCATGTTAAAAGACTTCATCTACAGTTTTTGTGACCTATAACATTGCATAAGAAACGTATAACATTGACATTTTTATTCTATAATGAACTAGAACTGGATAAATTTAATAGCCATGATAATGATGTTCAATAAATTTGAAACTTGAAAATATATTGAAATAAGCAATATAAAACAAATTATCAATAAATAGTATGGTAAGCACTTTGTGGGTATTGACTTTGATTATAGAAAATATATTTACTTCTATTCCTCTTGCTATTTAGGTCGCTGTGTATTTCAGATCTGGAAACCTCTGGAACAAGTAATCACAGAAACTGCAAAGAAGATTTCAACTCCTGTAAGTTAAAGACAGCTTTCATTAGAAAGCTCATTTTGATTTTTAAGTATCACATTTGACAGTAATTCAAAAAAATTTCTTGAATTTTCCAATTTTGTGGAAGATTTACTTCTTTTATTAGATCCTCAGAGAGTTTGTCTCATTTATTGATTTAGATTCTTTTAAGCTTCTTGGTCACATTTTAATGTCCAAACTTTTTTATGGTTTTGACATATAATTATTTTTTGCTATTACATTCTTTGAGTATTATTACATCAATTTTGAGGTAATTTATTTTCCTTGTTTAATTAATATTCATTTGTTCTCTTAGTGATTGTTTATTGTAAACCAGTCCCTGTGCCATGAGCTGGGTATGGCTTGTGAACAAAATATACAAGGTCTCTGCTCTGGTGTGACCCACACAAGTGTTTATTTCATTCTGAAATGAAACTGGTCCCCTTGTGCCACCACAACTGGACATCTCGAACATAAAATTATAAGATTTCAAACTTAAAATCTGTAGGGATTTTACATTTATCTACTAGCATCATAGCTGCTCTGCTGAACTAAAGATAGGTAACTCTGTAGGGTGGTAAAGTATGTTTTGTGACCACTGGAGACTATGGAAAGAGAATTCTTTGAAGCATTACAGTATAACCATTGACTTCTGGGAAATAGAAGACATCTGGGATTGATCAGCTGGGCTTGTAGCAGTTTGAGAAAGAATATCTTGTATTAGCAAAAGCGTTATGAGTTTGTATGGCTTAGTCGTAAACAACAGCCTTACTTTCAAAGTATAACATACTGACAAATAATTAAACTCAGGTCAAAAAGAACTATAAGAGATTTTACAGATCTATAAATGCATGTCTCTGATTAGAGGGAGCATGTATTTATTTTCAGTTTTCCTATTTGTATTTTATTCCAGTAAACTATTAATAAGTAGTTAGCATTTATTTAATAAATATTCATTAAGCGCCTGCTGTAAACCAAGCTTTATTGTGTAGAAGTGACATAGTAATGAAACAGACAAAGACACTGCCATCTAGGAGCTTACATTTTTAGTGGAGACAAGTGATGAATACATAAGATATATGGTATGTAGAAGTGTTGAATGAGGGTAAGAGGTTAAAGAAAAACAACAGAGAGGAATTTATATTTGTAGGTGGGGGAAGGCCTCTGAGAAGATGAGGGAGCAGGACCTGTGAACATCTTAAAGTGTTTTTTAGGCAATGAAAACACTGCAAAGGTCCTGAGGTGGATGTGAGTTTAGCAGCAAGAGTAACTCCAATTGATTATGTGAAGAGAATAGTGGTAGTTTGGGCCCAGATTACTTAGGGCCTAATAGATTGGGATAACAACTGCAAATTTTCCGTTAAGGTATAACGGAAAGCCTATGAAAGTTTTTGAGCATGGGCAATATGATTTTTTATTTAAATCATTACTTTGCCTGTTGCTTAGAATATAGACTAGATAAAGTGGTCACCATCCGGTGGTCGGTGGCCCACTGGTGAGGTCCAAAAGATTGGCAACTGCTGGGCTAGAATGAATCAGAGTACATTGAAACTAATTACAAGGCCTTGAGACAGTTCTGATAATAAATTACAGTGACTTGAAATAGAATAAGAATGAAAATAATTACATAGTTCCAAAATTTTTTCTTTTTCTTTTTTCTCCATTTAAAAAAAAATATTTTTATTTTAGAGAGGAAGGGAGAGGGAGAGAGGTGGAAACATCATTGATGAGAGAGAATCATTGATCCACTGCATCCTGCATTCCCCCTACTGGTTGAGCCCACAACCCTGGCCTGTGCCATTGACCTGAATCAAACCCAGACATCCTCTGCCTGTATGCTGATGCTCTATTCAGTAAGCCAAATCAGCTAGGTCTCCCTATTTAAAAAAAAAAAAAAAAGTGAATGAATGAATGACAGTTTCTTTAAAAAAAAAAATTCACATTTATTTACACCAAAATTGAATGTTTTATCACGATTGATTCACATTTAAAATCACTATTGCCTGATGTTCCATTTCTTTTTTTTATTTATTTTTATTTTCTTTATTGATTAAGGTATTACATATCCTTTCTTATACCCCCTTTGTCTTATCCCCCTTTGCCTGCCTCGCCTCCTCCCCCACCCTGCTCATGCTCTCAGCCAACCTGGGTGTCTGTATCCATTGGTCAAGCTTACTAGTACCAGTATATGCATCCATACAAGTCCTTTGGTTGAACTTTCCTCCTTACCCAACCCTCCCCTACCTTCCCTCTGAGGTTTGATGGTCTGATCCATGCCTTTCTGTCTCTGGATCTGTTTTTGTTAATCAGTTTAGGTTGTTCATTATAGTCTACAAATGCATGAAATCATGTGATATTTATCTTTCTCTGACTGGCTTATTTCGCTTAGCATAATGCTCTTCAATTCTGTCCATGCTGTTGTAAATGGTAAGAATTCCTTCTTTTTTATAGCAACATAGTATTCCAATGTGTAGATGTGCCACAGTTGTTTTATCCGCTAATCTGTTGATGGGCATTTAGGCTGTTTCCAAATCTTAGCTATGGTAAATTGTGCCGCTATGAACATAGGGGTGCGTATATACTTTCTGATTGGTGATTCTAGTTTCTTGGGATATGTTCCTAGAAGTGGGATCACTGAGTCAAATGGGAGTTCCAGTTTTAGTTTTTAAAGGAAACTCCATACTGTTCTCCACAGTGGCTACACCAGTCTGCATTCCCACCAGCAGTGCAAGAGGGTTTCTGCATGCTCACCAGCACTTGTCATTTGTTGATTTGTTGATGATAGCCATTCTGACAGGTATGAGATGATAGCGCATTGTCGTTTGGATTTGTATCTCTCGGATGATTAGTGGCTTTGAGCATGTTTTCATATGTCTCTTCGCCTTCCTTACGTCCTCTTTTGAAAAGTATCTATTTAGGTCCGTTGCCCATTTTTTGATTGGATTGTTTATCTTCCTTTTGTTAAGTTGCATGAGTTCCCTGTAAATGTTGGAGATTAAACCCTTATTGGTGATAACATTGGCAAATATGTTCTCCCCTGCAGTGGGTTTTCTTGTTGTTTTGTTAATGGTTTCTTTTGCTGTACAGAAGCTTTTTATTTTGATATAGTCCATTTGTTTATTTTCTCTTTAGTTTCCATTGCTCTAGGAGTTCTAAAAGTGAAGATAATTGCTCCAGCATATGTCTGAGATTTTGCTGCCTGTGGATTCCCCTAATATTTTTATGGTTGCCTCTCTTAACGTTTAAATCCTTTATCCATTTTGAGTTTATTTTTGTGTATGGTGTAAGTTGGTGGTCTAGTTTCATTTTTTTTTTTTTTGGCATGTATCTGTCCAATTTTTTCAGCACCATTTATTAAAGAGACTGTCTTGACTCCACTGTATGTTCGTTCTTGCCTTCTTTGTCAAATATTAGTTGAGCATAGTGGTTTACGTCGATTTCTGGGTTCTCTATTCTATTCCATTGGTCTGTATGTCTGTTTTTTTGGCAGTACCAGGCAGTTTTGAGAACAGTGGCTTTGTAGTACAGCTTGGTATCTGGTATTACAATTCCACCTACAGCCGAAACTGGTTTGGCTCAGTGGATAGAGCATTGGCCTGTGGACTGAAAGGTCCTGGGTTCGATTCTGGTCAAGGGCATGTACCTTGGTTGCGGGCACATCCCCAGTAGGGGGTGTGCAGGAGGCAGCTGACTGATGTTTCTCTCTCATCGAAATTTCTGACTTTCTATCCCTCTCCCTTCCTCTCTGTAAAAAATCAATAAAAATATATTTTTTAAAAAGATCCCACCTGCTTTGTCTTCTGTCTCAGGATTACTGCGGCTATTTGGGGTCTGTTTTTATTCCATATGAATTTTTGGAGAGTTCGTTCTAGGTCTGAGAAATATGCCATTGTTATTTTAATGGGGAGTGCATTGACTCTGTAGGTTACTTTGCATAGTATGGACATTTTAATGATGTTGATTCTAGCAATCCATGAACATGGTATGTTCTTTCATCTGTTTATGTCTTCCTCTGTCTCATTTTCCAGGGTCCTGTAGTTTTCCGAGTACAGGGCTTTTACCTCCTTAGTTAAGTTTATTCCTAGGTATCCTTTTTTTTTTTCATACATTTTATTGATTTTTTTTTTACAGAGAGGAAGGGAGAGGGCTAGAAAGTCAGAAACATCGATGAGAGAGGACATCGATCAGCTGCCTCTTGCACGCCCCCTACTGGGGATGTGCCCGCATCCAAGGTACATGCCCTTGTGGGAATCGAACCTGGGACCCTTCAGTTCGCAGTCTGACGCTCTATCCACTGAGCCAAACTGGTCTCAGCAGTGGGATTGTTTTTCTAATCTCCCTTTCTGTAAGTTCACTGTTGATGTATAAAAATGCCATAGATTTCTTGGTGTTAATTTTGTATCCTGCTACATTGCCAAATTCATTTATTAAGTCCATTAGTTTTTTGATGGAGTCTTTTGGGTTTTTTATGTACAATATTATGTCATCTGCAAATAAGGACAGCTTTACTTCTTCTTTTCCAATTTGGATGCCTTTTATTTCTTCTTCTTGTCTAATTGCAATGGCTAATACTTCCAGTACTATGTTAAACAGGAGTAGTGAGAGTGGGCATCCCTGTCTTGTTCCTGTTCTTAGGGGAAATGGTTTTAGTTTTTGCCCATTGAGTATGATGTTGGCTGTAGGTTTGTCATATAATGTTTTTATAGTGTTGAGGTCTGATCCCACTATTCCCATTTTGCTGAGTGTTTTTTTTTTTTTTATCAAGAAAGGGTGTTGGGTTTTGTCAAATGTTTTTTCTGCATCTATTGATATGATTGTTATTTTTTTCTTCCTATTTGTTTATGTGATGTATCATGCTTATTGATTTATGGATATTATACCATCCTTGTATCCCCGGGATAAATTCTACTTGGTCGTGGCATATGATCTTTCTGATGTAATGCTGGATCGATTTGCTAAAATTTGGTTGAGGATTTTGGCATCTATGTTCAGGAGGGTTATTGGCCTGTAATTCTCATTCATTGTGTTGTCTTTATCTGGTTTTGGTATTAGGGTAATGCTGGTTTCATAGAATGATCTTGGAAGTGTTCTTTCTTCCTGCATCTTTTGGAATAGTCTGAGGACAGGTTTTAGTTCTTTCAATGTTTGGTAAAACTCCCCTGTGAAGCTGTCTGGCCCTGGGCTTTTGTTTGCTTTAAGCTTTTTGATGACTGATTCAATTTCCTCATGAGTTATCAGCCTATTGAGATTTTTAGATTCTTCTTGATTGAGTTTTGGAAGGTTGTATTTTTCTAGTAACATGTCCATTTTCTCTAGGTTGTCTAGTTTGTTGGAATAGAGTTGTTCATAGTATTTTTAAATGATCTTTTGTATTTCTGTGGGGTCTGCTGTTATTTTGTCTCTTTCATTTCTGATTTTGTTTGAGTCCTCTCTCTCTGCTTCTTGGTGAGCCTGGCTAGAGGTTCATCAATCTTGTTTTTCCTTTCAAAGAACCAGCTCTTGGTTTCATTGGTCTTTTGGTTTTTTTGTTCTGTTTTGTTTTTGTTTTTTGTTTGTTTGTTTGTTTTGCTCTCTATGTCATTTATTCCTGCTCTGATCTTTATTATCTCCTTCCTTCTTTTCACTCTGGGCGTTTCTTGTTGCTCTCTTTCTAATTCTTTGAGTTGTAGGATTAGATGATTTATTACTATTTTTCTTGTGTTTTTTTTTTCAGGTAGTCCTGTACATCTATAAAGTTCCCTCTCAAGACTGCTTTTACTGTGTCCCATAGATTTTGGATTGTTGTGTTTTCATTGTAGTTTTCAATTTCTTCTTTGATCTCTTTGGTAACCCAATCATTGTTTAATAGCATGCTATTCAGCTTCCAAGTGAATGACATAGTTCTTTAAATAATGTTGCTTGCTGAAACCGGTTTGGCTCAGTGGTTAGAGCATCGGCCTGGGGGCTGAGGGTCCCTGGTTTGATTCTGGTCAGGGCCGTGTACCTTGGTTGCAGGCACATCCCAAGTGGGGGGTGTGCAGGAGGCAGCAATCGATGTTTCTCTCTCATTGATGTTTCTAACTTTCCCTTTCCCTCCTCTCTCTAATAAATCAATGAAATATATTTTTAAAAAATAAATGTTTATGCCTTCACTATATTTATATTATAGTAAATGGATAATTTATAAATTTTAGAAATCTTTTATAAAAGTTATAGTTGTTTTTATAGTAGAGGCCTGCTTCATGAAATTCGTGCACTTGGGCCAGGGGTCCCTCTGCCCGACCTGCATCCTCTTGCAGTCCAGGAGCCCTTGGCGGATGTTTGACTGATGGCTTAGGACCGCTTCCCTTGGGTAGCGGTCCTAAGCCATCAGTCAGGCAACTTTAGTGCTGCTGCAGAGGTGGGAGAGGCTCTTGCCCTGCTATGCTTGCTGGCCGTGAGTCTAGCTTCTGGCTGAGTGGCATTCCCTCTGTGGGAGCATACTGGCCATCAGGGTGCAGCTCCTGCATGAGCATCTGCCCCCTGGTGGTTAGTGCATGTCATAGCGGTTCAGTCATTTCCACATTAGCTTTTTATTATATAGGATTATTATATAGAATCATGCATAGACAACTCCCATGTTTTGTAGAAATACATTCTTTAACATTGTAAAGGTTGTGAGAGTGAGAAATGAGAAAATTTTCATTTGTCTGTGAAGGCTCATAGATAAGGTTGAGTAGTGCCAAGACCGGTTTGGCTCAGTGGATAGAGCGTCGGCCTGCGGACTGAAAGGTCCCAGGTTCGATTCCCGGTCAAGGGCATGTGCAGTGGCTGCGGGCACATCTCCAGCAGGGGGTGTGCAAAAGGCAGCTGATCGATGTTTCTCTCTCATCGATGTTTCTGACTTTCTATCCCTCTCCTTTCCTCTCTGTGAAAACTCAATAAAATATATTTAAAAAAAAAAAAGATAAGGTTGAGTAGTTTAGAAGGTTGTCCTGGGTATACTAAACTTAGCATCTGCATTTCTTGAGAAAGAAATGATGCATGCCCACCTTTCCTTTTCCTGTGCATTTCAAGTTAAGAAACATGGCTTTTAATAAATTGTGCTTTGTTTTCACAAAGTATTTGCAGTTTGCAGTGAAACATTTTAGGATATCTTTATAATTTTTTTCTTAAAACCTTATTTGCTTCCTCTACACTTTAATACCGTCTTGTTCTTAAATTTCATATTTCTTTTTCTCATACTTTTTGTTCTTTTTTCATTTTGCTGGAATACTGCCTAGAGTAATTTTTCCTATGGGATTCATGGATGATAAATGTTTTAAGTTCTTTGTTAAACAATTTGTTTATTTTGTCTTCACTGTTAATTACCATTACCTGCTGGCTCCTTGGAGTCCGGTGGAGCCAGTACTGGAGAAGTATAGTCCTCTTCCCTCAGGTTGCCTTGTGCATGCTTTCCTGCACACTCGTAGCTAGGTATTGTTGGCACTCCGGCTCTCATAAGATTTCCAGGTGTTCTTATTTCTTGGTACTCTCTTGATTTTCTTTTGTTGTTTGTGCTTTGGGTTTTTAGGTTTTGGTGACTTTTGTTTGTTTAGCTCTGCAAATTTAGGGGATTTTCTCTTTATTACTGATGTTCTGAAACTTTAAGGAATTATTAGTGAGTCTTAACTATGTGAGAGTATCTATCGTTTTGTAAGATTCTCTGATTTTTTGTTTTGTTTGTTTGTTATTTTTTTCTATTGTGTCTCTTTTCTGCTCCTGGAACTCTTATCAGAAAGATGTTGGACCTTTCTTAGTCTATCCTTTATGTCTCTTGACATTTTATCTCTTATTTTCTATCTCCTTTATTTTTTCATTCTACATTCCACAGTATTTCCAGAGGTTATTTTCTAGATCACCACTTGGCCTTTGACAATGGCCATTCTGCTATTCAGTCCAAATGTTTTACATCAATAATTATTTAATATTCTTGTTTCTTTCTCATAGCAACTTAATTCTTTTATGAATGTGTTATTTCTTTTAGTAGCTCTAAAAACACATTTCTTTCTCTTCTGCTTCCTTATTTATCTTCTTCCTTCAAAGCCAGTTGTTAACTGTTCATCTTCTTTTTCCTGAAGGAAATATTTATTGCATATTATTAGTGATCATATTTTATAGTAAAATTAAATGCATACACTTCTCAAAAACATAAATTGGAAATCCAGGCATCTATCAAATTTATATGCTGAACCAAAGTTTTCAGAATTCTCAGTCAGTCATTATTCTGGTCCAGGGCCACCAGTACATGATTCCTAAGTGTTGAGGATCTTGTCAGTAATTTGAACAAAGTCTCTTTATAAGTGACAGTTGTTTCCTACATAAAACCCTTTTGGGGGCACATTTATTTCATCCTTTTGCTCTAATTTACTGGTTGGCTCAGGGATTTCATTTGTTGAGACATCTTTTTGTTCTACTTCATCATCTAATGGTTTGTTATTTTTCTGGTTGAAAAAAATCAAGAAGCCCAACATGGTCCAGATGCCTAATGTGTAGACTACGGACATCCACCAGCACCAAGACATAGCCTGGTCCATACTCGTGGCCAAGTTGTTCATCTTGGTTCTATTTTTATCTCTTGATATTGGATTTGTTCAAATACTTACTTGATGATCCTTGGTTATTGATTTATGTTTATGAGGACCAAGTTGATTAATGTAAGTGTCCTTCCTCAGCAGTTTGGTAGGCTTGCTTCAAAATTTAATTGAATATGGATTAATATTCAAAAGGATTCTAAAAGTATTATTGGTGTTCTGTGAATATATAGGTGGACTATGTCAATAGTCATGTCTTCCAAAGCAAGGAGCCCAGAGGCAGGCTTCGGACCTCCAGAGTCTAGGAGCCGAGTACTATGTGTAACTGCCCCCCCTCTCCAGCCTTCTGAGATTGGAAATGTGATCTGTTGGTACTCTTCTTTATTTCTCTTTGGATCTTCCATCCACAATAAGATGCATCACAGATGTGATTCTCTGTTTAACCTAAGAGCTAAAGCAGCAAGTGGCAGGCTCCTTATGATTTGTATCAATGGAGTTAGGAACGGGCTATCTCTGCTGTTCTAGTTTAATTACTCTGTTTGTTTACTCTGAATTTAGTGGGGGTTTTTCCCCTTGATTTCTGAGAAGTGTTTCTCTTTTTCCTCTGGGGGTTAGGGTTGCTATGACTTTTGAGTATGTGCTGTCTTACCTGTTTTCAATCTTCCAGGATTTTTTTAAACTTTCTGCTTTTCTCCTTGTCCCATTTCTTGTTTTCTAGGCCTAGTATGGATTTTTGTTGTTTAAAATAACTGTCCTCATTTCAAGGTCACTTTGGAAAGCAAAATACCTAAATTATTCAGTCTGCTTGGTTTTTAAAGTATTAATGCATATTATTGACTCAGCTAATGTCTAATTACCCCTATTTTTTCCTCTGGTGGGGGATAAAAAACAAGTCATTTATCTTCTTTTGAGGCTTTTATTTTCCTATATGTGAATTTTTCTTTTTACTTGAATACAGTTTTTCAAATTGAACTTCTATTGTTTATAATTAAGCAAAATTCATGGAAATAACACTAATTAAAATCATCCTTCTATGGCTCTATAAATTAAATAGATTATTGTACATAATAAAAGTTTACAGTTTATTGAAAATAAGACAATGGAATGATATAGTTCTCTGGTTGTCTGGAGGGTTTTTAGTATTCCAAGCTATTGACCGACTGAGTAAAATAGCTAATGACCTTTTGTAACTTGATTAATTTGATATACGCATCTTTCAATAATATATGGCACTATAACATTTAGTACTAATTTAGAAGGAAAACAATTTTATTACTATTGTTTATATAAAAAGGTGGGCAAAAGTAAGTTAACAGTTGTGAGTGCATGAAGCAGTTTATTCTTGTATTGTTATTTATTCTTATATGTTTTTTCATGTGAACAACTGTAAACTTACTTTTGCTCACCCCTGTATAAAATACAAAATAATGTGTAAAGTTTAAAGTGTATATCAAATAGACAGCATAATAAAACTAGCGGAATTCCATTGTTTTTGTTCTTAGAAATTTTATTAGAAATATATAACCCCCTACTTTGTCTTTTTTATTATATTGTTGTTCTTTATTATAATAATCTTATGTTTATGGATCTAAACATTTCCTTAGCCCACTAGTGATTCTGCATTGTGTTATATCTATATATCCTAATGTAATGCAATATTGGTATATTATTTGTAAGCTTGAAATGGCCTTTTAGTTCTATTTAAGGGAGGAGTCAAGGGATACAGAATTATAACTTTGTGCTTTCTCATGACACAGATACTAATTTAAATTGAATAATATTTTTAAAACTCATAACCTTTTATTCTATTTAAAATTATGTAGTATACAACCTAAATTTTATATGAGTTTAGAAGGCATGATTTTCTCTGAAGAAATGTGTAACATTAGTCTTTTTTTTGCTTTCTCTCTGCTTTTCTGTATAAAGTTCCCAAATATTAAATATTTATTCTCAAAATGATCTAGTCTTTTAGAAGGGTTGTAATGATTGTATATATACAGATTGACTTATTCATAAGTAGGCATGTGTTTTAGGCTATGAGCCTCATCCAGATGTAGTTTAGTCTTTTTTTAGTTTCTTCTTTTTTTCATATCTCATATTTATTCCATGAAGCAGGATTTGACCACTTTTCACTTCCTCCTTTACGTTAATTCATACCACCATGATTACTTGTCTAGATTATTGTTATGTCCTCTTTACTGGTTTCTTGCTCCCACTGTTGCATCTTTCTTTCTATTCTATACATAGCAGTTGTTGGAGGAATCCTTTCAAAACAAAGTCAAATTGTGGTACTTCAGTGCTCTGGCTTCTGAGAATAAAATTATAAATTATTTCCATTGTTTATAAGGCCTTTCACAATTTGGCTCTAATTACTTCTCTGATACTACTCTCCTTGTTCATGCTCCTTCAACCACATTGATCTTTCAATTCAGTTTTCTGGCCTCTCTTGGCATTGTCCATCTGTTATCCTGATATCCTCCCCACTTTGTCAGTTTCTCTGTCAGTCTGTCTAGTAGTTCAAAACAATGTCGGTCATATCACATGAACTGATTTGGTCAAGGTTATCCAATGAGAAAATTACTGCAAGACTTAGAAAAAGGTCAAGCCTTTTGCTTTTACTGATCTCATATTCTTTCAGTTATATCTAAGTATAGAAAAATTATTATATTTGACAGTTAAAAAATTGCTAACATTTTTTAGGTGTTCTTCTTGCTATTAGTAAAGGATCATCATTGTTTAGTGCCCCTCCCCCCATAATTTCAAGATGACGTCTAATAAAATGCATCCTTCTTACTGCAACTGTGTGAGGGGATTAAGATCATGTCCCCTCATATATGGAATTAATTATTTCTTGCTCTTTTTTTCCTGTACAGAGCCTTTCATCCTACTATAAAGGAGGATTTGAACAGAAAATGAGTAGGCGAGAAGCTAGTCTTATTTTGGGTGTAAGGTAAGTGTGCTGCATAAGTATTATTTGTTTGTGCCCAAGCTTATATTTAAAAAGGAGAAAATGTTACAGTAAAGTTATTCTTATATTTTAAATTATGAATAGTAGGCAGAGGGGAAAATATCAAGCTTTTACATTTTAAAATCTCTAAGAGAAAATCTCACACTCCTAAAAAATATCAGGCAAAGTTGTAATAATGTGTCTTTATTCTGTAACAAGGAGCTATTATATTTCTTCCTTTTCTTTGAGAAAAGGAAGGGGGTGGGCAGCGAGAGAGTAAGAGAGAGAAGAAGGGTGGGACAGAGAAAGAGTAAGAGAGAGAAACATTGATTTGTTGTTCCACTTGTTGATACATTTGTTGGTTGTTTCTTATATGTGCCCTGACTAGGGATTGAAACCACAACCTTGATATATTGGGACAGTACGCTAACCGACCAAGCTACCTGGCCAGTGCTCAGGAGCTGTTATATTTCAATATTAAAATTTAAAAGCAATAATAATGATATTCCTCATTATGATAATGAGTTGTTTCTGGATTCAGTTTTATAATTTGGTACGCATCATATTTTCTGTTTCACAATTTTTTTCTAGTTTGCAATTTGACATTTATCATATTTTCTTATACTTGTTTCACCTTTTATCCATTTACTAGAGGCCTGGTGCATGGATTTGTGCACCCAGTGGAATCCTTTGACCTGGCCTGTGCCATCTTGCAATCCTGGACCCCTCTGGACTGCCATTTTAGACCCAGTCCCTGTGGGCCAGTCCAGGCACCCCACTGGTGCACAAATCCACGCACCAGGCCTCTAGTATGCATATAAGATCTTTGGTTAATCTCTTCCCATCTTCCCCTCTCCTTCCTTTCCCCTGAGATTCATCAGTCTGTTCCGTGTTTTCATGCCTGTGCCTTGAGTGTCTGTCCCTAGTGGTTAGTGCGCATCTTAGCTAGTGGTCAAATAGTCTCTTAGGCTATTATACATATAGATTTTCTAATTTTGGTCAGTATAGGAGAAAGTTAATGATATTGGCCAAAACCGGTTTGGCTCAGTGGATAGAGCATTGGCCTGCAGACTGAAAGGTCCCAGGTTCGATTCCGGTCAAGGGCATGTACCGTGGCTACGGGCACATCCCCAGCAGGGGGTGTGCAAGAGGCAGCTGATCGATGTTTCTCTATCACTGATGTTTCTGACTTTCTATCCCTCTCCCTTCCTCTCTGTGAAAAATCAATATAATATATTTTTTAAAAAAAGAAAGTTAATGATATTGTATGATTTCTGTGTGATATTATTTAACACTTAAAGTTAAGAATACTTTCCCTACCGTAGATTTACCACTACTTATATTCAATTTTTTGTTATTGTTAATCCTCACCTGAGGATTTTTTTTCTCATGTCTTTTCAGTGAGAATGGGAGGGAGGAAAGAAAGGCAGAGAGAAAGAGAAACATTGATTTGAAAGAGACACATCAAAAGGGAGTGGGGAATGAACCTATAACCCAGGCACATGCCCTTGACTGGAAATCCAACCTGAGACCCTTTGGTGTATGGGCCAATGCTCCAACCATTGAGTTACACTAGCCAGGGATATATTTAAATTTTTATCTGATGTTCCTTTAGAGAGCCTTTTAACATTTTTGTGGGAGTTGGCTGTAGTGTAATATATCATATACAACAAATCTCCTGGTGATTTAATCAACATAATTAAGCAAGTAGATCTTAAAGTTTTATATTGGTACAATTTTTAAAAATCTCTTATACACTAGCAGATTTTTAAGGCCAAAACATTTTATTATTTCTTATGACTTAACAAGAAAAACAAAAATGAGGAGAGAGGAAATAAAAATAGATCAGTTTAGCTTGTTAAAATACTAGAGTTCCAGTGCACAAATCCGTTCATGGGTGGGGTCCCTCGGCCTGGCCAGCAGTCAGGGCCAGTCGGGGCCATCTTGCCCAGTCCCGATCGGGTCTATCGTGGGCCAGCTAGGTGAGGGGAGGGATTGTGGGAAGTTGGTTGGCCGTGGAATATTGGCTGTGGGAGCGCACTGACCACCAGGGGCAACTCCTACATTGAGTGTCTACCCCCAGGTGGTCAGTGTGTGTCAGAACAACTGGTTGACCAGTTGTTTGGTTGCTTAGCTTTTATATATATAGACTAGAGGCCTGGTGAACTCTCCCTGTACTCTCCAACCTGGGACCCTTTGGGGGATGTCCAACTGCCTGTGGGATTGAGCCTAAACAGGCAATTGGACATCCCTCTCACAATCCAGGACCACTGGCTCCTAACTGCTCATCTGCCTGCCTGCCTGATTGCCCCTAACTGCCCCCTCATGCTGGCCTGGTCACACCCAACTGCCTCCCTTATTGGCTTGGTTGCCCCATGCAGCATGCTGCTCAATCGTTTGGTCATCCCTCACTGCCCTCCCCCACCCCCCTGGGCTGGTCACCCCACAAAGCCTTCAGCTCAGTCGTTTGGTCATCCCTCACTAACCCCCCTGCTGGCCTGGTGGCCGCACTCAGCCTGTTTGGTTGTCCATTCGGTTGTTTTTGGTTGTGACGGTTGCTTAGGCTTTTATTTATATAGATAAGAAGAGATGAGATCACTTCTTATCTGAGAATAGAAAAATTATTTTAAATAGGGGAACCAAATTCGAAAGTTACTTATATTGCTTACTATATCTTGCTTTATTATTATTCATAATAGCATTGTAATTTTTCTATTTTTACTGGTCCCCTATAACATCCCATTCATAGTCTTGAAATGCACCTATGAAATGTTTTATAAATATATTATAAAACCAAATACAAAGGTTTTTGAGAATCCTTCTATCTAAAAAAAAAAGTAGTATGCAAATTGACCATCACACCAAGACTTAAGATAGATGCCCAAGATGGCCGCCACAAGATGGCCTGTAGGGGAGGGAAGTTGTGGGAAGTTAGGGGTGATCAGGCCAGCAGAGGAGAGCAGTTGGGGGAGACCAGGCCAGCAAGGGAGGGCAGTTTGGGTGGGACCATTCCTGCAGAGGAGGGCAGTTGGGGAGGACCAGGATTGCAGGAGAGGGCAGTTGGGGGGGGGGGGCAAACCTGCAGTGGAGGACAGTTGGGGTTCCCAAGCCTGCAGGGGAGGGCAGTTGGGGTGGGGGCAAACCTGCAGTGGAGGACGGTTGGGGTTCCCAAGCCTGCAGGGGAGGGCAGTTGGGGGGTACCAGGCTTGGATGGGAGGGGATTTGGGGAGGAACTCAGCCTGCAGGGGAGGGTAGTTGGGGGGACCAGGCCTGGACAGGAGGGCACTTGGGGAGGACTCAGGCCTGTAGGGGAGGGCAGTTGGACGGGGGGATGACCCAGGCCTTCAGGGGATGGCAGTTAGGGGGGACCTAGGCCTGCAGGGGAGAGCAGTTGGCGGGGGGAGACCAGGCCTGAAAGGGAGGATAGTGAGGGGGGACCAGTGCTTCAGGAAAGGGTAGTTGGGGGCGAGCCTGCAGAGGAGAGCAGTTATGGGGGAGACCAAACCTGCAGTGAGGGGCATTTGGGGCAGACCAGGCCAGCAGGGGAGAACAGTTGCGGGGGGGACAAGGCCTGCAGGGAAGCACAGTTGGGGAGGGTCCCAGGCCTGCAGGGGAGGGCTGTTGGAGCCAGCAGTCCTGGATTGTGAGAGGGATGTCTGACATCCCTTAAGGGGTCCCAGATTGGAGAGGGTGCAGGCTGGGCTGAGGTACACCCTCCCCCCGTGCACAAATTTCATTCACCAGGCCTCTAGTATACTGGAAGTTTACTTAAAGTACATTAGGTACCTGGTTATAAAGTTTTATCCATTTAACTGGAAGTTGTACAGAATTTCACAAGGAAAATTCAGTGGTTAAGAACACAGATTCTGATACTCTGGATACAAGTATCAGTTTTACCATGTACTAGGTGTGTGACCTCAATTTTATCATCTGGAAAATAGAGGTTCTATTAGTGTCTACTGCATACAGTTGTGCAAATTAACACACATGAACATTTTAACATATTCATCGCACTTAGTAACTGCCCAATAAATGCCAGTGAGGCAAAACAGATTTTTATCCTGGTCAAATTATAGTTTTTCTGTACTTTAGTCTCTTCATTTTTTAAATGTTTTTATCTGTTTTTAGAAAGAGAGGAAGGGAGAGGGACAGAGAGATAGAAGCATTGATGAGAGAGAAACATCATCAATCAGCTGCCTCCAGCATACCCTCCACTGGGGGCTGAGTCCACAACCTTGGCTTGTGACCTGCCTGGGATCGAACCAGCAACCTCTTGATTCATAGCTTGACTGCTCAACCACTGAACCACACTGGCTGGGCTCTTCATTTTCGAATTGGAATTAATAATATGTAGCCTTGTTAGGATAATATTAAGTGACATGATATGTTTTTATTTATTTATTTCTAATATGTTTTTTATTGATGATACTTTTTATAAAAGTATCTACCAAGGAACAGGTGCTGAATGAATGTTGGTTCCTCTTTCTTCCCATTTCCATCATGAATACAGAAGCTCAATATTTGCCCTTAACCATTAACTAGAAAGGTAAAATTATTTGCTTCTCTCTAGTCCTTTCATTCAGGCAATGCCTATTTTGAGGTTTTCAAGATGTAATTACAATCCTATTTTCTCTGGTCAGTGAATCTAAACTACTTAGACTATATAACCAAGTAGGTAAAGGCAAAATTGAGCTGACTGTTGACTTATTTTAAAAATACTGTGTGCTACAAATGATTCTGTACATTCTTACAACACCTAAAATATTTTACTATCCAGGAAAACTGTTATTACACCTGGTGTTTTCTGAAATGATGCACATTTCTGACTTTAAAACTTTCTAAAAGTTTCTGTGAAACTCTGTTTAAATGTTGTTCAAAAGAAAAAGATGAAACCAGATTCTGCTCCATTTGCTGCAGGCTTAGGGAATACCTCAGTTCCACCCCACTGCCGCACTCCCAGCAAAGTGTGTTCCAGGGAGCGCAGTTTGAAATGGAGGATCTAGACAACATGATATTTAAAGTTACATTTTCAGTTTCATGGTGAAATTGTCTACACTGGAGATACATCAGAGCTATATTTCATTTTTTTATATATTTATGTTTTTAATATATTTCATTGATTTTTTACAGAGAGGAAGGGAGAGGGATAGAAAGTCAGAAACGTTGATGAGAGAGAAATATCAACCAGCCGCCTCCTGCATACTCCCCACTGGGGATATGCCTGCAACCATGGTACATGCCCTTGACCAGAATCAAACCTGGGACCTTTCAGTCCGCAGACCGACGCTCTATCCACTGAGCCAAACCGGTTTCAGCAGAGCTATATTTCATTTTTATACTATGTTTAAGAACTAGGATTCTCCCTTTGGCTGGTTTGGCTCAGTGAATAGAGCATTGGCCTGCAGACTGAAGGGTTCTGGTTTTAATTCTGATCAAAGACACATGCCCTGGTTGTGAGCCCAATCCCCAGTAAGGGACATGCAGAGGCAGCCAGTCAGTGATTCTCATCATTGATGTTTCTAGCTCTCTCCCTTCCTCTCTGAAATCAACACACACACACACACGTATGTATGTATGTATGTATGTATGTATGTAGATATATAAAAAGTCCAAAGGCAGGCGGACATCCCTGAGGGATCCTGGACTGAGAGAGCACACAGGGTGGTCTGAGGGTCTCCCCCCCGCTCCCAGTGCACAAATTTTGTTCACCAGATCTCTAATCTATACAGCGACCATTGCAACTGAATGGGTGACCAGGCCGGCAGAGGGGGACATGAGGGATCACTAGGCTGGTGGGGGGGAGTAGTTGGGCACCACCAGGCCGGCAGAGGGAGCCAGTAAGGAGTGACCAGGCCAGCAGGCGGGGGCAGTTGTGGGTGACCAGGCCACTGGAGTGGGGGGGGGGGGCAGTTGGGTGTGTCCAGGCCATTGCGGGGGAGCAGTTAGGGATGATCAGGCAGGCAGGCAGGTAAGCATTTAGGAGCCAGTGACCCTGGATTGTGAGAGGGATATCCGACTGCTGGTTTAGGCCTGATCCCACAGGCAGTCGGGATTGAAGGGGTCCTAGATTGAAGAAGGTGCAGGCTAGGCTAAGGGACCACCCCCCCATGCACGAATTTTGTGCACTGGGCCTCTACTGTAAAGAACTAGGATTTTTCCATCTTGTTTAATCTTTACAACAGGCACATGTATTAAGGTCCTAGGGACTTAAAGGAAAGGGGATAAACCTTCACACAAAGGATACTACTTTCTTCATCCCAAAGCTAAGTACTAGGAGTCTGATCATTATTTTCTTAAAGGTGGGATATTTTGAATGACCATATCTGTGCAAATGAACTTTCCACTGACTTCAGTCTAGTTCATTGGTTGGTGGATCCTTAGTGTACATAATGCTTATGGAGTTGTATATACAAACCCACATGCATTGTTGTTATTGGCAATCCAAATGATTTTCAAGGATAATTTTGACAGAAGTGCTAAATATGTCTTATTTGTTAAATTAAAGCTTAATATCCAGAATAAGGTGCAACTTACCATATCTACTTCCTCCCCAAAAATGCATACAATGAAAATTTGAATGAGTAGTCTGCATTTGATTAGCTTTATAAAATAAGATTTTTAAAGCTTCCCTTTTTTCATTTTAAGATTTTCTATAGTACAATAATCTTTTTAAATGCTCATATTTACTAATATAGAGCCTTTATTCTCTCAAGGACTTGAACTTTTTACAGCCATGTATTTATAGTTGGAGGGTGGTATATTGCACATTTAATAATAGTATTTTAAGATCTGCCCTTCAGTAGTTTAGTGGCTACCTAAAGAGACATGTCAAATATATACACAAAACTAGGAAACGAAACATAACTAATATAGGAAAGAAGTGTTATAGAGCAAAAGGAGGGGGGATTATAAATGTAGATTAGATATAGTAAACTAAATCATATTAGAATTTTTCACAGTAACATCTTTTTTTATTCTTGATAGGCAATTAAACAATAAAGTATTCATTGTCCTGGTACAATTTTAATGATTTTTCTCTCAAAATTTGGTATTCTTTGTCTCTTTGTCTGGGGAGGACTCTACAAACCAAAAGTAAGTTTAAAATGATCACTAAAAGATTTTTACAAACAGCCAAAAGGATTACCCATAAGTCTTTATACTAAAACTAGTGGCCCGGTGCACGAAATTCCTGCACGGGGCGGGATTTCCCTCAGCCCAGCCTGCACCTGCTCCAATCAGGGACCCCTTCAGGGATGTGTGACCCCTAACCACCTCTGTCTACCTGCTTGGCTGGGCTGAGGGAACCAGACTTCCCTCCCTCTGGCCAGCTATAGGCAACCAGGACCTGGGCCAGTTTCACTCAGGCCGGCTGCAGCCACAGGCACCCACAGGCACCCAGCACCACAGGGCATGCTGCCTAACCCCAGGGCCGGAAAGGGCTCCAGCCGCTCTATGTGCCTGCCTGGCTGAGTCCCACCACTCTGTCTGTCGTGGCTTAAAGAACTTTGCCATATATGTTCTCCCCAGCCTCCTGGGGAGAGGTCACGAGCTGAGAAACTGGTGATGCTGCAGCCCCACTGCGGGCGTGTCTTCCTCAACATCTCCAGAAGCTGGAGCACCCGGCTCTAATCCTGGCCTGAGGAGGTGGGGAGCCACGGAATGTGTGTGCTGCTTGGGAAAAGGGTGACCTTACTGGACTCGCACACACTGCCACTGACAATGGCATGAGGTCATGGAGACTGAAAGAGCAGAGAAATGCATCCAGAACTGGGGAGTCCCGCGCCAACCCAGCAGGCAGGTGCCTTTCCGACAGCACACCTTGCAGACAGCATGCCCCGCAGCCTCAGGTGGACCTCCCACAGCCGTTCCGCCCCTCCACAGGGCCCCCACTTGGGAAGGGCACACAGGCTGCGCCACTGCCACAGTCACCTCCTCCTGGCCTGAGGCACCCACCCAGTCCTGCCCCTCCGTAGGACCTCGGCCTGGGGAGCGCACGCTGTGCCACCGCCCGGCCTGCGGCGCCAGCTTGGTCCTGCCCCTCCACGGAGCCCTCACCTGGGGAGCGCACGTAGGCACGCTGCACACTGCCGCCGCCATCACCTCCTGGACCGCCGGGCCCACCTTGCCCCGCCCCTCCATGGAGCCCCGGCCTGGGGAGCACAAGCTGCACCGCAGCCATGCCCCTGCAGGCCTCGCCAGCCTCACTTCCTGTCCTACTGGCCATGCCCCCAGCTCCTGATTGGCTGGTAGCATAGCCAATCAGGAGCCAAGGTACAGTCACACATTTGCATGTTATTCTTTTATTAGATAGGATACTTATTACTTAGTAGTGGCCTGGTACACGAAATTCGTGCACGGAGGGGGGGTTCCCTCAGCCAGCCTGCACCCGCTCCAATCAGGGACCCCTTCGGGGATGTGTGACCCCTAACCACCTCTGCCTGCCTGCCTGATCGTCCCTAAGTGCTCCCCTGCTGGCCTGATTGCTCCTAACTGTCTCTGCCTTATCCCACACCTGGGACCCAGGCTTCCCTCCCTCTGGCCAGCTATAGGCACCCAGGACCTGGGCCACCTTCACTCAGGCTGGCCACAGCCACAGGCACCCACAGGCACCCAGGACCACAGGGCATGCTGCCTAACCCCAGGGCCGGAAAGGGCCCCAGCCCTTCTATGTGCCTGCCTGGCCAAGTCCCACCACTCTGACTGCCATGGCTTAAAGAACTTTACCATATATGTTCTCCCCAGTCTCCTGGGGAGAGGGCATGAGCTGAGAAACTGGAGATGCTGCAGCCCCAGGACCATTTTACCAATGGGTACATTGTCATTTTCAGATCTAGATTTGAGATAATCCTTCAAACCGCTATATTTTTCAATTCTCAACTTAGATTGGTTTACTTTAATGAAATTTATCCAATTGGCCTCCATTTTTTAATACAAATCCATAATAAACTGTTGAGTTAACTTTCCTGCATTTAAAATAGGATTGAACGTGTCCCTCACAGAGAGATGAAATCCATAATACTACATTTGGGTGACTCGTGTTCTTACATTTTGTCTAGTATTATTGTTGAGTACACTGTTGTCTCTGAGTCTTAATGCAATATCTTAATGCAATATCTGTTCCCCAACCTTTTTCACCATGTGGAAAAAGAATAGGATATGTTATTGCATCTAATGTAGGAAACAGGATACTGATTCGTTTCACTTTAGTGGCATTTGGATTATTGGGATCTGGTTTACAATGAATGAGCAAATCCCTTTCAAAAGGAGGTTCTCCATCTTCGTTTCTGAATATGACAGCAACCTTGGTTACATGGGGAGAATTATATCTACCTGGGTCACTATTACGATCATATTTAATTGCTATAGTTACTTCATGGGAGCTATACCTTTTGCTGCTGCTTCAGATTGGGCTTCCTTTTCTACCTCATGTAGCATCTCGTACGATTTTGTTAATTTACTTATTTCATGCATGAGATTGTTGATGTTGATCATGAGTCTTTCTGAGCAGGCCTGGTTTGCTGGGATTGCTAATCTTTTAAGTGTAGCTTCGGCTGTATCCAAAATATAGAGTTGAGCAAACTTCCAAGAAAAACCATCAGAAGGATGTAAAGTTCCAGTACGATGATAAACTTGTCTGTGTATTCTAAAACAGTATGGCCCATACCCGGATGGTGATGCAACATTTGCACCCATGGAAGCAAAAGCAAAAGAACTATTTATAGATCGAATGTTTTCCATGAAACTTTTACTGTCAGGATCTTCGTTTGTCATTAATCTTTTTAAATATGGCGGGTAATCTGGAAAATATATATCATTTGGACAGTCTCCCTTTGCTACAACATCGAGTAAATTTTCCATCAGATGGTTTTCATCAGAGAAATATAGTGATAGGCAAAATTCACGTCTAACAGTCATTTCACCACAACCATGTTCGAGAATTGCATCCTCATGTACTCCATTTTTGCTGAGAAGGCAGTTCCTACCACTATTGGTAGTACTTGTTGATGACTGTTCTTTAGACATATTCTGTCTTTGCCACCGCCTTCTTTCAACTTCGAAGGCACGTTGTTCTTTAGACATTTCCTGTCGAAGATGCCGGTGTTTTTCGGCTTCAGAGCAATGTTTTCCCAACAGCTGCTCTTCAGATACATTCTGTCGCAGGCATCGCCTTCTTTCAAGATTAGTCGCACGTCGCTCTTCAGACATTTTCTGTCAATAATGTCGGCACCTTTCTGCCCGGGGCCTCAGTTAGACGCAGCTGCGGTGAGTTCTGGCCGCCATCGCTGCCACCGCTTGGTCTCTGCACCCGGGGCCAGGCGCTTGATGCCTTCACCACTTCGATCCTGGGGCCTGGCGCTCACGCCTCTCGACCCCACCCCTTGCTCCGATTGGCTGATAGCATAGCCAGTCAGGAGCCAAGGTACAGTCACATTTGCATGTTACTCTTTTATTAGATAGGATTTATTAATTATTAACATTTTAAAAATACTACCATCCCCAGTTTTACTGAGATATAATTGGCATATAACATTGTACATTACTTTAAGGTGTACAACATAATGATTTGATATTCTCTACTAAAGGCCCGGTGCACGAAATTCATGTCCTTCAGCCCAGCCTGCACCCTCTCCAATCTGGGACCCCTCAAGAGATGTCCGACTGCCCACCGAGATCAGGCCTAAACGGCAGTCGGAAAACCCTCTCACAATCCAGGACTGCTGGCTCTCAACTGCTTGCCTGCCTGCCTTCCTGATTGCCTCTAACTGCTTCTGCCTGCCAGCCTGATCACCCCCTAACTATTCCCCTGCCAGACTGATTGATGTCTAACTGCTCCCCTGCCAGCCTGTTTGTCCCCAACTGCCCTCCCTTGCAGGCCTGGTTCCTCACAACTGCCCTCCCCTGTAGGCCTGGTTCTCCCCAAAGAGTCCTTCCTCCTTTACAGGCCTGGTCACCCCTAACTGCTCTCCCCTGCAGGCCTGGGTCCCCCCCAACTGCCCTACTTACAGGCCCCCCAACTTCCCTCCTTTGCTGACCTGGTCACCCCTCCCCTGCTGGCCTGATGGCCCACAACTGCCCTCCCTTGCAGGCCTGGAACCTCCCACTATCCTCCCCTGCTGGCCATCTTGTGGTGGCCATCTTGTGTCCACATGGGGGCAGGATCTTTGACCACATAGGGGCAGCCCTCTTGTGTGTTGGAGTGATGGTCAATCCTTGTGTTACTCTTTTATTAGATAGGATAATAATGAAAGTGTAATATGCTATTTAGACGAGACATCCTTCCTTTGGATGTCCTTTCTTCTGGACAAAGCCACATCAGGCAAGGGCCAAGGCAGAGGCAACAGAGGCCCCCAGCCATGGTGATGGCAGGCGGGGCTAAGGTTGAGGTGGCCACTGCGGCATCAGGGCTAAGGCCCTTGCACGGATTTCATGCATTGGGCCTCTAATATATAACAAAGCCTAATATGCTAAGTGTCTGACCATTGAACCGTTTGACCAGTCGCTATGATGTGCACTGCTCACCAGAGGGGAGACGCTAGGTTAGCTTGCTGCTGGGGTCTGGCAATGGGGACTGGGTGAGATGGGCTGGACACACCTTGGAGCCCTCCCACTGGTTGATCACACCTTGGAGCTCTCCTCCCCAGCCCTGATCATGCACCTGTGGGGTCTCTCGGCCTGGCCTGGCCACCAGTTAACATTTCCATTAACAATCTGGTACTCATTGGGGGTTGTCAAAGAGCTGGTTTCCGCCTGATCTCCACAGGCCAGGCCAAGGGACCCCACCAATGTATGAATCCTTGCACCAGGCCTCTGAAATATATAAACAATATTATTAACTACTCACCATGGCATACATTCCATCCCTGAGACTTGCTAGAATCTGTACCATCTCATCCATACTCCCCCACCTCTGCCTTCTACCAGTCTGTTTTCTGTTTCTGTAAGTTCAGCTTTTTTAGATTCCACAAAAAAAGTGAGATCATACACAGTAGTTGTCTTTCTCTGTCTGACTTGTTTCACTTAGCATAATGTTCTCAAGGTCCATTTCATGTTGTCACAAATGCCTAGATTTCCTTTTTATGACAGTAATATTTCATTCTACATATATACAGAAGTGGAATTTATGGATCACATGATAGTTTTATGTTTAATATTTTTTAAGAAACCTCTATTCCTTTTCCATAGTGGTTGTACCAATTAACATTCACACTAACACTGTACATGAGTTTCCTTATCTCCACATTCATTACACTTGTTATTTCTGTTTTTTTTTTTTTTAATGTTGATGTGAGGTGTAATATCTCATGGTGGTTTTGATTTTCATTTCCCTGATGATTAGTGATGTTGAGTATCTTTCATGTACTTGTTGGCTTTTATCTGTGTGTCTTCTTTGGGAAAATGTCTGTTCAGGTCCTCTGCACATTTTTTAATTGGCTTGTTTTTCTGAAATTTAGTTTTATAAGTTCTTTATATATTTTGAGTATTCACCCCTTACTAGAAGTATGATTTGCAAATACCTTCTCCCATTCAGTAGGTTTTCTTTTTATTTGTTGATGGTTTCCTTTGCCGTGCAAAAACTTTTTAGTTGGTTCTAATCCCATTTATTTATTTTTGCTTTTGTTCTTTCTTAAGGAGATTGATCCAAAAAATATAGCTAAGAATAATATCAAAGAGTTTACTACCTATGTTTTTTTCTAGAGTTTTATGGTTTTAATTCTTATGTTTAAGTCTTTAATCCATTTGAATTTATTTTTGTAAATGGCATAAGATAGCAATCTATTTTTATTCTTTTTCATGTAGCTGTCAAAGACTGTCTTTCCCCATTGGATATTCTTGCTTCTTTTGTTATGGATTAGTTGACCACATATCTATGGGTTTACTTCTGGTCTCTTGATCCTATTCCTGTTTCTATATCTGTTTTCCATTACACATGACATTCAGTGTTATTTTATATTAGTTTCAGGTGTACAGCATAGTGGTTAGACATTTATTTAATTTACCAAGTGATCTTCTATTAAGTTTACTAGTCACCTGGCACTATGCATAGTTATTACAATATTATTGACTTTATTATCTATGCTGTACTTTACATCCCTATGACTATTTTGTAACTACCAATTTGTACTTAATCCCTTCACCTTTTTGGATGTAATCTCATTTGATTACTTTTTTGTTTGTTTTTCTTGCCCGAGGAGGTATATCAGAAAAAAATATTACTAAGATCAATGTCAGAGAGTTTACTACCTGTATTTTCTTCTAGGAGTTTTGGGTCTTACATTTAGGTCTTTATTTTGAGTTTATTCTTATATATGGTTTAAGAAGGTGGTCTAGTTTCATTTTTTATGTATCTGTCCATTTTTCCCAGTACCATTTATTCAATAGCCTGTCTTTACCCCATTTTATATACTGCCTCCTTTGTCATCTGTTGATTGACCATATAAGCATGGGTTTATTTCTGAGTTCTCTATTCTGTTCCATTGACCTACATGTCTGTTTTTATGCCAATACCATGCTATTTTGGTCATTAGAGTATTACAGTTTAGTTTGACATCAGGTAGTGTAATAACTTCAACCTTGTTTTTATTTCTCAAGATTGCTGTGGCTGTTCAGGATCTTTTGTTATTCCATACAAATTTTAGTATTTGTCCTGGTTTGGTGAAAAATTCCGTTGCTGTTTTTCTCTCTTTTCCATGCCCAGCACGGAGAGAGAGAGACTGGGTCCAGTTTCTGAGTAGAGGAGCTGGGGATTAAGAAATAAAAGTATGGAAGACAAAGAAGCAGTAATAGGAAAAATAGCTGGGCCCGGGTGGGATGTCTGTTCTCTCTGATCGAGAGGCAGCATCTGACACCCAAAGAGCAGCAGTTTATTTATAATCCAAAAATACAAAGGTGCTGCAAACCAATCCCCATCTAGCTAATAGAAAGATGTGGATAGGAAGCCCGGCAGGCTGGTAAGCAACCTTAATTGCTCTGAGAGGTCAGAGCTGAAACATTATTAATTAAAGCAGCTTCCACCTCTGTTTGGTTTTTGTATATTTCTGTTATTGGAATTTCCTGGCTAAAGGCTATGAGTGGATCCCATAGTCTTAACAAAAGGAATAGCCAGGCGCCTTGGATGTAGCCCACAAACAGTTAAGAAAGGCTCAAGGTGTCTTGCCTGGGGCACTCCCCACAATAGATATCGCACTGAGTCTATAGATTGCTTTGACTAGTTTGGGCACTTTAAAAAATGCTAATTTTCCCTATTCATAATGTAAGAAACATGCCTCTGATTTATCTTCATAGAAAAGAAACAGCATGTGTCCAGGCAGCTACTGAATTTCTGCAGAGCAAACAGGTGTGGGGGTGGGGAGAGGAACACATGGCTGATAGCACATGTCCTAGGAAGATTCCTCTAGACAAAGGGAAGGTGGAGGCAACTAGAAAAGGCCCCAGCCCATATTTTCTTTTTCTTTTTCTTTTTTTAATATACTTTATTGATTTTTTACAGAGAGGAAGGGAGAGGGATAGAAAGTCAGAAACATCGATGAGAGAGAAACATCGATCAGCTGCCTCCTGCACACCCCCTACTGGGGATGTGCCCGCAACCAAAGTACATGCCCTTGACAGGAATCGAACCTGGGACCTTTCAGTCTGCAGGCCAACACTCTATCCACTGAGCCAAACTGGTTTTGGCATAATTTCTATTTCTTTATCATTCAGTCTTGGTAGGTTGTTAGTTTCTAAAAATTTTTAAAAAATATTTTAGATGTCCAATTTGTTGGCATATAATTGTTCATAGTAGTCTCTTATGATCCTTTGTATTTCTGTGGTATTAGTTTAATGTCTCATATTTTTTACTTTATTTATTTGATTCCTCTTTTTTTTTCTTGGTGAGTCTAGCTAATGGTTTGTCTATTTTGTTTATCTTTTCAATAAAACAGCTCTTTATTTCACTGGTCTTTTTTCTTGTCTTATTACTCTATCTCATTTATTTTCATTCTGATCTTTATTGTTTTTTTTCTTTTACTAACTTTAGACTTAGTTTGTTTTTTACCAGTTTTTCGAAGTGTGAAGTGGTTTATGTGAGTTCTTTCATTCCTCTTAATGTAGTAGTTTATTGCTATAAACTTTCCTCTTAGAACTTCCATTTTTATTGGCCTCAAAGTATTTTTTATTTCTCTTTTGATTTTTTCTTTAACTCAATACATATTTTATTTATAGAATAACAAATTTATTCTAATGCTTATTAAGCAATAGATAGTACACTTTAACATGCTTGGTGAGTTGTTATTTAACTCCAGGAGGTTAGAAGTAGCAAGTAACTGGCAAGGGATTGAAACAGTGGCAGAATCAAGGCTTGACAACTGACAGCAAGGGAGGCAGTATTCATTCAAAACAGATTGAAGTTAAATGAATAGCATTGTACAACCATTTAGTAGAAGGGCAAGCAATCTTAATTCTTTCTTTGTACCTAATTAATGGTCATGCTAATGCTTTTGAGTCATTTAAGAAATGTTTAATTGGGTTATTTATACTCCATTTTCAAAGCAGGAAAAAATGTGTGTGTGTGTGTGTGTGTATTTGTTAGCATCCTTTATATTCATAACTAGTGACCCAGTGCACAGATTTGTGCACATTGAAAGGAAATCAATTAGAAGAAAGATTCATTACTGCAAAAAAAAATTACATGTCAAAATAGTATTATAATATAGTATTATAAAATTAAAGCATGCATTCGATTGGTGCCAGCAAGAGCTTTATATGTTTTGTGCATGCGCCAGTCAACATTTATTTTTAAATTGCCAGGGTGTGTCACATGTACCGGCTGGTTGATTGGTCAGAGGGTCGATGAATAAATCACGATATGGTTCACTTTGAATGTCAACATAAACAACCAAAATTATGATCGGCAATGACAGATCGAAACATGTGGGTGTGTTTGGCACCAGTGAGAGCTTTATATGTATCATGCATGTGCGAGTCAACATTTATTTTTAAACTAGAGCCCCAGCGTGCGAAATTAGTGCATGGGTAGGTTCACTGGAAGCTGCCAGATGCCAGCTGGGGCCTCCTTTACTCTTGGCTGCCTGCTGCCACTGTCCCTTGGTGGTCAGCACACATATAACTCCCAGTCGATAGAACTCCTGCCCATGTGGACAATTTGCATATTAGTCTTTTATTATATAGGATTGCCAGTGTGTGTCATATGGACTGGATGGTTGGATAGATGGACAGACAAATGGTTGGTCACTTAGCCTTTTATATACTGTATATAGGTAACTACAGTTCTTTGAACACTAACTGTATGCTAGTCATACTAATCTCTTTAATTATATTATCTAATTTTTCCTTAAGGTAATCCTAGAAAGTTGTTTTATTATTTCCTTTTTCCATATGAGGAAATTATAACTTATGAGGAAATTAACTAAACAAAGCAAATTGTATGGCTAATGAATGGTGGAATCAGGATTTTGAAACTATCCTATGTAATAAAATAGTAATATGCAAATTAACCATACCTCTAATCAAGCCATGTCCAGAGCCACACCCATCAGCCAATCAGGAGCAAATTACGAAAATAAACCCCAACCAGGATGGCTGCAGCCAATGAGAGCAGGAGGGAGGCTTGGGTTTCCCCGGCAATGGAGGAAGCCAAGTTTTCCACCTGCCCTTGCCGGACTAGGTCTCCACTCAATGCTACAAATTTCAATTATAGAAGATATATATGTATATATTCCAACAGAAATGGCAGCAGCCACGGAGCTGGAGAGAACAGAGGCTAGGGTTGCCCTGGTGATGGGGGAAGCCAAGCTTCTGCAGCCCTAGCGCCTAGGCCTCCACTCTAGGTTTCAAAGTTTCAATTATAGAACATAAATTAATCCCAGAACCCAGGGCCGCTGCTTTGGTTACTGTGGGGCATAGCAGGCCTGCAAACCACCACAGGCCCCTCGCCCAGGCCACCCCACGCCCCAAGGGAACCCCCACCCTGATCCAGGACACCCTTCAGGGCAAACCATGCACCAGGCCTCTATCCTATCTAATAAAAGAGCAATAAGCAGATTGACAATCACTCCAACACACAAGAGGGATGCCCCCATGGGATCAAAGATCCTGCCCCCATGTAGACACAAGATGGCCAGTAGGGGAGGGCCATTGGGAGGTTCTAGGCCTGCAAGGGAGGGCAGTAGTGGGCTATCAGGCCAGCAGGGGAGGGCAGTTGGGAGGGAGCAGGCCTGCAAGGGAGGGCAGTTGGGAGGGAGCAGGCCTGCAAGGGAGGGCAGTTGGGGACGATCAAGCCTGCAGGGGAAGGCAGTTAGGGGTGACCAGGCCAGCAGAGGAGGAAAGTTGGGGGCAAACAGGCTGGCAAGGGAGTAGATAGACATCAATTAGGCTGGCAGGGTAGTTGATTAGGCTGGCAGGCAGAATCGGGTAGGGGCAGTCAGGGAGACAGGCAGGTGAGCAGTTTGGAGCCAGCAGTCCTGGATTGTGAGAAGAATGTCCAACTGCCTGTTTAGGCCTGATCCTATCAGAATCAGGCCTAAACGGGCAGTCAGACATCCCTCTAGAGGTCCCAGATTGGAGAGTGTGCAGGCTGGGCTGAGGGACACCCCCTCCCCATGCATGAATTTCATGCACTGGGCCTCTAGTATCTGAATATTTCTGTAAGCACCTGCTTTTATCCACTACAGCATGAATCACCCATATAAATTACTTTGAACTTAACAACAACCAACCTGTATTTTGTCAGTACTATTAATCCCATTTGAGGCCCAGATCATTTTAGTACCTTAGATAAAATCTAAGTACCAATACTAGGATTTTGTTGTTATTGATCTGATTTTTTTCTTGCTTAAAAAATGTACTAATGAGAAATATTTCTAATACTAGATAAATTAGCTTTTACCAAAATAGTTTTAGGTTTATTTAACTTTCTTTAATTATTGTTTAGAGTATAGATTCTTGCAGCCAAGCTTTTCCCATAGATTTATCAGAAAGTTAAATAAATTTTGAGCTATTACATGTTTTGAGATGCTCTGTTGAAACATATTAATAATAAAGCAAACTATTATGTTACACAGCAGCAGGCACCATTTTAGCACTTCGTTGGCATTAACTAATCTTTACAGTTGCTCTACTAAGAATATGTTTTTCCTGTGTTTTACAATGAAGAAACTGAAGCATAGTGAGTTAACAAGTTGACCAAGGTTAACCCATTCTAAATGGCAATGGGATTAGCATCCAGCAGTCTAGTAGCTCTGGAGTCCAAATATCTGCCTTTATACTCTACACTGACTGGGCAGATTATTATGATCTCTGAACGCATAATAATCGGGCTACTCTGTGTATATCCTATATAATAAAAGGTCAATATGCAAATTGTCTCCTCGACCAGGAGTTCAACCAGCAGCCAGGTCAGCCAACTGCCCATGTCCCCTCTCCTTGGCCAGGCTGGCTGGACCCCACCCATGCATGAATTTATGCACCGGTCCTCTGGCCAGATTATGCATTCAGAGATCATAATAATGTGGCCACTCAGTGTATATACATACTGCCTTCCTCCCAAATAATTTGAAGCATGCATTTTCAAACTGTGTTGTGTTATTTTTTAAATGGGTTGATAATAATGACATATTACAAAGTACTGAAGAAAAATACATGCAGCATTGAATCACTTGTTTATTTTGGTGGTTACTGGAATTAAGTGACAGGCTGTAATTTCATATTTATCCACAAGATGGTGAAATCCTCATTAGTTTTTAATTTCTTGAAACCCATATAAATTGTTAATTTATAATTTGACACAATTTCTTATAAGCACTTAAATTTATTTTTACAGCCCATCTGCTGGCAAGGCCAAGATTAGAACAGCTCACAGGAGAATCATGATTTTGAATCACCCAGATAAAGGTAAGTAAAATTCTTACTTTTCATAATATGAGGATCAGAATCTGATCTGAATTCCTTTCAGTTTACTTGAACTCATTATAAATGATTTATAGTTTAAATGGAAGATTATATGCCATTGTATTGTGATATTTCTTGTAATAAACTAGAGGCCCAGTGCATGGAAGTCCCTTGGCCTGGCCAGCATCCTCTTGTAATCGGGGACCCCTCGGGGGATGTCAGATCTGGTTACAGCTCGATCCCTGATGGCCAGTCCGAGAGACACCACTAGTGCACCAATTCGTGCATTGGGCCTCTAGTATGCATATAAAATACTTGGTTAATCTCTTCCCACCCTCCCCACTTTCCCCTTTCCCTCTGAGATTCATCAGTCTGTTCCATGTTTCTATGCTGGTGGTTTCAGCTCCTATGTGAGCATCTGCCCCCTGGTGGTTGGTGCATGTCATAGCTTCCAGCCAGTTGGCCAGTTCAGCTGGTCACTTAGGCTTTTATATATGTATGTGTGTGTATGTATGTATGTATGTATGTGTGTGTGTGTATATATATACACACACACACACTAGTGGCCTGGTGCATGAAATTCGTGCATGCAGGGGAGAAGTGGTTGTCTCTCCTTTCTAATCTGGGATCCCTGTGGGATCGCGCCTGTTGTCCGGATTGGCATTCGGACAACTCCCTCACAATTGGGGACTGCTGGCTCCTAACCACTCACCTGCCTGACTGCTTGATTATTCCTAACCACTCTGCCTGCTGGCCTGATTGTACCAACTGGTACCCTCTGCCAGCCAGCTTGGCCCCAATTGCCCCCCACACACCACCCTGATCACCCCAACTGCCTTCCCCTCCTGGCCTGATCACCCCTAACTGCCTCTGTGTCAGCCCCGCCACCATGGCTTTGTCTGGAAGGACTTCTGGAAGGTCTCATGGTCTAATTAGCATATTACCCTTTTATTAATATAGACTAGTAGCCTGATATATGGAATTTGTGCATGGGGGTGTGTGTCCCTCAGCCCACCCTGCACCCATCTCCAATCTGGGACATCTCTCTCATAATCCAGGACTGCTGGTTCCCAACTGCTCACTTGCCTGCCTGCCTGATTGCCGCTAACTGCTTCTGCCTGCCAGCCTGATCACCCCCTAACCACTACCCTGCCAGCTTGATCAATGCCTAATTGCTCCCCTGCTGGCCCATTGACCCTAACTGCCCTCCCCTGCTAACCTGGTCATCCCTAACTTCCCTCCCTTGCTAGCCTGGTTGCCCCTAACTGCCCTCCCCTACTGGCCTGGTCACCCATACCTGCCTTCCCCCACAGGCCTGGTCACCACTAATTGCACTCCCCTGTAGGCCTGGTCACCCCCAACTGACCTCCTCTGCTGGCCCAGTCACCCCTAACTGCCCTCCCTTGCCAGCCTGGTCACCCAAACTGCCCTTCCCTGCCAGCCCGATTGCCCCTAACTGTTCTCACCTGCAGGCCTGTTCGCCCCCAACTGCCCTCCCCTGCTGGTCTGGTCAGACCTAACTGCCCTTCCCTGCAGGCCTGGTTCCCCCCAACTGCCCTACTCTGCAAGCTTTGTTCCTCCCAATTGCCCGCCCCTGCAGGCCTGGTCACCCCCAACTACCCTCCCCTGCTGGCCTAGTCATCCTTAACTTCTTTCCCTTGCTAGCCTGGTCTGCCCTAACTGCCCTTTCCTACTGGCCTAGTCACCCCTAACTGCCTTCCCTTGCCAGCCTGGTCACCCATAATTGCCCTCCCCTACAGGCCTGGTCACCTCCATCTGCCCTCCTCTGCTGGCCTGGTCACCCCTAATTGCCCTCCCTTGCCAGCCCGATTGCCCCTAACTTCCCTTCCCTGCAGGCCTGGTCACCTCTAATTGCCCTCCCCTGCTGGCCTGGTCGCCCCTAACTGCCCTCCTTTGCCAGCCTGGTCTTCCTTATAGGGTGTTTTTCCTCTCTTTCCCACGTCCAGCGTGGACAGAGACAGGGTTCAGTTTGTGAATAGAGGAGCTGGGGATGAAGAAAATTGAAATATAGAAGAGAAGACACAGAAGTAGGGATAAGAAGCTTGTGGGGGACGTTTGTTCTCTCTCATGGAGACACAGTGACCTCAAGCCCACAATACAAAGGGGTTTCTCCAACATTAGGATCAAAGGAATTTCGGTGGGCCCAAGCCCTATTCATTCCCCCATTCCTGGGGTAAAACTGCATTTACATATCAAGGCACTCTCCCCAACACCTGAGGCAGAGTTAAGTCCAAGCTGGTAAATACTGTCAGCCTTATTGGTGAAGCGTGTTTTTCCAAGACACGGTTTTTCCAGGTGCCTTGGATTCAGCCGGACAAAGATTTAAAGAATGCTCAAGGTGTCTTCCCTGGGGCACCCCCCCACACTTCCCTAACTGCCCTCCCCTGCTGGCCTGGTCATCCCTAACTGCCCTCCCCTACTGGCTTGGTCATCCCCACCTGCCCTCCCCTGCAGGCTTTGTTCCTCCCAACTGCCTGCCACTGCAGGCCTAGTTCCCCACAACTGTCCTCCCCTGCAGGGCTGGTCCCCCCCAACTACCCTCCCCTGTAGGCCTGGGTCCCCCGCAACTGTCCTCCCCTGCAGGCCTGATTGCCCCCAACTGCCCTTCTTTTCAAGCTTAGTCCCTCCCAACTGACCTCTGCTGGCCTGATTGCCCACAACTGCTCTCCTCTGCTGGCCATCTTGTGTCCATCTTGTGTCCACATGGGGGTGGCCATCTTATGTGTTGGAGTGATGGTCAGTTAGCATATTATCTTTCTATTATGTAGGACTAAGAGGTCCAGTGCACAACAATCGTGCACTGGAGAGGAGGTTCCCTCAGACTGACACTGGGCTGTCACAGTCTGAGAGCCCGTGGGGGATGTCCGACTGACGCCTTAGGCCTGCTCCCTGCCATGCTTCCGCCACCACCACTGTGCTCCGCCAGCTGTGCGCCAAGCTGCTGGTTGAGTGGCTCTGCCCCTATGGGAGCGCATTGACCACTATTGTGCAGCTCCTGTGTTAAACATTTGCCCTCTGGTGGTCAGTGTGTGTCATAGTACTGGTTGTTCTGCTCTTCAGTCAATTTGCATATTACCCTTTTATTATATAGGATAGATGCAGCTTTAGCAGTTCAGTGACCCACAGACGTAGCAGAGGTATATTCTCAGCTTTTACAAACTTAGTTACTGATTTTTATGTAGGAATGCCTTACTCCTTTTTGAAGCTGCTAGCATTTTGACTAAGAAAGAGAAAATGTGAGTTGTAGATTTTCTAATTATGTAAACTTATTAGTGCACCATGAATTATATTTGTTTAACCTTAAATGTAAAAAGCACAATATTTAGAAGATGTCCTCCAAATCTGAATGTGATATGTCATAGATGATTCTGAATGTCTTAATGTTATTCTAGAAGGCTCTGAGGCTGAACCATTTATTTTTAACTGGGCAGGTTTTTAATGTAAATTTATCTTACAGAAAGACAATTATTATAACTTTAACTACACTACAGCTGCTTGCGAGTGAAAGCCCATATGTTCATTACTGTTTCTGCTCTAAAATAACAGATGGTAGAAAGTTGCACTTATTTCAGAAGTCAAGGTGGGGAGTGGAGAGAGAAAAAGGAAGTGTTCCTTGTATTCTTAATTTAGATTTTCAGTTTTATAATTATTTTGAAAAAAAATTAACAAATTTTGGATTCATACCCATCTTAACTGACACCAAAAATAAGACTTTGTTTCCCCCAGCTTTCCCACTTAATTACTTACTATAAAAATTCTTTTTACTAAACATTATCTCCTTTGGTTTTTGCTCTTGCTGTTTTTAGTGTGAATAAACAAGGGAATAAACTTTGAAATGACCTTTTTTCTTAAAATTTCTAAACAGCTTCAATAGTTACTGAAAGATCCACTCAACTAATTAACTTTGTATTGTGGGCTTTCAGAGTAATTGCCTCAGAAAGAAATGTGTTTAAGTGCCTCCTTGAAGCCTTCTGTCTCCTAAACATCCTCTGCCCCTTCCAGGTTTAGTGTATGCCCTTCTTTTATTGATCACAGTAGGATCAGGCACTGGTCTTTTAGATGACTGACAGATTATTGATTGTGCCTACTGGCAAGGAAGCAAGTTCTAAAATGTATCTAAGAGAATATATATTTTTAGATATCTTCAGTAAAAATCTTTATATATATTTTATGATCTATTAATGTTTAAAGAATTAATAACTTGATTTATTCTGGGATTGTATACTTATCAGAGGTGGATTTGTATACTTACCAGAGGTATCGTTGACTGTAGCATGTTTACTAATGTCCTCTTGTGTGTCCCTGTGTGTGTGAGGGCCTGGAAGTAGGAGGCCAGCATTTTTCTGTCTTCTATCTTTTAGTTAGCAACAGCCTAAACACTCTGCTTTACCTCTCCAAATGTCAATTTCATTTTTAAAGCACTTTTTGATTGTATGGTACATAATGTCTTTCCATACCTATTTAATAATGAAGAACCTATGTCATATATTTCTATTCAGATCACATTTTTAATTTAATAAAGATTCTTTTAATCTTTTTTGGATTATTGTTCTCTATAAGAATGTACTCACAACTATGCACATTTGCCCATATAATTGCTCATTCACTCAAAATTTTAAAGTATTTGGATTTAAGACACTTCATACAGTTCCTAAAATTTATTTGTATACACATACTAAAGAATTCTTTCTCTAGTAAAAATATGGTGAATTAATGAATACTGGAACTACTGTAGGGAAAGAACTCGTGTATGATACATAGAGTTGGGAGATGATAGCTTATAAATCTGTAAATTGTCTTGTGAGAAGGAAGGTTGTTTTATTTTGTTTTTAATGGGAAGAAGATAACCAATTTTAAACAAAAATGTCTGATTTTCCTTGGGGAGAAAGCTAGGAGTATTTGAAAAAGTATGAGATTGCCAACTCCTTTTTTTAAAAAAATCATTTTAAATTTTACAATTACAGTTGACGTTCAATATTATGTTAACTTCAGGTGTACACATGGTGGGTAGACATTTATATAATTTACGAAGTGACCCCTGCCCCTATAAGTGTAGTATCTACTTAGCACCATATGTAGTTATTACAGTATTATTGCCTATATTTCCCCTGCTGTACTTTACATCCTGTGACTATTTTATAACTTCCATTTTGCACTTCTTAGTTCCTTTATTCATTTCCCCAGCTCCCCTCCCATCATCTGGCAACCATCATTTTGTTCTCAGTATCTGTTAATTTGTTTATATTTCATTTGTTGTTTAGATTCCACATATAAGTGAAATCATATAGTATTTATCTCTCTGTCTGACTTATTTCACTTAGCATAATATCCTCTCGTTCCACAAGAAAGTGTACTCTTAATTTTGCCTCTTTTTATAATTCTTCACCATATTTGTTTTGGCCAAATCTGGGTATTACAGATGGTTGCAAAAATTTTAATCCTTTACCCAGTGCTTCTGAAATTCATGAAATGTTCCCCAACCTCTACTCCTTCACTACCCCCAAGAGATTTTCTGTTGCATTGCTACCTGATGGTAAAATAAAGTTAGAACTTCAAATATGTAACCAACTGTAATTTATCACACATTTCATTTTTAGCATGTGCAAAGATAGTGACACCAGAAAATTAAGTGTGAGAAATGGCTGAAAATAAATCTTATGTAACTAGTTTCAAATGAGCATTAAGATGTGTTTTGGTAGAAAATAAAATTTTGCTATTTTAATTTAATTAGATCAAAGGTTAATTAATGCAGTAAAAAATAATGCGTTTAGACTAATACCTTTTAGATTGTTTTTTCAATTGCTAAAGAAAGCAGTTTCTTGTTATGAAGTTAGTAGTTTGATATTTATGCCCAATGACTATAGAAAGGATGACAGACTAGGTGAAATTGAAAAACTGTAGAACCGCAGAGATATCTTACAAGACTGTGTAATCCATTCAAAGTGTAATCCACGTATTCATGCCAAAACACACTTTGTTACCTATGTGTAGCAAATTAAAAACAAAAAACAAAAGTAAGCATTTAGGACAGCAATTTTCAACCAGTGTGCCACAAGAATTTTTAAAACATGCAATACCTGGGCTGGCGTTAGCTAAGCATTTTCTTCCACACAAGCCTTTGTTTGCCAATCACTCTTGCATGAGAGAGTGATAGACCTACAGGTGCCCTCCTGCGAAAGAAAGAGAGAGAGAGAGAGAGAGAGAGAGAGTGAGAGAGAGAGAGAGAGAGAGTGAGGGAGGGAGGGAGGGAGTTCTATACCAGCTGTGCAGTGCCTGGAGGAGAAAGATGTGATTCAGCACGGTTGCTTTGTCTTTATTCTGGCTTTTATTTGCAAAACCCACTGTATAAGATCTTTCAATTAAAACCCTCACTGAGACTGCAGAGGAAAGTTGTTTTTGTGTAAACAGGGGATCAGAATAGGGAGAAACAAGCAGGAAACCAGCTCTGGATCAGTCCATCCCTCCAATCCAATATTAAGTGTGGCAGGGAAAGAAGAATCTAAACACTGGGTTGAGGGCCCATTTGATCCTGGAAACTAATACAAAGACACTCCCACCTAAGGGTTGTGTCAGAAATTGACTGTCTTATTTTATTCTGGGATTAGTGTTCTACATTCTATTTTTTATTTTAGCATTATTATACTGTATCTCAATTTTTCCTTTATCCCAAAACACTCTTCCACATTTCCCCCCTTTTTTGCCTTCTCTTACATCCTTGCTATATTTTTATAACTTTCCTTTATTTTTAGTTTACTGCTTTAGTTTTTCTCTATCTTTTCTTTGTACTCCCTGTTAAAAATTGATCTTACTCATATGTCTAATTTCCTCTCCCCTGGTCCAAGGCCTTCCACACTTCTATCTTCTCTTTCTTCACTAGCCAAATTTTTTTTTTCTTTTCTCCCCTTTTTTTTTCTCTTTCTTTCTGTCTTGTTGTTGTTTGTTAGTTTTTTTTATAATTTTATTTTATTTTTTGCTTTTGTTTTTCCTCTCCTGAGTTGTTCTCTTCTTTTAATAGCTTAATCAGTTTCAGTCACCAACTCAGACCTAGCTACTTTCTATAAATTTCCTTTAATATATATATTAAAATAAAATAAAATATTAAAATAAAATAAAGAGAAAAATATATATATTCTTTGTTTTCACTTTTCTTCTTATACACTCATTTCCTTTCTACCTCCTCTATACTGAATTGTGGCCATTTCCCCATTCCTTCAATTCCTTGACCTTACCTTCTGGAAATAAGCTCTGCCTCTTCAGATTCATCTGGGTGATTGTTGTTTGTGTGTTGTTGTTTGAATTTTTTGGATTAGTTGTTTGTTGTTTGCATTCTTTTCTGGGTGTTTGTTTTTGCATTTTTTCGATTAGTTGCTGGATTTTTTTGTTTGTTTGTTTTTGTTTTTTTGGTGTTTTCTCCATATATATCATATAATAAAAGAGAAACGTGCAAATTTGACCGTACCTTCGCTCCTGATTGGCTATGCTACCAGCCAATCAAAAATGGGGGCAGGACCAAGTGGCATGAGCGCCGGGCCCGGGGGTGGAGATGAAACGGCAGTGGCGGCGAGCGCCCAGCCCCCGGGGGCTGTGAGGGGAAGTGGCGAGGCTGGGTGGTTGCAGGCAGCCAGGGCTGAGCTGAGCAGGGCGATGGCTGGGTGCCTAAAGCATTAGGCCTTGGGCAGGCTGGGGGTGAGCCATCAGTTGGACATCCCCTGAGGGCTCCCAGTATGTGAGAAGGGGCAGGTTGGGTTGAGGGACCACTCACCCCCAGTGCATGAATTTCGTGCACTGGGCCCCTTGTAAATGTATATGTATATATATTTCCCCCCTTTTTTATTCTTGTTTCTTTGTTACATTTTTTCCTTTTCTCAATATCATTTTTGCATTATTTTCTTTTTCCTAATTCTCTTTTCCTTAGTGGTCACCTTTATTTGGGGTTATTGGTATTGTGAATACATTTGCCATTGGTGCCCTTTGTATTGTGACCTGTCATGTTGTATTTTGTGTCTTTAAGTCAGTGCAGGAGAGAGAGCTACATAATCAGTAACCCTGAGAGGAGCAAACTTGGGGAGACAAAGAAACAGCTCCCACACAAAAGAAAAGAAGTAATCACTAATAAAAAAAGGAAATAAATGAAATGGAGGCAAGCAATATGTCAGAAAGAATTCAGAGCAGTGTTCATAGGGGATTCATACAGACTGATGTTGAAGGGACAGAGAGAGGTTTTTCAGGCAAATGGAAATGAAAAGAAAGCTGGGGTAGCAGTACTTATATTTGATAAATTAGACCTCAAAGCTAAATCCATAACGAGATAAGGAAGGCCACTTCATAATAATAAAGGGAACAATTCAACAATTAGATATAACTGGTAAACTTAAATGCACCCAATACAGGAGCACCCAAATACATAAAAAAAAGTTCTGGAAGATATCAAGGGAGAAATTGCTAACAGTACAGTTAGTGTTACCCTACTAACACTACTGGACAAAATCTCTAAAGAAAAAATCAGCAAAGAAACATCAATTCTAAATGACTCACTAGACCAGATGGAATTAATTGACATCTTCAGAACATTCCACCATAAAGCCACAGAATATACATTCTTCTCAAGTGCACATGGGTTGTTTTCAAAGATAGACCATATATGGGGACACAGGCAAAGTCCCTCCAAATTCAGGAAGATAGAATTTATATCCAGCATCTTCTCAGATCACAATGGCATAAAATTATAAATCAAATACAATAAAAATGGAAAAATCAAACACCTGGAGGCTATATAGCATCCTATTAAGGAATGATTGGGTTACCAACAAGATCAAAGAAGAAATAAAGAGCATCATGGCAACAAATGACAATGAAAACACTACAATCCAAAATCCATGAGACACAGTGAAAGCAGTCTTGAGAGGGAAGTTCATAGCTCTACAGGCTTATCTCAAAAAATAAGAAAAATGATAATAAATTACCTAACCCTACAACTCAAAAAGTTAGAAAGAGAGCAACAAGAAAAGCCCAGCATAAGGAGAAGTAAATAATACAGATCAAACCAGGAATAAATAACATAGAGACCAAAAAAAATAAAAAATAAAAAATGGTCAACAAAACCAAGAGATGGTTCTTTGAAAGGATAAATAAGATTGATAAATATTTGCCAGGCTTATCAAGAAGCAAAGAGAGCCAAAAACAGTTTGGTGCAGTGGATAGAGTGTCAGCCTGTGGACCGAAAGGTCCCAGGTTCGATTCCAGTCAAGGGCATGTACCGTGGTTGCTAGCACATCCCCAGTGGAGGGTTTGCAGGAGGGACCTGATGGATGTTTCTGTCTCATCGATGTTTCTGGCTCTCTATTCCTCTCCCTTCCTCTCTGTAAAAAAAAACCAATAAAATACATTGTTTTTTAAAAAAGAAGCAAAGAGAGAGGACACAAATAAGTACAACCAGAAGTGAAAGAGGTGAAGTAACAACCAATCTCACAGAAATACAAAGTATTATGAAAAAATTCTATGAACAACTCTGTTCCAATAAAATGGACAACCTAGGTGAAATGGATTTAGTTTAAGAAATATACAAGCTCCTAAAACTCAATCAGGAAACATAAAACCCAAGTAAGCCTATATCTACGAAAGAAATTGAAGCAGTGATAAAAAAAAAAATCTTCCAGCAAACGTCCTGGTCCAGATGACTTTACAGGGGAGTTCTATCAAGCATTCAAATAACTAAAACCTGGAGAACTAAGATGGCGGCAAAGGTGAAACACCTATCTTGCCGTCATAATCAGCAATTTTAATACTACAACTTAACGAAGGAACAAACACCTTCCAGAATCACCAGAACGCTCGCCGAGTGAAAATTCCACAAATAAAAGTAAAGATAAGACACTGTGACCCGGAGGAGCGGCGGTGGACAGCGTTGAAAGATTTGAGCACAGAGAGAGGTTTGGAGTGCGCGCCGCGGAGAGGGCGGGCGGCTGAAAACCGGCCAGTTTTCTCGAACGGGGAGACAGGGGCGTCCCACTGGACAGATTCTCCAGCTCTGGGCGAAGTCCAGAGAACCCACTATCACACGGGGTGAAAACTGGACAGTGGGAGGGCACGCCGAAGCTCGGGTGCTGCAGGGTCTGCCGGCTTGTGGAGAAGGCAGCTCTCGCGCGAACAGCTCGGATGCGTGACGGCGCAGAGAGTGCTCTGCGACTTGTCTCTCATTCGGAAAACCGTCAGTCTGCTTTGTTTTACGACCCTGGGTGGGACATTGCGCATGCAAAGTCATTTGGGGACAGTCTGAATTCCCCCGCAGCCGGTGAAGCTCCACAGCGGCTCTCTCTCAGAGGTGCTGGCAGCCATTGCCCCCGGCACAGAGCCCCTGGGGCTGCATAGGGCAGAGCTAACGCGGTCTGCTTGGCCCGGAGACTCCGCCCATCCAACCTGAGCACAGCTGAGCTTCACAGACAATTGGCCTGGAGGTCAAACCCTCCTAGGGCTAACAACAAAAAGCTGGGTTTAAATTCAAAAACACTGAATACAACCCATAAAGGATTGCAGTAAGAGTACCCACCTCACGTAACTGGGGAGACTGAGCCACTGTCCCTTTGAGGATAGCCACCACATAAAGCAGCCACCATGCAGAGACATGGAAAGAAATCAGGTGTGAAAGAAATGGAGGAGAAAAGACGACAAGACATAGAGTTCAAAACCACGGTTATAAGGCTTTTCAAGAGGCTCCTACAAAAGGCCGATCAACTTAATGAGAATTACCAGGAAATAAACAAGACCAACCAGGAAATAAGACCAACCAGCAAATGAATGAGACTTACAAGGAGATGAATGCTACTTACAAAGAAATGAATGAGACCCTCAGGGAAATGTACAAGACCTCTGAGGATACGAACCAGACCCTCACAGATAAAAAAAAAGGACCAACTAGAAATCAAGCATACACAGGCTGAAATAAAAAATATTACACAAAGTCCTAAAAGCAGTCCAGAGGGCCACAAGAACCAAGTCAAAGATTTGAAATACAAAGAAGCAAAATCCACTCAGCTGGAAAAGCAAGAAACAAAAATAATTCAGATAATTGAAGATAGCGTAAGGGGCCTCTGGGACAACCTCAAGCAAGCCAACATCCGAATTATTGGGGTGCCAGAAAAAGAGAGAGAGCAAGTTAATGAAAACCTACTTGAAGAAATAGTGACTGAAAACTTTCCCCACCTGGTGAAAGAAACTGACTTAAAAGCCCAAGAAGTACACAGAACCCCAAAATATAGGAATCTAAAGAGGACCACACCAAGACATATCATAATTAAAATGCCAAGAGCAAAAGATAAAGAGAGAATATTAAAAGCAGCAAGAGAAAAACAGTTGGTTACCTACAGGGGAGCACCCATACGATTGTCAGCGGATTTCTCAACAGAAACGATGCAGGCCAGATGCGAGTGGCAAGAAATATTCAAAGTGATGAACAGCAAGAATCTCCAACCAAGATTACTCTATCCAGCAAAGATATCATTCAGAATTGAAGGTCAGATGAAGTGCTTCGCAGATAAGAAAAAGCTAAAGGAGTTCATCACCACCAAACCAGTATTATATGAAATGCTGAAAGATATTCTTTAAGAAGAGGAAGAAGAAAAAGGTAAAGATGAAAATTATGAACAACAAATACACATCTATCAACAAATGAACATAAAAATCAAGTGAACTGATAGGCTGATGAACAAGATAAACTGGTGACTATAACAGAAACATGGACATAGAGAGGGAATGGACTGACAATTCTTGGGGAGAAAAGTGTTGTTGGAAGTACAGCAAGAGATTGGACAAAAATCTTGCAACAATGGGAGAGGACACTGGGGGAGGGGGAGGTGAGGGCGGAGGGTGAGATAGGTACAGGGTGGAGGGAAGATATAGGGGGATAAAAAAGGGGAAACAATTTAATTAATAAACTGAACAATTAAAAAAAATAAAAAATAAAAGATAATAGGCAAAAATAAAAATAAAAAAAATAAAATGTTTGCACCACTCAAAAAAAACAAAAAAACAAACAAACAAAAAAAACAACAATTAACTAAAACCTGTCCTCCTCAGACTATTCCAAAAAATTCAAGAGGAAGACACACTTTCAAGATCTTTTTTATGAAGCCATCATTACTCTAATTCCAAAACCAGATAAAGATACCACAAAAAAAAAAAAAAGACTACTATAGGCCAATATCCATGATGAACATAGATGCTAAAATCCTTAATAAAATCCTAGCAAATTAGATTCAGGATTACATTAGAAAGATCATACACCATGACCAAGTGGGATTTATTCCAGGGATGCAGGGATGGTACAATATTCACAAAACAATAAATGTGATACATCGCATAAATAGATTGAGAGACAAAAATCACATAATCATATCAATCAATGTAGAAAAAGTATTTGACAAAAGCCAACACCTTTCTTGAAAACTCTCAGCAAAGTGGGAATAAAGGGGTTATACCTCAACATAATAAAAACCTTATATGACAAACCTACAGCTAAACATCATACTCAATGGGTAAAACTAAACTCATTTCCCTTAAGAACGGGAAAAAGACAGGGATGTCCACTCTCACCACTCCTATTCAATATAGTACTAGAAGTGCTAGCCATAGCTATCAGATAAAAAGAAATAAAAGGCATATAAATTGAAAAAGAAGCATAACTCCTTTTTCACAGATGACATGATACTATACTTAGAAAACCCCAATTATTCCATCAAAAACTACTAGACCTAATAAATGTATTCAGCAATGTAGCAGGAAACAAAATTGACACCCAGAAATCTATGGCCCTTTTACACACGAATAGTGAATTCACAGAATGAGAAAGTAAAAGACATACCATTTACCATTGCACAAAAAAAAATTATGAAGAAACTTAATGGGATAAAAGATGTGTACTAAGAAAACTATAGGACATTGAAAAAGATAAAGACATAAACATATGGAAGAACATACCATGTTCATGGATTGGTAGAATCAACATCATTAAAATGTCCATACTACCCAAAGCAATCTACAGATTTAATGCAATCCCCGTTAAAATACCAACAGCATATTTCAAAGATCTAGAACAAATTCTTAAAAAATTCATCTAGAATTAAAAAAGGCCCTGAATAGTTGCAGCAATCCTGAGAAAGAAGAACATAGTTGGAGGGATCACCATACCAGATATCGAGCTCTATTACCAAGCCACGGTTCTCAAAACTACATGGTACTGGCACAAGAGCAGACATAAAGACCAATGGAACAGAACAGAAAACCCAGAAATTGACCCAAGCCATTATGCTCAATATTTGACAAAGCAGGCAAGATCATACAATAGAGTTAAGACAGTCTCTTCAATAAATGGTGCTAAGGAAATTGGTCAGATACATGGAAAAAAATAAAACTAGATCACCAACCTACACCATACACAAAAACAAACTCAAAATGGCTAAAGGACTTAAATGTAAGACAAGAAACCATAAAAATCCTTGAAGGCTCTTTAGGCAGCAAAATAGCAGACATGTGTCATAGCAATATCTTGCTAACATAGCTCCAAGGGCAATGGAGACTAAGGAGAAAATAAACAAATGGGACTTCATCAAAATAAAAGGCTTCTGCACAGCAGAATAAACAGTCCACAAAATAACAAGAAAGCCCATTGCATGGGAGAACATGTTTGCCAATGCTATTTTAGATAAGTGTTTAATCTCCAAAAATTTAAGAGAACTCATACAATGTGACAAAAGGAAGATACACAATCCATTAAAAAAAAATTCTTACTTCAGAAAATTAATTTCCATTTGTAATCCTAACAGCAGGACACCCCCATGAAAAACACAAGGTGTCAAAATAAGCCAAAGGAAAATCATTTGGGCAAAAATAAAAAGAATCCCAAGTCTAATTTACAGAAAAGATTCCTTTATTAACTTTCAGTCGAGAATATGTTTGTATACTTTCAGAAAACAACTCCAAGACCATATGGATTTCTGCAACAAAGAGGAACTGACAGGTCTGTTCCAACTGCAAAGACAGGCTAGAGATGGAAGACACTGACGACACCTTGCCATGCTAGCAGTCAGCAGTTGTGGATAACTGCAGGCAGCCCAGGACCAAACCAGAGAGGGTGGAACCTGCATTGCCACCATTTGTCCACCATCCAGATACCATTGCTGACGTGTACACATAAGAAACTATTTGACATTGAAACTGGGACTCAAACATTTTTTTGTCCTTATATATTTATTTCCAATATGCAGATGCAAGATTTTTTTAAAGAAAAGAAATGGGGGCGAGGAGATAGATACAGAGGCAAAGAAGCATTGTACAGACTGTCAAACTACAGTGGAAAGGCAGGGGAGGAGAGGGGGTGGGGGCTGTGGGAGATCAACCCAAGGACTTGTATGCATGCATATAAGCATAACCAATGGATACAAGACATTGCGGGGGGGTGGGGGACAAGGTGAGGGCATGTGCTGGCGGGTAGAGGAGGCAGGGGGAGGTTAATGGGGGGGGGAAGGGAAACATATGTACTACTATTTGTAATACTTTAAAGAATCTTATCTAATAAAAAGGTAATATGCAAATTGACCATCACTCCAACACACAAGATGGCTGCCCCCATGTGGCTACAAGATGGCCAGTAGGAGAGAGCAGTTGGGAGGGACCAGGCCTTCAAGGGGGGCAGTTGTGGGCGATCAGGTCAGCAGGAGAAGGCAGTTAGGAGGGACCAGGCCTGCAAGGGAGGGCAGTTGGGGGTGATCAAGCCTACAGGGGAGGGCAGTTAGGGGTGACCAGCCCGGCAAAGGAGGGAAGTTGGGGGTGACTGGGCCTGCAGTGGAGAGCAGCTGGGGGGGGGGGGGCAGGTCTGCAGGGGAGGGCAGTTGGGGGCAAACAGGCTGGCAGGGGAGCAGTTAGGCATCAATCAGGCTGGCAGGGTAATGGTTAGAGGGTGATCAGGCTGGCAGGCAGAAGTGGTTAGGGGCAATCAGGAAGGCAGGCAAGTGAGTGGTTGGGAGCCAGCAATCCTGGATTGTGAGAGGGATGTCCCAGAGTAGAGAGGGTGCAAACTGGGCTGAGGGACATCCCCCCGCCTCCCCCACTGAACAAATTTTGTGCACTGGGTCCCATATATATTCTTTTAAAAAAAAGAATAAAATGACTTGGGAACACACAAAAAATGGCCACTTTTCAAAAGAGCACATAGAGAAGGACCAGAGACATATGTAACCATGCTCAAAGTCACTAATCATTCATGAAATGCAAATCAAAAAGTGACACTGTTGCTATCACTGCTACTGCAAGGCCTCGCTTGCTTGAAGCAGTAACAAAGAGGCCCAGCAAGAAAGCCTTTCCCTCACTTCAGTTTTTCAAATTTCACAATTTGTAGCAAACACTACTTGAAGGGAATGTAGAAATTGTAATTTTTGGCTTAGAAACTTTTCCAAATCTTAGGAGGGTGGTGGAATGAGAGCCACGCCAAAATTTCTACCGTGTACATAAGTGCAAAGTCCAGCATTCTCCTAGCATTGCCATCAGTGAGAATAATGTTTAATGAGACTTTTGCTTTCTATTTTTGATTTAAATATCCAGAATGCATACCAATCAATTAAAGATTGTGTTTCAATTACTATTTTAATATTTGTTGAGTCATACAAGATGCCTGACATTACCTTGGTAAGCTCTAAAAATTTAAACAACTTAAAAAGATTGGCATTACCTAATTCCAAGATTGTTTTCAAATCATGAAATCAGTTTGTTTCATAATCGAATTTGTATGGAAACTTTAATCAACTTCATATATAATTCTTACTGTATATTCAAGGACACTCTGATATATTCCTAAGTATAGCGATTCAGATCTTGATATGAAAATATAACTGGTATACTCTAGGGCAAAAACCTAAATTTAGCTTCCTCCTGCATCGTCCTTTATACTACAACCCCATGTTTGTTGATCTGTTTTCCCTGATTTTTTTTCCTTAATCAATAAAAGTTTTGAATAAACTCAGGACAATTTACACCAATAATAGCTACATGTTTTTGGATTGTTTTAAGCTAGTGAAGTCTTATGATGTTTTCAATAGCTATCAATGATTGAAAACTCAAGGAGAGAATAAAAATAGAGAAACTGGTAAACTATAGTGATTGTTAGCTTGATTGTTAAGCAATAAAGTGTTTAGGACTAGAAGTTTGAAGGTGTACGGTACTTAAACAGGTTTAATATGACAATGTGGGGCTAGTATTTTTGTATGTCAAATAGGTTCTGTTTGTGATTTATAATGATTCTGAATTTGAAATTCAATTTTTCTCTTTTCTCTGCTGTTTGCATTAGAAAGAACTCATTTCAAAGAACCCTAAGAAAAAAACTGATTTAATTTTATTTTAGGGCATAGTAAATGTGAGATTTTATTTCATAAGTATTTTTTTTTAAATATATTTTATTGATTTTCTACAGAGAGGAAGGGAGAGGGATAGAAAGTCAGAAACATCGAGCCTCTTCCCCCCCCCCCCCCCACTGGGGATGTGCCCACAACCAAGGTACATGCCCTTGACCGGAATCGAACCAGGGACCCTTCAGTCTGCAGGCCAATGCTCTATCCACTGAGCCAAACCAGTTTGGGCTGTATTTCATAAGTATTTTAATAGGATCATTTCAGAGAACAATGAGCATTTCCTTTAACATTATTTTCTCATTCATTTATTCATCTGTATTAGTAAATATGGTTTTTAGAATTGGGTAGTACATAATTGCATTTTTAACTTGTATTTTATTTTTGTGAAATTCTAAGGTTTAATTAGACTCTAAATGAGCCCTTGGATTTCTTTATTTACCTAGCTATTCACTTAATTTCAGAAAATTCTCTGGTTAAATATTTGAATGGTAATGTCTGATCAGCAAAATGATTATAACTTTCTTTCATTATCTTTCTCAGATATTGTTTTTGATTGTTGGGTGTCTGTAGTGCTTCACTAAACAAATTTAATTTATGCTGTTTTGATTTCTAGTCAACTTATACATGAATTGTCAGAGAATGGGTGTGTGGGAAAATATCAGAGAATTATAATTAAAATTATATTTCTTTTTGAGACTTAAAAATGTCAATAATAAAGTGTGTTTTAATTCAATTATTTTTCTTTGTCCTCAGGTGGATCTCCATACTTAGCAACCAAAATAAATGAAGCAAAGGACTTACTGGAAGAAACCACCAAATATTGATTGATGCTCGAGGACTACAATGAAGGATAAAAAGGGGGTGCTTAAAAAACAAAGTCCTGTGTATTTCATCTAAACCACTACTGACCATCGTAATTCCCATGTGCTAACTCTAAATAATTTATTCCAATGTTACGTGGTATAATAATAAAAGGTTAATAGTTTGTCTTTTTATTATCTTTTAAAAGAACATCTTAAAATTCTTTATACATTTTAATATTTCTGTTCTATTAGTTTTAAATTCCCCATATTCTTCTCTCCCAAAAATGTATAAAAAAAATATGGTCCTCAATAATGTAATTGGTATTGGTGAGCAATAAATAGAAATGTCTTTACTGTTTTACAGCGTCGGCAAAAGTAGGTTTACAGTTGCATTGTGGTATTCTTTTGTAATTAATAAAGCTACTATAAATCTACTTTTGCCCATTCTTATGTTTACAATCACATTGTCCCCATTTTCTCAGAGAAATTTAGTAGTCTAATGTGTAAGGAGCTTTAAATGTTTTGAGGCCTAATACTGACTCCTATCCCATGGGGAAATGATTTGAAACTTAATGGAATTTACATAATGGTATTTTCTAAAGTAGTGGTTAGAACTCCTTAAAGAACTCTGCTCTCTCTGAGACCCTATAGCTGAAGCATTAGAACTTAGAGAGCTACTAAAATGATTAAAGATTTACTAAATGAGCCCTCTGAGGAAAGGCTGAAAGAGCTGTGAGAAGTCTGAGGAGTTTGTATTTAATTATGGTCATCCAGTACTATATAATTACTCGGTTATTCATTCAGATATTTATTGACCAGTTACAATGTATAGGATGCTGTTGTGGGCCCTGTGGGAGTTACAGGTGTGAACATGGATCCTGGCCCAAAGGGTCTTATATTTCGAAAAAAGATAAATCACATGAATACTATTAGAGTCTTATAGATGTTATGCTAAGGAAGTTAAAGAGAAGAAAGTAATATTTTAAACTGAGAGCATTCGGAGAGCTCCATATAGTAAGTGGCATAGAGCTGGGCTTTAAAAACAATAAGTGATATTGTTTTTATATGAATGGAGAGTCAGTATGTTTTTTCTGAGATCAGTCAGAATAGCAGAAATGGGATATTTATTACTGCGACTAGAGTGTGGGATTTCTCAAAAGCAAAGGGTTAATTAACATATGGTGTTGAGGGGCTGGCCCTTTGGTTTACAGTGCATTAAATTATTACTGGGGACTCGAATTCTCATGAATATAGTATGCATTAGAAAATATGTCAATTAATTATTAATTATTAAAATAGCCACTGGTCATCATCACTTTACTATTCCAAAGGTGAGAAAACAGATTCAGATACAGATTTACCAGCATTATTTTCTAGCATGTACTACTTTACAAATTCTGAGTTCATCCCAGATAAACTGAACTACCACATTTTATCTGTCTTAAAATAGTTCTTAATATCTAGATACATCTTTGGTTTATTGCATCCTGTAGTTCAGAAGTTCTCTATGTTGGCAAATATTGAGCTGAATAATTCCTGTTTGTGGGAGCTCTCCTGTGCAATGTCAGGTGATTGGCAACATCCATGCTTGTACCTGCTAAAGATCAGTAGCACCCCCTCAGTTGTGGCAACTACAAATATTTACAGACATTGCCAAATGATCCCGGGAGATCATTGCCCCTGATGGAGAGCCATGCTATAAATGTGTAGTATGTTTTCTTTTGGCACATAAACTAATGGCCTGACTCAAAGTTGATTGAATTTCAGGTGGTAAAATATCATTCTTGCTTTAAAGTCTCCGCACACATCTTAATTTTATTGCGCTTTAGTGTTTTTCATTTTTCTGCTCACTATTATCTTTGTACACTTAGATGCCCTTCTAATCCTCAGATCTTCACATACTCTAAGTCTAGAGATCCTAAAGACCAAGCTAAAATGTATCTCTTCTGGTGCTTCCAGAAAAGTAATATGAATCAACTCTCTGAGAGCAGGGACCATATCTTTCTTGTTTACTGCTACATTGGCATCCAATAAATATTTGTTGAGTGAATGAATGAATGAATGAATGAATGAATATATTCCCACATCACTTTATTCCTCACTTTATAGTACTTATATCTTGGTACTGTGTGTAAAATGCCTTATTTCTCCATTAAAGAACCTTTCAAGCAAAAAATGTTATTTATCTTTGTAACCTCTTCAGTGTAAAACATTGTATTTTATTAGTAGCCATCATAAAGTTGTAAGTACTAAGAAAATGTTTTCTGAATACTATACTTCACAAAATGTTATCACTAATTTTAAAAGTTATACTAAGCAATGTATAGGCACCTGAGGACGTATCTTTTAATTGACATATTTTCTAATGTATACTATATTCATGAGAATTTGAGTCCCCAGTATTAGTTTGGAATTTCTTTCATTCCCATTTTCCTCTAAGCATGTTAGATGTGGTTTTGAATATTAGCCTCTTATATCATGATCTTGGGCAGTGTCTGTAATTATCTCATCTATAGAATAGAGGAAATGGTAATCCTAATAAGGTGTTTTAGGAAATAAGGATTTAGTCACATAGCAAGTACTCAAAAATAAGTATTACTTCTTGCACTGCTCCTTTCAATTTAAATCTTTGAATACCTTTAAGGTTTGAGGTGTGTTCTAGTCATCATCTTACTCTCGAATCTGCTATTTGGGAGCACGTGGAGGGGATGGCTCATCTCTATTTCATGTAGCCTCAATTGGGGCAGAAGGAGCCACTTGAAGTTAGTACTGGCTGCTGGCTGGGAGCCCCGCTTCCTCTCCATAGCTTCTCCAGTGGCTACTAGAGCATCATCACACGATGATAGAAAGTGGTCCAAAGAGACGGGAAGTGGAAGCTGCAATTCCACCTGATCTGAACACGGACAGTCAGAGCCTGCCCAGATTACACAGGGAGAGGACAGAGAGGATTGTGAAATGATTAGTGGTCATCTTTACTGTATATCAGGGCAGGCTTTGGGTCCCCCCAACCCTAGTTAAATCAGTTAAGACATCGTTTTTTAAAAAAAATCAGGAATGTAGAATTTAAATACAACCATCTGAAACGGTTTCAGATGATACAACTACTATTTTAAGTAGATATTAATTCAGTAGTCATTCTCTAAGTGGCCATGTCATAAAATTGGATTTTAAATAGCTACCCATCCTCCTTATCTGTAAAGGCTTATTGGAATGGTTACCTACCCTTCAGTAAAGATTGCTTTTACATTTTTGCTATCATTGCATACTCTTAATTAAGTCTTTGTTGCTATTGCAGCTTCTGTTTATTCTTATATCTTAGATGCAATCTGAGGGAGCAGGAAAGATCTTTTAAAAAAACAATTTCTTAGATTCCAGAGAAAGTGTAAGTCGAATGGACAACTAACTAAAGGGGAGTCCAGGATGCCATTTAGACTATGGTTGATGGTGCCAATCTCCAGCATAAAGTGAGAAGTGGAGAGGAGTCACTAAGGAAAAAGTATGTCAATTGTGGAAGACTGTTTTACTTAGTCTTAAACTATTTCTTTATTTGATTTGAAATGCATTTTAGTCATTCAGCAAATATTGTACATTTACTATGTCATGCAGTAAAGATAAAAATTCATTCTTAAAATATATAGTATGCTCAAACTAAATAGAAGAGATTCTTAAACATGGAGAGTGTTTTTTTTTTTCTTGATACTTATTTGAATTAAGAAACAAGCTTATGGAGAACACCAAGATGGCGGCATAGGTAAACACCTATTGTTCTGCCCCTCGCAACGATTTAAGAACTACAACATAACAGCAGAACAGACAGCACCCAGAATCGCCAGAAAGCTGGCTGAGTGAAAACTCCACAAATAAGAGTAAAGGTGGGACACTGAGACTCAGAGGAGCGGCAGGAGCGCAGCCTTTCAGACGGAAACAGGTTAGGAGCCGTCCTGGTCGCGCGCGCCCAGGCTGGGGCTGGAACAGCAACCCCGGCTGGATTTCGCCAACGGGGAGGGCGGAGATGTCCCACTACATGGATTCCCCAGCACCAGGCAAGGTCCGAGATCCGGGGTACGTGGAGATGTCCCAATGCACAGATTCCCCAGTGCCAGGCGAGGTCCGAGGTCCGGGGGATGCACCCTGGAAGCGGGGCGCGGCAGAGGCTCCTAGTCTGCGAGAAACCTGGAGGCGGGGAAAAGAAGTTTCCGCGCAAGGGTCGCGCAAACCCGTGACTTGCCCCCTGGAAACTTGTCTCCTGGTTCCAGAAACCATCTATTTTACAACCCGGGGCTAGACTTTTGGTGTGCAGGCACATTTGGGGAAAGGCAGAGTTGTCTGGCAAGGGGAAGAGACTAGCGGCTTTCTCTTGGAGATGCCTGCAGCCATCCCCATCCAATAGAGACCCGCGCGTGCAAGCGCCGCATAGGATGCAGCTGACACTGAGGCTGCCTGCGCAGCTCAGAGACTCCGCCCATCCAACCTGAACACAGTCTCCCTTCACAGCCAATTGGCCTGGATGTCAAACCCTCCTAGGGCTAACAACAACAAGCTGGGTTTAAATTCAAAAATACTGAATACAACCAATAAAGGATTGCAGTAAGAGTACCCACCTCAGGTAACTGGGGAGGCTGAGCCACTGTCCCTTTGAGGATATCTACCACATAAAGCAGCCACCATGCAGAGATATGGAAAGAAATCAGGTGTGAAAGAAATGGAGAAGAGACGACAAGACATAGAGTTCAAAACCGCGGTTATAAGGCTTTTCAAGAGGCTCCTAGAAAAGGCCAATCAACTTAATGAGAACTACGAGGAAATAAACAAGACCAACCAGGAAATGAATGAGAATTACATGGAAATGAATGAGACCCTCGAGGAAATGAATGAGACCCTCAAGGAAATGAACAAAGCCTCTGAGGATACGAACCACACCCTCACGGATAAAAAAAAAAAGGACCAACTAGAAATCAAGCATACACAGACTGAAATAAAAAATATTACACAAAGTCCTAAAAGCAGTCCAGAGGGCCACAAGAACCAAGTCAAAGATTTGAAATACAAAGAAGCAAAATCCACTCAGCTGGAAAAGCAAGAAACAAAAATAATTCAGATAATTGAAGATAGCGTAAGGGGCCTCTGGGACAACCTCAAGCATGCCAACATCTGAATTATTGGGGTGCCAGAAAAAGAGAGAGAGCAAGTTAATGAAAACCTACTTGAGGAAATAGTGACTGAAAACTTCCTCCACCTGGTGAAAGAAACTGACTTAAAAGCCCAAGAAGTACACAGAACCCCAAAATATAGGAATCTAAAGAGGACCACACCAAGACACATCATACTTAAAATGCCAAGAGCAAAAGATAAAGAGAATATTAAAAGCAGCAAGAGAAAAACAGTTGGTTACTTACAGGGGAGCACCCATACGATTGTCAGTGGATTTCTCAACAGAAACGATGCAGGCCAGACACGAGTGGCAAGAAATATTCAAAATAATGAAGAGCGAGAATCTACAACTAAGATTACTCTATCCAGCAAAGCTATCATTCAGAATTGAAGATCAGATAAAGTGCTTCGCAGATAAGAAAAAGTTAAAGGAGTTCATCACCACCAAACCAGTATTATATGAAATGCTGAAAGATACTCTTTAAGAAGAGGAAGAAGAAAAAGGTAAAAATATAAATTATGAACAATATAAATTATGAAAAAATACACATCTATCAACAAATGAACATAAAAATCAAGTGAATTGATAGGCTGATGAACAAGATAAACTGGTGAATATAACAGAAACATGGACATAGAGAGGGAATGGACTGACAATTCTTGGGGAGAAAAGGGTTGTGGGAAGTACAGCAAGAGATTGGACAAAAATCTTGCAACAATGGGAGAGGACATTGGGGAGGGGGAGGTGAGGGTGGAGGGTGGGATAGGTACAGGGTGGAGGGGAGATATAGGGGGATAAAAAAGGGGAAACAATGTAATAAACTGAACAATAAAGATAAATAAATATCCTTTCTTCAAAAAAAAAGAAAAAGAAACAAGCTTATGATTACCCAGCAAGGTCATTAGAAACAACATATTTTATCCAAGTACAAAAATCATTTGTTGTCATAGGAAACCTTGAAAACAGTAAAGAGCTTTTAGTGACATATCTTCAACATAGTTGACAATTAGCTTAAGGTAGTTTAATGACATTTGTCAGAGGAGTTGAATTAGCCAGGCCCTTGATGTCAAAGATGTGATGTTTCTCTGACTCATCCCACTCAGGATGAGCTGCAGAGGCTGAGTGAGGAGTGAAAATCCAAGTAGGCCAGCTCATGTCACACCGTGAAACCATGCTCTCGCAGGCACTGCACCTCGCTCAGCAGCCACCTCCTGAAATAAGGCCTCTGCTGTTTGGGGGATTTGATGGCAGTGAGTAAATGTGTCAGTATCGTTCCCTCCTGCTAATGGAAAGGCAACCAAAAGAGCATACAATCTCATTAGCACTAGATCAGTATCATGTACTTGTCAAAAACATTACATGGATTATGAGCTAAAATTTCATTATTGATCGAGTTACACATATGAAATTAAGATTTTTCTTAGAATAATTTATTAGCTGGTAAAATTGAGGAGGTTTTCGGGGCTCATTTTTTTAAGGTAGAATCTCGATTATTGCCTACCAGTGAAATTGCTGGGCATGGTAGACAAAGAAAATGCTCCTTCTAATGATTGTTATGAGCTAAGTAGCTATTGTTCCCAGCTAACTGCTCTTTTCCTTTTTATATTGTAGCCGAGCAAAAGAATCTATAAAAAGCTTTAAAAATATTAAAACCCTGCTCAATTGAAATGCAAGTTCATGAAGTACTGTTCATTTCTCTTCCTGCCATAATAATCTTTTCCCCCTCTGATCTGCTGAACAGTGCCTAGCAGCCCTGGTCAACATTTGAAGTCTAAACAGACTATGATACAAGTATTCAGTCTCCAGCATTCAAGGTGAGTTTAACATTGGCAGGATAAGATCGCTCAAGATAGATGTTAGCCAAAAATTTCAAATTCTTAGCTCAACTTAGAGAAAGAAAGTGCCCCTGGAAAATAAAAATCAACAGTGGGAAACTTGATTTTGACAAGATGAAAATCATCTTGAGATACTGCTGCAATGGTGACATCTAAGCTTTGGTGCTAAAGACCAACAAGTTAGAATCAGATCCTTTTCATTAATCTAAAATGTTTAAAATGTTACTGATTTCAGGAAGAGGGGGAAATTGATTTGTTGTTTCTACTTTTTCATTCATTGGTTGCTTGTATGTGTACTGGGGATTGAACCCATAACCTTGGCATATGGGGATGATGCTCTAACCAACTGAGCTACCTGACCAAGGCTTTATATATTTTTATTGATTTATTTTTCAATCCTCACCTGAGGATATATTTTAATAGATTTTAGAAGAGAGAAAGGGAGAGAGAGGCAACAATGTGAAAGAGATACATCAATCAACTGCCTCCCCTAAGTGCCCCAATTGGGAATCAAATACGAAACCTGGGTATATGCTCTGACGGAATTGAATCTGCAACCTTTTGGTGCATGTGACAATGCTCCAACCAATTGAGCTACCCAGCCAGAGCTTAAAATATTAAAAAAAAATTTATTAATAGCTAATACTTGTTAAGTACCTTATGCTAAGCTTTCTATTTCCATTATTTCTCTTAATTTTCATAGCATCCCTAAGAGATTGGTATCATTATTATCCCCATTTTATAGGTGAAGAAACAAAGGCTCAAAAGGGTTTAGAAACTGCTAACATTATACAGCTGGTGAGTGGTAGGGCCAGGATCCAAATCCAATTTGGCTTGACTAAAGCACATGCTCTTCCCATTATATTGTACAAATTCGGGATGCCTGGGAGTCAGTCAAATGAAGGGGCTTGAATGGCTCTTGGCTCATTCTTTGGTGGTTGTGATGCTTGGTTATAAATCGTGAAAGTAGGTTTATGGAAAGATCCAGTGTCATTGGCATTATGAGCAAGGAAGCTAACTGTTAACAGAATTAAATGTTTTTAATTCTGCCTTGAAAACTTATGATGTCCATCCAACTGCACATAGCAGAAGTTCAGTTGCAAAGTTTAGCAGTGTGGGTTTTTCTGACTTAGAGTGAGGAAACTTGGAGATTTTATTTGAAACATTGGCAAGAGCTTCCAAGGAGAACATGTAGAGCAGGCTCAGAAGACAGCTCATGATTGTTCAATAAAATTTTTAAAAATTGCTTTCCAATATTCTTAACTGTGAATTGGGTCATTTGTTCATGTCATGCTTTTATGTCAAACTCCAAATTTATATTTTGCACATTTGTTGGGTGTCTATTATAACCTATAGAACTTTAGTCACCACCAAAGAAAGTCTTTGAAATTATGCTTTTCAGCTGCTCAAATCAAGTAGTGAAAAGATTCTAACCCGTAGTTTTCTAACACCTCCTCATTATAATGCTCATACTTATGAGTTCTCTGAATGTTAAACACACCTATATTAAAAAATAAGTGCATTTCAAAGCCAACTCAATCATTTTTCCATTTATCTGCTGTTTTGGACTACCAGTGTTTTTGCTCTCCCTTCTATGAACGTGGATAATCAGAGTTGATTTCAGAAGTATTTACATGTTAGCTTCCAAGCCTCTGGAGCAGGAAGAAATGACTAATAATGTCTGCCTCTGGTAGTGAGATGTCAGGCTATCCCTATAGTCTGCTTTTCTCAGGCTGTCCTCAAATGCCGGATAGTGCAGCGTTTGCAGAAAGAGCAGCAGGTACACACAGAAATTCAACCCTCCTAATTAGCCCTGCTCAGATCTGACTTATGCTTTGCTCCTCAGCTTCTAGGTACTTAGATATTCAGTTTGCATTCTAATCTGTTACATTTTATACCCATACTGTATACTTGTAAACAGATTTTTAAATCTAATATGTAAAAATAGATAAACACGGTTGTGCTTGTTTTGCTTTAAAATTGTTAGAGAAAAACTGGATACTTTTAACTTTCTAGTTTCCCCAATACAAGTTAAAATAAAATCTGACTTGCTAAAATTGAGTTGATACTCAGTTTTGCCGAGGTACAACTGGTAAAAGATGCTAAACTTGTGTAGCTTCTTCCACACTGAGCATGAAGAACTGCTGCTTTTTCCTCCTTACTTCATGAGATGTTTGGCCTAGTTGTCCCTCAGGATACAGTATTGATTAGTTCACTTCTAAAAACAACTATCAGAAACCAAAATCATAGACATGCAGATTTTCTCAGAAGAAATGAATGAAACTTGGGTTTTTACCCTTATACCCAAATAAGCAATGAAAATATAGAAATCAGCTCAAGAGTATTTATCTTGTAATGTAAATGCCAAAGAAAGTGCCCAGTTCCTTGCTTTACTTATTTCTTGCCTCTGGTGTCTTCATATCAATTTTTGGCCTCCAGCATTTTAGACTGCATAAAGAGCTCTAAGCATAGGCCTTGGTAATAGAAATGCTGACACAACTGAACTGTCGACCCTAAAATATATTATTAAATATGTCTGCACAAATGCCTGGATCCCATACTTCGTGTAAGTGAAGAATAAGGCCACTGTTCAGAGTCCAACGTCTGAGGAGAGGAGAAATGGACATACCCTGTTTCTCCTCTTGCCCTTTCATCATCCTCCTCCCCCACCCCCCGACACAGTGCCCCATGGAATGGCCACACCTTAATGATCCACCAAAGTCAGTCGGACATTCAGGGTACAGTGCACTCACTTCACTGGCATGGAGATTCTCTTGTCTGTGGTGTGTTTTCAGATCAGATGAAGGACTGACAGTGTTGGGTTAACATAACATAAAGGGACTATCTACCATAAAGCACAAGCCTGAATTTTGTTTTTTCAGGAGAGGAATATATTTTTCACAGTAGCCTTCTGAAGTAAGAACATTATATAGGATCACATGGTGAACACACTATCTCTGACTCTGTTGGTGGAATTTATGTATAGAACATCAATTTTTTTTTACAGACATAATTGACTACGTATTACAGGATATGAAACTGCAAGAATCCATATGGAGTGTGGTATATTAAGTTTTAACAAATGTAAATGAAGGGAAAAATCAGGAAACCTGAAAATATACAATTGATAAAATTATTCATTTGATTTTTTTTTTGCTCAAAATATATGCAAAGCAAAACTATTCCCTATATATTCTCTGTGTAGAAATACAAAGATAAGTGTTACCATGTTTGTGTGTGTTTAATACAGCATGACGGACTAAAGGGTGGTTGCTCCGGTCTGGTGTGTGGCTTGGTGATGCACTCAGCTCCTTTGGTAAGGCTGAGTAGAGTGTCTGGTATGAGCAGGTCTGCTGGCCACATGTATTTCTTAATATCAAGAAATTAGGGCTTTTCCCCCCAAAGCAGAGCTGACAGTTACTCCTGGAGAGCCATCTGGTTGAATAATTTGTCATGGGTCTAACTGACTGGAAATATCTGGAGCCATGGACACCTCGTTAGTGGAGGCTGGCAGGAGGTCAGGCGGTAATTGCTCAGTCTCATGCTGGCGGCAGTGGAATTGCCCTAGTATAAATTGGTTTTAGGGTTAACATTGATCAACCAAAAGGGGTTTAAAGAGTTTTAGTGTTCGGATTCCAGCAAGGCTTCCTACTTTCTGGACTCAGTGAAGAAATGCATAGCCAGGGACTCTATGGTTTGTGTTACCCTTTTCACTCCCTACAGCCACTTCTGTGCTCAAGGCTGTTTAGCCTAAGACAGCTTTTGGTCTTTTCTGCTTAGCCTAGGACAGCTTTTTGGTCATTGTGGAGTTATAAATCCACAATGATAGGGAAAAACTTGGGGATTTTTTCTCCTAATAAGGCTGTCTGCCTTTGTCTTCTCTGACTCTTGCCTTTTTTTTTTTTTTTTACTTTTATACCAGTTACATCATCAGCCAGCAAGACACTCACGGCCTTGGGGCACTGAGGCATGATGCCTGTTGGGCTGTTGGTAAACTATGTCCACAGCTCAGTTCCTCAGTCTGCCAGGCCTCGCCTTTCTTTCTCCTCATGGAATACCACCCACCTTCCTGCCCACAGAGTGAGACCGCGAGACTAATGAGAAAGGAGTGGGAAGCAATGAGAAATGCATTGAATGTTCTGGGCTCCTTGAAGAGAGGTGTTTGTTGGAGGTATTACTGTTATTTTTTGCGAGGAACAGCACCATCAGTTTCTCATCTGAAAACCATTCTGCATTTGTACGGTCACTAGAGTGTTGAACCTTTCTTTTTTCCGAACCTCACCTACGACCTAGTAGCACAGACTTTGACGTTGGTAGTTTTTATTTCCAGCTCCAAGCATAAATCTTTGCTGCATTTTTCAGGTAGGTGGCTAGGAGAGCTTATATTTGTTTAAATCTATCTTGGGTAATTCTGCATTGTTTTGTTTTCTCTCTCTGGCTGGGTATATGAGTCAGCCAACCTCCAGCACGTACTCCATCCTGCAGAGTGCCCTGGACAGGCCCCTGCTGAAACTTCTCACATTGACAGATTTAAAATTTCCTTTGCAACCCAGCCAATCAAATGTCTAACTATACCTTTAAGCCAATTAGTGTTTTTCACAGAGCCAGGTGCAAAGCTGCCAGGTAACATCTGCAAATGACTGGCATTGCTCTAATGGGATCTGCATATGTTCGGCTGCACACGAAGATGTTTTCATTTGACACAGAGGCATCTTTGGTCTTGTTCTCCACCCACTCCATTAAGCAGGCACATCTACACATGTTACCAACTTGATCTGCTTCCACAGGCATGTGGTGCCTAGTGTTTCTCTGCCTCATGCTAATATTTATGTGGATACCTTTTGGGAAACTATCCACCCATCTCAAGCGCTTTCAGAGGGAAAGGGGCAACAAATCTTTATGTTATTATCAAGGCATTTTCTGACAATTGCTGCATGTCTTACCTAAGTTATCCAATAAATAGTTATTTAAGAATTTTATTTCTTTTTAACAGTACGTTTAAAGATGGCAGTTCTCTCAAATGAGTTTCTATAACTTGGAGGACCGAGTACTTGGGTTCTAGTGCTCTAGCTCTGCAGCTAATGAGTTCTGTAACTCAGAGCAGGACACAGCCTTTTTCTGAGCCAGTGGGACTGGCCGCGCCTGCTCTCCAAGTAGCATACTGTCTGTAGAAGCAACACACGTTCCCCAGTCACTTCTTTGATACATTTTCTGTCAGCAGAGTGACCTTAGGGAAGTTTTGGTTTTCTGATTCATAAAATGGGTATAAGTAATATAGACCTTAAAGCATTATTTGGGAAGTTTAATGATTTCACAAATATGGATATACAAGTTAATGCCATGGTAGCTTTTTAAAAATATTCATTTGTATTGCTTATCTTTTTGGCTCTATTGGTTTTTTTTATTTTTTATTTAACAGACAGCACAAATATTACAATAATAATAAATGTTTTATAAATTTAAAAAATTACCACTAATTTCAACATCCTGATATTAGTTATTTTCTTTTTTTCTGGAGCCCCTTCCAGTACATCTTAATATAGAGACTAAGGGATTTGTCATAGGAAATGCCTGTGAACAAATATGCATGTCTCTTGATTGGAAATCAAACTATGGTATTTTACAGTGACATTAAGATGATATTAGGATCTCTTCACTAAAATAAATAGCTGATCAGCAATACTTTGCCTCAGTTATTGTTTAATAGCTGGAAAATTGATCCAAGAGAACTTAGAGAAAAAAAGATAGCCTTTTGGCCAGATTTATGGAAAAACAAAATATGATGTTAATAGCTGTCAATTACTGAGTGGCTGATATCTGTGTCAAACATTATGTGTAGTATATACACTACCTCTTTAATCCTCAACAAGCCAGGAGCTAGGTATTTTTATCCCTGTTCCTTCCTTGGAAACTCAATTCAAGAGCCTAAGCACCTTTCTCGGAATAACAATTAGGAAGAGACAGAGTTGGACCTGCTCCCGGGTTGTCACCCCAAAGTCCAGAAGTCTGTGCTCTGTCCCCATATCCTGCTGCCTCCTAAGGAGCATTCCCAGCTGAGTAAAAAGCTCCCCCATAAGATTCTCAGCCTAAGTTTCTGAAAATTTCCCTCTTGGCTTAAAGTGCATGCCTGGAATTTTAGTGTCTTCTCCGATGGTCGTTCGTTCCGATGTGACAACAGCCCAAGAAACACCCAGCCTCTCAGGGCATCTGTCACTTGTCATGTTGCATTTTGGACACCAGAGAAGGCATCCAGCAAAATGAACTGGAGTCACTTTTGTGACAGACTGAAGAAGCTGAGGCTGGAACTGGAAATGACCTTGTGGATGTCAAGACCTTGAACTGCCGTCTGATGGATTTCCAGATATGTGGCATTTTTTTAAGCACTTGATGACGGCGAAGAGGATAAACACTTGAGTTAAAAGGGAGAGCATTAGGTCTGGGAGCAAGAGAGAATGTTATCCCATGTATGTTCGCTCCATTGGGAAACAGCAGGATTCTAACAACTCAGGCTTTGGAGACAGACTAATGTGAGTTTAAATTCTGGCTCACATGCTTACTTGCTTTGGACAAGTTATTTAACTTCTTTGGGCCCTCAGTTTCCTTATCTTTAAAATAGGGATAACATCACCCACTTCACAGGATTGCTGCGAGAATGAAATAAATGTGTGTGAAAAACATCAAGCATAGTGCCTGGTCCATAGCTGTGTTCATAAACCGTTTCCTTTCTCTATTTTGGCTGTTTCTTGGAATCACCTGTATAGCTTTTTACAGCTCCGATGTTCAGGCAGCATGCCAGACTGGCAGGCTTTCTGCAGTGGGAGCCAGGCAACAGTGTTTTTAAAGCCCCACTGGTATTTGCACGTCCAGCCAAGGTTGAGCATCCAGTGCTATATGCAGGCTGAGTGTCTAGTACTTGCTCAGGCCTGGTCTGTCCGCACCGGTGTGAGAGCATAGCTCAGTGGGCAGCAGGGACTGAGGCCCTGGGGCAGTGTGAGAGGGCCTGTCAGCTCTTTCTGGAAGCTGTGGGCAGGGCCATCTCCAGGGCCTGATGGAGGTTTACCACTCTGGGGTCTCTCTGTCTCCCCCCCCCCCCCCGATTTTTATCCAAGTAAAACCAGCTTAAAATGGAATTCCAGGGGAGCCTAGCAAAGAATCATGTATAAAGAAGGCAGCTTAAGGAAGGCAGCTTAAGCCGGGGGCGGTGGGGAGGGGGGGGAGAGACAGAAAAAGCCTCTATGCACAGGTCCTGACCTTGACAGCACTCTTTTAATGTAAGATGCTAAGCATGATCATCTCTTTCTCCCTCCAAGAGTCAAGAACTGATAGACTCATTACTGTAAATGCAGTTTTCTCATATTATTACCAGGAAGAGCTTGTGGTCATTCCCAGAACCAGCAGCAACAGTCTCACCAGGGAGCTAGTCAGAAACGCAGAATCTCAGATGCCCTTGCAATCTGCTGAGTCAGAGTTGCTAGGGGTGGGGCCCAGGGCTGTGTGCTTTAACAGGATTCCTCAGTGATTAGCAGGCTCATTAAAGCCTGAGAAGCACTGACAGCATGGGTGGGCCTGCAGGGCATTACACTAAGTGAAATAAGTCAGACAAGAAAGACAAATGCCATAGGAATTCACTTATATGTGCAATCTAAAGAAGAAAGAAAACTAGCAAACAAAATAATAACAAACTTACATACAGAAAGCAAACTGCTGGTTGCCAGAGGGGTGGGAGAACTTAGTGAAAGAAGTGAAGGGATTAAGAAGTACAAATTGGTAGTGATAAAATAGTCAAGGGCAGATAAATACACCATAGGAAATATAGTCAATAATCCTACATAATAAAAGCATTTTATGCCAATTGTCGGGTTGTCTGGCTGTTCAACCAATCAAAGCGTAATATGCTAATGATATGCTAAGGCTACTCAACCACTCGCTATGACATGCACTTACCACCAGCAGGCAGGTGCTTGGACTGGTAGGTTAGCTTACTGCTGGGGTCCAGTCTATCTGGACTGAGCGAGATGGCTGGGCATGCCCTGGAGCCCTTCCACAGCTCCTCCCCTGCTGGCCAACCTCCTGAATCCCTCCCTGGCCCCAATTGTACACTGGTGGGGTCCCTTGGCCTGGCCTGCACCCTCTTGTAATCCAGGACCCTTCGGGGAATGTTGGAGAGCCAGTTTCGACCTAATCCTGCAGGCTATGTTTCGTGCACCAGGCTTCTAATATTGTAATAACTAAGAACAGCAACAGTTAAGGTACTGGAAATATCAAGGGGAACACTACATAAACTATATGATTGTCTAACTACTAAGCTATACACCTGAAACTACCCTGTTTCCCTGAAAATAAGACAGTGTCTTATATTAATTTTTGCTCCCAAAGACATGCGAGGTCTTATTTTCAGGGGATGTCTTATTTTTCCATGAAGAATATGGTACATATTTATTGTAGAACAAAAAAAAGGAAATTTATTACCTGTATACGGTATGGTAGTAGTTGTCATCACAAACCAGCATAACCAGACAAACTGTGAATCCTATGGTATCAAGAATTTCTTGTTACTACCATTATTTCCATGTACAACAATCTATGGTACATTTACTGATACTGATATTTACCGGTATGAACACAAAATAAGATTTATTCAATGACAGTCATGTCATCATCTTCTGGAACATCATCATAACAATCCAAACCCTGAATTTCCTGGTGAATTTCTTGTGACTCCATTTCTTTCAGAATCAGTGGACCAAATCTCTCATGTTTAGCAATAGCACTGTCCTTAAATGAGAACTTCTTGTCAAAGTAGCCTGCTTGTAGTGCATTTGCAATGCAACTGTCAGTGATTTTTCTCCCATGAATTCTTCACCCAAATCACAAACTCTTGCAGTTTAGGTTTCACAAAGTTTCCACGCTGATTTCTCTCCATTCTATTTTCAATGTAGTCATTAATTTCCATGCGCAAATTGTCCTTGAATGGCTTGTTTATTGCAATATCAAGAGTCTGGAGATAGGCTGTCATTCCTGCGGGAATCATTATTTGATCTATTTTTCTTTTGGGAAGAAATTTCTTCATGTCTTTAATGTGGTGAGTGCTGGCTGCATCCCAGACTAGCAGACCTCTTTGTCTCCCTCGCATAACAAGCGGCAGCGTTAAGTTGACCCACTTCCTGATAACTGCTTGTGTGGCCCAAGCTTTTTCAGTTTCAAGAATAAAAATATTATCAGGGAGGTCTTATTTTTGGGGGGATGCCTTATATTACAATGAGAAGGAAAACTGGAAGTAGGTCTTATTTTCGGGGATATCTTACTTTCGGGGAAACAGTAGTACAAAATAAAAGACAAAAAAATAAAGAGAAAGAGAGATTGAAAAGTTCTGCTATTGTGAAAAACTTTAGGAGGAAACCATGTTTCTGAGTTTGAACTCTGGCTTACCATGTGATCTTTGAAAAGTTACTTATAGGTTCTGAATTCCTCTTTTCTCACCTACAAATTGTAGATAAAATATTTGCTTTAATAAGAGACTGACAAAGGAATTGTGGATGGGATATAGGGGGTGTATAGTCTTGAGTAGGAAAATAATCATTGGCATTTTAACTAATCTCTAACTGAAATTTAGCATGATCTCCAATTATGAATGTAGGCAACAAATCACTATGCTGTTAGCAAACTGTACCTTTGTCAGCAGTAAAAATGTTACAATAACTGTGACAGATATTTTCATATTATGTTATAGTTACTGATGAGCCCTGTCTCTAAGAAAACACTATGTGCTCTGGAAGTGCAGAAAGATAGCCCCTAATCCAGCAGGGGCAAGATGTGGAAATAAGAAGGAGCACTTTGGATACAATGCAAAGTCTTAATGGTTAATGTTATGTGTCAACTTAGATGAGCCACAGTACTCAAATATTTGTAGAAACATTATTCTGAATGTTTTTGTGAGGGTGTTTTTGGCTGAGTCTGACATTTAAACTGATGTACTTTAAGTAAAGCAGATTGCTCTTCATATTGTGGATGGGCCTCATCTAATCAATTGAAAAAAATTCATACAAAAATTAGAGTGACTTTCCCTGAGCAAGAAGGAATTCTGCCAGCAGACAACCTTCAGACTTAAACTGCAACATTGAGTTTTCCCTGGTCTCTAGCTTGCTGGTTCACCCATCAGCTTTTGGACTTGCCAGCCTCCATAATCATGTAGGCCATACTCAAAATAAATTTATATTATTTATAAATATATATCCTATTGGTTGTGTTTTTTAGGAGGACACTGCTGACTGATATAAAATTCAACTGGCCAGGGACAGTCAAATAAGATATCCCTCAATTATAAACTTTCCAACAATAACAAGTTAGCTCTAATCCATGTACAAAAGTATCTTTGGCAGAGGTATAGGATCCAGCATCAAACACCAAGGGTCCCAGGAAAATCTTTTTTTTTAATCTTTATTGATGAAAGTATTAAAAATGTTCTCCTTTCCCCCCACCACGGTCCCCTTCACTCAATTTCCACCCCATCCCAAGCCTTCACCACCCAACTGTCTGTGTCGTAGGTAACACATATATTTATATTAGTTCTTTGGTTAATATCTTTCTGCCCTTCTTCCCCCATTCCTTCTGAGATTCATCAGTCTGTTTCATGTTTTCATGCCTCTGGTTCTATTTCATCCATTAGTTTATTTTGTTCATTAGATTCCTTGTTTATTTTTATTTTTAGACTCAATTGTTGATAGATATGTATTGCCATTTTATTGTTCATATTTTTAAATATTTTTCCTTCTTCCTAACTGCTTTTCTCTTGATGTGTTTAAGATTCTCTCTTTATCTTTAACCAGTGGCATTTTAATAATGATGTGTCTTGGTATGGGTCTCTTTGGGTTCCTCTTATTTGGAACTCTCTGTGCTTCCTGGACTTGTAAGTTTATTTCTTTCACCTGGTAGGGGAAGTTTTCTTTCATTATTTCTTTCAAATAGGTCTTCAATATTTTTCTCATTCTCTTCTCCTTCTGGCACCCCCATAATATGAACATTGACACCCTTAAAGTTCTCCCAAAGGTTCCTTACACTATCTTCATATTTTTGGATTTATTTTTCTTTTTACTCTTCCGATTGGGTGTTTTTTTTGCTTCCTTATATTCCAAATTGCTTATTTGTTTCTTGGAAACCTCTACTCTACTATTGAATCCTTATAAATTACTAGAGGCCTGGTGCACGAAATTTGTGCATGGGGTGGGAGGGGAGGAGGGTGGTCCCTCAGCCCAGCCTGCACCATCTCCAATCTGGGACATCCTTCTCACAATCCAGGACTGCTGGCTCCCTGCCTGCCCTCCAGATTGCCCCTAACCGATTCTGCCTGCCAGCCTGATCACCCCTAACCACTCCCCTGCTAGCCTGATTGATGCCTAACTGCTCTCCTGCCAAGCTGTCTATCCTTAACTGCCCTACCCTGTAGGCTTGATTGCCCCCAACTGCCCTCTCCTGCTGGCCATCTTGTGGAGGCCATCTTGTGTCCACATGGGGGCAGCTATCTTGTGTCTTGGAGTGATGGTCAATCCGCATTTTACTCTTTTATTAGATAGGATAGAGGCCTGGTGCATGGGTGGGGGCCAGCTGGTTTTCCCTGAAGGGTGTTCTGGATCAAGGTGGGGTTCCCTTGGGGCATAGGGTGGCCTGAGTGAGGGGCCTGTGGTAGTTTGCAGGTTGGCCACACCCCCTGGCGACCCAAGTGGAGGCCCTGGTATCTAGGATTTATGTATCTTCTACAATTGAAACTTTGTAGCCTGGAGTAGAGCCAACCCTTCTGCTCACTTTGTGGCTGCTGCCATTTCTGTTGAGATTCTATAATTGAAACTTTGTAGCCTTAAGTGGAGGCCTGAGCAGGCAAGGGCAGGCAGAAAGCTTGGCTTCCTCTATTGCCAGGGAAACCCAAGCCTCCCTCCTACTTTTTCCATGGCCACAGCCATCTTGGTTGGGTTTATTTGAATATTCTCTCCTAATTGCCTGGTGGGTGTGGCTGTGGGTATGGCTTGGGAGTGTAGCAGAGGTATGGTCAATTTGAATATTACTTTTTTATTAGATAGGGTTCTTCATTTCAGTTAGTATGTGCTCAATTTCTGACTGGTCCTTTTCATGTCTTTGAAATTCTCACTAAGGACCTTGACATTCTCACTAAGCTCCTTGAAGCTCTCATTAAGATCCCTGAGCAACCTTATAACCATTGTTTTGAACTCTGTATCTTTTAGTTTGTTTGCTTCCACTTCATTTAGTTCTTTTTCTGGAGATTTCTTCTGTTTTTTAATTTGTGACATATTTCTTTTTGTCTGCATTTTGGCAGCTTCCCCATATTTATTTCTATATATTAGGTAGAGCTGCTATAAATCCTGGAATTGGTAGAGTGGCCTTGTGTAGTAGGTATCCTATAAGGCCCACTGGCTCAGACTTCCCAGTTACCTGAGCTGGGAACTCTAAGTTTGCCACTGTGTGGGCTGTGTGCACAGTCTTGTTGTAGTTGAGCCTTGATTGTTGTTGGCATCACTGGGAGGAATTGACTTCCAGCCCAATTCGCTGTGAGAACCAGCTGTGATTAAAGTGGAAGAACTGCTGTGCAGGACACTTCTATGGAGCAGGACTTGCTTCAGTGGGGCTTTGGTGCTACATGAGTCTGCCCTGTGAGTTTGTTGCTTGTGGATGTGTAGAGTTGTTATCTGAACTGTCCACTAGCTCTTGGACCCCCAAGAGATACAAAGTCAGCCACTCCTTGAGGCCACTGGGAAGGAACTACAGAGCAATCTGTAGATGGTTGCTACCTGTGTTGTGCTTGGAAGAGCCCAGGAGAAGTCAAGCTGTCTTGAGTCTCTTATTGATGAGTATGGGGCATGCTGATGCTAGCTGCTGCTTGTTTGAGAGATTTTGGGAAAATTTGAAGCTGAGTCAGGACAGTCCATTCATATGGAAAAGCCACTGCAAATAGCTTGGGTGGGGCTGCAAATTTTGTGGCATATGGACTCAGGGAATCATCAGAGTTGAGCAAGCAATATGAGCTAGGCTGCCAGTCAGCTCTGCAACAGGGAGCTCTCAGACTGGGAACAATGACCCCTGCAAGCACCCCTGTCTGGGAGAAAGCATCTCTGAGTCTGATGCCAGACAATCCAATTTCTCCCTGTATGTCCTCAGTTCCCCCGAGCCATTGCCTCAGCTCTGGAGCTCAGAGGGAGTGAGACTGTATAAGTTCATGTGCTGTCCCTTTAAGACAAACTGCCTGGGACTCCAACACCCACACGTCACTCAGCCACAATACCCACGGGTTTTGCAGCCTGAAATTATGGTACTTCTCTTCCCAGCTCTGGAATCATGGGGTGGGAGTCTGGGCTGGGGTAGGGACCCCTTAATAATCAAGGGTGACCTTTACAGCCAAGATATCCCTCCATATTGAAAAAAAAATGCCACATGTGAGAGTTGAAACAGTCAGTTCTGTGCCTCCACTCCTCTCATTGGTCTCCATGGTGTTTCTTTTTTAAAATAAATCTTTATTCTTGAAAGTATTACATATGTCCTTTTGTCCTTCATTGTCCTTTTCCACTCCCTCCCCCAAAGCCTTGGTTGATCTCTTTCCCCTTCATTCTTTCCTGTCCATTTGCTTTCTTCTTTACTTCTCCAGGTGTAGAGCTTCCATTCAGCCAGATTTTAGGCAGTTCTGAATTTTAGTTTTGATTTTGATGTGGCTGTGGGAGGTCACGAGTACTGGTGTTTATCTATGCAGCCATCTTGATGCCATGGACGATCTTGCCCATGCCATGCACCTAGGAGTAGGTATATAGACTTTGGTCCCACTTGCAGACTGAAGAGGCCCATGAACTGGCTAGCTCCTCTCAGCCACTGTCCAGGATCCCCTAGAGAATGCTGATTTAGAAAGCTTCTCATAGGCAAGAGAGCCTTTGTGGAAGTCTAGTGGAGATGTTTCAGAAAACCATTGGAGAAAAATTCCTGAGATTGGCTGCATTAGAGAAAGTAAGAGGGACAGTTTAACTTTGCTTTTGTTAACTACTTTTCCCCACTCCAAGATGGCACAGCTCTGGGCCAAAAGAGCCTTTCTCAACCTGATTTCTCCCATAGGGGAGAGTGAGAGCATGTGAATAATTGCCTGGCTTCCCCAGTTGTGCTGCTAAAGAAACTCAATTCTCTCTCACTCCATCTGAAGTACTGAGTTGTAAGCATCATGACTAAAAATAGTGATCAACTGGGAAGACAACAGCCAGAGCTTTAGAATGGAACATGTTAAAGGGATGTGGGTCTTATTAAGTATGTTATGGACTCCATTGGCAGGCCTTCTGATTAGCTGCTTGTTAGCTTAGCCTGTAGATCTCCCAACTGGCCCATGAACACATCCCACACTTTGGGCACCTCGCCCCAACAAACACAATCTGTAGCCAGCTCCCAATGACAAGCATGACCCTTGTCAATTGGCTTGTAAGCACATGCAGAAAGCCATCCTGAATCTGCAATTATGGGAGATACCACAAACAAGCATTTAGTACCACCTTTGGGGAAGCAGAAATGAACCTGTCAGGACTTAGTCTGGTACCTTGCTGAATCAATAAAAGATATGTGAGCTTAAGATTTCTGCCACAAGAGGAAGCAAAATGTGTGGAGTAGGCATATCCATAAGAGGACTGAGATTGCCTCAGAATCCCTTCCAGGGCTGACTGATGAAAGGTATTTTTCTACTAAAGTCAGTTAGTAAAGATTAGAGGAGGTGATGCTACCTCAAATGCAAAGACAGGAATGCAAGTCGTCAAGGAACATGAAATATCAAAAAGCATACTGACATGAGAGGACCATAATAATCTTCTAGTAACTGACCCCAAACATTTGGAGATCTGTGATTTACCTAATAAAAATACATAATAGCTGTTTTAAGAAACTGTAAGGAAACACAGAAAGACAATTAAATGGAATCAGGAAAACAATACACAAACAAAATGAGAAGTTTAAAACAGAGATAGAAATCATAAAATAGAAACAAATAGAAAATTCTGGAGATGAAAAATACAATGTACAAAATGAAAAAAAAATGCAATAGAGAGCATCAACAACACAATGGATTAAGCAGAAAAATCTATGAAATAGGACTTTTGAAATTATCCAGTCAGCAAAAAATTAAAAAGAGTGAAAAAAAGCGAAGAAAAGCTGTGTATTTCTGCTTCTTGAGTTTCTTAAAACAGCCTTGTGAACTATGAGTACAGTTCATCAAGAGAAGCAATCTGTGGAATATTAGTAAGATAGAAAGAGAAGAGGGGCAGAAGAGAACAGAAAGCTATTCAAAAAATAAATGGCTGAGAACTTCCCAAATTTGAGGGACAAGCAGATAGTGGGATAATGTATTCAAAGTGCTGAAAGGAACAAATTGCCAACCAAGAATATTTCATCTGTCAAAGCTGTACTTCAGAATGGAGAGATAAAAACACTACCAGACAAAACCTAATAGAGTTCATCTCCACCAGACCTATTTTACAAGATTGCAGAAAGTTCTGCAATCTGAATCGAAAGGATGCTAAGTAACATGAAAGCATACAACATACTGATAAAGATAAGTATATACTCAAATTCAAAATATTGTAATACTGTGACATGGTAGTGTGCTAACTACTTAACTAGCAAAAACATTGAAGGACAAAAGCATTAAACTATAACTAAAAATAAGTTTCTAAAATTATCTTCAATTTTTTTTATGAAAAATGACTACACTACAATTGTTTGTTAATGAATACACACTATAAAAACAGGTAAATTGTGACATCAAAACATAAAAAAATGGAGTAAAAATGTTGAGTTTTTATGTTATCAATGTCAAATAGACTGTTACCTCTAGGTAAGCCTCATGGTAACTATAAAGCAAAAACCTACAATGGATACACAAGAAAATGAAGAGAAAGAAAGCATACCATTATGGGAAATTATCAATTCACAAAGAACAACAGTAAGAGAGGAAGAATGTAACAGGGAACCACAAAACAGCCAGAAAAGAATTAAAAAGAAAATATTAGCAACTTCTCACTTATCAATAATTACTCTAAATGTAAGTATATTAAATTCTTCAATCAAATGGTAAAGAGAGACTGAATGAATGAAAAAACAAGTCCCAGCTATGTGTTGCCTACAAGAGACTCACTTTAGAGATACACATGTGTTCAAAATGGAGGGATGTGAAAAGGTATTTCATGCACTTGAAAACCAAAAGAGAATAGAAATAGTTAGACAAAATAATTTTTTTTACTCAAAAGCTGTAACAAAACACACACACACACACACACACACACACACACACACACACCACAAACAAAAAGCAAAGCTCTAAGTAAAGAAAAACAAGGTTATTCTGTAATAGTAAGGGATCAATTCATTAAGATTTTATAATAATATATGCACCAACATTGGAGTACCTAAATGTATTAATTGAATACTAATAGATCTAGAAGGAGGAATTGACAAAAATATAATAATAGTATGAAACTTAAATCCCCCAATTTAACAATGAATAGATCATCCAGACAATAACCCTTACATATATGGTTAACTAATATTTAACAAAAGAGTGAAGAAAAGTCAGTCAATGGAGAAAGGATAGTCTTCAGTAAATGATGCTGGGAAAACTAATCACATGAAAAACAAAACAAATCAAAACAAATTCGGACTCCTATTTTACACAACTCACAAAAATTAACTAAAAAATGTACTAAAGACTTAACCATAAAACTCCTGGAAGGAAACATTGTGAGAAATCTCCTTGATAATAGTTTGGACAATGATTTTTTTAAAAAAATTTGGTAGCAAAGGCAAGAAAAGCGAAAACTAAATAAGTAGGACTACATCAAATGAAAAAGTTTCTGCACAGTAAAGGAATCACTCAGCAAAATAAAAAGGCAATTTACTAAATGAGAGAAAATATCTGCAAATCATAAATCTGATAAGGGGTTAATGTCCTAAATAGATAAATAACTCATTTGGCACAATAGCAAAAAACAAAAACAAAAACAAAAACAACAAAAACCAAAACAATATGTTTTAACAATGGGAAGAGAATCTTAAACTTTTTTCCAAAGAAGATATACATATGGTCAACAGGTTCTTCTGGAAAATGCAAATCAAAACCACAATGAGATATCACCTCACACTTGATAGAATTGCTATCCTGAAAAAGACAAGAGCTAACAAGAGTTTGCAAGGATGTAGAGAAAATAAAATCCTTGGCACTGCTGGGGGGATTATAAACTAATGCAGAAACTAAGGAAAACAATATGAAAGTTCCTCAAAAAATTAAAAATAGAACTACCACATGATGCAACAATGCCATTTCTGGGTATATATCCACAGAAATTAAACCAGGATAGCGAAGTGATAGATTCACTCCCATGTTCAGTGCAACATTATTTTCAAACAACTTACATATCCATCAATGGATAACTGAAGAAAATTTGGTTAAAAAAAGAAAAATGTGCTATACATATACAATAGAATATTATTTAGCCTTGACAAAGAAGGAAATCCTGCCACTCACAACATGGATGAAACTTGAGGATATTATGCTGCATGAATTAAGTCAGGCAGAGAAAGGAAAACATGATCTCATTGATATGTGGAATTTTAAAAAGTTGAACTCATAGAAACATAGAGTAGAATGGTTGTTGCCAAGGACATGTAATAAATGGGGAGATGTTAATCAAAAGGTATAAATTTTTAGTTGTAAGATGAATAAGTTGTGGGAATCTATTGTACAGCATGGTGACCATAGTTGACAATATTATATTATACTAGAGGCCCAATGAATGAGAATTCATGCAAGAGTAAGCCTTCCTTCCCTTGGCTGCTGGCACTGGCTTCCTCTGGCACCCAGAACTTGGGTTTCCCTCCTTCAGCTGCTGGCAGGCACCTGGGCTGCTTCCCTCCTCCGGCCACCTTCAGGCACCTGGGACCCAGGCTGGATTTCCTCCAGCTCAGCTTCATCAGGAAGGGCGTCCAGAATGACATCCAGTCTAATTAGCATACTACCCTTTTATTAGTATAGATACTTGAAAGTTACTAAGATGTTCTCAGCACAAAAATAAAAATGCCAATTATATATGAGGTGATGGAAATGATAACCTTATTGTGATAATTATTTTGCAATGATTATACAGGCAGTCCTCAGGTTACATCGGAGATTCATTCCTATGGTGTGATGTAACTTGATTTTTGCCATAAGTCAGAACCCACCTACATAAGCATCTAGTCACTCACATGGAGCACACACACAACAGTAATGAAATGAAACAGTAAAAAAAATTTAAAAGAAAGATAAAATCTCCTGACCTTTACTTGTGGCAAATAATAAAGAACATAAAGTACATATGTACATACATTGAAATGACAGAACTTTAAAAATAAATAAATAAATGGGAGATGGCGAATTAACCATGAAATGACATAAGTCAAGTCCTTCGTAACTGAGGACTGTCTATATATGTGTATCAAATTATCCCCTGGTACACCTTAAACTTATGAAATGTTGCCCTGGTAGGGTGGCTCTGTTGGTTGGAACATTTTCTCATACACCAAAAGGTTATGGGTTTGATTCCCAGTCAGGCCACATACCAGGGTTGTGGATTTGATCTTGGTCAGGATGCGTATGGTAGACAACCAATTGATTGTTCGCTCTTAGGTGGATGTTTCTCTCTCTGTTTCTCTTCCTCTTTCTCTCTTCTCTAAAATCAATAAACATATTTTCAGGCGAGCATAAAAAAACGTATAAAATGTTATATGTCAACTACATTTCAACAAAGCTGAAACAAAAATATTAAAGCATAAAAAATGAAGTTCAACTGGCTCTATCCTTTTGTGATTATTCTCCTGTGTGTTTTACTTTCTGTTTGAGTATGTCTTGTATTACACAGCTCTTGGCCTGGGGTTCCAGGTCCTTGAGAGATTTTTGTTTCATTACAGACCCTCTGAGACAGTGGTGTATCTAGGCTAATGTAAGCAGTGCTGGTTTATTGGGCACAGATCATTTGAGGAGCACTGGGGAGCCTGTGGTTAGGAGGAAAAGGAAATGACATTTATTGAGTGCCTATTGAGTATGGGCACTGTTCATTTTACATTCATTTTAACTTCTAATTACTAGCTCAATATGGTAAGTACAATTATCCCCATTTCACAGACAAGGAAACTGAAGTTTGTAGACAGCCTGCAATTACCCAGCTAGCAAGAAGGAACAGAATTAGAATCCAAACCCTAGTCTGTCTGCCTGATACCCAAGACAACCAAGGTAGGCTCTTTAAACCACAGGGTATGGTCACCCACAGAAGGTGATAGGCCCAGGGAAGAAGAGCCTTGCTCTACAGAGCCATTGCTCCCTGGCTCAGGACAGCATCAGATTACCACTTGGCCCTTGCAGACACACTACCCCCTCACGTGAGCAGTTTACCTTGAACCCTGCTTGAGCGCATGAGGATGACACCAAATTGTTAAATAAAGGGGATTTCAGTCTTAGTAGAGTCTTTGAAATTTCTCATTTGATCTTGATCCCAGAGCTCGGGTTTTATTCAGGACTCTCAGAACCTTAGGCGTGTTGATCTTCAAGTGCCACTTGACCCCTCCCTCCAGATTTTGCTCTACTATGACCCTGCCATGTTGCCCTACTGATGAGAGTATCACCCGGGAAGAGTCAAAACTCTCCTGCCATCCTAGGAGATTGCATCTATTGTTCGTTTCCTTATCTGTGCATGCTTTCATTCTACCAGACGAGGAAATTAAATTGCTCTCCAGAAAGCTACTTTGGCTACTAAGTTTACCAAAGAGGGTGGATTTGTTTGGGTGCTGCTTTCCTCAGTGAGTGAACAGTCCTTTTCAGAGTCACCCACAATTAGCTGTAAGGCCTGAGCTGCTGTGCCAGGCCTGCTTGTCAAGAGGATTGCAGCCAAATGGGGCAGATGTGATCCAACCAGGGCCAGCAGATTGCCTCTTAATTTAGCCCCAGAGGCCTTTTTTGCTGTGCTCTGCCCCTCCTTGGAAATAGGAAAATGTGGAAGGCAAGAACGTGTGTCAGAGAAAACTATCCAGGAGTTTGGACACATAGACACAGACGAACAGTGTGATAATCACGGAGGGAAGGGGGGCAGGATAGGGTGGAGGTAAGCAAACGAGCGGGGGGTGGGGGGTGGAGATATCTGTAATTGTGTCAAGAATAAAAATAAAGTTCAAATAAATAAATAAAAATGATTAAAAAAGACAAACTCACCTTCAGACTGCAACAGTGATTAGAAGAAAAGAGCTGAAAACCAAAATTAAATATTGGTTCTGCTCATGCTGCCTGGAAGATTCTCTCTTGCCTTGTTCTTTTTGTGAATAAATGTCTACCTTTCCACCCTCAAGGGTTTTCCCCTCTCAGGAGCTTTCCCTAGCACTGCGCATCCCCTCCCCACACACACACACCTTCCCAGGCAGAGCCCACTGGCCCTTCCTTATGTATCCTTTGCATGTTTGAATGACTTTTTGGCATAATTTTGGGCACATCTATATATATTCTCTCTATATATAAGCCTAAGTGACCATTACAACAGAACAACCATAACAACCGGTCACTATGATATTCACTGACCACCAGGCACTCAACACAGAAGCTGCCCCTTAGCCTGAAGGCCCCAATCGCTGATGGGGCCTGCCAGCCAACCTCCAGGTCCCTCCTCCAGAAAGCAGGCCCTGATGCACCCCCTGCCTGCCTGCCTTGGTGGTGGTTGGCCCCTTCCCCTGGTCAGCAAGCCCTGATCACCTGATCAGGGAGGGGATGGGGAAGCAGGGGTAGGTGGTGGAAGTTGTGTGTGGCAAGGGAAGGAAGAGGCAGGGAGTAGGGTACCTGATTGGCCAAGATTGCCAATAAGGCCTAGGGACCCCACCAATGCATGAATTTTATATACTAGAGGCCTGGTACATGAAATTCATGCATGAATTGAGGGGGAGGGTGTCCCTCAGCCCAGCCTGCACCCTCTCCAATCAAGTACCCCATGAGGGATGTCTGACTGCCCATTTAGGCCCGATCCCACCAGAATCTCATAATCCAGGACTGCTGGCTCCCAACTGCTTGCCTGCCTGCTTTTCTGATTGCCCCTAACCACTTCTACCTGCCAGCCTGAGCACCCCCTAACTGCTCCCCTGCCAGCCTATTTGCCCCTAACTGCCCTCCCCTGCAGGCCTAGTCACTCCTAACTGCCCTCCCCTGCTGGCCATCTTGTGGTGGTCATCTTGTATTCACATGGGGGTAGGATCTTTGACCACATGAGGGCAGCCATCTTGTGTGTTGGAGTGATGGTCAATCTGCATATTACTCTTTTATTAGAGAGGATAGAGGCCTGGTGCATGGGTGGGGGCCAGCTGGTTTGACCTGAAGGGTGTCCCGGATCAGGGTGGGGGTTTCCTTAGGGCATGGGGTATCTGGGTGAGGGGTCTGTGGTGATTTGCAGGCTGGCCATGCCCCCTGGAGACTTAAACGGAGGCCCTGGTATCTGGGATTTATTTATCTTCTACAATTGAAACTTTGTAGCCTAGAGCAGAGCCAAGCCTCCTGCTTGCTCCATGGTGGCAGCCATTTCTGTTGGTATTTATGTATCTTCTATAATTGAAACTTTATAGCTTTGAATGGAGGAGGCCAAGGCAGTCCAGGATAGGTGGAAAGCTTGGCTTCCTCCATCCCCGGGGAAACCCATGCCTCCCTCCTGCTCTCTCCATGGCCACAACCATCTTGGTTGGGGTTAATTTGCATACTCACTCTTGATTGGCTGGTGGGTGTGGCTTGTGGGTGTAGCAGAGGTACGATCAATTTTCATATTACTCTTTTATTAGATAGGATGCTGCAGTGAGCATAAGGGTTCATATACTGTCTGGAATTAGTGTTTCAGGTTTCTTCACATATATTACTAGAAGTGGAAATGTTGGATAAGACAGTTTTATTTCATTTTTTGAGGTAACTTCATATTTGAGGTAACTTCCACCTGCACCAGTCTACATTCCTACCAATGGTGCACAAAGTCCGGTTTCCCCCACATCTTTACCTACACTTGTGATGGATTGATTTATTGACAATTGCCATCATGACAGGTACGAGGTGATATATCATGGTGGTTTTAATTTGCATTTCTCTGATGATTAGTGATGTTGAGCATCTTTGCAATATGTCTACTGGCCATTTGTATGTCACTTTGGAGAAGTGTCTTTTTAGGTCTTTTGCCCTTTTTTTATTGGATTGCTTGTTTTGATGGTGTTCAGTTGTATAAGTTTCTTATAAATTTTGGATATTAACCCCTTGTCAGATGTATCATAGGTGGATATATTCTCCCATTGCATAGGTTGCCTTTTTAGTTTTTATTTTTAAAAATATATTTTATTGATTTTTTTACAGAGAGGAAGGGAGTGGATAGAGAATTAGAAACATCAAGGAGAGAGAAACATTGATCAGTTGACTCCTGCACACCACCTACTGGGGATGTGCCCACAACCAAGGTACATGCCCTTGACCGGAATCAAACCTGGGACCCTTCAGTCTGCAGGCCGATGCTCTATTCTTGAGCTAAACCAGTTAGGGCTATTTTATTTTTTGATGGTTTCCTTTACTGTGCAAAAAGTTTTTGGTTGATGTAGTCCCATTTGTTCATTTTTGTTCCCCTTGCCAGAGGTGATGTATCAGAAAAAAGTATTGGTAAGAGAAATGTCCAATATTTTATTGCCTATGTCTTCTATGATTTTTATATGGATCTAACATTTAAGTCTTTAATCCATTTTTAATTTATTCTGTGTATGGTGTAAGAATGTGGTCTAGTTTTATTTTTTGCATCTGTCAAATAGACTCTATTTACCCCACTGTATGATTTTGCCTCATTTATCAAATATCAATTGACTACAAAGGCATGGTTTATTTCTGAGCTCTCTATTCTGTTTTATTGATCTGTATTCTGTTTTTATGCTAGCACCATGCTGTTTTTATTACAATTGCCTTGTAGTACAGTTTGATATCAGGTAGCATGATTCCTCCAATTTTGTTGTTCTTTCACAAGATTTCTGTGGCCATTCAAGGTCTTTTGTGATTCCATATAAATTTTTGAATACATTTCTTTAACTTCTGTGAAATGCACCATTGGTATATCTTTTGAAAAATATATTTTTATTGACTTCAGAGAGGAAGGGAGAGGGAAGAGAGATAAAAACAGTAATGACGAGAGAGAAACACTTATCAGCTGCCTCCAGTATGCCCCACATTGGGGAGTGAGCCCACAACTGGGGCATGTGCCCAGACTGGGAATTGAACCGTGATTTCCTGGTTTATAAGTCAATGCTCAACCGCTGAATCATGCTAGCTAGGCTACACCATTGGTATCTTTATAGGAATTACATTAAATCTATGGATTGATTTAGGTAGGATGAACATTTTATTGATGTTAATTCTTCCTTTCCATGAATATGGTATATGCCTCCACTTATTTGCATCTTTGTCGATTAGTTTTTTCAGTGTCTTATAATTTTACAAGTATGGGGCTTTTGCATCCTTGGTTAAATTTGTTCCTAGGTATTTTATTTTTTGAATTGTTTCTTAGTTTGCTATTGTAATAATTCTTTACTGGTGTATAAAAATGGAACTGATTTTCTGATATTTATTTTGCATCTTACTACTTTACTGAATTTACTTTTCAGTTCTAATAATGATTTTCTGTAGAATATTTCAATTTCTCTATGTACAGTATCTTGCCATCTGCAAATAATGACATTTTTATTTTTTCCTTTCCAATTTTAATTTATTCTTCTTGTCTGATTACTGTGGCTAGGACTTCCAGTAATAGGTTGAATTAAGAGTGGTGAAAGCAGATATCCTTGTCTTGTTCCTGATCCTAAATAAAACACTTGCAGTTTTTGTCATTAAATATGACGCTGGCTGTAGGTTTGTCAAATATGGCTTTTATTATGTTGAGGTATACTCTCTCTATTCCCACTTCGCTGAGAGTTTTTATCATAAATGGATTTTATCAAATGCTTTTTCTGCATCTATTGATATGATCATGTTATTTTAATCCTTCATTTTGCTTATATCATGTTTATTATTTTTTGCAGATTTTAAACCACACTTGTATCACTGGAATAAATCCCAGTTGGTCCTGGTGTATGATATTTTCTTCAAAATACATTTTTATTTATTTTAGAGAGAAAGGGAGAGGGAGAGATAGAGAGACAAAAACATCAGTGATGAGAGATAATCATTGATCGGTTACCTCCTGCACAATCCCTGCAAGCCTGCAGCCTGGCCATGCACCCATATTGGAAATTAACAGTGATCTCTTGTTTTATAGGTGGACACTCAACCACTGAGCCACACTAGCCTGGCATGATCTTTTTAATGTATTACTGGATTTGTCTTGCTAATATTTTGTTGAGGATTTTAGCATCTATGTTCATAAGGAATATTGGCCTAAAATTTTCTTTTTTGTAGTGTTTTTCTTTTTTTTTTTTTTTAATATGGAATGCTCCATAAATTTGCATGTCATCCTTGCACAGGGGCCATGCTAATCGTCTCTGTATTGTTCCAGTTTTTAGTATATATGCTGCCAAAGTGAGCTCTTGTAGTGTTTTTGTCTGGTTTTGGAATTAGGATAATGTTGGCTTTACAAAATGAGTTGTGGAGTCTTTCCTCCTCTTAATTTTTTTTGGAATGGCTTGAGAAGGCTAGGCATTAGTTCTTCTTTGAACGTTTGGTGAAGCCAAGCTAGATTGTTTATTTGATATTTCCCCCTCATGTTTCTGGAGATAGCCTGTAATGTAATGAATTTCCCTCGTAAGACTGCTTTCACCATGTCCCATAGATTTTGGGTTGTTGTGTTCTAATTTTCATTTGTTTAGCAACACATTATTTATCCTCCATGTCTTTGTGTGTTTTTCAGTTTTTTTCTTTCTTAATGGTTTCTAGTTTCATACCATTATAGAGAAAGTCTTGAAATGATTTCAATCTTATGTTTATTGAGATCAATTTTGTGTCCTAGCATATGCTCTATCTTAGAGAATGTTCCATGTGTATTTGAATAATGTATATTTGATTGCTTTGTGGTGAAATGCTCTGAAGATATCAGTTAAATCCATCTGATATAGTGTGTCATTTAAGGCTAACATTTCCTTGCAGACTTCATGACTGGAGTATCTATCCATTGATGCCAAAGGAGTTTTATAATCAACTGTGACTGTATTACTGTCAGTTTCTTCCTTTTTTTAATCAAGATTTGCCTTTACATATTTAGGTGGTATGTTGGGTGCATAAATTATTACAAAGGTTATTTCCTCTTGCTGGATTACTCCCTTTATTTTTAGTAGTGCCCTTCTTTGTCTCTTCCTATACCCTTTGATTTAAAGTCTATTTTTTTCAGATACAAGTATTGGTACCCAAGCTTTTTTTTCCCTTCCCATTTGCATGAAATATCTTTTTCCATCTTTTTACTTTTAATCTGTATTTTTTTGTTCTGAGGTATGTACTTGTTGCCATTTTATTTAACTATGTATATATTGCCATTTTACTCTTTAACTATGTTCCTCTGTTCCTCCTCTTTCTCCCCCTCTTCTTCCTCCTCTTCCTTCCCTTTCCCCTTCTCCTTTTCTTCTTTTTCTCCTTCTTCCTCTGCATCATCATCATCATCTTAAGAAGATCCTTTAACATTTCTTGTAATACTGGCTCAGTGATTACAAACGCCTTTAGTTTTTTCTAGTTTTGGACATTCTTTATTATTAATTTTTTCAATTTTAAATAATAGCCTGTCTGGGTAAAATAATCTTAGTTTTAGTTCCTTACTTTTCATTACTTTGAATATTTTATGCCAATCCCTTCTGGCCTAAAATATTTCTGTTGAGAAATAAATTGACAGTCTTATGGGTGATTCCTTGCTGCTTTTAAGATTACCCCTTTTTGTGTAATCTTTCCCATTTTAATTATGATGTGTGTCAGTGTGGAACTCTTTGGGTTAATCTTGTCTGAGACTCTCTGAGCTTCCTGGACTTGTACATCTTTTTTCTTCACCAGGTTAGGGAAGCTTTGGGCCATTATTTATTCAAATAAGTTCTCAATTCATTGCTCTTTCTCTTCTCCTTCTGGTACTTCTATGATTATAGATGTTGTTATGTTTCATGTTGTCCCAAAGGTCCCTTAAATTCTCATTTTTAAAAATTCTTTTTTCTTTTTGCTGTTCTTTTTGCTGTCTTCCAAATCCCTGATTAGAGCCTCTGCTTCATCCAGCCTACTGTTTATTCTTTTTAATGTAATATTCAATTTAGATATTGTGTTCTTCATTTCTGACTGTTTTTTTTATGCTTGTCATTTTTTTGAGCATCCTTGTAACCATTACTTTGAACTCTATATCTGATAAATTGCTTGCTTCCATTTCATTTAGTTTTTTTTCCCCTGGAGATTTCTCCTGTTATTTCATTTGGGGCCTCTTTGTCTCCTTGTGTTTGTTTCTATGTATTACATAGATCTGCTAAGACTCTCAGTTTTGGTGGATTGGCCTTATGTAGTAGGTGTCCTGTGAAGTCCAGTGATGCAGCCTCTTGATTACCTGAGCTGGATGCTCCAGGAATGCCCCCTGTGGGTTCGTTTTATGTAGACCATCCTGTTTTAATTGAGTCTTGTTTGCTATTGGCCTGCTTGTGCATGTGATCAACCCTCAGCTTTAATGACTCTGCTCTGTAGGTGCTGACCAGATGAAGTGAAATTCACTTCAGAAGGCTGTGGTGCCTTCTGAGGTGTCCCTTTCAATATGCCACTCGTAAAGTTTATTGAATCCTACTCTTGTACTGTCTGATGCTGGCTACTGGATATATTTGTTCTGGGCCTTTGGGATGGACTTGAGTGCAGGCCAATACCAAATGCTGCCTATGACTGACCCTGAGCAATCTGTTTGGAGCTACAAGCAATCCATAATTTGTGGTTGACTCTGCTGTGCCTGGGTACTCACGTGAAGAACCAAGCTACATACTAAGTTGGGCTTTAACTAGTGATAGGCCTATGGGAAGGTCAGAAAAAATCCCAAATCACCTCAAGAACCCCCTCTACCTGCCTCCTCCTGCCAACTACTTGGTAGGCTCAGTTCTGAAAGAGCCTCTGGCAATACAGGAGTTGCATGAAGCAGATTCTCAGTGAATTACCAGGTAGGGGCTAGTGGACTTTACCAGACTGATATATGTTAAAATTCAGTGCCAGTCCTGGGTCTGAGACCACTTAACAAATCTCCTCAGTTATACCAAGTCTAACTGCCATCTGCTGTGTGTTCAAACACCTTTGTGTTAGAGTTGAGACTCGGAGTCATCATGGTGAGGCCAGTAGTTTATCAGACTCAAACAGACCAGGACTTGGCCCTGTGAAGGGAAGACTCTACTTGGCTATGGGTGGGAGGGAAAATGGCCCCTGTAATTGAGCCGCACAACTCAGTTTGTCCCAGATCTGCCAGGGCTGGGGAATCATGATGATAAGGCTAGTAGATCTCCGATGAGGAGGAGATGCTAGTCATGCTTTAGGGTGCCGGAAGCCAATTTCAGCATGTCAGTAGGGCTGAATCATCTGGAGATGACTGAGAGCATTTTCTTAGACCTGAAAAGGATGCATAAATTGATTGCTTGCTGCCAGACTGCTAAAGGCATCTTAACCTACATGTTATTGCTTTCTACTGGCCAAACACCTGAACAGCCAAAGACAGTTTTCCCCAACTGATAAGTTGACAATGGATTCTGTGTACTAAACCATAGTCCTTAAAGTGTACATCTACCTTGCCTTAGGACAATTTGTGTTAATAAAAAGCAAGGGGTCCTGAGACAAGAGAGAACTTAGTTTCTTTAGCCAAGTCTTCTCTGGTTCCCCATAATGCCTTCCAAAATTATGTTTCATCTCTGGACTCTTATTTAATTTACACACAGGACCTTCTCCAGATTCCGGAACCCTTCTAGATGTTGGATGAAGACCACTGGCAGAGGGAGAGCTCAGCAGGGTGGGGAGTCAGGATGATAAGGCTAGTGGATCTCCAGTGAGGAGGAGGTGCTAGTTGGGCTTTGGGAAAGTTCGGGAGGAGGGTGGTCACTGCCCCAGAGTCACATAACTCAGTTAGTCCTGGATTTCACCTCAACATTGGCAGGGTTGAGCCACTAGGAGTCAGGTAAGTAGAGCCTCTCAAGCCAGCAATGTGGGTCTCCTAGAAGCTTGAGGGTGGTTCTAGTAGATCTCCTATGAGGGGGAAGCTCTTGTCAGGTTCATTGGAAATTTAGAGAATGACCACTGCCTCAAAGCCACACAATTCAGTCACTTACCTCCCCTGAGTCTGCCCAGAAATCTATACCCTGGCAAAGGAAGCTGACTCCTCAGCAGGTGTATGCTTAGCCGGGTGGGGCTAGAGAGAATCTAGAGTGTGGGGTTATTGCTTTTCCCCAGACTGATGCAAGACAAAGAAAGATAGTATCTGCAGTACAGGAGAGGGACTCAGTACAGGGATCCTGGTGTCTGTCTCTCTGGCTCTATTCTCACAAACCCCAGATTCTTCTCAAATGGCTCTAGCCCTCTCTGCTCACCCTCTGCCAAAAACCAGGCTGAGTGGCTATGAACAAAATTTTGTACATTGGCCCCTTAAAGAGGGAGCCTGTGTCTCTCCCTGATAGACAGAAGCCCTGCAAAGCCAGATGTTATGTGGGTGCCTCTTCCTGGCTCTGGTGCTCTGGGCTGGGAAGTCCAACATTGGGTTGAGACCCACACTTCTCAGGGGGGATTCCCCGCAGCTGAACAATCCCTCTTGAGTTTCAGCTGCTGTCCATGGGAGTAGGGCCAAGGACTTTTCACATCTCATCCCTTTCTACCAGTCTCAACATGGCTTCTGTAAATCCTTAGTTGTAAGACTTCTCTTTAATATTTAGTTGATTATTCATGATGATTGTTCTATAATTTAGTTGTGATTCCATTTGGTCCTGAAAATGAATATAGCTTCCAGCCACCCTGCTGCCATCTGTAGTTGGATTCTCAGTAGTTGAGTCTTAAATGCTGTTGGCACATTCATGGGTGAGGTTCTCAGGTTGTCTGGCTGTAAGGATGGACCTAGATCACAGTGTTTGGGTTTCTGTGCAGCAGCGGCTTCCTGAGATGGAGTTGTTCCCACCAGGGTCTGGTCCTGCCAGAATCCCTCTTTGGTTATGTTGCTTGTATGGCTAGTTTGGTGAAACTCTGGTGTGGTCTGAAGCCCACCTCTGATTACATTGGTTCTGGGTCCACTTTTTTTGGGGTTCTGGTGCAGGCAATGTCAGACACTGTGTGGACTTGGGCTACCTGTCTGGTATACCATGCTATTCACTGCTCTAATGGGATTGGTTGCATGTGGAAGAGGCCAAGCTATTGACAAGTATTGGCTTCGAGCTGGTTGAAGAGTAATAAAAGGTCCACCTTGAGGTCCTTCTTTACCTTTTGCTACCTCTTGAGGTTTTCTTCCAGGGCATTTTGAAGACTATAGAGTGGGTTCAAGCTGGCCACAACCCACAGACCCTTCCACAAGGTCTGAGTTCGGTAGGGCAGTTTCTAGTAGACTTCTTTCTCTTTCAGGTGGACAGAATCTCTGATGATTTTGACTGCCAGATGCTATGCAGGCTCCTTTTCCAGGCTGTGGTGCTTTGGGTTGGGAATTGTGTCATGGGATTAATATCTCAAACTTCTCAGAGGTACTTTTGCAGCCAGCTTTTCCCTCCAGATTCTTAACCACCATACATGGGTGAAGGGGCCAGCCCTTTCTGCATCTCTGTCCTTCTTACCATTCTTTTATGTGGCTCTTCCTTTAATTCCTTGGTTATAATATTTCTGATTAGTTGTCCTTTAGTGGGTTACTCAGATTACTTTATAATTTAGCTATAAATCCACCAGGGATGGATGAAGGTAAGTTCCACCTACCCCACAGACATCTTTGAATCTAGAACAGAATTTTTGTAGTTCTTTGATTTAGTTTACTAATAGACATGCATAAAAACTAACAATAAAACGTAATTAAAACATTGTACTTTATCTTAACCCTTTCATAATCTATTTTTGGATCAATTATATCACTCTTTTTGTTTCTCAGGATAACCTTCTTATAGTAGGAAAGGTGGTATTATTATCATCTCTATTTTTTAAAGTGAGAACTGAGGTTCATAGAAATGTGATGATATGCACACTGCCGCAGTTAGTTTCATTGCTGCATGACCCAGAATACTCATTTGCTAGGGAGCATGATCCCTTGTCCTTCCCCTCCATGCCCCTGTCAGCACCAGGTCTCTTGTTCCAACCAGAAATCCCAAATGGCTCAGTCCAAAGTTGTCCAAGAGAATCTGTAGGCCTTTGATGCATGAGGTGTCCTCTATAAATCACAGTCCATGGCTGCACATGCTTACTGCGGCTCCAGGCTGAATAGGTCTCAGAGACCTAATCACTGTCCTGGTCTTAGACCATTGCAGTGAATCTTACATCAGAGCTGCAAGTGCTAAAGCAGAGAGACTGGTGGTGGAAGGAGCTTTCTGAGGGCTTGGTGGAATAAATTACTCAAACACTGGGATTCTCTGAAAGCAGTGAAATTTAATTCCTGGTATGATACTGAGATAAACAAAATGTAATCTACAGCATTGTCCAGCTCATCCAAATAGCATCTTCATTTTCCATGTAAGTAATTGAGAAAAAATTTGCAGAGACCTTCTGGAGCATTATCTTATTTGGATCTGATTTTAGACAGAACACAGAGCATTTCATACTGAAGGCAAGTGTATAGTAGCTGTAACTGGAGGCAAACTGCAAGGTGAAGTTGCTTCCCTGTACAATCACAAATGCAAATGTTTAAAGCTACTTAACAATTTCCCCTTGCAGCTGCCCATTTTATTTCTTGCAAAACTGGTAATGATATAAGCAGTTGATTATGGTTTACAATAGCAATAAACCTCTCACAAATGGTTGTTTCCAAAATAAATAGCCATTCTGTTAAATGTTAAATAACAAGTCATAAACTACTGAAAACAACCAATTTCTCATGGATTATTGCCTGAATAAATTTCAAGAAGAATGGCAGATCATTAAGCTGTGAATGCCACAAATCAAAACCATTGAGTTTAAAAATCAATCAATTAACTAATCCATCAAAAAAAAAAACTTCCATTTATAAACTAATCTCATCACACATTGTATTATATTCTTTGCATCTTTTCCTTTGTTGGTCATGGTTAGCTCTATTCTTGCCCAAATCCTCCCATATTTTTTTAAAGATTAAAGAGCATCTAGCCTGGTGGTTAAATTTGCTTATTTTGCAGGCATGAGATTTCACTCAGTTGTATTTAATAAGCACGATATTTAAAGTCCACAATATTCCAATTAATAAAAGACAGACCTGTTCACTAAGTTAAACATTTGAGTAAAATATATTCCAACTGCAGCCTTAATAGAGGTTGTTCTTGCAAGAGAGCCAACTTCATTGGGGTGATTGACAGAAGATTCCTCGCCATAGCAACCAGGGTTATCTCTCTGGAATAACAACATTAACCTCCTTCATGACCAGTTTTTCATCCTTAAGTATAAAAGGCAGTTGCATGCATCTTGTGTGATTCTTTATTTTTGAATGAAGGCTTAGCACTTAGCTAAAAATAGGACAAGATACAGCGAAAGCAAATTAATTTTGAAATCCTTCTAAAATAAAAAAAGCATTACAATGGGATTTGTAGGCAAGACAGTTAAAGGGCAGGAAGGGTCCCAATCTCTTGTGAGGACAGGGCGGTGGCAGATTTCTATTCGTATGCTGCCTCTGGAATAGCCCAGTGCATTGATTTGCTTTGTGCTGTCATAGGGCTAGGGTGAAGAGTTTTTTTCAGATTTTTTCCTAGCTTATTCTTTGACCTCAAATCCCTAATAAATTTGCACATGCATGCGCGTGCGCGCGCGCGCGCACAGACACACACACACACACCTCTTACCTGTTATCGAGTCTAAAATAATGAATGATTTGTATAAAATAGTGTGAAAATACATATTCTATCTGGAAAAACATGCATGTCCTACCATCTTTTTGAAAGAAATTGCTAACTGGATCCTAAACCACTTCCTCTGCCTTACATCTAATCTAATGTTCGGTGGAGCTGTAGACATCATTGTCTTAACATGTCACCAAATTACCTCCTCAGCCCCTGGCAGAGATGCTGTGCCAATGCTCTGGACTTGACTTCTCATGCCAGTCTCTGCAAGTGACAAGTGTGGTGCACGAGCCCTGAAGAATGTGGAGATTGGGACTAGGAAAGACAAACTGTAATCTGGCTGGGCCACCACTGAGTCCTGTTCCCTTTGTCTCTGGTCTCACCTAAAGTCCATTTCTTTTTGGGTCTTTCCAGCTATATTGCAATCTCTACTTGGAGAGGCCGGGAAATCTTTCTTGAGGCTTGTGTATCATTCAAAGTCACAATCTTGAAACCTAAGGCTTCAAGTATAACCTCAGAGAACTCCAGTCCTCTGCTGAAGGAAAGGGCTGGTGGGGGACAAGGGTGTTGGGGGGCGGAAAGAAAGCTGTCACTGGGGCCAAAACAAGAGGAATCTGGGAACATGACACTTAAAGAGTGAAATGATGTGCGGCCGAAGAGGGGAAGAGGGCAGTCCAGCAGTATTGTTCCAGGTGAAGCTCTGATCTGATTTGGATTTTAAGCAAACAAACTACCCAAAAGGCATGAAAAATGGATTTTGAAAGCTGTTCTGTATAAAGCAACTTTATACTGAGTTTGGAAATATGGAGAACTTTGTGAAGTCCCTGTTGTATTAGATGCAAACATTGGAGGCCTCCTAATATTGCCTTCATGACCACCTTATTTCTGGAGACGCTGCCCATTGCCCCAACAACCACCAACAGCTTTGCTGCCTTTGCCAAGTTCTGGAACTGCCTGGGCTCTAAGTTGAGCCCTGAGCCTCACAGCCTCACTCCCAATTGCTCTCCACTCCAGAATTTGGATATAACCAATGCCACAGCGATAGGCATGGTACTTTATTTCCTGAGTGGCTCCTGGGGGAACAGATAACACCCAGGTCTCGACCTTTTGTTGGAGCCTCTTGAAAAACCCTATAACCGTGGTTTTGAATTCCATGTCCAGTCATTTTTTTCCCTCCATTTCTTTCACATCTGATTTCTTTCCATGTAGCTGCATGGTGGCTGCTTCCCTGAGTTGGTCAATTAGCTTTGTGTGGTAAACTTCCTACTAGGGACAGTGGCTCAGCCTCCCCGGTTACCTGTGGTGGATATGGGTTGCAAAGTCTTGCTGAAGTTAAGCTCAGTTAATCGTTGTTAGCACTTGGAGGGGTTGACCTCCAGGCCAATTGTCTGTGAAGCTCAGCTGTGTTCAGGTTGGATGGGCGGAGTCTCCGGGCCAAGCAGACAGCGTTAGCTCCGCCCTGTGCGGCCCCGGGGACTCTGTGCCAGGGGCAATGGCCTCCAGCACCTCTGAGAGAGAGCCGCTGCCGAGCTCCACCAGCTGCCAGGGAATTCAGACTCTCCCAAAATGAGTCTGCATGCGCAATGTCTCCCCCAGGGTCGTAAAACAAAGCAGTCTGACGGTTTTCCGAATGAGAGACAAGTCACAGAGCGCTCTCTGCGCAGTCACGCAGCTGAGCTGTTCGCGCGCAAGCTGCCTTCTCCACAAGCCGGCAGACCCGGCAGCACCCGAGCTTCGGCGTGCCCTCCCACTGTCCAGTCTTCACCCCGTATGATAGTGGGTTCTCTGGACTTTGCCCAGAGCTGGAGAATCAGTCCAGTGGGACGTCTTTGTCTCCCCGTTCGAGAAAACTGGCTGGTTTTCAGCCAACCGCCCTCTCCGTGGCACGCGCTCCAAACCTCTCTCCGCACGAATCTTTCAACGCTGTTCGCCGCCGCTCCTCTGAGTCACAGTGTCCTATCTTCACTTTTATTTGTGGAATCCTCACTCGGCGAGCTTTCTGGTGATTCTGGAAGGTGTTTGTTCCTTCGTTAAGCTGTAGTATTAAAATTGCTGAGCATGATGGCAAGATAGGTGTTCTACCTATGCCGCCATCTTGGTTCTCTCTCTCCTTCCTAGGGCTTCTTCTGACTTTTAAAAGAAATTCCTTTTTTGTTTAAAGAGAAACTAATTGAAAATACCTTTACTACAGTGAGATTTAGTTTTCTCCAAGTTTACCCTTTGTCAAGGAATAAATAAGGCCCGTATACTTTTTAAAGGGTGAACCAACCCTTCCCCAAACCTTAGCCTTCTGAAAACTTGCAACTTCCGGAGGTGGCTGCAATGGAAAGACCACAAAGGAAATGATCAAGACCAATGTGCAAATGAATGAGTCATACAAGGAAATGAACAAGACCCTCAAGGATATAAATGAGACCTGCAAGGAAATGATCAAGACCAACATGGAAATGAATGAGTCCTACAAGGAAATGAAGGAGACCCTCAAGGATATAAAGGAGACTCTCAAGGATATGAAAAAGGACCAACCAGAAATTAAGCATACACTGACTGAAATAAAAAATAGTATACAAAGACCTAAAAGTGCTCTAGAGCACCCCAAGAACCAAGTTCAAGATTTGAAATACAAAGAGGGAAAATCCACTCAGCTGAAAAAGCAAGAATCCAAAAGAATCCAAAAAATTGAAGATAGTGTAAGGGGCCTCTGGGACAACCTCAAGCATACCAACATCCGAATTATAGGGGTGCCAGAAAAAGAGAGAGACCAAGACAATGAAAACCTATTTGAAGAAATAGTGACTGAAAACTTCCTACACCTGGTGAAAGAAATTGACTTAGGAGTCCAAGAAGTGCACCAAACCCCAATATATAGGCACCCTAAGAGGACAACACCAAGGCACATCATAATTAAAATGCCAAGAGCAAAAGACCAAGAGAGAATATTAAAAGCAGCAAGAGAGAAACAGTTGGTTACCTATAAGGGAGCACCCATACGATTATCAGCGGATTTCTCAACAGAAACGATACAGGCCAGACGGGAGTGGCAAGAAATATTCAAAGTGATGAACAGCAAGAATCTACAACCAAGATTACTCTATCTAGCAAAGCTATCATTCAGAATTGAAGGTCAGTTGAAGTGCTTTGCAGGTAAGAAAAAGCTAAAGGAGTTCATCACCACCAAACCAACATTATATGAAATGCTGAAGGATATTCTTTAAGAAGAGGAAGAAGAAAAAGGTAAAAATATAAATTATGAACAACAAATACACATCTATCAACAAATGAACATAAAAATCAAGTGAATTGATAGGCTGATGAACAGGATAAACTGGTGAATATAACAGAGACATGGACATAGAGAGGGAATGGACTGACAATTCTTGGGGAGAAAAGGGTTGTGGGAAGTGCAGCAAGAGACTGGACAAAAATCTTACAACAATGGGAGAGGACAGTGGGGAGGGGGAGAGGAGGGTTGAGGGTGGGATAGGTACAGGGTGGAGGGGAGCTATAGGGGGATAAAAAGGGGAAACAATGTAATTAATAAACTGAACAATAAAGTTTAAAAAAAAAAGAAGAAGAAGCCCTAGCTGGTTTGGTTCAGTGGATAGAGTGTCAGTCCTCAGACTGAATGGTCCCAGATTTGATTCTGGTCAAGGGCACCTACCTAGGTTGCAGGTTTGATCCTCAGCCCTAGTCCAGGTGCCTGTGAGAGGCAACCAATCAATGTGTCTCTCTCACATTAATGTTTCTCTATCTCTGCCCCTACCTTCCACTCTCTCTAAATTCAATGGGAAAATATCCTCAGGTGAAGATGAACAACAATACAAGTAAAAAGAAAAATAGTTCATTGCAGTGTTATTTACAATAGCCAAGACATGGAAGCAGCCCAAGTGCCCACCAATAGACAAGCGTGTAAAAACGCCATGGGCATATACATGATGGATTACTTGGCCATAAAAAGAACGAAATCTTACTATTTGTGAGAACCTGGATGGACCTGGAGGTATTTTAAGTGAAATAAGTCAGAGAAAGACAAATGCCATATGATGTCACTAATATGTGAAATCTAAAGAACAAAATAAACAAAATTGAAACAGATTCACAGACACAGAGAACAGCCTGATGGTTACCAGAGGGAAGGGGACGTGGGGGACTAGGTAAGAAAGGGGAAGGGAATAAGAAATACGAATTGGAAGTTAAAGAATAGTCATGGGGGTATAGTCAAGAATAGCATAGGGAATATATTCAACAATATTATAATAACTACATGTGGTGTCAGGTAGGTAATGGAAATACAGGGAGGGACACTTATAAAGTATATGATTTCCTAACCACTATACTGTACGCCTGAAACTAGTACACAATACTATTGAATTTAAATTGTAATTGAAAAACAGAATGTAAAGTTCTTTTTAAAAATTACAAGAATAATAACAACAGCAGCAAATCCTGAGCTGCAAATTGCCAGTGGTGTGTTCAGATTGAGGGGACCTGCTGCCTACCTGCAAACACAGAGGTGGCACCGCCTTCCCTGGCCCAGAAGAGGAAAACAGATGCCTTTCCTTTTCCACTCAGTGCTCTCCTCGGAAGTCTTGCTAACCCTGTGCCTCATGGAAACATTTCATTATTTACAGGTGTGTTGGTTTATTCACGAGCCGGGCTCAGCCACCCTGTGATCTCTCTGTTTTGTGGAGTCTGTATGTGACTGCTCAGTTGCAGCTGGTGCTAATGAGGCCAAAGTCTGGGTTCAGTCCCCACAGGGGCCAGTTAACTCACTCTGTCTGCTCCCCAACCAGAGGCTGTACCCAACCTCTCTGGCTAGGGCTTGCGTGTGGCCCACTGAGCAAGGGCACTGGGGGGTCAGGTGGTCCCCACCTCTACTGAGAGATTGCCACTCTCTGCCCATCTTCCCACTCTGCAAAGATCCAGAATTACCTGCTTGATACTCTCTGAGGTGTTTGTGTATGTGTTTGCAGTATCTCCCCCTTTCATTTGATCACTTGTATTTACCAAGCGCCTGTTATGAATTTAGGACTAGGGCACACTTCTTTTGCTTCAATTCCCTGGCTTGTTCATTCTTCATAAACACTGTCTCTGGGGGTGGAGCTGAGGGGAGATTGGTGGACATCAGAAGAAACTAGATGGAGTTACAGATTTTTATAGTATTTTGTGAAAATACATAAGAAAAAAAATCATCTATTTACTCAATAAATATTTGTTGACTATCATGTCTTGGGCAGTAGGGCTACAGCAATGAAACACAATAGATGGAAGAACTCCTGCTCTGTGGAGTTTATGTTCCCATGTGAACAGTAATTGAGAAAAGCTGGTATGTATGTTACTGGATAAGTACTGAGAAAAGGAGAGCTGGACTGGGGATGGAAGCTGCTGGGAATCTTACCTAATAATAGCCAAGCATGTAAATTGACCTGTACCTCCACTATGCCTACAGCCAATCAGAGTGGGTATGCAAATTAGAAGCCAAAGATGGCAGCCACCCAGCTGCTCCAGGCCAGGAGTGGCCAGGTGGGGCAGGATGCCTGCTATAAGAGGGAAGGAGAGGAGGTGAAAGGATCTATACGAGTGGAGTGCCTCAGTGAAGACAGGACTACAGACTCTGAAGTCTGTAGCAAAGAAAAAAATGACAGACTCCGGCTGGAGTCTGCAGTAAAGACAAAGAAGGCAGACTCTGGCCAGAAGGTCTGGGTCCTGGGTCCTGGGTCCTGGAAGCCAAGGGTAGGAAGGCCTATTGCACAAATCTCTTCATGCAACGGGCCTCTACTGAAACTGTAATTATAAATATGTCAGTCAGGGCAGACTTCACTTGCAACAAGGACTTGAATGGGGACATCCCAGGCAGAAGGAACCGCAAAGGTAGAGACTATGCAGACAGGGTATGCATGTCATGTGCATGCAAGAAACAGCGAGGAGGCTGTGTGGCTGCTGTGGACTGAGCTCCAGGAAGCAGTGCATGAGGCAGCCAGGATGAAGGGAGGAATGCTATCAGGAAGGTCTGCTGGCTCTGTGAGGATTTTGGCTTCTTGCTTCTGGAATCAGAAAAGGCTTCGTCAAAGATCTGACTTTGGAGTGAGATCATGCGGGCAGAGTAGTATTGACATATTTGTCTGCATTCCCATGTGATTTGGGAGATGGCATGTGCACATGCCAGGTTGTGGTTTTAGACTTGAAGACTAAGTGGTTAGCACCTGCTCACTGCCCTACCCTTTGCTCCGCACCTTTCCCAATGCCACATGCTATAGCCCAGGAGTCACGTGGACACATGGTGGGGGCCCATACATGTGAGATTATTTTAGCCACCAGCCAGGCATGTGGGGGCTCAGAACAGATGCAAAGAAATAAGAAATTGAGTAAGTTATGGTCCTCCATTCATGCTTGCCAAAGAAGCGTGTAAAAATTACCAAGCAAGGCAGCCCGAGGCCAAATGAGTCAGAGAGAAACTAGGCATTCCCTGAGCTCTAAGCAGGAAAGGGTTCCCTCAGGACTACTGAGGAGCCTTTGGAAGGGTAATATAGAATACTAGAGGCCCAGTGCATGAAATTTGTACATGGGTAGGATCCCTAGCAGCTGCCGGCTGTGCCAGCAGGGGCCTCCCTTCCCCTGGCTGCCTGCCACCACCACTGGCCAGGTTGTGGGCAGCCAGCCCACCCCCTGGTCGAACTCCTGGTTGAACTCCAGTGGAGGGGGCAATTTGCATATTAGGCTTTTATTATATAGGATGTAGTGGAGGGATGACAGGCAAGTGTGTCTTGATGTTTAAATGAGATGTGGGTCTGTGAACGGGAGCAGGGAGAGCACTGCAAGCCTATGTCCCTGTGAGGGACAGTAGGATATTACACATATTTGGGAGTCAGGAAGAGGATTTCCCAGGCTATGATGGGTGACTGTGTTGGGAAAGAGCAAAAAAATAGCTGGCAAAGTGGGACAGATTGTGGAAGTCCAGGTTGAGAAGTTCTGAAGGCAATTCTCTGCTTTGGGTGGCAGGGCCGTAGCAGACAGAATCGTGCCTGTTTCCTTCATGCATATGTATGTGTAGGTGGAAGCCTTGCCAGATATAAAATACAGGAGTCTCAGTTAAATTTGAAGTTCAAACAAATAAGGTACTTTCTCAGTATAAGTATGTCCCACAAAATATTTTAAATCTAAATACAGGACACCCAGGCTAATTTAAATTTCAGATAAACAATAGACATCTTTTTTAGTATAAGTGTGGCCCATTTGAAACATATAGTAAAAACATCCATTGTTTATGTGAAGTTCACATTTAACTGAACATCGGGAATTTTGTTTGCTAAGTCTGGCCACCCTGGTATGTGGTGCTTAGTCAATGCTGCTTTCTGATTCTATGGACTCCAGAGCAGAAGCCCTCTCCTACTCTTTAACTGGCTTGGACATCTCTGTCCTCAGCAGCTCATTTCTTGGCCACCCTTAGATGCCAGCTCAGCTCACTGATGGCTTCAGTCTATGAGTTGCTTGTGAGCATAGTCAGGCCCCCAGCTGTCTCTCAAGGGTCAGCTGCAGCTCCCCAAATCTGCCTCTCTAGAGAACAGAGCAGGAACCCCGACTTTCACCAGCAGAGCTATCACAGAGCTGAGAGTCCACAGGCAGTCCTGATGTGCAGGGTAGGCTGGCATACCACCAGCTACCCTGAGCAGTACTGATTATGCAAGCGGGCTGTCTGTAAACCAAGCAGGTATGCTGAAATGAGGTGACTCTTCAAATATCCCTCAAAGTCATCTGGACTCAGAGGAAGAACCAGCAAGTTTTTTCACTAATGCAATGCCCTAGGGAGCTGCGCCATATCTTTTTTTTTCTTTTTCTTTTTAAATGCAAAGCCTAGGGGGTAAAAACCCATAACAGTCTTCTCTCCATCGGGACTCTCTTCAATGTGGATCATTATTCAGTTTAAGAACCAAAGCACAAAACAGAAAAACTAATAGAAATTGCATTGAAAGCCTAGAATGTGCTGAGCATTAGGTATGTGTTATTGTGTTTTAATTAAATAATTTTATAAGATATTGTAAGGTTCTATGCCACTGTGAGAGAAACTGCAGACAGGGAGTTTGAATAAGTAAGTGAATTAATCAGGCTTTATTGGGGGTCTCCGGGCGGGTTCACAGGCTCGGGGGGAATGGAGCTGGGGAAGCCGTGCCCTGTGACTGGGGCCAGGGGAAGGGGGAAAAGAGGGGACCCAGCCGGACCTCCTCCCGGACTGCCTGGGAGAACAGTCTGGGAGAAAAGGTGCCACGCGGCGCGCTGAGACACATTTAAAGGCCGGAACAGGCAGGGATTGGGCCCAGGGCGGAATGGGAAGGGGTGGGACACAGGGCACTCTGGTATGCGCTTGATTGGTGGCTCAATGTCTCTGTCAATTATATCATAACTCCGCCCACCAGTTGGGGCGGGGGGTACCTATCAGATATTACTGTACCATTTTTCAGATTAAGAAACCAAGACTGACCAAGGCTCTTTGTCAGGGACAGGCAGCCTGCCAGCTTGGTTCAAGCCATGTCAGCTTGACATACTTGTAACACTGAATGCCTGCTGAAGGAGCTGGATATGTTGCATACACCACTGCTCTGTCTGGCTAACTGTCCTTTAAAATTCCTAATTGATAAATATCCTTTGAGGAACTGTCTCTGGTTGTTTTAAAAAAGTTCAGGTGCCTCTTTCTGCTCTGAGATGATTTCCTTCTCATCTGTGCTATAGAAACTCCCTCGTTGTGCTGTAAAAAGCATTCACCTTTTCGCATCTCCATTTATCCCTGAGGTCCTCAAGGTCAGGGTCAAAGTCTTTCTTTAAGAACAGTGTCCTTCTCTACCTACAGAATCTAGAATCTAGAATATTGCTTGGCACACTGTAGATAAATATCTACTATTGGGTGCTATTACTGTATTTCTAGTTCTCTTTTCCCATTTGGTTAGGGAGCTCCGAGGATATTGTCTTGTGGATGTGTTTTATTGTCACTGCTGGTCTTCTGCATTCTTAACTATTGTTTTCCACTGAGTTTTATATCTGCCTGTTTTCACTGAGCATTCATCTATTCAATAACAATACTGGTAGAAGGTTCTTTCATTGGTTGAATAGTTGGACAAGTGTGATTGCCAAAATGGCTGTATTTGCAGAAGCCCAAGCTGATCTTCTCAACTAAACTTCTCTGTGATTCGCTGGAAGGGTTTGGGGGAAGCAAATCCAAGAGGAGGCCTACCTTTCTGGACTGAAGGCCAATCTATTTCCAGTCATAGTGATATAGGGAAGGAGCTAGAAGATGCCAATGAAAGAGGATGACAGATTGGTTCTGATCCTACCTTTTCACAAAAACTTCTTAGAAAATGTCATCTTATTTTTGAAAAGAGCACGTATTTTCATAAAACATTCCAGGAAGTAGTTAGGCAAAATTTTCTCATAATTCTGCTTCCAGAAGGAAATGGTATAAAGAGAAACGTGTGAGGTCATGGGTACCCTGATCCACTGGGGTGAATGGGCTGTGGAGCTGACAGTCAGAACTCATGGACAAGCACTGGCAGACAGGGCTGCATGGACTGGGAGCCCAGCCACCCGAACCTCAGCCCAAATAAAGCATACACATGGAGATTACAGCATTATAGTCATGAATTCATCCCACACTGGCTGTTTTTCTTCTAGGAACTGTCTGGGGTGAAGATGACTGTGACTGTGACAGAAATCTGGGCTTATTCTTTTATTTATTTACTGTTTAAAGTATTCCATATGTCTCCCTTTTCTCCGATTGCACCCCACCCACCCCTAAGTTTGTCCTTGTTGACTGTTAATTTTGGTCTATGTCACTTCTGCACAAAAAGAAAGCCTGAGATGCACTCAACAATGCCTTGAGAACAAGTTTGCAGTTGACTTTGTCCCATCTTCATCCTTTTCTTATTTTTGTTATTGTACATAGTTCAGAGATGTCAGTATTTTTTAAGGCTCCACCTTGGGGGAAGCTCAAGAAATGGTCTGTGTTAGCATTAGTGAGGTTGAGACAGCTTTATGCATAAGAGTGTGGCTGTTGGTTGATCCCATAGAATAAGAAACCATTTGGAATATCCTGGCTGTGAGAAACGTAACCCTGCACCACCCAAAGTCATTTGTCTGCCTCCATTGTTGAGAGAAGAATATTTAAAATTCTTTACCTGGAAGGAACTTCTTTAAAAAAATATTTCATGCGAACAAATATGCTTCTTGGACTTGAATTACAATTTGGGTTAGAAAAATGAGCTTGTTATGTCTGGGCCTACATATTGCAAGAGACCATCTTGAGAATGAGAGTGTGTGTTAGTCAAAGGTTTCTTGTACACGATCTATCTTGGAGTAGGTTTCAGATACAGTTTACTCCACAACCCAAATGGGGTGTTTGGAGTTTGAACTGCTGATACTGTTAATTTAAAGCTACAGGTTGTTGGAGGAGTTCAGTATTTTAAAATAAAATGTTAACATATGCTTGGAAGAAATGGAGAACAGTTCTCAGTTCCCACAGTGGAAGTCTTATAGCTAGTTACTGAAGGGGAGGCGAACACTCCAGAAATTAAAGTCAGAGATTCATATTTTTGTACACATTGTGAATGTGGGAGAATGTGATCCTTTGCTCCAAAGGTTTTGTTTTGTTTTATAAAACTAGCCAGGTTCTGTGAAATGCACTTTCTAAGGAATGTTAAAAAAAAAAAAAAACACAAAAAAACCTTTCAACCCAGATTTTAAGTTTCGGGTGGACCCCAGAGAGCTCTGGCAACCAGCCTACCACCACTGCCAGCCCAGTTGCCATCACAGGCAGGGGGCAGCCTGGAGACCCAGCAGCCACTCAGCACCAAGCGCAGCATCGTGGACAGCAGCACAGGGAGAGGTGGCCCCGGCAGACTCCCATCAGTGGTGCCTGCCAGCTGACATGATGACAAGAAGGTCATCATGCTGAAGGTTTTGGGAATAGTAAAATGATCCAGTGTGAGGATTGGATGTGGTTACATGAACAGGAATGGCACCAAGGAAGATGCATCTGCACACCAGATAGCTATAAAGTTGGGTGACTCTAGGAGGCATCTTTGCAGTGGGAGATAAAGTTTGATGTTGAAGGAGAAAAGGGTGCGGAAGCAGCCAATGCCGCAGGCCCCGGTGGAGTTCCAGGAAAGGCAGGAAATATGCAGTAGGCCATCGCCATTATAGATGTTATCCACCTCACAGGACTTTCCATGAAATTGCCAGCAGAATCACCGCAATAGTGAATGGGAAAAAGCATGAGAGATCGGAAAGCTCCTGAAAGCCAGGCCCAACAATCCTGGCCTTGCCACAGACTGCAATTCCTACCTTATTGCCTTGGAGGCCCTCTGGGCATCGCCCACAGTCTTGCAGCCCCCCTGTGCAGGGAGGAGGGGTGGAGGCTGCTGACAACCAGGGAAAAGGGGAACAAAGTAGACCAGTGAGACAGAATATGTATGAGGGCCATAGACCCTGATTCTTCGCCAAGGACAGCCTAGAGAGAACAGCAATGAAGAAAATAAGGAAAATCAAGGCCATGAGACCCAAAGTCAGCAGCCACCTCAACGTCGATACTGCCAGCACAACTTCAATTACTGACTGACGCAGATACCCAGAAAACCCTAAACCACATGGCGGCAAAGAGGCTAAAGCAGCAGATCCACCAGTTGAGAATTTGTTGGCTCGGAAGGCTCAGCAAGGCAGAGCTGAGTAAATGCCGGGTTACTATCTCTGGCATCACCCAGTTTAGTCATCCCACAAGCAGAAATGAATATGAATTTCCATCAATAAGAAATGAACAAAAGGTTAGAGCTGAAGATGTTAAGTGCTTGTTTTTTGCCCATTGACCAGATAACTAGAACTATCTGCATTATCTATGCAGTAGGGTTTTTGTTTTTTGTTTTTACTATTTTTCATTATTTTATTCTTTTTAGGCATCTCTTTTTGGTAATGACAAATGTATTTTTGTTTGTTTTTTTAAAGCCTGACTTTTTTTTCAATATATCTATAAAAGGTTTTAAAAATTGCCTTAACTAGTTTGGCTCAGTGGATAAAGTGACAGATTGCAGAATGAAAGATCCCAGATTTGATTCCCGTCTAGGGCATATACCTTGGTTGCAGGCCCATCTCCAGTAGGGGGTGTGAAGGAGGCAGCTGATAAATGTTTCTTTCTCATCTATGTTTCTGACTCTCTATCCCTCTCCCTTCCTCTCTGTAAAAAAAAGTCAATAAAATATATTAAAAAATAAAGGGTTTTAAGTGGTTTCATATCTGCTCAAGTTGAGATTCTTAAGAACCTAATTTTTAATAAAGTTTACAACTTAATTTTTTTAAAAAAAATTCAACAACCTGCATGCATCTGTTCATAAAGATATAATAAAGTCCTAACTCGCAGACCTCAGATATGATCTTATTTGGAAATAGAGTCATTGCAGAACCAATCAGTTCAGATAAGGTCCCACTGGAGTAGGGCAGGCCCCTAATCCAATAACACTGGTGTCCTCATGCCAGAAGGGCTGCCTGCACACAGAAACACAGGGAGAGCACTGTGTAGCGATAAAGGCAGAGGTTGCCATCATGCACATACAGGTTAAGGAGTGACAAGGAGGGCTGGCAACAAAGAGAAACCAGGAAGAGAAGAGGAAGGCTCCTTCCTTAGAGTCTTCAGAGAGATTGTGGCCACCTTGACTTTGGACTTCGAGCTCCTAAAATTGTAAGGAAATGAATTTAAGTCGTTTTAAGTCACCTGGTTTCTGGTACTTTGTCTCTGAAGCTGTAGCAAATGAATCTACCCTCTTATGGCCCTTATGGCAGGATTGTAATTGCGTTCTTTGTGAGCATATCTGATCTCACTCAGTGGACTGGAAGCTCCTTGGGTTCCCTGGAGCCAATGTGGACTACAGTACATGGTAGTAAATATTGGTTGAGTGAACAAATTTTAGGAGATTAGATCTTAATGGTATATTAAATACAAACAAATATGGTATGAGAATTAGCAAGGGAGAAATTCTTTCTTAGATTGGTGCATGTATTTTATTCATCACAACATCATATAATCTCATTTATGATTTGCATAATTGAACTATTTTGCTGTAATTTGAAACCCAAATCAGTGGCCTCTTTCCATACACATGAATGAAATAAAACAAAATTCTTCACCTCCTCTCTGGGTGCTAGAGGTGATTGCTGTGTTAGTGCAGCTAGGCCCGGATCTTCACCACAGCTTTTACCACCCGTTAACTTCTCAGCAGCTTTTCTGGTTTCTCACGGAGTTGGAATGGCTGCTGAGGGACTCTGCCTGCCTGTGAGATTTACATTGTTGGAGACTTCAAGTAAACACTATTTCAAAACTAGCAGTAACTTCAATAATTGACTGAAGTCAATGCCTCAAGGTGGAATCTCAGATCATCAATTATACTCACCTGCTTCTTAATCCCTGGGCAAGAGCTGGCATCTAGGTGATTGCTGTGTACCTAAGAAGCACAGCAGGAGGTGCCCAGTGACTTGGGAGAGATCTGGGATGTTAATCTCATTGGGTCTTTATTTCTTCATGGATTCATTCTGAATAGCAGCTTAGCAGATACTCAACTGAGAGGGACAACTGCATGTGTGTGTTCATACATGAGCTAGACCCTGCAGAGGGAAGACCACAGAGGACCCACACTGCACTCACGTATGGAGGACATAAATAGTCTCCCTTATCTGTGGTTTTGCTTTCTAGGGTTTCAGCTACCTGCCATCAACCTCGGTTCAAAAATATGAAATAGAAAATTTCTGAAATTAACAACTTAAAAATTTTAAACTGTGCACTGTTCTGAGTAGCGCGGTGAACTCTGGCCTTCTTGCTGTGCCCTTTGTCATCTCTTTGTCCAGCACACCATGCTCTATGACCTCCCCAACTGTCAGTCACTTAGAATGACAATGCTGTGTTTAAGTAACCCTTATTTTACTTTAAAATGCCCCCAAAGCTCAAGACACGGGAGTAGTGATGCTAACAATTATGCCAAAGAGAAGCTGTAAAGTGCTTTCTTTATATGAAAAGGTGAAAGTTCAGTATATATCTGAGGTTTTAGGCATCCACGGGGGTCTCAGAGCATATCCGCCATGAATAATGGGGAACTACTGCATATGTCTTCTCACTCCTTCCCCCAGAATTAAAGTCATGGGGCCCCCAGGGAAGTCTGGCCTGACCTCCCCACTAAGTCACAGATGGAGGAGAAGGAACCAAGAGGGGAGACACCTGGCTGGGCTTCCCAAGAGCAGGCCTGTCTGGATTATGACCCCCCTGCCAACCCCACACCACGGAGCCTGGGAACTCATAGGAACCATCTGCCTGAGCACAGATGGGCCATGAGAGCAAGAGAGGGCTGAGTCTGCTCCCACTTTTCAGGCCAAGGACCCCTCCCCATTGTTATGTGGGATGTGATGCCAGGACTAGCTTCCTCCTTGGACTTACCAACTAGGTCACTTCTTCCTCCTTTGGGAAGAAGGAAGAGACGGTAAGAAAGGGGACCAAAATACTTATGCATCCCAATGTTTCCTTCTGACCTTGAAGTAGAGTCCCCCTCTCTCCATTAAAATGTGCTTGGGCATTAGGTTGGAGAGGTAGGTGAGGGAAGACACAGGACTGCCACACACCATCTCACAGAGTGCTTCCAAGTGTGCAAGAAGGATTAGAGTTGGAATTCTCAGTAATCATTTTCTTCTCCCACACCTTTCAGACTTGGGCTTCCACCAGGAGGTTGTCCCCTCCTAGACCCCTCAGCTCTGGTCTTAAATTTCTTCCCTCTAGTCACACACTCTTTACCTTCCTCCCCAGAGCTTCGTGCAGGGACCCCACAGCCACACCGGAAAATGGCGTGCCTTTATAAATGGTTTATCCTAGAATCCTGTGCGCTGGAGCTCTGCCTACCCATGCAATCATGTTTCCTTCTCTGTCATCATAGCTGCAAGCTGGGGTGGGCTGAGGACTCCTGACTATGGCTCAGGGAAAGTTGTGGGTGGGCTGGTCACCTTACTGGTCATCTATGAAGATGCTACTAACAAGACAAGTACAGATTTTCCTCAGGGACCTCACAGCCCAATTTTAGAATCCTATGTTGGGAAAGGAGTATGTTTCTAATTTGCCTACTCTGGTCCTTGCCTCTTAGGGATAGTGATGCCCACTGCCCACCTGCAGGCCCTGCTGCCTTTACAGGGCCACCAGGAGATGCCTCGTGCTGTGGAGGAAGGCTTGGCACCAGGCCTGGTGCACTGCCTTGTGTTAAACTGTGTTGAGCCAGGTCTTTTCTGTTAAAAGCAAACAGGAAAAAGGAAGGGGCACTCACCCCAATATAGATTCATTAATAAATGAGATTATTCAGAGGTTAGAAGGGTAAAGGCTCCAAGGAAAGTGCTGAGAAAACTTTGAAGCTTTCAAAGACTGGAAAGCTCAGCTGTGGGTCCCAGAGAATGTGCCCTGGAGGCAGCTCTGGGGGGCGGGGGCAGGGGCAGGCCAGGAACACTGAGAGGGACTGGAGGTGACAAAGCAAGTCCAGCGCCTGTTCAGAAGAGATGAGGGTCACCATTGGCTGCGGTGTAAGAAATCCTTCGGGAGGTGGGAAGCCTGGAAAAACATGAGGGCTGAAAGCCAGGCTGTGGAGTTCACACTTCATACGAGAGGCATCCTGCAGTTACTTAAGGAGTCTGAAGAGAGTGGTCTGATCCAAGCAGCACTTTAGGAAGATTAATCTCACAATGCTGTGCAGGATGAGTTGGGGCCAGTTAAAATAATGAGGAGGAGCAAAAATAATAATGTTGAAGAAGATGATTCAGATAAGATTTATAATGACATTCACTGTCTTTGCATCTATTATCACACTACTATGAGAGAAGGCTACTGTTTCCACCATTTTGCAAATAACGACACTAGGAACAGAAAAGTTAAGTAACTTGCTCAAGGTCACCCAGCTAATAAGCGAAAGACCCAGGGTACAGCCAGAATCTCTAATGTATCCACCTAGGCTAATCATAATGAGGGACAGCAAAAGTGTGGCAGTGACAATAGAAGGAAGGTGTGTTGTGATGTCATGAAATCAGAGGCCATCTGACCTTTTGTGATGGCAGGGGGTATGGAGGGTTTGGGAGAGGCCAAAGTGGAGAAGTTCACTCAACTTACTGCCATAGGCTCTGGGGAGCAGGAGCCATGCCATTGAAATAGGGGAGCCCAGAAGAGGAGCTGGTCTCTGGAACAAGATGGAGCATTGGTGTTAGCCAGCAACATCTCTGCTCTGAGCCACTACAACAGCTTTCTCATTGCATTTCCTCATTTTTCCTGTGCCTTTAATCCACCCTTTACATGAAGATCTCTACATAATGTAAAGCAGATCACACTAGTCCCTGCTAAAATCCATGTGCCTGACTCTGACTGACAACCTCACATGAACTGGCTCCAGCCAGCCTCTCTGGTAACACCTCATAACCCTTGGCCCTGGTCTGCCTTGCTTCAATCTCTCTGGCTTTTCACTTGTTCCCATACCCATGTGGCCCTGCTTACCTGCGAGCCACTGAGTGCCAGCAGGTGGTGTCTCTCTGCTCCTGCTCCAAGCTCACAGGTCCTTGTTGAAATGCTCTCTTGCAGACAGGTCTGCCTGGGCTGTGTCTTCTGCAGTGACCCCTCCAGTCACCATTAATCACATCTCCCAGTTTTATCAATCACCACGGATGTAATCATGTTTAAGTGTACATGTATGTACGGATTAGCTTCTTAATGTTGCTAAAAAAAGTTACCACCCACTTGGTGACTTCAAACAGTAGGAATTTATTCTCTCACAGTTATGCAGGCCAGGAGCCCAAATCAGCATTACTGGGCCAAAGCCAAGGTGTTCATCATCAGGACCACACTCCCCCTGGAGGCTCTAGAGAACCCGTTCCTGCCTCTTCCACCTCTGGTGCTCATTGGCATTCCGTGGCTGCTTGTGGTTATACCTCTTCTCTCTCTTGTTTTAACTTCTAGAAACTGTTTATTTTCTATTAATTTTATTTCCATTCTGTTAAGAGTTTGTGGAAGGATACCTTAGGACCACTCGGTGGTGGTTCTTACCCATTCAATGGCCTGAGCAGAGGGGGCTGCAGTCCAGTCTTCAGTGGCAGCTGAGTACTCCAGTCTACAGTAAGGAACTACAGGATAGGCTCAGAGGATACTTGCACACAGGCTGAGCAGCAAGAACTCAGGATCTGGGGCAGTCCATTCACCCTGAAACTCCTCTTAGTCACAGCATTTTCAGCTTGTGTAGGGTCACCCAGCTGTGACCTGCTCTTCTTTTTCAATCTTGTCAGGATCTCTATGGAAGCAGAGTTCAGGCATGACCTCCCATGGGCGATCATGGAAGATGGTGCCATTCAGAACTTCCCAGGGCAGCATCCACCACATCAGAGCTCCCTTGTTATTCCAAGGAATGGCAGCGTACCCATGGCACATAGGAAGAATGTGTTTAAACGGAGCAGAGTGATGGCAGACAGGTTGACCATAGACCTGTAAGAGGTCCTCTCTGTGAAAGGCTGATGGTCAGCCCTGGGATCAGGAACCACCAGAAGTCTCAGCTCCTGGAAAGCTCCCCAGGCCTGCTTAGTGAAAGTTCTAAGAGTGAAATGTCCAGCAATGGGAGTGGCTCCAGTGGCAGCAGCAAATTTCAGCACAGCTCGCTGGCTGATGCTCCTGGACATATGGCACTGATCCCTGCAAGCTTTACAAAGGCATGAACTGCCAGCAGACGCCCTGCCCAGGTTCTTTACAGATTCACAATGTAGATGCCATCACTTTTCCCTTTGTAGATGTACTATTCTCTTTGGAAGTCAGGGTCGATGCCACCTAACTGGGTTCCTGCTGCAAGGAATTTGAGGATATGCTCTTCCTCCATTTGCTGGATATCAAGGGCTCTGGACATTGTGAGTTTTCCTTTACCTTATGTAAAAACCGAGAACAAGGCCACATGGGCCTCTCCCAGGATATTGCAGAAAGGGCTGCTTCACTTCAACCCTCAAGGCCAACATTTCTCTGCTCCATCTTCCATCACCTTCTCCTTAATGAGACTGTGTCAAAATCTTCCTCTGCTTCCATTTTAGAAGTATAATCTTCCATGTCAAGACCCTTAACTTAATCACATCTCCAAAGATTCTCTCTCTGTGCAAGGTGACATTTACAGGTTTTAGGGATTAGGGCTTGATATCTTTGGAGAGTCATTATCTAGCTCCCAACAATTTCCATCTCTCTTGCTCAGTGAAGGAAATCTGCTGCTTCCTGGAAGCCTAGAACTTAGTGGAGGCTCCATTGGTATTTATGAAATGAGTAAAAGATTCATATAGCCAAGTGTATCATATTCTAAAAAGTATTTTTCATTATGTGTTCATAATTTAATAATAATACTCTATGCTGTTCTAACTTCTGTAACAATAAAATAGCTCTGATATGACAATCATCTTACATAAATAAAAACATGATTTAATAAAATGGCATTTTATGAGCTTTAGGCAAAGTAAATGTTTGAATTATCTTGTTTAAATTAAATGGCTCTTTTATGTTCAGTTGTAAGCATTATGAAGTATGTCTATCTTGCTAATACAGCAGCATGGTTATATTCTAAATTATACAATTTAATTACATGTAACTTGGAATTTAAACTGAAATATTGTTGTGGTACAAGATTTTTGTATTCACTCATTGTTGTTTCTTCAAGTGATGTGACACCCAGAACATTTTTTTCTTGTTATATATGTTTCAGATACTTTTTTTGTTATATATATATATATATATATATATATATATATATATATAATTGTTTAAAGTATTACATATATTAGTACATATATCTCCTTGTTTTTCCCCATTGACCTTTCCCCAGCCTCCCCTACCCCCTGTCACATGCCTTCATCCCACCCCCCGACCCAGTGTCTTGTGTTGATTGATTGTGCTTATATGTATGCATACAAGTCCTTTGGTTGATCTATTTCCTTCCCACCCAACACTACCCAGCATTTTCACTATAATTTGACAGTCTGTTCAGTGCTGTACTGCCTTCATATCTATCTTTTTGTTCATCAGGCTATAATGTTCATTATATTCCACAAATGAGTGAGATCATGTGGTATTTTTCTTCCATTTCCTGGCTTATTTCACTTAACATAATGCTCTCCAGGTCCATCCATGCTGCTGCAAATGGTAAGAATTCCTTCTTTTTTATAGCAGCATAGTATGCCATTGTGTAGATGTACCATAGTTTTCTAATCCACTCATCTGCTGATGGGCATTTAGGCTGTTTCCGAATCTTAACTATGGTAAATTATGCTGCTATGAACATAAGGGTGCATATATCCTTTCTGATTGGTGTTTCTAGTTTCTTGGGATATATGCCTAAAAGTGGGATTACTGGGGCAAATGGGAGCTCCATTTTTAGTTTTTTTGAGGCAACTCCATACTGTTCCCCACAGTGGCTGCACCAGTCTGCATTCCCATCAGCAGTGCACAAGGATTCCTTTTTCTCCCTTAACTTAATCCTCACCAGCACTTGTCATTTCTTGATTTGTTGAAGATAGCCATTCTGACAGATGTGACATGGTACTGCATTATCATTTTGATTTGCATCTCTCAGATAATTAGTGACTTTTAGCATGTTTTCACATGTCTCTTGGCCTTCCTTCTGTCTTCTTTTGAAAATATTCTATTTTGGTCTGTTGCCCATTTTTTTTACTGGATTATTTATCTTCCATTTATTAAGTTGTATAAGTTCCCTGTAAATTTTGAAGATTAAACCTTTATCAGTAATAACATTTGAAATATGTTCTCCCATACAGTGGGCTTTCTTGTTGTTTTGTTGATATATATATATATATATATATTTTTTTTTTTGCTGTGAAAAAGTTTTTTATTTTGATGTAGTCTCTGTTTGGGTGGATATTTGGATTTTCTATTCTATTCCATTGGTCTATATGTCTGCTCTTGTGCCAGTACCAAGTTGTTTTGAGAACAGTAGCTTTGTAGTATAGCTTGAAATCTGGTATTGAGATCCCACCTACTTTGTTCTTCCTTCTCAGGATTGCTGTGGCTGTTTGGGATCTTTTTTTATTCCAGATAAATTTTTGGAGAGTTCTTTCGAGGTCTGTGAAATATGCTGTTGGTATTTTAATGGGGAATGCATTGAATCTATAGATTGCTTTGGGTAGTATGGGTATTTTAATGATGTTGATTCTACCAATCCATGAATATGGTATGTTCTTCCATTTGTTTATGTCTTCCTCTATCACTTTTTTTCAGTGTCCTGTAGTTTTCTGCATATAGGTTTTTTAACTCCTTAGTTAAGTTTATTCCTAAGAATCTTAATATTTTTGATGAGATGGTAAATGGGATTGCTTTTTTAGTCTCTCTTTCTGTAAGTTCCCTATTGGTGTATAGAAATGCCATAGATTTCTTGGTGTTAATTTTGTATCCTGCTATATTGCCAAATTCATTTATTAACTCCATTAGTTTTTTGATGGAGTCTTTTGGGTTTTTTATGTACAATATTATATCATCTGAAAATAAGGACTTTACTTCTGCAAATAGCTTTACTTCTTCATTTCCAATTCGCATGCCTTTTATTTCTTCTTCTTGTCTAATTGTAATGGCTAATACTTTCAGTACTATGTTCAACAGGTGTGGTGAGAGTGGGCATCCCTGTCTTGTTCCTGATCTTAGGGGAAATGGTTTTAGTTTTTGCCCATTGAGTAAGATGTTAGCTGTGGATTTATCATATATGGCTTTTATTTTGTTAAGTATTATCCTTCTATTCCCACCTTGTTGAGAGTTTTTATCAAGAAAGGGTGTCAGATTTTGTCCAATGCTTTTTCTGCATCAATTGATATGACTATGTGATTTTTATCTCTCAATTTGTTTATGTGATGTATCACATTTATTGATTTGTGGATATTGTACCATCCTTGCATTCCTGGGATAAATCCTACTTGGTCATGGTGTATGACTTTTCTGATGTACGGCTGGATCCGAATGGCTAGAATATTGTTGAGGATTTTGGAATCTGTGTTCTTGAGGGATATTGGCCTGTAATTCTCTTTCATTGTGTTGTCTTTATCTGGTTTTGGTATTAGGATGATGCTGGCTTCATAGAAGGAGCTTGGAAGTGTTCTTTCCTCTTGAATTTTTTGGGAATAGTCTGAGGAGGATAGCTTTTAGCTCTTTAAATGTTTGGTAAAACTCCCCTGTGAAGCCATCTGGCCCTGGGGTTTTGTTTGCTGGAAGCTTTTTGATGACTGCTTCAATTTCTTCCATAGTTATTGCCCTAAGAACATTTTTTTAAAATCTTATAATTTTAATGGGATAAGTAAACCATAGGAAATGAACAAATATGATTCTAACTACTGCTTTGTCTCATATTGCTTGAGTAATCCTGGGCACCATATTTGAGACATGGTCTCAAATGGAGAAGAATGAGCTGATGTAAGACGTGTCTCTCAGCTGTCAGCCACAATGAGCTCCCTCTTTTTCCTTCCTTTCCCACAAACATGCCAGGAAAATTGAATCTATTTTAAATCTCATAAATAACTCCTAAAACCCACATAGACTGAGTGGCGAGATTATTAAAACTTCTTAACGAATAATAATCTGGCCACTCAGTGTATTTGTATCTCAAATGGGTATCAAAAGTATTCTAGATTTTTGCTGGAGATCAACCACCTCTTTTCTATGAGCTTTCTATCAGCCAGTGCAAAATGGAAAACTGATCAGATGCACAATTTATAGTATCTTTGATATCAAATAAATGAGGTACTAAAGAGAAGTACAATGAAGTACAATGAGTGGCCAGAATATTATGTGTTCAGAGACCATATAATCTGGCCACTCAGTGTATGCTATACATGAACATATTGGCCTAAAATACTAGTATATACATATTAAAGTGTGAAGCGCTTCCCCTTCCAGAGGCCTGTGTTTGCTTCCTTTGCCACTGCCCTATGCTCCAAGAGATGCCAGAGGGAGGAGGCAGAGGAAGGAAGAGTGATGCTGAGTATGTTCATGGAAGATCCTGGACACTGGCCTTTGAGGGTCTGATGGTTAAGGAGAAGTTCCACACCACAATTCAGGCTGTTAAGACTGTCAGTGCTGGGGGGTGGGGGGAGGCAGGGAGGCTGCCACAGAACTGAGAGAGAAAGAGAGGGAGAGACTAAAGTATGGAGATGACCAGGTTTTTTTCAAGGAGAAAGAAACTACATACAGGGTGAATTTTTGGAACATGAAAAAGGGCCAGTTTACTAATCCAAGGCTAGCATTGGTGCCAGAAATCACAGAGTATATGCTGAAGAAAATATATGTCACATCCTACCCATTTAAAAGAGTGTTTTTTCATTTCCCTCTGTACTTCCTTTTATTACAGCTCATTATTTATTTCACAGAATTTGGTCTCAGAGGAGTTGTTAGAGATAATTTGACTCAACTTCCTTCCAGAAATCTTTACAACATTCAAAACAGATGGCTAGTCATTGTGGTGTTGCTTTTGTTATAACTTATTTTCTTTAATAACTAGTTTTTATTGAACATCACTAAGTTAAATAATTTATTTTTCAAGTTCCCATTAAAATGACTCTCTCTTTACTGTGTGTGTGTGCACGTGTGTGTGTGTGCGTGTGTGTGTGTGTGTGTGTGATATGGGATTATCTGCCTCTGGTGGCTCCACCTATTAGCAGGGGCAGAAAAGGGGAAAGGACTTTCTGACTTAGCAACATTCCTGGGAAGACTCAGTGCCAGGGAGTGGGGGGGGAGGAAGGGTGGGAATAATATAAAAGAAATCTCAGCTCTAACTGGTTTGGCTCAGTGGATAGAGCGTTGGCCTGTGGAATGAAGGGTCCCAGATTCAATTCCAGTCAAGGGCCTGTACCTTGGTTGCAGGCACATCCACAGTAGGAGGTGTGCAGGAGGCAACTGATTGATGTTTCTCTCTCATCGATATTTCTAACTCTCTATCCCTCTCCTTTCCTCTCTGTAAAAAAATCAATAAAGTATTTTTTTTTTAAAGAAAGAAATCTCAGCTTGAAAAAGGCCCTTTTGAACTTCAGTGTTGTTGTTTTTCAAACAATGCCAATTGAGATTTTTTTCCTTATACCAGTAACTCAGGTTCAGAAAGACATTTTAGAAATACAAAAAAAAAAAAAAAAAAAAAGCAAAAATTATTTGAGGATCCTGAGCTTACAGTGTTTCTTAAGTTTTTATATTATGCCCTTCACATTATACCATGGGCATTTCCCGTGTTGTTATACATTCTTCTGCAACGTGATTCCTAATTGTGCATCATATTCTATTTACCTTCTATTGTACAGCTCCTTCTAGTTTCCCTCCCCTCTTGCCTCCTCATGCTGATCAGGGAAGCTGCCTCTGGCAGAAGCACTTCTTAATCTGCCTTGACTTTCGTCCAGACACATAAACACTTGTCCCAGTGCATTTGGACAGGACGATACAACTGCAGTGCGTTTCCTGGGAGTAATCACCGCGGTACTGCGGAGTCCATCTTTGGGTTTTGTGTGGATGATGTGTTAACTACACTCGGTCAAATCACAAACTTCTATTTCCCAAGCCTTTCTCAGTAAATACAATCATTTGTGTTTCATGTCACACGTGAGAATCAGTCTAAATGGTCCCTTTAAATCAGCCTTGGCTGCTCACTTTGGCTCCACTGACATGCTACACTCAAAGCTCAGGCAAAGCAGGGCCAGCAGGACTGAACCAGAAGGACTGCGGAGGACTACAGCCCCGCATGCTGTGACAGCTGGGCCAGGCCAAAGGCGAACTAGGGCTCCAGCTCCCGGAGCAGGCAGCCCTGCTCACACACTGGCTTCTGCTGTCCCTAATCCGGCAGGGTGCTGTGCTGCCCTGTGGTTGCTGATAAGAAGTGATGGTGGGGCCTGGAAGCACAAGGCAAACACTTGCAGTGGAGTTTCAGGGGGACCTCTATGACCTGCTGCTTCGTAAGGGACATAAAAGATCAGGGCTTCTAAAGATACAGAATCTTGAATCTGCTTAGAGCTGACTGGCTTATTCATCTGGGTTATTCAGCCCTTTAAGGGGACACACACACACACACACACACACACACACACACACACACACACACACATTTTACAAGAAATTCTAGCCAGTAAGTCTCACCAGCTGGTTTGACTGATGAGTTCCTAACTCTCCATATCATTTGGTGCCCACTGAACAGCTGTCCATAGGCCTTCCTTGGAACAGTCCTTGACCTTCTGGATGCTAATCACATTTGCCTTCTCTTTACCTAGATCCACACCCTGGATAATGTCATGTTCTTTCTTCATCCTACTTTCTCTCACAGCCTATGCCGGATATAACTACTGTCTTCACTGGGATCTTTGGGCATTAGACTTGAATTTCCACATAAAGGAATGCCCTTCTTCCCTTCTTGGTAATGCTTTCTGTCACTTAGGCCTTTATCATGTGGCTTTGGAGGCAATGGACATAGACACAGGAAAGAGCAACAAAGAAAGACATGTGTCAGGGCCTGTGGTAACCATAGACTTTGCCTCCTAGCTGCAGGAATGGGCACATGAATCTGTGCCAGCTAGTCACAGTACCCTCTTTCTCTAGACCCATCAATCCGCCCAGGTGTGGCCGCGGGACCCACACACAATGAGTCTGAGTCACCCCTAGGATTGATTTAGGTAGCCATGTTCTACATCATGTGGACAAGGAGAGAAAATAAAGCCAGCACATAAAGAAGAGCAAAGACAGCAGAGATGAGAGACTGGAAAGAGCAGTGTTGTGGAGGCTCTGAGCACTGGTTCTGGTCATTGAGGCCTTGGGCCCTCCAGTGCTACTTCAATTACATGAAAATCCTCAACATCCCTCTTAAAAATTGGAGCCAAGCATTCCCTTATCTTGCACAAGCTAGTTTGTCATGGCCTCTGAACACACATGTCCAAAATGGCTCTGAAAAATGCACTTTCAGATGCCAGCAGGTGCCAGTTTGATTTGTGAATACAGATGAGTCATCCCTCTAGGGACTTCTGGAAATAACACTCTGAGAAAGACCCATTTCCTTCAGGCAAGCAGGATGCGCTCTCCTGCCATAATAATTTGGAGTGTAAAAGGGAAGTATGACCTTGTGCTGTAATCATAGGCTGGTGAAATCAGTGATATGCAGGTTATACCCTCAGAAATTCATGCAAATCTCTCACCCAGTCTGGCCCTGGGCTCGCTCTCCCCCATCTGCCAGTGCCCCAGCCTGAAACCTAGCTGTGAAATCGCTTGGCTACAGCCAGACACACCCTCTACTTCCCCCAACACTCTACAGAGGGTAGTTTCTAAGGGATAATTGTGGAGGTTTTAATGGGCAGACAAATGTACAAGATGGAGAGGCAGGAGGAGGAGGAATAATTAAGGGCAACATCAAGATTTAAGGTTGTGAGGGGGGTGTTTGGTGATGCCATTAACTTAGAGTGAAAATGATTGAGGGGAGAGCAGGAATGTGGAAGAGAACAACTGAGAGTTGAACATATTACACAGATGCACATGTAGGACTGAGAGCCACTGTTCCCATTAACCAGACCCACCTGTTTGGCAGGTGTTTGGAAACACAAATCTAGAACTTAGGGGACAGCTCCAGGCCAGCACTTAAGAACGAGATGTCACGGGCACATAGATAGAATTGAAGCCATGAATATTAAATAAAATTACTTAGGAAGATAGTGCATTGATTTCCTAGAGCTATTGTAACAAATTATAACAAGCAGGTCAGGGGGGAGGCATAAAACAGCAGAAATTTATTCCTTCACAGTTCAGCAGGGTAAAAGTCTAAAACTAAGGTATCATCAGGGCCACACTCCCTCCAACAGATCTAGAAAAGCATTCTTCCTCCCTTCTTCCTACCTTCTCGTAGTTTCTGGCAATTGTTGGAGCTCCTTGGCTTGCAGCTGTGTCACTCCAGCCTCTGGCTCTGTTGTCACGTGGTCTTCTTTCCTCTGTCTCTCTGGCTTTGTGTGTCCACTTCTTTTCTCATAAGGAACACCAGTCCTACTGGATTTAGGGCACATTACGACCTCATCTTAACTAATTAAAGCTATCAAGATCTTAGTTCTAAATAAAGTCACATTCTGAGGTTCTGAGTAGACATAAATTTGGGGACACACTAAGGATAAAGGTAAAGAGAGAGGAAAAAGAAAACAAAGGACAGAATCATGAGAAGAGTAACCATATGGTTAGGAGGGAAGTGTCAACATTGAAACGAGAGATAGTGGAAGAAGCAGTGAGAAGGAGGAGGAAAGCAAGACAAGGAAGGGAGTGAAGAGTGTTCTGCAAACTCAGGAGTTAATCCACATCCACAACTTCTAAGAGGTCAAATATGTGGGATGCAAACAGGTCACTGTGTGTGTTCATCAGAGATTACTGGTCATCTCGGTAGAGTGAACAAACATCCAAGATCGAGTAAAACTGAGGGGAGGTGGCTACCTCGGATGCAGGCCTTTCAATGCTAAAAACTGCACAGTATCAGGCCCACCCTCCCTCAGCACCAGCAGTTACTTAGAACTGAGGATGGAGAGAAGGCAGGGATGAAGCATAATGGGTTGGGGAGAGAGTGGGACTTAAGACATGTACTTGCCTGGGGCATGATTGTGGCTCTTTTGACAATTGCACCACATTGGGATTTTTCTTGGTTAGAATGTGGTCTTGGGTGTTTAGTCCAAAGTAAAGTCTTCAGTAAGGTCAACTCAGATCCTCACGGTCAGACTTCATGGAACAACCAAAGTACTAGAGACGGAAGTGCCCCTCAAATGCAGTGAAAGCTTATGGTATTGTCCTTGTCTGGCAGGACACTCTAGGGTGTTCTTTCTATAGTCTATCTATCTATCTATCTATCTATCTATCTATCTATCTATCTATCTATCTATCATCTATCTATCTATATCTATCTATCTATCATCTATCTATCATCTATCATCTATTTTAAATGTCTTTATTGACTTCAGAGAGAAAGAGGAGGGGAAAGGGAGAGAGGAAGAAACATTGATGACAGAGAAGCATCCATCAGCTGCCTCCTCTATGGCCCCTATTGGGGATTAAGCCCACAACCCTTGCGGATGTCATGACTAGGAATGGAACTGGTGACCTCTCAGTGCATGGGATGATGTTCAACCAACTGAGCCACACAGGCCAGGGCTAGGGCATGCTATTTAAATGAACCCAATTTTGAAAGTTCAATATTGAGTGTGAGAGCTATCTTGTTCTGCCTTCAGAGCCCTTATCTTCAAAGAATTCAATGCTAGGTAAACACCTTGATTTTTTTCCTTAAAAAGAAATTGTCAGAATATCTGACTCCATCCAGACCTTTGAAGGTGTGATTTCATTATTTATGGTTAGTGCTTCTCTTCTGGCTTTTGATCTGTAGTTTACAGAATACAGTATGTGGATAAGGAGACCCTCTTTTCCATAAAGTGATCTCTTTACCCTCTCAGGCCAGAATAACTTTCAATTCATTCCTCTGATAAAGCATTGATGCCATGAGCCAGCATATATTAAATCTATCATTATACAAACACAGCACCAGACATTTATCCAGCCCTGACCAGGAACCAGATCACTGTCATTGCTCCTTGAGTGTTTGCTGATGATGGACACTAAAAGGACTTCAGGAAATTTTCATGACCACAAATCTGAAGAAGGGATCTCTTCTGAGAACTGTTCCAAAAGTCTATTGCCAGTCTCCCAATTATATTACTAGCTTGCCAAGCTGGTTAAATAAACAATCTCAGTCTTTTAAAATACACATACAAATACCATTTAAATAAAATACTTAAATGGCATCCCACCTCTTTTCTGATGGAGACCAATATTGTTTGCATGGCTTCAAGGACACTGCCTACCTCTCCAGCCTTGCCTCACCCTAGGCTCTCTTCTTCTGCTCTCAGTCCTGCTGCCTATTTTCCAATTCTTCAGAGGTGATATTTTCCTTCCTGATACTTCCTCTGAGTTCAATGTTCTTCATTCTCCCTTCCATCTGGTTATCTCCAACTCATCCTTCTCTTGTCACCTCAATTTTCAAGTTTTCAGGGAAGCTTCTTCTGGTCAATCTTATGTCTCACTCTCTACTCACTCCATATCCCTAGGCTAGGTCAGAACCTTTTGTTTGCTTTCACAGAACTTCTACAAAATCAAAATAGGCTGGATTTATAAGCACAACATCATCAAAATCTCAGGGGTGGCTGAATGAGGATCCATTGAGCTAGAGACACTCATCCTTCAAAGGTCAATGCCAATTCTGTGAACTTGCTCTCTCTTGGGAGCTCACAAGTACATGTGCCTATCTACCATCTATCTATCTATCTATCTATCTATCTATCTATCTATCTATCTATCTATCATCTATCTATCTACTATCTATCTATCTTTTATCTATATATCTATCTATCTATCATCTATCTATCTACTATCTATCTATCTATCTATCTATCTATCTATCTATCTATCTATGGCTCTATATAGTTTTGTAACATAATTGTGTTAAATATAGACATATAAGTCCTACTTATTATTCATTTTTCTAGATAATAAGATCTTCAAGAGCAAGAAGATATTGTGTCTGGTTCACCTCTGAGACCCCTGAAATGCTTAATCATGCACTTATATGGTAGATAGTAGATGCTCTATAATGATTATTGGATTAATTAATTAATTAACTAATGTATGAATACTTATTGATAGCATTTTCTTTACTTATGTATTTCTGAGAATGTAAGATTCTTCATCTCCTCTTATTAAAATATTTTTAGAAAACTTCATTTCCAATGGCTATTAATAATTTAATTTAAAAATAAAAGATATTTATCTAAATATGTATGTGTGATTTTAAAAAATTGATTTCAGAGAGAGGAAGGGAAAGAGAGAGATAGAGATAGAGATAGAGATAGAGATAGAGAGAGAGAGAGAGAGAGAGAGAGAGAGAGAAACACTGATCAACTTCCTCCAGCATGCACACACCAGGGATCAAACCCACAACCTGTACATGGGTCCTGACCTTAGTAATCAAACCACCACCCTTGGTGTACCTGATGACACTCCAACCAACTGGGCCAACCCGCAAAGGCTACCTATAATATTTTTGATCCCATAAAGATTCAACACAGTAAGTGTTGAGTATCTGTGCTGTCCAAAGATCATAGTGTGGCAATAGTATGCTTATTTCAGTGGGATAATTTGGGATGAAAAAAATCTCCAACAAGTTTGGATTCTCAAGTCTAATTTTAGCAGTCACAAGGCAAGTTTTCAATTTTTACATTATGGTCCTTCCTCCCTCCCTCCCTCCCTCCCTCCCTCCCTCCCTCCCTCCCTCCCTCCCTCCCTCCCTCCCTCCCTTCCTTCCTTCCTTCCTTCCTTCCTTCCTTCCTTCCTTCCTTCCTTCCATCCTTCCTTCCTTCCTTCAACAAAACTTTGTTGAATACCTATTAAACATTGTCGTGGAAGGTCTGGATTAGATATTTTGAAGGGAGTGAGACAAAAGAAGTCATGCTTATCTTTGCCCATTTGGAAAGAAAAAGTTCAGTAAATAAGGCATTTGGAAGAGAACAAGAAACCTGGATTTAATTCCCACCCCTGCTCTGTCACTAAGTAGCAAAGTGAACTTAGCAAGTCACTCCCACATATCTGGACCTCACTTTGTTACATATAAAAAGAGAGTATCAGATTGATATCAGAATATTAGGAATTAGAAAGTCATTGCTCCAGATGGCTTTCACCAGTCACTAGAGCTGCTTGGCAGGAAGACATACCATTTGTTTTAGCACTTATTGATCCCTATCCCCTTACATGAGACAAATGTTGAAGGAATCCAGTGGCATATAGGCTAAACAGGAAGTCCTCTCACAATACCAGGGACTGAGTCCTGCTGCTGTGCTTTGGATTCCTCCTCTATCTACAAGGATGGAAAACATTTCAAAGCCCAGCACACCCTGTTGAACCTAATGCATAGGATTGGATATTTTATTAGCATTTTCAACTGAACCAGTGATTTGGAATAGATGATATGTCTCTTAACTGGTAAGTATAAGCCTTTATGGAAATATAGCTCAAAATTTAATAATTTTTATTTACTTTCTAATATTTTATATAATCACTATGAAGATATATTTAATTTTTAAAATTTTGGTGGATAAACATAAGTAATGAAAATAATTGGAGATACTCAGTATGAATGATTATTGAAATGTTTCTTTCAAAGACAGAAGGAAGGCCAAGAGACATATAAAAACATGCTCAAAATCACTAATTATCAGAGAGATGCAAATCAAAACAATGTGGTACCACCTCACACCTGTCAGAATGGCTATCATCAACAAATCAACAAATGACAAGTGGTGGTGAGGATGTGGAGAAAGGGGAACCCTTGGGCACTGCTGGTGGGAATGCAGACTGGAGAAGCCACTCTGGAGAACAGTATGGAGTTTCTTCAAAAAACTAAAAATGGAACTCCCATTTGACCCAGTGATCCCACTTCTAGGAATATATCCCAAGAAACTAGAAACACTAATCAGAAAGGATATATGCGCCCCTATGTTCATAGCAGCACAATTCATTATAGCTAAGATTTGGAAACAGCTTAAATGCCTATCAGCAGATGAGTGGATTGAAAAACTGTGGTACATCTACACAATGAAATACTATGCCACTATAAAAAAGAAAGAACTTTTATCATTTGCAATTGCATGGATGGAACTGAGAGCATTATGCTAAGCAAAATAAGCCAGTTGGATAAAGATAAATATCACATGGTCTCACTCATTTATGGAATATAATGAACAACATAAACTGATGAACAAAAACAGATCCAGAGACAGAGAAGCATTGATCAGACCACCAAACCTCAGAGTGAAGGTAGGGGAGGGTGGGATAAGGAGGCAAGATCAACCCAAAAACTTATATGCATGCATATAAGCCTAACCAATGGACACAGACAACAGGGAATTGATGACATCAGTGTGTGTGTGTGTGTGTGTGTGTGGGTGGGGGGGGGGGGCAATGGGAGAATAAGGACACATATGTAACACCTTAATCAATCAATAAAATTTAAAAGTAAAGCTTTCCCATCATTTCCCTTAATAGTATAGCCTCAGTAAGTGTGTGATTTGAATCTCAAGTCATAACAAGCAAGAGTCTGAAACAACTGTCTTGCCACCACCTAATAAGTATTACCAATGCCCAGCCTACAGGAGTTGTCCTCACTGTCCTCTGCCTGCCGTCCTGACTCCACCATTCTGTATTTCCAGATATATTATTTGTGCTGCTCTATTTACTAAAACCAAATAAAAAAAGAATGTGTTTAGCTACAAGTAAGAGAGAACCTCAATAATGGCGCCTTAAACAATAAACATGGTTTTATTAACTTAAGAAGTCTGGAGGTGGTTCCCAGGTAAGGTTAGCATTTCTATTACTTTAAGACACCAGGTTATTATCTCATCCAGTTTTTAGCTTTCTGCTTGTGGTCACAGGTGGCTGCCTCAGCTCTAGGCACTATATCCTTACCTGACCATGGCCAAAAGACAGAAAGAAGGTTCACATAAAAGTGTCCTCCTGCATGCCTCCTTCCTTTGATCGGGGAGGAAAAATACTTTCCAGAGGCCTCTCAGCACAGTTCTATTAGCACTAAAGACTCGTGTTGCTAAGAAGGATCGGATCATGAGTTGTAGTGTTTTCACTCTTCAAAGTGGGAGCAAGGAAAAAGGGAAGGGATATTTGAAGTACGTATAGTCAGACAGCAGTGTTTGCCATAGGATTATGCCTATCGATCTCAGTCCGTCAACCTTGAGCTAGAAATAGATAAACCAGTTATTTTCCCTTCCTGGGGAGTAGCAAGTTATAAATAATTTGTGCTCCCAGAGCCTAGAGAGTTCTTAAAACAAGGACCTCATTTCATTAAACATAAATTCGTTTCCATTGCTTATGTAATGGCATCTGCATCGGCAAGCTAGGAGGATGGAAGAAAATTACCTTAAATCTACTCTACTATCCTTGTCCCCAGTGCTGAATAATCATGAGACCTCCAGGTACTTTACTCATTTCTGGGTAGCAAGTGAGTTGAGGCTGTAGTTAGGGAGATTGATAAGTTCCAGAAATCTCTGTGCTAGGGTTTTGGATAAGGTCATTACAAAGAGAATAAATTATTGATGGTGCAAACTTAGCCACCGATAAGGAATTGGAAGTATGGAGGAGCACTGTGCCTTCATATGCCCCTGAAACAACATCTTGATAAAACTGCTGATCCACCTTCCTGCCTTCAACACTATTCTCACCTCACTATAATTTTATCTTCTCAATTTTCTTAATCTCAGAATTCTTAAAAGGTTTTAAGCAAATTTCCTTTCATTTCCAGATGTTTCCTATGAAAAAGGCCTGGCTGATTATGAACTCATAGACGTCATCTAGAAAGCTTGAACATATAAGAGAATGAGCAAGGCAGGGTTCCTTGAAGAATTAACTGTAGCCATGTAAACATTATCACTTCTGGCCTGAATCTTTCACATTGGCTCAGTCTTCCTATGCTAAAGCCCTGGGGATACAGCTTGTACTCTGCATCCCCTTTACACTTCTCCCTTACATATCTCACCCACTACTCTGGTTTTCCTCTTTCTTTCTTTGACCCTCATTGCTTTGCCAACCTGGCTCATAACTCTCTGATGCAATTTGTTTCTTTGCTCACTGATGTTTGGGGACACATAAAAAGGCCCCCACTGACCACTGAAGGCTCCTAATGACCTATATTGCTCTGGTTTGCCTACTCACATTTCCTAGGTCCATCATTCCAAGCACAGAAAAGTAATCATAATTGTGACTACTTCCTGGATCTCGAAGGTTACTCTAAACTTTAATTGGCTTCTGTGGACATTTTCTGGATGTGGCCTGCACCTTTCCTGGTCCATGATCAGTTCCTATGTTTCCTCCTCATACTCTGGCCAGTGCTGGTCTGGTTCCCAGAAATAGAATGATACATGCCTTTCTCACCAATGCCATCCGCTATGACCTCACCTCCATGAGCTGGCAGGGCTTGCTTGTAAGCCCTGACTTGACATCTGATTTCTAAGTGCGCCAATACACTCACAATTCTGTCAAAACTTGGTCCAGCCTTGAATGCATTAGTTTGAAAGCTGTGAATCAGAAGAATTTGCAGCCCAATGGCACTGTTTTTTCTTTTTCTTTTGAGATTCAAATGGCATTGGCTTCAGAGCACATGAACTGAAATATGGGCCCTCGAGTCTATGTTCCCAGATCCCACATATGGGTACTGTTTTCACTCCTGCATTATCATGTGCAGGTGACTGAGCCTCTCTGTTTCTTTGTAAAGTGGTCATAAAAACATCTTTGTAAATTTGAGGTGATGATTCAATAAACATTGCAATTAAAGCATTAAGAACCAGGCCAAACTCACAATGTCACCATGAGCTCTGCCCCAGGAGGAAGAAATCCCTGTGGAGTAAGTTTACAGTTCTTCTGGTTATTATTGGCTCTGAATTTCTGTTTCAGCTAAAAAAGGCTAGTTTTAGGGACTGTCTTATCATCTCATGGTTTCTGATTCTTTTCTAAACAGCTGCCCCATGCTCATAGCCACCCTGATATCTTCACTCCCCCCAAATACCTCTGCTCTATAAAGTTGGATAAGCAGAGGGATTTCTGAGGTTTTAGGGCAATGAGTGGGATTTATAATGTAGCACTACAAAACTTAGATTTAAATATAAGACATCTGATCCTTATAAGTTATTTGAATTCACAGCCCTCAGCCTTTATACCTGTTCCCAACTCTCCTTTCTTTTTTTTAAAAAATATATTTTATTGATTTTTTACAGAGAGGAAAGGAGAGGGATAGAGAGTTAGAAACATCGATTAGCTGCCTCCTGCACCCCCCATCAGGGATGTGCCCCCAACCAAGGTATATGCCCTTGACCAGAATCAAACCCGGGACCCTTCAGTCCACAGGCAGATGCTCTAGCCACTGAGCCAACTTGGTTTCGGCCCAACTCTCTTTTCTGATTGCTTCTTTCCTTACCTTTGTTTCTTTGTCTCTTTAGGGCTAAGTCCTTGGGGCTTTATCTTCTCAATTAAAATTTTCCATAAGTTATTATTTTTTAAACAAAGACAGTTTTCTCGTCCAAAGAGGAACTTAAGTTGCAGTGTTTTAAATAATAAAAATTCCCCAACTGCCCGTTTAGGCCCAATCGGACATTCCTCTCACAATCCAGAACTGCTGGCTCCCAACTGCTTGCCTACCTGCATTCCTGATTGCCCCTAACTGTTTCTGCCTGTCATCCTGATCACCCCCTAACCACTCCCCTACCAACTTGATTGATGCCTAACTGATCCCCTGCCAGCCTGTTTTTCCCTAATTGCCCTCCCCTATAGCCATGGTCCCCCCTCAACTGCTTTCCCCTGCAGGCCTTGGTTCCCCACAATTGCCCTTCCCTGTAGATCCGGTCACTTCCAACTTCCTTTCTCTGCCAGCCTGGTCAACCCTAATTGCCCTCCACTGCAAGTTTGATCTCCCCCAACTGCCCTCCCTTGCAGGCCTGGTCCTTCCTGACTGCTCTCCCCTGCTGGCCATCTTGTGGTGGCCATCTTGTGTCCACATGAAGGCAGCCAGCTTTGACCACATGGGAGCAGCCAATATACAAAGAGTAATTTGTATATTACTCTTTTATTAGATAGGAAAATAATTGTGACAAAGATTTAAACGGGCACTAATAATAAATGGCAACTAACAAATATCATTACCATGTTTTATAGTCTACAAAGCACTTTTAAATTCCTTGCCTCATTTCAATAAATTTCTTTTTCTGTTTATGCCCTAAGGGTTTACAAATAAGGGTTTCATACCAGAGGAGGGACAGGTATAAATAGACACATAGACATACATGCACATAGCTTCCTGCTTTGCATGGGCTCTGTGATGCTCACAAAGAGCTGCATGAGGGACAAAAGGTCAGCCCACAGACAAAGTCATTGGTGTGGTAGCTATTGATCCTGAGTCCTAGGCTGGAAACCTTAGAAACCCTGGCCCACCATGGGCTACTTTGAGGAGCTATACATTCTTGATCTTTTAGTGGATACACGTATTTGATTTCTAAAAACTCAGAGAATAGATAGGTTCATCTTTCTCTTGGATTATTGGATCATTTCTCAGCATGTCTGAAGCCCAAATAAGAGCAAGTCTCTGATGGATCACACTCAGCATTCACAGTTCAAGAAGGAGAAATCTGAAATTTGAACAAAGATTTAAGTACTTATAAGCACATAGCTTTTCATCCTGAAGGACTAATTCACAGTATGCATTTTATAAGTTTTTATAGGGTCATGTTGCCATTCCTAGACCTTATTTATTAGCAAACAGGAGGGGGGTTCGAGTGACATGTATAAGTGAATGTATTCGGTGGAAAAGCTTGCCTTGACACAATTGTATTGGGATAGACCATAAATATTTTCTGCACATGTGTTTGTATATCCCCATGATGCTTCATTTTGGAAAGCAACATTAATAATTGCTTCATTAAGCAACAGAGAAGCTAATGTGTCAGCTGGCTGAATAAGGATGACAAACCAGTGGTCATCTTGTCAAGTCATAAAATAGACCGTGCTCTGCCACCAGCTGCTTGCTTGTTTCCAGGTTCCACAGTTCCAGGACTTGAATTTATTAACCTTATGATCATGACCTCAGGCAACTTACCAGCTTCCTTCTGCTCTCCAGGGTCCCAGCCATGACTGAGAGGGGAAGTTGCTAGACCCCACACTGGGGATGGTCATTTCCCAGGCCTTTTCAAAGTGTCCCTGAATAGTTGCAGAAATGGAGCACAGGCATGTCCCTAAGGCTCTTTGCCACCATATATATATATTACATAATATATACATAATATAGATAAATATATTATGCATATATTATTGATTTTTTTACAGAGAGGAAGAGAGTTAGAAACATGGATGAAAAAGAAACATCAATCAGCTGCCTCCTGCACTCTCTCTACTGGGGATGTGCCTGCAACCAACATACATGCCCTTGCCTGGAATCGAACCTGGGACTCTTCAGTCCAAAGGCTGAGGTTCCATCCACCAACCCAAACCAGCTAGGGCTCTTTGCCACCTTCTGACACACAGCATTGTACTGGCTTATTACTTTTCAATCCCCATCATTAGTTAAAAAACTCAATGCAGGCAGAGACTGTGTCCTATTGATCTCCAAATATTCAGCTTCTAACACAATGCCTAGCATCCAGTAATTCATTAATAGATTTGTTAATCAAGTGCATGACTTGCTGTATCCCAATTGGATGAAGGAATTTAGTGTGTGAGCAGTTTTTTATTTTTATTTTTATTTTTTATTTTTCTGAGTTGAGTGGTTCCTCTATAACAATGCTTACTTCCCCTAATTCCATTTGGATTATTTTATATTTCTTGTGCTGCATGTAGGTAATGAATACTGAGAACATTTACACTTTATTTATTCTCTCTCCCCCCAAAATATGTCAATATGTATGGCAATAAATAATCAACAAATATGGCATTAAATATTCTGATCATCAAATCAATCAAAGGTTAAAGGAAGATATAACGGCTAGCAACGTAGGAGTAGGGGTGGCTAAGTTGCTCCTGAAGCCAGGCAACATGGTGATGTATGAGCACTTCAGCTTAAAATAGGTCTCAGTCACTTCCTAGGGGCAGTTTGAAGTGTGGATGGCTGTGTTTTTCATAACTAGAGAGAATTAGTGGCCCCTGATGGATGAGACTGCAAGATGCCATCCACTCAGTAACACTGGGTCAACCCTTATGATGAAGAATTATCTGCTCATATGCCATTAATGTCCCAAATGGAAGTCATCTTTTTTATTGTAAGTTAGTTTAACTTCAGGATATGATGTTTCTTTCCTCCCTCTATATCTTGAGTTACTGAAATTTGAGGGTGTATTTGTTACCCAACATCATAGCCTAGTATATACTGTTGAGTCAGGTTATTTTCCTGAGCAGGATGCAAAGGTGATTTCTTTCTTGTGTCCTTGTCCAGATGGATTAAAAAAATACAGCAATAGACAAAAGGTGATAGGTGAAAAGAGTGGAAATTTATTGGAAGCAAATTCAAACTCCCACGTAAAAAGAGGGTCCCAAGGGGGTAACCCACTAAGCCCATTTTTCTAAGGTTTATAAAGACTGCAGTTCTTTGTCTCTTTATGCACTCTTTTAATTGGAACCCTTCCTCACTTTATGATCCTATGCTCTTCTAATTGGTCACTCTTTTTGCAGAATATCAGCTTCAAAGCTCAAACCCCATTTGGTGCTCCTTCTCTCTCCCTTTCTCTTTCTCCTGTGAAAATCTGTTTTCCTCTTTCTGCCATTTATCGACATTTCTCTATCCTTTGTGAAAGTTCGTTTCCTTTTCCCTATACTCTGTAACTTTTTCTTATCTTCTGTGAATGTATGTCTTAGTCTCCCCTTATCCGGTAGCACCCCCCCCTTTTTTTTCTCTCCTGTGAATGTACACCTTCTGGTGGCTCCAAGCCCTCACCTATGCATTCCTCCCCACTGGACTCTCTTCATTCCTAAAAACTCCCTAAACCTGCATATTTTATCCCTAAATTTCTTTTCACTGTGATGAAAGATAAAAAAGGATGAAAGAGCATTAATCAGTGAACTGGTGGTTAGTTACCAGGAGAAAGTGATAAATTGCTGTATGACAAGGCTCTGCTATCTGCGTATTAATGATCTGATAAGGACACTGCTATATGCTGATCAAATTGGAAACTGATAGGAAACAGGAGTGTATACCTTGTGTATCTGATGATAACATAACAATCTAAAAATAACTAAAAAATTAAAGTAACGGGCCAAAATAAATATATATTTCTATAGGGCTGAAAGGAAACTCCTACATTTATGTTAAAAAGCCAATTTTACAAGTATAGAATGATGTGTGAAAAATGACATTAAGGTTTTACATGACTGTATAATATAAGTTAATATGATGAGCATATACAAAATAATCTTGAGCTACATTAACAGAAATATGGAGTCTGAAACTAGATATAGTCCCATGCTATTGGTATTTAACACTGATCAGACCAGTACTGAATTTTCTCATTGTTTCAGATTAAATTTTAGAAATATCCTTGTAGAAAATAGTCAGCAAGATGTAGGAGTTGGGTTAATGGTATGGGGAATGATTGCAGAGACTGGACATGTTTTCTCTGGAGAAGTCTTATAGGGACTTTGAAAAAATATTTTTGAGACATAATTCACATACCACAAAACTCACTTTTAAATTGTATAATTCAGTGCTACTCATTGACTTTTAGTATATTTACAATGTTTTACAAATATCACCACTAATTTCAGAATATTTCTGTTACCTGAAAAGAAATCCCACCCCCGTTAGCAATCACTCTCTATACTGAGTGGCCTGATTATTATGATCTCTGAACACATAATAATCTGGCCACTCAGTGTATATCCTATTAATAAAAGTTTAATATACAAGTTGTCCCCTCCACCAGGAGTTAGATCAGCAGACAGGCCGGCCAATCTGGCCACTCAGTGTATATTCCCTTTTCTATAGTCACAAGAAATTACTAATCTACTTTATGCCTTTTTATTTGCTTATTCTGGACATTTTATAAATAGAATTATGTAATATGTGGCATTATGTCTCTAACTTTTAACACTTACCAAATTATTTTCTAACTTTTCCTATTTTGTACCTGCCAGGTAGCTCAGTTGGTTAGAACGTCATTCTGATACACCAAAGTAGCAGGTTCATTTTCTGGTCAGGGCACATACAAGAATCAACCAAAGAATACATAAATAAGTGGAACAACAAATTCATATTCCTGTCTCTCTAAGATCAATAAAACACAGTTCATCTGTTTTGTAGGATGTATCAATATTTCATTTCTTTTTATGACTAAATAATATTCCATTGCATGGATATACCATTTTTGTTTACCCATTTATCAGTTGATGTTCATTTGAGTCCACCTTTTATCTAATAGTAATAATACTTCTATGAACACTGATACACAATTTTTTACATGACATATGTTTTAAGTCCTTTTAGGTATATACTTAGGAATGGAAATATTGACTCATCTTGCAACTCTGTTTAATGTTTTGAGGAACTTCCAAACTTTTTTCCAAAGCCTCTGCACTGTTTTACATTTTTAGCATTAATGCTGAACATCACAACTTCCCCATGTACTGACCAACACTTTACTGACCAACACTTGTTATTTGTCCATGTTTTCTTATTATAGCCCTTCCAGAGATGTAAAGTAGTATCTCTCTGACTTGCATTTTCCTCTTGAGCATCTTTTCATGTGTTTATTGACCGTTTGTATATATATTTTTTGTAGAAATACTTATTCAGAGCCTTTCTCATTTTTAAATTGGCCTGTCTTTTTATTGTTGATGTGTAATGATTCTGTTTATATTTTGGATACTAGACTGATCAGACACATGAGTTGCAAATATTGTATTCCATCTTGTGATTTGTCTCTATAGTTTCTTGATAGTGTCCTTTGATGCATGTAAGTTCTTAATTTTGGTGAAAATCAATGTATTTTTTCTTTGGTTGCTTGCTTTTTAGGTGTCATATCTAGAAAATTATTGCCTAATTCATGAAAATGTAACCCAATTTTTCCACTCTTGTATTTCGGTTATTAATCTATTTTGAATAAATTTATGTTTAAGTAAATTTACTTTAAATAAAATCATGGTGTGTGATAGAGGTACAACTCTATCCTTTTGCATATGTGTATTTAGTTGTCCCAGCGTCATTTCTTGAAGACACTTTCTTGTCATATGGAATGGTCTTGGCACCCTTGTCAAAATCCATTGGCTACCTTGCAGCACGGATCCCATCCTGCTGTCACCTTAGCGTTTTTTGAGTCAGGAATTCCCAGCCTGGCGGGGGGGGGGGGGGGGGTCTCCTGGGACTACGGGCCCCAGCTCTGGTTTCTATGGACAATGTTTTTCTTTAGCTGTGAACTCTCCAGCCACATCGACCTTTCACCTGAAGGCAGAGGAAGAGAATGATGAGGATTGCCCGGGTTCTTGTTCTGGCATTAAGAACAGTTCAGCAATCTGGAGAAAGGCTGTGTGTAACTTAAGTAAGAGTCCAGACATGAAAGATAACTTTGAAAGGCATTGGAGGCCAGAGGAGCCTGGCTAAAGAAATCAAGTTCTTGTCTCAGGAACACTGGCTTTTTATTAACACAATTTGTCCTATGGCAAGGTGGAGATATACACTTCAAAGGGTAAGGTTTTGTACAGAAGCATTGTCAGATTGCGGAATAGCCTACAGCTGTTCAAGTGTTTGGCCAGTAGGAGGCAATAACATGTAGATTAAGATGCCCTAAGCCAGTGATGGGCAACCTTTTGAGCTTGGTGTGTCAAAATTTGCCAAAAAACCAAGCATAACTTGGGTGGTGTGTCATTTTGAGAAGAAAAAACCCCCCACAATTTTGCGATATTTAAAGTTTAAATAACAAAAATGTATAATTGTAATATATAACTGTATGTAATAAACCCAAAACTAATTATTTTACTTACCTGCTTAGTGACTTCTTTGTTCATATGTCAGTCAGTTTCTTTAGTTGATCTTTTTTTTTATTGTTCAGTTTATTAATTACATTGTTTCCCCTTTTTTATCCCCCTATATCTCCCCTCCACCCTGTACCTATCCCAACCTCCCCCCTCACCTCCCCCTCCCCACTGTCCTCTCCCATTGTTGCAAGATTTTTGTCCAATCTCTTGCTGTACTTCCCACAACGCTTTTCTCCCCAAGAATTGTCAGTCCATTCCCTCTCTATGTCCATGTTTCTGTTATATTCACAAGTTTATCCTGTTCATCAGCCTATCAGTTCACTTGATTTTTATGTTCATTTGTTGATAGATGTGTATTTGTTGTTCATAATTTATATTTTTACCTTTTTCTTCTTCCTCTTCTTAAAGAATATCTTTCAGCATTTCATATAATACTGGTTTGGTGGTGATGAACTGCTTTAGCTTTTTCTTATCTGCGAAGCACTTTATCTGATCCTCAATTCTGAATGATAGCTTTGCTGGATATAGTAATCTTGGTTGTAGATTCTTGCTCTTCATTATTTTGAATATTTCTTGCCACTCGCGTCTGGCCTGCATCGTTGCTGTTGAGAAATCCGCTGACATTCGTATGGGTGCTCCCCTGTAGGTAACCAACTGTTTTTCTCTTGCTGCTTTTAATATTCTCTCTTTATCTTTTGCTCTTGGCATTTTAATTATGATATGTCTTGGTGTGGTCCTCTTTAGATTCCTATATTTTGGGGTTCTGTGTACTTCTTGGGCTTTTAAGTCAGTTTCTTTCACCAGGTGGGGAAAGTTTTCAGTCACTATTTCTTCAAGTAGGTTTTCATTAACTTGCTCTCTCTCTTTTTCTGGCACCCCAATAATTCGGATGTTGGCTTGCTTGAGGTTGTCCCAGAGGCCCCTTACGCTATCTTCAATTATCTGAATTCTTTTTGTTTCTTGCTTTTCCAGCTGAGTGGATTTTGGTTCTTTGTATTTCAAATCTTTGACTTGGTTCTTGTGGCCCTCTGGACTGCTTTTAGGACTTTGTGTAATATTTTTTTTATTTCAGTCAGTGTATGCTTGATTTCTAGTTGGTCCTTTTTCATATCCGTGAGGGTCTGGTTCATATCCTCAGAGGTCTTGTTCATTTCCTTGAGGGTCTCATTCATTTCCTTGTAATTCTCATTCATTTACTGGTTGGTCTTGTTTATTTCCTCGTAATTCTCATTAAGTTCATCGGCCTTTTCTAGGAGCCTCTTGAAAAGCCTTATAACCGTGGTTTTGAACTCTATGTCTTGTCGTCTCTTCTCCTCCATTTCTTTCACACCTGATTTCTTTCCATATCTCTGCATGGTGGCTGCTTTATGTGATAGATATCCTTTAAGGGTCAGTGGCACAGCCTCCCTAGTTATGTGAGATGGGTACTCTTACTGCAATCCTTTATGGGTTGTACAGTATTTTTGAATTTAAACCCAGCTTTTTGTTGTTAGCCCTAGGAGGGTTTGACCTCCAGGCCAATTGGCTGTGAAGGGAGACTGTGTTCAGGTTGGATGGGCGGAGCCTCTGAGCTGCGCAGGCAGCCTCAGTGTCAGCTGCGTCCTATGTGGCACTCACGCGCACGGGTCTCTGTTGGATGGGGATGGCTGCAGACACCTCCAAGAGAAAGCCGCTAGTCTCTTCCCCTTGCCAGACAACTCTGCCTCTCCCCAGATGAGTCTGCACACACAAAGTCTAGCCCAGGGTTGTAAAATAGATGGTTTCCTGGACCAGGAGACAAGTTTCCAGGGGGCAAGTTGCGGGTTTGTGCGACACTTGCGCGCAAACTTCTTTTCCCAGCCTCCGGGTTTCTCCTTAGACTAGGAGACCTCTGCCGTGCCCCACTTCCAGGGTGCGTCTCCCGGACCTTGGACCTCTCCTGGCACTGGGGAATCCATGCAGTGGGAGGTCTCCACCCTCCCTGTTGGCGAAATCCACCTGGGGTTGCTGCTCCAGCCCTACAGCCCGCGTGTGCGACCAGGATGGCTCCTAACCTGTTTCTGTCTTCAAGGCTGTGCTCTCGCCGCTCCTCTGAGTCTCAGTGTCCCACCTTTACTCCTATTTGTGGAGTTTTCACTCAGCCAGCTTTCTGGCGATTCTGGGTGATGTTTGTTTTGTTGTTATGTTGTAGTTTTTGCGTGGGGCAGAACAATAGGTGTTTACCTATGCTGCCATCTTGGTTCTCCTAGTTGATCTTGATACTCTTTAACTTGTGTGGGGTGCCGAGAACTAAGATAAGTGAGGGGGAGGGGAATTCTTTAATTAACCTGCCTATTAGTGACTTTTTTGTGGCTGAATTTCATTAGCTAAACCTTCAATTGAAGGTTGATATTTTGTACACTTCAAGCCCAAGCAAGTGCTGCTAACTTCATCTGTCAATAGTTTCTTTTGTTGGTTTTGATATTATTTAACACTGAGAATGAGGTCTCACAAAAGAGGGAAAAATTGTGAGTGAAGCCATTGCTATATTTTTCAGGGTGCTAAAAGTGTCTGGTAATTGGTTCCAGGCACTCCAAATTTCCTGTTTGTAGTGGCACTCCTCTTGATTCTCCAAGAGGCACCTTTCCAGATTTCTCAGGCTTTGACCTCAAGTCGACAAACACCTGATCCCAGATGCTGGCTTAACATTCTGCAAGTTGCATCTCCAAATCATCAATTTGCATCCATTGAAAACCATTTAATTTCAAACTACTGTAGACTACTATATCAGAATTCTTAATTATTTTTATGGTCTGTTCTCGTCTTCTAAATTGATTAAATCTATCACTGAACTGGTCAAGTAATGAGTCTAAAGCATGCTGGTACTTTATATGCAAGGGTTCCACTTCATTTTATACAGCTACACTGGCCTTCTTAAAATACTTTGTTACTCGAGGAAAAATTTGTTACTTATAAGTTTTAATTTCTACATCTTGCTTGAAAAGTTTAAGTTTACTTTCAAAAGCTTTTATGTATCTAAACATAACATCAATACTTTTGCTAAAATCTTGTAACTTTAAGTTCAGTTCATTAATATGAACAGAGAGATCTGTAAAAAATATCAGGGTGTTGACCCACTTATCATCATTGAGTAAAGTTTTCCAGATCCTTATCCTCAAGAAATACCTTAATTTCTTCAAAGCACTCCATAAAGTGCTCAAGAACTTTGCCTCGGCTCAACCATCTTACATTATTGTACATCAGCAGTCCACTGTAGGTGGAATCAACCTCCAGTAAAAGTGTAGAAAATTCTTGCTTGTGAAGGGGGTGAGCAGCTATTAAATTAACTATTTTTGTAACAACTGATATTAAGTCATTTAAGTTGGTGAATCCTGCTTTGGCACATAAAACTTCCTGATGGATAATACAATGAAAAGGCAAAATCGGATGTCCAATAGCTTCTGTAAACAATTTGAGAAATCTGACTTTTTCTCCCCTCCATGTTTGGTGCCCCATCTGTCGCCATTGACACAACTTTAGAGATATCAATGCTTAGGTTACGGGATGTTTGTATAATAAGCTTACATATTTTGCTTCCTGATGTACTTGTTGGCACTGATACAAACTTTATCAACTCTTCTCTCATTGTGAGACGATCAGAATATCGACCAATAATGGCCAACTGAGCATGTGATGTGACATCAGTAGTTTCATCAAGAGAGATAAAAAAATATTTACAATTACTTATGTCTCTCTTTAATTGATGTTGTACATTTTTATTCAGTCTAATTATTCAGTCTTTTATGATATTTATACTGTGTTATAACCAGATATTCTCTTAATAATTGCATCTTTATTCTGCATATCGTGAAATAGAATTGGTGCACATCTTAGGAGAGTTTCTTTAATAAATTCTCCCTCACTGGGTGCGTTTCCATGCTGAGTTATGAAGTGAGCAATGCTCAAACTTGCAGATGTTAAATTTGTAGAGCCTTTTATAAATTTAAGGATGGAATTAGATTGGCTCTTATAAAGGTGTAGCTGCCTGGAAATGTATTCCTTCCTTTCATCCTCACTTTTTTCCAAGAGCTGTGAATGATTAGTTTCAAAATGTCTATTTATATTCCATGTTCTGCTTACTACCATTTCAGTACATAGAATGCAAAATGACCTGCCATTTTTTTCTGTAATGCCATACATCTTGATCCATGTCTCTTGAAAGGTTGGCTACTGCTGCTACCACTTCCTTTACTTAACCTTGTTTTTTTATTTTTTAGGTTCTCCATCAGGAGGGCAGTGACAGAAGATAGAATTATAGATAGCCTGTTAGCCCTGCAGGCAATTAGGGGTTAACTAGCCTAACTGACCACAAAATTGCACATGTAACTGTCTTTTAGGCAGGGTTAGTAAGCAGAAATAGGGGTTAATAAGGCAGCACAACAGTAATAGTGGTGACATGGAGTCTGCACTATGCTGCAAAATAACATTTTTTATATAAATTAAGATGGCTGCTGTTATTTCTAATGGCAGGAGAGGGCACCCATAGCACAGGTTCTCGCCTCTCTCAGCCTCCCCCTTACTTATCTTACTAATAATGGTCAATTAGAAATCCATGACACCCCAGAATAGTAGATTGGATGATGGTTGCTGTGGTTATGTGGTTGCTGGTAATGGCGATCATAGGGCCCCCAGAGATGCATCCCAGGCAGCATTCCTCTGCTCCCTGCTCTACCGGCTGGAAGTGAGGTCAAAGATCACCTAACGGCCTAACGGGAAGTCCCAGAACTAGATGTTCTGTGCTGAAGTTCTGTTGTTTTGGCCTACAGACTTCTGGCACAGAGTGTCTACACGGCACTACAGCAAATGTTTCATCCCCGGCTACTACACCTGGCTGTGCAGTAGCCGATGATGATACGTCCTTCTCAGCATGCAGCCCCATACTTCTCTGTATGCGACTGTATGTGGCCACGTGTCATAAAAAATGGCTACGCATGTCAGTGCTGCCACGCGTGTCATAGGTTCGCCATCGTGGCCCTAAGCTTTCTGGCAGCAAACAGTCATTCTTTTAACATTTGGAGAAATGCATTCAGCCATTCCAGCAGGCAATAACATATGTAACTCAATCCATTTTAATTCTTCTGGATTCAGTTTCCCCATTACCATTTACTGAAGAGACTACCCTTTCCCCATAGTATGTCCTTGGCACCCTGATTGAAAATCAATCAGATTTATTTCTGAGCTCCCTATTCTGTTCTGTTGGTCTGTACACCCATTTTCAGATTGTTTTGATTACTGTAGCTTTTGTATATTTTGAAGTCAGGAATGTGATGTCTTCAGCTTTATTCTTTTTGTCTTAAGATTTCTTCTTCCATTATTTGGTGTATTTTGGTGTATTTATTCTTCTTGTCTCATGATTTCTTCCATTATTTGGTGTATTTATTCCTCTTGTCTCAGGATTTCTTCCATTATTTATTTGTTCAGTACAAATTTAGAATTGTTTCTTTCTATTTCTATAGTTAGCCATGGGTAGTGTGGACATTTTAACAGTATTAGTTTTTCTAATTCATGAACATGAGATATCTTTCCATTTTTTGGTGTCATCTTCAATTTTTTTCATCAATGTTTTATACGTTTTGTGTATTGATAGTTCATCTCTTTGGTTAAATTTATTCCTAAATTTTAAAAACGTTTTGGATAGTTTTTTTTTTTTTATTATATGAAAACTAGAGGCCCATTGCATGATATTAGTACAAGAATAGGCCTTCCTTCCCTGGCATTGCTTCCAGCCGCATGGGAGCCTGCAAGTCTTAGCTCCTGGCTGGAGCACTGCACCTGTAGCTCCCTCCGCCTCCCTCCCAACCACTCATAGCAGGCACCCTGCCCCTCCTGGCAGCTCTGTGCCTGCATGTGTCAGATTAATTTGCATACTCACTCCTGATTGGTTGTGGGCATAGCAGAGGTACAGTCAATTTACATGTTTGTCTAGTATTATGTAAAATACAACTTAATTTTTAATTTTTATTTTGTATCTAGCAAATTTGCTAAATGTGTTTATTGTTCTAACAGTATTTAGATGGAGTCATTAGGGTTTTCTATATAAGTTCATGTCACCAGTAAAAAGAGATAATTTTACTTCTTCCTTTCTGGTTTGGATGTCTTTTATTTCTTTCTCTTGACTAATTAATCTAGCTACTACATTCAGTACTATACTGAGCAAAAGTAGTAAAAGCAGGTGCCCTTGTTTTGTTACTGATTTTAGATAAAAAGTAGTTAGCTTTTCACCATTGACTATGACGTTAACTTTGGGCTTATAATATACGAGGGGCCCAGCGCACAAATTTGTGCACCTTGAAAGGAATTGTGAGCCACAGGACTGTGGTGGGCACAGAGGCACCCCAGTCTGGTTCCTCCCTCTTTGGCCCCTGGTACCCTCTCTGCCTGCAACCCTGCTTCTGCCATTGCTGCGCCCACACGCTGATGGTACCAGCCCCGCTCGCATCCACTGACTGCATGAAGTGATTGGGGCTGGCAGTGGGTGCGAGTGGCAGCTGCCAACCCTGCTCGCCCCTGCTCCTGAGGGGGGAGCCCTCAGAGGTGATCATGACTGGCATCCACCACTCACACCTACTGATGGGACCCATGCCAGGTGCTGTCAGTGGGTGCGAGTAGGACCAGTGCTTGCATTGGATGTGGGTGGGGCTGATTCTGGCAGTAGGTATGAGAGGCAGCTACCAGCCAAAGAGCAGGGGGAGATAAAAAGTCCTGAGGGGCACACCGCAAGTCCACACACTCCCCTTTCACCCCTTCATTCACTCACACTGTCTCCCTCATTGCCATCCTCCCAGATACCATCTTAGAATTCCCAAGTAAGGCCTTCCTGATGCAGCCAGGGTCAACTATTCTGAACTGTCACTCAAAAGTATAATTTTACTTAAAAGGCTTTTTAAAATGTCTATTCCCCCAAAATTACTGTAGCTGAAAATAAAATCTTAGTTTAGAGCTTTTTTTTAGACCAATGTCTCTTTCTTCATTCCATAGAATTGTGCATTTTATTTAAATCTCAACCTGCCTGTGTTTAAAATTTTAAGCTAAGGGTAAGAGTTTTCTCTGCTAGCAACCCTACCTGAATGTATTATTTCCAAATAAATATGTCCTGGAGATACCACAGCTCAACCCTATTATATATGCCAATTTATCTGTATTCCCTTAGTTGCAAAAATATTAGAATAATTTAAGAACTAAAGTTTTGTTTTAGCTTTTTAATTTTATAAGACGTTTTCATGTTATTTTTATCAGCATGATTTCTGGAGCTGCCCTTTCTCTCTGCTCCAATCCCTCAGCTCTTATCCCTGGCTGGGAGAAAATAATCTCCTGTGGCAATTAAGAGGCATTAGGGTGGCTGCCCCTGGTCCTCTCCTGCTGGCCCTGTGCTTGCCTTGGTGTGTCTCAGTGGGAAAAGAAGGAGATGCCTTTAGGGAAGGAAATACCTCCTCTGGACATTTTTGCAGTGGCTCCTTGATCTAGACCCCAATGTTTCACTGACCTCATTTCCTTCTCTCCTCTTTGCTCATTTTTCTCCAATAATGTCAATCCTCAAACATGTTGAGCACTCTCCCACTCAGCAACTTTAATTCCCTCTGACTGTAGTGTTTTTTCCCTACATATCTTCATGGCTCACTCTTCAACTGCTCAAATGGCTCCCTATCAGACATGTCATTGCTGACCACCATGTATAAAATTCTTACTCCGCTCTCAGTTTGCTGTTAATCCTCTTATTCTTGCTCTATTTGTTAAAATTTCTTTTCTTTTTGTTAAAATATAGTTGTTATTGATTTTTTTAAGGAGACACAGAGAGAGAGAGAAATATCGATGTGAGAGTGAAAGATCAATAGTTACCTCCTGCACGCCCCTACCATAGATTGAGCCCACAATCTGGGCATGTGCATGGGATGGTCCCCAATCAACTGAGCCATAAGGGTTAGGGCTGCTCTATTTTTCTTCATAGCACTTGGCATCACCTGACATAAATATATATTTGTTCATCTCTCCACCACTTACGAAAAGGTAAACTCTGTAAGAAACAGGACTATGCTGCATTCCAACCATATTATCAGAACCTAGAACAGAGCTGAGCATGTAGCAGGTACTCACTATTTAATTAGTGACTGAGTGAACAGAGATGGCCTCTTACTCTCCGCAAGAATTGGAAAGCCTCCTACAAGAGCTTCTCATAAAGAAATACCGACTGCAAGGCTTTAACCAGATCTGAGAAGAGTAATTCCAAAGACTGAGTAGTGGCTATCTTTAGGCCCCAAGCCCATTTGACACATGTCTGAACTTTGGCAAACAATAAGATTGTAAATAAAATCAGAAAGATTCATTTTCCTGAACTATAGAATATTGGTGCTGAAACAACACTGCCCTGGGGCTGTGAATAGAGATAATTGTGTCTCTGATTTTGCTATGTGCTAGTTTCCTGTTTCTGTATAACACATTTCTAAAACTTAGCAGCTTAAAATAGCTATCCATTATCTCATAGTTCTTTAGGTCACAAGTCCAGGCAGGTTTGGCTAGGTTCTCTGCTTTGGAGCTCATAAGTCCAAAGTCGGTGTGATTCAGATGGGAGTTGCAGACTAATCAAAGGTGAGTTATTATGATCAGTGGACATGTTCCTGTGCATAGGGTAGAGAGGACTGAAAAAACGTTCTTGGGTCAGAGCAGATGTTACTAACTTAATCTGATGAGGTCTTGAAGATCTGATGTATGACCTTCAATGGCCTTCTCCTTTCACTTTCAAGATTGAACCTGGCAAATAGCCAGCCAGCATTCACCTTCAACCTGTCAAGCTTGAAAGCCCATGATTTCCCTTAAGCACTCTGCCAGGGATGGGTAACATGTGGCATGCTCGCTGTGACTTACCACTCCCATGCCCCATCATTGGCTGACCACACAGACCTTCCCTTTGTGGCCTCTGTAGCCTCAGAATCATCAAGACTGTGCTCCTGACTGCCACTATCAATGAACAGATTTGAAGTCCAGGGCAGAACTCCACTCTCTCTATCTGGACTACACTATACCTCAAATTTCAGGAATCCCAGAAATAGCAAGATTTTTACCCATTTCTTATTTTAGCTGCAAAATTACATATTGTAAATGTTATAGGAACACCTTGACTCCCTCTATTGTGTACCATTAACTGAATCTGACTAGAGAAAGGGAAGTGCAAAGAAGTGAAATCTTTTATACATTTTTTAGGGTGATTACTTAAACTTATATGAATTCTGGGATTCTCCTCTCCTAGAGTTTCTCTTTTCTAAAGAGTGTAAAAGGAATTAAAATGATTAAATAGAAGGAATATAGACTCAACATGTATGTAGTAAAGCCATTTGGGCTATTTAACCTTCTTAAATGGAACTGAAAATATTAATATTAAGAGGTTATATTCTGTTCCCACAGAGAGCTTAGACAGCCTTAGGAGAGTCATTGGGAAGCTCAAGCTTATAAGAAGTTACTGGAAGCTCTGAGATCTGTTTTCCTGAGGTAGAGGGGTTTCCTGAATGGTGTGGCAGCTCTGTATGGATCTGGGAAAGTGAAGAAGGGGCTGCTGGAGCCCTATGCAGTTCTGTGGTTTGAAACTGGAAGATTAATGAACCCAATGATCTAGCCCCTGTCTACTCATCATTTCTCATGATCTGGATGGAAGGCTTAGGGGTTGCAAGTCTTTCTGTGTGTCTGTTCTTTCTACCTCTTGTGTGGTTTTCTCTTTCCTAACTCTTTTCCAGCTAACTCTTATCCAGTCCTCAGATCTCAAATCAAGTGTCATGCCCTGCAGTCCTGACCAAATGCCCCAGTTACATACCTGCCCAGAGCTCTGCACTTGGGCTCAATTACACTTGTGATTAGTAAATAATTCATTGCATAGTTCTTAGTTTAATAGAAAGTTTCTTGAGGACAAGGTTGAACTCTTTCTTCCTCACTCCTTTTTTCCGCAAAGCCTGGCTCAGTATTTGAAGCTCAGGCAAGAGCTCAGTAAATACTGGTTATGTGTTAAATGAATGATCTGAAGAACCAAAAGTTAGGACAAGACCTTTGGAGTGCTAGCTATGATAAAAAGATACCATAGGTGGGCTTTATTTTTAGCATATCTTTTTTTTTTTTTTTTAGAATCTTAGACAAGATATTTCAAAGTTCAGCTGCTTGGAAGTTTCTAAACTAGTAACAAAGATGTTGATCTAGGATAGTAGTCAGCAAACTCATTAGTCAACAGAGCCAAATATAAACAGTACAATGATTAAAATTTCTTTTGAGAGCCAAATTTTTTTAACTTAAACTTCTTCTAACACCACTTCTTCAAAATAGACTGGTCCAGGCCCTGGTATTTTGTGGAAGAGCCACACTCAAGGGGCCAAAGAGCCGCATATGGCTTGCTAGCCACAGCTTGCCGACCACTGATATAGGACATGTCATATGCAATAAGATACTTCTCCCTAGACTGTTAGAGGAATCTCCAAAATCAGGCCACATAGCAGCTGGGGATGGATGGGAGGGAATTTTTTTGTAGTGTGGTAGTGGAGGGGGTTAGATCAAGTAAGGAAAGGGTCCTGAAGCTGCTCCTCTAAATCAATGTGGAGAGATAATGATGAACCTCCCTAAATTCCTCATGAACCCTGGGGGATAGTCAGTACACCTCCTGTACAATTTCAAACTAAAGGTTAATGATTACAGAAAACAGGACCTGTCCTTCCTAATCCAGTTAAAAATAATCTCAAAGGCTTTCAAAGTAATTCAGTTGTTTCTAGATTCCCTGAAGCCATGGGGTATGAGGACCCAACCTTATCTTTCCTAGACATTCTTTCCTTTTGTTGTAAGACTTTATTATTAAAATGTATGGACTATAATTGACTTTTGACTTTTCTGCCTAGAGAAGCACCACTCCCTTTGGTTGGAGAACTCTTGCAAGGCTTCTGGGTTATAGTCCTCAGGAAGGCCCAAATAAAACCCTTACATTTTCAGGGATTCAATTTTTCTTTTTGTTGACAATTGTGATAGTTGAAAATGCCTGACAAGACATCTGACATTTTAATTAAGCATTCAGAAACTCAACATATGCCTTACAGTCAAAGGCTCTTCTTGGTTGGTTGATTGGTAGGTGGATTGGTGGGTGGGTGATTGGCTTGTAGGAAAATTGATTGTTCGTTTACTTCTGGTCAAGGTTGGACTTTCTAATTCACTAGCAAAGTCATGAGGCCTCCTTTACCTTGTTTGAAATGGGACTTTTTGTTCAGGATTAATCATATGGACCTTGGTGATCCCACAGGCAGCAGTCCACTTAGGACAGTCTACTTAGTCCCCTTTCTCTGCTCTGTTTTGTGCATCACAAGTTATTCCTTAAGACAAGTGTGTTCATTTGAACTGAATTGATTTTATTAGAGTTGACATCATCACTGTCCTCTCCATCACTACTGAGTGTTGATTTGCCATGGAGAAATAGTTCTAAAACATTTGGCTTCCTTTGTTTTCCTCCCTCCTTCCCTCTCTCCCTCCTTTCTTCCTTTCCTTCCTCCTTCCCTCTTTTCCATCTTCCTAATTTCCTTTCTTCCAAATTTCCCTTCTGCCTTTCCCTGTCTCCTTTATTCAACCTTCCCTCTCAGTCTCATTCTCTGTCTTTTTGTGTTTCTCTCTTCCCTTCCTTTTCTGTGCCACGTAAGGGTTTGTAAGGTGTTAACTGCTCAAGGACACCTTGCCAAGAGGAGAAATGAGGGTGGAATTCCAGCCTACACTGTGCTTGCTGAAGCATAAATGCTGGCATGGGGTTTTGTTGGCCCAGAGGAGTCATCTTTTCCTAATTTACACAAAAGCATTTTTGGAGCTAGCAGTGGCTTTCCCTGCCCTAGACTATTCCCAGGGGAAGCAGCTCTTTTGCATTTTTCTCTTGACTCAGGCTTCCTCTGAATTTTAATAGAAACCTCCATTGCCCTCCTTCTCCCACCTGCTGACCAATCCTAGGCAGGTTGCAATTGCATTTATATCTGAAACGTACTATTAAAGTATTTTTGCGATATTCTAGAGCTTTCATCTTTTGTTTGCTAATCTTTCAATTTTGCTGAGACTCTTCTGAGTAGAAAGAGCTAACCTTTCAGTCACTTGCCTTAGATGTTGAACTCTAATTTTCTCTTCTCAGTTGTCTATATAACTAAGCCCTCCTAAGCTCTTGCTGATCCACTGGCAATGATGGTGCTTATTTGACAGTGTTGTTTGTTCCAAAATCTCTGACTGAAAGTATTGAGGATGAGTGGCTCTGATTCTACAAGCTGTTGGACTATCAGAGAACTATGGATTTGGAGGTTCAAGTTCTTGGAATGCTCTTAAGATTAAGATTCATTTCTAAATTTCCTTTGTATCTTGGAATGCTCTTAATATTAAGGTTCATTTGTATCAGTAATGCTTAGCACACTGCTTGGCACAGAATAGGCATTTATCAAGATTGTTGAGTGTTTGAGTGAAGACGTGCTAAATAAATTCTCTTCTAACTGTGGGCTTCCTAGGAGACTCATCCCTGGTGCTGAAAGTAGCCATTATAAATCCACATCAAGAATGGTACCCTGAGTTGGACATTGAAACTGAGACTGAAACATTTTTTGTTCTTGTACATTTATTTCTGGTATGCAGAGGCAAGATATTTTTGAAGAAAAGAAACAGGGGAGAGTGATTGATATAGAGGTGGGGTGGCCTTGAACAGGCTGCCAAGCTACAGGGGGAAGGCTTGGGTGGATGGGAGACGGATGCTGGGGGAGATCGGCTGAGGGACTTGTGTGCATGCATATGAGCATGGCCGGTGGATGAAAGACACTGGGGCGGGGAGGGGGGAGAGTGGGGATATGTGCTGGGGTGTGGGGGAGGCTGGGGGGAGGATAAGGGGGAGGGGGAAAGGAAAACATGTACTACTATTAATTATAAGTTATACTGCAAAAAAAATCAATAATATATATATATATATATATATATATATATATATATATATATATTAAAAAAAAGAATGGTGCCCTGACCCTCACATCCAGCTATCTAGGGGTATAGTGAAATGATACCTGTGTTAGATTCTTATGAGATGCAAGAAACAGGTTCATGCTCAAGTTAAGCCAGTTTAGAAAAACAAAGTATGCAGGGAAAACCAGGGAGATTGGAAATCAGCTCAACAGCCATAGAGCAGGGCCTCATGTCCTGTCACTCAGGAGAAAAAGAGAGATTGTTCCATGATTTACATCATGGTGACAGCAATTTCAGTCTGTCTGTATTGTTCCTATTGACTGACTTTTTTGCATTTTAAATCCTCATCCAAGGATATGTTCTTATTGATATTTAGAGAGAGGAGAGAGAGAGAGAGAGAGAGAGAGAGAGAGAGAGAGAGAGAGAGAGAGAGAATCAGGAGGTGAGAAAAGCATCAGTTGGTTGCCTCCCATACATGCCCAATGGTGGATGAAACCTGCAATCTAAGCATGTACCCTGATGGAGAATCAAACCCACAAACTTTTTGACTTATAAGATGACCAAGAACCATTGACTGACTTTTGCTGTCCTCCAACCTTACAGTTTCTGGTTAGTGCCTGGTCTTAAAGTTCTTCCTTTCTATGATTCTTACTCTAGTCCCATATCCAGCTTTTAGAGAGGGCTGGCAGGCAATATTCAGCAGAGGCCCCACTGCAACATGCAGAGAGAGTCCTTGTACCAGTTTGTGTCAGGGACAGTGACCTTTAAATAGTGAGCTCCTCAGACAGGGGCTAAGGGAGGCAAATATTCAAGGCTTCCCAGGTATGGTCAGAGAGCATGGCCTAGATGCCTCCCAGAGGATTAATGCTTTCTCCTGGGTGGCAAACCAGAATGTTTTATGGTTACAGTCATATCCCGTTCAGTATTCACCCATTTAGTGAAGCTTGTTCCAGGAATACTTAAAAAAAATTATTGATTTCCGAGAGGAAGAGAGAGAGATAACATCAATGATGAGAGAGAATCATTGATTGGCTACCTCCTGCATGCCCCCCAGTGGGGACCGTGTCTGAAACCCAGGCATGTGTCCTGATTGAACTGTGATCTCTTGGTTCAAATATTGACATTCAACCACTGAGCCACGCCGGCCACGCAGGAATACTTTATGTTATATGTTCAAATCCATGGTACTGAACTTTGTAGTAAAAGGACAGTGAAAAGATGATAGAACAGGCCAAACAGTAGAGGAGCACCATTGAAGCGCCCCACCACTGGGCACGTGAAGGTCATAGAGACCTACTTTCCCTTGGTTCACAATCACTTTTACTTGCCTGTGAGTTCTCTTTATGTCACTGAGTCACAATGGCTGCCAAAAGGTACCATAGGTTCCTCAAAAGTGTCCAGGAAAAGTACAACACTGGTGTGTTTTACTGAAATTTGAGTCTCCTAATGGTTCAGAAAACAGAACTAGGCCATTAGGCAGAATCCTTTGACATTATGAAAGAAGGGCATCATAAAAATCACTACAGCCTGGGAGGACTAACTACAGTTTTTATGGGATTAGAAGAAATGATGGTTGGAACTTCTGAAACTTCAGGGAATTTAATGAGAACTGTCACCTTTCTATTTGTTTCTCAACTGAAGCTTACATTCAGTGTTATGCATTAGTTTTAGGTGCACAACAAATTGGTTAGACAATCATGTACTTTACAGAGTGGTCCCCTCTGGGGCATCTGCTGAATATTGCCTGCCAGCCCTCTCTACAAGCTGGATATGGGACTAGAGCAAGAATCAGTATTTTAAGTACCCACTTGGCCCCATACACAGTTATTTTGATATTATTGACTGTATTCCCTATAATGTAATTTAAATTTCTATGACTATTCTATAATTATTATTTTGCATTTATTAATCCTTCCACCTTTCTCACTCAGCCCTCCAAATCCCCTTTGCTTTGGAAATCATCAGTTTGTTCTCTATATCTATGAATTTGTTTCTATTTTATTTTGTTCTTTAGATTCTACATATAAATAAATTCATGTGACATTTGTCTTTCTCTGTCTTATTTTAACATAGTACCTCTAGGTCTATCATTCATGTTGTTGCAAGAAGGTAAGATTTCTTTCTTTTCTTTCTTTATTTCTTTCTTTCTTTCTTTCTTTCTTTCTTTCTTTCTTTCTTTCTTTTTTTCTTTCTTTCTTCCTTTCTTTCTTTTTTTCTTTCTTTCTTCCTTCCTTCCTTTCTTTCTTCCTTCCTTCCTTTCTTTCTTTCTTTCTTTCTTTCTTTCTTTCTTTCTTTCTTTCTTTCTTTCTTTCTTTCTTTCTTTCTTTCTTTTATGGTCAGGGAGCATTCCATTGTATATACGTACCACAGCTTTTTTATCTACTTGTCTATTGATGAACACTTGGTTTGCTTCCATATCCTGGCTATTGTAAACCATGCTCAGTGAACATGGGGTGCATATTTGCTTTCAAATTGGTGTTTTGGTTTCATCAGATATATATCCAGAAGTAAAATTGCTGGCTCATAAGAAAATTTCATTTTTAATTTTTTGAGGAATCTCCACAGTTTTTTTCCATAGTGTTATACCAGTCTGCATTCCCACCAATAGGGAACAAGAGTTCCCTTACCTACACATCCTCACCAACAATTTTTATTTGTTAATTTATTGATCATAACCATTCTGAAAGTTATAAGGTGGTATCTCTTTGGTTTTGATTTACATTTCTCTGATAATTATTGATGCTGACCAACTTTTTATATATTTATTGACTATTTATATGTTTTCTTTGGAAAAGTGTCTGTTTAGGTCTACTGCTCACTTCTTCATTGGGTTGTTTGTTTTTCTGGTGTTGAGTTGTCTGAGTTCTTTACAAATTTTGGATATTAACCCTTTATTGGATGTATCATTGCCAAATATTCCCACTCAGTAGGTTGTCTTTTCCTTTTGTTGATGATTTCTTTGCTGTGCAAAAACTTTTTAGTTTGATGTAGTACCATTTGCTTATTATTTTTTGTTTGTTTACCCAATCACCATCTCTTTAAGGATTTTGCTATAATGATTCAGTTTGTGCTCTCATTTTGGGAACTGCATTATCATTACTCTTCCCTACCCACTTCCATGTTATTTTCCAATAAATGAACACAAAACAATAGCCAGGAGAAGAGCACAGATCTTTCTCCCATCCTCAGACAACTGTCAATTACTGGCTGGCATATTCTCTGTTCTGTGAAAAATAAATGGTGCTGCATCTCTTCTTTGTTCCACAGTGAGTGTCACGGTGAGTCCAGGTTGTTCCACTTTTGGTAGCTAGCCTTCTGCCAGGGATTGGGTTGTGGGACTTGAGGAGAGGCTGCTCAGGTCATTGTTTTTGTCCCCTTTGATCTCTTCCTTTAAGCAGCAGTTTCAGTCATTGGCACTATCAATCTAGCACATTTCGTAAGCAGTAAATTCATTTTAAAAAACCTGCTGCTGAGCAGCCATCTGTCTCCATTTTTGTCAATCTGCTGTTATAACAGTGCAACTGTGCTATGAGGTTGTCTTTCATGGAAGATTCCTTGATCTGAAGGCGAACATGTTAAATGTGGAGACAAGAACTATGGGCCAGCTGACAACATTTCCGCCCACTAGCTTTTCATCACTGGAGCTTGGAATTTAAATCTTGTTTTTGACCTAAGGTGATGATGTTGTTGGTTTCTATATGTTGCTGTGCTTGATTTATGTGCCTTAAGATTACAGAATGTCCCAACATCCTGACTTATTATTTATTAGGTGGGAAGAAGGAAGACAAATGTTATTACCATTTGAGTACTGCTTGGTAGGTAGACTAAGGCACAGAGTGCCCACGGTTGGATAGCAAAAGAAGAGAAATGGTAATCTGTCTCAGAGCTATGATCTCTCTCCTGAACAACTGAGTCATCTTTCTTTATCTTTTTTTGGTACCATTTAAGCAATTCACAGAATTGCTACATGTGGACATTTTGCTCTCCAGAGGTCAGTCTGAACATAGACGAGAGAATTAGAATTGGCTCTGAGCTGAATTGTAAGAAGAAGCTGACACCTGCATCCCAAGCCAGTTTTTAATACATTACATCCTACAATGTGTTCTCCTTGCAGCACTTATGACCTCTTTCCACTAATCATTTTTATTAGGGGAAACATTTTAAAAAACCCTCAACAATATAAAATCCATGAATCCACCCAAGGATGCACCAGGGGGGATTGTGGGCACTGGAAACCCTTATTTCAAAAGCAGCTTGTTAACTTATGCTCAGTTCCCACATGCTTGTCTCTAGATGGGACCATTTACAAAAGTGTGGAGCGCATTTTACTGTACTTATCATCAAGAAATACCTTTAAAAGCTATTTTGGATGATAAAAGAATTTCAGAGCTTTTGAAAATTCCGTTATTTCCATAACTGTGGAACATCTTATCTGTTAACATGGAGACCTATCTAAAACAAGTCAAATCTAACCTGTAAGCATTGATTTTGAGGAAGAAGCCAACCTGTTGTGCTCATTCCTGCAACATCCTGGGCTGTTACTACCTCAATTGGCCCCCTTGACCTTCATCTGACACATGCCCTCTAGTCTCTGGGTCAACTCTCTTTGTAGCTTTCTTACTGCTTTGTTCTTGTTTTGCGCACAGTGCCTCCTTCCTGCCGGAATGGAAAGGGCCAACTTTCCTGTGAACAATCAGTGGATGTCAAGAATAACACTTTTGATTGCCTTATTCTTCCTTGAAGAGATGGTTAAATTTAAGTGTTAACTTGGATAGGTTATGGCTGTAGACAGCACCTGGGAAGGCACATGGGCATTTCTTTAATTATTGTCGGCTGAAACCAAGGCAACAGGCAAAGCCACACCCTGGGAACACACTTTGCCAAAAAGGCAAGAGTGTTATCATATCAGCTTGGCCTTCATTTCAGCCCAGGTGTCAGGAAGTGTAACTTTGATATGTAAACCCAGTCCTCACCAGGAATGCTCAGGCCTACTCAAGAATGCAAATAATCTCCTTTGATCCTAACTTTTGGTGATACTTCCTGGTATGTGGGGGTATAAAATAAACTTGCTGTATCAGCTTGGGGTCCCTGTCCCTCCATTAGAGAGAATGGCAGTCCCACTTGGATCCCAGCTTTTTCTTTCTATCTCTATATCTTATCTCTTTCTTTCTTTTATTTCTCAATCCCCAGCTCTTCTACTCAGAAACTGGACCTTGATGCACACGGAAAGAGAGAAATACCTACAATGGCACCCAGTTGTTTCGTCAAACACTAGTCTAGATATCTCTGTGAAGGTATTTTTTAAGATGTGATTAACATTTAAGTCGGTAGACAGGTTTCATCTAATCTGTTGGACACTTGAAGACAAAGAGAGTTTTCCCAAATAAGAAGCAATTTGCCTCAAGATAGCAACATAAAAATTCTGCCTGAGTTTCCAGCCTTCTGGACTGTCCTGTGGTTTTTACATTCAAGACTGCCACATCAACCTGCATTTCCAGAATGTTGTGCTGCCCCATGAATTTTGAGTTTGTCAGCTTTCACAATTCATGAACCATACCTTAAAATACAGAATGAGGCAAAAGTAGGCTTACAGCTGTTTGTATGGACAATAATGTAATGATTAATAAATAATAATCTATTATTTATTAATGGTTGCCTAAGCAACCATTATGACTGAAGGACCAAACAACTGACTGGTTGCTATGATGTGCAGTGACCACCAAGGGGCAGATGCTCGACACAGAAGCTGCCCCCTGGTGGTCAGTGTGCTCCCACAGCCAACCTCCTGTGGCCAGCCAACCTCCCGTGGTCCTTCTCCTAGCCAGCCAGCCCCAATCAGCCCTGATCACTGGCCAGGCTGAGGGACCCCATCCATGCATGAATTCGTGCACCAGGCCTCTAGTATAAGAATAAAATCTGTTTCACATACTCACAATTGTTTTTCCCCACCCTGAATCTCTAACTCTATCTCTGTCTCTGTGTCTCTCTCAATCTCTCTCCATATCTATCTATCTATCTATCTATCTATCTATCTATCTATCTATCTATCTATCTATCATCTCTACCTACCTACCTACCTACCTACCTACCTACCTAGATACTTCCTATTTATTGGTTCTGTTTCTCTGGAGAATTCTGACTAATATATTTAATACCAAACTCATTTCTTTCTTTCCAAAGGACAATCAGATGATTAAAACATTTCAGAGTTTGTCCAGTTTTGCCTCTGACTAGCTGTGTGATATTTGTCAAATTATTAATATTTCTGTCTTTGTTACTCAGCATTTACATAGGAGTAAAGAGCCTTTCTCCACTACTCAGAGAGGTCCATATGACATTTTTTTTTTGGGGGGGGGTGTTCCCATTGTAACTTAAAAGTAAACTTAAAAAAAAATAAGTCTTTATTGTTGAAAATATATCTTATATTCCTTTTCTACGCATTGATTCTTTCAACTGACCCCTGCCCCTCACCCCAAGTCTTCAGCACTCTATTGTCTATGTCCATGGGTTATGCATATATGCATACGAGGTCTTTGGTTGATTACCTCCAACACCCCCATCTTCCCTGACCTTCCTTCTGAGATTCCTCACTCTGTTAATGCTTGTTCCATGCTTCCATGTTCTCTGGATTCACTTTGTTCATCAGTCTATTTGTTATTTAGATTCCACATATGAATGAGATTATGTGATACTTACCTTTTTCTGACTGACTTATTTCACTGAGCCTGATACTCTCCAGGTTCCTCCATGCTGTCACAAAGATTCTTCTTTTTTTACTACTGCATAGTATTCCCTGGTATAAATGAACCACAACTTTTTAATCCATTCATCTGCTGATGGGCACTGAGGCTGCTTCCAGATCTTAACTATTGTAAATTGTGCTGCTATGAACATAGAGGTGCATTCATTTTTTCTGATTGGTGTTTCAGAATTCTTAGGATATAGTCCTAGAAGTGGATTCACTGGGTCGAATGGAAGTTCCATATTTAATTTTTTGAGGAAACTATATATTGTTTTTCATAATGACTGCACCAATCTGCATTCCCACCAGGAATGTACTAGGGTTTCCTTTTCTTCACATTCTCATCAGCACTTGTCAATGTTGATTTGTTGATGGTAGCCATTCTGACAGATGTCATTTTAATTTTCATCTCTGATGATCAGTGAAAGGGAAACTTTCCTTCACTATGTCCAGAGCCCTTGATGTCCAACTAATGAAGAAGGAGGATGTCCTTAATTACTTGCAGCAGGAACCCATTTAGGTGGCAAAACCTTGGCTCCAAATGGAATAATGCTTCTTCAAAAGGAAAAGTGATGGCATCTACATTGTAAATCTGACAAGAACCTGCAAGAAGCTTCTTTTGGCATCTTGTGCCATTGTTGCCTTTGAAAACCCCACTTAGGTCAGTGTCATATCATCCAGGAGCACAAGCCAGTAAGCCACTCTCATTGCTGGACACTTCACTCCTAGAATCTTCACTAAACATATTCCAGATAGGCTTCAAGGAGCCGAGACTTCTGGTGGTTACTGATTCCAGGCTGACCACCAGCCTCTCACAAAGGTGCCCTATGTCAACTTGCCTACTGTCTCTCTGTTATGTATCACACACACTCTCTATGCACTATGTGAATATTGCCATCCTCAAGCAAAAACAAAGGAGCTCATGCAGTGTATGATGTGGCCTAGGAGGTTCTAAGTGGTACCATCTCCTATGAACACTCATGGGAGATTATGCTGATCTCTGCTTCTACAGAGATTGTACAAGAAGAATAGGCCACTGATGAAAACACTGCTGAAGGCCTGCAGGTGCCCTTTTTGCTTATCCACCATTTCCCTAGTGAAGACTGGAATGTCGCTGCTCAGGCCACTGAATGGGTAAGAACAAGCACTGAGTAGTGTCCAGGTGTTCTTCCTAGATTCTTAAACAGAAGATGGAAATAAGGTTGACAAAAAAGCTATAAAGAGAGTGTTCACTCTGTTAGGTTGTTATAAGGATTAAATGACCATCTATCTGCCACATAGAGAACACTATATGTTATTTAAAGTTATCTAGTATCGCAGTCTATTGATTTGGTGTTGTGGGCATAAAAAGATGTCCATGTGCACATTTCTGTGTGAAGAAAGGCAGGGAGAAGTATGGGATGTCCATCATGGTGCTCCTAAACCATTGTTTCTAGTTTTTCTGAAGGAACACAATTGATAGCAGTGAAGAAAAGAGCATAAGCTGTTGGAGGTAGATAAACCCATCTTCAAATCCTGGTTCTTCCATCTGGTAGCTATATGTTTTAAAACAAATGAGTTAGTTGCCCTAGCCAGTTTGGCTCAGTGGATAGAGCACTGGCCTGTGGATTGAAGGGTCCAAGTTTGTTTCTAGTCAAGGGCACATGCCTGGGTTGCAGGCTTGATCCCAAGCAGGGGTGTGCAGGCAGACAGTCAATGATTCTCTCTCATCATTGATATTTCTATTTCTCCCTCTCCCTTCCTCTATGAAGTCAATAAAAATACATAAAAAATAAACTAAATGGATCAGCTTTTTGAGACTCCAGACTTTTTAAGATTCTAGTTTGATCTTATCTCAATAAGGGTGGAGGTTTTTTGTTCTTAGATGAGTCCATGGAGACTTCACTCTGAGAGAGAAGGAAGTGGAGGATGCATGCTTTGGTATATCACCCTAGTTAATAGCACTGGAAAGTAAGACTTCTGAATATGACACATGTCATTCCACTGTAGTATTCCCCAATTTTTCCACTAAATTTGTCCCAAAGTGCTTAAGAATGTGGGCTATAGAAACTTGTATAATGATCTTCTTATTAGAACCTTGGTAAGGAGCTAAAAGCCTGGTGAGTAGACCAACAAATGGTATTGGGGGTGCAGGGCAAGGCAAAAAGAAACAGAACAACTGCCAAAAAAAATCTGACTTGAACATCTGTGAGAAGTCCCGACTACACACAAAGGTGATGGGTTGGAGGGAAGCTTGGGACATTACTTGGTTGGGGAAGGAGTGGTATCCATTTTTAACCAAAAGAAAAGGGGATTTTTTTTTTCATATTGTAGACCAATGGACTTTAACCAATAGAGAATTTGCATCCCGGGGGATGTTTGACAATGTCTGGAGTGCTTCTGGATTGCTACACCTAGGGTAGGAGTGCTATTGTCATCCAGATCTGTTAAACATACTATGCACACAAGAGCACCACAGCCAAGAACCATTTCCAGGCAAAATATCAATAGTGATGAGTTAGAGAAACCTGACCTGGACTACTTCCCTGACCTAAAGAACAGGGAAGCTAGCCTAGTGTATACTGCTAGATTGATGGCAGTAGAATTATAGGAGCTGTGTTACTTCTTCTAGAATAGGAGACTTAAATATATTTTAAATGTTTTCTCCAAGACAAAGAATTTCATTGAATGCTTAGTGTGGTACTGTGTGGGTACTGCCTGACCAAAAATAGGTATTAGACCATAGATCTGGAGATGACTTTGAGACTGATTCACCACATTGCCTCTGCCTCAGCAAGATGGTAAGACAACACAAAAAAGGATCTCATGACAGTAAAATGGTTTCTGTGACAAAGTAACCATACCTCTGCCAATCAGTTGGTGTTTTCCATGTGGCCTCAAGTTTTATGTCTCTAGGGCAAACACAGAGCAGCCAAAAGTCTCCTACCATTCCTACCAAAGACCAAGCCCTGGGGAAAACAACCTATCAAATAAAAGAGTAATATGCAAATTGACCATACCTCCACTACACCACAAGCCATGCCCACCATCCAATCAGGAGCAAATATGCAAATAAACTCCAGCCAAGAGGCTGCAGGCAGGAAGAGCAGGGTGGAGGCTTGGGTTTCCTTGGTGATGGAGGAAGCCAAGCTTTCCACCTGCCCTTGCCAGCCCAGGCCTCCACTCAATGCTATAAAGTTTCAATGATAGAAGATAAATAAATTCCAACAAAAATGGTCGCAGCAAGGAGCTGGAGAGAGCAGGAAGCTAGGGTTCCCCCCAGTTATGGAGGAAGCCAAACTTTCTGCCTGTCCTGGCCTGCCTTGGTCTCCGCTTAAGGCTACAAAGTTTCAATTATAGAAGATAAATAAATCCCAACAGAAATGGCTATGGCCACGGAGCGAGCAGAAGGCTTGGCTCTGCTCCAGGCTACAAAGTTTCAGTTGTAGAAAATAAATTCCAGATACCAGAGCTTCTGCTTGGGTCACTGGAGGGCATTACCAGCCTGCAAACCACCACAGGCCCCTCACTGCCCCATACCCCAAGGGACACCCTTCATGGGAAACCTGCTGGCGCCCACTCATGCATCAGGCCTCTAGCTTATCTAATAAAAGAGTAATATGCAGATTGACCATCACTCCAACACACAAGATGACTGCCCCCTTGTGGACACAAAATGGCCAGCAGGGGAGGACAGTTGGGAGGGACCAGGCCTGCAGAAGAGAGCAGTTGGGGGGGGGGGGGGACTAGGGCTGCAGGGGAGGGCAGTTAGGGGTGACCAGGCCTGCAGGGGAGGGCAGTTAGGGGCAAACAGGCTGGCAGGGGAGCAGTTAGGCATCAATCAGGCTGGCAGGAGAGTGGTTACTGGGTGATCACATTGGCAGGCAGAAGTAGTTAGGATCAATCAGGAAGGTAGGCAGGTGAGCAGTTGGGAGCCAGCAGTCCTGGATTATGAAAGGGACATCCCTTGAAGGGTCCCATATTGGAGATGGTGTAGGCTGGGCCGAGGGCACCCCTCCCCCCTTGCTCCCCTTCTTATGCACAACTTTTATGCACCAGGCCTCTAGTGTTTAATAATGGAAAGTTATCACATAGCCTAATGTAGTCCAATAGGCTGACAATCTAAAAAAAAAAAATTAGGACAGAAGGAAGGAAACCATTTTAATATTCTAAAATTAGAGTCTGAAGTATTGGTATTTTATTTCCTCAGAATATTAATATGCCCTCACTGGAATACATCATTGAGATTTCAGTGGGAAATTAGATAGGGCTAGGGCAGAGTTTCAGGCTGGAAGGATATTTTGAATATCTTAAATGATTAAAATAAATACATTTAAACATGAATTTGTTATGTTCAGGATCAGGTTAATAACAAGGAAATAAGTTTTAGTTTTAGGTCATTTTTATGGTGGCAAATGGGGAAGCCTTATATAATTCTTGTGTCCCAAAAAGCTGTTCATCAAAACATTTTCCTTTGAGTTGCAAGGGAGTATGAAGCATGGCACGTCCAATCTACTCTGCTTAAGAGGTTGTGACCTACTCAAGATCACTTAGGTAGTATCAAAGCCAGGACTAAAACCAATTTCTCAATTGCTAGACTGTCACTGTGTGCTGCTGTGCCTGCCATTTGTCATGGTGTCTGACATTCTACTGCTGTCAGGAAAACAGATAAAAGATGGTGTTTGGTCAGGCAGACATGGGTATGCATCCTAGTTTCACTACTCCTTTTATGTGGAGGTTCCTTAATTTTTCTGAATCTTCCCCCCCCCCCCCCATCTGGGAGCAGAGAGCATGATTACTATGACCAGTTATCTGTGCCATGGAAACGTCTAGGTCTCCTGAAGCTCTTTATTGGGATGCAGTTATTATAATGAGTTTTCTCAGACTATGACTCAAGGAACACTTGTTCTGCAAGATGTGTTCAACTGATTTCTGTGATTAATGTTATTAAAGAAAATTTATCTGAGCAAATTTAAATATCTAGTCACCTTTATTGAAGAATTCATGCATCAGACACCATCCTATCTACTAAATAGAAGGGGTCTCCTAGGAGTTGTACAAAATGGAAGGTTTTTATAGGCAGCAAGAGGATGAGGCAAGGAAATTTGAACAAAGTAGATTCTTTCGGTCAAGGTGACCTTCTTGAATGCTCTTTCCTTAGGAAAAGGTGGGGAAGGGGGTCTTATTAGGCAGATTGCAATACTAGCATTGACCAGGAAATTCTAAGCTGATTGGTGTAAAATTCCACTCCCATGAGAGACTGAAATTGTAGTCAGGCTAGGTATTAAGTCTTGTTGTGGCCTAGCACCACTGATTTCATTTCTTTTAACAGTGTTTCATAGTTAAATAAATGTTGGAGGACATACCAGTTAAACCAAGGCTAAAGAGACATAGAATTCTCAGAGACTTTAATAGGTTAATGGGAACTGTGTCTTACCAAGAGGATATAACATGCAGAATTTCATAAATTTGCATGACCATAAAACCTATTTTTAGTGGAATATCCCATAACATCTAGGAGACTTGTTCTCATGGCAGACACTTGGGAATTATAGTGTGTTGATTGCATTGATGGCCCCACCTCTTATTTCTGGGTTCAGCCAGGTGACTTATTTTGGTCAATCAGTTGTTGGCAACTATGATGCAAGCAGAGGCTTGGGAAGTCCTTGTGCTTTGAGGCTAACTCTCTTACTGCTTTTCAAAATTATGACCTTAATCATACTCTTCTCTTGCTCCACGAGTGTATGCTAAGACCAGTCTGCTGAAAGGATGAGAGAAATTTGTGGAGGAGAGTGGATTTGTCACAAATGAGACATGCATGCCCCAAGCCAAACATCACCGAAAACATGATTCCAATAGCAGCCAGCTGACCTAGAAAATATACAAGTGAATTCAATGAAGATCATGAGAAATATCCAATTTATTACAAGCCTGCAAATCTGGGAGCTAAATAAATGATTGTTGTTTCAAACCATTCAGTTTTGGGTAATCTGTTATTCAGTGTTTTGTGTAGCAATAGAAAATTGATACAGACATTAGAATGGAAACTGATATACAAGTGAAATGTATATAGCCTGGTCCCAACTATCCATTTTATTTATTTATTTTTTAATATATTTTATTGATTTTTTACAGAGCAGAAGGGAGAGGGATAGAAAGTCAGAAACACCGATGAGAGAGAGACATCGATCAGCTGCCTCTTGCACGCCCCCTACTGGGGATGTGCCCGCAGCCAAGGTACATGCCCTTGATCAGAATCGAACCCGGGACCCATCAGTCCGCAGTCCGACGCTCTATCCACTGAGCCAAACCGATCTCGGCCCAACTATCCATTTTATTTCCACATCCAAAACTCACTCTTTTCTCCCAAGATCCCTAAATATCCCATCTAATCATATTATCAGATTCAATGTCAAGGATCTCAAGATATATAACAGGTTCAAATTTGGCTCTTTGGATGCAGGTCCTTTGAATTGAAAACCTATGAAATAAAAAGACAAGCTATTTGCCACCAAACTTAATACACAAGAGCAAGAAAGGACAAGATAATTATGGGAGAAAATCCCATGTTAAAAGAATAGAAAAGCACATTCGAATCACTGGTTTTTACCAGTTCTGAAATCTAACCTAGCAAATGCTTTAGGACCTCCAGCTCAAAGGAGGGGAATGCTCCTGGATTAAATCTCAGTTCTGCCCCCTGAGAGTGACTCTCCTGTCCGTTGTTTCTGTGGCTCTGTGCTTTACCATCTGAGATGTCTTTACTTTTGCAATCTCCTTGGTCATCTCTGTGTCCTTTGGGCAATTTTTTTCAGCCTAGTTCATGTTTGAGGAAATGAGGGAACCAGGGGTTTTCTTTTATTTTCAAATTTTGATAACTCAGTAACCTAAAAATTTTTGTGGGTTCCTTACAAATCTGATGAGCATAAAATAACACCTATGATTCTTTTAGAGTTAGATCTCTCTAAAGACTTCACCACTGTTATTTGTGCAAGTCAGGTTGCTGGGGGACAATGTTCTTAAGATTCCCTTTTGTTTACTATAGAGGTTCTGCTAGGTTCTACTTTATTTCTTAAAGATACCATTAATAAAAGTTCTTAAATATAAATATTTGATTGGGTCATTGTCCCAGACTATGTTTTACTTTGGGAATCTTTTTGATAACTGGAGAAACCAGAGATAAAAACAAACAAACAAACAAACAAAAAACAATTTCAATTTTCAACCAAGAATTTCTGGTTCTTCTGTAGACCGTCTAAATGTGCCTACACAGTGGTCAGTTATTTCTCTAACCTTTCTTTCATGCAGAAACTTATCAGTATGCAGTTAACAACAGCCCCTGATTTGTTCAGCTGTCTGCCTGAAAATGTTATTGCTCAAATCCCGAAGTTCATTAGGTAAATTTTCTATCTTCTGAATTACTATATACAGCAATTTTACCTTTTTTTAAACTGCTGGACAACCCATGTTACTATTTTCCATCTTCTATAGCAGTTGTCTCATCAGTTTTCCATACTTTGTCCACTGCTTGATCTCAAAGCCAATGCCACATTTTCTTTTTATTTTCTTTTTTCTTTTAGTTTTTGCTTATAATAGCACCCTAACTCTAAATCACAATTTCTGTGTCAGTTATATATTGCTATAAATAATGCTGCATGACAAGTCATACAAAAATTTATTGGCTTAAAACAAACACTTATTTAGCTCACAAGTCTACTAATCAACAATTGGGATTGAATTTTCTCTGACATGTTGTCTTGAGAAATCAACTGGCTATCAGCTAATCTAATAGGACGTTGGCTGAGGCCACTTGCCTCAACTACATATATTGTTCATTCTCCTATGGGCTAGACCAATGTATTTTCATAGCCATATCAGAGTGCAAGAGTGCACAAACCTAGTCAAGCAAGGGGCAAGCAGAAATGTATAGGTGCGTGTCCAGCTTCTGCTAATATCTCATTAGACAAAATAGAGTACATGATCAAGTCCAGAGATGGAGTGGGAAAAGATTGCAAAGCTACATGGAGATAGTCTTGGATATAAATCATCCAATACATTGATTATTAACAACCTCCATCTATGATAGGAATCTTTTCTGTGGAAATATAAAATTTACTAAGTTAGACACTTATCTCAGTGCCTCCCTGGACTGTGGCTCACTGATGTACTACTCATGATTTGGCTAGCTTAGTTTCTTTGCCTTTTTGGCTGTTTTGTACATTTGTTTGGAATACTTACAAACCCACTTCTATTACTTGACAGTATCATCTTTTCAAAGTAAGTCCCATATATTTATTACCTACAGGGTTGAGTGGCATCTTCTCTTATTTGTCTGAAGTGAATCATCCTACTGGGAAGCACAAATAGCTGATAGCAATGGAGGAAAGAGAGGGAAGAGCCTGAGGGATCTAAATTGCTGAAAGTAAAAGTATTTGAAGGTCAATGTGTGTAAATGTGGCTGTGTGTGTACATTTGCATTATGTTTTATATGTGTATGTGTGACAATTTTTATTAGTGCACATGGTGGTAGGTATCCCTTTCCAGTTTGTTTAAAAATACCATTACAGCCCAGCCGGTGTGTCTCCATGGTTGAGCATCATCAACCTATGAACCATGTGGTCACTGTTCAATTCCCAGTCAGAGCACAAGCCCAGGTTGTGGGCTTACTCCCCAGTGTAGGGCATGTAGGAGGCAGCTAATCAATGATTCTCTCTCATTATTGATGTTTCCACGTTTCTCTCCCTCTCCCTTATTCCCTGAAATCAATAAAAATATTTACAAAATAAAAAATAACAAAAATACGACTACATTTGCCCTGATAAATCAATGAAACAGTGAGGTAAATATTGAAAGGGCAAAGCAATAAGGGCAATGAAGGAATATGAAATAGGAGTCAACCCTTGGGGGCTCCTGCATCCCATCCTGCACTAAAAGGTTTGAGACTTTCCAAGTGTCAGTAATGAACATTTACTTAACATCTTCTCCCCGTATAACCTTCTTTATAAACTTGGATGATGGGGAAATTGGGGTAAAACATCCATGTGCCTTTTTCATGAAAGTAATATGAGACAGAGAAGCACAAGATATATTTTATCCCTTTAATTCTCCCACCAAAATGCCCCATCCTAATTGGAGATAAAAGGATCAGAGAGAAGATACCTCATTCTTTCTCTGTCTCAAGAGTGAGTAGATTGTTGTTCTATTTCCTTGGAACACTTTATATTTGAAAACACACTCCAGGTGAGTCTTTGCCAAGACTCTCTTCCAAGAGGCCTGATTTGAGTTAGGAACTTTACTGATTTCTTGAGTCCTTCAAACTTCCCAGTGAGGCCACAGAGTTCTTTGGAAGTCCTAGTTCTAGTCCCACACAGTCCACCAGGCTCTCGGGACAGCGGGTGGGAGGGGGGGTTTCCTGTTAAGTTGTGTGACAGAGTTTGTTATTCCGCTTGATATGTTAGTGGTGACCTATGAGAGGAATTACTTTTCAATTGGCAGGGGAATGAGAGAGGCCATGAGATTGAAACTTTTATTAGAGGAGTTTCATAATCGTAGACGACTTAGTAAAACCCAGTTAGTGGATAAAATTACAGAAAACCTCTATAATATAGTTGCTACTATTATCCCCATTTCAGAGATTATGTATCAAAGAGATGAAATCACGTGCCTATGATCACTCACTTGGGATGAATCCAGAACAATGCTCTTGAACACCTCACGGTAGTGCCTCTAATGCCAGGCCAGCTGACCCCTTCCAAGACCAAAGGCTGGAAGCTTCATTTACCAGCCCCTCATAGTAAGAATAAGTACAAATATTTGACTCTAGGTTGGTACAGTCTAGATTTCACTATTGGTTCTCTGCTACCCATAGTTTGGTTGCGTACCAGACTCAGCACCACAAAGCCTTTCTTTAGTATGCATTGAGCCTAAGTTACCTTCATGTGCTCAAGAAACAGATAATGAGACACAAAATTCTATTCAGATATTGCTCAGAAGTTACAATTACCATCAGTAAAAATGCATAGGATTTCCTACTTAAAACTTGATTTGCTGTAATTGTAAGTCATAAAAATGATGCATGATATATTGACTTCATGTAATAATCAATATCTATTTAGTAATAAAAAATGATTCATACTGGTTTTTACACGTTTTTACTTGAAGACAGTTTTACTTCCCAGCCCATTCTTCACATTCTATCTTAGAAAATACTGGAGAAACAAGTCCTTACTTTTGTGTAAATATATTTAAAAGCAAAAGATTTATTTATTGATGAAAGCCTCAAATTGACCAATTTTTAGCTTTTTCTTCTGAAAAGACGAATGCTTTTTGAAAACAGATTGCTACCAGATGTAGTGGATTACATAACACTTGTTCAGATATGAAAAACAGATGAAATGAAATATTCTGGCTTCTGATTCAGTCCTTTTCTTATCTACACTGTTCTTCTTAAGTGAACTTGACAGTATTGTGGGCTGATATGAAGATATACTACTTTGGTAAACAAGAAAAAAGGTTTTTATTCCCTACAATAGCAAATGAGCATTATAATAGAAATTTCCTTGTGCGGGGGAAGATATTACAATTTTCAACACAATAAGTATATTTTCTAGGCAAAAAGTGCATTTCATTACATGCAATGTTCTATTGTACATTAACCACTTTTTTTGTCATGTATGGAAAAATATCATTCTCTATTGTAAAATGTCTGCAATTTATTTTTATGAGTCTGTTTTTCCTATGAAGTAACAACATTCCATTACATAGCTCCATACCAATAAATGTCCATTATATAAGAGGTGATATGTGCAGTACAAATGTCTGAGCTTATTATCTGGGTATCTGTACAGTTCTGAGAGCAGGTCAACCATTAAAATTTGGCCCAGAATAGCTAATTTTATTAATACAACCAGTCTGTAATTATTAGATTTACTGGAGTCCTTTACTTTGATACTCTCAGCAACTATAATGGTTGTGTATGTTCTCTAAAATAATACCATTGCATGCTCCAGCTACAACGATAGTTTTTCCTGACAATGTTTCTGCTGGTTTTAAGAAAACATAATTAATACTTTATTTAATCCTTGCATACTCTGTACTTAGTTGAGCATCATTCAAAATGGTAGTTGCCCAGAGCCATATAGTTTCTTCACAGTTGAGTGTATTTGACCCTGATTACTGTTTATTGGAAATACACCAAATAAGTGAAAAGGAGCTGCAACAAAGAATTCCAGCTCTGCATTTTCCCAGTGCTGAGGGTTATTGCCCATCTGTTTTGGAGAGTTGCACAAGTCTTTGCAGTTTAGAGAATTACAACTATTTTGGTTATGTCAGCCTTACACTTGAAATATTTAATGGATATTTTGAAGTGATTATTTATTTATTTATTTATTTATTTATTTATTTATTATTGTTTAAAGTATTACATATGTCTCTTTTCCCCCCCATTTAACCCCCCCAGCCACTCTCACCGCCCAGGACAAACCCCCACTATCCGTGATCATTGGTTATGCTATTAAGCATGCATACAAGTCCTTTAGTTGATCTCTTATTGTGCCCACCCATATGCGCCCCTCCCGCTCCCCCAGCCCGTTCCTTCCCTCTGAGTTTTTACAGTCTGGTGTTTCTCTGTCTCTGGGTCTATTTTTGTTCAACAGTTTATATTGTTCATTATATTTCACAAATGAGTGAGATCATGTGATATTTATCTTTCTCTAACTGGCTTATTTTGCTTAGCATAATGCTCTCCAGGTCCATTCATGCTGTTGCAAATGATAAAAGTTCCTTCTTTTTTTATAGTGGCATAGTATTCCATTGTGTAGTTGTACCATAGTTTTCTAATCCACTCATCTGCTGATGGGCACTTAGGCTGTTTCCAAATCTTAGCTATGGTGAATTGTGCTTGCTATGAACATAGGGGTGCATATGTCTTTTCTGATTGGTGTTTCTAGTTTCTTGGGATATATTCCTAGAAGTGGAATCACTGGGTCAAATGGGAGTTTCATTTTTAACTTTTGAGGAAACTCCATATTGTTCTCCACAGTGGCTGCACCAGTCTGCATTTCCACCAGCAGTGCATGAGAGTTTCTTTTTCTCTGCATCCTCGACACCACTTGTCATTTGCTAATTTGTTGATGATAGCCATTCTGACAGGTGTGAGATGGTACCTCATTGTTCTTTTGATTTTACATTATATTTAGAAACATGAACATTTACTATTTATCCCTAAGGACAGGGATAGGGTGATAGTAGGAAAAGGGCTTGACTATTTTGCTTGGTTGGGATGATATATCTAAAGTACCATTTTTGAGGAAACCAATGTCTTCAGTCTGCCTGGTTCTGTGTTATGTGTTGTATGCATGTTATTTTATTTAATCATTAAAGAAACCTTATGAAGTAGGTATCTACATTATTTCATGAATCTGGGACTAGTGTCTCACTGTGGTTTGGTTACATGCCTTAACATCCCAGCCTCTAATATTAACAAGGCCAGAGAATATTGTGGCTGAGACTAGACCTCAATACAAACTGAACACTTTCTTACACAGTATAAGTAATTCCCAAATGTTTGAAGTCCATCAAAACATACACACACACGCACCCTGAATCACTTCAAATCAAAAGAAGAAATTTAGAGGTAGTAGAACTAGACAGAGTATTTTCAGTGAGCTAATATGTAATAAACACATTAAATATAACTTGTTTAACTCTGAAATGTTCATATTTGGTGTGCCACACACACACAAAAAGTATTTTTTTAATAAAAAGTAGTTTATTCTGATACTGATGACAAACTGAATTGTTGTGTAAACCTTTTACCATTTTAATATAAAGTGAGCCAAGCTGTAGGATTTTAGGAATCTATCATCTTTTTACTTTCTCAGCTTATAAGAAAAAACTATGAATTTTATGATATCATAGTTCTTATGTTTTGGAGGTAAAATATTATTTATTGAGTCCAACAAGTAAACACAGCAGCCATTTTTAGAAAAGACATGAAAAAAACCCAACTTCAAGTAAACCATCCCCAATCCCAAGGAAAAAAATGCATATCACATTTATTACAATGGGTATTTGCTTAAATAATCTTATTTTCTACAAATTACTACCAACTTCTTCTGATTTTGTTCTTTCATTTTATCACCCTACTAGAGGTCCATTGCATGAAATTTGTGCACAGATAGGGGATCCCCTCAGCCCAACTTAAACCCTCTCCAATCTGGGAGCCCTCAGACATCCCTCTCACAGTCTGGGACAACTGGCTCCTTAACTACTCACCTGCCTGTCTGCCTGATCACCCACCCATAACTACCCCCCCCCCACGCACCAGCATGATCACCCCTAACCACCTTTGCCTACCAGCCTAATCTCTCCTCCAACTGCCCTCCCTTGCTGGCCTGGTTGCCCCCAACTGCCTTCCCCTGCCAGCCTGGTTGCCCCCAATATCCTCTCTTGCTGGCCTGATCTCACCCCCAACTGCCCTCCCCTGATGGCCTAGTCATCCCCAACTGGCGCCCCCCCCCCCCCCCACTGATGGTCTGGTCACTCCACACAGCCTGCTGTTCAGTCATTTGGTCATCCCTCACTAACCTCCCTGCCGACCTTGTCACCCCACGCAGCCTGCTGCTCGGTTGTTACTGTTACTGTGATGGCATCCCAGACAATTTGCATATTCCTCTATTATTAGTATAGAATAATAAAAGCCTAGTATTAAAATTGTTTAACTGGGCATTCAATTGCTTGCTATGATGGGTACTGGCCACCAGTGGAATGTGGTGGGCATCAGCGATGTGGCACTAGCAGTGGGCAGGAGTGGAAGCGCTTTCAGCCCCAATGGGTCCCAATGGGCCCCGACAAGAGTGGGACCGTGGTAGAATGGTGGAGCAGATGAGCAGGTGGAGCCAGGCCGAAACAGATGCAAGCCGGGGCCCAATCCCCTCACCGATCACTCCACAGGCAGGATGAGGGGGTGGCATCAGGCCATGGTGGGGTGCCAGGTGAGGCTGCGGGGCTGCAGTTTGGGGGTGTGACCTGGGGCTGTTTTGGGGGGCGTGAGCTGGGGCCCAATGCCTGCAGGGCACCCCAAGGGACCCCATCCGTGCATGAATTCATGCACCATGTCTCTAGTCCTTAATAAAAATGAGAGGTTTATCTAAATAGGAACAAACTTTCTACACTTTCAAATGTTATTTTTGATGTTGTATTAAAAACAACATTTAAGTACAGTATTTTCAAACATAGACCACTGACTTTTCCTTGCTGTAACAGGTAAATGATACCTAAACCAGCAAGAAGAGTTTTCTTATAATGGGATATTATTCAATCTTGAAAAGGAATTAAGTTTTGACACATACCACAACATAGATTCACCTTGAAGACATTAGGGTAAATGAAGTGAGACACAGAAGGACAAATACTGTATGATTCCACTTACATAGTAGACATAGAATAGGCAAACTTAAAGAGACACAAAATAGGAATAGAGGTTATGAGAGACTGTATAGGGGTTATTATTTAAGGGCTACATTAAGTTGTTTTTGTGGGGATGATGATGAAAAACTTTTAGATATATAAGTGATTAGTTACATAACATTATAAATGTGTTTAATGTTATGGAATTGTATAATTGTGAATGGTTATGATGAAAAATATGGAAATTTTACTATAACAAAAGAAATAGGTAAGAATTCTGCTGAGATTTTACAACTGAAGGACAGAAAATTTAGCCTCTGTTGCTGGACCTAATATCTGAATATGCTCCATTTCAACAAATTCAGAAGGTTCATGTGTGGGCTTTAATTAATTTTGTTTACTCAGCCAATAAATATTTATTTAAAAGTCACAGTATGTCATGTCAGACTCCAAAGGACTAGATGGATAAGGAAGGGAGGTCTCCTGCCACCAGGACTGGGAGAGATAGCTATATTCATAAATGATTAAAATACAGTGTAAGAGCTGCAGTAGAAATAGAAGGAATAATATTGGGAACACAGGGAAGGAGGTTCCTGTGGGGATCAGGGCTACAGAGAAAAGCTGATAATTGATCTGAGTTTGAAGTGTCAGAAGGAATTGGATTGCTCAGATGTATTTCAATATGCAGAACATTCTCACATTTTTGCCTTCAGTCTTAGACTAAAGTATGTACAGCCTTTTCAAATATTTAAAAATTTCCCCCCTTGTGTATAAGCAGACTCATCCCTGGAGTCAGAAAAAAACCATCTTAGTTAATTCTCTGTCTTATTATTATTGTTTTTTTAATATGTATAAGGAAAACCACTTTGAGAAATAACTCCAAGTCAATGAAACATGCTCAGATCTCGTAAAAGTATGCAATTTCGTAGAGGGATGAGCAGAGACAGCTGGCCAATGAGTCCTGAAGGAAGAATCAATGCGGGCTGGCAAGCAGAGGCAGGAGAAAGGACTTCTGCTGGGAGATGGAGCAGCACTTCCTGGGCGGGGCGGGGCGGAGCGGGTGGGGCGGGAGGCTGTGTAGAATTCTTCCTCTGAAGGCTGTGTAGAATTAAGATAACTACGTGTAAGTTCACTTCATTTGAATAGAAATGTATGAGCAAAAGCAGAAAGGCAAAAATATTAGTCTTTCTCAGGGAAGCAATGAAAAGGCAAGCCAGGAAGACCCATTGGGGCCAGATTATGAGGCTGTCCAAAACTTTAATGTTCTGCTTATTCTTGGAATCCGAGAAACATGATTTGTTACTATGTAGATTTAGGAGAAAAGGCCGAAGAGTCTTCACATCCCTATTCATGTACAAGACATGGTCGAGAAGAAAGAAGAAGAAAGGCAGTGATCCAAAGGCCCTGGATAGGCACTGGGCTCGTGGGAGGGGTGGGAGTAGATGGAACTAGAAGCATGACATGGTGATAAAAAGAACATGTTTTGGAGTCAGTCAACGCTGGGTTCAATTTCTGTACTCAAAACGTACTAACTGTGCAAACTTGGTCAAATTACCTAAAACTTCTGAGTCGCATTCTCCTTGTGGGAAAATAATAGTAACTTTATATAGGGCTATTCGGAAGATTAGAGAGGATGTGGTGACAGACTTCTGTAGACTTCAGATGGCCCTCAGAGATACCAGGGCTAGCTCCTTCCTTGGTAATTTCTAAAGTACCAGCCGAACACAAATGCATGTGAAAGAATTTAGAATTTTTTTCTGCAAAAATAAGTTATTCACATAATTGAAGTTAAAGTTTATAATTAATATATTCCTAAATAACTACTATAATTAGTTTTAAGTATAAATAAAAATACAATAGCTGTAACAGATTTTCCTAGTGCAGATAGTTATCTCTGAGACTTACTCAAATATTTTTGAAAGCTGAATTAAGCATTTTATTCCTCTTAGTTGCCATTTAGGGCTCAGGACCACATGTTTAAAAAACAGTTATGTTGTCAGATCTAATATAAGGTCCCTCCAACTCCTTTTCCTTATCAGAGCTCTGTGTTAGGGTTTTACCCTGTGCAGACTATACTTCTGCTAAAGTGACGATGGTCCATACTCAAAAGTAAGAATGCAAACTTGAAAACACCCTCCATGTTTTCAATCAGAAATAGTCTAGATGCTGGTACCTTGTGTCCCTTTCAGACTTTATGTCTTAACTAGCTTTTTCTTCTAATTATATTTCAGGTGACCCTCTTAGATTTTATATTTTACATAATAACATTATCTATAAATGAGGTCATCTTTTTGAATGTTGTATCTTTATTTGTGCCTCCTGATGTAGAGATAAATGTGCCAGGATGATGGTGGTAGCAGGCATCAACAGATGGAATATTAGTGTTTCAACATTTGATATGACATCGCCATTTAGTTTGAATCCCATAGCACCCTTGTCACATCTTTCCTGTCATCTGACTCACATCATATAGGAACTTCTGGGAAATGAATTTTCCTCACTGAGCTCTGGGCTCATTATGAGAGGGTCCTTTCTTATTCATCTCCACATACACAGAATTACCATTGAGCCTGAACATAACATATGTTTAAATGTTTATGGGAGGTACAAAAAGTACCTTAATTAAGCAGGGCTCAATAAAAAGATCCTGAGGACAATAATCCAATAGGAAATGAACCTCTTTTTATAATTTCAAAGATCATTCTCTGTCAGCTATTTCCCTAAAAAATGTTTTACTTAATTTAATCAACCTTGTATAGTTTTCTTTTTGGTTATTTTTATAAAAGAAAGCAGGAAGGAGATGCAATTTAAAACTCCATTTTACTTATAATTAAAAGAAAAAGGAGAACTTCAAATTATGTTTAGATTATTGATCCAAGTATGAATTTTTTAATTTTTTGTAACTTGTATGTATTCCAGGAAATATACAAATAAATAAATCCAGGAATTAATAAGATTAACTAATTGGGTACTCTGTACTGCCAATAATCACAAAACAAAGGTAAATTTTATATTGACTGTCTTTGGATGTTATTTTTGCTATTTTCAAATAATTACTCTAATGGTATATGATCTCCTTTTCTTAGTACTTCTCATTCACAATTTTTATATATTCCTGTTTTAAATAATGTTTTGCCTCTTAATGTCACTCATGCATTTAATAATTTGTAAAAGATGGGATATGAGATGGGACTGAATAATGTGAAAATTTCTTAAGAAAAAATTAAAATATAACAAAGAATAATTTGCAAAACCAATATGGTAGAAGTCATATTTATTGAAAAAAAATTAATATCTTTGCTATAAAATTTGTAACAGGAATATTTACTGAATGTTTATTTTGATGCATAAACCTGAATATTACATACCAAATACAAGACAGTAGCACTAGTTTTTCCTTTATTTACATTTTATGAAAATTGTTATGCAGTCCGTGTTAAAAGAACTTATGATGGAGAATTGTTACATTAGAAAAATAATATTCTTGGTAAAGCATAGCAAGGAGTCCAATCACATTTTCTGCCTCTTCAATAAGGCAAAAGTCCCTGGAATACCATATAACTTAATTTACAAAATACAATAACTGCTCAGACATATATTCAAGTTTTCTTTTGGTATGATTTTTCCTCACTGTAAAATTACTTTTTTCTCTCTTTTCCCCCCCTTTTTTTGCTAAAACAGAAACATAGATTTTTAGGAAAATGTCATTGAGTGATTTTAGCTATACATTACATATACAACTCTGTAGCGTAGCAACAACCATTGCTACACCATCATTAACTTTAAATATTCTGTTTGGTGAGCTATTCTCAAACGTAGCCTATTTTAAGATTTTGCCATCATTATGATTGTGGAATCATTGTTTGGTTTGCAGAGGACACAGACCTGTCACTGTAGAAGCTCTGTTTGTTTAGGGAACTGGTACACAATTACATTTCCACTCACAAGAGAACGCCACAGATACAACTAAAGTCAGGCTCTGATGGCTCCGCCGAGGTCCTGCCCTGGACAACCCCAACCTCCTGCCCTCACTGCACAGCCCTGGACGGGTGCAGGCAGCTTCATTTCCAGACATGTGTCTAATTTGTTTTTCATAGTTAGGTAGTTTTAATTCCTTCAAAGGCACACAACTTCCATCTTTTCTCCAGCGTTGCTCCGACGCCTGTGAATTCCTGTTTAAACATGCGAGGCAGCCTCATCAAAAGCATTTCAATTTCATTTGCAGATATCTGTTAGAAAAGAAGCAAAATCAGTTTTAGGAAAGGAACTCATCTTAAAGGTGGTCAGGGGCTGGGATGTGCTTTTTCAGTGTGATAAACAGCATGTGGTTTTATATGTGGCTGTCAAGGAAGGTCCTTATAAAAGGAGCTTGAGGAAAGGGCTGAATGTGATTATTTCTCATTCTGTGAGCAGCTGGTGGTCTGAGGAATGGGGCAAACAGAATATTCCAGGTTCACCCTTCAGATGGATGACACCCTTGCTGGCGGTGCCATAGGAGGAGGGATTTAAGAGAGCTCTGAGTAAGTCACCACCACTCCCAGAAAACCATTGGTGTCCTCACTCTGTAATGGCAGCACTTGTATTAAACTCGGTGAGGGTAGTGAGGACATGGGTAGACTTCTTGACACTCTAACACTCTAACTTCTTTATCTACCTTTAATTTTTATTGAGACCAGATCACAATAAAGGATCAGGAACAGAAATAAAACATAAAACCTACAGCAACAAATCTTTTTTATTAAATATATTTTTATTGATTTCAGAGAGGGAAGGAGAGGAAGAGAGAGAAAGAAACATCAATGAGAGGGAATCATTGACTGGCTGCTCCTGCACATTGGACCAAGCCCAGAACACAGGCATATGCCCTTGACCAGAATCAAACCTGGGACCCTTCTCTCCACTGAGGCAAACCAGCTAGGGCAAAAGTCTTGATATCTAGTCATAAAATCCAGGTAGATTTTTTTAATTCAATTTTTTCTTCTACCAATTTTTAAATTTCATACCAATAATTCATTTACTCTTTTTAAAAAAGAGCTAATTAACCACAATCCTGCTCAAACACAGCCACTGCTTTTGTTTTCTTGTGCTTGCTTCCTGAATGTGCATGAAGGAGGATCTTATATAGTGAGGCAACTAAGACATTAGGTTTGGGGGTCTGACATTTCTGTTTGAATTTTCTATCTACTATTGTTACGCACTAAGTGACCCCTACCAAGATAGTTAGTGTCTCTAAGCCTCAGCAAGTGGGAGTAACAGTGTTTCATTAGGATGTGTAAAGACCACTGGCTTAGCACAGATTGGGGCACACAGAAATGTTGGATGAATCAGAGCGATTATTATTTTCCATTTTAGAGCATACACTTTTCATTTAACACGATTAAGACCAATTTTAAAGAGTGACCAAAGAGACTAGGAAGTCAATCCAACTGCTGACTGAATATTCACATGGAAAAGGTTTCACATGGTACATTCAGTATTCTTGGCCTATAATGCAAAACTTTTAGTGGTAGCTCTAAAAGTTGAAATCAACAGTATTCTAAAATTTTCGGGTGAATTATTTTGAAGTTTGAATACATTTCCCCATGAAATCATGTAAAATGGATAATTAGATTCTCAGATCAATTCACAAAAGCCTACTAAGCAGATGATGAAAGGTTCACAGTGGTTTTGACAAGCATACTTCAATGAGCACTGTGCAAAACACCTCCACCAGTGTCCTCACTTCATTCTCACAGCACTCCTGAGACCTGCGAGACAGCTGTCACATTCTCCCCTTTATAGCTGGGAAACGGGTGAATGCAGAACTGCTTTATGAAAGACAGACTTGGGGTAAACTTGCCGCATGTGGTTGGGACCTGAACACTGGCATGTTGTAAGCTCTCCTCAGGATTGTAATTGGTTGCAGGTGAAGATCCCTCCCCTCCCGTGTAGCTTTGTTTTGTTTGTTTTTTTGTTTGTTTGTTTGTTTGTTTGTTTTTTAATATCAAGCACTTGGGGCATTTACTAAAAAAATAAATCATCTAGCCCCTTCTCTGGAGACTCTGATTTACCTAATCTTAGGGTATGGACCAGATAATCTATTTTTAACAGTCATCCCAGGAATTTGTATGTTCAGGCATATTTGGGTTAAGAATAAGAACTTAAATCAGACAAGATTGGATTTTAATCTGCATTAGTCCGCAAACAATCTGTGAGACTTTGGACAGGTGATTGAGTAGCTGTAATTCTCAGTTTCTTCATGTGCATGATAGAAATAACAATATCCCTCCCAGTGTTATTGGGAGAATTATATATAAAACTAGAGGCCTGGTGCACAAAATTCATGCACTGGGGGGAGTGTTGTCCCTCAGCCCAGCCTGCACCCTCTCCAATCTAGGACCCCTCAGGGTATGTCCAACTGCTGGTTTAGGCCCAATCAGGGTATCCCCTGGGGATCTGGCCTAAACCAGCAGTCAGGGATATTTCTCACAACCCAGGACTGCTGGCTCCCAACTGTTCACTTGCCTGCCTGCCTGATTGCCCCTAACTTCTTCTGCCTGCCAGTCTGATTACCCCCTAACCACTCTCCTGCCATCCTGATCAATGCCTAACTACTCCCCTGCCAGCCCGATTGCCCCCAAATACCCTCCCCTGTCATCCTGGTCACCCCCAACTGCTCTCCCTTGCAGGCCTCGTCCCCCCTAACTGACCTCCCTTGCAGGCCAGTTACCCCTAACAGCCCTCCCCTGCCAGCCAGGTCACCCTCAATTGCCCTCCCTTCCCTGCAGGCCCAGTCACCTTCAACTGCCCTCCCCTGATGGCCTGGTCACCCCTAACTGCCCTCCCCTGTCGGCCATCTTGTGGTGGCCATCTTATGACCACGTGGGGATGACTATCTTGTGTGAGGACATGGTGGTCAATTTGCATATTATCTTTTTATTATATAGGATGCAGCACTGTACCTAACACAAGTATACTTTCTATATATACCATTTGTCAATGCTGATAGATGTAACACACTAATATCAAACCTTTTGTGGTAAATAATTCAAGAAATGAGTACAGGGAGATATGTTATCAAACTCAATTTCTAGTTGGTTTGGGAGGCAGTTTTCCTTCAGGTTTATGAGGCCAAGTTCTCCTCTAAACAAGCTCCTTTGGATGAAAGCGGCCACATGCTAACCTGGCAGGCTCAGGGAAGGCCTGCATGACAGTCTAGCAAACTCAGAGAACTAAAGTAACCACAAAGGATGGTCTTAAAATAAACTTTAATTAAAATTAGCTATGGTGGGTAGTTACATCCTAGGCCTGTATCTTCACTGACAAGGTCAACTTTTACCTTAACTGAGTCTATCTTTTTGAATCTATAATAACATACCCTGAGGAATGTCTGGGTAACTTGTAACTTCCCCTTTTCTGGACAGCCTGGGGCACAATCTAATGTGCTGGGTGCCAGGACAGATACCACAAATTCCTTCATTATCATGTTTATTGTTGCTGCACCCACCTAAGTATGTGTCTATCATTTTACTTTTTATCCAATCCCAGGGGTTTCACTGCTTTGCTTTCTCCCACCTCTGTAGTCTATCTCCAATGGATTTCATGTAACCCACTTATGTCCTTTCCCTTTGCTTGCAATGTATTAATACAGATGTAACCTGCCATTCTCCAGAGCATTATCTCAATTCATTGAGGTTCTGCTTCCCGGCATATGTCAACAGGTTGGCCCAAATAAACTAAAAAAATTCTTTACAGGTTACAATTTTTTTCTTCTTAATATTAACACTCCCTTCTTTCTTTGTAGCAGGACAGCACAAGATGAGCAGTCCTTCTTCAAATCAAGCAAAGACTATAGAAAAGCTGGTAGACCAAGGTGACAGCTCATCCTTCATAAGCTTGTTTCTAGCATAACTACCATCTTCCTTAGCCTTGTGCAATTCATTAGCAAGGAAGAAAAAGCTGAATTCTTTTTTTTTTTTTTCATTCAACTTAGAAGATTCTAAGGATATTTTAAAAAAATTTTTATTATTCAGATTATTACAGAGGTCTCTCTTTTTCACCCTCATAGCTCCCCTCCACCTGGTTCCGACTCCACCCCAGACTCTCACCACCCCACTGTCCACATCCATAGGTACTACATACATGCATATAAGATCTTTGTCCAATCTCTTCCCGCATCTGCACTTACTTCCCCCCAAGAATTCTCAATCTGCTCCATTTCCATGTCTCTGATTCTATTACATTTCCCAGTTTATTTTGTTCATCAGATTTTTTATTCATTTGATTTTTAGATTCACTTGTTGATATGTATTTGTTGTCACTTTATTGTTCATAATTTTTTTATCTTTATTTTTTTTCTTCTTCCTTTTCTTTTTTTAATTTTTTTATCTTTATTGTTCAGTTTATTAATTACATTGTTTCCCCTTTTTATCCCCCTATAGCTTCCCTGCACCCTGTACCTATCCCACCCTCCACCCACACCTCCCCCTCCCCACTGTCCTCTCCCATTGTTGCTAGGTTTTTGTCCAGTCTCTTGCTGCACTTCCCAAAACCCTTTTCTCCCCAAGAATTGTCAGTCCATTCCCTCTCTATGTCCCTGTCTCTGTTATATTCACCAGTCTATCCTGTTCAACAGCCTATCAATTCACTTGATTTTTATGTTCATTTGTTGATAGATGTGTATTTGTTGTTCATACTTTTCATCTTTACCTTTTTCTTCTTCCTCTTCTTAAAGAACATCTTTCAGCATTTCATATAATGTTGGTTTGGTGGTGATGAACTCCTTTAGCTTTTTCTTGTCTGCGAAGCACTTCATCTGACCTTCAATTCTGAATGATAGCTTTGCTGGATAGAGTAATCTTGGTTGTAGATTCTTGCTGTTCATCACTTTGAATATTTCTTGCCACTCCCATCTGGCCTGCATCATTTCTGTTGAGAAATCTGCTGACAATCATATGGGTGCTCCCTTATAGGTAACCAACTGTTTCTCTCTTGCTGCTTTTAATATTCTCTCTTTGTCTTTTGCTCTTGGCATTTTAATTATGATGTTTCTTGGTGTGGTCCTCTTAGGGTTCCTATATTTTGGGGTTCGGTGCACTTCTTGGACTCCTAAGTCAATTTCTTTCACCAGGTGTGGGAAGTTTTCAGTCACTATTTCTTCAAATAGGTTTTCATTGTCTTGGTCTCTCTCTTTTTCTGGCACCCCTATAATTCGGATGTTGGTATGCTTGAGGTTGTCCCAGAGGCCCCTTACACTATCTTCAATTTTTTGGATTCTTTTTGTTTCTTGCTTTTTCAGCTGAGTGGATTTTACCTCTTTGTATTTCAAATCTTTAACTTGGTTCTTGGGGTGCTCCAGGGCTCTTTCAGGTCTTTGTATAATATTTTTTGTTTCAGTCAGTGTATGCTTAATTTCTGGTTGGTCCTTTTTCATATCCTTGAGAGTCTGCTTTATATCCTTGAGAGTTTCTTTCATTTCCTTGTAGGACTCATTCATTTCCATGTTGGTCTTGATAATTTCTTTGCAGCTCTCATTTATATCCTGGAGGGTGTTGTTCATTTTCTTGTAGGACTCATTCATTTCCTTTGTGGTCTTGCTTATTTCCTTATAGGCCTTGATCTTTTGTTGGAGCCTCTTAAAAAGCCCTATAGCCGTGGTTTTGAATTCCATGTCCAGTCGTTTTTTTTCCTCCATTTCTTTCACATCTGATTTCTTTCCATGTTGCTGCATGGTGGCTGCTTCCCTGAGTTGGTCAATTAGCTTTGTGTGGTAGACTACCTACTAGGGATAGTGGCTCAGCCTCCCTGGTTACCTGAGGTGGATATGGGCTGCACAGTCTTGCTGAAGTTAAGCTCAGTTAATCGCTGCTAGCACTTGGAGGGTTGACCTCCAGGCCAATTGTCTGTGAAGCTCAGCTGTGCTCAGGTTGGGTGGGCGGAGTTTCCAGGCCAAGCAGACAGCGTTAGCTCCGCCCTATGCGGCCCCAGGGACTCTGTGCCGAGGGCAATGGCCACCAGTACCTCTGAGAGAGAGCCGCTGCAGAGCTCCACAGGCTCCCGGTTGCTGGGGAATTCAGACTTTCCCAAAATGAGTCTGCATGCGCAATGTCTCACCCAGGGTCGTAAAACAAAGCAGTCTGACGGTTTTCCGAATGAGAGACAAGTCGCGGTGTGCTCTCTGCACAGTCACGCAGCCGAGCTGTTTGCGCAAGCTGCCTTCTCCACAAGCCGGGAGACCCGGCAGCACCCGAGCTTCGGCATGCCCTCCCACTGTCCAGTTTTCACCCCGTGTGATAGTGGATTCTCTGGACTTCGCCCAGAGCTGGAGATTCAGTCCAGTGGGACGCTTTTGTCTCCTCGTTCAAGAAAACTGGCCGGTTTTCAGCAGCCCACCCTCTCTGCGGCGCGCACTCCAAACCTCTCTCTGTGCTAATCTTTCAACGCTGTCCGCCGCCGCTCCTCCGAGTCCCAGTGTCTTATCTTCACTTTTATTTGTGGAATTTTCACTCGGCGAGCTTTCTGGTGATTTTGGAAGGTGTTCTTTCGTTAAGTTGTAGTATTAAAATTGCTGATTATGACGGCAAGATAGGTGTTTTGCCTTTGCCGCCATCTTAGTTCTCCTCTCTTCTTCCTTTTCTAAAAGAGTACCCTTCATAATACTACTGGTTTGGTTGTTGTCACTTTATTGTTAATAAATTTTTATCTTTACCTTTTTCTTCTTCTTCCTTTTCTTAAAGAATACCCTTCATATACTACTGGTTTAACTTTTTGTAGTCTGTGAAGCTCTTTATCTGACCTTCAATTCTAAATGATAGCTTTGCTGGTTAGAGTAATCTTGGTTGTAGATTCTTGCTATTCATCACTTTGAATATTTCTTGCCATTCCTTTCTGGCCTACTTAGTTGAGAAATCAACTGACAGTCATATGGGTACTCCCTTGTAGGTAACTAATTGTTTTTCTCTTGCTGCTTTAAGATTCTCTCTTTGTCTTTTGCCCTTGGCATTTTAATTATGATGCATCTTGGTGTGGTCTTCTTTGGATTCCTCTTGTTTGGGGTTCTCTGCACTTCCTGGACTTGTAAGTCTATTTCTTTCATCAGGTAGGGGAAGTTTTCTGTCATTATTTCTTCAAATAGGTTTTCAATATCTTGCTATCTCTCTTCTTCTGGCACCCCATAATTCAGATGTTGGTACACTTGAAGTTGTCCCAGAGGCTCCTTACACTATCTTCATATTTTTGGATTCTTTTTTCTTTTTGTTTTGCTTGCTATTTGAGGTTTTTTTTGCTTCCTCTTATCTCAAATCTTTGACTTGATCCTTGGGATCTTCTTCTTGTATACTGTTGAATCTCTGTATATTATTCTTTATTTCAGTCAGTGTATGTTTAATTTCTGATTGGTCCTTTTCCATTTTTGGCACTCTCAGTAAGATCCTTGAAGGTCTCACTAAGTTCCTCAAAGGTTTCTAGAAGATTCTTGAGTAACCTTATAACTGTGTTTTGGAACTCTATATCCAGTAGTTTCCTTTCTTCCATTTCTTTCATTTGTGACTTGTTTCTTTATCTCCAAGTTTTGGCTGCTTCCCTGTGTTTGTTTCTATGTATTGGGTAGCTGCTAAGCCTCCCTGAGTTGATAAAGTGGCCTTGTGTAGTAGGTATCCTATAGGGCCCAGTGGCTAAGCTTTCCCAATCACCTGAGGTGTACACTCTTGGTGCACCCTTTTGTGGGCTGTGTGCATAGTCATGTTGTATTAAGTCTTGATTGCTGTTGATACCACTGGCCAATTGGTTGTGAGGACCAGCTATGTCTACAATGGAAGAGCTGCTGTGCAGGAGACATCCTTATAGGATAGGACTTGCTTCAGTGGGGTTTTGGTGCTCACTGAATTTGCCCCTTGAATGTATCACTTATGGTTGTGAAGAGTTGTAATCTGGTATAGTCTCACACTCACCACTGGGTACATTGGTTCTTCTATCTCCAAGGAGGTGCAAAGTCAGCCACTGTCTGGGGCCACCCATTAGGAGCTTCAGAGAGATCTGGAGATTCCTCCTCTTTGTATTGCGTTTGGAAATACCCAAACAAGGCCCAGCTGTGAAGCAAGGCAGGCTGCTTCTGGTACCGGTCTTGGGCCTTCTTTTGATAGCTTTGGGGCTCCCCGACCCAGCTGCAGTTTGTTCGATAAGCTTTAGACTGAGAAAGGACAGGGTATTCATGTGCAAAAGCTGCTGGGCACAGCTCTGGTGGGGTTGTAAATTGGGAAGGGCGAAGTCTCAGGGAATCTGCAGGGCAGAGCAAACAGCAATGGCTGCCAGTCAGCTCTGCACCAGGGAGGTCCCAGCACAGGAACAATGACTGTTGTGAGCACCTCTGTTGGAAGAAAGCTGTCCCTGTGTTCCTGCCCAGATGACGGACCATCCAGTTTCTCCCTGTGTGTGTTTGGGTCCCCAGATTTTCACCAGGCACTGGAGCTCAGAGTAAATGAAAGATTGTTTCTCCCTTCCGATGAAAAAAAGTAACATACCCGGGTGCTGGCACACTCCATTCCTCTGCACCTCCTACCAGTCTCAATGCTCTTTCTTCTTCACCCCTGTAGTTGTAGGACTTCCACTCATCCAGCTTTCCGACAGTTCTGGATGATGGTTGTTATGTATTTTAATTGTAATTTTGATGTAGTTGTGGGACGCAGCAAATACAGGTGTTTATCTATGTTGCCATCTTGGTTCTCTCAAAGTTGAATTCTTGAGGATAAAATAAAAACCTGATCTGAAGCTAATCTGTAAGTGAGAGGCCAGCTGGAGTCATCAGGTCAGGCAATGCTACCCAGCAACCCTGCAGCTGGTTGTAAAAGGTGTAAAAACTGTCACCTTTTCCTTGCCAGACTCTTCTGAGTAGAGGGAGAGCCTGTAGGGGCCATGTGGGAGGCAGTCAATCCATGATTCTCTCTCATCATTGATGTTTCTATCTCTCTTTCCTTCTCTGAAATAAATAAAAATATATTTCTTTTATAAAAATTAAAATGCTTTCTTTAATTTTACTACACTCTCATAAAGGAGGGAATAATTTACAAATGACAAAACTGAAGTCCAGAGAGATTAGGTACCTAGTGCAGAGTAACTTGGAGTAAGTGTGGAGCTGGGCTATCCAGGCTCCTTGGCCTTGTTCTGAACCACAGATGCCAATCACCACAGTGAGTGGGGACTGTGGAAGGAGAAGCAGAAATAATCCTCTTGGTCATTGCTTCCCTGTTCCTGGATAGGGGCCACTGGGGGAGGTCTATAAGGAGGGCAGGATCTCTGTGATAAATACTTTAGAGTGACATCAACATCAACAGCAAAATAATGGAAAATTCCTAAGTCAAGAGGCTTGTATGCATTCATATGCTAACAAACCCCACATGAACCTTTCACCAAAATAGCAAGCAGATCATGGGGAATCTTGTTTTCCATGGTTTCTTGACCTGAGATTAACTAATTTCAACCACAAAGGCAGTAAAAGAAAGGCAGCTGCCATTTCCTGAGTCCTCACTGAACAGGGCACAAAGTGCTTTATATGAGTTATTTCATAGAAAGTTTATTAAACAAGCAAACAAACTCTCCACTTGCTGGAAGAAAGAAATGTAGAGGTAAAAGTTTGGAATTTACACGTGGCATAACTATTAAACAGCTTCGCCACCTTGTCTAAATCACTTTATCTTTTGGCTGTTTTCTCATTTGCAAGACAAAGGAATGAGGGAAAAACTCACTGAATGATCTGAAGACTTGGATCTCAGTGCTGGCCCCAACACATATTAAGCTCTCATCTTTGGGCAAGACATTTGAAATTAATCTGCCCTCTAGGTTGGGACAAAGATTTCAAACTGAGAGGATGTAATAGGTCTTTTGGATACTTTAAAGCACAAAACAAATGCAGCCAGCACTTAGCACTTACTGTGTGTCAGATACTGCCCCGAATGCTGTCTATATATTGTCATTTAATACAGAGGGCAAAATTGAGGCGTGAAGATGTTAAATAAGTTGTCTAAGGACACATAGCAATGAAGTAGTGAAACTGGGATTTGAAATGCTTCTGAATACTTACTTTGAATACCCAATTAAGCATTCCTCAGATTTTGACATGGCTAGAAATTAATATGATGGAAATTAGCGTCCTCAAGAGTAATTAACTCTAAGTTGCTGTTCGTAGTGCACAGTGATAGCCTGATTCTGCCTTAAAGATGTAAATAATGTGGACAGGGATGTGTCACAATTATAGAACAGACCAGCTAAAATGAAAGTCTATCTAATATATCCATTTAATAAGGCTATCAGTTGAATTCTGGAGTATTTCCTTAAAGATGTTTGTATCTCATGCCAGAAGAAAGTTCAAGGAGAAACTCCTTTCAGGTTAGATTAATGGTTTTTAAACATTTTCCAAACCTGAACAAAATAACCTTTATAACATATTCCATTTTGAATTTTCAAGAGAAATTCAATTTGTCTTCCTTTTTTATTTTATTTTATGGCCAAAGAATTTTTACTGTACCAATGTCTTCACTTATTTCCATTTTCTGACATCTCAGTTTCCCACACATCATGTATTTAGTGCTCTAGAGGGTGAGGAAGGTTGTCATAAACAGTTTTACTATCCTCTTACCCAGCTGGCTTTTGTTCCAAGAAATTGGGGTCTGTGTATTTTCCGCCTTTGATGCTGTCAGTGAACCCTCCCATCCTTGTGTTGCTTAACAATTTCTAACATTTATTCTTTTAGAAAGAGTAATTTTGCTTTAATTTAAAAAAAGAAAAAAAAGGAAAGATAATAGGGAATGAAAGCTCCATGTGTCAAAGGGATTATGTGGTTGGTAACACCACAGAAGTTATTTGTAAGGCCTACTTGAATTTTTTTCTGATTTGTTGATTCTAGTCCAAGCCCTCTGCCTCCTTGCCAGGCCTCTAAGCACATGTGTAAATTGACACAAGCAGACCTGAACCAATTTTATTATAAGGATGGTTGGCTCTACATCAGTAGGTAAGGGGAGCCGAGGGATAGGGGGTTCTTGTCTGAGGCATAGGACATCGACATAGGCTTTGTCAGGGCTGTGCCATCAGAATAGAGGACTATAAACCCAGATTTAGTTTTCACAGCCCTGGGCAAAGCATGGCCTCAGCACACAAATACCATGCTGGGAATGTTTTCGAGAGACATACAGCAAGTGGGTTTGGGGAGGAAGGGGTGGGAGCAGGAAGTATGGAAGAAATAAAGAAAGAAGATAAGTGAGGAATGAGGAACACAGGAAAAGAAAAGGAAAGAAGATAAATAGAAGGAAACAAATAGGAGAAAAGGAAATACTTGGATGGAAAAATGGGAGAAGGAAAAACAGAAAGAAGGAAGAGGAAAAAGAGAAGAAAGGAAGAAATGTGGTAAGAAGAGTTGACATGTCCCAAGGGAAGCCACAAGGATATGCATTGATTCAAGGATATTTCTCCTTAATAATCATGACAGTGATTTCACTCTTCTCTAACTTATATTTCACTAAATATTTGTCTGCCCAACTTACCACTTCATTAGTTCATGTCTGATTCTCAATACGGTTTTTAGATATTAAAGCATTTCCTCAACCACACCACAAGTTTTTTGAGAGCAGGGTTCTTAAATTTCTTTTGTTCTCTGGCCATTCCCTATTCTCCCTAGTTCCGAAACAGTGCTGAGTATCTGAAAAGCAGTGGATTGATTATCTGGGCATCCACCAGGTCCCTGGTAACTTCGCCAATTTCTCTCACTGTAGGTGAGCAACTGTCTTTTTAAAAATATATTTTTATTGATTTCAGAGAGGAAGGGAGAGGGAGAGAGAGATAGAAACATCAATGATGAGAGAGAACCATTGATCGCCTTCCTCCTGCATGCCCCTCACTGGGGATCAAGCCCACATGTGCCCTGATTAGGAATCTAACCATGACCTCCTGGAGAACAGGTCGAAGCTCAACCACACAGCCACACTGGTTGGGCAGCAACTATCTTTTAATTCTTTATTAGCCAAATGGATGTATTGTTACCTCCAATGCTGGTCATATGTCATAAGTTTTCCTGAGGTGTTGTGGTATCTAAAAAACACACTCATTATAGCCTGTCTAAGCAACAGAAAACTCATTCAATTATTAATACATTGTGACAGGTAGTTACTTAGGAGAACACACATACTATTAAATATACATAGTATTAAAAATTACTCAGGTGGGCAATCTTACACTACTGGGAACATTTCGTCTACCCCTTTGCCTAGCTACAGTCTGGGGAAGAATGCTCTCCAATTTAGGCTGATTTGAATATCCTTGAAACTGACCAGATATTTTAGTTTTGTATTTCAAGAGATAAGTTGTTTGTTTGTTTGTTTTTAGTAAAGAAATGCAAATGGTTCAACCTTGTGGTGGAAAAGTACATGTGGTCATGCACCATACAGTGGTATCATGCCCAAATGACATGCCTTTCTAAATCCTCCAGCAGCTGCAGCTACGTTATGTCAAGTCTGGTTTTCAGAATCAAAGCTTCCCCTCAGTGGGCCTTGGGAAGAGGCTGCAGGTATATAGAAGGAGCAGCCAGACACACTTGGAGAACTGGGGCTTAGTCTCCAAAAGAGTACACAAGTTGGGGGAGGGGCAAAGGACTTGCCTATTGACTGTAAGATAGGCATAGTTACCTGCTAATGCTTAACTCTTTGCTCCTTAGGACTGAAGGGTTCTGGGCTGATGTGGGAGAGTCTATGTATTTATCAGAAACCATCTTCAAGATGGTGCTGCCATCTGAAGAGCTTACCTGCCTATGCCCAGGACATGGTTTTTAACTTAGCACAGCTTCAGTGAGCCATGCACTACTCCTGCCTTTTCCCTGTCTTCCTCTGAATGAATTGCTTACTTGGTCATGTTTTTGATACGGCAGAGCTGAGTGAATGAGAGCAAGTGGTTTAAAAGCAGCAAAGAGAAAGATAAGCAATTATCATTTTCAAGAGCAGGAATAATATTTAACTCGAAAATGGTCCATTATTGGCTTTCACAGTTTTAGGAAGCCTGTACAATTTACATGACTAGGAGAACTTAAATTAATTCCTGTCTCTCCTTTCATTTCTCATGATTCTTATACTCATATGTGGCCTTTGGGAAAATCCTAGTAAAAACAGCTCCGCTGCAGGCCGGATTGAGCCTGTTTTCCTTGCTCTCATCTGCACTGGGACGGGCAGAATGTAAATGTAATTTTACAACATGTGTGGTGATGGCAATGATGTCCTACGTGAAGGAAACTGTTGTTCTAAGTGGAATTTTTAAGAAGCAATCCTACTGGACAGAACTCCTCCACCCCGTGTTGTGAAGAGCATAGGGCATTCAAGCCACTGCCTAAATGCAACATTGACCAAATCTCGTGTGTGAGGGGGTCAGGAGAGGGCACCCTGTGACCCTTGAGGCAGGTGCATCAGGCCCCTGCACTGGACAGCCTCCACATGACCAGGCTGGCTGTGGCTCTGGCTCTGGGATTATGAGCCTTTCGCAGCTGGTGTAGGGACAAGGCCCTGGTGGATACTTAGCCGGCAATCTTTCATTATTTTGTTTTCTGCTTAAAGCTCCAAGGATATGGAATCCCAGCACAGAGCAATAATTTTCTCTCTGGATAAAAAAGTCAATATCCTTTCAGCTTCGCTGGGATAGAAAGAATATTTAGTCCAATCACTAGCAACCAGGAGTTTTTAAGTCAGAGCTCTCTCTCTCTCTCTCTCTCTCTCTCTCTCTGTCTCCATATATATATATATATATATATATATAATTGTGTTTTTTGTTTGTTTGTTTGTTTGTTTTTACCTCGGGCATAAAAAAAAAAAGGTTTGACAGTTCTCTTGAGCATTTCATTCAGGAGATGGAGAGAGAGCCTGTGTATTTTGTCATTATTTTGTAAATGAAAGTCCCAGTCTGAGATGCAGTAGAATTCCCTTTGACTGAATCGCTTCTTGGAAGGCCCATCATTTGATGACCAGAGACCAGGTATGTGAATTCTCAGCTCTGAGACATCTGAGGAAGACCACACAAGTCTCACCCAAGCAAATGGATGACGGACACTCTGTTTTGAGGGTGACAATAAAACAAAAGCTTCTACTCTACCAAAATAATTCATTATTTATCACCCCAGGTAATTCTACAGGCACACACACACACACACACACACACACACACACACTTTACAGATGCACAGATCAGCAATCCACACTGCTGGAACAGATGGGACAAGCGCCCTGGAATTCAAAAAGAACAAGTGGATTCTTTGGCCATTTCAGTTCATACTAAAACCCAACAGCTTCTCCATAAAGGCTTCCCACTAAGGATTTCCATAAAGGGAAGAAAAGACATCAGTAATACAATATAAGGGAAGATAATGGCGACAATAGGAATAATTTACTGAAGGCTTATTCTAGGGGCCAAACACATTGGTGCCAACAGAATTACACTTAATTTTCCAGGCCAGTGGTTGTCAAACTCATTAATCAATAGAGCCAAATATCAACAGTACAATGATTGAAATTTCTTTTGAGAGCCCAATTTTTTAAACCTAAACTTCTTCTAACACCACTTCTTCAAAATAGACTCGCCCAGGCCGTGGTATTTTGTGGAAGAGCCACACTCAAGGGGCCAAAGAGCCGCATGTGGCTCATGAGCCCCAGGTTGCCAGCCACTGCTCCAGGCAAAGGTAGTGGACCTATAAAGGAAGAATGATATTGGCGAAGGGAAAAAAGGCAACAAACTAAGAAGCCTTTCAAAGGGTTATGTCAACAAAGTGACGTCTCCAGCTCCCCTCTCATTTCATGCGAGCTAAAATGAGCATCTTCTATCGCCTCCCCATCCATATGCGGGGAGCCCGCCAAGAAAACAACATTATGACTCTCAACTTAAGAATCCTACAGTCTCCTCATTCCCTTTTGCTCTGTTTGGCCTACCCTGTCACCAGCTGTGAGAGAATAAAAGGGCATGCTTCTCTGTGACTAAAAAATACTTTTTGTTCCAGATGACTTCTCTCAAAGGCTAAGTATAAGCCCTGTTAGAAAGGGCAAACAGTTGTGAGATCATGAATTGGTAAAATCATTTGAATCAAAATAAGAACACAGTGTAGTAAATCTAGAATGATCTAATACACACATTGCAGGGTCTGAGGACTGCTGGCTGTGCTCCTGGTCCTACGCACCCCACGCACTTTGCTGTGCTCTATGGAAGAGCTTCTTATTTCCATTTTTCTTCCTAGCAGGACATTTAACAGGCTACTCAGTGACAGGCCCTGCCTCTCAGTTTGATTCTGTATCCATCCCTTTCCAGGGCTTCCGCAGGCAGAACTGGCTAGTGACATCACTTTATTTCATCAGGGGCCTTCTCATTGTTCACTGGAATTCCAAACAAAGCTTCTCTTCAGGCACACAAACACTGCAATGGCCCGGAGTACAGCAATGTGTAGAAATGAGGAGTGATGTCCTGATTTTGGAAGTGACCAAAATCAGACATCACAGAGAAATGAGGAGTGATATCCTGATTTTGGAAGTGACCAAAATCAGACATCACAGAGAAATGAGGAGTGATGTCCTGATTTTGGAAGTGACCCTGGAGGAAGAAAGCTGACTCAATAGTTATTTTTTTCATTTAGGGAATAATGCTGAAAAGCAACCATTAGTACAGTTTTCTTGAGAGTCATATCAGATCTTTATGTTATTTGAGGTGATTTTTCCTCTCTTATGTGGAGTCCTTAACATAGAATTCTGTGAGAACATGGTCTAAGGATAATGCCCCATTAGTTACCCTGACCTGATTTCTCCCTTGTTCTGGGAACTTTTGGGACAACCTGCAATTTTAAATCCCTCATATGCTTTTATAAGTAATTTGGCATCTGCTGAAAAAGTTACTGCCATTTTGGATGACTGCTCTTCTTTCTACAAAGACAAAAGTGAAAAGAAAACAACAATCTGCCCCAAACCCAGGTCTGGTAGAGGAGAAGTGCTGACTGACCTCCATATGCTAGTGCACCCCTAATGCAGCTCACAGGTCCTCTTGCAACCAGAAACTGGCATGTCATTTCTAGCAGTGCAAGTCCCCTAAGAGAGAAAGAGTTTACCTTTGAGTCCAGCTGCTGCATGTATGACCAAAGATATTCTATATTGGCTCCGAAAGGATGGACATGAAGAAACGTTGATATGATGCCTGAATTAAAGAGATAAACATTGGACATTATTAAGAGGAACATAAGAGTCTCATCTATGCAATAATATGTCATCATGTCACCGAACTCCAATGAGGTTTTGTCAGGCTAAGTTATTTATGGTCTTGCCATTTCTAACAGCATTCAACCAGCATTCAGTGACAACTGCTCTGAAGACAGTCACAGTAACACAACGGACAGAACCACCTCCTGGATTATAGTAGCTGGAGAAGCAAGAGCCTGAGAGAAGATGTAGATGAATAAAGGTGTTGATAAACAAAGGCTCCTGGAAGCATTTCAACTACCAATTTTATGCTTGATTTACCAATATAAAATTGTAGTTATTAGAAGGATAAAATTATCTCTTTTCTTTCCCTCGGTGGACTTTGTCGTGTGAAAAAAGACTCACACAGCTGTGTCAGAAATTACACTGCCTCAAATTTCCCTGATAATTATAGCTGCTAGTTATGAAAAGTATTTAACCCATATTTTCCCTAACTGCCACTGAAGGAAACATAAATCCTACCTGAAACCTTTGCTATTGCTCCCTGGTTGCTGCTGCTGTTTGAAGGGAGCTTTTTCCTCCTCTCTGCTGTACTAGTAACTTACAGTATCATTCAAAAGGTACAGGAATGGATGGTTTGGCTGGAGTCTGATATAAATCAGAAGGCTTTATAAATAAATAAATAAATAAATAAATAAATAAATAAATAAATACAAAAATAAGGCTTTTCTGTTGTGGAAAAATCAGCTCTCAACAGTTTACTGATAAATGGAAAGCTTGATGTTGGTGTCAGGGCTGAAGTAAAAGCATTGCCTTTCTACTCTCCCTGCTCTCACATACAAAATGACAGTAGTGGCAGGAGGACCTTGCTTCTATTTGTTAAGAAACCATATTAGGATGACACTTGTTCAGTTCTCTGTTAAGCAGGTTTGAGATGACTTAAATCTGAGGATAAGCCCCCATATTGTTTATTTGGAAGCTTTGATGCTCGAAAGCCACAGCAAAGGGATGCCCACCTGGTACGAAATGCAGCCAGGGAGAGCACTACAGGGGAGCTCCTCATTCTTGTGCAAGGGCACCCTGTGAACAGCCAGTGACCTTGGATCGATCTGGGATAGGCTCTCACAGTGCCCTGATCTCCCGTGTGATATTTGGAATCTCTGGGATGCCTGCCAGTTTTTAAAGAAAAATTACCAGTTTATTTTAAAGCACCTGGACAAGTGCTCTCAAACACCTGTCCTCAGAACCGTGGTTTGCAGTGAAATAAGGAAAATAGACGTAATTCATTACATTTCTCCACAAAGCTCAGTCCTCACTTCCAGAAGCTGATCTGTTTTTCTTGAGATATTAAAGACCTACCATGTTATTCTGAGATCACATTCTTCCTTTTTTTTTTTCTAATATGTCTTTTTATGAGATAATGGTGATGATAAAAGATAATAATGGTAACTAACACAGTATCTTTAGGTGGCAAATTGCCACTTTTAGTGTACTTAGGTGGCGTTGTTTGCTTCCCCTGCTGCTGCTGGGTGCATGTGGGAAGGGCCAAGCTACACAGCAATGCCGGCTTTTCCCAGCACCAGGCCCAGGGACAGGTCAGCAAAAGTCCCAAGGCACCCCAAGATGCACCAAACCCCTCTCTCCCTGCCAGTTGCCTGTTAGGCTCAGTTACTGAAAAAGCTGCATAAGGTAGATTCACAGTGGGTCATCAGATAGGGATGAGTGGTATTCACCAGACTATCAGTTCAATCTTGGTGCCACTGCTGGGTCTGAGGCCACTCAGCAAATGTTTCCAGTTATGCCAAGTCTAGCTGCCACCCACTGGGTACTTGCATACCTTTGTTTTGGAATGGGGCCTCAGGGAGACATCAGGTGAGGCCAGTAGAGAGTGGGCCTATCCTGATTAGTGCTGTTTAAAGATCATTAGGTCTTGTGGTTTGACACTGGGCCAATCCCTCCTACTCCCATCTTTTTGTTTTGTGAATTTATAAACTTTTTTGTTTACCTGATGTGAACAAAATATCAAGTTGTACATTCAGTTTAGTCAGTGCAGCATTCTCTTTGAGTTGAATGAGAAATGAGATCCTACCAGAATATACTTTCCTTCCTCAGGCTGCTTGGAGTTTCATTCCACACTGTGTCACCTTGTATACTTCTGGCTGACATTAGCTTTCCCTCTATCCACACTGGTTGCTAGTCTTCTAGAAAGCCTGGAAAACTGTGGGCCTATCAGCTCATTGGAGCAAGGGGGCAGCCCTAGGATGTCCAGGAACTTTAGCACTGCAGAGGAGCAGCTAAGTTCTAGAAACCAATGGAGGCCTTACCATAGCCAACCAGAAGTATTCTTGCTTCCTTTAGCAGACTATACAAAGGCTCTAAGGGCAGTGACCCGGAGAGTAGTAGGGATGATTCTATGTGAACTCTGGGTGTTCCACGAAGTCATGAGGGCACAGTTGTCTATGGGCAGCTGCAAGTGGTAAAGCAATTATGGGACGTGGAAATAATCAGTGGCAGAAGACTGATCAAACACTTGTGGTTTGAGCTGATGGTTCTCAGAATCTTGGGATTCTAAAAAGCTTGAAGTCCAAAAAGTAGTTTGGTCCACTTACTTGGTAAGTACTATATTTGGGCCTTTCAGTAAATGTCTCCTTGTATCTGAAATAGCCTCAGAACTCCCTTGATTAACAAGAGAAACTCCACGTATTGTTTCTTTTGACAAGGCACCTATAGCATAAGTAGCCCCTCTCTGGGTTTCTGATTTTAGTATGAATTACATTTAATTGTCATGAACTGTTTTCTTTCTTACTCATCTATGAACTTCTTGAGGTAAGAGCTCATCTTGTCACACCATTCCTTCGCTAACACAGTTTTCCTCACATGGCAGGCCAGTGCTACTCAAACAGGGTCTCAGAAGAGACCTGCTTCAGCATCGCCTCAGATTTTAATTAGCACACACAGAGCCTGTGCACGTGTGGCTGAAGACTCTGCCTTTCAAACAGGCTGCCTAGACCGGCGGTAACCAACCTTCCAAACCTCAAGGACCACCAGTGGTCCACGGACCCCCAGTTGGTCACCACTGACCTAGATTACTTCTTCCCACAAGGAAGGTCATTTGTATAGAAAGTTCTTGACAAATGCCTTTCGATTTATTGATATGGACTTTTGTATCTGGAAACAAGACTTAGGTTACCTTTCATGTGAGGTTACAGTAAGAGGACAGAGAGGACAGCTGTCTATGTGGAAGTGGGCCCTCAGAAGACACATAATCCTCCATATCTGGATCTCAGACTTCCCAACTTTGAGAATTGTGAGAAATGAATTTGTTGTTTATAAGCCCCCAATCCACCACCTCTAAAAATATTTAGGTCAATAACTCATTCTTTATGGTCAGTAGTTTCTAGAGGAGAATACACTCCTCCAATTACTTTTCTCAGATGCAACCTACTAGTATAGCCTCAATTCTATTCACTGAAAACATAAAAAAATCATCACTCAACCTTTGTTAAATGCCTGTGTCTACACTGATTTTACTTTATAATAGCTATGTAATAAGAGGAACATTCCAATTCAGATGTAAATTGGTCTGTGCAGACGTGTGAAATCGGACAGTGCTGGAAACCATGCTGGTGGTAGGGAGAGGGCTTGATATAAAGGAGCATCTTGGTTACACATAATATGTATGCCCTGATGTGCAGAGGAGCCAGGACATATGTAAAGAGTGTGCCTGAGCAGAAGACCTGGGGGATGAAGTAAGACCCGGGGAAGTTCAGAGGACCAGCTGTTTTATAAAAAGAGTTGTTGAGAAGGTTTGGACTGTATCTGAGTGGGATTTACAATGATGATTAGAATTGACAGGGGGCCAGGGCTGCTGGGATTAGAAATCTATGGTAACAGAACAAATTAAAAAGCAAGAGAATTTGGAGTGATACAAACGCAGAGTTTCTCTGTCAACATTTCTTCAAAGCTATTTGTTTATCAATAAAAACATTTTGACCCATTTTCCTTCAAAACAATAGCCAGTGGTTTCCAGCCAAACACAGCTCCAAATCTTTGGTACTAAATAAAAAATATTGACTAATTTTATCCCACACAAGTTCACTGCATGCCAAAAGCAACATGCAGGCCATATGTGAAATGAAGGAGTAGTCATAGCATAGTCACCAGGTAATGTCAGGCTGCTCTAAAGTGTCGTGGGATATAGAATGCTATGCTGCTATGCCCCCATAAAAATGTAATTCTTTTAGGTCCAATTATATGTCAACCTGTCTTCACAAGGACTGATTGCAAACTTATCCAGACATCGCAATAATAAAGTGCTTTCCAAGGGCCTATCTCCTTTAGTTGAATTGGAACAGAGCACTCTGTCCCCATTACCTGCCAAGCAGAAAATCTGACAGAAAGTTGGAACTCCCCAGGGACTTAGAATTCAAATCTAGAAAGTTCCAAATAATGTTACCAATGAAATCCCACTGATCTTCTGTGATATGTACCTAGTTTATATGCTTAAAGACTTCAATTTTATAAAAACGGTCATGAGAATGTCTAGAAAGAATACATACTTTTTGCTCAGATAAATCAGTGTCACAGATCATCACTAATAACTAGGATTGCCTGTTGTTGGGAAGGTCTAGCCCTAGTTTTCTAAATCCTCACTGGAGGATATATTTCTTTTTACTGATTTTTAGGGGGGTGGGGAAAGAGAGAGATAGAGAGAGAGAAAGAAACATTGATCTGCCTTCCATATGTATCCCAACTTGCAGGGATTGAACCTGCAACTAGGTATGTACCCTGACTGGGAACTGAACCTGCAACTTTTTTTTTTTTGTGTGTGTGTGTGTGTGTGTGTGTGTGTGTGTGTACGGGATGATGCTCCACCATTAGAGCTTCCTGGCTCTGGCCTGGACAAGCCTCAGTTTTATGTTCTCTGTAGATGGAAGCCATTTGAATAGCTTTACCTTATTGGCAATTAAGACAACCAAGATTTGTGCCACTGCATTTTTTATATATAACATTTGTCTGTCTCAAAAGGGTATTGAATTGTCTGAATATATTCACATATAGCATATGCACTAGGCATCCAGATGTGATGAAGAGTTTACCTATAAGTTTTTCCAATAGAGGGCAGATTTTTGTTGTGTTCCTGGCCTTCCAGACTGACTTAGAGTAGGCCCGTTGTCTTCCATGTGGTGCACTTATTCTCAGGGGAGATCCAGGGAAATTGCTAAGAGTATTCCTGACGACAGACATATCAGACATCCAGGAAATTCCCAAAAATTCTATTTAGAAATATTTGTTGGGGAAAAAACATAGCTCCAGCACTAGAAACTCCTCTCTTTAACTAGGGTCAGAACTGGGACCCATATTGTGTCATTCCATCCCTATCAGAGTTCTTATCTAGACCTTAGAACCTGTAGGAACAGTCTTTATTGTCCAATATTCAGCCATCTGCAAAATATGAATGGCCAAAGTCATTTAGCAGAGGGACTATTTAGAAGACAGTGTAAGTAAACTGTGTTCTCCAAGTAGAACATAAAAGGAGAAGTTATCTGAAGTGAGAAGCGGGAAATGAAATAAAGAAAATAAGAGGCCCATTCCCATTTTTTTGGAACCTTAAAGTGGTCTGTATTATTCAGACTAAACAAAGAGGGAAAGTTCACTTCTGGTCATTATGGGCTTTTCTCAGACCCTAAAAGCATCATGGGGAAAATCACAACTTTGTCACACAAAGCAAAAGAGAAACAGTTGTCAGAGTTTGACATGTTTTCCAATAGAAGAAAAATCCAGATGCTAAATCCATATGGGTTCATTTTGGGTTCTTGGAAGCTGATAGCATATCAGCATGTCTTATGAAACTGGTGCACAGCATGTTATTACAGCTGTATATCATCAGAGAGAGAAAATAATTGGTTTTCCTTAGAGTATCTCTAAGTTGATGTCATATTCAATAACCCTGTAGTTGAAAAATCTATATATGATGGATGAAGTTTGGACTGTCTTCTGAATTTATTCCTCCTGTGCCAGCTTCTCAAGCCCTGGTGTACCTGTCATTTTGAGGTGAGTGTATGTAGCATTTTGAAAATGCAGCCAGGTGCTCCTTCTGCCAGATAATGGCGTAGAGAAGAACAATGTGTCTCACATGGATAGCAGTCTCATTCTTCACTCGTAACCATGCCAAGGAGGAGCCCACACTGGACCCAGTGCCAAGGTGCAGCTGGAATCAGTGCTGTGTCTCCAGGAGTGAGAATGGCAGCTGCTCCTTCTCTGGATTTGAGGACGTGGGACGGCCTTAAACACTGGCTTCTAGAGGGGGGTTCCAGGCACATCACCAACACGGCCTCAGCAAGGACTCCTCCTTGTGAGTATAAGTACCATTGCTGCTGCTGCTGCTGATTATCAAAAGAGAACTTTTAGAACTTTGTTTCTGGTCCAGGCAAAGAAAAAAAAAATTAGTTGTATTTGGTGGGGCAACTGAATGTTTTTTTAAATTTCTATTTTTATTTATTTATTTATTTATTTATCTATCTATCTATCTATCTATTTATTTATTTATTCATTTATTTATTTATATTTTTAAAAATATATTTTATTGATTTTTTACAGAGAGGAAGGGAGAGGGATAGAAAGTCAGAAACATCGATGAGAGAGAAACATAGATCAGCTGCCTCTTGCACGCCCCCTACTGGGGATGTGCCTGCAGCCACCGTACATGCCCTTGACTGCAATCGAACCCGGGACCCTTCAGTCCGCAGTCCGACGCTCTATCCACTGAGTCAAACCGGTCTCGGCTATTTTATTTATTTTTTAAGAGAATCTTTATAAGAGTTTATTTGACCTAACCTGATGACATATGCTAGGGAGCAAGATCTCAAATGCTCTCTGACTGAACATTTTTAGGTGACAAGCAATGCCCTTCTTCTTTACTCTTCCTTAATAGGCACCTCATTTTACTTATCTGGATTAACGGATCCAAATGGGCAGGCTGAGAAGCCAGGATTATACTATACTGGAGCAGCCTAGCATTGGTATTGATGTCCCTATTTGGTCAGTGTGGGGTCCAGAACAAGTCACCACAAGATGGGCTTCTGTGCTATGCAGACTGTTTTGAACTAAAGACATTAGCCATAGGCTCAGGAGAAACTTCTGCCCCAACACTTAACTACTTAGAAGAATCTAAATTATAGTCTTTGCTCATAAGAGATTATCAGCCATCACCTTTTCAACCCATCTACCTGGCAGGGTAAACTTTTATTTACTAAACATCTGCTCTTCTTAACCTGCGATGACCCTTTGAAGACTCCAAGGGGCATTACATCATCCCTAGCTCAGAGTGTCTTATATACCTCAACCCCCATTTCCATCTCTGAATCTCTCCTGCATGCGGGGTCTCTGACGCTCTCATATATGCAAGGTTTCCACACATACATATGTATTAAATTTGGTTACTTTCTTTTCCTGTGAGTGGGCTGAAATAGGGTTGCTGGTCACTTGACGCCCCCCCCCCCAAAAAAATATACAATCAATCAAAATCAGCAGGTTCAAATCTGTGTTCACTTCAAGAACACTCAGGAAACTGCACAGGCCTTCATGGGTGTGCATATCCACAAAGACACTGAAGGCTGTCACTATACAGAAGCGATCTGTGCCATTCCATCGTTACAATGGTGGAGTTGGTAGGTGTGCCCTGGCCAAACAGTGAAGCTGGACACAGGGTAAGTGGCCCAAAAAGTGCTGCATTTTTGCTGCTTAAAAATGCAGAGAGCACTGCAGAATTTACAGGTTTAGGTTTAGATTCTCTGGTCATGGAGCACATCCAGGTGAACAAAGCTCCCAAGAATTGACGTAGAACTTACAAAGCCCAGTGGTAGATATAGGCGCTCTCCCTGCCACAGTGAAAAGACTCTTGCTGCAAAAGAGCAGGTTGTTCCTAAACCAGAAGAGGAGGTGGCGCCGAAGAAAAATACATCCCAGAAGAAACTGAAGAAACAAAAACTTATGGCCTGAATGAATTCAGCATGAAATGAATACTAATGAATGAGAGTAAAAGGGAAAAAAAAATTGTCTGTTTGTTATTTTCTCTTGTTAACCTGTCTCGTGTCTATTTGATTATTATAACAGCCAGAAGAACCTTAGGGGTAGAGGTATTTGTTCCTCCCCGAATAGTTAGTCTGTGGCTGGAACCTCATACTTACCCATGAGGCTGCTGCAGGTGAGGGGTTCCTGGGGCATCCGACACAGGCCGGCAGAAGCCCCAGCTACACTTCTATAACTGGACTAAGGGAAACGGGACTTTGAAATTCCAGGCATATAATTCCACAGAAATAAAACTTTCTACCTGTGGGGGCCTCCAGAAATGCCTATTCCATCAGTACCCCCAAGAACCCTATTCCCACTAGCAGTGGAGAAAGACTACCCATGAATGCTTTTCTCTGATAACAAAAGCTCCAAAATATGGCCAGACAGAAATGTGGGCTGAACTCCATTAATGGCTATCAAACCGTTGCTAGCCTTCAAGGAAACTGTAAGCTAAAATGACAATAGCTATTATGAGGAATGTGCCAATTAGGGGGAAAAAAATGGGCTAAATAAAGCGAACCTTGATGAAGTGAAAACAAAGATTTTAGCTCAGCACTACCGAAGGCTGAATGGGCCAAGGTGACCAACTGGTCCCCAGTTGGTCCCTAAGATTAAAGGGCTCCAAACAAGTCTGCTTCGAGTGGAGAAATTGGAAAGACTGCGAGGAAGAGGTTGCAATGAGAAACCTGACCAGCAATCTCTCCGGGCAACAGTCAGGCTAGTTAAATGATACCAGGTCCAAGGTCCCAAAGCTTGACCCCTTGCTGGGGACTCAAAGCCTTTTTACTCAGAAATGGGTAAAATGATCAGGAGATTGAAAAGAGAAATTTCTAGAAAGCCTTTATATGGGGATTCCTAAGATGTGGTACCAAAACCTGAGTCAGATGAAGTCCTGACTCAGGCTGCAATTAGATTAAAAGAATATTGACATGAAAGAAGAAGATTATGAAAAGTGAAATTGTAACAGAGTGAAATGCTTCCTATCTCTGGCCTTCAAGTTTGCTAATAGCTCCTGCTGTACATATGCTAATTAACTAGAGCAGCCCCTTTGACAAGCTCCTCAGTGAAGAGGTAGGGAAACACGCACTAAGTAATGACTCCAAAACCAACTCAGATCATTAGGTGTCAATAGACTGACCAAGAACAAAGGGATGTAGAAGTTTTGTGCTTTTCCTCAGTTCCTGGCTTTCTACAGGCCCTACCTACCTCTTCCTCACCCATGCTCCCTTCTCCTCATACATAAGATACCTGAATTTTTAGCTCTGTTATTTGGTCTAGCTTGTTTTGCTCAGTGGATAGAGCGTCGGCCTGCTAACTGAAAGGTCCCAAGTTCATTCCGGTCAAAGGCACATGCTTAGGTTGTGGGCTCAACCCTCAGTGGAGGACTTGCAAGAGGCAGCCGATCAATGATTCTCTCTCATCATGGTTGTTTCTATCTCTCTCTTCCTCTTCCTTCCTCTCTGAAATCAATAAAAATATATTAGAAAAAGATGGATTTGAGAATTTGTTTTTCCATCTTCTTGAGCTAAGCTTTTGCAATCAATAAACCTTCCTTGCTCTGAAACTCTGATCTATTGAATTTGGCCTTTCTTTTGAAACACTGAACACAAATCTTGTACTGATTATAAAATGTTTAAACAGGCTTTATGTTTTTTTAAAAAAGTTATGTATCCTGGCAGGTATGGCTCAGTGGCTGAGTTCTGACTCACGAACTAGGATAGGAGATCATAGTTCAATTCCTGGTCAGGGCACATGCCCAGGTTTCAGATTGTATCCCCAGTAGAGGGCATGCAGGAGGCAGCCAATCAAAAATTCCTTTTCATCATAATGTTTCTATCTCTTCCCCCTTCCTTCCTTTCTGAAATCAATAAAAATTTATTTAAAAAAAGTTATGCCAACTTTGGTTGATTGCATTTCATTTACTTCATTGTTTTATAGAAAAAGACATTGTGTCTCATTGGAGAACTGGGACATGATGGTCATCAGTTCTTTCTTTGGGCTATTAGATGGAAGACTCTAGAAGGTAGTAACCTTTGCTTTCTCTTGGGTCCAAGGACTTGTTTAATAATGCTAGAAATATTTACTACATGCCCCAACTGAATATATTTGAAAGGATTTACCAACTTCTTGACTAGAAATTTGGCCAAATTGGAAATTAATGTCAGGGTCTGATAAAAAATCTATCTAGGGGAAAAGAAAGCTTCCAAAATTGGTTGGATGAATTTGTCAGTCCTCTGCTAACATTTAGGTGACAACCCATTTCTTCAGGTATTATAAAACAACTATCCTTTTTATTTTCTACAAATGAAATCTTTACAGGGCCAGAGTTGTGTCTCTAGAAACAACTCGAAGCCTACCAATTCTTTTTTTATTTTCCCAAACCTACCCTAGTCATCTCAAAAGGCTTACAAATATTGGCTTTAGGAAACCAAAGTCCTTCTAGGAGGTGCTTGCATTTCTTTCCTTGTACCTTTGAAATGTAAATACATAGTCTCCTCCAAGAACTCTTATCTGGGCCATCTTTGAAAATGCAAAATTCAGGGAGGTAATCCTATATAATAAAAAGATAATATGCAAATTAACCTCACACCCTCACAAGATGTCTGCCTACAACTAGGCCAGCAGGGGGGTTAGTGAGGGATGACCAAATGACTTAACAAGCAGGCTGCATGGGATGACCAGGCCAGCTTGGGGGGGGTGCAATTAGGGGCAACCAGGCCAGTGGGAGTAGGGGAACAGTTGGGAGCAATTAGGTTGTCAGGGGTTGCAGTTAGGGACAACTAGGCTGGCAGAGGGGGCAATTGGGGGTGACCAAGCCAGCAGAGAGGTGACAGTTGGCAGTGACTAGGCCAGCAAGAGGGGGCAGTAAGGGGTGACTAGGTCAGCAGGGAGGTCAGTTAGGGGTGACCAGGCCAGCAGGGTGGGCTGTTAGGGGCAATCAGACCAGCATGTAGAGGCAGTGAGGAGCAATCAGGCCAGCTGCAGGGGGTGGGAGGGGCAGTTAGGGGTGATCAGGCAGGCAGGCAGGTGAGCCGTTAAGAGCCAGCAGCCCAGGCTTGTGAGTGGGATATTGGACATCCCCCAAGGAGTCTTGGATTGGAGAGGATGCAGGCTGGGCTGAGGAAACCCTCCCTCCCCCCGCTGCTCTGTGTATGAATTTCATGCAACCTGCCTCTAGTTCTTATTAAAAGAAAATAAAAACAAAAACAGTCATCTGAGCAATTCAATTTAATTTACTCAAACTATTTTTTTCTAAATTAGTGACATTTGTTTTATGGCTAAAAGATCAGTGTATCTGTATGTTAATGTGTATTATAGTATTTTTCTACCTCTGTATGGTATTGTTTATTTATTTTTAAAAGAGCTCTATTATATTGGCTTAAACAAGCTTTTATATGAAAATTCTCAAAAATATAATAGAAACTAACCAAGTGCTTTTCAGAATCATGTGATCTGGAAAAATATTTGATATTAAAGTTGTTTTTTTAGTTTAATTTATATGAATAGGTATATCTCTAAAATCATCAGCATTAAATACTACTTTTGTTCTACCTGGGTTTATTAAATAAGTTGATGATATGTCTGTTGTAAGATTTATCAGCAAAAAAATTGGTTTGATGAAGTTTTCATAAGTAATCTAATCTTGATTGTTAAGAACAAGTAAATTAAATAAATGTAAATAGGATAAAAGGTTTTTAGGTGAACTCTTCAGTCATAATTATATTGTTATAAGTTGTTTCCTAAATCTCTTTGGTAACCTGAAACTATAAAGTTTTGCTGGCTAAATTAAATGATGGATATTCATTGACTGTGTAGACCATTTCCAAATAAAATAGAATAATGAATCATTAATTACTGAACATAGATTTATCTACTTTCTGCTTATTATAGAGGAACTAAAGATATTTGCGTCTGATATCATTATAATTACCTAGTTATTAATAACATAAAAGGAGCAAAGAGAAGACCAAGTATTATAGGCATGTTATTTGGGCAGCATCGCCAGGACACTACAACTTTACATATCCCAGGGATCCAATGAAGGGGAGATAGACACAGGCCCAGTAAAGTTGGGGTGACATAAGGAAGGTACTTTTTTGTCAGTCACACCTGAGAAAGGTCATTGGGCAGAATAAGCGTGGCCACTTCCAGGACATGAAATTTAAAACATTTAAGCCCCTAACAAAGGAGTTTCCTCTATTGTGCTCTTGATTTCTCTTGGCTTTCCTGGGACTCTGGTTGGTTGGGGCATGTGTTCTTGGCTCTCCTCCAATCTCCCCCATGGTCCATGCCATGTGGACCCGCACACAATGAACTAATGGACTGCAACCAGCCTGGACCTGAACTGGACCCAGGCTCAACATGGAAAGGAAACTCTGGACACTTGCTTTGCTTTTAGCTTTACTGAAACCCCAGCTACACTTCTTCCATGACTGGAATGGGACTTTAGGTAGCCAGGAATGTAATTTTGAAAAAATAAAGCTTTCTACTATATCTCACCCTTCTGTAAGAGCCTCCAGAATACTTATTAAAGCAGCACCTTAAGAACCACACTCCCACTAGTAACAGAGAAAGACCACTCATGCTTTTCTCCAATATCTGGTCCATTTGCAATCATGTCTTTACCACATTAGAAAATGTGTTATGAGGAAATATATTTTTAGAAAATTTTTAATGTGTTTATAAATGTATAAACCTAAAACAATACTGGCATAACAGATAATACATAATTATTTACTTCTTAGTTTTCACTAGAAGTTAAGTTTTTTAAGGTTATGAATTCTGATATACATAATTAAGGCTACAGAAATTAAAAATAATAGAAAAAAGAACTGTATACAAGAGAAATAGTGTAAGTTTTGGCTTTTAGAAAATGGTATGAAGCCGAGACCGGTTTGGCTCAGTGGATAGAGCGTCGGACTGCGGACTGGAGGGTCC